>CM060908.1:906698995-911698995 GCA_030737815.1 Allium fistulosum
AAGTCGTAGGTTGGCATAGCAGTTGGGTCGTAAGTCGTCTGGGATGTTAAGTCGGAAGGTTATAAGTCGGAGACGACTTAGGGAAGGCGGACGAGTTAAGGAGGAATTCAGCTATAAATACTCGTCCATTTTCTCACTTTTTGGGATCCGGATTTCGAAGCGACGAAGTGCTGCCATTTTGAGAGCTCGACTTCTACACTTCTTCACTTCTTTTCTCCACTCTAATCTAGTGCTTCCTTTCATCCAAATCGAAGATCAAGATCAAGATCGAAGATTCAAGAGCTTGGATTGAAGATCTTCATCCTTTGAAGTGAGATTTCTTCGTTTGAGGCGAATTCGTGATAGATCAAGCTTGATCCTTCGCTGTCCAGATCTGAAGCGTGTTGATTTGGGGTTGTTTAGGTGATTTGGTGAGTGGTGATTATCTCTCACACGGATCCAAAGGAGTATATCAGATTGTTGGCTCGATTTGGTGTTAAAATAGTGATTTTCATGCATTTTCTTCATCCTAAGTGTAGATCCATGTAGATCCATTGTTCATGATGATTTGACAATCATTTTACTAAGTGTTAACCTATGCAAGTTCATTCATCAAGATTGTAGAGATATTTCTCATGATTTCATGCTTGTTAGACTTTCAACTCTTTAATTACGAAATTGCCATTATTGTGATAATTGTCCACTTAGATCATATTTGAATGCTTGATTGTTTGGATTAATGTTTGACTTGGTTGATTGCTATGAATTAGATGATTGATGATTTTATTTAGACCGAAGACGATTCAAAAGCTAAGGGAAAGGCTCTTGAATTGGGAAAGCTGCTCGTGGCATATGTAGCGGGATGATGAAGCTCTTATGCATAGATTTGATGATGTGATGTTGAGATGAGGCTTTGTGAGGATGTAATGAAGCGAGGCATCATGTGATGAAGACTTGGTCTAATCCAGACGGGATCATTCCAAGCATGTTGATAACTCGGTGAATGGTTCGAGTTGAGGATAATGGATGGATATGAGAATGGTCGTCCAGGAGGATGACTAGGAGGCTTGGGTCTCATCGTTGTTGAAGGTTCTAGCATGCTCTAAGCAAGAGTACGTTTGGGCAGATTCGATAGTCCCAACGACCAACTGTTGATGGTCGAGTACTCTGGGCAGATTCGATAGTCCTAGGCACGGGTCACGATGACGTGCGGGAGTTATGTCTAGAACCAAGGTTACCATTAGCCCTTGACGGACGGCTGAAAGAATGTGCCGGTCATTCAATTAACGGTGATATCGAAGCAGTGATAACAGTGATAGACAGAGTCATGGATGTTTGGTTGTATCGTCATTCGGTCTCAAGAGCGGTATTTTCTGGGTGCTTATCTGATCTTGGTTTAGGCCTTGGGGGTTTGTACTTGGAAAACATCGCCCTTGACTCGAGTGATAATTGCTTTACTTTATATTGTATGCTCTGCTATGTTTGCTTCTACCAAGTGTGTGTCTGGGGGGCTATCACTGTAGAAAGAGGTTGGAGTGGGAGGGTTGTATTCCTATTCCTTTTCCTTTATGCTCTTTTGGTATGTTGTTAGTTAATTTACTGCTCACTAAGACTGTTGTCTGACTCAAGGCTTTATGTTTTAACTCTTATTGCCTTGGGATGTTCGTCCATTTTGGGACGGGCAGACTAGGTAGCAGGTGACAGGTGCTGTTCTCTTCTCACGATGCTGATATCGAAGACGAGCTGGAGGGTTGCATATTTTCTTCTTACTATATGTACTGGATGTTCCGCTGTTTTGTATTCTCTGAGTGATTTGTAGTGAGGCTTGTTGTATTGACTATTCAGATGTTTGTATTCAACTATTATGAAGTCTTATTGATGAGATTCTATTCTGTGAAGCTTCACTATATATATGTTCTATTGTATTTTTGTCCATGCGCTGTGAGTAATACGATAGATCCTGTTGTTTTTATCTACCTTGACAATCGTCCATGGTCGCCTGGCACACTTTACAGCGCACTATCTCTAGATTCGGTGCAGGGGTCATGGGTGGTCGTCACATTTGGTATCAGAGCATTGGTTAATCGATTTTACCCAACGCTCGCTGACGTAACTACGTATGAGAGACGTAATTGTATTTTGATGGATGATTACTATATATAATATAGCAGCTTAGTAGAGTTTGAGTCCTTTATGCAGTTGTTTCTCAAGGTATGCTAATCATTCCTTTTTATAGATATTGAGAATGAGTCGAAGAGGGAGACCAGTTGCTAGGGAAGGCCATGCTACTGAAGGGGCTGCTGATTATGCTGCTATGTTCGAAGCTATGATGACTTCGATCATGAGAAGGATACCAGTTCCGGGGGCAGCAGTTGATGTTGGAGTTCAAGTTCAAACTCCAAAGCCGGTGGATTTTGCTAAGTTGTGTAAAGACTATACTGCTCTTGGAGGGAAGGTTTTCTTGGGAACAGAATCAACTATTGAGGTCCAGAGGTGGATAGATGCTTGTATAAGGATTTTTGGAGATTTGGGAATTGAGGATGCGACTAAGAGGAAGTTGGCATCGGGACAGCTTCAAGGGAGAGCCTCTGATTGGTGGAACTCTATTACCATCAATACTCCGGAGGAAGAGATTACTTGGGAGCAATTCCAAGCCAGATTTGAAGCTAAGTTCATTTCTACAGCTCAGAAGTCTGTTCTGTCCAAGAGGTTCGTGGAGCTTAAGCAAGGTGGAAGACCAGTTCTTGAGTATGTTTCTGAGTTTGAAGCTTTGTCCAAGTATGCCCGGTCGTATATTGAATCTTCTTATCAGAAGAATGAGAAGTTTGTGACAGGCTTGGATAGTTATCTTGGGAGGCAGTTGGTGGATCATTTGGACGATTCATTTGAGAAGCTTGTGGAGAAAGCCCTCAGGCATGAGAGTCTGTTTCCTAGGGAAGGACCGGTTGTTGCTGTGACCAGGGAAGAGTCTAAATCCCAGCAGGGTGGAAACAAGAAGAGGAAGCAGCAGCAGCAGAAGGGTAAGGATGGCCAGAAGAAGCCGAAGAGCGAAGTGACTTGCTACAATTGTCAGCAGAAGGGCCATTTCTCGAAGGATTGTAAGAATCCTAGGGTGCCGATGAAGTGTCACAACTGTGACAAGCCGGGACATTTCAGGAAGAATTGTCCAGAACCGAGGAGGGACAAGCAGATTGTGCAAGCTTATGCTTTGGGAGCTGTTCCGTCGTCTTCGAAAGCTCCTACCGCTGAAGAGAAAGGAAAGAGTGTGGTGATTCAAGGTACTCTTTTCTTATGTGGTGTTCCAGTTAGAGTTCTGTTTGATACTGGAGCATCGCATTCGTTTGTTTGTAATGAACTCGTAGGCCGGTTAGGTTTGGAACCGGATATTGTTGATAGGCCATTGGTTGTGACTAATCCAGTTGGGGGTTCGTCTTGTTTGTGTATGTTATGCCATGGTCTGATTGTATCGAGTCATGGTTGCTCTTTTGTTTGTGATTGTTTTGTTCTGAACTTTGCAGGGTTCGGAATTATTTTGGGTATGGACTGGCTTAGGAGGTATGCGGCAAAGGTTGATTGTGAGAGGCTGGAAGTGACAGTCGAGAATGTGGAAGGGCGAAAGATTGTGATACGATGTAAGCATGAAGAAGGCATCTTCATGAGCTTCATGTATTCGCTGGTTGTTCCACGGGATGGACTGTCATCGGTGCCAATCGCTAATGGATTCGAGGATGTCTTTGACGAAGTCAAAGGGTTGCCGCCGCATAGAGAGATCGAGTTTCGTATAGATCTAGTTGAAGGAGCCAGACCTGTTGTGATGCCTCTTAGGCGGATGGCGCCTAGGGAACAGCAGGAGTTGAGGGTGCAAGTTGATGATCTTTTGCAAAAAGGATTCATTCGGCGTAGTGTGTCCGAGTGGGGTGCACCAGTTGTGTTTGCAACCAAGGCAGATGGGTCGTTGAGATTGTGCGTCGATTATCGTGAGCTGAATAAGGTGACTAAGAAAAACAAGTATCCATTGCCGAGAATAGATGACTTGTTTGATCAGCTTCACGAAGCCAAGGTGTTTTCTCAGATGGATTTGGCAACGGGATTTCACCAGTTGAGAGTGGCTAAGGATAGTGTGCCGAAGACAGCTTTTAGGAAATCATCCGGTTTCTTTGAGTGGCTGGTAATGCCGTTTGGATTGACTAACGCGCCAGCATATTTTGTGGATCTTATGAATAGAGTGTTCAGAGATCAGTTGAACAAGTTTGTACTTGTGTTCGTGGATGATATTCTGATTTATTCCAGAACTGAAGAAAAGCACAAGACACACTTGCGTATTGTTTTGGAAATCTTACGGAAACATCAGCTGAAGGCTAAGTTTTTGAAGTGTCACTTCTGGAAGAGTGAAGTGAGGTTCTTAGGCCATGTGATTTCTGGAAATGGTATAGCGGTTGATCCCGCTAAGGTGGCAGCAATCCAGGATTGGGTCAGACCTAAGAATGCATCAGATGTGAGGAGTTTTCTTGGATTAGCAGGATATTATCGACGGTTTATCAAAGACTTCTCCAAAGTAGCTGCACCGTTAACAGGATTGACAAAGAAGAAGCTAAGTGGATTGCTTCAGCCATTAAAAGTTCCTACATGGAAGTGGGAGCAGATATCGATGGATTTTATTGATGGATTACCTAGAACAAGAACGGGAAACGAAGGGATTTGGGTCATTGTAGATCGTTTGACTAAGAGTGCAAGATTCATTCCTGTTCGATCGACTAGGACTGCATCAAAGTTGGCTGAGTTGTATGTTAAGTGGATAGTTCGATTCCATGGTATTCCGAAGAGTATAGTGAGCGATCGAGACCCATTGTTCACTAGTGGATTTTGGAAGAGCTTCCAGGAAGTTTTGGGAACCGAGTTGTGTTTGAGTACACCTTATCACCCTCAAACAGATGGTCAGACCGAGAGAGTCAACCGAGTTTTGGAAGGTCTCCTCAGAGCTTGTGTTTTGGATTTCGGAGGATCATGGGAAGATCACCTTCATTTGGTGGAATTTTCATACAACAACAGTTACCAGTCAAGCATTGGTATGGCACCGTATGAGGCATTGTATGGGAGACCGTGTAACTCACCGACGTGTTGGATAGAAACTGGAGAAAAGCTGATGCTTGGGCCAGAGATGATTCGACAGACTTCAGATTGTATAGAGATCATTCGGCAACGAATGAAGGCAGCCCAAGACCGTCAGAAGAGCTATGCCGATAAGCGTCGTAAAGATATGGAATTCAACGTTGGAGACATGGTTTTTGTGAAGATTTCTCCACTGAAGAATGTTATTCGATTCGGGAAGAAAGGGAAATTGACTCCGAGATTTGTTGGACCATTTCCGATCATCGAGCGAATTGGAAAGCTCGCCTACAGATTGGAGTTACCAAAGAAGATGTCGAGTGTGCACAATGTTTTTCATGTATCATATCTACGGAAGTACGTGCACGACTCGAATACAGTGGTTCCTGCTGATAGCTGTGAAGATTTCGAAGTTGATCCAGTCGATAGAATACCTCGTAAGCCGCTTCGTGTTGTAGAAACCGACACGAAACAGCTTAGGAGGAAGGTAGTTAAGTTGCTCAAGGTACAATGGAGTGATGATGATAACGACTGTACGTGGGGGGTGGAAGAAAGGATGATGGCAGCTCATCCTGAACTCTTCAAGGTATGGCCCTAAGGTGTCGTGTCATCTCACGATATTGTGACTTGTTCTAGTGTTAGAATTCTGTACGCTAAGCTAGAATTGGATGCATGGTTTGTTGATTGTTATGGTTGGTAGGCGTACAGAATAGTCTTTGATTGCCTTGTTTGTTTGGAATTTCGGGGGCGAAATTCCTAAGGGGGAGAGAATGTAACGACCCGTATTTTTACGGATCGAAAAGTTCGTTAAAATCTGGAATTTTCAGCATTTTTAAGTCGTTTCAGATTTTGACAGATTTTGTTAAGTCCTAAGTCGGTTTGGACGAGTTAAGTAATAAGTCTGGGTCGAGTGGCCGACTTAAGGAGTTAACCGAGTTAAGGAATTGTAGCTGACGACTTTGTAGACTGGTTAAGTGTTATATCGGTTGGGACGACTTTTAGAAGTTTGCGAGTTAAGGGCTCGGAGATAGGTCGTTTGAACGACTTATGGTAAGGCAACGACCTAAGTAACTAGGCGAGTTAGCGACATAAGGAGCTAAGTGGATTTACGACCTAAGGTGTTATCGTAGTTAGGTCGTGAGCTCTGTTATAGTTAAGTCGCGTAGTGTTAAGTCGAATGGTGCTAAGTTGTTAAGTCGTCCAGGCGACTTAGGAGGGAACGCGCGTGTGTTAGGTCGTGTGTTTGCTAAGTCATAAGTCGTAACCTAGCTAAGTCGTGAGGTTGATGAGTTATAGAGCTATTAAGTCGTTAAGGCGTATCCCAGTTAAGTCGTAGACTGGTAAGTCGCGCAATGCGTAAGTCGTAGACGACTTAGGAGTTGAGTCGTAACCCTGTTCTGCTAAGTTATAAGTCGTAGGCTAGTGGGATTTGATAAGTCGTAGGTTGGCATAGCAGTTGGGTCGTAAGTCGTCTGGGATGTTAAGTCGGAAGGTTATAAGTCGGAGACGACTTAGGGAAGGCGGACGAGTTAAGGAGGAATTCAGCTATAAATACTCGTCCATTTTCTCACTTTTTGGGATCCGGATTTCGAAGCGACGAAGTGCTGCCATTTTGAGAGCTCGACTTCTACACTTCTTCACTTCTTTTCTCCACTCTAATCTAGTGCTTCCTTTCATCCAAATCGAAGATCAAGATCAAGATCGAAGATTCAAGAGCTTGGATTGAAGATCTTCATCCTTTGAAGTGAGATTTCTTCGTTTGAGGCGAATTCGTGATAGATCAAGCTTGATCCTTCGCTGTCCAGATCTGAAGTGTGTTGATTTGGGGTTGTTTAGGTGATTTGGTGAGTGGTGATTATCTCTCACACGGATCCAAAGGAGTATATCGGATTGTTGGCTCGATTTGGTGTTAAAATAGTGATTTTAATGCATTTTCTTCATCCTAAGTGTAGATCCATGTAGATCCATTGTTCATGATGATTTGACAACCATTTTACTAAGTGTTAACCTATGCAAGTTCATTCATCAAGATTGTAGAGATATTTCTCATGATTTCATGCTTGTTAGACTTTCAACTCTTTAATTACGAAATTGCCATTATTGTGATAATTGTCCACTTAGATCATATTTGAATGCTTGATTGTTTGGATTAATGTTTGACTTGGTTGATTGCTATGAATTAGATGATTGATGATTTGATTTAGACCGAAGACGATTCAAAAGCTAAGGGAAAGGCTCTTGAATTGGGAAAGCTGCTCGTGGCATATGTAGCGGGATGATGAAGCTCTTATGCATAGATTTGATGATGTGATGTTGAGATGAGGCTTTGCGAGGATGTAATGAAGCGAGGCATCATGTGATGAAGACTTGGTCTAATCCAGACGGGATCATTCCAAGCATGTTGATAACTCGGTGAATGGTTCGAGTTGAGGATAATGGATGGATATGAGAATGGTCGTCCAGGAGGATGACTAGGAGGCTTGGGTCTCATCGTTGTTGAAGGTTCTAGCATGCTCTAAGCAAGAGTACGTTTGGGCAGATTCGATAGTCCCAACGACCAACTGTTGATGGTCGAGTACTCTGGGCAGATTCGATAGTCCTAGGCACGGGTCACGATGACGTGCGGGAGTTATGTCTAGAACCAGGGTTACCATTAGCCCTTGACGGACGGCTGAAAGAATGTGCCGGTCATTCAATTAACGGTGATACCGAAGCAGTGATAACAGTGATAGCCAGAGTCATGGATGTTTGGTTGTATCGTCATTCGGTCTCAAGAGCGGTATTTTCTGGGTGCTTATCTGATCTTGGTTTAGGCCTTGGGGGTTTGTACTTGGAAAACATCGCCCTTGACTCGAGTGATAATTGCTTTACTTTATATTGTATGCTCTGCTATGTTTGCTTCTACTTAGTGTGTGTTTGGGGGGCTATCACTGTAGAAAGAGGTTGGAGTGGGAGGGTTGTATTCCTATTCCTTTTCCTTTATGCTCTTTTGGTATGTTGTTAGTTAATTTACTGCTCACTAAGACTGTTGTCTGACTCAAGGCTTTATGTTTTAACTCTTATTGCCTTGGGCTGTTCGTCCATTTTGGGACGGGCAGACTAGGTAGCAGGTGACAGGTGCTGTTCTCTTCTCACGATGCTGATATCGAAGACGAGCTGGAGGGTTGCATATTTTCTTCTTACTATATGTACTGGATGTTCCGCTGTTTTGTATTCTCTGAGTGATTTGTAGTGAGGCTTGTTGTATTGACTATTCATATGTTTGTATTCAACTATTATGAAGTCTTATTGATGAGATTCTATTCTGTGAAGCTTCACTATATATATGTTCTATTGTATTTTTGTCCATGCGCTGTGAGTAATACGATAGATCCTGTTGTTTTTATCTACCTTGACAATCGTCCATGGTCGCCTGGCACACTTTACAGCGCACTATCTCTAGATTCGGTGCAGGGGTCATGGGTGGTCGTCACAATGTTTTTGTTAGGAAACCCCATTCTATTCATTGCACAGAGAACAACTTGCCATTTGGTAGAATTGCAGGCTTTCATCAGGTCAATCTTAAGGCATCATCTAGGGCTAATATATGTTATCATATCCTCTGATTAGTTCATTAGTCAGCATAGTATGGTTTACTGCCTCCAACGAAAGCACTTAGAATGTTATATATCAAATAAGGAAGGCAGGTTTTTAATCTATTAGCTAAGACTTTAGTTGAACATTTATAAATCGTATTGCAACAACTGATGGGCATATAGTCATTAACTGCTACAAGATTGGAGGTTTTCGGGATTAGACAAATGGTAGTAGAGTTTTTACTTTTTACCATTTTGTTGCTTATGAAAAAATTATGAGCTGCCTTTAGAAAATCCTTTTTTATGATTTCCTAGCATAAAATGAAAAATGCCGAGTTTAATCCATCGAGGCCACCTGAGCTATCTTTAGGATAAAGAAAAGAACAAGTCTGATTTCATCGTCAAATGTATCTTCTTGGATGGCTACAATTTGCTCCCAACTTAAAGTGGGAAATAGGAGATAGCTAATGCTTTTTGAAGAAATTTCATATGGTTGATTAAAGCTCAAGATATTAGCAAAGTGGTTGACGAAAGCAGCACCGACTTCCCTTTAGCTTTCATTGGTGATATTGTTAATACAATATTGATTTTGATGAACAACCATATAAATATTACTACGAACGTTTCTCCGAGTTGTGTGGTAGTTTCAAATATATTTGGAGATATTTTACAGAGATAAACAAGAACTCAATAGAAGCAAATGAATTATATATATATATATATATGTGTGTGTGTGTGTATGTATGTATGTATGTATGAAGATTAATCAAAGAAAATGGAAGAATAAAACTGATTGAAGAAGGATGCTGTAACGACGGAGGTATTTGAAGTGATGAATCTTAAAAAAAATTCTTAAAGACCCCATTACAATTACACTTGAAGATCATCAACCATAGACCTCAACCGAATTACAAAATATCCACTAATACAAGGTACTTTGAAATTTGAAAACATGAAACACCTTTGGCGTTCCTATTTCTGAAAACACACATATATGGACATATCTCCTTACGTATGTCGACATACTAGCCCCCTTTCAATCTTTCAAAATTCAAATGAGGGGATTTTCCCCTCTACCTCTTCACTAAAAGACATGTTATCCATATAATTTTCAAAGGATACGGACCAGGAAAGTCAATGTTGAGGTTAAGGATTATGTCGAAGTTTAAGCCCCAGATGCTAGGATAGCATTAAGGAATCAATGTCGACTTCAAGGTCTCCGTCTATGTCGAAGACATAAACATTGCACCTATGGATGATGATACAAAAGGAAGCAATAATGGAGAAATAACACCGGGCCAACGTCAAAGAGCATAAGATCATACCGCTCTTCGACTACGTCGACATTCTTCCATGTTGTAAACATCTGTGTTGAACTTGGTCAAGGCGGCATCAATTCCATAGAAAACTTCCCTTCTTGTATACCGGCTCCCACCACATCGCGATTCATCAGCATCACATTTTACTAATGAGTCTGATATCACCAATATTTTCTTTGAAGGCATATGGTATAAGATAGAAGAATAACATCGTCTTTCATAAATCATGATGACTACCGAATGGTACTATGATTAACGTCGAGAGTCATGGTTTTGAAGGCGATATTGAATAAAGCAATCTCTTATCAACGCCAATGCCGTCAATGTCATCCATGCTTAGTATCGAGTGTGATCGAAGTAGTTAAAATAATGATAGTAAATTCATTGTGACGTCATTGTTCATTGATATCATTTCAAAAGAGGAACCACAAGCTATTGAACATCGACATCGAGGATCATTAATGTCGCTGTTGTTTAATGCCCACAATGCTGCTAGCCATCAATCAAAGAAGGTCACAAGATATGGAGTCGTCGTCGCCAATATTCATTAGCCATGTTAGGAATCATCAATACATCCAAAAGGGTTGTCGAAGCCACAGTTTGATAATGTTACCTTCCATCAATGTTAATACATGGATGTAGTGATGGTCGGTCGATGGAGAAGGAATAATCAACGCCGAGCTTAATAATGCCAAATGTTGGCTCTACCGCACCAACATAAGTCCCATTATATGAACGCAAAATTACCAACCTTGATGCTTGACGAAACTGCTAACATCGAAGCCGATAAAGCACCATGCTTGATGCTCGATGATGCAATTAATGCCAAAGCTAATGGGTGTCGAAGCTTGCCACTGGCCAAACCCTATAAATATGGACCTAGGGGTTTGTGGAAGGGGACGAATTTTCATTTCTCTCCCTCTCTTTTCTTAGTCAATGCCTTGTAACCCTAAACCAAACTGGAGACAAACCTTCCTTGACTGTAATTATAGTTGAATAATAAAAACATGGACTTGAACATGCATATTGACTTCAACTATGACCTTTTTTGAAATTATTATTTGGGACTTTCATATATATGCACTCATTAGATCAAACTCGATATGAGCATAGTCGAGAAGCCTTAGACTATGACGAACTCCTATATGCATGATTTATGAACCATGGACCTCAGACATAAGGAATGTATTGTGCATAACCATATGCCCATTATCGTGCATAATGGATTAAAGCTCGAACACATCACTTATCTTCTATGTCTTTATTGAACATATGATATGACATATGCCTTTTTGAATTACCATGTCCAAAAGCTTAAATGAACATACATATATACGAAATAACTTTGAGAACCTCGAGCATGTCGACTCTCAAGACCCTTGAGGACGTCGAGCATAATGACTCCTATGACCCTTGAGGATGTCGAGCATAAAGACTCTTATGACCTTTGAGGACCTCTAGCATAATGACTATTATGACCTTAAAGGACGTCGAGCATAATAACCTTAATGAACTTTAAGGACATCGAGCACAATGATTCTAGGACAACCAATGGACTTTTGTATAACATTCCTCAAAGCCCTAATGTCATCCATTCAATGATGACTCCATCATGAGACTAGTCCTAAATGATGAGTTGGTTCTTGATACACTATTTAGGTGGTGTTGATCAACTCATACATGATCATGCCTCCGTAAATGCCAAAGTCAAGAGCTAATTTATCGTAGATAGCATCCAAAGTGTTATACCATCTTTTGGTTTAACATTTTTGGTAGGGGTGGGCATTTAACCGATTTAACTGACATCCACCGAACCGACTTAACTGATAAACATAGTTAACTGACATCATACGTTGACCGACCGACCATAACTGACCATAACCGATCATTTTCGAATAAATTTTTTTAATCGGTCGGTTAACCGTTAACCGACCAAAAAATTACATTGTTTTATAACGTAATCCAACCCAATTATTAGCCCATTTCAATACAATCCATACCCAAACAGATCGTGCTCCCTTCTTATATCTTCTTTGTGCTTTCAGAATTTGACTATTCAGATAACAACAAAAGGAAAAAAAACACGAATAGCCCTAGATTCCCTAAATCCATAGATCTGATTAGTGCTTTCGGTTCTCGTCTTCATTATATAATCGAAAACTTTAGATCTGGTCAAGTGTTCATCTTCATCTGCTAATCGAAAACCCTAGACCCGATTAGTCGCAATGCGTCAAGCTAGTGTTAGACTCCAGTTGTTGCAAAAAACAATAGCGTCACGAAGGAAGAGAAAGCATGTGAGTATAATTACCTTGAATTAATATTTGTAAATTGCATGTGTCCATGATTGAATCTATGTAAGTGCAACAATGTATGAAGTTCTACGCCAAGTGAATCATATTTTTTGTGTGTCTGTTGTATCTTTTGCACTGTAAATTGTAATTCATCATTGTAAACTGTAAGCTGTAATTCAACAAGTTTAAGGTAACCGTGATAGTTTACAAATAAGGTAACGTGAATGTTCAAGGTAATAAACTGGAAATATAATATCTAATGTATAGTTTATTAAATTGTAAATTTGAAATGCACCCATTTATGTATTAGCGAGATGACTTCATCCAATTTGTAAATTTTGGTTATCATATTAGACTCCTACAGATTTTCTGTCTTTTTTCCTTCCAATTTGTTATATATACATGAGTACATGCAGGTTCCTTCACATTTTCTGTCTTTTTTCCTTCCAATTTGTTATATATACATGAGTACATGCACATTTATGTTTATGGTTGATATGCTCACTAACTTACAGAAATGATATGGAATCTTTATGACATTATATTAAAATTTATCATGACCTTGTTAACAAAGTTAGTATGTCAAGAGCACATAAGCATGTCTGTACGACAAAGGACTAATTAGTGGTAGGTAATTGTTTTAATTTGAAAGTTTGGTTTAGTTTCTTAAACTTATAATAAGATGACAGTATTTAAAACTTAAAAGGATGTTTTAAGCAGCCTGTTACATTTAAGAACTTTAATATACAAGCTTTGGTTAATATACAAACTTTTGTTATCTAATTTATAGTTTTTGGTTAATGTAGTAACAAAAATTTTACAAAATCTTTTAACATTAAGCAAGGCTTGGCATTATGATATTAGTATAGTTTGGCTATAGTACTACTTTTAATTTGCAAGATGACAGAAGTTGTTTTTTTTGCTTTGTCGAAATAGTTGTCTATAACAATGTTTGATTTTTTGCAGATAAAAAAATGTGAATGCGGTAGTAATGGGAAGCAAAGTTCCATCTTACGAAGGAGAAGCGGACTATAATTGAAGTTTGATGTAAATATGTGATTGCTTGAGTTTTTTTGTCTTCCAGGGTTGCTTTCTTGTTTAGATGTATTATGTACCGAATTTGGCTTCGATCCATGTTGGTTAACATGAACTTATTGACTATATTTGTATGTACTATGTAATATATGCTGAGTTGGCTGATTGCTTGTTGGTTTGCATGTAATCAATGTATGTATGCTTGCTGAGTTAACCGGAATAATTTCTTATGTGTTTATTCCAGTGTGTATTTTATGTACCGTGTAGTGGTTGTTTTGCTCTGTTAATGCTCCAAGTGCTTATTATCATTATTTTTTAGTTTTAGTTAATTTTTAACTATTAAATGCAGTTGACTGGTTGATTTAAGCACTTAACTGCGGTTAAATTTGGGCGGTTCGGTCGGTATGAACTGCCCAAATTTATTTTTGGTTTGGTTAACCGAACCGTATACTTTGGTCAGTTAAATCAGCTAATTAACCGATCAGTTCAGTTAACCGACCATGCCCACCCCTACTTTTTAGCATTAGAAGGAGGGCCTGAACATCCGACTTGTTTAAATTCCTTATTATTTAGAATAATTAAGTGAATTTTATTTTAGGAAAATGAGGGCACGAAGATTAAATACCCAGACCGAAGAGGTCATACCTACAACAACATTAGAAGAGAATATAACTCCCAATTTCAATGTGGGAAATACAGAGCATGGGCAACCGTCACAATCGGTGCAACCAACTAGAAGTGAGGCCAAAATCCAGAACTTGAAGCAACAACTTTTGATGATGAGAAAACTATTGGAAGGGGTGCTTGATCAGAAATCTTCTAAGACTATTAGGGTAACTGGAGGAGATGAAGTCTAATTTCCAAGGAGAAACTCGAATGCTTCTGTGCTTAGAAATTAAAGCAAAAGCAATTTTACCCAAACTCCATAGAAAGAAAGAAATGATTAATGAGCTAGGGCAGATTTTCAGGGAAGAATGAAGGAAAAACTCGGAGAACAGTCTGGGAGCTCAACTTATGAGGGATATAAACCAGAAAGGAGAAATTACCATAATGAGGAGTCTTACTTAAGGGACTTGGCAAAGAAGGTAGCAAAAGACATGCTCAACATCAAGGGGAAGAGGACCTCAAATGATCGAGCCAATGATAACCACCGAGAGGCTTCTTTTACTGATGAGATCATGCCCGAGAAGATTCCATCTTATATCAAGATTCCTATCAGATATAATGGAACCACCGATCCAGATGACCATCTATTAGCTTTTGAGAGTCAAAAGCTAAAGATGGTCTAATGCATCCGGAGCTATTCTCTGTAGAATTTTCCTAACCACGTTTCAAGGAGCGGCAGCCAAGTGGTACTGGCAATATCATGATAGAACTATCTATTCTTGAAAGCAGTTTTCTTATGAGTTCTTAGCACAATTCTGCATCTACAAAGACCCTACTGTTTATTACACTGTGGTGATTATCTCAAAAGATTCAATACAGAAGCTTTGAAGGCAAAAAAACATGATCGACAAAGACAAGTTAATAGCGGTGCACTTGGGATTAATTGAGCAGACTCCATTTCTGTGGGAGCTTTATATCCACGGGTTCAAAGACTTGCAGGACTTACATTTCCAGGCCAATAAATTCATCTGCATGGATGAAATGTACCACGCTAGAAAGAAGGCACATATTAAGAAGGAAATAGGGAAGTTTAACAATGGCCATAATTATAAGAAACCAAGGTGGGAGGAAGATTCAAATGCTAGTTATGCCGCTCTGAATAAGCCACTCTTATATATATATATGTGTGTGTTTGTGTGTGTGTGTGTGTCATCATGAAGGAGAAGGATGACTAGCTGATTTCTTATAAGGTTAAAATCGATCCCAAATCGAGAAGGGGGTGATTATTGCGCATATCACAAATCGAATAGGCACAAGATGGATGAGTGCCGGGTATTGGCAGGTATAATCACCGGATGATCTACACTGGACAACTGAAGGAATTTATCAATGATGGACAAAAGGCTGCCATTCTGGAAACAATGATCAGATGCCGCCAAACAATGCTGCAAATATGGTGGAAGATGATATTCTGCCTGACTTCATTCCGCCTCTTAACCAGATTGACATAATCCACGGATGTCTGCATTTGGCTGGAAGCAGCAAAGGGGCTAGAAGCCGACATGTGAGGGAAGCAAAGGAAGGAATTTTTTTGTCCAGGAAAAACCACCACTCAAGAACCCAAGATTTTAGATTCAACTGCACACTTTAGCAAGCACTCCATCAGAGCTAAGCGGAGTTCACCATCCACACAATAATCCGCTAACGATTACCGCACAGATTGGACTCTCTGTGGTCACCAAGATTTTAGTGGATACGAGCAGCGTGGTTAACGTAATTTTTAAACATGCTTTTGACTGGATGGGGATTTCGGAGGAGAAGTTGGAACCAAGCTCAGAGCCTATCTTTGGATTCAACAATAAGGGGTCAACTCCGGTGGGGCAACTAAAGCTTCTTATACAGATATGGGTTCTGCAATACTGTAGAACTTTTGAAACAGTCTTTGTCATTATGGACCAATCATCCTACTATAATGCTTTCTTCGGAAGGCCGGCTCTAGATGAAGTCAATGCTTTCATGTCACGAAACTAAATGATAATGAAGTTTCTAACGAAAAAGGGTGGGGAACTATAAGGGATCAGAAATTCAGTGCTCGAGAGATGTATTTTGCAACCGTTAAACAAAATGAACGAAGTTATCTTTCTCGTTACGATTCGGAGGAAAACTAATAAACGCAGTCTAATATAAAAGAGCCTTTGAATGATGATTCTTTAAACTTATCGCCTAAAGAAAAGGCAAAACCTGATAAGATAACTAAATATGCGTTTCTCTGAAAAGAAAAGGAAGAGGAAAGAAGCAAACTTGGCAGAAGACGAAATAGAAGATGGAGAGATTGACACCGAACTAAATTGTAGAAATGAGCTGGAAAGAATGAAACCGACAAAAAATCTTAAAGAGATATGCATGGATACCACTGATACGACAAAGACAGTTAAGATTGGAAAAGAGTTAGATGGTAAAATCATGGGAGAGCCGATCCAATTTCTTTAATCTAACAAAGATGTATGCGCTTGGACTCACTCGGATATGATCGGAATCAATCCCACCGTCATGTGTGACGCATTAAACATAAATCCAAATGTCACACCAGTTCGGCAGAAAAAGAGACAGTTTGATAAAGTCTAGTCTCATGCTTTAAAAGAGGAGGTCAAGAGATTGCTTAAGAATGGGTTTATCAGAGAAATTTTCGACCCGAAATGGATTGCTAATCCGGTGTTAGTCAAGAAGTCCAATGGAAAGCGAGAATGTATGTTGATTACATTGACTTGAACAAAGCATGTCCAAAAGACTTCTATCCACTTCCGAGGATAGATCAGTTAGTCGATGCAATGAGCGGACATCGACTTTTATCCTTCATAGATGCATATTCTAGATATAATCAAATTCCAATGTTCAAACAAGATGAAGAAAACACCAATTTTACAACTGATTGGGGAATGTATTGCTACAAGGTGGTGCCCTTTGGATTGAAGAATGCAAGAGCAAAATATCATCAAATAGTAAATAGAATGTTCAGGGAACAAATAGATCGGAATATGGAGGTATATGTGGATAACATGTTGGTCAAGTCCCAAGAGAAAAACAATCATCTAAAAGACCTAGAAGAAATGTTTAATGCGTTGTGAAGGTACTAAATAAAGCTTACCCATAAAAATGTTCTTTTGGAATCTGGTTTGGCAAATTCTTGGGATATATCACTAGTGCTAGAGGAATTGAAGTAAACACTGACCAAATTCAAGCTATTAGAGGAATGGCAGAACCAAAGACAAGCAAAGACGTAGTGAGCCTAAACGGAAAAGTGGAAGCATTAAATCGATTTATTTCCAAAGCTACTAACAAATGGATTCCCTTTTTCAACGTGATTAGGAAAAAGAAAGGCTTCGAATGGAGTGAGGATTACCAAAAGCCTTTCCAAAAACTAAAAGATCATTTGGAAAAGTCGTCGATTCTTTCTAGTCCTATGGATGGAGAAAGTCTTTACCTTTATATGGTAGTTTCCGAACATGCAGTTATCTTGGTATTAACAAGAGAAGAAAAGGGAATTCAACTTTCCATATATTATACTAGTAGAAGACTCAAATATGCAGAAAGTAGATACCCAATTATAGAGAAACTGGTGTACTTTTTAATGCTTATCGCACCCAAACCAAGAGCTTATTTTCAAGCACATCCAATCAAAGTCTTAACCGATTTCCCACTTAAGTAAGTTTTAGTAAACCAGAAGCTTTAGGAAGGTTGGTTAAGTGGGGAATTGAACTTAGCCAATACGATATTGAATTCCTACCCCAAATGTCAATTAAAGGGCAGGCGCTAGCAAATTTTTTTCAACGAATGTACCGTATTCATTTAAGAGCAATGGGAAAAAGAGAAAGACCTAAAACCTAAATGGCAACGGTTCGTAGATGGGGCTTTGAATGAACAAGGAGCTGGAGTTGGATATGTGATTATAACTCTTGATGGACATCGCCAGCACTATGTAATGAAATTTGGGTTTCCAACCATCAACAACGTAGCAGAGTATGAATCTATGATAACAGGACTTACCATAGCTCTCTAGGTGAAATTCCAAAAATTGAAATCTTCAGCAATACACAATTGATGGTAAACTAGCTAAACCAGAAATATCAGACGAAAGATCCCAAGTTGGCATTATAAATCAAGAAGATATTGAAGAGGCTGACTCAATTCGAAGACTTTTTAATACACCAAGTCCCAACGACAAGAACTCTCAAGCCGATTCTTTAGCTAAGCTGGCTAGTGCACGAGGAGCGCCTGAAGCTCAAATTGGGCCGATGGGATAACAGGAAAATCGTAGCATTGAGGAGAATAAAACTAACTCGAAAAATGAAACCTTAGTATTGACTAGGTCTTAAGTTCTAGCACATAGGGAGAAGAGAGGCGAAACTAGGGTTCCTCAAAAGGAACCCCCTCGATTAGGGACCAATAACCAATACGAGGACAATTGGATGGCTCTATTATCGAGTATTTAACAAAGGAAAAACTGCCAGCAAATAGTAATGAAGGAAGAAGGATAAAATTCCAGGCTCCAACCTTTATCATGGTAAACTGAATACTCTATAAAATGGGATACTCACTTCCTTACCTGAGATGTGTTAGTCCAAAAGCAGGAGCCAAATTACTAAAGGAAGCTCACATAAGATTTTGTGGAGACCACTCCAATAGAGTAAAAATGGCTAAGAAGGTTATGAGGCATGGTTTCTATTGGCCTCAAATGACCAGCCAAGCCATCGACTATGTGAGAAGGTATGACAAGTGTCAATTTTTTTCTAAAATCCCTCGTTTGCCTCCAAGCGAATTGACTTCTATAATGAGTCCATGGCCCTTCGATGTGTGGGGAATTAACTTAATAGGACCGCTGCTGTGACGCCCCACCTCTATACTCACACTAGCCAAGGACACTACTGAGTAATGCCGTCGATTAGCATGAAGAATAAGGCTGTTGAGGAGCGACCATCTGTGTAATTGCTTTGTGCGAGTACCGATATGTCAGATAATATAACTTACATTTCATTTCAAGAGGAAATCTGACATATCAAATACAAACTCAAAGCTACCACACAGTGGCTATATGGACTTCGGAAACAAATATAGAAATAAACATAACACAAATCAGTCACAGATATTAATATCACAAAGGCGGAAATAGATATGAATATAACACATAGAAGTGTACATCCACTATGAAGTAGTTTGCTTTATTGATCTTCCTTTGATGTTTACAATTGATTTCAACAAATTACAGCGAATAACAATGATTTGCAGCAGTGAAATTCGTTGGTAGTGGCAGCAATGGAGTTCAGATCTGGATCTGGCGGAGTCCGGGCGTTGGAGATCTCAAAGAGGAAGAAGAACCCCTTTTCTGTTGCTTTGGGGGTCTATTTATAGGTGTAGGAGGCTGACATTTCGCTCAGATCTCGGGAGACCCTCTCTGGCACGTGACCAGGCCCGTACGCCCAAGCCCATGAAGTTTCGGTCCGATCCGTGATTGATACGAGCTGATTTCGACTCGCTCAAGGTTTCATCCAATGGAGTCGAAATTTGGCGTGGACATTCTCTAGCATGTACGTAGTCTTCTGTGAAAATTTCATAGCATTTGGACTTGTAGATTGGGAGATATGATCGATGCGAAATGGGGTCTTCGGCAGGCTGTTTCCTTCGACTCGCTTCCCTATTTCGACTCGCTTATGTTTCGACTCGATGATGTGGCGCTTTGCTGGAGTCGAATCAGACGGATTCAAACAGTGGTTCTGTGAAGGCTGTGGGGCGAGTCGAAGAGGACTCTCTGATGGATGCTGTTTCGAGCGAGTCGAAGTAAGCACTCGGTTTGAGCGAGTTGAAGCAGGCTTTGGTCGAGGGAGTCAAAGTTAGCACTGGGGGAGCGAGTCAAAGTGGGTAGCTGGGCGAAGCGGGTCGAAATAGGTATTCTAGATGGCAGCGAGTCAAACAGGAACGAGTCGAAGTTGATATCTGAGGGAACCGGAGCGAGTCGAATGGTGTCTGATTTTCGTCCAATTTTGCATCCCTCATAACTTGAGCATACGAACTCGGATTGACTTGAGATTTTGAACGTTGGCTCCCATGGCTCAGCTTGCCATGTCCTACCAATTTTGGCTCGATCCGGACTTGGACAAAACTCATCGACATCCGTAGTGAGCCCTTGTATAACTGATCTCTAGGACGGACCGTCGCTGGTTACTAGTCAATCCCTTGGTGTTACGGCCTTGCCAAAAGGCGGGATAACATTTGCCCCCCAAAGTACATCTTGTGAAAACATGATGTGCTTTGAAGTGCTTCAATCTTTATTCTGAATAGTTATCGTCTTCCCGATGAAAGTTGTAATCTTTGGCCGTTCTTCTTGATAATGTAAACTATTGACTGTCGACTGCTGTGCCCTGTATCGTTGCAACTGATTGTTGTATGCCAGTGGTTATCCGTTTGCTGTTGTAGTCGTTACCGGATGAATTTCTGATTCTTAAAAATTTTTAATGTTGAATATTAGTCCATCATTCATGCATGTATGTTAATCTGACTCCCGCTGACGTTTGTACGTTCTTGAGTCGTCGTCCATTTATTGTTTTTGAATTCCGTACCGATCCTCTCCCGAACCGATGTGAAATCCGTTGTAACAATGCTTGACGGTTGTTTTTGAATATCCCTTCGCAACGATCCCCTCCTGAATCGTTGTGAAGGATTGAAATGTCGAAGATAATTTTCATTGGATTTGTGGATGCGAAGTAAGCATGTTGAGTTGATGACGGACTTGAACTGAGCGAGTTGAGGTGGAGCGAGTCGAAGTTGACTCCTTGATGGAGTCGAACTGGTTGTTTGACTCGGTCTTGGATTCGAATCGCAGAGAGGCGAGTCGAAGTACACGGAAGGCAGTGGAGCGAGTCGAGATATTCATCGATTGAGCAAGTCGAAGTGATGTCTTTTATGGCTACATGAGGGAGTCGAACTAGTCACGAGGATGGAGTCGAAGGAGCGATATGAAAGGGAGCTTCGCATCAGCGCACTGAAGAGGGATTCAAAGCACGTGTTCGACCCCGCTGGCATTCGAATCGGTTATCCCCCTTGCTTTCGACTCCATATAAATACCTTGCACTTAGTCGTTTTTTCACTTTTTACTTTTCATCCTTACCTTCCTGGCCTTCGTATCGCTCTGTGACTTTAGAGAAAACAAAGAAGAAAAAATACGCTCGCCTTCGAACTGATTTTACATCTTCAACTATTCGAACCAATTAACGAATTGAGGTAATCCATTGAGCGAAAACATCTTGTAAACGAGGAGACTCGATTCTTAACACTAAATCGATCAGACTCATGATCGATCGAAGAGTCCCTGGCCTTAGCTTCGTGCCGATCTGTAGTAGTGGTTTCGAGATGACGAGGCGGAGGCCTTCGTGTCGATCGATGGTTGAGCTTCGCATCGAGTCGAATGCTTTAGACATGTGGATCGATACGAAGGGGCTGTGTCTAATGGACTCGAAACAATGGCCTTAGATCGAGTCGAAAGGTATATCTTTTGATCAAGTCGAAGTACAGGCCTGGGACGGTTCGAAGAGGAGTGCCTGGAGATCGAGTCGAACTGTGTAGCTCTTGATTGAGTCGAAGCAGAGGCTTCGAAGCGAGTCGAAGTGCGTGACTTTGGACCGAGTCGAAGGACATGGTCTTGGATCGAGTTAAAGTGCATGGCTCTTGATCGAGTCGAAGCAGAGGCTTCGAAGCGAGTTGAAGTGCGTGACTTCGGACCGAGTCGAAGGACATGGCCTTAGATCGAGTCGAAGTGCATACTCCCAAACGATCGATTCGACCTCGAGCCTTAGTGAACGATTTGAATTCGAACATGAATAATTGCCTTGAACCTGAACTTTTGACGTTTGACCATTGGTTTAATTTTGACGATATCGAAAATTATAATGCCTTTGACCACTTAATTCCGATGAACTTCAGATTTTCTTAACTGGACTTAATTGTATCACCGCACACTTGATTGCCTATTGAAGTTCGTCGATGAAACTGGAACTTACCAAAATAATAACACATTTTAATTCGGACTGATAGCTAATAATTGGATGGCATGGTTGTGACGGTCAAAGGTAATGGTCCGTTCGACCGTATTCCGAAGTCTCGTCGTTCATATGCTTCCTTCAATCCTGTTGATCTTCTCAAATAACATATAGTACTGCACTGCACAACACTTTCACACACTTTACACTGGGGGATGCACGAGTGTTATTTGTCAGTTTAACAATGATTTTTTATAAGCTAGCTAGTCATGGCCCCTTCAAGTTCTCAGCAGCCGGAAATTCCAAGTTCTATTCCTCCAACCATAGAGATACCGGTTATCGAAGCCGAAGTCAAAGAGCCAGCTCCGGATGAGCGTCCGGGTGCTCGGTTTATACTCAATCCATCAGATTTCGTGCTGTCGGGTATCTCTGAAGATATGCTTGGACGGATTTGCTTAAGGCATGGTTTGTCGCTTGACAACGTGCTACTTCCTGGGCCCACTGACAGGCCACACAATCCCCCAGAGGGGTATACCGCTTTCAACCGTCACGCTTGCACAGCGGGGACACTTCCTCCCTTCAATGACTATATAAGGGAGATGTTATCGTTTCTTGGCATAGCTCCATCTCAGCTACATCCCAACGGGTAAGCCTTACTGAACAGCATCTTCGTTCTCTTCATAGAGATCCTTTTTCGTCCACCGAAGCCGATCGAGATCCGATATTTATTCAATGTCAAGAGCCGTGGAGACAGCCCCTCTTTCACCTTCCTGGAAGCGGTCAGGAGCTGCCACATTGTACAGGGCTCCTGGGGAAGGGTAAGTTATTATAAAACCGAATGGTTCTACGTTCGGTTCCCCCCTGGATTTGCTGGGCGGTGGTTGGATTGACGTAAGTGTTGCCACTTCTCTCCTGATTCATTGAGATACTAGTAACTGACTTCAAAAACTGACACACTTTTCCCTTCTTACAGCTGCGATCTCTCGTCCCGATGGCGCGTACTTCAGAGAGCTTGTTCGGATTCTTCAAGCATTTCCGAGTGAAGAAAGGCACATAGACTTAGTCCCGACCGATAGGAATTTGAGGGCTGTTGGGCTGATAGAGCGGAGACAGAGCATACATATGGAAGTGGTACATAGAGTGATCCCGAAGAAATGTGTGAAGCGCAAAGCGCCCGCAGTTGTGATCACCGAAGAAGTTGACCCAGAAAGAACGCCTACCGATACCGAGCTTCCAGCTGGGCCTTCTGCCGATGTCCTAGACTCGGGTGGAAGAAGAAAAGGAAAGGCCGCTGCTCACAAACGCCCTAAATCTAAGAGATTTAAATCCGTCGTCGTGTCTTTACCTTTCCAGGGGATCAGAATTTCAGAAGCTCCTCCCCCGCAAATGGAGAGTCCTTTTGCAGGGCTTAATGATATCCCGATCCTGGATTTCGTGTCGTCTCCACACGACGCTGGGATGGAAGGGCTTGATAGTGCTTTTGAACCGAGCGGGTCGCTTACTATGAGTGCGGCCGACATTTCTGGTTGGTCGGGTGATTGCACATGCATACACTTCACTACACTACATGATCCACAACTGTACTTCGTCCAACTTAGGAAGTTGCTAACTCTTTCTTCGCTTCTCATTTTCAGGTACTATGTCTGGAAGAGGATCAATGTTGAACAGTCTTCGTTCAGCCCGAAAGGCTTCTAGTTACTACGATTCCCGTAGGAGGGATTCTGATAGGGATCGCGATCGCGAGCATTCTAGTCAGGATATGCATGGGCGCGATAGGGATAGAGAATACCAACGCCGGTCCAGATCACGCTCTCCTCCTCCTAGGCTTCCATCTCCTCCTCCCGTTCAAACTTCACATCCACTGGAGCCTCCTCGTCATAGGCCTTCTTCTCACACTTCCAGATCTGAGACTCATCTCCAGAGAGTCGAGACTACATCTTCCATGTTACAGAGCAGGTCCCCGTGGATCCCACTGGAGAAGTGGCCCTTAAGTTGGCTCAAATGAAGAGGGATTTTCCTAATATTTGCTTCGACGGTTATGTTTTCCCTCCCCACTTGAAGATAATTCCATCGTCGGTAGAAGGCACGATGCATGACTTTGTCCACGACATCTTTACCCAATATCGAGAGTGGGCGAAGGCTGCCGAAAAAGCTTCTAAATTGGCCTTCGAGCGGGCAAAAGAGATCGAGAAGATGGAGACTGAGCTTGCAAAAAGGGATCGCATTATCCAAGTACTTTCTGCTGAGTCCGAGTCTTCTCGGAAATATGATATTGAGGCCATTAAGAAGGCTGACGAAGCGAAGGCAGAAATGGAGAGGTTGAGTCAAGCACACGTTGCCCTGGTGGAGGAAATGGGCCACCGGAATACCAAAGTCATTGCCGAGCAGGACGCGGCGGTCAAGGAACTTAATGAACTAAAAGCCAAATTCGCCAGCTTGGTCAAAGAAAAAGATGACGCGAACAACGCAGCCCAGGAGGCGTGCGATTAGGCTGTTCTGCTCAGGGGAGAACGGGATGCGGCGGTGGCCAATGTCCAGAAAGTGGAGACTGAGGTCGAGGAGAGGGTGAAGTTGGCCGAGTCCAGGTTAGAGGCCGACATTGAGGACCTCCTTGTTGTTTACAACGCTAATGTGCTGAGGCACAGGGGTCTGGCCTGGCTCGATGATTATTCGACGCATCTCCATAGCGCTTGGGGCCGACTAGTTGAGGAAGTGAAAGAGGCGCACCATGGTGAGTCTGTGGATGAATTCGAGCTCGAAAACCGTCTGTTAACTGATGACGAAAAGAAGATTCTCCATGATTCAATGATCTCTTATGAGAAGGAGAGGCTCGGTACTCAGCACCTGGAGGTAGGAGAGGGCTCCGGGGTTGGACATCACGATTCAAGTCTTGATCTTCCGGTGTCAACTCAGCTTGAATCTTTGCCTGCGGTTGATCCTAAAGTTGTTCCTGCCTATAACCCGGATCAGTCGCAGATGCCTCCGACTACAGCGCAAATGACTGAAGCCGCCCCGTCGCTTACAAGCAAAACTGAGGAAGGTACTCCGAACATTCCACATGTCTTTCATGAGTCGAAGTCTTCGATCGAGTTTAAGTTCTAACAATTCTTTTATTCTTTGTCCAATGATCGATGTCGCACCGGCCATGCCTCCTGCCACTCAAGAGTCATATCAAATGCAGGAGGCTATCGTGACCGAGGCAACCACCATGAGTACAGCTGCCCCGCTTGGCGATCTGTAGGGTGGTACGATCGCGTTCGACGTAGAGCTGATGGATGAACTCTTCCGCCGCCACGGCGATTCTCGTGCTGACTTGTCATCTGTTATGCGCGGAACTGATCCTGCTGCAAGCTCTTCAATGCCGACTGCTGATGCCCCCGGCGGGGCTCAAGCAGTAACCGAAGAGGAGATGTTTGCTCAGATTGACGCCGAACTGGCAGCATCGAGTTATGGCGGCAGCTTTGGAGGTGGGATGACAGCATCGGGACATGCCCCGCTCGGAATGATGTCTCCTGGTGGTTCTGTCTTTTTCACCAGGCTACCCATTCCACCTTCTGTAATTGATCCCATTCCTCCGACTCCGCCCGTAGGGAGCATTCTTATGCACACGAGTTCGGAGGAGGATGTCGACATAATGCCCTCGCCTGAAGGCCAACCGCCGAAAAGTAAAGGCTCGAAGAGGAAGATTGGCGATGGCTCCAGCAGGTCCGCACTGAAGAGGAAGCCAAGGAAGAAGAGAGATTAGGCATGATCATCTGGCGTATTTTGATTTTGCATTTTGTTAGTCGTGTATGGATGCGGGTTCGGCCCCTGCTAGTAGGAATTTTTTGGAAACTTGTACACGAACGTCTTCTATAATCAATATAAATGAAACTTTTTCTTTTTTGTCATTGTGTATTTGTCTAAGTGTTCCAGTGTCTGAAATGCACTTGTGAAATTTCAGGTTCCGAATCAAGTTTGTTTTGGTTTGCCAAATTCGGGAACTGTGGACATGGCTTGCGACCGGGAAGCGAGTTGAATTCTGACAATCGCATTGCTTCAATCAGTGGTTGATGCCTAAGTCCTACCCCCCAGTCTTGGGGATGAGTTGTAAACCGTCAGCCGACGATTGCTTCTTACTTGTAACATGTTGAGTCTCGTGCCACCGAACGAATGTCTGAAGCAAACGGAGATTGAGTAATGTGTCCATGCTTGTTTGATTGTCGATAATCATTTTCGTACTCCGGGGATTCCCATTCATTCATTAGTGGCTGGTTACGCTGGCTTAAGTTTCGATTATATGTCTGCGATCGGGAGACTTGGAATTGGCACTTGCATTCTGGGAATCCGGAGTTGATGTTTATACTCCGCTTCGCACTCAGGGAATACGGAGTTGAATGTCTATACTCCGGTTCGCGCTTTGGGAATTCGGAGTTGAATGTTTATACTCCGGTTCGCGCTCTGGGAATCCGGAGTTGAATGTTTATACTCCAGTTCGTGCTTTGGGAATTCGGAGTTGGATGTTTATACTCCACTTCGCTCTCCGAGAATATGGAGTTGAATGTTTATACTCCGGTTCGCGCTTTGGGAATTCGGAGTTGAATGTTTATACTCCAGTTCGCGCTCTGGGAATACAGAGTTGGATGTTTATACTCCACTTCGCACTCCGGGAATATGGAGTTGAATGTTTATACTCCACTCCGCACTCCGGGAATATGGAGTTGAATGTTTATACTCCGGTTCGCACTTTGGGAATTCGGAGTTGAATGTTTATACTCCGGTTCGCGCTCTGGGAATACGGAGTTGGATGTTTATACTCCACTTCGAACTCCGGGAATATGGAGTTGAATGTTTATACTCCGGTTCGTGCTTTGGGAATTCAGAGTTGAATGTTTATACTCCGGTTCGCGCTCTGGGAATACGGAGTTGGATGTTTATACTCCGCTTCGCACTCTAGGAATACGGAGTTGAATGTTTATACTCCGGTTCGTGCTCTGGGAATTCGGAGTTGGATGTTTATACTCCACTTCGCACTCCGGGAATATGGAGTTGAATGTTTATACTCCGGTTCGCGCTTTGGGAATTCGGAGTTGAATGTTTATACTCCGGTTCGCGCTCTGGGAACACGAAGTTTGATATTTATACTCCGCTTCGCACTTTGGGAATACGGAGTTGAATGTTTATACTCCGGTTCGCGCTCTGGGAATTCGGAGTTGAATGTTTATACTCCGACTCGCACTCTGGAAGTTCGGAGTTGAATAAGGATTGTCGTGTATCAATCCCTTTTTTGACTTTGATATGATGGCTTGCCCCCGAGCTCGGGTTTCACTTAGGGAGTGATTGGTTGCACCGCAGCCACTCTCTATTTGAATAAATCCCACCGTATGATGAGACTTAGCTCTCTGTGCATAGTGATGGTCGTACGAAGTATTTCAAGTAAATCACAGCTCTGGCTCGAAGAGGTTGCATTTTATTGCTGAAATAAGAAAGTATGGCAAAGTCAGCTGCCTTATTACAAGTTCTAATTTCGAAATGCATAAACAAATTGCAGAAAAGGAAAGTAAACTAAATGGATAGAGATATCCTGTCAGGTGTAATAGCGGCGAAGGCTCTCGCTATTCCAAGCTCTTGGCAGGGTAAGACCGTCGACGGTCGATAACTTGAATGTGCCATCTCCGAGCCTTCGTTCAATAACATACGGTCCTTCCCATGTCGGCTTCATGTGTGAAGGAATCAGATAGATTCTTTTTAAGACGAGATCGCCTAGTTTGAAGGTTCGCGGATGGACCTTGGCGTTGTACAATCGGGCGACTCGACTTCGATGCGTAGCTGCCCTCAAATCAGCCTCTTCACGCTTCTCATCCAGTAGATCAAGAGATTCAGCAAGTAATATAGCGTTTGTCTTCGGATCATAGTATGTCACACGATGAGAAGGTAATTCTAGCTCGACTGGAATAACGGCCTCTGAACCGTAAGAAAGAGAGAACGGAGTGTGGCCGGTCGCGGTCTTGTGAATTGTTCGATAAGCCCATAGAGCCATAGGAAGTTCATCAACCCACTTGCCCCCGACCTTTTCTAGTCGTTTCTTCAGGATGGACATTATGACTTTATTAACTGCTTCGACCTGTCCGTTCGCTTGAGGGTGTGCAACTGCGGAGAATTTCTTTTGGATGTGAAATCGTTTGCAGAAATCTTTGAATTCAGCACTGTCGAATTGGGTTCCATTGTCCGTGATTATGGTGTATGGGAGACCGAATCGACAGATGATGTTACGAACCACAAAGTTGATTACTTTCTTCGTTGTAATGGTAGCGAGAGCTTCGGCTTCAGCCCACTTTGTAAAGTAATCAACTGCGACGATAGCGTACTTCGCACCACCTTTTGCCAGAGGTAGAGCACCGATGATGTCGATGCCCCACATTGCGAACGGCCATGGGCTGACCATTTGCGTTATCTCAGTATGGGGAGCCCTAGGGATTCAGGCGTATTTCTGGCACCTATCACATTTCTTTGCATGGTCCAACGCATCGCGATTCACGGTAGGCCAGTAATATCCGTAGCGAAGTATTTTCTTGGCAAGTGCTTGCCCCCCGGTATGATCGCCACATTCTCCCTCGTGTACATCGCGTAACACTTGTTTAATTTCATCATGAGCGATACATCGG
The DNA here is from genome assembly GCA_030737815.1 of Allium fistulosum. Lineage (NCBI taxonomy): Eukaryota > Viridiplantae > Streptophyta > Magnoliopsida > Asparagales > Amaryllidaceae > Allium > Allium fistulosum. Next base: position 906,727,578 of record CM060908.1, read on the forward strand.
AGTAGGGGAACTGAGTACCCCCTTCTGTACATGAGTCCATTCTGGATGGTAAATTTTGAGGCCTTTCAAAGGACTTGTCTTTTTTCACTCCTGCGCTCCGGCAGGGTCCCGTGCTCAATGTAATTTTTGAGTGGAGTCAACCATGAATCCTTTTCGGGGATAGTTTCGCATACCCGGTTTATTTCTGCCCAGTCGATACTTGGGGAAGATAGCGTCTCTATGGGTACGAGTCCCATTTGTTGTGCTTCGCCTGTGCTGGCTAACTTCGCCAATGAATCGGCCTTTTGGTTGCGTTCTCGAGGTATACTGTAGATGGCGTAGTAATCAAAATGGTCCAGTGCTTCTTTAACTCGAGCTAAGTAAGCAGCCAACCTTCGATCTCTTGCTTGATACTTTCCTCGTACCTGGCACACAACTAATTGTGAATCACAATAGATTTCCACTGCGATAATTCTCAAATCCCTAGCGAGTTTCAAGCCAGATAGGAGGGCTTCATATTCAGCTTCATTATTAGTCGCATGGAAATCGAACTTTAAGGCATAACATATGGATCGACCCTCGGGAGTTTCGAGCACAATACCAGCGCCTGAACACCGGTCGTTTGATGCTCCATCGGTATAAAGTTTCCAAACGTATTCGGGGGATTCACTGGCTTCGGGCAAGTCCTCTGGGACGGTAAATTCGGCTATGAAATCGAATAGGACTTGTCCTTGTATGGCCCGTCTCGGAGCGTAAGTAAGGTCAAACTGGCTCAGTTCGATGTTCCACTTGAGTAACCTACCAGACGTCTTAGGCCGCGAAAGGACCTGTCGTAACGGCTGGTCGGTGTAAACAATAATGGAATGTGCCTGGAAGTATGGTCGGAGTTTTCTTGATGCGATGACAAGGCAGCAAGCCAACTTTTCCAGTTTCGGATAATTTCTTTCAGCCCCAGTCAATCGTTTGCTGACAAAGTATACTGGCCTCTGTATCTTGTCTTCTTCTCGGACTAATGCAGCGCTGATAGCCTTCTCTGATATCGCCAAATATACGAACAGCTTCTCATGGTCGATGGGTTTTGACAGGATAGGTGGTGTGGATAGATGTTGGACTAGCGCTTGGAAAGCGCCCTCGCATTCCGTGGTCCATTCAAAGTTTCGTTTCCCTTTTCGAATCAGATCGAAGAAGGGAATGCATTTGTCAGTGGACTTCGAAATGAACCGGCTCAATGCTGCTACTTTTCCATTGAGACTCTGGACTTGCTTTATAGTTTTGGGAGTTTCAAGATTTCTGATTGCCCAAATCTTTTCGGGATTGGCTTCGATTCCCCGGGCGTTAACGATGAACCCAAGGAACTTTCCGGATGCAACCCCAAAGTGACATTTCAGTGGGTTGAGCTTCATTTTGTATTCCTGAAGTATGTTGAACATAGTTTCCAGGTCTTTTACATGGTCAGTAGAGAGTCGTGACTTCACAAGCATGTCGTCTACATATACTTCCATTGTCTTCCCGATTTGATTAGCGAACATCCGATTGACCAACCGTTGGTTAGTAGCTCCGGCGTTCTTGAGTCCGAACGGCATAACCTTGTAACAGTAAAGTCCCAGATTGGTCACGAAGCTGGTGTGTTCTTGATCGGGTAAATGCATCGGTATCTGATTGTAGCCCAAATACGCGTCCATGAAGGATAAGAGCTCATGTCCAACCGTCGAATCCACTAGCTGATCAATCCTGGGAAGCGGGAAACTATCTTTGGGGCATGATTTATTCAGGTCGGAATAGTCAACACATGTTCTCCAGTTCCCATTTGGCTTTCGGACGAGCACGGGATTTGACACCCATTCGGGATATAGCGCATCTCGAATGAATCTGTTTGCTTCAAGCTTTTCTTCTTCCTCTTTAAGGGCGGCAGATCTCTCTGGATCCATACCACGCCTTTTTTGTTTGACCGGGACATGACGCGGGTCAACGTTCAGAGTGTGGCTCACGATGTCCGGCGAGATCCCACACATATCAGAATGTGTCCAGGCAAATACGTCAAGATTTGCCCGCAGAAATTCAACCAATTCCTCTTGAGCTTGCTGGCTTAGCTGAGATCCAATCTTTATTATTTTTGAATCATCGTTACTGTCAATTGGGACATCAATCGTCAGTTCGGTTGGGGATGCTTGATTTTCTTTAGATTCTCCTTCGTCTTCAGTTTCTCTCGGGTCAAGGTCCTTGAGGAATTGGCTGGGGTGCCCGGGCCTGGGCCCGGGCGTTAATTGTTAATTATCGGCGAAACGGACGCAGAGAGACTCCTCTACGTCCTTTCCCTTCTCCTTCCACTGTGCTTCCCGTAGCTCAGCAACATAGCAGGCTCTATCAGTGGCCTAATCTCCATGAACGATTCCTATTCCATGATCAGTGGGAAATTTTAAGGTCAAACACCATGGGGCAATGGCTATTCTGAATTCAGCGAGGGCCGGTCGGCCCAAGAAAGCATTGTAAGGGGAGTCTATGTCCAGAACGATGAACTGCAACATTCGTACTCTCTGACGTTCTCCTACTCCCAACTCCACTGGCAGTTCCACCATCCCAGTGGGAATTGTGGCACTTCCGTTGAAACCATGGATACGAGATTGACAAGGCCTCAAGTCTGCGGCTTCCGTCTTCATTTGGTCATAAGCTCGTTTGAACAAAATATTCACAGAGCTTCCACTGTCAACTAAGATCCTTTTTATCCAAGCGGGACCTACTTGTGCTGAGATGACCAGTGGATCAATAGTGGGAGCTTCGACTTTATCTGCGTCTCTGCTCCTGAACACGATGTCATCCATCATCGTTTTCTGTTGCTTGGCTGGAGCCCCCTCATCAAAACTACTACAACACTCGAAGTCCGCATGCCTGATAGAACTGGCATACGACTCCATTTCCTTCCAGCTTCGATCTACCAGGTGAGGACCACCGCTTATTGTATTGATGACCAACCTCCCGTCCGCACGAGCGGGTTCTTCCTGTCTTTCCCGATTCGGCACACGGGTCTGATTTGATGGGCCCGCACCACCGGATTGCGGCGCCCGTACAAACTGATCGCGTTTTTTGTTCTGATTTCTATTGTCCCTCTGCTGATTCTGCTTATTTTGGACGTTCAACTGAACTTTTCCAGAACTATCTCCGGTCTGTTTAACAGCGACGTTACTCTGGATACCTTCGATGTTGGGTCCTGCATCATCCTGCTTCCTAGACTGTCTCGCATCCTCCCTTCTCAGGAATTGGGCTGCCTTGGAATAGAAACGGTCTAATGACGTAGGTGGTTTCCCAGCTAACCAACTCCCGAACTCGGAATCAGCATCAATCCCCTTAGTCAGAGCCATCAGGATAGAGTTATTGTTGGGATTACTTATTTCCGCACATGCGGCATGGAATCGCTCCAAGTAACGTCTAAGCGTTTCTCCGGGATCTTGCGTAACACTAGACAGAGTGTTAACGTCCTTCGGCCTCGCCACATGCATACGGAATTGTTCGACAAACTTGGTGGCCATCTGGTCAAAGTTAGAGATGGATCGCGGTGGAAAACGAGTGAACCACATGGTAGCGATGCCCCCTAGGGAAATGGGGAAACTATGGCATTTTACTGCGTCATCAGCTCTAGCAGGATTCATCAACCCTTCGTATTTCAGGACGTGTTGATTGGGGTCATAACTCCCTTCATAAACTGGCAAAGATGGCATCCTGAAGTGCCGAGGTGGTTCAGCATATAAAACATCATCGGTGAAAGGGGTATGACTTCGGGAGATTCCCCAGTCGTCATTAGATAGACCTTGACTTTCACGGATCATTTGGCGGATCATTGCTGGTATATCTGTCGTTTGGACACTTGGAGCATGTTGCGCCAAGGTGTGGTCGGGCTCCACAGCCTGAGTCTGGACCGGACGCGGTCGACGGTCCGTGCCTCGCCTCCTTGGTTCAACATCCTCAAGGACATAAGGTTCAAGAGTTTGCTCTCGTCGACTATGTTGAGGATCAGCTTGGTCCCTAGTGTCACCTCCTCGTCCAGCAGTGGTGGTAGTAACAATGTTGCCGGTAACATGATAAGGAGCAGCTCCTCCCCGAGTTGAAGGTTCTGTGCGGAGGCTAACGGATGGTCCAGCTCTAGGTTGCCCAAGGTTCGAAGCAGGTTGGTGTCCCGTGGCCTGGGTGTAGCTTCCACCCAACCGTGGACGTGTGGATCTAGTTTGGCCATCGGAGGAGGCTGAGCTCTCTGTGGAGGAGTGAGAACCTTGGTCTCTTCTAGATCTCCTTCACCTTTGGCGATTTAGCTGGGTAGTCAACTCCGCGTTGGCGCGTAGTTGCTCCGCTAGCTGCTGTCGACTTTGGGTCAACTCCTGAAGCAATGTCTAGAATTCTTGTCTAGTGATCGGACCTGATGGATCTAAAGGTCCTGCAGCATTTTGGTTCGATGGAGGTGATTGCACGGGGTTTTGTCGGTCCCGTGCTCCTTGATCAGCAGCTGCAGAGGTGGTACGTGTGCTCACCATAATTAATTGATGAAGTCCTTTCCTAGATCTGATTGCAAATCTGAGTAGATTGGAAGGGCTTTGAAGTTCTAGATCTGGATCTTCTTCTTAGATTTATGCAATCCAATATAGATAGGAGATCCAAATGGTGGGAGAAAAATTGGGGTTTTCTCAGTGAAAGCACCAAAGTGTTTGTACCAAAATTGGGCACAACACTCTTCGGAAGTTTTTGAAGAGATAAAGTGAAGAAATTAAATGGAAAAAGAAGAATTATCTAACAAAAACTCCAAATTTCAGAAATGAGAATAATTAAAATGCGGGAGACACAAGAATTTAGAGTGGTTCAGCGTATAGCCTACGTCCACTATGAAGTAGTTTGCTTTATTGATCTTCCTTTGATGTTTATAATTGATTTCAACAAATTACAACGAATAACAATGATTTGCAGCAGTGAAATTCGTTGGTAGTGGCAGCAATGGAGTTCAGATCTGGATCTGGCGGAGTCCGGGCATTGGAGATCTCAAAGAGGAAGAGGAACCCCTTTTCTGTTGGCTTTGGGGGTCTATTTATAGGTGTAGGAGGCTGATATTTCGCTCAGATCTTGGGAGACCCTCTATGGCACGTGACCAGGCCCGTACGCCCAAGCCCGTGAAGTTTTGGTCCGATCCGTGATTGATACGAGCTAATTTCGACTCGCTCAAGATTTCATCCAATGGAGTCGAAATTTGGCGTGGACATTCTCTAGCATGTACGTAGTCTTCTGTGAAAATTTCATAGCATTTGGACTTGTAGATTGGGAGATATGATCGATGCGAAATAGGGTCTTCGGCAGGCTGTTTCCTTCGACTCGCTTCCCTGTTTCGACTCGCTTATGTTTCGACTCGATGATGTGGCACTTTGCTAGAGTCGAATCAGATGGAGTCGAACAGTGGTTCTGTGATGGCTGTGGGGCAAGTCGAAGAGGACTCTCTGATGGATGCTATTTCGAGCGAGTCGAAGTAAGCACTCGGTTGGAGCGAGTCGAAGCAGGCTTTGGTCGAGCGAGTCGAAGTTAGCACTGGGGGAGCGAGTCGAAGTGGGTAGCTGGGCGAAGCGGGTCGAAATAGGTATTCCAGATGGCAGCGAGTCAAATAGGAACGAGTCGAAGTTGATATCTGAGGGAACCGGAGCGAGTCGAAGGAGGGAGTCGAAGGAGGGAGTCGAATGGTGTCTGATTTTCGTCCAATTTTGCATCCCTCATAACTTGAGCATACGAACTCGGATTGACTTGAGATTTTGAATGTTCGCTCCCATGGCTTAGCTTGCCATGTCCTACCAATTTTGGCTCGATCTGGACTCGAACAAAATTCATCGACATTCGTAGTGAGCCCCTGTATAACTGATCTCTAGGACGGACCGTCACTGGTTACTAGTCAATCCCTTGGTGTTACGGCCTTGCCAAAAGGCGGGATAACAATCGACGTAGTACAGCATTACGCCCGATGAACTAAACTCTAATAAGCCGGAACAACGACGTAGTACAGCGAACGCCCGATGAACCTAACTCAAATAATACGTAACAACGATGTAGTACATCGAACGCCCGATGAACCGAACTCAAATAATACGGAACAACGACGTAGTACAGCGAACGCCCGATGAACCAAACTCAAATAATATGGAACAACGACGTAGTACAGCGAATGCCCGATGAACCAAACTCAAATAATACGGAACAACGGCGTAGTATAGCGAACGCCCGATGAAACGAACTCAAATAAACCCATAGGTCGCTAGCCTATAAAAATGAGACGAAGCTCCATAAATCGGGGTACGGTCCCCCACGTGGACAAAGATACATCGCACATCGCTAGTCTAAACCATAAAATGATCATCATTGATCAATAAGAAGTGTCAATTACACTAAGCTAGTAAGTAGATGAGTTTAGTTTCATGTCCCATGACCACTGGCTTAACTTAAATATTTACGAACAAATTGTAGATTTCCACTCGAAAATTGTCACAAGATTTCAATCGAACAAGTCTAAGAATTAACCGACAAAGTAAACGCAAGCGTTTCATACCACTTGTTTTGCTAAGCCGTTTAATTAGATTTCTCATACAAATGAAGTAAAGGTTTGTATATACAAATAGATTGGAAAAAAGTTTTAAAAACGAGTTTTATATTGAAAGTAAATGTGGAAATCGTTTTGATGAAAGAGTTTGAGTATTTACTACTAGTATAGAAACCTTTGTATTTTAAAGTGACAAATCACAGAAATGATTGTAGAAACAATCAATCACCAAAAATTCACATTCGAAGACGTGAATCAAATCTATAGAAATCGATATCAAATCCATCAAATGGATATTCCCAAAAATCCTAAGAAAGAAGTCATCAAAGTCGATAAAATTGATAACAACTAATCGGAGCAACTAAAATCGATTAACATTGGAAATTCCCTCAAAAGCAACCTAAACAGGCAAAATGAACAGTTCCAAACGTCTGGTTTAGAATCTAGGCGTTTGGATTTGTTCTTTGGAAATAATCCAGGAACCTACCAGACGTCTGAACCTTAATCCAGAAGTCTGTAAACTAACCAGACGTTTGGTAAGTTTGGACCTGACGTCTGGTCCGAGTGTTTGTCTTTTTTTTCTTTTCTATCTATAACCAGACGTCTGGACTTGATCTCCAGACGTCTGGTCACCTGGCCTGGGCAATAGTTTGCCTAGGCCAAGATGGCCAAAACGTTTCAGAAGCGATCGAACGAGCAACGACGACTAAGGATTTATGCCAAGCGACCACTCAGCCTTATAGGCTCTTCGATACACCCAAAATATCAATGTCCAAACATCCATAGTAGGATTTTCATAAAAATTGGACCGAAACACCAAAATTTGGAAAATTCACCAAATCAATTCAAATCAAAAGCAAATGAACAAGCACAAATGTTAGGAATTCATACCTAACAACAAAGAAAGTTATAGACGTAGATGTGAGTTAAAGAACTCACCTTTAAACCCAAAAACAATAAACGAGAAGCTCTAAAGCAAAGGAAAGATCAACTACTCTTCAATTTCAACTCTAGAAGCTTCAATCTAAGCTTCTCCTTGATTTTGGACTTGAATTTGTATTTCCTAAACAAACTAGTGTTTTGGATTTCTAATTTCCAATTTTTTCCACCATTTCTCTCTAGAGCTAGAGTGTATTAGGAAATGAGAATGAATGAAGAGGAGAGGGGGTGGAGTTAGGGTATTAAGATGGGTTAGTGGGCTGAAACCCAAATCCAAAGCCCAAATAGAAAAATAGCAAAATTCTACTCAATTCCAAACATATCGATGTTTATACTCAAAAAAGTTGTAAATGCCATTTTGGACTCAATGAAAGTGGTCTTGAATCCCAATTCGACTGTTTACAAAAAGTAACATTTCGGACTAATCTGATTAACGATGCTATATTTAAATAAAACATTTAAATATACAATCGTGAAATATGGGGTTGTTACAGACTCCCCTCCTTAAAGAAATTGCGTCCTCGCAATAATTAAGAGGAAGATAAAAAGTAACAACCATACTAAGGCATAACAACACAAAAGAAGAAATTTTGAAATGAGAAGTTCACCATAAAGAGCACAAAAGAGTAAGTCCGGATGTGTTTGCTCGACGAATTCTCAAGATTCCCAAGAGAAATCCTTAGGATTTGAGGACCATTGAACTTTCACAAGAAAAACATCTTTATTTCGAAGGCGTTTAACCTCCGAAGCAATTATACGAATAGAATGTTGCTCATAAGTCAAATTGGGTGAAACTTCCATTTCTTCAATAACTCTGGGCTCAAGAATAGAATTGGAATCCCTAAGGTATTTCCGTAATTGAGAGACGTGGAATACGTCATGAATCAAAAAATTGAGCCGGTAATAAAAAAGGCGATAAGCCACGGAACGAATACGCTCGGGGATGGGAAAAGGGCCAATTTATCGAGGTGCTAATTTTCCCGATCGACTGAAACGCACAACACCCATCATAGGTGAAACACAAATAAAATCTGGACCTAAAACCAGCTTCTCACCGGCTTCAAGCCAATACGAAGGTGATCGGCACGACCTTCCGTAGAGTGCCTCGAAAGGTGCCATACCAGTACTAGATTGGAAGCTATTATTGGAAGAAAACTCAAGAAGAGAAATACGATCTTCCCAACTTCCACCAAAATCAAGAACACATGCACGAAGGAGATCTTCAAGAGTTTGATTAACACACTCGGTTTGTCCAACGGACTGAGGATGATAAGCGGTGCTAAAATTAAGCTTTGTTCCCAAAACTTTTTGAAGACCTTACCAAAATCCACTAGTAAATAATGGATCATGATCGCTAACAATAGAAGTAGGAACTCCATGCAATTTAACAATTTCTTTGACATAGAGTTTATCCAAAAGAGGTATGGTCTAAAAAAGTAGGATGAGCCTGAAATGACCCACTTAAATTTTTTTTTTTAAAAACATTCAGTGGCCATTTAATCAAGAAAAATATTTAATTCAATTTTTCTTCTATCCAGGACCTTTCTGCCAATATAAAAATATTGGTTTATTCATTTTATCTTGAACTTATATATATGAAGATATATAAGTCATCTTCTACCTAAATCAGAGTACAGAAATTTTGAAGGTAGAAATCTGTTTGAGTATTGCTAAAAAATACTCTCTTCATAGCAATAGTGTTTTTCAAAACTAGGTTTTTCCAAGTGACTTGGGTTAATGCATTACTATAGATTTTATGTCTCAAAGCTCCTTATTTTACATAAATTCTTCTGATTTTATTACTGGGTAAACTGTGCTTTTGCTTGTGCATGTGTGTGTGCATGTGTGTGTCAGTGAGCAGTTCAGTGCCTTATTTTTTTTTCTTATTAACAAAATTTTCTGAATCTATTTTATACTTTGGGCTATGAAACAGATCTGAAAATTTAATTTAAACCCTTGGTTGCTGGCTTGACCCAGGCTCAAGAAAAATGGCTATGTTAGCCCTGTTCTGGTTTGCACTATTTTGTTACAAAATGCCTGCTATTTTATTTTATTTTCAAAGCAACTCAAACCCTTTCTATCAGATTTTATTTTTGACTTAAACATGGATTTTCTTATGCCAGTTCTTTAGATATACATACAAACCACAAATTCTTTCAATCTCAGATTTTCTACCATTATAGCCTAACTGTTCTTGAAGCTTAAAATCCATTTTTCCTTAGCAAAGCATTTGGCAAAACAAAGCACATAGTTCAGCTGAGACATATAAGTTCAACAACTACAAAACAGCAATTAACCATACATTGGTTTCTCAAAGTAACTTTAAACAATAGGTCTTAATCTAGTTCATCATGAAGGTGTGGTTTACTTCAGCAAAGTCTTTTAAAACATAGCATCCAAATCTTAAGCAGTTAAACATCCAAAGCCTGATCAAAGCAATTCCTATTTTCCTGCAAAATCACCATGAGCTGCCCCATATGAATATGAGACACCCAATGGTGCGTAAACACAAAAGGGTCAGACTATTTGTCTGGTATGAATAATCCAACTGAAAACATGATCTCATTCAATTCTCTTTATATACAAAACTTTGCATGAATAAGAAACTCAGCATCTTCCTTGTGCTTGTTTTTGTGAAGCATGTTCCTTCATCTCAGTGTTAACAGATTATTTATATATATAATCACCATGACTTGATTCATAGAAAACAATCATAAGATTCATCAATAAAAAGCATCAAAACAACCAAATACAAACATCAATTCAGTTATCATGCCCTTTTCAACTTTACTGGCCATCAGGGATTTTGCCCAGGCCTCTCCTGAATCTATTCCTAGAATTCATTATCAAATATAATAGGGTCTTTAGCTACTTTCTCCTTTTTAAACACACACTGCCTGGGACATCTCTCTGTTAACCCAGCACACTCAGGCCCCTGGGTATAAACATACCATGTGTGAACTTGCAATGTTCCCCTTGCCAAGCTATACTTTGGTAGCCCTAAGATCCCAAGTCCTTAGTTAAATTACTAAGTGTTATTATTATTTTTCATAGCAGTGCTAATCCCTTCTGCATCTCACTTCTTAATCAGAGAAATATAAATAATGCAAGCAACATGTATTCATCCAGAGTTTGGTAAGTTATATTCTCAGAAGCAAACATTTAATCATGAAAAAGGGAGGTGACTTCTTAGCACATTATTTTGCCTATGGGTTTCACTGGATCAAAATGTAAGCATATGGTCCTGAGTAATTTACTAGACATATATATTTTTCCTCTTACCTCTGGTTCAATCAGATTCATGATCTGGCTAAACCACAAGTATATTTGATTTGGGTATTTCATAAAACATAGAAGCTCAGCACATGTACAACATTGCACTTCTACATTTTCTTTTGTTTTAATTAATATGAGACATAAGCAACAACACAATGTTACAGCCCCATATTTCTTTCTACCTTCAGACCATATACCCACCACTTGAATCCGGGGATTTTTATAAACAACTTTATAAAGAAAACTTATAAAAGAAATCACTCAATCTCAAAGCTAACCCATATCACAGACAAACATTTTAGATCATGAATCCATGACTCTTATTTTTCTGGGTAAATCAGATAGAGGTTTTACACTTAAACAAATCATTAACAAACAAAAGTCATCCAATCGTAAAACATAACTTGTAAAAGAAAATTAGTTCAAACAGGCTGCCTCAATATTCAGGTCTTAATGCCAAAGTTTTCAGTGAGGTTACTCACCTTAATCCTTCTTCTTCCTATGCCTTATGAACCCCCTTTTAGTCTTCTTCCTTCTCCTATTTTCTCTGGTTTATGTCTTGTATATTTTTTTTTTGGTTAATGAAGAACAAAAATATATGGTCTTACTATACTAGGCCTTTTATATAAATCTTGGCTGTTACTAGGGTTTATGGATTTACCCAATGTCAGTTCTACCCCATCCCAAACATAGCCTGCCTCTGGTTTGATTCAAGAAAATAAAAGGGTATGTGGTCCTTGTCTTCCTTTCCAGAAATCAGTTCCTCTCTTTTAATTTTCCCTGGTCATGTCATATGCATGACTTATTATTATTATTATTATTATTTTCTTAATAAAAGAAATTACTGAGAATAGATAAAGTGCTTGTTTAGGGACTCATGCCATTTTCATGCAACTTCTGTTTTCTTCCAGAAATTGATTGACTGTATACATGTATAACCTATGTATACCTAAGCCTTTTGTTTTTCTTTCTTTCTTTAAATAATTTTAAGTTTATTTCAGCCTAGCTCTTATTTTCCTTGTACTATATTTTATTTAAAGACAAAATTCTATCTTTATGCATATGTATTTCTAAATCAGTTATTTTATTTTATCTATTAATTTCTGCCAAATTTTGTTACACAGAAATCTGTGTGCATGTGTACACTGTCTTGTGCACATGTACATGTTTTATACTTTATATCTGCAAATCAATTTCCTATTCCTATTTTTCCCAATGCAATTTCAAACAAATACAAACTAAATTAAATCATGAAATTACTCACAAAAATCAGGGTTATCACATATACCCCTCCTTTTAGGAATTGTGTCCCACAATTCTTTCATACTTAACTTAAGTATCATCTCTTCAGAAAAATGAATTTTTCGGATTTCAAAACCATTTTCAAACCAATCACCTATTAAGCACTATGCATATCAACACAAGATAAAAGTCACAATGCATATTCAACCAACACATTCATTAGTATGTATATATATATAGATTTACCTTTTCTTCAATCCAACAGCTGGGGATAATCATTTCTGATTTTATCCTCCACTTCCCATGTGCAATCATTTGGGTCTAGACTCCATTGTACTTTTACTAATTTAATTTCTTTGTTTCTCAATTTCTTGGTTTCTCTAGAAACTATGCCCACTGGTTCCTTTTCATAGATCATTCTAGGATCAATCTGCACATCCTTAGAGGATTCTAGTATTGCTTCCTTATCATGAACCCATCTTCTTAGTTGAGACACATGAAAGACATCATGCATTGCTCTCATTTCTTCTGGCAATTCTAATTTATAGGCTACTGTCCCTATTCTTTCTAGAATTTTATATGGTCCTATATATCTAGGAATCAACTTTCCTTGTTTCCCAAACCTTAGAACCTTTTTCATGGGTGATATCTTGATGAACACATAATCCCCAACATCATATTGTACTGCCTTCCTTCTTTGATCTGCATATTTCTTTTTCCTATCTTGGGCAGAGGCAATTCTTTTTCTGATCAAGGCTACCTTTTCAGAAGTCTCCTTCACATTTTCTGGTCCTAAGACCACTTTTTCTCCAGACTCATGCCAACTTGAAGGTGATAAACATGGCCTTCCATAGAGAGCTTCAAAGGCGGCCATGCCTATGCTACTGTGATGGGTGTTATTGTATGCAAATTCAGCTAGATATATGTAATCTTCCCAGCTTCCTCCCCAATCCAATACACAAGCTCTCAACATGTCTTCAAACAATTTGTTCACAATTTCTGTTTGGCCATCAGATTGAGGATGGTATGCTGTACTCAAGCATAAATCAGTCCCCATTGCCTTGTGAAAACTCTGCCAAAACTTTGAAGTGAAGATGGTATCTCTATCACTTACTATAGTCTTTGGTATACCATGCAGTCTGACTACTTCTTTAATAAACAACTGGGCTAGGGTATTAGCATTTCTTTCTGATTTCACTGGTATAAAGTGGGCTGACTTGGTTAACCTATCAACCATTACCCAAATACTATCATTTCCCCTCCTAGTTCTAGGAAAACCATCAATAAAATCCATTGATATGTCTTCCCATTTCCACTGTGGTATTTGTAAAGCTTGAAGCATTCCTGAGGGTTTTTGATACTCAGCCTTCACCTGCTGGCAAACCATACATTTTGATACATAGGTTTCCACTGCACTCTTCATACCACTCCACCAATAATCTCTCTTGAGGTTGTGATACATTCTTGTGCTTCCTGGGTGTATAGTATATTTGCTTTTGTGGTAAGCATCCAAAATTTCTTGCTTCAACTCATCCACTGCTGGAACACATATTCTTTCTCCTTTCTTCAGATGGCCTTGATCATCCAACTGAAAACCTTCCACTGTCTCACCATTTAATATTTGAGTCTTCTTTCCAAATAAAAATGGATCTTGGTTTTGTAGCATTGCAACTTTATTCTTCAATTCTGATCCCAGAGTAATAAAACTTAATTTTCCCATTTCTACATTCCCACTGCATAAGCTCATGTTTTCTATGTTATCACTTTCTATCTCTGAATCAATTAATAATGATAAAGTGTTAAACTCTTCTATCATTAATCTAGCCACTTTAGCATGTTGTCTACTTAGGGCATCTGCTACTTTATTAGCCTTACCTGGTGTGTATAATATTTCAAAATCATATGAGGCTAAGAGTTCAATCCATCTTTGCTGCCTCATATTTAATTCTTTTTGTGAAAACAAATATTTAAGTGATTTATGGTCTGTATATACTTCAAATTTTGCTCCTAACAAGTAGTGTCTCCATAGCTTAAGGGCATACACTATAGCAGCCAATTCAAGGTCATGAGTAGCATACCTTACTTCACTTGATTTCAACTGCCTAGAAGCATAAGCTATTACCTGATGTTGTTGCATCAACACTGCTCCAAGCCCTTGTCCACTTGCATCAGTATACACCACCAAGTTTTCATTTCCCTCAGGTACTTTAAGAATTGGAGCTTGTACCAGTGCTTCTTTTAATTTCCCAAAGGCATTTTCACATTCCTCAGTCCAAGTGAACACTTGATTTTTCCTAGTCAATCTGGTTAATGGAGTTGAGATTTTTGCAAAATCTTTTATAAATCTTCTATAGTAACCAGCCATTCCCATGAATGATCTGACTTCAGTGACATTAGTAGGCCTCTTCCAAGCTTGCACTGCAATGACTTTATTGGAGTCCACAGCTATTCCTTTTTCTGATATAATATGGCCTAGAAAGTTCACTTCATTCTGCCAAAAAGTGCATTTTGAAAACTTTGCTTTCAAGTCTTCCTGTCTCAATTTCTCAAACACTATATGCAAATGGTTTTCATGCTCTCTAACTGACTTAGAATAAATTAGTATATCATCAATAAATATTAATACAAACTTATCCAAGTATTCTCTAAAAATCCTATTCATCAAATCAACAAAATAGGAAGGAGCATTTGTTAAGCCAAATGGCATCACCAAAAATTCATAAAGTCCATATCTGGTGTTAAAGGCTGTATACTTAATGCTTTCCTCTTCTACTTTCATCTGATGAAAGCCTGAAGCTAAATCAATCCTGGAGAATATCTTTGCACCACTCAATTGATCAAAGAGATCATCAATTCTTGGTAAGGGGTATTTATTTTTAACTGTGACTTTATTTAATTCCCTATAGTCAATACATAATCTAAGGGATCCATCATGTTTCTTAACAAAGACTACTGGTGCTCCCCATGATGAGCTACTGGGTCTAATAAAACCTTTTTCTTCTAGTTCAACTAATTGCTTTTTCAACTCCATCAATTCCTTAGGCCCCATTCTGTTTGGTCTTTTAACCACTGGGCTAGCTCCTGAAATTATTCTAATTGAAAATTCAACTGGCCTGTGATTAGGAACTCCTCTTACTTCCCCAAACACATCAACATATTGATTAACTATGGGGATCTCTTCTAATGCAGGCATGGGTTTTTCATTTGACAATGCAGAAAGGTTGGCTATACTTCTATTTTTGTTTGCCTCACAAAGAACGATTATTCTTTGTCCATCAGAAACCTTCAATGATATGGTGGATGTCTCCATATTTATGATAGCCTTATATCTACTCAACCAATCAACTCCTAAAATAATTCCTATGTTTGGATATTGCAACACATATAGGTTTGACTCAAACACATGTCCTCCTATATTTAATCCTTGTTGCATGCACATCATACCCATAACACATGAACTACCTATAGGGCTTCTAATTAGCAGTGGTTTATCAACAATCATACAATTCAATTTTAATTGTTGTGCAATATCATGAGAGATCAATGAGTGTGTAGCCCCAGTATCATATACTACTGTTAAAGGTATTGAATGGATAAGCAAAGTACCTTCAACTTGACCATGCTTTTCAACATTTGATCCCTCAGCTGCCTTGCCTTTCCCTTCCAAAGCCCCTAATTTTCCTTGCTTAAAATCTGGGCAGTTCCTCTTTATGTGACCTTCCTTCCCACAATGGTGACAATTGAAGGATGCTGGTCTAGGATTGGTGCACCTATTTTTCATGTGCCCCTCTTGTCCACAGTTGTAACAAGTGATCCTCTTCTTAACTTCAGCAGTTCTGGCTTCTTCTGGTTTCTTGGTGGAAGCTATGTCTGTTTTCTTTTTATCATAAGGGTGAAATTTACGCTTTCCCTTCTTGTTTTGATTATTTTTGAATGCCCTGAAATTCTCTCTAGCTTTATCATGTTGTTCAATGCTCAGAGTCAAATCCAAAACTTGATCAAAAGTTTTATCCTTGTATGGTAGCATGGCTCTACTAAGGCTAGGGTTCAACCCTTGAATATATCTGCCATTCTTAGCTTCCTCAGTAGTGATGAGCACTGCACCATACTTTGCCAATGATTCAAACTTCTGAGTGTACTCAGTGACACTCATAGTCCCTTGCCTCAATTTGATGAATTCCTCCAGTAAAGACTCCTTAGCTGATGCAGGGATAAATCTGCCTTCCAACATTGCTTTAAATTGATCCCATGTTACTTCTCCTTCAGGTCTTCCAGCTATGATAACCTCCCACCAATCCAAAGCTGCTCCTCTCAATTGCCTGGATGCAATTTGCCTCTTCCTTTGGTCTTCAACTTGCATGTCTGCAAAGATTCTTTCCAAAATTCTAAGCCAATTTTGAACCCCCATAACTCCTTCTGTGCCATCAAATGTTTTGCCTCCAAGATTGGTAAAAGTCTTGAGTAGTTTGGAAAGTTCCTCATGTGGATTTTCCTGCCTGTTGCCTACTCCATCTCTTATGGCCCTCATGAATTCTTGCACATTCACCATGGGTGGTTCACTTGTTCCTACATTTTGATGTCTGGGTCCTACCATAGCTCTATGGATATAATACTTAGGTTAGTCTGTTTTGCCTAATGCTCTATAGATTAATTCATTTTAATTTATCACTTATTCTGTCATAATAGATATCAATAGTGTAAATATAAAAAAACAAAACATCCAAAGCAGTAAACACTTCTATACATCCAATGCAAACAAATTCATACAAAATTTTTGCTATGTTATTTAACAACATAGCTCTGATACCAAATGAAATGACCCACTTAAATTTTTTTTTTAAAAAAACATTCAGTGGCCATTTAATCAAGAAAAATATTTAATTCAATTTTTCTTCTATCCAGGACCTTTCTGCCAATATAAAAATATTGGTTTATTCATTTTATCTTGAACTTATATATATGAAGATATATAAGTCATCTTCTACCTAAATCAGAGTACAGAAATTTTGAAGGTAGAAATCTGTTTGAGTATTGCTAAAAAATACTCTCTTCATAGCAATAGTGTTTTTCAAAACTAGGTTTTTCCAAGTGACTTGGGTTAATGCATTACTATTGATTTTATGTCTCAAGGCTCCTTATTTTACATAAATTCTTCCGATTTTATTACTGGGTAAACTGTGCTTTTGCTTGTGCATGTGTGTGTGCATGTGTGTGTCAGTGAGCAGTTCAGTGCCTTATTTTTTTTTCTTATTAACAAAATTGTCTGAATCTATTTTATACTTTGGGCTATGAAACAGATCTGAAAATTTAATTTAAACCCTTGGTTGCTGGCTTGACCCAGGCTCAAGAAAAATGGCTATGTTAGCCCTGTTCTGGTTTGCACTATTTTGTTACAAAATGCCTGCTATTTTATTTTCTTTTCAAAGCAACTCAAACCCTTTCTATCAGATTTTATTTTTGACTTAAACATGGATTTTCTTATGCCAGTTCTTTAGATATACATACAAACCACAAATTCTTTCAATCTCAGATTTTCTACCATTATAGCCTAACTGTTCATGAAGCTTAAAATCCATTTTTCCTTAGCAAAGCATTTGGCAAAACAAAGCACATAGTTCAGCTGAGACATATAAGTTCAACAACTACAAAACAGCAATTAACCATACATTGGTTTCTCAAAGTAACTTTAAACAATAGGTCTTAATCTAGTTCATCATGAAGGTGTGGTTTACTTCAGCAAAGTCTTTTAAAACATAGCATCCAAATCTTAAGCAGTTAAACATCCAAAGCCTGATCAAAGCAATTCCTATTTTCCTGCAAAATCACCATGAGCTGCCTCATATGAATATGAGACACCCAATGGTGCGTAAACACAAAAGGGTCAGACTATTTGTCTGGTATGAATAATCCAACTGAAAACATGATCTCATTCAATTCTCTTTATATACAAAACTTTGCATGAATAAGAAACTCAGCATCTTCCTTGTGCTTGTTTTTGTGAAGCATGTTCCTTCATCTCAGTGTTAACAGATTATTTATATATATAATCACCATGACTTGATTCATAGAAAACAATCATAAGATTCATCAATAAAAAGCATCAAAACAACCAAATACAAACATCAATTCAGTTATCATGCCCTTTTCAACTTTACTGGCCATCAAGGATTTTGCCCAGGCCTCTCCTGAATCTATTCCTAGAATTCATTATCAAATATAATAGGGTCTTTAGCTACTTTCTCCTTTTTAAACACACACTGCCTGGGACATCTCTCTGTTAACCCAGCACACTCAGGCCCCTGGGTATAAACATACCATGTGTGAACTTGCAATGTTCCCCTTGCCAAGCTATACTTTGGTAGCCCTAAGATCCCAAGTCCTTAGTTAAATTACTAAGTGTTATTATTATTTTTCATAGCAGTGCTAATCCCTTCTGCATCTCACTTCTTAATCAGAGAAATATAAATAATGCAAGCAACATGTATTCATCCAGAGTTTGGTAAGTTATATTCTCAGAAGCAAACATTTAATCATGAAAAAGGGAGGTGACTTCTTAGCACATTATTTTGCCTATGGGTTTCACTGGATCAAAATGTAAGCATATGGTCCTGAGTAATTTACTAGACATATATATTTTTCCTCTTACCTCTGGTTCAATCAGATTCATGATCTGGCTAAACCACAAGTATATTTGATTTGGGTATTTCATAAAACATAGAAGCTCAGCACATGTACAACATTGCACTTCTACATTTTCTTTTGTTTTAATTAATATGAGACATAAGCAACAACACAATGTTACAGCCCCATATTTCTTTCTACCTTCAGACCATATACCCACCACTTGAATCCGGGGATTTTTATAAACAACTTTATAAAGAAAACTTATAAAAGAAATCACTCAATCTCAAAGCTAACCCATATCACAGACAAACATTTTAGATCATGAATCCATGACTCTTATTTTTCTGGGTAAATCAGATAGAGGTTTTACACTTAAACAAATCATTAACAAACAAAAGTCATCCAATCGTAAAACATAACTTGTAAAAGAAAATTAGTTCAAACAGGCTGCCTCAATATTCAGGTCTTAATGCCAAAGTTTTCAGTGAGGTTACTCACCTTAATCCTTCTTCTTCCTATGCCTTATGAACCCCCTTTTAGTCTTCTGCCTTCTCCTATTTTCTCTGGTTTATGTCTTGTATATTTTTTTTTTGGTTAATGAAGAACAAAAATATATGGTCTTACTATACTAGGCCTTTTATATAAATCTTGGCTGTTACTAGGGTTTATGGATTTACCCAATGTCAGTTCTACCCCATCCCAAACATAGCCTGCCTCTGGTTTGATTCAAGAAAATAAAAGGGTATGTGGTCCTTGTCTTCCTTTCCAGAAATCAGTTCCTCTCTTTTAATTTTCCCTGGTCATGTCATATGCATGACTTATTATTATTATTATTTTTTTCTTAATAAAAGAAATTACTGAGAATAGATAAAGTGCTTGTTTAGGGACTCATGCCATTTTCATGCAACTTCTGTTTTCTTCCAGAAATTGATTGACTGTATACATGTATAACCTATGTATACCTAAGCCTTTTGTTTTTCTTTCTTTCTTTAAATAATTTTAAGTTTATTTCAGCCTAGCTCTTATTTTCCTTGTACTATATTTTATTTAAAGACAAAATTCTATCTTTATGCATATGTATTTCTAAATCAGTTATTTTATTTTATCTATTAATTTCTGCCAAATTTTGTTACACAGAAATCTGTGTGCATGTGTACACTGTCTTGTGCACATGTACATGTTTTATACTTTATATCTGCAAATCAATTTCCTATTCCTATTTTTCCCAATGCAATTTCGAACAAATACAAACTAAATTAAATCATGAAATTACTCACAAAAATCAGGGTTATCACAGAGCCTCAAGGCTACACAGAACAAGAGATGAACATAAATTGGATTCACAATCTCGAATCTCACAAGTGGATAAAGTCTCGAGATCATTCCATTCGGATATCATCATTGAAACAACTGCTTGTTGCTTACGACTAAGGGCATTGGCAACACGATTACCCTTTTCCGGAGTATAAAGAATATCAAGATCATAAGATGCAAGGAACTGGAGCCAACGTTGTTGACGCAAATTAAGTTCCTTTGGAGAAAATAAATATTTCAAAGATTTACGATTGGAGTAGAGAACAAATTTCTCTCCCAAAAGATAATGATGCAAAATTCTAAGAGCGAAAACAATAGCCGCAAGCTCTAGATCATGAGTGGCATATCTAGTCTCGGCAAGCTTTAATTGTCACGAAGCATATGTGATAACACGTTCCCTTTTGCATGAGAACGGCATTCAAACCAATACGAGTAGTATCGGTATAAACAATCAATTCTTGGTTCCCTTCGGGAATCGCAAGAATAAAAGCATCGGAAAAGAGTTCTTTTAATTGATCCTCTTTCCCGAAAAGCTAAGACATTCAAAGTTATAATTAACTGAAATGTAATCATCCTTTTTAGAAAAAATTACTTTTTTTACAAGTCAATTTATTATGTCTAACTGTCTCATCATAGCATTTAGGAGATTCCTATCGATAACGTTGATCAAGCGCATCGACCAGAATTCTTAAAGCACTCAGTAGGCAAAACAACACAAAATAATCTTCTATATGATAAACATGCCTCTTATAAAATTTACAAATATTCTTTGCTCGATTTAAGAACAAAATCCAATCATAATTATAAATATCTTATTAAAAAGATTTGCAAATTTTAAATTGTTCTTTTCATCCATAATCAATGAATACAAGGATGGTCTCATCGAGATATTCGCAGAATACTTGATTCATAAGATGGATGAAATAAGCTGAACAAACCGAATGACATCACGGGTCACTCATAAGAATCATAACGAGTGCGGAATGCGGTAAGTGGAATTCTACCCTTCGCAACTCGTAGTGGATGAAAACCGGTGGCAAGGTCGAGCTGAAAAGACCTTAGCACCACTCAATAGATTGCTTAGGTGATAATCCTAAGACAAGCTCAAATATACCGGAAAATTCATGAACTACTTGAGTGAGGGAAATAACATCTTCCTCATCAAGTGAGTTTAAAGAATAAAATGATGCCACCAAATTGGAATCAAAATCATTAAGAACAATAGAAATCTGCTTAACATATTGAGGATGTCAAAGATGGATAGTCCTCTAGGGACATAGGATGTGGGCTTCATAATGATTAAGCCAATCCTTTCCCAAAAATCAATTCCGAAGCCTAAGTAGCACATAACATGCAAATCGGATCGGAAAGAATAATCACATAAAATAATCTCGACATCTTTACAAAGCAAACTGAGTGTTTCGGATCCACCAACCGGATTCGCAATTCTCAGTGAAGTCATTAAGCCCATAATATTTAAAGAAAAAGTAACAACAAGTTCTTTCGATGTAAAAGAGTGAGATGCACCTGAATCAAAAAAAAATCGAATAGGAAGATCATGAAATAAAATAATGTTAATCAAGGACTGAATGAAAATTACCTTGACCAAGAGAAGTGTTACTAGGGGCTTGCACGACATTCAGCTTTCCCTCTCTCCTACTTTGAAGTTTGGGACATGAAGATAAAAGATGACCCAAACCTTTGCAATAGCGACAAGAAAAGGGTTTCAGACACTCATTCGCATAGTGGTCAATAGAATCACAATTGTAGCATTGTCCATGACTAGAGGTAGGAGTCTTTGCTACCGGAATTGCCTGCCTCCCTTTCTTGTTGGGATTAGGGCTTTTGAACTTAATATGCCTCTTCTTGTTATTGTTGAAGTTCTGTTTGGCACGCACAACTTCAACATCACTTTCTCTATCGGCCTCTTCTAGTCGAAGAGTGATATCTACAAACTGGTCGAAAGGCACTTCTAGTTTCAGAGGTAAAACCTTTTTGGGGTTCTTACTCAAAGCATAGATAAACTTTTGATTCTTTACAAGATCCAAAAGCTATTGGGTAGACATGAATACGCCATCCAGAGAAGGACTAATGGATTAACCAATGCTAGGACTGCCAGATCTAACCATTTCTCTTCTTTAAGAAAGAAAGAAAGAAGAGGAAAAATGTTATTCTCAAAATGAATATCAAACAAACTTGATTGATAAAACAAGGCATCACAAAAGAAAATAGGATAGAACGGTACGAAGACTCGAATTAAATCCCATGGCACGATTCCTAAGAAAGGCTTAGGACAATGATCCTCGCTAGATTATTCTACATTGTTCTGAAGTTTGGCTCTGATACCAAGCTGTGACGCCCCACCTCTATACTCACACTAGCCAAGGACACTACTGGGTAATGCCGTCGACTAGCACGAAGAATAAGGCTGTTGAGGAGCGACCATCTGTGTAATTGCTTTGTGCGAGTACCGATATATCAGATAATATAACTTACATTTCATTTCAAGAGGAAATCCGACATATCAAATACAAACTAAAAGCTACCACACAGTGGCTATGTGGACTTCGGAAACAAATATAGAAATAAACATAACACAAATCAGTCACCGATATTCATATCACAAAGGCGGAAACAGATATGAATATAACACATAGAAGTGTACATCAAAGTAGCGGTCAAACTAGATCCACTACATCACAAAAGAATAGATACAAGTGCTAGACAAAAGAATAAGTATACATCAAGGAGTCTCTATCTCAAATGTATACTAACAAAAACTACTAAGCTAAAGTAGTTAGCCAAAATTCAGGTGACGGACCCTGATAAGAAGTCAAGCAGGAGCACCTGAAACACCTCGGTCTGACCCGAGTATTATTTAAGAAGAAAATAATAAATAGATCAGTCTAGCTATAAATATCAGATAAAATAAGATAGGATAAGAGATATCACAAAAACGTATGATAACAATAATGCCATACTGTGACAAGTATATATCAGATAACAACAAATATCTCAAATATTCTCAAACACCAAAAAGAATGTCATACTCTTTAATTTATTCACCAAAACACAAATATTGACAAAACATATCAATTCCAATCGCACAAATTGGTGAAACACAAATTCTAGAAATCAACAACCGGAAATCTAGAAATCACAAAGGGGGAAGGCCTATCACAAACGGGAGCATGAAAACTCACCAACACGTGTATCACAAATGGGTCGATATCCCATGGTCGCTAACCATAGAGCCGGTGCCACGGCGTAGTACAGCGGACGACCGAGGAACCTGAAATCAAATAATCCAGAACATCGACGTAGTACAACATTACACCCGAAGAACCAAACTCCAATAAGCCGGAACAACGACGTAGTACAGCGAACGCCCGATGAACCGAACTCCAATAATACGGAACAACGACGTAGTACAGCGAACGCCCGATGAACCAAACTCAAATAATACGGAACAACAACGTAGTACAGCGAATGCCCGAAGAACCAAACTCAAATAATACGGAACAACAACGTAGTACAGCGAACACCCGATGAACCAAACTCAAAACACCCGATGAACCAAACTCAAATAATACGAAACAACGACGTAGTACAGCAAACGCCCGATGAACCAAACTCAAATAAACCCAAAGGTCGCTAGCCTATAAAAATGAGACGAAGCTCCATAAATTGGGGTACAGTCCTCCACGTGGACAAAGAGACATCGCACATCACTAGTCTAAACCATAAAATGATCATCATTGGTCAATAAGAAGTGTCAATTACACTAAGCTAGTAAATAGATGAGTTTAGCTTCATGTCCCATAACCACTGGCTTAACTTAAATATTTACGAACAAATTGTAGATTTCCACTCGAAAATTGTCACAAGATTTCAATCGAACAAGTCTAAGAATTAACCGACAAAGTAAACGCAAGCCTTTTATACTACTTGTTTTGCTAAGCCGTTTAATTAGATTTCTCATACGAGGTAAAGGTTTGTATATACTAATAGATTGGAAAACGGTTTTAAAAACGATTTTTATATTGAAAGTAAATGTGGAAATCGTTTTGATGAAAGAGTTTGAGTATTTACTACTAGTATAGAAACCTTTGTATTTTAAAGTGACAAATCACAGAAATGATTGTAGAAACAATCAATCACCAAAAATACACATTCGAAGACGTGAATCAAATTCATAGAAATCGATATCAAATCCATCAAATGGATATTCCCAAAAATCCAAAGAAAGAAGTCATCAAAGTCGATAAAATTGATAACAACTAATCGGAGCAACTAAAATCGATTAACATTGGAAATTCCCTCAAAAACAGCCTAAACAGGCAAAAATGAACAGTTCCAGACGTCTGGTTTAGAATCCAGACGTCTGGATTTATTCTCTGGAAAAAATCCAGGAACCTACCAGACGTCTGAACCTTAATCCAGTCGTCTGGAAACTAACCAGACGTCTGGTAAGTTTGGACCAGACGTCTGGTCCGAATGTCCGTCTTTTTTTTTCTTTTCTATCTATAACCAGACGTCTGGACTTGATCCCCAGACGTCTGGTCACCTGGCCTGGGTAACAGTTTTCCTAGGCCAAGATGGCCAAAACGTTTCAGAAGCGATCGGATGAGCAACGACGACTAAGGATTTATGCCAAGCGACAACCCAGCCTTATAGGCTCTTCGATACACCCCAAATATCAATGTCCAAACATCCATAGTAGGATTTCCATAAAAATTGGACCTAAACACCAAAATTTGGAAAATTCACCAAATCAATTCAAATCAAAAGCAAATGAACAGGCACAAATGTTAGGAATTCATACCTAACAACAATAAAAGTTATAGACGTAGATGTGAGTTAAAGAACTCACCTTTAAACCCAAAAACAACGAACGAGAAGCTCTAAAGCAAAGGAAAGATCAACTACTCTTCAATTTCAACTCTAGAAGCTCCAATCTAAGCTTCTCCTTGATTTTGGACTTGAATTTGTATTTCCTAACCAAACTAGGGTTTTGGATTTCTAATTTCCAATCTTTTCCCCCATTTCTCTCTAGAGCTAGAGTGTATTAGGAAATGAGAATGAATGAAGAGGAGCGGGGGTGGAGTTAGGGTATTAAGATGGGTTAGTGGGCTGAAACCCAAAGCCAAAGCCCAAATAGAAAAATAGCAAAATTCTACTCAACTCCAAACATATCGATGTTTATACTCAAAAAAGTTATAAACGCCATTTTGGACTCAATGGAAATGGTCTCGAGTCCCAATTCGACTGTTTACAAAAAGTAAAATTTCGGACTTTAATCCGATTAACGATGCTATATTTAAATAAAACATTTAAATATACAATCGTGAAATATGCGGGTTGTTACAGCTGCCTATATCCAAAGGAGGAGCTAAATACGTGGTGGTAGCCATCGATCATTTTACAAAGTGGGTGGAAGCTGAACCACTCCTATATCACTTTAGGAAAAGTTCTCAACTTTGTAATCAAAAACATCGTCACTCAATTTGCAATCCCATACCAGATAATATGCGACAATGGAACTAAATTCGAAAGTAAGGAATTCACTCAATTCTACAACAGAAATGGAATTATCAAAAAAAAAATCATCAGTGGCCCATCCTAAAGCAAACGAAGCCGTTGAAGCAGCTAACAAAACCGTAAAGACTATTTTGAAGAAATGGTTGGACAAGGCAAAAGGGAATTTGGTAGAGGAGCTTACTCTATTTTTGTAGGCGTATAGGACTTTTACCAAAACTGCGACAAGGCATATGCCATATTCCCTTACATATGGATGTGAAGCCATGCTCCCAGTTGAAGTTAAGGTTTCTTCTCATCGGAGAATCACAAATGCATTTGACCCAAATCAAGAGCTAAAGAAAGAGTCATTAGATTTAATTAATGAGCTAAGAGATGAAGCGGTCGTCCGAACGGCTGAGTACCAATGAAGAATAACCAAATACTATAATTCAAGAGTAAGAGAATGGTCATTTCAGGAAGGAGATCTAGGGTTACAACGAGTCATGACAAATACCAAAATCTAATGGATGGATCTTTATGGCCAAATTGGGAAGGACCCTTAATAGTGCATAAAGTAATCCCGGCAAGAACCTATAAACTCTGCCGCCCGGATGGCAATGTCATTGCAAGAACATGGAATGCCGAACATTTGCGGCCAAACTTTCCGGCAATGGATGCATAAAAATAATTCGTTGGAAAGGAGTAAGATTCACCCAAAGCCATCAAAGGCTTGACCGCAAGAGGTCAAGCCATCAAAGGCCCCAGCCATCAAGGCTTGACTGCAAGAGGCCCCGGCCATCAAAGGCCCTAGCCATCAAAGGCTTGACCGCAAGAGGTCCCCGCTATCACAGGCCTTAAGCCTTCAATGCCTGCCATCAAAGGCCTTACTGAAGCGCCTCCTAGAGGGAGGTCGGGTAAGCCTTTAGTGCATGCCATCATATGGCCTCACTAAAGCACCGAGCAAGCCTTTAGCGCCGTCATTAAAGGCCTCGCTGAAGCGCCTCCTAGAGGGAGGTCAGGTAAGCCTAAAATGACGTCATCAAAGGCCTCACTAAAGCACCGAAAAAGCCTTTATCTCCTGCCTGCATAGCCTGGTTAAAGCGCCTTATATGGGGAGGACCAAGTAAGCCTTTAGTGCCTGCCATCAAAGGCCTCATTAAAGCACCAAAATCTTCAAAAGGAAGTCAATCAAAATCAAGAGCCAAGTAGTGCCCCCAAGTCAATCGAGATCAGAGCCAAGTAGTACTCCCAAGTCGACCAAAATCTGAGCCAAGTAGCACTTCAAATCAAATAAAGGTTTCTAAAGGGAGTTTCAACAAATATGGGTTATTTATGTCTCCCAACAAATGCTATTCATAGCCACCAAACAAGAGAATCCGGTCTTCTTCTACTATTTCCAAATATGGATTTTTGGTCTTCTATTATTATTCCCAGAGTTGGATTTCTGGTCTTCTTCTACTATTTCCAGATATGGATTTCTTGACTTCTATTATTATTGTCAGACTTGGATTTCTGGTGTTTTTCTATTATTTCCAGATATGGATTTCTGGACATCTATTATTATTTCCAGATATGGATTTCTGGTCTTCTATTATTATTGCAAGATTTGAATTTCTGGTTTCCTTCTATTATTCCCAGATAAGGATTTCTAGACTTCTATTATTATTGTTAGATATGGATTTCTAGTCTTCTATTTTTATTGCTGGATTTGAATTTCTTGTTTACTTCTATTATTCCCAGATAAGGATTTTTGGACATCATTATTAATGCCAAATATGGATTTTTGATATTTCATAATTAATGCCAAATGAGGATTTTTGATTTTCTATTACTATGATGGGGGTTGGATCTGGTCTTCTCTTACCAATGTCGGATAATGAATTATGGTCTTCTATTATTATCGGATAAAAAATTTTAGCCTTCTATTATCAAATATTGATTTCTTGACCTCTCTTATGATGGTCTGATATGGATTTCTAGTCTCCTCTCATTGCCATAAGGACATTTTATTATCAAATGTATTTTTGATCTTTTATTATTACCAGAGAAAATTTCTGATGCCTCTACCTATAACATGACTAGATAATCTTCTAGGCTTTTGCTTGAAAGCTTATCACTAGTTATTGATCTCTTATAATAAAGTCATAAATATAAGTTCACACGGATAATATTAGCAATAAATGCCGATTTGTAACTCAATCGAACTCAGAAGGAAAATTTCTAGCAAAAAATATCATTTACTTCGTGTTTTACAGGAAAACAAGGCTAGCAAGGAAATCTTATTGAATATTAGGCAATATAAAAGAATTCTTGGTTTTACCCTAAAGAGTAAAAGGCTTCCTTTACATAAAGGGAGGGCTAAATGTTATCCGTATAATTTTCAAAGGATACAGACCACGAAAATTAATGTCGAGGCTGAAGGATTATGTCGAAGTTCAAAGTCTAAGATGCTAGGACAACATTAAGGAATCAATGTCGACTTCAAGGTCTCCATCGACGTCAACGACATAAAAATTACACCAATGGATGATAATACAAAAGGAAGCAACACTGGAGAAATAACACCAAGCCAACATCGAAGACCATAAGATCGTATCGCTCTTCGACTACGTTGACATTCTTCCATGTCGTAAACATCCGTGTCGAACTTGGTCAAGGCGACATCAATTCCATGCAAAACTTCCCTTCATGTACACCGCCTCCCCCACATCGTAATTCATCAGCATCGCATTTTACTAACGAGGTTCATATCACCAATATTGTCTTCGAAGGTAGATGGTATAAGATAGAAGAATAACCACATCTTCATGAATGATGAAGACTGTCTAATGGTACTATGATTAACGTCGAGAGTCATGGTTTTGAAGGCAATATTGAATAAAGCCATCTCTTATCAACGTCAATGCTGTCAATGTTATCCATTTTTAGCATTGCATGTGTTCGAAGTTGTTAAATAATGATAGTAAATTCACTGTGATGCCATCGTTCATTGATATCATTTTGAAAGGGGAACCATAGGCTACTGAACATCATATCAAGGATATTCAATGTCGCCGCTGTTTAATGCCCAGAATGCCGCTAACCATCAATCATTAGCTATATTGGGAACTATCAATACATTCAAAAGGGTTGTCGAAGCCGTAAGTTTATAACGTTGCCTTCCATGAATGTTAGTATATGGATGTAGTGAAAGTCAGTCAACGAAAAAGGAATTATCAACGCCGAGCTTAATGATGCTGAATGCTGGCTCTACTGCGCCAAGTGTAGAAGTCCCAATATAAGAATACAAAAGCAATAACCTTGATGCTTGATGATGCTGCTAACATCGAAGCAGATAAAGCACCAAACTTGGTGCTCGACGATGCAACTAATTTCGAAGCTAATGGGTGCCGAAGCCTGCCATTGGCTAAACCCTATAAATATGGACCTAGGAGCTTTGTGGAAGTGGATGAATTTTCATTTCTCTCCCTCTCTTTTCTTAGTCAAAGCCTTGTAACCTTAAATCAAATTTGGCACAAACCTTCCTTGACTATAATTATATATTTAAATAATAAAAACATGGATTTGAACATGCATATCGACTTCGACTATGACCTTTTTTGACATTATTGTTTCGGACTTGCACATATATGAGCTCATCATGATCAAACTCAATATGAGCATAGTCGAGAAGCCTTGGACTATGATGGACTCATATATGCATAATTATATGAACCATGGACCTCAGACATCATGACCGCATTGTGCATAACCATATGCCGATTATCGTGTATACTGGACTATAGCTCGAACATGTCACTTATCTTCTATGTCTTTATTGAACATATGATATGACATAGGCCTTTTTGAATTACCTTGTCTAAAAGCTTAAATGAACATACATAAATATGAAATAACTTTGAGAACCTCGAGCATGTCGACTCTCATGACACTTGAGGGTGTCGAGCATAATAACTCCTATCACTACAACAAATTTGGCCTTTCACAGCGTTTTAGAAATGCTATGAAAATATTTAACAGCGTTTTGATGAACGTTGTCTACTAACAAGCTGTAATAGGTTCCAAAAATGTCACAACACTTGTCCAAACGCTATAGAAAATAAACATACTACAGCGTTTTTGATGGTGCTGTTCCTTTGCTCTCCTATCAAATATTTTACAACGTTTTGCATCATTTCACAGCGTTTCAGAACAGTTGTCATGTTCACTATTCTATAGCGTTTTGCCTCATTTCACAGCGTTTTGAAAAGTTGTCATGTTCACTGTTCTACAACGTTTTGTTTAATGTTTAGACCTAATCTTCAGCGTTTTTCATTCAACTTGCCATCATTTTTTATAGCATTTTTAAAGTGCCCTAATCACAACGGTTACACTCTGCACAGCATTTTCTGTTTTTGATATTATCTTTCTTGCAACGTTTTTGATGTATACTTAAACAACGTTTTATATTTTCTACAGTGTTTTTGCACAGTGCATATATGTTCAAAATAATCACTAAATTCAAAAAGTGTAAACAAATATAATCTTAAAACTCTATCACATAAGTTACGGTAATTCCATATGCCAAATTGACAATAGTTAGACATAACATTTTATAATCAATGTTCCCATCAGAGATGCTACTAACATGTTTTTACAAAAGGAGCATAGTAAGAAAAACAAAATACAAATCGTTGAAAGTCCAAGCTCGTGTGCTCCAAAGTTCAATATCCTACATGGGAAAAAAATTGAAATTAGAACCAATGTAATATGCGCGAAGCACTTTGAACAATGTTGCACAGTAGTATTTTCATCTTCACAAAAGAAACAAATGTCAGTAATATTTTGGATATTTCTACAAGACTGAGATAAAAATGTTGCACAGTAGCTTTGTCAACGCAGTTGCAGAATGTAGAGAATGGGATGTTGCACAGTAGCTTTATCAGCTTTAACCATGTGGAGCAAAAAATTTCTTTATGTAGTAAACATTTTTCTCCTAAATAAATATTCATACATCCATGCAACCCATATAATTTTTAAAAATAAAATAAAAAATTAATAAAAAGTAGTCCACTTGCCCTTAAGCAGGTAAAAAGGACTAATAGTGGAAAACTTAAGAACGTCTATAACAGGATTCAAATTTATTTCATGTCTAGTTCAGAATAGGTGAGGTTTCAGTCTATTTCTAACTGCAATTTATGGACAGTATACATCTAAAGATAGGAACTCACTCTAGGATCACATTAAGTGCAAGGATTGCATAGTGCAAAGGCCTTGGGTTGTGACTGGTGACTATAACTGTGTTTTATATAATAATGTGAGAATGGGTCCAAATAATTCATCTACCAATCCAGATGACTGGTGACTATAACTATTTAGCAACAACACACATTTATACAGTATAAACGCACACTTATATATATAACTCCACACTGATATAATGTCTATGATTAAAAAATACAAACCCAGTACTGACATTTGTTATATATAATACCAACGCACAGACTCGTATATATAACCACACACTTGAATATATACATTGATATACTTACCATGCCACACACATGGAAACACACAGCAAACAAAGTCGAGAACCCAAAGCAAGAATTGCATGAAAACACACAACATCAGAATGAAAATGTAAAGACATGCAAACACACTAAAACGCAAATATATGTATATATCACTCACATAGCAGGTATACCTATACGCCATATAAAAACAGAGCTATTAGAATGAGTATACAAACACTCAAGCAAATTCATTTTATATGGACACAGCACTCAACATATATATGTACACTGCCTGGAACACACATACACTGACCCTGCACATAATTAAAATCCTCAAACTCACACATGCAGACAACTACACACACGCAATCCCACTCTCGCAATCACACACACATATGAATATTTATACACTTATGCACTCAAATCCAAAGACTTATATAAATTTGTTCTAGTTCTAAATTCAAATTTATTACCAACGTGGCAGTTGGCATACTGCCTTCATAACGACAGCTACATACAAAAATAGCATACTTCTGCTAGTTGATACTTGATGAAAAATATAATGTATAGAATATACATGCATTCACAAATTCAGAGCCATCTCAAGTTTTTTTTCATAAATACATTAATAAATATTCAATGCCAACATAATTTAATATTACATTCTTCATGTTATACGAATTTCATACAAGTTTTAAAAACTTTTAATAAAAAGCTGATATAAATTTTATTTAATGTTTAAATAGATTAAATAATATAAACAATTTACATTCGATGTTAACCCAACCCAGCCCAGTCCAAAAGTTCAAACCCATGTCACTATTTTAAAACTTTGCTGTGTTCCTAAACCATGCCCTAATCAACTTTCATTCTAATTCAATGATTTCAATGTAGAAAAAAAGAATACCTGCATTTTAACATTTCATATATCAATGAGGAAGTAGTTTAGATTCAAAATTTTCTATGTCACGGTGGTTGCTTTAGTAATGAAATTAAATTAATTTTTTTCCCTAAAAAAAGCATCAGTGGTAGAGCAACCAAATTTAGAATTTCAGTTTCAGAAATACCTGGTTTTGGGATACTAGCATCAGAACCGTCTTCTCCAAATCCGCAATTCTATTTTGAAGTTGCATTGTTTGTTTTTGATTAGATTGTGACAAAAAAAACTTGGTGTAGGTCATACCTCTTTCCATTCCTCTTAATTGTCCTGGTCTATCTTGTCCCAGCACTACTGAAAGAGCATCTTCTTTCACATTAGTCGTCGTGCTAGATTGTGATTCAGTGTCAAACTTTTTAATCTTCTCCTGTAAAGGTCAACATACAATATAATCTTCAACATTATCACATTCTAAAATCATTTGTAAAATGTCAATTTGAAATGAAATCACATACAATAGTTTCTTCAACAACCAAGCTCGTCGGCTCATTGTTTTTTCGAATGTGAGATTTGATCCAAACAACGGATCTAGAGATAGAAGAGGGATCTCAGCTCTCTTTTTTCTACGTTAATAAAAATTGAATAAAACAATTGATCATAACTCTATAAATGGCAAGACAAGTACACAATATTAAAAAAATTTCTCACCATATCTGCGGCTAATCGAGCCATTCCTTTACGGCTACATGTATGTGGCATCTATTTGCGCCTAATGGCTTTGAATATTTCACTTTGTATCTAAAATAAAAAAATTAAAATATATTGACTAGTTAATTCATACATACGAAGAATGACCATTTAAACATAATTTACCTTAAATTTTGAACTGGCTTTCAAGTTGATAAAATCATTCCACTTTGTCATAGTTTTGATATTATCTGGTTTCATTCGAAGTCTTTCCTCCTTGGACTTTTCTTTGACTATTTTATTAACTAATATGCATTTTGAACACCTAAAAATACACCCCATTTGCCAAAATATGGGGACCTTTTGCCATTCCTCATCCAACTTAAATCTAGCCTGTATAAAAAAAAGGTTCACAATTTGGAAAGGTAAAAAAGTTAACCAGACCACACCAAGTGCTCAACAAAAGCAAATGCATGCGCATACATTCAAGGCACATATACACCAAGATATATAAAACAACAACTCTGTCCACACAGAAACCTACAAGAAATTTCAACCTCAACATGCAAATAACATGCAAAATAATACCTTAAAAGCCTGAAAATATGCCCTAAAAGTATTGGCGTTGATATTACAAAACATTTAATCAAGAAATTTCAAAAACTAAAGATACAAAATAATGTCGATTCTAGTGCTACTGCTGCTTTAAAGCAGCGGCCTGCTAGTGCTGGTGCATGTAGCATGTATGTATATAAGCAGGTGCATGCATGTAGCATGTATGTATATGAGCAAGTGCAGGTGCTAGTGCAGGTGCATGTAGCATGCATGTATGTATAGGTGCAGCAGCCTGCTAGTACTGATACAAAATATTTTTACTCATATCTGAAAATCATTTAAAAAGAAGAATTCATATAATAAGTGCAGGTGCATGTATGTATATGAGCTAGATAGACACAACTAGATATAAATCACAAAATATACCTTAATGCAATCCCATAAAATGGCTTTCAAATCATCGCCAAGGTGTCTCTAATTGGTAAGTGTGACTGGAATATGCTCTCGTACAAGCGGCCCAAAAAAGAAGATAAATGGATTGACCCTTCACCTATTGGTTCGACATTCTCATTAAATTCAACTTCAACACGATTTGTGAAATTTGAAGGAAGTCTCTTCATTTTCGTAGGACCTCCAGTCATTCTTTTCTTTGGTGGATTTGCATTTACATCTTTAATCGGTCCATCGGTTTCCATCATTGCTTCCACATGTTGTTCGTTTTGCATTGTATGGTTCTCCAATGCACAAGGATTATTTTCTACTACTTCTGGATTATTTTCTACTACTTATGGTGGATTATCTTCTACTACATGTGGATTGCCCTCGCTTTGAACGTCGTTGTCTTCAATATGCTTAATCCGTTCATTAGGCTCCATGAGTACAATTTCGGCTTCTTTGTTTTTTTTTCTTCTGATTCCGAGTAATTCTCCTCATTTTCTATAATAAACCATAAGAAAGGACAAGATTACATGCATGCCCTTTCACCAATCATGCATAAATGTGTTTGTATATGTCTCCAAGAAATAGCATAAGAAAGAACAAGGTTACTTGTCTCCAATTATGCATAATTCAATGTCTGCTATCAATTAATGAGTATATTTTCTTAAATCTGACTCTAGCACAATGATGATGGTAACCAAAGTAATGATATCTTATTGCATGCTCAAACACCACCACTTTCATAAGTGGTCTTTGAAAAATAATTTTATTTCATTGCTGTACATGAAACTTACACAACAGCTATTAATATTTGGTGTGTTCCACTAAATGAACGGGACTATGGGAGAACAAGGAGATGAGGCTCCTACCATTAACAATTATCTACGTGATTGTAATCATTATGTTTTAGTATCAGACAAACTTAAAATTTGGCAGTGTCACTACATCATCTACAATAGTCAAACAATAATTATGAACAACCTTTATATAAACTTAAAAAAAATATTACCAAAAGATACTAGTTTTAACTCAATCACTAATCAACCTAGCAAATTTTATATTTTAAAATTAGCACTGATAATAAATTTGCAAATTTTTGATGGTAAGTTTTCTTGAATATATATATAATTTGTACTTTAATTAAAGTTTAAAGGTTTTTTCTTTTCTTTGAACATGAGCTAGCCTAAATATTATAATCTGTTGTTGTCAATAAAAAAAAGTGAAGCAAACCTGTAAAATTGGAATAGAAAAAGCGTCTGGATAGAATAGGTTCCAGGCCATGTTCTCGCATATGAGTACATCAAATTTAATTCCTAACTTTATTTAATTTTTTTTTAACTACATATTTTACGCTGTCATTTTTTCTCCTCACTTTTCATGTTGTCATCAATCATGTATAACAGGAAAGAAAAAATAAAAAATATAATAAAGTGTTGGATTTTGTTTTTCCCATACTATTTTGTTTCTAGGCGTCAAATCGTTTTCAACTTGGTTATAATATTGTCTAGTGAATTAGAGCTAACCAAATATGGTTTTACCAATCTACAGCACTGCCTACTCTTAGCATTTTTGAAGTATCCTTCTTCGATTGAAAAATCTTTAAAGCATAATTTAAATTCATAACATTCGATACAATGAACATAGATAGTGATATTAATATACTACTCAAGTATTCCTTCGCAATCTTCCCCAACATAGCTAACATCCTCAGCGAAATCATCAACCTCCATATCGGTTTCTCCAAAATTCTCTGTAGCCAAGCAAAATTCCTCAAACGAATCATCTATATCTATCTCATGAAAACTTCTTGATGGTGCCCTCATCACAACATGCCAATTAGAAGAATCATCTTCTCTTGAATAGAAAATTTGTTTCGCTTGAGATCCAAGGATATATGGATTTTTTGAAAATGAAGTTTGATTTTAATGTACGTTGACAAGAGTAAATCCATCTTCTACCTTCACACCATTTCATATTTTGGCCCAATGACACTTAAAGACAGGATATAAAAAACATGATAGTCTAACAAAATTATATCGGTGAATATCCCATAATAAGTGACCACGTCAACCACTAGGAAATTATCTTTTGCGCTCGCCCTACACATGGTAGTTGCATCATAAGTGACTCCACTATTTTGAGTTTTTCTCTCAATATCTTTTGTGTGAAAACGTTGTCCATTGATGATATATCCCATACAAGACAATGCACTACT
This sequence comes from Allium fistulosum, assembly GCA_030737815.1. Taxonomy (NCBI): domain Eukaryota; kingdom Viridiplantae; phylum Streptophyta; class Magnoliopsida; order Asparagales; family Amaryllidaceae; genus Allium; species Allium fistulosum. Next base: position 906,763,289 of record CM060908.1, read on the forward strand.
CCTTGGACCATAGGCAATCCATTTTAACATTGTGTCGTGATCGTTCGAATCAAAAGGTATCTGTAAATGAAAAAATTATTTAAGATAGATCTCGGTAATAATATATCTAAAGTTAATGAGATTATATTTCAAAATTTAACTCACCTTCTTCTTAATCCAATCGGCAAAGTTATTTTTGTGGATTTTCCAAAGTAAGGTCGCATTTTTTTCTATGCGCTTGTTTGATTGTTGCAACTCCTCCAAATGCAAACTATTATAAAAGAAAAAAAAGATAAGTTGCACTTATAGTTACAAACAAATTTGAACAATAGAACAAAATGCAATAGTGACTTACTCTAAAAAAGGTTCCACTATAGCCATATTCATTAGCATAACCAAATGAGCAATTTGTTTCTCATTGTCAGACAACGTAATTATTTTGCAAGCTGAAATTAGTCGTACTTCAAGTATGACATCATTTTCAGAATCTTCATTTTGGACTTCCTTCTCTTCTATTTGTATTGATTTCTTTAAAAATTCACTGAAATATTTCATGCACTCTTCTGCAAGATAGGATTCTGCAATACACCCCTCAGGATGTGCATTGTTTCTTACATAATGTTTTGGTGTCTTTATATATCTTTCAAATTGGTACATCCAATGAAAATGAACCGGTCCACACAGTCGGGCTTCTTTTCCAAGATGAACCATCAAGTGTACCATTATATCAAAGAATGAAGGTGGAAAATATCTTTCAAGTTCTCATAAAATTACAATAATCTCATCATCAAGATGCAGTTTTTCTCTATCGAGAACACGATGGCGTAATTTATTGAAGAACGAATATAAACGAATTATTGCTTTCCTTGGCTTCTTAGGTAACAATCCTCTTATTGCAACCGGCAACAACTGCTGCATTAGAACATGATAGTCAGGTGACTACAAACTGCTAATTTTACAATCCTCCAACGATGTAGAACTCTTGAAATTCGAGCAATAACCATCAGGTTTCTTAAAATCATATAATCTTTTACAAGATATATTTTTCTTCAGAATTGGACAATGTATATGGAGCTGGTGGATGATATGTTTTCTTCCATGAGATTGTGCATAAAGGCCACGTCGAATTCCCCACTCTTCCAAATCTTTTCTAGAATTAATTCCATCTTTCGATTTGTTATCATTCAACATCGTGCCTATTATGCTTTCACCAACATTTTTTTCTACATGCATTACATCTAAATTATGACGCATTGGAAGTTCCTACAAAAATCAACAATGTTAAATTTCATTAATAAAAAATTGTATTATCGTTCCACGAGAAAAACACTAACCTCCCAATATGGTAAATCAAAGAAGATTGATCGTTTTTTCCACCTTGATAGCTCTATATTCACAAGATCACCATCTTCACCTCTATTTTCTTTATTATTAGTATTTTTCTCTCCTTACTCTGTTGCTTAATTTTTTTCTTACCCTTTCCCTTCTTGCTCTTATTATTTTCATTTTTGATTTTTTTTCCCAAAATTATTTGGAAAGTTTTTCAAAATAGTAGAGATGTTTCTTCCAGTCAAAACTCTGGGTCTACGACCATTTTCTACATTATTATCAAACCAGGTTTTTTGCTTTCTCAATGAATCTGAAGGGGGTAAAAATCTCCTATGACCCATATAAGCATTCTTATGACTATGATTCAACCATCGATGGTGAGTATTGATACCGCATAACGGACAAGCGTTTTTACCTTTCACACAACATCCAGCAAGATTTTCGTAGGTTGGAAAGTCATTTATCGTCCATAGAAAAATCGCTCTCATGTTAAAAAGCGATCTACTAAAGGCATCATAAGTTTGAACTCCATTATTCCACAGGTGTTGCAAGTCTTCAATTAATGGTGCCAAATATATGTCAATATCATTTCCCGGTTGCTTTGGACCAGAAATCAACAATGTTAACATGATGTGTTCTTTTTACATGCATAACATTGGCGAGAGGTTGTATGTCATAAGCATCACAGGCCAATAACTATATTTGGAACTCAATGTCAAAAAAGGATTAAAACCATCGCTAGCAAGGCCAAGTCTTGGATTGCGTGGATCAGCTGCAAATGATTCACATTTCTCATCTACTACATTCCATGTTATTGAATCCACAGGATGATGCATTTTTCCATCATTGCTTTTGTTACTAAAATGCCACCTTAAATCTTCTGCCGTCTTTTGAGATCTAAAAATTCTTCTAAATCTTGGAATGATTGGAAAATATCTCAAAATTTTAACTGGAATTCCATGCATAATTTCATTTGTACGTTAATTCTTCTTTCATCTTGAAAACCCACATTTAGGACAACTTTCCAAATCTTTGTATTCTCTTCTAAAATGGCAACAATCATTTTGACAAGCATGAATTTTTTCGAAACCCATATCGAATATTTTGAGATTTTTTTTACCTCATATAATGTCTTGGGAAGTACATAATTCTTTGGCAACAATAATTGTTGCACATTTATAAGTTTATCGAAGCCACTATCAGACAACCCAGTCTCACATTTAAGATTATATAAGGCAATAATGGCAGATAATTTTGTTTGATCAATACAATTCAGGATACAACGGGGTTTCTGCTTCTTCCAAGTTTCTTAATAAATCATCCTCTCGTCTTCGTGCGATATCTTCATCTTTATCATCATCGAAAAAAGTATGATTGATGAAATCTTCATCTTCATAATCGATAGCTTTAAATAAATCATAAATGTCATCGGACTTAACATCTTTGCTTATATTTGTTTGCTCGCCGTGACAATACCACCTACTTCTCTTATATACAGGATCCATTCCTCTTATAATCAAATGCTCAACTATAACCTTCTCATATTGATGACTAAGATTTCGACAATCTGAGCAAGGGCATAGAATTTTTTCTAAATTTCCAAAAAATTTCATAGCGGTATGCACAAACTTCCGAGCTCCTTGCTCATACTCACTACTGGTCCTTTGAAGAAAAAAATAACTATTAGCTTTCATCAAAAATATGATTTGATTCACAAATTACATTTATGTTGAGAATTATATAGTTACCTGTGTAAATGCACCCAATTTTTATCCATCGCCAGCTAATACATAAGCAAGCAAATTTCTAAAATTTAAAGTAACAATCGGTTGTTGAGTAAAAGCAAAATAACTACTTAAATAAAACAGTGATACTTATATTAAATACAAATAACAATTAATTTTTATAATACAGATTTGTAAACTACACGATCAAACCATACACCCAAAACGGGCAATGCCTATGATGTGAAGTCCATAATTTTATTATTCCTCTGAAGAAAAATTAAACGTGAAGTTATATTATTTTAACCATTTTTCTTTCTTTCGTTTGCATATCCCTTGGTGATTAAGTGTATCCAAGAAAGTGAGAAGAAAAAATAGTAATTGTATGGCAATTTCTGTATTCAAAACTGAGCCAATTGGTACGATGTAAAAAGCCCATGACTTCTTTTATAGCTTCTAACTACTGCCCAAGAATAATTTATCTATCTATTTATTTATTTAATAATGCCTTTTTCTTTTCCTTCTTTCCTAAAATGTTAATATAACTTTTGTAGCTATATAAGATGGACTGATGATAGATTTTGGAAAGTAACAATTCATGGAATCTAGAATTTAAAGCATAAGTTAAGAACTGGTTCACTCGGTCATTCTCCTATACAAAATACAGTGGCAACAAACACATTAATTAAAATTTCTTATTACCATCACAATTTTTGCAAGCCATCACATTACTCTATAATTCGCTCTGTAGCCATTCAATACATATCTACCATGTAAAATTGTGACAGCAAACAAGCCAAAGACTCAATAATCAGTTACAGCAAACGATAAACAAAAATTTGTGGTTGCTATACAAACTGATGGAATTATATAATTCCATATATGATTAAAAGAAGGTAATCCTGAAACGTGAGTTGAGAAAATTAATAAATTTCATATTATGTACATATATATATTTTATGGATGAGGCTTGTTGTGTGTAAATTTACTGAATATAGTTTAAGTCTGTAACCAAATTATTGAGCTGCATAGATTATTACACCTTTCAATACTGAAAAGAAAAGCAAACAATATACAAATTCATATTCAATAAATGGGGCATGTACTGGGTCACATTTGATTCATCTTCTTAGTTCAAAAAGGATAGTCGGACGTACTGATAAACTTTTTGGTTGCTTTCTTCCCCAAATAAATGGCTATAAACTGGTACAGAAATGAAAATGGTAATGCGGACAGGACAGTATGTTTTTTGTTTTGTGAGTATATCAAGTATAGAAAATATAACAAACCAGGACAAAGTCACTCTAGGCATAACAAAGTTTCATATTCAAGCATAGCAAATATAAAAAAAACGTTAAAAAGATCAAATAGTATTATTTTTCATTATTGATCGAAAGGCTTCACATAATCAACAAATAGTACCATCCATTGGTTCCAGTAAATTGTTATAACTATTAGTCTAAGATACTTGATATAATTGTTCCCTTCTCACTTGTCTTTATATGCAATGGTGGTTCTTTCACCGAAGTAATTCCAACACTAAGGCACTTTCTTTCTTATGTTTTTTTGCAAAATAGGAACACTATCTATCGCGCAAATCAAAAGAGCTAAAGAATATCCAATATAGCTGTAATATATTGAGTCCTTTTTACATGCTAAAAAATTGAGTTTTTTTCTTTGAGGCTTTTATAATTGGATGTCAAATTTTGTCCTTAATTTAATATAGTGAGTGTTACTTTGAGATATATTGTGTGTTGCTTTAATCTAGATAAACTGAATCAACGACAGTATAACAGATACATATCTGAATCCAAATTTGTTATATGTTTGGAAAGGTGGGATTAAATAATAAGAATGCTTTATCTCTATAGCACGAGACACCGTCCAGTTTCATACATTTTCCTTGGACATTTGCCTCTTGGAATGTTTATTTATTTTAAGGAACAGAGCTCAGGTTAACTGTTAAATTTCACAAAAAAGGTAAGGTGACCAAAAGACCATAAAACTGGATTACTTTGCCTTTTGTCGTTGAATTTTTGGATAGTTAAAATGACATCAAACTGGATTACTTTGCTTTTGTCATGGAATTTAGGATAGTTCAAATGACCATGAAACTGGATTACTTTGCCTTTTGTCATCGAATTTTTGATAAGTGAACTGAATTTTTTATTGCTTAAATCAGTGTCCTTTTTTTTGGCAAAAGAAAATTGTCTAAGAATTAAAATAAATTGATAATCTCAGTAGTTGTGTTAGTGACAAATACTATAAATTTAACAGTCGAATTTGCTTCCAAAACATGAAATAAACTTTTATAGTTAGGTTCAGGTAAGCAACATCTTATATACTACAATTTGCTTCCAAAACATAAAATCGACTTTTCATAATTTGCTTCCAAAACAATATACTACAATTCTTATATATACCCAAACTCCAAAACGATGCTTGGCATTGGAAACTGTCTTCAAAAGGCATATTTTCATTCAAGAAAAACATGACAGTATACTACGACTTTTAGTTCATAATGCACTGCAACATAAATTACCATCTTTGGAAAGAAAACAACAGTAGAATTAAAAAATACCACAACGGGTTGTTGTCTTCTTTGACCTCTGGTCTTTCGTCGTCTCGTTGTGGTCTTCACGTCTCGTCGTCGTCAAATCCGGTTGATGAAGTCGAAGAATAGGGCGGCGGCGATGGCGTTGATTTTTTTTGACACTACAACCTAAAGGAGGATGAATGAATGGGTAGATTTGTTTCTGGTGGCAGCGATGGCATTGATTTTTTTTAGCACTGCAACCTAAAGGAGGATGAATGGGTCGATTTTTTTTTGGTGGCAGTGATGGCGTTGATTTTGGTGGCGGCAATTTTTTCTTGGATGAAATAGGAGAAGGAAATAGGCAAAACGCGGGAGGAAATAGGTATACGCGGCTAAATGGAGGGAAATAAAATTTAGCGGGTAGTGGTATTTTGGACAGTGATTTCACAAGCTGTTCTATATTAATTCAAGTTTTATATTGCAAATAGACAATATATTGTTCAAAACGTTGCAATTATATGTTGTCAAATATCAGTTTTCTTGTAGTGTATGACCCTTAAGGATGTCAAGCATAATGACTCTTATGACCTTAAAAAACCTCAAGCATAATGACTCTTATGACCTTAGAAGATATCGAGCATAATAACCATAATGAACTTTACGGACATTGAGCACAGCGATTCTAGATCAACCAATGGACTTTTGTATAGCATTCGTCAAAGGCCTAATGTCATCCATTCAGTAATGACTCTGTCATGAGACTAATTATAAATGATGAGTTGGTTCTTGATACACCATTAAGGAGCTGTTGATCAACTCATACTTGATCATTCCTCCGCAAATGCTAAAATCAAGTGTTAATTTATCACAGTTGGCATCTAAGTGTTATACCATCTTCTGGTATAGCATGACATGCCTCTTCAACCACTATTTAAAGGCCCTGGAAAGAAAATTTTCACATCATCTTTCTTTTCTTTCTCTTACTCTTTCATATCCATACATTTGTGGGAGAAATCCATTGTGTACTCTTCCATTCTCTTTGCAAATACATACTCTTTCACTCTAATTCTTCAAGGATTTGCAAACCACACAATATTAAAGAGTTTGTACTTAAATTCATATCATTCTCTCTCTGATTTCATCATATTCCTCAAAGAATTCAAAGATATATTACTAATGGGGGTCTATAAGATCATTGTACTAAATATGAAAGAAACTGTATTGAAAATACGACTACTTGCCATACTCTACTGCGTTTGTAAATAGAAGAGGGTGTTCTTGAAGCCCAATAAATCAATAGGGTGCATCTAGTAGCCCTTGAAATCAAGATTGTAAACGTGTTCGTACCACTCGTGGAAAGCAAGTAGTGATAGTGAAATTCTATATGGTATAGTACAGGATTGAATGTAGGATTGGTCAATCCGAATCAATACAAAAATCTTTAATGTTATTTACTTTACTACTTCTTACTTTATTACTTACTTATTATGTGATTATTAGTTTTTGTTTGCAATTTTAGTAGATAGATTTTTAAATTCATAATTAAGTTTTCAATAGTTGAAATACACACTTCACCCCCCTTTAGTGTATAAATAGCCTTAAGATCCATTCCGCATTGTGTTATATACAACCCAAATTTCCACATTTGGTATTAGAGCCATTTGTTTTCAAAAATTCATAACTTGGTTTTGTAAAGTATAAATGGCTAATAACACTAGTAACACTTTCTTCAACACTTTCGTAGAAGGACAATCTACTGCTAGACCCCACTAAATGGCAGTAATTATGCTTATTCAGCTTGTAGGATGAAAATTTATTTGTAGTCTAATGGTTCAAATATTTGGAACATTATGCAAACATAGTACACTGAACCCCAAATGAATTATGCACAATGGACCACTCATCAAAAGACATAAGCACTAAACAATTCAAAGGCTATGAATATTTTATTCTGCGCCTTGGATAAAAATGAGTTTAACAGAGTGTCTATTTGTAAAAGTGCATATGAAATTTGGAGAATACTGCAAGTCACATACGAAAGCACTAGCAAAGTTAAAGAGACAAAGATATCCATGTTAATTAATCAATTTCAACTATTTTGAATGAGATGAAATGAATCCATTTCTAATATGTATTCTAGATTTCAGGATATATTACTAGCATTAATATCATTCAGAAAGAATGTTGCTGAAGAGGACCAAGTCAGAAAGATATGAAATTCACTTTCTAGTGAATGGGATCAGAAGACTCTAGCAATCGAAGAAGCCAATGATATTAGTACTATGAAAATAAAAGATTTAATTGGTAATCCAATGCCTATAAAGTACAAGTGCAGGTTAGAAAAGAGAATCAAGCAAATAGAAGAAATCACCAACACTCAACACTACAAACGACAATCATGAACCAGATGATGATGAGGAAATTAATTTCAAGTCCTTTAAGAAATTCTTGAAATATAGGAAGATGAATAAACTTCAAAAAACTAACAACCTTAATCCCAGAAGTGAAAATGTTGTTAATTGTTTCAAATGTGATAAACCCGGTCATTTGAAAAGAGATTGCCCAAATCTGAAGAAATCAAATTACTTTTCAAACACTTTAAATAAGAAGAGGAAACAGGCTTTCAATGCAACATGGGATGATTCAGATACACCATCAAGTGATAGTGATTCAAATACTAAAAATGCCAACATGTCCTTCATGGCAAAGGATGACCAGGTATGGAATTCTAACGAAGAAATTATGAATGTTTTAAATGATATGTATAAGGGATATAAAATGCTTAGAAAAGAGTACAAGATTAGTTTAGCAGAGATAGATAGATTAAAAATGTTTAACCAAATGTTAACTGAAGAAAAATAATGTCTAGAAGATAAAATTGAAAGACGTAATGATTGAAAGGATTTAAAACTTGAAAGTTTTGCAAAACTGAAATGTGAAAATGAATCCCTAAATTTTGAAAATCTTTCAATAAAGTAAGAAACCACTCATCGAGATGACAAAATAACATCTCTGGACAATGTTATTCTTAACTATAATAAAAATTTTGATAAAATAAAAACTAAAATTGATAACTTTAACATTGGAAAGGATAATCTACAAAATTTATTATCTGCATCTAAACCCATTAACATTAAACATGGACTTGGATACACCCCTGAGCCCAAATCAAAGAAAAATAGTACTCAAAATACTAAATTTGTTAAAGCCACCAAGTTCAGACCAAAACCTAAAAAATTAAAGTTAAAACCCCAAAATAAGTTCATTAATTTATAGGTTCCTAGATGGTTAGATAATAATGAGAAAGAAAAATATATTGATAATTTTATTAACAAAGTTCATTTATCTTATGATTATTTTTTTCTTTGCAAGCAAAACAAAGTATTATTATTTGAACAAGCAAGTTGGATTATAGTAGTTGTACCATTATACAAAGGATATATCAGGTGTGAGGCACAAGTTCCTCGGCAATTATGAAAAGAAAAGGAAAGGAAAATTGAAAATAAAGTAAAAGTACGGGAGTTGAGTAAAATACTTAAACTACTAACAATAACCAAAACAAGGCTTACCCCCTTTATTAGAGGAAGAGTCACTACCTGACTCGGGGCCAATCACATGAATGAAATCCAAAAATAACCTGACCAAGTCAGGGACATATACAGGTGACTCAGATGTATAGATAAAGCTCCTTCACCAAGTGGCATCCCTAAGAACCTCTGAGTTGTTTTTACCAAGATCACCTATGGTGGAGAGAATAACTTCCTCTGATGTTTATATTTTGAAAGGGCATTCAAACTCTTCATGGGTTTGGCTTCCTAAAACTTAACCCCATGGAGCCCATAATAAAACAGGGTAACAGTGCATGTATTTTATATTTTTAGGTACCGCACAATCGAACTGGACAGAAAATGTTCAAAGCATATGATGAGACATCCATAGATAACGGGCGACATTATATACAAAGATGGTGAAATAGTAAGCTTTGGATATAATTCAAAAATGATATGTTATTGGCATCAGCAACGTCTGTAACTCTGAACTCCTTTTATTTTAAATATTTTACTTCATGCTTTGTATAGATTTTGATTCCCCTCATGAGGTTTATCAATATACATTTACATATATCCCTATATACAAAACCTACACAAAGTGTCTAGTTATGCTTAGGCGATTCTTTTTTGCTTTTTTTGTTGATGACAAAGGGGGGAAAATGTATAAGTATACTAACCAAAATGGTAGGGGGGAGTGCACAGAGTTAGGGGGAGTCAAATATAAAAATATTTTATTTTATCTCTTAAATATTTATATGGTTGTCATCATCAAAAAGGAGGAGATTGTTAATATTCTAAGTCTTAATTTTGATGAACAACCATATAAATATTACTACTGACATTTCTCTGAGTTGTGCAGTAATTTCAAATAAATTATGGAGACATTTCATGGAGATAAATGAGAACTCGGTGGAAGCAAATAAATTACATATATATAAATAAAGATTAATCAAAGAAAATGGAAGAACAAAACCGAGTGAAGAAGAATGCTGTGACGATAGAGGTATTTGAAGTGATGAACCTTAGAATCTTTTGTTAAAGACCCTATGACAATAATACTTAAAGATCATCAATCATTAACCTCAACTAAATCACAAATTATCCACTAATATGAGGTACTTTGAAATCTAAAAATCTGCAACACATTATTGGAGTTCCAGTTTCTGAAAACACACGTATGTCGACATATTTTCTTATATATGTCGACATACAAGCTGTTTTTCAGTTTTTCAAAATTCAGATGATGGGATTTTTCCCTCCACCTCTTCACCAAAAGACATGTCTCTTCAACCGCTATTTAAAGTCCCTGGAAAATGAATTTTCACATCATCTTTCTTATCTTTCTCGTACTCTTTCATATCCATACATTTATTAGCGAAATCTATTGCATATTCTTCCATTCTCTTTGCAAATCAATACTTTTTCACTCCAATTCTTCAAGAATTTGCAAACCACACAATATCATAGATTTTGTATTTGAACTCATCATTCTCTCTCTGATTTCATCATTGTTCTCAAAGAATTCAAAGATATATCACTACTGGAGGTCTATAGGATCATTGTATTGGATCTGCAAGAATCTGTATTAAAGATACGACTACTTGCTATACTTTATTTGTTTTTGTAAAGAGAAGAAGGTGTTCTCGTAGCCCGATAAATCAACACGTTTCATCTTGTAGCCCATGAAATCAAGATTGTGAATGTGTTCTTGCCACCCATGGAAAGCAAATGGTGATAGTAAAATTCTATATAGTGCAGTACTAGATTGGGTGTACGATTGGTAAAACCGAACCAGTATAAAAATTTCTGGTGTTATTTACTTTACTGCATTTTACTTTATTACTTACTTATTCTGTGATTATTAGTTTCTGTTTGCAATTTGAGTAGATAGAGTTTGAAATTCATAATTAAGTTTTAAATAGTTGGAATGCACACTTTACCTCCTTTAGTGTATAAATAGCCTTAAGATCTATTCCGCATTGTGTTATAGACAACACATTTTCCCACAAATATTATTCTTGTCTATGATATGATGTATTTTGTTCTTGTTGTTTTTGTTTTTGAGGTAGTCGTGGCTATATGAAAAGTTCTTATCACCTTGAATGTCTCATTTTTCTTTGGATTTCTACTTCATAATACTTGTTTCATGTTGAAGAGCTTTGATTAGATTCTTTATTAGCTTGCGCTCCTGCAAAGAAAGATCATTGGAGTTTAAATTATTTTGAGTGTTAGCTTGTACGGAGTTTAATTGTTGTTCGATTTTTTTCGAAAAGCTTGTTGCCTTGTCATAAACCTCTGCACTTCATTTTTTAAGGAAAAGTTTGGAATGCTAGAGCCTGGTTTGCAATATGTACATAGGGATTCCATGAGCATGGAGATTCCAAGAGTTATTAACAGTGCTAAAGAAAGTGGGGTGGGTAATCTAGGCATTGAAGAACTTGAAAGTGGAAGGAGGGTGGTAGGCACTAGGGTCAAAGGTGATGACAATGGGAGAGTGATCGAAAAGATTTGGGGGAAAGACTTTGTAGCAAATGTCAGACCAGGTTGTTTGTGCATTAGAGTTCAAAAAAATTCTCTCTAGCTTTGAGTAGGTTCTAATTCTTGATCTAGAGTAGTTTTTCCAAGTAAAGTGAAGCTTCTTACTTGGACACACATTTAGTTTTGCTGCATATGTAGCTTGATTTATAGGAGTGGTGTCTTTTATTATCAGAGGCAGGCCACTTATTATTAAGAAGAATATAACATATAATTCTAATCTCCTAGTGCTAGCTATGGAAGAGAAGAAGGTTTAAGAAAGCTAAGACTACCCAGAAGGGATTGCCTTTGAGCAGCTGAATTTTCTGCATAAATGAAGGTATAGAAGAAGGATATATTTTTACGTAAGTATTTGTTGAGGAGATAGCATGCTTACTTGTTCTTTAAAACTGGGATTGCATGGAAGATATTTGGGTTCCACAGAAATAAAATCTTGCAATAGGGAACTTCTTCTAAATTGTGGCAAAAATTCCAAGATAGTTTGGTATTAACAAGAGCATTGAGAAGAGATGGAAGATTGAATTTTGTTTCCAAAAGAGCCATCATTTGTAAAAAAATTTGTCCTTATTAAGATGTAAAACTTACATTTGTTTGGAAATATCATTTCCTTTTCTTATAAGCTCCTATTTTATCAATCATTAGTAGTGGTAGGGGTTTTTGTAGATGGTAGCATATTTTTCTTGGTGGATTACTTGTTGTGTTTGGAGGAGGGTTTGTTGCCATCAAAGGTTGGTTTATTTATAGGTGGAACAAATAGAGATTGTGATTCTTGCCTTTGTCTCTATCCATATATCTACTCTTAGCCTATCGAGGCAATAGCTTCAAAAAAGAACTTTTAGAAGGGGAGTTGGGAAAGTTGGAGTTCATGTTGTTGTCATCAAAGATGTGGTAGTTTGCAGTGGTGGGATTGAAAATATAGGATGAACTAGATGTTAAATCGATAGACATAGGTGGATCAAGTCTCAGAGGTAAAATGCTTAAAGGTGGAGGAAGTGTAGATGGGATTGTCATGAGAGTTGTTAAGATCGTTGCAATTCCCATTAAAGTTTAAACGAACAAATTGCTTGGAAGAGGGAGTGTTATCGTTGCTAGTTTGCATAGTTTGAATTTGTAGTGTAAGAGGTTGGTCATGGTTGAAGAGATATCGGAAGTGAAAATGGAATTTAGAGTTGGTTGAGTGCTAACATGAAAAGGTGTCTTTTAGGGCATGGAATTTGCACCGGGTTGTGCATGATTCAGAGAGGAAGATTTTGGTGCATGCATATTTAAATTGATGTTTACTAGTAACAGGGTATTTGCGTAGATTGGTTGTCGGTTGGTAATATTAAATTAGGTGGTGGGGGTTAAATGACCGAACATGTTCGGAGAGATACGGAAAGTAGCACATGGGCTTTTTCAACGGAATTGAATATGTATGTAAGGAAAATCAATGTGGGAATAGGTGGCATTTGAAGAGGTTCGTAGAATTTCAAATTGGTTGTGGGTAAATGGAGCAACGTTAATGATTGGGGCATCATCCATAATAAAGTGTTTGCATGGAGAATTAACAAGGTTGTTTTTTTGTAGTAAAAACTTAATCTTTCCCAACTTCAGAAGAGTTTTCTTTCTGCTACCCATAGAACCTTCAGCGATATCTTTACTTATATATTTTGCTTTTCCTATCTTGTTATTCATTTGACGTTGGTACTTTATGGCTACTGATTTCCATTGATCTGTCTTTCTGCCTGCAGTGTGCGGTTAGCATTCTCCATATTTCTTCGAACTGTTTGGTTGGTTTTGTCTTTGAAAAGAATTGAAATTGAAGGTTTCTCATTTTGTTCTTTGTTTCCCTAAGATGTTGGACACTGCTTGCAGCAATTATCAATAGCATTCCCAAAGACTTTACAAAAATCGCAAATGTTTGGTTTCCAAGCATACTCCACTTGAACAAAAATGACTTTGCCTTCTTGCTTTGAATAGGATTTGAGTAGGAAAATGTTTATATGGCTCGATATCAACTATCGTTTTTGCACATTCGAATCTCTCCAATCTTTTCGTAGACTCATCAAAACATATTACTCGAACCAAATAATTCCCAATCCAGTCGATCCACACAAGTATCTAGTAAACAATTGGTATTTTTGATAGGAAAATCCAAACCGTAATAGACTTGACACTTTCTTGGATGCAATCAATAGAGCGGTTCCATTGTGAGATGATGAAAAATTTACCCCTTATTATTATCGAATCAGATTCAAGCACTTCAGTTCTTCTGTTTTCATCTTCGAAATCAAATAAGAAAAGTTTGCCACTAGATTTAACCTTTATACCATCTAAACTTCCCTGTACGAGACGAAGATGGTTAAATACAATGGTATATGATAAATTTTGATCTAGGAAGAACCCTACAAGCTGACTACCCCAAAATCTCTAACTTTCCTGTATTACCTCTAAAGGAAGGATGATAGCTTTCGATGTAGAGAAAGTCATCTCAAAGACCTTTAGCATATACTTGTATGCATTCTTAAGAAGTTTTTTTAAAGAGAGAGCTCCAGATTTTCGTACCTAAGATAGTTGCTATAGATAACATAACAAGGGAAACATTGTCAGAGGTAGCATTGGAAGAATGTAGGGAAGAGGAAATTGAATTGGGGGAGGGGGTTCAGATATGGAATAAGTTTGCTAGCAGGTGGTGGAGGATCTGGTGGGAGGAGAGGTGTTGGCTAGGTAAGGGAGGTGAGCCGATTTGGGTTTGGATTGAGATCGGGGTAAAGGTTAGGGTTTGGGTTTGGGTTTGAGGGAGAGGAGGAAGAGAACGCCACGACAACAAGTTTTCTTCTTATGTATGTGTCATATATCAAAACCTCTTTTCATTCACTTTAAAGCGTATATTTGTAGAACTTATAAATAAATAGGCGAGTTTGATGTGTTTATAGGAGAAATGACATTTTTCTTATAAAATTCAAAGAACCAACTGATTGTGATCACGTCCTAAAAAATAGATCTTATTTTTATGATGGTAGACTCACCATCACGAGGAAATGGTCCAATTCAATCAACTTAGATAGAGACTTGCCAACTACAATACCGATATGGATAAGATTACCCGGTATTAACTTGAAATGATGGGATTAAGAAGCATTTAGTGTCATGACACATATAATTGGAAAATCTTTAAAGTTAGATGCAGCCATTGCTATGAAAACAAGATTGAATTAATCCCAAATTATTATGGAAGTGACTACAAGTACCGAACTTCCAAGTGAATTGAACATAACATTATACAATGATAGAGATATTATTCAAAGGTAGAATATGAGTTGAATCCACCAAAATGTGAAGTATGTGTATGCTTTAAGTACACTAAAAGTAAGTGCAGTACTAAGGAAGCATAGAAGCATAGATACCAAAGAAGAGTGGAATACAAGATAATCGAGACAGTGACCAAAGTGCTTTACAAAACTATAGAGGAAATAATAGAAATGATTATTCCTCTAGCAAGGATTTTCACTTCAAACAGCAAGGTGATATCCCTACTGGAAGTTCAAATACAACGGCAAAGAATTTTTTATATAAAGATTTTGGCATAAGAGATACAAACTTAGTTATCAATCATTAGTAAGGTGTTCGAAGAGTTGCCTTCATTAAAAGTGTATAATGGGTCAACACTAATGATTATATTATGTCTTCCATTATTATAATTAATTTTAAACTTCAAAATATCAATGTGGCTTTTTACTTTTTGAATGAATTCCGTAAACGATACATTTTTGGCTAACTTATAGCTGGGATTTAATACTCAATTATAACTGAAAAGCACACTAGCATAAATTAGGTTATTAGATGGGACGTTGACATTACTAAAAATACGTTCGTTCCTTTCAAATCATGGATACCAGCAGGTAATTACGAAGACAATATCAAGTATAAGTCTAAAATCTTTAGCATATTGAGTTCTAAAATTATTCTAGTAAAAGTCATGATTAAATCAAAGTTTATCATGTTGAAATTAAAGATACTAAGAGTGTTTACAAGGATAGAATTAGTTGAGGAGCACTTATAATATGGATGAGTTGATTTTTTCTTGGTTTAAGTTGCAAAAGACACATTTTTCTGATGAAAACAAAATAAACTTTTTTTTATTATAAGAAAATTCATGTGTGTTTAGTTTTTTTATATAGGATTAACCAATGTGCAGGTTAGTTTTGGGCCGAGTCTCGACTTTCCAAACAAATTTGAAAATATAAGGTTTGGTACTTGAGAAATTTAAAAACTTGTATACTGAGTTTAAGGAGTATGCTTTGTTATATCCCAACATCAAATTTTAATGTCGCTCTCATTATCTAGGTTATAATATTCTAGCTTAGTACAAAGTAAAACAAATTGAGTTTTCAAGTGCATGGTTGAAATTAATGTTACATGGAAATTCATTATGAAAACTAAGTACCTCTTAATTAAGGCATTTTTGAAATTACAAATATCACAAAGCTCTTTGAACTCAACTCTAAGTGGTATATCGGAAATCCAGCAATCATGCCAAAAAGACGAGTTGTTGCCCAAATGAACAATATTGTTAATCCCGAGGTTATTAAATTCTAAGTTTTTTAGGATGGATTTCCAAAAGTGGGACACGTTGTTGGGATTAGGAGTGATATAGTGGAGGTTATATGAACTTCCATAAATTAGATTTGAAATAATTTCTTTTCAAATAAGGTTTTCGTTATTACTATTAAATTTCCAAAGCCATTTTCCTAGTAGTGACATGTTTAAATTATGCAGATTTATAATTTCTAGGTCCCTCTTCTTTAGATTTACAAACCATTTCCCAATTAACAAGAGGGTTAATACTACTACAGGAATTATCCTCATTCCAAAGAAATTTCTTCTAATTTTATCTATTTTATCAACTAACCATTTTGGAAAAAGATAAAAGGCCATCTGATAATTCAGAAGAGTTGATAAAATAGAGCTTATTAGAATTATTCTTCTAGCCTAGATATAAATATGTTGTTCCAGTTGATAATATTCTATTTATTTTATCAATTATTATTTTCCAATCTTCTTTTTTTATCTTAGTTGATCTGAACAAAAACCTAAATAATGAATAGGAAATTTCATAATTTTACAATTAAGAGAATTAGCCACAAGGTATTCAGCATCATTCTAGACTAATATCAAACTCTTGTCAAAATTAATCTTAAGCCCCGAAAGCATTTCAAAACTATATAAAATAAATTTAAGGGTCATAACGTGTCGAGGTAAATGAGAAGTGAATCATCATTGGTGATATCATACCAATGCTGGCAAGAATGCCATTTGTAAAAGATAACTTTATGATCCTACTGAAAACATCCTTTGCTCAGTTAAACAGTAAAGGGGACAAAGGGTCGCCTTATCATAGATTACATTTCGATTGAATTTTATTTCCTAGAATACCATTAACCATTATACTTGAGTTTTTCGTTTTAAGCAAGGCCATAATCCAACCTACCCATATGGAACTAAAACCACTAGTAATAGTAAACCATTAAAAAAATTATCTAATAGAACCAAAAGATTTAGCAAAATCAAGTTTTAAAAGGGTATAATTGATATTATTTTAACAATAGTGGTTTGTCAATTCTTAGACTACAATAACCCTGTCTATGATGCTTCCACCCTTAATAACAGTGGATTACGCATTAAGTTGCACATTTTATTGCTTAACCTATTACTTAAGAATTTTGAAATTATTTTAAGGGAATGGTTTAATAATGAAATAGTCCTAAATTCCTTTAGCTCTTGCGCATTTACTTTCTTGTGTAGAAGAATTATGATGGCAAAGTTTAATCTTCCTAGTTGTAAAGTGCCATTATATAAGTCGTTAAACATTTTAATTATACCATATTTTATAACATGCCAAATTTATTGTAGAACAAAAAAGGAATTCATCTGGTCCATCTGATTTATCGCTCGGCATATCATCTATAGCTCTAACATCTCATTTTCTGAAAATGGAATATCTAAATCATCTAGAATGGTCCTAGAATTTTTCGAATATAATTTATTACGCCTAACTTTAATTCTTTAGTCTCTGTTAGCTCCAAAAATATTTTTGTAGTAGTTAGTGAATGTGTTATTAAGCTCATTTTGATCAAGAAATTTCACATTATTTATAAGCAAGGATTTTATTGAGTTACTATACTTATGACCATTAGCAATTCTGTGAAAAGATTTGGTATTTTTGGCTCTCTTATCCATCCACTGAACCCAAGACCTTTGCTTTTACATTATTTCCTCTCGCATGATGACTTTATCTTGTTCTTCTTTAAGGTTTAAAGAATGTTTTGCTCTAAAAGGTACAAGATTATAGATTTTTCTAATTTGTTTAATTTTAGAATTTATGCAAGTAATTTTCCTTTTTAATGATAATATTTCATAAACATCTCTATTACATTTTCTAAGGAATAATCTAAGGTCACTAAACTTATTGATGAAAACTTTTCTATATTGCCCGAATTTCTAAAATTTTCATTACTCATAGAGAGCAATTTATTAGAAATAATGTAACACCCCATAAAATTAACAATAATAAATAAATACTTATTAAGGCGCAAAAATGAAATTTGATCGAATGTCAAAATTTGATTACGAAACATGCACCATAGCGCTCATGGCTATTTTTAAGCAACTTTCATATTTGGAGTTTTGCGATCGAAGTTCAAACGAAGAAGTTATCAACGTTTGAAGTTTTCGAAATAAAAATAATTAAAAAACAAAAATGGAAATAAATAATATTAAATGCAGGACCTCACAAGTCAACCCCCTCCTTGGGCCGATCGATTTCCTATAGGGGAGCGATTAACTAGTCCTTATAGTGGCGGTTGGGTTTGAACCGTGGAAGAACGGTCCTGATTTATTATTTTAAATCTGACATTTATGATTGATTCGAGTGCCTATAAATATAGGTCTAACCCCTCACTTCTCTTCTCATATTTTCTGATCAAAGTAGTTAAGCTCTGTTATTTTCTCTTCTTCATCATTTCTATTAATTATAAAATATTATATATATATAATTGGAGGACGGTAGAAAATAAAAGAGAAGAAGAGAAGGAGCTAATCAATACTGCAGAAAAAAAGTAAATTTCATTAGTATAAATTTATATTCTCATTTACCTTAAATCTCTTATCAGATCTGTAATTCTAATAGTATATATATACCATGTTATACATATTATTTTGGATTAGAACGAAAAAAGAGTCGAGCAAAACAATGAATTTAGATTTGGGAGATTTGGAAAGCTAAAAAGATAAGCAAGAAATTATATAATTTATTTGTAACATTGAAATTTATCTCATTGCATTTTATTTAATTATTATGAACCCTTTGATATACGTTTAAAATTAACATAAAGGAATATTGCCCATATATTCTGTAAAATAGGTAATTGGAATATGAATGTTATTCACATCCTAATCTAAAAATTTGTAACAGTCCCCAAATTTGTTAAAATTGAATGTTGATATTGTTGTAAAATTCATTCTAGATTTATTGTTGGGTTGTAAAATGGTAGTATTAGTTTAGATTGCTCTAATTTGACTTGAAATGTGAATTTCTATGTTTTATTTTATTGGGAACGGGGTATAATTTAATTATTTCTATTTCTGTGTAATTCCATAAGTTATCCAGTTCCAAAAATATGTATAAAAAGTGCATCATTTAAATTAACAAGGAATATACCAAAAAGAAAAGAGATGTATAAAGTATGGACATTCTTCTCCATAGTTTGCACTGTCTATTCCTATAAAAGAAAAAAGAGATAATTCTTTGTACCTTCAAACAGAGCAACAGTTTTATTTTTGGGTAATTATTGAAAGTTATAACGGTTTATCCTTTTTGCAAGTATAGCTATAATAAATTAAAACATGGAAAAGAATATTCTAGTTAAAAATTAATAGTTAGAAAAAGAAAAATATATAAATGTATAACCACGCTTATCAATTAAAAAATTAATGATATGTATATAGCGTAATTTACGACGATATTCATATTAGTTAGTAATAGCATATTAAACTAAAGGGTAGAAGGTGTAGATGGAAAAGTGATGGTAACTCCGAAATTAATAGGACACTAAATGTGCAGTTAATAGGGAGTTGCATAATTAAATTTGGAAATAAATGCAGTTAATGGGACTGGTTAAGGAATTAATACGACATTTATAGGGAAATGAAATAGGCATAATTAGGTTAAATTAAAACGACTAAATATATGTTATTAGAGATTGTCCAAATAGAATAATAATGACCATTTATTATGGACAATTGATATTTATGGAATATAGGAAATAAGCGGATAAGATAGAAATTGAACACTAGGAGGCAATATAGGATTCATACTAGGAAATTATAAAGCCTAATTATACGTTTGGGATAAGCATGAATTAGTGAGCTTAGTCCAAAATTCAGGCTTAAGAAAATTGATTTGGTTTAGTGGGTTAGGATGTGAGGTCAGTAGAGTTACATCACAGAGGTCTGCCCTTCACCTAGAGGCTACCGGCAGTTGTGAATACTTACTACTGATGTAGGACGTCTCTGTAACGACCCGTATTTTTACGGATCGAATGATTGTAACCGGTGTTATTAGGACGTTAGTGTTGTTGATTCGTTCAGAATTAGATCGTCCATAAGTTAGACCGTTCAGAGGTTAAGACGACTAGAGCTTGAGTCATCTAGAAGTTAGGTCGTTCGGAGATAAGCCGTGTTGTAGCTTAAGTCGTGTGGTAGCTTAGGTCGTGGAGCGACTTAAGAGATAGAAGAGACCTAAGGAGTTTGGTCGTGTTGGAGCTTAGGTCATGGAGCGACTTAAGGGGTAGAAGACATAAGAGTTTGGAGCGACCTATAGGAAGTTAGCGACTTAAGAGAGTTGGCGACTTAAGGATTAGCGGCATAGGAGTAGCGACTTAGGAGACTGGGCGAGTTAACGACCTAAGAAAGTTAGGTCGTGGACGAGTTAAGGATAGGTCGTTGGGTCATTAGGTCGCGTACTTGTGTTGTCACTAAGTCGCGCATGCGTTAAGTCGAATCCTAGTTAAGTTGTTAGGTCGCGTGTGTGTTAGGTTGTGGCCTCTGTTAAGTCGTTGGGTCGTAAGTCGTTGAGTCGTAAGTCGTTAAGTCATCCAAACGACTTAGGTAGAAATGCGGCAGTGTGTTGAGTCGCTAAGTCGTATCCCGTTGAGTCTTAGGTCGTACCTAAGTGTTAAGTCGCGCGTATGTTAAGTCGCGCAAGTGTTAGGTCGTTGAACTGCTAGGTCGTAGGTCGAAGGGGATGGTTAGGTCATAGGATCTGCTAAGTCGTAGGTCGGAGGACTGTTGAGTCGTAAGTCGTGGGGTTTGTTAAGTCGTGGACGACTTAAGGGGGGCGGACGACTTAGGGATTTCAGCCTATAAATACGGGGTTTTTCCTCACTTTTTGGGATCCAGATTTTGAAGCGACGAAGTCCTGCCATTTTGAGAGCTCGAGTGCTGCACTTCTTCACTTATTTTCTCCACTCTAATCTTGTGATTCCTTCCATCCAAATCGAAGATCAAATTGAAGATCCAAGAGCTTAGATTTAAGATCTACATTCTTCGAAGAGAGATTTCATCGTTTGAAGCGGAATTTTGGCGGATCAAGCTAAATTCTTCGCTGTCCAGATCTGAAGTGTGTTGCTTTTGAAGTGTTTAGGTGATTTGGTGAGTGGTGGTTATCTCTCACACGGATCCAAAAGAGTATATCGGATTGATGGCTTGATTTAGTGATAAAATAGTGATTTCCATGCATTTTCTTAAACTTAAGAATAGATCCATTTTTCATGATGATTTGACATCCATTTTACTACATGATAATCTATGCAAGTTCATTCATCAAGTTGTAGAGATATTGCTCATGATTCATGCTTGTTAGATTTGGACTCTTTATTTACAAAATTGCCATTATAGTTATAATTGCTTTTAGATCTTATTTGCATGATTGATTACTTGGATTAATGATTGATTTGATTGTTATAAATTAGTTGATTAGTTGTTAGATTCAGACAAGATGGTCGAAGATGATTCAAAAGCTAAGGGAAAGGCTCTTGAATGAGAAAAGCTGCTCATGGCATATGACGCGGAGGATAAAGCTCATATGGATAGATTTGATGATGATGTTGAGATGAGGCTTTGCTATGATGAGATGAAGCGAGGCATGATGTGAGATAGCCTTGGTTAAATCCAGACGGGATCATTCCAAGCATGTTGATGACTCGGTGAGATGGTTCGAGTTTGAGGATAATGGTTGACTCGAGAGGCGCTTGAGCTAGTATGAGAATAGTCGTCGAGGAGGATGACTAGAAGGCTGAGATTTCATCGTTGTTGAAGGTTCTAGCAGGCTCAAAGCAAGAGTACGATGGGCAGATTCGATAGTCCCAAAAGACTACAGTTGGTAGTCGAGTACTCTAGGCAGATTCGATAGTCCTAGGCACGGGCTGCGACGACGTGCGGAGTTCTGTCTAGAACCGGGGTTACCATTGGCCCTTGACGGACGGCTGAAAGAATGTGCCGGTCATTCAAGTAACGGTGGTATCGAAGCAATGATAACAGTGATAGCCAGAGTCATGGATGTTTGGTTGTATCGTCATTCGGTCTCAAGAGCGATATTTTCTAGGTGCTTATCTGATCTTGGTTTAGGCCTTGGGGGTTTGTGCTTGGAAAACATCGACCTTGACTCGAGTGATAATTGCTTTACTTTAAATGTCTGCTTTGCTATGTTTATTTCTGCTTAGTGTGTCTGGGGGCTATCACTGTAGAAAGAGGTGGAGTGTGAGGGTTGGATTCCTATTCCTTTTACCTTTATGCTCTTTTGGTATATTGTTAGTTAATTTACCGCTCACTAAGACTGTTGTCTGACTCAAGGTTTTATGTTCAACTCTTATTACCTTGGGCTGTTCATCCATTTTGGGAAGGGCAGACTAGGTAGCAGGTGACAGGTGTTGTTCTTGGTTTCCAACGATGCTGACGAAGACGAGCTGGAGGCTTGCATATTATTTTCTTACTATATGTACTGGATGTTCCGCTGCTTGTATAATTCTTCGAGTGATATGTAGTGAGGCTTGATGTATTGACTATTCATATGTTTGTATTCAACTATTATGAAGCTTAATTGAAGAGATTCTATTTTTTGAAGCTTCACTATATATATTATGTATTGTATTTTATCCATGCGCTGTGAGTAATACGATAGATTCTGCTGTTTTAACTTAACCTTGGCAATCGTCCATGGCTGCTTGGCACACTTTTCAGCGCACTATTTCTATGTTTAGTGCAGGGGTCATGGGCGGTCGTCACATTTGGTATCAGAGCTTTGGTTAATCGATTTTACCCAACGCTCGCTGACGTAACTACGTATGAGAGACGTAATTGTATTTTGATGGATGATTACTATATATAATATAGTAGCTTAGAAGGATTTGAGTCCTTTATGCAGTTGTTTCTCAAGGTGTATTAATCATTCCTTTTTATAGATATTAAGAATGAGTCGAAGAGGAAGACCAGCTGCTATGGAAGGCCGTGCTACTGAGGGGGCTGCTGATTATGCTGCTATGTTCGAAGCTATGATGACTTCGATCATGAGGAGGATGCCAGCTCCGGGGCCAGCAGTAGATGTTGGAGTTCAAGTTCAAACTCCAAAACCGGTGGATTTTGCTAAGCTGTGTAAAGACTATACTGCTCTTGGAGGAAAGGTTTTCTTAGGAACAGAGTCAACCATTGAAGTCCAGAGATGGATAGATGCTTGTAGAAGAATCTTTGGTGACTTGGGAATCGAGGATGCAACTAGAAGGAAGCTTGCATCAAGACAGCTTCAAGGAAGAGCTTCTGATTGGTGGAACTCTATCACCATTGATACTCCGGAGGAAGAAATTACTTGGGTGCAATTCCAAGCCAGATTTGAAGCTAAGTTCATTTCTACAGCTCAGAAATCTGTTCTATTTAAGAAGTTTGTGGAGCTCAAGCAAGGTGGAAGACCAGTTCTTGAGTATGTTTCTGAGTTTGAAGCTTTGTCCAAGTATGCCCGGTCGTATATTGAATCTTCATATCAGAAGAATGAGAAGTTTGTGACAGGCTTGGACATTTATCTTGGGAGACAGTTGGTGGATCATTTGGACGATCCATTTGAGAAGCTTGTAGAGAAAGCTCTCAGGCACGAGAATCTGTTTCCTAAAGAAGGATCTGTTGTTGTTGTGACCAAGGAGGAGTCTAAACCACAGCAGGGTGGAAACAAGAAGAGGAAGCAGCAGCAGCAAAAGGGTAAGGATGGCCAGAAGAAGCCGAAGGGCGAAGTGACCTGCTACAATTGTCAGTAGAAGGGCCATTTCTCCAGAGATTTCAAGAATCCAAAGGTGCCGGTGAAGTGCCACAACTGTGACAAGCCGGGGCATATTAAGAAGAATTGTCCAAAACCGCGAAAGGTCAAGCAGATTGTGCAAGCTTATGCTTTGGGGGTTGTTCCATCATCTTCAAAAGCTCCTACCGCTGAAGAGAAAGGAAAGAGTGTGGTGGTTCAAGGTACTCTTTCCATATGTGGTGTTCCAGTTAGAGTGTTATTCGATACTGGGGCGTCGCATTCTTTTGTTTGTAATGAACTTGTAGGCCGGTTGGGTTTAGAACCGGATATCGTTGATAGGCCATTGGTTGTGACTAATCCAGTTGGGGGTTCGTCTTGTCTGTGTATGCTATGCCGTGGTCTGATTGTATCGAGTCATGATTGCTCTTTTGTTTGTGATTATTTTGCTCTAAACTTTGCGGGGTTCGGAATTATTTTGGGTATGGACTGGCTTAGGAAGTATGCGGCAAAGGTTGATTGTGAAAGGTTGGAGGTGACAGTCGAGAATGTGGAAGGGCGAAAGGTTGTGATACGATGTAAGCATGAGGAAGGCGTCTTCATGAGCTTCATGTATTCACTGGTTGTTCCACGGGATGGACTGTCATCAGTGCCAATCGCTAATGGATTTGAGGATGTCTTTGATGAGGTCAAAGGGTTACCGCCGCATAGAGAGATCGAGTTTCGTATCGATTTAGTTGAAGGAGCCAGACCTGTTGTGATGCCTCTTAGGCAGATGGCGCCTAGGGAACAACAAGAGTTGAGGGTGCAAGTTGATGATCTTTTACAGAAAGGATTCATTCGGCGTAGTGTGTCCAAATGTGGTGCACCAGTTGTGTTTGTAACCAAAGTGGATGGATCGTTGAGGTTGTGTGTGGATTATCGTGAGCTGAATAAAGTGACTAAGAAGAACAAGTATCCATTGCCGAGAATAGATGACTTGTTTGATCAGCTTCACGAAGCCAAGGTGTTTTCTCAGATGGATTTGGCAACGGGATTTCACTAGTTAAGAGTGGCAAAGGATAGCGTGCCGAAGACTGCTTTCAGGACACCATCCGGTTTCTTTGAGTGGCTGGTAATGCCGTTTGGATTGACCAATGCACCAGCATATTTTGTGGATCTTATGAATAGAGTGTTCAGAGATCAGTTGAACAAGTTCGTACTAGTGTTCATGGATGATATTTTGATTTATTCCAGAACTGAAGAAGAGCACAAGACGCAGTTGCGTATTGTTTTGGAAATCTTACGGAAACATCAGCTGAAGGCTAAGTTTTCGAAGTGTCACTTCTGGAAGAGTGAAGTGAGGTTCTTAGGTCATATTATCTCTGGGAATGGAATAGCGGTTGATCCCGCTAAGGTGGCAGCAATCCAGGATTGGGTTAGACCTAAGAATGCATCTGATGTGAGAAGTTTTCTTGGATTAGTAGGATATTATCGTCGATTTATCAAAGACTTTTCCAAGATGGCTGCACCATTAACCGGATTGACGAAAAAGAATCAAGTATTCAGATGGGATGCTAAGTGTGAGCAAGCTTTCAGAATCCTGAAAGAGCGATTGACAAGTGCTCCTATTTTGACTATTCCTAGTGGAAATGATGAGATGGTGGTTTACACCGACGCATGTGGTACTGGACTTGGAGCAGTGCTGATGCAGAAGAATAGAGTTGTTGCGTATGCAAGTCGACAACTGAAGCCACATGAAAGAAATTATCCGACTCATGATTTGGAGTTAGCGGCAATTGTGTTTGCTCTGAAGATGTGGAGACATTATCTGTTGGGAGTTCGATTCGAGTTGTTTACAGATCATAAGTCGTTGAAGTATCTTTTCTCCCAAAAGGATTTGAATCTTAGCCAGCAACGATGGCTAGAGTTTTTGGCATCATATGATTTTGGTATAGCCTATACTCCGGGAAAGGGTAACGCAGTGACAGACGCGTTAAGTCGAAGACATGCATGATTAGGAGCCATGTTTTCAGAATGGAAGAATCTCGAGTATTTAGCAGGATTTGACTTCAGGCCTAGATGTGAATTGGAACCTGAGATGTTGGAAAACTTATCGATAAGACCGACTCTTGTGGAAAGAATTGGCGAGAGCCAAAAGCGAGACGATAAGCTTGTCAAGATTATCCGTGATTTGGAATCTGGATTGGACCCAGAGAAGGATAAAGGATTCGAGGTCGATCGAGAGGGTTGGCTTCGGAAGCAAGGACGACTAGTTGTTCCCGATATAGATGAATTGAGAAATGAAGTTCTAAGGAAAAGTTGATACTTGGGCCAGAAATGATTCGACAGACTTCAGATTGCATAGAGATCATTCGGCAACGAATGAAGGCAGCCCAAGACCGTCAGAAAAGTTATGCCGATAAGCGTCATAAGGATTTGGAATTCGACATAGGTGATATGGTTTTTGTGAAGGTTTCTCCACTGAAGAATGTTTTTCGATTCGAGAAGAAAGGAAAATTGACTCCGAGATTTGTTAGACCATTCCCGATCATCGAGCGAATTGGAAAGCTCACCTATAAATTGGAGTTACCAGAAAAGATGTCGGGTGTGCACAACGTTTTTCATGTATCGTATCTACGGAAGTATGTGCACGACTCGAATACAGTAGTTTCTGTAGATAGCTGTGAAGATTTTGAGGTAGATCCAGTTGTTGAGAGACATCGTAAGCCGCTTCGTGTTGTGGAAACTGACACGAAATAGCTTAGGAGGAAGGTAGTTAGGTTGCTCAAGATACAATGGAGTGATGATGTTAACGACTGTACATGGGAGGTGGAAGAGATGATGAAGGCAGCTCATCCTAAACTCTTCAAGGTATGGCCATAAGGTGTCGTGTCATCTCCCGACATTGTAACTTGTTCTAGTTTTAGAATTCTGCATGCTAGGCTAGTAATTGGACGCATGGTTTGTTGATTGCTATGGATGGTAGGCATGCAGAATAGTTTTTGATTGCTCTTGTTTATTTGGAATTTCGGGGGCGAAATTCCTAAGGGGGAGAGAATGTAACGACCCGTATTTTTACGGATCGAATGATTGTAACCGGTGTTAATAGGACGTTAGTGTTGTTGATTCGTTCAGAATTAGAGCGTCCATAAGTTAGACCGTTCATAGGTTAAGACGACTAGAGCTTGAGTCGTGTAGAAGTTAGGTCGTTTGGAGATAAGCCGTGTTGTAGCTTAAGTCGTGTGGTAGCTTAGGTCGTGGAGCGACTTAAGAGATAGAAGAGACCTAAGGAGTTTGGTCGTGTTGGAGCTTAGGTCGTGAAGGAAGTTAGGTCGTGGAGCGACTTAAGGGGTAGACGACTTAAGAGTTTGGAGCGACCTATAGGAAGTTAGCGACTTAAGAGAGTTGGCGACTTAAGGATTAGCGGCATAGGAGTAGCGACTTAGGAGACTGGGCGAGTTAACGACCTAAGAAATTTAGGTCGTGGACGAGTTAAGGATAGGTCGTTGGGTCATTAGGTCGCGTACTTGTGTTGTCACTAAGTCGCGCATGCGTTAAGTCGAATCCTAGTTAAGTTGTTAGGTCGCGTGTGTGTTAGGTTGTGGCCTCTGTTAAGTCGTTGGGTCGTAAGTCGTTGAGTCGTAAGTCGTTAAGTCATCCAAACGACTTAGGTAGAAATGCGGCAGTGTGTTGAGTCGCTAAGTCGTATCCCGTTGAGTCTTAGGTCGTACCTAAGTGTTAAGTCGCGCGTATGTTAAGTCGCGCAAGTGTTTGGTCGTTGAACTGCTAGGTCGTAGGTCGAAGAGGATGGTTAAGTCATAGGATCTGCTAAGTCGTAGGTCGAAGGACTGTTGAGTCGTAAGTCGTGGGGTTTGTTAAGTCATGGACGACTTAAGGGGGGCGGACGACTTAGGGATTTCAGCCTATAAATACGGGGTTTTTCCTCACTTTTTGGGATCCAGATTTTGAAGCGACGAAGTCCTGCCATTTTGAGAGCTCGAGTGCTGCACTTCTTCACTTCTTTTCTCCACTCTAATCTTGTGATTCCTTCCATCCAGATCGAATATCAAATCGAAGATCCAAGAGCTTAGATTTAAGATCTACATTCTTCGAAGAGAGATTTCATCGTTTGAAGCGGAATTTTGGCGGATCAAGCTAAATTCTTCGCTGTCCAGATCTGAAGTGTGTTGCTTTTGAAGTGTTTAGGTGATTTGGTGAGTGGTGGTTATCTCTCACACGGATCCAAAGGAGTATATCAGATTGATGGCTTGATTTAGTGATAAAATAGTGATTTCCATGCATTTTCTTAAACTTAAGAATAGATCCATTTTTCATGATGATTTGACATCCATTTTACTACATGATAATCTATGCAAGTTCATTCATCAAGTTGTAGAGATATTGCTCATGATTCATGCTTGTTAGATTTGGACTCTTTATTTACAAAATTGCCATTTTAGTTATAATTGCTTTTAGATCTTGTTTGCATGATTGATTACTTGGATTAATGATTGATTTGATTGTTATAAATTAGTTGATTAGTTGTTAGATTCAGACAAGATGGTCGAAGATGATTCAAAAGCTAAGGGAAAGGCTCTTGAATAAGAAAAGCTGCTCGTGGCATATAACGCGGAGGATAAAGCTCATATGGATAGATTTGATGATGATGTTGAGATGAGGCTTTGCTATGATGAGATGAAGCGAGGCATGATGTGAGATAGCCTTGGTTAAATCCAGACGGGATCATTCCAAGCATGTTGATGACTCGGTGAGATGGTTCGAGTTTGAGGATAATGGTTGACTCGAGAGGCGCTTGAGCTAGTATGAGAATAGTCGTCGAGGAGGATGACTAGAAGGCTGAGATTTCATCGTTGTTGAAGGTTCTAGCAGGCTCAAAGCAAGAGTACGCTGGGCAGATTCGATAGTCCCAAAAGACTATAGTTGGTAGTCGAGTACTCTGGGCAAATTTGATAGTCCTAGGCACGGGCTGCGACGACGTGCGGAGTTCTGTCTAGAACCGGGGTTACCATTGGCCCTTGACGGACGGCTGAAAGAATGTGCCGGTCATTCAAGTAACGGTGGTATCGAAGCAATGATAACAGTGATAGCCAGAGTCATGGATGTTTGGTTGTATCGTCATTCGGTCTCAAGAGCGATATTTTCTGGGTGCTTATCTGATCTTGGTTTAGGCCTTGGGGGTTTGTGCTTGGAAAACATCGACCTTGACTCGAGTGATAATTGCTTTACTTTAAATGTCTGCTTTGCTATGTTTATTTCTGCTTAGTGTGTCTAGGGGCTATCACTGTAGAAAGAGGTGGAGTGGGAGGGTTGGATTCCTATTCCTTTTACCTTTATGCTCTTTTGGTATGTTGTTAGTTAATTTACCGCTCACTAAGACTGTTGTCTGACTCAAGGTTTTATGTTCAACTCTTATTACCTTGGGCTGTTCATCCATTTTGGGATGGGCAGACTAGTTTGCAGGTGACAGGTGCTGTTCTTGGTTTCCAACGATGCTGATGACGAAGACGAGCTGGAGGCTTGCATATTATTTTCTTACTATATGTACTGGATGTTCCGCTGATTGTATAATTCTCTGAGTGATATGTAGTGAGGCTTGATGTATTGACTATTCAGATGTTTGTATTCAACTATTATGAAGCTTAATTGAAGAGAATCTATTTTGTGAAGCTTCACTATATATATATTCTCTATTGTATTTTATCCATGCGCTGTGAGTAATACGATAGATTCTGCTGTTTTAACTTAACCTTGGCAATCGTCCATGGCTGCCTGGCACACTTTTCAGCGCACTATTTCTATGTTTAGTGCAGGGGTCATTAAAGGATTATTGGTTTAAGCAGGTTCTTAGTAATCCCATGAAAACCATGTTTGGAAATTGTTATTGGCAGATGCTAATTGGTTCTTAGTGATCCCATGAAAGCTATGTCCGGAATAAGTTATTGAAAGAGTCAATTGGTTCATAATGATCCCATAAAAACTATGACACGAGAGATGTTATGGGAGAATCCAATAGGTTCATAGTGACCCCAAGACCACTATGATTAGATGGTGTTAATGGTAGACACCAATAGGTTCTTAGTGATCTTATGAAAACTAATAAGTTAATGGTGATCCTAGAAACTATAGCTTAAGACAGATAGTCAGGTGAATGAGGATGGGAAATCCAGAGCATATTGCATGTTTGCATATCATCATGATACATTTTATTATGTTATGTCTTAATCATTGTGGGTGCAAGTGCACAGTATATGGTTATTATAAATTGGGTTGAGATACTAGAGAGGGGAAAATCCGTTTCGTTAAGCGGCGTAGTCTCACTAGATATCTATATGGTTTGAGATGGTAGGTTATTATTGATACCAGACTTTTTGTTTGACTAGAAGTTTATGTTTTTCCCTTTAAACTTTCGGGTGCTCAATTGATTTTGAGTAGTTTGAGAGTTAAAGCTTTTAGGTTCCCCTTTAGACGAATAAGCTTCCGGAGACGTGCAGGAGGCCGACTAGCTAGTATGAGTTCTTTCTGTCTGATTCCGCTGTGTAGTAGGATGTAATGGCAAAGTTGTTTAATTGCCTATATTTAGACTCTTATCTACCAAGGGGGCATCTTCATATGTCGTTCTTGGCGTATTTTGTAATAATTATACTTCTTTGAATGTGGTTTATAAATTGGGATAATGTAATGAATTTGAAATATGATTTGAAGTGGAATGAGAAATATGTTTTAAAAATTGAGTTTAAATTTTTTCATATCCATGTGTTTCTGTAATATCAATGTATCTAACATTACTGCATTTGGTCACCGAGAATTAATAACTATGGATGACTGCAGCATCCATAGCAGTTAGTTTTGGGTCTTCAAATTGAGGATGTTATACTTATAGTACGACAAATCAAATATAAATTATAAAGCAGCATATAGGGGTCATCGGTCTCTGTAGCTAGGACCGATTAACTAGCGTTTACGTTGCGAAGGGCCCACTTTGTGGTTGAGATATTAAATGGTTGTTGGGTCTTCCTCTTTCCTATTAAAGAAGTATTAAGTGGCCGAGATTTCTGGGTAGTACAACGTTAATATATATATGTATATATAGTTATATCTCGGAGGAGGTTGGGCATACCGTACGTGCACATAGGATTGAATGGATTAGCCGTAAATAATAAACATAACAATTAAATAGGAAACAATCAACATAATTTAATGTTATGCGTAAAGTGTGTAATTTCCCAGTTCTCGGAATGTTGTTTCGACCCCTTCCTCATTACGACTCATAGGATAAATTTAGAGGAACGGACTATTGGTGCAAAACGGGAACGGTTGATGGTGAAGTCTTCTTATTCATGCTCAACACTGACAAGAGAACTAGATATCCAAAGAATACTATTGATTCTAAGGTAATAGCCTTAGTTAGTGTTTATGTTCTGTTATATTTTTCTATTCCGCTGTGAATGTCATGAATGTTATGCGTAGGTGTATGTAGTTGATTGAATATTCTTTGAATGTGCTTGATCTGGGAGAGTTGTTAAGATGAAATAAATAGTGTCTGAGATATCAAAGTGTTTAGTATGTGTTTCATGTCAAAAAGTGTCGTTTGAATACCATAAGAAACCACATTCAAACTAAATGAAAACATCTCAGAATAATGTCTGAATAAGACTAGTCAAGAGTAGTAGGAAGTGGGTCTATGCCATTTAAGAAGATGGAGCTTGAAATGGGAGAGAAATCGAGCGATAAGTGAGAAAAACTCGTGCATTTTTGCCCAGGATTTTTGCCAATCGGTCGACTTGTTCAACCCAACCAATTGATCAGTTAGGACCCAAACTAGATAATTAACACAGTTCTGGAAGCAATATAAATCGAGTTTTTAATCAGTTGAGTTGTGGCTTTAATAGGGGATTCTAGAGGACTTCGGGGAGGGTTTTAAGGCAATGGACTTGGCATGACGCGAGGTGGGTTCTGTGGTTTGGTTTTCAACGGAAAAAAGTTTAGTGTAAAATAGTACTTTAAATAATTGGGACGTGAATCAAATATGTGATCGAGATTAGAGACATGAGTTGGAACGCTTATGTGACTCATGCAACGAGACGTATATTGGATAGGTATTTTGTGTATTTGTGAGTATGTGGTGCTAGGTGTTTTGCATAAGGTTCTGGTATATCTGATTTAAAACTACTTGGCGATGTGTAATATTTTAATGTTCAGGTGTCTTACATATGGTTTTGGTATGTTTGACTTCAGGATACCGATTAGTGCACTTTAGGGGATCTAGTCTGTGTTTCATAACTTCGACATGGATACTTGTGATGATTGTATGTAATCCATAGTATGAAGAGAAAATGCATGACTTATTGTCGTGATTACAGGAAAGGGAGGAGATATAAGTAGAAATATCTACCAAGAGTAAATCATACCTTGTACGTAACACAGGGAGGTGTTGAGATAGAACCTACATTAGTTGATAGCAGATAGGTGTTGGCTCCGAGTCGATAGCACATCTATGTTGATTCCTACATATACCTGTTGTACTTCGGGTATGGACTCTACTGTTTGATTCTCTATTGGTAGCATGTGGTAAATTTGTCACAGAGTTGATCGGATCACGAATTTATACACTGATTATTTATACTTATCGTGGTTGTAACATTGTGGTGCCGACTTATTGGTGTAGTATACGAGGTATGATTAGTATTACTCATAGAACTCTTACTTTAGTTTACTTTATGATTATAGGTTTTATGCATATGCAATACTTAGAAATGGTCCTCTCATCGACTATTGTCTAACCTTCATTTTGTCTATTTTTATTTCTTTTTGGACAACTTTTGGTTAAAGTTACAGGTAGGCCAAGAGTTAGGTATCTAGGGACACACTAGCGGGTTAGCTTGGTCTTTAGAACATGAAGACCGTGAATTTTAGTTGTTAATTTAATGATTTCATGGACTACATACATTATTTGTATATGAGGCCAAGTATTGTATCTGATGTATTATTCGGTACTCAGAACTTACTGAGATGATGTTTTATGATTATATTATCATGTCGGTTTTATTCTCATATAGAATGTCTCTCACATTTTCTATGCATATATTAGTTGTGATATTTATCGTACAAATCATGTTATATTTTTTTTTGTTTAGGTTTATCCAAATGGTTCGTCGTTTACCATATTCAGGATCATTTGTGGTTGTTTAAATCGACTCGGGATATCGTAAACGAAGGTTCGTTACAACTTCCTGGCCAAAACAGATCATGCAACTTGAAACCCCTACACCCTCTAATACATGACCCCAAGAGAAGACTATGACAATTAATTATTGAAATAATTAGGATTTTGCTTTGTATTTGAATTTGACAAAAGAGAGAAATAATTGTTAAAATGTAATTTATTTTATTTTTCATCATTTAATTGTTGTGTCAAGCATGATGTTACAGCATTTTAAATTTAAATAATTTTACAAGTTCAAATATATTTGTAAAGCTTGGATAAAAATAATAGAAATCTATCTAAGAGTATCACATAAGGTCGTATATAAGTATGGATACTCATTACAATCTCAATTGAAATGCTTTTGTCGGTACTTCTTTATTTACACGTCTTTAACGGTTTGCCACTTGAAAAAATTGTGGAAAAGACAAAACTTTAGACAAGCAGAGCTAAGAAAGGAGACATAGTTCAAAGTAGCTAAAATAAGGCACTTGTGTTGAATGGATGGTAAGAAAGGTATCAACGTGTAATGTTTGAGAGTGAGATCCTACAAAAAGCGAAAGCAGTAAACTTGCATGGTGATTAGAGGACATGTGGGGTTCTTTTTTCATTAAATTTGATATCATTACCTCCAAAGATTTGTTTAGTTGCGGCAAAAGGGAGAAACCGAAAAGAGCGCACTGGCAGCAATACTTGTGTTACCGAGTAAATCTGCACGTCCTAGTCCGATTACAATAATCAAAACCCGAACCGATCTGAACCCGTGGAGTATTTGAAAACCAATACTCAAATCCAACCCTTTGAGATTTTCAAATCTACTGGATAATACCAGTATAACGAATTCATAATATTTATGTGAAAATCATACTTTCAATTTGAATTTTTTTTAAAATTTATACAGAAACAATATTAACATACAAATTGTGTGGTTATGTAGTGATGTTCACAACAAAAATAAGTAAATATTTATATGCGAACAAACAAAATGATAAACAAATAAGATAAACATTTATGTTATGATATTAGGAAAAACTAATAATTGAATCGGACAAAAATCAGATCAGGTTTGATAAAACCATATATGATCTTAATAGTAACCGGATCGGATCTGGATAGTTGGAAAAAAGTCCGTATCCGTATTAACATGATGAGTTCGGACCGGACTCGCACTAAAACCCGTATCATTTACATGGCCTATTAATTTGTGTGATATAATAATGTTGAGCTTTATGATTTGAAATTGTTATAGATTCGCTTATCGAAGGTGAATTTTAAGCATATAGTAGCATTACGTGAAAGATAAATAATAAATAAAAGGTGCTATATGAAAAGTTTTGCTATAACCTTATAGTACAAATCAGTCTTTAAGTAATCCAGATTTCAATTTTTCATTGTCTAATATAAAACTTAATGAAGAAAATCGTGAATAAAGGGTAACTTATTGTACCGACTTCCTACGGAAACATCTCATTTACTTTGAAATGTCAGTTACTAATTATAACTTCAATTAAAATATTAGGTCATGTTTGGTTTACCGTTTTTAGTTTTGTATTTTCGTCTAAACAAAAACGCGCACGTCATATGTATTGTTGGAAACAAACAATTTTCAAAAATGAAATTAACATATAAAATAGAAAACAACTTTATTTTGGTTTTTCGTGTTTTGGGACATAACAAAAGCATAAAAAACAATCATTCTCCTCCGTTGTCCGTCCATCGTCCCAATAATTAAGAATTGTAAATCCTTTTCTCGAGTTTTGGAGTGATGTTGGAACACAAAACTTAAAACTTGGATGGTCAACGGATACCCGAAAAATCCGAAATACGTCTACATCCGTATCTGAAAAGCGGATAAATATCCAATATTCGAAAAAATGGATGCGGATGCAGATATGAAGACATCCGCGTCCGAAAATTATCCATCCGGTATTTTTCAAGATTATAGTTTAAATTATACGTATTTTAGTACAGTGGAATATATTTATTTATACTTTCATTAAGTTAGAAGTTTATATTATACGTAATAAATTCATATTAACTGCTCAAAACTATTTATTATCATTATATTTGTATATTTTTAACAATTTAAAAATTAATGGATCGAAAAAAGTTTACGTTAAACTTAAATTTTGTATTTATATTTTTATTGATTTATCGATTGTTAGCGGATAAGATAATTATTAAATATCCGTAATATCAGTCTGTATCCGCGGATGCGGATATCCGATATACGAAATTGATTTCAGATGCGGATACGGATAGTGTCATATCCGCATCCGAAAGTATGCGTTGACAGACCTACTTAAAATGAAATCAAACGCGGCCTTAGTCGAACCGATTCAATTGTTGGTCATAAATTATATCGGTAATAGTATCAAATAACCACTGATTTGCATCATTTTGGATTCATTTTATTGACTATAAATGGCAGATCTATTATGGCTTTGGCTAAATAAACAACTCTCTTTCTACTAAAATGGTTCTCAGAACTGTTGATCTATCTTATTGTTGATAGGGCGGATTGATTTCTCAATTCTTCTAAGGAATTGATGCCCACGATAGATGTCAGACGGATGACATAAAATGCACCCTACAGACCGTTGAACTGTCACATTTCAATACGGAAAACGAACCTCAATATACGTTCACGGACGTTAGAATTTAGCATCTTCCGAACAGCAGAAAAAATGGAACAACAATATATTGGAAGTACAAACATCAACATGACAAGTCAATCACGTGATACAGTATAATCTCCACAACGAAAGAACTGTTCATCAATTCACACACATACACAGATACGGATACGGAGAAGACCATTCAACTGCATTCCACCTTCAATTTTCGTTTCTCTTTTTTCATTGATTCTCTTTCCACTTGAAACATTACTATAATAGACACGTATAATTGAAAATAAAGGACAATGGAGACGCTGACAAACAAAAAGAGCATTCATTATATATATATATATATATATATATATATATATATATATATATATATATATATATATATATATATACATAGCGCGCATATGTATATCTATATATGTGCCCGTACGTTAGAAAATATTATATGTACCGGTAAAAGCGTAACTTTATTTTGGTTAATTGAATTAACAATATGACATACAAACCAAATATAATTTTGAATCCCCAATGCAATGAACACAGCAACCATACAGTGGCGCAGACACTCTTCTCGTTATCCAAACTGATAGCAAATAATCAAGTGAAATACGTTAACACAACAGCCAATATCAAATCAACTTGACTCAACCCTTAACCTGCAAAAATGATTTAAATACAACTCCAAATGAACATGCTAATATTAAATAGTAAGTAATAAACGTAGGACAGCAAAGTTTTGGTCATCCAGGCACCAGCCATGCATAAAAAAACCTTAAAGTTTGTGCACCAGGAAAAAATTAAGCTCGTAGCATAAAATCTTACATAAACCAGTTTGTTGTTAAGCTACAGCATGGGAAAAAGAAAGGCAATACAGCAGTAGTGATAGAGGAGTAGTTCACATTGCCAAACTCCTCTCTCAGTATGGAACAACGAATTAACGATTAAATCAAAACTGCTGCTAATGCTAATCTATCTTCGTCCAGTTCTATTTTCTCCTTATCGGAAACACTCCACTCCACATCTACAGAAACATATCGCAGTCAAAACGTTAATTTATATCACAAACTATCGCCTTCAATGTGCGCTAACAGCTAGCAAGGGCCAAAGAACATGCAAGATACCTAATAAATAATAGCAACAGGTAAAGTTAGGCCCCATCAATCAATTCGTTCCTTACCATCCGTATATATATTATCCGTAGCGTCATTCTCATTACTACCGTCGAATTGTAGTTGGCCTAATGCAAAATATTTAATGCTTCTACAAATTTAATCCTATTTTTCTTATGCATTTAATTTTGTAGTAAATGGAGAAAATAAACAATAGGAATAGGAACATATAATCTAATGGCAGAATTAAACCTTTGAACAGACTTTACTTTTTAAAAAACTTACACAAGACTTGTAGCAGATACAGCAAGTCTTCGGCTATGAAACTAGTCACAAGGGAAGCTATCATTCCTTTAAAATAATCATTCCTAACAGTCTGTGACTGAAACAAAAGAGATCCGTGCAGGTATTAAAAAATATTCACATGTGCGCACAGAGTAAATATATAAAAACATGTCACTTGGAAGGTACAGCATGCATGTGATAGATAAATCCACAATATCACTAACATACTCAGGTTCAGAGTATGAGGTGACTAGGGAATAACTCCACAAAACTAGCTTAATTTAGCAGATTCGTTATAAGATCGTATCTCTCAAGATTTTACTTACTGAAAATTTTACAGTAAGCGACAGAAAACGTTGGGGAAAAAAGTACATGCCATAAGCAAAACAAAACAGAAAAGATAATATGTAGAAGAATATTTACATACTCACAAATTTTAGCTATTTCAGAGAAATCATTTTCAGTTGACCCCTTATTGTAGTATTTATGCGTTTAAATGATAATGACTAGCATTGTCTACCCTTGGACGCTTCTTGTACAGCTCCATATGAAAGCGAACCCCGTTTTTTTTTTCTTTTTTCTTTTTTCTTTTTCTTTTTTGATAACATACAGATGAAAGCGAACATGTATCTATCTGTACATGGAACTTCACCTACGAACCATAAATAAAAAGAGACGCTTACAAATAGGGCAAATAAATAATTTAGATGTATCATGTCATCTCGCACAAGTGATCCTATGAACGTTCACTGTGCCACTTTAATCCTATTATATGATTAACGGCCACACTCAAATGGCCCCATAAGTCATAGTAAGTACCTGTATCTTCAAAGACATCGGCTTGGTTGCCTTGCACAGAATGCGGTAAATTACAAATGGATAAAATTTTCACTCACAGCGGACCACTGTTAAATTATTCGCTGAACAAGTGAATACAATTCAGGTCTCTCCGTTATAAGCATTCATAAAAACCCCACCCATTTAAGAATCCTAGGGATATTATGCGATTTATTTATTTTTCCCGTATTTAGCGCTTCGATGCATTTCCCTATGAATTAAATGACTTCCTGCTATCTTCATCAACGTTTGATTATTATTATTATTTTTTATTTCAATCATATATTTCCATGCACTATGATTTCATCAGTTTGCACTGCAAGGCCTTGAAGTATTGCAGGTTGCAATAATATTATCTTAATTTCTGATAGCTTTGATAACACAAATAAGTATGATGCACGTTGCACAAATATTACATTTGATTGATACAAATTTAAGTTACTATATGACATTATCATGATTATCCTTCTTTCACTCATATATTTGTATAAAACAAATTTCCCAAAATTTGAAGCTACATAACCTGCCCACCCACTAAAAAGTTAAAACTAAGTCTGCGGTATTCTAAAGGATAGAAATACAAATAATTTTGGTGACAGCTCTAGTTATGTGGTGTTATAGGTTAATGATATTGGTTATAAAGAAGACAAATTGATCACAATGTTGGCATAAGTTGTAGCTTCAATAGGGACATATAGTAACTTCAGGTAATATTTTGCATTAAACCATACCTTATTATAATCTTAGAAGATCAGAGGGAAAAGTGCTAACTTCTGCTAACCATCACTATTAGTAGCAACAAGCATTTACCTGATAGCACAAAAATCCAAGATTATAGTAAATAGACTCAGTAGTGAAAAAGTCACTATGACCAACCAGTAGATACATAAATTGATAAAGGACATGATGTGGCTGCATGAGTTCCACTTATAATTGTTTCCACTTTCTACAGAATAAAAATGCAAAGATAAAAGGAAGACAACAGCAATCATGTGCCAAATATGCTGAAATCCTGGAAGGTTCACCCATATTGATTGATTCCTCCTTTTCCCAGTATAAGTTTCAATGTTCAGTGAATTGCTAATTTGGGATTCTCCCCCTTAAGATTAGGGGTGTTACGGTTGCGGCAACCGTCGTTATTATCACCAACCGTAACCGTAACCGTTGTTGACGG
The DNA here is from genome assembly GCA_030737815.1 of Allium fistulosum. NCBI lineage: Eukaryota > Viridiplantae > Streptophyta > Magnoliopsida > Asparagales > Amaryllidaceae > Allium > Allium fistulosum. Next base: position 906,802,499 of record CM060908.1, read on the forward strand.
TTATAAATTCTTATAACCGTTACCGCAACCGTCTAACCGTTACCGTAACCGTTGAAGCATGTCGTACATATATTTTCAATTATATGCATTATTGATGATAAATTGATATAGCTCTAACTGTTTTTTGCAAATTTATTTATTTGTTTATAAAACGACAAATATGCATGCACATGTTATTAGTTCATTAAGATACATATTGTTAATTTACAAGCTATTCCTTTAACTTAATTACTAATTTTTATACTTTAATGTTAAATATTACACAAAACAATCATGTACGGTTGGTACGGTTAACCGCGGTTTTCAAATTCTTCAACCGTCACCGTAACCGTTACCGTTATAGATGGTAACCGCATGAACGGTTGGTACGGTTGAACGGTTGAGCGATTCAACCGTAACAGCCCTACTTAAGATAACAATCATTCTTATTTTCTTGTTTATTTTTCAATCTTCGGAATGCCATAAAATCTTAAACATCGTCTATTTATTTATGGAGATATACAAGGTTATCACGTAGAATAAACTGGGATAATAAACTCGTAGAAAATGACAATCAAGTACAAATTCCATATCATACCCATTCTCATCGAATAACACACTAAGCCTCTTTCATATGCTGTTACAAACCTTTGAGATTAGTCCCTAATCAGTCAATTTATAAAAGAAATCATATATAAACGCTAAGAGATCATCCTTCACATTACTAATTAATTTTTTTGATAATATATGGTTCTCTAACATGGTATCAGAGCCAATGTTTGGTTTAGAATATATCACATGTGCGGGGACGGTACAAAAACAAAATTTTATCCTCGTGTTTTTATTTCTTTATATGAATTGACATGGTTACTTAAAAAGACTTATGTTGGACCAAAAATTTCATGCTCATCCTGTACTGTATGATTATTATCAACTTAATAATTCATGCTCATACTAAACATGAACATATCTAAATCACATACCTCTTAATTTTTCATTGACTTTATCTAAATCTCTTTGCAATGTACAGAATAATAACCTGATTTCCACTGCTATAATACCTTGCGTAATCAAATTATTTAATGATACTCTCGAAGGAGAAGAGTGTACTTTGTATTAACGATAATATTGTTATTTTCATTTATTTTGTGTAGGCAAGGGACTCCTTTACATACTTCAATCATCGTTGAACTATAATGACTGTCATAGAAAGAATTGTACTTGTCCAGACAATTTCTTTCAAATGACAAGCAATACTCATTGTCTTGATGATTATATTCTCTATATAAATGTTAGTATCTGATCACTTAATTAACCTTAATCTTAAAAGCTTATTATCGATAACAATAATTTAACTTTCACTCTGTTATTGAAATCTTGCATCCGTATGTGTTGTTAAACGTACATAAAATTTGAGATAATATCAAACCTCCATTATTTTATGACAAAATCCTTGAAAATGATGTTGAAGAATGATTCAAATATGCTGATCCTGATTTGGAGTAAATAAGACCTAGTTTTTCTTCTTTTATTTTGTTATTCAGTGGATAGGCTTTGTTGACAATTTCTTATTTTTTGCGTAGCTATTTTTGTGTATGGCTTTCAGTAGATCTTAATATATAAAGATATAGCAGGTTGAAATAATAGACAAGGCAGTTTTATAATAGCAGAACCTCTTCTTTACATTACTATCTTTCTCTCTCTCTTAATTTTCAACATGGTATCAGAGCTAAATGATCCTTAAAAGCTTGTTAGGTTAAAAAAAAAATTATGAGTGTTCTTCCAATGTCTACTTTAAACAATTTTTCAATTTCCATTCCTCTATTCAAAGGAGAAAATTATCAATCATGGGCTATCAAAATGAAGTCATATCTTAAAGCTTTAAGTTTATGGGATGTCATTGAGAGTGACATTGATCCCACTCCTCTTCCACAAAATCCAACACTCACCCAAGTCAAAAAATATGACGAAGAAATGGCGAGAAAGCCAAGAGCACTTTCGTGTCTACATGGGGCCGTGTCGGAAGAAATTTTCACAACTATTATGGGTTGTGAATCTCCCAAAGAAGCATGTGAGAAAATCAAAGAGGAGTATGAAGGAAATCACCAAACAAAATTAATGCAAATTTTGAATCTTAAGCGGGAGTTCGAAATAATGGGAATGAAAAGTAATGAAGGTGTTAAGGAGTATGGGAGTCGGTTGATGTCCGTTGTAAACCAAATCAAGCTACTTGGTGGAGAATTTACTAACCAAAGGGTGGTGGACAAACTTCTTGTCACTCTTCCAGAAAAGTATGAAGGTAAAATTTCTTCACTTGAAGATACTAAAGATTTGTCTAAGTTAACATTTTCAGAATTGATCAATTCACTCCATGCGGTGGATCAAAGGATGAGAAATGAAGACGGTGAAAACAATAGTAAAAAAGCTCTTATAGCAAAGTTTTCTAATCAAAAGATGAAAGGCAAATCCCTCCAATGCAACAATTGTCACAAAATTGGTCATGAGGAAAATGATTGTTGGCATAAGGGAAAACCTAAGTGTTTCAATTGTCAAAAATTTGGGCATGTGGCAAGGAATTGTAGGTTCAAAGACAAAGAGCAAGAGAACATGGCACAAGTGGCCGTGGAAGAGAATTTATTTTAGAGTTGTGGGTGAGATGTGCACCATGGAGAGAAGTGCTCCAATATTCAAAGAGTAAAGTTGATGAGAAGTGTTTCAACAATTGAAGGTGATGAGAAGTGCATCACAAATCGAAGAGAAGTGCTTCGTTTATTATCTCAATAACTTTGAATCACGGGAGGATGTTAAAGAATGATTCAAATATGCTGATCCTGATTTGAAGTAAATAAGACCTAGTTTTTCTCCTTTTATTTTGTTATTCAGTGGATAGGCTTTGTTGACAATTTCTTATTTTTTGCGTAGCTATTTTTGTGCATGGCTTTCAGTAGATATTAGTATATAAAGATGTAGCAGGTTGAAATAATAGACAAGGCAGTTTTATAATAGCAGAACCTCTTCTTTACATTACTATCTTTCCCTCTCTCTTAATTTTCAACAAATGATGCCTAATACATAAAATTATAGCTTCTTCATATTTTGTTTCTATCATCACGTTTTTGGATATTACACCTATGCAGGCCCGGTTTTAGGGCTAGGCGGTCTAGGCGACCGCATAGGGCAACCCCCCTCGACAGGGCAACCAGTGCCAACCAGTGCTGGTGATGTCAAAAGAAAATGTATAGAAAATATAGAGGACATTACAGAAATAATTCACATAGTCATCTTTAGCTCATTTGGTAGGGCAACCAAAGCATTGGTATGAATGGCGCAGGTTCGAATCTAGGAATAAGTATTGGTGAAGTCATTTTTCTTTTTGCAGTTAAAGTCATTTTCTTTTTCCCCAGGTTGCCTAGGGCAACCAGAACTGTAGAGCCGGCCCTGCACCTATGTCTATCATATCTTTTATTTTTGTGGATCATCTTTTATTCAATGCAATTATTTTTACAAAATCGGTGTTTTACTGCAACAGAGGAAATATTAGAAGAAACTTGAGGAAGAAGACATAGAAAAGTGAAGAAGAAATTGTTTATCCAGCCATAATTTTCCATTCATTACTCATTGTATATATAACAGCATAGCACAATTCATAGCATAACAAAATTTGGACAGCTGTCCTTTTCCTATTTGTAATACATTCTGCACCACATTTTAGTAGCTAACAATTAATAAAAATAGAAAGTTTGTTATGCTTTTTTGAACTGTCATCATGAGCATATTATTCCCTGTTACGGCTTGGAATTCTTGTGCACCTCTTTGGCCTATTAGTGACAATATCTGTACCCATTGGTGGCCTGCTAGCTGCTGCTGCATCAGTATTCCCCCCTAGAAGAGTGACCTTGTCCTCAAGGTCGGGATGAGTACCTGTGGCAAGAACTTCAGGTGGCAATGGGGTCTGCGTAGCGGTTTGTGGGCTGGGGCAGAATTTGAGCAGCGATATGTGGAAGACCGGATGAATGCGAGCTTCTTGCGGAAGAAGTAATTTGTAGGCCACCGGCCCTATGCGTTCAATGATTTGAAACGGACCAAAATATTTTTTGGATAGTTTATGATGTGTATTGCGGACGGATAGTTGACGATACGGTTGAAGCTTGACATAAACCCACGAACCGATCGGAAATTCTTTGTCTTGACGATGTTGGTCCGCATGACTTTTCATCCGTGCTTGAGCCCGTTGTAAATTGAGTTTGAGGGTGTGAAGCAAGTGATCTCATCCTTGTGCCCAACTGTCTATATCTTGTGCTGCTGAGCTACCGCGGATGTAGTCTGAAATGGTTGGCGGAGGTCGACCGTAAACGGCCTGGTATGGTGACATGCCAATAGAAGAATGGGTACAAGTATTATACCAATATTCAGCCCATGAAAGACATTTTGCCCACTTGGAGGGTAAATCGCCGCAAATGGTTCGCAAGTAAGTTTCCAAACACCGATTAACAACTTCCGTTTGGCCATCACTTTGTGGGTGATAGGCGCTACCCATTTTGAGTGTGGTGCCATGAAGTCCCAAAATTTGTTTCCAAAATTGACTCATAAAAAGTCAATCTCGATCGGAGACTATCGACTTTGGAAAGCCGTGTAAACAAACATACTCTTGTATGAAGTATGAAGCCAATTGAGTAGCATTGGTCGAGGTCGGAAGTGCACAAAAATGTGCGTATTTGGAGAGACGGTCAACAATGACCCATATACAAGTTTTGCCGAATGAGTTGGGGAGGTGTGTGATGAAGTCCATCGAGATGTCTTCCCATATTTGATTCGGGATAGGTAGAGGTTGGAGGAGCCCTTTCGGTGGCGTATTCTCAGGTTTGGCCTGCAGGCAAATGGAGCATTTCTGCACGTATTTGCGGACTGTACCTGGTAAGTTTGGCCAATAAAAGTTGCTCGCGACTCTTGCCGTGGTGGCCTTGATGCCGGAATGTCCTCCGGATTTGGAAGAATGGTAAGCTTCAATGATGTATTGCTGTAATGTGGAGTCAGCAGGGATGAAAAGTCTGTTGCCATAAAACAGCAAGCCATCACGCAATATAAATTGTGTGGAGGCAATACTGGAATGTTGTCTTTCAGTTATGAGACGTTGTGCCAAAGAGTCATTCTACATAGCACTTTGTATGTGAGATGTGAAATCCATTGTTGGAGAAGATATAGCTGTCATTATTGCTTCCGACGTCCATCTAGACAGCCCATCTGCTACACTATTTTCTTTGCCCGATTTAAATCGAATCACAAAGTCAAATCCAAGGAGTTTGGACAACCATTTTTGTTGGTCCGGTGTCTGAATTGTTTGAGTGAGCAACTGCCGTAAACTTTGGTGGTCGGTTGTGATAGTGAAGTGGCGACCCAGGAGATAATGGCGCCATTTTTGGACGGCGGAGGTGATTGCAAACATTTCGCGTGCATAAGCCGAAGCGGTAAGGAGGCGTGGAGGGAGCCATTGACTGTGGAAGGCTATGGGATGGTCAGACTGGGAAAGGACGACACCGCAGGCGGTAGCGGATGCGTCAGTTTGGATGTCAAATGGCTGGGGAAAATCGGGCAGGGAAAGAATTGGAGTGGAGGTGAGGATGTTTTTGAGGAAAATGAATGCAGTGTTAGCTTTGTTGGACCAGTGGAATGTTTCATGTTTTTTTAATAGATCGGTGATTGGGCTGACAATATGTGCATATCCCTTAATAAAACGACGATAATAGCCTGTGAGCCCAAGAAATCCTCTGATTGCTGTGACACTTGATGGAGTAGGCCAGTTGACTATTGCCTCAACTTTTGTAGGATCCACGCGAACAACTTGTTTGGATATTATGTGGCCCAGATAAAATAATTCTGTGTGCCCAAATATACATTTTGAAGCATTAGCATAGAGCTGATGTATAGTTAAAATATCTATTGTAGTCTGTAGATGAGAGAGATGAGCTTCCCATGACATGCTATAGACGAGAATATCATCGAAGAAAACTAGGATGAATTTTCGAAGATGCGGATGAAAAATATCATTCATTGTAGCTTGGAAAGTGGATGGCGCGTTGGTGAGTCCAAAAGGCATGACGAGGAATTCATAATGACCTTCGTGGGTTCGAAATGCCATTTTGGGGATATCGGATGGATGGACACGAATTTGGAAGTAGCCACTACGCAAATCCAATTTAGAAAAATATGTGGAGCCGTGTAATTCATCAAGTAATTCATCGACGGTTGGGATAGGAAATCGGTCTTTGATTGTGATTGCATTAAGTGCGCGATAATCAACACAAAAATGCCATGACCCATCTTTTTTTTGACAAGTAAAACGGGCGAGGAAAATGGGCTTGTGGAGGGTCGTATTATTTTAGAGTTGAGCATGTCCCGGATTTGTGATTCGATCTCGTTTTTTTGAAAATACGGATACCGATATGGCCTAACATTTACGGGTTGGGAATTTGTGTGAAGGTTGATACGGTGGTTTCGGGTGCGATGTGGTGGAAGGGTAGTTGGTTTAATGAAGAGTTTGGGGTATTGGCACAGTAAGGTAGTGATTTGAGGGTGCACAGAGGTTGTAGTTGGAGGGGTAGTGTTGTTCACATTTGTGATAATGTCTAGGTGAAAATAGCAGTTGATAGAATTTGTAGAGTGCAACCTTTTCAGCTGCTGTGGTGTTATCTCAGATGGGCTAGAATTGGAATCTTGACCCATTAGAACAACAAGTTCATGTTGATAATAAAACTGCATTGTTAATTTCTTATGGTCTATAGTTATTGGGCCAAGACTTTACAACCACTCAATACCAAATACTGCATCAGCTCCAAATATCGGCAATAGAAAGAAATTACACAAAAAATCATACCCCGCGATTTGTACCAACACACGACGACAAATTCCCAAACAGCGAAGCTTCTCTCCGTTGCCAACTGCTACCTGGAACTCGTTGGTTTTCTCGATCTGAAGGCCCAAAAAGCGAGCTGCCCTTGGATGAATATAGTTATGAGTGCTACCCGAATCGACCAAAATCGAGATAGGGTTATTGTTGATAAGTGCTGCTAGGCGGATGGATCTCGGGTGGAGGGAACCGACGAGTGCATGGAAGGAGATAGCAGGTTCATCTGGTTGCATACTTTCCGACGCGTCGAGATCTGCTGTGTCTGGATCTTCGTTTGGAAGGAGTAACAATGCTTGTTTTTTGTTACATTTATGGCCGGCAAAATATTTCTCGTCGCAGTGATAACAGAGGCCTTGTGCCTTTCGATTTTGGAGCTCGGTTTGTGTCAGTCGTCGGATTGGGTAGTTGATGGTTGGGTCTTGTGTGGGGTTTGGGATTGGAGGGAGGGAAAGGAGTGGTGGCTGGTTACGGTTAGCTATGGCTCTGTTGTAGAATTGTTTAGAATCATTGTGTTTGGTTTCAATCAGTTTAGCAAAGGAGATAGCATCGGTGATGGTGGTGGGGTGGTGGGGTTGGACTTCATTTCGGATTTGAGGCTTTAAGCCGGACAGAAAACATTGTAAGATGGCGTCGGAAGGAAGGTTTGTTATTCGATTAGAAAGTGTTTCAAAGTTTGATTGATATTCCTCAACAAATGTGGTTTGTCGGAGTTTGAAAAGTGTAGCTTGTGGATTAACAAAAGGGGATGGGCCGAAACGGTCTTCGATGGCTTTGGTAAAGGATGACCAAGAGGAGAGTTGGTTGTTGTTGTACATCCATTGGAACCAAGTTAAAGCTTGGCCGGACATATAAAAGCTTGCTAATTCAATTCGATATTCGTCGGGAGTAGAATGGTATTTGAAAAACCTTTCGGCTTAGAAGATCCAATCGAATGGATTGGATCCATCGAATTTTGTTAGTTCACATTTAGGGGAGCGAATATGGATTGGGGTAGGAGTATGATGGGTATTAATCGGGGTTGTTAGTTACGGGGGAGGAGGTGGTGGTTGTCGGATGTATTGAGGAGGATTTGAGGGTATTGCCGAAGATGAGGTAACCGTTGAAGGAGGTGGTGGTGGTGGTGTGGTCGGTGGTGGTGGGGTTGTAGAGCCAGAGCTGAGTTTGGAAGATAGATCGGCTATGGTTTGTACAAGTTGTTGGATGGAAAGTTGTTGTGTGGCGAGTGAGTTTTTGATATCGGGTATGTCGGCAATGGCGGCTTCTTGCTTGGAGAGGGAAGTTTGTTGGTTGAGAGGATGGTGTGGATGGAATCAATGGCGGCTTGTTGGTTATTTAGTTGAGAGGTTAGTTCGTCGAGGCGGGTCATGGTGATGAATGGGAGGAAATGAGGATAGCTGTGAAAGCACCAAATTGATGTGCTCAAGGCCTGTTATCAACTTTTACCACAACAGAGGAAATATTAGAAGAAACTTGAGGAAGAAGACATAGAAAAGTGAAGAAGAAATTGTTTATCCAGCCATAATTTTCCATTCATTACTCATTGTATATATAACAGCATAGCACGATTCATAGCATAACAACTTTGGACAGTTGTCCTTTTCCTATTTGTAATACATTATGCACCACATTTTAGTAGCTAATAATTAATAAAAATAGAAAGTTTGTTATGCTTTTTTGAGCTATCATCATGAGCATATTATTCCCTGTAACGGCTTGGAATTATTGTGCACCTCTTTGGCCTATTAGTGACAATATCTGTACCCATTGGTGGCCTGCTAGCTGTTGCTGCATCAAGCTTCTTCATTTTTTGTTTCTATCATCACGTTTTTGGATATTACACCTATGTCTATCATATCTTTTATTTTTGTGGATCATCTTTTATTCAATGCAATTATTTTTACAAAATCGATGTTGCACTCATCACACACAAAACCAACTTTGAATGGGCTTTGCCACTTCTACTGTCACAACCACCATCTCAGACTACGACCAATCGACTCTGGTTCAAAATCTATATCTAACGACACCAATTTTGCCTCCATTTGGTTGTCTTTATAAAAACTCTAGTATTGGTGTGGCTGATTAAAAGCTTAATTTTGGTGTTGATTGTTAAAACAACAATCTCAATTTTGATCATTTGATGTAAGATCCCTACTAAGCTCCACAACCAATCAATTTCTCTCATCAAAATGCATTCATCAACATCAAAATTGACACTCCATCCATTACTTGTTGATTCTTTAACTTTTGACAATTGTACAAAATTGTATTGGATATGTGAAATATAAAAAAATGTAGAAAATGTTTTTTTTTTCTGAAAAAAATAATAACATGAACTAATTTTCATTTTATCCAATGTATGGATGCTCTTCATATTTTAGACCCTCAGCTAAATCCTTAATTCTCAGAAACTAAACAAATCTGATGGTGAAAGTAAATATAGTGTTGGAAATTGTTTTGGAGAAAAATAGGTTTATGAATTCTTTAAAAATTAAAGATCTTGAAATAAGTTCATTTATTGCTTTAAATCTCACACCATAGGGTTTATTGAAAGATACTCATAAATGTTGTATATGTATAAGTTTCTTAGCTTTTAAATTGGATTCTTTGGGCACCTAAACGTTGCTTTTGTGTTGAGGAGGGAGCGCATGCATGACCATCACACGCACGCGCGCTCTGGCCGACCGACCGACCCGGGCTTAGGCTTATATTTTTGGACGAAATTTGTTCTGCGTTTTTTGACCGTTATTTTATTTGAAACGGTAAAATTTAGTTTTTAGATGAGACCAAATGATCTATCTTCTTAAAATCATAAGGCGAGCAGTCATTTTCGAGTGCAACTGAGTCAGTTTCGTGTGTGCAAACAAATCAATATCAAATTAGAAAGAAGAGAATGTTTTATCCTAGAGGCGGTGACGTTAGTTAGACTGCTTTGCACCCCTGAGCAGTACGCTGAAACGTCTTCAAGTCAGTGACCAAGTACACGACTCAACCGAAATCATTGTTTTCCAACAATATAATGACTTTCCCCCGAGCAATGACTTCTGCTACAAGTTGGATGGTTTAGCCCTGACGTCGATGTTCTAGGTCCCGATGGTGTCCGCTGCTCCATCAGATTTGAAGGCCTGCATCTCAAAAGATGACGTCAAAAGATGGATTTCTTTCTCACTGTGCGGAAGGTGGTCGCTATGCGGACAATAGACAAACCGCAACTGCCAGATAGACTTGACGAAGTAGACAGACCAAATGCGAGCCTAGACAGAGAAATCAAAAGAGTTGCAAACCTGGGCAGAGCTGGATTATTTATGCAAGAACTTCATCCTCAACGGATTCAGCGACGATCTGTATGACTTCTACAATTCAGACAAAACAGCAAGGGAGGTTGAGAAGCGCTGTAGAAAAAGTATGACATAGAGGAGGTAGGAGCAAAGAAGTATGCCATCAGCCGCTACCTCAAGTATCAGATGATGGATGACAGGTCAGTAGAGATGCAGTATCATAAGCTTTAGAAAATAGCTAATTAGATCATCTACGAAGGTATGAGTTTGGATGAATAATTTCAAGTAGCAGTTTTGATTGATAAATTGTCTCCCAGTTAGAAGGATTTCAAGAATAACTTAGACATAAAACTAAAGAATTTTCATTAGAAGGTCTGATAACTCGTCTCTGTATTTAGGAGGAATCTTGTAAACTGGATATGAAGGAAGAAGTGCTTGTTGTTTTAGGCAACAATAAGGAAGATGGAGTTCTGAAACCGAATCCCAAAAACTTTAAGAATCAGAGCCGCAAGCTTAAATTAGAACCGCAACAAACAAAATTTGAACTCGCAAGGAAACCAAAGAGGTCAATAGAAACCACTCCAAAAGAATGACTTTGGACAGTTATTTCTTAGTTACAACTATGGAAAACCAGGTCATATGGCACGTAAGTATCGGAACAGGCCAAGCTCTGCACCACAGGCAAACTGACTGAGGAGTCTCTTACGGCTATGATTTCGGATGAGATTCACCTTGTTGGGGGATCCGAGGGTTGGTGGGTAGATACTGGCGCTACACGTCATGTCTGCTATGACCGTGCTATGTTCAAAACTTACACGGAGACTGAGAATAAGGAAGTGTTGTTGAGAGACTCTCACATCACTATTATTGCTGGGATTGGAAGCGTAGATCTGAAATTTACCTCTGTAAAGACTGTCATTCTGAAAGACATCATGCACACTCTCGAGATGATAAAGAATCTTATTTCGGGTTATCTTCTTAATAAGGCTGGGTTTACATAGACTATTGGAGCCGATATGTACACCATCACTATGAATGGTATGTTTGTGGGTAAGGTTATACAATTGATGGCATGTTTAAACTGAATGTTGAATGTAGTAAAATGTCTACGTCTGCTTATATGTCGTGTGATTTTTGAAGGAACTGGGTCAGCCCGCATCAGAAGAAATAGGTGAATTTCAAATTTTTTAACCATTTTGGATCTTTAATGGGCCTATGAAGTCTAAATTCATTTGGAACTTTTCTAAGTTTCTTTTAAATAAAATCAATATTTTATTTAACTTCATAAATAAAGTTTTACTTTAATTTAATGTATATGTAAGTTAGAGTAAATCAAATATACTCTTGTATACGAATTTGTGTGTAAAGTTTACTTTTAGAATTTATTCAGAGAAGGAAATATTTCATTTCCTTTCTCTTAACTTATTCAATTAATGAGAGATCGTATTTTATTTAGAGAAGTAAACTTTTCATTTCCTTTTTCTTAAATTATTCGGTTAATGATGAATCGTACATTTAGTTAGAAAATGAAACTTTTCATTTCCTACTCTTAATTAAATTAAATAATTTATTAGTAAAATAACATTAATGACTAATCTAAATATGACATGAATTGTAAATATATTCACAATAAATATTGTGCAAGTGCAACATATAGGAAGTGTGCATAGTCGGTGGCAATTGATATGTATACATAAAAAAAAGAACAATTTGAATGGTTATTCCACATGAATTAAAATGGAAATAAATAAGAAATGACAAAGGTGATTGATACAGTTTCCTTTTAGTAAACTTAATTAATGCAACATATTACTAACAATCAATATATAATGTAAGAATATAGAAGGTAAACAATGAATTGTATGTATACATTATTGTCTTAATTAAAAAAAGAGAAATGATTTCATACTATGATAATATATGTAAAGAAAATGAATTTTATATGAACACATACAAGTAGATCCAAATATGTATATATGGAATTAAATCAAAGCTTTCTAATAATATAAATTAGATAGTTATTACAGTCAATTTCAAAACTTTGATTTGTTATTAAAATTCCTTTTATTCATATGTAAATATCTAATGGAATAAAAAGTGCAAGTAATACGTGCAAACATACATACATACATGTATTAAAATTCAAAACTAAAATTACACTTTGTTATGAAAGATTAAAACATATATCTATAATTGAAACATTGTATTGATTCCATATGAATTTCATTTTTAACTTTAAATATAATTCTAACAATCAACATGAAAATGTAAATTTTCAAATTTAAAGAAATGAAATTTAAATTAAATGTTAAAACATAGAATTAAAATAAAACATTGTTTTTTTTAAAATATATAGATTTAGTTTCAATTTAACATAGTAAAGAAAAGCAGCTAATCAATTCGAACATGCAAACATTTAGATCTGAAGAATTACAATTTAATTAGAATGTTTAAAAACAAAGTAAAGAAAAACATCTAATCAATTCGAACATGTAAAGCAGCTAATCTATGTTTTATTTGATCTTTTTATTTGGAGTTGAAAGATTTTGAAAATTCTTTTTCCTTTTTTTCTGCCATGAAAAGTTAAGAGAAGACGAAGAGAAAGAATGAATGAGAAGGAAAATGAATTGTACGTACAGAATGAATAAAAGAATATATTTTGTTTGAAAAAATGAAACTTTTCTCATTCTTTTATTAAAACTTTTCTAATTAATTCACTTAATTATTTGTCTCTCTCCAATCCTTTCTTTACACGTATGTCATCAAATGACATAAAATTTCCATATATCATTTCATGCAATTATCTTTAAATTACATCAATATCGTATATTGATGCTTGCAAATATAACTTTTATAAATGAATTAAAATAATTACAAAAAACTTCCAAACATCAAATAATTAATAATTAATAATTCTTAAATATCAATTAATTAATCAATTTACAACATTTTATAAATTAATTAAATCATTTGGTTTTACAAAGAATTCATAATTACGGTTGTGCGACTCAAAGGTGTAAATTCAGTCGGCGATTAATATTGAACTATTCGAATATTAACATTCACACGTCACCTAGCAGGTGGTGTGACATTTTGGCCGAATTTATCGCTTACACATCTTTTGGTGAAATCCAATTTTACTTATTATAAGCGGTACCTAATAGTGACAATTACTTACACCAATTCTCTTCGTCAAAACTATATCACTTTAGATTTATGGAATTTGGTAATGGTCAAAATTCCAATATCATTCACTTTCAACTTTATAGTCCAAACACAACGTCCTTGGTTCAATAATAATAATTATTATTAACCGAAATGCTCTGGCCAGAGACTTTGACTTTGAGTTGACTTCAATTGATCGTGATACTAACCTCATATAACTGAGGAGACGAATCCTCTCTTGAATAGTGTTTCACTTTCAATGCTTCCGCTCGACCCAACTATAGTCGTTCGATGGACATCGTGCCACGATTATACTATAATCAAAGCGGAGCTTCCACATTGAAGATCAACAGTATTCTCAAGTTGAGAGAACTGTGTAAATTAGTCACATCGATATTCTCTGCTTAACCTTAGTTATATTAACTAACAGAACACTATCGAGTGAGTTATTCCATAGTTATCCAATAACTATCAGTACGTGACCCCTTGGTGCCCCCAGCAGTCATGAGTAATACACTGCCCAACATTTGGAGAGCATTACGTACTGTAGTCTCAACGGATACATCGATATCCAGTCTCGATGCATCTTGACTGGGAGCATTTAAAATGGTACATTTGTTTCATTGTGATAAATTACTCACGGTTACAACATGTTGTAACTACTATCACAAAACATACCATATATGGGTTTTATATTAAATATACTTTTAATTAAATTGATTAATTAATATAACCATATTATATCAAGTATATAATAGAAAGAAAATACCTTTATTTCGAACAAGATTGGTCAACGAGTTAGATATATGTAACAAATTACATAATTGCCCCTAGGGCATTCCCCTAACTCTATCAATTTTAATATATGGCACTCTAGACTATATCATGCAAATAAATGAATAATGAAGAACATGAGTAGCTTAGATATAATTTCTATTACATCACTAAATAATTTTGAAAACTGTGATTTTTGTAGCCAAGCAAAAATAACTAAAACCCCACATAAATATATAATTAGAGAATTAGAACCCTTAGACTTGATTCATTCTGATATTTATGAGCTTGGTGGCACTCTGACTAAAAATGGACATAGGTACTTTATCACTATCATTAATGATTGCTCTGATTTTACTTATGTATACCTTATGAAAAATAAAAGTGATGCATTTTAGATGTTTAAATCTTTCATAACTGAAATTGAAAATCAGTCTAATAAGAAAGTTAAAAGATTACATAGTGATAAAGGAAATGAATATGAATCAAGTTTTTTTATTGAATTTTACAACTCACATGGAATAATACATGAAAGAACTGCACCATATCGACCTGAAAGGAATGGTAAAGCCGAAAGGAAAAATAGAACATTAACTGAATTAGTAGTTGCTATTTTACTTAATTCCGGTGCATCATCACTTTAGTGGGGGGAAATTTTATTGACCGTATGTCATGTTTTGAATAAGATCCCTAAGTCAAAAGCAGAATTCACCTTTTGAAATCTTAAGAACTTATAAACCGAATGTATCTTATTTTAGAACTTGGTGATGTTTAGCATATGTTCGTATACCTGATCCTAAGAGAATAAAATTTGCAAGTAGAGCATATGAATGTGTATTTATTGACTATGTTATTAATAGTAAAGCATAAAGATTTTATCACCTGAATGCACATAATATAATAGAATCTAATGATGCTAATTTTTATGAATTAAGATTTTCCTTTAAATTGAGGAATAGCGGAGGCACATCTAGTAATACTATACCTATAAGAACAGAACCTAGTGAATTTTCTGAAAACAAACCTAGAAGAAGTAAAAGATCAAGAATTTCAAAAGATTTTGCTTGAGATTTTTGTGCTTTTACTATAGAGGAGGATCCCTTAAAACTCAGAGAAGCCTTATCTTCATTAGATGCCGATTTTTGGCAAATGGCTATAAACGATGAGATGGATTCTTTGGAATCCAATAAGACTTGCCACTTAATAGATTTAACACCTGGTTGTAAGTTTATATACTGTAAATGGGTAATTAAAAAGAAATTAAAACCTGAAGGCATGTTTTAGTAGCTAAAAGGTTTAGGCAAAGAGAAAATATAGACTTTTTGACACTTTTTCACCTGTAGCTAGAATTACATCTATTTGAGTACTAATTTCACTTGCATCAATTCATAACTTGATAATACATCAAATGGATGTTAAAACTGCTTTTTTAAATGGTGAATTATAAAAAGAAATTTATATGGATCAACCTGAAGGCTTTGTAATTCATGGTCAAGAACATAAAGTTTGCAAATTAGATAAATCATTATTGGTTTAAAACAAGCACCTAAGCGATGGCATGAAAATTTTGATAATTTAATAATCTCACATGGTTTCATATGAAAGTGACAATGTATTTATTATAAAACTGAGAACGACATTTGCACCATCATATATCTGTATGTAGATGATTTACTTATTTTTGGGTCAAACATTCATGTCATAAATACTGTTAAATCTTTGCTAAGTGCCACTTTTGATATGAAAGATCTAGGTGAAGCAAGTGTAATCCTTGGAATTAAGATTATTAGGTTGAAAAAGAGAGTTTCTTTGGAAATTTTAACTGTAAACCTGCATGTACACCATATAATCCTAGTGTAAAACTATTTAAGAACACTGGTGAAAGTGTAAGACATTCTGATTATGCAAGCATCATTGGTAACCTTCGGTATTCCACTGATTGTACTACACCCGATTTTGCCTATGTTGTGGGATTATTATGCAGGTTTACTAGTAGATGAAAGTGACTAAGGATCGTGCAATATGGAATATTAACTAAACTATTTACTTGTGCGGAATATAAATATAAATATAAAGTAATAAAGTAAATGACACAGGAAATTTTTATACTGGTTCGAATTTTCCGTTCTACGTCCAGTCCCAGACTCCTTTTGGGATTTAATTATCAACCCTCACTTAACCCGGAGGAACAGATATTACACTAACTGAGTAACCGAATAGGACTTCAACCACCTATGCAACAGAATAGAACTTCAACCGCCTGAGCAACAGAACAGGACTTCTAATACAAATAGTAGAAATGTTTCTAACTGAGTATGCTCTTGAATAGCACTGATAAATCAATAACGTACACCCTTCCTATAATCTTCTCCTTTGTGGTATATCGTGTAATTTGTGAAGACATGAAGTTTATTAAATCACTAATGAAGTTTGCTTGAATGTACAAGTGATTAGAACAAAGTATTGAAAGTTTAGAGCAAGATAGTTTAGAATATAAGAATGAGAATTAGAGTGAACATTAGTCATTAAAAAAATGGAATTCATGACTTTTTATAGAGACTGAATAGTTGTAATCATTCGTGAAAGATAACCATGAAAGGATATGGAAGCAACACTTGAATCAAGAGTTGTTTCTGTTCATGGAATTGAAGTGTCTTCTCAAAATATAGCCGTTATAAAGGTTCGGCCATCTAAATGGAGCAATTCAGCCAGCTGAATGGATTTAAAATTGATCCGATAAAAAAATAGTTCAAAACGGCCCAATTCAGCCGGTTGAAATAGTAACTTCAGCCATCTGAATATTCGAAATAAATTGTGCACATGCACAGAATCCAGTCGACTGAATCATACTATTCAGTCAGTTGAATTTTATGTTTCTAGCATATGAACAATTTTTTGAAAAAAAAAACTTTTGTGTGTTCGTGCGTATACCACTACGGAGAGATTTTAACATGACTTTACTACTAAACTCAGACCTTAGATTAAATATTTTCCTAAAGCTTCAATCCAGAATCTAGTCTGCAAGTTGTTACATTACTTCTCGAGTAAAAAAAAATCTTCTCCTATAAGTATGGTTAGTTCATATAAATTTACTTATATAGCTGTCACAATCAAAACATCAAAATTCTAGGTTCTAACATTCTCCCCCTTTTTAATGATGACAACTATATAAGTTTTTAAATATATAAAGTAATTTTCTCCCCTTGACTGAATACTCCCACTATTAATCGTATTCTCCCCCTTTATCATCGACAAAAAGAAAAAAAATTGATATGAGAAATAGAACATTTCACATAGACATATAAGCATATAAACATGACAAATAAATAACCATCTTACATAGGAACTTCACGTAGAGCATTTTTGATTGACGAAAGTACAACAAACACATAAAAATAAAAAAAATGTCTTAACCAAAATAATACTACATATTGTCATGAATTAAATATCACGGTAGCATAACAAATAGAGTTTAGAACTTTCCACTACCTTCTTCTTCATCTCCTTCTTCTTCCGAGGTCCTCCAAGAGAATGGTGCCAGATTTTCAAGAGTGCTGGTTGAAGTGGATACAGAACGAGAAACCTTTTCCTATATTTTATTTGGAAAACGCTTTATCGAGTTTAGCTTTTTGTTTGTTTTAGAAACATTCTTTTCAACATTAGCTAAACTTCGACTAAGTTTGCTTTGATTCTGCGATAACGTTACAAGAGCTTGCTTTGGAGGCACGTCAATATGTAGTTCATGAATTTCATCGTCCTCTTCTTCTTGTTGAGGAACTTGAGAGGAGGAGGAAACAATATTCGTGTCTCTAGGTTGCGGAATTCCTCCATTACGATTTTCGACCCATTCTTGAAAGCTAATGATTTGTTGGTTTTTGGGACGCTTTAGAAGACCCATTAGACTAAGTGTCTTGAAGTTAAGCTCATCTATAGTCATGAAATCAGAATCGGACAATGAAACTCCAAAATTTTGTAGAATCCACATTATGTAAGTTCCATAATGAATCATTTTGTAGCTTCTTTTATGATTGACGGTAAGAAATTCATCCAATAATATTTTACCCTAATTTACTAGTTGTGAAGAGTAAATAACATATAAAGCTTGAAAAATCCCTTTTGTAGACTTTTTCATAACTTCCGGTCCGAGGTTGTAGAGATCTAATAAGTGAACGATGTATGATTCTCTCCTTCGGACGTAAGGCACTAGATTTTAAAATGGTTAAATCGTCCGACAAGAAAAGATAGGAAACTTCATCGCGATTGTACATATCAACATCATCAATATCCAACCCCTCGGATGGACATCTTAGAATATAGCCTAATCTTTAAAGGGGTAAATAAATTTTGACTCCACAAACCAATGTCCATATACAATCATCTTTGTTTTGGGGATTTTGATGACCAACATTCATATTGGCATAGAAAAGCTTAATTAAAAGAGGGTAGATCTTAACATTATTAGAACCATACCCAATAAGTGAATCGAAACCGTGAGCTTCGGGTATCTCTCTAATCGCGTATCCATTGAAATCCGAAAATTTCATGAAGGCTCCATCGAAAAGCTTCAAAAATCTCATGCTATTGAATCTATTAACCGCTGTTTCATTGTATAACCATGCTCGAATTTGACTTTCGAAAGGTTCGGTTGTTGATTCTCTTGCTCTTTTCGATCTTGGAGCCATTTTGTTTTATGAAATTGGAAAAAAGATCGAAATTTTTGATGAAGTTAGGGTTTTTTTGGGTTTTTCTAAAAAATGAATGTTTTGGTAGGTTAAAAATAAAGGGGTAGATGAGAATATGAAGTAGGTTTGATTGGGTACTTGCACTAAAAATCGTGCAAGGCTATTTTATAAAATAGAAATCAGATGGATCAACCGACTGAAAGGATGAAGGCAGCTGGCTGAAGTGGGAAAAATTACAACCCGCAAGTATATAGATCAAAATGGGTATAATTCAGTCGGCTGGATGGGGGACTTCGGTCGACTGAATTCTATTTTTTTTAAATATCTATATGAAGGTTCAGTCGGCTAAACCCCTATGCTCAATCGGTTGAATCTATTGATTTTTTGAGGTGAAGCTTATTTTCAGTTCAGTCAGATTTGGTTAACAAACAAGCTATATACATACATACATACATACATACATACATCCATACATACATACATATATATATATTTGTTTTTTGAGCTTTATTCTCATGTTAAAATAAACATAATTTTTATTTCAATAAACGTGTTACATATCCAAATTACAATATTAATTTTATGAACATAATTTTATAAAAAAATATAGATTTTATTGTTTCGAAGTCTTGGATTCGTCTGAGCTTGGTTCGACTTTGGTGATATCACGTAATGGATTAATAGGAGACCAAACATTACGTTGAGCACATTGTTTCCAAGAATTTGGAGATACATGAGGTCGTTGAGGAGATGGATTGTGCACATCTTACTTAGGAGTCGTTCCAAAGAATTTGAGAGCGAATTGTTCAAGGAAATTTAAACGTCTACCATTGTGTTTTTGCTCATAATACATCTCATGTTGTAAACTTAAAGTTTCACGTTGATATTGATGAATGTCATCGATTTTCTCCTTGGTAGAAGGTGAGCCAAAGTCTAAATTTTTCTTAGCTCATTTCCCGTTTGGTGTATATCCATCTTCATTGGAATATACACAGGAGTGGATTTATTTGACAAATCCGAAGTTGGAGTGCTGAAAACAATTGATGAGAGATCGGAACTTTCTTGAGATGACATGTTTTAAAGATGATGTATATATTTTTTTAAAGTTAGTTTTATATGGAAAAAAATTCTCTTCATGTATATATATTGTTTTCTCTTTCTATTTCTGAAGTTATATAGTTTATGGTTAGCATTGATCAATAAATTTCATCCATCTCTATAACTTATAAATAGATATAAGATTGTAAGTTTAAAAAAAATAAAAAGATTATAGCTGCATATTCAATAGAAAGAATATAAGGCCATAAAACAAGTAGCACAATAGAACATTGGAATGACATTTGACTTCCTCTCGTGAGTGCACAGTTCGAGTGCCATCATCTTGAATTTTTGTTCTATTAAATTTTTATTTACTTTATAACTTTTACACTTTACTATCAAATTATAAATCATGTAATGACATAATTCATAGTTCACGTCCTAATTTAAGAAAAATATTTTCATTTAAAGGTTTAGTAAATATATCTGCAACTTGATTTTCCGAAGATACAAAATCAAGGGAGATGTTACCTTTTTCTTTGTTATCGCGAAGAAAATGATGTCGGATGTCAATATGTTTAGTTTATAGTGGTTTATAGGATTTTTCGATAAACTTATAGAATTTTTATTATCACGATAAATTGTTGATTTAGATAAATTTATACCAAAATCTTGAAGAGTTTGTTGCATATATATTATCTGAGCACATGCCAAAGGTGTAGAAATATATTCTGCTTCACACATCGAAAGTGAAACACAATTTTGTTTCTTACTGAACCAAGATACTAAATATTGTCCAATGAAATGATATGTACCACTTATACTCTTTCGATCCGTTCGACATCCTCCAAAATTAGCGTCACTATATGATACTAACTCAAAAGGACATTCCTTTGGGTAAAAGAGACCGTAATCTTTAGTTTTGCTTAAGTAGCACAAAATTCGTTTCACTGCCTGCAAATGTGATTTCTTGGGATTTGCTTGAAATCGTGCACATAAGCATACACTCATTATTATATCCGGACAACTAGCAGTTAAGTAAAGATCAGATCATACTACAATATAGTTTTTGGTCAATACTTTTGTCATTCTCATCTCGATCAAGGTGTCTCGCGGTACTCATAGGTGTTGGTTTAGCAGAAGTATTTTCCATACCAAAACGATTTATTAGATTATTACAATATTTTTCTTGATTAATAAAATTTCATTATTTAATTGTTTAATTTGTAATCTAAGAAAATATGAAAGTTCTCCCATATGAGACATTTCAAATTCTCTTGTCATAATATTCGCAAATTCTTAACATAATTTATCGTTCATGGAACCAAAAATGATATCATCTAAATAAACTTGTATAATTAAAATATCCTTTTTTATCTTGTTTTATAAACAAAGTTTGATCTACTTTTCCAGTTTTAAAACCAGAATTTGTAAGATACTTTTAAGACAATCATACCAAGCACGAGGTGCTTATTTTAAACCGTATAAAGCTTTCTTTAATTTATACACATGATTTGGAAATTTTTCATGTGCAAATAGAGGTGGTTGTTCTATATACACATCTTCTTCTATATAACCGTTTAGGAAAACATTTTTTACATCCATTTGATATAGTTTAAAGTTATGAAAACATGCAAAAGCTAGTAAAATACGTATTGCTTCTAGTCGGGCTACAAGAGCAAATGTTTCTTCATAGTCTATTCCTTTCTCTTGATTGTATCCTTGAGCGTTTGTTTCGAATAATATTCCCTTGTTCATCGGCTTTATTTTTGTAAACCCACTTAGTACCAATGACTGTTTGATTACTAGGTCTAGGAACTTAGTCCCAAACTTCATTTCGTTCAAATTGATTTAACTCTTCTTGCATGGCTATAATCCAATAATCATCAGTTGAGGCATTTTTAGCATTTTTAGGTTCAATGTTCAAAAGGAAAGCTACATGACTCATTTGATTTAATTGATTTCGTGTTCTTACGTTAGAATTTATTTCTCCAATAACATTTTCAATTGGGTGATTTTTATGTAGTCTTGATGAAGATCGAATCTCATTTTCAATAGGTAAATTGTTGTTTTCTATTTCAGTAATATTTTCAATATCATCTTCTGTGATATTTGATTTTGGAATTATTTCTTCATCTTCAATATTATTATTATGTTTGTAATTTTCATCGAATGACACTTGAAGTGTTTCTTCGATTATTTTAGTTCTTTTATTATAAATTCTATAGGTCTTGCTTCATTCCGAGTATCCAATGAATATTCCTTCATCGGATTTTGGATTGAATTTACCAAGTTGGTCTTTTATATTTAATAAAAAACAGTTTGAACCAAAAACTTTAAAATATTATATTTAAGGGTTTCTTCCATTAAAAAGTTAATAAGGGGTGTGTTTTGTTAATGGTCTAATGGAGAATCGATTTAAAACATAACAAATAGTTGTTACAGCTTCTACCCAAAAATGTTTAGGTAGAGTGCTTCCATTTAATAAGGTTCCAGCACATTCTTGAAGTGTTCTGTTTTTCCTTTCTACAATTCCGTTTTGTTGCAGAGTTCTAGGAAATGAAAAATTGTGAACAATTCCTTTTTATTACAATATTTTTCAAAAATATCATTATCGAATTCGCCACCACGATCGCTACGAATTTTTTTAATTTTTATATTCTTAATATTTTGAATTTTCTTAGCAAAGATTTTAAATTTTTTAAAAGTATCACTTTTAGTTTTCATAAATATTGTTTAGGTGTGTGTTGAAAAATCATCTATAATTACAAAAACATATCTATTATGATTTATAAATTGAACTTGAGTTGGTCCAAAAAGATCTAAGTGTAATAACTCAAGTGGTTGTAATGTAGCAATAATTTTCTTTGATTTAAAAGTAGATTTAGATAATTTTCCTAACCGATTAGCATCACAAATACCGTTTACTTTAAAATTCATTTTTGGTAAACCTTTTACTAAATTATTTTTAGATAATTTGCTTATCGTTTTAAAGTTTATATGACAAAATCTTTTATGCCATAACCAAGGATCATTTTCTTTGGCTACTAGAAACATATTTGTGTTGTGATTAACTTTCATATTTAATATGTATATATTGCGTTCTCTAGTTCCTTCGAAGATAAGATTCTTGTTTTGATCAAATATGTTACATTTATTTTCCATAAAAGATATATTAAAACCTTTATTGCATAGTTGACTTATACCAAACAAATTATGTTTTAAATTTTTAACTAGTAAAACATTTGTAATAAGAGGTAAGTTAGATGTACCGTCATTGCTCACATTGCCTTTGCCGATGATATATCTTTTTGGAATTATCTCCAAATGTGATAGATCCTCCATCTGAGTAGATAATATTAGTCAGCATATATTTGTTTCCTATCATATGTTTTGAGCAACCACTATCAAGTATCCACTTTCCTCTTTTCTTAGTTGGTACCTGCAAAAAATATAGAGATGACGTTGGTACCCACTTTTTATTAGGGTCTTAAGAGTTAGGTCTTAGGAAACCAAACCCAAGAGAGTTTAAAATTCCCTTTATAAGTAAAATTTTCATTTTTATGAACTGTATTTATAAAAGTCTTAATATACTTATTTCTAATTGAATTATCATTAGTTTTTGGTACCCAATCATTATATTTTTGTGGTGTAACTGTCCTTGTTTTGAGTGAAAACATTTGGTTTTTGTTTTGCTTTTACAAAATTCTTATTTATATTGAAATTTTTATTAAGTGAAATGTTTCTCTTTGAACTAGATTTTAAGGAATTTGTATATCCTGAACCTTTCTTATTGAAAGAGGTTTGAGAGTTATTAATAATTTTAGAAAGATTTTCACTAACTTTATTATAATTAGAAACATTTTTAGTAATAGTTTCAAACTCGATTTTGATACTAGTATTGTTTAATTTAAGAATTTTGACATTTGATTTTAAATCGTGATTTTCTACAACTAATGTCATATTCTTTTCTTTTTGAACTTCAATCTCATTTGATAACATAGTGAGTTGAGAAGATACATTAGAAAAAGATTCTTGTGTTTTGACAAGTTCTTCTTCTAAGATTTTCTTTTCATCTCTGAGCATATCAATTTCTATTTCACTCCTGTTTAGTTTTTCTAAAGCATCTTTATATTTTCTTTTAACATATTTTAGTTTATCCAATAGCTTCGAGTTTATATCAATTAAATCATCAAAGATTAGATCACTTACTTTGTCAAATGAAGCCATAAAGCACACATTGGCTTATTCGGAGTCATTTTCAGTGTCACTGTCTGATGAGGAATATTAACTAAACTATTTACTTGTGTGGAATATAAATATAAAAGTAAAATATAAAGTAAATGACATTAGAGATTTTTATACTTGTTCGAACTTCCAGTTCTACATTCAGTCCCAGACTCCTTTTGAAATTTAACTATCAACCCTCACTTAACCCGAAAAAACAGGTATTACACCTCCTGAGCAACCGAACAGGACTTTAACCGCCTAAGCGACAGAATAGGACTTCAACCGCCTGAGCAACCGAACATGACTTCCAATACAAATAGTAGAAATCTTTCTGACTAAGTATGCTCTTGAATAGCACTGATAAGTCAGTAACATACACCCTTCCTATAATCTTCTCCTTTGTGGTATATCGTGTAATTTGTGAAGACAGGAAGTTATTAAATCACTAATGCAGTTTGCTTGAATGTACAAGTGATTAGAACGAAGTACTAAAAGTTTAGAGCAAGATAGTTTAGAATATAAAAATGAGAATTAGATTGAATATTAGTCATTAAAACAATGGAATTCATGACTTTTTATAGAGATTGAATGGTTGTAATCGTTTGTGAAAGATAGCCAATGAAGGATATGGAAGCAACTCTTGAATCAAGAGTTGTTTCTATTCATTGAATTGAAGTGTCTTTTCAAAATATAACCGTTATGAAGATTCAGCCGTCTGAATGGAGCAATTTAGCCAGTTGAATGGATTTAAAATTGATCCAACAAAAAAATAGTTCAAAAATGACCCAATTCGGCCGGTTGAAATAGCAACTTCAGTCGTCTGAATATTCAAAATAAATTGTGCACATGCACAGAATCTAGTCAACTGAATCATACTATTCAATCAGCTGAATTTTATATTTTATGGCATATGAACAATTTTTTGAAAAAAACTTGTGTGCGCGCGTGAATATACCACTTAGGAGAGATTTTAACATGAATTTACTACTAAACTCAGACCTTAGACTAAATATTTTGCTGATGCTTCAATTCAGAATATGGTCTGCAAGTTGTTAGATTATTTCTCGAGTAAAAACAAAATGTTCCCCTGCAAGTATGGTTAGTTCATATAATATTTACTTATTTAGTTGTCACAATCAAAACATCAAAATTCTAGGTTATAACATTAGATCAAGTATAAAGCACTGGCATGCTATCGAAAGGGCTACGAAATACCTAAAACAAACAATGAACCTTGGGTTACATTATGAAAAGTTTCCAGTTGTCCTTGAAGGATACACCGATGAAGACTGGAATACTTTATCTGATGATTCGAAAGTAACCAATGCCTATATCTTTAGCATTGCTGGTGGAGCTGCTTCTTGGAAATATAAGAAAAAAAATATTTTGGCTTAGTCCACTGTGGAGTCTGAGATGATAGCACTAGCCACAACTTGTGAAGAAGTAGATTACTTAAGAAATCTGCTAGCTAAGATTCTTTTATGGAAAAAACCGATACCAGCTATATTGATCCATTCGATAGTACAGTGGCTATCGCAAAAGTACAGAACCGTTATTACAATGGTAAGAGACGACAAATATGTCGTAAGCACAACACTGTTAGAGAGCTACTCTCTTCAGGAGCTGTTAGAGTGGATCACATACGCAGTGATGAGAATTTGGTTGATCCTTTGACGAAAGGACTAGCTAGAGAGAAGTCCTTAGAACCTCTAAAAGAATGGGACTATTGCCATTAGATTGTTGAGTCACGCACAATGATAACCCGACCTAATGTTTGGAGATCCCAAGAACTAGGTTCAATGGGTAAGATAAGTTGTGAAGTGATATGAGTTGAGTATGCTATTTTTATGTTTAGAAGCATGTATTCCTAAAGTGATTAGAGGACGAGTTAATAGAAACTCTTAATGAGATCTATACTCCATACAGAGTGGAGTACCTACCTTCAGGAGTCCTCTTGATAGACTCACCTATGTGGATGTGAAAATGTGGTCGTTTCTATGGAATTTTAGGCAAAATTCTTATAGCCTGCACAAAACTGGGATAGATGTGCATGGCCATAAATGCACGGACTTATTTGATTGCACTCTAGGAAGATTGTGTGTGGTTTGATGTCAGGAATAGAGTTCAAGACTATGTGTCACTCTAGTAAAAACTGAATTTTATTCATTATGCAAAGGTTCAAGTCGACAGACAACTTTGTTTATGTACAATCTTATGTTTTTAGGAACTGCTTGAAAATATTTTTAAAAATTCAAGGTGGATTGTTGAAAATTGTTCTAAAAAAATAGGTTTATGAATTGTTTAAAAATTAAATATCTTGAGTCCCACACCATAGAGATTAGTGAAAGATAGATATATATATATATATATATATATGAGTTTCTTAGCTCTTAAATTGGGCCTTTTGGGCACCCAAATGTTGCTTTTGTGTTGAGGAGGGAGCGGACGCATGACCATCACATGTGCACGCACCGACCTACCGACTCGACTCGATCCGGACCGGGCTCGGGCTTGTTGTGGTGTAGCACTTATGTTTTTAGACGAAATTTGTTCTGCGTTTTCTGACCGTTATTTTATTCGGTAAAATTTCAGATCCAAATTTTAAGCTAACGTCACACCGCTAATCAGTAACACGTTCAATTTGGTATTCCATCTATTTAGTTAGTTTTTAGACGAGACCAAAGTAGGGCTACATATTTTACCTCTGCAAAACCTATCTTCTTCTCCATGAAACTATCTTCTTAAAATCATAAAGCGAGCTGTCGTTTTTGAGTGCAACTGAGTCGGTTTCGTGTGTGCAAACGAAAAATAAAAAAGAAGAGGCTGTTTTATTCTAGAGACGGTGTCGTTAGTTAGACTGCTTTGTACCCCTGAGTAGAACGTCGAAATGTTTTTAAGACAGTGACCAAATACACGACTCGACCGAAGATCATTGTTTTCCAACATATAGTTTCATGGGAAAAAAAGAGGAACGTACTGGAAAATATCCAAATCAAACCTGAATTTTCCTACAAGACTTGGTTGGTCAATTTTAGCTTCCAGCACCAAAACAGAAAGGAAAGTATCAGATATCATCGTATCAACATATGGAGCAATGCATACTGCATACATGTTGATTTCCTCAAAACATTGGTCAAGGTTACAAATGTTGCAAGTAATGGTAAAAACAAAAATTTTTTTGTTCGTTATCAGAGAACACAGTCGGATATAAAAATTTGACATAATTTCGAATCCAAAGTGCAATTAACACAACAACCATATTTTCCCCAATTGGAGGCTGCATTAATTGTTATTGTACAAATATATATTTCTCATTTCTGCTGTACGTGTTCAACCTGATTTTGTTTTGCAAGCTAATAGATATTTACATATCAGTTGATAAGATAATTTAGTGGCGGAGAGCAAAAAAAATCCGAAATCTAGGGTTTCCAATTAGCCATGGGGAAATCAATTTTTCCTCATAATTCTACATCTAAGATCTCTGTAACAGCCCTAATGAGTAGACCACCCGATGAATCACAATCATCTCATATCAGAAAACCATTAGGAGTCCACATTGATGAAGAAGGTTTTCAAACCGTTCAATCTAAATCTCAACGAAGAAGAGAGATCAAGAATAGACAGGAGTTGCCACCGGCTCTGAATTCTAATAATCCAAGAGGCAAAGCCATATCAAGAATACCACAACAACCTAAAAATGTTCAAGAATCACAGAAGCCGGTGGCCTTCTCACTGAATAAAGATCAAGGTCTGAAATCATGGGCAGACATAGTGGCGGCGGAGTCAGATGAACCACCAGAGGAAGAATGTAATCTTGAAGCTATAGCTCCAATATTGATTAATAACAAGAAGTATGGAGTGATAAAAGATGCAGTTTGTAAAAGAACCAGAGAATGCTGGAGCAACTCGGTTCTTGTTTATGTGGTAAGTTCCAAACCATACTACATGTTTTTTAAATCTTACATTCAACGTGTCTGGAAGCCAACTGGGCAATTTGAAGTGTACACAAGAGAGAACGGTTTCTTCCTCATCAGATTTGGGAACCAAAAGGATTGTGAATCTATTTTGAAAAATGGGCCGTACTTCTACAATGGCAAACTCATCATCATGAAAAGATGGTCTGAATCATTAAAACTAGACAGAGATCTATTAACAACAATGCCAATTTGGATAAGATTACCCAATTTGAATCTGAGGTTATGGGACAAGGATGCGTTCAGTGTCATGGCTAGTATTATCGGCAAACCCATTAAAATGGATGCGGCAACTACATTGAAAACGAGATTGAATTACGCTCGTCTTCTCGATACTCTTCCAGAGAAGGCTGCAGAGACTGAGGAGATTCTTAATTTTGACTCAGCCTTGCCTCGCACATCTTCTGAATTCGATATCTCCTTGATACAAATCCCAGAATCAATGGACAAGGATTGCAGTAACTCAGTTCTGCCCCAAATATCTGAACAGTTTGATATTGCCCAACTGCATATTCCAAAGAAAGGTAACAGAGGTAAGAACAAAGAAAAGAATGATTTTAAGCAAAAATATGTGTCTAACAACCCAGAATGGACAGAAATGTCAACTAG
Source organism: Allium fistulosum (assembly GCA_030737815.1). Classification (NCBI taxonomy): domain Eukaryota; kingdom Viridiplantae; phylum Streptophyta; class Magnoliopsida; order Asparagales; family Amaryllidaceae; genus Allium; species Allium fistulosum. Next base: position 906,831,132 of record CM060908.1, read on the forward strand.
ATTAAAAGCAAAGAGCTCTGAGTGCAAGAGGAGAGGTAAGAGTACCAGTGTCTCAGGTACAATTTAAACCCCCCTATTTTTAATATTATTATGAGTTTATTTGCATGGAATGTAAGGGGGATGAATTCCCCAGCAAAGCAGACTGATATTCTGCATATGATTAGGATTCATAAGCCTACTATTATTGCTCTTATTGAAAACAAGATGAATGATGATAGTATGGATAAATTTAGTTTGAAACTTGATAAAAAATGGAATTTTATTAATAACAATGATTGTGGTTGTAAGGGAAGAATTATGTTAATTTGGGATTCTACAATATGGTCTATAGATAATATTAATAAAGATACGGAGTATATTGACAGTAGTTTCAATAATGTTGGTGGATTCTCTATTCAAGTCACTAGTGTGTATGGTAGTAATATTGAAAATGAAAGAAATGGCTTATGGTGCAAACTTAAAGCAAGGAATCAAGTTATAGATTTTCCTTGGATTATAATGGGGGACTTTAATATAGTTCTTCATTCCTATGAAAAATCTGGTGGTAGTCATATTCCCCAAAGTAAATTAGACAGGATTAACAAATTTATGATAGAAACTGGTTTGATTGAAACTAGTGTTTCTGGTAATAAATTTACTTGGAAATCTGGTGTGGAGAAAAATATCCATTGTAAACTTGATAGGGTGTTAGTAAATGTGACGCCCCACCTCTATACCCACGCTAACCAAGAACACTACGATGTAGTGCTGTCAATTAGCACGGAGAATAAGGCTGTGGAGGAGCGACCATCCATGTAACTTCTTTTTGCGAGCACCGATACGTCAGATAGAATAGAATGCATATCTTTTAAGGAGGAAATCCAACGTACCGATACAAACACAAAGCTATCACACGGTGGCTATATATAATCTTCGGAAACAAACATAGAAATAATCATAACATAAATCAGTCACAGACATCCATATCACAAAGGCGGAATAAGATATGAATAAATATATAACACATGAAAGTGTACATCAGAGTAGTGGTCAGAAAGATCCACGATAATACAAAAGAATAGCATCACGTGCTATACAAAAGAATAGATACACAACCTAGAGTCTATATCTCAAATGTGTACAACCAAAAACTACTAATCTAAGTAGTTAGCCAAAAGTCAGAGTGATCCAGAAGAGAAGTCAAGCAGAAGCACCTGTAACATCTCGGTCTGACCCGAGTATTATTTATAAGAAAATAATAAACGGATCAGTCTAACTATAAATATCAGATGACATGATATAGGATAAGGGGTATGGCATAAACATATAATAACCATGATGGCATACTACTATAAGTATGTAAATGATAATCAACAAGGGATTAATCAATGTCACAAGAATCTTCTCAAAGATCCAAACACATAAAAAGGTAATGACACACAAATTCACCAATACACAAAAACCTGATATCATATCAGTGAAAATCACAAAAGTTGGTGAAGCACTAAATCCAGAAATCAACACACGAAATCCAGAACAAATCCCAGAAATCAACACACGAAATCCAGAAATCACTAAAAGGGGGAAGTCCGAACACACGGACGAGAAGCTATCTCATGGAAGCTATCCATTTGAATTTTCCGAACACACGGATGGCCCGAAGGCAAGTCCGACACACGGACTAAGAGACATCGCACAATCGCTAGTCTAAATCACAAAAATGATCGTCATGATCATAAGGAAGTGTCAATCACACCAAGCTAGTAAATATATGAGTTTAGCTTCATGTCCCATAACCACTTGCTTAACTTAAATATTTACGAACAAGCTGTAAATCTTCACTAGGAAATTGTCACAAAAAGGGTTCAATCGAACAAGTCCAAGAGCTAACCGACGAAGTGAACGCAAGCGTTTCATACCACCCGTTTTACTAAGTCGTTTAAGTCGATTTCTCGTTCGAGTGAAGTAAAGGCTTGTATATACTAGTAGATTGAAAATCGGTTTGAGAAAACGAACTTTTGATATTTAAAATAGTGTTGAAATCGCTTTGATGAAGAGTTTTGATATTTACTATTAGTACTGAAACCTTCATATATCTTTAAAGTGACAAGTCATAAAACGATTGTAGAAACAAATCAATTCACGTTCGAAAACGTGAGTAAAGTCCAAAGAAGTCAATCCCAAAACCATCAAAGTAGAAATTCTGATAAATGTTTTTCAGACGAGATTTCCTACGTAGAGTAATACGGGGTACGACCTAGTGAAGGCAAGCGGTCCAGCGACCTAAGGAAAAATAGGTCATACGACCTAAGGAAATCGCGAACTAAAAAGACCAAGTGTAAGGTCGGCGACGACCTACGACTTACAGAGTCCTGCGACCTAAGTGGGATGCGACTTAGTGGGGCATAGGTCGGAGACGACCTACGACTTAAGGTCAAGCGACCTAAGGTAAATGGTCCAACGACCTAACTCGAACGACCTAGAGGGTCGAACGACTTAACTGGAGGATAAGTCGGAGACGACCTACGAGATATACTGGCCGACCTAACTCGAGCGACTTAAAGACTTAGCAGGGTCGAGCGACTTACGAGCTACGACCTAAGGTGACGAGGGCGTTAGGTCAGAGACGACCTAACACTTGACTCGCGAACGACTTATGGAAAAGAAGCTTAGGTCGGAGACGACCTACGAGATAAGCCAGTCCGAGCGACCTAAAGTTTGCCTGGGGATCATAGGTCGGCAACGACCTAACGTTTTGCCTGGAGATTATAGGTCGGCAACGACCTAACTTTTTTCCTGGGGATTTTAGGTCGGCAACGACCTAAGACTTAACAAAATTGGAGCGACTCAGTGATTTGCCTTGGAATTTTAGGTCGGCAACGACCTAAGAAAGTGGAGACTTTTCAACACGCGAGCTAGCAGCCTGGACGACCTAAGGAGTTAACTCGCGAACGACTTAAAGCCTTTGACTCGTGAACGACCTAGGCCTTTAACTCGCAGGCGACCTAAGCCTTTAACTCGCAGGCGACCTACGACCTATGGATGGGCGACCTAACTCCAAACGAGCTAAAAATGGCCAGAACGACCTAGTAGCAGTTTTTTTCACCAAAATCACTAAAATTTGGAATTTTTCGCCAATCCAATCCAAACCAAATGCAACAAACATGCTAAAGTGATGAGGAATCATTCCCAACAGTCCAATGACGATTATAGGCAAGATGTGAGATCAAAAATCTCACCTTTTCCACGAATTTGATGTTGGAGAGCTTAAGAAAAAAGCAAGAATCAACCCCTAGCTTGAATCTATGTTCTTCACCTTGAAGTCGGAGTTTGATGCTGAATTCACTAAAGATCTCGAGCTTGGAATTTTAATTTCTCTTTCCCTCCACCATTTTTGAAGAAGCTTGAAGTGTTTGATGAAGTGATGAAGAGAAGAGGGGGTTGGGCTGAGTTAAGAAGGTGCAGTCCCAACCAAAGTCACAAGTGGGAAAAGTGACGAAAATTTCACTATCTCCAAACATATCGAAGTTTACACTCAAAAAGATCGCAAACGTCATTTTGAACTCAATGGGGGTGGTCTCGAGTCCTGATTTGACCGTATGCAAAAAGTAGCTTTTCGGACTAACATCCGACTAACGATAAAATATTTAAATATAAAATCGATAGATATGCGGGTTGTTACAGTAAATAATGATATTTTAAAAAAAATCCAAATCTTGAGTGTAGCACCCTAGAACAGAATACAAGTGATCATACACCAATTTTCATTAAGCTTTTTAATGAAGTGGATAATCCTGATAGAAAGAAGGTTCCTTTTAGATTTAAAAATGGCTGGATTTGTGATGAAAATTATGATGGTGTACTTAATGAATGTTTTAATTTTTCATGTGTTGGTAACAAACAGTTTCAATTTAATATGCTACTGAAACATATCAAAATTAACTTAAAAGAATGGAACAAAAATAATTTTCAGGATAAAAACATTTTGAACAATCTTAAGAAGAAGGGGAAAGTATTACAAGACGTTGCAGATCAACATCCTGAGGATTTAAATACTGTTAAAATGTTTTTCGAGAATCAACAAAATCTGTCTAGAGAAATGCACATTAATTCTGTTAATGCCAAACAAAAAGCTAAAGTGGATTGGCTTACTATGGGGGATGACTGCACCAAATATTTTCATGCTAAAATGTCTACTAGGAAGCATATGAATAATATAGGGAATATTATCGATAGTTCTGGTAATTCTACTAATTCCTATAACTCTATAGCTGAAGTAGCTTTGAAATTTTATAATGAACTTTATTTTTCTGATAATCAAATTCATAATTTCCCGAAAATCATTTGCAAACAGAAATTAAAAAGTGCATCAGATGAAATTCTTCTTGCTCCTGTATTAGAAACTGAGATTAAAGCTATTATTTTTAATGCTTGGGATAATAAAAGTCCTGGCCCTGATGGTTTTAATGCTAAATTTTATAAAAATCATTGGGATAGATTAAGAGGTCAGGTGACTGAAGTAGTTAATGAATTTTTTGCTAAGGGCAAGCTTTTGAAAAGTCTGAATCATACTTTTATTACTTTAATCCCTAAAAATAAAAATCCATCTAGCATTGGTGACTATAGACCTATATCTTGTTGTAATGTTATTTATAAGATTATTGCTAGTGTGCTTAGCAATAGAATTAAGGTGTTTATGCCCTTTCTTATCTCAGAAAACCAAAGTGCTTTTGTTCCTGGTAGTCTGATATATGAAAACTCAATGTTAGCCCATGAGATGGTTAGGAATTTCAATACTAAAAGTGGGGATAATATGTGCCTTAAAATTGATTTACAAAAGGCATATGATAAAGTCAATAGACAGTTTATATGTCATATGATGGTTAGTTTAGGTTTCCCTTCTAAATTTTTGATCTGATATATGAATGTATTAGTACCCCTACCTTTTCTATTCTAATTCAAGGTAAACCAGTAGGTTTTATAAAAAGCAATAGGGGTATTCGACAAGGTGACCCTTTATCTCCATATCTTTTCACTATAGTTATGGAATATTTCTCCATTCTGACTGAGATAGAGCTGTTAAGGGGTCAAATTTCTCCTATAAATAGAGTTCCACCTACTATTTCTCATCTTATATATGCAGATGATCTGATGCTATTTACAAAAGCAAATGAACAGAATGGTTATGCTATTTCTCAAATTCTTATGAATTTACATAAGTATGCAGGTTTGCAGGTGAATGAGCTTAAAAGTAAAGCTTATTTTAGTAAATGCAGTAAACATAAAAATGAAATGTTAGAAATTTTGAATGTTACTGAGGGAAAATTGCCAATTAAGTATTTAGGATTACCTCTTTCTGTTAACCAAATCAAAGACAGTGACTGTTCTATGCTTATTGAAAAAATTCAAGAAAGAATGGAGACATGGTCTTGTAAACTCCTTTCCATAGCTGGGAGAATGGAATTGATTAAAACTGTTATTTATGCCATTATTTTATACTGGCTTCAAACATTCCATAGCCCAGCTGCATCTATTAAGAAATTAGAAAATAGATGTGCTGATTTCCTGTGGAAAGGAGGTTACCACAAAATCAGTTGGGAAAAAATTTGTAAACCTAAAAAAGAAGGGGGATGGGTATTAGAAATTTGAATGATTTAAGTATTACTTGCCATTTAAAAATGTTTTGGAGATTCCCGAGCACTGAATCTTTATGGTCAAATTGGATGAAGAATAAGTATCTCAAAAAAGGTAATTTTTGGAATATTTTACCTAAAGATAATCATTCAAATGCTTGGAAACAGATTTTAAAATGTAGAAATATTGGTAAACCTATTCTAGAGAGGATTTTTAAAGCAGGAAATGAAACTAATCTTTGGTTTGACCCTTGGTTTCAGCATGATTCTTTTGTAAATAGAATTGGGTGGAATAATTTAGTAATTTTTGGCAATGCTAATACAAATGTTTCCATGATTATCATAGATAATCAATGGCAGCCTCAACTACATCCCATTACTAACCCACATAAGAATGAAATTAGTAGTATTCACATTGATTCTAATGCAGAGACTGATTACTGGGAGTGGACTGCTAGTTGCAAAGGGAAGTTCTCTTTTAAAAAAACGTGGGAGTGGATTAGGAACAAACAGTCTACTGTTGACTGGTATCATTGCATCTGGAACAAAGTTAACAATCCCAAGATGACAATCTGTTCATACTTTGCTATGAATAACAGATTACCAACCTGGGATAGAATAAAAAAATGGGATAAAAATGCTAGAACACTTTGTTCCTTATGCAACAGTGAGGATGAGAGTATTAATCATTTATTTTTTGAATGCAGTTATGCCTATTATATCTGGGGTCAAATTCAAACAACTTTGAGAATCCAAAACAATGGGCTAATGAAGCTTAATCATGCAGTACAACATATCAACATCAATTTCAAGGGAAAATCTCTAGAGAAAGACTTTGCAAATATCCTTATTACTACTGCTATCTATCATATATGGAAAGAAAGGAACAACCGAAATCACAACAAAGCAAAACTTACTAAAGAGCAAAGGTGGTTACTGATAGAGTCGGACAGCAGAATTATGCTTCGTAAATCAAAGAAAAAAGTTAAAAATCAAACCAATTATGCCCTTTTAGCCGAGCAGTGGAGTAAAGAAGCGGACAGCAAGCATATGGAGTGGTACTTGCACAACCCGAAAGTCATAGCAAAAGAGCTGGAACTTCACCAGAGCAATTCTGATAAAGTTGACAGCTTTCGCCTTCGCAAAGCTCAAGCTTCAAATAATTGGAAGGAATCTTCAATCGCTGGTCATAACGAGTTTAGATCTACTGAACAATTCATCGCAAAGGAGCTGGACCTTCACCAGAGCAATTTTGATAAAGTTGACAACTTTCGCCTTCGCAAAGCTCAAGCATCAAATAATTGGAAGGAATCTTCAATCGTTGGACATATCGAGTTCAGATCTACTGAACAATTCAGAGATCTGAACAACAGTGGAGCCATGAATGGTTTTGCAGAGAAAAGAAGTTTATCTTCGTGGGAGAGAGGGGAGAAAAGTGGTATGAAAGAGTATGGATGAAGCTCGCAAGCTTCCGTCATTTCTAGATCTTTCGCAAAGCTTGAGATTAGGGTTTCGTAGTGTCGGCTGTAACCTTAGTAATAAGGTTATGTAAGTATCGGGTATTAAACCGATTGTATTTTCCTTTGGGCCTTGGGCCTTTTCATTCAAAAAAAAAACACAGCAACCATACATGACACCATTCTAGTATTTAAACTGGTTGCAAATAATAGAGTCAGATTCATTAAAATATACGAATTCAACGAAAAAAGCTAAAGTAAAATCTAAAAACAAAACTCTAAATAGGCATGCAAATATTAAATAACAATAAATGCAGGACAGTAAATTTTAAGCAATGTATATAACTAAACAAGCACCAGTAAAAAAATCTGATCGAATAAAATATTACATAAACCTGTTTCTTGTTAATAGCTACAGCATGGGAAATGAATGGCAATACAGCTGTAGTGATAGAATTCTGGCTGATTGCCAAACTCTTATCAGTACGGAACAACGAATTAACCAATAAGTGAAAGGCACTGATGATATCATCCTGTCTTCATCCAGTTCTATTTTGTCCTTATTAGTAACTTTCTACTCACATCTGCAGCAAAATATGGCAGTCATGATGTTTATAGCAAATCAGAACATAATCATACAACTAAATGAATAATACCAATGTTTCAACCAAGTGGAGGAAATATAGTATTAGTATCTATTGGAGCAGATTAAACTTATATATCTATCACAAACTATCATATTCAATGTGCACTAACAACTACCATGGGCCAAAGAACATGCATGATATGATACCCAATAAATAAATTTGTAACAGGGGAAGTTAGGCCTCAATAATCAATTCATTCCTTACCATCCGTATATATATTTTATACTTTAGTTCAATCGATCGACAGATAAGCAGTTCCAGGCTATATGACTACATTGATTGTCATTGCATAATCTCCTAAATACAATGTCATTACTAGTCATATTGTAGTTGGCCTAATGCAAGGTATTTAATGCTTCCATAAAATAATGTACAATCCTATACCTTCTTATGTATTTGGTGTCGTAGTAAAAAAACAGTACGAACAGGTAACGGGAGAATTAAACCTAAGATTTAAGTACTTGATAAATTAAACAACAGTTGTAGCAGACACTACAAGCCTTTTGCTACGAAAATAGTAAGGACGGATTGCCAGGTTATGGAAATTGTTATAAGGAAAGCTATCATTTGTTGAAAATAATTATTCCAAAGAATATGTAACTAAAACTAAAAATACCTATGCAGCTATTATGAAATGTTCACATGCGCACACAAAGCGATAGATAAATCCACAATATCACAGACATATTCATGTTCAAAGCATGAAATGAGTAGGGAATAACTGTACAAGACAAGCATGATTTAGCAAATTCATCACATGATCATATAACTGTCTAAGATAATTACTTTAAGTTTTTACTTATCTACAGTTTTACAGTGAGCAAGTCGAAAACTGGAAACAAAAGAGTATATGCCATAAGCACACAATAAAGTACAGATGGCATATAGAAGAACATCGATGCACTCATAATATTCAGCATTTTCTGAGAAATCATTTTCAGCTGACCCTTGTTGTCCTATCTATTTATCTGTTTATAAACAAAAATGCATCGCTAGCATTGTTTCCTTTGGACATTTCTTGTACAGCTACAGATGAAAGTGAACATGCAGGATCGGTTCAAAAAAATATTTATTTAATGCACTGAACCACCTTCCAAGTGGGAATGCTCTAATTGTACATGGAACCTCACTATGAACCATATGTGAAAAGCGACCCTATTAAATAGGGCACCTAATAGTTGGACGAAATTATGAAATGGAGCAAGTGAGAACTTATAACATTCACTGTAGCACTTTTATCATAATACATGATTTTATGATTATCGGCCACACTCATCATACCCCCTAAATAATAAAGACCACTCATATCTTCAAAGATACCTAGTGGATTGGCTTACACAGAAAGCAGTAAAATACAAATGGATACAGATTTTCACTACGCTAAGGACCACTATGAACTTATTGGCTGAATAAGTGATATTTATTCACAAGGCTCTCTCCATTATAAGTAACTAGTGAGTAGCCCGTGCTTCGCACACGGGCATTGTTATACTGTGTAAAGTTTAATCAGAACACGTGAAAGAGGATGTTCGGGCAAAAGAGTGACCATATCGTTCATATGCATGTTGATGCACAGTGTACAGCAGATACATATGTCAGCACGGACATTGCATGCAGTTAAAGCGACAATGAGTAGCCCGTGCTACGCACATGGGCAATTTATGAAATTGAGTGTATTAGAAGTTTAAATAGTATTGTTATTATTATTGTTGATGATGTTATGTATGAAAAAAAAGTTCTGTTCAGTTCATACATCTGCAACAAAGGATGTTAGAAAATGCAGTTGATAGTAATAAAACAAATAAGGAATGAACTCAAGATTGTTTGGACAGAATTAAATAAATGTCATTCTATTGCCAACTGGACATAATAGTTTGTACATAATAGAGCGCTCAAACATGAATGATAAAAATGAAACATTTTTAGCATACAAACACCACTTTGAAATGAGTACATATCACAAAACTAAGGCAAGCGTTTAATTCATAGCTTGTTGCAACTTCTTCAGCATCCTGGTTAAAAAAAATTAAGAGTTAATTTACTAAGAGCATGTTCCACACTATTGTGAAGATGAATATTGCTAGTGGAAGCTGTAAAAAAGTTATAATAAAAAAGAGCAGTAGCGTGTTCAAGTGAAAGTTCAATGGCTGTAGTGGATCTTGCTTCAATAATAATTCCAGTTCATCCTCCTTTTCTTCCACGCTTTATGAAGCTGTAGTATAATTTAGCATCAAATTTATCATTAATAACACCTTTGTTGTCAGCCTGGTTAAATTTGATTGGTTAGAAAAGAAAATTTTTTAGGCATTGACTTGAATTACAGAGCTTAAGATGAAATCTTGGTCATAATTTTTTACCCTTTGCAATCCGCAGTTGAAAGCAGTTTTGTAGTATCATTGGTTTGCTTATCCAGATGGATTCTTGCTTTGTTCGGTTGATGGAGTATCCTACAGAGGAAAATGCACAAATATATTGGACGTAAGCAAATGGTCAGTATGTGCAAGTGTCGTAGGCTGGAACCTTATTTCTTGCGACGCTTCTCCTGAACCTTGTTCTTAACCATCTCAGAATCAGTGTGTCCGTCTTCCACATCCTAGTTATTGTATGTAAGTAGAACGCAGTCAGCACCATATTCATAACATATAATGCAAGATGTAGTTAACTGTGTATAACACATGATTGTAAAAGTTAATGGATCGACTGATGTATAATGTTACGACTAATGGTTTTGAATTAAACAGTATTAAATAATATGGTAATATGTAAACTTACATTAATGATGGCACCTCTTTGTCCATTTGTTCAAGAAGTTGGAAGAATGGTGTGGTAATTAATTTTGTCAGCAGTTATATTGTCACCTTTGTCCTACCCAGAACACATACTATTGTAGGGCAGCTCCTTTTGTAAAAGGCGGTAGCTGTACAAATGAAGCTAAAAAGGGTACCTTGTACACAGCTGATTTTCCATTCAAGTCCACTGCAAACATTGCTTGCTGACTATTGTTAGCAAACCCATTCTCGCAACTTGCTCTGTATTTGGTAGGCAGATAAATCTGCAAGCAATTTTTTTTCTTGCCAACATAAGTACGTGTTATTTGTTTTCTTGTGAATTAAAAGTGGGAAGAAAACTTGGTTAATGGCAGATAAACACAGTTGCCTATTTTACATTATTTCAATTGAAACAATACGTGCACCATACTCTACACTGATTAATGTAAAGAAATATCTGAGTCTGGGTATTTGGGTATTTATGTTTAGAAACCAATTTGCATGGAAGTGATTTAATTAATTCATCCACACATATTAATGTACACAAAAGGTCATCAGTGGGTAATTATATAGTAGATATAATAGTCAGAAATAGGATTATGATGTCAACATAGCAGTATACTTTATGCTAACTTTCAAATCTTTAAATATCCGGTGATTAAAATTAACATGTACCCAACATCTAGCAATTTCAGCAAACTACACAAAATCTGGGTTGAAAGTGGAGAATGATGAGAGCAAACAGTAAATAACCGACCAATTATAAAATAAGTATAAGGATAGAGGAGGGTGTTGTGGTAGTTGATATTAAACATACAAACAAATTTGATAACTAAATTAAGCTTAATTATTTGGTAGGTTAATATTTTTACCAGTGCATGATTTGAGTAAATGCAATGGAGTGATTGATTTTGGGTTGAAATTAACTTTCGCTGAACTAAAACACATTGAAGCAAATGGTTGAAATAAATGGTCTGTCAAGCAAGTAGACAAAACTGGGTACTTAAAATAAGTAATCGCATATATCAAGTTACAAATATACAATAAGCTTAAAGGGATGTAGATCGTATTAGCTAACCATTGAACAAAATCGACTATTGTTTGGATTGAAAGTCATGATTTCATCGACCAGCTTCTACTGTTAAACAGACTCATGCGGGAATTATCCAATTATGGCTGCATACAATATAATAATATCAACGGTACATATAAAACTAATAAAAAGTTTAGAATGAAAGTGGTTTTCCAATTCTAGAATCAGCCACCTAAATTCAAAGTACTACAACACAACAAAGATTAGCAAACTCAAAGAATCCGAGGTTCGAAATAATGAAATCTTGATACATGAACAATTTTCAATGCGTATATGTGCAGCAACAAAATCAGGACTAATTTGATCAAAGATAACCGTCATTAAGAAACCAAATAATTCAGCAGTGATCCCAGTTTAATGTACTGTAATCATGGTCGATGCAACATAAACCCATAATTTTCCAACAAAACTCAAGCAACAGTAATTTCAGGTAGGATTACAGTTAAAATATGATTTACCTAAAGTGAAATCAAAATTTAGGAGCTCTTTTATCATTGATTTCGGTCGACACTGATAATCAAATGAAGGCAATCGAAGATGCATGAGGACGGATGACAGAAATTGGGACATCGCTTAGCAGTCATGGCGTATGCCGTGTGGTAGCCTTGGACGATATCGCTCAAATGGCAGAAACATTTACTAACAGCCTTGGTAAGATTATGAACAGAAACACGGAAGAGGTAGGCTTTCTCCTTCGTCCTATTTTCTGGGATGGTGGTAGATCAAAGATGTAGGGATTTCTCCTTACTATTTTCTGAGGTGGTTTTCCACATTTCGGTATGACATACAATGTTGCAAACATGGTGAAGGTATGGGGAGCGTTGTACATCAAATAAAATGAATGACGTGCAACTATAATCTGATTTTCTGGCAGTAGTGATATATAAAATTCAACGTGAAAAAATATGTTTATCTCATAAGCAAAAAATATGAAAATCAAAAGCCAAACAAATGGTACTAAAAATAATCGGGTAGCAGTCAGGTAGAAGGCAGTGTAGCTGGGAAAAAAATTTGTTTGACAGATGAATGAAATTAAATTACATACCTAAGTTGAAGTCAGACGACGAAGATCAAATGGCTTTTTCCACTGAAAAGACTGCAGAGAAAAGCATATTTCAGAACCTGGTTGTCTGCTAATATATATCATGCAACATGTACCAACACACTATAGTTTCACCTGTCACCATAGGAACTTGTGAATGGGCAAAAGAATCCTCTGTGCACAACAATTTACAGTGCTGTTGAAGCGTGGTTTCAGTTTGCTTCCGCTCTTAAAACAGCTCCTACAAACACAGCTTGTCTACTGAAATGACAAATCAACGCGCTGTGTCAGTTGAATTATTCAATGTCTACCGGCTGCTGGGAAAAATGGATTATAACGGCTAATTCAATATAACTAAAATATTTTAACTATTATAAAAATAGAGTAACGTACTTTCGGATTTAAAACTATTAAAATCTGTGCATGGATAAGTAAGTCAAAATGAGTAGTTAAAAGTTACGTCCGAGCAGTTGTCTCAAATAAATATACCAAACCTTCAATAAATCTTAAACGTTATAGTATCAGTATGATTTTGCGCACACTTCTTTAGTGAACCTTGGATAATGCCTTACTATCGCATAACTCTAAACTATAAGCTCTGAACTAGTACTGTTATTTTTCTTAAACTGATGATGTCTATCGTTTTTAAAGCCATTGCCCTAAAAAAGAAGAACGGAAATATTGACATTGGTTATAAGATTAGAGGGGAATCAATAATTTAGAATTGTGGAACAAAACTTACTGTTTTGTTGGTAATTATTTTAGTGGTCAAATAGAAATAACAGTACAGTATAAATAGTGGTAACTAATAAAACATTAAAATATAATAATAAAATAAATTCATGTGCAATATAACCAGTGGCAATTATTTTGTTGATAGATGCATCACACTGTACACAAATGGACCAATAAACGGTTAAATGATTGTTTAAACGATAAAAGCATGTAAAAGTCCTTTTAATAACATAAAGAGATGAAGCATCGGTTATAGTCAATTTTCTATGACAGGCTATAGTCCAGGAATAAGCATTAGCCGTAATCAATGGATATAACAATGAGGTTTTCAAAAAAATAAGAAATATCAACACTATAAGTTAAATAAAATTTGAATAAATCAGTTGGAATGAAACATATCAAACATATATATATATATATATATATATATATATATTAATTTAGTTGTATGTTTGCAAACCAAGGGTTCATCGTCGAGAATAAAAAAAAGGTAAACAAACATTTTACTCGTATATTTGCAGGATTCAGCATCGAAGATACAAAAATGTAAACAATAAGGACATTTAGGTGTTTATACCTAATTTGTCGCCACTTCTAACCATACAAATACCGAAACATAGGATTTTGGTACCCTGTGAAGTACTACTGCTCACAGGAAGGTTGACATATGGGGAAATACCAAATTCATTAACAATAATGTAACATAATATTTTTGGTTTATGTGTAGCAATAAATAACAAAATAAGCAGTGGAAACAAACGTTTAAAAATAATTAAAATAAACAAATTCATGTACAGGTTAAAATCAAGGTCTCATTTTCAGATGGACAATGTATGATTTAGAATTTCAGGCTACTGCTTTGTTAATAGATGTATCACACTGTATACATATGCAGCAACAAATGGTTGCATTATTATTAAACAACTAAAAGCGTGTAAAATTATTTTTAATAACAGAAAGAGACCAAACATCAGTCATAATCAATTTTATATGACATGGTAATGGTCCAAGATCAAGCATCAGCCATGATATGTGGATTTAACAATGAGGTTTTCAAAAGTAAATAAAACATATCAACATGATTAGTTGGAATAAAATCTGATTAGATTTGCTGTAATAAAACATGTCAGACAGCATTTCAATGTCTCACTCCAGTACAGTACACAGACAGAAGTCGTGCCAATGAAAGTAAGAGCAATGGAAAACCCTGAAGTTGTACTTTTATTTTTCTTAAGTCACAGCAAATCAAGGATTCAGCAGCAAGAAGGAAGAAAATGTAAATAATCAATTTACCAGTTTAATTATCTGCAAACTAAGGATTAAACATCGAGGAAAAAAACCAAGCAGGACAGTTAGGAGTTTAATACCTAATTTGTCGCCACTTCTGACCATACGAATCCCAAACAAAGAATGTCGGTGCCCAACAACGTACTGTTGCTTAATGGAATCTAGGAGTAAATTAATGGTAGGCGGCGGCGGTGGAGAAATTGGAGGAACAGACGGAAGTGGAGGGGTAGCCTGTATGCGACGGTTGATAATCGATTGTACAACCGAGGAATAGACGGATTAAAGATTTGGAAAAGGTAAAATTAGGTTATAGTGGGACATGAAGGTGGAAACGAAGTTGAGGAGAAAGAGCGAGAGAGGGATGAAAACGTGGAGGAAGAGGGGGAACGGTTGGGGAAAAAAAAAGAGAATACGGAAAAGAGGAACTATTTTGAAATGCTACGATCCGAGAATGTCCACGTAAGCCTTGAGAAGTTCCTGCTTTAATATAAAGTAATAGATAAAAAAACCCACCCATTTAGGAATCCTAGGGAATATTATCCGTTTTAATGTTTCCCCTTATAATTTAGTGCTTCAATGCATTCTGTATTGAACTGAATGACTTCCACCACGTTCATCAGTGTATTTTCAATCAAATATTTAGCATTCACTGTCATTTCGTCAGTTTGCACTGGAATGCCTTAAAGTGCTGCAGGTTACATTAATCTTACCTTTCTGATAGCCTTGATAATACGAATAAGTATGATCCATATTACACAAAATGAATCATACATTTCATCGATACAAATATAAGTTTCTGTTAGCAATTTTTCAAGTTGAATATTAATTGGATAGCAAGTGTGAAATGAGAGATTGATTTTTAAAGAAGAAAGTTGTGCTTTATTACAAACTTTTGCTTACAATTGCTCGCTTACAATTGAGATACACCACTCATATTTATAGTAATTCACATCTCTAATGAACGGTGGAGATGTGTTTGATCCTACGGTATACAACTATTCTCTAGAGTTTTCTATAACTTTCATACAAAATATCTTTAGATAAGAAAACTCTAGATTCTAGTTATTTTATTACAATTTGAGAATGAAAAATTCTAGAACCTCTTCTACCATGACAACATATATCTAGATAATTCTATCTAGATGTTTCTTTCTAACTTTCTCTAGAATTCTCTTTTAGCTTTACTTCTTTATTTGTGGCCCAAATTAAGTCCAATAATCTAGCCCAAAGTCAAGTTTAATTTTCAACATCCTCCCGTAAACTTGACTTTGTCACTCCAAGCATCTTCCGCAGTCTTTGAAAGTCTTCATTCTTTAATGCCTTTGTAAAAATGTCTGCTACTTGCTCTTTTGAGTTAATAAACTTTGCTTGTACTTCCTTTTTTGCAATCCGCTCTCGAATAAAGTGATAACATGTATCGATGTGTGAACTTCGTTCATGGAAGACGAGATTCTTGGCTAGAGCGATAGCTGACTTATTATCCATGTAAATTTCTGTTGCATTGTGTTGTGGTATATGCAACTCCATCAATAGATCTCGAAGCCAAATAGCATGACGAACACAAGTTGAAGCAGCAACATACTCAGCTTCACAAGTGGAAAGCGTCACAATTGGTTGCTTTTTTGAGCTCCAGGTGAAGGCTGTATCTCCCATGAAGAAGACAAATCTAGTCGTACTTTTACGATCATCAACATCTCCAGCCCAATCGCTGTCACTGTAACCAATCAACTTGAAATTATTAGAACTTGAGTATAACAAACCAAAATCAATGGTACCTTTGATGTATCGAAGAATCCTTTTTGCAGTCTTCAAGTGTGATGTTGTAGGAGCTTCCATATAGCGGCTAATGAGTCCAACACCATAAAGTATATCGGGTCTTGTGCATGTGAGGTATCTTAAGCTACCAACCAAACTCTTGAATAATGTGGGATTCACATCTTCTTCTTTGGTATATTTTGAGAGATTTGTTCCACATTCTATTGGGGTATTAACTGGTTTACTTCCATCCATCTTAAATTTCTTCAATATTTCCTTTGCATATGCTTCTTGTGAAATAAATATGCCGTGCTCGCTTTGAATCATTTGGATACCAAGATAATATGACATGAGTCCAATATCGGTCATCTCAAACTCTAAACTCATCTCCTTCTTAAAATCTTCAAATGCTTTTGGATTATTTCCGATAAAGATTAAGTCATCCACATACAAACATACAATCAAGATATCTCCACTTTGATTTGTTTTTATGTAAAGAGCATGTTCATGGGGGCATTCCATAAAGTGCCTTTTTCAATTTTAAAACTTTATCTTCATGTCCTTTAATTTTATAACCAAGTGGCTGCTCCAAATAAACTTCTTCTTCTATAGTACCATTCAAGAAAGCCGATTTCACATCCATTTGATATATTTTCCATTTGTTTTGAGCCGCTAAAGAAATTAATAATCTTATAGTTTCTAAACGGGCAACAGGAGCAAATACCTCGTCATAATCTATACCTGCTCTTTGCTTGTATCCTTTGACTACCAATCTAGCTTTGTACCTTTCAACTTCTCCTTTAGCGTTCTTCTTTACTTTGTATACCCATTTTACTCCAATAGCTTTGTGTCCTTTAGGTAAATCAGCCATCTCCCATGTATCATTTTTCACAATAGCTTTGATTTCTTCATCCATAGCACTCCTCCATCTTTTGTCTTGTTTTGCTTCTTCGAAATCTATTGGCTCACAATTTGCAAAAAGACAAAATAAAGTAATATTATCACAAAGTGGTGTTACCTCGTATAGTTCTTGTAAAGATCTCATGCGCGGCATCCTTTCACTTGAGCTTTCTTCTTGTGGAGTTTCTTGATGAGTGCTTGATGGAGATGACGGTGTTGGACTAGTCGGCTCTTCTTGCACATCACTGCTTTCTTCTTCTTCGTAAAAGGGAAGGAAATTATAATCAACTTCTTGTGTGCTCCAATCCCAAGTGTTTTCTTCATCAAACTCCACATCTCGACTAACAACAACTTTTCCATTTATAGGATTATATAACTTATACCCTTTTGACCTTGAGTCATAGCCAATGAATATATATTTTTCACTTTTATCATCCAATTTGGAATGCCTTTGATCCGGCACATGGGCATATGCTAGGCTTCCAAATACTCTCAAATGTGTTATACATGGTTTTCTTCCACACCAAGCTTCTTCGGGGGTTTTGTTCCACACACTTCGAGTTGGAGAGCGATTAGCTAAATACACTGCACATTCAACGGCTTCGGCCCAAAATTCTTTTGGAATTCTATTACTTTTCAACATACTCCAGGCCATATTAAGTAGAGATCTATTCTTCCTTTCTACGACCCCGTTTTGTTGTGGAGTATACGGGACGGTTAAGGGACGGTGAATTCCATTTTCTTCACAAAATTTCTCAAATTCTTTAGAGGTAAATTCTCCACCTCGGTCCGACCTCATGGCTTTTATCTTATAACCACTTTCATTTTCTACAAAAGCTTTAAATTTCTTAAAGGCATCAAATACATCGGAATTTTGTTTAAGGAAATAGGCCCAAGTTTTTCTACTATAATCATCAATAAACAAAGCAAAGTAATTACTTTTTCCAAGTGAGCGCGGTTTTATTGGACCACAAATATCGGTGTGAATTAACTCTAGTGATTCTTTAGCCCTTGTGTTGGATTCTTTTGGAAAACTTTTCCTTGGTTGTTTTCCAAATAAGCATCCTTCACATAGTTGATTCATATGATTGATTCGTGGTAAACCTTTCACCATGTTTTTATTCTTTAACAACTTTAAACCCCCAAAATTAAGATGTCCAAATCTTAAGTGCCAAAGTCATGATGAATCTTTATAGCATGCTTTTAAACATTTGGCAATATTATTTGAAATATGGAGTGGAAACATTCTATTTTTTGACATTTCTACTTTAGCAACCAGATTTCCTTTAGCATCTTTCATGAGAAGGCTATGATCTTTCATATGAATGTCGTATCCCTTTTCTAAAAGTTGCCCCAAGCTTAGAATGTTACTTTTCATATTAGGCACATAATATACGTTAGAGATAAAATCATGTTTTCCATTTTTTAAGCAAATTGATATTTTTCCTTTTCCCTTAACCGGAATTTTAGATTCATCACCAAAATAAATGTTTCCACTTACTGATTCATCAAGCTCCGTGAACATGTTCCTTCTTCCATACATATGATTGCTAGCCCCCGTATCCAAATACCATGTATTGTTATCACCACATGCATCTCCCTTTTGTGCCAAAAGTAGTGTAGAATATTCTTCCTCTTCTTTAGCAAAGTTAGATCTCTCTAGAACTTTATTAGAAGTAGATCTACATTCGGAAGCAAAATGCCTAAATTTATCACAATTATAACACTTAATTTGTGTTTTATCATACCTTGGTCTTCCATTTTGTTTCATGTTTCCTCCTCTTCCTCGACCTCTTGTAGCATATGCGTTTTGGCTTCTCTCCTCTTTATTGAAAAATTTGTAACCACCTCTTCCACAGCTTTGACCTCGACCTCTTCCTCTTTGGCTATGACTTCTTATATTTCTAAATGTTTCATTTTCCTTTAAGGTGAGTTTGGTTTGAAGAGCTTGCTCTAATGGCTCTTCTTTAACCCTTTTCTTTAATTTTTCTTCATGGGCTTGAAGTGATCCCATGAGTTGATCAACGGTCATGGATTCTAGATCTTTAGATTCTTCAATAGCTACAACTATGTAATCGAATTTTGAATCTAAAGATCGTAGAATTTTCTCGACCACTCTAGAGTCCTCCAATTTTTCACCATATCTTTTCATTTGATTTACTAATGCCAAAACTCGTGAAAAATAATCATCAATTGATTCGGTTGATTTCATATGTAAAGCTTCAAACTCACCTCGCATAGTTTGTAGTCTTATCTTCTTCACTTTATCGATGCCTTTGAATGCATTCTCCAAAATCTCCCATGCTTCCTTACTACTTTGCGCACTTGCTACCTTCTCAAACATAGATTCATCCAAGCCTTGATGAATGAGAGTAAGAGCCTTACGATCCTTCTTTCTTGAATCCTTCAAATTATCCCTTTGAGTTTGGGATAAAGTGGTGATATCGACGGGTTCAATATACCCATTTTCAACGATATCCCACACATCTTGTGAACCGAGCAACGCCTTCATGCGAATACTCCAATTATCATAGTACTCCTTCTTTAGCAATGGAACTTGAAATGGTGTCATGCCGCTTGCCATATTTTCTTGACTAAGAACCTTGCTCTGATACCAATGTTAGCAATTTTTCAAGTTGAAGATTAATTGGATAGCAAGTGTGAAATGAGAGATTGATTTTTAAAGGAGAAAGTTGTACTTTATTACAAACTTTTGCTTACAATTTTTTGCTTTCTTACAATTGAGATACACCACTCCTATTTATACTAATTCACATCTCTAATGAACGGTGGAGATGTGTTTGATCCTACGGTATACAACTATTCTCTAGAGTTTTCTATAACTTTCATTCAAAATATCTTTAGATAAGAAAACTCTAGATTCTAGTTATTTTATTACAATTTGAGAATGGAAAATTCTAGAACCTCTTCTACCATGACAACATATATCTAGATAATTCTATCTAGATGTTTCTTTATAACTTTCTCTAGAATTCTCTTTTAGCTTTACTTCTTTATTTGTGGCCCAAATTAAGACCAATAATCTAGCCCAAAGTCAAGTTTAATTTTCAACAGTTTCTACTTATCGATGATTATTTATAGGACTGATGGATAAAATTATTTAAAACAACTTCCCAAAATGTGAGGTTGTATAAGCATATGCTCACCTACTTAAAACTAAGCCTATAGCATTTTAATAGGTAAAATGTAAATACTTGGTGACAGCTCTAATTGCGTGGTGTTATAGATTAATTATAGTAGTAAGACATTTAGTTGAGACAAAGTTTGCTACAAGTTGTACGTACAATAGAGACATGCAGTAACGATCCACTTCACTACCTGTATGTCTGTCAGTGTTAAGTGTAGCGATCACACCTATAATTTTGTTGGTTTAGATATCATGACCATTACTAGAAGAGACAATTACAAAAGTAGTATATGAAAAAAAAATTAAAAAAAAACCTATTTTCATAACAAGTTTTTGATGAACCATGTTATTGGGGTAAGTTTTTTAGCGGAAGCCTATACTTTAAATGAGTCCTTACTGGAATATATAAAACTGTTAGGAGCATTGAAGAACAAGTTTTGTATGCATGGAAGGAGAATACGGAAACATAACGGCAAGATTCGGTGATACAATATTTTCAATTGCAGAAGATTTAAAAGATATTTGAGATAATTACTCAAATATATATTGCTTCTTTTATAGCATTAAAGAGAGTAATAAATTACCTACGTGAGAAAATGAATTATTTTGAAATATTGAGGTAATCAATTAATTCCCTAGTTAGCTGATTAAAAAAGAATCTTATCATGCGCATGTAAATTGGAGGAAACTGGAAAATCAAATGAATAAACGTTTCATGTATGAATAGAAAAATTATTGAGACATTGATTTATGATCATAAATCGATTACTTCAACCCCAATTAATAATCTCTATATAGAGGCAAATATTAACATGATTAGAATTATCTCTCTCGGTTGTATTTTTTATTCGTCTTTTCCATTATCAATCTTGTAAAAATTTATCCTCTTAAAAAGTAATAAAATCTCCTCTCCCCAAGTGGATGTACACTACCTCATACCTCACTATAGTGGAACCACTATAAATCTAGTGTGTTATTTTCTTTTATTACTTGATATGTGATTGCTTTTAACTAGTGACTATCTGTTGTTTGTTTTGTCTCACCAATCAATCCGGTCCTATTTGTTTTTCCGTAAGGCTGGTTTTTTAATTCCTAAGGCGATCTTGAGAGATTTTCCCCCAACAATCTAGTATCGGAGCGACAAGGTAGATTGAGGAAGGGTGTTAGGCATTATGGAAGGAGATGAAGAGACTCCAGCGGTTGTACCAAGACCTATGTTAGAGGGACCTATATTGCATCAGGATCTAGCTTAGCAATAGAGAAGTGGAACGGTGATAAAGACTTTGAGAAGTGGCAATGGAGGGTGAAAGCTATTCTGATAAGAAACGAAATTCATCTTGTGATGTTTGCTCCTGAGCAGTTGACGGTTGAAATTTCAGCCGCGGAAAGGAAGGAGATGGAAAAATGGTTGTTTACTACTTTTCAATTAGCTATGGGAGAAAATGTTATTTCTGAGATTAGCGATGAAACTACTACTAAGGGAATTTGGACCAAGCTAGAAAATCTCTATCTGAAGAAATCTTTAACTAACCATCTGATTTTGTTGAAGATATTTTTCACCATGAGGATGAGAGATGGTACTTATATCAAAGAGCATCTGGGTTTCTTAGACAATCTAGTGATGAAGATGAAGACAATGGATTTGAAGGTAGATAAAGAGTATATGCCTATGATGCTCTTGTATTCCCTTTCGGAGCGTTACACAGATTTCACTAACAACCTTATCTTTACGAGAGATACTTTAACCGTTGAAGATGTAAAGTCGGGTCTTCTATCTGAGGACTTGAGGGATCAGATGAAGGAGATGGGTGAAGGTAGAGGAGGAAATGGTAGTCAAGGCCTATTTGCTGAGAGAGGGAGAGAGGAGAAGAAATGGAATTCTAGGGGGCGTTCCAAATCTAGAAAGCCCAGTAATAATTATAGAGGAAAATCTAAGGATGGAAAGTGTCACCATTGTAAGAAACTAGGCCATTGAAAAAGAGACTGTCCGGATTGGACGAAGAAGAAGGAAGAAGATGGTTCTTCGTCATTTGCGGTGGAGAAAGATGTATTTGATGATGTATTATCTACAGCAGTATCAGATGTATCAAACCATTGGGTCTTGATTCGGGGGCGTCTTTTCATATTATGCCTAATAGGGATTACTTCAGTTCTTTAGTCCATAGAGAGGGAAGTAAAATCCTTATTGGTAATGATTCTAGTTGTAGAGCCATGGGAGAAGGTACAATACGGATTAGAATGTTTGACGGAGTGATACGCACTTTGACAGGAGTCCAGTACGTTCGGGTCTTCAGAAGTCCTTGATTTCTATGGGGCAGTTGGCATCCATAGGGTGCAAGGTCACTTAAGAGAAGGATGATTTGAAAGTTTCGAGAGGTGCTCTTGTTCTTATGAAGGGAGATGTGTTTCGGAATCTGTATTTGCTTAAGGGGACAATTGTTCTTGGAGAATCGTGTGTTGGAGTTGATAGTTCTCGTGCTTTGGATGCCACCAGACTTTGGCATCTTAGGTTGGGTCATATTTCTGAGAAGGGCTTAGAGTTGCTTCATGGATGGAAGATGATCAAAGGTGACTTTGACAAGTTGGATTTCTGCCAGGATTGTGTGTTAGGTAAACATACTAAGTATCCTTTGGAGTTGGACTCCATAAATCAGAGAGGCTACTTGATCATGTGCATACAGATGTTTGGGGACCAGTTGCTACTGCTTCCATTAGGGGAGTGAAGTATTTTATCTCTTTTATTGATGAATTTTCTTAGAAAGTTTGGGTGTATGTGATGAAGGCCAAATCAGAGAGCTCTGAGAAGTTTAGGTTTGGAAGGTGCTTGTTGAGAACTAATTTAGTTCTGAGTTGAAGGTGCTGAGATTTGATAACAGCAGCGAGTTTGTCTTTGGGGAGTTCCTCGACTTTTGTAGACAGCATGGCATTGGGAGACATTTTACTACACCAGGTGATCCGCGATCCAATGGGGTTGCCGAGAGCATGAATAGGACTTTACTTGAGAAGGCTCGTTGCTTGAGATTGACGACGGGTTTATCTAGAGGCTTTTGGGCTGAGGCATTATCTACTACGGCGCATATTATTAATCGGATTCCATGCTCAGCCATAGATGGGAAGATTTTAGAAGAGAAGTGGATAGGTAAAGCTGTGTACCTTGGTTATTTTCGTATTTTTGGTTGTCCTATGTATGTTCACCATACAGGTGATGATAAGTTGAAGGCTAGAGAATATAGGGGCATCCTCTTAGGATACACAGATGGTATCAGAGGGTATCGTATTTAGCACCCTGTTGATAGGAAGATTGTTAATTCCAGACATGGTACTGTTGATGAGTCAATGATGTTCAATCCTAAGAAAGACTTACCTACCACATCAGATGTTTCGGATAGGCCTAAGGAGATGGAAGAGGTTCCTATTTTATAGCATAGTAGTAGAATTGTTCATATTGTTGAGAGTGAGATAGATGTAGTTGATGTGACATTACAGAGTAGTCCACAGGTGCCTTCTAGTAGTGTTGGTGATTTCCATGAGACTAGATGAAGTTCTGTTAAAGGTGGAGCTGAAAGGAGTTTAGGCGAAGTTGTACCTATTCGGGCCGGTCGTAGGACTATTAGGCCGCCTGAGAGGTATGGTGATTGGCAGTTGCAAACCTTAGCCTTAGTGATCAGTTTGATTATGCCCTACATGTGGTTCATGAGGAGCCACTTGACCTTGATGAAGCTTTGAAGTCGTGTGACAGTTCGAAGTGGATATGTGCTATGAAAGAGGAGCTAGAGTCGTTGAAGAAGAACAAGACTTGGGATTTGGTACCTCCTCTTCAAGGAATCCGAGCCATAGGTTGCAAGTGGGTGTTCAAGATGAAGGATGATGGAAGATATAAGGCTAGATTTGTTGCTAAAGGGTTTACACAGTGGAAGGGATTGGAGTATGATGAGATTTTTTCTCCTATAGTGAGACACACCTCCATCTGTATTTTGCTTACTATAGTTGCCGCTCATGACTTGGAGTTGGAGCAACTTGATGTAAAGACTGCTTTCTTGCATGGAGACATGGATGAGACGATTTACATGAAGTAGTCAGATGGATATGTTGTAGATGGAAAAGAGAACTGGTTTGCAAGCTAAAGAAATCATTGTATGGACTTAAGTAGTCGCTTAGACAGTGGTACAAGAAGTTTGATTCTTTTATACTTTCACTTGGTTTTGATCGTAGCATCGAAGAAGCTTGTGTGTACTTAAAGCATTTGAAGAATGGTTATTGGATGTATTTACTCTTGTATGTGGATGATATGTTGATTGCTGCCTAGGATAAAGCTGAAATTGATAGTTTGAAGTTGAAGCTTAAGGCGGAATTCAAGATGAAAGACCTTGGAGAAGCAAGGAAGATTTTGGGTATGAAAAATCCAAAGTGATAGGAAGCTTGGACTTTTGAGGCTCACTCAAAAGGAATATATTCCGAAAGTACTTGCTCAGTTTAGCATGGAAGGAGCAAAGGCAATTAGCACACTCATGCCTTTGCACATACAACTTTCTAGTAGAGGCTCTCCGATCTCGGGGAAGGACAAGGCTTATATGGAGAAGGTTCCCTATGCGAGTGCAGTTGGTAGTCTGATGTAGGCTTGCCAATGGATGTTTTTGGATGCGGATAGTGCCATATCCGCATCCGCATCCGAAATCATTTTCGAATATCAGCATCCGTGGATACGGACGAATATCGGATAATTATCTTATCCGCCAACGAACGATAAATCAAGAATTATAAAAAGAAAATTTTAGTTTAACATAAATATTTTTCAATCCCATTCACTGTAAAAGTGCTAAAAATTAACAATTTTGATGATAATAAATAGTTTTGAGCAACTAATAAGCATTAATTGCATATAATATAAACTACTAACTTAATAAAATAATAAACGAATATCTTTCATTACACAAAAATACACATAATTTGAACTATAATCTTGACAAAAACCGGATGGATAATTTTCGGATGTGGATGTCTTCGTATCCACATTCGCATCCGGTTTTTCGGATATCGGATATTTATCCGCTTTTCGGATGCGAATGCGGACAGATTTTAGATTTTTCGGGTATCCACTGATAGCCCTAGTCTGATGTATGCCATGGTTTGCACTAGACCTGACATTACATAGGCAGCTGGATTAGTAAGTAGATTCATGTCAAATCCAGGAAAGACGCATTGGGAGACAGTGAAGTATATTTACAGATATCTTAGAGGGACTCCAGACCATGGGCTTTTCTTTGGCCACAGAGATGGAGATTTCAACTTGGTTGGATTTTGTGATTCTGACTATGTCGGTGATAGAGATCGAAGGAAGTCAATCTCAGGTTATGTGTTCACCATTGGTGAGACGGCTATTAGTTGGAGAGTGATGTTGCAGACGGTTGTGGCTCTATCTACTACGGAGACAGAGCTTATAGCTGCGGTTGAACCGGCTAAGGATGCGCTTTACTTGAAGCGTTTGTTGTGTGAATTGGGCTTCACATATGAAGGTATAGAAGTGAATTGTGATAGCAAAAGTGCAATTCACTTAGCTGAAAATCTAGCTTTCAGCTCAAGGATGAAGCATATTAAGGTGAGAGAGTCCTTTCTTCTCTCTATGGATGAAGAGAAGCTTGTATGTCTTTAGAAAGTTCACATAGAGGAGAATGCAACGGATATATTTACCAAGTCGTTACCCGTTGCAAAGTTCGAGCATTGCTCGAACTTGATTCGCTTGATGAAGTGCTAGGTGCCACAGGGTGGCACAGGGGAGAGTGATTGGGTAGATGGAGACATTTGTTTTCATTGTGGAGATTGATAGGTCCTACTTGAAGAGGGTACTTTCAACACTTTATTGGCGGACAATGGCCTTGCCGGAGTTCGTTGACAAAGTGCAATGGGTGATGGTTATGCCGAAGCTCATTGAGAAAGTATTTGTAGTGTCTTGTCCGAAAGCTACTTGAAGTAAGAAGACATAGGTGGAGTTGATAGGCTTGTGGGGTAATATAGTATCAAGGTGGAGACTGTAAGATTTGGTGATACAATATTTCCAATTACAGAAGATTTGAAAGATATTTGAGATAATTACTCAAATTTATATTGCTTCTTTTATAGCATTAAAGAGAGTAATAAATTACCTATGTGAGAAGATTAATTGTTTTGGGAGATTGAGGTAATCAATTAATTCCCTAATTAACTAATTAAAGAAGGAATTTTATCAGGTGCATGTAAATTGGGGGGGAACTGGAACAAATGGATAAATGTTTCCTGTATGAATAGGAAAATTAATGAGGCATTTATTTATGATCATAAATCGATTACTTCAACCCCTAAGCAATAATCTTTATATAAAGGCAGAGATTAGCATGAGTTGAATTGTCTCTCTCAGTTGTATTTCTTATTCTTCTTTTCCATTATCAATGTTGTAAAATTTTCTCCTCTTAGAAAGTAATAAAATCTCCTCTCCTACAATGGATGTACACTACCTCGCGCTAGTGGAACCACTATAAATCTCGTGTGTTATTTTCTTTTATTGCTTGATCTGTGATTGCTTTTAGCTGGTGACTATCTGTTTTTTTTTCCTCACCATTAATCCAATCCTATTTCTTTTTCTGCAAGGTTGGATTTTTTGTTCCTAAGGGCTCTTGAGGGATTTTCCCCCAACAATAACTTACTACCCTCATATAATACATACAATGTAACATGACAAGAAAAGAAAAACATATCAACTGAGATGGGAGAGGACGATACTTGACTATAGATATAGAACATATAATATTTGTTGTAAAACCCAAAAACTTACCTGAGTTGAAAGTATATGCATGTTAGCAGCGACTAAGTGAATGTAAAGCATGAAAGGCTGCAAATGGATCAGTTAATCTTTCTTTACATGGTCTTTACTGATCCAAACTTCATTGTAATATAAGACAATAAAATTGGAACACTATGAACCCGTCTTCTTAGATCAGGCATATTTAAATTATCAACATGCATAATTAATGGTTGTACAAACAATAAACTTAACAATATTAACTGAATATAAGTCAGGTGGTCAAATAAATGTGTGAAACTCACTTATTACATATTGCAGGCATGTTCTAGTCCATAATTGTGGTGAATCCTACCCATACACAAACTAAGAACATTGGTTGCCATAACTTAATTCCAAATCTACCTTGTTTCTCAAGGCTACCTTCTAGTAAAGCACAACATGCCTAAGATAGAAATGAATGCGGCTCAAAGAATACAACGTTTTATTATCTGAAGTAAAAGAAGGTCGAATATAATAAAGTAAAGCAGGCTAACACATGCGGCCCATTACACAATATCAAATATATCGCTTTGTACATTATATATAGTTATGTACTGTAAACGAATCGGTATCAAAATTTTGAGATATCAATACAACTTCTTCATTTGATATATTTCTCCAACATCAATTTCTATCAAATCTTATATATGAAAGCATAAATCACATAAAATCTTTCATGGTATCAGAGCCGATCAAGCTTAACAAAAATTTGATTGAGTATTGAAGAAAATCAAGGGATCTCTACACAGAGATAGGAAATTTGAGATATCATCGGAGGCTATATCATCATTTGATATTCAGACAACCCATCAGGGATAATATCATCATTTGGGTTTGTTGGTGAATTTAATCAAGAAAATAATTTCCTTATCAAAAGAAATTCATTGAACTCTTGGCTGCAGCAAGTTTTCTTTCATAAAGATAAGCAATTCTCAACAAAAAAACTCAAAAAATCAAAATCAGAAGTTAAGAAAGCCATCAAAAGCTAAGTAATTGCCTCGCCAAGAACCCATTAGATCATTCTCATCACTTGGGTTTGGCTGCAGCAAACCTAATTATACTGCATTTTCAAGAAATCTTGCATATGTTCAACTCCGAGTCTTCAAGTTTATTAGTTCTTACATCGATTCATCATGGCCGAAGGTGATGATAATTCAACAACTTCAGAAAACACAAGTTCCCAACAACAAACTGCAGCAGCAACCGAGAAATTGATCAACACAGTAGTTAGGCCAACTAGAGTCGGTTGATTACTGCTCATCTTGAAGAAGATAATTATCTTCTATGGAAACTTCAAGTTGAAACTGCTTTTTGAGGATATGGCCTTGAAGGCTTTGTTCTTGGAACTTTGTCCTATCCACCAAGATACATTGCTGATAAAGAAAAAAAGATTAGTAATGAAGAATACATTAAACATTAGAGGCAAGACAATTTAACATGGCTGTTATCCTCTAAGCAACAATTTGTTATCTCAAGTGATTGGATGCAAATCCTCAATGAAATCTAGACAACCATTGAAAGAGTATTCAACACATAATATGTTGCCAAAGTCATTCATTATAAAAGACAATTGCAGAATATCAGAAAAGACGATCAACTTGTGAGATAATACTTATCAAAGATCAAGACAACATGTACTTATTAGAGGTAGTAGGGCATAAAGTAGAGACACCGAACAAGTGTTAACCATCTTAAATGGACTTAATGAGGAATATGAAGTAGTAGTGGTAGTTATATCATCAAAAGAAACTTTAACATCCATGTAGTATGTTCACTCAATTCTATTTGCACATGAAGCAAGAATGATCACAAGCAAACCACAAGAATTAGATTTATCAATCAACTATGCAACTAGTTTTTAAAACAAAAATAAGAACTACAATAAATCAAATCGGTCTTTTCACGGAGGTGGATACTCAAACAGATCAAGGGGCAGAGGAAGATGGAATAACAATAATAGGCCAAATTGTCAGGTTTGTGAGAAAGTGGGTCATACTGCAATTAAGTGCAATTTTTGATTTAATCCAAATTATGTGCCAAATCAAAATACAAACAATCAAAGGAATCCTAGTGCAAACATGGCTCAGGTGCAACAAGATTCAAATGTTCAACCAGATAACAACAGAAGCCATAACATAAATGCGATCACAAGGCCTGAACATAATCAAGATGAAAGCTAGTACCCTGATTCAGGAGTAACCAACCATATAACAAACAATCTTGACAACTTAAACCTTGGCAATAAAGAGTACAGAGATAAACAGTCAATATGCATGGGAAATAGTGAGTCTATTAAGATTACTCATACTGGAAACAATTATATCAAAAGTGCAAGACAATTATTTTTAAATAATCTATTAAAAGTGCCAAAGATAGAGAAATTTTTTATGAGTGTATCACAATTTGCAAAAGAAAATAATGTTTATTTTGAATTTTATCCTAAATACTGCTTGGATAGAGACATACTGACTAAAGAAATTCTTTTACAGAGTGATGCAGTCAAAGGGTTATACATGTTTAATCTAATTAACTACAACAAACCTGTAAGAGGAAAAAAGATTTGTAATTTGTCTAAAATAGCAAAAACGGAAGGAAAATACGAATATATTTGATCTTTGGTGTTGCAAACTAGGTCACTCAAATGCAAATGTAGTAAGACAAGTACTCGGTGAAAATAAAATTGCTTTTGATAATATTTCATTGACATATGTTTGTACTTATTGTCAGATGGGTAAAAGTCATAAGTTAGCATTCAATGATTCTTTAACTGAATATACAAAACCGTTAGAATTGGTTGCAACAGATCTCTGGGGTCCAACAGCTATATGTTTTGACTATGGTTATAGATATTATATATCATTTGTTGTTGCATATTCTAAGCACACTTGAATTTATTTTCTAAAATCAAAAACATATAATGATGTAATTCATTTTATAACACTAGCTGAAAATCAAACTGGTTCTCAAGTTAAAGTTATGCAAACAAATAGTGGTATTGAGTATAAACACTTAGTAACTTCTTCATAAAAAGGGAATAGTTCATAGAACTACATACTCTTATACTTCTGAGAAAAATGGCTTAGTTGAAAGAAAACATAGACACGTTGTTGAATCTGGTCTTACTTTACTTGCACAGGCATCATTACACTTAAAATTTTGGCCTGACTCTTTCAATACAGCGATATACTTAATTAATAGGCTGCCAACAAAAGTGATAAAAGGAATAAGTTCAATAGAAAAGCTATATAGTATTAAACCTGATTATCAAAGTTTAAGAACTTTTGGATGTCTATGTTTCCTATACTTAAGACCATATAATACTAATAAATTGAATTTCAGGTCGAAACCATGTGCTTTTCTAGGGTAAGCAATAAATCAGAAGGGATATAAGTGCTTTGATGAAAGTGGAATTTTTTTCATAAGCAAGCATATTGTATTTAATAAGCATGCATTTCCTCTTAGTAGCACAGATATGAAGACAACCAAAAAGGTACACAATCCAAGAATGTCAATACCAGAGTTACCTATATATTCATATGCAAGGAACCAAAAGGAGGTTGAAAGGACTACAAGAGTTCCTGACTCACAACTCACTTTGTCTGATCAACGGGTCATGAATCCACAGAACTGCCCGATCATCTCAATCAATCCCATGCACATTCAATTAGTCAAACTCAATAAGTTAATGAAGGAAATTCAAATGTTCAGGAAAGTAATTAAGGAAATAACATAGTTCAAGCCAACAGAGAAGAACCATCTCATGATGAGGCACAAGTAAGATCAGGTCACCCCATGATCACAAGGGCAAAGAGTGGCATTTTTAAACAAAAGCTATACACTGCAATCATAATGCCTGAAGAACCTGAAATATTTGAGCAAGCTACAATGGACAAAAACTGGAAAGCATCTATGGATAAGGTGTATAATGTACTTATAAGAAATAAAACATGGGATGTGGGGTATCCACCAGATAACAAAAACATAGTTGGCTGCAAATGGACTTATAAGTTAAAGAAAAATCCAGATGAAACTATGGCTAGATATAAAGCAAGGCTAGTTGCTAAGGATATACCCAACAATATGGTTTGACTTTAATGAAACACTCTCTCAGTAGTCAAACCAACAACTTTTAGAATTGTTCTTACTATTGCTTTCTACAAAAATTGGAATATTAGGTAGTTAGATGTCAATAATGCCTTTCTGATTGGTATTTTGTAGGAAGAAATTTATATGGAGCAACCATAGGGATATAAACAAGACATGAATTATGTATGCAAACTAAATAAGGCAATATATGGCCTTAAACAAGCACCAAGAATCTGGTTTAATAGACTGAAAATAACTTTAGTTAATTTGGGTTATTAGTCTACTAAATCAGATAATTCATTGTTATTAAGATTAACAACAGTTTAGCTATCTACATTATGATATATGTTGATAATTTAATTATTATAGGTGATGATGAAGCTGAAATCAATAATCTTATTCAATATCTGGACAAAAATTCTCAATTAAGGATCTTGGGAGCTTAAACTATTTTTTGGGTATGTGAGAGATGCGGATTACGGATCTTAAGGCTAGAATTAACACTAGAGGAGGGGGTGAATAGTGTTTAAAGGAATTACTAATTCTTTTTGAGTTTATCTTAATTTGAACACAAATGTATGCAATATTCTGACACAGATATGATCACAGAATCAAACACAGATGTAGATATAAAGTAAAAGCAATAAAGGAAAGAACACACCGGATTTTATACTGGTTCGGAGTTACCCTACATCCAGTCCCGCAACACAAATACGGATTTCCTTTCAAAATCAATTCTTACAATTACACCCTCGATTTCAAGGCCACGAGGTACACCGCTCCAGATTCACAATCCTCTGGGTAGAGATACTTGATTTTACGGGCAATAAGTTCACCCGATTGATTTTCCAGGCTACAATCACACCATTTCTCGCTCGATTGAATACAAAGAAGTCTATAACTCTGAATAGCACTGGGATCTTGTTGAGATAGTGATAGAGAATCAAACCAGAGATGATCTAGTTATATTCAATGGTGATTTCGGCAGAGTAATGGTAAAAATGTATATAAAGAAATGTGGAAGAATAAGAGGAGTGAAATCAGAGAAAATATGATTATAAATTCGTTTAAAACAGCCCCTATTTATAGTAGAACAACAGCCATGTCCATTCGTAAAAGGATATGATGAATAGACACTTCCTTTGAAATTCAAACTTTTGAAATAAACTGTCACCTTGTCGACAAGGGGTCCTTGGGGTTGTCGACAAGCCTAAGTTATTTTTGGCAATTTGTTTTTCTTTGAAAATAACTTCTATCTTGTATTAAAACTATTTTAAACTTTATAAATATACTTAACTATAGTTAAAATACATAAATAAGTATAGAGAATAATATTTTGGTATATATAAAATTTTACTATAATTTTATATTTAAATCTAAGTATAAATATTAAAAGTTAAATATACTATAATTAAAAGATAGTTTAAAACCAAGGATAATTTGATATTGAAAATAAAGATTATTTTGAGGCTAAAAATATTTTAAAACCAGGATAGATGTTTTTGATTTAAAAAGGAAGATTTTGAAAACAAGATATAATTTTGTAAAACATTTGAATAAAAGTTAGTGGATACAAAACAATGTTCCACTAGATTTTTCATAGGTTCCATCCTACTTAGGGTTCCATCCCTTTAACGGGCTCGAAGTGGATTCCATTCCACAAATAAAATGGATTTTAAGATGTCAGTGATTTTCTAGGAGTTTTAACAAAATTCCTAACTAAATTACTTATCTTGAAATCTTGAACTCTTGATAATCTTGATACTCATGAGTCTTGAATCTTGATATCTTCGATCTTGAGTTCATCAGTTCTTGAATCTCTATACTATACAGTCTTTATTCTTTGGTACCTGTATATATATCCTGCATATACATATATATCTAAACAATAATGTTAGTATTTATATTTTATAATCTTATTCTAAGGTTGTTGTCATCAAAACCAACTTCTCAGGGACTAACAATCTCCCCCTTTTTGATGATGACAACCTTTGTTTATAAAATATTACTTATATCCTAATAACTCCCCCTAAAACTAATAACTCCCCCTCAATCTATGCCTAACTATCCTATTTTATACTTCTCCCCCTTTGTCATCAACAAAAACTTACTCCAAACTATATAACTCCCCCTTATTCTTGTACTAAAGTACCTGCATTAATAAAATATATAATGGAGTATATAATAGATAGATTAAGAGATAATTATACTGATAGACATGATAACTAATCAAAGATCATATAAATATCAATGTGTATTTGTACATATTATGTTTTGCACACCAATTATCCAAACCAAATCAAATCAAATCAAATCAATCCAAGCAATCAATTCAAATCAAACAAAGCAATCAAATAAAATCAAACATTACGAGGAACTTCCACCCATCCTTCTTCTCCAAATATAGGGTCTTCTTTAATGGCATCCCAATTTTCATTTTCATTGGTGAGAGAGCCTGGAGGATGTGCTTCATTATCATCTTTGTGCAGGGAGGAAACCATCCATCGAATCGCATCGAAATGTTTTTCTTGCTCCTTGATCATCTGCATTTGACTCAACTCTAAGTGTCGCTGATTACGGAGAATGAAAGAAAGAATATTCTTGAAAGAATTAAGAGTTTCTTCAAGATTCTCGGTCAAATTATGAATTGGATCGGCCATATTTGAGTTTGTGAGAAGAAATATAGATAGAGTAGATAAGAAATGATTTTGAGTGATGAATTCTGGAAGAAATATGTATTTATAAGTGTAGAAATTTGTTTGAAATGAATAGACACAAGGTAGTTATTCAAATTTCAAATGAAAAGTCATTTCTGACCAGTACTTCTCGACAGGGTCTCTGGGGGGTTGTCGACGGGGGTCAGTTAATTTTGATGACTTATTTTGATTTTGTGAATAATTGTGTGTATATATATATATAATATACTAACATTTATTCTGGAGATAAGATAAGCTAGATAACAGAAAAGTAATTCAATTTCATTTCATAATAGAACGATACAATGATTAAACATTAAGAACTACACAAACATTCAAATCAAAACAAACTAAAACCAATACAACATGACATGAAAAGGTAGAACTAGTTAGAGGATGACGAAGATGAAGATAATCCAAGCTTCTTGCTGACTTTGGCGAAAAACTTGTTCATCTTGGATGACATTTTATCCAATTTCTTACTAACGGACCGTTTAAGAGTCCGTTGATTCTCAACAATAGTCTTTTGATTTTTGAGTAAGATTTTGTTGGTTTGATTAGAGGGATAGTCAATACTTTCCAAGGATGTTTCACCTTCTTCTTCTTCTATTTCCATTTCATCCCCTTCTTCTTCTTCTTCCTCCTCTTCCATCTCCTCATGAGCCAAACGCTCTTCCTTTTCGGCAAGAGTCTCATATGGGTGAAAAACATATGGAATTTTCATAAGAGAAATGTTTGAGTGATTAAAAAATTTTCTTGAAACAAATTCTTCTCCTTTGAAATCCACTCCAAAATAATTAAAAATCCGAGTGAGATAGATTCCATGATACAAAGTGTTTTCACCCACTTCAAAATTTTTGGGACGAAGTTCATCCAAAATAACTTGCGCCCAATTAATATCATAATTTCCAAATATAGCAAAAGTGCTTTGCAAACTTTTGAAGTTGGATTGTTAAAACTCCCCGATCTTGGGGTCAAAGAATGTTGTAAAAGAAGATTAATAATTCTTGCTTTTGGTCGAAAGTTTCGATTTATAAATTCAAAGTTATCATCTCCTTCGAAAATGTGATGAAATGTCTCATGATCATTTTCATCGATATTAAAACCAGAAAGATCCATTCCCGTGCTCTTGCAATTGAGAATGGTACCCATAACATCACAATTTAAAATGATTCTAGTGCCTTTGACACTACTCCAAATTTCATCATCATTTCCATTATAAAATCCACGGTTGAGATTTGCATAGAAAATTTTGACAAGATTTGGATAACAAACAAAGTCATTTTGTGAAGCATCAACAAGACTAAGAACTTGGTTGTTTGCAAAAAGAGAATCGATTTCATAAGTAGAGAAATCTTGAAATAAAGCAAACTTTCCGGGATGGACTTTTCCATAGTTAGCATAGTTGATATATGCTTTTATAGCCTCCAGATTATTGAAAAGTTGATCTTTTATATTTCTGGAAAGTCTTATTGTGGAAGGGTTGCTTGAAGAAGCCATTAGAGTAGAGAGTAGAGAGCTTGATATTTTGAAATAAGAGTTTGAATTTGAAAATGAAAGTGAAAAGTTGTGATAAGAAATAGTAAATAAATAGATTCTCAAGGGACAGGTTCTCTGGTTAAAAGGTGACTTTTCAGAGACTTGAATGAAGTGAAAAGATGGAGGGAAATTCAAACATTTTAATTCAAATTTGAATTTCAAATTTCTGTACCCTTGTCGACAACATGGGGGGGGGGGGCCCTTGTCGACAGGTGTCTCTGAATTTTCATGATTTTCTCTTAAGTATTCTAATATATATTATTTTTAATGTCTATATAATATCTGGAATATTACTAGAATTATAGTATATTCCATAAAATATTATGATACTATTTAAAAATAAAAATAATAATAAAATAATAGTAAAAATATAATAAAATAATAATAAAAAATTTAAAATTCAAACGACACACCAATTCAAAATCAACCAATCAAACATCCAATCCTAAGCATGCAATTTCAACCAATGTATTGTAAACATGTACCTTTTTCTGAGTCCGTTTCTTTGAATTCGTCGGAGTCATGAACTACCGTGAAACGCATATTTGAATTATCTGCCTTCTGATCATCATCGCTTGAGGACGAGTCTGAGTCATCTAGAGTAGCGGTAAATGTACGTTTTCGTTTCTTTGCGAAATCATTGTTTATAGGAAGATTTTGCTTATCTGGATGCGGACAGTCTCTTTTGATATGGCCTGGTTCGTCACAGTTGAAACATTTGATATAGTTTGGCACTACATTTTGATTACCAGAGTCGTTATAGTTGTTTCTCTTGAGATTATTCATCTTTCTGTATTTCAGGAATTTCCGAAAGTTCTTGGTCATAAAGGCTATCTCTTCATCATTATCGCTGTTTGAGTCTGATCCATCGGTCAATGCATTGAATGCAATTGATTTCTTTTCAAATGCTTTGCTTTCTCTTCTCCCAAGCATTTGGACTTCAAACGACATTAGATTTCCAATTAATTCCTCTATCTTTAAGGTACTGATGTCATTTGCCTCTTCGATCGCAAGTGTCTTTTGATCCCATTCTGGAGTAAGAGAATTTAAGATTTTTCTGACTTGATCTTCTTCCGAAAATACCTTTCCCAAGGATATTAGAGAATGCACAATATCCTGAAATCTACTATAGATATCTGGAATAGACTCATTAGGATTCATTTTAAATAATTGAAACTGATTTGTGAGCATGGAAATTTTGGTCTGTTTAACTTTGCTTGTTCCTTCGTGAGTAACTTGCAAAGTTTTCCATATTTCATATGCAGACTTACAAACTGACACTCTATTAAATTCATTCCTATCAAGTGAACAAAACAGAATATTCATAGCTTTAGAGTTATTTTGTGTGACGGTCTTTTGCTCAGCAGTCCATTGTGAAAAACCAGTTGTGGGTTCAAAATATTCAGTCTTTGTGATATTCCAAGTGTCTAGTCCTACAGATTGTAAATATATTTTCATCCTACATGCCCAATATGCATAGTTACTGCCATTAAAAAGTGGTGGTTTGATGGTAGACTGACGTTCTACAAATGAACTAGTGACAGAGGTAATAGAACCAGTGTTGGTAGTAGTAACAGTACCAGTGTTGGTAGCCATTTTGAAATTTTCAAAATTCAGATTATGAAACTTTGAAAACCTTGCTCTGATACCAAATGTGAGAAATGCAGATTACGGATCTTAAGGCTAGAATTAACACTAGAGGGGGGTGAATAGTGTTTAAAGGAATTACTAATTCTTTTTGAGTTTATCTTAATTTGAACACAAATGTATGCAATATTCAGACACAGATATGATCACAGAATCAAACACAGATGCAGATATAAAGTAAAAGCAATAAAGGAAAGAACACACCGGATTTTATACTGGTTCGGAGTTACCCTACATCCAGTCCCGCAACACAAGTACAGATTTCCTTTCAAAATCAATTCTTACAATTACACCCTCGATTTCAAGGCCACGAGGTACACCGCTCCAGATTCACAATCCTCTGGGTAGAGATACTTGATTTTACGGGCAACAAGTTCACCCGATTGATTTTCCAGGCTACAATCATACCTTTTCTCGCTCGATTGAATACAAAGAAGTCTATAACTCTGAATAGCATTGGGATCTTGTTGAGATAGTGATAGAGAATCAAACCAGAGATGATCTAGTTAGATTCAATGGTGATTTCGGCAGAGTAATGGTAAAAATGTATATAAAGAAATGTGGAAGAAGAAGAGTAGTGAAATCAGAGAAAATATGATTATAAATTCGTTTAAAACAACCCCTATTTATAGTAGAACAACGGCCATGTCCATTCGTGAAAGGATATGATGAATAGACACTTCCTTTGAAATTCAAACTTTTGAAATAAACTGTCACCTTGTCGATAAGGGGTCCTTGGGGTTGTCGACAAGCCTAAGTTATTTTTGGTAATTTTTTTTTCTTTGAAAATAACTTCTATCTGTATTAAAACTATTTTAAACTTTATAAATATACTTAACTATAGTTAAAATACATAAATAAGTATAGAGAATAATATTTTGGTATATATAAAATTTTACTATAATTTTATATTTAAATCTAAG
This sequence comes from Allium fistulosum, assembly GCA_030737815.1. Classification (NCBI taxonomy): domain Eukaryota; kingdom Viridiplantae; phylum Streptophyta; class Magnoliopsida; order Asparagales; family Amaryllidaceae; genus Allium; species Allium fistulosum. The sequence goes on from CM060908.1 coordinate 906,869,281, forward strand.
TATAAATATTAAAAGTTAAATATATTATAATTAAAAGATAGTTTAAAACCAAGGATAATTTGATATTGAAAATAAAGATTATTTTGAGGCTAAAAGTATTTTAAAACCAGGATAGATGTTTTTGATTTAAAAAGGAAGATTTTGAAAACAAGATATAATTTTGTAAAACATTTGAATAAAAGTTAGTGGATACAAAACAATGTTCCACTAGATTTTTCATAGGTTCCATCCTACTTAGGGTTCCATCCCTTTAACGGGCTCGAAGTGGATTCCATTCCACGAATAAAATGGATTTTAAGATGTCAGTGCTTTTCTAGGAGTTTTAACAAAATTCCTAACTAAATTACTTATCTTGAAATATTGAACTCTTGATAATCTTGATACTCATGAGTCTTGAATCTTGATATCTTCGATCTTGAGTTCATCAGTTCTTAAATCTCTATACTGTACAGTCTTCATTTTTTGGTACCTGTATATATATCCTGCATATATATATATATCTAAACAATAATGTTAGTATCTATATTTTATAATCTTATTCTAAGGTTGTTGTCATCAAAACCAACTTCTCAGGGACTAACAAGGTATAGAAGTTAAGAGAAGATTAGATTCAAAGATGATATTATGCCAAAAGAAATATATTACATAGCTGCTCATCAGGTCAAAGATGGATGGAGCAAACCCACAACCAACACCAATGATAAGGAAACAACAGCTCTCCAAAAACAGGGGAGAACCAATATTTAATATTAAACAATATAGAAGCATTGTTGGAGCTTTACAATATACAACTATAACTAGACCGGACATCTCATTCAGTGTTAACAAAGTGTCTCAATTTATGCAGAAACCATTAGATGAACACTGGAAAGGTGTAAAGAGGACCTTGAGATATCTAAAGGGGACTGCAAACTATGGTCTATCATTAAAAGGGTGCAAAAATCTCAATATTAATGGATATGCAGATGCAGACTGGGTAACAGTCCCAGATGATAGAAAATCAGTAACATGTACATTGGAATAACCCAATATCATGGTGTTCAAAATCAACCATTTCCAGATCCAGTACTGAGGCTGAATACAGAAGTGTAGCAAGTGCAATAGCGTAAGTAATGTCGATACAATCATTACTAAGTGATCTAAAGATCAAATCGGAGACCAAATCAATATTGTGGTGTGATAATCAGAGTACAGTATACATGTCAGTAAACCCTATACTACACTCAAGGACAAAGCATATTGAAATAGATTTATATTTTGTTAGGGAGAAAATCATAAAAGGAAAATGATAAGTAAATCATATACCTTCAAACTACTAGCGTGCGGATATTCTCACTAAAGTTTTGTCGGTAAGAAACTATGTAAGATTCAGAAACGATTTGAAGGTAGAGCAAAGCTTAGGCTAATTTGACTAGGTCCATCCACAATCAAAGAGATTACTGAACTTTCAAGCATTAACAACATCATGCCATCAACTTTCTAAAAGCCATCAAAAATCGAGCTGAGCAACCAGCAACTCAACAAAACTGACCAGATCTAAGTAGTATTTGCATCTCTGAAGGCTTTTGAGTAGAGAATTTTCTCGGGTTTAAAGCCAGATTGAAGAATGAACGAGAATTCGCGAATTTGGGAATTCTCCCTGCCTTAACCCTAATATCGGTTTGAGGTGGGGAGATAGAATTGAATGCGGCTCAGAGAATACGTTTTATTATCTCAAGTAAAAGCGGTTCGAATTTAGAGCAAAGTAGGCCGACACATGCGGCCCAATACACAATATCAAATATATTATTTTGTACATTATATAACTGTGTACTGTAAACGAATCGGTATCAAAATTTTTGAGATATCAATACAACTTCTTCATTTGCTCTATTTCTCAAACATCAATCTATATCGAATCTTATATATGAAAGTATAAATCACATAAAATCTTTCAGCCCATCACTAAGTCATACCAACTTTAACATCAAATTGCAAGAAGTGAAGGAAAAAAGTGTATATGATGCTAACAAATTAAATAAATCAACAAGCATTTGAGATTCAAATGGTAAATATGTATAGGCGTTAAGTCCACAAATTACGGAAAAAGTCAAACAGTTACTAATCTTTCTTGAGAGCATTCCCAACCGTGGGATCAAGAATCATCAATTCAACCTATATTTACCCATAACCCGCCCCCACTTACCCTCAACCCAAACAAACACATCCACAACCCAAAAAATATTCAATGTTAACAGGCTTTTTAAAAGACGGCTAAACCCAAGCACTCAGATCTCCACTGTTCGATTGCAATCCACGTGCTTGGGCAAGAGGATCATATATATTCTCTTAGCCGGCTTTATAAAAGCCAACCAAGGGAAATGAACAATAGCCGTCTATTATATTATACATCGCACCCTTTTCTTCTTCCTCCTCTTTCCTCATTCTACCAACATGCGAAGAAGAAGAAAAATATCAGAAGAAAAAATTATAAAAAAATAAATATGAGAAGAGCATGGAATCATATTTGAGGTAGCGGTAGTGGTATACATGTTCCTAGCAACGAAGAAAACACCCACGTCGAAGAAGATACCAACATCCCTATAACTGGTGCAGGAGGTCTACAATCTCATTAATTGGATTGAAGCGCCATAACTAGGCAAAGACGTTTGGTCAGATATACACCTGATGCGGTTATGAATCCCTATATTGATCAAAATTCAGAAGTTGATAAAAATTTAATGAATTTTCATGTTCTCTCTAACAACAAAGTACACGTAAGCACGCGCGTCGAAGATTCTGTAAGATATGTACTTTAAAATTTTAGAATGTCAATTTAATATACAACCTATTTAAAATTAGGCTCATCGTGATCGCACCCGTGGCTCTTGGCTTAGTATAATCCGGCCTTTTAGTGTAGGAATATACATACATACATATATATACATATATACATATACATATACATACATACATACATACATATATATATATATATATTTGTGTGTGTGTATGTATATGTATAAACATATATACATACATATACATATATATGTATAAACATACATACATATAAATAATATGTTGGAAATTAGAGAGAAGAAACTTGTTCTCAATAACCCACACAACTCACACATTCAAAGAGCCTTTTGTAATAAAACTAAAAATTATATTAAGCACAGAAGACGATTGCAATCCTCAAAGTGTCATATTTATAGGACAACATATAGCTTGCACCAGATATGAAAAGCCAAAGGATAAAATATGAAAGATCAAAAGTTAGCTTATTATTTCCAATGGCCCTCCTTAAGCTTAACTTTTGCACATACCAAGTATCTCCTTTAAATCTTTGAAAACTTCCGGTTTCAACGGTTTCATGAAAATGTCAACAATTTGGTCTTGAGTCTTGTAATGATTAATAACAATTTCACCTTTCTTCACCAAGTCTCGAATGAAATGATACTTGACCCATATGTACTTACTCTTTTTATGAGAAATTAGATTTTCGGGGAGAGCAATGGCTGAACAAGCATCACAATATATAAGTGGAGTACCAATAAATATCTGTTTGAGTTCTTCCAATACCAATGAGATCCATAGAGTTGACAACCTATTATCCCGCCTTTTGGTAAGGCCGTGACACCAAGAAATTAACTGGAAACCAAGGACAGTCTGTCTTGAAGATTGGTTACATACAGGTTCACTATGGATACTGGTAAATTTTTTCCGAGTTCGGATCGAGCCACAATCGATGTGGTATGACAAGAAAAGCTATAAAAGCCAACATTCCAAATTTCGAGTCAATCGGAGTTCGTATGCTCAAGATACGGATCGATCAAGTTTCATGAGAAGCACCTTCTATTCGTATCCATCAAGGTTTGTATCTTTCCCTTCAGAATGCCTCGCTTGTGTCCATCAAACATCCCTCACTTCGTATCCATCACGCAATGCATATTTCGTATTCATCACTTAAAAATATATCGTGTCGCTTCCACCTATTGCCCAATTCGTATCGGTCATTGTTGGCACAGTTCGTATCGATCGGTGAAGTATCGATATGAAACCATCCACCAACGATATAAAGCAACAGTCAAGAGATCGATACGAATGCAGTGGTTTGGAACGATACGAAAGGGACTGTATCAGATCGATACAAAAGACGTGGGCGTACATTGATACGAAAAGCACTTCCTCCATAATCGATACGAGATAAAACCCTACAGATGGACACGAACGAGCATGAACTGATGGATACGATCGAGGCCTACGAAGAAGGAAGACTCGGTCCCTCGGCATAAAAGGAGGATCGATCCTAGAAGATAGCGTCATGTCATTGGCCATCACGTGCCTTCAACCGATACGAATGAGATCAATACGAACGTATCGATACGAGCTCGACTGCACATTGAAGATCCAAACTTGCATCGATCATAACTCCAAATCTACAAGTCCAAATGCCACCAAATTTTCACAGGAGCTTGCGTACAATCTCAAGAATGTCCATGATCGATCCCAACCCAAAAGGACTATTTTTTGATCGATATGAATTTGGTACGTATCGATCATGGACCGAGTCGAAATGTCCGGGGATCGATCACGTTAGCCCACCCACGTGAGAGAATGAATCTTCCGAGATCTGAGCAAGATATTTGCTGCCTACGCCTATAAATAGTTGCCCTAGGTCTTCAGAAAAGGGACTTTTGGACACTGGAACGCCGATACTCTATCGAAATAATTGTTGTATCTCGATTGTACTATTGTAAACATCTGTAACCGGTGAGTAATATCAATGAAACAGCAACTTTCCATAGTGGACGTAGTTACAACGCCAAACTACTCTAAATCCTTGTGTTTTTATACTTCTTTCTGTCTATTTTTGGTGTGTTTGTTAGGTTAGCCTCATTTTTCATTTATATTCTTCAATTTAATCTCTTCAAACACGTACGAAGAGTATTATGCCCAATTTTGACACAAACACTTTGGTGCTTTCACTGAGAATACCCAGCTTTTCTCCTGCTCTTTGGATCTACTACCATCGTTGGATTGCAAGAATCTAAGGAGAAGATCCAGATCTCACATTCAGAAGTTCTTCCATCCTCTAGGAGAGAGCTTCACCCTTCACCATGGTTACTACGAGGACTGCCTCAACCGCTGTGGATCAGGAACGAAGAGATAGATAGAATCTTGCGCAGCAACCCACTACCGATCAAAACTCAGTGGGACCTTCAGATCCACAAGGCCCTGTCAACAGGGAGGAATTTCAGATGTTGATGCAAGAACTGACCCAAATTTGCCAGCAGCTTACCCAGCAGATATGTGCCAACACGGAGTTAACCAACCGATTGAATCAGGAAAGACGAAGTAGATCCAGGAGGGATCAAGCTTCATACTCATCCATTGAGAGCTCTGCTTCTTTCGATTACCATCACAGATCTACACGTCTACGGCTAGATGGAAGCTACGCACAAGCTCCCGGGCATTAGCGCACTCTGAATCTTGGACAAGCAGGACCTAGTCCATCTGCTAATCACCAGGCAGGCCCATCCTCCCAAGGAGGGACAATTCCTTATCACATCACTGATAACTGTGTTGTTGCCGCCGCTATCGACTTGGAAGCTGACATTCGAAACCAAACAGATCCGAACCTTCGTCAATGCGATTGTACTCCTGAACTCTATGTTCCCGAAGACCTAGAGCCAAGGAGGCAAGGTATGGACCGTCGACCGTGCCCTGGCCATCCTCGCAATGTGGAACCCGACCATACCTTGGCCCAGCATGCTCAGAATGTCCAAATGCCAGATATCCTGACCATGATTCGTCAAATGATTCCTGAAAGTCAGGGCCTCTCCAATGACGACTGGGGAATCTCCAGAAGTCATACACCTTTTACTAATGACATCCTTTATGATGAACCACCTCGTCGATTCAGAATGCCAACTTTACCTATTTACGAAGGGAGTTCAGACCCTAACCAGCAAATTTTGAAGTATAAATGGCTTATGAATGCCGCACGAGCTAACGATGCGGTCAAATGCAGAAGTTTTCCAATTTCTTTAGGGGGTATCGTGCCTATGTGGTTTACTCGCTTGCCACCCCGATCTGTTTCATGCTTTGATCAGTTTGCTATGAAATTCGTCGAACAGTTTCGTATGCACGTTACAAGACTTAAGGATGTGAACACCTTATCTAGCATCACTCAAGATCCTGGGGAGATGCTCAGACGTTATCTAGAAAGGTTCTATGCCGCTTGCGCGGAGATTAGTAACCCTAATAATAATTCCATATTGATGGCATTGACTAAAGGAATCGATCCTGGTTTCGAATTTGGCAACTGGTTGGCTGGAAAACCCCTACGTCATTGGACCATTTCTATTCCAAGGCAGCCCAGTGAGAAGGGAAGATGAAAAACAGTCTAGGAAAAAGAATGATGCAGGGCCCAATGTAGAAGGGATCCAGAGCAATGTCGCTATGAACAAACCGGTGAGAGTCCCGAAAAGGTATAGTTGAATATACAGAATATACAGAATCATCAAAAAGGCGATGGAAATCAGGGTAAGAAGCGGGATCAAAGTCACGGACCGCGACGTAGAGCTCCCATGTTTGACACCTATACTCCTTTGAATACATCCCTGTAGAATGTGTACTTGCAAACCTGTAATACTGGCCAATATAAGAAGCTTGCTCCGAAGCAGTCGTCCGAAAACAGATTCAATCTGGAAAATTCTGTAGATTCCATGATTGCTACGGTCACAATACCAACGAATGCCACCATTTACAGGATATCATTGAGAATTTAATCCGAGATAGGAAGTTGGAACAATTTGTTCGGGCGCCGCGGGCTGGAGGTGCGGGCCCATCAAATCAGAATCAAGTACCGAATCAGGCTAGGCCGGAGGAACCCGCACGTATTGGCAGGAGGTTAGTGATTAATACTATTAGTAGTGGTCCTCATCCAGCGGATCAGAGCTAGAGGGAAATGGAGTCGTATGCCAGTTCAATTAGGCATGCGGACTTCGAGTGTTGCGGTAATCTTGACGATGGGGCTATGGCTAAATAACAAAAGACGATGACAGACAACATCGTTTTCCGAGACAGAGATGCCGATAGAGTCGAAGTCCCTACCATTGATCCACTAGTTATTTCAGCTCAGATAGGTCCTACTTGGATGAAGAGGATCTTAGTGCACAGTGGAAGCTCGGTGAATATACATTTCAAGTGAGCGTATGACCAAATGAAAATGGAAGCAAAGGACCTGAAGCCGTGTCAATCCTGTATACATGGTTTCAATGGAAGTGCGACTATACCCTCTGGAATGGTAGAATTAATAGTGGAGTTGGGAGTTGGAGAACGCTGGAGAGTCTGGATGTTGCAGTTCATTGTGTTGGATATTAATTCGCCGTACAATGCTTTCTTGGGCCGACCGGCCCCAGTTGAATTTAGGGCAGCTATTGCCCACTAGTATTTAACTTTGAAATTCCCCACCGACAATGGGGTTGGGGTAGTTCAGGGAGATCAAGCGGCCGGATGTGCCTGTTATGTTGTTGAGCTACGGGAGGCGCAGCGAAAAGAGAAGGGCAAGGACGTAGAGGAATCTCTCTGCGTCCGTTTTACCGACAATTGAAAGCTAATGCCTGGGCCTAGGCCCGGGTGCCACAACCAATTCCTAAAAGATCTTGATCCAAGAGATGATGATAATGAAGAGGAAGTCAAAGACAATCAGGCTTCCCCGGCAGAATTGACGATCGATGTTCTGATCGATGATGATGATTACTCCAGAATGATAAAGATCAGGTCTCAGCTAAGCCAACAAATGAAAGAGGAATTAGTTGAATTTCTCCAGGAAAACCTCGACGTGTTCGCCTGGACACACTCAAACATGTGTTTGATTTCACCGGACATCGCAAGCCATACATTGGATATTGACCCACGGCATGTCCCGATCAAGCAGAAGAGGCGTGGAATGGATCCAGAGAGATTTGCAGCCCTGAAAGAAGAGGTGGATAAACTCAAGACGAACGAGTTTATCCGAGATGCATTATATCCAAAGTGGGTATCCAACCTAGTGCTTGTCAGAAAACCAAACGGGAAATGGAGAACTTGTGTGGACTACTCAGACCTAAATAAAGCATGCCCCAAAGATAGTTTTCCGCTTCCCAGAATTGATCAGCTTATAGATTCAACGGCCGGACACGAGCTCTTGTCTTTTTTGGATGCGTATTTCGACTGAAATCAGATACCGATGCACATACCCGATTAAGAGCATACCAGCTTTGTCACCGATCTCAGACTTTATTGTTACAAAGTGATGTCGTTCGGGCTTAAGAACGCTGGGGCGACCTATCAAAGACTTGTCAATCGAATGTTTGCCAGCCAGATCGGGAAAACTATGTAGGTATATGTGGACGATATGCTTATAAAGTCGCGACTCTCCATCAATCACGTCAAAGACCTTGAAACAATGTTCAACATCCTTCGAGAATACTGAATGAAGCTCAACCCATTGAAGTGTCACTTCAGAATCACCTCTGAAAAGTTCCTTGGATTCATTGTCAATGCTCGAGGAATTGAAGCCAATCCCGAGAAGATCTGGGCGATTCAGAATCTCGAAACTCCCAGAACTATAAAGCAAGTGCAAAGCCTCAACAGGAAGGTAGCAGCATTAAGCAGGTTCATCTCCAAATCCACCGACAAATGTATTCCCTTCTTTGACTTGATTAGGAAAGGAAAGCAGAACTTTGAATGGACTGAGGAGTGTGAGGGCGCATTTCGAGCACTGGTTCAACACCTATCTACGCCACGTATTCTGTCAAAGCCGATTGATCATGAGAAACTATATATCTATCTGGCAGTGTTAGAGAATACAATCAGTGCTGCATTAATTCGAGAGGAGGATCAGATACAACGGTCGGTCTAATACATTAGCAAACGATTGACCAGAGCAAAGAGAAACTATCCAAAGTTGGAAAAGCTAGCCTACTGTCTTGTCATTGCCTCGAGAAAGCTCTATCCCTACTTTCAGGCTCATCCTATCACAGTCTACACCAATTAGCCGTTACGACTAGTCCTTATGCGGCCTGAGACGTCTGGTAGGTTGTTAAAGTGGAACATCGAGTTGAGTCAGTTTGATATTGCTTACACACCAAGGCGGGCTATTCAAGGACAAGTTCTGGCAGATTTCATTGCTGAGTTCACTATATCGGAGGACTTGCCCGAAACCAGTGAATCTTCCAAATACATATGGAAGCTATACACAAATGCTACATCGAACGACCATTGCTCAGGCGCTGAGTTGTACTTGAAACCCCAGAAGGTCAATCCGTATGTTATGCTTTGAAGTTTGATTTCCATGCAACCAATAACGAGGCCGAATATGAAGCTTTACTTGCTGGACTCAGACTCGACGGAGACTTGAAAATTGTTGCTGTGGAAATTTACTGCGATTCGCAATTGGTCGTATGTCAAGTTCGGGGAGAACTCCAAGCAAGAGGCTGGAGGTTGGCTGCTTATCTTGCTCAGGTACAGGAAGTATTTAATTAGTTCGATTATTATGCCATCTATTTCATACCCCGAGATCAAAATCAGAAGGCCGATTCTCTGGCAAAACTAGCCAGCACTAGTGAAACGCAGTAAATGGGACTTGTCCCTGTTGAGACACTTACCTATCCGAGTATCGATCAGATCGAGACAGACCGGGTTCATGAAACCACACTCGAAAATGAGTCATGGATGACCCCTTCAGAAACTATCTCGAGCATCGAACTATGCTCGAGCGTAGAAGTGAGAAAAGACAAGTTCTTCGGAAAGCTTCACGGTTCATTATCCAGAATAGAGTTATGTATAGAAGAGGATACTCTGTTCCTTTACTCTAGTGTATCACCCACGACGAAATCAAATGAGTGTTACATAATGTGCACGAGGGAGAATGTGGCGATCACACTGGGGGGAAAGCCCTTGCTAAGAAGATACTCCGATATGGGTATTATTGGTTGACTATGAATCGGGATGCATTAGATTATGCCAAGAAGTGTGACAGATGTCAGAAACATGCTCGGATACCAAGAGCCCCGCCTACTGAAATTACTCAAATGGTTAGTCCATGGTCATTCACCATGTGGGGCATCGATATAATTGGATCTTTACCTCTAGCTAAAGGTGGTGTGAAGTACACCATTGTTGTAGTTGATTACTTTACCAAATGGGCAGAAGCTGAGCCCCTTGCTACTATCACGACGAAGAAAGTAATCAACTTTGTTGTCCGCAACATCATCTATCGTTTTGGCCTCCCACATACCATTATCACTGACAACGGAGCCCAATTTGATAGTGCCGAGTTCAAGGACTTCTGTCAACGTTTCCATATTCATAAAAAATTCTCGGTAGTTGCTCACCCTCAGGCGAATGGACAGGTCGAAACTGTTAACAAAGTTATCAAATCCATTCTGAAAAAGCGACTGGAAAAGGCCGAAGGCAAATGGGTTGATGAGCTTCCCATGGCCCTATCGGCATATCGAACTACCCACAAGTCCGCGACCGACCACACTCCATTTTCAGTTTCTTACGGCTCGGAAGCCGTCATTCAGGTTGAACTAGAAGTACCTTCTCGTCGTGTGACTTACTATGATCCAAAGACAAATGCTATATTGCTTGCCGAATCTCTGGACTTAATAGAAGAGAAGTGTGAAGAGGCAGATTTGAGGGCCGCCGCACACCGAAGTCGAGTCGCCTGATTGTACAATGCTAAGGTCCGACTCCGAACCTTTGAACATTGCAATCTCATGCTCAAGAGAATTTATTCGGTCGCTTCACATATGAAGCCAACGTGGGAAGTACCATATGTTATCAAACGGAGACTTTGAGATAGCACATTCAAATTATCAACCGTCGATGGTCTCACTTTGCCGAGAGCTTGGAACAGCGAAAGTCTTCGTCGCTACTACACACAACAGGCTTTTTTTATTCATTTAGTCTGCTTTTCATTTACAATTTTTTTATGCATTTCGAAATTTGAACTTGTAATAAGGCAACTGACGTTGCCATACTTTCTTATTTCAGCAATAAAATGCAATCTCTTCGAGCCAGAGTAGTGATTCTTGAAATGTGTCATGCGACTATCACAATGCATAGAGAGCTAAGTTCCATCCTATGGTGGGACTTGTTCAAATAGAGAGTGACTATGATATGACTGGTCACTCGCTAAGTGAAATCCGAGCTTGGGGGCAAGTTGTCACACTAAAGCCAAGAAAGGATTGATACACGACAATCCTCTAACTAACTCCGGCTCCCAGAGTGCGAGTTGGAGTATAAACTTACAAAACGTAAGCTCGAGGAGGGAGGAACCGTCCATCTAACGACCTCGCTTTTCACATTCACAAGCTCGAGGAGGGTGGATCTTTCCACATACAACTTCGCTTGTTTACTCAAGGTGGATGTGGCCTGACCATCCATGATCCTGATCAATTTATCGTTCCTAGAGTGCGAATAAGGTCTCAAAAACCTTAAAATAGATGTGATCGACCGTCTGTTAACTAACTCCGGATTCACAGAGCACGAACTGGAGTATAAACATCGACTGGGCATGAACCAACCGCTCACCAACTAACTCTAAGTCCCCAGAGCGCGGACTGGAGTATAAACATCAATTGGGCATGAACTGGCCGCCCACAATTCAATCTAAGTCCCCAGAGTGTGGACGCAATTTCGATTATTAAAACGGGTGCGACTGACCGCCCGATAAACAACTTAAGTCCCCGAAGCATGGACATAACTTTAAGCATCAAGCAGGCGTGATCGATCGCCCGCATGCAAATTCAATCCCCAGAGTATGGATGCAATTGTCAATACATGAGCGAGTGTGATCTGGCCACTCGAACTCACCTCACAACAACTTAGTTCCAACTAAGTAAAAATAAAAGTGTTGAGGGTGAAAAGCAATCATCATCCGACCACTTCACTTCATCCCTAGGATCGGGGGCATAACTCCGGCACCAGCTACTGATCGGGACAATACAACAACGAGAATCGACTTAACGTTTGGTTACGACCCGAAGCCATGACTCCGGGACATAACAACCAAACACAAGTCCAACCCAGACAATAAAGCTTTGCAAATATATTAAATGGAAATTCGAGCACAGAAACACTTAGACAAGTCAACTCAGGGTTATGCTAAAAAAGCAAAAGAAGATTTTATTCCATCTATTCTTTGGAAGCAAAATTGAGTGCAAAAAGAAGTTTATTTCAAAAATCCCTATAAGTAGGGGCCGAACCTGCATCTATACACGGCCTACAGAAACCAAAAAAGTAACTCCGACCTATCTACCAAAAAAGGGGACACCAAGATACACGCCTACTCCTTAGGCTTCTTCTTCTTCTTCTCCTTCGACATTAACCCACTTGAACTGCCACTGTGGTGCCGTTTTGAGCTCTTGCCTTTACCCGGCTTATCCCCGACCGGGGAAAGAATTGTAATCTCCTCCTCCGAACTCACGGAAATTGAAGCACTTTCGTAGTGCATGGTTGGAGGGAAGGGGCGCTTTCTACATGAGGAGACACGGGAGGTACCCCGGTGACGATGATTGTATGACCCGGAGAGACCATATGTAAAGGAGCCAGACCAGGACCTGCCATACCACCTCCCATACTACCGCCCAGTGCGGAACTTGCCATGTCGGCATTGATCTCCACCATTATCACCTCATCATGAGCTGCTTGAGTGTCCGGTGAAATGCTGGCAGTTGGGACCGAAGAGCTGGCTGTGAACACGCCTTCGCCCGTGACAAAAGGCAAATCTGTAAGTGGACCGCTCTGATGACCGAGGAGTTCTTCCATCATCTATTCGTTGAAGATAAAAGCACTCACATGAACTCCCTCGGTCAATGCGGTAGCTGTGGTAGTTGTCGCGTCCGTCACAACAGCCTCCTGCTCTTGATGCTGCACCTATGTTACAGGGGGCACGGCCGGTGCAGCTCTTATCACTGAATAAAGATAAGAAAAAATATAAGTGACTTCTTCTGATAATACTCCAGACTTAGCATGAATTTGAGAAGTGTTCAGAATACCTTCCTTGGGTTGGCTCGCGAGCGGAGTCGGGGCTCCTTTAGAGATGTGCTCACGAGCCGGAGACAATTGCAGTTGATCAGGATTATAGGCAGGCACAGGTGAAGAATTAACTGCTGGGGTAGATTCAGGCTGGGTTGGCATAGGAATTTCAAAACTTGTGTCATGATGCTCAACACCAGACCCTCTCCGACATCCGGATGCTGAGTGGTGAGTTTCTCTTTTTCAAATATGATAGCGGCATCATGGAGAACTCATCTCTCATCCCCAGTCAGCACATGGTTCTCTAATTCGAATTCATCAACGGATTCAGTATGATGCTCTGCCTTTTTATCCGCAACTAAACGACGCTGGGCATTGTGCAAATGGGTCGGGTAATCGTCAAGCCAGCTCAAACTGTGGTATCTTAGGACGTTGGTGTTATAAGTGATTAAAAGATCTTCCATATCGCCTTCTAATCTGGCTTCGGCTGCACCGACTTCGGTTTCAATCCTAGCCTCGGCCTCCTGAACCTTTAGCACCGCCGCATCCCGTTACCTTTGAGCTCCATGGTTTGGTCACATGCCTCCTGAGCATCCTTGTTTGCCTCATCCTTTTCTTTAACGACTTCGGCGTACTTCACCTTAAGCTCTTTAAGCGCGTTGTCTCCTTCAGCTGTGATGATGGCATTCTTGTGTCCCATATCATCAACCATTTTCAAGTGCTCCTGCCTTATCCGCTCCATTTCCTTGTTGGCCTCGTCAACTTTCTTCAGAGCCTCTATTTCAGAATTCCTCAAAGTGTCATTTTCAGCAGTGAACACCGTGACTTTTCGATCTTTCTTGGTGATAGTTCCTTATAGCTCCTCAATTGTCTTTGCCCTCTCAAATGCCACAGCCGAGGCCTTCTCTGTGGTTTTCTTCCACTCGCGATATTAGCCAAAGGCATAATAAACATGGTCGTGTACAATTTTCTCTACCATATCTGGAAGCACCATCAAATTAGGAGGGAAATGGAAGCCGTCGAAACAGATATTAGGAAACTCTCTTTTCAATTGGGCAATTCGAGCGGCTCCCTGCCCTATAATATCGGCAGTCGTTGAAGAGGTAGCGATAGAAGTGTCTGCCTCGGTTGCGTGGCGATGTTCACCAGGCCTTGGAACTTGTGGAGGCATTGGCTGGCATGATGATCCAATAGTTTGTGTTCCAAAGCTAGGGGGTGGCAATAAAACCCTGGGTGGAGGAGAGCATGATCGGGAGCGGCACCTGTCTCGCCTATCTCTTTCCCTCTCTCTTTCTCTTTCTCTTTCTCTCTCCCTTTCCCTAGCTCTTTCTCTATTATAGTAATCCCTGTCCTGGCAGGAATGACGGTGGTCATAGTCAGAATTATGCCTATGGGACTCCCTGTATGAACTAGACGATTGGCGTGCAGCGCGGAGGCTACCAAGCATAGATGGTTGCTTCGACATTGAATCTGTAGAGTGAAAAGAGAAACAAAGTTAGTTATCACCGAAAATTGAATAGCTTATTGATTTCAGTTGTGTGGTGCCATGAAGTGTATGCATGCATGTGTTAACCCCCCAATCAACCGGTTGTTGTAGCCGTGCTCGAAGAGGTTGGCTCTCCTAGATCTAAGGCACTTTGAAGCCCTACCAACCCAGTGTCTTGTTGAAGGGATACATCGTCCAGAATTGGGAGATTTGCAAGTCCTTCGAAAGGTCTCTCCATGTGCGAGGAGGGAGCCTGTGAAATTACCACACCCGCTGCCGGTAAAGACATGACAACGGACTTGCGTCTCGGAGCTTTATGGGCAGCGACCTTGCCTTTTCTTATTCTCTTAGAATGTCGATGGCTTTGTGAAGGCCCGGGTGCAGGTTCATCCTCGGCGGGCGTATCCTCATCGTCGCCTTGCTCGGTGATCACTATTTCGGGAACTCTCCTCTTAACTTGCCTCGCCGGAACCGCCCTGAGAGACCCTTCAAGCCCGATGCTTTGATTTCCACCTATTAGCCCGATGGCTCTCAAGTTTTCATCTGTCAGAATTCGTCAATTCCTCTATCCACAACATGCACTCTTTGTAGAACTCTTAAAATCTCTTTAAACTGGTCGCCTTTGGGTCGCGGAATCGGAGCTGTGAAAGAAAGAAAGTATTAGATTCAACATCAAATAAGATTATCAAGTCAATCAGCATAAAAGTTGAAGTACTTACGCCCGACTAGCCACCATCTGGCGATACCCGGTAGGTATCGGACGTAGAACCAATCAGTCTTGAAATAACTTAGCTTGGTCCACACTCCAATCATGACCTAATAGTTCCTAACTGCCTCTAAGAAGGTTAAATATGGATTATCCCCTTGGCTCTTTATATTGAATAGGTACCGGACTTCCTCTGGAGTCGGGGGTCGAAAAAGATGCTTCATGAAGACGATAAATAAGCTGTTCAGCGAAGCATATCCGTTCGGGTGCATTTGTGACGGATCAATCCTTAAGTAGGATAACACTTCCCGGATGTATTGGTTGAATGGAGGGAGTGTCCCAGCTATGCATGAGAATCTATTAAAAGCGGTATACCCTTCCGGGGGGAGTGGGGTCTGTCTTCTGCCCCTGGTAGTAGGGCGTCATCCCTCGACAACCCATGCCCTGTGCAAATCCTACCTAGAATTTCCTCAGAGATATTAGATGGGACAGAGTCTTGTGGATTCCCGATGAAGGCTACTCCTGGTAGCTCATCCGGAACTGGACTTATAACTTCGGCTGCGATAGCCGGCATCTCTATTATGGGAAGAGGCGGACTTTAAGCCTCTTGTTGTTGCGAACTTCCAGTGTCCATAGCTAATCAACTCAGCAAAAATCATCATTAGATGACAATAATCCCGTGTTCCCAAGTGTGAAGTGCATGAATGTGTTGTGCAGTGTAGTGCTGTATATTATCTATAAAGTGCTACAAGATTTAAAAAGTGTTTGAACGACGAGACTTCAGAATTCAACCGGAGTGACCTTCATCGCTGACCGTAACAACCGTGCCATCCAGACTTTGGAGACCGACCCAAGTTGAGATTCGTCAAACTTTGTCAAGTTACAGTTCCATCAACGAGCTTCGAAGGGCAGTCAAATATGTAGTGAAATGATTAAGTCAAATTATGCAAGGCAGAAGCTCGTCAGAGTCAAATGTTCAGATGTGTAAATTTTTTTGTCTCTATCGAGTTCAGACTTAGATCAATCTCCACTTAGACGATTCGTATCGATGAGAAGAGGGAACAATTCGTATCGGCCACTTTTGCATCAGTTCGTATCGATCGAAAGCTCGAGTTCGTATCGATCACCTTGCAATAGTTCGTATCGATCATCCAAGTCATTTTCGTATCGATCATGCCATGGATCGATATGAAACTGCATAGTTCCAAAAGCGATACGAAATTCTATACTTCAGGATCGACACGAATCTCCTCTTCGTAACCCGAAGTTGCAGATCGACAAGAGTGTATTATCCCTTCCCTCCTTCACCGATACGAAGCCGAGACTAAGCCATCCCTTCACGAGTCCTTCATATCCCAAATTCCGTCTTCTCTAAAGGCTTCGAAGGGACCAACTCCTTGACTCTCGACCTCACTCTGGCCATCCACAGCCACGACTTCACCAAAATTGGTCACGGAATCAACTAGAATGGCCAGAGAGTTCAAGTCTCATCACTTTTAGTACAGATTCGTGGATTAATTACCAAGTATTAATAGTTGATTTGAAGATTTAAGAGTTAAACTTTGATTCAAGAACACGAGTAGTTCTGGTTCTTCACGGAGTGATACGAAAGCAAGGGGCAAGTAAAGTGAAAAAAATCTAAGTACCAAGTTTATTTATACCAAGAAAATGCCCGTTCATCTCCCTGTTAGGTGACCGATTAGAACCGGGTTTTCTCCCAGTAGATATGAAGATGAGCACTTCGTTGCCAGTCACTATCAGTTTGAGGCAACTACGTTTCATATCCATCAAACATCGATACAAAATGCTCTATTCGATTCGTATCCATCCCTCATCCACCTAATGCAACAGCCGTTCGTAACCATTAGTTCCCATTGATACGAACGCCACTACCGAGTCATGTTTGGGCTGCTCAACTCTATCGATACAAAAGATTTCAGAGAATTATTGACTCGTATCAATCATCATTGATATGAAGCATTCCTAAAAACAAACTAATACGTATCGATACCTATCGAAACGAAGTACCTATCCTAACTTCTAAAATCGGTCCAGGAGACGATCGATACAAAGAGTTCCACCGAAAACAACCATTGAGTGTTGTTACAACTCGAATTTCACATCGATTCAGGAGAGGATCGATACGGAATTCGGTACGAGAAAACTGACAACGACTCGTGAATGTACAAACGTTAATGGGAGTCAGGTTAACATATATTTTGTGTGAAACGAATTAACATTTAATTTTCAAAATTCACAGGAATTAAATGCTCACCCGATGACAATTACGACCTTGAACAACAATTTGCTATCATTCAACACTCAATTACAACAATGCACAGTACAATCGTTAGCAATCAACAATTCAGTCTTTATATTACCCAGAAACAATCAAAGATTACATCTTTTGGTGAAAAGACGATGATTATTCATCAAATCAGATAGAACTTTTCAGACAAAAGGTCGTAACTCTTCAAAGCATGTCATGTTCACATAAGACGTACTTTGGGGGGCAAATGTTATCCCGCCTTTTGGCAAGGCCGTGACACAAAGAAATTAACTGGAAACCAAGGACAGTCTATCCCGAAGATCGGCTATATACAGGTTCACTATAGATACTGGTAAATTTTTCCTAAGTCCGATTTGAGCCACAATCGATGTGGTATGACAAGCAAAGCTACAGAAGCCAACGTTCCAAATTTTGAGTCAATCGGAGTTCGTATGCTCAAGATACGAATCAATCAAGTTTCATGAGAAGCACCTTCTATTCGTATCCATCAAGGTTCAAATCCATCCCTTCAAAAAGCCTCGCTCGTGTCCATCAAAAATCCCTCACTTCATATCCATCATGCCAACCATGTTTCATATCTATCACTTAAAAATATGTCGTGTCGCTTCTACCTATTGCCCAATTCGTATCGGTCATTGTTGGCACAGTTCATATCGATCAGTGAAGTATCGATACGAAACCATGCACCAACGATATAAAGCAACAGTCAAGAGATCGATATGAATACAATGGTTTGGAGTGATACGAAAGGGACTGTATCAGATCGATACGAAAGACATGGGTGTACATTGATACGGAAAGCACTTCCTCCATAATTGATACGAGATAAAACCTTACAGATGGACACAAACGAGCATGAACTGATGGATACGACCGAGGCCTATGAAGAAGGAAGACTCGGTCGCTCGACATAAAAAGAGGATCGATCCTAGAAGATAGCATTACGTCATTGACCATCACGTGCCTTCAACCGATACGAACAAGATCAATATGAACGTATCGATACGAGCTCGGCTGCACATTGAAGATCCAAACATGCATCGATCATAACTAAAAATCTACAAGTCCAAATGCCACCAAATTTTCACAGGAGCTTGCGTACAACCTCAAGAATGTCCATGATCGATCCCAGCTCAAAAAGATGATTTTTTGATCGACACAAATTTGGTACGTATCGATCATGGACTGAGTCGAAATGTCCGGGGATCGATCACATGGGCCCACCCACGTGAGAGAAGGAGTCTTTCGAGATTTGAGCGAGATATTTGCTGCCTAGGCCTATAAATAGTTGCCCCGGGCCTTAAGAAAAGGGACTTTTGGATGCTGGAACGCCGATACTCTTTCGAAATCATTGTTGTATCTCGATTGTACTGTTGTAAACATCTGTAACCAGCGAGTAATATCAATAAAACAGCAACTTTCCATAGTGGACATAGGCTACAACGCCAAACCACTCTAATCCTTGTGTTTCTATACTTCTTTCTTTCTATTTTTGGTGTGTTTGTTAGGTTAGCCTCATTATTCATTTATATTCTTTAATTTAATCTCTTCAAACACGCCCGAAGACTTCTATATAATGTTGGATCAACATATTTGGATTTGTCATTCTTACTAAGTTTTAACTAACTTCAATCAGAGTGCTCATCGGTTTGGCCTTTTCCATTCTAAATTTCTTCAATAATTTTTTAGCGTACTTTTGTTGAGAAATGAAAATTCCTCCATTATCTCGCTTTACTTTAATACTAAGAAAGTAATAAAGTAGACCCAAATTGGTCATCTCAAATTCTTTCATCATACTTCTCTTAAATTCTTCAATATTATCAAACATTATTTCCTGTAAAAATTAAATCATTCACATATAAGGTAATGATGGGAACGTTATCTTTATTTTCTTTGATGTAAAGGGTTTGCTCAAATGGGCACCTCTTGAATCCAATCTTCACAAAATAATTATCTATGCGGCTATACCATGCATGTGGAGCTTACTTATGCTCATACAATGCCTTCTTCAATCGGTAGACTTTATACTCTTCATTCTTCTTCTTCACATAACCCAAAGGTTGATCAATGTACACTTCTTCTTGTACTAGTCCATTCAAGAAAACAAATTTTAAATCCATTTAGTAAACTTGCCACCTGTTTTGGATGGCCAAAGAAAGTACCAAATAAATTGTTTCAAGATATGTCATGGGAGAAAAAACTTTTTCGTAATCAACACCATACCTTTGCTTGTAACCTTTTACAACTAATGTGCCTTGTGTTTTTAAATTTCAACTTATGTATTCAACTTTGTCTTATAGACCCATTAACTCTAATGTGTTTCTTTCCCTTTTGTACTTCAACTAACTTCTATGTTTGGCTTCTTTCAATTGCATCAATCTCTTGATCCATGGTTTCCCTCCTTTTTTTAGGCATCTTCAAAAACAACTGGATCCATATTTGCATGTAGAGCAAAATCAGCAAATTCAACTTTCAAAATTCTTCTTGTTTCGCCGTAATTCTCAGAAAGAGATCTTGTCCTCTTAGATAGAGATTCTTAATTAGAAGATGATGAAGTTGATGTAGATGATGAGCTTGGAGGAGAATTAAATGGTGGAGTAGGAGGGGAGCTTTCTTCTTCAATTGACTCAAATGCATCATCATCAAGAAAAATAATTGTTCTTTATTTCTCATTTTTACATTCCCATGCTTCATCCTCATTGAAAATTACAACATGACTAATAATAGTCTTCTTTGTGATGGAATTGTACAATTTGTATGCCTTGGAGCTTTCACTATTGCCAAAAAGATGTATTTTTCATATTTGTCATCAAGTTTACCTCTCTTTTCATCCATCACATGAGAGTAAATGCTTCCAAAAAATTGGAGGTGAGAAACACATGGTTTGTGACCACTCCAAGCTTCTTGTGGAGTCATTCCTTGAACATTTTTGGTTGCGGCATGGTTAAGAACATAGCATACACATACTACAACTTCCACCCAAACATTTTAGGAAATCTCTTTGTCTTTAGTATGCTTCGAACAAGCTCCAAGATAATTCTATTTTTCCTTTTGGTCACCCCGTTTTGTTGTGAGGTTGAGCGCACCGTTAATTGATGATGAATGTCAAACTCTTTCAAATAATCCACAAATTCATTAGCCATGCATTTTCCACCACGGTCAGTGTGTAAAGTCTTTAGGTAATGACCACTTTGTTTCTCCACTCGTGCTTTAAAATTCTTGAAAACTCCAAATGTTTCATATTTTTCTTTGAGAAAATAGATCCACATCTTGCGACTATAATCATCAATGAAAGTGAGAAAATAATGATTACCTCCAAGAAAGTTTGTACGCATAGGTTCGCACAAATTAGAATGCACCAACTTTAAAGGATTTTTTGTTTGTCATGCCTTTCATGTTGAAAATGAATCTCTATGGTGCTTGCCAAAAACACAACTTTCACATACTTGATCTTACATGCTAACATTTGGAATACCTCTCGCCATATGATCTTTGCAAATCTTGGATAGAGTGCTAAAACTCAAGCGATTATATCGAAGATGCCAAAGCCAAGACTTTTCATTAACAGTATTGAAAAAACAATGAAGAAACTTTCCTCGAGGTTTCAACAGAAACATTTTATTTGGAGTCATCTTGACTTTTTCAATGGGATCACCATTTTTGTCCTTGATGTCACATAAATCTCCTTTGAAAATCACATTCCGTCCCTTCTTTACAAGCCGTCCAACACTCAAAAGATTGTGTTTGAGATCTGAAACATAATAACATTAGATATATGCTTTGTACCTAGCGTTATTCGGATCAAAAATGTGACCAGCTTTGACATTTAACCTCTTGTTTTCACCGGTCTTGACTACATGCTGCATATGCTCATCAAAATTCACAAATCAACCTTTATTTTTGGTCATGTGGTACTACAACCACTGCCAATATACCAAATATCATCAAGAAAAATTCTTGAATATTAGAAGTAAGAAGCACACTTTCTTCGTCTTTCATTTCCATGTTTTCATGTAGAAGATTAGAATCATCCTTTTCATCATTGATTTTTTTAAACAATCATTCTTCATATGACCATATTTATGACAATAGTGACATTGAACATTATGGGAACTACCTCTTCCTCTTCCTCTTTCATTATATCATCTGCGGTCTCTTCCACTTCCTTTTTGACATAAACTTAAATTTTCACTTTGAACTCTTCCTCTTTCTTGTCCTCTACCGTAGGAAAATCCTCTTCCACCTCGTCCTCTAAAACAACCATGGTTGGTATCTTGAATTTGAAAAGCTTTCTTGGAAGGAGAGGAGTCAAATTGCTTGATGTGAAGCTCACGAGATTAGAATGAGCCAAACAATTCTTCAAGACAAACATTATTCGAATCTTTTGATTTCTCAATAGCCACAACAATATATTCGTATCTTCTTCTCATGCTTCGAATACATTTTTTAGCAATTCTTCTTTCCAAAAAAATTTCACCATTGACACGAAGTTGATTGGAAATAAAAAATAGTTCTACTATAAAATACCTCTACCGATTCACTTTCTTTCATTTTGAGTAAATCGAACTCACCTCTTAGAAATTAAAGTCTTACCATTTTTTATTTTTCTTCATCTTTATATGCCTCGTTAAGGATGTCTCGTGCCTCCTTTGATGTAGATACCATAGAAATCCTTTTAAAAATTGCTTTATCCACCGCTTGGTAGATAAAGTAGTCCTTCTTTCGATTCTCCTTCAATGTATTCAATTGTTGTGTTGATAGAGTTGCTTGATTCTCTGGTTCTACATATCAATTTTCAACAATCTCCCAAAGATCTTGAAAGTCGTATACTACCTTTGTTTGGATGCTTCATTGGTTGTAGTTCTTTCCGATCAAACGAGGAAGTTGAGGCTGCAACATGTTGTTGGAAGCCATATTTAAACTAGGCTCCGATACCACTTTGTAGGAATATATATATATATATAATATGTTGGAGATAGTAGAGAAGAAACTTGTTCTCAATAATCTACACAACTCACACACTCAAATAGCCTTTTACAATAAAACCGAGAATTATATTAAGCACATAAGATGATTACAATCCTTAAAAATGTGTCATGTTTATAGGACTACATAGATCTTGCACTAGATATGAAAAGTTAAAGGACAAAATATGAAAAGCTAAAGGGAAAAATATGAAAGGCCAAAAGTTGACTTATTACTTCCAACATATAGAGCTATTCGAGCAATTGATACCGACGGTATTATTGACAATTTTCTTTGGAAAATAGGATTTGGAGAGTTCTTGAATGCATATTTACTTAATTATTTCGCATTTATTTACAGTTTTTTAATACATGCAATAATCATAAATTACTTTAATAGGTATTGATTGAACCATAAAAAGTAGAGAATAAAAAGTGAAGAATTGGATGAAAAGTTAATAAGAAAGAGCACATAACAATTTATAGTGGTTCGGCAAATCAAGGCACACGCCCACTTTATAATTTTATTACTTATATTCTGACTTGAAGGTAGAAGTTTTTATGGGTCGGCAACTCTAATGCTTGGTTACAAGAATTAAAGATAGACAAGAACCAGAGCCAAAAGATCCTAAAAATAGGCTCTATCATCCTATTTATAGAGGTAGGGGCCTAAAATATAATATAAAATATCTCCAGACCGTCTCCACGCTTTAGACCAATTCCCCTTGAAAATAGACCGCCACCTCATCAGATTGTATGGGTTGGCACAACTCCAAGGGTAGGGTCCGTACTAACCCATAATCTTGCTAACTTGGCTGCCATTAACTCTTCATGTTGGATCGTCTTATGGTTAGCTTTGGATCCCATAGCTTTTTGCATCAATAATAGCTTATTTATAGTCCAAATAATGGGTACGTGGAAGAACAAAACTGTTTATTCAAATGTTCATGGAGATCGATAGAGAATTGCATCAGATCAACAAAACAACACTTGGAGTAGGCTTCTAACATTAAGTAGGGCATATAGGAGGATGATGGGACCCACCACTGGAGGAAATAGTGATCGATATTGACCCATAGATAGGGGTCGATACCGACCCATAAATTTGGTGACTTTTTAGTTGTCTTGGCCTGAGTTGGTTTTTGCATTGGCCTTGTGATTTTGTCTGTGTTCGGTTTCTGGACCCTTGGGCTATCCTCTAAGCTTCCTGCTTTGATAACTCCAAGTTCGGCTCATCCAATATGTCAGAATATTGTCTGGTCAAAAGGCTGGATAACACTTGTCCTCCAAAGTTCATCTCATTTCAAACGTGATGTGCTTTGAATCGATACAAGACAGGATTGCTATGGAGGACTCCACTCTGTATTTCGAATGGTCGTTATCCTTTTTGTTAATCATTTCATGTGATTAGTTATGTCCATAGTCATTCGTCGTGACGTTCCATCAACACCCAGGATTATAAATCCGGAGTGTGATCTCGTGATCTATCATTCCAAGCTCTGTGATTCTATATTGGCTCCTTTCATGGATTTTCCAGGTTTGAATTCGATTCCCTTTGACTTGAGTCATCATGTTGGATATGTGCATGTATACACTTTCACGTGCACATTTTCGAACAAATCTTAGGCATACACCTACATATACATATATTTACATTTACGTATTTTTTTTAAAAGAAAAAATTTAGGACCCGGTACCGACTCCTATATCCTGGGATGGTACCAACTTAAGACTTGGGAGATTTCCCAAGTTTCATGGTCCATACATACGAACCCATAGGTTATAAAACCCAAATCTAAAATCCTTCCCTTCATTATTATATTTTCGACTTTAAAACATGAGCTCCTGCCATTAAACCCTCGACCTCCAAACCAATCTTTACCGCCAGCTCGGCCTATGATCGTCGCCGCATGTCGCATGCCAACTCCATCTCTGACCCCCAAAACCTCGATGTTACAACCCAAGCTTTCCCCGATCCAATCTCTACCGATCCACGCTTCCAAGCTTGACCCGATCTAACCTTAAATCAAACATGGGTAGGTGTTGGACCTAGATGAGGACAAGGACATGGACGGAGTCATCGATGGTTGTGGAGGAAGTTTGTGTTGAAATCCATGGTTTGGGAAATGGTAAAAGAGGAGGAAGAAGAAGGGTGGAGTTTCTTCAAGTATTGGAGTTATGCAACTTCAATACTTAAGAAAATTTCTATATTTTTAGTTCTCATGATAATCCTTCCTTAGGAACTAATGACTTCTTCTTGGTCTTGAACCCTTTCCAAAGGATGGTCGGTGATGTGAAACTTGTCGAGACGGTCAGCGATGATGGTCATTTCGTGTGATATCCAAATACTAAAATGAATAATTAAATAATATCGGGAATTCGAATTGCATGACACCGCACTAGGATTCACTTTAGCATAGTGGGTATAGTTTGTTATAAATATTCTAATATTGATTATCTGTCGAGTTTTTATAAAAATGGATTAGAGACATTCCAAACGTCTTGCCGCACAAGCCATAGGTACATTCACTACAAGATACGTCGAATTCGATGTCAATTCTAGTTCAACCATGACTCCACATGCACAACAAACTCCCATAAAGCATGCACAACATCTCGAAAATCCACAGATGAAATAACAAATTTCGGAGAGTCTTGTAGACCCGGTAGATGGGCTAGAAGTTGATCTCGTACCTGACACTCTTGAGGATGTCATAATTTTGAATGATCCTATTGATTCTGTTGCTTCCAAAATTGACAAAGGATCTATTTCGAGAATTTGCAACAAACATGCAATTCTATTCGACGACGTCCTTGTCCCATCTCACGATCAAAGAGCTCATGATCCCTTACGGGGTTATACTGTCTACAATATATATATACATATACATATATATATATATGATTCGCGGGTTGCGTCCCACCATCCGATTAGTTTGTCTATCGAGTTTTGAAATTCATGCAATTAGCTCTAATGCAGCTGCATCCAAACATCTACACTTTCCTCCTCGGCACAAACATCATCTTCACTGAACACTTACACCAAGCGCTTAGCGATGAGGAGATTCGATATATACAACTTCAAGACCCAAAAAGAAAGTCCATCCTTAATTTACCTGGAATCGATCAGGGATTGTAGAATAGTCTCCGGCACATGGAACAAGTTGAGCTATTTCAAAAATGAGTGGTTATATGTTCGTTGTCCGCCCAGGTTCGCACGAAGATGGCTATTCAGATGTAAGTTCCATTCTATATGCATTAAATGAATTTGTTTAATAGTCTGCAGACTTAACTCATATCTTGTTTTACTATCCAGATATTATAACGAGACCTAGTACCGTGGAACTTTCGGATGTCATAAATGCTTTTATAGCTGTTTCGATGGAAGATTGAGATATTAGAGATCTTCTATCAGATGAGAATCTTCTTAACCATGGTTTGTTAAAAGCAGGTCACGACACTAGTATAGTCCAAGTGGTTGCCAGTGATGACGACAATGACGATGACGATCACAACAACTTACCTGAAAAAGGCAATATTGATCCAGATGTGCCCCCCGGTCCCAAGTCTCGGGGCTAGAGTTGAAGAAAATATTGAGCAAGCATAAGAACATGCTTAGGAAGGCGAGATAGTGGGTGAAAGTGGTAAGGCTGGCCAAGGTAACATTGACGTGAGCCATGAGTTTCAGACCAAACAACCCAAAAGTGACCAATAATCTGCTTTGAAAATAGACTTGTTGTGAAGATTTCCAAAACGCAGACTCCCATACAGCCTTAACCAGTCACAACTATAGAAAAAACACCTTCTATTCCATCAACATGCACATTTGCTAGCTTAGAACCAATTCCTACCGAGTTTGGCCTCTTCGATGTCGGCAACATCAGTCTTGAGGGCATCGATTCCCCTATCTGCTTCGATAAGGACATCATCCCTACCAGTGTAGGAGAGATCACTCCCATGAGAAAAGCTCCTGTACACGGTCCATCAAGGGGACACTAGGACACTTACACACACGTGCACCTCACAACACTAGCACTCGACTTGTCTCCTTGTTCGTTGTATCTAACTTCTTCTTGTTTTATTTGCAGGATCCATGGAGAAAAGAAAATACATACTCCAATATGTGGAGGATAACACAACTCGACAGCGGAAACGCTATCTAAGTGCTTACCATTAAAGCAGTGGCTGGGACTCAGACTCCAGCCATCGATCCGATTGTGATAGAGGTAGTCGTGATAGAGATAGACATAGCAGAGATTATCCATCATGTGACTCCGGCTCTAGGTATAGCCCCGAGTCTAGGTCTCCTCCTCTAAAGGACTTGGATAAGTATTTGGATCGTCGTGATGATTTCCCATCAGGTGGCATATCTCGTGCTCCACCTCCAGCTTTTGTTGCTACTCAGCGGTTGACCTCTGCCTATTGCAGTCGATCGTCGGACCATGAGCACTAAAAGAGTGATTTTTAGACTTATTATCACAAACCTGGCAAAGAAACTACTAAAGCCTAATCATATCTATGGAACAAAAACTTGTCGCTAGCGCTCGAATGGCTGAACTGAAGGACCAATTTCCAAATATCTGCTTTGATGGGCTTAAGTTTGTGCCCAACTTGAAAAGAATTCCATTTGTTGTCCAAGAGATGACCATTGCTTGCATGACTAATATTCATAATCAATACAACGAATGGTCACGAGTAGCTGAAAAAATCTCCAAGGTATCGAGGGAAAGGCATCTCGAAATCGAGAATCGGAAACTCCTTGAGGCCGAAAACAAAAGAATCATCACTCATCTTGATGCTGAGGTTTAAAAACCAATAAATCTCAAGCCAAAGCTAAGAAGAAGGCAGAGGATGCCATCAAAGCATTCGAAGATCAGAGGACCAAGCATCGGGATGATATGGAGAAAGCATTCCATCGGAACCATGATATCGTGTTAGAAAGAGATGCCGCAAACAAGAGTGCGGCTGAAATGAAGACCAAGCTTGATCATGAAACAAAGGAGAAGTAGGAGGCACATCAACAAGCTTAGGATTACTGCGACGAGCTTCTTAGTGCTAAAGAAGAGAAGGACAAGGTGGTCGAACGTACCAGGGACATATATGCGCTTGTCAAGAGGGAGATTGAGGCCGTAGGGCAGCGAATGATGGATAGGTCTGAATCAGGGCTCATCAAATACAATGCCAATATCTCAAGTTCCGCAACCTGGAATGGCTTGGTGATGATTATCCTAGGGTTCTGGTCTTGGCTTGGGAACAGATTGTCTTGGAAAAGAAAGCATTCCTGAAAGATGGCGAGGTGGACATTGCTCAGTTGGAGAAGGAGATATTGATAGACGACGAGGATAGTATGCTGAGAAAAGGTGAGAACATTCTTCATCCGGAGCGAGCTACCACTATAGAGAAAAACTTGAGCGAAGGCTTAAGATCAACGCCACATGATGCCACTGCTAGCCAAACACCTGGGCTCCAAGCTTCTCTAGATTCATCCTCTGGTCCTGGGTATGATCCAATGAATCCCAAGATGCATAAGCCTACTATCCTTTCTCCCATTCTAGAGGAAAATTCTGGTGGCACTCTGGCCCACTTAAAACCCCAAACACAATAAGGTATCTCACTGACTTCCCCTGTATTTCAGAGGATTGACATAACGTCGATTGACGTCACTAATCTATCTTTCTATATCTCTCAAGTTTTAGGTTGGCCCTAGATCGCTCCTCTTCCTGAAAAGGACTCTCGGTCGGGACAACAAGCATCTGCAATGGAATCAGTAACCATTACAAATTCAACAGCTATTCCAACTATCCCGGTTGAAGAAACTCGTGGCTATGATAAGCAAATTATTTATGCTTTGCTTGATGAGGGGACTGGTGGGACTTAGGAAGCTTAGATCGATGAGGATGTTGTGATAACCAAATTTTTTGAGGCCCTATCGGGTCGTACCATGAGTCAACTTGAATGGGAACTTGGCCTTGCCAAAGAGGCTAAGCTGGAGAAAATTGAGAAACAAATCCTTCTTGCTACAGTGATTAAGCAGGAGAAGTTCAATGCTATCCCTCCTCCTTTATCGATCGCCTTGCTTGGGCAGACTATCTTTGCTCTGGTCCATATTCCTCCGCTGGTAGCACTCAAAGCATACCTATGGGATCTTCGCAAAGCACTCCAATCACCATTCCTCCATCTAGGAGCACTCAAAGTGTTCCTACTGGATCATCGCAGAGCACTTCACCCAATGGGAAATTAAGTGGAGAAAGAGTAAGCAGCTGAAAGAAGGCAGCGCGCCTTCTTCTATGGAGAAGAAGGTGAAGAAAGAAAGAAAGAAGAAAACCAAGAAGTGATCGTCTCTCTTCTTTATGCCTTTTGGTTGTATAGCAGTACTTAGGCTTTTTCTAGTTCCCCTGCTTTTTTTAACCAGTGTTATGCGGATTCGACCTCCGCTTTTGTTTTCTTGCTTAGGCATAAATAAACTTGCACTTAGCTTTCTAAGTTTCATTTTGAATGTTAATAACATAGACTTTTTTTGTCCAACCTTTATGTGAATTTGCCGAAGTTGTTTTATAAATGCACTTTCCTTTCAATGTACTTGTGATCCATTCCTTTTAGTGATTATCGTCGAACTAAATCCTTTAGCCCGCTATGTAACTTACCGGCCTTTCATCGCTCTTGCAAACATAAAGTAATTATTGAAGTGCCAAACTCTGGGCATTAGTTGAGGTTTTACCACTTAGAAAAATGGTCCAGGTATCCTTTCATGGGATAACGATACTCAATTGCGCCGAACTCCGGGCGCTAATTCTAAATTAAATACTTAATAACGTAGTTCGCACATCCTCATTTTGGATGTTTATTCCCAATCGCACCCAACTCTGGGAATCGATTCAAAGTTCATTGGTAAGATCCATCTTATGTCAGTATGGACCTTCAGTTTCGCCTGCTTCGGGAAAAATGTTAAGAGTTGGACAGTCTTATCATATCTATTTTCGTTTATACTCACGCCCATAATCCGAAGATAAGAGTTGACCGAGTGAATGGTCGTATCACGTTCACTTTAGGTTTATACTCCTGCCCCCACATCAAGGGAAAAATTAAGTGTATGGACGGTCATATCACATCCGGTTTGAGTTTATACTCCTGCCCCCATTACAAGGACAAGAGCTGGCTGATGGATAGTTGGAACTTGTCCATTTAGTTTATACTCATGCCCGCAATCCGAGAACAAGAGTTGGTTGGTATCTATCTCCGGATACCTAGGAGAACTTCGAGGGTTCGATCATGAACCATGGAAGTTTTGGTTGGCACCTATCACCGGGTACCTGCACACCTGCATTACTCACATATAGATTCACTTGAGTCAATCAAGTCACAACTCTTACGTAATGGAAAGACAGAGTCTTGGACTCGAAAAGCTGTTTTATTTCATAAAAGATGATAAATGACGGAATATGTCTTATTACATGGCTCTAGCCAATTATCTACAAATTTATTTCTAAGTGAAATAGCGTCAAAAGTATTCGCTATTCCTTATCCTCGGGAGCGAAATCTCGTCTATCGTTGCGAGCCTAAAAGTTCCATCTCCAAGCTTCTGCTCTACTGTGTATAGACCTTCCTAGATCGGTCCCAAGTTTCCAGGGCCAGCGAAGATTCGTTTGAGAACTAGGTCGCCAACTTCGAAGGTTTGATTCCTGACCTTACTGTTGTAATATCATGCGACTTGGTGTCGGTATGCAGCTGCCCTCAACTCAGCTGCGTCGTGCTTTTCATCGATCATATCAAGAGACTCTAGCAGGAGTTTCTCATTTGTCCATGGATTGTAGTGGATCACTCAATGAGAAGGTACTTCCAAATCAATAGGAATCATTGCCTCTGATCCATAGGCTAGGGCGAACGGAGAGTGTCTAGTCGCTGACTTGTGAGTTGTTCGATAATCCCGTAGTACTACTGGAAGTTCATCTACCCACTTGCCCGTGGCCTTTAATAACCATTTCTTAAGAATGGACTTGATAATCTTATTTACAACTTCAACTTGTCCATTCGTTTGGGGATGTGCCACCGCAACAAATCTCTTCTCTATGCGATGCTGGTGGCAGAAATCTTTGAACTCAGTACTATCGAACTGGTTCCCGTTATCTGTAATGATTGCCCGTGGAACTCTAAAATAACAAATGATATTCCAAACAATAAAGTTGATTACTTTCTTTGTGGTGATCGTGGCCAACGGCTCTGCTTCAGCCTATTTGGTGAAGTAGTCAACTGCGACAATGGCGTACTTCGTGCCACCTTTAGATATCGACAACGCACGATGATATCAATTCCCCAAACTGCAAACGGCCAAGGACTAACCATTTGAGTAATCTCTGTCGAGGCTCTCGGTATTTTAGCAAATCTTTGGCACTTATCACACTTTCGGGTGTAATCAGTTGCGTCTCGGTTGACAGTTGACTGGAAGTATTCATAGCAGAGGATCTTCTTCGCTAGGGTTTGCCCCCTGGTATGGTCGCTATAGGTCCCTTCATGGACCTCTTTTAGAACTCGCTTGGCCTCGTCGC
Organism: Allium fistulosum; assembly: GCA_030737815.1. Classification (NCBI taxonomy): domain Eukaryota; kingdom Viridiplantae; phylum Streptophyta; class Magnoliopsida; order Asparagales; family Amaryllidaceae; genus Allium; species Allium fistulosum. Next base: position 906,900,287 of record CM060908.1, read on the forward strand.
GGGCGACACAACAAAGCATAAGGACAGAGAAACCCTTCCTATAAAGTACTCCTTCATGCATGATATATCTCGAAGCTTGTCAAAGGAGATTTCGTTGTATATTCCTTCTCTCCTCAAGGATTCCTCTTTGCAAATAATCTCTTATTGGAGTCATCCATGACTCCCTTTCGGGTTTAACCTCCAAGATCCAATCGGCATCCATTTGGTCGATGCTCAAAGTTGATAGTACTTCCATGGGGACCAGGCCCATGAGCTGCACATCTTCGGAACTACCTAACTTAGCCAGTGAGTCGGCCTTCTCATTTTCCTCTCTAGGAATATAAACGATCGTGTAATATTTGATATCACTGAGCAGCGTCAGGACCTGGTTTAGATAAGGAGCTAGTCTCGCTCCTTTTTGCTTGAAACTCTTTACGAACTTGGCAAACCACAGTTGGGAGTCTTAGAAAATATGTAAAGTCTTTAATCCAAGCTCTTTGGCAATCCTGAGTCCTGCAATCAAGAACTTATATTCAGCTTCATTGTTTATTGCCAGAAAGTCAAGTTTCAAGGCGTAACAGATAGGGTGCTCCTCGAGAGTGACAAGTACAACTCCAACACCGAACACCATTCATTAGATGCATCATCCGTGTATATCTTCCATCCAGTACCTTTAACACCACAGCTCTTTGGAGGATCATCTCGTGTAGTGGATTCAACTATGAAATCCAGCAACTTGACCCTGGGTTGCTCTCCAAGAGTGACATGTTATGTGGGATTGGCTCAATTCAATGTTCCGTTTCAACAGCCTTCTAGCATTTTCAGGTCGTCGCTTCGCAAAGGCTGGTCGGTCAAAACATTGATCGAATGAGCTTGAAAGTAAGGGCGAATCCTTCTCAAAGTGATCAACATGCAGTATGCGAGCTTCTCCAGCCTTAGGTAATTTCTTTCTGCTACCGTCAATCGCTTACTAATATAATAGACCAGTCACTGGATACGGGATTCCTCTTATACGAGTGCGGCACTCAAAGCATGTATCGATAGTACCAGGTATATAAACATGTCTTCGTCATCCAATGACTTCGAGAGAATGGGGGGTCTCTCCATGTGATCCACCAGAGCTTGGAATGTGTCTTTACACTCACGATTCCACTCGAAATTCCTTTTTCCATTCTTAATGACGTCAAAGAAAGGAATGCATTTATCAATGGCTCTAGAGATGAACCGACTCAGGGCGACGACCTTTCCATTCAAGCTTTGGACTTCCTTGATCGTCTTTGGAGCCTTAATCTTTTTCAATACCTCGATATTTTCAGGATTGGTTTCAATCCTATGGGAGTTCACAATGAAGCCCGAAAATTTCCCTTACGCAATGCCAAAAGAACATTTCAAGGGATTGAGCTTCATCCCATATTTTCAAAGGATGCCAAACTTCTCTGCTAGATCATCAGTATGGTTCATCGAGCGCCGAAACTTTACAAGCATGTTATTCACGTAGACTTCCATCAAACGTACAATCTAGTATTTGAACATTCGGTTCACGAGCCTTTAGTAAGTTGCTCCTGCATTTTTTAATCCAAAGGGCATAAACATATAGCAATATAGTCCGAGGTTGGTTATAAAGCTGGTGTCTTCCTGATCCGAGATGTGCATTGGGATTTGGTTATATCTAGAGTACACATCCTGTAACATCCCCTATTTGGGGGCCCAAAACTAACTGCTATGAATGCTGCAGTCGTCCATAGTTACTAATTCTCGGTGACCAAATGCGGTAATGTTAGATGCATTGATATACCAGAAACACATGAATATGAAAAAAAATTAAACTCAATTTAAAACAAATTTCTCATTTCATTTCAGAGTCATTACATAATCTCACACATAAGAGATGTTCAGAGAAATTACAATTTATTACAAAATACGCCAAGAGCGACATATGAAAATGCCCCCTTGGTTGATCAGAGTCTAAATATAGGCACTAAACAACTTTTCCATTGCATCCAATAACACAGCGGAATCAAACAGAAAGAACTCCTAATAGCTAGCTTGCCTCCTGCACATCTCCAGAAGCTTATTCCTCTAAAGGAGAACCTAAAAATCTTGACTCTCAAACTACTCAAAATCAATTGAGCACCTGAGAGTTTAAGGGGAAAATATAAACTTCAAGTCAGACAAAAAGTCTAGTGTGAATAATAACCAACCATCTTGAACCATAAAGATATCTAGTGAGACCACGCCGCTTAGCGGAACGGGTTTTCCCCTCACTAGTATCTTAACTCAATTTATAATAACCATATACTTTGCACCTGCATCCATAATGGTTAAGACATAACATAATAAAAATGTATCATGATGATATGCAAACATGCAATATGCTCTGAATTTCCCATCCCATTTACCTGACTATCTTTCTCAAGATATAGTTTCTAGGGTCACCATTAATCTATTAGTTTTCATGGGCTGACTAATAACCTGTTCCAAACTTATGGACTATCTATCTTGTTCCATAGTTTTCATGGGATTACTAAGAACATATTGGTGTCTACCAATAACATCATCCAATCATAGTTTTCATGGGACCACCATGAACCTATTGATCTCTATCAATAACCTATTTCGAACATAGTTTTCATGGGATCACTAAGAGCCTATTGGCCCTTGCCAATAACAGTTTCCATACATAGTTTTCATGGTCTTACTAAGAACCTGTCTAAACCAATGATCTTTGATCAGCTTTGGGAATCCTATATTCCGGTCTATCTGACCTTTTGTATGCAATTCTACTCACACAGGAGTAAATTCAATGTATATTCACTATTGGGTCAACCTAGCCAGTTATCCTACCCTCAACACCCTAAATGCAGTTATGGTTTAATAATGAAGTGAATTATGATTACAGAAGCATACATGATAACGGATCAAAACATAACAATATAAACATCCATGATCTAATTCCTTGTAATCATTTTTGTTATCCCGCCTTTTGGCAAGGCCGTGACACCAAGGATTTAACTAGAAAACAGTAACAGATCGTCTTGGAAGTCGGTTGCACGTAAGGATCGCTACGGATATCGATGAAATTTGTTCGAGTCCGGATCGGGCTATAATCGATAAGGCACGTCAAGTAAAGCCGTGGGAACCAACGATCCAAGTTTCAAGGCAATCCGAGTTCGTATGCTCGAGATATTGTCGACAAAGGATGGAGTAGAGCTTCCTTAGTTCGAATCCATAGGCGAACTCTATGTTCGAATCCAACAGACAAGCTTTACCTCGTATCCATGAAGAAGAGACTAGTTCGAATCGATCAGAGGAGGATTGCTTCGACTCCATCAGGCAGAATCAGTAGCTTCGAATCGATTGAGGCATTCACTACGTTCGACTACATCAAGCAAGCCTTCATGTGCCTTGAGTTCGAATCCACCCTCGCCTACACCAAAGTTCGAATCCATCAAAGGAAGGAACCTTCGAATCCATGCATTCGAATCCCCAGGCCAAGACAACTTCGAACCGGTCCATAGCTACGAGTCTAACTCGATTCGAACGGACATTAGTCTCATCGATTCGAAGGAAGAGGTCCTTCGAATCCATTACCTCGACTCCACCATCTTCGAATCCAAGTCGTGGATTCGACCCAGTCAATGCGGAATGCAAAGCGGACCGATGCGAAGAAAGCGCACCATGTCACCATCTTCACGAGCAGGAGGATCGATTCGAACGAATCGATTCGAGCATATCGATTCGAACGACTCCAGAATACGAAAAACACCAACTTGAATCGATCATAACTCGAGTTCTACAAGTCCAAATCCCATGAAATTTTCACAGAAGCTCAAACACGTGATGAAGAATGTACACACCAAATTTCAGCTCGATTGGATGATTTCTTGATCGATTCGAACCAAGGGTCGAATCGATCCCAAAGTGGGCCCGGATCTCCAGATTTCGGCCATGTGGGCCCCCTGACGTACCAGAACTGGTCTCCCCTCATTTTAGGCGAAATATCAGCCTCCTACACCTATAAATAGAGCCCCTGGTCATTCAGAAAAGGGGTCGGATAATTCTAAGTACTGAAGAGCGCCCAGATTCTGCCAGATTTACTCCAGAATACCGCCGCTGCTTTAGATTGACACTTAGCATTTGAATTCAGTTGTATTACATTACTGACCATTGTAACCTTCAAGTATCGAGCAATAAAATCTTCAAACTTCATAGTGGACGTAGGCAAAACGCCGAACCACTCTAAATCGCTTGTCTTTGCAATTTACTTTCTGTTATTTGGAGTTTTTGTTAGATAATCCACAGTTTTAATTTTCATTCTTCACTTTTATCTCTTCAAAAACTTCCGAAGAGTGTTGTGCCCATTTTTGGTACAAACACTTTGGTGCTTTCACCGAGAAAAAACCAGCTTTTTTCTCCTGCTCCTTGGATCTACCATCGATACCGGATTGCACAAATCCAAGAGGAAGATCCAGATCTTCGATTCACAGTCCTTCCATTCTACTCAGATTTGCATAAAATCTAGGAAAAGGATTCATCGTTCAAAATGGTTAGCACGAGAACCACATCTGCAGCTCCAGGACAAGAAGGTAGGGATGGACAAAATCCTGCTCAACAGCAGCCACCCAACCAAGACAACACTGCCCACTCGGATCCGTCTGGGGCAGTCACTAGACAAGAATTTCAGGTGTTACTCCAAGAGTTGACTCAGAGTCGGCAACAGTTAGCCGAACAGTTACGAGCCAATATTGAATTGACAAATCAACTGAACCGCCAGGGCCGTAGGAGGTCCAGAAGGGATGATGTTTCCCGCTCACCCACTGAAAGTTCTGCCTCATCTGACTATCATCGTAGATCTACCCGTCCCCGATTAGACGGAGATTATGCTCAGACTACGGGATATCAGCCCACCCTGACTGTCGGGCAATTGAGGGTAGGACCATCAACTAGCTTCCAGGCTGGGCCATCGGCACGAGGTGGCCGCACTCCACAATATACTACGGACAATCATGTCACAGCAGCAACAGCAGAAACAAGGGTCGATACCCGATATCTTCCAGATTCGGGTAATCAACAGCAAGGACGTACTTCTGAACCATACGTCCCGGAAGACGCTGAGCCGAGGAGGCGAAACTTGGACCGTCGACAGCGCCCGGTCCAAACTCGCATTGTGGAACCCGACCACACCTTAGCTCAGCATGCTCAAAATGTAGCAATGCCAGACATCTCGACTATGATATGTCAGATGATCCGTGAAAGCCAAGGACTTACCAATGACGATTGGGGAATTTCTCGAAGCCATACTCCTTTCACGGACGAGATACTATACGCTGAACCTCCTCGGCGATTCAGAATGCCAACTCTCCCTATGTACGAAGGAAGTTCTGATCCCAATCAGCACATACTGAAATACGAATGGTCAATGAGCGCCGCAAGGGCCGACGATGCAGTGAAATGCCGCAGCTTCCCCATTTCACTGGGAGGAATTGCAACAATGTGGTTTACAAGATTACCTCCAAGATCTATTTCGTCATTCGACCAGTTGGCTAAGAAATTTGTTGAACAGTTCCGTATGCATGTTGCCAGACCCAAAGATGTTAACACCCAGTCCAATGTTACCCAGGCTCGTGGGGAAACATTAAGGCGTTACTTGGAGAGATTCCATGCGGCATGCGTGGAAATTAGTAATCCCAACGACAACTCAATTTTAATGGCATTGACAAAGGGAATTGATCCCGATTCTGAATTTGGAAACTGGTTAGCCGGAAAACCCCCCGCATCGTTGGACCGTTTCTACTCCAAAGCCGCTCAATTCTTACGGCAAGAGGATGCGAAACAGTCTAGGAAGCAGGACGATGCAAAACCCGGAAGTGAGGGAATACAAAGCAATGTCGTAGTTAAACAGTCCGGTGACAATTCCGGAAAAGTCCAGTTAAACATACAGAACAAACAAACTCAGCCAAGAGGTGGCAATGGTCAGAACAAGAAGAGAGACCCGAATCCAGGCCCACGGCGTAGGGCTCCGATGTTTGAAAGTTATACACCGTTAAACACATCACTGGAAAATGTGTACCTGCAAACCTGCAACACAGAACAGTATAAGAAACCCGCTCCGAAGCGGTCATCAGAGAGGCAGATTCAGACGGGAAAGTTTTGTAGGTTTCATGAAAGCTATGGCCACAATACTAATGACTGTCGCCATTTGCAAGATCTCATAGAAAAGCTGATCAGGGAGAGGAAGTTAGATCAATTCGTGCGGGCGCCGCAGTCTGGTGGTGCGGGCCCATCGAATCCAAACCGTGCGCAAGATCAGGAAAGACAAGAGGAACCCGCTCGTACAGGCGGGAGGCTAGTTATCAATACCATAAGTGGTGGTCCTCATCCAGCGGACAGGAGCTGGAGGGAAATGGAGTCGTATGCTAGCTCTATCAGGTATGCGAGCTTCGAATGCTGCAGTAATTGTGAGGATGGAACCCCGGCTAAGCAACAAAAAACGATGTCTGACGATATCATATTCAGAAGCAGGGATGCTGACAAAATCGAAGCCCCAACGATTGATCCACTGGTCATATCTGCCCAGGTTGGTCCTGCTTGGATGAAGAGGATCCTGGTTGACAGTGGGAGTTCTGTAAACATTCTATTCAAGCGAGCTTACGACTTAATGAAAATGGAAGCAAAGGACCTGAAACCCTGCCAATCCCGGGTTCATGGCTTCAATGGCAGTGCAACAATACCTACTGGAATAGTGGAACTACCAGTGGAACTGGGGATCGGAGAGCGCAGGAGAGTCCGACTGCTGCAATTCGTTGTTCTTGACATTGCTTCACCGTACAACGCATTCCTGGGTCGACCAGCCCTTGCTGATTCAGGGCAGCCATTGCCCCGTGGTGTTTAACTTTAAAATTCCCAACCGATCATGGTATAGGAATCGTTCAAGGAGATCAGGCAGTAGGAAGAGCCTGTTATGTTGCTGAATTGCGAGAAGCACAGAAGAAGGAGAAAGGAAAGGGCGTAGAGGAATCTCTCTGCGTCCGTTTTACTGATAATTGACAGCTAACGCCTGGGCCCCGGCCCGGGCACCATTACCAATTCCTTAGAGATCTTGACCCTAGAGATAGCGAAGATAAAGATGAAGTAGAAGAGAATCAAGCGTCTCCAGCCGAACTGACTGTGGACGTCCCGGTCAGTGAGGATGACGACTCGAAAGTACTAAAAGTTGGATCTCAACTGGGAAAACAGATACAACAGGAATTGGTTGAATTTCTTCAGGCGAATCTTGATGTCTTTGCCTGGACGCACTCCGACATGTGCGGAATCTCACCGAACATTGCTAGTCACTCTTTGAATATTGATCCGCGACATGTTCCGGTCAAGCAAAAGAGGCGTGGTATGGATCCAGAGAGATCTGCCGCCCTTAAAGAAGAAATTGACAAATTGCATTCAAATGGTTTCATCCGAGATGCTCTATACCCAGAGTGGGTGTCAAATCCGGTAATGGTTCGGAAACCAAACGGGAAGTGGCGAACTTGTGTCGACTACTCTGATTTAAACAAAGCCTGTCCAAAAGATAGTTTTCCACTTCCCCGAATTGACCAACTCGTTGACTCGACTGCAGGTCACGAATTGTTATCCTTTATGGATGCTTATTCCGGTTATAATCAAATACCCATGCATCTACCCGATCAAGAACATACTAGTTTCGTAACCGATCTGGGACTCTACTGTTACAGAGTCATGCCCTTTGGTTTAAAGAATGCCGGAGCAACTTACCAACGTTTGGTTAATCGAATGTTCGCTGATCAGATCGGGAAGACCATGGAAGTCTATGTGGATGACATGTTAGTTAAGTCTCGATTTTCCACAGATCACGTCAAGGATTTAAATTCAATGTTCTGTATCTTACGTGAGTATGGAATGAAGCTTAACCCGCTAAAATGCCACTTCGGCGTCGCATCCGGAAAGTTTCTAGGGTTCATCGTTAACGCTCGTGGGATAGAGGCAAACCCCGAAAAGATCTGGGCAATAAGGAATTTGCGAACTCCAAAGACCATCAAGCAAGTCCAGAGTCTCAACGGGAAGGTAGCAGCGCTAAGCAGGTTCATCTCGAAATCCACTGATAAATGCATTCCTTTCTTTGATCTAATCCGGAAAGGGAAACGAAACTTTGAATGGACCACGGAATGTGAAGGCGCATTCCGATCGCTGGTTCAGCATCTCTCTACGCCACCAATTTTGTCGAAGCCAATTGACCACGAACAATTATACCTTTATCTGGCGGTGTCGGAGCATGCGATCAGCGCTGCTTTGGTCCGGGAAGAAGATCGAGTGCAGAAACCGGTCTATTATGTCAGTAAACGATTGACCGGAGCTGAGAGAAATTACCCCAGGTTGGAGAAACTGGCTTACTGCTTGGTCATTGCCTCGAGAAAGCTTCGTCCTTATTTCCAAGCACATCCGCTTACTGTGTATACCGATCAGCCGTTACGACAGGTCCTCACGCGGCCTGAGACGTCTGGAAGGTTACTCAAGTGGAATATTGAACTGAGCCAATTCGACATTACTTATGCTCCGCGGAGAGCCATTCAAGGGCAAGTCCTAGCTGACTTCATAGCTGAATTTACTGTTCCTGACGAATTACCTGAAACCAGCGAGTCTCCTGAATATGTCTGGAAACTCTATACAGATGGTGCATCAAACGATCGATGTTCAGGCGCTGGAGTTGTACTAGAAACCCCCGAAGGTCGATCCATATGTTATGCTTTGAAGTTTGATTTTCACGCAACCAACAATGAAGCCGAGTATGAAGCCCTGTTGGCTGGGTTAAAGCTTGCCAGAGATCTGAAAATTATCGCTATAGAAGTTTATTGTGATTCACAGTTGGTTGTATGTCAGGTATGGGGAGAATATCAAGCGAGAGATCGAAGGTTAGCTGCTTATCTAGCCCGAGTTCAGGAAGCGCTGGATCAGTTTGATTATTATGCTATTTACTACATACCACGAGATCGCAACCAAAAGGCCGATTCATTGGCAAAGTTGGCCAGCACAGGTTAAGCACAGCAAATGGGACTCGTCCCGGTCGAAACGTTGCCTTTCCCAAGCATCGATCAAATCAAAACGAATGATGTGTTAGAGACCTTTCCCAGCAGAGAATCATGGATGACTCCGTATCGAAATTACATTGAGGATGGGATATTGCCTGAACACCGAAATGAGAAAAGGCAAATTCTACGAAAAGCTTCGCGGTTCATCATTCAGGACGGGATTATGTATAGAAAAGGTTATTCTGTTCCACTTCTCCGGTGTATCGCTCACGACGAAGTCAAACGAGTGTTACATGATGTGCACGAGGGAGAATGCGGCGACCACACCGGTGGACAAGCACTTGCTAAGAAAATACTCCGATATGGATATTACTGGCCGACAGTGAATCGAGATGCAGCCAATTACGCCAGAAAGTGCGACAAGTGCCAAAAACACGCTCGAATTCCAAGAGCCCCGCCTACCGAGTTAACTCAAATGGTCAGTCCCTGGCCGTTCGCTATGTGGGGTATCGATATCATTGGCGCTTTACCTCTGGCAAAAGGTGGTGCGAAATATGCCATCGTCGCAGTTGACTACTTCACAAAATGGGCCGAGGCTGAAGCTCTTGCAACGATTACGTCTAAGAAAGTGATAAACTTTGTGGTCCGCAATATCATTTGCCGATTTGGACTCCCGCACACCATCATCACCGATAACGGGACCCAATTCGAAAGTTCAGAGTTCAAGAGTTTCTGCCAACGATTTCATATTCATAAAAAGTTCTCTGCAGTCGCACATCCACAAGCAAACGGTCAGGTTGAAGCTGTTAACAAAGTTATCAAATCCATCTTAAAGAAACGACTGGAAAAGGCTGGGGGCAAATGGGTCGATGAACTTCCTATGGCATTATGGGCTTATCGAACAACTCACAAGACCGCGACTGGACACACCCCATTTTCCTTATCCTATGGCTCGGAGGCCGTCATTCCAGTTGAGACAGAAGTATTTTCTCACCGCGTAACTTATTACGATCCGAAAACAAACGCTATATTACTCGCTGAGTCTTTGGATCTGTTGGACGAGAAACGAGAAGAAGCTGATTTAAGAGCGGCCGCTTACCGAAGTCGGGTCGCCCGATTATATAACACCAAAGTTCACCCCCGAACCTTTGATCTCGGTGATCTGGTCCTCAAGAGAGTATACCCGGTTCCTTCACACATGAAACCAAATTGGGAAGGACCGTACGTGATTACGCAACGACTTGGAGATGGCACATTCAAACTATCAACCGTGGACGGTCTAGTTTTACCGAGAGCCTGGAACAGCGAGAGTCTCCGTCGCTATTACATATGACAGGCTTTATTTATTTCATTATGTTTTTTTTATTCAGCAATTTACTTTTGCATTTCGAAATTAGAATTTGTAATAAGGCAACTGAAATGCCACATTTTCTTATTTCAGCAATAAAATGCCATCTCTTCGAGCCAAAGCTGTGATTCATTAAATACAATGTACAACATCACGATGCACGAAGAGTTAAGTTCCATCACATAGTGGAATTTATTCAAGTAGGGAGTGGCTGTGAAGCAATCAACCACTCGCTAAATGAAACCCGAGCTCGGGGGCAAGCCATCACATCAGGCCACGAAAATGGGTTGATACACGACAACCCTTCATTCAACTCCGTACTCCCAGAGTGCGAGGCGGAGTATAAACATTTTACTAAACTCCGTGCTCCCAGAGCGCGAGGCGGAGTATAAACTCACATCTAACTCCGCACTCCCAGAGTGCGAGGCGGAGTATAAACATTTACAAAATCCCAGAGAACTCCGAGAGCGCGAGCTGGGTACAAGACTTTTTACTTAACTCCGCACTCCCAGAGTGCGAGGCGGAGTATAAACATTTTTCTAAATCCCAGAGTACTCCGAGAGCGCGAGCTGGGTATAAATACCAACAAACTCCAGCTTCCGAGAACGCGAACTGGAGTATAAACATTAACTAACTCCGTACTCCCAGAGTGCGAGGCGGAGTATAAACATTTTTCCTAAACCCCAGAGTACTCCGAGAGCGCGAGCTGGGCACAAGCTTTTTACTTAACTCCGTACTCCCAGAGTGCGAGGCGGAGTATAAACATTCCTTAACTCCGTACTCCCAGAGTGCGAGGCGGAGTATAAACATTCCCTAACTCCATGCTCCCAGAGTGCGAGGCGGAGTATAAACATTCTTCCAACTCCATGCTCCCGGAGCGCGAGACGGAGTATAATCATTCATCTAACTCCGTACTCCCAGAGTGCGAGACGGAGTATAAACATTCATCCTACTCCGAACTCCGGAGCGCGAGACGGGGTATAAACATACGTCAACTCCACACTTCTCCCCAATACAGGGGGCAGGACCATAACACATAACAAGTTGAAGACAGAAAGGGAATAGATTTTCATTTCCATTATCAACAAAAAGAATCTGATTACAAAGTGTTTATGAAAAATTCTGCTAGTGGGAGCCGAATCCACATCTATACACGGCTATAGAAAAATCAACAAAATGCTACCCTACGCAACAGAGATTTAAAGAAAGAAGTTCATTCTTTCTTCTTCCTTATCTTCTTCTTCGGGGTAGCTCCACCTGATCCGCTGCCCGATTTCTTCCTCAATCGCTTGCTCTTTTCAGGCTTGCCCTCCGGCAGCGATATAATGTCGACATCTTCCTCAGAGCTGGAGGCAACGGAAGTTCTTCTAGGAGGACGAGCTGGAGGCATAGGAGTAGTAGCAGGAGGAGGGACAGGAGCGGTCTCGATCAATACAGTACCACCCGGCGATCACCATTAACGGGGCAGGCCCGGGCGGACTAGAACCAACATTCCCTGCTGCCATCTCGGCAGCAATCTCAGCTAAAACGTCGTCCTCACGAGGTGCTTGGGCCGCATCGGATGTGCCAATAGCTGGCATAGATAAACTAGCGGCCGGAGCAGCCTCATTCACAACATCGGACGGGTTGGCAGAGGGATCGATGGGTTCATTGAGAAGCTCCTCAATCATTTGAGCGCTGAAAGAAAACATATTTGCATCTCCCTCCTCGCCAATCAAAGTAGAAGTCGTGATGGCTTCAGAAAAAACAACCCCTTGTGTTTGAGGAGGAACCGATAAAGCGAGGGGCGCAGAAACAATAACCTCGGTCACTGAAATACGACAAAACGAAGATTGTTAGCCAAGTGTGTTGCTTAAGGTTCTTCACAACAAAACTACGAGAAGCGTTCAAATACCTTCCTTAGTCTGGACCGAAACATGGGTAGAATCATCGGCGGAAGATAATAACGGTTGGTCAGGATTATATGCAGGAACAGATTGGGGGTCTACCGCACCAGTGGTTTCGGGCAATGTTGGGATTACGGCTCCAACACTTGCCTCGTGATGCGCAGTCCCCGAACCTTCGCCTGTCTCTAGAGATTGGACGCCGAGTTTTTCTTTCGCCATAGAGATTACCACCTCATGAAGGGTCTTCCTCTCATCCTCGGTAAGCAGACGCATCTCCAGTTCAAAGTCGTCAAGTGCTCCATCTGGATGCGCTGCTCTCTTCTCATTCACCAGCCGGGTCCAGGCATTGTACAAGATCATGGAGTCATCTCCCAGCCACGCTAGATTTCTGTGTTCCAGCACATTAGCATTATACGTGACTAAGAGATCGTCAAACTCAGCATCTAGCCTAGACCTCTCCTCCAAGATCTTTTCCTAAATCTCCGCTTCCACAGACTTAGCCTTGACCGCCGCCGTAGCAAGCTCGGCCCTGAGGGATACTGCTTGGTCGCAAGCCTCTTGAGCAGTAGCGTTCGCATCGTCTTTCTCCTTCACCATTTCAGCGAATTTGGCCTTGAGCTCGTTCAGCTCTTTAACGGCTAAGTCTCGCTCAGCTGCAACGGTGGTATTGCGATGGCCCATCTCTTCCACTGTGGCGCAATGTTCTTGTTGCATCCTCGCCAGTTTGGCCACGACACCCTCGTGTTTTTTAAGTGTTTCAAACTCTGACTTTCGGGACGTTTCCACTTCGGATTGAAGAACTTGAATGATACGTTTCTGCTTCGCAATGTCAACATCACGTTCGGCAATGATCTTCGCCCTGTCGAAAGCTACTCTAGAAGCCTTCACGACTGCCTTATACCACTCCTTGTACTGAGCATAGAAGTCGTGGATGTAATTATGAGCAGTGGTCTCAGCTTCCGGAGGGATTCTTTTAAAGTTAGGAGGGAAGATATAGCCATCCATGCAAATTTCCGGATAGTCGTTTTTCATTTGGGCGAGTTTAGCAGCTCCCTCGCTTGTCAACTCAGCCGGAGCTTGTTCAATTATAGCGGCTGCCGTTGGTTCCACTCTTGGCCGTTGAGCGTCAGGCCGAGAAGATTGAGAAGGCAACTGTTGCTGATGAGATGGCCCTGGGAGGTCTACTGGAGCCCTGGGAGGCGGAGGAGAACGAGATCGGGGTCGGTGCCGGTATCCCCGGTCTCTGTCAGAGTAATCATAGCCAGAACGGTTACGCGAGTAATCTCTGTCTCTATCATAACGTTCTTGACTCGAGTAGCCTCGCCCATGGTCCCTATCTGTCTCTCTCCTACGGGAATCATAAAATGGAGAAGATTGACGCACATTCCGAAGCCTATCTAGAGTGGAGCCACGTCCTGACATCTCACCTGCGATAAGAAAAAATTACGGATTAAAATCCCATAAAGCAATGCTTACTATGCAGAAGTCATGAAGTGCCGTGGAAGTGTGTGTAAATGTGTAAACCCCCAAACCGACCGGAAGTGTGGACCGCACTTAAAGGAAAGGGCTCGTTCATATTTAGGACATCTTGTAATTCCTCCAACCCAGGATTATGAGAGATTGATATATAATCTGGGATAGGAATATTGTCAAGCCCTTTGAGAGAATCTCTCGAATGAGAAGGGGCGGCCTCAGAAATCATAACTCCGGAAGCGGGAAGAAACACATCTACAGATTTTCCCCCCTTTGACTTAAGTTTTTTGGAAACGGCGGCCTTGCCTTTCCGTTTTTCTCCCGATTCCTCCAAGTTTCCCGAAAGGTCGGCCATTGGCTCTGAATCCGTATGGGTTCTTTCTTCGTCACTCGCCTCGATTATTCTGATCCCGAGTGACCTCTTCGCTTTTCTCTTCTTGGGTTTCTTTTTATTTTCCTTCTTGGAGACGGACTTTGAAAATCCCTCAACAACTATGCTTTGATTAATGTCGATCAAACCCAGAACTCTTAAGTTGTAGTCGTTCAGCACCGAGTCAATATGCCTCAGCTCGCTTGGGACTTCTTGAAGACTCCGGACGGTATCCTTGAAACGCCCTCCATCGGGCCTAGAGATAATAGCTGAAAAAGGAACGAAATGTCAATTTTAACACCGAAGAGCTATTGGTCAAAGAAACAGGTTAAGGCGCTTACGTCTAGACAACCATCGCTTAGCGAAACCCGGAGGGCACCGAACGTAGAACCATTCGTTCTTGAAATAGCTCAGGCGCGTCCAAGCTCCAACTACAACTTGGCAATTTCTGACTGCCTCCAAAAATGTAAACGACGGGCTATCACCCCTGCTCTTGAAGTTAAATATGTGTCTGATCTCGGAGGGCCTCGGCGGGCGAAAAAGACAGTCCATAAATATTACGAAGACACTATTCAGCAACGCGTGCCCGTTGGGATGAAGTTGTGAAGGAGCGATCCCTAAATATGATAGCATCCTTCTGATATATTGATTGAAGGGAGGAAGAGTTCCAGCCGCACAAGCATGACGGTAGAATGCTGTATATCCTTCAGGCGGATTGTGCGGTCTATCGGTGGTGCTGGGCAATAGTACGTCACCAAGAGATATGTTATGCTTTAAGCATATTCGTCCCAATAAGGATTCAGAAATGTTGGACTGAACCGAGTCAACAGGGTCCTCAATAAATATCGCCTCCGGCAATTCGTCTGGAGCTGGATCGATTATATCGGCAGGGATATCGGGAATCTCCAGCACCGGAGGAGTCGAGCTCTGTACCTCTTGTTGTTGAGAGCTCGAAGATTCCATAATTAGCTAACTCATTAGAAAGCAACATTAAGTTTATGAACAAGCCCGTGCATGCCCCAGTGTAGTGTGTGTGAACGTGTCGTGCAGTGCAAGTATTGTACATCACTCGAGCAAATTTAACAGAATGAAGCGAGATGTTCGTACAACATAACTTGGGAATTTGAGAAAGAAAATGACCGTCATCGCTGACCGTCATTTCCGCACCGTCCAAACGCTACGGACCAACTTCAAGTATAAATCAGTTGTATTATTGGTTAAGTCATAGTTCCATCGACGAGCTTCAAAGGAAATTCAAGTTCATATCTGTTGGTCAAGTTCGATTATGCAAGGCCGAAGCTCGTCGGAGTCAAGTATGCTAAAGTCCATTATGTTCGTCGGAGTACAACCTGAAGTTGGTCGTAGTTCGGATGATGGAGCAAATCATAAGAACAATGGTCTCAGGGGATGAAGGCCTTCGAATCCATCGACACGAATTGATGAGGGTCGAATCGATGAAGTTTGATTCCAGGCGCTTCGAATCCACATGGTTCGACTCGGTGTAACCTTATGATGGAGGAGCCCTTCGAATCCGTGAGCTCCAAGTTACTTCGAATCGATCAATATTCAGTTCCTTCGAATCGATCTAGATAGCGTTACTCTGAATCGATCGAATCGATGCCCTTTTCCTTCAAGTCATCGATTCGAAACCTTGCCCATGGAATCGATTCGAAGATCGTTTATTCCTAGATCAATGCAAAGCAACAGGAAACGACACTCTAATCGCTGGAACCCAAAAGACATCACTCCTCGACTCCTTCGAGTCGACCCACTTCATTCAGATCTTGTCACTCCTTAGAGAATTTCTAAGGCGAGAATAGTTTATTCTTCTCATCTCGAATCGATCCATTGAATACCTGTTTTGATTTCGAGTGAAGGCGTGGAAAGGATCGATCGTTTTGAGGAAAGCACGTTTGTCCTGGCCTAGGAGAAATCGATTCGAAGAAGGAGCTCTCGTAACAGTAAAAAGTAAAAAGTTAAAAGTGAACAGGACCCCGGTATATATAGGGGAAACGAGACCATTCGTCTCCCGGTCAAGCGCAACCGGGAATAACGGGTCTAGCCCATCGATTCGAAGCAGTGTCTTCGAATCGATCACTACAAGTCTAAATCGATTCGAAGCTGACCAGGCGACCTCATCGACTCGGACTCGAATATCTACACCAGATGACTTCGAGACTTTTCCTTCGAATCCGCAGCATCGACTCGAAGCACGGCGTCAGAGGAGCTAGGGGGAACGTTCGACTCCATCGATTCGAACAGTCAAGTTCGAATCCCTCAATTGCGAATCCATCCAAGCATCGAATCCACACAGTGTCGATTCAAAGAACCATCGATTCGAAGCTGTCGATAGAAGATGAACCTGGGTCACTACGCCCCATCGATTCGAAGTGTTTACTTCGAAACCATCAACTCGAGGCGGATCCAGAAACATTGCTTCGCATCCATTAAATACCGCCGGTCAAATAGGCGAATCGTTCCCATATGAAAAATTGCTTGTCCACTCTTGTACCGATTCAGGAGAGGATCAGTACGAGAGAATGATCATACACAATCATAAAAGCAATGTTTTAACTCGAATCTCAAATCGGTCCAGGAGAGGACCGGTGCAGATTTCGATGGCGAACCGAACAGACAACAACTTGCGATCACGCAACGTTAACCAAGGTCAAGATAATACACGTGTGCACGTATTTTTTGATTAATGTTTTGGTCTTCATCGTCAACAGGAATCAAATGTTCATCTCGTCATGACTCAAAAGCCCAGACAGCCAATCACGATTATGCGACAGTCGACAACTGCAATACAGAATGCAACTTTCGATAAAGCATGTCATAATGGCCCAATGAAAGACTGCAGCTTATCAAAGCACGTCATGTTTACACAAGACATACTTTGGGGGGCAAATGTTATCCCGCCTTTTGGCAAGGCCGTGACACCAAGGATTTAACTAGAAAACAGTAACAGATCGTCTTGGAAGTCGGTTGCACGTAAGGATCGCTACGGATATCGATGAAATTTGTTCGAGTCCGGATCGGGCTATAATCGATAAGGCACGTCAAGTAAAGCCGTGGGAACCAACGATCCAAGTTTCAAGGCAATCCGAGTTCGTATGCTCGAGATATTGTCGACAAAGGATGGAGTAGAGCTTCCTTAGTTCGAATCCATAGGCGAACTCTATGTTCGAATCCAACAGACAAGCTTTACCTCGTATCCATGAAGAAGAGACTAGTTCGAATCGATCAGAGGAGGATTGCTTCGACTCCATCAGGCGGAATCAGTAGCTTCGAATCGATTGAGGCATTCACTACGTTCGACTACATCAAGCAAGCCTTCATGTGCCTTGAGTTCGAATCCACCCTCGCCTACACCAAAGTTCGAATCCATCGAAGGAAGGAACCTTCGAATCCATGCATTCGAATCCCCAGGCCAAGACAACTTCGAACCGGTCCATAGCTACGAGTCTAACTCGATTCGAACGGACATTAGTCTCATCGATTCGAAGGAAGAGGTCCTTCGAATCCATTACCTCGACTCCACCATCTTCGAATCCAAGTCGTGGATTCGACCCAGTCAATGCGGAATGCAAAGCGGACCGATGCGAAGAAAGCGCACCACGTCACCATCTTCACGAGCAGGAGGATCGATTCGAACGAATCGATTCGAGCATATCGATTCGAACGACTCCAGAATACGAAAAACACCAACTTGAATCGATCATAACTCGAGTTCTACAAGTCCAAATCCCATGAAATTTTCACAGAAGCTCAAACACGTGATGAAGAATGTACACACCAAATTTCAGCTCGATTGGATGATTTCTTGATCGATTCGAACCAAGGGTCGAATCGATCCCAAAGTGGGCCCGGATCTCCAGATTTCGGCCATGTGGGCCCCCTGACGTACCAGAACTGGTCTCCCCTCATTTTAGGCGAAATATCAGCCTCCTACACCTATAAATAGAGCCCCTGGTCATTCAGAAAAGGGGTTGGATAATTCTAAGTACTGAAGAGCGCCCAGATTCTGCCAGATTTACTCCAGAATACCGCCGCTGCTTTAGATTGACACTTAGCATTTGAATTCAGTTGTATTACATTACTGACCATTGTAACCTTCAAGTATCGAGCAATAAAATCTTCAAACTTCATAGTGGACGTAGGCAAAACGCCGAACCACTCTAAATCGCTTGTCTTTGCAATTTACTTTCTGTTATTTGGAGTTTTTGTTAGATAATCCACAGTTTTAATTTTCATTCTTCACTTTTATCTCTTCAAAAACTTCCGAAGAGTGTTGTGCCCATTTTTGGTACAAACAATTTTCTAATAAAATATGGTTATACCCTTAACCCACTATCCTTGGCAAGGAAAACCTCCTCTAAGGTTTCAAATTTTAAATGCCATTTCAAAACTCTTTTACATTGCCATGGGTTTACCTTTAAAAATGAGATTGAGTTTTCTGATTTGAAAACTAAGGCTTTTGACTAGATCCTTTGGATCATTGTGACATCATGAGTTACCCTCCATCACTCTCCCTTTCGAAAGCATCATTTAGAATCTTAGACATCCTCTTTTGATACCATTAAGAACATACCTTTCGAAAGCATTGGAAACCTTCCTTTCAAAACACTTAAAAATATACCTTTCGAAACACTTAAAAATATACCTTTCGAAGACATTTAGTTCAAGTAAGAATTTATGGAAGCATAGATTTGAAACCATTTGAAAGTATCTCTTTCGAAATCATTGGGTTTAACATTAAATATAACTACTGGGTCAAAGAGAACAGAAGCGAAAAGTATCCTTTTCGAAAGCATTGATCTCATGTAAAAGAATTGGGGAAGAGGATATCTTCGAAACCACCCTTTCGAAACCATTGCCTCCGAAACTCTTATTAAAAGTGGCTAAAACAACCCTTTTGAAAGCATTGAGAAAGCGGCTTTAAATTTTAAAAGAGGCTTCTAAATGATTCGAAATGTATGAATGCGGCAGCTAGGTATCAAATATGTTCAAAAGCGGGAACTATTTTGAAAGGTTCTTTTAAAAACAAAGGCAAGTTGATTGATTCGAAGGCAAATAAAAGTGGCTTCAACCCCTTTAAAAGCATGCCTTCGACACAGACCCTTCCGCCTTTCTTCAATCCACTAAGTACCAATTGCTTGATACTATATGCATTGGTTTCGAATATGTGCGAAAGGTCTACTGGGCACGGTGACGGAAGCAAGCAAATGGAAGTGGCGAAGTTGTAATTCGAAACAAAACTGATTTTATGTCTTTCAAAGTAATTCCTTTTTACCTAACTTGCCTAATTCGTCAAAATATAACTAATTGCCGATTCTTTATCAAAATTCTTTTCTAAAAAAGGCTGCCGAATTCAACACTTAACAATTGAAAATGTTTTAGCAAATAAGCCCTTCTCTTTAACAAAACAATTAAAACATTTAAGTCCTCTGACTTAAATAATTTGAAAACCATAGTAAAACACTTAGAAAAAATTCCCACAAATCATAATTATTCACTTTTAATATGTTTTCTAACATATATAAATTTCTGACCCAAAAACATTACTTAATTGCCTTAAATAATTTAAACCCAAAATTAACTATTTCTTTTCATTAAAAATTGATAATAAAATATCCATAGCTTGGAATATTATGAAAATTTAAACCCATCTCCAAAATAAAGTTTTACATAATATATTCAAAAATCATGGCATTTGGAAATCATTTTGCATGATTTTAGCCTTAAAACCGAACTAGATTATTCCATCAAATCCTTGTTTAAAATTATAACATGGCATTTAAATCAAAACATATCATCATTCATCCAATCGTACGGTTTAAACCTTAAACCCGAATTAAAACATTCAAGATGGCTTATATGAGACAGTTTAGACATTATTCATCTTGTTTGGATAAGGAACTTGAGATTTGTTCTTACTTTAATCTTCCTAGCTTGAATCTTAGCTTCTAATTGGATTTTGCACTTCTTCTTCTTAGGGTTATGGTTGCCCTTGTTTTCCTTTTGTTTATGTTTTTGTTTTTGTAAGAATGTAATGAGAATGAAAAGATTGTAGGGGTTTTAGGGGTTATAAGGTTCGGCAATTCCCATATTACCATTGCCTTATTCTCTTAAGTATTTAACTTATAAACCATTTTTATAAATCCATTTAGGTAAGGCACGACCCTAATTAGTTTTCAAATCTCAATTCCCTTATTACTCTAGTCTCTACATTATTCTATTTAATTTATCTAATTCAATCTTCTGAATAATGCTATTCAAAATTAGGGGTGTTACAAGCTCCCCTCCTTAAAGAATTTCGTCCTTGAAATTCAGCAAGGACTAAATACTAATCATAGCAATCATTTGTAACATCTCCTAACTAACATATTAGCTTACCTAACTAGCAAAAAGTTTACATATATCAGGTATAGCACATACCCTTATAATAGATCAGGATAAGTATCTCTAATCCTATCTTATGTCTCCCAAGTACAGTCCTTCTCGTTGTCCCTCTAATGAACTTTCACCAACTTGACTGTCTTATTTCTTAACCTCTTCTCATCTCTCGCTACAACATAAAATTGTTACCTAACAAAGGTCAGATCTGGTTCTACTATTAAGTCTTCCAATGTAGTCGGAGGAATAGTAGTCTCTAGATCATGCACATGCTTATGAAGATGAGACACATGAAACACATTATGGACACCTACCAAACTGCTCAGCAACTCAATTCTGTATGCGAGCTTTCCGATTCTCTCTATAACTGAGAACAGTCCACCATATCTTGGTGCTAGTTTCCCTGATTTTCTGAATCGCACCACACCCTTCATCGGTTATACCTTAATGAAAACCCTATCTCCAACTGAGAACTCTAGATCCTTACACCTCTTATCAGCTTAAATTTTTTGTCTAGACTAAGCTTCCATCATCCTACCTCGGATCAACTCAATCTTCTTTGTTGCCTCTCTCACTAGGTCTGGACCTAAGACTAATCTATCTCCAGTTTCCAACCAACATGCTGGTGATTTGCATGGCCTTCCATACAAAGCTTCGAAAGGCGCCATTTCTATACTAGTATGATAACTTTTATTATAGGAAAACTCAGCTAAGTGTAGGTGATCTTTCCATGATCCACCAAAATCTAGGACACAAGCTCTTAACAAATCCTTAAGTACCTTGTTGACTCTCTCTGTCTGCCCATTTATCTGAGGGTGATAATCAATACTCATCTTGATCTTGGTACCTAACACATTTGTAAACTCTTCCAGAACACGCTAGTAAACAAAGTATCTCTGTCACTTACTATATTACTAGGAATCCCATGCATTCTAACTTTTTCTTCATAAACAATTTATCTAGCCGTCCTGATTGACTTAACTGGAGAAATGGGCACTCTTAGTCAACCTGTCCACTATGACCCATATACTTTCATATTTTCGATTCGACCTTGGTAACCCGTCTATAAAATCAATGGATATCGAATCCCATTTTCAAACTGGTACCTCCAAAGGTTGAAGCAACCCACTCGGCTTCTGATGTTCGGACTTTACTTGTTGATAGTTCGCACACTGCTTTACCCACAAGCCAACATCCTTCTTCATACCTTCCTAGTAGAAACTCCTTTTCATGTCATGATACATCATGGTTCCCCCAGGAAGAATCGTAAATTTTAATCGATGACATTCCCTTAGAACTTCTCTCCTTAAGTCCCCAATATTTGAAACACACAACCATTCCATCTTTCTCCACCATCCCCTCTGCTCAAGACTAAAATCTTTTAGATCATCAATCTCCAATCCAACCTCAAGCCTTTTAATCTTCTCGGCTAATAGTGGATCCTCTTTCTACTTTGAAGCAATCCTTTCTATCAGTACTGGTCGAACTTCCAAGCAAGATAACATGGCAGTCCTTTGACTAGAACTAGCAGTCGATCTTAGCTGCACTCTACAAGTAGTCAAAGCCTCTAGGTGCTTCTATTCTGTTAACATAGCTAACACCACATTCTGATATTTTCTGCTAAGAGCATCCATTACTTTATTTCCTTTTCCAGGTTTATACTCTATACCAAAATCATAAGCTGCTAAAAATTCCAACCACCTCTGCTGCCTTATATTTAACTCCTTTTGAGAGATTAAATACCTTAAGGACTTATGATCTGTGTATAACTCAAATCTCTCCCCTAAGAGATAATGTCTCCACACTTTTAGTGTGAAGATCACCGCTACCAACTCTAGATCTTGAGTAGGATATCTCACTTCATGTGGTCAAAGCTGTCGTGAAGCGTAGGCAATAATTTTACCTCTCTGCATCAACACAGCCCCTAATCTGGTTCCACATGCATCGGTATACACTACTAATCCTTGATTCCCGTCTGGAACTACTAACACAAGCGCGTTGGTCAACAAGTGATTTAACTTAAGGAATGTTTCCTCACATTTGTCTGACCAAATAAACTTTACGTCCTTCCTGGTTAGCTTAGTCAAAGGTGCTACTAACATAATAAATCCTTAATAAACCTCAGGTATTAACCAGCAAGCCCAAGAAAACTTCTGATCTCAGTCGTCGTCTCTGGTCTCTTCCAGTTGTTAACAGCCTCGACCTTATCCGGATCAACTACATACCTTTCTATGAAACCACGTGACCAAGAAACTTAACTTCTTTCTTCTAGAAATGACACTTTGAAAACTTCACTTCCAGTTGATGCTACCTCAGCATCTCAAGCACTACTCTGACATGAACTTCATGCTCTCTTTCATCCATAGAGTATATTAAAATGTCATCTATGAATACCAATACGAACCTATCCAAGTGCTCTCGGAAAACTCGGTTCATCAAATCCACAAAGAAAGCTGGCGCATTCGTTAACCCGAATGGCATCACTAACTACTCGTATGAACCATACCTAGTCCAAAATGCCGTCAATGGAATACTGTTGTCTACCACTCTTAGCTGATGGAAACCTATCGCCAAATCCAATTAAGGAAATACTCTGGCTCCACTCAACTGATCAAATAAATCATCGATTCTCGGCAAAGGAACCTATTCTTTATCGTCTTCTCATTCAACTTATGATAGTCGATACACATCCTTAACGACCCATCTGGTTTCTTCACGAACACCGGGCCACTCTCCAAGGAGAACTGCTTGGTCTAATAGAATTCTTTTCGTCTAAATCCACTAGCTGCACCTTCAATTCCTTCATCTCGGTAGGTGTCATCCTGCTAGGTGGTCTACTTACAGGTTCTGCTCCTAGCACAAGATCTATCCGAAACTCAATGGCTCGCTTCGGTGGTAGTCCTGTGACTGACTCAAAAACATATGCAAACTATCTTGCTACCAAAACCTGATTCAACTCTTCTTCTACTTCCATTGCATTCAGCAAAGCCAAAACACATGAGTCTGACTTCTCCATCGAGTATATAATTTGGTCATGACTATTGGGGTGTCTTAGCGATATTTCGCTATCTTGGCAAAATATCCCAACATCATATTTATCTAACCAATCCATACCCAAAATGATCCCGACACCTACAAAATCAAAAACATACAAATTGCATGCAAACTTATGACCTAACAATTCATGTTCTAAGTGGTCACATCTCATTCACGGAGTTGCATACCTTCCAATCGGATTCGCAAGACTTAAGGAAGTAACAAGGTATAAGGGTTATGAACATAACTTACCTACCAAACACCGAGATATAAATGACTGCGATGCACCGGTATCAAATAGGTATACGATGTATCAAAG
This sequence comes from Allium fistulosum, assembly GCA_030737815.1. Classification (NCBI taxonomy): domain Eukaryota; kingdom Viridiplantae; phylum Streptophyta; class Magnoliopsida; order Asparagales; family Amaryllidaceae; genus Allium; species Allium fistulosum. Next base: position 906,924,132 of record CM060908.1, read on the forward strand.
GCACCTTCCATCACAGTCCTTCCCTTCTCTGCCGCAGTTGGTCTAGAAGATGATGGTTCCAAAGCAAAAACCTTTCCTATGTCCGCTCTAACTAGTTCTAGACAGAGAATCTTATAGTGTCCAACCTAGTCACAGTTGAAGCACTTCACTCCTTTCTTATCTGCAACTTTTTTCCCATTCTCGGTTTGACATTCATGAGTATAATGTCCTTTCTTGTCGCACTTGTAGCAAACTATATCGGCCTTCCCTTTTTTAGCAGCCCCTTCTTTTTGAGCTCCTTTCTTCTTAAAGAATTTCCTCTTATTGCTCTGAGAATCCTGGGTTTTAACCTACTTCTCTTTCCCAAAAGTGGAAAGCATCTCTTCATTTCTGATTGTCATCTCCACTACAATTGTACTTAGATCATGGAGATGTGGCATAGTCCCCATGGTAATCTCGGGTCTTAACCCTTGAATAAACTTATCATTCCTTTTAATGACAGTGTCAATGGTAACATATCAGTATTTGGACAACTCATCAAACTTCGTAGCATACTCAATCACAGACATCTCACCTTCCACTAAGTCCATGAACTTTCTCAGCAATACTGACTTGGTAACTTTAGACAAGAACCTCTCTTCAAATCTTCTTCGAAACTCTGCCCAAGTCAACTCTTCCTTGGGAACTCCCACAATAATACCATTCCACCAATAAATTGATGCTCCCTGCAACTATCGTGAAGCAAGTCTCCTCTTCCGCTCATCATCTAATCCCAAGTCAGCGAAAATTCTTCCATAATGCAATAGCCAGTTTAGCATCCTCTGTTCCTAAAAATGGCTACCTACCAAGACTGGTATAATCCTTGTTCGGCTTGGCATAGTTATTGCCAACTGGGGCCACATGATTAGCTCCTCCAACATTCATAGCATTACCCCCAGCTACTCTTGCAGCTTCTCCAGATTGCATTAGATTGACGAAGAACTAATACATCTCCCCTATATCTACTGGTGGGGTTCCAGCACTTACATTGGCATTTGCGTTTAGATTAGCATTTGCCTGTCGACTCGAATTCCTTCTAGTATTAGGTCGAGCATTTCCATTAGTTATGGTGCTTCCTCCACCTGGATTTCCTCTTCCGTTTCCTACCTCCATATCTTCCTTTCTCATAAATCTGCATACAAGCCTTAGTAAGATACAGAAGAATGGTCTAAGAGAGAGGGGAATACGTACTTATAGATATACATATAACAAATGCAAGTACATTACTATAGCGTTAACCCAAACCCCGGTCTCATTTTTTGATTCATTGGATTATGTTTTGAACATCTTTTACGTTCAAATTTCTTTTAAATTTACATAAAAATATGCTCTGATACTAACTTGTGACATCTCCCATTTGGAGGCCCAAAATTAACCGCTACGGATGTTGCAGTCATCCATAGTTACTAATTCTCGGTGACCAAATGCGGTAATGTTAGATGCATTGATATACCAGAAACACATGAATATGAAAAAAAATTAAAATCAAATTTCTCATTTCATTTCAAATTCGTTACATAATCCCATACGTAAGCCACGTTTAGAGAAATTACAATTTATTACAAAATACGCCCAAAGCAACATATGAAGATGCCTCCTTGGTTGATCAGAGTCTAAATATAGGCACTAAACAACTTTGCCATTGCATCCAATAACATAGCGGAATCAAACAGAAAGAACTCCTAGTAGCTAGCGTGCCTCCTGCAGGTCTCCGAAAGCTTATTCGTTTAAAGGAGAACCTGAAAACCTTAACTCTCAAACTACTCAAAATCTATTAAGCACCCGAGAGTTTAAGGGGAAATCATAAAATTCGAGTCAGACAAAAAGTTTGTTGTGAATAATAACCTACCATCTCGAACCATATACATATCTAGTGAGACCACGCCGCTTAGCGGAACAGGTTTTCTCCTCACTGGTATCTTAATCCAATTTATAATAACCATATACTATGCGCCTACATCCACAATGCTTAAGACATAACATAATAAAATGTATCATGATGATATGCAGACATGCAATATGCTCTAGATTTCTCATTCCCATTTACCTGACTATCTGCCTCAAGTTATAGTTTCTAAGGTCGCTATTAACCTATTAATTTTCATGGGCTGACTAATAACCTGTTCCAAAATATGGACTATCTATCCAATTAGTTTTCATGGGATCACTAAGAACCTATTTGTGTCTACCAGTAATATCATCCAATCATATTTTTCATGGGGTCACCATGAACCTATTCGATTCTCCAATAACATCTCCCATGTCATAATTTTTATGGGATCAGTATGAACCTATTGATCTCTTTAAATAACTTATTTCGAACATAGTTTTCATGGGATCGCTAGAAACCTATTGGCATCTGCCAATAACAGTTTCCATACATAGTTTTCATGGGCTTACTAAGAACCTGTCTAAACCAATGATCTTTGATCAGCTTTAGGCATCCTATATTCTGGTCTATCTAACCTTCTGTATGCAATTCTACTCACACAGGAGTAAATTCAATGTATATTCACTATTGGGTCAACCTAGCCAGTTATCCTACCCTCAACACCCCAAATGCAGTTATGGTTTAATAATGAAGTGAATTATGATTACAGAAGCATACATGATAACAGATCAAAACATAACAATATAAACATCCATGATCTAATTCCTTGTAATCATTTTCTAATAAAATATGGTTAATACCCTTAACCCACTATCCTTGGCAAGGAAAACCTCCTCTAAGGTTTCAAATTTTAAATGCCATTTCAAAACTCTTTTACGTTGCCATGAGTTTACCTTTAAAAATGTGATTGGATTTTCTTATTTGAAAACTAAGACTTTTGACAAGCTCCTTCGGATCATTGTGACATCATGAGTTACCCTCCATCACTCTCCCTTTCGAAAGCATCACTTAGAATCTTAGGCATCCTCTTTCGATACCATTAAGAACATACCTTTCGAAATCATTGGAAACCTTCCTTTCGAAACACTTAAAAAAATATACCTTCCAAAACACTTAAAAATATACCTTTAGAAGGCATTTAGTTCGAGTAAGAATTTATGGAAGCATAGCTTCAAAACCATCTGAAAGTATCTCTTTCATAATCAGTGGGTTTAACATTAAATATAACTACTGGATCAAAGTGAACAGAAGCAAAAGTATCCCTTTCAAAAGCATTGACCTCAAGTAAAAGAATTGAGGAAGAGGATAGCATCGAAACCAACCTTTCGAAACCATTGCCTCCGAAACTCTTATTAAAAGTGGCCTAGAAAAACCCTTTCGAAAGCATTGAGGAAGCAGCTTTAAATTTTAAAGGCGGCCTCTAACTGATTCGAAAGGTATGAGTGCGGCAGCTAGGTATCGAATAAGTTCAAAAGTGGCAACTATTTTGAAAGCTTCTTTTAAAAACAAAGGCAAGTTGATTGATTCTAAGGCTAATAAAAGTGGCTTCAACCCCTTCGAAAGCATGCCTTCGACACAGTCCCTTCTACCTTTCTCCAATCCACTACGTACCAATTGTTTGATACTATATGCATTGGTTTCGAATGGGTGCGAAAGGTCTAATGAGCATGGTGACGGAAGCGAGCAAATGGAAGTGGGGAAGTTGTAATTCAAAACAAAACTGATTTTATGCCTTTCAAAGTAATTCTTTTTTACCTAACTAGCCTAATTCGTCAAAATATGATTGGTTGCCAATTCTTTATGCAAATTCTTTTCTGTAAAAGGCTGCCGAATTCAATAATTAACAATTGAAAATGTTTTAGCAAATAAGTCCTTCTCTTTAACAAAACAATTAAAACATTTAAGTTCTCTGACTTAAATAATTTAAAAACTATAGTAAAACACTTAGAAAAAATCCCCAAAAATCACAATTATTCACTTCTAATATGTTTTCTAACATATATAAATTTCTGACACGAAAACCTTACTTAATTGCCTTAAGTAACTTAAACCCAAAATTAACTATTTTATTTCATTAAAAATTGATAATAAATTATCCATAGCTTGGAATATTATGAAAATTTAAACCCATCCCCAAAATAACGTTTTACATAATATATTCAAAAATCATGGCATTTGGAAATCATTTTGCATGATTTTAGCCTTAAAACCGAACTAGATTATTCCATCAAATCCTTGTTTAAATTATAACATGGCATTTAAATCAAAACATATCATCATTCATCCAATCATACGGTTTTAAACCTTAAACCTGAATTAAAACATTCAAGATGACTTATATGAGATGGTTTAGACATTATTCACCTTGTTTGGATAAGGAACTTGAGATTTGTTCTTACTTTAATCTTCTTGGTTTGAATCTTAGCTTCGAATTGGATTTTTCTCTTCTTCTTCTTATGGTTATGGTCACCCTTGTTTTCCTTTTATTTATGTTTTTGTTTTAGTAAGAATGTAATGAGAATGAAAAGATTGTAGGGGTTTTAGAGGTTATGGGGTTCGGCTATTCCCATATTACCATTGCCTTATTCTCTTAAGTATTTAACTTATAAACCATTTTTATATATCCATTTAGTTAAGGCATTACCCTAATTAGTTTTCAAATCTCAATTCCCTTATCACTATAGTCTCTACATTATTCTATTTAATTTATCTAATTAAATCTCCTGAATAATTCTATTTAAATTAGGGGTGTTACATATCAATGAATCAAAGTAGCTCATGTCCAACTGTTGAATCACCAACCGATCGATCCTCGGGAGCGGGAAGCTATCTTTCAGGCACGTCTTATGCATATCAGAATAGTCGCTGCATGTCCTCTACTTCTCATTTTCTTTCCTTACCAAGACAGGATTAGATACCCACTCCGGGTATAAGGCATCGCGAATAAAGCCATTGTTCTTCAGCTTATCCACCTCTTTTTAGAGTGTAGCGGATCTCTCAAGACCTAGACTGCGGCATTTCTGTTTCATAGGAACGCATTTGGGATTTATGTTCAATGTGTGGCTCACTATTTCGGGCGAGATCCCACACATGTCCGAGTATGTCCAGGCAAACACATCCAGGTTTCCCTGAAGAAAAACAACCAACTCCTTCACCACTCTTGCATCAAGCTGTGTTTCAACCTTTAAGACCTGATTCGAATCATCCTGACTGACCGGAACAAGGTCCGTCAACTCGGTAGGAGCTGCTCTTCCACCTTCTAGCTCTTTACGTCGATCCATGTCATCTTGGACCGATTAAGCTACCCAAGCCAGGGCTTAGGTTGTAGTTGCTATGCGTCCAAAGCCTTAATGCAGAGGGTCCCCTCTATATTTTTTCCTTTTGCCTTGCCTCCTTTAGCTCGACGATGTAAGCATTCACGACTAGCCAGTTGATCTCCCTCAACAATCCCTATACCATTCTCTGTAGGAAATTTCATCTCAAGCACCAAAGAGCTAGAGCCGCTCAGAATTCAGCCAAGACCGATCGATCCAGAAATGCATTGTAGGTTGACTAAATAGGCAACGCTAAAAAAAAGGGCGACCGCAAAGGCCCGCACTCACTTGCGGCCGCCCTTGTAAAGTACCACCGGTAATTCAACATATCCTATGGCTTAGTAGCCATCCCATTGAACCCCTATATTTGAGATTTACAAGGTTTCAGGTCCTTCTCTTCCAACATCATTTAATCATATGCTTTCTTAAACAAGATATTGGCTGAACTCCCACATTCAACCAGCACCTTCTGAACAATTGCAGGACCAATCGTGGCTGTGATCACGAGTGGGTCAATCGTTGAAGCTTCCACTCCATCAGCATCTCTATTCCAAAAAACAATTGTTATCCTGCCTTTTGGAAAGGCCGTAACACCAAGGAATTGACTAGTAACCAATGACGGTCCATCCTAGAGATCAGCTATACACGGGCTCACTACGGATATCGATGAATTTTGTCCGAGTCCGGATCGAGCCAAAATTGGTAGGACATGACAAGCTAAGCCATGAGAGCAAACGTTCCAAGTTTCAAGTCAATCCGAGTTTATATGCTCAAGTTATGATGGATGCGAGTTGAAGGGAAAGGCCATGTTTTTGTATCCATCAGTGAGCCACATTTCGTATCCATCATGGAAACCTCTCTTTGAATCCATCGAGTTCGTATCGATGGATTTCGTGTCCATCGATGGTTAGTACAACTCGTATCGATTGGCCGAATGTCTGCTGCATATCCATCATAGGAACCTCCCTTCGTATCCTTCTATGCAAGACGATTCGTGTCCATCAATGGTCCTCACTTCGTAACCATCGATTTCGTGTCGATCGGAATGGCCAGATCCACGTGTCAGTGAACTTCGTATCGATCAGCCTTCAGCCAGGGAGACTTGTTCGAATCCATCAGTAAGACGTCCGCCTCGTAACGATCACTTGTTGTCAACTTCGCATCCATCAGAGGTTCAATGCTTCGTATCCATCGTGGGACCACGTTCGTACCCCTGAGTAGAGGCTCGTTCGTATCTAACAAATCAACAGATTTGGGTGACGTGTCATCCCTCGAAGCGAATGAGGCGAGATCTATGGAGTCGAAGCGGTCAACACGGAGTGAAGGCCGGATCGAAGCGAAGCGCGCATGCCACATCACCCCAGGAACACGTGCAGTCATCGACACGAAAGGATCGAGTCGAAACCATGGAGACGAACCATACAGCATTCGAAAAATCTCACTTCGTATCGACTGTATCTCCTGATCCACTGATCCAAATTCAGTGAAACTTTCACAGAAACTTGCTCATGCACTAAGGAACGTCTCCACCAAATTTCAGCTTAATTGGACATCATCTTGATCGATACGAAATGGATTCGTATCGATCACAGATCGAGGCGAGACTTTCTGGAAATGGTCGCGTGGGCCCCCTCACGGGCCAGAAGTGGTTTCCCAAAATTTAGGCGAAATATCAGCCTCCTACACCTATAAATATAACCCCTGGTCATTCAGAAAAGGGGATCTGGATTCTGAAGCGCCTAGACTCTGCCGGATTGAGATCTGCATCTTATTCCTACTGTTGAATGCGAATTCCAAACTGTAATTCACTGTTGTCTGCTGAAATTGCTTGTAATCATTGAAAGAGAATCAATAAAATCATCAAAACTTCATAGTGGACGTAGGCATTACGCCGAACCACTCTAAATTGCTTGTCTTTGCATTTTACATTTCTGTTTGTTGGAGTTTTTGTTAGATAATCTCTGTTTTACATTTACATTCTTCATTTTATCACTTCAAATAACTTCCAAAGAGTGTTGTGCCCATTTTTGGTACAAACAACAATATCGTCGTTTATCGTTCTACATTGTTTTATCGAAGTCCCATCTTCAACAACAAAACAACTTCACTCTCTGTATGTTTTATTGCACCAACATATCTGTCCATCTCGACTAGACTCTTGTTGGCTGGGTGTGTCCCACCGATAATTGTATTAATCACCAACTAGTTTTTTAGCCCCCTGAATGGCTCAGTACTAGGCTCAGCTTGCCCCTGTTGGGAAGACGGCACGGGGGCGTTAGAGTTTCCTTGCCTGCCATCCTACGGGGCTTTCACATATTGCTATAACTTTTTTCTTACGAATCAACTCCTCAATCATATCCCACAAGTGTCTGCACTCATTGGTATTATGATCGTAAGTTTCATAGAATCTGCATAACTTGCCCGACTTTCTCTCCTTTTCAGTCAACTCTCTTGGAGCTGGCTTTTTGTACTACACAGTGTTTTGAGTTGCCAGATAGATATTTTCTATTGAGTTGTTCAATTCGGTATAGCTGTCGTACTTAGGAGTCCCAATATAATTCCTATTATCTGACTTCTTTGTCTTGGCCCTATCATCATTCCATTTACGGTTATTTTTTGGTTACCAACATTCACATCAACATTTACAGAGCTTCCTTCAGACTGCTTTACATCAACATTGCTTTGTATCACTTCATCAGAATTCCCAACATCGGTCCTTCGTGGACGCTTGCGCACTTCCTCCAAGCGCAAGTACTCATTAGCTTTTCTATAAAAAGCAACCATTGTCGGTGAGGGCTTCATTTTCAACCATTCCTCAAACTCCATATCGAGATGAATCCCCTTAATTAACGCCGTCAACACTATGTCATCCATGGGATATGTAACTTCTATCACAGCTGTGTGGAATCAATTCAAAAAATCCTTCGGCGACTCTCCATCGGGTTGGAAGAGTTTGACAAAGACATGACATGTTTTGGATGTGAAGTATGTAGGCGGAATTGCTCTATAAACTTCTTTGACAACTTAGCGAAAGATGATATGGATCTCGATGGAAGTCGAGCGAACCACATTGTAACTACTCCTTCTAGGAAAATTGGAAAACGATGGAATTTCATGGCATCGGAAGCTCTGACGAAACCCATGTGTAAATCATATCTGATCAAGTGCTGCTTAGGATCCGTCATTCCTCTCTACAATGGCATAGCTGGCATTGCAAATCCCCAAGGATATCTCTAGCGTAGAATGTTCTCTGTAAACGGATTCTAACTGGGAGAGGTACTCCATCCATCGTTGCTTCTGAAATAATTTTCACTATCAAGTCTTTTGACCAAATCCTTCAAGTTGTCCAGGTCAACAGGTTTGACTGAATGACGGTAATTGGGCTCCACCCCAAGTGTTCGGCCTGGCAAACGCTCTCGGTTTGGCTCTCGATACCTAGTTTCTCCGACTTCCAGCAGATCTGTTCGTCTAGCAGTCCCCCGTGTTCGATTCTGGTGAATAGTATCATCAGAAGTAGTACGATTTTCTAGATTCTAATCATCGGTAGTGCGTCCAGAATTTAAATCCATGCTGCCTTCCAGATGGAAAGCTCTAGGCCAACTATTGGATGGGTCGGTACCGAACCGTTACCTTGGGTCGGTACAATCCTTAAATTTGAACCTGGAGCTCATCCTCTTCCTTGATGAGATGTTCTAACAACGTTCTAAGTTCTCTTCTAGTTCCTGTCCCTCCGTCTCTGCACGGGTGATGAAGAACTTTCTGACTCTGAACTAGAATCTCTTCTACTCCTCCTATGGCTATTTTGAGTTTACTCATTCAGCAGAATCAAACGATGCAGCTCTCAAACTCTGCTGCAACGTTTGATTCATCTCATTCTAACTAGCCTGGAATTTATCTTCCATCTGCTTCATCATCCTATCCATCTCTATTTTGGCATTGACATCAACTGGATTCTGGATCTCCGGTTGAGTAGGTTGGGTAGCTTCATCTACATGTTGGGCATTCTGGTTCTGGGCTTCAATGGTAGCTCTAGAATTGGTAGAATGGTCTCTTCTTGATGGGGCCATTGCAAATAGCTTCTCTTATATTACAGAAAATTTGAAGATTAGAAAATAAGGTAGGAGAATTGGATCTCTCTCTTGAAATTAAAAAAACCCAATAGTAGACGATGGACCCAAGTAGCCTGAGAATACGAGCTTTCAGGGAAAGCACCAAAAATGTTTGAACCAAAAATGGCGCAAACATGCAGAAATTAAAGTAGAGAACAAAAAGTGAAGAATTGCATGAAAGGTGAATAAAACAGAGCACACAACAATTTATTGTGGTTAGACAAATCAAGGCCAACATCCACTTTATAATTTTACTACATATATTTTGACTTGAAGGTAGAAGTTCTTGTGGGTTGGTACAACTCCAATGCTTGGTTACAAGAATTAAAAATAGAGAAGAACTAGAGCCAAAAGATCTTGAAAACTGAGCTATACCTTTCTATTGATAGAGGTAGGGGCCTAAAATCCCATACAAAATATCTCCAGACCGTTCTTCATGCATTAGACCAATTCCCCTTGAAAATAGACTGCCACCTTATCGGATTGTATGGGTCGGCACAACTCCAAGGGTAGGGTCGGTACCGACCTATAATATTGCCAAATTAGCTGCCTTCAACTCTTCATGTTGGATTGTCTTATGGTTAGCTTCGTGATTTCATAGCTGTTTGCATCAATAATAGCTTGTTTCTGAGTCCAAATGATGGGTACGTGGAAGAACAAAATGGTTGATTCAAGTATTCGTGGAGATCGATAGAGAATTACATCGGATCAACAAAACAACATTTAGAGTAGGCTTCTAACATCAAGTAGGGCATTTAGGCAGAAGATGGGACCCACTATGGAGGAGATAAGGATCGGTACCAACCCATAAATTTGGTGACTTTGTGGTTGTCTTGGCTTGAGTTGTTTTTTGCATTGGCCTTGTGATTTTGTCTGTGTTTGGGTTTCTAGACTCTTGGGCTATCCCTCTGGATTTCCAGCCTTGATAACTCCAAGTTTGGCTCGTCCAATCTGTTTGAATATTATCTGGTCAAAAGGCTAGATAATAGGTATTGAAAATCTTTTAAATTCGAATATTCAGTGGTCTGGTGCTTTGACTGCATGTTGGTGGAAGACTACCATACATTTCACTTTAGTTTTGGAGAGTTAGGTTCTTCTCTGCTAGATTTTTCTATGCTTATTGGTATAGGCATTGGGCGAGGGGAGACCTACCATATGACGAGCAGCACCAACACTTTGGCAATTTAACTAAGGTACTACAGGATCTTGACTTACAACATTAACTATCGTCTAGGCTGCAGATACAAATTAGTTACATTAGACAAATAATTGTTGAATTAGTATATGCTTATAGCAAAGAAACTAATTTGGAGATTGCTCGTCCTTTTATTCTTTTCATGATGGGAAATAATTTCTTTTCAAATTCACCATACATGTTTCCTACTTGACATGTTACTGTTGTTGCGAAGTTGTTGTTTGAAACTTCGACTATATATGATTGGGGGACTCCCATATTAGCATATTTGTATCGGTCTTTGGATCATCAGTGTATTATTAGGTACAAATCCACGTCGATTATAATTCAATCACCAATTTAGTGAAGGAACATTCCATATGTGCTTCTAATTGTCCCATGACTGAACAAGACATAGGAGATCACAACAACAAATGTTGAGTTGCAATCAAGGAATGGGTAAAGAAATACTACTCAACCGTACTCCCAGGGGCTGGAGAACCTAGCTAGTATGCCAAGAACTGGAGTTGATTAATATATCATGCTTTTAAGGTGGAATGCAACTCCCTCCAATTGACCAGCTTTTAAACTCCTGAATTGACAACTATGGTACAATGGCTAATATGACGACTCCCCGACACAGTCTACTCTGCCAACTCAAAACATAGCTGGTCACCGCTGAACCATCTTCAAACGCCCGCATCTTAATCATTCCACGTCCACATGACTAAAAACATGACATACAACCTCAAGAGGACTTCCTTAATACCCTATATAGGTCTCCTATCTGGATGAAAGTTTGGGATAAACACCAATCTATTAGCCCATTTTAACCAACTCGCCGTCCAATCGGCGTTACCAGCCACTCAAACGTTGGACAATCGTGCATAAATCATTCACCAGTGTCTTCCCCCATTCCTCAAAGAACATTGTTAATCGTGGTTAGGCATACCAGTTCTACTTCTTATATTGTTGAAGTGAATGAAGAAGCTGGCAGCCAACAAATTTATCCAAAGCCCGCAGCCAGTTGCTGCCAATACCCATAAATGAATTCATCACCAGCGCTTATTTCCAGACTTTGATAAGAGAACTGGTGGACCGCCGCCGACAACTACACCAACATGTCTAGGCCAATTTTGAGTTGATGAATCAGATGAAGGATCAACATAGCAAGATAAGGAGGGGACCTGCTCCATACTCTAGATCGGAAAACTCCTCTTCTCTAAATGGCTACCGTGAACGCCAACGCCATAAGGCTTCTCCGGGAAGGATAGCTCCGACAATATGTGCAAGCCCTATAAAACGAAGGACTGGGAACATCCGACCCCTATCGATCAAGGACTTTGATCAAATTGAACCATTTGCGTTAAACTTCCTACTGAGAAGGGCTGAAATGAAGTGCAATAGCGATCATACGACGCTGCCTCACTTATCAATGAGATTTGATCTGAACTCTTTTGGATTATTTCCAATTCAATTTCATTTACATTGCGAAATATGACCTACTTGAATTAAACTACTTGCAAATGATGCAGGTAACCGAGTACTCAAGATTGGGTGCAAAACAACCTCCATGGACTATGATCAAATCATTGAGGTATCATCATGACGATCATGACTCAACCACTCATCGGCTACTATACACCCCTGACTGGGAGCAAGGCACCAAAGAAAAAGAGACCGACAAGGTCAGGACTCTAGTACAAAGTGGATGCAACCGACCATCCACTCATCTGCCTATGCAATTTAATTAGAGATCTGGGAAAGACTTGGAGTAATATATCCCAACAATGTACTCTCCATCTCGTACTTGAAGCTCGCCAAAATACTTACGCTTCTTTTGATGCCCGATAAAATCGGAATCACACAAAGGGTGGACGCAACGTCACCATCCATGCATCCAATCCTACATTAGACACTTAGGGTTATTTGAGAACACATGTTTAAAGTGGATATGATTTGGCCGTTCACTCCCCAGTTTGCGTCTGTGATTAGGCAAAACAATCATGCCTTAAACCGACTTCATCAGGGGCTAACCCTCAATTTAAAAGTCATCAATGACTGACTGCCTACTCGCTAACCATCACGAGCTGTCATTTCAACTCTCTTCCTTAGCTCGATCGAAAGAATGCAAAGTATGAACTGGACCTGACTCGGCTGTCTGCTCTCTAATTGAGTCACCCGACTTAAGGGAAAATACACAACTCAGAGTGGACGTAGTTCGACCATCTCTTCCTATGCTCGAGCACAAAGCTTGCCAGAACACTAATCTTACTCCTTAGGCCTGGCAAAAGCGGAATCCAAATGAACATGGACGCGATCCAACCGTCCATAAACAAAATCTCATCCTTCGTTGAAGGGCGTATAAGTGGAAGTTAATCGGGATCCTACCGATCACTCGCTAAGTGAAACCCCAAGCTCAGGGACAAGCCATCTCACTGCGGCAATAAGGAATTGATACGTGACAATCCACTAACTAGCTTCGGCTCCCAGAGTGTGAGCTGGAGTATAAACTTACGGACATGGGTTCGAGGAGGATGAATCCGTCCATTTAACGACTTCGCCCGTGTTCAGCCTAAACCCATAAAGGAGGGATCCGTCCATCTAACGACTTCGCTTGCCTACTCATGGTGGATATGGTACAACCATCCGCGTACCTGATCAACCAACTCCGAACTCCCAGAGCGCGAGTCGGAGTATAAACATTCAACTCTGTATACCCAGAGTGTGAAGCGGAGTATTAACATTCAACTCCGTATACCCAGAGTGTGAAGCGGAGTATAAACATTCAACTCTGAACTCCCAGAGCATGAGTCGGAGTATAAACATCCAACTCCGTATACCCAGAGTGCGAAGCGGAGTATAAACATTCAACTTCGAACTCCCAGAGTGCGAGTCGGAGTATAAGCATCAACTCCAGATTCCCAGAGTGCGAACTGGAGTATAAACACCAATCAACTCCAAACTCCCAGAGTGCGCGTCGGAGTACAAACATCAACTCCAGATTCCCAGAGTGCGAGCTGGAGTATAAACATCAATCAACTCCGAACTCCCAGAATGCGAGTCGGAGTATAAGCATCAACTCTAGATTCCCAGAGTGCGAACTGGAGTATAAACATCAATCAACTCCGGATTCCCAGAGTGCAAAACGGAGTATAAACATCAACTCCAGATTCCCAGAGTGCGAACTGGAGTATAAACATCAACAACTCCAGATTCTCAGAGTGCGGACTGGAGAATAAACTTCAACTAACTCTAAGTTCCCAGAGTGTGGACTGGAGTATAAACACTAATTGGGTGCAAATGACCACCCATCAACTTGCTTTGGTCCCGAGAGCGCAGGCCAGAGTATAAACACCAAATGGGTGTGACTAACAACCCATCAACCAACTCCAGCCCTCCAAGCATGGTTTGGAATATGAATACAAAAAGGGATGTGATTCGACTGTCCATCTATCGGCTATGGTTCCTCATCAAGTTCTTTAGTACAAAAAGCGGATGTAGTTCGACCGTCTGCTATCCAATCTTCCCCTGACATGGGGGCACACTTAACACACAAAATTGGATATGATTCGACCATCCAGCACTAAGCGGGCATGACACAACCACCCATGCATCAACTCTTGTCCCCGACATGGGACCCATAACATAATTTTATAGGGATGCACTCCAACCCCACAAGGCAAAATTTCTTCCTTGATTCGACAGGGAGACGCAGATTCGCAAAACGAACCTAGATGAATGTCCAATTCTAAATGGATGTGACTACCCATTCTACTGCAAACGAACGTGGCACGACCGTTCATCCGCTAACTCTCCCTTATGATCCAACGGGCTGTTCCTGCAACATGGACGGATGTGACCCAACCATCTTCCAATCGATTCCTTCCTACAGTTCAGTAGGAGAAGCATCAAATTAAAGTTGTTGTAATGTGATCGACCACACTTCAACTTTCGCCATTGACTAGTGCTAGAGGGATTAATTAAGGAAGATGCGGTCTGACCATTTTCTACTAAAACTCTTAGTCCCCAGAGTGTGGACACGGGTATAAACATCAAATAGGTGCGATGAATGGCCCTTCAACTAACTCTGGTCCCCAAAGTGTGGCTACAAGAATAGACAAACGAATGAATGAGATTCGACCATTCATTCACCAACTCTGACCTGAACTCGACGTGATGAGTGTAAACTCACTACAGGTGCAATTAGACCATCCACGAACTAACTCTGCTAACCCAAGACTGGGGGCAGAAGTACAAATCACCGAAGGAAGGGAAATGTGACTCGCTACATCTCTAGCCTAGCATTCTTTACAACTTAAGGATATGACTACAAGGAGACCTTAATGCTAGCCTATCAGAACGATGCCCGAAGTTCTGGGCAACCAATTATATCGTGCCGCCGGATCAACGGGCAATATCGATCTACACCTTTCACATCGTACCATTGAATCGACGGTAAATATCGGTCCTCTTCGACTACAAATCGATGTGACCCGAACGTCCATCGAATACCTTTGACCAACAGAGCACAGATAGAAGAATAAACCACGAATGAGTGTGACTTGACCATTCGTCCTCCATCGCCTTCCTTCGATCCGTCGGGAAGAGCATGAGACCAAATGAGCATGACATGACTGCATTTGAGCTGACTTTATCCCTAGTTCTGACGGGAGAACCTAAATCGAAATGGACATGGTTGATCACCCAACTCCAAACGAATGCAATGCGACCATTCATTCATTGACTCTTACCATGATCCGACTAAAAGAGCAATTCAAAACAAGTGCAACCTAAACATCTGCACACTAATTCTTACCCTGGATTCGACAAGGGAAGCATCAATCCTGCATTGGATCTAATTGGACGATTCACTCTTCAGTTTTTGCCCAAAGTACGGTGACCTAAGCAGCGAAGTGAATGTCATTGACCGTCCAGAATCTAGCTTATGTCTGAATGTTGGCAAAATAACAATGTATTCCGCTAAGAGGAAAGAACTAGAACATAATACAGGATAGGCACGACTCAGCCTTCCATCGGTTAACTCGATCCCATGGTTCAATGGGATAGAATACAAAATTGAAGCAAACATTATCTACCCTGCCACTTATCGAGATATTCCCCAGACTTAGGGGCACAAACAAGAAGGTAAGATTAATATGATTCAACCATTCATCAGTCAACTCTGGTTCTTAAAGCTTGAACTACAGTATAGATACAGCTAGAACGAGACTAGACCGTCCGCGTAATGCATCCGCCAACCCGAGACGGGGGGCAAAAGAGTAATTATCCGAGAGTTGACTATGACAACTTGAACCTATGACCCATGCCTGATATTCATAACAACTCTAGGTTACGACCGAAAGGATGCCTAGAGATAGAGTCACCAGATCAATACTCGGACTTATGGGCAACTGATCATTATTCTGACCCTTCCAATGAGCAATGGATCGCAGGTACATTACATGAAAAGCGCATCGTTCAAGAAACATAAGTGAATTCAATCCCAAAGCTGGAGACAGCTATTTAGCAGCATGCAGTACGAGGCTAAGTTCTACTAATCCTTTGATTCAGCGTCCTTATAAGCCTGATCATTTACCATCGCAAATAAACATATGAACCGCCTACAACCTATCACGAGTATTGTAGATCAGATCACAACTCTGCGCAATGATGAAGAAAGAGTCAGCTGTTTTACTTCAGGTGAATCTTGATGTGTTCGCTCGGACTCGATCTCGTATACATATACATATATATACATACATACATATATATATATATATGGACTCTCTCCAGCCATGAAGAACCCTGCATTAAATGTCTCGATGAACAAAAACGATGCGACATGGATCCGAAAAGATCTGATGTACTTAAAGAGGAGGCGAATCTGCTCAAAACCGGTGGGTTTATCCATGATGCCCTCCAACCAAAATGGGTATCCAATCCTTTACTTATAAGAAAAATGAACAGAGAGTGGAGGACATATATCAACTACTCAGATTTGCATGGGGTATGACAAAGCACGGCTTTCCACTTCCAATGATCGACCCACTGATGGACCTGACCATCATACATGAATTACTCACATCCATGGATGCAAACTCCAAATACAATCGGATACTGAAGCATGTCCTAGACCAGGAATACAACTGTCTCGTTATTGACCTGGGCCTATAGTGCTATGCTGAAATCCCTAAATTCGAACTTGAGAACGCTTATGCTACTTACCAAAGGACGGTTAGTAGATCATTCAAAAATCATATCGATCGATCGATGAAAGTAGATGTGGTTAATATGCTCGTGAGATCACGGGTATCAAACGACCATATCGATGACTTGACAGAGGTATTCAGTGCTCTCCAAAAATTGCAGGATGAAACTTGATCCTTTGAAATGCTCTTTCGCCATTACATTAGAAGGATTCTTTGTTTTCATCATCAATTCTCATGGAATCAAGACTAATTTCTAGAGAATTCCGACAGTTAGAGACACCCATGTACCGGGGACAATCAAGCAGCTCCGATAGACCGCTTGAAGAGACCTCCCATTTTACCCAAACCTTTGGATCGTGAAGATTTACACATCAATTGGGCCGTGTCAACACACGCCATAAGCATCCCAATGCTATGTGAAGGTAAACGAATCCAAAGACTAGTAAATGATGAAGGCCGGCTATTGACAAGCTTACCTAGTTAACGTCTATATCGACCAGTCGTTACGATAGGTCCAATAGAAACCTTAGATGTCTGAAAATTTACTCAAATGGAGTATCAAGCTAAGCCAATTTGATATCACTTATCTCCCTCGGAGAGCTCTCCATGGTCAAACATTAGCATACTTCATATCTGAATCCGCCACATCAGACGACTATCCGAAGAACAGTGGAGAACCGTCCAACCGATGGAGAACGTACACCGATGGAACTTCCAATAATCGGCTTTCAAACATCGAAGTTGCGGTAATGACTCCTGAGAAACGAACGATCTGCTACACCCTGAAACTCAACTTCCCTGCAACAAATAACGAAGCTAAGTATGAAACCTTGGCGCTCAAACTTGTAAGAAAACTACGAGTGGAAACTTTACATGTCTTATGTGATTACTGGTTAGTAGTACGCCAAGTCAAGGAAGATTATCCGACTAGGGGGCAACGTCTTGCTCCTTATCCTAGCTGGGTCCAAAAGCTACTAGTTGACTTCAACTATTACACCATTACACACATCATCGTAGAACAAAATGAAAAGGCTAAGTCACTGGCCAAGCGAGCCAGTTCTGGGGATGCATGGCAAAAAGACTTTGTCCCAGTTGAAATGCTTATTATTCCAAGCATTGACATATGAAGATCAACTAGATCTTAGATCTACGAGAGGAGACATGGATGACTCCTATCGAAGATTATCCACAATCGGGGATTCTTATTGAACGAACGAATAAGAAATGGCATATCCTCCATGAAGCATACATTCCAACCCTTCACATCGATTCAGGAGAGGATCGTTATGAAGGAGCAATAAAAAAAACAACCATCAAACGTTGTTACAACGAATTTCGCATCGGTTCAGGAGAGGATCGATACAGAATTCAATATAAGATAAACTGACAACGACTCGTGAACGTCAGCGAGAGTCAGATTAACATATATGCATGAATGTCGGACTAATATTCAATATTCCAGATTTTCAGGAATCAGAAACACATCCAATAACGATTACAACAACGAACGGGTAACCACTGGCATACAGCAATCAGTTGCAACAAATACATGGTATAGCAGTCGGCAGTCAATAGTTTACATTATCAAGGAGAACGGTCGAAGGTTACAGCTTCCACCGAAAAGACAATAACTATTCAGAGTAAGGATAACAGTATTTCAAAGCATGTCATGTTCCCACAAGACGTACTTTGGGGGGCAAATGTTATCCCGCCTTTTGGCAAGGCCGTAACACCAAGGAATTGACTAGTAACCAATGACGGTCCATCCTAGAGATCAGCTATACACGGGCTCACTACGGATATCGATGAATTTTGTCCGAGTCCGGATCGAGCCAAAATTGGTAGGACATGACAAACTAAGCCATGAGAGCAAACGTTCCAAGTTTCAAGTCAATCCGAGTTTATATGCTCAAGTTATGATGGATGCGAGTTGAAGGGAAAGGCTATGTTTTCGTATCCATCAGTGAGCCCCATTTCGTATCCATCATGGAAACCTCTCTTCGAATCCATCGAATTCGTATCGATGGATTTTGTGTCCATCGATGGTTAGTACAACTCGTGTCGATTGGCCGAATGTCTACTGCATATCCATCATAGGAACCTCCCTTCATATCCTTCTGTGCAAGACGATTCGTGTCCATCAATGGTCCTCACTTCATACCCATCGATTTCATGTCGATCGGAATGGCCAGATCCACGTGTCAGTGAACTTCGTATCGATCAGCCTTCAGCCAGGGAGACTTGTTCGAATCCATCAGTAAGACGTCTGCCTCGTAACGATCACTTGTTGTCAACTTCGCATCCATCAGAGGTTCAATGCTTCGTATCCATCGCGGGACAACGTTCGTACCCATGAGTAGAGGCTCGTTCGTATCTAACAAATCAACAGATTTGGGTGACGTGTCATCCCTCGAAGCGAATGAGGCGAGATCTATGAAGTCGAAGCGGTGAACACGAAGTGAAGGCCGGATCGAAGCGAAGCGCGTGCGCCACATCACCCCAGGAACACGTGCAGTCATCGACACGAAAGGATCGAGTCGAAACCATGGAGACGAACCATACAGCATTCGAAAAATCTCACTTCGTATCGACTGTATCTCCTAATCCACTGATCCAAATTCAGTGAAACTTTCACAGAAGCTTGCACATGCACTAAGGAACGTCTCCACCAAATTTCAGCTTAATTGGACATCATCTTGATCGATACGAAATTGATTCGTATCAATCACAGATCGAGGCGAGACTTTCTGGAAACGGTCGCGTGGGCCCCCTCAAGGGCCAGAAGTGGTTTCCCAAAATTTAGGCGAAATATCAGCCTCCTACACCTATAAATATAACCCATGGTCATTCAGAAAAGGGGATCTGGATTCTGAAGCGCCTAGACTCTACCGGATTGAGATCTGCATCTTATTCCTACTGTTGAATGCGAATTCCAAACTGTAATTCACTGTTGTCTGCTGAAATTGCTTGTAATCATTGAAAAAGAATCAATAAAATCTTCAAAACTTCATAGTGGACGTAGGCATTACGCCGAACCACTCTAAATTGCTTGTCTTTGCATTTTACATTTCTGTTTGTTGGAGTTTTTGTTAGATAATCTCTGTTTTACATTTACATTCTTCATTTTATCTCTTCAAATAACTTCCAAAGAGTGTTGTGCCCATTTTTGGTACAAACAACAATATCGTCGTTTATCGTTCTACATTGTTTTATCGGAGTCCCATCTTCAACAACAAAACAACTTCACTCTCTGTATGTTTTATTGCACCAACATATCTGTCCATCTCGACTAGACTCTTGTTGGCTGGGTGTGTCCAACCGATAATTGTATTAATCACCAACTAGTTTTTTAGCCCCCTGAATGGCTCAGTACTAGGCTCAGCTTGCCCCTGTTGGGAAGACGGCACGGGGGCGTTATAGTTTCCTTGCCTGCCATCCTACGGGGCTTTCACATATTGCTGTAACTTTTTTCTTACGAATCAACTCCTCAATCATATCCCACAAGTGTCTGCACTCATTGGTATTATGATCGTAAGTTTCATAGAATCTGCATAACTTGCCCGACTTTCTCTCCTTTTCAGTCAACTCTCTTGGAGCTGGCTTTCTGTACTACACAGTGTTTTGAGTTGCCAGATAGATATTTTCTATTGAGTTGTTCAATTCGGTATAGCTGTCGTACTTAGGAGTCCCAATATAATTCCTATTATCTGACTTCTTTGTCTTGGCCCTATCATCATTCCATTTACGGTTATTTTTTGCTTACCAACATTCACATCAACATTTATAGAGCTTCCTTCAGACTGCTTTACATCAACATTGCTTTGTATCACTTCATCAGAATTCCCAACATCGGTCCTTCGTGGACGCTTGCGCACTTCCTCCAAGCGCAAGTACTCATTATCTTTTCTATAAAAAGCAACCATTGTCGGTGAGGGCTTCATTTTCAACCATTCCTCAAACTCCATATCGAGATGAATCCCCTTAATTAACGCCGTCGACACTATGTCATCCATGGGATATGTAACTTCTATCACAGCTGTGTGGAATCAATTCAAAAAATCCTTCGGCGACTCTCCATCGGGTTGGAAGAGTTTGACAAAGACATGACATGTTTTGGATGTGAAGTATGTAAGCGGAATTGCTCTATAAACTTCTTTGACAACTTAGCGAAAGATGATATGGATCTCGATGGAAGTCGAGCGAACCACATTGTTACTACTCCTTCTAGGAAAATTGGAAAACAATGGAATTTCACGGCATCGGAAGCTCTGACGAAACCCATGTGTAATTCATATCTCATCAAGTGCTGCTTAGGATCCATCATTCCTCTCTACAATGGCATAGCTGGCATTGCAAATCCCCAAGGATATCTCTAGCGTAGAATTTTCTCTGTAAACGGATTCTAACTGGGAGAGGTACCCCATCCATCGTTGCTTCTGAAATAATTTTCACTAACAAGTCTTTTGACCAAATCCTTCAAGTTGTCCAGGTCAACAGGTTTGACTGAATGACGGTAATTGGGCTCCACCCCAAGTGTTCGGCCTGGCAAACGCTCTCGGTTTGGCTCTCGATACCTAGTTTCTCCGACTTCCAGCAGATCCGTTCGTCTAGCAGTCCCCCGTGTTCGATTCTGGTGAATAGTATCATCAGAAGTAGTACGATTTTCCAGATTCTAATCATCGGCAGTGCGTCCAGAATTTAAATCCATGCTGCCTTCCAGATGGCAAGCTCTAGGCCAACTATTGGATGGGTCGGTACCGAACCGTTACCTTGGGTCGATACAATCCTTAAATTTGAACCTGGAGCTCGTCCTCTTCCTTGATGAGATGTTCTAACAATGTTCTAAGTTCTCTTCTAGTTCCTGTCCCTCCGTCTCCGCACGGGTGATGAGGAACTTTCTGACTCTGAACTAGAATCTCTTCTACTCCTCCTATGGATATTTTGAGTTTACTCATTCAGCAGTCTCAAACTCTGCTGCATCGTTTGATTCATCTCATTCTAACTAGCCTGGAATTTATCTTCCATCTGCTTCATCATCCTATCCATCTCTATTTTGGCATTGACATCAACTGGATTCTGGATCTCCGGTTGAGTAGGTTGGGTAGCTTCATCTACATGTTGGGCATTCTGGATCTGGGCTTCAATGGTAGCTCTAGAATTGGTAGAATGGTCTCTTCTTGATGGGGCCATTGCAAATAGCTTCTCTTATATTACAGAAAATTTGAAGATTAGAAAATAAGGTAGGAGAATTGGATCTCTCTCTTGAAATTAAAAAAACCCAATAGTAGACGATGGACCCAAGTACCCTGAGAATACGAGCTTTCAGGGAAAGCACCAAAAATGTTTGAACCAAAAATGGCGCAAACATGCAGAAATTAAAGTAGAGAACAAAAAGTGAAGAATTGCATGAAAGGTGAATAAAACAGAGCACACAACAATTTATTGTGGTTAGACAAATCAAGGCCAACATCCACTTTATAATTTTACTACATATATTTTGACTTGAAGGTAGAAGTTCTTGTGGGTTGGTACAACTCCAATGCTTGGTTACAAGAATTAAAAATAGAGATGAACTAGAGCCAAAAGATCTTGAAAACTGAGCTATACCTTTCTATTGATAGAGGTAGGGGCCTAAAATCCCATACAAAATATCTCCAGACCATTCTTTATGCATTAGACCAATTCCCCTTGAAAATAGACTGCCACCTTATCGGATTGTATGGGTCGGCACAACTCCAAGGGTAGGGTCGGTACCGACCTATAATATTGCCAAATTAGCTGCCTTCAACTCTTCATGTTGGATTGTCTTATGGTTAGCTTCGTGATTTCATAGCTGTTTGCATCAATAATAGCTTGTTTCTGAGTCCAAATGATGGGTACGTGGAAGAACAAAATGGTTGATTCAAGTATTCATGGAGATCGATAGAGAATTACATCGGATCAACAAAACAACATTTAGAGTAGGCTTCTAACATCAAGTAGGGCATTTATGCAGAAGATGGGACCCACTATGGAGGAGATAAGGATCGGTACCAACCCATAAATTTGGTGACTTTGTGGTTGTCTTGGCTTGAGTTGTTTTTTGCATTGGCCTTGTGATTTTGTCTGTGTTTGGGTTTCTAGACTCTTGGGCTATCCCTCTGGATTTCCAGCCTTGATAACTCCAAGTTTGGCTCGTCCAATCTGTTTGAATATTATCTGGTCAAAAGGCTAGATAATAGGTATTGAAAATCTTTTAAATTTGAATATTCGGTGGTCTGGTGCTTTGACTGCATGTTGGTGGAAGACTACCATACATTTCACTTTAGTTTTGGAGAGTTAGGTTTGACTCTGCTAGATTTTTCTATGCTTATTGGTATAGGCATTGGGCAAGGGGAGACCTACCATATGACGAGCAGCACCAACACTTTGGCAATTTAACTAAGGTACTACAAGATCTTGACTTACAACATTAACTATCGTCTGGGCTGCAGATACAAATTAGTTACATTAGACAAATAATTGTTGAATTAGTAGATGCTTATAGCAAAGAAACTAATTTGGAGATTGCTCGTCCTTTTATTATTTTCATGATGGGAAATAATTTCTTTTCAAATTCACCATACATGTTGCCTACTTGACATGTTACTGTTGTCGCGAAGTTGTTGTTTGAAACTTCGACTATATATGATTGGGGGACTCCCATATTAGCATATTTGTATCGGTCTTTGGATCATCAGTGTATTATTAGGTACAGATCCACGTCGATTATAGGTTTTTGGAAAATTTTGCGGTGTTAGTACTATGAGTACTTTCGCAATTTGACATACCCGATGTTTGACTCCATGCTACCTCTATTATTCCCCTAAGTTAAAGCTTGGGCTCGTGAGAACCGCATAATAGGGGAAGGAGGCGATGCTTATCATATATTGTTGTGGCCAAAAATCAGATTGAGTTACGGATTACACAAGAGAGTATTGTGTGGCATCCTTATCATGGTTCTCCCTTTTCGACCAATGAAAACGTACAACATGCTGGCTTTCTATCTGTAAGACATTTTCCATTAGTATCATTTCCTTCCACAGGTGACTGTTATTGGTTCCTTGGCGAGCGTAGTTGGAGACATGCCTTAAATGGGGATTTTGTTCTTGACGATCCACACCTAGATACACCTTTTTTAAAGGCGTATCCTAGCGTTGCTTTATAGGAGCTAGCAAATGAGTAGTGGTCAGCTAATTACTTCATCATCACCAGTTTAGATCATGCATCATTTTGGCGTTGGTTTTACACTCCACGGCACATGGCCGATTTTGTTTATGCTGGAGCTATTGATTTGGTAGGACTTTCATGCATCTGAAGTGGTCTTGTCCCCTCGGTGTTACAGGACCTCACATAAAGCACTCAGATATATCCTGCTTCATAACCACCCCAAACAGAAGATTATGATTGGACAGTCTCTATACCCATATTGTCAGGAGATGATAGATATATCGATATTACTTAACCTGAGATTTCAATATCCAGATTCGGCTACATTTTCATATGAGGATTTGTTTCAAATCCAGATGGGACTACGCGACGTCACATACACCGAGCATCGATGGAGTATAAATGAGTATAAGAGACATATTGTGGAGATGACTGCTCGTATTAACGAGCTTACTATTGCAGGTGAGCGATGATATCATCCTACACCTATAGTTGATGATGATGATGTATATGGTCTTGGTGGTGACGATGATGACTTTGATCGGTTTTAGATCATGCATGTTTTATATATCAGTATTTGTATCTGGATCTCATTTGATTGATATTCCGTTTCATGTATGTGTACTTTTCTGTATCTGTTCATTTACTGTTTCAAGTATGTATGTGTACTTTTCTGTATCTGTTCATTTACTGTTTATCATGTATGTATGCATGCACGAGTACCTTTTTGTACTTTTTCATTCACTGTTTCATATATGTGCATTTTGTTGTATTCGTTCCATATACTTGCAAAACATTAGCATAATAAAGAAGTGGAGACAAACTAAAATGCATAATAAGATACATGATTTGTAATATCAAAGTTCAAACATATGACTTCAACTTAGGATCGTGCAGTAATGAAAGGCACATAAGATTTTAACTTAGTTAATCACGAAATGGACCAACATCTAGGTTCTAACGCTATGAAAACGATAGTTTTGATTCATGACATCATTGAGTTAGGTACAAAGCCTCTTGATTTCTTTTTCTAACTCCAAAGCATACTCCAATGCCCTAGATAAGAATTGTTCATCTATCCACTATCCAAATTCACATCCATTTGGGTAAAGTAGGCAACAAAATATCATCGACCAAGCTACACCTATCACAGATTCATGATACATGACAGCGATCCGATCATCCTAAACAAACACACCATCTCCAAACCAAAACCACAATCCACATCCAAGTTATATCTATCACCGATTCGTGACACGTGGCAATGATCTGATCATCCTAAACAAACACACCATCTTTAAAACAAAACCACAATCTGCATCCAAGCTAAATTTACCATCGATTCGTGACACGTGAGAACGATCTGATCGTTCTAAACAAACACACCATTTGCAAAAAAAAACCACAATCCACATCCAAGCTACATGTATCACTGATTCGTGACATGTGGCAATGATCTGATCATCCTAAACAAATACACCATCTCCAAAACAAAACTACAATCTGCATCCAAGCTACACCTGTCATCGATTCGTGACACTTAGCATCAATTCGATCATCCTAAAAAAACACCATATCTAACAAAACCACAATCTACGTCCAAGCTACACCTATCCTCGATTCGTGACACGTGGCAATGATCCGATCATACTAAAAAACATACAATCTCCAAAACAAAACCACAATCTGCATCCAAGCTACACTTATCACCAATTCGTGACACGTGGCAGCATTCTGATAGTCCTAAAGAAACTCATTTTATAAATAGAGTCAAAGGCTAACAATATCATACTTATTCAACCTTCTAAATTCATCATCACTATTCTTCTATCTACATCAAATGAGTAACCTAAAAGATTGTTTTGCTTCTTATCCTCATCTTCATCTTTAGAAGATTTCATCGAACATTATGTTATTGAACAGAATGCTTTTGCTTATGAAGTGTTGGATTTAATAACGCTTGAAAAAGCTGAAAGCTCTGCTTCAACCTAAGGGGTAGCGTTGTATGAAGGAGGTACTTATGAAAAGGGGGAGACTACGCTTTTGACCATAATCAAATAACCATAGCTCTGTGTGCAATGATGTAGATTTCCGATAAAGATTTTGTATGTCAATGACCATCTTTAATCGGATTCTCGACAAATTAACCGAAACAAACATATTTTTCTTCCATATTAGAAATGGAATCAATGAATTAGGAGTTTTCCCACTACAAAAGGTTATGGCTGCACTACGTATGATATCGTATGGAACTTCTGGTGATTCACAAAATGACAAGGTGAGGATTGGAGACTCATCCGCGATCTTATGTATGAAAGAATTTTGCAAAACCATTATTTTACAATTTGCTAAAGAATATTTTCGGTCCCCAATCCATCATGATATTGAAAGATTGTTAGCAATGGATGCTCAACATGGATTTTCAAGTATGTTGGGTAGCTTAGATTGTATATATTTAAGGTGGAAAAACTATTCAGTTGCTTTGCAAGGACGGTGCACAGGTCAATGCAAAAATACAACTATAGCATTGGAAGCGGTTGCTTTGTTCGATTTATATATATGACATGCTTTTTTTGAAGCACCAGGTTCCCTTAATGATATTAACATCATACGATCATCGTATTTATTTAATAATTTATGCAATGATGTAACACCCTGATGCAATTATACAGTATGAGACAATGATCATTCCATGGATTATTACCTAGTAGATGGAATTTATCCAAAATGGAAAACACTTGTGTAAGCCTTCAAAAAATCAAATAATGCAAAAGAAGCCAAATTCACCAAACAATAAGTGAGTTTGAGAAAATATATTGAACGAGCATTTGGAGTGCTTCAAGGTAGGTTTCACATCTTAAAGAAGGCAAATTCTATTCATACATCAGAAATCACTTAACATGCACCACTATTTTGCTAAAAAAATCTATTACTAAATTACCCTTATTCTTAAATTTAATCTTCCTATTATAACCCATCAAATTAAAATAGTAAAATTAATGATATGATCAAGTATTGACATTTTTTGAAGAATTTAATGATTTGTTATACCATAAAACCTAAAATATCAGTTAAGACAACTTTCACAATTGACTTCTCTAATTTAAAAGTATTTAAATTTTTCTTTCTAAAACTAGGGTTAATTTTGTTGGAATCAAGATTCTCTTTTTTTAAAAATTAAAAAAGTTATAATGTTAGTGCAAAAAATTAAAGTTCATTTTGTTGAAATTCAACTTAGCTTTAATGATAGGGATTTCTTGTTTTGTGTAATAAATTTTAAAGAGAGAAGATGATGAAGATGATAATAAGGGTAATTTTTTCAAAAAGATGGTGTATGTAAAATAATTTATGGTGTACATTAGCTTATTATATTTTCCAGTGTATGTTAAAAGATTATCGGTGTATGAATAGAATCAACCCTTAGAGATAGAGGTATACTACCGTGATTCCATGGTATTATCTTAAATCATATATTGTTGTATTATTTTACATAAATTGATTGTCGAAGAACGTGATGGATATGGGCTTTAACTGAAAAAATATCTGGACATTGTTGTGACATTTCAAAAAAACCTTGCAAAGACCCAAATACCTTTTTTGAATACATGCAAAGAATTGAAGACATATGAAATCCACAAGCTCATCTTGATTTGAGAGAAGAAATAGTGGAACACTACTGGAAACATATAGGAAACCATTAGTACAAGTGATGTTTGGATTAACTGTTCTATCTTCTTATCTTGATGTATGTTTCGTCTTTCTATCTTTATTTGCTACCGACATGTTGTAATTTAGTTTTTTTGAATTTTTATTATGTCTTGTACTGTAAACATAAAAGTACTCCAATGTTATTAGTTACAACAATGAGAACAACAATGTGAATGACAATAGCAATAGCAATAATAATGACTATAACTATAACTAAAACAATAACAATAATAGTAAAAATACAAAACAAGAAACAAGATACAAAATAAGAACATATTTTACTACAAGCCTACCTGACGTTTATGATACGTCTCAATTTGTTTCTCCATATACAACATTTGCATCAGGTTGGGGATATTTAGATTGCAACATAAAAGAGTTATATCATCAGCTCTTTATTGTCAAGCTACTTCTTGTTTTCTTAACTTCATCTCGTCAATTCTTAATTGTTGTTTCTTAGCATGACGTTATTGTCTATCCATTTCCCTCTCAAGTCTCTTCGTTTCTTTTGCTTCCACGTACATTTTATTTGCATTTTCTACGGCAGCCATACGCTCGACAATAGATTCATAGTGTGTTGTGTAGACGATGGTGGTTTTCTTCTTCTGATTGTACTTTCCCAAAGGCCTACCCTCGTACTAGTGTCGAAGGGTGTGTCATTATGTGCATTCAAACTTCCAAAACAAGATTCTTCACTCATCTTTCTAGAAAGAAACCGCAATATCGAGTGTTTTTGTCGCGCTCGACTTCATTTGTTCTAGATTGAGAGTAAGTCTTAACCTAGGTAGTCAATAGCGAATAGCGCAAAATAGCACAAGGCTTACGCTATGTGCTATAACGCGCTATTTTGTTTGCCTTTTTAAATTTTGCATATTTTTACAATTAATCAAATATATTATGCCTATTCGAAATTTAATGTTATTTTTGTAGTTTTGTGTCATATCCAAACCATTCAAGACTCCAAATACAAACACTACCATACTTCATACTTGTATTAAAAAAAATTGATGTTAAATGGAATTATTAGAAAAAAGTTGATGATTTCATACTGTACATTCAAAATAATGGATAGATATAACATATTTGTGTCTTAAAGGATTGGAATTTATTCTTATATTTGTGAGTTGTAAATTTGTGATGAGATAAAATTTTGTAAAAAAATGCATGGGAAATTTGATTTTGCATAACATGCATAAGATTTTCTATTGACAAGAACTAAGAAAAAATATAAATAAGAAAAGTCACAAATTGAAAATATGAAGGCTAAGCGAGTAACATTCCATAAAGTCTACAATGACAAGCATCAAATAAACTAACTCAAATATGATTCAAGTCTACAATAACAAAACTTAGAAATTATATTATACTTCTAAGTTTCTAAAGACTAATCACTAATGTCATCCAAATCGCAACTATCATCATTATCTAAATCATCCTCAATTTCTTCTTCTTCTTTTGAGTATAATCTACGTTGTCTTCCTCTGAATCACCTTCAAAGTTAGCATCTTCTTCATCATCAACATACATAGGCCTTGAGCTAAAAGCTAAAACCTTTTCTTTTCATTTCAACTTAGTTTGGTAATGTCAAGTTTTGTGTACTCTTACTTCAGCTCCCGACATCCGTGATACATTACCCCAAGTTAGTATACCATTCTCAAAAACCAACTCACCTTCTACGTCTGAATTATCTTTTTTTATGAAATTGGTCATCCACTCATTTGAATCGTCTATATTTTCTAAAAAATAGGATCCACCACATCCCTTCACTTAAAATGATTTTTCAAAGTTTGATTGTACTTGATAAAGACTAGGCTTTGTAGTCTTTTATGTTCAAACATACTCCTTCTCTTGCTATGGATCTAGTTCAAAAACATATTTTGGGTCAGTTTTAGGCTTTATTCACTATACATACCTAAAAGGAAAAAAATAGCGTGCTATTTTGGACTATGTGCTATTTTGCACTTTGACAAAAAAGCGCGCTATTTTGGGCTATTGGCTATGCATATTTTAGGCTATGTGCTATTTTGCACTTTAACAAAATAGCGCGTTATTTGCGATATAGATGACATGTGCGTTATTATAAATCAAATAGCACGCACCCTGCGCCATGCACTGTTTTGTGATATAGTGCACGCTATAATAACTCTCTTAACAATGTTGTAAGTTGAATGGTTGATTATTATGTTCAGCCATATATAATGCATTGGCTTGATTAAGCTATGAATGATGAAATACTATTAAAACATGAAACATGAGAAGTGGCTAAGTTAAAATTTTAAAATCATTACCAAATCCATGTTGTTTGCCCCACTTTGTTCTCTTGTATGCAACCCGACCACTTTTTCTTTCGAACGTTGACAGGTGAAATTTATTTTTTTTCGTTGAGTTTTCAATGAATCAACTATTCTTGGAATATTATGAAGACGCCAAAATTTGAACAAATTGCAAACAGAATTCCAAAAAGAACTTTCAGATTGTATCCTACATTTCTCCTTATCTTTAGAACATTCAACCCAACAGAATGCTAACTCAGATTGCTCGTCCGATAACCATTTCCGTGGTTTAGGGCCATTTGATAGTGGATCTACACTTTCTACATTAAAGGATTCATTAATATTGATTTCTGTTGGTTACTTTTTCCTTCCATAAGCGGTAGACGAACTAGGGATCCTACAAACATCTTCTTCGGCTGTTTCATCAACCTCGAATTTCAATTCTTGGTTTCCACAAATGTAATTCCCGAATTGATTATTCAAATTTCTAGTTATATTTTGAGATTGGTAAGACACCATTGATTGTTGTTGGCTATTCAGAGACACGTAGTTTGAGTCATGGTTGAAATTTGGTTGGAATAAGGAATTTTATGAATAATTTGAATATTGGGAATTTTGATATTGATTCAAATTTTGTTGGGAATGATATGAATTTTGATTTTGTGAAGAACGATACGAATATGGATTTTGTAGTGAAAAACCAAATATTGAATTTTGATTTTGTTGTTGAGAATTTTGAGAATAATGTTGAGTTTTATTATGTTGAGAATGGAACATATTTTGATTGTACTAAGGAGAATTTTGATTATCTGCTTTGTGTTGTGATAAAAAATTGGAACATGAATATTGTTGATATTTTCTGCTTTGATTTTTTGATATTATCGAAATTGTATGTAGAGAATTATTTGAAGAGATTAATTTTTTTGAAGAAATTGGTGTAATTATTATTGTCAAATTGTGAATATATATAGAAGAGGGGAAGAGTGGATGACAACGATATAAAAAATGACCGTTGCATATAGTTGGCTTTAATAAAGTCGGCTAATGTAACGGTTGCCTTGGCTGTTTCCACTGTATATGAAGATTGTTGTCATTTTTTGATCATTGCTACTTTATACATATAGTCGGCTTTTATAAAACCGGCTAAGTATAGTCGGCTTTATAAAAGCTGGTTATACTCTTGACCTTCAAGGTCCTCCATTGAGGGTGGGTCTTTCCCAACCATGACATGGCTGGGTATGCTCTAAGAGATCAAACTGTAAAAAGAAACTTCAACTAACCTTCACCGTTGGCAGTAAAATATGCATATACATAAATGCACAAAATTCCAAGTTTACAGCAATGAAAAAGACATAATGACCTACAGCTTTCAAAGATTACAACCAGTGGATGTGTCAAGGACGTGATGTGGCTCTAGGAATTCGACTTGTAATTCTTTCTTCAGAATAATGATGCTAAGACAAAAGGAAGAAAACAGTAATCATATATCAATTACTTGCCTCTTTATCCTCTGTCTCATGCCACAAAAAAATTTGATTATTGATCATAACGAATTGATGAGTAAGTTTGTTTGATGAATGAATGATGATAAAAAATGAATAGTTAAGATTATTATGAGACATAGGGACATGCAAAGGGGTCCTATGCCAAATATACTCAAAATCTCGTGGGTTCTGCCCTTGTTCGATGTTTCCTATTTTCCCTGATATGCGTTCCCATGTTCAATCAGTGAGCCATTAATTTAGGATCATCTCCCCTAAGAAAATAATCTTACTTACTTTCTTGTTTATTTTTCAACCTTCAAAATGACAATAATCGTTAAATTTTGGAAGATAACAAGTTATGGAGTGACTAAAATGGAGCTAATAAAGTACATAGGAAAGTAGAAACCGACTATTAAGTGCATATGCCATATCTGATACCCATAGTCATTTTATGTATTATGTTGCCTTCTACTTTCTAAAGCATTTGTTGTTTCAGATTATAAGGTTATCACCCCCTCTTGAATGTTGAAAATGTGAGCTAGAAATGAATTCAATACTGAAAGCAATTCTTCTTTTATGATTTCTGTGTTATGAAATCAGTCCCAATTCGGATCTAGACTTGAATTGAATTTAACCCTAAATTCCAACATAAACGAGATAGATTTATAACCTTGATCCTTGCTCTTCAATTCTCTTCGTTTGCAGCGGATTTCTTTAATGCAATTGTTTTTCTTCCTTTGCCTTTTCCTTTATTTGTTCTCTGATGGATGAGAAACTATTTTGAACTTTCTCTCTTCTTTTGTTTTGTACGTTAAAAAACTGAAATGGGAAAGTGGGATAGATAGATACAGTTTTCTTTCACCGTACAATATATATACAAGTCACCAAAATAACTACCCTTTAATATGTATATATATAAACCATTAATAAGATATGAAAGTCAACATATTTAATTAATAGGCAAGGTAAGAGGGATATTATTAATCCCAGATTTTAATATCTTTTATTGAAACCATCCATCATGGTATCACCTTATATATTAAAATCATATTATGTAAATGGACTTAATCTTTAATCTTTTATAATTAAATCTAAGTTACATGGACCACTATCATATAGAAATACTCTTTCATTCTCCCACTTGGTCCATGTGACAATTTGATGACTTAATATATATACTTTAAGCATGCACTCTTATATCAAGTCCAACATAAACTCATTTACTTTAATTAAGTTAGAACTAATTGGATCATGGCGGTCACAAGTCATTGAGCGACAAGATTTCTTCCATGTATCACAAACCAATCTCAACTTTAAATTTCTTTAAGGTTTGAGCAATACCATAAGTCTCAAGAAACACATGTCATCAAACAACCATAAGTGTATACATAAACAATAATGATAACATGTTCAATAAAGCAGAAACACAACTATAAGCGAATTCTAAGTGTCTATATTATGAGCAACTGTAATCAAAATAGCAAGGCTTTATCTATAACTCCCATACGCTCGACATGGCCAATGAACGCCTTGGGAGGTAGTCCTTTAGTCAACGGATCCGCTACCATGACATCCGTTCTAATATGCTCAAAGAACACTCTCTGTTTCTGCACTTCCTCCTTCACTGATAAGTACTTTAACTCCATGTGTTTAGCACCCTTAGAGTACTTGTCGTTCTTAGAGAAGAAGACGGCTGCGGAATTATCACAATAAATTCTCAACGGCCTGGATATACTGTCGACAATTCCAAGTCCCGAGATAAAGTTCCGCATCCACAATGCGTGAATAGTGGCCTCAAAGCATGCCACAAATTCTGCCTCCATAGTGGAAGTAGCAATGACAGACTGCTTTCCACTTTTCCATGAAACTGCCCCTTCAGCTAGTAGAAACACATAACCAAATATAGATTTTCTACTATCCAAACATCCGGCATAATCCGAATCTGAATATCCAATGACCTCTAGATGCTCAGATCTCCTATATGTAAGCATGTGCTCCTTGGTGCCTTGCAAGTACCTAAGGACCTTCTTAGCAGCTTTCCAGTGATCCATTCCTGGATTACTTTGATATCGACCCAACATTCCAACAGCAAAGTTGATATCAGGTCGAGTACAAGTCTGAACGTAGTTCAAACTCCCAACCACTGATGCATACGGGATTCTTTCCATTTCCTTTCGCTCCAACTCATTTTTAGGACATTGCATTTTACTGAACTTGTCCCCTTTCTGTATTGGAGCTATTCCTGCAGAGCATTTGTCCATTCTATATTTCTCTAAGATCTTATTTATATAACTTTTCTGAGACAATCCTAACAATCCTTGTGATCTATTTCGAATGATTTCAATTCCAATCACATAGGATGCCTCACCCATATCTTTCATTTCAAAATTCTTAGAGAGATACTTCTTTACATCATGTAACATCCCTAGATTATTTGCAACAAGCAAAATATCATCAACATATAGGACCAAAATTACAAATCTGCTCCCACTAACTTTTATGTAGATACACCGGTCAACGGCAATCTCTACAAAACCATATGACGTGGTAGTATCATTAAACTTTAAATACCACTGTCTAGAAGCTTGTTTAAGTCCATATATTGACTTCCTAAGTTTACACACCATCTGTTCATTTCCTGTGGCCAAGAACCCTTCAGGTTGATCCATATATACTTCCTCCTCTAATTCACCATTCAGAAAGGCGGTTTTCACATCCATCTGGTGAAGCTCTAAATCATAATGAGCCACCAAAGCCAAAACAATCCGCAAGGAGTCCTTCTTTGAAACTGGAGCGAAGGTCTCCTTATAGTCAATGCCATCCTTTTGGGTGAAGCCCTTAGCAACAAGTCTGGCCTTATATCTTTCAATGTTGCCCTTTGAGTCCCTTTTCGTCTTAAAGACCCACTTGGACCCAACTGTCTTACAACCCTTAGGCAACTCAACTAGGTCCCAGACTTTGTTATCACCCATAGACTTAATTTCTTCTTTCATGGCAATCAACCATTTATCGGAATTGTCACTTTCCATGGCCTTACTAAATGAGACTGGATCTTCATCAATGCTTAAGTCACATTCATTTCCAACATTATAAACCACATAATCAATTGGAATAGCAGATCTTCTTTCCCTTACAGACCTCCTTAACTGTTCTTGTGGTTCATTAATCTCTTCTTGAATTATGACTGGTTCATCCACTATAATGTCATCTTGTGGGATTTGGACATCATTTTGTTGTTCCAATACGTCATGTGACTGTGATACAACAACTGGTACAACAACTTTAGGTGGAATGACAGGTGAAGGAACTTCAACCTGAATCTCTTGAATATCCACCTTTCGTGATTCACCACTCCCACTAGATTGACCATTTTCTATGAACCTAGCATTGCCTGTCTCAACAATTCTCGTACTATGGTTAGGACAATAAAACACATACCTCTTTGATTTTTCAGGGTAGCCAATGAAGAAACCACTGACTGTCCTTGGATCAAGTTTCTTTTCATGTGGATTATATAGCCTCACTTCTGCTGGACAACCCCAAACACGTATATGCCTTAAACTAGGTTTCCTTCCCGTCCACAGTTCATAAGGAGTCTTAGAAACTGCCTTACTTGGAACCCGGTTAAGTAAATACGTAGCAGTCTTTAATGCATATAACCACAACGAAGAGGGCAATGAACTATTACTTAACATGCTCCTAACCATTTCCATTAATGTACGGTTCCGTCTCTCCGCTACACCGTTTTGTTGCGGTGTACCAGGCATTGTATATTGTGCACAAATACCTCTACTTTCGAGGAGCTTTGCAAATGGACCTGGACATTGTCCACTTTCATTATATTTACCATAAAATTCACCACCTCTATCGGATCTCACAACCTTTACTTTTCTATCTAACTGTCTTTCCACCTCATTTATGAATATCTCAAAGACATCCACAGATTGAGACTTTTCATGCAGTAGATATACATATCCATAACGTGAGTAATCATCAATAAAAGTGATGAAGTATTTTTCACCGCTCCAAGAAGGAACGTCAAAAGGACCACATATATCGGTGTGTATTAACTCAAGAAGCTGAGTGCTTCTTGTGGCGGGTTTCTTTACTGTGTGTTTAGTCTGCTTTCCTTTAATGCAATCTATACACACATTTAAGTCACTAAAATCCAATTGAGGAAGGATTTCACTTTTCACCAACCTCATTATTCTTTTCTTGGAAATATGACCAACTCTTTGATGCCACAAGTAAGCAGAATTTTCACTAGATGCACTACGTTTAATGCCTTGACTTTCAACATGAAACAAGGATTCAGAAAATTTAATATCAAGATTGAACCTATAAAGTGAATCAAAGTACCACTACCATAAAAATAATTATGTTTGTACAATGAAAATACACCATGTCCAAAACTAACACAGAAACCTAAATTATCCAACCTACTAATAGAAACAAGATTCCTAGCACACTCAGGTACATAGAGACATCCTTCAAGATCTATTCGACAACCAGTGTCTAAAATCAAACTATAAGTCCCTATGCCTTCTATTCGTGCCTTCATCCTGTTCCCCATGAACAAGTACTGCTCAGTTTCTCTTATGGGCTGGATCGAACTGAATCCCTGTTTTACATGAGACACATGAGTAGTTGCACCAGAATCTAACCACCAAGTATTATTAGGCACTTCCATAAGGTTTGATTCAAAGCAAACATAACTATAATACATACCTTTCTTTTCAAACCATGCCTTCCTTTTCGGACATTCCTTCTTGAAGTGTCCCGATTTATGGAAAAAGAAACACTTCAATTCCTTTCGGATGTTGCTGTCAGGGCCTTTTGGGGCCTTATCCTTCTTCTTGTCCTTTTTACCTGGCTTCCATTTACTACTGCTGGCACCATCATGACCGACAAGATGAACAGACTGATCCTTCATCTTTTTTAATCTCCCTTCTTCTTGTATCAACATGGCCTTTAATTCCTGAAAGTTCCATTTATCTTTAATGGTGTTGTAGTTCACCTGGAACTGACCAAACTCAAGAGGAAGAGAGTTAATGATGAATTGGACCAAGAACGTCTCATTTACGTCCATCCCTAAGGACTTTAACTTTGCTGCCAAATTCGACATGTGAGTCACATGATCATGAATAGGCTGAGACCAGTCAAACTTCTTCGTAGTTAGCTGACTCATAAGGCTGCCTACCATTGACTTGTCAGCCAAATCCGATTGGGAACACTCCTTAATCTTATGAATGAATTCCCTTGCATTCTCTGTCTTGGGCATAGATGGCTTGATACTTTCCGCCATAGTCATCCGCATGAGGTTCAAACTCAACCGGTTAGACCGCTCCCACCTCTCATAAAGAGATTTCTC
The DNA here is from genome assembly GCA_030737815.1 of Allium fistulosum. NCBI lineage: Eukaryota > Viridiplantae > Streptophyta > Magnoliopsida > Asparagales > Amaryllidaceae > Allium > Allium fistulosum. Next base: position 906,960,874 of record CM060908.1, read on the forward strand.
AGTTTCGGAGCTAGTATCTGTAATGGTTGTTTGCTCCTCCATTATTATTGCAAGGTCCAAAGCCATACAACCCAGTGTGAACCGGATTTGTTCAGACCAATCAGCATAGTTCAGCCCATTGAACTTCACGACAGAGTTAGCAGATGCAAACACACTAGATGAAGCTGCAATCATTTATACATACTAATCTATTAGTGCTTTGAGAACTTTATATAGATTCAAAATAAATATAACAATAAAGCATGCATTCAAGTAACCTTTGGGCAATACTTAAGTGCAAGCACTTTCATTGATGCTAAATTTAAATACTTTAATAATTAATCAAAAACACATATGGTTAAATAAGAATGCTATCTTTGGATATACAAATTATTCAACCTATGTACACAGTGATCAATCCACTTTAGTGTTACGAACTATATTCAATGATCCACCTTTGGGTGATCTCCTAGAATATAATTAATAAAACAATTATTCAATCAAACTCTAATGTCATTATTAGCATCACTTTAATCATGAATAATTGAACACTGTTATTTTAAATGTCTAAATTTAGATACAACTAGGCCACTTTGGTGACTAACAAGTCATATCCTATGCAGAATTAAATGTCAATTGGATTAAATAGTTTATTCATCTTTTAGTATAAAAACGGTCGACCACTTGAAAATTACCGGTCGACAGTTTTGATCTCTGTTTGAAAACGGTCGACCGGTGGTTTTCAAGCGGTCGACCGGTTTCGAACAGAACGTGGCAGTTACCCAGGCAAAACAAAAAATGGCATATGAATGACTGCAAATCCAATTGACTCAATACACGAATTTATGCAGGCAATTCGAAAAAAAAAATTAGGGTAAATCAATCAAGCCTAAATGGCTCCGATACCAATTGAAAGCAATTCTTCTTTTATGATTTCTGTGTTATGAAATCAGTCCCAATTCGGATCTAGACTTGAATTGAATTTAACCGTAAATTCCAACATAAACGAGATAGATTTACTAACCTTGATCCATGCTCTTCAATTCTCTTCGTTTGCAGCGGATTTCTTTAATGCAATTGTTTTTCTTCCTTTGCCTTTTCCTTTATTTGTTCTCTGATGGATGAGAAACTATTTTGAACTTTCTCTCTTCTTTTGTTTTGTACGTTAAAAACTGAAATGGGAAAGTGGGATATATAGATACAGTTTTCTTTCACCGTACAATATATATACAAGTCACCAAAATAACTACCCTTTAATATGTATATATATAAACCATTAATAAGATATGAAAGTCAACATATTTAATTAATAGGCAAGGTAAGAGGGATATTATTAATCCCAGATTTTAATATCTTTTATTGAAACCATCCATCATGGTATCACCTTATATATTAAAATCATATTATGTAAATGGACTTAATCTTTAATCTTTTATAATTAAATCTAAGTTACATGGACCACTATCATATAGAAATACTCTTTCAAATACTTGTCACGTGTTGTTCATTTTCTGGGAGTTCGGATTTTGACTATGTACGTACTGTTACAAATGCATATGCTTAGGCCTGTCAATGAATACCCGAAATATCCGAAATCCATCTGCATCCGTATCCGAAAACATGAAAAATATCCGATATTCGAAAAGCGGATGCGGATATTCGATATCCGAAATATATTTCGGATACGGATATGGCTGTATCTGTATCCGATAAATATCCGTCCGGTTTGAAATTAAATATATATATATATATTAATATATTATTTTATATCCATAAATTTAATAAAAATACACTAATATTAGAAACAAAATCATTTTACAAAAATACAACCCCATTATCACTTGACCCATTTACAAAAATATAAGCCCAAATGCCCAATAATTATTCTCACGCACACTACACAGTACAGACATGAGACATCGACTTCCATAATTCCATTCCACAGCCGTTCAAACTTCAAACCCTAGATCTAAGTTCAAACTTCAAAATAGAAAAAGAAAATAACCCTAGATCGCATTCGCACAGAAGCTCCGTTCGACCGCCTCATCTTCCAACGCACTTTGTTCGACCGCCGCATCTCAATAAGCTTTCAGTCTTTTTATTTTATTTATTTTATTTTATTTTGATTATACTGTTTAAATTATTTGGTTTTATCATCACCTAAGTTTGTATCTTTCTTTATAGTTAGATGATTATTAATGTCTTGATGTGAACTTGGGTAATCATGACTGCTTTTCAACATATAGAGAATTATAAGGCAAATAGGTAATCAACATCAAGGACAAAGTGTAACGACTCGGAAATTTCGAACCCGAAAATTCCAGATAGTTATGAAAAGAAGAAGAGATAGAAGAAAGAAACAGAAAACATAACACAGATGCTCACATTCGCAGCGGAACAAAATATAATATCAATAATAACAGTTTACAAAAGAATACTGTATCTGTCAATTTACATTTATTTACATCAGAGTTATATTCCAATACACAACGATGGTCATATATAAATCAATATGTCTCAGATAATCAAAAATAATAGTCACAGCGGAATCACTCCATACGTCCTGCCATCCAGTACTCCTCCTGAGCCCCAGAACGTCCTTACCTGAAAATCTGTAATACTCGATCTGACCCGAGCATTACATCAAAGTAACACCCGGGTCAGGCTGGAAACCAGCGTGAGTAAACCCATCTAACAGAGAATACAACAGCATAAAACTTACATAAACCCAGGGTAACTCGTATCAATTTACAAATTCACCATTTATTTAAACACCACTTATTTCACATATCAATTTCTAAGTACCCAAAACTTAGATTAAATGGTCCAATTCACTCAAATCATTCCATACTAGCCTATTGATTTCACATATAAATCTACAAAGAATCGAAGTGGTTTCGGGTATTAACTAATACCCGACTCCGGTCTCTTCGAATCCCATGTCATTTATTTATGCCAAAAGTTTTAAGTTTAAACAATACAATTCATATTCAGAATATCTTACAACAATTCAACTCAGATAGGTAACCTACACTATCACCGTTTAACCCATTCGTATCACAACACATCTCATTTCATCTATTAGAGATAAAATCAATCCAATATCTTTCAACCATCCATAACAAGCTGATTCACTCTTAATTGATTTAATTAATCTCTACTTAAATTTAATTACTCACCTTTAATCACTTGGATTACCTTAATCCACCTTCTTAACATTAATTTGATTACAAATTAATTAATCATCTCTTATTTATTTATCTTAATTAATCTTCCTTGATTAATTATCCCTTAATTACAATAAGTAATTATCCTTTAATTATCCCTTTTTACTAATCATTCTTGATTAATTTCTGTTTAATTACATTAAATAATTAAACCTTAATTATAGATTAATTACCCTCAACCATTCTCAACAATTACTTAACCTACTTTCATTAATTCATTAATGATCTTCTTATTACTTCATCAATTTATTACTCTTCTAACTAATCATCTTAACAAGTAATTTATCACATTATTAATTAACCTTACCCTTAATTAATTAAAGGTTAACTGCTATTTGAAATTAAGCATAACTTCAATATTTAGGTAGTTAAACCAATTTAAATTTTAAAAACTTTATTATTTCCTTCTAAAACTCAGATTCAAACTGGACTTTGTTAAAAGTTTAAAACTGTTTCACTTTTAACTGCTAACCCGAGCTAACCCTATTTTCCCGAGTAAAACTTCGGGCCTCGCCACAACTTCAGCTACTTCGAGTAAAACTCTTGAATTCCAAACAAAACTCCGAGCACACGAATCATCTTCTCCCATCAACTTCACAGGTGCACAGAAACGTGCACGTGCACCTACAACGACGAACCACGGCGCTACGTCCACCATCGACGATCTCGACACTTCACTGGCGACCCACGAAACCTATCTCGATCATCATCATACGCGATTCAAACGAGAATCGTGATCGAGCTTCTTGACCCATTTACTGGAACCCATCACCATCAGAAACCAACCTCGCCAAGGCCATCCCGATCACCTGAAACTCCACCCCTCCGTCCACACCTTCGTCCATGACCCAAACACGTTTCCTCCTCGTCCGGCTTGACTCGATACTTCGTCGACGGTGAAAAACCCAAATCCTGATCTCGTCTCAACTGGGTCCTTAAACCCTAGTTCTAACCACCACCGATGCCACAGCCATCGATAGCCGCTTCCACTATTTTTCCCTAGTAACACAACCTTCCAGCCATCTCCGACTATGATCTCGAGACTTATAACTTCATCGATCACCGGAAACTGACGAATTTCCATTTACCGTTCAACCCAAAATAACTCAATAATCCCAACCTTAAAAATCACGATATTCGTATCAAAATTCATCATTTGTTGGCACAAACCAACTTACGAAATCAAATTGGAAAGTTATGATCATCGATTTTCTTGATTATAAAAGTTTCCCCTGTAATTTCAAAATTTTAAAGTATTTGCTAAATGTCTTTACTTGGGATTATTGTTAAAAATAACCTTTCATTGTTATAAGCATTTTCTTTCAGAAATTATAACCTGAATTGGTTTAGATAAGAAGATATGATTTTTTTTCCATTTATTGCACTTGATTCTGTTGATGTAACAGAGGTTAATATACTCAGACATAAACTCACAGACATTTGCATATATTCAGACATGCAAAGATATTCATACAAACACACTTCATATCATGATTTCCATCACAAGCATCAGGTATTTATCACACTCAAATCAAAATATTAGAGTGGGTAGTTTGCTCACCTCTCTTCTTATATTATCAATTTCTAAAGAAAGCTTTGATTTATTGCTCTAATCTATTTTTTCTTTAAACTTAAATCAGGTTTAAATAATCAACTTGTATTTAAATTTTAAAGCCTAACAATGATCGAAGAAGAAATCAAATTTTTGAACAAGTTCTGGCACACAGAGGCAGATATGCCTGATACTAAAACATGCCCAGTTATCTCTAAATATTCACATATATTTGCATGCATATAAATACTTCATAACTTATCTCAAGCATCATCACAAACAACATCCAATATTCCAGATTCTAAAGGTTTACTCACCTGATTGATTAAACAGAGGCAAAATTCCAGTTTAAGATGAGCACAGTTTTGAATTTTCCTTTCCAGACTTTAAGCTTTGATGTTATTGATGATGTTAATCAAGTTGAAGTGTTCAGGTTGTAGTTTGTATCTTTTCTCCTTTCTCAGTTTTAATATTGTGAACGAAAATGAAATAAAGGTGGTATATAAAAGATTGTGAACAGGCTGTAGAACAATGTAGATACAAGATTTTTATGTACTAAAACTATTTTATAAACACTTAGCCAGAGATTTTCAAAAGAATGGAGGCTGAAAGGATTGTATACAACTCGAATAGATTTTGTATGCTGCTAATAAATGAGAGCATTAAATGCTATTGTACTTTATGTCTCATTTTACACATATCTTATATTTTCTTTTCTATTTGCCTGGCTTAATCTACAAGCTTCATGCATATAAAATTTTATTTTGCTTTCAAATCTTGTTGTTCTTAAAGCCTGCATATTCATATTCGAACCATTTGTTTGACTATGCAGATTTGTATTAGGCTGGGAAGTCTTCTTTTCTTAGCTTGCATTCCTTTCTTATGTGCTTTACAAACATGCTACTAGTTTGATAAAAGAATGTAGTGTAAGTGAAATGTTATTCTAATATATTGTTTAATTATGAAATGTAAGTGGTTGTTATTTTAATATGTTGTTTGATTATTTGGTATACTTATTTTATTATTTACAAACTATAAAATTCGCTTATGTAAACTTTTACTCGTATTATCGTATTGTATTCCTATATGAATACTTTTATATTTTTCCTTATAATATCATTTAAAATAAATTACACATTTATAAATTTGAAACGATTCATAAAAGAAATTATATTTTTATTAATATTATAAAAGTTCGTTTATCAAATTTTAAAAAGATTAAACAAAAGAAATTATCCCTTTTTTTGTATTTTAAATTATTTATTTTATAATATACTCCAAAGTAACATTTGACAAATTGAATTAAAAACTTATATATATTTTTAAACTAAAATTAACAAGTTATTCTTTCAAAAAAAGAAAAGAAAAAAAATGAAATTCTTTTATTAATAATTAAAAAATCCAAACCAAAGTTAGAATAAGCTTTTAAAACAACTTAAAACATTTATCTCAAGTATTTAAAACAATAAATTTATTTGTTTGACTAATCAATATCAATATTTCAATGATTTAATTCCATTAATTTCTAATTAACAATCGTTAAAAATCTGGGTCATCACACAAAGTTAATAAGATAAAAATGATTTGGAATCTCAAACTTTATAAATTAAAAACCAAAGTTTAAGGACCCTTTTGGTTGAACTTAAAAAAACTATTTTTTGCTTGTTCAAAGTCCAAATGAATAGGTTTTTGCTTTTTGTTTTTAAAAACAACTTATTTAAGTTCATTCAAACGAAAGTTAGCCCATTTTCATTGGGACGTAGAAGATTGACTTTTTATTTATTTTAAACTTGGGCTATTTAACTATTTAGCTTTAGCTATGGCCAGTACATAGTTTTTCTGGTTTTGAGGAAATTAATTACTGTTCTAATTTCCTAAAAGTATATTTCAAAATATCTATATAATCCTTTGGGTAAAGAGTGCACATAGTGTCAATCTAGCTCAAGAAAAAACTGTTTAGTTGTTCCTAGCGCCATTTTATTACAGTGACATTGGTATTACGAGTTACAATAAATTGTAGAATATTATACTTGTTATTTTATTATGTAAGGTCAACAATTTTAATATTAATAATCACAATTCTTGTTGAATTTCTTTGTACAGGCACTATCAATATACACCCAAGTTTGCTTCCTCTTTATTGCGGTGCTGCACCTGTTCAAAGAGCTTTAGAGGTTTATCAAGTTTGATATTCACTCAGCAACACTGATTTTTACTAACAAATAATTAATTATAATTCATGTGGTGCATTTTACTAGGATGGTGTGACAGAAAATAAAGTTTCGCTTGTATATACAGTTCGTGCATTGGATGTTGGGCCTATAATTGCTTCTGAGAGGGTGAAGATTGATAATTCAATTAAGATACAGCTTCTGATATACATAATGAGATGATTCTATGTTTATGAACCATGGACATATAGCTGGTAGGCTTCATTTATTATGTTTTACTGATATGTTACACTTATGATGCATATTAGTTGGAAATATCAAAATTATGTATTTGTGTCTGGGAATCTATTCCGTTTTACATCATTTACACTTGCATCAAATTACATGCATCTTCAATCACATTTGTTTTCATCATCTATACATAATACATAGAAATAACAGGCCTAATATTCAACTTGAGTTTTCTTTCTTTTAATAGGTCATAATGTCGAGTTTGTAGACGACGCTTTGATTTCATTATAAACTTGCTTCGCATTAAATGGTAATGGTAAGTGTTCATAAACATACGAAATGTCCATAAACATACACTGTTCATGCTTACAATATAAAACTGGCATATCTGAGGATGCCAGACCAAACTCAGAAAGTTATAACTTCTCCTCCGCACTTCACAACTCCACTCTATAAATACCGGAGCTTCACAACAACAATGGGGATAGATTTATGGATAAAAAGAGAGAAAACTCTGTTGAAAATCCATCACTTCAGCTACTTAAAGTTTTTACTCTTTTCAAATAATCTTGTACTTGTAATCAAATCAAAGAGAGAATAATAAGATGGAAAGTGGACGTAGGCACATTCGGGCTGAACCACTATAAAACTCTATGTTATTTACTTTCCTTATCTGCTTTCCGAACTTTGAACTTGTGAACTGTCTCTCCACTTGCTGTAATTCATTCCATTACATGTCGGAACATTTAAAAACCCCAAATCAAATAAACCTCATGATTAAGGTGTGGCTGCAGCCAGAGGTAGTTCGCACTTGATGATCGACATTACACATGCCGGCAACGATAAATCAAATAATACTCACGACACGGGCATTAGGCCGAGTAGTTATCGTTCGCGATTGGCCTTGAATATAATAGTGCTTTTATGGTTCTCTACGTTTCTAAACACTATAATGATTAACTAAGTCGTAAATAGTTCACAAATAGACAGAGCAGACTATAAAAGGCACACATCACAAAAGTCATCCTAAATAAACATACAAAAAAACAGAAGTTGAACAGTACAACATTAAAAAAATTTCTCATACAAAGCTTATCGCTTATATTTATATACATATGCAGAATGTCCATACATCCTCCAAAAATACATGCAGAAAAGGGGAAAAGGAAATCTCCTCGACTAAGAAAGGGGGGCATCCTTGCCGCTCGGCCCGCTCCCTCCAGCCATGTCCTGAGACTCGCCTTCCTTTCGCGAAGACCCAACTTGCCCCGAAGACATCCCTGCACAATGCAAGCATAAATAATCATAAGTTTTGCCATCCAGAATAGGTATTGGCAGAGCTAAAGTAAAAGGACGAGATACCTGCGATGACGTGATGTGGTTCACCAAGCCCCTCGAGATTCAAGCCGTTCTCATCATCCTCGTCCTCAACCAGCAGCTCATACCCCTTGCGAATGGCTTTGGTCTCCTCCACTGTAAACTGGCTGTTCACCATCCCAACGTCGTATTCAGCCTCTTCTTCCTGCGCGACCATGGCCTTGGTCTCCTCGATAAGCTGAGCGTGGATTCCTGCCATCACCTGAGGGTAGTCATCCATCCACTGAAGGTTCTTGTGTTTCCAGAACATGTAATAAGTATCCTTCAGCATCTGGTTGACTGTGTCACAAAAATCACTAGATTTATCGACTTCGGTCTGGAGGGCCACCACCTTATTCATGTACTGCTCCTTATCTCTCCTCAACTGAGCATGCTCCACCTTCAACCTGCCGATCTCAGCCTAATATGAATCCTTCTCCTTTTGCCACTTGCCCCGAAACTCCTTTAGCTCAACTAAGGCCTCTTCCAATTTCTTCACTTTGCCCTTAAGGGAGAGGATTTGCTCCAGATCCTTATGCCGAGCCTCATCCACTGAACCGATAGCCATGTCAATCTGTGTCTTGCATAGGTCAGCAGCTTCTTTCCTTGCCTCTTCCTTGGCCTTCGTTATCTCGGAAGCGCGGGATGCTTCGACTTCCTCTAACTTAGCTTTTTCTCCCTGAGCGCCTTGTGAAGGTCCTCCATCTCTAGACGCAACCGCACATTGGCGCTCCCAACTTCTTCACTAGCTTTGGCCAAACAGGACTGGTAATTAACAATGTTTCTGGTCTCATCTGTAATCGGGACCATCCTCGTTGTCAAGTTAGCAAAATCAAGAGTCTTCGCCTCATCTAGGATCCGGACCAAGGGATTTCGAGGTAAAAGGAACTCGGTGTCAGGATACGCCACACGACGACCCGCATAGTCGAGATTTATACTAGGATGACTCTCAAAGGGATTCTGCGTCGGCTGTGGATAATCCAAGAAAAAAGGATCAACATTGCCCTTTCCCAACTCATCTGGCACTTCGTGCACTTCAGAACCCATCGGATAGTGACGGCGACGGCGGGAGGAAGTTTGAGAACTAGGGGAGGTGGGTTCCTTATCCAGGGACCTTGCATGTTTCTGGGACGACTCACGGCTCTCTCCCTTATCCGGACCTGACGGGGTCTCGCTAATATTCTCTTGCACAGTTTTTTCCTCCTGAAAGTCGTCTTGGAAGAAACAGAAGCCACTTTCATCTGTTTGAACTGCTCAAGCGGCCTGGACACTTCATTCCTCCTTGGATTTCTCCTTTTCCCTAGAATACGGGCAACAACATTAGATCCAAGAAAGCAAGAAAGCATAAAAAAACGAAACACTCAAGACACTAGGACACTTCAAGCTACTACAAACCCTTAGGGTAGACTGGATCATATGGCCGGGGCGGGGTCTCACTCAAGTAAGGAATACACTGGGACGGGACTCCATTCAAGGGAAGGAGAACACACGGCGACCAGACTTCATTGGATTGAGGAGCAGGAGGAGGCTGGGACCCGTCGAAAAAACAAAAAGTTTTTAAGAAGTATCTCAAAATCCATGTACTAATCGAAAGTACCTGGAGAAAGCCCGAATTACTCGTCAATTCCCACTCCACCTTGTACTGGAAGAGGCGGTATTCCACCCAAATCACCCGAAGCCACATTCTCATAGGAAAGATCGGCAGTGGGAGTCGGCCTTGGGACCGGCTCAGGTTGTTCCAACTGCTCAGGCCACTCTCGCAGAGCCTCAGCATTCTTTAAAGGATCCACGCCCAATCCCTCGCTGCTTATAATATCCATGGCTGGAGATACATGAACATCCCTTTCCGTTGCTTCTGAGTCGCTCTTCGATCCTTCCTCATCTTCACTTTCTCCTCCTAAATGAGAATCGCCCTCGTCGCCAGGAGAAGGAGCATCTCGAATATGCAGAGATTTCCCCGAACAGGGAGGACGAACTGTGCTCTTCTTGTATCTCAGTTTCTATGGGCTTTAGCCACACCACCCTCCTCCTCTGGGCCCTTGCTTTTGTCTCCCTCACCTCCGTCTCCTCTGGCTCCCGCTGCTCTCTCAGCCGAACTTGGACTAATCTTGTACGTGGACTGTCTGGGGGCGATCAAGTTGTAGAATTGGAGGGATGCATCACGGAGTAGGAATGACACTTCCTGCTCAGCCTCTAGGATAGCTAATATTTCCTTGGCCATCTTTTTCTAAGTCGTCATCCTCCGCCGCCTTCACACAACCTGAAACTTATGGAGCAATAAGAAGCCAAATCGACAGAAAGCTTAGAAAAGATAATACAATAACTTACAGCCAGAAGTAAAAGCATGTTGGGCCACAGTATCGTTGCGTATAAAGAAATATTCCCTCTTGAACATACTAAACTTAGAATATAGATCCAGGACGGGTTTGAATTTGTGGGCGGACTCTAAACTAATAAAAAGACTCCCCTTTCGATAACTCCTCACGTTATACGGATATATGATCTCTCTATGAGTGGGGGGTCTCTGATACCGCTTCATGAATATCAAGTATAAACATGTCAGGATAGCATAAGAATTCGGCTGAAGTTGCATGGGAGCGACCTTCAAATAGATCACGAAGCTAGCAATCCAGTTGGTAAGCGGAGGAATCGCGCTGCACATACAATGATACTTGTTATATGTCATATACCCACCTGGAGGAAAACATGCTCCATCATCTGGACCAGGTAATATCATGTCCCGGCGATCTATCCCAAATGTAGTAGCTATAGAGTTCAGCTTCTCTATTGTCAACACACTGGGATAACACTCCGAAGGCCTAACCAGCGGTTGATTAGGAGCGTAGCCTTCGACTAAAGAGTAAGCAGCTAGGAGGATTGATTGGGGCATCAGAAGAAGAGGGACTAGCCCCGGTAGGCTGTGAAGCCGCAAACTTGGAACGGAGCTCGTGACCAGAAGACATATTCTTATGCAAGAAAATAAAAGTCAAGCGAAGGTCCAAATCATAAATGGAAGTTAAAACATGCACGGGAACCTCCTATCATCTAGCCCAATTGAATCCTTACCCCTTACCTAGCCATCTCATGGAAAACCCGCTTTTGGCTCGGCATACCCACATACCATGTGCTCGGCCTATCTGGTCCGGCATTACCCTATGCTGAATGCCGAACCAAACTCACCACACACCAACTACTGACCCGAAGCATACCCTCCTACGGCCTTACTTAGACAGTATTTATTCTTTAGGCCCATGCTAGCTTATCCTGATGACTTAAGAAAAAGAAAAAAAAGACTCCTCGGTTCTAACACTATACCAGAAAATAAGAATACTGCCACTTGAGCCTCTACCAATAGCAAACTCAAGTACCATGAACAACAATATTAGTGCAACAAGGCTAAGTCCTTATCCCCTTTTTGAAACTTGCACCAAAACCCATGCTCGTGAGCTCCGGTTCACCATATACTTGACCATCTCCTATTTACAAAGAAGTTGTACATATGGAAAATGGACTCAAGTCCTCTATGTCAGATGGAATTCGTAAAGAAAATAGACTTGATTCTTCTAAGCCGTACAAAATAGAAAATCTAAGCCCTAAAACCCTAGGTCGAGCAATCGATTTAAATAGGCTTACCTCGAGCGGTGAAGACACAAAGATGTTCGAATTCGAGCGATATAAGCAAGCTAGAATCTGATCTCAATCGATCGAAGTTTAATTAGAAGAATTTGATTAAGGAAAAGAAAGAAAAAAAGAAAGGGGTAAGGCGGTATTTAAAGAAGAAGAAGGAAGGAAGACGAATGGTCGCAAGTTGTCATTCGATGGTAGGAGCTCGATACCGGACCAAAACAAAGCATGTCGTGTAGTTACACAACATACTATGGGGGACAAGTGTTGGCTCGATTTTCTGACAAGCAAAGAAAGAAGGAATCAAAGGTAGACGAACGTATAAAGAACAGAATTACCTGACCAGATGTTTGGTCCGGCATCCTATGGTATGTCGGACCAAGTGTTTGGTCCGGCATCCTCAGATATGCTGGACCAAACATTTGGTCTGGCATCTTCTGGTATGCCGGACCAAATGGTATGCCGGACCAAATATTTGGTCCGGCACGACACATCCATCACCAGACCAAACATTTGGTCTGGAACACAAGCATGCCGGATCAAATGTTTGGTCCGGCAAGTAAGGGACTCCAGGACAGGGACATCGAACCAAGGCAAGGGAGGATAACCAGGCCAGGCAAGCTTTCTGACCCAAATGCCGATCCAACTGCTTCTACTCAAATGCCGAACCAAACTCAGAAAGCTATAACTTCTCCTCCGCACTTCACAACTCCACTGTATAAATACCAGAGCTTCACAACAACAATGGGGACATATTTTTGGAGAAAAAGAGATAAAACTATGTTGAAAATCCATCACTTTGGCTACTTAAAGTTTTTACTCTTTTCGAATAATCTTGTACTTGTAATCAAATCAAAGAGAGAATAATAAGATGGAAAGTGGACGTAGGCACATTCGGGCTGAACCACTATAAAACTCTATGTTATTTACTTTCCTTATCTGCTTTCCGAACTTTGAACTTGTGAACTATCTCTGCACTTGCTGTAATTCATTCCATTACGTGTCGGAACATTTAAAAACCCCAAATCAATCAAATCAAACGAGACTTAACTAAAAATCAAATTTAGAGGTGTTTGTCCAATTTTTGAGCAAACATTCGTGGATACGGATAATATTCAACGGGTATTCGCGGATATTGGATACGGATTTGGATGCGGATTTTCATTTTCGGATACGGATACAGCACTATCTGTATCTGATTGCATCTGTTTACAGGCCTACATACGCTTGTGTTAGGTAATAGTAATTGATTTGCAACTATGTTTAATTGTAACTACTCAGGGCCAGCCTAAAAATTTTGTCACCCCAGGCCCAAAAATATTATATAGTTTAGCTTATTCTGTTGTAACAAACATTTAGTTGTGATTTTAAAATATAGAAAAAAATAGCTGAGATTTAAAAATAACAATAAAAACCAAAACCAAAACAAATGTCTTTAAAAATACGATGTACGGAACTTACTCTGGTCTTTAATGCAACGGTTTATAAGAGTTACGGCATGACATTTATTTGCATTAAATTGGATAATCAAATTTAAGCTTAATAAATGTTGTTTATTTTTCTTCCAATTGTTGTCCTTAGCTTGAAGGTTTCCACCCTTGCGTTTGGCGGGCTACTGTGCCGCCAAGGTGCCAACTATTAGACTGGCGTTTGTAGGGCATTGAACAACATAGAAATGCATGTTCACATATTAACTTCTAGATACTAGGAAGCTAAGAATAAAAATATTTGAAAGAAGTTGGAAAGGAAAAGGTTCGACGAATGGACTGCATGTTCGATTTCTTTTTAATTAATCGGTATAAAACAGGATCAATTAATTATTGTGTACTAAAGACTGCACAAAACTATAAATACGGCAAAACAGAAACAGCTTCAAATTACATATACGATGATACTAATACAATAATTTAAAACAAAAATACAATAATTCGATGAAGTTTTGCATCCAATTGTTATTATGGTATCTCGAACAATTGTCGTATCATTTTGACACTACTTTATACTGATTCGTTCTTTCTCACCAGAAGATCTAAGACTGGACTGTAGCATCTTTTAGGTATTCCTCGAATAACATCGGGATCACCAATCATCAAATGGCATAAATTTTGAATTACCCATGTTGTGTTTTTGTATAAAATATCGAATAGTCGTTGTAGCAACGACCACCGCAAGGCACGGCACGACGCGACATTTGCGCCTTTCTTCGTTATGACATGGCGGACATATAAAGACGCAACTAATGGCGCTTACGATGCAAAAATGATGCGTCTTTTCATTATGTTATTATTTTTTACCTCTTCTTTTTTCAGTTTTCACAATAAAAACTAATCTTCAACAATGGTTGAATGTATATTTCCACTTCATGGAAAGGAAGAATTTTTCTCTTACCTCGTTTCCTCATCGGTCGCACAGCAGGAAACGAGGTAAAAAATTGTTGTGAAAGCTCTCCGTATTTCCTGATGAGTATGCACCTAAATTAAATATTTATATACACTGGTTCAATTATGTGAAATAAATAAAAATAGTATAATAAATTTGTATCTTTTGTTTTTACATGGATTAAAAATAGAGAATCAATGGTACATTAATGGATAAATATGCACCAAAATTAAATAATGCAATTTTCTGCCAGCCTTACCGAGTCTCTGTCTTTTAATTCATTCATATATAAAACAAACAGGAAAATGGAATGAAGGAAAAACATATCACGTTTTTTTGCCTGAGAGACGCGTGTATATTTTTTTCTTTTTTAAAGAACGCGGGCTTTATAATTTCGGCTGAAGGAAAATATTTATAAAAGAATTAAATCATGCATCTTCTTCAATCTTGATCTCAAATCATGCCGACTACCAAAAATTAAATCGATATTTGCTTCTGCTTGAATAAACTTCGTCGCTTTGTCTTCCCAGACTAACTGCTGCGCCTGAAGATGCCGACTCGAAGATGCATCTCACTTCACAATTTCTCTCAGATGAAGATCGAGATTGTCGCTCCACCGTTCTAGATTGCTTGAGTTGAGTTCACCGTCCTCGCTGTGCTTTGTGATGCCGAGAATAGGAGACGCAGCCAAGAGCGCTTTGAGTTTGAGTGCGTCGCCTAATTGTGAACGCTATGGAGTTCTAACACGATATTGATCTTAACTGGAGGTTTGACATGTACTGAAATTATTGATGATTGGTAATGTTTTTTGATCAGTTTTTTGTTTTTGTATGTGATTATTGTATCTTTCGTATTATTATGATATATGAAACTAGCAATTCTGTGTATATTATGCAATTTAGTCTTTTATTGTTTTATTATTTTGTATCCGACGTTGAATGTTGCTCTTGTTAGTTTCAGATGGTGTATTTGATGTTGATTGTATTTCTGGTAAGCTTCAGGCTGTTGTTGAATTTGTTAAAGCATAATGCTATATGTATATAGTATTTTATGTTAATAGTTGACTATTTGTATTATTCTTAAATATTGTGGAATTTACAGGTGTATTTAATATTTTTGAACATTTCTAAGTACTCAATAATATACGTTGTTCATGATTTTCACAGTACAAACATTGAACATTTTTGCATTATGCTAGTTGTATATAGCGTTTCGGTATAATTGAAAGTAATGGGAATAAATATATTGTAGTGTAATTTAAAGTTGCATTACGAACTTTTCATACTTTTGCAATTATCCAGCAATTCATCATTCTAGAAATATGACAATTGACCTCATGCTTAAATGTCATATCAAATTACCATTTCAAATATCTTATAAATGCTACTGAACCTTGTAAATGCAATGCTACATTAAACTATCATTTTGCATATTTTAAACATGCTAGTGAACTTCATAGCTAAAATGCCACAACAGACTATCAGCTTAGATATCATAAACATACTAGTAGACTTTGTTAAAAAAATGCATCATTAAACTATCACTTTTCATGTTATAAACACTCTAGTATATTTCATAGTTAATATGTCATATGAAACTATCATTTCACATATCACAAACATCCTACTTGACCTTGTACAAGAATGCTACATTAAATTATCATTTTACATTTTTTAATCATGCTAGTGCATTTCATAGATAAGATGCTACATAAACTATCATTTGAAATATCATAAACCTGCTACTGCACATTAGATTAGGTTTGACATCCGGTTTTCTTTTGCATCCATGCGTACCCGATTCTGGTTTGCTTTTGTATTCATACGTACTCGATTAGGCTTGGCATCCGTTAGCTTTTGGATCCATACATACCTGATTAAGCTTGGCATTCGATTAACTTTTACATTCGATTATACGCTCAGTTAAAAAATATATCTCGGGTATAGATTGGTTTCATATGTAGCTGATTAGGCTTGGCATCCGGTTAGCTTTTGCGTCCATATGTGCCCTATTAGGCTTGGCATTCGGTTGCATTCATATGTACTTGATTAGGATTGGCATCTGGTTAGCTTTTGCATCCATACGTACTCAATTAGGTTTGGCATTCGGTTAGCTTTTACATTCAATGGTATGCTCGGTTAACCAATATACCTTGGGTATAGATTGGTTCCATATATACTCGATTAGGCCTGACATTTTGTTAGCTTTTGCATCCATACGTAGCCGATTAAGCTTGACATTCGGTTAGCTTTTATATTCGAGGGTACGCTCAATTAAACAATATATCTTGGATATAAATTGGTTCCATATATACCCGATTACGCTTGGCATTCTGTTAGCTTTTGCATCCATATGTACTCGATTAGGCTTGGCATTTGGTTAGCTTTTACATTCGATGGTACCCTCGGTTAAACAATATATCTTGGGTACAGATTGGTTCCATATATACCCGATTAGGCTTGGCATTCTGTTAGTTTTTGCATCCATACGTACCCTAGGCTTGGCATTTGGTTAGTTTTTACATTCGATGGTACCCTCGGTTAAACAATATACCTTGGGTATAGATTGGTTCCATATATACCCGATTATGTTTGGTATTCGGTTAGCTTTTGCATCCATACGTACCCAATTAGGCTTGGCATCCGATTAGCTGTTGCATTCACATGTATCTGATTAGGTTTGACATCCGGTTTTTTTTTGCATTCATATGTACCTGAATAGATTTGGCATCAGGTTGGATTTTGCATCCATACATACTCTATTAGGCTTGACATCTAGTTAGTTTTTTCATTCGATGGTATGCTCGGTTAAACAATATATCTTGGTGACTGAGTCTGTAACCGAGCCCGTGACCGATCTCATTACCTATCCCATGATCGAGCCTTAATTTGACCGAGCCCGTGACCGAACCCATGACATGATAGTGGACTTTGTACTTAAAATGCTACCTTAAAATATCATTTTGAATATTTTACACATGATAATGAACTTCATAACTATAATGTTACATTAAACTATCATTTTGCATATTCTAAACATGTTTGTGAACTTTTTAATTGAAATACTACATTAAAATATCACTTTGCATATTGTAAACATGATAGTGGACTTCATAACTCAAATGTTATGTTAAACTATCATTTTGCATACCTTAAATATGCTAGTGGATTTTGTAATTAAAATGATACATTAAATCTCATTTTGCATATTGTAATTGTGATATTGGACTTCATAATTATAATGCTACATTAAGCTATCATTTTGCATATTGTAAACATGATATTGGACTTCATAACTCAAATGCTATGTTAGACTATCATTTTGTATACCTTAAATTGCTTGTGGACTTTGTAATTAAAATGCTACATTAAATCTTATTTTGCATATTGTAAGTTTGATATTGGACTTCATAATTAAAATGCTATATCAAACTATTGTTTTGCATATTTTAAACATGATAGTAAACTTTATAACTCAAATTCTACATTAAACTATCATTTTGCATATCATAAACATGGTGGTGGACTTTGAGATTAAAATGTTACATTAAATCTCATTTTGCATATTGTAATCATAATATTGGACTTTATAATTAAAATGCTACATTAAACTATCATTTTGTCTATTTCAAACATGATAGTGGACTACATAACTCAAATGCTACATTAAAACTATCATTTTGCATATCATAAACATGGTAGTGAACTTTGTGATTAAAATATTACATTAAAAAGTACATATGCTATATGTAGTTATCATTTTGCATAGTCTATTCATGGTAGTTCACTTTAGGAATACTTGTTTTATTTTGTATATTCTATTCATGCTAGTTCACTTTAAATATGTTAAATTCAAGTATCATTTTGCATATTTTTCATCCTTATTCAATTGAAATATGCTTATACTATATCCAACTATCATTTTGCATAGTCAGATAATGGTACTATATTTAAAAGTACAAATGCTATATTAGTCTATCATTTAGCATATTAAACACAATATTTTGTGTTTCAAATATATAAATGCTATATCTAAATATATTTAGACTTGTAATTCTTTGTACTTTTTGAACTTTTTTCTTCTTCTTCTAGATTCTTCCTTTTCATTCGTTTTCTTAGATCTTGAATTCAAAGATCGAGTAATTTCTGACGTGGCTTTGGATTGAGTCGTCAAGTTAAGCTTTCTCGATTTTGGAGAAATCGACATTGACAATGGAAGATTCAATTCGATTCGAATATCAACAAGAGAGAGGCTTGGACGGCAGCGGCTTGGACGACAACAACTTCAGACGACGATCGCTTGGACGACGGCAGCTCGGCAAGCTTGGACAAAGGCGGAGGAAACCGTTGAAGTCGGAAAATTGAAAAAACATGCTATATTCCTTCTGTCTGAAATCTAAAAGTTACATCCTTGGTTTAAAAATTAGTTTAATTTTCTTTCTTTTTTCCTATTCATTCCACAAAGTCTGAATCGGTACAAAATACAAATAAAAACAGGGCGGCAAACCATGGTTGCCCTTGTCACTAGAGCCATCAATATAATTCCACCAGCCCTCATTGTTGGACTAATTGTCTTTTTATATCAGAAATTCCGCATTTCTTTATCTATTTTACTGCAATCCCTTAGGGCCCGTTTGGCAAACAAAAGCAAAAGGACTTTTGCTTATTTCAAAAGTCCTTTTGATTTTAGAAAGTTAAAAAGTAAAAAGGTATGTTTGGAAAACTTTTGACTTACAAGTCAAAATTGAAATGAAAAAAAGTTTAAAAAGTCAAATTTTAAATTTTAAATTGTAAAATTTCGAATTTCAAATTTTCAAATTTTAAAGTTCAAATTCAAAAAAATTTAATTTTAAAAATTCAAATTTTAAAGATCAAAATTTTGAAATTTGAAAATTTAAAGTTCAAATTTTTGAAATTTGAAATTTTGAAATTTGAATTTTTGAAATTTGAAATTTGAAAAGTTGAAATTTCGAAATTTTGAATTTTGAAAATTTGAATTTTGAATTTTTGAAATTTGAAATTTGAGATTTAGAAAGTTTGAAATTTTGAAAATTGAAATTTTTAAATTTTAAATTTTTAAATTTTGAATTTTGAATTTTGAAATTTTGAAATTTGAAAATTTGAAATTTCAATTTTGAAATTTTTTGAAATTTCGAATTTTTAATTTTGAAATTTGGAATTTGAATTTGAAATTTTTTAAAAATACATTTTCTTAGAATTTTCTCATATAAAAAATCGACTTATGTAAGTCGAAAAGCAAAAAAAAATTGCTTTTGAAATAAGTTGAAAAGTGACTTTTAAAAGTTTGTAGATTTTGTTTATCCATATTGACTTTTTAACTTTTGCCTTTTATAAGCAAAAAAGCAACTTATTTATTGTCATCCAAGCGACCCTTTAAACTGTGTGAATATTTTCTACCATATTTTAGAACTGTTACTACATTTGATTCATGAAACTGGAACGACCCACTAAGTATACATAAAGTTGTCACATTCAATGTGTTCTAGAAGACAGCAAACAATGAAACAAATATTCTAAAAAAATGTGAAAACCATGATTTGAGGTTAAATAGATTGTTGAATGCTCTAATGATAGACCTTAACAACTGCTATTGTAATATAAGTCTTCATAATTGGATAATTAGG
This sequence comes from Allium fistulosum, assembly GCA_030737815.1. Taxonomy (NCBI): domain Eukaryota; kingdom Viridiplantae; phylum Streptophyta; class Magnoliopsida; order Asparagales; family Amaryllidaceae; genus Allium; species Allium fistulosum. The sequence goes on from CM060908.1 coordinate 906,981,037, forward strand.
CGACCAAACTATTGAGCTTAAGCCTCTGACGTACCACATTGAGAACACTCCCAATTTGTATTCTTTAAACTAAAAGCAAATTTTTTTCTTCCATTTCATTAAAACAGCACTGATGCTCATTATCGAATAACTTGATTTATAGTAAATAGAAGTAAGTGTTTTAAATATTCGTCATCTCAATCTTAAATATTCAAAATTCCATTTTTGACTTTTTGACACTCGCCTAACCGCCTAACCGAAAGGTTAAATTCTCAACCCAAAATACGAAGCGAGATGTCAGTCCAATATTTTGTTTGTAATCTGTCTGATATTTCTGTTGTAATCCGAGATTTAAAAGCTTGAAAATACGTAATACAACGATTTACTTAATACACTTGCATACAATCAACCTTGGGCAGATTAGTTGTATGTGATACATCATTAACTTACCTTGTTTGTGTTGAAATATGTAATACAATATCAAATCAAAAGGAAAAAGGAACATTGAGAGCTTTACAATGAAAGAAACTTAATGACAATCGGGCTTATAATTTGAAAATTATAACTAAAACAATAGTTGATGTGCAAGTTGACGAATCTGGTCAACCAATGTAGAATTGCTCCGTTGGTCGTCTAGTTTGAACTAGGCAACTAATTTCGGGCAGAGACAAGATCTTAGGTTTTTTTTTTTTCGTATTGCACCGGAAGATATCTAATGGTTCCTATTTTGAAGAGTTTTACTTGGAATTACCATATTCGTGAAATATTTATATTTTTGATTAATGGTCAAGATCTTTTAGGTTTATTTTAGGTATGTGACAGCTATTTAGAAAAGGGTAGGAGTTGGCCACTATAAAGGGATTTGAATTAGGGTTTAGTACTCTTATTAAATTCGCACTTGGTTTTGATGAATCAAATAAAGGAATAAAAGATTTAATTTCCGTGTTATTATTCTCCACTTCTTCTTACTCTTCCAAAATCTAAACGTGTAGGCATTGAAAATCTTAATAGTCTGAGTATTGTTTTTCATTAATGGACAAATTTCCCATGCCAATTTAGACAGCGAGTTTTAGTAAATAGCAACTACAACAAAAACTTAATTAATTGCTCCACTGTTCCACTGTTTGGGGTAGAATGTAGATTAGATACAATATATTTGAAAGTTAACATTAGTTTAATCTTGAGCCCTTGGTTATGATTCAATCAGCTGGACTCAAGATAATTGCAAAATTTCCAAGCTTTTTTTGAAACCAGAACTCATTATAAAGCGGTGAACTCCTTCAAAAATGAATAATTTTAAAAATTAAGCCCATGCAGATTCGAAGTACAGGATATATTGTGATAACTTGAAAAGTGCAATACGTTGACAAAGTACTGATTCATAAGTCATAATGAAAATGCATACATTTTAAACTGACTGACAAGGATGATGCATATTAAACCAAAAAAAGAAGAAGCTGGTATATCTCTTGCCAAGGATGCAACCCATAACATATTAAGGTCTATATATACTAGACATACCCAAAAAAAAATTTCTCAATGATGCCTAATGGTTTATGCTCCATCGGGCTGAATAAATGGGTTTGCAATTTCATCTGTACCATCAGTTGGTGATACAAGCATAACTGCAGTTCCTCTACAAACCTACAATGAGGCAACAAACTAAACTGGTAAATAAAAAAGGAACAGAAAGCATAATGCAATTAGACACAAAATCATGGATCACTGGATAAAAAAACAAGCAGTTATAGTAAGAAATATTTCTATCAAAAGAAATAATGAGTTTCCTTTTGATTATCATCTCTTGGGTGTGAGAATGAAACCAACTCGCAAGACATTATTAACTAACATATAGTGAGTAGATGCAGAACATACGATTAAGCCAAGCTGCCTAGTCTGATCTGTAGTCTTCAAGGGGTCATCAGAATCTGCAGCGTTGAAAAATAATAAACATATGTGAAAATGAAAAGACAAAATCATTTAGCAAAAAATAATGATGCTAACGAGCTTTGAGTTGTACATCTCAGAGTTTGAAACTTGATGAAAATTTTCAATGAAAAATATTAACCAGGAGAAACGATGCTGCGGCGATTATAACTATTATAGATGCATTAATTAAGTCAAACTGCAAATCATCAGAAACTGCATTGACTTCAAATGACATTACAACAAAATAAAAGTACGTTAAACTTCACTGTATTCAACTAAATGCTCTGTTCAACTAATTTTTTCTTAAAAAAAGAAATGCTTGAAATAGAGGATGTATTCAACTAAAAAGCTTCTGTTTTGGATTGTGCTTGAATATATCTTATGTTTGTTGAAGTTATTCAGTCAAAAACATGATCAGATACAACAACAACCAAGCCATTATTCCCAAACAAGTTGGGGTCGGCTAGAGATGGAACCCAAAACTAAATGTCAAAGTTAATTTAAAAGTAATAATAACAATAATAATAATTAAAAAAACCATGATACTAATAATAAAATAAAGTAAAATAATTAAACAAATAGTAGTAGTAATAATAATAATAATAATAAAGTGAAGTAAAAATAAAGATTAAAATAAAATAAAAATATAAAAATATATAAAGAAATTAAAAAAACCATGATAATAATAATAATACTAATAGTAATAGGGACCAAATACGAAACACTATGTTTTAGACTCATATTCACTAGTCCTATAATTTAAAATTTATAATACTACTGCAGAACCAACCCTAAGCAAAAAAACTCCTAGCTCATTGTTCTAGTACGTGAATCGCTAAATTCCACACGTTCATGTCCGACATCAGCTTTTCGGATATATTTCAATCCTTCAAGTCTTTTTTTACTACTTCCTCTCATGTCAACCTTGGTTGACCTCTATCTCTCTTTGAGCATTCGATGCGGTCTATAATTCCAACGCACAGATGTCTCGAGAGGCCTCTGTTGGAGATGTCCAAACCATCTTAAGCGGCGTTGGACTAGCTTCTCTTCAATTGGTGCTACTCCAAGTTTGTCACGTATATCATCATTTCCAATCGGTCTCGTTTTGTATAACCACGGCTCCATCGCAGCATACGCATCTCTGCTACATTTATCTTCTGGACGTGTTATCTTTTAGAAAAACAAGATCTAATACCCAAAAAAACAGTAAATTGAAAAGAAGAAAGGGGAAGAGAGAAGGTAAAAAATCCAAAGTCAACATTTTATGAAATCCTACTACATAACATACATTTATATCTATAGGCATATTTATTTGTTGAAAGTAAAACTTATAACCCACGCTGTCAAGGGTGCCGTGGACGACCACCCTACTTGATACTTCTTCTAGCCGCTCCCCGATTGACTAGCTGAATGTAATCATCGATGGCGTCTTGCACCGGGCCCATTTCAGTGTGAACATTGAGTGGGAGTTCGGTTGCCATTTAGGCGCTATTTGGCAATTTTGACACTCCGCTTTTTCGCTTAGCTTTAGCGCTTTATTTCCATCCTTTGTCCGAGACGCCGTCTGAGCGTTAAGTTTTTCTTGATGTGCTAAGAAAATAGGCATTTTTGGTATAACCCTTTTTATTTACTTTGACTAATTAAAATATAATTACAGTAAAAAGACTCGATTACTTTTTGAAGCTCTTCGTCCTCTAATATAATTTCAAAATTTATTTGCACTTATATATTTCATTGCAAACTATATCGAAAATCATTCAATAAATACTCTCTTTTATAATTCAAAATAAATGTACAATCTTCGTGTTTTCTAAAGCCTACTTGATTGGTTTTTTGGTTAAAAAATAAACGTACAACAATAATTACTAATAACTTTTCACCTCTTCGAAAATTGATTTTGATGGTTCTTCATTTTACTTTTTAATTCTATTTAATTTTAAATTATATTTTAAATATTGTTGAAATATAATCTGAAGTAATATACTATAAAAAAAACTAAATTGCTCACACTTATTATGTTTTTATACGAAGTCGTGACTATTAAGTACACAAATGTTTAGTTATAATTATGGCATAAATTTCTTTATGTATATTCTTTATTATATATATAAATTTCACCGCTCCTGTAAACTATAATAATCTTTTGAATTTCTAAAAAATATTTATTGACGATAAACTTAAATTATGTGTGTGTATCACTCTTATTAAAATATAAATAGCAACGATTTAATTAACACAAATTGAGTTTCTCACTATATGCAGTTAATGTTTGTATAGTTACTTAATGCAAAATTTATTTGTATCATGGCTAGTGTTTATTTTCGTCCAGGCTCCGCCTGGAGTGTATGGACATTCTTAGCGCCTCGGACCTCGCTCCGTCTCGAACAACATAGCTTGTAACAAGAAAACGGAAGGGAAAAGGAAAATACAATATTGGAAATTACAAAAGAGGCAATCAGTAAAGGAGAATACAAAAAAGGAACCTTCACAAAGGTAGTATTCTTAATATGAACAGGTGCAGTGGTGCAACAGAAATGTATTCAACTACTGGCTTATGATTTGAATATTTGCTTATAAAATTACCTCTTATGAATTCCGTTGCTTCATCAAGTACCAGGTTGAGCAGCTGATCGTATCCCTTCAAAGTTCCCGTGACTGCCAACAAAGAAACAATACAATAATCAAATATAAACAAACAACAATATTATAGTATAAACCAAGGGATTAGATATGAAATAAACAAATATAGGCAGCTATTGATATACCAAGGTCATTCCAGTTTAATTATAGCTATTTCTTTTGGTCGCATTGATCAAGTGTGAAGATCAAACCAAGATAACAATTAATGTGAATATACAATAATATACAAAAGCCAAATTGGAAACACACACGCCAACGCACTTCATGAAAAAAAGATGGAACTCGGTGCACGAGGCTCCCGCACGATAGCGGACTCTGGGGAGGTCGATAATGTACGCAGCATTTCCCTCGCATTGCGAAGAGGCTGTTTCCGGACTCGAAACTGGGCGCCCAGAGCACCATGCGGATGACCTAACTGTTGCGCCAAGGCTCCACCTCTAACGCACTTCATGAAACGGAAAAAAGATTATTGATAAATTCCTAACGGTCCATACATATTTTCACCATCATTGGCAGCTCAAATATATTGCCAACCTAAAAAAGCTGGAAAAAAAACTAGAATAACATTATGTCCTAAAAAGTGTAATGTTTTTTTTTGTTTACATGGGCAACGTTATACATTATACTAAGCTTGATATGATAAAAAATAATCTATAATCAATATTAAAGTGAGTAAACGTCAAAATTGAGCATGCACACGCTCGCACGCATAATTGTGTGTCTGCGTGCGTGTTTGTGTATTTCATAGCTAACTTACACGAATCAAGAAAGTTGGAGTAACAATTGGAAAAAATTATAGTAATATTTGTGTTGGGTTCAAATAAGATAAAAGAAATTAAATAGCGTTAAACATTACACCGTGAAGGCAGATCCGCATGTGAAAAAAATCCCTAACACGTCAGCATAAAAGCATGTACTTAACCTGTAAACGTGCCTTAACAATGAATCCACATTATTTTTTCAGCGGTGTAAATCAAGGTTTAACATTCTGGTTTTCGGTTCCGTTTCAGTCATCTTATATTTTTGAAATTTTAATTCTACTTCTTAAATTTTGAAAATTCTGTTTCAATTCCGGTTTCGGACTTCCCTACATTTTGATGCTTTTTTTTAACCATAAAATTCATTTTTTAATCATAAATAAAACAGTTTGTTGAATTGGGTTTGTTCAGCAGCAAAGGCCCAAGATTTGTCAATAAAACAAGAAAATATGAGCCCAAAAAAAAAACTAATGCATATTTCAAAAAAAAACAAGTCAGTGCATTATCAAAATAACAGTGGATATCAAGCTATCACACATTCTCTATTCATTCTACAGCCACCATCACTTTTCAAAAAGACAAAAACCAACTCATGTTGACATAAAAAATAAAAAAATTGTGCGCTCGTCGCATTGGATGCTGCTTGCTCAAACTTTCTGAAGCCCTATGTTCTCAACCCTGAATTTATCAGTAAAAACCACCCATTCTAAGGCCTAAGTTTCTTTCAGATCTCATGCCAGCTTGCTGGAATCAGGTTTGTTTGTTTTCTTTGCTTGATTCGTCTTTCTTTGCTCGAAATCCTTTACTGTGCAGTTAAGCACTTTTTCTTTGGCAGTTTTAAGATGGAACCGGATTTTGTAGCGAATTCCAGTCAACGCTGTAACTGGACCGAAATTTCTAACTTGGTAGAAATAATGAGCGTACTGATAATATTTTTAGAACAGTTTTGTGGTCAGTTTCCCATAATGCATAAACTGCCATGGATATGTGGTTGCAATAATTTGCATTTTGACTAAAGATTACACCAATAATGAGTTTTAATTTCTACTATCATGCATTATCCCAAAGGCATAACAAATAGGTATTTTGTAGTTCAGTCTATGAGTGTATTGCTAACAGTAAATTTAGTTTATCTCAATAAGTGTGGAAGTGTAGATGTATAAGATTCTCAATAAGCCAATGTCAAAAGGTATATATTATAGCCTGTAGTACAAACCATAAAGTGCTGATTAATAAATCAAACAAAAATTCATATGATTAAACCATAGAATTTGATTTGTCTTACCCGATGCCGATAATACATAAATGCCCAATTTCTATTAACAAAAGTTGTTCGCCGCATATCATTGCAAATATTGCAAAGGAAAAGGGAAACTGTTACTGGGATAAATAAATTCAAAATACAAGCAGAGATTTATTATTGAAAAAAACACCAGTATAATGGTCACTAAGCGAAATACATGTTGGTACGAAATATATGTTAAAATAAAGGTTCTATAAATATAAACAGACTAGGTTATGACAAAAAAGAAAGTTTCAAACACCCAACCATAAAGTTTCAAACGCAGGCCCGATCTATTCTGCCTATATACCAGAACATAATTGCATGAGGATAAATAAGCTTCACACTGGCCCCTAACAAGCAAGCTGGTATAACACGCGGTCTGTGATACAAAATCACGTTAAGAGAAAATTAATATTAGTTAAGTAATATTTGATTATATTTTTTTGAAGGAGATATATATAGAGATATTGTTTTTGTTTGATATATTTTATTTTAGGAAAATTTTGACTGAATTTTTTATTGACGACCGAGATCTCTCAGGTTTATTTCGATAAAGTATCTTGTGGTTATTATTTATTGAATACAACTATAAATAAGTGTGTATATGAATTAGCCGCCATATGTAATTCATTGTTTTAGGGTTTTTTTAAAATTAAGATTGGTTATCAATTTAGATTTCTTTATAATCTTTTAGTAAATTGATAAAATTGATTTGGAGAAATTGATTTGTATTCTACGTATTTTCTTCAGTTTTTCTTCTAAAATCTAATTGTAGGGATCCTAGGAATAACCCCAACAATTGGTATGAGCGCTAATTACACAAATTTTAGAAAGGTCTTTGGGTTACGGAGAAGATATCCACTGAGAAATTGAATGGAAGAAGTTGGGGAATATGAAAAATGAAGATGGAAGATTATTTGTATCTTGATGATCGGCATCAGCATTTAGAGAAGAAAGTGTAGAGACCGTTGAGAATGTTTGATAGAAGGATGTAAAATTCACTGGAGTTAGGCATGCTCCATAAGTTAAGAATAATCTTATTTTAGTTGGACAGTTGGAAGAGAAATGATACAACTTTTCAACTCAGAAGGAGTTTTGAGGGTATGGAAGGAAAATAATGAGGTTCTGGCATTCTGCGCGCAAAACAAGAAAGCAACAATTTGTATTATCTGCCTGGAAAAGGCTGTGGAGAATGTAAGGAGTTCATATATTGAAGTTGAATGGGCAAACATATCTGAATCAAAGTGGAGCATTCGGAGGAAAAGCACAAAGTTGGATGAAGGCCTTTGTGATATTACAATCATTTTTGAATTACTAACGAATGCAATGGTGGAAACGTATAATTTGGTGGTTTGGTTGAAGGTGGGGCTGATTTAGGCATTAGTTGGATGATGAAGTATTGGAGTGATGTAATTTTACATCAGGGTGAAGTGTTGTTGTTTGTTATACAAAATCACATTAAGATAAAATAAATTTTAGTTAAAGAGATAGTTGATTATATATTTTTGAATGAGATAATCATGGAGATAATATTTTTGTTTGATATCTTTTAGTTTAGGAAAATTTCGGGAGAATATTTTAATTAATGACCAAGATCTCTTAGGTCTATTTTAGGTAGTTATTATTTATTGCTATAAATAAGCATATATATGAGTTAGCACCATATGGGAGTTATTGTTTAAGGGTTTTGAAATTGAGATTGGTTATTAATTTGGAAAATATATTTTGGTGAATTAAAAAAAAAATTGTTTGGAGGAATTGATTTGTATTCTACATATTTTCTTCATTTCTTTTTTCTTCTAAAATATAAGTGTTTAGGGATTATAGGGATAACCCTAACATAACATTCGTAGCATTATTGGAATCAAACGAAGAAAAAATCTGATAAATAATCATAAATACCATCACGATAATTTCACAAAATATATCCCAATAAAAGGTGCTAAGAGGTGAGAATATACTCCATAAACATATAGCAGCGCTTGAACATGCAGCAGCGCACGCGCACGGACACACGCGTGCACACAAACACACCCACGTGTGTGTATTCCTCAGAAAATAAAAGTTTGGTACTTATTATTATATATTGTACATACAAACATAAATATACACAGTGAATTTTGAGATGATACTCCAATAAACTAATCAATTATATGAATTAGTGACTTCAACCATACCTTGTCTTCCTCCAGTGAGCTTAACTTGGACTCCCTTATCAACAAACTTAGCCAGATCTAAAACAGTCTCTTTTCTGCCTGACTGCGACATAAAACAAGTGATATTTGTTAAGAACTACCTGGCAGTAAAATATTAGCTAACAGACCTCCTATGGTTTTCTAAGACGTGCAATTTGTAGAATCCCAAGCATTTGTGAAGCATTGCTAGTGGGATAAGCGAATGCATTTTCCTTGTTTCTGTTACTATGTAAACGAAAGTGATAACAAGAAATGCATGTGAATATTTTTAAAAAGTGAGTAAAACGGTCAAATTGACTTCATGAACAATCTAGAAGTTGAAAAAACAACCTTTGATTTTATACCGTGGCGGTACTAGGATGATAGCTAAAGAGATCGATTTTCTGCATCCTTAACCTCAGGTCAAACAACACAAAAATACGACCTTCGTCATTTTATAGATGCCATATTCAAACTTCAAACAACGAGTTCCACTACAATTTTATAAATTCCTCGTTGAACAAAAATTATACAGAAAATATAATAAATTTTGCTTCTTACAGTGATTATAAAAATTGAAATAATGAAAATATATTTCACGTCTGCTGTAACTTTGAACACGAATAACAAAACAAAACAGGTTGGGTTATTGCGAAAGATTAAAAGACAGAAGAAAAATCAAATACCATCTTGCACTAAACAAATCAGTGCTCTGCACAAATCACCTGCAGAAAAAAAAAATAGTTTAAGAACAGTAGATATATAAATCCTTCTTCTCGTAATTGCAAGGAAATTAATATCCTGGAAATTAAAAGAGGGATTGTAGCCTGAGAAGAATCTAAATTACCTCCTGCGTTTTGTTCCTTGATCTACTTGCTGGGTTTGGTTAGAGAATAAATTAGGGTTTTATTTTTATTTTCCTTTTTTGTTACTTTACTTTTCCAAGATAACAAATATAATTTGGGAAATTTTGACATAATCCCTTATATTATAAAAAATTAGCTCACTTTCAATTTTTACTTATAAATTACATTTCTTTTTTTTTCTAACTGACATTCATTGGGCATTTGGATAATTTTTGTAATTTTAACATGCGCTCTTAAGGTATACGTTTATAATTCATAACCGTCGTAATAAACATCGGAGTAGCCGCCTTTAATTTTAAAAACGAGAGAAGTTAAAAAGAAAGAAATTCGAAAAAGAGTGATGTAGGACATAGCTTCTAACAAAGAAGAATGTAAAACAAATAGGTTTAGAAAAGAGTGATGTGTCTCTAATTTCCACATATAATTTTATGTATGAAAAATGTTAAAAGAAGTATTATGCAACTAAGGGTTTGTTCTTTGCGAAGCGAGCGGAGCATTTGAGCGGGGCATTTAAGAAGGGAAGTTGGTTGAAAGGGGAATGTGTTTGGTGATGCAAAAGAGGTATTTGAACAGAGTATTTGAAATGTGATTTTTAATTTAATTGATTTAGTTAATTATTTATTTATTTTTATTGTGTAATATGCGTTTAATTAAAATGAAATAAAAGTAAAAAAAATCGAAATACATTAAAATTAATTAAAATACCTTAAAAAATATAACGATGCAATGCATCGAAAATACAACAGAACTAGAATATTCGAAAGACAAATACGATAATTTAAAAATACAGATAAACTGATACAACTGCAATATTTCAGCATAGCTCTGCTGCAATAATTTCATTTCTTATGGTATAGCGAAGTGTTGTCATTTCATTGCCTACGTGTCATTATACATGTTCAGTCACTCTGTTTGCAGTAATTCTCATGCTATAATATTCCACATGGTATTCTTTTATAACAAGATTAGGATTATCATCATAAGCCATAAAATTTGGATCATCATTATTGTAGTTTCGAATAAAGTTGTGTATAGCCATTGTAGCAATGACAACTTTTACTTGAGTTTCAAATGAGTATGTTGGCATATTCTTCAAAATAGTAAACTTTTTCTTTCATATTTCAAATGTTCTCTCAATTGTCATACGTAAACTTGAATGATAGAAATTAAAATTTTCATTGACCTATTTTGGTTGATTTGCTGTTTCACGAAAATGAAAATATGATATCTACTATTTCGATAAGATGGTAAATATCCAGGTTGAAGTGGATATCGTGAATCTACTAAATAATATTGTCCAAATGGAGGGTGAAAAAAATTAAAGTTTCTATCATTTATAACTGCATTAAAAATTCTACTATCATGCATAGTATCTTCCTAACCAGCCATAATATAAGTGAACTGTAAATCGAATGAGCATGTTACTAAGATATTCTGTGTAACAAAACATTTTCGTCCAATATATGGAATAACCCGATCTGTAGGTAAATGTGTCATTACGTGTGTACCGCCTATAGCACCAATGCAGTTTCTAAAATAAGGATAATATCGGTTTGAAGTTCTAATATTTTCTGAAACAGTATTAAATCTGGCTTAATAATTTTTTTAGCGGGTAACAGTATTAAATCGTGCTACTTGATCTTTGAAATCTTTCGCTCATTTGTCGATTTGAGAGCGCTGCAACTACGGTATATCAACCGCTTCTCTGATATTAATACTTTTCTTTGAAACTAGACCATAATTTTATAGCCCATCGCACGACGAGAGAAAACATTGCGTTCGCGTTCGAAAATTATGTTGACAACGTTTTTGATGTCCATTTAATATATCGTCTACCCGATATAGTTTGATGTGTGAATTTGGCCAATATTATTGCTTCTTCTACGTAGATACACTAATACAACGACTAAATCCTGCACATCTTCGTAGTCAGAATATGTTTTCGATTCGGCCATTGGTAGTAGAAGAGAATAGAAGAGGAGATGGGAGGATGAAAGGAAGAGGAGATAAGAACATAGATATAAGCGGGGAAGTTGGCGTCAATACGTTGGCGTCCGACGCGTCACACGCTAATGTATCTTTCTCCAGCTTTCCCCAACGGTGTTGGGATGGTTGGTTTGGCTGTTGAAGCATCCGACACGTTGGACGCATCAACAACAGTAGCGTGGTGAAATTTGTTTAAACGGTACCTAAGAAGCCCAAAATGATATTTTTAATTTATTTTTATTTCCATTTGAGAAGAAACACATTGGTCCCATTGAAAAAATATTAAACAAAATTACTAATTCAACCTTATCATGATTGTCTTTCTTATTCCATTTTATATGTTATTATAGAGCACCGTCAAATGCACCACAATTTACTCATTCTTCGCTTTATCCGACTCTAATCTACCTCATCTATTATTTACTAATACTCATGTAGCGCCTCAGGGAAACACGGTAAAGGTAGATAAATGATAGTATTTGTCTAGTAAGACATGAGCTTGTGAATATGTTTTAAAAAAAACCGATGGACCAAATGAAGCGAGATACGGGTCAGAAATAGAAAAGCAAGACCTCAAAACAGAAATGGGACTAGAGTAAAATGAAGAAGGCAATTCGTCGGAACCCAAACCACTATTTGGTTGGGAGGGAAATGAAATTTAGATGGGAAGGTCGAAAATTCATATCTGGGTATGGAGTAATAGAAGATAGATAGCCTGACCTCTCTATTTTGAGTTATTAAAGTGAATATTCAAATTCAAAGCAAACCAAATTATGAAATAAGATAAAATAAGAAAGGAGAGAACTGACATGAGCTAAGGAATAATTGAAGAGGAAGAAGTCAGAAAACAATAAGACAATATAGTATGATGTAGGTAACGGGTCAACGGAAGTTTAATCGGGAGAAGTGGCTTACGACGATGGTTTGGGAAGTGAAGTCGATAAGTAATTTCTCACTTAAAACCACTCAATCGGCCACGATTTGACTTATTTCCATATTATATTTGACTATATATCCATTGCAATGAATTTTTTGGATATGTTAACATTGGAGATGAGATGCTTATATGAATGATTATACGAATTATTTCAGTAATGATGGTTGTGGTGGGTTTACTTAGATCATGAATCTAATTTAGATCTAGTGGTTGATTTGAGAAGTTCGACGCCTAGACGTAAACTTTCATGATAATCTACGAAAATCTGAAAAACAATTTAATAAATAGAGATTATGTTGTGATTTAACCCGTTTTGTCGACGAACTATCGAAGCGGGGCGATGGGGTTCAGATTGGGTCTACCGTAGACTAGATCTATAACTAAGTGGGTAAATGATAAGAGCGCGAAGTGATCAAGAAAGTTGGATAGTTCCATATTGAGTAAGCGACTCAGTATGTAGTCAACTAACCTGATGAGAGATAATTGACGTGTGAGGACATCACTTGAATATTTGGCTACAATCCACGGTTCGAGTGGTCAATTTGCATGGAAACAAACTATGTAGCGGATCATTGGCAACACTAAGAATTTCTCTCGTAATTTTGGTGATAGTTCCCTGTGCGAGGAGATGTTTGGTGATATGCAATAATCTGTGAAAGTATGAGATATGATGTGTATGAATAGGCAAGTTCAATGACGGATCATTAAATGATGTTATGAGCGGGATGTCGAACCATTCTAAAATTGTAGAACAAACAAGTAGGTTGTGTTAAGTGAACAGTGAAATCGGGTGGGCTCCTTGGTGGTAATGCTAAAGCGAATATGAGTGCCGGTTTGCTAACAACAGGCAGCAAGGATAAAAGGAAGTCGCTCAAAGGTTGCGTGAATATGAAATAAGCTTTACATTTGTTAAGTGATGATGTAGATGATACAATCCTACATTTTATAAATTACAAACAAGGCGATCATGCAATGAGTATAGATGAGGCGATCAGATACTTTGTCTAATGAGAGGTCCGAACAAATGTGAATCACTTAGGAAGTGTTACTAAAACGAGGAAATTAAAGCATAAGATGATGTTCCTATGAGTTTGACTAGTTGTCCACTATGTGAACGACAAGTAGCCATATGTAAAAATGAGATATTTGATGGGCAGGAGTGAAGCCTTTGAACCTAAGCGAGGTATTAAAGAGTGACCATCGATAGTGAGTATAGAACAAGATGTATAATAGCGGTCGAAATTCACGTATAATGAGCATGTGATTAATATGGGATATGAAATATGGTTAGTTGTGTTACCCAACATCGAGATATTCTATCTAAAATGAAAATAAACTTTAACCAGTGAATGTGGTACCTAGCGTGCGAAGAGTATAAAGCAGGGTGAAGTTGGGCGAGCAGGATATGTGCATAACGAGCAGACGGTTAATATCGATATATGATATATGATTATTTATATAACCTAACGTTGAGGTGTTCTCCTAAGAATGATGATAAGGTGAAATTAACAAATAGTGTAACTAGCAAACTGAATGTATAAAATAGGCAAATGGAAGTGACAACGAGATAACAGAAGTAACGAGCCAATGATTAATTTTAAAATATGAGGTAAGGTCAATCAAATGACTTCACGTTGAGATATTCTACCTAAAACTATGATGAATGTAGTATGACTGATGTATTATTCTAATGTAGGGGTATTCTGCTTAAATTAATGTGTATGAGACATGAATGTTATACACACACGAGTAGGATATTGTTTGAGAATTATTCACACCAAACATTGTATATGACTCGGTTATTTTGTGTGTTTCTTGGGAGACTCTTATTTGGAAGTAGACTATGTCAAACAGGTTTAGTTATTTGCGGACTAAACCTGAGTGGCTAAGGGAGCAAAACAATGAAGATGAATATTTTACTTTTGTATTTCGGCCTACGTAAACTGCATTAGTATAATAAATTTGTAAGACTTGATTTTCATTGAATTAAAACTAGATTTACATAAGAGATATTTGAAGTGTTATATATATTCTTGTGTGTTTCCATATGAATAAGCGTTGAGTGTGTCTAGTTATGTTATTCAGACGTTGGAATCTTAGCATTGGTACGATGTGGTACTACATTTGTTGTATCAGAGCATAGGTTAGCTCGTCAAGAATGGTGGCAAATAGGCAGCGAGTGAGACCTACGGCTAGGTGGTACATAATGGGTACACTAATACGTATTTGTTGGTGGATATGAAAATTTTAAAAAGTTTTTTGGGAAAGCGCTTTATTTTACCACCGTTGATAAAGTACATATTTCTATGGCTGATATATATTTGTTTTGATTTGTTTAGAGCCACGGATGTTTGGATTGATAGCTTTAAAAGTGTGCTATATGGGTAATTATATAATTTTTTGTATACTCTAACTCTTATATGAGGATCATGTTCGAAATAAAGTATACTTTTTAGCTTTGTTTTCTATTTTATGTATTATTATATTATAATATAACTAATGATCTAAATACACAGTAAAAAATCCTTGGGAAAAATATTAATCAATTGCAGGTGAAAATGAGTCTGTAACCATGAGTATTGAGTCAAATATTTATCCTTAAAATGTTCATAGTTAAGGTGTATCGAGAAAATAATATCGATACATCCATCGAGACTGTTGTATGTAATGCTTTCCATACGATGGACGGTAAATTACTTATGACAATTAGGAACACTAATGGTTTGCATACTTGTGGTTGTTTGGAGCAAGCAGAAGACTCAACGAGAGTCTTCTATAGGTTAATACAACTAAGTCAAAATAGATTATCCCACGTAACGATGTGCAATGGTCTTTAAAACTTAGAGCGTTATTGATCTTAAGTATCTAGACGTACTTTGATTGGGTCAATCACATTATATTACAATCATGTTACAATCATAGATCGGTACATGTTGAATCACCTGAAGTGAAACACCACTTAAGAGAGGACTTGTCACTTTCGTTATAGTAGATTGGTATCACCGCAATTGGTAGTCAACTTAAAATCAAAATCTGTAGATAGTAAATCTGTTAATCAATAAATATTATTGGATTGAACCTAGGGTTTTAATGTGGCACTACGCAATTAACTATGGATATTATTGGGATCTTTTATCATCGAACAAACTTCAGATTTCTTAAAGATACAGTGATGACGAAAAGAAAATGTGCATAAAATATTGCTACTTAGCACATTGCTCAATAAAGATTATAAATTGAATTTCACCTAAATGATTACCAAACATCTGAATTATGTCGATATTGTACTTCAACGAAGTCTGCAAAACTTTAATATTTAAATTGTTTAAGTATTATCGAGGACTGAGTTCACATTAGAAAGTCAACACAATGGTATTTTTTCAGCAATTTTCCATATTCAACTCGAACGAATTAATTTATAAATGTTATAAATTAACGAAGAAAATTATTTTAAATGTTGTATTAATTTAATATAATTTTTATTTATTTATTTACTTAAGGCCTTAGAATTAGTTAAGCTTGTATATAAAAATTATATGTTAATTTAATTCTTTAATAGGTTCTAAATGAATAATTAAATAAATAATATGGGATATTAACTATGTCCAAGATTTAAATTAATTCTACCATAGAGCAACGATGTAATATAGAGATAAAGAGACTGGATCTAGATAAAGATGGGAGAAATATAAGAAGGCATTTTGAATATCTTATGACTATAAATATCACACCTCTCTCTCTCTTTTTTTGTTGCCATTTTAATCAAAACCCCCAGACTCCATTGCCCACAAGTTGAAGCCTATGGTTAGGATTTGCAAACTAAACTAGAAGGAAGAGGGAGACATACTCCAAAGAGGATAAGCTAGTAATACGACATTCCACCAACTAGCCGGATCTAAAGTAAAACATTTTTATTTGAATTAAATTTCATCCATATGTATGTTTACATCGTGTTAAAATACACATGTATAATATATGTATATACACATATATAATATATGTATATACACATATATAATATCTGTATATATATATACATATATAGTATATATATATACATAATATATATAACACATATATATAAAAGAACAATTTTCTTCAATATACTTTTGGTCTTCCGAAATTGCCGGCTTAAACTGGGAATGCGGGTTATGGCGGGCCTTCTTGTGTTCCCCCCGATGTTGCCGTCGAAGCAGAATTTACTGGGATTCCAATATATGTATGTATGTATGTATGAATGTATGTGTGTATGTGTGTATGTGTGTGTATATATATATATATATGTATGTATGTATATACGAGCATTACGGCACGCGCTTCGCGCGTGATTATAACACGTGTTTTTATGCATATATTGTTTTTCTATAAATTGAATATGTGTAACATATTCAAGAGAAATGATTTGTATAAATGTTAAGTTATATCTTTACGTTGAAATCATGTGTAGCTAGTTTGAATTTTTAGTTTTTAGTTGTAGCATCTAATTTGTTATTAGTTTGAATTTTTGTTTCTATTAATTTGTAAAAGAAGTTCATTTTTAGATCTTATTTAAAGTGGTATTAAGATTTGGTAAAATTTATAGATGGAATTTTTGATTTTGTAAAAATTTAATTGTTAGATCCTATATCTAAGCGATAGTAAGATTTGGTAATATATGTAGAGATTTATTTGTTAGATTTTATGTTTAAATTATATTAAGATTTGGTAATATTTGTAGAGGAAGTTTTGAATCTATAAAAAAAGTTAGATCCAATTTTTAAGTGATATTAAGATAGATGGACATTTCTGGTAGTTCACGTTAATACCAAAAGCGTGACACCAAAGGTATTGCAACTATTATTAAATATGTATGTATGTATGTATTATAATACTATATATATTTACATACCAGTAGTTTTTAATATTAAAAAAATAAGATTTTTTTTTCTTTTGGCTTAAGTAAATAGCTTAGGTTATATATATATATATATATATAACGGTTAAAACAAATTTTCATAGTCGAAACTAATCTAAAAAAATAAATATGTACGGATATTTTAAATTATTATTATTATTATTATTATTATTATTTACATACATTTACATTTATAATATATATATATACACTTTATTAAGAAATGTCATTTGGGCCGTGAGCTTTATGAAAAAGTTATTATTTTATTTAAATATGGGCCGAAATCAATAATGCGAATAAACATATATATGTGCGCGCGCACATGTAATAAATCATAATTATGCGACATAATATAAAATACACTCATTACATATGACATGGTCGTAAATCATAGTGATCACATATAAACCGCATGTCGTTTACTGCTTAAATTATTAAAATTAGAATATATTTTATTTGTATACCATATCTCGTTGATTATATTATACATGTAATCATAAATAGAAAATAAATATAAATCAATCAAATAAATTAAATTAATTATATTTAAAACTAAAATAAAATAAAATGAAATTTATCAAATAAAATATCAAAGTTGAAGTTAAAATAGAATTAATTTCAAAACACAAAACTTACTTTTTTCGAGTTACATGAAATATTGTTTAATGTGAGCATATTATTCATGATAACACAAATTAAAGATCTAGTACAAAATCATAAAAGCAAATATTTTTTAAATTTGCCTTATTTTGCCTTGTTGCTAATGCACCTTAATATTAGAGCCCATGTTGTGTGTACATGAATAATTGACCAACACGTAAGGCAGTCACCTAATAAAATTAATTAGATAGGTGTCTAAGCAAAGAGTGTTTAACTATCATAATACAATGAAGCAAAAATGTTGGAAATCAGATATGCTCCCTCCTTTCCAGTCGTCTCCACTTTCCCAAGTTCGTCTGTAGTTTCCATCTTCTATCTTCTCTAGGGCTGTCAATTTCCTACATGACCCGAAACACGACCCGAAACCCGCACGGAAATTAGCAGGTTAACCCGACCCGTTAATTTGGCGGGTCATTTTCGGGTCAACCCGAATTTGACCCGTTTATAAACGGGTGGGTTTCGGGTTGACCCGCTAACCCGAAATTGACCCGTTAACAACCCGTTTATACTTATATAGGTTGACTCGACCCGTATACGACCCGACTTGACCCGTTTATGACCTGTTTGTACCTTATACGGGTTATACGGGTTGACCCGACCCGTTTACGACCCGTTCCGACCCGTTTACGACCCAATTATACCTTATACGGGTTGACCCGACCCGTTTACGACCCGTTTACACCTTATACGGGTTGACCCGACCCATTTACGACCCGACCCGATCCGACCCGATCCGACCCATTTATAATCGGGTTACACGGGTCGGGTCGGGTCAACCCGTTTATAAATGGGTCGGGTTCGGGTTGAGCTTTTCTGACCCGTTTAATAAACGGGTTGACCCGACCCATTTAAAATCAACCCGAACCCGACTTGACCCGACCCAAACCCGACCCGACCCATTGACAGCCCTAATCTTCTCGCTTCATCTTCGTCTTTCAGATCTCACAGCCAAGAACCGCAAATCCAAAGCTCGATTTGCGACATCGATTGAACAACGACCTTCGTTCCATAGCAGATCTGGTTGCTAGTATGCGACCTCTTTCCTTCCTAAGTACGTTGTTTAACCTCCGGACTCTATGCTATCGGAGTCTCTGGTAAACAATTCCGCTCTATCATTAAAGCAATTACATTTAGGAGCTGTGAATCTGGGTGAAATTGTTTCTGCTCCCGACACTAAATATAATGCTTCGGACAATCTTGGTTCAGTGCTTATGAATGCTAACGATAATGGTTGTAATTCAAACGTAGCATTATCTCGTGAAAAGCCGATGTATGTTATGAGCTAGTTGCAAACCATGATGCCTCGAATGATGCAGTTGGGCCGTTATATGGTATCTCACGTAAATGCGCTAAGTCTGTGCTTTCTCCCATCCTAGCTCAAGCCTAGGATAGTTGGATTACTAATGTCTTAGTGGCAATTGTTGACACTCCTGGTGACTATTCGGGCCTAGTTGCTGCAAATTCCCTTTGTGATGCTTCCACTGGTTCTGCCCCTATTGAGATATGCAATAATACATGTTCTTTGCTTCCTGATAAACATAAAAATATTGATGAACAGCCTGGCCATATCCCTGTGAATACATCATGCTCTGTTCCTGGTACGGTTCTTATTGTTTCGAACAAAACTAGCTGGGCTTCACTCTTTACGTTGAAGCCACGTACGGGTGAGTTCTCGCCTCGCTCATTTGACTTAAAAACTATTAATGGAATCAATATTCCTCCTGTTGAGGTTATTATAGCAGGATCTGAATTTTGTCGTGATCAATTGGCTGGTTTTTTTCTTAATGAAAATCCGCCATTTTGGTTGTTAAATATAATTTGATGAAAAAGTGGAGATTGAAAGGAAAAATTAAAATGAGAAGCGACCACTCTATGTTTTACTTTGAATTCTCATGTCCAGAAGATCGTCTTAAAATATTAGAAGCGGAACCAACTATTATATTAGGGAAACCTTTCATTGTCACTCGTTAGAACCCATTTCTGGACTCTGCTAGAGAACAGGTTTTGTCCATTCTTGTTTGGGTTCAATGCACCAAAATCCCTTCAATTTACAATCTATGATTGACGTTAATTGGTTGGCTAACCTTGTTGGGGACCTGGTTTGTTTTGATGATGTTATAGTTAGTAGGGATAGGCTAGTTTATGCTAGGGCGCTGATTGAGATTAAGTCTGCCGGCTTGCTGCCTTCTGTTTTACCAGTTGAACCTGCTCCAAGGCAGGTTGCAATAGTGGAAGTAAATTATAAGTAGAAGCCTGCTATTTGCACTACTTGTTGTTCTTTTGGCCATTTGGTAGATTCTTGCAAGCATCTTTCTTCGGCTCCGCCCCTGTACCTTTGGTGAGGGAAGACATTGCGAAGAGAATTTGGATTCGCAAGGAACCAATGCCAACCCCTAGTCCTAAGGGGCTAGTCAGTGATACTCGTTTATCCAACTCTGGCTCCTGCACATCTCCAGATATGATATCTTGGTATTCTAATGAGCAGGTGTGGGTTTATGAAGACACTCTATTTCGTTATTCCCCTACGAGAGATTGTTATTATAGATATGTTGCTAACGTGGTTGGCGAGCATGGATTTTTGATTTACCAGGTATCAGGTGATTCTCTTTCTCTATCGCAGGATGGTGAGGATGGGGATCATAACGGTGATATTCTTTAGGATGCAAGTTGGGATAGGATTTTATTTTATTTTGAGGATTCCTTGGATTTCTCCCCTTTGCTCGGGAAGTTGTTTAGCTCTTATGTTCATGTGCTTAGGTCCAATTCGTCTGATGATGAGTCATCCCCTTCTATTGGGCATTAGTTTTTGTTCCTATTTAGTAGTTTGGCCTTCTGCCATACTCCTGTGTTTAATGTTCCTTAGTTGTTATGCGCATGTGCAGACACTTACTATAAATTTGATTAATAAAAGTGGCACAACCCACTGTAAAGCTTGCTAGCCTTGCTAAAAAAAGAGTGTTTAACTAAGGCGAATGTTACTTAAATTCATAAATTTTCTTATGAACAGAAAACATCCCCGCTCTTAACCCTTACTTGGCTCATCGAAGTGGTATATTTGAAGGATCTGCCATAAGAGGCCCGGTTTCTTATATCTCTTAGGTTGATTCATTTGAATATTTAAAATTTGAACTTAAAATTGTTTTGATTAAATTTTATCAGAGTTGTAAGATGCAAATTGAAAATGGTTTTAAATTTTATATAAATATAGAAGTTATATTTACATTAGTTAAAATGTTTAATTAATAAAGATACATATATGAATGTGTGTGTATAACTTTATAAATTATAAATTATAATAAATGAAGTATAAATATAACACACACACACACACACAGATATACATATATATACAAGAGGGATCTTAAATGAATTAAAATCCACATACACTACACTTAAGGGAGTATGCTTATGATGTCATGCGATAGTATACTCATCTTCCTTAAAATTTCAACAATAATTGATCATTACAATTTTAAATTATGAATCTAAAATAATGTTGCTCTCTATCGCTTATAATACAAATAGAGTATTGTACATACTTATGGTTGTTGAGTACCCTAAAGCCATGAAATATTTATAGTGGTGTTTATATTGTCCCTGGATTGATAAGAATATTTTGTAACTTTGTTGAGCACCCCAAGAGTTACAAAATTACCCTTAGGTGATCGTGAAATGATGAATCATGATTATCTAATGTACTTTATAATTTGTTGAGAACCCTCATGGTCATATTTATGATTAAGAACACACACACACATGGATATATATATATGTATGTATGTATGTACACATGTATGCATGTACATACATGTGTATGTATTTATGTATGTATGTCTGTGGGTAGTTAGGAATTATATATGAGGTATGATTAATAAAGTGCTACTTACCATTTATGGGGACTATAATTCGTTAAGCACCCTCAAGGTTGTAGTAACAAGATAAATGGATTCTAACACCCATTAGAGGAATTTAAAAAATCCCCACATCTCTTTTAGTGGTTTTGAGAGATATAAAATCTAGTAAGAGCCTTATTAGATATATACAATAAACCAATATAATAGGTATAAGAAAATATGCGATGTTATCTAATTTATTCTAAATAATTTACGAAGATAAAATGGCAACGATGAAGCTAGTTCTAGAGAAAACACAATAAATGACACGAATTATAAAGATTGGTTATGAAATGTTAAGATCACTCACATATGAAAAACTCTAGCATGTGCTGGCTAATGATCCCAAGGCTAAACCTAACAAGAATGCTAAGCCCGAACAAAAATCATCCAACGAATCCTGGCCATTAGACTATGAACTTCTCAATGTTATGTTACTGTCTACTATGAGCTCGAGCTCTAAAGACATGATTATGGAAGTTTGTTTCATATTCGATAACCTACAAAAGTTATACAGTGAACAACATTCCTCAAGCTACAAGATATCATGAAGATTTTTTCATGCAAAAATAGGAAAGGGAATTCTAGTCCAAGATCATGTACTCAATATGATTGGGTACGTAGAAAGATTAGATGTGCTGGGAATGACTCTGGATCAAGAATTACAAATTGTCTTCACTGACTCTGTAGATTAGTTCATTCATATTGAACTTTAATATGAACTTATTGAAGTGTATTATCGTGGATCCCCTTAATATGGTAAGGATGACCGTTCATGAAGGAACCGACTGTTGTACTCATGATCAAGGGTACTTCTTCTTTGAATAGTTCAAAGAAGATAAAAGGTAGGTTGAGGGGCAATAAAGATAAAGCCAAGGCTAAGAAAGAGAATGGTGAATGTCGCTATTACTTTGAAAAAGGACACTAAAAGAGGAACCGACCATATTGTTTGAAGACACTCAAAGGGAAGGAACCAGATTTACTCCTAAATGTATTTTTGTAATAGAAAAATGTTTATCTATAATTGCCTCTTCTTGGGTTTTAGATATTGGATATGGAACTCAAATCTTTAACTCATTATTGGGAATTAATAGCAAGAGGTCTATAGAAAGAGGGACCGTAGAATTTCAAGTTGCAAATGGAGCTAGTGTATCTATCATAATGGTGGGAGATTACTATATGAAGTTTGTTAGTGGATATGATTTAGTTTTATATAATTATTATTATGTACCGAACTTTATTGGTGGAATAATCTTTGTTTGTTATTTGATGGAAATCGGTTATAATTTTATTTGTAATGATGATAATATGAAAATAAAACCATGTTTTGGTACTCCTAAAGATAGAATTTATATACTTAACTGCAACACCCTATATTTTGGAGTACTATAATATGAGAATTAATTAAGTTAATGATTAACCAAATTAAACTATGAGACGAAGAAAAAGAATGAAGACAAATTATTTAATGAGAATTGAATTTAGAATGAGAAGTTAGGGGATTAATAAGAATAGGTTAGAATGAGGTTTTAGCCGAAATCCCAAATTACTAACCCTATCAACCTTCCACTCTTCATTCTTTCTCCACCTACTAAAAAAAAACCAAAGAAATAAAATTATGATCTAGGCCAGCCATACTTAAAGGGAGAAAAGAGGAAGATCTAAAGGAAATGAGAAGGAGCGTTCATTTCTTAAGAAAACCAAGGCTTTAATCAATTTTAAACAAACCAAAGTTAAGTAATTCTTTCTCTAAAACTTTCCAAACCCATACGGATTTATATTGTATGTATTTGTGATGTTTTGAATGTTAATAAACAAGTCTAGGAAGATTAGAAAATACTTGTTCATGTTTGGGAATTTAAAGATGACAACTTATGAAGCATTCGAGGGAAAATGTGAACCAAACCTTCTTCAAATCACTTGAAATTTTTAATTACGTATGGAATAATAATGTGGAGGTGGGTTTTTAAAATCATAATTTTAGGAAATTATTTGAAATTTATATTAATTTTCTAAGTTGAGAAAATGCCTAATTTTGAAAACTAATTATTTAAAATATTAAAAATAATTAATTTGGCTTGAAAAGATTATACGAGGCAAAATACGGTGATTAGGATTTTTGGTGAATTTTTGGGATTTTTCCATGTATTTTCGAATTTATATGTGTTATTTGGCAAAGGGAAGAGCTAACTACAAAAGCGTAGTTAATTAATTAATTAAGACGCTAATTAATAATTTCTGAAAAGAAAACTACGTAAAACCTTGGTAAACCAATGATAATTCGACATATAACTGGGTTAGGTAAAAATAGTTCCTTTGCATGGAAATGAATCAGTTTTCAAGTTAATTACCGAATTGCCATATGAACTTGCTATAGCTCATATCTCAACTTGCAGTAGCTAAATCTCAACTTGCTATATCTCAAAGCTCAATTGCGATAGCTAGGTCTCAACTTGCTATAGCTCATATCTCAACTTGCGATAGCTAAATCTCAATTTGTTATAGCTAGATCTCAACTTGCTGTAGCTCAAATCTCAACTTGCGGTGGCTAAATCTCAACTCACTATACTCAAATATCAACTTGCGATAGTTAAATGTCAACTTGCCATAACTCAATCTCAACTTGCGATAGCAAAATCTCAACTTGCTATAACTAAAATCTCAACTCGTTATAGCTCAACCTCAACTTGTGATAGCTAAACCTCAACTCACGATAGCTAAATCTCAACTTGCTATAGCTCAATCTCAACTCACGATAGCTAAATCTCAACTTGCTATAGCTCAAATTTCAACTTGCGATAGCTAAATCTCAACTTGCTATACATCAATCTCAACTTGCATAGCTAAATCTTAACTCGCTATAGCTAAAATCTCAACTAGCGGTAACTAAATCTCAACTTGCTATAGCTCAATCTCATCTTGCTAGAACTCAATCTCAACTTGCGATAACTAAATCTCAACTTGCTATAGCTCAGTCTCAACTTGCGATAGCCAAATCTCAACTTGCTATGGCTCAATGTCAACTTGTTATAGCTCAATGTCACCTTGCTATAGCTTAATGACTGGAGATAGCTAATATAAACTAGAGATATCAATTGGAGGTGGCTTAATATGAACTGAAGATAGCTTAATATCAACTTAATATATCAATTGAAGATAGCTTAATGTCAACTTGAGATAGCTATAAAACCTATCAACTTGCTATAGTTTAATATCAATTTGAGATAGCTATAAAACTTATCAACTTGCATTAGCCTTTAACCTGCGATGACTATGCACCGACAACCTGGGATGGCTAAAGGTGCTAAGAAATTCTAAGTAAATAATCAACTTTTGTAACACTTGGGGAGCCATCTTTCCTAAGTGAGGGTTGAGAATTTCATAGAGATGAAATGACAATAAAGAATAACAAGTAATATGAAATAACTTACTTATAGAATGACGATGTAATTATATGGCCTTTGTGGCACTAACACTCACGACATTATATTTGATGATTGTTGACGTAAGGCCTATGTGGCAATCATTTGTCTAAACACGATCTTATTTTCGATGATTAGTGATGTAAGGCCTGTGTGGCAACTATTTGTCTAAACATGACATTATACTTGATGATTAATGATGTAAGGCTTATGTGGCAACCGTTTGTCTAAACTTTATATTTGATGACTGGTGGTGTAAGGCCTTTGTGGCAACTGTTTGTCTAAATGCAACATTATATTCGATGATGGATCGTGTAAGACCTTGGTGGCAACCTAATAAACTGTTCATGATACATTTGAGGGAAAGTCAGATAAAGCACCTAAGTAACAACTGTAAGTGTCTAGTGACCTTGTTAAACTAATAAGAGTAAGGCCTGAATGACAAATTTAATAATGAACTGACTATAAAAATTAGCAGTAAATGTTGTGAAGGGATTCTCACCCTTATGTTGAAATTTATGAGTTATGTTTGATCTTGGTGGTATTATCACATTATATGATGTAATAGATGACGTTGGAATAGCAAGGGGAAAATCCGTTCCATGCTTTAGTGGCATGGTCTCATTATGTGACTGTTTACTTAAGTACTACTCATATCAGGCTTTCCATGTTTTTATTATCTCCTATAAACTTACGGGTACTCATTCGAGTAGGTTGAATTTATGTACAGATAGCTTTTGAAAAAAACAAATAAAGACTCCAAAGATGAAGAAGGAGGCTTATTTTGCGAATAAAAACTAATTTGAAACTCCGCTATGTAAAATCAGAATTTATAACTGGTTAAGCATCCAGGTCAGCATCCTCATATGTCAGGCATGACACTCTATACATAATTTACTATATATTTACCCCTACGTGGAAACAAGATGGGTTAATGATGATGTAATGACTTTTTTAAAACATTTCGATGCAACGAAATTATTTAGTTACTTTGTTTACTTAATTTTATGAAAAAAATTATACCGATCTGACTTTGTCACTTGAAAATAATCCTGGTGATGAATGTAGCATCATCGACAATCATTTTCAGATCTCAAAACGGGGGATGTTACAACTTGATATCAGAGCTTAAGTTATGGGACCTTTAGGTGAAAGAGAGCTAAGTATAAGTTAGATAATTAGAAAATGAACACCTTGAGGACGGTATGCTATATATATACATGTGTGTATGTGTGTGTGTGTGTAAAACATACTTGTATTTTGGTATAGATATATAGGTGGATATATCTATCTCTCTACAATTCTCTTCACTCTCTTTACTTCCGCCTCTTACGAACACTTGCTTACAGAGAAAGAGAATAGATCTGCAAAATGGACGGTTGACTTTGGGAGAAGGAAGGACAAATGCTAGTAGAGGAACCACTAGTACTCAGACTAATAGCCAAAGAGGAGAGGTATGCTTGAAAGTTCGTGCTGAAGCTGATAATGAAATGTCTACCCTGGATGTAGTGAATATGGATATGAACTCCCTCTTTTAGTGGTTTTTAGCAAACTTAGCTTAGCAGCAAGTACTACTATATGCTCGTAATGTACCAAGAGGCCAGGTGCAACCGGTTAGAGTGGATTTTTCCAAAATGAATAAGGATTTCTGTAGCTTGGGAGGAAAACTGTTTGATGTGACAAAACAGGCGTTGGAGGCTAGTGATTGGCTGGTGATGTGTGAGAGGATTTGTGATGACTTTGAGTTGATAAATGCTCAAAAGGTAAAGCTTATATCTAAACAAGTCAAGGGACTAGCAAGTATCAAGTAGGAAACTATGAGAGCAGAGATTATTGAGCAAGAAATCACTTAGGAAACATTTAGGGAGATGTTTGAAGAACAGTATATTCCAAGATCAGAGCTGCCGGTAATGTTCTGGGTGTTTATGGAGCCATAACAGGGGAATTTGTTGGTACCGGAGTATGCGTAGAAGTTTAACGCATTATCTAAGCATGAAGCTGATCTGATTAGGACATCGAGAAAGAAGGTAGAGATGTCCATCTTGGTATTGAGGCCATGATTGAGTGACCAGACAATGGCTCATCTAGCATGTAACAACTCTTTCCGGAATGGGCTTAATTTTCGACCCAATAAAATCTCATCGATCCTTAGATCCATTCTAGAGCTGGCTATTTGTTGGTAAAATTGATCAAATAAATAATTTACATAGCTATATATCTATGCTTTCAAAATCTCACAGCTGAAGGGATAAAATATAATAATAAAGTAAGTATCCATTTTACACATGTCTAAATATCAAAAATACAATACAATAAATATCCATAACATAACTTCTCAAAATAGAACATCGACAAGTCTAAAATCTGGGTACATCAGAATAAATCATAAACTTTAATAAATAGCGTTACTGCCACCAGTCTTCATTGCCTCCTTCACACTTCATCATAAGCATCATTTCCCCTAACCTATGGGTTGTAATATGGAAGGAGTCAGAACAATAATGTCCGATGAATAAAAATCTCAAGTTTTACCACAATAGTATTTGGGAGTATCATTTAGACGAGTATATGTCTTATGCATTTTCCTAATTATGCCTTTTCGAATATACCTCTAATTTTAAGCAAACGACTCTCCATGTCTAAATCTATAGCGTATCTCCAACTATAGGCCAATGACCCTTTCTAGTTTAACTTCATAACCATAACGTGGGTGCAACGCAACTATGGAATATATATTGGGTCCAATGACCCATCTTCGTCAATCATATTCTAACGATGCGAGAGAAGGTACCTGAGTCACTTAAGATTTTTTTAATGGAAAATAGACAGGCACTGACCATTTAATACCTAGACCCTAGGCAGATCCCTGTCATTTGATAAGTAGATCCAAGGTTAAACCCTCTCTGAAACTTCCTAGTCGACATTATAAGAAATCCCATAAGGGCAGTTAACACTTCTTAAATGAGGAAGAGGTAGACCCTCTAATGGTCATTTAATACCTCAATCTCAAAGCGGATGCCCTCTAGAAATTTGCATTACATCGCCTAAAAGATAATCCCGACCATTCAATACTTCTTGAACGGGAAGGAGACAGACCCTACAATATACATTTATACCTACAACCTCGAAGTAGGCCCATCCTGCGATATCCGTTCTATGACCCGTAACGTAAACGTGACATCTAATATTAGTCTGACTATTTGTAGATGCCGACTGCCAGGTTAGTTGGGAAGGCTTACCCTGCAGAATTGGGACTAACTTCACGTCCACCATAGATATTTGTTATAGGCGATGTCACACATCAGTTCAAAAGGCACACCGCTGGTAGTCAGATTAGCTAGGCATACTTCTGTGTACTTTTAACTGACCTTGCATCCTTATGATTTAGTCATATTTCTGTTCTCTAAACTTACGAAATTATACTAACATATATGTATAATATATATAGAAGTGCGCACGCACGCACACAATACCTTACCCGCATTTACACATTAAAACCATATAAAGGAAACTCCACCAACAGGTTAGCGACTTACACGGCCTCCCTTATAAGGCTTCTAAGGGTGCCATAACAATCGTCCCCTGGTAACTATTATTGTATTTTAATTCTACCATGGGTAAATGCTACTCCCAATGTCCTCCAAAATCCATGATGCAAACTCTCAATAAATCCTCTAAAATCCCGTTCACCCTTTCCGTCTGTCTATCGGTCTGTGGATAGTAAACGGTGCTAAGATTCAACGTCGTTCCTAAAGCTGATTTCAAACTCCTCTAAAATTCACTAATGAGTAAGGGGTCTCTATAAATAACTATGCCAACCAGAACTCCATGCAATCGTATCACTCCTTTGATATAAATTTGTGCTAGAGATGTTGTCGTCCTATTACTCCATACATGAATAAAGTGGGCACTTTTAGTGAGTTTATCCACTATAACCCAAATAGCTTCATTGCCTCTTTAACTTTTATGAAACCCATCTATAAAGTCCATCGATATATGCTCCTAATTCCAAGTCGGTACCTCTAACAGAAATAGCAAACCTCCAAGCTTTCCTTGTTCCATTTTTATCCTTTGGCATGTCAAACATTTAGTGAAATATTCCGTTACTCGCCTCTTCATCACCAGCCAATAGAAAACTTGCTTTGTGTCCCTATACATTTTATCTCCACCAGGATGAATAGTCATCCTAGAATGGTGACACTCAGCCAGAACTTCCTTCAGAATATCTTCCGCTACTAGAACATATAGCCGCCTATCTCTCCTTAGCCATCCTCTTTCATCGATCAAATACCTATGGATGTGAGGAAATGCTCTCCCCTATCCAGTTGGCCTACAATGTCGACTATTGTCGCATCCCTCTTCTATTTTTGACCGATGCGGTCCATCAATGCTGGCCTTACTTCCATAGCCGCTAGATAACCTGGAGTGAATTCTAATGGAGGTTGGGAATTGAAATTCAAGAATGACTCTGTAACAACCCACATCTTAATGGGCCCAAATTTCGAGTAAATCGAAACCCAAGTCCACTAGGGCATAGATCGTTGGTGTTGGTAACCTAAAATGAACATAAGTATATTAGAGAGCTATAAACTCATAACAGAATAGAAAAATATAATATAACATATATACCGACTAAAGCTACTACCTTAGAATCAATATTATTCCTTAGATATATGGTTGCCTTATCAGCACTGAGCATGAATGAGAATACTTCTCCCTCTACTATTCCCGTCTTGCACTAGTAGCTTGTCCCTCTAAATCTAACCTATAGGTTGTAATGAGAAGGGGGCACTATAGGACAAAACACATCAGATGACAGATATGCTCCGTTGTCTGATTGCATATCTATCTGTCGTTAAATCCCGTGCCATCCCATTGCACACCAGACAATAGATATGCCCCGTGGTCTGATATGCACTAACACAACAAAAAAACCGTATGTTGTCTGATGTTACAGTATTATTTCTAAAATTTCCTATTAGACAACATATATATATAGACTAATATGCATACCAATTACACTTATGTTATATTTTCAAAATGAAATAATGAATCGTAATTTTATTTAAACAAATATTTTATTTCAAATCAAATTCAAATACAATACAACTTTCATTATACTTACATTTTCAAGTACAATACAACTTTCACTATCACTCTCATATATACAACTTTTCTCTACACTCTCATATATACAACTTTTCTCTACACTCTCATATATAACATTTTTTTTACTAGCACTCATTCACACTCACTCGAATTTAATTTTGATGTTGATCTTGATTTGCTTGCTCAAGCTTGTGTCCAGCCATCTCCTATACATGTCAAATAAACAACGCAGTAAAATGTAAAAGGAAACAAACCTAAATTGCATATATAAAATTGAATTTGAATATTAATATTGCCTTAATTTATAGGTTTGTTTTCTTTTCATGCTTTAGACGGGGACAAATATATACGTGCACAGACAACTTATGCTATGCGCAATGTATCACTGTGAATATCACAAGGCTGAGCATTGATTAAATCTCATAGAAAATTGCAAAGGTCAAGCCCAAAGGCTCAACATAGTGCAAATGTGCCCGTCGAGATCAACTCAGGTGCACATATCATAAAACAAGCTTCAGCAATTCAACAACTCAAGAGTATATAGTGCATACAAGGAAAGAAATCTCAAAACAGTTTAAGCACTACTCAAGGTGGCATGAACTAGGCTGAAGTGAACATGTACAAACCAGACAAAAACAAGGAGAAGAAAGTACATGGAAATATAGGAAATTCACATGTATAAACCAGACAAAAACTAGGCAAGAATTCAAGATAGTGCACACAAACAAGCTTAGGCAACTCGGCATGGAGATGCACAAAGTCAAAGCAAGTAGCAAACAGATTCATGGCAAACCAGCAAGCAAAGCCAAAGTGCACAAACAAGTTCAATGCACATGGAGATGCGTAAAATCAAGCACCAGCAAACCAGATTCATGGTAGAATCAAAAGTATCCTAACACGGCCTTGAACCAGGCAGCAAAACAAAGCACATACATTGACTCAAATGCAATTCAAAATGGTCCAGAATTGAAAACAAGTTCAACTAGACCCCAAAATGGTTCAAGCATGGAAGTTCACACAATAAAACAGCAAATTGAAAGTGTAACAAGAAATCACAGTGCAAAAGCAAATGCTACAAATTAAAACAGCAAGTGCCACAAATTAAAACAGCAAATGCCATAAATTGAACAAGGAAGTGCCATAAACTAGAACAAGGCAGTGCCATAAATTACTTGATATGAAGCAGCGGCAACATTCACACATATATACATACATATGTATATATGTATATACATGAAAGTCTCAAATTACTTGATATGAACCAGATCGGACTCATGTACAAAAGGCAGTTCACACATATATATGTAGATATAAGAACATTCACACATACATACATATGTATGTATGTATATACATGGAAGTTCACACATACACACATATATGTAGTGATATGCAGATATAAACATACATATATATATATATATATGAAAACATTTATACAGATAACCTAAAACACAGTTTGGTTTGCTTGAGTCTGTTTACGGGTCAGAAATCAAACTGCCTTAGTTTGGTGTACACATAACCAGAAACACACACCTAGAAACAACTGTATATGTACAAGGCCAAATAGTAATGAACAACCAGTGCACTGGCTCATCAAAAGAACATTGCAAAGATATGTATGCAATGTATATACTGAAATCAAAAGAACATTCACACGTATATACATACATATGTATGCATGTATATACATGGATGAACCAACAACCAACATAAGCATTAAAGCTCTAGGAAAATCGAACATTCACACATTAAAACAAGGCAGTGCCACGAATTAAAAAATTGGTTCAAGTGCCAGTGAAAATGCAACTCAAAACAAGTTCAACTCAAAATGGTTCAGAAAATGGTTCAAGCTCAAGCAATTCAAAATGGTTCAACTCAAAGCAATTCAACAATTGGTTCAGCTCAAACCAGTTCATAAAGGTGCATAAACAAATTAAACAAACAAATAATACATGAAAATTCAAACCATCGAGAATACAACAAGTATAAGGTAGGGACAAGTGTACACATGAACTTAAGTGTACACTAACTCGAACATGGACTCAAGTGTACACATAAACTCAGACATGGTAATGCAAGTGGAACTCAAGTGTACACATGAATTTTCAAATGAATTACATATGTATGTATATACATGGAAGAGTATCACATAATAATAAGTCCAGACAATTCAATAAGGCAAGGATGTGTGTATGGGTTCAACAAGTGCAATACTCAAGTGAACCAAACATAACTTTAGTCACGTGCACACATATACATATATGTATATACATGTGCATAGTCGCACCAATGAAGTGGCCAACAAAACAAGGCAAGGATGTATACATGTATATATGTATACATAACTTCAATAAGGCAAGGTTGTATACATGTATATTTTCATATACGTGTATACATATTCAACAATACAAACAAGGGGCAACCGGCGAAACAATGAAGTGGCCAAAGATCAAACTGTCTATCATGTTATATAATGAGTACAGAGCATCCTTTAGGGAAGCAAATGGTACAATCAAATGAAGCAAATATAATAAAACAATCAGATAAATGCAATATATAATGTAGTGATTCTAAGCTTATTATACAAATATAAGAAAATATATTGTAACTAAAACTAATGAAGTAAACAAAGATAAGGCAAACATTTAATATGAATTAAACAGGGAAATAATAAAAGGTACAACAATACTAAAATCATAAAATAAAAAAAATCAAAAGAAACCATTACAAAAATTATTAACTTCAGTTAACTCTTTACTATTAACAATGTATAAGTCAAGTTTCAGATAATCAAATATACTCAATCATCACAGACAAATCAAGTCGAGATTAATACAAAATCACAGGCAAAAGTATGTACGAATATATAGGAAATTGATTCCTATATAAACACCCAAATCATCATAGGCAAATCAAGTTGAGATTAATACAAAATAGAAAGAGGGCAGAAATCATACTATATATCAATGGAAGAATACTCGACAAATTGAACGAACCCTAGTTAGAAGCGGCTTTAATTCAACGTTATTGATTGAAGAATACTCGATAAATTTATCGAAGAATACTCGACAAATTGAACAAACCTTCTAAAATCGAACAAACCCTAATTACAAGCGGCTTCGATTGGGTAGATTAGGTTTCGAAAGAGAGAATATCGGTTGTCTGATTTTTTGATAAGAGGGAAAATAATTAAAGGAAATAAAGCGGCCATGAATAAACTGAAGGAACACTATTTTTTCCATTTAGAAATGAAAGAGGGTGGGAAATAAGTGAAGGAACGCAGCCACGAAATAATTTAGGCAATATTGAGAGGGAAACCAAAATTTTGATAAGGATGCAAAACAAATTTTTTGATAATTTCAATCAAACAATAGATAAATGTTATCTGAAAGCAAATGTTGTCTGATCGCTGTTGTGTCACACAATAGATGATTTTTCCATGTGTTGTCTGAAAAAGTGGGATAACGGAGAATCTACCTTATGTTTTGTGATCACTGTTGTCTGATTCATTTTGTGGTATAGTAGGGTCAAAACAACGTTCTGGTGAATGAAAAATTACATATTTTATCCATAACACTGGTTTACCGATTGATTTCTATTTAAGAGTTATGTCTATTATTCATGGCTTACCCATTTAATTCCATATGCATGTACAATATATCCAACCTTCTCCGAGGTATAACTATGTATATAATAATGTGTGTGTATATATATATAAATATATAAATATTTTACTACCCAAAAGAAAACCACGATCACTTAACACTTCTTAAATAGGGAGTAAGCCGACACAACAACTATTTCATACCTTAACCCCGACGCAGGCCCTCCGTAACGTAATCTAGTCAACCGGCCCTAACTACGAAGCCCCATGAACCCTAGATATGGCTTTATTATTTAATTTGTCGTATTACTAACGTATCTCAAAGACTTATCTAAAGGTTAACCAGCCCACCTCCGAAGAACAAACAAACAATTAAACTTTGAGGTCTTTGCATATCCCATACATATTGTACACTAGTAAGAAGAGAAACCTGTCAGGACATAACCCAAGTCGTTGCTAACAACTGCTAGGGACCGCTAGTAGTCAAAGCCTATATGCTAGCCCTACTTCTAAATACCAATTTACCAACAATACTGACATAGCCCGCTAACCACCCACAACCGAAATCACATTTAGACTTACTTAATATAAGTCAATGAAAATTCCCATTTCAGTTACTTGATGCCTCTAGTTAGAAATGAAGCAGACTCCATTTCCAAATTAGGCACCATCGTAGGTTATTTAAGACTTCTTATATAGAGAGGAGGCAAACCCAACGACCATTTAATACCTTCCACTTCAAAGTAAATCCCTTGACATCCCTAAAGGTATCGAGCCATTTGATACTTTAAATCTGAGGTGAATCCTCGGTATATTTTCCCACACCTATGCGCGAACGTGTACCTCTTCCCCACAGATCCTATAGTTGGATATGTCCCACATCAATAGTACATATACACAACTGCTGGTAGCCTTTAGGTGAAGAGCATTCTTCCGTTGTGTAATTCTACCGACCTCGCATCCTCATACTAAACCAACCCATTTATCCTAATCCTAAATATTGGGCTATGCCCATTAATTCATGTTCGTCCTAAACATATTATTGAGGCCATATAATTTCCACTACGGAAAATTATATGGCCTTCTAAGTTTATTTATTAGTTTTCATTTATTTACTTGCTGTTAATATATTCCTATCTTATACGCATATTTCCTATATTCTTTATTTCCCTTTTATGTCATGTAAACATCATTTATTTCCTTACTTTCAATTAGTTATCCTTAATAAATGGTCATTATTCACATTGGACAGTCCCTAATGACATTTATTCATCCATTTCAAATCTAACTTATTATGCCTATTTCGTTTTCTCCATAAATGTCATGATAAATTATGTAATCAATCCCATTAAACACAATTATGTCCCCATTTAATTTTTGTAATTTCCTATTAACTGTGCATTTATTGCACACCGATATCACAATCATTATTCATAAACGTTGGCGTTACTACATCTTTCTCATTGCAACCTCCTAATCCTACGATTTACTATGCTGCTAATATTTAAACATTTAATTGTAACTAATACAAGAATCGACATATATTTATTTATTACGCTTTATTCGTTACCCTATGTATGTTTGTATTGTTAATAAGTATGTGCGATTATACGTATATGTGTGTATTTAACTCATTAACCTATACGCTAAGAAATCTCAAAAGATACATTCATGTGTAAATTCTACAAAGAATGTTTATTTCCATAGTTTAATATATTAGAGTTATCATTTCCCAAGGAAAGAAATTAATACCATTATAACTTTTCATAAACTACTTAAAAGTGAGACTTTTGCACCATTTGAATTTACAACGAATTATCCCTTTTTATTTTTATTGACATATACAGTGCAAACTACGGTGAAGGACATCTGTACTTTACACATCTCTTTCATTTTGTATATTCCTTATTATTTTAAACGACGCACTTTTTATATACAGCCGTGAACTAAGACAGTCTATGGAAATTCACACTGAAATAGGTACAACTAAATTGTACCTTCAATGCTTCCAATTAATTACAACATAGAAATTTACATTCTAAATCAAACTATGGCATTCCAGATGGTTACTAAACAATTTACAACCCAATTAACATAAATATGGAATAAACTTCACAATTATCAACATCATACTTCAAAATTTTAGGGATTAATTTCCAAAATTTCCAAGGTAGGTTGTATATGCCATTCCATCACAATTACATAACTTACAGAATATGTAGGCGAGATTTAAATTAAATCCATTCAATTTAAGCCTATAATTCAATAGATCTTGCAACGGTATACTAATAAAATAAAATTCAACGATATAAATTTCAATGTTATATATAAATCATATAATTTTCCACTCATCTTTCTAGCTTTCCAAATCTCCAAAGCCAAATGCATCCCTTTAATTGACTTTACAACGGTCAGCCTTTTCGACCCCCCGAATGTTGACACTAATGCATTCATGGTATTTACGTGTCGAGCACACAAAGACCGGAAAGACGGAATGTTAGGGTAAAAGAAAAAGAAACAGAACAATAAAGAAGAGCACAATATCAGAATCTCATATATGGAACGATAATATACAATATCTCAAAAGGTCTTTACCAAAAAGAAAACTTTGATGTACATACATCAATCAGAGTAAACTAATCTATCATCATCCAGGACGGTTATAACTACTTGTCCTCACAAATGCTGATAAGTACAAATTAAGTAATGCAGCGGAAATAAAATACGGTAGGAAATCATCCAGCTCCTCTCCAAGAGCTCCAATGAACCACAGTTAAATCTGCAAACATACTCGAGCTGATCCGAGGATTGAAAAAATTACACCCAGATTAGTCTTGTAAACTAGCGTGAGAAACTCAAATCATATAGATTTATTATATCTTAAAACCATTTAAAATACGAGTATCTCATAAGACCATGCCGCCAATAAACATGGAGGAATTTTACCATAAGATAACCAAACCATTTCTATTATAAAATCCAGTGATAATATAATAATGTCTAAGGCTATGTAGTTAAAGTGCTCGGCAGATTCAATGCGGTGGAGGTGCAAAAAGTCATAGCGAGGATATAGCGGGATATAGCAGATGACTCTAAAATAGCATATAAAACTCGTACTTAATGATTTTACAAATATATAAATGGTAATTAAATGAAAAATTAACGTTCAATTGAATTATAATTAATACATAAGTAATTTTAGATAAAAACATGTGCGAATATACTTTAAATAAACATAAAACTGTTATATAACATAATTGAATTTAGTAGAATATTAGAGTATTTTCATTTCTGAAAATATATTAAAAATTCAATTAAATAAATTAATTTCATAATTTTTATAATGTATAAATGTCATTTTTAATTCATTTCTTTTAAAGAAGATATAGCGGAAATATCGGAATATAGCGGGAATAACGGGATATAGCAGAAATAGCGGGACTTAAAGCGGAAAGGCTATATTTGGGGATATATGGAAAAATTGTAGCGGTAGAAATCCGCTATGAGATATAGCGAGGGTATAATGGGGTAATAGCTGGGCATTAACTGAACAGGTCTAAGGTGTGAAATATAAATAATCAAATAGCTGCGATACAGTTAGTGTACATCACAACAATAATAGATATACAATCACAACCGCTAAAGCGCGTTCGCTAATTGTGTAGGATTTCCATGTAGATCTCCTCGGATCAAAGCCGACTCTGATCTACTATGCAAGGTTCAGGGATATCCTTCCGAAGCAACATACATCCCTAGTGAATGTACTATAGAAAAACATATCTAGCCCCCATTAAGTGAGACCGAGTGCACCACTTCCGCATGCGTATGTGTAAGCATCTCTAAGATGGAGTCGCCTACACTCTTTTGGGTTAGCTAAACCCTATTGGCTATGCATCCTATCTTTTGTTTTTTCCATACTGATGATGACGCCATGTCCGACATTCCAGCACACAACTCACCACTCGAACAGATCTTCCACACAAGCTCCAACTCAAACAGATCTCGGAACCACACATGGATTCCCACATCTCAACATACCTTGGAAACACATGGATTTATCAATAGATCTTGAAATCATACATGGATTCCCATACCTCAACAGTCTCGGAATCACACATGGATTCCCACTTCCTGAATAGATCACGAACAACAACATGTGTTTGAGCATCTTAAACAGATCTCGAATCTCCACATAGATTCCAGCATCATGAACCAATCACAAACCTCTTCCAAAGTATAGAACACGTATATGGTTTTGGGGTGATTATAGTTTCAAGTCATCTCATATAAGTACACTCCCCCGCTTACCGGGTGCTCCAAAAATCGATCGATATATTTTTCGGTAATCTCAACCCCGGTTCTATGGGAAATAAACAGAAAATACATAACATCAGAGATTACCTCCTAACCATTTAAGCGACATATTTCTTTATCATTTGTCCTAGAAGAGCAAAATGAGTTTATACGTATAGTATAGCATCACTGAAGATAGCTATACTATATAATTTCCATGTTTCTTCTAGATATTCTAAGAGT
Source organism: Allium fistulosum (assembly GCA_030737815.1). Lineage (NCBI taxonomy): Eukaryota > Viridiplantae > Streptophyta > Magnoliopsida > Asparagales > Amaryllidaceae > Allium > Allium fistulosum. Next base: position 907,019,712 of record CM060908.1, read on the forward strand.
ATATTTGGTTAAATCGAATAACAATGAGAAAAATCGCATACGGAAAATTAAGCCCCGTATACTGTCCATAAGCAAGTAACACACAAAGCACGATCAAAACAAACAAGCAAGATCAAATCATATAAACGACTTCAAATTCCCTTTTTAATTAATCTTCCTTTATTAATTAAAATCCTTTTTTATTAGTAAAATTCCTTTTTACTCAATAAACTCTTTATAAATGAAACTCCATTTATTAAATAAACTTCGCTATTTAATTAAAAAATCACTATTCATTTCAACACATTTCAACACTCTCAAAAGTATTCACATACTTATCTCAACCGTATAAGTATATCCATAAATCAGTTTCAAATGGCTTAAGACAAATGTATTCAAACACTGTCACTGCAAACCCAAAACCATTTCACTTATGATTATCTTTAAAACATTCTTTTCAAATATCTCTTTCCATTCATAAGTGTAATCAAAACGGGTTAAAGGCGAATGTTACCAACACTTTGCCACAACAAACCCAAAACTAATCCATAATGTTATTCTCTTTAAAACTAACCCAAAAATAATCCCACAAATAATCAAACATATCGCTGGCTGAATCACCTAAAGTCCTTAACCCTAGCTACAGCCAGTACAAAACGATCACTGCCCACCAACGTCGCACGCAAATTCATTCTTATCATCATGAAGCTCTGGCTAATATATGAAGCCAACAAATCCAACAACATTCGATTCTGTTAACTAATGCTCTCAAAATAATTGGATGAAGTAATTATGATGGCAGCGGCTACTGGTTTGAAGAGAAGGAAGTGGAAATTAGTTTTAAAGGAGAGGAGTATTTATAGATAAATAATAATATATTTTATTTACTTTAATTTTAACGCTACATGTTTTGAGCATGCACGACCATACAACACGTCCGATCGTCACGAAACTCATCGGCGTACAACAATTCATTATTCCGGATCCAATAGCACTATTTTTTTTTCAAAATCTAAGACAGTATCCTGGAATGATAATTTCACACGTTAATTAAAATGAATTATTTTTAAAACAATTTAATCACTTTTAATTATAAATTAAAAGTTTATTATTATTATTCTTATTTAAACATAATTTAAATAAGTTTTCGAAATCATTTTATTTACATTAAATCCAAGATTTAAATATTTAAATAATTCCAATATTTAATTATAAACCGTTAAAAATCCGGGTCGTTGCATTCTTCCTCTCTTATAAGAATTTCGCCCTCGAAATTCCAATAGAAACAACAAAGCAACAATCACACATCAATATCCAGCGGTATTGCAATCACAGACAACCATAGATACAATCACATAACAATACTATATAGTAACGCAATCACTAACAAACAACTCACGGTTCGTCCAAGCTCAGAAACCATCTCATCGGACAAGGATGACAAACGATCTACTAAGCGTACCTTACGCTCAATAGCCTCAAGTATTACCCAGTCGATCACTCATGATACCCCAACCAATTCAAAGAGTCATTCCCCAAACTCTCTTTAAGCCAACACACATAGCATACAAATATTTTTAAAGCCCGTACGATGCATATATACCATCCGTACACAATGCCAAATCTAATCGCTATCTCAACCACATAAATTTCACTTTGAACTAGTATATCCCACCTGACCTCTATAGTGCGGGCTCTGTGAAAGTCTATACGGGGTGGATCGATTATATAAATGGCAAGTATATGACTAATTTAAACTATAGTGTAACAATAGTAAAGTATGTAAATAAGAATAATCACACCAGGGATTTTATACTAGTTCGGACCTCCCGTCCTACGTCCAGTTCCGAAGCTCTTCTTCGGAATTTCCTTTCACCAAATAACCCTCACTTCACCCGGAGGAACAGGTTTACAATATCAGAGTTTCTTTGTCAACTGTGTGTTCTCTATTACACGGATTTTGACTATATAGTACAAATGCTTCCAATATATATCTAGAGAGTATTGTCTACGAGGAACTATATATTTGGAAGAGTAGAATACAAGTATAGATTGCTAGAGATCAAGAGTATATAATCAGAGAGCATAAGCAAGTAAGGTTAGTCCTTCTCTTTGATTCTTGATGTTATTTATAATGGCAGAGAGATTCCTTGAGTAGTTGCATCCATTAACAAGTGTTCTATGGTCGCTTCTGATGGTGATGAAGAGTTGCAGCAAAGAGAAGCGAAGATGTCTTTTCAAATGCGGCAGTTGTAATTTGAATTTTCAAATCCGAGTTCACCACCAGACGTCTGGTAATTATTTCAGATGTCTGTTCATATATATTTTTTGTGTGCAGTAGCCTTTCAAACGTCTGAGTGCATCAACCAGACGTCTGATCCTGTCTGTTTTGTATTCTAGAGAATTTCTTCAGACGTCTGACTTGTGCACTCAGATGTCTGAAAACTGTGCATGTCCTTTTTGTACTTGTTTCTGGTTGCTTCTTTGATCTTATCGACTTGTAGTCTCTTGTATTGTTTTTTGCACCTTATTCTTGTCTTTCTAGTGATGTTGCTCTAGCAAGTTCTTGTATATATACATATATATGTACATTTGATTTTCATTGTATAGTTGTTGTCATTAAAACCATGAATTTGATTTCCTAACACTCTGATCCGGTTTCTTGACTAGAAACCTCTGTTCTCCTTACATAGCCATATACTATGGTAGAAAGCTTCATTATCACACCAAGAATCCGTATCAAGTGTTCGCTATCAAGAATCTAGTGAAAAATCTTTGTTCGGACCGATGAAAATTGCGTCGAAATCCATGTACTCAAATCCTAAATCAAGAACCGCCTAGCGAATAAAATGATCTACATACAACTTATGTACTCTCTTCAATTAGTTTCTTTAATTACACCAATTAATTTTCATTTTTAATTTGCATTCAATTTCCACTTAGTATTCCTCATTCAATACTAAAACCATTTATGAATCATTTCATAAAATTTACTTCAAATTATTAAACGTTATATAACTTAAATTCATACTCGTATGATACCCCAGTCGATCCTCATAGTATATACTAGAATCGTCCAATTCGTTTTTCTTAACATGGATATTCAATCAATTTAAAACTTGTTTAAATTCTACTATCTCTAAGTTCAAGTGTTATATAAACTCATATTTATATTCTCACAAAACACTTAGTTTCTATTACTTATACAAATTCCGAAGTTTCGCCTGTGCAACATCATCGAAAATTCCATTCCATTTCAACAAATGAAAACTACCAATCAACAAATCAAATAAGATGCACAGCCAAACTTACCTTAATGCATAGGATACATGAGTCCATAAAATATCTTAACATAAAACTTGAGAATTAAACACCTGATTTCCATTTCAAATCAATTGAAATAACATATACTTATAACTTTTCATATATCAAATCATACTTTTGGGATTTTAAATAAAAATCTATTTTACCAAAACAACTCTGTATTAAATTGCTACTATAGCAACCCCCACTTTGAAACTCGAAAATAAATGCCGATGATGCTGCAGTCATCATCAAAATCATTTTCCAGCGATAGAATAAGTTCGGTACATCTAAATCATGTCTTTCGGACTTAACCAAAATCATTTTCAAAATAGTATCAAATACTTCGTAAATATTAATAAGTACCATGTTATCAATTTCATAAACCAATTTCCCAAATATTTACTTTTAAATAATAATACTATTATTTTCCCAAAACCTTAAAAAACAAATTTCTAAAACACCGAGATTTAAGTCCTCAAATTCTCAGTTTAAATCCTTTTTGTTTATAACTATACTTATAAATCATATTTATATAAGTCACTTTCTTATATAAAACTTGTTGCGCTAGTGTTTATCCTTAAAATATCTTACCTTTCATTAAGACAATAATAAAAAACTTTTGTTTAAATTAAATTTTTAACCCAACATTACCACATAATGCCTTATCATCAAACTGTGAAACTTAATTCACAAGGTGTTCGTTTCAATGTTCCCACATGTTACTATCAACCCAACCCATATAGTGAAAGATAAAACCGTTCATAAACTGGTTGAGCACAACTAATCAAACAATATATGATAATAATAGAATATTATCATCCCCTAACAAACAAACACATCATAAATTACTATCTCAATATATGAAAATTATCCTTTTATATATAAAATATAAGCCTAGGTAAAATTATTTCATTTACCAGTTTCAAAAACAATATTGCATCGGTTTGCTTTGTCCAAGTGTTTAGAGATCCCTATCAATAACACTAGCAACACATTTTGATCAGAATCCATAAGCCACTCTACAAACCAATCAACACAATATAAAACATTTTTATAACAATAACATATACGCAATCTCGTATAAATACACTCAACTCATAATAAGGCATTCCATTACCCTATCTCTCTATGAGTTATTCCCACCAAAGCCATGGTTCTCGCTTAACCTTCAGCTCAGGTACCAAGTGTAACGATCAACCTTTTCAACCCCTGAATGTCGACACCAATACACCCACGGTATTCACGTACCGGGCACCCAAGTGCTGAAAAGACAAAATGTTAGGGTAAAAGAAAAGAAAAGGAAACATAATAAGAAAGAAGAACACAATATCAAAATCTCACATGTAGAATGATGATATATAATATCTCAAAAGGTCTTTTACCAAAAAGAAAACTTTGATATACATACATCAATCAGAGTAAACTAACCTATCATCAGCTTGGACAGTTATAACTACTTGTCCTCAAAAATGCTAATAGATACAAATCAAGCAATGTAGCAGAAATAAAATACGGTAGGAAATCATCCAGCTCCTCTCCAAGAGCTCCAATGAACCACAGCTGAATCTAGAAACATACTCGAGCTGACCCGAGCATTAAGAAAATAACAATCGGATCAGTCTGGTAAACCAGCATGAAAAACTCAAATCATATAGAATTATTATATCTTAAAACCCTTCAAAATAAGGATATCTCATAAGACCACGCCGCCAATAAACACAGATGAGTTTTTACCTTATGATAACCAAACCATTTCTATTGTAAAATCCAGTGATAATAAAATAATGTCCAATGTATGAAATATAAACAATCACATAGCTGTGATGCAGTGAGTGTACATTACAACAATAATAGGTATACAACCACAACCGTTAAGGCGCGTTCGCTGATTGTGCAGGATATCCACGTAGATCTCCTTGGATTAAAGCTGCCTCTGATCTACTGCGCAAGGATCAGAGATAGCCTTCTGAAGCAACATATATCCCTAGTGAACGTACCATAGGAAAACATAGCTGGCCCCACTAAGTGAGATTGAGTGCACTATTCCCACATGCGTATGTGTAAGTATCACTAGGATGGAGTCGCCTGCACTCTTCTGGGTTAGCTAAACCCCACTAGATATGCATCATATCTCTAGTTTTTGCCATAGCGATGATGAGGTTATGTCCGGAATTCTAGCACACGAGTCACCACTCGAACAGATCTTCCACACGAGCTCCAACTCAAACAGATCCCGGAATCACACATGGATTTCCACATCTCAATGTATCTCGGAATCACACATGGATTCCTCAGTAGATCTAGAAATCACACATGGATTCTCATACCTGAAAAAGTCTCAGAATCACACATGGATTCCCACATCCTGAATAGATCACGAACAACTACATGCGTTCGAGCATCTAAAACAGATCTTGAATCTCCACATAGATTCAAGTATCATGAACCAATCACGAACCTCTTCTAAAGCATAGAACACGCATATGGTTTTGGAGTGGTTACGGTTTCAAGTCATCTCATATAAGTAAATTCGCCACTTGCTTGTGCTCCAAAAACTAGTCGATCAATTTTTCGGTAACCTCAACCCCGGTTCTATGGGAAATAAGCAGAAAATACATAAGAACAGAGATCACCTCCTAACCGTTTAAGCAGACAGATTTCTTTATCATTTGTCCTAGAAGAGAAAAACAACTTTATATATATAGTATAACATCACTAAAGATAACTGTACTATATAATTCCCGGTTTTCTTCTAAATATTTCCAGAGTATATTCGGTCAAATCAAATAACAATGAGAATGATCGCATACAGGAAACTAAGCCCCGTATATTGTCCATAAGTAAGTAACACACAAAGCACAATCGAAACAAACAACACTACAACAAACTGGACCTTTCATAGCATTTAAAAACTGCTATAAAATCATTTAACAGCGTTTTTGACAACGCTGTATAACAACATAGGGCAAAAACATACCATAGCATTTCTGAAAGGCTATAAGAAGTAAGTCAACAGCGATTTGTGGTTGTATCAAAACATTTTATGCATTTGTGTTAACGAGCTATATCATTTTTCTTAGCGTTCGATATCTGCCATCAATTATATTTAATAGCGATTATACCCAACTAAAATAACTTTTTAATAGCGTTCTTATCGTTGCTATGAGTTCTTTTAACAGCATTTTTGTAGTTGCCATGATATTATTTTATAGCGTTTCTTTTGTTGCCATGAATGTTATTTACAGCGGTACTTTGTGTTGCCATGAGTTTTTTCAATAGTAAGGAACCTTTTTATAACGTTTTTAAAACGCTATTGAAATTTTCCATAACGTTTTTTCAATGCTATTGTTTTCTTTTCATAGCTTTTAAAAACGCTGTTGTCTAAGGTCTGTACATTTCTCCTTCCGTGGGTTCCAGTTCTGTACGCAGTCTTAATTTATATACGACATAGTAATATAAACACATACATTTTATAATCAACATATTATATTAATCACATTTCATAATCAGTAACATATTATGTTAATCAAACATCTCATAATCAACATGTAAGGTTACATAATAAACATATGCAATATCCTTACATCAAACGATATATAATACGTCCATAGTATTTCATAATGTTGAACAAGTAGCAGCTAGTGAACAAAAATAGTAATACATATAAGCAAAAAAACCAAAAATGTAGTTCTGGCATCAAAAGTAACTTCGAATCCATAAGTTGTTGCGGCATGTTATTGCTTTTTGCGCCAAAGATATCCATCCACTTATAAAGTAGAAGTTCTTTAGTTATAAATACTTTAACTCACTGTAAATAAAATTATGAATGATGAATTATGTTTCTTTTAAGACTAGAGAAATGAATATATGTGCATGTGTGTTTTTTCTTCATCTCAAAGTGAAATCAACCTTAGTATTAAATTCTAAAGCAAATTAACAAAACTGTAAACAAAACTGTAAATAAACAAAACTGAAAACAACCTTTGTATTAATCAAATATATTATATTAATCAAACAGGAAACAAATGCATTTTTCCCTCAGCAAGAAGAAGCCATAAACAAACTAATCCGCTTTTGTGTGGTCATCAAAATCACAACCCCATATTTACAAACAAACTCAAACCACGTAAAACTTCACACCTTAAACTTGCAACATCTCAGGCCAAAGCACCCTGAACTTCTCTTACCCAAACTACCCTAAACTTCCAATTCTAAAAGACTTCATTCTGAAGGTAAACGGTAGCCAAACAGTGGCTTTGGTAGGCATTTCAGGCTCTAGAAAAAGCATAATATTATCCCTAATTGAAAGGTTCTATAACCCTGTATCTGGTCATGTTCTATTGGACAACCAAGATTTAAAAACTTTCAACCTAAGATGGTTGAGAAGCCACATCAGGTTCGTGCAGCAGGAGCCATGATCTTCCATTAGAGGAAAAGAAGGTATATAGTATGTTGCCTGAAAATATTAAAGGCTTCGACAGTTATTTGTCATGTCAGATGATCAAAAACTGGACTGGGTAGACAGTTTGTACTTTATTTTACATAAACATAAGCATTACTTCTTAGATTATATTATGTATGGTTTATTTTCTCATGTTATGAAATTAAATCATTTGTAATATGCATATCATCTATAGACTTTTTTTCAATGTGCTTCAATTAATTTACAAACTACAACTACACCCATATAGACTTTGGCATATCAAAGCCAAAGCATGTGAAACAGGTTGGTAACATAAATGAAAGCAATTTTTAGCTGTAATTTTCATAATTATATTCATATTAGATTATGTAATTTTATCTTCTTATAAAATTTATATATACAGGCAGCAGCAGGATGGGGTGCAGATGGTGCAATTGTTGGAAGTGCCATTGTGAAAATATTAGGTGAAGCTAAAACTCCTAAGAAGGATTAAAAGGACTAGAAATTTTCACAAAGTCTTTGAAATATGCTCTTTCTTGATATTCGGTTTAGATTACTTCTCTTACTTTGTTAGCGATTTTCAATATCAGGTGTAGTTCATGAATTAATTGCATGAGAAATTGTATGCTAACTTTCTAAAAATAAAAAGAAAATTTTAAGCTTGGACCTTACATATTTACTGCTAAATTTTTGAGTTTTTTGGAATAAAAGAGAAATATGGTTGATATTAGCTAATTACCTATTAGTATTGCATGCCCATGATTATTAATCATATCCGACTGTAATGAATTTAAGTGTGTGAGTTGAATGTAAAACTTGTGAAAATTGAGCAAAAGCTTGGTAATATTTGGGATATCCAAGTATTTTTATAATATATATCTAGGAACCAATCTTTTGAAAAATAAACACGTAATTTTCAGCAAAACATAACATTCTAAGTTAACAATAATTGCACATACCCTAGAAAAATAAATTGCATTAAGTTCAAAAAGTAGGTATAATTTGCCTTTAGTTCCTTTAATTATGCTTAGTTAAACAACACTACTAAATAGCCATCTAACTACAATATTATTGTCTTACTTTGAATTTTTAACTACTTTCACTTCAATGTTAAACATAAAATACAATATTTGCATATAACAGTGGTGTATTACTAATATAGAGAACTGATCGTATACAATTCACTAATGGATGTCATTTCAATTGTCATCAAGTTACATAAAGAAATTTGTACCAATGGTGTACATTCCCAGCTACACCACTGTTATAATCATGGATATTTCAACAACTTATATACTACAAACAGTACATAAATTGTTAATAAGTCCTTATGTTGTATCAATATTACAGCTAATCATTTATACCTCTATACAGCTCAATTTGAAAGTACAAAGCCAAGTAAATGAAAACTGCAACAAATGTTCAAAAAAGCAATTTGTACTTATGTAAATCATTTTTGTGCATGTCCTCAGAAGACAAAAGTAAGCCCACCGTCCTCTCAAAGTATGGTATCTTAGACTTATATGAAAGAAAGATAGGTCTGAGCTGCGTTATATATGTATGTTTATGTTAGAGTATTGGTTACTTTTATTGCTAGTATCAGAGTGATCTATGTATATGTATGTATATTAATTCCATCTTCTTTTTGAGTAACTTACTGTGATGCATTTGAATGTAATCAAGTTCTAATCTATATAATTTGACAGTGTTTAGCTAGGTACACAAAAATGGATACGATCTCTCATATAAGGAAAATCATGTTAAAATAAAATTTAACATCACGGATTAAAAACAATATGTTATATAAAATGCATAAACAGTCATATAATATTACCTCGCCTCTTATGTGTTGGTAAGAAACAAAGCTTGCATCCATATTCCACCTTCAGAGCCTGCCAAGTATATAATAATGTTGAAATGTAAATAAAATAAAAAATATTTATATAATAACTTTGTAGCTAAAAAGTAATTCAAAAAAATTGTAGCTAAAACAAAACAGTAGTGCACCTGTCCAAGTATGTGAGCACTAGAATGCCAAAAAGTATCATGACCTTTATTGCTACCAAACTTGAATAACTTCAGTTCATAATTTTCCTCCAATGGAGTCGAGGAGATTCCCATTAACCGATTAAATCAGTAAAATTAGATAAATACAGAAATTTCCGAATATAATTTCAAAAAAGAAGTACTTGGGAAAACAAAGTGAAGAATATATTGAGTGGCAATAAATTATTCTAAACGTATATATTTTCCAGATCAAGTAAACAATGATTCAAATTGTTGGTAAGATGTCAATAAAATTTTAAAAGTGGTATCATAATAAAATGCATTACAAAGCATGAAAAACTTATTGTCAGCTATTTGGATTGTATCTTACTTTATTTTAAGATGAAACTCTTCTTATATTCATATTTTTTTATAGCTCCCCACATAATTAAATAATTAGATCATATAGAAGACTTTTCTCTGCTATACTAATTGTGTAAGAATGACCTCTTTCACTTTTAAGTAATATTTCAGTAGATGAGCTTGGTAACTTTTTAAATTATCTAGGGAATAATTATTATCTACCTACTAGTAAATTGCTCGTACGATATGCGTATGTATACAAATGATTTAGAAGTGTGATATAATATGAACAATTAAAAGAGTATTCACGTAACTTTTGGTGACAGCCGAGACAATTATCACTAACTTAATTTTCTTTATTTTTTTTGAATTTGATTGTGGTAGGTTTATTACTTTAGTAAATCAGTTTTTACAAAGAAAATTTAAAGAAAAAACTGTATACAAAATAAAACGTGAGACGAAGCCCTTTAGCCCATCAGTAAGCTATTCATCCAGTCCACGACCTGACTTAAACTCTCGACACTTGCTAAACACCATACTAAACTCAACATACCTCATGCCCTCATTTCCTTCTATACTTCAGAAAATTATCGACTTCAAACACAATTCAGTTTATACTCATTTTTGTCATCTTGAAAAAGCAGTCTCATCTACGGGTGTCTCGAGATCCAATTCGCCCGTCTTTGAAAATAGAGCATAACAGACGTTTCTTTGATTAACGATTAAATATTTAAATAAATCATTTAAATGCGTTGTTAAAATTGCAAGGTGTTACATAAGGTCTCTTCCAAATGACCACCATCATAAAGCCGATGAATACCCACCATCATTAGAATATTGTACTTTGGGATATATAAGTACTCGTCATTATTCGTTTTCTTTGCTCACATCCATACTACTTAGAAGGCCAAGAACTAGACTACCTCTTTAGCGGTCTAGGGTAAGACAAATCTCTCGTTTGAAGATCCGAGGCCTACCTAGCCCAGGTGAGTGTGCTCACGTAACCTTGCTTTACTAGCACACATTGAAACCTTCGAATATCAATGATCCCTTAGCGCACTTCATATCCATAGTAGAGTGCATCCTAGGTGCACTTTGCAAGTTTCCGTCATAGACTTATCCTTATGGATCATCATCGCAACTCTCATCATTAAGTCATCAAGTCTGAACATCAATATCGGATCTCATATCTTCAAATATTCAAACCATGTCGAAATATCTGATTCCAAGGACCTTCTTATAGTAATTTATTCATTTGATGACAAGGATAACCCACCCAAAATACCAAGGAGGTATCCATTAGCAAGGAGTGTTCCAATATATCTTCAAAGCAAAACATTTTATTTTCAAGTCAAAGCTTCCATCTACGTTTAAAACCAGAATTGTTTTTCTTCCTAATATATCATTGCCATTTTATAAAACAATTTCCTAAAATGTTTTCATTATTTTAAATCAATTTCAAAAATAACCTTTGAGAAAACATCATTTTGTAAAAGTTCCAAAAATGGAAACTCTTTCTTTAAAATATTTATGGAAGCTGGTAATTATTTGAAAAACGTAAGTTTCGAAACACATATTTTGATAAACGCATATATTAAACCTCCCCGATCGTCATTTTGATTCCTCGGTGGCACTCATCAAGTCTTAAGTCACCAGAATTCTCTAATTACTATTCTCATCTTTAAGGAACATCTTTAAATTTCTTAGTCATTCTGAATATCTAGTCTTCCTCAACTTTGAAAACTATGTTATCCCTCTATGACTAATCTAAATATATCCTTCATCAATCCATTAGTTTCTCCCATGTACATCCCATCGAAAGTTAACATTGGATACTACCTTATTCTACATTTACCATACATAAAAATCAAACAAACAGGCAAGCAAATAAGCAACCAAGTAAACAAACAAGTAAACAAACAATAATTAAAACTAATCATAACAAATCGTACAATGTACACAATACAACCAAGTGGAAACAATTCAAACAAGCATTACATGAATTAATTAAATAAACATCAAACAGTACAATACAATCAAGAAATAAATCAGCGCATACAATTTAACCAAAATGAACAAATATAATAAAAAGGTCATATCTCCAACATCGAAAAGGGGAGTCCCAACCCCATATATGGAAGAGAATATCTAGAAGTTCCCACGACCCTAAGGGAACGTCACACATAAAGGTCATAAGGTAACATATGCATAATGGGTGTTTGGTGGGCTCCCATGTCACAAAGTGTATTTCATAGTTCTCAGTTAAAATTTCCAAATAAAACATGTTTTTTAATAACAAACACCTCCAAAATTTATTATTCAATTAAATATTTTACTTTTCCAATCATTTACTTTCCAAATCAAATCATCCTCGTCTTAGTAAAATATTTTCTTTAAAATATTATAAAACCATATACTTAATAATATATTATTTCTTAATAATATATCTCCAAATATATCCCTAATATGATAATTTTCAATTTAGGCCTTTTTCAACCCAAAACTCTTTACCCAAAAATGCCTTTCTTTTTAACGTCATTTTTCAGAGAGTGCTTATTAGGTGAAAATCCTTACAACCAAAATCAATTTTCAAACAAAGATGTTTTCTACAATCAAGTATGCTCCTTTGATAAAACTTTTCTTCTAAATGAATATATTTTCGCATTTTTAACTCAAAACGATACTACTCAATTAGAATACCTCAATCAAATCATTTTCAAATATTTCCACTAATAACATAATTTCTCAAATAAAAATATTTCCACTATACTATTTTCCAGTTCTTCTTTTAAGAAAATAATTCTTCAAAATAAAATATTTTTTTTGAAACTAATCTCCTTGTAATAAATTTTCTCCAATTCATATAATGTTTATTGAAAAAGAATATTTCAACAAAATATTCTTTTCTTTAAAAATAAGGGTACTCACTAAATATTTTCCAACAAGGTACTTTTGACAAAAACATTTAAATTCTATACTCTTATCAGAATAGTTTTCTCTTCTTCAAAACATTTTATTAAATAAATACTCCTCAAACCTTACAGTATATACCTAAAAAAATATGCTTTAACAAAAATTTTCTTTCCAAAATACCTCTCAACGAAATACTTTTGCAAAGAATTCTATGTCATAATGAGGTTAAAATTACCTTTGTTAAAGGATGTTCGCAAGTTAAAGACAATTTCAACTAAAATATTCTTACTAAAGTAAATATTTTAACCTGAACATCCTTTCACAAAAATATTTTTAGATGAAATATTTATCGACAAGATTTCTCTTTTCTTAAAAAATTCCATGTTTAACAAAACATTTCTAAATCATAATGTTGTTATAGAAATGCACTCCAAAGGATGTTTTAAAATAATTAGAGATTCTAAAAAATGTTTTCTTCAAAGACTAAATACAACTTCCAATATCTAATTATTATTTTTTTACTAAAAGTACTTTCAATTAAAATATTTTACTATTTTTACTTTTTCTTTTGAAAATATCTTCATAAAAATATTTTTATTTCTAAATTAAATACTTTATTCTCTTCAAAATTTCAAAAAACCACTTTTACACCCAAAAATAACATTTTTTCCATTTTAATAAAATATCTTTAAAATCAAAGGTGTGTATTTTATAAATTTTCCATACAAGTATTATTCACTTTAAAAATAAAAAGTGATTCTATTTTATTAAGGTCAAGTTTCAATTATAATTTAACATCGGGTGTGTGTCACATAGGTTATAATCAACAATCAACGTTTATCCTTCCTCACTCCTACTTTATTTATCTTCCATGCAAAGGTCATCATAAATAAATATCATATTAGGATGAGGTAACGGTGGTTAACAAACAACCACACACACAAAGCATACAATGTTCAATCAACATGTTATCTCATTCTATATTCTAATCCAACCTAAGTTGTAAATCATCATACCTTAGATGGTCAAACCTACCCAAGGCTCGGGGAACTGCTAAACCTCACTATGATAACAATTGTGATGACCCACTATTTTTAACACCTAAAATCAATTATAAAGGACATCAAAATGGGCTTACAACTAATTTAAAATATTAAAAACAGTTGATTGTTGTAGATAAAAATTAAAAAGTCTAAAACAATGGACATAAGAAGGGAAACCTTACAGCGGAATTTAAACACCAACATATATATACAATCCATACCAATAATTAAATATTTCACAAATTTAGTACATCAGATATTATACATTTTTCAAAACATCAATTTAAGCAACAACCGTAAAAAAATTATGCAAGAAATATACTGATTTATCCTATGCATATGACCTATTCTGGACCCTTTGCTCCCATTTGGTTTCTACTTGCAAACTTACAAATATACATATATACATGTAATAAAGGGGAAAAGGTGTCAACTATTTTGGACTGTGCCTTATCCTATACACTGTGCACTTAGGCTCGATAGCTATTGCATAAGGAAAATTTACTACGTACTCTTTTTAGGGGATCAAACCCATATAGTTCTATTTCCAGTTCTTCTCCCGCATCCAAATACTTGTTAGTACACAACAACTATAACATATATGCAACCGATGCAAACATCATAAGTAGAATAAGGTTTTCCTATTTATCCATCACAAAAAATCATCATATAAGTCAAAAATAATAATAAAACATAGCCATCAAACATGAACAACATTCACTGTCAACTCCAATCATCCAGTATGAAAACAACATAAATTTACTTACATACATACAACTCATCAACTATAGTAACTAGTGTGAACCCTTGCTTCGCACACGGATTGGTGAAAGTAGTTATATAAAGATATGAAGTGAGCAATAGTTTGAAAGCACTTTAAGGAATTCAATCATCAAATATTTAGTAGCAGCTAACTTTGAGCAATAATGAATAGCATTGCATTTATTTTCCGGTTGAAAATTGTAAAACAATATGTCATTATTTGCGCTTTGTTGGCAAACAACCTGTTATTTATTATATTTGTGAAAAGCAATTTGGATCCAATGTTTTAAAAAGAGTTCGATAGGAAAAGATATTGGTTGGAACTTTCAAAAATATTTGCTAAAAAATGAAATGAATGAATCGATCAAATCAATTATCATCACCGAATTATTTTAGTATGATAATACAAAACGATTCAATGATAACCGCGAAAAAGTAATAGTTGCATAATAATATTTTCAACTACATGTCCTTGTTCTATCATTTCTTTATCTTTTTTATTGCAATATCATGTATACATATATCATAATAACATAAACTCATAGAAAAATCGGTTGATTATCAAATCAATCTTGTAAGGTGTGGCTTGGGCAAAAAAGCATAGAATACAAAATACAACTTTACTTTAAGTAGGGTATTTTATTATTTTAGTCTGAAATAGCTTTCGAGAGGAAATATTATCAAAAATTAAAAGGCTAAGTTATGTTATTAGCAAACATTAAAAAATAAGTTTTGAATTCAAAATAGTTTCCGAGATGGCAAACGCAGAAGGACAACATGGAATTTAACATGGCAACAATCAAGAACATTGAAACAGACTGAGAAGAATATAAAAGTGTTAAGTTCATCAACATGTTGGATGTTCAATATAGAATAACAAACTGTAGCTTGTTTTATTGTGGAAGAGAGGAAAAATGACATAAATCGAGAGCAGCAGGCTCAATCTTAAAAAAAACAATAGTAAAACATTACATTTGAGGTATGGCGAATTCTAGTATGCTAAATTATGCAAGGACAACAACCTAATCAAGCCCGCTAGCTTTAGATGCATAAGACACTATTTGAATATTGAGTATTTAGATACCACATCCAATCCTAGATAATGCTATGATTGAATCGCTTTGGTACTGTACTTCAGTGACCATGGCTGTAGATTATAAACACAAAGGTAGAGAGTGAAATTTGAATGTATACAACAAATAAGTCTATTTTAACATTCATATACACACAGAACAAAATATTTGTATGCAATGAAATAAAGATTTTGTATAAGTGGGTGTGGTAAATCTCTTGACAACGCATTTCACAGTCATTGCAATAAGGGTAAAACAAAATGATGGAGGTAATGGCTATGTATTTGAATTAGGCAATAAAAAAATTATTTGATAGATTAGGTGAGTCTAAAGGATTACTGCCATAAAATTTCTCTAGATAAACTTTCATGGATTCCACTGTGAGAAACTAAGAAAACGAAAACCAATTACATCAGTAAGAGTAATGCATGTACCAAAAAAAAGTTAGCAATCAATTTCTGTTTCAGAATTTACACCAGCTTTGGAGCAAATGATTTAGTTATTATGATGTAGTCTGAAGCAATGCAAACCTGACCATTATTGCACCCCCATTTACCAATAGTAATCTTTTTGGTGGCGGCCTTCAAACAAAAAATTATCAGCATATCAGCTTTATTCTTAAAAAGGCATCGATCTTTATAAATAAATAAAATGAATAATATATTAGAGTAAATGATTTAGTTTTATTTTTTTTGGGTCTGCCATACGTATTTTTTCACATCCCTATTAATTACGTTCTTAGGATTTGAGGGCCTACTCTAGTTTTTATATAGGAGATACAATCGCTTTTTATACGTAAATATATGGATTGCCAGTACAACAAACCTACATTTACATTCATCAAAGTCAACAATAGCGAAGTAACAAACATAAATAACATCTAGCATCCAGATAGCATGAATAATTTATCATCATATAAAGTATTAATTTCCTATCCTCTTCTTATCTAACTTATTTTTAACCAAAATAAGAATATACACCTAATACATCAAGCTAAGGATTATAAAATTCACATATGCACTCAGGATATACATGTTAACGCTAGTATTTCAAATATAAGTCTAAAGGCAAGTGTAAATGATACTAAAAGAAAACTAAAAAAAAGTATCAATGCATAAACTTGAAGGCCATGTTGAACAGATAAGCTGAAGAAACTTTGAATAGCTATCTACTTTTGTTCAATAAGTTTATAAACATCCAGGCTAAGAATTCAAAGTAAGTTGAACATATCCATTCTTACTCATTTTTACTTTTTCTTACCTTTCAACCAAACAATTGAATACCGTAATAACAATTATCACACACTGATGAAGATAATCACACGTATGTATACGTAGAACATATGTTTTCACCACAATATATTTTATTTATACTATGATTTTCTAGCCAAAAGTTTGATCATCATATAAATGTCATTTAAATAAAACAATATATGTGTGTGTGTGTGTGTGTGTACGCGCGCGCACGTTTGAGTTGTTGTAATATTTATTGCTTAACCTAAGTCATTTTCCACAGAGTACCAAAAAAACAGAAGTAGATGGAGAATAGGTGTGTAGTTTACAATGGAGTAATACTTATTTGGGTATTATCTCTTAGCCTTATGCAGTGTAATCATATTTAACAGTTCTTTTTTCCTACACTGTGGTTAAAGTTAAAAACACTCTTTGTTATTGATGACTTAATTTGAACGTAAAAATTTCAATAGCATCAAGATCTTTCCAAAAAAATTTGTGAGAAAACTAAGATAGGATGCCATTGACTTGATGACGAAATAAGGTTCGAAGTTGTGATTACTAATTAATTGTGTTCTTTCTTATAAGTGGAAGATGCATATAGTCTCTAAAAACCAAATCAAATAACTCATAGACTCAAAGTTTGAAAGCATTTCTAAATTTTCAAGGCAAAAAAGAAAGACTTGTAATTAATCTGTAATTATTTCAATTATTTCCTTTTCAAGTAAAAACACTTTACAGTATGAAAATAAAATCAAAATTTTCCATAATAAATGTCATATAACTTGTTATAAGCTCAAAAAATCGGTTGTTCATGCCAAGGTTGAATTGTTCATTCATCATGCTAAACCGAAGTAAAAGAAAATTAATCTCACTCCTTAGCTATACTAATAAACCTCCTTTCTAACCTCTCCCACATCTCCAAATATTATTTCTCTACCACATAACTTCATAAATTGTTTTCACTATCATAATCTTCACTCCCTAAAAATTAATAACAGCAATTTATCAAATGCAAATTGTTGTTCTCTTTTGTCAAAAATTTCTCAATTCGCCGCCGAATTTGCTTCGTTGCAAAAGTCATAAAGGAAGAAGTCATATAGGAACATCTATGCAGGCAATGTTATTTTACTCGTTTGAACAAAGATCCTATTCTAACCGTCATGACAATATCAATATGTTCGTTCAAGTAAAAAGTTCCCTACATTATACTCATAGGTCTCAAAGGTTACTGAGCGAGAGGAATGTAAAGAATTTTCGGACAATAAAGGCATGTTTGAAGTTTGATTAAGAAGATTGTGAAGATCTTTTCCTATACACGGGTGTATTTTTTTTTGGCACATGTCTTTGTGCATGCAAAATGATTTAATTAATTGCAGCTAGCATTACCTTTTTTGCATTTTAAATTATCAAGTACGAAGTCAGTGTGAAACCCATTTTATTTCATCTACATGATAATACATGCATTTCAAAAAAATTGTTGAAATCAAATGTAAAGCATAACAATAAAGTTAACAATCAATCTACATAGAAAACAATAAATAATGATTCATTAATAAAATCAATACCTCCAACACTCTACCATCATTTACCATGTCCAATAATAATGCCCATATTTCAATCATCAATTTCTAATTGTAATTGCTTCATGAATACAACGAATTGAAATATATAAAAAAAGCTCACCGACTGTCGACATATTACAGAAAGGGGAATTAATTTAAAGGACAAAGATTTGTATATTTTTTGCCTCAAGGACACAACCTCAATATTTTTACCATAAGGACAAACATTCTTCTAAAAATTATTCATAAGGATAAATATTTTCCAAAATTATTCATAAGGACAACAAAACTGCTACCAAGCTAAAATCTGATACCTAAAAACTGCTACCAATAACTACAAACTGATACTATCAATGACTAAAAACTGATACCTAAAGAAAGTTGTCCTTCAGGATAAAATATTGAAGGCCTGTCCTTGAGGCAAAAACACTGAAAATTTTTGCCCTTAACAATAATTTCCTGTTACAGAAACCCCACTCCCAGCTAATTCCTTTCCTTTGAAATTAGAAACTTGCAGTCCTTGAGATATGAACCTGAATGCTCCATACTAAAATAATATAGCCAAATATAGTAAATATTATGGGTTTGTGATCTACCATAAAATTAAGAATCGATTACATCATAACAACCAATAATGACACAAATTATTGGATTCCCAAATATGCTTGATATAGTCTTTGAATAAGAAACTAACATCAGCAAGTGTAAAGCAATTTACATACCAAAAATCAAATCTATTACTTGAATCTGAGATAGCGTGATTATGGGATCATCATCTTCATCATATCTTAAAATACTTCCATACACATCATTTGAAATGGGGGCAGCAACAAAAAATAGTTTGGTACCATCATAAATCATAAATATAATCAATATAAACCAAACTAAAAGAAAAATAATGTTTAATAATTTGTAGTTGCACAAAATTGGAAAACCATCAAATATAATATTTATAACAATTCAAAGATAATAAAGGCATGAAAAAATTTACTTCTCCTTAGCGATAGTATAAAGCTGTATGTTTATATGAATGTAATGTTGAATATGTGTATGTCATAACATACAAAGCTCAGATGGATTTTACGCTACACCCATTGAGAAGTCCGCAAAAAAAGAACTTTCACAAATAAAAAAATACGTTGTCTATTCAGAATCATTAATATGGAAATATTATATTTTCAAGGAAAATTGATTGTGACAAACTATACAATACCCTTCATAAAACTGGTTTTTAATAGTCTATTCATAGTAAGTTATTATCATCTTAAATAAAGCCATGCAATTAAGTTTGATTGACATTTTTGAAGTAAACAAATTTCATGTTTTACGCAAAACCATGGTATTGTCAAAACCACTATATTTCCATTTTACGTTGGGTTTAAATGCATTAAACCATCAGTACTTATACAACAGTTATGTTATTCATAATTCACTTCCATAACGGACGTTGTTATATACCTTTTAAGAATCTTTATTCGGCATTTGTTCTGCCAAATTTCAACAGGCATTGGAAATTACATGGCATTAATGCATTTTATTTAAGGCTAAAATATCCATGATTAAGGATAAGGATTTAACATAAATATTAAAAAAACCACGTAATCCATATTCCAAGTTCCAACTTAATGATAAGGTGCTTATTTACAATATTTTTACTTTTATCCTGTGCTACACCATAACATCAATTTTATGTAATTATTTTTTAGTATGATAATCCTAGCTAGGGATACACATTTATAAAACATGAAAAACATACCTACAATCAAAATCAAGAACAATAGTCGTAACTAAATTGATTGGATTATACGTATTGATGAGGCATTAGATGAAGAAAAAAATGACCTTAAGTTTGGATTCCTTAAATTTAAATTCAAATTCACTGAAAAAATTTCAACTTATGTATGATAAATAGTTATGTATCATATTTTTCTAAAGTACATACTGTAGTTGATCAAGTGAATAGGTTTGCATCCAATATGATGCATATGACTTCAGTTAGATGTAAAAAATTGAAAGGGACATAAATATTTAATATAAGATAAGATAAAATAAATAGTATATGGAATTGATAATTTTAAAAAAATATGTTGTAATAAATTAAAGAGTCTAAATGGAATCTGATTTGATGCAAATAACTTCAGCAATTAGTTACTTTTAAAAAAATAAAAAATAAAATCAAGTAGTAATCAAGTAAAATAAAATTCTAATTAAAATAGTGGGTATCCTAAGTTTCGATATCATGAACATAATCATCCCAACTCTAGAAGATTATTCTTTAGCCATCATCAATAAACAAAAAGAAACAGTAAAACCACTAAAAAAATCGCTTAACCATTAACAAATGATCAATAGAAATCACAATATACAGTGAACAGATTAGGGTAGGGAAAATTGCAAGAATGCAAGTAAAATCCAGCTAGAGCCTGAACTACAATTCAAGTTGTTGATTCAAAGTAACCTAGTTGCAATATGATTAAGAAACATACCTTCAAATATTCGAGGGCTGGGGAGATGAAACCGAGGACGATGGAAGAGGTAAGGGGATCATCGGATGAGAAGCGAAACAGCAAGCGGGGCATGGAAGGATGCAGAGATTCGAAGATGGAGGGGTATGCGACGGACATAAGTGGAGGGGCAGACGTCGATGCAGGGTCAAAGAGGAAAATTAGGAATAGAAGAAATTTTAGGGTTAGACTGAAAGGGGCTGAAGCGTAAGGTAGAGGATGAAAAGTAGAGAAATATGGGGGACGTCGATAGGAAGTGTAAAAAAAGGAGGGCAGAGCGGTTAAGCATCAATTCGAGGAGATGTTATCATCTAGATCTGGGGAAGGGTAGAATGGGAGAGACGCGATCGAAGAGGAGGAAGACAAATTCGACAGCGGGAGGACGACCAAAATAATTTATCGATTCCCAATGAAACGAAGGAAAAGGGGGGAAGAGGAGATAAGCGGAAAGGGAATCGATCAATTTCGGGTGGAGGAAACTGGGGGAGGAGATTAGGGCTGGAGAGAACGGAAGGGTTCGGTGGAAGAAAAGGGGAAGATAAAAATACGGAGGTACAAAATTGGAGACTGTTCCGTTGCCAAATTTCAAGGGGGCCTGTGTGAGCTTGAAATTTAACTCACTAATAATAATATAGTATAGATATATCATAAATGTAAGTATAAGTCATCAAATGTGTACCAATAACTCTACGATCGTAATAGAACAACCATCGTCAAGTAACTATAATTAACCACCCATCATCTAGTAGCAATAATGGTAAAATACCCCACACACAGCAAAGTATGACACTGTCATCAAACATCAAATATATGTGATGATTACAATCAACGGTTAATCACACATTTAACAACCATCCAAATAATATATTTGCATCTATTATTCTCTTAAGTATACCATTTTATTATTGTTTATTACAAAGTCACCTTTATTTATTCATCTCAAAAACAATAATAATCCTTTTTAAACAATAATATACTCTTTAAATTCTTTACTGTACTTCCAATTCTTCAAATACCCAAAAAACATCGTATTTTAAATCAAAATAGTAATTTTCATCAAATCTCTTTTTAAAACGATATTGTTATTGATTTACTTTAGATTAATAATATCCATTAAAACCTCTTTAATACCTCCCAAAACCATTTCATTACTACTTATTCAAAAAATATAACATTCTATTTTAAATCATCGAAACTCCTTATTTCTATTTGTCTGAAAATAGTAATTACTTTATCCAAAAATCCATTTGGAAAACATTTATTTACAATTATTATTGTTATCAAGAAAAATAACAATTTTATTTTATAGATTAGGTAATAATAACTTTTCTTACCGTAAATATCATAAAATTAACCTTCTTGTCATTTATGTAAAGCAATACTATTTTCACTAAAATTCATGTTATTATTATTTAAAATCTCATTTTATAAATAATAAAATTTACAAATATTAGTTAAAAAATATAATTATAGTTATTATTTATGATTTTTCTAGAAATTCATAAATGATAACCTTATTAAATTCTGTACTTCAATTTTAGTAAAATTTGTTAAATCATCGTTATTTACAGAAACCGTCAAAAATTCATAAATAACCTTATTACCATTTATTTATCTGTTTTTCTCATCATTATACCTTTTACTCCAATTGATTATTTTCAAATTCAAATTAAAAATTTATTTTAATTAAACAAACTAAATACTACAATCACCAATAATTATCCAAATCAAGGCACAATACATCCAAAATATTATAATAACCAAACAAACTTCTATAGAACACAACATATATCAATAAATACAATTTTTTATCAATAGAAATGGATTTTATAATTTAAAATTCAATTAACTAAATTAAATGAACCATACCAATGAGCTTGTATAGCAAATTCAGCAAACCCAATGTTGAGTTGTTCGAAACTCCGCCATGAGTCCAATAGAAGAAACTGCGCGTGAATCGGAGTTTGTATACAAATGTTATTAAGGCTAGAAGTGTAAGGGTATTTCATAATTTAATAATTAAAAGTACATATCATATCTCATTCTTTTTCCCTACGCATATGAGCTGAACCCATATACACATACGCATTTGCTTCCACCATCGTGCATGTCACCCACGGCCATCGAAATCCAATTCGACACCACTCCTGGTGTGACGCCCCACCTCTATGCTCATAATAACAAAGAGTATTAAAAGAAATACTGTCTATTATTACGAAGAATAAGGCTGGATAGGAGCGACCATCCGT
Organism: Allium fistulosum; assembly: GCA_030737815.1. Lineage (NCBI taxonomy): Eukaryota > Viridiplantae > Streptophyta > Magnoliopsida > Asparagales > Amaryllidaceae > Allium > Allium fistulosum. Next base: position 907,043,110 of record CM060908.1, read on the forward strand.
AATTGGCCTTACACTAATATTGGTTATCTCGATAGGAGTGGTATATACTTTTTATTTTTCATCTATTATTTATTTACTCCCATCGACATATCCAATTATCAGTATAAAACAAACTACGATAGTTCATAATAGTTTAGGACATTAGATATAACAATAACACAGATAATATAATTGCGGAACACAGATAAAAACAAGTCTCATATATATATAACTGATGTCAGTTAATACATAGTTGACACAATACATACGATACAACTACAACTGTCGACTCTAGAAGTTATATATACACGTACATTATCGACTAATATACATGAATACATATCGTTCTATACAATGACACGACTACTACAAAATGACACTGACAACTTCAGAAGAGGTGAAAAGTCTTCATATCCTGAACAACAACTCAAAGAAGAAAATCTACAACCTGAAATAACTCGGGTCTGACCCGAGTATTACATTCAAAAGAAAATAATACCCAGGTCAGTCTAATTCAAACCAGTTTATTAGTGCATATAGGCAGTAATAATTTAAATAGACGACAGTCACAATAATTCCCGTCTATCCGATTCTTTAAACAAAGAAACCGGATAACGGTCAATATAACACTTAACAGTGTTTAACAAAAATCAGCAGATTTAAATCATCAACAGAGATAAATAAACAATTTATCAAATCGACTAATCAATTTAAAACTGTCAAATCCGATAGGGCTGCAGTACACGCACGCGTGTACTGCCTCGCCACTATCGCAGGAGATACACAACAGCTCAGAGAAAATCACAATTGATCACGAGGTCAAATCCCGAAATCGGGTTCAACTCAAGGAAGTTCGAAAACAAATCTAAATATCTCAAGTGGTCAAGACAGCTAATTTATATACAAGCTACCTCACACCACTGTAAAGAGAAAACCACAAGGCAAGGCTTCAGTATCAAAACAAAGGTGAGGTCAAAGAAGGCAACACGAATACAGATGCAAACTAATTGCCACCATGAAAAAGGCAACAAGTGCAACAGTGAAATATCTATTACAGACCGACTAGTATGCGATGGAGATTTCAAGAAACTCAACACAGAACTCAATACAACAAACCCAGTTTAAGTTGAAGAAGCAATAGTGAAACTGCGAACCCCAAAGTGAAGCAAAAACCTCAAGCAGTTGATAATGCCCATGAATCAATTAACTGAGTAGCAAATGGAGATGCAAACAACTGCATAACAGGGATGGCAACAAGCATGCCACGGTTTTGAAACTCTAAGACAAGCACCCTTCTAACTGGTGGCATATACGAAGTATACAGAGAGCAACTACAAAGACTACAGTGATGAACAGATGATCATCACAAGTTAAAGACAAAAATACAACAATGTAACAGTGATGAACACAGCAACCTAAGCCAATGTACTGCAGTAGCTACATAATGCAGAATCATCTACATGAATCAAAATGCACATGAGCAAGTTGATATGCAGTAGAGAATACAAGCTACACGATTCAAATACATGTACAACACAGTGAACAGGTTCGAGTGAAACAGAGGTGATGTCAGAATGAATGGAAATGGTCAAGTTTAACAGAGTTCGACAATATGGACCAAGGAAGAACAGAAAATCAAAACCATAATTCACAGTGGAGTCAACATGGAGAAAACTGCAGAGAAGTCACAGAATTCACAGTGAAGTCGGCAACATCACAAACTCAACAATAACAAAATGCACAGAGGCATAGACAATGTCGAAGTCATTCCAACAAGAGAACAGTGCAACTCAATGCTACAAAAGATCACTCGTATGAAGATTTCAAGCAACACCAATATCTACAACAAATGCAACCGCAAGTGCACATGAACAAGGATGAGAAAACTGGAAAGAAGTTCAACTGGAATAGTATCAAGTTCAATACAACATGATGCAGAAATATTATAAATGGTGAAGATCAAACTGCAGTGGCTACAGAATAACTACAGGAAAGGAAATGCAAACATGTTCAGATGAACAAATCTCATAAATGAGTGCAGACAGGTAGCGGTGTGCAGGATGAAGCACTGCAAAAATGCAAGTGTCCAGACAACAACAGAGAACAGTGCATGCTACTACAAGGATGAACACTTAAACAACATCAAAGTGCAACCAGACAGAATCAATGACAAGCACAAGCAAGGGGTTTACAAAGTTGAGATAATGTGGCAACTAAATATACTATGAAACAAGTATATCAAGACTCAAATCAGACAGGGCCAACTCAAAGCAATTAACTACAAACAGCAGTGCAGCAACTACAAGTAAGTAAACAATGATGCTTGATGAGTCAGATAAGAAATGGCAAAAAGATGGCCAGAGACGAAGCTTACAGGGGCCGGCTAACTAAAGCTTTAATTCACAGTGGATTCGAAGTTCACGAAAACAGTAATGGACCGAGATGAACATATGAATCTACAACAATTTAAATCGACATAGCGACGAAATCGAACACGGTCAAAATCAAAAGGCAGATAACACCAACGAATTCAATTGCAACAATTTCCAACCGAAATAAAAAACTCATGAAAACTAAGAAACAACAAAAAAACTGTAACTCTGAATTAGATGTGAGTGGTGATTCACTCACCTTGTTTACGTGGCAGAGACGAGCAGCTCCGAGGCGAAGCCGGGGCGATCGAAGAATCGAGCAAGCCATCTTCGAATTCACGGAAGCCCCAATTTTCAGAACGAAGAGCCAAAGTACAAATCACAGAGGAACGAACTAACTGGAATCGATCGCAAGCAACAACGACTAGAGTTAGATCGGCGATCAAGGTTGCGAAACCCTAATTTTTGAAGCAGGAACGAAGTCACAAATTCAATCGAGGCTGCCATTTTTAATGCTTTCGAACGTTTAGGGTTTGGAATGAGAATAAAATAAAGAGGGACGGTTTACAAGGTTATCACGGCAATCAAAAGAACAAAGGGCTAGCTTTTCTTTAAAGCCCAACAACATTTAACTCAACATCTTAAAGAATTTTACAGCCTAAAAAGTATTTCAATATGATTAAAACTGCTGATAGAAATTTGTTATCAATTTCAATCGTCTAGTGACGATAACAAACTTTTATAAAAAGGATTCCAACTCGATTAAAATCTACATTAGCAATTAACAATGACTTAATCGTCATTTATAAACTGACGCGAAAAACCGGGTTGTTACAGACTCCCCTCCTTAAAGAAATTGCGTCCACGCAATCATAGGGAATAAATGGGTAAAAGGTAACAACCAAAAGAGCATGGCAATGTCGAATGTATAAGCAAAGCAAGTGTCAGCGGGGAAGTATTAGATAAGAAATCAAAAGGTTCGACTGCTTCAAATCAAAAGAATCAACATCGTGGGAATCAGGGATCAAAATCAGACGACTAACACAGGCAAGAACAATCGAGTTCCAGCAACTAAAAGAGAAGGAAAAACAGAGCAGAGATCCCATACAGAGCACGAATTGAATGTGAGTAAATCAAATTACTCACCTGAATCGCCAGAGAAAAAGACGAAGCTCAAATCTCAAAAATCGAAAATATTCAATCATCAAAAACGATAATCAAATTTCTCAAATCAACAAATATTCGATTATCACAAGCGATAATCAAATTTCAATTTCAACAAATATTCGATTATCAAAAACGATAATCAAATTTCAAATTCAACAAATATTCGATTATCAAAAACGATAATCAAATTTCAAATTCAACAAATATTTAATTATCAAAAGCGATAATTAAATCTCAAATTCAACAAATATTTAATTATCAAAAGCGATAATTAAATCTCAAATTCAACAAATATTTAATTATCAAAAGCGATAATTAAATCTCAAATTCAACAAATATTTAATTATCAAAAGCGATAATTAAATCTCAAATAAGCAAATATTTAATTATCAAAAGCGATAATTAAATCTCAAATCAGCAAATACTTAATTATCAAAAGCGATAATTAAATCTCATATCAACAAATATTTAATTATCTAAAGCGATAATTAAATCTCAAATCAGCCATTATTTAATTATCAAAAGCGATAATTAAATCTCAAATCAGCAAATATTTAATTATCAAAAGCGATAATTAAATCTAATATCAACAAATATTTAATTATCTAAAGCGATAATTAAATCTCAAATCAGCAATTATTTAATTATCAAAAGCGATAATTAAATCTCAAATCAGCAAATATTTAATTATCAAAAGCGATAATTAAACCTCATATCAACAAATATTTAATTATCTAAAGCGATAATTAAATCTCAAATCAGCAATTATTTAATTATCAAAAGCGATAATTAAATCTCAAATCAGCAAATATTTAATTATCAAAAGCGATAATTAAATCTCATATCAACAAATATTTAATTATCTAAAGCGATAATTAAATCTCAAATCAGCAATTATTTAATTATCAAAAGCGATAATTAAATCTCAAATTAGCAAATATTTAATTATCAAAAGCGATAATTAAATCTCATATCAACAAATATTTAATTATCTAAAGCGATAATTAAATCTCAAATCAGCAATTATTTAATTATCAAAAGCGATAATTAAATCTCAAATCAGCAAATATTTAATTATCAAAAGCGATAATTAAATCTCATATCAACAAATATTTAATTATCTAAAGCGATAATTAAATCTCAAATCAGCAATTATTTAATTATCAAAAGCGATAATTAAAAGCAACAAATATCCAATTATTAAAAACGATAATCGGAACTCATATCAACAAATATCTAATTATCACAAGCGATAATTAGAAACAACAATTTCCGATTATCAAAAACGATAATCAGAACTCATATCAACAAAATTCTAATTATCACAAGCGATAATTAGAAACAACAATTTCCGATTATCAAAAACGATAATCAGAACTCATATCAACAAAATTCTAATTATCACAAGCGATAATTAGAAACAACAAATATCCAATTACCTGCAGATAATTGGAAACAACAAATATCTAGAAATCAATTAAGAAGACTAGAAAATCAACATAAAAGCTTGGATCGATCCCATCAGATGGCGAGTTTTTAATTCGCCGCACGTGCATCTCAGAGTGGCCGGAGCCTACCAAGTACTCAACATAATTTTGGCGCCCATCAGATTGACCCGAAGGTCCGCAGAGTGACCCGAAGGTCTAGTACTGGTATTTGACCCGAAGGTCCGCAGAGTGGCTCGAAAGCCCAACAAATGACCCGAAGGTCCGCAGAGTGGCCCGAAAGCCCAACAAATGACCCGAAGGTCCTCATAGTGGCTCGAAAGCACACGAAAGCATCAAAATGTTTCAATTAACGAGTCCGGAATTAACCGAAATAGCAAACGCACATGTCCCATACCACGTGTTTTACTAAATCGTTTGATTCTCTTCATCGTTTCCTTGAAAGTGTAAAATTCATCAAAATCATCAAAACAACAGATATTCAATTAACGAGTCCGGAATTAACCGAAAAAGTAAAAGTGTGGTTCCATACTCCGCACTTTTGCTAAATCGTTTAAATCTCTTCATCGTTTCCTTGAAAGTGCAAAAATTGTGTATTTTGTAAAAATACACTTTACATTCTCAAACGGACAAGTCCAGAATTAAGCGAATCAGTAAAAGAAAGGGGTCATAGTCCTCGATTTTGCTGAAACGTTTAAATCGCTTCCTCATTCTTTTGAAAGCGTAAACTGTTAAATTTCTGAAAACAATTTTATTTATTTTGTAAAAATAACAATTCACCTTCTCAACTGGACAAGTCCGGAGTTAAGCGAAACAGTAAAAGAAAGGGGTCATAATCCTCGATTTTGCTGAATCGTTTAAGTCGCTTTCTCATTCTTTTGAAAACGCAAACTGTTACAATTTTATAAAACAATTTTCATTTTAAAACAATTTTCCAATCACGTGATTAAAACAGCAAATCAGTAACAATTTCGATAAGGAAATTGTACTTCTCAAAATACCATAAAAACGGTTACAAATCAGTATTGCGGAATAACCGCTTGAAAATCCACTTTTAAAATTTGGCGGTTACTGAAGCCAAAGCGACAGTAGTTTTAAAACGTCAAAATCACATCAAAACAATCTACATCAAAATGTAATGTCAGTGAATTTTCATTCATCAAAAATGCCACAAAACACCGTGCTTCAAAATATACATTGGTGTAAAAATCCCGTTATAAAAATAACGGCAACAAAATACGTTTCATAACCAAGCATCGGTTCAACGTAAAAATAAATGCAGTAACGCGCAATTCAAATTTTTGCACGTACTACAGAATGAACAAAGAAATCATTCGAAGGTATCTTCAATGAAGACAATTTAAAACAGCAAAATCTAATCAATAGATGATTAGTACAAAAGAAAGCCAGCGGAAATTTCAACAAAAATCACATATCTGCAATATCTTCGAATCCTCAATTTGGATTCGAAATTCTCAAAGAAACAAATAATTACAGCTATGTAAACAACAATTGGAATTCATATCAATTTCGTATTTTGATTCTTAAATAAAAAAGATTATCAGTTGTACTCAGCGAAAACAGTTTCACTGTTTCCGCTGCGCACTCTGATAAATAGAACACAATTTCATCCAAACAACAAAACACAATTCCACTTTTATTTTTAAATAACGATATTTAAAAATTTCATCAAAATTTCAAAACTTTAGTTTTGACTCAAATCACAGATAAAACGTCGACTAATAGTTGTAACATATGTTCCATCCAAGTTATGTTTTATATTATGTCCATAAACCCCAAGCTCTGATACCAACTGTGACGCCCCACCTCTGTGCTCATAATAACAAAGAGTATTAAAAGAAATACTGTCTATTATTACGAAGAATAAGGCTGGATAGGAGCGACCATCCGTAATTGGCCTTACACTAATATTGGTTATCTCGATAGGAGTGGTATATACTTTTTATTTTTCATCTATTATTTATTTACTCCCATCGACATATCCAATTATCAGTATAAAACAAACTACGATAGTTCATAATAGTTTAGGACATTAGATATAACAATAACACAGATAATATAATTGTGGAACACAGATAAAAACAAGTCTCATATATATATAACTGATGTCAGTTAATACATAGTTGACACAATACATATGATACAACTACAACTGTCGACTCTAGAAGTTATATATACACATACATTATCGACTAATATACATGAATACATATCGTTCTATACAATGACACGACTACTACAAAATGACACTGACAACTTCAGAAGATGTGAAAAGTCTTCATATCCTGAACAGCAACTCAAAGAAGAAAATCTACAACCTGAAATAACTCGGGTCTGACCCGAGTATTACATTCAAAAGAAAATAATACCCAGGTCAGTCTAATTCAAACCAGTTTATTAGTGCATATAGGCAGTAATAATTTAAATAGACGACAGTCACAATAATTCCCGTCTATCCGATTCTTTAAACAAAGAAACCGGATAACGGTCAATATAACACTTAACAGTGTTTAACAAAAATCAGCAGATTTAAATCATCAACAAAGATAAATAAACAATTTATCAAATCGACTAATCAATTTAAAACTGTCAAATCCGATAGGGCTGCAGTACACGCACGCGTGTACTGCCTCGCCACTATCACAGGAGATACACAACAGCTCAGAGAAAATCACAATTGATCACGAGGTCAAATCCCGAAATCGGGTTCAACTCAAGGAAGTTCGAAAACAAATCTAAATATCTCAAGTGGTCAAGACAGCTAATTTATATACAAGCTACCTCACACCACTGTAAAGAGAAAACCACAAGGCAATGCTTCAGTATCAAAACAAAGGTGAGGTCAAAGAAGGCAACACGAATACAGATGCAAACTAATTGCCACCATGAAAAAGGCAACAAGTGCAACAGTGAAATATCTGTTACAGACCGACTAGTATGCGATGGAGATTTCAAGAAACTCAACACAGAACTCAATACAACAAACCCAGTTTAAGTTGAAGAAGCAGTAGTAAAACTGCGAACCCCAAAGTGAAGCAAAAACCTCAAGCAGCTGATAATGCCTATGAATCAATTAACTGAGTAGCAAATGGAGATGCAAACAACTGCATAACAGGGATGGCAACAAGCATGCCACGGTTTTGAAACTCTAAGACAAGCACCCTTCTAACTGGTGGCATATAGGAAGTATACAGAGAGCAACTACAAAGACTACAGTGATGAACAGATGATCATCACAAGTTAAAGACAAAAATACAACAATGTAACAGTGATGAACACAGCAACCTAAGCCAATGTACTGCAGTAGCTACATAATGCAGAATCATCTACATGAATCAAAATGCACATGAGCAAGTTGATATGCAGCAGAGAATACAAGCTACACGATTCAAATACATGTACAACACAGTGAACAGGTTCGAGTGAAACAGAGGTGATGTCAGAATGAATGGAAATGGTCAAGTTTAACAGAGTTCGACAATATGGACCAAGGAAGAACAGAAAATCAAAACCATAATTCACAGTGGAGTCAACATGGAGAAAACTGCAGAGAAGTCACAGAATTCACAGTGAAGTCGGCAACATCACAAACTCAACAATAACAAAATGCACAGAGGCATAGACAATGTCGAAGTCATTCCAACAAGAGAACAGTGCAACTCAATGCTACAAAAGATCACTCGTATGAAGATTTCAAGCAACACCAATATCTACAACAAATGCAACCGCAAGTGCACATGAACAAGGATGAGAAAACTGGAAAGAAGTTCAACTGGAATAGTATCAAGTTCAATACAACATGATGCAGCAATATTATAAATGGTGAAGATCAAACTGCAGTGGCTACAGAATAACTACAGGAAAGGAAATGCAAACATGTTCAGATGAACAAATCTCACAAATGAGTGCAGACAGGTAGCGGTGTGAAGGATGAAGCACTGCAAAAATGCAAGTGTCCAGACAACAACAGAGAACAGTGCATGCTACTACAAGGATGAACACTTAAACAACATCAAAGTGCAACCAGACAGAATCATTGACAAGCACAAGCAAGGGGTTTACAAAGTTGAGATAATGTGGCAACTAAATATACTATGAAACAAGTATATCAAGACTCAAATCAGACAGGGCCAACTCAAAGCAATTAACTACAAACAGCAGTGCAGCAACTACAAGTAAGTAAACAATGATGCTTGATGAGTCAGATAAGAAATGGCAAAAAGATGGCCAGAGACGAAGCTCACAGGGGCCGGCTAACTAAAGCTTTAATTCACAGTGGATTCGAAGTTCACGAAAACAGTAATGGACCGAGATGAACATATGAATCTACAACAATTTAAATCGACATAGCGACGAAATCGAACACGGTCAAAATCAAAAGGCAGATAACACCAATGAATTCAATTGCAACAATTTCCAACCGAAATCAAAAACTCATGAAAACTAAGAAACAACAAAAAAACTATAACTCTGAATTAGATGTGAGTGGTGATTCACTCACCTTGTTTACGTGGCAGAGACGAGCAGCTCCGAGACGAAGCCGGGGCGATCGAAGAATCGAGCAAGCCATCTTCGAATTCATGGAAGCCCCAATTTTCAGAACGAAGAGCCAAAGTACAAATCACAGAGGAACGAACTAACTGGAATCGATCGCAAGCAACAACGACTAGAGTTAGATCGGCGATCAAGGTTGCGAAACCCTAATTTTTGAAGCAGGAACGAAGTCACAAATTCAATCGAGGCTGCCATTTTTAATGCTTTCGAACGTTTAGGGTTTGGAATGAGAATAAAATAAAGAGGGACGGTTTACAAGGTTATCACGGCAATCAAAAGAACAAAGGGCTAGCTTTTCTTTAAAGCCCAACAACATTTAACTCAACATCTTAAAGAATTTTACAGCCTAAAAAGTATTTCAATATGATTAAAACTGCTGATAGAAATTTGTTATCAATTTCAATCGTCTAGTGACGATAACAAACTTTTACAAAAAGGATTCCGACTCGATTAAAATCTACATTAGCAATTAACAATGACTTAATCGTCATTTATAAACTGACGTGAAAAACCGGGTTGTTACACCTGGCTCCAGTGCCTTAGCCATCCCTAGCTGTCGTTGCTCCTCCGCGGCCCCCGATAGCCCCTCGCCGCACATGAAAGCATGGCCGAAAATTGGCCAATCTGGTGAATTCAACACTGATCTTGTCGATCCAACCATATGGATCGAATCTCCTGACATCCTCTACACTATGGTACCATCCGCTCGTCCAATTTTTGCCATTTCGTCGATGAATCGGAAAACCTAAAATGGACGAACGTTGATAAATCATCAATTTTTTATCAACTGAGGATCGGATGAAGAAACAAATCTCAGACGCCACTTCGCCTCGTCGAGAGATTCAAATCCATATATAATTCGATGGGGTTTGAACATTTTGAATTTTAAATTAATTTGCTAATCACTATTAGAGAGAAATTAGTGTGATTTCGGGATTAGGGCAGAAAAGCGAACATAGCGGTGATGGCTAGGATTTCGTAACCTCACTTATGTAGTCGCTTTAGCTTGGTTATGGACCGTGTACCCGATTTGGCCCAAAAAGCCCAATTTCAAGTGTCAATGAAATTATAACATGCTATATATCAACATGTACATTTTCAATGTATTTCTAAATCTAATGGAATCATCAAAATCCCCAAAAAGAGAATCCTACACAAATTTGCCTTTAATTATCAATTTTATTTTAAACAATTATTGCAAATTTATAATTAATGTCTCATATCTATAGGTTGTTACATTCGAGAGCATTTGGATAGATTATTTTTAGTTTTTATTGATGAAATCTTGATATATTCTAAGAATTAACGTGCTCATGAAGTTCATTTAAGAATAGTGCTAGGTACGCTGGGCAACATTAGCTGAAAGCGAAGTTCATAAAATGTCATTTTTAGGAAACAAATAAGTAAAGTTTCTCAGTCACATGGTTTCTAAAAATGGGTTGCATGTAGATCCATCAAAGATTGGAGTAGTTAATAATTGAAAGAGATATATGATTGTGATTGAAATTAGAATTTTCTTAGGGTTGGCTGGCTATTTTCAAAGATTCATTAAAAATTTCTCTCATATAATAGCATCTATGACTAAGCTAATTAGGAAGGAGGTAAAGTTAGTTTAGACCATTAATATGAAGATCTACTTTTGATTATAAAAAATTTAATGATCGATATATCCATGTTAGTTGTGCTAGATGCAAATTAAGATTTAGTTGTGTATACCGATCCTTATGGAACTGGGTTAATAATTATACCCATGTAAAGGGTAGAGTTATTACCTTTGCTTCTCGGCGGCTTCAACCTTATGAAATATGTTATCCTACTCACTGTTTGGAGTTAGCAACATAATCTTTACATAAAAGCTCTAAAGTCGTTATCTTTTGGGAGTGTGATTCGAGTTATTTATGGGATCTAAGTCCTTGAAATATTTATTCTCTAAAAAAGAGCTTAATATGAGACAACAAAGGTGGCTTGAGTTGTTGGCGGGTTATGAATTTGGAATTGAGTACACACTAGGAAAATGAAATAAGGTTGCCGGTGTACTTAGTAAAAAAAATTAGAATGTGGTATTAGTAATGTAAGCCAAACGGAATGATTTGGAGGCGTTGGCTCTTATGAAGTTTATATGAGATCGACGGCTAGTTTTAGCTTAAGTACTGCTATTATATCTTGGTTAGTGGTTTGACCGGTATTAATCGAAAGAGTTTATCTAATGCAAAGAGATTATCCATTATAGCAATTACACCCATAATTTTCAAACTATGTTGAAAGGGAATTAAATAAGGCACAAAGCCGAGAGAGCTGCCCTCACAACAAAAGTTAAGATCAAAAGTGAAGAGGTAGAAATGATCTAACTGGTACTACACAAAAAAATGGTCTGCGGTCACGATACCTGATCTAACCAAAAGAATTGGGGCCAAAAAGCAGGGAGTCGTAACAGAATAAAATATTGCGCTCATAAGATGAGCCACAAAAATATCAGATTTGCACCCATCCCTTAGTTTCAATATTACATTATATTACTGAACCCAAATCTGACATAGTTACAGGAAGCAGGAAACAGTCCACAATCATAATACCCAGGACCAAAGTAAGGCGTAGATACTGTGCGGAGAAGTTAGAAGCTACTTTGGATATGTCAAAGTACAACATAGCCCGATCCAAAAGCTGTGCACAAACCTTTAATAAATGGACAATCAAACCATGCCATCAAAATCCTCAAAGCTTATACTTTGTTAATACCTTCAAGAGCGGATCTGCATCGCACATAGGGCTACCTAAGCAGTACTACACGAAATCTAAAAGCATTCCAAGAGTTGCACACAAGGTTACTCAAACTCCACTCGAACGAAGACCCATACTTACGGGTAGATAGCAAAGATATAAATCACCCTTATCAATAACCCATGCAACAAGGGTAACTTAGAATATACTGAGCTTATATCACACTCTTACGTGTATCGAACTAATTCCTCAAGTTAAGAAAATCACGTACCCTAAAGCCCAAAGCAGCTCAGGACGATCGCACCTAAGTATCGGGAGAACACTGTAGCATCATGCAAATATCGCACGCTAACCAGCGCAGCCTCACTCCAAATATGTAGACAGTGCCCTAAACCAACTAGTCGCACTTACTATGTTCTCAAGGTCTCAAATGCAAAACCAATTCAAATTTGAAGTCTCCCACCATGATTTCAAATATGTTCGCCACGATTTCAAATATTCTTGCTCAAATTTTAGGGGTTCCCGCCTTCATGTCAAACTTCCCATCAAAGACATGTCAGCAATCCGGGTACACCAAAGAGACGACGCGGATAAATGACACCTGGCAAGATCCAAGGATTAAAGCACGACGGGAAGAGAAGGATTGCAGTTATCCGCGTACATCCAAATACTATAAATAGAAAAGGCACTATAGCAAGAAAGTGACATGTTTACCTTTTCCATTTTTCGATACATTTAAGGTTTTATTTTACTCTCTGCTATTGAAATTTGTACCAGAAAATACAAAGGAGGAAAGAGAAATTTTCCCCATGGATGTAGGATTTCTTAGCATCCGAACCACGTAAATTCTCTCTGTTCTTTACTATTTCCTGCATTTTGTTATTTACCGACCTAGTTTTCAGTGCCAAACCTTACCTTTTCTATATCAAGTTTAAATATTAGTTGGATTTGACATTTTAACAAATGGTTAAAGTGCAACTACCTGATAGTGTAAGCATCCAGTGACATAATTACTACTTAATGGCAAATTTAATACTACTTAATTTTGCTAATTCAAAATCATTGAGGTAATTAGTATGATAGTTACTTCATCATCAGTTTGAGTGTTGTAAGATGAAAAATCTTATGAACATTTTTGGTGCTAGAAGGAGGGCTCGAACCTTCGTTTATTTCTCGTATCCACTAAAACTTTAACCACATTTATATCATGTACCATGAATCCCCCCGATTCACATGTCCTTCTTGTTCAAGGACATTTACACTTGGCTTCAAAGACTGCCAACAAGTCTCTCATAACCTCGAAAGCCTAAAGTGAAGTGGGAGCCTTAATTGAAGTCCCTGTAGACCCCTTTCTGGTCGCATTCCAATCCTTCACAAACCAAATTAACCAATGACTGGAAGGCTAGAGAAAATTGTAGCCCAACATACTGTCCAAAGACCTTCCTCTCCACCTTAGTCCATAGCTCACCGCCATCGTCCACCCACTGCGCTAGTTATGCAGTAGGGGGTTGATAACGGCACTCCCAAAGACAGGAACAGTGACGCTGGCCTAAGAACCGATGTCAAGCCGAAAGACAAGATCCAAGCAAATCCATAAATCAAGACAAAACCAACCAATATTAACCCTCCGTTGCTTAAAAAACAAACTCGATCTACTCTGGAAGAGGATGACGCCACCTCATCGTTTGAGGATGAATCGTCACAGTCAAAACTCAAAGAAGACGAAATCTGCCATTTCAAAGCTCGTATAGAGTAGTTGGCTAAACTTTACCAAAAGGGAACTGGAGAGAAGATTAGGGAGGAAGCATCTTCCCCATTCAGTGAGACTATCATCGAGGTAGACTTCCCTGATAACTTTAAGACCCTATTGATTGAAAAATTCGATGGGGCTACAAATCCAGATGATTACCTTTGTATGTTTTAATACCATATAGATGTTCTGAAAGTAGGAAGGATGGCTAGACGTAAACTTTTCCTTGTTTACTTAGCCGGAGCTACAGCTAGATAGTTTAAAAGATTTGGGTTAGGAGAGGTCCATTCGTGGTGACAACTATCTATTAATTTTCTAAGATGGTTCAATTCAGAAAGAGAAGCCTCCCTTATGTAAACACAATGTCCTGCATTAAGTAGAGCGGAAATGAGAGTCTGTGTAATTTTATTAAGCATTTCAAATTTGATGCTCTCAGGATTGGAGTAAGTGATGAAGGAGCATTACTAATGGCAGCCCATGCCGGGATTTAAAGGGAACACCAATATCGAAAAAGAATGTTGGGAAATTCAATCTACGATTTCGATGATAACAACTATACAATGGAAATCGAATATACATATATTTATATATATACAGGTACTTGCTAGAACAACATCACCATAAAGACAAGAACGAGGTTAAAGGACACTACAAGAGACTACAAGTCGATAGTGTTATCCCAACTTTTGGCAAAGCCGAGATACCCAAAGATTAACTGAAAATCAATGATTATTAGTCATGAACATCGATTGTGTATCGCAGGTTCACCATGGATATCGATGAATTTTGTCCGGGTCCGGATCAGGCTACAATTGATAAGACATGTCAAGCAAGGCCAGATAAAACAACATTCCAAATCTCGAGTCAATCCGAGTTCATACGCCCAAGATATCATCGACGCAAGTGAAGGACATAGCCTTGAGTTCGTCTCCCTATGGTTCGAATCCCCTAGGGTCGAATCCATCAAACTCGACTCCAACGAAGTTCCCCTGATGGCTTCGAATCCATGGAAGTGCTTTAGCCTTCGACTCCATCAAAACACCTACAACGTTCGAATCCATCAGCGCAGAGTCCTGGTTCGAATCCATCAAAGAACATCCGTTCGAATCGATTCAGACGAGCCACTTCGAATCCATGATGCCACCTCACTTCGTTTCCTTCAGATTGAAGTCTTTCGAATCCATCCTATGACTTTTCTCCGATTCCATCCTGCAAGAGTAGCTTCGAATCGAGTGGGTAAGATGTAGCGTGATCGATTCGAACGAGCATACGTTCGAATCCATGTACTTCGAATCCACTACTTCAAATCGACTAAGTCACAAGAAGCTAGAAACGTGGATTCGACCCAGTCAACTCGGAGATAAAGACGGATCGACACGAAGAACGCGCGCCACGACAACCTGCTAGCGCACGCTTGGATCGATTCGAAGCAATCGAGTCGAACGTAATCGATTCGAACAGAGCACTGCAACCAGAAAAGCGACCTTGAATCGATCATAACTCGAGATCCACAAGTCCAAATGTTATGAAATTTTCACAGTAGCTTGAGCACATGTTAAAGAATGTTCACACCAAATTTCAGCTCGATTAGACAATTTCTTGATCGATTCGAACGTAGCTTCGAATCGATCCCAAAGTGGGCCCGGACTTCCAGAAAGCGGGCATGTGGGCCCCCTGATGTACTGGAACTGGTCTCCCTTCAGTTTAGGCGAAATATCAGCCTCCTACACCTATAATAGAGCCCCTGGTCATTCAGAAGAGGGGTCGGAGAATTTTGAGAGCTAAAGAGCGCCCAGATTCTGCTAGATTTACTCCAGATTACCATTGCTGTCTTAGAGTCAGAGTACAATCATAAAATCTGTTGTACTACGCGATAAGAAACTGTAATCTTCAAGCATCGAGCAATAAAATCATAAAAACCTTGAAGTGGACGTAGGCCGGAGATAGCCGAACCACTATAAATTGTGTGTCACTGTTCATTATTTCTGGATTGTTGTTTGTTGCTTGCTTAGATCTGATATTTGTGTTTGAATATTGCTGATTTGTATTAATTCACTGGTGCTTTCACAATACTTGGGGTTTGTGACCATTTTTGGTGCAAACACTTTGGTGCTTTCACTGAGAAGAACTAGCACCCGCTACACCAGATTCAAGGTTTAGATTTGAAATTTTAAGGATTCAGATTTGGCTCCACAATGACTCGACAAACAAGACAAAGAGCTGAGAGGAGCCAACAGGGAGGAAGTCAAGAGGCATCCTCTGGCGCTGGAGAAGGACAAGCTTCGATCTACATTACTAGAGATGAGATGGAGGCTATGAATAACCTAATGCAGGAAAGAATGATGAAAAGCCAACAAGAGATGCTGTAGAATTTCTTCGAGCAGATGAGAGCTGCTGGGACACAGAACCTTGGACCAGCTACAGCGGCTGTGAATGTGGAACAAGGAGCTAGGGCTGTGGAACCCAACGGAAGAAAAAATACAGAACCAAAAGGCAATCAACAAGGGCTTGGGGGTAGGCCCGCAGGATCCAACGCAGAAGGACCTTTGGAAGGAGCTCAACCGGCTAGGGCCAACACAAATGCTAACGAGCCACCCGAAGAGTACGTACCAGAATTCCCTACAAGACTCGGAGGGCGAGACAGAGACATGACAAGGGGGCAACCCCTGGATGGAGATGAAAGAATGATTGGCCTAGTGAGACGGATCATGAGAGGGGGATTGTCAGGCGGAGGATTGGAAGAGGTTAGTCGAAGTCCGTTCGCTCTGAATATCCGGAATGCAAGGAACCCTCCAAAATTCAAACTACCAATGCTGGATCCTTATGACGGAAAGTCAGACCCGACCATGCATATCACCAGATATATCAGACACATGGAAGTGCTGGGAGCATCCGAGGAAGTAATGGCACGATGTTTCCCCTTATTCTTATCAGATTTGGCTGCGCTCTGGTTTAAACAGCTAGAGATAGGATCAATCAGGACATGGGGCGAGCTTGTGGATTACTTCATGAAGCAGTTTAGGGTTCACGTAATGCGACCCAAGAGCGTGATGACTTTGGCATCAATAAAACAAAGGACCAGAGAGTCCATAAAAGATTTTCTGTTACGATTTAATGCAACAGTGGCTTCTGTAGATCGCCCGGACCCATCGATGATTTTGATGGCGGCAGTGGCAGGAGTTGGAGAAGGCACCGAATTCAAAGACTCTTTAACAAGAGACCCACCGCAAGATCTTGGAGAGTTTTACCATGAAGCTGAACGATTCATTCAATTAGAAGAATCACGAGCCGAGAGGCAGGTAATAAACGCTGTACAAGGCGAAGGAACCACCAGGGAACAGCCCACGGCGGACAAAGGAAAGAGAAAGCAGGATGACGCACATGATGGTCATGATAAACGGAAGAAATTCCGAGAGCCTAGATTCAGGCAATACACAGATTTGACGGCAAGCCTAGAAAGGATTTACACTGAAACTCGGGGGCAACTCCCCTATCGAAAACCACCCAGGAGAGATCCCACGGAGCGGGAACGCAGGACTGGAAAATACTGCTTATTCCATGAGCTGGATGGGCACACAACCGATGAATGTCTCCACCTAAGGGATGAGGTGGAAGAACATGCCAGGAGTGGTAGGTTGCCACAATATACCAGAGAACGGGCGGCGACAGTAAGACCTGAACAACCACCGCCTCCACCTAACAGGAATGATCCTGGATCAGGATCACGACTCGTCATCAACTGATTGTGATGGCAAGGGCCAAGTTCAAGATTTGGACTCTGGTCGATTAGTTTTCTTAGATTTGATTTCCAAAATAAAACGGCTATCCCACTTACTCATGTACGGGAACCAGAGAGATCCCTAGGCATGCTCTAAGATGGAAATAGACCGCTCCGCCCGGAGAGGCGTTGTCTTGTTTTTCCTGGTGTTTGAGATTGAACACCTAGGATTTGAATTTAATAAAGAAGCATTTATTGAAACAAACCTTTGACCGAAGAGTTAAAGGATAAACATTAAATATCAATATAAAGATGATCGCTTTATGATCCTACCCGGAGAGGCAGGGTCCGGAGTGCAAGAAGTGAGTTGCTTCGCCGGAGAGCGACAGGATCGACTCACTTAAGCTTCGTTTCCTATTCACCGGAGAGTGATTGGATCGGGATTCGATAAGAGCCCGGAGAGGCTGTGATCGGCCGACGATTCAGGTCATGACATCGCTTAATGTTCAGATACACTGAACCGGAGTGCAAGAAGTGGGTCGCTTCGCCGGAGAGCGACAGGATCGACCCACTTAACGTTGTTTCCTCTTCACCGAAGAGTGACAGGATGGGATCTAGCATGAGCCCGGAGAGGCTACGATCGGTCCAGAACGACCAAGACATCGCTTTACGCCCTAACTGGGGCCAGAGTGCAAGGAATAGAAAGCAACGCCGGAGTGCAATAGGATCTTTCTATTCGATCGCTAAATCTGGAATGGGCTTGGCAAGGGTCCGGAGTGACCACCGATAGTATGGAGAGACTGTAGAACTTCATTCTTAACTTCCACTGGAAAAAATTGATAACAATTCGGCTTCGAACAGCCATGGACTTGATTAAAAATGCTATAAGCTATGAGTAAAACACGAATTCACTGCATTCAATTTGAGACTGGTCAAAACACACCTTTTACCAAAAGGCGTGTTTTGGGGGGCAAAATGTTATCCAAACTTTTGGCAAAGCCGAGATACCCAAAGATTAACTGAAAATCAATGATTATAAGTCATGAACATCGATTGTGTATCGCAGGTTCACCATGGATATCGATGAATTTTTCCCGGGTCCGGATCAGGCTACAATTGATAAGACATGTCAAGCAAGGCCAGATAAAACAACATTCCAAATCTCGAGTCAATCCGAGTTCGTACGCCCAAGATATCATTGACGCAAGTGAAGGACATAGCCTTGAGTTCGTCTCCCTATGGTTCGAATCCCCTAGGGTCGAATCCATCAAACTCGACTCCAACGAAGTTCCCCTGATGGCTTCGAATCCATGGAAGTGCTTTAGCCTTCGACTCCATCAAAACACCTACAACGTTCGAATCCATCAGCGCAGAGTCCTGGTTCGAATCCATCAAAGAACATCCGTTCGAATCGATTCAGACGAGCCACTTCGAATCCATGATGCCACCTCACTTCGTTTCCTTCAGATTGAAGTCTTTCGAATCCATCCTATGACTTTGCTCTGATTCCATCCTGCAAGAGTAGCTTCGAATCGAGTGGGAAAGATGTAGCGTGATCGATTCGAACGAGCATACGTTCGAATCCATGTACTTCGAATCCACTACTACAAATCGACTAAGTCACAAGAATTTAGAAACGTGGATTCGACCCAGTCAACTTGGAGATAAAGACGGATCGACACGAAGAACGCGTGCCATGACAACCTGCTAGCGCATGCTTGGATCGATTCGAAGCAATCGAGTCGAACGTAATCGATTCGAACAAATCACTGCAACCAGAAAAGCGACCTTGAATCGATCATAACTCGAGATCCACAAGTCCAAATGCTATGAAATTTTCACAGTAGCTTGAGCACATGTTAAAGAATGTTCACACCAAATTTCAGCTCGATTGGACAATTTCTTGATCGATTCGAACGTAGTTTCGAATCGATCCCAAAGTGGGCCCGGACTTCCAGAAAGCGGGCATGTGGGTCCCCTGATGTACTGGAACCGGTCTCTCTTCAGGTTAGGCGAAATATCAGCCTCCTAACCTATAAATAGAGCCCCTGGTCATTCAGAAAAGGGGTCGGAGAATTTTGAGAGCTAAAGAGCGCCCAGATTCTGCCAGATTTACTCCAGATTACCATTGCTGTCTTAGAGTCAGAGTACAATCATAAAATCTATTGTACTACGCGATAAGAAACTGTAATCTTCAAGCATCGAGCAATAAAATCATAAAAACCTTGAAGTGGACGTAGGCCGGAGATAGCCGAACCACTATAAATTGTGTGTCACTGTTCATTATTTCTGGATTGTTGTTTGTTGCTTGCTTAGATCTGATATTTGTGTTTGAATATTGCTGATTTGTATTCATTCACTGGTGCTTTCACAATACTTGGGGTTTGTGACCATTTTTGGCACAAACACTTTGGTGCTTTCACTGAGAAGAACTAGCACCCGCTACACCAGATTCAAGGTTTAGATTTGAAATTTTAAGGATTCAGATTTGGCTCTACAATGACTCGACAAACAAGACAAAGAGCTGAGAGGAGCCAACAGGGAGGAAGTCAAGAGGCATAGTTTGGCGCTGGAGAAGGACAAGCTTCGATCTACATTACTAGAGATGAGATGGAGGCTATGAATAACCTAATGCAGGAAAGAATGATGAAAAGCCAACAAGAGATGCTGTAGAATTTCTTCGAGCAGATGAGAGCTGCAGGGACACAGAACCTTGGACCAGCTACAGCGGCTGTGAATGTGGAACAAGGAGCTAGGGCTATGGAACCCAACGGAAGACAGAATACAGAACCAGAAGGCAATCAACAAGGGCTTGGGGGTAGGCCCGCAGGATCCAACGCAGAAGGACCTTTGGAAGGAGCTCAACCGGCTAGGGCCAACACAAATGCTAACGAGCCACCCGAAGAGTACGTACCAGAATTCCCTACAAGACTCGGAGGGCGAGACAGAGACATGACAAGGGGGCAACCCCTGGATGGAGATGAAAGAATGATTGGCCTAGTGAGACGGATCATGAGAGGGGGATTGTCAGGCGGAGGATTGGAAGAGGTTAGTCGAAGTCCGTTCGCTCTGAATATCCGGAATGCAAGGAACCCTCCAAAATTCAAACTACCAATGCTAGATCCTTATGACGGAAAGTCAGACCCGACCATGCATATCACCAGATATATCAGACACATGGAAGTGCTGGGAGCATCCGAGGAAGTAATGGCACGATGTTTCCCCTTATTCTTATCAGATTTGGCTGCGCTCTGGTTTAGACAGCTAGAGACAGGATCAATCAGGACATGGGGCGAGCTTGTGGATTCCTTCATGAAGTAGTTTAGGGTTCACGTAACGCGACCCAAGAGCGTGATGACTTTGGCATCAATAAAAAAAAGGACCGGAGAGTCCATAAAAGATTTTCTGTTACGATTTAATGCAACAGTGGCTTCTGTAGATCGCCCAGACCCATCGATGATTTTGATGGCGGCAGTGGCAGGAGTTGGAGAAGGCACCGAATTCAAAGACTCTTTAACAAGAGACCCACCGCAAGATCTTGGAGAGTTTTACCATGAAGCTGAACGATTCATTCGATTAGAAGAATCACGAGCCGAGAGGCAGGTAATAAACGCTGTACAAGGCGAAGGAACCACCAGGGAACAGCCCACGGCGGACAAAGGAAAGAGAAAGCAGGATGACGCACATGATGGTCATGATAAACGAAAGAAATTCCGAGAGCCTAGATTCAGGCAATACACAGATTTGACGGCAAGCCTAGAAAGGATTTACACTGAAACTCGGGGGCAACTCCCCTATCGAAAACCACCCAGGAGAGATCCCACGGAGCGGGAACGCAGGACTGGAAAATACTGCCTATTCCATGAGCTGGATGGGCACACAACCGATGAATGTCGCCACCTAAGGGATGAGGTGGAAGAACATGCCAGGAGTGGTAGGTTGCCACAATATACTAGAGAACGGGCGGCAACAGTAAGACCTGAACAACCACCACCTCCACCTAACAGGAATGATCCTGGATCAGGATCACGACTCGTCATCAACTGATTGTGATGGCAAGGGCCAAGTTCAAGATTTGGACTCTGGTCGATTAGTTTTCTTAGATTTGATTTCCAAAATAAAACGGCTATCCCACTTACTCATGTACGGGAACCGGAGAGATCCCTAGGCATGCTCTAAGATGGAAATAGACCGCTCCGCCCGGAGAGGCGTTGTCTTGTTTTTCCTGGTGTTTGAGATTGAACACCTAGGATTTGAATTTAATAAAGAAGCATTTATTGAAACAAACCTTTGACCGAAGAGTTAAAGGATAAACATTAAATATCAATATAAAGATGATCGCTTTATGATCCTACCCGGAGAGGCAGGGTCTGGAGTGCAAGAAGTGAGTTGCTCCGCCGGAGAGCGACAGGATCGACTCACTTAAGCTTCGTTTCCTATTCATCGGAGAGTGATTGGATCGGGATTCGATAAGAGCCCGAAGAGGCTGTGATCGGCCGACGATTCAGGTCATGACATCGCTTAATGTTCAGATACACTAAACTGGAGTACAAGAAGTGGTTCGCTTCGCCGGAGAGCGACAGGATCGACCCACTTAACGTTGTTTCCTCTTCACCGAAGAGTGACAGGATGGGATCTAGCATGAGCCCGGAGAGGCTACGATCGTTCCAGAACGACCAAGACATCGCTTTACGCCCTAACTAGGGCCAGAGTGCAAGGAATAGAAAGCAACGCCGGAGTGCAATAGGATCTTTCTATTCGATCGCTAAGTCTGGAATGGGCTTGGCAAGGGTCCGGAGTTACCACCGATAGTATGGCAAGGGTCTTAACTTCCACCGGAAAAAATTGATAACAATTCGGCTTCGAACAGCCATGGACTTGATTAAAAATGCTATAAGCTATGAGTAAAACACGAATTCACTGCATTCAATTTGAGACTGGTCAAAACACACCTTTTACCAAAAGGCGTGTTTTGGGGGGCAAAATGTTATCCCAACTTTTGGCAAAGCCGAGATACCCAAAGATTAACTGAAAATCAATGATTATTAGTCATGAACATCGATTGTGTATCGCAGGTTCACCATGGATATCGATGAATTTTGCCCGGGTCCGGATCAGGCTACAATTGATAAGACATGTCAAGCAAGGCCAGATAAAACAACATTCCAAATCTCGAGTCAATCCGAGTTCGTACGCCCAAGATATCATCGACGCAAGTGAAGGACATAGCCTTGAGTTCGTCTCCCTATGGTTCGAATCCCCTAGGGTCGAATCCATCAAACTCGACTCCAACGAAGTTCCCCTGATGGCTTCGAATCCATGGAAGTGCTTTAGCCTTCGACTCCATCAAAACACCTACAACGTTCGAATCCATCAGCGCAGAGTCCTGGTTCGAATCCATCAAAGAACATCCGTTCGAATCGATTCAGACGAGCCACTTCGAATCCATGATGCCACCTCACTTCGTTTCCTTCAGATTGAAGTCTTTCGAATCCATCCTATGACTTTGCTCCGATTCCATCCTGCAAGAGTAGCTTCGAATCGAGTGGGTAAGATGTAGCGTGATCGATTCGAACGAGCATACGTTCGAATCCATGTACTTCGAATCCACTACTTCAAATCGACTAAGTCACAAGAAGCTAGTAATGTGGATTCGACCTAGTCAACTCGGAGATAAAGACAGATCGACACGAAGAACGCGCGCCACGACAACCTGCTAGCGCACGCTTGGATCGATTCGAAGCAATCGAGTCGAACGTAATCGATTCGAACAGAGCACTGCAACCAGAAAAGCGACCTTGAATCGATCATAACTCGAGATCCACAAGTCCAAATGCTATGAAATTTTCACAATAGCTTGAGCACATGTTAAAGAATGTTCACACCAAATTTCAGCTCGATTGGACAATTTCTTGATCGATTCGAACGTAGCTTCGAATCGATCCCAAAGTGGGTCCGGACTTCCAGAAAGCGGGCATGTGGGCCCCCTGATGTACTGGAACTGGTCTCCCTTCAGTTTAGGCGAAATATCAGCCTCCTACACCTATAAATAGAGCCCCTGGTCATTCAGAAAAGGGGTCGGAGAATTTTGAGAGCTAAAGAGTGCCCAGATTCTGCCAGATTTACTCCAGATTACCATTGTTGTCTTAGAGTCAGAGTACAATCATAAAATCTTTTGTACTACGCGATAAGAAACTGTAATCTTCAAGCATCGAGCAATAAAATCATAAAAACCTTGAAGTGGACGTAGGCCGGAGATAGCCGAACCACTATAAATTGTGTGTCACTGTTCATTATTTCTGGATTGTTGTTTGTTGCTTGCTTAGATCTGATATTTGTGTTTGAATATTGCTGATTTGTATTCATTCACTGGTGCTTTCACAATACTTGGGGTTTGTGACCATTTTTTGCGCAAACAGATAGGTACAAAGAAGCAAAAAAAAGTGCACAAAAACTGATATGCACAATATCAGACGTCTGGGTGCGCAAGCCAGACGTCTGAATCAGTTCTCTGGAACAACAGTCAGGCAAAACCAAACGTCTGGTAATAGCACTCAGACGTCTGATCTTCTACTATATTCAAAAATATATAGTATCAGACGTCTAAAACATATCCCAGACGTCTGATTTCAAACTAGAATTTCAGAAATGCACTTCAACTACCACATTTGAATGGACATCTCCGCTTCCCTTCGCCGCAACTCTTCATCATCAACAGAAGCAACTAAAGAACATTCGTTAATGGACGTAACTACTCAAGATACCTATCTACAACTATATATAGCATTAAGAATCAAGAGAAAGAACTTACCTTACATACTTACGCTTTCTAATTCTATACTATATTCTTGATCTCTGCACTCTAGCAATCTTTACTTGTATTCACTCTTTCATATACTCAGTACGTTCTTCATAGACAATATTCTTTAGATATATATATATTGGAAGAAATTGTACAAATTAGTCAACATCCATGTTATAAGAGAACACATATTTGACAAGAACAACTCACTGTAACCAAGCCTATTCCTCCGGGCGAAGCGAGGGTTTTTGATAGTCGAATTCCGAAGGGGAGCTTTGGGACTGGACGTAGGACGGGAGGTCCGAACCAGTATAAAATCCTGGTGTGCTTATTCTATTTTTACTTAGATTAATATTATTTTAGTTGCATCATATATTTTGTCACATATACTTGCATATACATTACACGATCCACCTCGTAGACTTTCAATTGGTACCAGATAAAGGTTTGATCAAAGTACAGTAACACGTATTTGACTCACTTTAATATGGCAAGTATTTTTCAAGAAGGACAATCCACAGCACGTCCCCCACTGTTTAATGGTTCTAATTATGCGTATTGGTTAACACGTATGAGAATTTTTATGAAAGCTAATGGATTAGAAATTTGGTTAGCCACTCAAAATAAATATGAAGCACCTACTATTGCTATGAATACATGGAATGATACACAAAAAACCGCAGCTTCTAATAATGCTAAAGCTATGAATGTTTTATTTTGTTCATTAGATAAGAATGAATTTTCACGTGTCATGTTATGTAACACTGCATATGATATTTGGCGTACCTTACAAGTTACACACGAAGGCACAAACAAAGTTAAACAAACTAAGATCTCAAATTTGCAAAATCAATTCTCTTCATTTAAAATGAAACAAAATGAATCTATAGTGGACATGTACTCTAGATTCCAAACTATTCAACACGATTTAATGGCACTAGGAGTTAAATTCACAAATTTTGACTTAGTATCTAGAATACTCAATTCTTTAACTCCAGAGTGGGAAAGAAAAGTATTAGCTATCGAAGAAGCTAATGACCTCTCAACACTCTTAGTTAAAGAATTGATAGGAAATTTAATGTCCTATGAAGCTAATTTGCAGGTAAGAAAAGAACAAAATTCGGAGAAGAAAAACATAGCATTCCCAGCAACAAATGAAGACTTCGACTTAGATGAAGAGGAAATCGTATTTATTACCAAAAATTACAACAAATTCAAGAAGTTTAGGAAAATGACCAAATTTCAGAAAGGAGGAAAATCAAGCTCAACAAATCAAACGCCAATCAAATGCTATGAATGTGATCAATTTGGACATATGAAGAAAAATTGTCCTAAGCTCAACAATGATAAAAAGAAGAACAAATTTGAAAAATTCAAAAAGAAGAAAGCTTTCAAAGTAACATGGGATGACTCAGATTCTTCATCATCATCAGATAGTGACAGCGATAGTGACGGAGAACAAGCTAATGTATGTTTTATGGCACAAACTGATGAGGTATGTCCTGAACTTAGCTATGATGAATTATTAGAGCTTAGCATGGAGTTAGATGACAAATTTAGACAAATTAAAAAATTGAATAAAGAACACATAGCCAAAATAAATCGATTAGAACTTGAAATAGGAATGTTAAAAGATGAAAAAATTATTTTAGAGGAGGAATAGAATTATCTCAAGAAAAAGTTAAAAGTAGTTTGGTTGAATATGAGACTATATCTATCGATTTTGGAAAAGTTAAACTAGAAAAGGATATCTTGTTAAAAGAAAACATCAACTTGAAAAGTAATATAGAAACATTGAAAATTGAAAATTTTGAATTAAAAGAAAAATTAGATAAAATTACAAATAATGTTTCAAAATTTAATAAAAGAAAACAAGATTTGGAAAATCTTATCAAAACTTCAAAACCTTCAGGAAATAGAAATGGAATAGGATTTAAAAATATTCCTAAACAAAAAGGGAATAATATTAAGAAATATAGTTTTATTTATCAAAAGACTAAAAGATCACCTAAGTCTAATACGAATACCAAAAATATAAAAATTTGGATTCCCAAGACAAATAATAAATTGATTAGACAAAAACATATTAATAATTTCCTAGATAACGTAGTTTATAATAAAAATTATATTCATAAAGGTACCAAACCTTCTTAGGTGTGGCTAACTGCTCCTCCTAACATCTAGGACCCTAGCAAAGTGTATGGGTACCAATTAAATCATTTTTATCTTGCAGGTACCCAATAAAAAATAAGGAGAAATGGATACTTGATAGTGGATGCTCCAAGCATATGACTGGAAATGCAAAAATGTTATCAAATATAACATATATCGATGGTGGAACAGTAACTTTTGGAGATAACTCAAAAGGATATGTCGTTGGCATCGGAGAAGTCATCAACTCTGGTATTTCTAACTCTCCTATTATTACAAATGTTTTGTTAGTAGAAAATTTAAAACACAACCTACTTAGTATTAGTCAATTATGCGATAAAGGTTTTCAAATCAATTTCGAAAAAGATAGATGTAATATTTTCGATAATAACAAACAACTTATCTTTGAGGGTTTTAGAAACAAAAATATTTATGTCTTAAATATGAATATAAATCGAAATTCAAACTTATGTTTAACCGCCAAACATGACGATCCATGGTTATGGCATAAACGATTCTGTCATATTAATTTTAAATATATTAATAAGTTAGCAAAATATGAGCTAGTTAGAGGTTTACCTAAAATAAATTATAAAGTAGAAAATTTATGTGATGCTTGTCAAATCGGTATTAAAGAAAAGCTCCTTTAAATCTAAAAATAACATCTCTACAAAACAACCGTTAGAATTATTACATTTAGATTTATTTGGTCCAACTCAAGTTCGATCTATAAATCACAACAAATATGTTTTCGTAATAGTTGATCATTTTTCAAGATATACATGGACCTTATTTTTAAAATATAAAAGTGACACTTTTGGTATGTTTAAAATTTTTTCTAAAAAAATTAAAACTTAAATGGATTTAAAAATTAAGAATATTCGAAGTGATCACGGCGGAGAATTCGAAAATGATCTTTTTACTAATTTTTGTAATAAAAAGGGCAAAAGTCATAATTTTTCCTTTCCTCGCACACCACAACAAAATGATGTAGTAGAAAGAAAAAGTCGTACGTTACAAGAATGTGCACGAACACTATTAAATAGTAGTGGTTTACCAAAACATTTTTGGGCTGAAGCTATTGCTACGGCTTGTTATGTTTTGAATCGAGTGACCATACGACCTATGCTAAACATACTTGCTTTGAAATGTTTTTTGGAAGAAAACCTAAAGTATCATACTTTAAAACTTTCGGATCAAAATGTTTTATATTAAATACAAAAGATAATTTAGGAAAATTTGACCCGAAGGCCGATGAAGGAATCTTTGTTGGATATTCGGATCGTAGCAAGGCGTATAGAATTTTTAATAAACGTACTAACATAATTGAAGAAAGTCTACATGTTTCATTTGATGAAAATTTCCTTAACAATCATACTAATGACGATGAAGAAATTATTCCTATAATAAATACAACAAAGTCATCTAATAATGAGACAAATGCACAAAATAATACTCTAGTATCACCTCCTAGAATTCTAAAAGACCATCCAAAAGATAATATTATTGGGGATCTTAATTCCAGAGTAACTAGAAATCAACTTAACTAAATAAGTCATATTGCATTTGTGTCAAATTTTGAACCAAAGAATTATAAAGAAGCTTCAAACGATGATTTTTGGATAATAGCCATGCAAGAAGAATTAAAATTTAAACGTAATAATGTTTGGGAATTAGTGCCAAGACCAGAAAATCAATCAGTTATTGGAACAAAATGGGTATTTAAAAACAAAGCAGATGAAAACGGAAATATAGTTAGGAATAAAGCACGTTTAATCGCTCAGGGTTATAATCAAGAAGAAGGTATCGACTATGACGAAACTTTTGCTCCAGTAGTAAGACTCGAAGCCATAAGTACATTACTTGCTTTTGCAAGTCATCACAATTTTAAATTATTTCAAATGGACGTCAAAAGTGCTTTTTTAAATGGTTTTATTAAAGAAAACATATATGTTGAACAACCCCCATTATTTGTTCACGAAAAATATCTTGATCATGTTTTTAAATTACACAAAGCTCTATATGGTTTAAAGCAAGCCCCCCGTGCCTGGTACGAACGTCTTAAAAATCATTTAATTGCTTTTGGGTTTAAAATAGGTAAAATAGATACGACTTTATTTATTAAACGAGAAAATAACGACATCTTAGTCATACAAATTTACGTAGACAATATTATTTTTGGTTCAACTAACGAAAATCTTTGTTCTCAATTTTCAAATATTATGAAAAGTGAATTTGAAATGTCTCACATGGGTGAATTAAATTTCTTTTTAGGATTACAAATAAGACAACTTGAAAATGGTATTTTTATACATCAAGAAAAATATTGTAACGATTTATTACGTCGCTTTGGAATGGATAACACTTCAAGTAAACCAACACCAATGAGTACTAGTGTTCACTTAGAAAAAGATGATAATGGAAAAGATTTTGATGAAAAATTACATCGTAGTATGATTGGCTCCTTACTATATTTAACGGCTAGTCGACCCAACATTATGATGAGCGTATGTCTTTGTGCCCGATTTCAAGCAAAACCAAAAGAATCTCACCAAAGAGCTATTAAACACATCTTACGATATCTATCTAGTACTAGAGATTACGGTTTGTTTTACCCTAAAGGATCATCATTTGAACTTGTTTCATATAGCGACGCGGATTTCGGTGGATGTAAAACAGATCGTAAGAGTACTAGTGGAACGTATCATTTTATTGGACAATCGTTGGTTTCATGGTTTAGCAAAAAGCAAAACTGTGTGTCTTTATCCACTTGTGAAGCCGAATATATTTCAGCGGCCTTAGCATGTGCACAAGTGATATACATGCAACAAACGCTTAAGGATTTCGGAAATGTTATCGATAAATCACTAATATATTGCGATAATACAAATGCAATAAATTTATCGAAAAACCCTGTAAATCACTCACGTACTAAACACATAGATATACGACATCACTTTTTACGCGACAATGTAGAAAAAGGAATTATTACATTAGAATACGTAAATACTGAGAATCAAATAGCAGATATTTTCACAAAACCACTAAATGAACAAACGTTTGTTAAACTACGACGCGATTTAGGAATATGTTCTCTTAATGATATTATCAGCTAATTCCGAGTTTCATTTGTTTATTTTTGGTTAAAAAAAGTTTTAATCCACAAACAAAATCTTGTAACACTAACCAACAATTTTTTAGAATGTTTGTTTTAACTATTTATAACTTTTTACAACATGAATAAATAGCTCCTACTTTTACAAATAAAATACATATTTTATTGGTTCCTTTTAAAATAAACAAAAGCAAAACAAAAACATGTCTTCCGACAACTCTCGCCTCTCCTTTTCAACACCAACCTCGGGTAGTTCAGCGGATACCCCTCATCGACTTCCTACTCCTACACCAGGTCAAGAACCAACTTATAAGTGGTCCTCCTACCACACGGGATTCACTCCCGACAAAAAATGATCCAAACGATCACTATTTGGATCTCCTAGCACCAAGGAAAAAATCGATGATATACATCATTATCAAAAGCAACAAATGGAGTTACAACGAGAACTATACTTCGAACAAAAAGTCACTGCAAGACGGCTAAGTTTTCTGGAGCAAGTAGCGATCAAATTTTGCAATTCACGAAAGAAGGATGTACATGAACCACTTCCGATTCCTTGCAATCCTATGGATCCTTCTACCTCTTATCGAACACCTTGGGATCCTCCACCTAGGCAATCCTCTGGTTCCCCAAGAACCAACGAACGTAGAAATATTTGGTTTCCACTCAAGCCGTGGAAGGATAGCAAATCTGAGGATCGCAATGCTCCATCTCCATCTAAAATAAATTTGATTATTCTCATTATATTTTATTCGTATTCTTTTTCCTAAATAAATAATATTATGTTTCACGAAAATCAATCTCTCGATAATTAAGCAACACCCTTCAAAATAAGGCTATTTTAAGATAAACTGAATATTTCAGACGTCCGAACAATGCCATCAAACGTCTGACACCCTTGTATCACACAATTTTTCAACTCTGTGCATATATCAGACGTTTGATATAACCCTCCAGACGTCTGAAAATAGTGTCTGCCTCATAAAAATACACAAAAGTTTATTTCAAACGTCTAAAAATTGTTCCCAGACGTCTGACCAAAGTTTCTGCCTTCTAAAAATACCAACAGGGCAAATTTCAGACGTCTGATTCTACATCTAGACATCTGACAAAACTCTCTATCTTCGCAATTTTACAACTCTATCTATTTCAGACGTCTACCACCAATAACCAGACGTCTGAGCATATTTACTGTCTTCATATTAGGTTAAATCAGACGTCTGATTTACTCTCCAGACGTCTGGAATTCAATCGACACTATTAAGTAACCTTATAACGTCTATTTTTCCCACTTTTTTCCATTTCATTTCATTTCGTTTCTACTGCAAATTCAATACCTAAATTCTCCAAATCGCTTTCTCCTTCAAACACACTCGATTCTCATGGCACCAAAAACGAAAAACCCTAAAATCTCTAAAAGAAAGCAAGACCAAGCTACTTCATCCAACCCGCAAGTATGTTCTGATGATCAAATTGAGAGATGGATGAATCACGTACCACATTCAATCAAAAGATATGAAGACATTTAAAAGAAGAAGCTTCATACAGGTCCTTTCTACAATTTGCTTAAATTTCCTATGTACGACTTGGATGAAATATGCAAAAATGTGGGGTTACATCAGTTGATCTCCTTCAACTCGAATAATATCCAAATAGACCAACTTGCGATATTCCTATTCTATGCTAATTTAGATAGCACAGCCGTTTGGAATACCGACAACAACGATAATTGGCTATGGTCAAGTGTTTATGGCAACACTATTAGACTAACTCCGGGGATCATAGGCCAAACTCTGGGTTGTTCCGACTCGGGAGAAGACTTTTATAACATTGCAGATATGCATCTCAAACCGAGAGATAATATCACACATCAAATATGGGAAGATGAAATGCCTAGATTTGCATCAAAATACTTAAGACCTAAGGCGAGACTTCTCACTAGAATGATTATCAACACTGTCATTCCTCACCTTGGTAGCCATGAGCAGATCACAGAGTTAGAGCACAAGGCTCTATATGCTATCTTCAGTGGTACAAGGGTTAATTGGGCAAAATTCATATTTGACGAGCTCAAACATTATCAGTTCTAAAAGAGGTTCTTCAACGAGTTCGTGGTCCTACACCACCTTCGAAAGATTGGCTAACTCCAACGCCTTCTCCTCCTCCTTCAAAACACTCAAAACTTTTTGAAGAGGAAAAAGAACCTCTCCAACAAACTCCGACATCTCCAAAAAAACAAGCTAGCTCTTCCAAGAATGAAGATGAAGGAGATGATCAAGTTAAAGCTTCCTCAAAAGATCCTTAGTTTTTAGGATTCCATCTTTTGCATTATAATAGTAAAAAAATCTATGCATGTAATCAATCAATTTGTTTAATGAAAAGTGCTTTTTGGTTTGTTATTTCTGTTTATATTGATATAACCTTCCTACAGTTGGTACATATTTCATATTACGAACATGTTCTCTAAGTTAAAAAGATATTAACACTTTTTGATAATGCCAAAGGGGGAGAAATAATGGAAAGCACATATTCAGGGGGAGATTTATAAAAATATATCTAAGTACATTAAATAGTTGTCATCATCAAAAAGGGGTAGAATGTTGGGAAATTCAATCTATGGTTTCGATGATAACAACTATACAATGGAAATCGAATAAACATATATATTTATATATACAGGTACTTACTAGAACAACATCACTATAAAGACAAGAACGAGGCTCAAAGGACACTACAAGAGACTACAAGTCGATAGGTACAAAGAAGCAAAAGAAAAAGTGCATAAAAACTGATATGCACAATATCAGACGTCTGGGCGCGCAAGCCAGACGTCTGAATCAGTTCTCTGGAACAACAGTCAGGCAAAACCAGACGTCTGGTAATAGCACTCAGACGTCTGATCTTCTACTATATTCAAAAATATATAGTATCAGACGTCTGAAACATATCCCAGACGTCTGATTTCAAACTAGAATTTCAGAAATGCACTTCAACTACCACATTTGAATGGACATCTCCGCTTCCCTTCGCCGCAACTCTTCATCATCAACAGAAGCAACTAAAGAACATTCGTTAATGGACGTAACTACTCAAGATACCTATCTACAACTATATATAGCATTAAGAATCAAGAGAAAGAACTTACCTTACATACTTACGCTTTCTAATTCTATACTATATTCTTGATCTCTGCACTCTAGCAATCTTTACTTGTATTCACTCTTTCATATACTCAGTACGTTCTTCATAGACAATATTCTTTAGATATATATATATTGGAAGAAATTGTACAAATTAGTCAACATCCGTGTTATAAGAGAACACATATTTGACAAGAACAACTCACTGTAACCAAGCCTATTCCTTCGGGCGAAGCGAGGGTTTTTGATAGTCGAATTCCGAAGGGGAGCTTCGGGACTGGACGTAGGACGGGAGGTCCGAACCAGTATAAAATCCTGGTGTGCTTATTCTATTTTTACTTAGATTAATATTATTTTAGTTTCATCATATATTTTGTCACATATACTTGCATATACATTACACGATCCACCTCGTAGACTTTCAAAGAATAGCAGAAAGTCAAGCCACAACATAAAGGATTTCTATGAAAGAGATAGCGACTACATTAGGATGGAAGAAGCTGGTTCCGTAATTCCAATTCATAAGCCTTCTTCCCCCAACAATGATAAGATAAAAGGGGGTAGAAGGATATCACCCGCCGGCAAAGAGATAGAAGGAACTTAGCTTCACAGCAGAAACCCCATTCGCTCATACTCCTAGTTAGATATATGAGATAACCAGGGCATAACTTGCTTACAACATACCTAATAAATGGAAGAAACCAGAGTAGAGCCAAGGTGGGGCATACTGCCGCTTCCACCGAGCCAATAGCCATTATATCAACAACTACCGACATCTGACGAACGTAATAAAGAGGCTGATCAAGAAAGGATACCCATGCAACTTTCAGAAGAATAACGGTGAAAGAAAAACATGAAATCTGACTCCTAACCCAAATGAGAACCAAGTTGGAAACACCTCTAACCTAATAGTATCAATCCATCGAGGACCATACCCCATGGGTATGAGTAAAAAGGCATAAGAGAGGTACATGCAAGAGGCAAAAGTCTAGCAAAAATCAATTTTCCATGTCAAACAAAAGCCTACTCTAGAGATAACATTCACAGCAACTGATGTGGCAGGGTTTGTCTTCCCTCACCATGACCCACTTATTATTACGGTGCAGATATCAAATTGCACTATGAAGAAAGTTTTCGTTGACTCTGGGAACTCGGTCAATATTATCTTCAAGTCTGCATACGATTAGATGAAACTTCCACCAGAAATCCTAAAACCAAGTCCTGAACCAATCTTTGGCTTCAACAATATTGCTACCGTCCTAGTGGAATCTACATGCTTGCTTGTTACCGTTGGAACTGCCCCACTGCACAAGTCATTTTATGCCATCTTCTAAATCATTGACCAACCTCGCCATATAATGCCTTACTGGAAAGGCCTGCTTTGATAGACATGGGAGCAATCATTTCTCATAAAGATCCACTTATGAAGTTTAATACTCCAGCAGGAATGGGGTCAATAAGAGGCGAACAATTTTTAGCTAGAGAGTTATACAGTGTAAACCTTACTTCTGGAAATAAAATTGTTTGAAATTATTCAGGTGTCTCTTTTAATATTTGTAATGCTAATAACAAAAAGAAGACAAACTGGTTCATAAAACTTCATTGGTACTGAATACCCAAACAAATGCTAAAGCAAATAATCTTGTGCTCTCAATGCGAAGAAGGAAAAAAGAACATATATGCACATGATCGGCACTGATGAGTATAATTTAGTGTATGTACGGTACTTCTTTGAAGAAACCCAGAAACATGCATCCTTAGTAAACTCACCACTAGAAGAGGAAACGAAAAGTGAGATAGACCCGAGATTATGACCATCAAAGACAGAGCTAGAGCCATAGATAATCTCGAGGACGTACAAATAGTTCCATAAGACCCCACGAAGATTCTCAAAATCAGAAAGAACCTCAGCACAGATGATCGTACTAAACTAATAGACTTTTTGAAAATAATCAACAGATGTATTCGCTTGGACACACTCAGACTTTGTAGCAATAGATCCGGCCATTATCTTTCATGCACTCAACATCGACCCGGATGCCCATCCGGTTAGATAAAAGTGCGGAACCTAGACCATGAAAGGTAAAATGACCTGCATGAGGAGATTAAAAAGTTAATGGAGAATGGATTCATTAGGGAAGTATACTACCCGAAATGGATTGCCAACCTAGTACTCGTAAGGAAGCCTAATGGGAAATGGAGAACTTACATAAACTTCACCAACCTCAACAAGGCTTGCCCAAAGGATAGTTTTTCCTTGCCTAGAATTGATCAGTTAGTAGACATGACCAGTGGGCACGAACTGCTCTCATTCATGGATGCATATTTAGGTTACAATCAGACAGCTATGTTTGAGCCAGATTAGGAGCATTCTAGTTTTGTGATAGATAAAGGATTATACTGCTAATAGGTCATGTCTTTTAGGCTCAAAAACGTGGAGGCAACCTATGAGAGGCTGGTTAATATGATGTTTGTAGAACAGATTGGAAAGAATGTTGAGGATATGTAGACGACATGTTGGTTAAGTCTAAGGTAGCATCAAGCCATGTCCAAGACTTAGGGCAAACATTTGAAGTCCTAAGGCAATACAATATGAAGTTGAACCCTCTGAAATGCACCTTCGCCATCCAGTCAGGAAAGTTTCTTGGATATATAGTAAATGCACGTGGCATTGAAGCAAATCCTTAGAAGATTGATGCAGTATGAGGAATGGAAATCCTAGAGAAGCCAAAGGATTCGATGAGTCTAAATGGCAGGTCAGCGGCATTGAGCAGATTTATATCCAATGAAACCAAAAATTACATCCCGTTCTTCGATCAGGCGAAGAAGGGGCGAAACTTCGAACGGACTGAGGAGTGCAAAGCTGCATTTCGAAACCTAAAGGGTAATTTGGTCAATACTCCTATATTATCAAAACTGATGATAGGTGAGAACTTGTACATTTATTTAGTAGTAACTAATAAAGCTATTGGTGCTGTAGTGATTCGAGAAAATGAAAGGACCCAAAGACCCATTTACATCACAAGCAAGCAGCTGTCAGGAGCAGTGCTAAACTACTCAGTCGTTGAAAAGCTAGCCTACAACCTACTCCTTAATAAGGAAGCTACGGTCTTATTTCTAGGCATGTCCCATTAAAGTCCTTACAGACAAACACCTCCGGAAGATACTGTAGAAGCCAAATGTTGGGTGAATTCTTACCCAGAAGACCTCGAGACCCAGAGACGTGATTCATTCGGCAGCTCTCCCTCGAGTCCATTCGGCATGACTCATTCGGCAGCTCTCCCTCGAGTCCATTCGGCATGACTCATTCGGCAACCCTCCCTCGAGTCCATTCGGCAATCCTCCCTCGAGTCCATTCGGCAATCCTCCCTCGAGTCCATTCGGCAATCCTCCCTCGAGTCCATTCGGTAGGCCTCCATCCGGCAACTGCCACCGGTCCAACCTCACCATTCCATACTTCACCGAACCAAGAGAATGCCGAACCAGACTGCCAGGCCAGATCACTTCAGCCCAGGCCCACCAGCAGCTGTATACATCCAAGACCCCTGCCCCCAACCTCACTCTATAAATAGAGAGGCAGGGGTACAACAATGGGGGACAGGTTTGAGAGCTCAAGCACGGAAGGAACTTTCAAACAACTTTCTTTTACTTGTACCAAAGTTTTGTACTTGTAATCACAACAAAAGAAGAGAAATAACATATAAAGTGGACGTAAGCACATTCTGGCTGAACCACTATAAATCTGCGTGTCTTTTTACAGTTTAGCCCCTGTTTTTCATATATTTGCATAAACCTCCAAAATCACTAAGAACAACATAAGATCTACTAAATCATACAACTTTGAGGTGTTTGTCCATTTTTTGTGCAAACATTTTTGGTGCTTTCACTGAGAAATTGAAGCTCGAAGCTTCAGCTTCATCCGCTTAACAAGTTTTCCTAACAGCATCATCCGCCACTTGGAAAACATGCCTCCCAAACAAAGGAAAGATGTTAACAAAGGAAAAAACATCGCATCCAGTAGCCTTCCTGATCCAGCTATCGCAAATCAAGTGAATCCTCCTCCTCCAGCAACGGTAACAAATGGAGGACAGGCTAACCCAACCACTCCTGCCACAGAACAGCCTGCAGCAATTACTAGGGCAGATTTGGACAGAGTTGTTGTTGAAGTAACTAACCGCTTCACGTCCCAGCAGGAAGCCTTGGTGGACCATCTCATGTCACGCTTGAGGGACGCTGAAGAATCCAACCGCAACACTGAATCATGGGGCGAGTCCCAGTCTGGAGGATCTCAGAGACAGCAAAGATCTTCCTTCTTCGAAGGAGCTAACGGCAGAAGTAGCCGTGGTAGGAGCCGAGACCGAGCCCAGCCCGAAGTTAGGCCTGAGGAAACGTTTGGTACTGAACCCAACGGGGAAGGTACCGGGCGAAGGTCAACTGCAGCTGAGCCTGTCATGCTGCCTAACCACAGAAACACCGGTGAACGGGGCCGAGCTAGAGTTCAGCCCGAAGTTGGACCCGAGGAAGTGCTAAGATCAGAACCCAACCGGGGAAGATCAAGGCAAGGGCCAACTGTAGCTGACCCAAGCATACTCCCAGAAGATCAAAGGCAGCCACTGGAAAATATGAGGAATGATAGACGATACCATCCCTACAGGTTGTCTGGACGGAATCAACCCCACAGAACAGAGCCAAACTCATTTCTGTCTGCTCCAAATTCTGATGAAAGGATGGCGCGCTTGTTCAGAGAGTGTGTCCAACGGGAGCAAAGAGATCGAGGGATAGGCGCTAGGGTAACCAGCCCTTTCGCCCGCAATATCGAAGTTGCTATCACCCCCCGAGAATGGAAGTATATGTAGACGACATGCTGGTAAAATCACGGAAAGCCAAAGATCACGTAAGCCACCTGGGCGAGATGTTCCAGGTACTTCGACAGTATGGAATGAAGTTGAATCCACTAAAGTGCTCCTTCGGAGTGTCATCAGGAAAATTCTTAGGATTCATCGTCCATGCCCGAGGGATAGAAGCAAACCCTGAACAAGTCCGAGCATTAAGGGACATCAAGATACCTTCCACCCGAAAGGAAATGCAAAGCCTAAATGGAAAAGTGGCTGCCCTAAGCCGATTCATCTCCAAAGCAACGGACAAGTGTGTCCCCTTTTTCGAAGCTCTAAAGAAAGATAAAGGAAAGTTCGAATGGACGGACGAATGCTTGACCGCTTTCCTTAACCTAATCGAACACCTCCAGAAACCACCGGTACTCTCGACCCCAAGCGAAGGCGAAGAATTATACCTATACCTTGCTGTGTCATCTCACGCTCTAAGCGCTGCCTTGGTAAGAGAAGATAACCGTACGCAACGACCAGTTTACTTCGTCAGTAAAAGGTTTACTGGGGCAGAAGTCAGATATCCTAAGCTTGAAAAGTTAGCATACTGTTTACTAATCACTTCACGAAAGCTACGTCATTACTTCCAATCCCATTCCATCAAGGTTCTAACCGATCAACCACTAAGGCAGGTACTCCATCGTCCCGACACTTCCGGGCGACTACTTAAATGGTGTATTGAGCTGAGTCAATATGATATCACCTATCACCCTCGCACCGCCATCAAGGGACAAGCCATGGCTGATTTCATTGCAGAATTCACTACCAACGAGGATAAGGAGCAACTGGAAATAACAGGAGATATCAAGTGGAATCTCTTTGTGGACGGTGCATCTAACGAACAAGGCTCGGGGGCAGGTGTGGTAATCATCACTCCCAGGGGGAATAAACTGCACTATGCTATAAGGTTGGAGTTCACTGCCACCAACAACGATGCAGAATACGAAGCAGTAATAGCCGGATTAGAAATTGCTATCGAGATCGGAGCCAATTCTTTGTGTCTTCACAGCGATTCTCAGCTTATTGTTAATCAAATACTAGGGGAATTCCAAGCTCGAGAAGAACGACTCATAGCATATCTAAAGAAGACCAAGTTACTTCTCAGCCGATTGGACCACTACTTAGTCAAACACATCCCTCGGGAAGAGAACCAAGAGGCCGACGAATTGGCAAAGCAAGCAAGTATGAGAGACGTCACCATCTTCGGGGCAGTAACTGTCTCAAAGCAAATGATCCCGAGTTTTGAACAAGTGAATCTGATAGCTGCAACCGAAGAAGCAACTTGGATAACTCCCATCCGAGACTACCTACAAAATGGCACACTACCCGACGGGCGTAACGAAGTCAAGAAAATCTTGAGGAAAGCGTCCCGCTACACAATACAAGGAGACATCCTCTATCGGCGCGGGTTCTCTAACCCATTATTAAGGTGTGTCGCCGGAAGGGAAGCCAAGGAAATCTTATCCAACATTCATCAAGGAAGCTGCGGAGATCACACCGGAGGGCAAACATTAGCAAAAAAGATACTCCGATACGGGTATTTCTGGCCCACCTTAAGCAAGGACGCCTTAGATTTCGTCAAGAAGTGTGACAGATGCCAAAGATTTGCTAAGATCCCTCGGCTACCAACAACCGAGATTACTCAGATGACCAGCCCTTGGCCCTTTGCAGTATGGGGAATTGACTTAATCGGTGAACTGCCAATGGGTCGAGGCGGCGCCAAATATGCTATAGTAGCAGTCGACTATTTCACCAAATGGGTGGAAGCAGAACCTCTAAATAAAGTATCTTCAGCGAAAGTTATCAACTTCTTAATCAAAAATGTTCTGTGCAGGTACGGAGT
Source organism: Allium fistulosum (assembly GCA_030737815.1). Taxonomy (NCBI): domain Eukaryota; kingdom Viridiplantae; phylum Streptophyta; class Magnoliopsida; order Asparagales; family Amaryllidaceae; genus Allium; species Allium fistulosum. Next base: position 907,082,771 of record CM060908.1, read on the forward strand.
CCCACTAAAAATCATATCAGACAATGGACTTCAGTTTGACAGCGAGGAGTTCGCCAACTGGTGCCAAGAACATGGAATTCACAAAAGCTTCTCATCCGTAGCATATCCCCAAGCAAACGGACAAGTCGAAGCAGTCAACAAAATTCTGAAAACTCTGATCAAAAAGAAGCTCGAAAAGTCAAAGGGCGCTTGGGTGGATGAACTCCCTACGGCACTATGGGCCTACCGCACATCTTTCAGAACGTCAACAGGGCACACTCCTTTCTCTTTGGCATACGGATCGGAGGCTATGCTCCCAGTTGAAACCATTGTGCCTTCCCACCGTAGGATCCACTATAACCCAGAAGAAAACGAAGAACTCCTCAACATGTCTTTGGATCTAGTCGAGGAGAGAAGGAATGATGCAGTCCTAAAAACAGCAGCCCACAAGCAAAAGGTGGCAGCACAATACAACTCCAAAGTCAAGCATCGTACCTTACAAGAAGGGGATCTTGTCCTCAAGCGAATCTTCCCTCGCCCCGGAGCACTAGACCCAATCTGGGATGGACCATATGTAATTCATAAAGATCTCCACAACGGAGCCTATATTTTGTCAACAGTGGACGGAGAGGTGTTCCAGAGGGCATGGAACATCCAACACCTCCGTCGATACTTTTCTTAACTTGTATTGCCCATATGAAGTGAATTAACAAAGAGAATCAGTGGACGTAGGCATTTTTTCGTGCCGAACCACTTTAAAAAAGCCTTGTCTCTTTTTTAACTTGTTCCTTTGTATCTTGGCTGCTTGTTAACTTTATCCTTTTCTGTTGAACAAAATCCTGAGCATATAGCATTTCTATTCAAAGCACTCCACAATGCAACTTCACGTGGACAAACCCCAACAGGTACTATGCGAATCTATGCCCTCGCCAATGAGACACTTTTGCTCCAGCATCCCTCTGCTGCGGGTTAACTCATTGCTCGCGACGGCCCTTAAAGCCAACTGTAATGAGCCGATTATAAGCCACCGAGAAGGCCGACTATAGCCGAGGCAGCTCATTACGGCGTTAGGCTCGCCGGCGACTGTGAACCGATTATAAGCCCCAACATAAGGTGTGGCCAGCCAGGGGCAGTTCACAGTTGACGATCGGCACCCACGCTAGCCGGCCACAGTAAGTCGAATAATACCCATGAGTACGGGCCATAATGGCCCGGGTAGTTACTGTGCGCGATCTCGGCTCCGGTGTGTCTTAAGTGCGGCTGTGGTAAAAAAGAATTAACTCCCCGCGGAGGCGTAAGATGGGTGACAAATGTCTCCAAGACCCACAGCTAGGGAAAGTGACTACAAAACCCGTTTGCCACGAACTTAAGCACATCGAAGGCCTTCCGTGACTGGAAGTTTTACTATTTCACATATTTCAATTTTACTTGAAAAACTTTCCTCCTATCCTCTATAACAAACCATAAAGTACAGGATGCAGGGTAAGAGATACCCGCCAATGGATGTAGAGATTCACAATCAGATGGCAGGGTAGTCAACTACTTTCCATGCTTGGTCATACAAGATATTCGAAACTGCCATTTGCAAACAGAACATGAAAGGCGGTATTTTCTTCCTTTATGTACAAATGCATGACTATAATTTGATTTTTTCACACCACACGCTAAAATTGCAAGTCATGAGATTATGATTTAAAACCAGAATCTGACATCCAACACAATTTAATTACAAGAATTATACATAGCTACATTCCTCATACGATATGTCGAAATAGCAACAAATATTCAAGAAATGACAAAATCAACTTGAGCTAAAAAATTACACGTCAAGAATAATGTTATTACAAGTAGCAAGAATTACAACTTAGAAGTTACTCGACTGTCTTAAGACTAACAGATACAACAATGCCAAGCCTACAAAAAGAATTTTTCAGGTTCAGTCATGGAGCTGGTTGCGTCGAAGTCTTGTCCTTGTTCTTTTGCCCGCCTGTCCGGTCGTAAAAAGGATTCATTAGTAATGAGTAACCAAGTTAACAGAAAGACTAGAAAGGAAGACTTACCAGTACTAGCTTCTTGACCATCCTGGTCGTCATCTTCTACCTGCACACCCGCCTCTTCAGCAGCAAGCAGCCGCATACCCTCCTTTACCGCCACTTTCTCCTCCTTGGTGAACTGGGCCGTGACCACATCCATACTGAAGACCGTTCCACCCTCTTTATCTGCATCAGCCTTAGCCTCCTCCAAAGCCCGAAGATATGTCTTGGCCATGATTCTGGGATAATCATCCATCCAAGAGAGGTTACCCTGCTTCCAAGTCCGGAAATACATGTCCTGGAGCATGTCATCCATCATTCCTTCGTTCTCCTCAAACTCCCTCATCCGGGCATCGGAGGCCGACAACCTTTCCACGGCAGCATCTCTCTCCAGTTTGTATCTCGAGCAATCAGCTTGAAGGGACCTCCGCATCACCTCCATCTCTTCCCTCAACTTAGCTTGAGCAAGCTCTGCAGCCCCAAGCTTCTCGGACAATTCCTCCACCTGCTCGAGGTCCGCTCTCCGAACCTCATCCACCGTGGTAATAGCCATGTCAATCCGCTCTTTGCAAGCAGCTTCCATTTTTCGCAATTCGGCCCGACTGGCCTCTTCCATGGTTCTCCTTAATCGCCCAGTAGCAGCCTCATGCTGAGAAATCTGGATAGCCTGATCCGCAAGCTGCTTGGCCTGATCCGAGACCACCAATCGAAGTCGGATATTGGCGCTCCCTATCTCCTCTCCGGCCTTAACCAGCCGAGCGTGATGCCCCATCAGCTTTTTGGCCTCCTCTGCCACCCGATCAATATTAGCTTTGGCCTCATCTCCCATAGTGACTATACGAGTGGTGAGTAGATCGAGGTCTAAGGACTTGGCTTCGTCAAGTACTCGTACCATGGGGTTACGGGGGAGAAGGTGTTCACCAGTAACCTCGTCAAAAGTAATATCCTGAGAACCTGGATCCAGATCAGGGTGACCCGCGAAGGGATTACGGGCCAAGTCGGGACGGTCGATATGAATAACAGAAGGGTTTCCGGACGGGTGTGGAGAGGGTACAAACTCGCTATCCTCCTCAGTAATGTCATGAATAGGCTGAGCCGGAGGCTGAGGACCGAGCGAAGTTTCGGATGAAAGATGACTCCTCTTCCTCTGCTGAATACCCTCTTCGATGACCCCAAGAAGAGGACGGTACCCGACTACATCTCCGGAGCGTTGGGCTGAGGGCTTCGGCTTAGCAGAAATTTTGGAAAGTTTATATTGCTCGAGCCTGTGTCGAAGGTCTGAAGCTTTGGGCGTCTTGCCTGCTCCTGATATAAAGAACAAGTGTCATAATCTTACATTACTATATGATTCAAGAAACGCGGTAGGTTACAAGTTAGAAAAGGAAGGGAAACACAGCTGTGGTTGTACAAACCCTGGGGAGGAGTGGGATACTGCAATAAGCCCCGGATTTCATTCCAGGACGGGAGCGGGTCATAAAATACTCCTAAGTCCCTATCATTAGTGAAGCATGCAGGGGTCAAGAGTTCACCTTGAGTTGTCAGAGCCACCTTGGCCGGAATAGTCGGGGAAGACTCACTCGCACCAGTCCCGGTTTTGTCCGCCTCCCCGGTCTTCTCAACCAAAGCCGGATCATCACCCAACCCCTCAAAAGCTTGACGGAGAGCATCATCCGTCCACTCTTGCATCTCGCCTACTTGCCCAGAAGACAGAGCTCTGGAACCATCACCACCCTGTCCATCGCCACCCTCGTCACCAAGACGCTCAACGTCACTTCCGCCCTCCGCCTCACCTCTTTCCTCCTCCGCGTCTATCTCCCCCTGAGTAAGTGGACAATTGCTGGGAGAAGGACCGTCTGACCTCTTAAGTTTCTTACCTCCAACGGCTGGAGGTTTCGTGAATGGTTTTCTCTTTCCACCCTCTGCCGCGACGCCACCCTTGGCCTGAGCAGCCGCCCTCTCTTCCGCCGTTTCCCTCAACTTAACTACAGACTGCTGCGGAAGGATCAAGTTGTATTCTAGAAGGATCGCATTTCTAATCAAGTAAGCAGATGATCTGTATTTCCCAAGAATGCCTTCTATCTCCGCCGCCGTCTGAACCAGGCGGTCAGTCTCCACAACAGGAAAGCCACCTGTCGCTAGCAAAAATGAGAAAGTATGAGAAGAAGCATCACAATCAGGATAGAAATTATAAGTAAAAGCATCAACTTACATCCAGAGGTAAAGCGCCGGATAGAGACGGAGTCGTCCCTAACAAAGAACCACTCTTTCTTGAACATGCTGAATTTGGAATAAAGGTCCAGGACTGGCTTGAAGGTCACAGCAGATTCCAAGTTAATATATGGGGACCCCTTCTTGTAGCCCCTTAAATTGTACAAATACCGGATCTCCCGGTTGGAGGGAGCGCGACCATACTTCCTCCGAAAAATAACGAAAAGGCTCACCAGTATGGCGTAAGAGTTGGGCTGAAGCTGAAATGGGGCCACCTTCAGGTACGTGAGGAAGCTGACTATCCAAGCATTGAGAGGCGGGATGGCACCACACATGCAATGGTACCTGCTATAAGCAAAGTATCCTTCGGGAGGACTGTATGGCATGACTCCTGGACCCGGCAGCAGCATGAGGGCTCTATCAATCCCAAAGGAACGAGATATAACATCGAGTTGCTCCTCTTTGAGAAGGCTAGGAAAGCAGTCAGGCGGGGAATCCAGCAACTCCTGGGGACCATATCCATCCACTAATGACCTCGGGGCGGGCCCATGACGCTCCGATCCTGATTGAGCTGGGGGCACAGTCGAGGACTCTCCTTCACCCCCGGATCTCCTCTTATCTGATCGAGTTTCAACTTTTCGAGACATTTTATCTGCAAACATGGGAAAGGTATATCATTGGAATAAACAAGCAACGTAATCTGGAATTTCGCTTAAAAATTCGAAATCAATAGTTTCATTCGGTCGTACAAATCGATAGTACATTCGGCTTTGTCATAGCTAAAGGTTCATTCGGCATTGTCATAGCTAAAGGTTCATTCGGCTTTGTCATAGCTAAAGGTTCATTCGGCATTGTCATAGCTAAAGGTTCATTCGGCTTTGTCATAGCTAAAGGTTCATTCGGCATTGTCATAGCTAAAGGTTCATTCGGCTTTGTCATAGCTAAAGGTTCATTCGGCATTGTCATAGCTAAAGGTTCATTCGGCTTTGTCATAGCTAAAGGTTCATTCGGCATTGTCATAGCTAAAGGTTCATTCGGCTTTGTCATAGCTAAAGGTTCATTCGGCATTGTCATAGCTAAAGGTTCATTCGGCATTGTCATAGCTAAAGGCTCATTCGGTATTGTCATAACTAAAAATTCATTCGGCACAAACATACGAGTTTCATTCGGCCAAGGAAAGAGAAGTACCTGGTTCGGTGTTTTTTGAAGCAGACAGCTTGATTCGGTAGAGATATTCAGTCCGGCTATCTAGAATTGGAAAGGAATGACGAAGGCGTACCTCCCCTACTTATAGGCAAACACGGGACACCAAATCAGATGGTCCGGCACTCAATGACCGAATGAGGGCGATCACGGAACAAAGTAGGCCGTATACCAGCATGCGCCCCACTTTGGGGGGCAAGTGTTGGGTGAATTCTTACCCAGAAGACCTCGAGACCCAGAGACGTGATTCATTCGGCAGCTCTCCCTCGAGTCCATTCGGCATGACTCATTCGGCAGCTCTCCCTCGAGTCCATTCGGCATGACTCATTCGGCAACCCTCCCTCGAGTCCATTCGGCAATCCTCCCTCGAGTCCATTCGGCAATCCTCCCTCGAGTCCATTCGGCAATCCTCCCTCGAGTCCATTCGGTAGGCCTCCATCCGGCAACTGCCACCGGTCCAACCTCACCATTCCATACTTCACCGAACCAAGAGAATGCCGAACCAGACTGCCAGGCCAGATCACTTCAGCCCAGGCCCACCAGCAGCTGTATACATCCAAGACCCCTGCCCCCAACCTCACTCTATAAATAGAGAGGCAGGGGTACAACAATGGGGGACAGGTTTGAGAGCTCAAGCACGGAAGGAACTTTCAAACAACTTTCTTTTACTTGTACCAAAGTTTTGTACTTGTAATCACAACAAAAGAAGAGAAATAACATATAAAGTGGACGTAAGCACATTCTGGCTGAACCACTATAAATCTGCGTGTCTTTTTACAGTTTAGCCCCTGTTTTTCATATATTTGCATAAACCTCCAAAATCACTAAGAACAACATAAGATCTACTAAATCATACAACTTTGAGGTGTTTGTCCATTTTTTGTGCAAACACCAAAGATATCAGGCCCCTTATAAAATTGGGAAATGGAGCTTAGTCGGTACAATATCACCTATTGTCCCAGAAAGGCAATCAAAGGCCAAGCTCTTGCAGATTTCATCGTAGAAAGCACCTACCATCTAAACTTAAACTAGTGGAAGAAGCAAACACCCCGAAGTTCTGGCAATTGTTCGTAGTTAGAGCATTGAATGAACAAGGGGCAGGAATTGGGTATGTTCTAATCACTTGGAGTGGGCAGAAGATGTATGGAGTAGTGCAACTCTTTTTCAAAGCAACCAACAATGTGCCAAATATGAGGCTTCTTCCCAGGCCTAAGAATGGCTCAAGTAATGAAGTTAACACATACTAAAATTCACAGTGATTCCCAATTAGTTATGAACCGAGTGCAGGGAAATTACCAAGCAAAGGAACCAACCTTAGCCAAATATGTGGAACTATCTAAGAAGTTACTACAGCAATTTGAACAATTTGGGATAGAAAAAATTCCACGTGAAAACAATTCATCCACTGACTCCTTAGTAAAACTCACGAGTGCCAAGGTAGCTAATGAAATGAAGGCAGTACCGAAGGCATCAAGCAGAGCCAAGTATAACAGAATCAAATCAGATATCGGTCCTGACCTGAGCCCAGCAGATTTCCATTCAAGGACCACGAGATCAGGAGACAACGAAAAATTGAGAACAACCCCCAAATGAACTTGTACCTTAGCACATTGTGGAGAATGTATGGATGACTCCCATCAAGCAATTCCTGCTAAATGGGAACCCACCTTTGAACAGGAATGAAGCTCGAAAAATAAGATATCAAGCTCCACACTACTCCTTCTTTGATGGCATATTATACAAGAGAGGGTATTCAACCCCTTATTTTTGGTGCTTTACCAAAGAAGAAGGGATACGAGTCATGAAGGAAGTACATGAGGGCCAATGTGGAGATCAGTCAAGGGGAAAGAAGTTAGCAAAGAAAGTACCCAAGAATGGTTACCATTGGCCTACGATGCTTTAAGACGCAAAGGAATTTGTAAAGAAGTGCGAAAGATGTCAATGCTTTGCCAGTATCCCTAAGCAGCCATCCCATGAGCTCATCCCACTCGCAAGCCCATGGCCATTTGACATATGAGGTAGGACCACTTCCAATGTCAAAGGGAGGTGCTAAGTAGCCATAGTGGCGATATACTACTTCACCCAATGGGTAGAAGCAGAACCCTTAGCTACAATCACTGCGAAGAAGATAGCCACATTCATTGTGAGGAACATAATCACTAGATACAGGATCCTCCACAAGATCATTTCTGATAATGACACCCAGTTTGAAAGTAAAAAGTTTACGGAGCTATGTGAGAAGAACGACATAATAAAAAGTCTCCCTCCAGTCGCTTACCCACAAGCAAATGAGCTGGTAGAAGTCGCAAACAAAACCATTTAGAAGGTTGTTAAGAAAAGACTACAGAAAGTTAAAGGAAAGTGAGTGAAAGAGATATCTTCAGTACTATGTGCCTACCGAACTTCAACCAGATCTCCAACGGGCAATACTCATTTTTCGCTAACCTACGGATATGAGGCCATGCTTCATGTCAAAGTAGAGATCCCATCACATAGTAGAATATCATATACAGAAGAAAAAAAAATAAGAAATTGAAGGAAACTGCCTTAGACCTCATTCAGGAAAGAAAGGATGAGGCAGCGATAATACCAGGCGCATATCGACAAAGGATGGCAAGAAGTTATAATGCCAGGCTCAAAGAAAGAAACACCACAAAGGGGACTTGGTACTGCGAAGAGTAATGGCCAACATAAAGGATCCAGCAAATGGAGCATTGGGTCCAAATTAGGAAGGTCTGTTAGTCATAGAAGAATTTTTATCGAATGGGGCATATCGATTATCAAAACCTGATGGTAATCTAGTTCCATGGACTTGAAACTCAAAGCACCTCAAACCTTATTTTGTACGATCTACATTGCTTATGTAATGTACATTGTAATTATTATAAAAAGGTAATAATACAATGAACTGAACATAGGGATATTAGACGCCCCGAAATAGTATAAAAACTTTTTTGTGTTAATATTCTTTGACATGGCTATATAACCATGCTGGATATAGGAATATCAGACTACCCGAACCAGTTATAAGAGCCGCTAACAATGCAGCTCAGCTTTTTCAGCCAACTAACAAGATGTAGGGATACTGGATGGCTTGGACCAACATAAAAACCTCTCTATGTTAATGTTGTTAACATAGCACACTGGACGTATAGATACTAGACAGCCAAAACCAGTATACAACCACGCACATGAGAAGGTCGTAAACACGCAACCTGACTTCATAGTCAAAACTCAACCCTCCTCCAAATCGCGGGGAAGGTCGTGCCAAGTGCATGAACAAATAACATTTTATAGCTCACCGACGTCGTTCGATAGTTGCATTGACAACAAGGCATATGAATGACAACGACAATCCCAAAAATGAGAATGGTGACGCTAAACTAAAAGCAAACTACATTTCACAGCTTGCCACCATCGTTCGATAGTTGTATTGACAACATATCATATGAATGACAATAACAATCTCAGAAATGAGAACGGTGATGCTAAACTAAAAATAAACAACTTCTTACAGATCACTATCGTCCGACAATCATGTGGACAATATAGCATATGAACGACAGAGGCCTATCCTCAAACAGCGGGGCAGACCATGCTAAGTGCATGACAAATCTTGCATGAAGGGCAACGTCCAGAAAAAAACTCATAAGATGCGAAGACCAAGGATGAATAAAGACAAGTCTACATCGACCTGCCATCACTAAAGGCTTAGGGGGCAAGTGATATACCCATATTTTTCAAACTATGTTAAAGGGGAATTAAATAAGGCAGAGAGCCGAGAGAGTTGCCCTCACAACAAAAGTTAAGATCAAAAGAGAAGAGGTTGAAGCAATCCAACTGGTACTGCACAAAAAAATTGGCCCACGGTCGCAACAACTGATCTAACCAAAAGAACTACAGCCAAAAATCAAGAAGTCACAACAGAACAAAATATTGCGCTCATAAGATGAGCCACAAAAATATCAGATCTGTACCTATCCCTTAGTTTCAATATTATATTATATTACCGAACCCAAAATTTGACATAGTTACATGAAGCAGGAAACAGTCCACAATCATAATACCTAGGACTAAAGCAAGGTGTAGATATTGCATAGAGAGGTTAGAAGATACTTTGGATAGGTCAAAGTACAACACAACCCGATCCAAAAGCAATGCACAAACCTCTATTACATGGACAATCGGACCGCGCCATCAAAATCCTTGAAGCTTATACTTTGTTAACACCTTCAAGAGTGGATCTCATCGCACATACTGAGGGCTACTAAGTAGTACCACATTCAGTCCAAAAGCATTCCAAGGGCTGCAAACAAGGTTACTCAAACTCGCTTCAACGCAGACTCATACTTACATGTAGATAGTAAAGATATAAATCACCTTTATTAATTACCCATGTAACAAGGGCAACACAAATTACAGTCATCTTAGATCACGCTCGTATGTGTATCAAACTAACTCCCTAAGTTAAGCAAATCACGCATCCTGAAGTCTAAATCAGCTCAAGAAAATCGTACCTAAGTATCGGGAAAACACTGCAACATTATGCAAGTATCGCACGCCCACTAGTGCAGCCTCACTCCAAATATGTAGGCAATGCCCCAAAACCAACGAGTCACAATTACTGTCCTCCTAAGGACTCAAATACAAAACCAATTCAAATTTGAAGTCTCCTGCCACGATTTCAAATATTCTCACTCTAATTTCAGGAGTTCTCACTTTCATGTCGAACTTCCCGCCAAGGACACATCAGCAACCCGGGTGCACCAAACAAACGATGCGAATAAATGAAACCTGGCAGGATCCAAGGGCTGAAGTGTGACGACAAGAGAAGGATTGTAGTTATCCACGTACATCTCCATACTATAAATATGAAAAGCACTGTAGCAAGAAATGGACCTTTTTACCTTTTTCATTTTTCGATACTTTTAAGGTTTTATTGTACTCTCCGCCATTGAAATCTATACTAGAAAATGTAAAAGAGGAAAAAGATATTTTTTCTATGGATGTAGAATTCCTTAACATCTGAACCACGTAAATTCTCTATGTTCTTTACTATTTTCTGCATTTTATTATTTATCTACCTAGTTTTCAGTACCAAATCTTAACTTATTTGTATCAGAATTAAATAGTAGTTGGATTTGACATTTTAATAAACAGTTAAAGTGCAAATACCCGAGTGTAAGCATCTAGCGACATAATTACTACTTAACGGCAAATTTAATACTACTTAATTTTGCTAATTCAAAATCATTGCGATAGTTACTTTATCATCAGTTTGAGTGTTGGAAGACAAAAAATCCTATAACACACTAGCCGAACGGATTAATAGACTGGATGTAGGTACATATATTGACGATTTAAAGGACTTTGCACTTGACCAAAGAGGACGGTTAAGAAAGAAGAGACTTTTATATGTTTTGAATGTGGAAAACCTAAGGAAGGAAGTCCTAAGGGAAAGACATATATCAAAATTCAGCATTTACCCTGGAGGTACAAGAATGTACTAAGATATTAAGAGAAGTTTCAGGAAGGAATGAAGAGAGATGGAGGCTTATGGGTTAAGTAATGTCTGAATTGCCAACAAGTGAAAGCCGAACATCAGAAGTCAAGTGGATTACATGAACTTTTAAAAGTACCACTATGGAAATATGATTTGATGCCAATGGATCCTATAGATTGGTTGCCAAGGCCGGGGAGGGTAAATGAAAGCATATGGGTAGTAGACAACAGAATTACTAAGTGTGCTCACTTTATCCCCATTAAGTCGACAAGAATGGCACCAAGTTTGGAAAAACTATTATGAAGAATATTGTGAGACTCCATGGAATACTGAGTAACATTATAAGTGATTATGATCCTTTGTTTACTAGTGGATTCTAGGTGAGTTTACATGATGTATTAGGTACCAAATTGAAGAGGAGTACTGCTTGCCATCTGCAGACTAATATGAAAACGAAAAGGGTTAATAAGGTACTTAAATATCCATTGAGAGTTTATGTAGTATATTTTGAAAGGTCATGGAAGGACCATCTTCATTTAGTCAAATTTTCCTATAATAATAATTATCATACTAACATAGGACTGGCACCATTCAAAGCTCATTACGGAAGGTTGTGCAAATCAATAGCATGTTGGTTTGAGATAGGAGATAGACCAATACTTGGCTCAAGTTTGGTAAAAGAGGAAACTGAAAAGATTGAGCTAATCCGAGAAAGGAAGAAGGAAGCATGATTAAGGCAGATGAGTTACACAGATCAACAGAGCAAGGATTTTGTAACGATCGCCCTACACCTACAGTGCAAAACGGTAGTCAAAGGAAAGAAAAAGAAATAAGTTGAAGAAATAAAAGAGAAAAGAATGGAAAAAGAAGAAAAAGGAAGCATCCATTAACCAAATTACCCATCACATATCTCACATCGCATCAGAGTAAATATAATAATCAATACAGGTATAAAACAATAGAGACAGTAGTAACAACATGAAATAATCATCTAAATAAAGTTCCACAAGTTTATACAACACCATAATAGAGTTTATACAATGGGAAAGTAAACTCAACCGGTACACTGTCCATAATAGCAAATCAATACCGTCAAGGCTCCATAGTGTCACATAGTGGAAATATAATAACAAATGCACATATAAGTATAGATAACCATCACCTCCTGCCGGTCCACCTGTAGAACTCCGTAATCATCCACCTGCTCTCAATCTACTCATTTAAGAGTACCCGAGATAATAAGAAGCAAAGCATAAAACCTCGAGTCAGACAACAGTCTGGTGTGAGCGATATCAAATCTCAAAATACTATAAACCTCGATAATATTCGGAACAGAGGGTATATAAACCATACATGAACTATCCCTGCCACCACATAGTCAGCTCATAAATATAAGTAATATGCTACTCTATAACATCGTAAAAAGGGTATAACATACTTAGTATCTGTCAGGGTGCCTAGGTATCTCCACTTATAGTCCTTACTCCATACTAAGTAAACTTCGGGTATCTAGGTATCTCCATCCATACCTACTCCACACTAAGTCAAGTCAGGGTATCTAGGTATCCCTACCACAATACCTACCCAGTGTGACATCCCTAAGGTGACAGGTAACTAGTGAGAACCATAACAAACATAGCATCCATCAAACAATACTAACTGTCAACCAATGCGCCAGATATATGATGACTCATATGACCCTATGCATTTGTCAAGGACTAGTGGAAATCCCGATTCTCTATCGTACTCACGTACATACGGGTCTGTTTCAATCCTAGTACGCTGCCACGGTCCAGTACTCTCCCGTACCTACTTCACATTAGACCCCCGTGGGGTAGTCCAGGGTACACGACCATCGCCACCAGCCCTCGCATATCACCCGCATATAGTACTCATGCTCCGAGCACGACGGAAAACACTCCGAGTCATCAAGGATCCCTAGGCACAAACACATCCATCGAGCCCTACTCACTCGATACGGATTCAAACCTTACTGACTCGCTACAGTTTCTGGGCACGAGCCCTAACACTCAACCCAGTCCACTATCCGCAGCTGCACTCCAATCCGAGCTGCCATCCTTGATCCTGCTCTTCGCTTGAGCTCTTGATCGAAGAAACCTACTATCATGCCATCTGAAGTCCAGCATGATCCATACAGTCTTGATACTATCATCCCGGAGCCTACTCCATACATTATCGAGTCACTATCTGCAGTATCAAACTACCAGGTCGAAGCACCACATCCCTGCCTCACCATCAAAACCACCAGGTTGAAGCACCACATCACTGCCTCACCACCAATATCACTCGTCGTAAGTTAATAACATCCAATCTCTAAACCGGTCGTTCGAACAAACCATCACGTCATGCACCATAATATCTCATCAACGTCCAAGCCACATATCGACCAAATCGCCAATCGATAACAGTTATGGACATTGACCATTGTACTATGGTCAATACCATCCACCTTGGTCTTGTGCTTAACCGAACGGTTAAGTACAGACCAAACGAAAACGTCTGGCATCCACTCTGAAACCAAGATCCGTCGGCATGTATCCCAAACCTTCTTTTACAGCTCGTTTCGTGCATTAGATTTCCACGTGTGTGGAACTCCAACGTACAAGATGCTACCTAAAATCAAATCACCGCTAATCGGCGTTTTCAACCAAAATAGCCAAATAACAAACAAGCTAAACAATCAAACATACATCCAAATATCCATACATCCAAACAACCATACATCCAACTGAAACAACATACACACACCATAAACAATCCAACCATATCAATCAATGCAGGAAATAACATCATTAATAGATCTAATCGAATAATTCACTAACTATGGCACAACGATGGAAAACACACGATATTCTTTATAAATCATTTTAAAATATTTATATGTTCTTTTATAAAAATATAGCTGCTGTATAATAATAATAATAATAATAATATCACATTTAAAAACCAAAAATCATTCCCGAACGTCAATATAACACTAAATAATCGACCATGGTAAAGTGTGACAATATCACTCACCTCAGCCAAATCTGTCCAAACTAGTGCCAAAATGCAGGTCTCGCCAATACGATCCCAACACAAGAAACCACATCAAAAACGAACCTCGTATGCAAAAGATATGGCAAATATAAGAATCGATATTATTTAAATCAATAATTAACTAATTATCAAGTTAATTACCTAATTACTTACCAATCCCTCTTCTTCCTCTATTGCCTGTACACACACAAAATTGTACATATCCATGGCCGCATCTTCAATCTTCAATTTCCCTTCATTTATCGATGAAATTCTGAATCGTCTTCGCCAAATCGCTCCGCTACCAAATCTCCTCGCATACGACCCAAAGTTGTTGAACTGATTCACCAAAGGCAGATCCGACCGATCGCGTGCATCATGACCTACTACTCAACGCGTTTTGATGTGGATGTCCGGCCGTGCCTAAATTTCAAGTACAGATGTGCCCATTTAAGAGAAATGCGATGGAAATCTCCTATCCGTCTACCGTCGCTCCAATCTCCATCGAATTTAAACCCTAGATCCATGGCTATAGGTCGACCTTGGCCAAACATCGCAAAACCTTAGATCTAGCATATGGTATCGAAGCTCTCATCGATATGATCTCAACAAATCAAACGACGTGATTTTTAGTGAAGCGGATTGGGAGAGTTGGATTTTTGAAATGAAAGAAATGGGCTCCACCATTATTTTTGTCACTTGAAATGCTACAGTGACTTGGGAAATGAGAAATGGAGGGATGGAATTTCAAAGGGGTAATTTTAATAATTTTATATTCCATTTACTTAATTTCTCAAATAAATGGTCACGTGTTTGGAGTCTGTACGATCACACGTCGCGTTTGGTCGTCATGAAACTCGTCTGCGTATATTACCTCATTATTCCAGATCCAACGGTTCTAATTTTGTCGCCATCTGAGACTGTGTCCCGGGATGCTAATTTCAATTTCTCGTCTGCGTATATTACCTCATTCTCTAACTATGTGCATATCCATGGTCGCATTTCCAATCTTCAATTTCACCTTCGTTTGTCGATGAAATTCCGAATTGCCTTGGCCAAATCGCTTCGCTACCAAATCTCCTCACATACGACCCAAAGTTGTTGAACTCGATCCACCAGAGCCAGATCCGACCGATCACGTGCATCATGACCAGAGCCAGATCCGACCAATCCACCAGAGCCAGACCCGAATTAAATAATGTGATTTTTAGTGAAGCGGATTGGGAGAATTGGATTTTTGAAATAAAAGAAATGGGTTCGGCCATTATTTTTGTCACTGGAAATGCTATAGTGATTTGGGAAATGAGAAATGGAGGGAAGAAGTTTCAAAGGGGTAGTTATAATAATTTTATATTCCATTTATTTAATTTCTCAAATAAATGATCACGCATTTCGTGTCCGTACGATCCCACGTTGTGTTCGATCACCACGAAACTCGTCTAAATACATCACCTCATTTTTTAGGATCCAACAATACCAATTTCGTCGCCATCTAAGACTGTGCCTCTGAGATGCTAATTTTACGTATTTTGAGATCGTTTCGGCCATCGGATCGTCCGATCTCCGAATATAGCGATCCTTATACATATTTCGATTCGCAACATCAATCCAAACTCAACGGAAGTGGTCTCGAGTCCTGATTCGGCTGAATGCGAAAAATCAAATTTTTAGGCCTTTATTTAATTAACGATCAAATATTTAAACAAACTATTTAAATATCCGATCGTTAAAAAATACGGGTCGTTACATTCTCCCTTCCTTAAAAAATTTTGTCGTGAAATGACAAAGCAAAGAGAACATCTCCTAATCCCATCGGCACTCAAAAATCTGTTAGATTCTGGAATAATTCCGCAGAACCTCCTTTGGACACCTAAGTCCAAAAAACTCTACTACAACAAAGATTTGTATACAACTCATATCCTTAACTATACTAGATCTTCTATAGCAATCATCAAACAAGAATATTATACCAAATAATAACTATCCCGCATGCCTAACAATCATACAACATAAACTATCATCTCAAATGCTAACAATCAAATCAAACATGCATATAGAAGACCTAACATCCAAAAATAATATCCATGCCTATCCTAGCATGCGTAATGCTAAACCATCTAGTATAAACATCTAATATGATATCGATAATGAAAGCTGATGATAAAAGCAAAATCCCACCCATTAAAGAGCTCCGGACTAACGGTCCTCATGCTCCCCACAGTCTACCATACCCTATCGTCTTCGCTTTCATTCCACTGAACCCTACTACTCCTTCAACCTCCTCCTAACCTGATTCGTATCACATCTACCGGCACGAATAGGCTTATGAGGTCTCCAAGTCTACGGTTTAGTCTCGATATCATCTAATCCATTTAGTGCCAAATATCCATACGCCTCTTGTAAGTTCTCCCGAAACTCATTATCGAACAACGGGTCTTGGCCACTTATAATGCTCTTGGCACACAATGGTTTTACACCAACCACCCCTCAAACAACACAACAAAAACGGATGTTGTACTACTGGACTTAAGGAATACAAATCTAGCATCATCTGTCAGCCAATGGACTATGGCTCAAATGTTATCTCTCTATCCTTAGTCATCGACAATCCTTTGATGCAGTCCCAAAACATTTGTTCTCACTACTCGAGAACAAATAATCTCTACGGAACCGATAGTCTCCATCGGGTCCGCACTGCATCACCTCTACAAACACTACTTACTCTTCTAATTTATCCACAATCTCCACTACTCTAGCCTATTGCCTCTAACCTGTACCAATATGCTAAATCAAAGTAGGTCTGACTGTCAAACTAGCCATCACACTTGGTCATAGCTCATCGAGTTCTAAAGTCATAACCAGTGATAAGCTCGAGCAATACCCACTCTAGGAATATCGCTCCCAAACGTCTTCCACTCGAAACACTAACAACTACATTTCCCTTGCGAACGTCTAGGAAATGTCAAATCCATAGGAGGCTAAGAACTTCAACCGTCGCTGCTAGTGACGGTCAAGATCATTCTCGGAGAAGAGGTACTCCGATGACGTAGAATCACTGAACAGCTCGCACTCCTCTCCTAACAAATAGTGCCTCCATATCCCCAAAGTGAACTTTATCACCTCCAACTTCGAACAAAGAGTTGGATATTACCGCTCGACATCACTACCATACCTAGTTAAGTACTACATCCAAGTGTGTACTATCGTCTCTTCATCCCGCTTGGAATGAGTACCATCAACGTACTCGTCAACCTCTCAGTCAGACTCACTAACACGTGTCTACACCTCACGTCTCAAAAAAGTTCGATCCTCTCCCATACAATAGGTCAACGATATTGCTATTTTGGGTCTATCCAGATTCCAAACTGCCGTAACTAAAGGATCTATAGTGACGTCCTACTCTGAAACAACATGACCCAAGCATCTCACTCCCTTCCTTTAAGAGTGATACCATCAAAATCTCATCACTAATCGTGTCTTGTGCTCCTTTTTCGTCCATGGGTAGATGAAAGTATCATCAACAAACACAAGCACAACCTACTTAAGTGACCACTCTAATATGGTCCATGAGATCCACAACATATGCCGATACATTGGTTAGCCCGAATGGCATAACCAACCTAAAATCAAGATAGTTTGTGAAACTCTATAATCGGCACACTCACCCAAATTACTCTCAGTTGGTGCAACCTCACCGCAGGGTCCAACTAAGAGAACATCCTCATGTTATAGAGCTGATCGAACAAGTCATCAACAATGGGAGTACAAACATGTTTGTCATCTCATCCAGCTCACAACAACCAACAAACAACTCCAAAGAGCCATCTGTCCTACTGACGAACACAATAGGTGCATCCTACCCAAAATATACACCTATGGATGAACCATCACCTAAACAGGTCATCCGCTCGTACCTCTATCTCCTAAGCTCTTTGGACACCCTATGCCTTAAAGGCATATCTACTGGTCCAACTCCTCTGACCAGATCAATACAGAACTCTATCTCAATATGGTGGTAATCCGGTCACCTCCTCGAGTATGTCCGGACACTCTCCAACTACAGGCACAAATGAAATTCTATCATATGGAATATCGAGTGAATATATAAGGCTCCTCTACTGGCAGCCAATCATTACCATTCGCTCCTCCACAACCCTGATAGTCATCAACGGTCTCTCTCAGTTCACCACTATTCTATATCCCCTTCATCCAGTCCATTCTTAAACTATAATACCAATTCAACTAACCCTAAACAATCAATGTCTAAAAACAAACAACCTTGATTTGATAGGGCAAGGTCTCGACAAACCACGTATAGGCTGGCTGAGCACCTAAGTAGGTCTGTTACGATCAAAGATTGGTAATTATCTTTAGTCTTTATCCTAATATCTAACCATCAGATCTAGATATAAAGGAATATGAAACCTCGACATTAAATAAAACACGTATTGAACCACCATATGTGCAAAGCATATCTCAAACGATGATGCCATGTCCCTTCCTTTTCGTCAATGGAGCAATCGACGAAATCGGAACGACCATCAATACATATGCTTCCGAATCTATCCCTACACAACTGGTATGGGATAACTCTTCAATACTTGGTACTTCTCGGTCATCCTCTCGAAGCCCTCGCCAAAGTGACGAATCAATCGACCCCCAAGATGATCTCTCTACCCAATGGTAAACTTCAATCCTATCTGTGTGGAGTATCAACGAGAATAGACGGTACCTCGATATCATATCTAATTCGACCACATACCCCTATACATCCATATCGCCATACTTCAAATCGATGAACTCTCTAACCATCCCCGACTTTAGAAAAGTCGAGACAAATCCTCTTCGTAGTGAATTATGAACTAGTCCCAAGGAAATCGGTCCTCGGGAATCAGAGCTGCAGAAACACTCCACTAGATCATCGTCTATCCTTGGAGTCATCCAAAGGCTAATTTCTACCTCATGCATCATCTAACTCCAAGTCATCGAAGATCCTTCTGCAAGTAACCAACCAAACTTGCCTCGCAATAGCCAACTCCATTCCAAGGAATGGCCTGCGTCCTAGACTCTCATGGTCTATGTATAGCTCAGCAAAGTCGACTCTAGCCAATTACACTTGAGCACCATAACCATCCAGAACAAACTGGGCATCTAGGAAATGATCTGCACCAACTCTACGAACATACCCTATCAATCAGGGATAGCGGCCCTGATCCTTCTTAATACTCAACTCTAAAGACAGAGTCAACAGCAGTTTTTCTTCCATGCCAGATCATTCCTATTCTATAATAAGGATGATCCATCTCTCACAAAGAAAACCGCATCAATAGTGCTCATGTGTGAACCAAACTCATATACTATATATACCACTATACAGTTTTGGAAACCAAAATATATAACAAACACGAACTCTCTCGTATATATACACTCTCTAGATCCAGTCTGAGGCGACAACTCCTATCCTTTCTCTATTGGATCACGGTATCAACTAAGGTTAATTGGGTAACCATTGCTCTGATACCAAATGTAACGATTGCCCTACACCTACGGTGCAGAACGGTAGTCAAAGGAAATAAAAAAAATAAGATGAAGAAATAGAAGAGAAAAGAATGGAAAAGAAGAAAAAGGAAGCGTCAACTAACCAAATTACATGTCGCATATCTCACATCACATCAGAGTAAATATAATAATCAATACAGGTATAAAACAATAGAGATAATAATAACAATATGAAATAATCATCAAAATAAAGATCCACAAAGTTATACAACACCATAATAGAGTTTAAACAATGGGAAAGTAAACTCAACTGGTACGCTGTCTCATAATAGCAAATCAACACCGTCAAGGCTCCATAGTGTCACACAGCGGTATAATAACAAATGCATATATAAGTATAGACAACCATCACCTCCTATCGGTCCACCTGTAGAACTCCATAATTATCCACCTGCTCTCAATCTACTCATTTAAGAGTACCCGAGATAATAAGAAGCAAAGCATAAAATCTCGAGTTAGACAACAGTCTTGTGTGAGCGATATCAAATCTCAAATTACTATAAAACTCGATAATATATAGAATAGAGGGTATATAAACCATACCTGACCTATCCCTGCAACCACAGAGTCAGCATATAAACATAAGTAATGTGCTACTCCATAGCATATCAAAAAGGGTATACCGTACTCAGTATCTATCAAGGTGCCTAGGTATCTCCACTTATAGTCCCTACTCCATACTAAGTAAACTTCAGGTATCAAGGTATCTCCATCCATACCTACTCCCCACTAAGTCAAGTCAGGGTATCTAGGTATCCCTACCACAATACTTACCTAGTGTGACATCCCTAGGGTGACAAATGACTAGTGAGAAACCATAACAAACATAGCATCCATCAAACAATACTAACTCTCACATGATGTGCCAGATATATGATGACTCATATGACACTCTACAACTCGCAAGGACTAGTGGAAATCCCGGTTCTCTATCGTACTCACGTACAGACGGGTTTGTTTCAACTCCAGTACGCTGCCATAGCCCAGTACCCTCTCGTACCTACTTGACACTAGGCCCCTTCGGGGAGGTCCATGGTACACGACCATCGCTACCAGCCCTTGGGTATCACACTGCTCCGAACATGATAGAAAACACTCCGAGTCATCAATGATCCCTAGGCACAAACACATCCATCGAGCCCTACTCACTCGATACAGATTCGAACCCTACTGGCTCACTATAGTTTTTGGGCATGAGCCCTAACACTCAACCGAATCCACTATCCGCAGCCTCACTCCAATCCGAGCTGCCATCCTCAATTTTGCTCTCTACCTGAGCTCTCAATTGAAAAGACTGATTATCATGCCATCCGAAGCCCGAGGTCCAACATGATCCATATAGTCCTGATACTATCATCCCGAAGCCTACTCTATACATCATCGAGTCACTATCCGCGGTACCAGACTACTAGGTCGAAGCACCACATCCCTGCCTCACCATCAAAATCACTAGGTCGAAGCATCACATCACTGCCTCACCATCAATATCACTTGTCGTAGGTTAATAACATCCAACCTCTAAACCAATCACATGAACAAACCATCATATTGCGCACCATGATATTTAATCAACGTCCAGGCTACATATTAGTCAAATTTCCAACCGACAACAGTGATGGATATTGACTACTCTACTATGGTCAATACCATCCACCTTGGGCTTGTACTTAACCGAACGGTTAAGTACGGACCAAACGAAAACGTCCGGCATCCACTTTGAAATCCAGATCTATCGGCACGTATCCCAAACCTTATTTTATAGCTCGTCTCATTCATTAGATTTCTACATGTGTGGAATTCCAACGTATAAGATGCTACCTAAAATCAAATCACCGCTAATCGGCTTTTTCAACCAAAACAGCCAAATAACAAACAAGCCAAACAATCAAACATACATCTAAACATCCAAACAACCATACATCCATCCAAAACAATATACATACAACATAAACAATCCATCCATATCAATTAATGTGGGAAGTAACATCAATAATAGATCTAATCTAATAATCCACTAACTATGACATGATGATGGAAAATACGTGATATTCTTTATAAATCATTTTAAAATAATTATATCTTCTTCTATAAAACATATAGCTGATGTACAATAATAATAATATCACGTTCAAAAAAAATCATTCCTGAACGTCAATATAACACTAAATAATCAACCACGGTAAAGTGAGAGACAATATCACTCACCTTAGCCAAATTTGTCAAAACTAGAGCCAAAATGCAGATATCGCCAATACGATCCCAATCCAAGAAATTACATCCAAAACATACCTCATATGCAAAAGATATGGCAAATACAAGAATTGATATTATTTAAATCATTAATTAACTAATTATCAAGTTAATTACCTAATTACTTACCAAACCTCTTCTTCCTCTATTGCCTGTACACACACAAAATTGTGCATATCCATGGCTGCATCTCCAATCTTCAATTTCTCCTTCATTTGTCGATGAAATTCCAAATTGCCTTAGCCAAATCGCGACGCTACCAAATCTCCTCGCATAGGACCCAAAGTTGTTGAACTCAATCCACCAGAGCCAGATCCAACCGATTGCGTGCATCATGACCTGCTGCTCGACGCGTTTTGATGTGGATGCTCGACCATGCCCAAATTTCATGGAGAGATGTGCCCATTCAAGAGAAATGCGATGGTAATCTCTGATCCGTCTTCCGTCGCTCCAATATCCGTCGAATTCAAACCCTAGATCCACGACTATAGGATCAACCTCGGCCAAACATTGCCAAACCCTAGATCTAGCATATGATATCGAAGCTCTCGTCGATACGATCCCAACGAATCAAACAATGTGATTTTTAGTGAAGTAGATTGGGAGAATTGGATTTTTGAAATAAAAGAAATCAGTTTGGCCGTTATTTTTGTCACTGGAAATGCTATAGTGATTTGGGAAATGAGAAATGGAGGGAAGGAATTTCAAAGGGGTAGTTATAATAATTTTATATTCCATTTATTTAATTTCTCAAATAAATGGTCACGCATTTTGAGTCCGTACGATCACACGTCGTGTTCAATCGCCACGAAACTCCTCTAGGTACATTAACTCATTTTTCTGGATCCAATGGTACCAATTTCATCGCCATCTAAGACTGTGCCCCCGAGATGCTAATTTTATGTATTTCGAGATCGTTTCGACCATCGAATCGTCTGATCTCCAAATATAGCGATCCTTATACTTATTTCGATTCGCAACATCAATCCAAACTCAACGGAAGTGGTCTCGAGTCTTGATTCGACCGTATGCAAAAACTAACATTTTTGGGCCTTTGTTTAATTAATGTATAAACCATTTAAATAACCGATTGTTAAAAAATACGGGTCGTTACAGATTTAGAATTATCGATTAGATACTATGTTTTTGTGAAAGTGTTACCTATGAAGGGTGTCATACAATATGGAAATTGGCACCAAAATATGTTGGTATGTTTTTTATTATACAGAGGACCGAGAACCTTGCATATCATATCGAATTACCAAATACTTTGGTAGAAGCTCATAATGTGTTTCGTGTTTCTGATCTAAGGAAATATGTATGAGACCCAGAGACTACTATTGAACCAACAGCTCTGGAGGAATTATTAGTGGAACCTGATATGACCGTTATAAGGCAACCAATTCATCTTATGGATCGAGATACGAAGGAACTTAGAAATAAGACAATCAAATTAGTGAAAGTCCGGTAGAGTGACGATGAAAGAGACTGTACTAGGGAAACCGTGGATAGGATTAGAGAGGCTCATCTCAAGTTGTTTTGATGTATGATCTATATGGTTGTATAGACTTTTAACTGGTAGTTATGCTAGTGGTGATTGATTTTTTTATTATGCTCGTGTCACATGTATGTATGATTATTATGTTTAATTGTACCTTATCGAAATTTCAAGGATAAATTTTTATTAGGATGTGAGCTTGTAACAACCATATTTTAATACAATTTATTATGGAAATTTAATTAATTAATAATGAAATTATAATGTATGGAAAACAGAGTAAGTATGGAGACAGTCGAAATTTAATGACTTATGTAATCAATAATGGAGTAATGAGCGTAACGATGTTTTATATAGAAAGAAAGAATTCAAGGTTTTAAATTAATATAAGGGATAATGAGGAAGGGATGAACTAAGGCCCAACCCACTTAAAATTTTATGACCATTCTCCCCTTCTCTTATATTCATTCATTCTACATGCTAAAATAAAAGGAAAGAAAGAAGAGAAAACTCCATTAAAACTCTCCAAACCAAAAAAAGAAGATAAAGCTTGAAGAGGGAAGCAAAGGGCTACTCTCACATACTTAAACTAACCAAGGCGAATAATATTATCAACCCTACATTTTTATATGTTTATTCTCAGATTAGATGAAACCTAAGTTCTTTTATGATGATAAAGCATGGGTTTGGTTAAGATATTCATTTAAATGATGTTATGAATAAATATTATATGTGAAATACTGAAGATCACAGTAGGGTTTTCTGATTTTAAACCAAATTTAATAATCTCCAAATGACTTAAAATATTTGTATGTTTTGTATTACATAAAACTAGAGAAGGATTATTAATTTCATAATTTCCTGAATTAATGTGAATTTCCTATGAATTTTCTAAGTATGAAAACGATGAAATTTAGGGTTTTAATTATTTAAAATATGAAAAAATATTAATTTTATATATGGTGGAAAATAGAAAATTCAATTATTGTGAAGATTTTTCCATGTAATTTCTAATTAATATGAGTTATTTGGCCAAGGAAAAAATGAGATAAAAATGGTATTTAATGAATTCATTAAGAAAATTAATTAATGTTTTAAGGTAAAGGAAAAAGCTTCTTTGAATTTTCTGCAAAGAAATCTAAAAAGATAGTGTTTGGTGAATGGGAATTTGACATATGGAATGATTTGGTAAAATGTTACTGCTTAAAGAAGAAATTAATTAGTTTGTAAGTTAATTACCAAATTGTAATCTTAGATACTCGATAGTTATACATGTGTAGCTTAAGCTTAGAAGTTCGATAACTATACATGCGATAGCTTATGTTTAGAAGCTCGATAGCTTAATTTCACACTTTCAACAACTATACCTTCGATAGCATATATTTTAGATGCTCAATAGTTATATCTTCGGTAACATGGTTTTAGATGCTTGATAGCCATATCTCCGATAGCATAATTTAAGACGCTCAAAAACTACATCTTTAATAGCTATACCTTCGATAGTTTACATTTTAGATGCTTGATGGCTTGAATTTAGTAGCTTGATTTCTTACATCTTCGATAACCAATTTCTAGAGGCTTGATAGCTCCAGATATACGATACTTGGATACTCGATAGCTTTATCTTAAAGGCTCGATGGTTATATATCCGATAACTTCATCTTAGATACTCGATACCTTATCTTACAAGCTCGATAGCTAGAGCCTCGATATTTTAATCTTACATACTCAATAGCATTTTAGTAACTAATTAATGGATCGGGCTTTTCCCAATGACAAAGTGGGGTTTGACGACTTAAAATTTTGGTAAGAAGTTTTAAGGGAAAGATACTCGTTAAATTAGATTTCAAAATAGTAAAGGAAATTTAGCCTAAAATCATATGAATTTAAATGAAATCGATTATATGTTTATTTATATGTGACATATGTGCAAATGGCTATAGTGAGAACATTTTATATTGATAACAATAACTTCATATCTTTGGTTATATATTTTGATCAACTATGTTATTTCCTATGTAAATTATTGATGCGAACACTTATATGAAATCACCATGTGAAGACATTAGGGGATTGGGAATATATAACCATGTAGATGAGAGATTAAGGGGTATGCCCTATGGGTAATTCTGTAGTTTATTGTAAATTATTTACTCTGTAATAAAATTTTATTTGAAGTAAAAGTGTTTATTTTTCTATATATACTTATTATATTTTGATATATTAATTAAATAATTAGTTTAAGTATATTTAATAGAAAAATCCATAAATGATATGTTACGTTTTTTAGCAAGGCTAACAGGGTTGAATGACCCCTACCATTTTATATAATGACCAATGAAATTCCATTACATACACCATAAAAAACAAACCCTAAATATAAAGGCAACACCCTAAAAGAGATAAAAACACTATTATAAATAGAAAATCAATTATTGCCCACTAGTATTAACTTGATTTTCAAATCTGAGCCTCAGGCCTAAGGCAACTTTAGAAAAAACCTTATTTCCAGTGCATTTCTTATTGTTGAAAATTCGATCGATGTTCCTTTCTTCCCATAGATATCTCACATTTTCTTTAAAGCCAGCAATAAAAGAGTGTTTTGTCATGTCTTCTATCTAGTTCCTTTGAAAATAGTAAACCATTCATGATCAGAATCTCTAAAAGGGCAGTATAAATTTAATAATTTTGAAATATGAAACTAAACGTGATAGGAGAAATCACAGGAGAAGAATACGTGATTAGATTTTTCACTAGCTCTCAAACATAAGACACATGTAGAAGAGTTTAGGACACCCTTCCTTTGCAAATTGTCTTAAGTGTGGATTGCATTGTTAATAACTCTTCATAACAAAATGTTATCTTTAGGTGTGGAATTAGGAGCCCATAGTCTGGCATGCCATGGGAAAAGAGGAATATAAGTATAATCAGAGGTGGCTTTGTAAACAGTGGATATTGAATGAGTTGTACCACTCCATAGAGACCCATCAGGCCTATTAGTGAAAGACTTCCCCTCAATAATGTTCCATACATTCCTAACAATTTTGAGAGCTTGAGTAAGGTGAATGAAGAGTACCATTATGCAAGAAAGAAACAATAGTGGCTCTATAAGAGATTCCAATAGTAATCATCAGATTATGGTGGGTTAAATTTGCCAGAATTACACTCTGGGAGGACTAGGGATCATGTAGAAAGAAATACCAGAGCAAGGAGAAATGTTACATTGAAATATGGAAAGAAATGTATGTCTTAACTTAATTATGATTTTCTAAACCCAACTGCAGTCAGAAGGAGTACTTAGTATCCAAAAGAAATTCTTCTTGAGAAGGTCGTTGATCATCCGTGAGGACCATATATCATGCCCTTGGCCATAACCTTATTGATATGAGAGGAGTAAGCTGCTTATTCTAGTTCTTAAGATTCATAATGCCTAGACCACCTCTATCAGTGTGGTGCATGAGAGTTTTGAAAGAAATATTAATCAGCTTATAACAGTGGGGATTACCATGCCAAAAAAATGATTTAGAGTAGAGTTGATCATATTTATAAGTTTATTAGGGCGAATGTACATCCTAGCATAATATAAGCAAATAGAAGAGGAAATAGATTTAACATTGAAAGTTAAGAATTAGGGCAAAAAGTATGCTTATGGACAATTTTTTCAAACATAGGAAGGCATTGCGAAGTAGAAATTCTACTAGTTAAAAGGGAATCCCCTAGATAAACATCATTAAGTGGGAGAGGAGATAAGAAGGAAATGTTGGAAATGTAACTCTTTGCCTCATCAAAAATACCCGCTAAAAGAATGTAAGGTTTCTTTTTATTAACCCTTAGACCAAAGCAGCCATAAAATATGTCTAGAGCATATGAGCAAGAACATGAGGGACAAAATGTAGGATTATCAGGTCAGGGACAAAATGTAGGATTATCAGGTCAGGTTTACTAAAGATTATCAGGTCATCAGTAAACATGAGGGACAAAATGCTAGGGTTTTTACACATGGGATGCACATCAGATATTTTGTCAAGAGCAGCCTTTTTCAACAAGCAAGTTAACAGTTCCATTACAGTAATAAATAGATAGGGAGAGATTGGGTCTCCCAGCTTAATACCTTGATTCCAAAGAAATAACCAATAGATTCACCATTGACACAAAAAGAGTAGTTAGCAGCTGAAATGTAGGAATAAAACCAACCAAGAAAAGGAGTAGGGAAGTTCATATGAGCAAGAACATAAATAACATTCTTCCACTGTAAAGTGTTAAATGCTTTTTGAATATCCAATTTCACTAAACATCCAGGGGATATATTTTTCCTTTTATATCCTCTCATAAGCTCTTGAGTCAGAATAATATTGTCAGTTATATTCCTATTAGGAAGAAAAACATTCCGGTAATTGGAGATGATAGAAATAGGAGCAGTCTTCATCCTATTACCTAATTTTTTTGAAATGCACTTATATATAACATTGCAGCATGCAATGGGTCTGAATTTGGAAACATCAGAAGGGCGTTCAACCTTAGGAATCATGGCAATTTTAGTAGAATTTATACTAGGGTTCATCCTGCAGTTTTTGAAAACATGAGAAAATTAAAAAGAATTGTAATCATGAGAAAATTATCACAATATTAAATAATACATTATTTTAAATATTCATAGTATAGATATTTCAAGCAATGATATTGATACATCCATTGAAACCATAGTACGCAATGCTTTCTGAATGTTAGCTAGTGTATTACTCATGGTTTTTGGGGGTACCATGGGGTTACGTACTGATAATTATTGGATAACTATGAAATTACTTGTCAAAGAATTTCCTGTTGGTTAATGACAACGAGGTCAAACAGAAAATCTCGAGTGATGACATTACACAGTTTTCTCAACTTGAGAATATTGTTGAAATTCGATATGGATACTCTACTTTGATTATAGTTAAATCATGGCATAGCGACTATAGTTGGGTCATAGTAGAAGCATTAGAAGGGAAGCACTATTAAACAGAGAATTCGTCTCCTTGGTTGTATGAGATAAGTATCACGATCAACTATAGTCAACTCAAAAGCTGGGCAATGCAAGAATGAAGGTTCGGCCTGGAATAGACAACAGACTTATGCAGATTCACTCCCAGATTGTTCAAAACTACAAGGCGCTCCCCTTAGCTCACCCAAGCCCCGACCAGTATTTTAATTGGTCTCCAAGGCTTCATCAAGAGAATGGGCCTAGAAGTGAGGGTAAAGGAAGACTCTCAGACCTGACTCATCCAGTCTTGTGTTGTAAGGTGCACATTGTAGGTATGAGAAAAGAAGAGACTCTGGAAGAAAGCTTTATCCAAGACAATACATTCCTATCATCTATCTTTGACTAGAGTAGTATGGTTAATAATAAACATTATTATTAAGCCAAGGACTTTGTTTGACTAACAGAGTTGAATGTGGATGATATTGGAGTTTTGACTAAAACCAAATTCAATAAATCGTAAAGTGATATAATGTCGATGAAGCGAGTGAAAAATCATTACTAAAAGGTATCGCTTGAATTTATAAAATTAGATTTTACCAATGAGATTTATAAGTGATGAATTAAGTCAAACTACTACAACACCAGCTAAGGTGACGTGTGAAGATTAGTATTTGAATTGTTCGAATATTAATTGCTAGCTAAATTCACGCCTATGAGTCACACAATCGAATCTATTCAGTCTCCTAAACACCACTTGATTTAGTTGATCTATAATAGTTATAAATTAATAAATTTAATTAATATTTATGAAATATTAATTGTTATTGTATTGTGTGTTTAGTAAAATGGAGTGATCTCTAGAATTATTCGAGGTGTTATTAGCAATTTATATAAAAGTTATATATATGTGTATCAATATACGATATCAATAAGAATTTGAATTTGATTTAAATGAGATAATTTACTAATGGGATTGGATGGAAATTTGGCCTGTTTAGGGACCAATATATGGTCGACCAAATAAGGTGGAGAGAGAGTCCAAGTTTTGACTTTGTATGGGAGAGATAAGTGCTAGATTTTTTGGTCAGCTCTCTATATAAAAAGGATCCTAAAGCCTCTTGTTTTTATCTAATTTTTGCCTTCTCCTTTTCTCCTTATGGCCGCAAGCACCATCCTTCCCTCTCTCCATTTTTCTTACTTCATTTACATCCATTAATTAAATACTAGTAGATCTGGTGTTTTGTTTGCAGTGGTAGGTGCATATCTAACTCATCAAAGAGATAGAATAGATCAAAGTGTGCTTCTACGACCTTATCTCTCAAGGTATAATTCCATCTATATTATATAATGATATATGTATATTGCACATGTTATATCATCTTATTTGCTTGTTATTTTATATCAGTTTAATATATAAGATTTAATCCATGTGAATCATTTTATTATTATAATATGTAATTGATATATAAGATTGTGTATAAAATGTTACGGCCAAAAATAAAAAATTATGGACTAAATTAATTTAATATATCATATTGTTTATTTAATTTTAAACATGGTTTAGTAGTTTATTTCAAAAAAAACTTAAGGCCGAATTAGTTATAACATAACATTATTATATGTACATATATTATATAAAATAAATACATTTTCTAAATTATGTATTTTGTAAATAATTTTTTTTATAGAATATTATGTAAATATTTTTTTAAAATGCTTTTGGATATTAAGAAAAACCTTACAGTCAAACTAATTATATTATAAAATTGTTATATATATATATATATATATATATTATAAAATAAATATGTTTGGTTAATTATGTATTTCATAAATAATAAAATATTATTTTTGGGTAAAAATTTAAACAAAATTTACCGAAGCATATATGCATATGTATATATATATATATATTTAATATGTATATATATACATATATGTTTATATATACGTATACATGTATTTCTATATATTTAAATATCTACTTATATTTATATCATTTAATTAATAAAATATTTTGAATAAATTTATTTTCGATTCGATTATAGATGTATATATATTATTTTAGATATTATAAAGTCATATTATGATATTTTGAGATATAAATTTTAGATTCTTACTAAGTCAACTAGATATTTGAAATTTGAAATTAAAGACTTAGTCAAATTTTGTTTTATATATATTTGTAAATAAGTTTATTAAATTTTCAAAATTACACATACACATATTTTATTATGAAATTGTTTTTTCAAGTAGCTATAATATATGTAAAAGCCAAGTATATATATAGTAGTGTAAATCCCAACATCTACTTATATACATACTAAACTATGTACACCCTATGATATGTTGCACATGCACATCATATACATATAAGTATATAATGATATATTCATTAACTATATAAAATCCTTTTGATTATATTCATTAAGTAAATAAATCAAAAAAATTAAATAAAGTATGATTTTATTTAATTAATCAGATTGGATCTAATACAAATCTTTAGAGTTCATTGGTCTAATATGATCTAAAATAGGAATTATTTTAAATCTACCTATTTCACCCGCTTCAGGCCGGCTCGGATCCATTAATGGTATTAGAGCCTTAATGGTCTATATGGCCTAAGTTAGCAATTTTAGGCTCAACTAATAAAGCGTACCTATCATTTGGGTGTTTAGAATAGTAGTGCCTAGACTTTGGGTTAGATAATCAAGTATTATCCCCTCTTTGGCTACTGGTCTGGCTCAATGATGGAGTTAGTCCAAAATGTTGGCCCAAATGTAAAGGTCCAAATTGATTTGGGCCTTGGACTAACGTTCTAATTCAGTTTGAAAATTTTATAATATATTTTGAATTTAAAATATAAAATAACATTTTCAAATTTTTTTCTAAAAATAAAAAAATACTTTTGAAATTATTTAATAATTTTAATAATTTGATTAATTTAATAATTAACTAAAATTTAATTAATTAAAATAAAAATATTTGTTAATATATATATATATTTAAATGTTGTATTTGAATATATAGATATATATCTATATATATCTTAAATTGTTTAGGGTAAATTGTAAATAAATATTTTTGAATTTATTAAATTATTTAATTAAAATTGTTTAAATAAAATTATTAAATAAAAATTAACTAAATGTTAATTAATAAAACAATATATATATATACAATGATATATGTATATAAACTATAAAACAAAACATATATAACTATATATAATTATATATGTATATAAACTATACATGTTATAGTTAATATTCATCTTAAATGTTCAGGATGAATAAAATAAAATTTTGAATTTTAAATAATTTAATTAAAATTTTAATTAAATTAATTAAATATGATTTAATTAATAATATACAAAATAATATTATATAAGTTAATTAAATTATAAAAGGTTATAAATAAATTAAACTTTTATAATATGAATGTATAACACTAGTTGAACTGTAAGAAACCCAATTTAGATTTAAAGAGTAAGCACATACGTGTTGTATGTATGTCGTTATTTCAAATGTGTCAGAAACTTGAATCACAAGGGTATTTCAAAAGCAATACATTACTTCCTGAATCGAACTCACGCAAATAAATGTATATATTAAAGGTTATGAATCTTTAATATACAATGTATTCCTCTACCATTTATATATTAATAGATTACTTGCATACTCTTTAGTTTTTACCGAACTCAAGCTAGGGATGTTATGTGAGGTACTATTAATATATTGACTAGGCGAAGTAAGATGCATGCACATATTTGTTGAACAAACTCAAGGTACGTCCATTAAACTTAGGCCGTCGCGAAATGGTAGGTACGAGTGAATAATCTCTTTCGATTTGTTGAGAAAACTCAAGTTCAAGATGAGATGCAGACAAAGACCACGGGTGAGCAGTGGTGTATCATACAACCGATAAAGTGTTATCCATCGCCTGTGGGCCTATGATTTGTCGAGCAAACTCAAGGTCGGAATCCCAAGGCAAGCGAGTCCTAACACCCACTAGTGAAATCAAAAGATTTCTATGTTTTTCTTATGGTTTTGAGAATCATAAAGATCTAGTGGGAGCTAATTAGATAAATGAAATGAATACATTTAACCTATCTAATAACATAAGAGCATCTTCAATGTATAAATTGTCCTAATCTAATTAAATTAAATTTGCAGTAAAATGACCGACCTAAGACTATTTTCAGAAAATTGTAAGCTCACTGGACCAAACAATTCTGACTGGCTAAGAGCAATAAAGATAACATTCATGTATGAATATTTATGGTCGTCAGTCAATGAACCTTTAAGAGAAAAACTCGTTGAAGGTGCTAACCCTGAGGTAGTATAAGCTTATATCACTTTGGTAGCTAACTGCGAAATCGCTCAAGTTTTCATATTATCTACATTAGAAAATTCGTTTGCAAAGACCACGAAAATATGTCTGTCCATAAAATATTTGAAAGCCTCAAAGCTTTGTTGGGGGAGCAATCTCATTCTGCAAGGTACAAGATTAATGAGATATTGTTCAATATGAAGATGAGTAAGGGCAGTCTGTTGGGGATTTTATCTTGACCATGATAGGCTATATTGATAGACTTTCAGAGCTAGATGTGACTAAAAGCAACGAATTGCAAGTCGATTTGATCCTAGGCTCGTTGACTCTACAGTTTGAGCCATTCATATTGAACGACAATATGAAGTAGTTGAGCGTAAGCCTTATCGAGCTACTCAATATGTTAAGGTCAGCTAAGGGATCGTTCAAGGATCAAAATAGCATATTGGCTATAAAAGGTAAAACATCGTCTTTGAAAAGTTTGAAGAAATGAAAGCGGGGCTCTAATAAAGGTAAGAAGGATTCTCTTATCGAAAAAGTGAATGTCACCATTGTCACAAGAAATGGCGTTGGAGGCGCATTTGTTTGGACAATTTGAAGATGGTAATGAAACTAATTCTTCTGCTCCTACAAATACATTCATGATTCAAAATTCTTTGCAACCAATAAATTATTTTGGGTTTTAAATATTGGTAGGACTCCAATCTGTAATTTACTACAAGGACTTAGGAGCAGACGATGTGTGACGAAGGGTGAAATGAGACTTCAAGTTGCTAATGGATCTCTAAAAGATGCAACTACATTTGGAGACTATCACAACTTTGCCAAATGGATTTGGTTTGATTTTGAATAATTGTTATTATGTTAAATGCTTTATTTGTGGGATAATATCAATGTCTAGATTGATTGAGACTAGATATTGTTTTATTGTGATAAAATAGTTTTCATTGTGATAATAGTGTTCTGAACATTTTGTTCGATGGAAATAAAATCTACAATGGTATTTTAGATACATTTATTTACTTAATTTTAATCATATATATGTCGTTAATAAATCTTTTGTTGACATCAATAATAGTTATTTATGACACTATCGACTAGGTCATATAAGTGAAATATAACCAAAGACCACACAAATTGAAACCCGAAGGTTTTCTACCATCATTTGATTATGAACATTTGACACATGTGAGTCATGTATCAAAGGAAAAATGACCAAGCAACCCTTCAGTAGAAGTAACAAAAGACTTGATGAACTCTTAGGTCTCGTACATATTGATGTATGTGACCTAATGCCTACAGTAACAAAGGATGAACTTAATTTGTAGCTTTTACTGATGATTTCTTAAGGTCAAGAGAAGTATATCTTACGAAGAATAAATCTGATATCTGCGAGAAACTTAAAGAGAATAAGAATGAGGTAGAAAATCAAACGAACCATAAAATTAAAATACTTCGATCAGATCGAGGAGTAGAGTATATTGGACAAGAACTTCGGTGGTACTTAAAAGATAATTGGATTACTCCACCTTATACTCCACAACACAATAGTGTTTCGAAAAGAAAGAATCAAGCCATGTTAGACATGGTTCGTTCTATGATGAGTAACACCGAGTTATCTCTTTTCTATTAGGGATATGCGCTAGAAATCACAGCTCATTATTGAATTTGATGCCTACTAAATCAATGCCGAAGAAGGCATATGAGATGTGGCATGGGAAGAAACCACACCTCAATTATTTGAAGGTTTGTGCTTGTGCAGCCTACATTAAGAACATTGGCCCCAATAAACTTGAGGCACGATTGGCTCTATGTAAAGTTATATGATATCCCAAGAATTTTATGGGATATATTTTCTATAACACCAAGGAATATAAGGCTAGTGTTTCTTGCCACGCTATCTTTTTAGAAAAGGAATCTATGTTAAAAGAAATTAACAACGCAGCTATAGACTTGGATGAGATCCGAGAAATTAACACAGAGGCTGAGCCAGTGTAAGAATCAAATTCATCATTATATGAAAACGCTCAACTTATTAAAAGGTCTAATAAGGAATCTCATGCATCAGAGAGATACAATGGTTTTCTTGTGGATGGCGAGGAAATGGACTATGTATTAGAAGATGACACTCTTCTCTAATTCCAACAAGCAATGCAGAGCCAAATGCAGATGGAGAGGTAGAGGCTTATATGGCAAGGTTAGTTCTGAAAGGTTTTCATCAAATTTAGGCCTTGATTATGACGAAACATTTTCGCCTATAGCCATGTTTAAGTCCATATGGATAATGCTTGCTATCGCCACATTCTATGACTATGAAAAATGACAATTAGATGTGAAATCAATGTTTTGAAATGGTGATTTAGAAGAGAATGTTTACATGTCATAGTTAGAGGGTTTCGAGGTAATAAGAGCAAGGTAAAGGCATGAAAATTATTAAGATTAATTTGTGGTCTTAAAAAATCTTTAAGGAGTTGAAATAAGTGCTTTGGTAAAGTAATCAAATAGTTTGGTTTTTATCATAGTACTGAGAAAGCATGCGTATATTGGAAAGAATAGGGAAGTGCTATAGTATTCTAGTCTTATATGTCAACGATTTGCTCTTGATTGGAAATGACATTGCGTTGTTGAAATTGATGAAAACACATTTGTCCAAGAACTTCTCTATGAAGTATTTGGGAGAAGCAACCTATATACTTGGTATAAAGATCTGTAGAGATAGATCCAAGAGGTTGCTGGAATTGTCTTAATCCCTATATATAAATGCCATACCAAAAAGGTTCAGTATGGCAAATTCCAAGTGCAGAAATGTTCTGATGCAATCTGGAATCATCCTTTCTAAAAAGGACACTCCTCATATTGATGAGGAAAAGGAGCATGTGAAGAGGATACCATATGCCTTTGTTGTCGGTTCCATCATGCACACTATGCTATGTACTACACCAGATATGGCTTATGCATTAGAATGAGTAAGCTAATACCTAATCTCGGAGGAAAACTGCATGATAATGAAATTTACTCTTAAATATTTAAGAAATAATAAATACTTATTCCTTATATATGAGAATAAAGAACTCATTATGCAGGTGTATACATATTCTAGCTTTTAGAGTGATATCGATGACAGTATGTCGGTATTTGGTTATGTATTCACATTGAACGGTGGAGTAATCAGTTGGAAAAGTTCCAAGCAAGAGATGGTACCTGATTCAATGATGGAGGCTTAGTACATTACCCTAAACGAAGTAGCTAAAGAAGCGGTCTGTATATGCAAGTTTATGGCTGAGCTAGGAGTGTTTCCAAAATGTTGAGAAATTCGTAACATTGTTATATGATAACAATGCCATGATGCAGATCGCGAAAGAACCAAGAGCTCATAAGAGGTCAAGGCACTCTTCTTCAGAAGTTCAACTTGATAAGAGTGCCTGTCAGTAATTAAGTATTTGTAATTAAAGGAGTAGACACTAAGGATAACATAGCAGATCCATTCATGAAGGGAATAGGTCAATCAGTACTAAATAAATTGATCAAAGGGATGTGGTTGGGATTCCACGTTGGCCCCAAGTGCAAGTGGAAGATTAAGAGAGCTACGGGTGTGCCCTAGAGGAAATTTTGTAATTTACTGTAATTATTAGCTTTGCAATAAAATATCGTTTAACATAAAAGGTGTTTATTTTTCTATATATACTTGTTATATTATGGTATACTAATTAAATAATTAATTTAAATATATTTAATAGAAAAATACATAAATGATATGTTATCTGATAATAATTACAAAGAGTTGTAATCATGAGAAAATTATCACAATATTAAATAATATATTATTTTAAATAATCCTGGTTAAAATGTTTCGAGAAAGAATATCAATATATTCTTAGAGACCAAAGACGTAATGCTCTTAAAATATTGGACAACATATTACTCATGACTGCTAGAGGTACCGAGGGGTTACGTAATGATAGTTATTAGGTAACTATGAAATGATTCGTTCGAGAGTTTCTTAGTTGTTAATGAAAACTAGGTCAAACAGGAAATCTCAAGTGATGATATTACATAGTTCTCATAGCTTAAGAATACCTTTGAAATTTGATGTGGATACTCCAGTTTGATTATAGGTAAATCATGGTATAACGACCATCGAGTGACTATAGTTGGATCTGAGTTAAAGCATTGGAAGTAAAACACCATTTAATAAAGAATTCTCCTCAGTTTTAAGAGGTTAGTATCACGGTCAACCGTAGTCAAATCAAAGCCAAAATCTCTGGCCATAGTAGCATGATTAATAATAAACATTATTATTGAACCAAGGACTTTGTTTATAGACTCACTGATTTAAATGTGGATGATATTGGGATTTTGACCAAAACCAAAATCCGTAAATCCTAAAGTAATATATGTTGATGAAGAGAATTAGTGTAAATAGTTGTACTAATATGTACCGCTTGAATTTGTAAATAAGAATTCACGGATGATATTAGTAAGTGATGAATTAAGTCAAAGAGTCATACCACTAGCTAAGGTGATTTGTGAACATTATTACTTTAATTATTTGAATATTAATCGATGGCTAAATTCACACTTGTGAGTCACACGATCGTTAAAATAGGTACATCTAAAAAGTTACAAACTCTGTTTTCTTCATTTTTCTACTATAGTTGTTACTTGCAAATGTCAATTTCAGGCTTATGATGTTGGTTTGGAATGGAGTTAAATTACTAATGTGTTCTTTCTTCGGTTATATATAGTCCTTATATTTAGTTGGATTTCAATGAGTTGGGACTAGAAAGTTTAACAAGGATTTTTTATTATATTCCAGAGATGTAGGATATATCATGATAAAATTGAGCTATAAAGTAAAATTACTGGAAGTACATGATCAATATGGTCATCCTTACTCCTGGTAAGTCTTTGAATCATAAGGGATCCATAGGAGACTTCTTCTTCGCCTTAGTTTTCCACATTTTCTATACCCTTCCATTTTATCTTTGTTTTTGGGTCTGAAAATGTTGACCACTTTAACCTGTTAAGAAAGTAGGTTGGGTCAAGTATCAGCTTTTACGAGGAGCAGAATACGATGATAAATGAATTTATTTCAAGTGAAATCAATCTAACCATGGTGCTTCTTTTATTATTAAATCTGTATTAGAAAGAGCAGCTGATCCATAGTGCTAGTTATAACATGCTAACCTGTCTTATGATGCAATCAAACACTGACTGAAAGCCAGTGTCTCGTCATGTTTGTCCTTCTACAACTCTCTAGTTGATCACTTTGCAACATCCCAGTCTGCTATTTATTCTCAGAAGCTGCAACACTGAATCGCTGCAGGCCCGCAGTACTTGCCGAATTAAGAATTAGATCCTCCTGTAAAACACCTTGTATTAGCTATAGACTTGCAAGTAGCTTGTACCAGTGGAGCATCCCTTTACTACAGACCATTCCTCAGTGTTTGATTGCATCCCACCTTCTAGCTACTATACAGGCTGTAGTTTGATTCAGTTTACTTCGGATTCCCATCAGCCACATTGCAAGCTACTGTCCTTCTCTCTTTAACCAAACACCCAGCCTATCTCTAAAGTTTTTAGTAGTTACTCCCTAA
The DNA here is from genome assembly GCA_030737815.1 of Allium fistulosum. Classification (NCBI taxonomy): domain Eukaryota; kingdom Viridiplantae; phylum Streptophyta; class Magnoliopsida; order Asparagales; family Amaryllidaceae; genus Allium; species Allium fistulosum. The sequence goes on from CM060908.1 coordinate 907,120,932, forward strand.
TTGCTATAATACATGCTCTTGTTTTAATGCTTGTATTAATAACTTTTGTTGATCATCTTTTTGATGATTCTTTTTGCTATACTAATAGGGATGAAATATATTGGACATCAGACTGCAACATGACACTTCTTCATATTCTTTCATCTTGCCAATAATCTTGACCCTTTCCTAGAATAATGGATAAGTAATAAGGAAAAGGGGGAATTAATTTAAAGGACAAAAATTTATATATTTTTAGCCCCAATGACACGACCTCAATATTTTAACCACAAGGACAAACATTCTCCTAAAAAATATTCATAAGGACAAACATTCTTTCAAAATTATTCACAAGGACAAACATTCTTCCAAAACTACTACCGAATTAAAAACTGATACCTAAAAACTGCTACCGATAACTACATACTGATACCTAAAAACTGCTATCAATAACTAAAAACTGATACCTAAAGAAAGTTGTCCTTCATGCTAAAATACTGAAGGTCTGTCCTTGAGGCTAAAACGCTGAGAAATTTTATCCTTAAAAATAATTTCCTGAAGGAAAATACATTAGAACCATAAAAATAAGTAACACAAATGTAATCAACAAAATTGCATAACGCTAGAGGCTAACGAAATGGTTGCATTACTTTATCACCACTGGCAAAAGGTGTAGTTCAACTGTTAGCATAGTGGGCAATGAGTCTAAACCAAATTGACCCAAACTTATAAGAGTATTTCAGTGAAATAAATAAACAATTTCCCTTAATAGTTCTAATACATTCATCATTTTCTTTCTGGCCATATACATTCAAGATGTCAATCAAATACAAATGAGATCACGTATTCAAATAACAGTTCAAACAAAATTTGTCCTTTACTTGTAGTTGGAAATTTAGTTAGATGTTCAAAAAAAAGTTGAAATCTTTTTTCTATGTGTAATCCATTTTCTATCTATATGTTTGCATTTTCATTCATACTTCCTTCAAAAGAAATCAGTCTAGTCTTTGACTTCAAATCATACCTATTTTACTTTTCATTTTATTGTGCAATAACTCTCTTATTAAAAATTATATGAAAAATTAGACATTGAATTGAACACTTTGAATAGAACAGTCAAAGCCAAATAACCAGAGAGCTTTTTGACAGCATCAATTACAACTGCACTTGAGGTGAAAATGAAGGTAACTTTGTCACAAAGAGCCATTATAATAATGTAAAAGACAATTCCAATGACGAAGGATGTACCATTGAGACTGTAATAATAAATCTTGCAAGCGTAGCACTTCAAGTTGCTACAAGTGCAAAAACTTGAATCGAGTTGCTGTAAGCGCAGCAACTCGAGTTTGTAGAATACAATAGCCTATGATTTTTTTTTGATAATAATAAACATATATATATTCGTTTAAATGTATTTGTTATTGTACTATTTTATTTTTCCACATAATTAAATATATAGTTGTTGAATAAAATAAATAACTCAAAATTCATATTCAAACAAATATTTTATTCAAACAAATATTTTATTACAAATTCAAATAGTACAAATTTGAGCTCTCACTACATTTACACATTTTCAATTACAATACAACACAATTTTCACTTTACAATTTCACCTCACTACATATTCACTCATCACTCATATTTGATCTTCAACTCTGTTCCAGCCTGTGTCCAGCATCTGAACTTCTGCAAAATAAACACTGACGCGGTAAAATTGAAAAAGAAATATTTTGCAATGCACAATGAAGTGTGTGTTTTGAAAATATTGTTTGCCTCGGTTATTTGGGTTGTTCGTCATCATTTTTTTAATTCATCTTACACGAACAACTTGTGACATGCACAGTGTATCACTGTACATGTCACAAGGCCGTGCACATTGATATACACTTGCATGTTAAAATTACAGGGATAGGTGAGCACAAGGTCAAACCCAAGCCGAAACTGGATTCAACACAGGTGCAATGACTCGAACAAAACAGTTCAAAAAGTGCATAAGACATGGTCAGGAGCAACAAAAACAAAGCAACACAGTTTTGGACTATCACAATTCAGGTCCAACCAACATGACAACAGCCTCAACCACATGAAGATCAAGGTAAGGTGCAAACACAACAAGGAACACTGTTTCAAGGATATGGACATGTACAAACAGACATACAAACTCAGTGCACACACAAAAACCAACAACTTAATGGAGCAGCAAAGTGAAGCACATGAATGAGTAATGAACATCATACATGTAGGCACATTCAAACCAAACTAAAGGCAGCAGCATAAGCAATACAATGGTCGAGCTACAAGAAACATGAATCATATATATAATGGTACAGTTCATACACTCAACCAAGCACTCAGCAAACCAAAAAGAGAACATCAAGTAACATACAACATGACAGTAGCTCAACCAAAATGGAACCACATAATCAAAAGCAATCAACAAACAGCCTACTTGAATGCAAAGCAGCATGACAATATACACAAATGGGTTTACAAGAATGCAAAACACTTGAATAACAAGCTCATATGCAAGTTCAATTTAAACATGTAGTGCAAATATACAAAGTGGTGCACCAGACATGTATGCATTGGAGCATGTATGCGTATATGCATATATATATATATATATATACACACACACACAGTGAACACATTGGAGCTACAACAATAACACACACACATGGCAAGCACTCGAGGACAGAGCATAGCAACATCAGATCACACACATATATACATACATATATGTATGTATATACATGTACACAACAAACAACTCAACCCAGCAAACATTGACATATATACAAGCACAGTGACATGTATATACATATGCAACAGAGGAGACATCAAGGCAACATGAGTATGCAGCAGTCACATATACACATAAAAAACAGTGAAGCAGTCGTGGGTAACTATCATTAGCAGTTCAAACAAGTCAAGGCCGAGATAAAAATCAATAGGGGTCAAACATATTTGATTGTATTCCAGAAAATGGAATAACAAATCATGGTGAACAAATCAGAGATCGATGAACAAGTCGTAGGAGAAAAGAACAGAATGATTCAAATCAATTCAAGCAAATACGAATTCATCAGAAATCTATGGAGTAACATATTCGAATATATCAACTAATGAACAAGTCAGAATCATCACAATCGTTCAAGCAAGAATCGAATGGCTGAGCAAAGAAATTGAAGAATTCAAATCAATTTTCACAGCCAAAGCATAAACAAAAATATAGGAAATCAATTCCTATATAAGCCCAATTCATCATCGACAAATATTCACGAGTTCGAAAACAATCAACGAAAGCATTCAAGTAAAAACATACCGAAGTCGAACTAAAATCTGGAGTAATCGAATAATAGTGATCGAAGAAGCAGCGAAGCTAATTGATGAACAAAAGCATACAGATTTGAAGTGCTATTTTCAAGCGGCGGCTCCAGATCATCAAAACCCTAAATCGAAGACAGCAAAAGTGAAAGAGGATATCGGCCTGGATATTCAAAAAAAATAAGAGCGTCATTTTTTTAACCGCATTTCTTTGGGCCGATACTATTTGCTTTGGGCTTTATTTATATAGGGTTTTTGTTTTATATTTTTGTTTTTAGTTTGTAATTTTCTCTTTTAAAATTTGGTAAAATCCTAGTTGTGTAACTAGGTACAAACTATGGGGCGTAGTTTGAGAATTCGCAACTCAGTTATTGAGTTGTGGTAGGGTTTTGAACTTAGAGTTAGGTTAATCGAGTTAGCGGGTATGTGAGTTTACGTATTTTTGTAAGCGACTTATTACTTAATTTCTAGTAGAAACCTTGGGGGCAGCACGTAGGCAGTTTTTGCCGAAGCTGGGTAAATCCGTGTGTGATCTTTTCTGCATTGCTTTCTATTTTTTTTCTGCATTAATTTTTAGTAGACCCTATTCATCCCTCCCCCTCTAGGGTGAAAACGATCTTACAGAGTTGCTACAAGCGTGCAACTTCTAATTGACTCTCGATGAAAAGATTAATATATACAACACTCATATTTATGATAAGTAAAACACTACATCTCTTGCCTACGCCTTCTCTTTACTAAAATCACTAATCAAATCATAAATAAAACACGACTAAACCAAAAATTAAACATTATTAAAAGTAAATAGTCTAGCATAAACAGATCAATTACTGCAAATTTGAATATCCAAGAAGCAAAAGCTAGAAATAATTATATCCTAATAGTAAAAGGATAAAACAAAAAATGTCCACTTAAGTTCAATTTACCCAAAAATTTAGCACTAGGCATAAAAGCAAATATTTAAGCATCAAATGATTGAATCTTTAAGTATTATTTTTAACTAGCTTAATCATATCAGAATCAATCCATCATGAAGAAACACATATAGTTTTTTCTAGCTTAGGAGTTCATATTTTAAAACCTGAAAGTAAAGTTTCTCTGATTTGGCTGTTTTCAAGTTCTCTGACCCACACTCTATTGTGCTAGGAGTGATGCAAAGTTTTCATTAAGCCGAAGGATGTCATAGGAGATCTAGTTTGCGGGATAAGACCATATTTCCTACTACTAGAACTTTGGTCAACGATAGAAAAACCTTTCAATTCAGCATTCTGTAGTCATTATTAGAAAAAAAAACATAAACATCCACTTTAGGAAAAATGGAGAAAAAAAATCTAAAGATAGAAAGAGATTTCCCAAATTCGGAGATAGAGGAGAGAATTGAAAATTTTATTGCCAGCTTCATTCTTTGCTTGTTCGCTTTATGGAAGGAGAAAGGGAGATTAACAAGGGTTTGTTGGTTTTTTTAGAAACTGGAAAAGAAGAGTAAAGATGGGAGAGATAGAGAATATCACGGGAAATTAAAAAGTTAGCAGTCAAACAAAAAAATTCGGAACAAAAAGGAGGGAAATAAATGACAGCGTTTTTTATTTACTTTGATATTAGAGTTACTGTTAAAAATAGCTCTTTTGGTTTAAACGCTGAGATTGAATGTCGTGACGGTAAGTTTTCTTGTAGTGAAATTAGGACTTTGTGACCAAGTTCTTGAACAACTACGTGTTTGCATACTTAGCTATTTGAGGAGACAATAACTTGCCTACTTTCCCATGAGTCTAACCTCTTGCCCAAGTACCATTAAATTATCTTGAATAAACTTATAAGTTAGGACCAAATTTTGGCCTAACACTTTGGTGCTTTCATTGAGAGTTGAACATAGAAAAAATAACCTACCGATACTCAAACTCTTGTGAGAGATGGGAAGAACGACAAAAAAGTTCATGTCTAAGTATAAGAAGCCCTACATCATAGTAATCTTGAGGAAAACGTAAATCCTCAATTCAATGTCGAGAACATAGACGGTGCAAGCATAAGTACCAGAAATAATAACGAACAAAGAAACTGACATTAAAGCTATATAGAAACAACTCCAAATCATGCATGAACTAATTGATATGCTAGTTTCTCAAAAATCGTCAAGGACATCCCCAAGAACAAAAGATGATGATGATGATGAGGAGGCTGAATCACCTCAAAAGAATGTTGATGCATCAATATTAAGAAGTAAAAATATTGAGAAAAGCACTTTAGAACTCGTGAAGAAAAACTTAGAGTCGCTAAGTCCACAAGAATTCTCACCAAGTCTAACCCGATTGAGGCAATAGGCATAGAAGCCAATAATCGCCCAACCCATAAAATAACTAGCGAACATAAGTCTCCATTAGTATAATCTGCTAGTTCAGCTTCACAGAATAGGGCTGTCAACAGATGCTTTCGGATACGGATAGTGCCATATCCGTATCCGTATCCGAAATCATTTTCGGATATCGGATATCCGTATCCGTTTAATTTTCGGATATCGGATATCCGTATCCGCTTAATTTTCGGATACGGACGGATATCGGATATTTATCCGCTCCGCCAATAATTGATAAATTTAAAGGTATAAACGAAAAAGTTTAGATCAACATAAAACATTTTTTGTACTATTGTTTATAAAAAAACAAGAAATAAAAAATATGGTGATAAAACATTGTTTTATACTAATATATGTATGTGTATCCAAAAATATTCAAAAGTTAAACACTCATAGCCCTATTTTCCTATTTTAAATTATATAAATATGCATCAGTTAATCGGACGGATATTTTTCGGATACGGATACCACTATAACCATATCCGCATCCGAAAAGCTTTTCGGATATCGGATATCCGTATCCACTTTTCGGATAACGGATATTTTTCATATTTTCGGATACGGATTCGGACGGATATCGGATTTTTCGGGTACCCATTGACAGCCCTATCTCAGAAGGAGTACAGACTAGAATGGAAAGACGACAAGGACAGTGAATCGTATCTAAAAGATTTAGCAAACAAAATGGTTAAGGACACTTTGGATGTAAAAGGAAAGCGAACGATGGATCCTAGAGTCAACCATAATTTCAGAGGTGCTCCCTTTACTGAAGAGATAAAGACCATTCCATTGTCTTCTTCTGTAAAATTTCCCTCAATAAAATACTATGGGACAACTGATCTGGACGATCATTTCTCACTTTTGAAAGTCAGATAGACTTTTATGATGCCCTTGAGCAGTGAGGTGTAGACTTTTCCCTGCAACCTTCTTTGGCTCAGAGGCAAAATGGTATCGACGCTACTATGGAAAGGCGGTATATTCATGGGAACAATTTGCATATGAATTCTTCACTTAATTATACACTTCTAACTTCTAAGGAGCCAAATATAAATGCAAATGTTTTAGCTGACATAAAGCAAAGACCTATGTAGCTGTTGAGAGATTGCCTAAAGAGATTCAATGCTGAAGCTGCAAATGCTGAAAGGGTAAGCGATAAAGAAAAACCTATGGCTCTGGACTGATAGAAAATACCTCTTTTTTGAAAGAACACTATCCCCATGGATGTAGAAACTTACAAGACTTTCACTTTTAGGCAGATAAATTTATCCGCCTAGATGAGACTTATCATGAAAAGAGAAAGTCTTAATAAAGGGGAAGAGAACAAGAGAGACCTGAATTCTCAAATTTGAACAAGAAAGGAAGGTTGGATAAGATATCAAGAGCCAACTATGTTGACTTGAATGAACCCGTCTCGTATCTTTTAATTGTAGAAAAAGACGAGACAGAATATTCAATACTAGAAAATGCTAAGAATAACCCAAAACTAACAAAAGGGGAGACTACCGTGCTTTCCATAAGGTAAATGACTATCGAGTTCTGGCAAGGATTATTCAAAATATGATAAGAAAATGAGCACTTAAGGAGTTTATTAATTAGAATCATAAATTCCCTCGTCCTAATAATAGTGGAAGACCTCCGTTGAACAATGCGAACTTTTTTGGACAATGACACCCCATAAGAGTTTCCACCACCAATCAATCATATCAATGCGACTCTTGGTGGGCCTAATATTGTTGGGATGAGTAAAGGTTCAAGGAACAGATACACTCGCAAAGGAAAAGAAGGAATCTATTCAATGAAAGAAGAAATGTGGGCAAAGGCCTATAAAAGTGATGCACAGATCCTAGATCTAATGATCACTCCAAAAGAGTTAAAGAGGGAGAGACACCTTCATAATGATCCATTAATGATAACTACTAAAATATGATTGTCTTTGCTATCCAAGATCTTAGTGGATACTGAAAGTGTAGTAAATGTCATTTTTAAATATGCATTTGATCAGATGGATATTCCTATGGAAAAGCTTGAACCCATCTACGGATTTAATAATAAGGCTCTATTTCTATCGGTCAAATAAAATTGTATGTTCAAACGGGGATACCACCTTACTCAAGGATCATTGAAACTCTGTTTGTGGTGATGGACCAACCTTCTTATTATAATGTTTTCTTTGGAAGACCTATGCTAGATGAGATGGATGCTTTTGTCTCGTCGAAACATTCGATGGTGAAATTTCTCTCCAAGGCCGGATGGAGAACCGTGCGAGGAGAATAATTTAGCTCTAAGGAAATGTACATTGCAACCTTGAAATAATGCAATAAAGAGAATGCTTTCTGTTATGGCACTGTGTCAAAACTAAATGAAACTAAGAGTTACAATCCCTTAGATATCAGTAATCAAGAACTGATAGGTAAGGAAATAAGGCTAAAGACGTCAATTGAAAAACAAAGAGTGGTATCTAAGAAAGTCAGACTCCTAGAAAAGAAAAGGAAGCAAAATGAAATAAATCAAGCAAACCAAGTTGAAGGTATTTGAGAATTCCAAGATGAAACTATTACAGAGATAAACTCTAGAGATAATGAGAATAACATAAATTTGGCAGAAGAGCTAGAGGAGATCAAAATAAACCAGCGAGAACACACTAAAATGATAAAGATAGGAAGAGAAATAGACAAAGGTGTTAAAGAAGAGCTCACTTGATTTCTATAAGCAAACAAAGACTTCTTTTGCTTGACTCATGCAGATATGGTTGGAGATCCCACGGTGATGAGTCGTGCACTTAATATAGATCCAAACTTCACCCTTATAAGAGAAAGGAAATTTGATAGAACACGGCCAATTATGCTGCAAGAGGAGGCAAAGAGGTTGCTAAAAAATGGATTTATCATAGAAGTATTTTTTACCCAAAATGGTTGGCAAGTTCGTTGCTTGTTAAAATGTATGATGGAAAATGGAGAACTTGTGTTGATTACACGGATCTAAACAAAGCACATCCAAAATATTGCTACCCCCTTTCAAGAATTGACCAATTAGTATACGCAATTAGTGGACAAAAATTGTTATTGTTTATGGACGCATATTAAGGGTATAATCAAATCCCCATGTTTAAGCTTGATGAGGGCATATGAGTTTCTTAATTGATTAGGGAATTTACTGCTATAAGATAATACCTTTTGGATTAAAGAATGGAGGGGTCACATATCCATGACTAGTAAACAAAATATTCAAAAATGAGATTGAGAGAAATATGGAGGTATCACTATAAGAGAAAGAGCATAATTCTGATGTCAATTAGTGACGCCATAGTGACTCGGGGATGGCGCGACGTCGTTAATTTACTACCGTCACTAAAACGTAACAAATTCATCGTTAATTAACTACATCTTAGTAACACCATTTTAGTTACGACGTTTTCAAACTGACGCCGTAAAAAAGTCGGAAATTATCTATACCTTTGCGACGGAAACAAAATTTTGCGACGGCATAGTGACGTTATCTTTGTTTTTTTTTTATTTTCCAGCGTCACAAAGGCATAGAAAATTATCTACGCCTTCGTGACGCCGAAGAAATTTAGTGCACATTCCACGGACCATTGTGCAATCCGCATTCTATTAATGTCCACCGTTGATTCAACCTTTAATCCAATGACCCGTAATGTTGATCTACGTACATTTCGGTCACGTCAAAATCAGCCTCATACCACTTTATCAAGCACCACTTAATCGCACCACTTATAACTGTTAAATCGATCTCCCAAATAGAACAAAACCCCTAATTTCCTGATTTCTCAATGGCACGTACAAACCAAACCCTCGCATCGACAGGAGGCAAAGCCCCAAAAAGAAGCAGCTGGCAAGTCTGCTTCGGCTAGGAACATTAGTAACTGGAGGCAGTCGATAGGAACAACCACGAGATCTACAAGCTTGCTTCGACCACTACAATCCCGCAAGCCTTCTCCGGTCACTGGAGGCAAAGCCTGCTCGTGTTTGGGTTGTCGGATCTGTTTTTGTAGGTAAAGGTAGATTCGGTTTCGAATCTGTTGTGGATTTTTGATGAAGTCAGGAATGGTTACGGGGGTAGTCGGGGTCAGTTGAAGTGGTGGTTTGTCCGGGTGATTGCGTGCAGGTCTGGATGAAACTAAAAAATTGCAATACTTAATGCCCATTACTAGTTTCATTTTCTCAAAACCATACAGCATATTTTAGTTCCAATATCAAAAGATTAGTTACATTGTGATGCTAGGAAATTCATTCTGCAACTATGAAACAGATTTTATGCAAGGCCTTTCTACATCTAGTCCTAATTTAAACATCTAAACAAGAAAAAAATGAGATTGTTTTATGTCATTATCTAGTTAAGTAGAAACCTTTTTCCTTGACAGCTTGAATTATTTAGGAGAGTTTGGTTGACAGTTAAAGTATTTAAAGGGATGATCCATAGAGTAGATTAACATAAGTTTCTATTATGCATCTACGTGGTTTAAATACTTTCAATACTGGTTGGTGATTTGATGTCATTAAATGGGAAGAAAATGATACTATTAGGTTAGTGTTGATAAAGTAGATTGATGTAGATATGGGAATTTATTAGCATGCACAATCCATGTTAAGTTACAAGTTTTTCGTTCCTCAACCACTTCTGCTTTTTCTTGTGAAAGTTCGTTGGCAGACAACACTTTTGGTTTTGTAACTTTTATTAACTAACTAACTAATATTATTTTTGAAAAAGGTAAACATCTGCTCATGATTATGTAATGTAATATGCATTTAAAGGTTGTAACATCTATTAGAGTAAAAGGTTTAGATTATGAACCGGAGAGCATGCACAACATGAAAGAAGCCTTGCTTGAGCTATGGGATGAAGCTGAGAAGACAAAAGAAATGGAATACTCATAAGGTAGCAATCAAAACATCCATTACTGCTCTCCTTGTGAAACACACATATTGCGAATAACCATATCTTTCAGTGTGAATGATTCCTTTATTCTGTCTCTATTAACAAATATGCATTAAATTAGTTTTCGTTTCTTTTCAAAAAATTGGTGCTATTTATTTCATTGTCATTTTCCTACTCGATGGTTGTTAAAACCCTCACCAACCTGATTTCTGAAAAGAAAAGGAAAAAATATTCTGTATCCACAATGAAGTATAGAAGTTGATACAACAAATTTATATATAAATATGTAAAGGTATGTTTCGAATGGGCTATATGGACATATTTATAGTTGAAGGTTGTCAAAGCTTTTCTTTTTAAGACGTGAGAAAGATGATAGCTAAAATGTTGCAATCATACATGCAATAACAAAATCGAGCTTGTAGATGTACTGATTATTCTAGTTGCAGATTTTGTTTAGTTTGTGCAGAGAAAGTCGAATAATGGTTTGTTTTGTGAGTATAGACCCCAATTTGTAAAGATTAGGTTAATATAATCTAAACAGTTGATTAGTAAGTATAAGGAAGCATATTTGAATTCATTGCTCTTTAGTTATACTGTACAAAATTTTGAAATCACACCAAAAACTATATCATGCAACACTGAAGAGTGGAGTCAGAGTCAGTTGTAGGCATTTTAACAGAAGAGTTTTGTATTTTAACTAAAGCATATCTTCGTCTGCATGTTTGTGTATGGTTAAACAAATCATTTCTTACAATTTATGAGCAATTATCAAATTGTGGATTATTGCCAAATTCTTCTTACATGTGAGTGGCACAGTTTGCTTTGGCATTGGAGTTTGGGTTGCCATTGCAGTTTTGCCTTGTCTATTCTTTTTAGGGAATAAGCTCCATGCATTATATGTTTAATTTTAACCTTTTCAGCTTAGTTGACATGAAGGTGTGGCAAAGATAGGTTATAAATATACTCAGCTTTGTATGTTCAGGAAAGTGAGAGTGGTATCGAAGAAAGAAGGCGTCGATTTCGTCAGGCAGCATGGATGTTTCTTTTAAAGATTAAGCGCAGAGACAAAAGTGAACGTAAAGCAATGCTTCAAGGAGCTTGTCTTAAAGGTTTGCATTGTTGAACAGTTTGGAAACATTATGCTCAACTATTTTTTAAATTAAACGATTGAAATATGTGACTGTGCTGCAGATATTAGATACACCAAGACTTGTGGCAGAAGGGTCAACGAGTGTGAACAAGAAAAACATATCCAAATAAAACCATCCTCACGATGATGGTTCGAAAACAAGTGGATGTTGCTGACTTGTTTTTAGTTTATTAGAAGAGTGTTTATGTTTCAGTACCATGTAGTTAAATGGTTTTCGTATGTTGATGGTGTCGGGTATGGTGTTAACTTGTATGGTTTATTTTGTGTTAACCTTTTGCATTATATAGTTTTTCAGCCATGTATTTGAAATGGGGATATGAAATGACCTTTACATCGATTCTGAATAAGTTGCCTATTTGCAGACAAAAGGAACTTCTAATTGTTATGTTCTTTGATTATAGCTAGTAGGGTACCAATGTTCCAAAGAGCCCACTTGAGAATGAAACCTCGCTCTTTGACTAAGCATAGTCTAGTTCTTAAGCAAAAAAGTCATCGCAATAGTGTCATTAATTTTTAGAGACGAAGTTACGATGAACTTTTTGCTTCAGAAGATAGGTATCAAAAGGGCGTCGCTAAATTTTAGCGATGTTTTTACGATGGGTTTTTACTTCAGAAATTTGATATCACAATGGCATCGCTAAAAACTTATGATGTGTATTTTGTATTAAAAAATAGGTATCGCAATGGCGTCACTAAATTTAGCAACGCCATTGCGACATCAGTTTTGTGACGCCTTAGCGACGCCACACGCTTTAGAACGCTCATTTTTCCGTCCGGGCTTTTGATGTCATTATAGCATCACTAAAAAAATTAATGACGTCATAGAGTCGCCAAAAGCCCATCAGAAAATCACAGATTTGTAGTAGTTGTTGACCTAAAAAATGGAACAACACCCTGGTTAGAGTTTGAAAGCACCAGCCATGTTCTGACAGAGCAATATCACAGATCACAGATATAAAGAAAGAACGGTAAAAGAAAGTAGATAGAGAATTTTTATAGTGGTTCGTCTGTTAATGAAGCCCACGTCCACTTTATAGTTTTATTATGGACTGATTGCTGTTACAATAGATGTTTGATTACAAGGCTTTGATTGTTCTCAATCTAGATTAAATCTTCAGAATTGAAATCCATTGAAGAATCACGATGTATTTCTTTGGAGATTGTTGTGAGGGAGGTAGGGAGTGAAGAATAATTGCAGCAGAGCTTTTTCAACCAGTCCGGAGAAGATCCCCCTTTATGTTGTAGGTAGGATGCTATTTATAGAGATCAGAGAGCTTCTGGGCCAGGCCTATCTTCATCAGCTCGCAGGTGGGTTACATGCGACCTAGGGGGGCTTTGGCTCGCAAAACGAGCCAAAACCATGGGTCGTTGGCGACTCATGGCCTATGGTCACTAGTGACTCATAGACTTGGTTCGTTTTGCGGACCAAGTCTTGCCTCTTTTTGATAGTGTTCCATATCTAGTTTGTTCAATGGTTTGAGCAGAGGCATAGGTCGCTAATGAGCTAAGCACTTAGAATTTTTCTGGAGTCTGGACTTGGAGATGTTCCCATAGCCTTTTATCGTTGCTCTTACATTTTAATGGCAATTCACTAGCTGTTTACGTTCAGCTACTGATTGGATTAAAAGAATGCTGATTTCTCGGCTCCGTTGATCCCGATCGTTGTCTTAGTCGTACCGCTTAGCCCATGTTGATCCCTTGTCTTAGCTTTCCCAGTTAAGTCCTGAACCATCCTGTCCCCATAAGATTGTTCTGTTCTCTATTGGTTTCTACTGGGTTAAAAACCTGGATAACATTTGCCCCTCAGAGTATGTCTTCGTTGTAAACAAGACATGCTCTGGAAGTTATCGCTTTCAATATCCATTTGTTAATACCCGAGTGATTGCATTAGGGCTTTACAAGTATGCTAACTCAACGTTATTGGTCATCTCTCTTTGGTTCTGACGACTTCTGCTTATCATAATATATCACATTTCTGCTTGTAGCTTCTCGGTATGTCTTGGAATGACGAACAATTGTAATCGATCGAGCTTGAGAGGAATAGATGAAGCTTTCTTTCTTCTTTTCCTTTAAATGCATATATGCATTCTTTATCATCATCATGTCATCATTCATTTTTTTAGTGGGTCGCTAGCGATTCATGTGGGATGGGTCGCTAGCGACCTAACTCCATAGGGATTTTTGCAGCAATGTTAGGTCGGGTCGCTGGCGACCCATGATGGGTTGGGTCGCTAGCAACCCAATTACTTAGCAAAAAATTCAGGCACGCTCTCCTTGCCTACTTATACTCGAGTCGACCCCCTTTCCTTTCATTCGACCCGAGCGACTTCAACTCCTTCAAGCAGCCAACTCATTTGGCGATTTGACTCAGGCAATCAACTCGATTTGCTACCCTATTTCATTTGATCCATGCATCGCTGATTCATCCAAGCATCTGCCTTCCTCGCGAAACCCTAGTCATCCATCATCGTGCTCGAATCTGAACCCTAGCCCACTGTTGATCTGTAGCCGACCCATCCTTAGCTCGCTCATGATCCAATCAATAGCTCGCGGAGTTTGATTCGTGATTCTGCTTGTTCCTTTTAATCAGTTTAAGGTGGGTTTGCTTGATTGATTTGTTAACTGTTATGCTGGTACAACGATTGATGTCTGGTCTTCACTTATGATGTTGATTACAAGAAGTTCGAGTTGATTGTGGTATAATGGAGGAAGATAGTAAATCGAATTTCGAGTCGTCTCTTGGAATGACATTCGGGCTTTGGCCCAAGGCTTGACGCATTTTGCTATCTTCGTCCATTAGACCAGAATTGACTTGTCTCCAGTTTCGCAGATGCTACTTGCATGACGTATTACCAGTCTATCCCGATTCTTTCAGAGAACTTGGGCCTATCCTGCTTGGTTATTCCGCATTCGGCGCACCTATAATAGGAAGAGTTTTTCGTGTCGCTTCGGACAACGAATTCGTTATCGATCATTGATCGATGACGGGTAAGTGCGCAAGAAGTAGGCAAAAATGGACTGACACGGGGAAGTTCTTTTCTTCTTCCACAGCGAGCGAACTATCTACACGGGATAGAGCGTTTGCAGTGTACCGAGCACCGAATTTATCCCATATAGATAGCGCACTACACTTATCCAGTTCGCACTTGAAGTCCGACGTGTCGATTACAAGTCAAAGTTTCTTTGGGATTCAAGTGTGATAGGGGAACCTACAAAATTAGGATAGATTTACCTGACCATTTTCGGACGCGAGTTCTGTTATATAGAATGAAGCAGCAATCCACACGCCTAAGTCAAGCGGACGAAGCCCGACGCTCTCCAAAGCTGAGCCATCATCTACCTCGCAAGCCTAGTACGGTCAATTAGTTTCGGTTGGGCCCATCGTGGACTCCACGCCTCCCAACTTTCGAGTCCTGCTTAATCTTCCCGAAAGAGCATCATCGATGATTTTTGCCATGGCTCTTCACCATATAGGTACACAGCATGGAATTCCTGAAGAAGACGTGCGTCCGTCGGTGAAAGATGAATTTGCTCATATGCCTCCGCCAGGGTATACTGCTTGCCATAGATACATGTGTCTGAACGGAGCCGTGCCTCCCTTCAATGATTTTCTATGCGGAACGCTCTCAAAATTGGGAATTGCCCCCATTCCATCTTCATCCGAATGGTTACGCCATTCTTACTTGCTTGCATGTCCTTTTTATGCGGACGTTCAACCGCGCCCCAAGCTTCGATGAGCCGTGGTACTTTTTGGCGTTCAAGAGGAGAGACGATTGTCTCTCTCTAAATATAATTAAGGCCCAGAGGAATCGAAAGACCGTCTTCCGCTTACAAAGCAACTTATCACAGTTCAAGACGCAGTATTTTTTCGTTAGATGCCCCGAGGGGTTCAACCGTCGGTGGAAAACAAAGGTAGGCTTCTCTTTTCTATTTGTCGAGCTCCAAATCATTGTAATGGAGTTTCTAATTAATTGTGTTCCCTTTGTAGTTATCCCAAGGTCGAACAGAGATGTAACTCTCGATGAAGTTTGCCAAACTTTAAAGTCTATCGACGTCGAGGAGAGGTACGTTAGAGTTATGCCGACCGATGAGAATCTGCGCCGATATGGACTATTGGCTCCGGGTAGATCCATCGCTCATATTGAAGCTCTCTCTCCCGATCGAGCCAGAGTTCACACAATATCCTCTTCTTCGTCCCACGATTCTGAAAAAGGTCAGGAGATAGGTAGCCCGTCTAGAGGATCACTCGATGAGGCCCATGAGGAGGAAGAAGCCGCCGCGACTGGTCTGAGCGGTTCAGTTAGAATGCCCTAAATTCCAGAGGAAGGGAAAGACAAGTTCGCACATAGAGAAGGCAAAGCCATGATGGACTCGGATAAAGAGGAAGGAGAGTTCGAGAGCAGCAACGACGAGTCTACTGATAGTTATTACTTTTCATCAGCATTTGATGGTGACGACTCAGAGTCGTACGATGAGACCCCGGGAATGAGTCCCGATCTCCCGAGTCCACCTCCTTCCGACACAAGTGGCCAAGGCAAAGCCCCCGAAACTAGAAGACGCCAAGATTCTTTCAGTAAGGATGTCGGAGCGGGGCTCGGAGATTTCAGCGACATTTTTGTCGACTTCAACGAGCTTATGAAAGAAGACTTCAAATTCGATGCGACACCTTCCTGTTAGGGTGATATCGCGCCAATCGTCAGTTCAATCCCGCTTACAACAACCGAAGTCAGTCCGATCCCACCTTCGACAGTCGTTTGTTATGGTTTGTGACAACGCTTTAGGCAATATTAGAAACATAGCACGTTGTGCTAGGATTACACTTGTTTCCATTTTTTCGTTCCTTCATATATTTGCTTAACTTATGTTATGCTTCTAAAACTTTTTGTGTATGCCCTATTGCAGGTATGACGAAAGGACGAGGCTTGTATGACGACTTTGAGGAATTTACCGATTCACAGCGATATCCAAAGCGCTCCTCTAGCCGCCATCAAGTCCGAAAGATGGAAGAAAAGTACAAGCAGAGGAAGGAATTCGAAGATGAAACTTGTCGCCAAGAGGAGAGAGATAGAGGTTGTTCGCACAGAGGCAGGTATGAGAAAAGGAGATCTCATGAGGAAAGAGATGAGCTGTCGAAGAGGTCAAGATTCGACTATCACTCCCATCCTTAAGAGCAAGCTTCGAAACACACTTCCGTGGGCCAAGAAATTCCTATCACTTCTGCTGCGATTCGGCCCCCAGCACATGTTCCATCTTCCTCCATTATTACTGCTGCCCCTGGCGCATCTCATCCCCACTGGAGGACGGCCTATACTCTTCCTTCGGGCCCCCAAGCTCGAGGTCGCAATTCCGTGTTGGTTTTTAAGAGGGGTTAAGTTTGACATGGACCTTCATTCCGTTCATAGGGATTCCTTCGTGCCGCATCTCCAAGCTATCCAAAACGATCTAGAGCAGGCCGAGAAATGGGCGAAGCTCTGCAAGCAGCTGGTGGACACTAACAGAAATAATTACCAAGAGACCCTCTCCTTCAAAAATGAAAAGGATTATTTTGAAAGGGCGTTGGCCGATCGGGACGCTAAAATTAAACAGTTGGAGGAGGAGAAGGAAACAACACTCCGGGAAAGTAGAAGAACTGCCATCCTGATGAAGGAGTTGAAGGACATGCATGAGAAGGTCGAGATTGTCTGGAGAGACAAAATTAAAAAGACTCATGCGGAAGAGGCGAAATTGAAAGAAGAAGTGGCTTCTTGTAATGCTATCATTGAAGCTCAACGGAAATCAATTGCCGACCATGATTTAATTATTGAAGGGCATAACAAGACGATCGCCAACCAAGCTAAGACCATTGCTAAATTACAGGCTCAGGTCGCACACCTTAGTGCCGACAAAACTGTCGTTGAAGTTGAAAAGGCCGCGGTGACAGCGGATTACTTGGACCTTCGAAATGCCGTCGAGAAGAAGATGGAGAAGCTGGACTCAACTATTTTGAATTTCTACGTCAACACCTTATTGCATCAAGGAAGTCTCAGCTACCTTGGTCCGAAGTTTCTGCGCACTCTTACCCTTATTTGGGAGGAAATCCTATATCGCTTCGCCGACAGCGGTGATGTTTATTCCGACCTAGAGTTGCGAGATTCCTATCCTGACGATGAATCCAAGAAAGCACTACTTGAGGGGCAGGAGATTCTCCGAGTCGAACGAGAGAAGGAGACCGCCAATGCTGCCTTGATGACTGCTACTGACGTGCCCGCCAGGCCATCTATTTCCGGCGTGGGTGAACCATCGGAGCAGCTCCATGACCCGCCAATGAGTTCAGGACTCGGTATTATTCCTCGTATGGTGGATCTCTCAAAAGAAGGTGACGACGGTAAGTTCGAAGTCACTATTCATGATCATTCCCTTGGTGCAGGTAACGTCCATGCTTCTACCGAATTCAGGAGTCTCCATCTTACGCCACAGGAGCAAGACGAGTTTAATGCTTTCCTTTTTGATCTTATAGGTCCATCCACTTTTCCTGTTGACACGCCAACTACCTTGGCATCTGCGCCTGCTGCCATTTTCACATCGTCTAATATTGTATCCGTTCCTGCTCCAATTCCCGCATCCACGTCTAGTTCACAACCGAGGCCAGAGGCCGAGAAAATAGCGGCGCTTCACGGCTTGGACGACCCTTCAGCATCTTTGGAAGGTGATATAACTATAGCGGAAGCCAAGGAGCATGGGACGCAGATAGAGCAACCGTTGAAGACCCAGCACGAGATGGTTGCCATCGAGAAGGAAAAGGTGGAGGCAATCAAGGCTTCAAAGAGTTCCCGAAAATCGAAGAAGCGCAAGGGAAAGGGAAGCTCTTCTGAAAAACTTTCGAAGGAGGAGGAGGAAATTGCCACCGAAGTGCACGTTGACATTATTGGCAGTGACACCTCTCCTTAAAAGAAGCAAAAGCTACCAACCAGAGGTGGAAAGGGAAGTGGTGGCAAGAAGCGTTGAGCGACCGATATGAGGATGGATTTGATTTTGGTCAGCATCTTGCAAGAAGACTGACTTGTTTTTGTTTTTTTGAATCATTTTGTTCAAGTGAAGGGTCTGCACTTTGAGTCATACTGTAGAGTCTGTATTTTCTCTTTGCTGGCCGTTGTTGTGTAGGTACGACCCCCACATTTTGATCCTATGTACAGAAAATCATAAGCAATACAATGATGTTTTAACTGTATTTTTATCTATCTATTCATACAAGCTCTGTGTACTTGTGCTTGTTTCATTTCATACTTTGCTAGTTCTGTGATTATAGCCAAAGTCCTTCATTCGAAGTAATAGAACTTAGAAATTAATAGCACTTAGGGAGTTTCTTTTTGGAAATTCACAAAACTTTAGGAAGCTTTTGTTTGGAAGTTGATAAAACTTGTGAACTTGTTATCGTTTGGAGTGACAGAACTTGTGAACTTATTGTATTTGTTTGGTTCTGTCTCAGTACAGGTGTATGCCCCCAGTTCATAGGGTTGTTCACTTCAAACCATTTTCAAGTTGCTGATAACTTACGGTTTAAAATTTTGGCTAAGTTGCAACGTGACTCTAATTTTTTAGAGATATTGCGATTTTAGCACGTAATCTCATTTTTTACGACCTTCAGGTGAATATGCAATTTGCGCATGGGTATGTGTTGTCGATCATTAAGTGCCCTCCTTCCAACGCCAATTTGTCCAGATTGCACTCATTATTCCTGACTATATGTGTGTGGTTTATCACGCTCCTTAGCGTTGCCTATCTTCGACAACGCGAGGAGTTAGAATTTTGGTGCACGGCTTTAGTTTTTCCTTGGTGTTGCCTATCATCGGGCAACACGAGGAGTTGTCATTTCGGTGCTCCTCGGAGTTGCCTATCTTTGGGCAACACGAGGAATTGTTATTTTGAGGCTCCTCGGTGTTGCCTATCTTCGGGCAACACGAGGAGTTTTGGTTTTGGTGCTCCTCGATGTTGCCTATCTTCGTGCAACACAAGGAGTTTTGGTTTTGGTGCTCCTCGATGTTGCCTATCTTCGGGCAACACGAGGAGTTTTGGTTTTGGTGCTCCTCAATATTGCCTATCTTCGGGCAACATGAGGAGTTTTTATTTTGGGGCTCCTCAATGTTTCCTTTCTTCGGGCAGCACGAGGAGTTTTTATTTTGGGGCTCCTCGTTGTGTCCTATCTTCGGGAAACACGAGGAGTTTTTGTTTTGGGGCTCCTCGATGTGGCCTATCTTCGGGCAACACGAGGAGTTTTTGTTTTGGGGCTCCTCGATGTTGCCTATCTTCGGGCAACACGAGGAGTTTTTATTTTGGGGCTCCTCGATGTTGCCTACCTTCAAACAACACGAGGTGTTTTGATGTTTCTTATCCCTCTCGATGCTGCTGGAGCAGTCTAATTGTCAGAAGGCAAGAATTGGTTTGAGTCGATTTGCTTCCGTCGACTCTGCGGGTAATTATTATGAACACAGTTTGGTTGGTTCAAGAAGCAAACTTTATTAAGGAAAGCATGGGAGATTCTTCGCCTATTTACAATGCCACCGGCATTTCTGGGATGGCTTATTTGCTGAAGAAATAGAAAATACATAAACTAGTTTTTGAGATGAAATAATGGTGGAGCGATTCGCTATTCCAAGCTCTAGGAACTATGTCCCCGTCGATGGTTGTCAGCTTGAAAGTCCCGTCGCTGAGCTTTTGATTAACGACATACGGTCCTTCCCAGTTTGGTCTGAAGGCTCCTGGAACAGGGTAAACTCGCTTGAGCACAAGATCTCCAACTTCAAAGGTCTGACTATGAACTTTGGAGTTGTAGTACCATGCAACCCTTTTTTGGTGGGCAGCCGTTCTCAACTCTGCGTCTTCTCCTTTTTCATCGACCATGTCTAACGATTCGAGTAGGAGTTGCTCATTTTATGCTTGATTAAAATTCTGCCTTTGGTGCGAGGGGACTTCTAATTCAACAGGAATCATTGCTTTTGAACCATATGTTAATGCGAACGGAGTGTGGCCAGTTGCCGCTTTGTGTTTTGTCCTATATGCCCATAGTACGAGTGGAAGTTCGTCAACCCAAATTCCTTTTGCTTTTGTTAATCACTTTTTGATGGTGGATTTGATGATCTTGTTTATTGCTTCTGCTTGCCCGTTTGCTTGTGGGTAAGCCACTGCGGAAAAGGTTTTTTTCGATTCGGAAGCGCCTGCAGAAGTCTTTGAACTCGGCACTTTCGAATTGGTTTCCATTGTCAGTGATGATTTTTTGTGGCACACCAAACCTGCAAATGATGTTTTTAATGACAAAGTTAATAATTTTCTTTGTGTTTATGGTGGCCAGCGGTTCCGCTTTGGCCCATTTTGTGAAATAATCTATGATAACTATAGCATATTTGGGTCCTCCTTTAGCTATTGGAAGGACACCAATCAGATCGATCCCCCATATCGCAAATGGTCATGGGATGACCATTTGTGTTAGTTCTATAGAAGGAGTTCTCTTAATTTTGCTGATCTTTGACAGCGACCACATCTTCTAGTGTGATCTACAACATCGCGATTTATGGTTAGTCAAAAATATCCATATCGAAGGACTTTCTTTGCCAATGTCTGCCCCCCAGTGTGGTCTCCGCATTTGCCTTCATGTACTTCATTCAGGATTTGTCGTGCTTCATCATCGGTTACACACCTAAGAAGAGGGGTCGAGAATCCCCTTCGATAGAGTATCCCATCCTGTATCACGAACCTTGGCGCCTTGCGGAGGAGCTTCTTTTGTTGATTTTGGTCAGTGGGTAGGGTTCTTGCAAGTAGATAGTCCTTTATCGGTGTCATCCATGTATCTGGCTCGACGGTGGTCTCTAGAATCCAGTCCACATCCATTTCGTCTATGCTTGGGTTGCTTAGCGTTTCAACCGGACCCAATCCCAATGACTGGGCTTCTCCGGAGCTTGCCAGCTTGGCCAAATAGTCTGCCTTGGTGTTTTGCTCTCATGGGATGTGAGTTATGGTGTAATGCTCGATATCACTTAATAGCTCTTGTACTTTAGACAGGTACGTGGTGAGATTTTCTCCATGCGGCCGGTACTCTCCTTTCACTTGACATACGACCAGCTGGAAGTCACTATATATGTGGATAGACTTTATTTTGAGTTCCTTCAAAACCTTCAATCCTGCGATAAATGCTTCGTATTCCGCTTCGTTATTCGTAGCTGGAAACTCCAGGTGCAAAGCATAGCTAATGGTTCGCCCCTTGATGGTTTCGAGTACTATCTTAGTGCCCGAAAAGAAGTTGTTTGATGCGCCGTTGATGAAGAGCTTCCATTGTGCGTCCGTTTCCGACTGAACTTCCTCCTCGTCGTCTCTTATGGTAAATTCGACAATGAAGTCGGCCAACGCTTGCCCGTTGATTGCTTTCCTTAGATGGTATGTGATGTCGTATTGTCTCAACTTTATATTCCACTTGAGTAGTCGTCCGGAAGTTTCTGGGCGGTATAAAACTTGTTTCAAGGGCTGGTCAGTCAATACTTTAATCGGATGGGCCTAGAAGTATGGTCGTAATTTTCGGGATGCAATCAAAAGGCAATACGCTAGCTTTTCCAGCTTTGGGTAATTCTTCTTAGCTCCGATGAATCGTTTGCTAATGTAATACACAGGTCGCTGGATTCTCGCTTCTTCCCGCACGAGAGCCGCACTCAGCGCGTGCGGGGAAACCGCTAAATAGATGAATAGATCTTCTCCATCCACTGGTTTTGATAAGATCGGGGGAGTTTCCATGTGTCGTAGCAATTCCTCGAAAGCTGTTTGAAAAGCTTCGCTCCATTCAAAGTTTTTCTTTCCTTTCTTCAGTGCGTCGAAGAACGGTATGCACTTGTCTGTAGCTTTAGAGATGAACAGACTCAATGCTGCGACCTTTCCATTCAAGCTTTGAAGTTCTCTCTTATTTTTAGGGGCTTGGACTTCCCGTAACACCTTTATTTGCTCTGGATTTGCTTTGATGCCCCGGGCACTTACTATGAATCCCATGAATTTCCCAGAGGCTACTCCGAAGTGACATTTAAGCGGGTTGAGTTTTATTCCATATTTGCAGAGTATTTCGAACTTTTCAGCGAGATTGTCTAGATGGTTAGCATCTACTCGGGATTTGACTAACATATCGTCCACGTAAACTTCCATAGTCTTCCCAATCTGGCATTTGAACATAGTATTCACTAGCCTTTGGTATGTTGCCCTTGCATTTTTCAAACCGAATGGCATTACTCGGTAGCAGTACAGCCCCAAATCGGTGATGAAACTGGTGTTCTCTTGGTCTGGTTCATGCATCAATATCTGGTTATATCCCGAGTATGCATCCATAAATGACAGTAGTTCATGTCCCGCCGTTCCATCCACCGGTTGATCAATCCTAGGGAGCGGGAAGCTATCCTTCGGACATGCCTTGTTGAAGTCTGAGAAATCAATACAAGTTCGCCATTTTCCATTGGACTTCTTGACTAGGACTGGGTTCGATACCCATTCAAGGTAGGTTGCATCTCGAATGAAGCCGTTAGCCATCAGTTTATCTACTTCCTCTCTCAATGCCTTGGATCGTTCAGGGCCCAAGCTGCGCCTTTTTTGCTTTATCGGTTTGAATTTGGGGTCAATATTGAGAGCGTGGCAGGCAATTTCAGGTGATACCCCACACATATTAGAGTGTATCCAAGCAAATACGTCAAATTGGCGTAAAGGAATTTGGTTAGTTCCGAGCGCATCTTGTTTCCAAGCCGCGACCCAATTTTCAGGACCCGTGTTGGGCCATCCATACAGAGTGGGACAAACACTGTCAATTCAGCCAATGCTGCCCGATCCTCCCTGAGCTCTTCTTTCTAGGGTCCAAAGCCTTGTCAAATCGGCTATTGTCCCCAAGCCAGGGGCGGTTCTATAGTTGCTATTCAGAGGGATCACGGATGTGGAGGGTCTTCCCCACATCCTTTCCTTTTTCCTTTCTTCTCAACTCACGCAATTCTGTAATGTAGCATTCTCGGGCGACGCTTTGGTCTCATTTCACAACTCCGACTCCGTGCTCGGTAGGGAACTTCATTGTAAAACACCATTGAGCTAATGCTATTCTAAAATTGGCTAGTGCGGGTCTTCCCAAGAATGCACTGTATGCTGACATTTCATCCACGATCACAAAAGTCTGAATGAGGGTGACCCTTCGCTCACCCTCTTCGAGCTCCACGGGTGGGTCAATTGTTCCCACTGGTTGCTTGGGTTCGCCAGTAAACCGCAGAATCTTTGTTTGGCAAGCGGATACACTTTTCATGCCAATCTTCATTTGATCGAAAGTGCGTTTAAAGAGAATGTTAACAGAGCTGTCGCTGTCCACCAACACCCGCCGAACTACAACAGGCCCAATTCCTACCGTCACCACCATCGGATCGAGAGTCGGAGCTTCAATTCCTTCGGTGTTTCTATTTTGAAACACAATATCGTCATTCAAGATCCATTGCATCTTAACTGTAGTTTCCTCTTCCACAGCCAAACATGATTCCTTCGGAGCGTGCTTCAACGAACTTGCATATCGCTCTATTTCTCCCCAACTTCTTTGTGCAGGACGTGGTCTCCCGGATATTGTTTTGATGATGAGTCTCTAATCAGTTCATTTTGACCTTTCTTCGCTGGTTCCTGCTTGATTCCTTCGTTCTCTTGGGTGTTGAGGAGTTGCAGATTGATCGGGGTTTTATGGTTGTCTTACGTACTGCTGGAGTTTGTTGTTCTGGATCAGTACCTCAATGAGATTCTTTAGGTGGCGGCATTCATTTGTATTGCGACCGTGTGTCTCGTGGAAGCGGCAGAACTTCCTCGAGCGCTTCTGCTACTCGTCGCCTCCTTTTTGGGTGGCTTTTTGCATTCCTTAGTCCCTTGAATTGCGAGAAAAATGTTTTCCGGTGTGTCGCTCAGGGGAGTGTAGCCTTCGGACCTAAACCCTTTAAGCCTTTTATTACTACCATTACCATTCTTCTTATTGGAGTTTTGACCTTTTCTCTTCGAATTCCCATCTTTCCCAATGGTTCCTTCAGTAGTTCGAGAAGTGTGCGCATTTTGATTCATTGCTACGTCGTTTTGCCCGGCATTTGCCGACTGCACACTAGTAGACTTCCCTTCCAATTCTTGCGCTTCCTCTAACCTTAGGTACCGACTTACTTTGCGATTGAAATCTTTCCTAGTGGTAGGTTGCTACATTTTAATCCACTTTCCGAATTCAGTTTTCGGGTGAATGGCATGAACTAATGCTATGAAAACTATGCCTTCGTTAGGGTTGCTTACTTCCGTCACCACGGTGTTAAACCTGTTCATGAAAGACTTCAGTGATTCATTTCTCCCTTGGAATAACCTAGATAGGGACATGGCATCTTTTGGCTGCGTAGTATGGAGACTGAACTGATCAAGGAACCTTGTCGCTGGTTGGTCAAAAGTAGAGATAGATCTTGGCGAAAGCCTAGTGAACCACATTGATGCAACCCCTTCGAGAAAGATAGGGAAGCATCTGCATCGAACAGCTTCAGAGGCATTCACTCCGTCCATATACCAACTGTATTTGTACAAATGAGGCTTCGGGTCCTTCGTTCCGTCATAGGAGGAATAGTTGGCATTGTAAACTTTTCTGGATATCTCTCATTCAGGATTTCATCGGTGAAAGGAGTCCTACTTGGCGCAGATCCCCACTTATCATCTCTTCTATCCTTACTCTCCTCCATTAATCGTTTAACCATGTCTGTTATGTATGCCTCTGATGTCCGGTAGTCCTAATGGCGACGATCAGTCACTGCGCTAAGTGTTTGACTTTGCAAATGGTATTGGTGAGTGGGCTAAGGTCTAGGCTCTTCTGTCTTTGGGAGAGCCACTCCTACAGGGTCCCGTTGGCTTGCAGTTGGTCTCACAGGAGCAGTTTGGGTAATCCTTGCATTATCAAATGCATTGGCGTCTTCTTCCAGTTTGTCGTCTGGCTCTCCGTCCTCTGAGTCGGAAAGATCCATAGCTATGTCTTCTACGGGGGTCTTTGCCCCCTAACTCAAATTCAGAATAGGTTTCCTTGTAGCATATAGAGTACTTGCATTTCCGTCGATGTTAAGTCCTGTTGTCACCCTCTTTTGTGGCTGTTTTTCGTTTCTTCTATGTAGACCAGAAACAGAAGAATTCTCTTGTTCCATAGCAGCCATGGGTTCGGACATAGTCCTTGGAGTGGGATTTGAGTGTAGGGTTAGAAGAGGTTAAGCTTATCCATCAAAGCCTTTTGGCTATTCTCCATTTTTTGGTTGATCTCATCAACCATCTTATTTAACTCATTCCTGGTAACAACTTCATGCTGACTGGAGGCAGGCGCCTGATTCCCTAAGTTAGTGCCGTTCACTTTGGTTTGTTGGAGATTAACATCTTCTCCAGCTACTACTGCTCATATAGACCTTCCAGAGGCAGTTCTTCTTCTTCTAGGAGCCACTGATTCTAAACAGCGAATTCTTCAAGCAAGAATTAGGGATCTAACTTCTGGACCTATGGGATCCAAAGTAGACAGCTAGATCTGAATCCTGAGTTGGGTTCTCAATGAAAGCACCAAAATGTTGACCCAAAAAATGGACTAATACCCTGGTTAGAGTTTGAAAGCACCAGCCCTGTTCTGACAGAGCAATATCACAGATCACAAATATAAAGAAAGAACAGTAAAAGAAAGTAGATAGAGAATTTTTATAGTGGTTCGGCTGTTAATGAAGCCTACTTCCACTTTATAATTTTATTATGGACTGATTGCTGTTACAATAGATGTTTGATTACAAGGCTTTGATTTTTTTGTATCTAGATTAATTCTTCAGAGTTGGAATCCACTGGAGAATCACAGCGTATTTCTTTAGAGATTGTTGTGAGGGAGGTAGGGAGTGAAGAATAATTGCAGTAGAGCTTTTTCAACCAGTCCGAAGAAGTTCCCCCTTTAAGTTGCAGGTAGGATGCTATTTATAGAGACAGGAGAGCTTCTGGGCCAGGCCTGTCATCATCAGCTCACAGGTAGGTTACAGGCGACCTAGGAGGGCTTTGGCTTGCAAAACGAGCCAAAACTATAGGTCGCTGGCGACCCATGGCCTATGGGTCGCGAGCGACCCATAGACTTGGTTCGTTTTGCGGACCAAGTCTTGCCTCTTTTTGATAGTGTTCCATATCTAGTTTGTTTGATGGTTTGAGCAAAGACATGGGTCGTTGATGAGCTAAGCACTTAGGATTTTTCTAGAGTCTGGACTTGGAGATGTTCCCATAGCCTTTTATCATTGCTATTACGTTTTGATGGTAAATCACTAGCTGTTTACGTTTAGCTACTGATTGGATTAAAGGAATGCTGATCTCTCAGCTCCGTTGATCCCGGTCATGGTCTTAGTTATACCGCTTAGCCCCTGTTGATCCCTTGTCTTGGCTTTCCTAGTTAAGTCCTGAACCATCCTGTCCCCACAAGATTGTTCTGTTCTCTATTGGTTTCTACTGGGTTAAAAACCCGGATAACAGTAATGTATACTTTATGATGTTCTAGTAAAATCAAAAGAAGGGATATATCACATAAAGGACCTAAATGAGATGTTTGAAGTATTATGAAAATACAAGGCAAAAATAAATCCACAAAAATGATCTTTCGAAATCTAATCTGATAAAATTTTGGGATACATAGTGAGCGCGCGGGGAACATAAGAAAATCCTAAACAAATAAATGCAATCCGAGATATGACAAAACAAAAAACGAGTAAGGATGTAATGAGTTTGAATGGCCGAGTGGCGACACTCAATTATTATATATCAAAGGCTACCTACAAGTGTATTCCATTTTGTGATGTGATCAGAATGAATAGATGAATGCCGAAAGGTCTTTCAAGAGCTAAAGGATCATTTGCTCAAATCGCCAGTACTTTCTAGTCTAGTAGAGGGTGAAAATTTGTTCTTATATACAGCAGTATCTAAACATACGATTAGTTCGGTCTTGCTAAGAAAAGAAAATGGAGTGCAGCTGCCAGTATACTATACGAGTAAAATGCTGAAGGATACATAAATAATATATCCTATTATAGAAAAGTTGGCTTACTGTTTAGTATTATCGGCTCAGAAATTATGGTCTTATTTTCAAGCACATACGATTAAAGTCCTAACCAACTATCCACTCAAGCAAATTTTTAGTAAACCCAAAACATGTGGTAGACTAGTAAAGTATGGAATGGAGTTGAGCCAATATAATATAGAGTATTTGCCTTAGGTGGCAATAAAAGGACAAAGCACCGGTTGATTTTGTAGCAGAATGCGTAGGGTTTATCAAAAAGCAATTCGAAAGAGAGAAAAAGGACGAAGCAAATGACAATTACTCGTGGACGGTGCATCAAATGAACAAGGAGCTAGAGCTGGGTATGCGATAATTAAGCCCGACGGACATCCATTACATTATGCAATGAAGTTGGGGTTCACTACAACTAATAATGCGGCTAAATATGAACCAATGATAGCTGGATTAACTCTAGCCCAATAGTTAAAGATTCGCAGAATTGAAGTATTTAGCGATTCACAACTAATGGTAAACCAATTAAACAAGACTAATTAGAAGAAAGAAGCACGATAATCCTAATATGTAAAGAAAATACATGAGATGCTGGCTCAATTTGAAGATTTTGCAGTTCATCAAATATCAAAGAGAGAGGGAAATGCACAAGCAGATGCCTTAGTAAAACTAGCAAGTTCACATAGAGCCCTAGAAGTAAAGATTGTTCCCATTGGATTCCAAAAAGACCCAAGCATTAAATTTGAAATATAAGGCAAAATGTGAAGCACTAGTCTTAACCCGATCATAAGCACGACAATCTAAGGGGATAAAGGATGTTCCAAAAACTGTGACAACCATAAAACAACCCACGGAGAAACATAGGAAAATGATTATAAAATGATTCATGAAGAGATACTGAAAGACAATTATAAGGACCAGTATGTTGTAAATTAGATGACGCCATAGTAGAATAATTACAAAAAGGAATGATCTCAAAGGATAAGAATGAGAAGAAGAAACTAAGTCATCAAGCACCTTCTTATACCATTTTAAAATATTATATAGGACTGGTTACTCAGTTCCTTATTTAAGGTTCATAACTCCAAGAAAAGGGAATAAGAATCCTGAAAGAAGCATATGAAGGCTATTATGGTGACCACTCCAATGGTGTAAAGTTATATGAGAAAGTAATAAGGTAGGACTACTATTGGCCTTAAAAGAATAATGGTGCTTTTTACTATGTCAAAAGTGCAACAAAATGTCAAAGATTTTCAAGAATCTCACGCCAACCTCTAACTGGATTGACTCCTATCACAAGCTCCTCGCCATCCGGTATTTGAAGAATCAATTTAATAGGACCTTTACCTACCTAAAAAGGAGGTGCAAAATTTGCAATAGTGGGAACTGATTACTTTACCAAAAGGATTGAGGCTGAACATTTATCCAATATAGCCGCGGGAATTTTTTGAAGTTTATAATCAAATATATAGTCAGTCACTTTGGGCTTCCAAACAATAAAATTTCCGACAATGGGACCTGGTTTAAAAGTGAAAAATTCACTCACTTTTATGAAAGGAATGGAATAGTAAAGAGTTTTTCTTTAGTATCCTATCCAAAAGCTAATGGAGCAATAAAAGCTGCAAATAAAACCATTAAAAATATTTTGAAGAAGCGATTGGACAAAGGAAAACGAATTTGGTAGAAGAACTCCTACTTATTTCATGATCATATAGGACTTCTTCGAAAACAGCCACAAAACATACCCCATTTTCATTAACACATGGATTCAAATCAACGTTATCAGTCGAATTGGGAATCCCATCGCATCGAAGAATTGCATTGCCTATTAATAAATCAAGAGATTAAAAAGGAAACTTTAGACTTGATTAATGAGTTATGAGACCAGGCCGCGCTAAGAATAATGGAATATCAAAGAAGGACTAACAAATATTACAAGTCAAAGGTAAAAACAACAGCCTTCCAAAAAGATGATTTAGTAGTTAGAAAAGTAACGACAAACACACGAAATCCAATAGATGGACCACTAGGACCAAATAGGAAGGGCCCTTAGTCATTCACGAAGTAATCCCACCATGAACCTATTATCTAAGTAGACCTAATGACAACATAATAGCAACAACTTGGAATGCCGAGCAATTAAAACCTTACTTTACAATTTTAGATGAATAAAGAGATAAAGGATTATCAAGGGTCTATCCAGACATATTTTCCTCGAATTGAGATGTATTATGCATGACTTCTTTCCTAGCCTGACGAGGTAAAGGAGATATGTATAGCAAACATACACCTCATGTCTAGTAGAGGATCAATTTAAGCCTTTGGTCCACTTCTACACCTGCCCAAAGCACCCATCCAAGGACTGATAGTTAATTTAAGCCTTTGATCCCACTTCTATGCCTTGCCAAAGCACCCACCCAAGGAGTGATGGAAAATCTACGCCTTTGGCTCCGCTTCTAGCCTGGCCAAAGCACACATCTAAGGAGTGATGATCAATTTAAGCTTTTGGTCCCGCTTCTACGCCTAGCCAAAGAGATCATCTAAGGAGTGATAGTTAATTAAGTTTTTGGTCCCGCCTCAAACTCTGGTTAAAGATACAACCAAGGAAGCTATAATTTTTTTTAAAATCTTTTGGTCCGAACCATCTAAGATAATCACACAAGAAACATCAATCAAAGAAGTAATAATAAAAAAGAGAAAAGATTATTCTGTGAGAAATGCGGATTAAGGATCTTAAGGCTAGAATTAACACTAGAGGGGGGGTGAATAGTGTTTTAAGAAATTTGTTAATCTTTTTGAGTTTATCTAACTTTATTAACAATGTATACACTAATTAGACACAGATATGAACACAGAATCAAACACAGATGCAAATATAAAGTAAAAGCAGTAAAGGAAAAACACACCGGATTTTATACTGGTTCGGAGTTACCCTACATGCAGTCCCGCACAACTAAGTACGGATTTCCTTTCAAAAGCAATTCAACAATTACAACCCTCGATTTCAAGGCTACGAGGTACACCCTCCAGAATACCAATCCTCTGGGTAGGGATACTTGATTTCCGGGGCAACAAGTTCACCCAATTGATTTCTAAGGCTACAATCACACCTTTTCTCGCTTGATTGATTTCAAAGGCTACAATCACACCTTTTCTCACTAGATAGATTACAAAGAAGCCTATAACTCTAAATAGCACTAAGAACCTTGTAGAGATAGTGATGTAGAATCAAACTAGAAGTAATCGAGTATGGTTCGATGTTGATTTCGGCAGAGTAATGGTATGATTTTGTAATAAGAAATGTGGAAGATGAAGAGGAGTGAAAATCAGAAAAATATGATTGAAAATTCGTTGAAACTGACCCCTATTTATAGAAAACCAACAGCCATGACCATTCATGAAGAGTTATGACGAATAGACACTTCTTTTGAAATTTGAATTTGAACTTCAACTGTCACTATGTCGACATACTACCTAGGGGCATGTCGACATCCCTCAGCTAAAAATGATAATTTGAATTTCTATAAAAACAATATTTATCTTATATAAAAACTATCTAAAACTTTATAAATATACTTGAATATAGTTGAAATTCATAAGTAAATATAAAGAACAATATATACATAATTTAACTATAATTTTATATTTAAATCTAAGTATAAATATTAAAAGTTAAATATATTATTTGAAAAGACATTTAAAATTAGGAGTATTTTGACTTTGAAATTAAAGATGTTTTGAGGCTAAAATTATTTAAAATCGGGATAGAGAGTTTTGAATCTTTTAAAAGGAAAGTTTTGAAATCATTTTGAAAACAAGATAATTTTGTAAAATCATTTGAATTAAAATTAGTGGATACAAAACAATGTCCTACTAGATTTTCGTAGGTTCCATCCTACTTAGGGTTCCATCCCTTTAACGGGCTCGAAGTGGATTCCATTCCACGAATAAATTGGATATTAAGATGCCAGTGCTTTTCTACAAGTTTTAACAAATATTCCTAATAAAACAGACTTAACCTTAAACTCTTGATAATCTTGATACTCATGAGTCTTCTATCTCTGTATCTTGAATCTCTATACTGTACAGTCTTCATTCTTGATACCTGCATGGTTAGATCCTGCAAATACATATATATATCTAAACTTGTAACGTTAGTATTTCTATTTTATAATATATTCTAAGGTTGTTGTCATCAAAACCATCATCTCAAGGACTAACAATCTCCCCCTTTTTTATGATGACAACCTTTGTTTATAAAATATCACTTCTATCCTAATAACTCCCCCTAAAACTAACAACTCCTAACAACTCCCCCTTAATCTATGTCTAACTATCCTATTTTATACTTCTCCCCCTTTGTCATCAACAAAAACCATATAACTCTATATAACTCTATATAACTTTATATAACTCTATATAACTCCCCCTGAAACTAAGACTACATTACTTTGTGATTATAATGATAGTGTTATCATACATAATCAGTACTTAACTAAAATATAATCCTAAACTATTAACTATCCTAACTAAGAATTCACAATTATACTAACACATATAAGAATACGAGTTTATTTATTATGAATATGGTTGTATTTACATTTGTGATTAAAAACATAAAAACATAAATAACAGAAAGAAAGAGAAGAAACTAATGTGTGTTTCTGATCATAGGGGATTTATGAATCGAACGGTTTGGATAGTGGAAACAGAAAATTCCACGTTGTTCGACAAGATTCCCATTTTTATCAAAACACACTTCTCCAACGCATACCACTTGGTCATTATCCTCCTCGTGTGCTTCTTCCATTGGTTCTTCTTCTTCTTATTCGATGACCTCATGTTCTTGATTGAGTGAAGAGTCTTCATCGATCAAGATAGGGTTGGCCTGGTTATCCATTAGGAATTTTTGTAAATTCCTAAGAATCTTCCCTTGCCTTTCTTGCTCTTTCGCCATACGAAGTTGAGTCGCTTGAATTTCAGTCAACATCTGAAGAGTATCCTTCATAGACTCCTCTAATTTAGTAACACGTGCAAGAGTGGAGCATTGGAGTGGACCAGAAGTAGGAGAGGGGAATAAGAAAGTTGGTTTTATGTTTGATTTAGAGGAAGATGCCATTATTTTATTTATTTCAGAATAGAAATTGAAGAGAAACCAGAGAGAATGAATAAGAATTCGAAATAGAGAAGAATATATAACTAAATTTTTGAATTTTGGTGAGAAAAAAATTTTAAAAAATAAAATCGTTATATGTCGACATGGGTCTAGTGGGTATGTCAACATGGTCCTTGTATTTTTACCTTTTTAATTTATTTTGAATTAATTTTAATTATACTCGTTATTTATATTTTATATTTCAGTTAAAGAACAAATACCTAATTCTCTTCTTAATTTAGTAAATGTAGATTCATTTAAGGGTTTTGTTAGAATATCAGCAATTTGATTTTCAGAATTGATATAGTCGAGAGTAATTACTTCTCTACTTATATTATCTCTGAGAAAATGGTGTCTGATATCAATATGTTTAGTTCGAGCATGATGAGTAGGATTTTTAGATAAATTTATTGCACTAGTATTATCACAATAAATTGGCGATTTTGAGATATTTAATCCAAAATCTCTTAAAGTTTGTTGCATATATATTACTTGAGAACAAGCCAAAGCAGCAGAAATATACTCTGCTTCAGTTGTTGATAAAGAAACTGTATTTTGCTTTTTACTAAACTAGAAAACCAGAGAATGTCTTAAAAAGTGACAAGTTCCACTTGTACTTTTTCGATCTGATTTACAACCAGCGTAATCAGCATCACAGTAAGATATTAAATCAAATGAATCATTTTTAGGATAAAATAAGCCATAATCAGAGGTGTGTTTAATATATCTTATAATACGTTTTACAGCTTTTAAGTGAGTTTCTTTAGGATGAGATTGATATCTTGCACAGAGACATACACTATGCATGATATCAGGTCTACTAGTAGTGATCCAATCATTCCTCTATACAACTTTTGATCTACATCTTTCGAGAGATCTTCTTTACTAAGGTACTCATTGGTTGCCATGGGAGTGGGTTTTCCACTCGCAATAGTCAAACCAAATTTACTAACTAGGTCTTTAGCATATTTTTCCTGACTAATAAAAATACCATTATCTAACTGTTTTATTTGCAATCCTAGAAAGAAGTTTAATTCACCCATATGACTCATCTCAAACTCTTTTGTCATTATTTCAGAAAATTCTTTATTCATTTCGAAGTTAGTTGAACCAAAAATGATATTATCTATGTATACTTGAACTAGTTGAATATCATTTTTATTTCTTTTAATAAAAAGAGTATTATCTATTTTACCAATTTCAAAATTTGATTGTAATAAATAAGATCTTAGTCTATCATACCAGGCTCTAGGAGCTTGTTTTAGACCATATAAAGCTTTCTTAAGTTTGTACACATGGTTTGGTAAATTTTCATCTTAAAAAGTGGTGGTTGTTCAACATATACTTCTTCTTTTACAAATCCATTTAAAAATGCACTTTTAACATCCATTTGAAATAATTTGAAATTATTATGATTTGCGAAAGCAAGTAGAATCCTAATGGCTTCTAATCTTGCTACAGGAGCAAAGGTTTCGTCACAATCTATACCTTCTTCTTGACAATAACCTTGGGCGACTAATCTTGCTTTATTTCTAACGACCTCACCTTGTTCATTCATTTTATTTTTATAGACCCATTTAGTTCCAATTATAGTTTTATCTTCTGGTCTAGGAACAAGTTCCCAAACTTCATTTCTAGTGAATTGATTTAATTCTTCTTGCATAGCCAAAATCCATGAATCATCAGTTGATGCTTCTTTAGGATTTTTGGGTTCAATAGATGATATAAAAGCTACATTACTCATTTGACTTAGTTGATTTCTAGTTTTAACAACAGATTGCATATCTCCAAGTATATTTTCTATAGGGTGATCTTTAAAAGTCTAATCCTTTTATTAGGATGATTTAATTCATTATTAGTTTCAGTTGACTCTTGGTTTTGAATAATTAAATCTTCTTCATCATTTGTAATTTCAAAATCTTTTAAATTTTCATCAAACGAAACATGCATTGTTTCTTCGATGGTGTTAGATCTCAAATTAAAAACTCTATAAGCTTTACTTCTATTAGAATATCCGATAAAGATTCCTTTGTCGGATTTAGGATCAAATTTATCCAAATTATCTTTTGTATTTAAAATAAAACATTTACTTCCAAAAATTCTAAAGTATGATACCTTAGGTTTCTTTCCATTAAGAAGTTCATAAGGTGTCTTATCAGTTAAAGGTCTAATTAAAATTCTATTCAAAATATAACAGGCGGTAGCAACAGCTTCTGCCCAAAAGTGTTTTGGTAAATTACTATCTGAAAGCATAGTTCTCGCACACTCTTGTATCGTTCTATTTTTACATTCAACTACTCCGTTTTGTTGTGGAGTTCTTGGAAATGAGAAATTGTGAGTTATTCCCTTCTTATTGCAGAATTCCTTAAACTTTTCATTTTCAAATTCACCACCGTGATCACTACGAATAGTTATAATTTTTAAAGATAATTAATTTTGAATCCTTTTTGTAAAGTTTTTAAAACATTCAAAAGTATCACTTTTATGTTTCAAAAATATTGTCCATGTAAATCTAGAATAATCATCTACAAATACAAAAACATATTTACTATGATTTATTGACAAAATTTGAGATGGACCAAATAAATCAAGATGAAGTAACTCAAGGGGTTCTGAAGTTGAAATCATAACTTTTAATTTAAAGGAACTTTTTCTAAGCTTTCCTAATTGACATGCATCACATAAACTATCTACTTTAAAATTCATTTTAGGGAGACCTCTTACTAGATCATGTTTTGACAGTCTAGATAAGAGTTTGAAATTCAAATGTCCAAATCTCTTATGCCAAATCCAAGGGTCACTTGTATTTGCCAAAAGACATAGGTTATCATTTGAAACTTTCATACTAAGAATATAAATATTCTTTTTCCTAGTTCCCTCAAATATTATGGTTGAGTTATTATCTTCAATATGACATTTATCTTTTTCAAATTTAATTTTATATCCTTTATCACATAGTTGACTTATACTTAGCAGATTGTGTTTTAATTCTTAACTAGCAAGACATTAGTAATAATAGGAGTTTCAGAGTTACCGACATTGCCGATGCCAATCACGTATCCTTTCGAGTTGTCTCCAAAGTTAACTAGTCCTCCGTCTTTGTATATAACATTATTCAGCATATCTGGATTACCAGTCATGTGTCTAGAGCAACCACTATCAAGTATCAACTTATTCCTTTTGATCTGCAAAGATTGTCCATTGTGGATTGATTCCTCAATACCCATAAAGCATCTTTCCTGCACATTATAAAATTTGGGTAGACAACTAGAATTTGAATAACATTCATATGCAGACTCATGAAACAATGATGATTTAAACAATTCTAAACTAGTTTTAATAGATTTTTCAAAACTAGCCATTTAAAAAACTTTTTCAAAATTCAGATTATGAAACTTTTGAAAACATTGCTCCGATACCAAATGTGAGAAATGCGGATTAAGGATCTTAAGGCTAGAATTAACACTAGAGGGGGGTGAATAGTGTTTTAAGAAATTTGTTAATCTTTTTGAGTTTATCTAACTTTATTAACAATGTATATACTAATTAGACGCAGATATGAACACAGAATCAAACACAGATGCAAATATAAAGTAAAAGCAGTAAAGGAAAGAACACACCGAATTTTATACTGGTTCGGAGTTACCCTACATCCAGTCCCGCACAACTAAGTACGGATTTCCTTTCAAAAGCAATTCAACAATTACAACCCTCGATTTCAAGGCTACGAGGTACACCCTCCAGAATACCAATCCTCTGGGTAGGGATACTTGATTTCCGGGGCAACAAGTTCACCCAATTGATTTCCAAGGCTACAATCACACTTTTTCTCGCTTGATTGATTTCAAAGGCTACAATCACACCTTTTCTCACTAGATAGATTACAAAGAAGCCTATAACTCTGAATAGCACTGAGAACCTTGTAGAGATAGTGATGTAGAATCAAACTAGAAGTAATCGAGTATGATTCGATGTTGATTTCGGCAGAGTAATGGTATGATTTTGTAATAAGAAATGTGGAAGATGAAGAGGAGTGAAAATCAGAAAAATATGATTGAAAATTCGTTGAAACTGACCCCTATTTATAGAAAACCAACAGCCATGACCATTCATGAAGAGTTATGACGAATAGACACTTCTTTTGAAATTTGAATTTGAACTTCAACTGTCATTGTGTCGACATACTACCTAGGGGCATGTCGACATCCCTCAGCTAAAAATGATAATTTGAATTTCTATAAAAACAATATTTATCTTATATAAAAACTATCTAAAACTTTATAAATATACTTGAATATAGTTTAAATTCATAAGTAAATATAAAGAACAATATATACATAATTTAACTATAATTTTATATTTAAATCTAAGTATAAATATTAAAAGTTAAATATATTATTTGAAAAGACATTTAAAATCAGGAGTATTTTGACTTTGAAATTAAAGATGTTTTGAGGCTAAAATTATTTAAAATCAGGATAGAGAGTTTTGAATCTTTTAAATGGAAAGTTTTGAAATCATTTTGAAAACAAGATATTTTGTAAAATCATTTGAATTAAAATTAGTGGATACAAAACAATGTCCCACTAGATTTTCGTAGGTTCCATCCTACTTAGGGTTCCATCCCTTTAACGGGCTCGAAGTGGATTCCATTCCACGAATAAATTGGATATTAAGATGCCAGTGCTTTTCTATGAGTTTTAACAAATATTCCTAATAAAACAGACTTAACCTTGAACTCTTGATAATCTTGATACTCATGAGTCTTCTATCTCTGTATCTTGAATCTCTATACTGTACAGTCTTCATTCTTGATACCTGCATGGTTAGATCCTGCAAATACATATATATCTAAACTTGTAATGTTAGTATTTCTATTTTATAATCTATTCTAAGGTTGTTGTCATCAAAACCATCATCTCAAGGACTAACATATTCAACTAAATGTATCAAAGAACTGCAATAACCAAAGAAAGAACTTAAAGTGCTAACCAAAGGTAGAAGCCGAATTAAGCTAAAGCATAAGTAAGCTTCTATGGGGTAGCAAGTATTACACCCTAATTTTTTCAAAAAAATAGAAACACGTAATCAAGTATCAAAGAAAAGCAAGCAATCACAAATCAAAGCTATCATAAGACGATATAATAAGAGTCGTTGCAAGTTGAGGTATTGAGGATATTGCAAGTCGAAATGATCATAGCCATTGTAGGTTAATGCGAATAAGCTATCGCATGATGAAATGACCAAAGCCGTCATAGGTTGAAAACATTGAAGCCATTGCAAGTTGATATGACTAAGCCATCATAAGCAAGTAAAGTCAAGACTATAGCAAGATGGTATAAACAAGCTATCTCATGTTTAGAAAGCTAAAGCCATCACAAATTTATGAAATCAAGTCAACGTAGGTTGATCAATGTTGTCACATGATGAAGTTAAGAGAAGTTACCACATGCCAGAAGAGCTAGAACTTTCATATTTTGACCTTGTAAGTTATTGCAGGATGAGGGATATCACATGTTGATCCAATAAAGTTATCAGATACTGACAACATCAAAGCCATCGCAGATTGAAGCAATTGAGCGATCGCATATTGACAACATCAGAGCCATCATAGATTAAAGCAATTGAGCTATCACATATTGATAACATCAAAGCCGTCATAGGTTGAAGCAATTGAGCTACCACAAGTTCAAACAACAAGGCCATCTCAAGTTGATAAGAATAAACTATCGCACATTAATGAACCCATAGCTATCGCATGTTGATGAAGATACCATCGCATGACGATAAATGTACCAGAAAAACAACTCTCTCTAGGACACGTGGCATTCCCTAATTAGATCAAACGTGCCACGTTGTCATGAAGAGATTGAAGAACAAGTCGTGTCAAATCGGCACCATACCATGTTAGTAAAATCTTAACCATCTATTTCTTATGAGTACCAAGTGTTGAAAATCTAAGGACTCGAATTATCTATAAATATGCATGTAGCACTTACTAAGAAAAGACGATTTTCAAATTGTACTTCTTCATCAATTCATTTTTCTCATGCATGAATAAAGAACTTGACTTTGGGACTTTAATGACTGATTATATCAAATCCAAATTAGGAATTTGTGACTAAGTACTTGAACAACTACCTATTTGCATACTTGACTATTTGAGGACATAGCGACTTGCCTACTTGCCCAAGAGTCCAACCTCTTGCTCAAGTACAATTAACTCAACTTAATTAGGCATATAAATTAGGACCAAATTTTAGCCTAACAATATTCATTAATTAATCAAAAAAAATTAAATAAAGTATTATTTTAATTAAATTAATTAGATTGGATCTAACACAAACCATTGGACTTCATAGGACCAATATGATCCAGAATAGGGAAAAATATACCTATTTCGCCCATTGTAGACTGACCCAGTTCCATCGGTAGGATTATTCCATTAGTGGGCACTATCAAACTAAACTCTTATGTGAGTAGAATTACATCTACGAGATCGAGAAGATCTAATTTTGTTAGAATGCCCAGAATTGATCTATAAAAATGACTTGTTCCATGTCTAATAAACCCGATTAAGTTGTGTGGAATGGTGTCGAGATAACATGTAATATCCCCCATTTTGATGCTCGAAACTAAGCGCTACGAATTCTATAGTCATCCATAGTATTAATTTTCAGTAACAAAACTCAGCTATGTTAATCATATCAATAATCATAAGCATATGAATATGAAATTTTTTAAACAAATTTAATAACAA
This sequence comes from Allium fistulosum, assembly GCA_030737815.1. Taxonomy (NCBI): domain Eukaryota; kingdom Viridiplantae; phylum Streptophyta; class Magnoliopsida; order Asparagales; family Amaryllidaceae; genus Allium; species Allium fistulosum. The sequence continues at coordinate 907,160,591 of CM060908.1, forward strand.
GTTTCCATATTTCATTTCACAAATAAGATTTCATATTCATTATATAATCTCAGTCAATCCCACGTTCAAAGAAAATATAATTATTACAAATACTCTAAGAGCTACATATGAAGATGCCCCTTTGGTTGATCATGACATACTACTAATTGACAGTTATAATTTCTATCATTACATCCATCCAAATAGAATGAACTATATAGTGGATTAAATAGATCTCCTAATATAGCTAGCTTGCCTCCTTCACGTCTTCGGAAGCTTATTCGCCTAATTGCAAATCCGAAACCCCTTACTCCCGAGCTACTCAAACGAGTACCACAGAGTTTAAGGGGAAATTAAAAGCTCCTAATAATAGCTAGCTTTCCTCCTACATGTCTCCGTAAGCTTATTCGTCTAACTGAAAACCTGAAAACCCTACTCCCGGCCTACTCAAATGAGCACCTTAGAGTTTAAGGAGAAAAACAAAAACTTCGGGTCAGACAAACAGTCCGGTGTGAATAATAACCTACCATCTCGAACTAAATAGATATATAGCGAGACCACACCACCGAGTAGAACGAGTTTTCCCCTCACTAGTATCTTAGCTAAAAAAATCAACCATATATTGTGCTCCTACATCCACAATGATTAAAACATAATAACATAATCATATGTAGGTATGCAATGAAGTAAGTCTGACTCATCTGTCAATTTAGGGTTATATCCACCCTATGTTCGCATATTTTCACAAAACTGATTATTTGTCTTAACTCATAGTTTTCCTTGGGTCACTATGAACCTATTAGTTTTCATGGGTTGACTAATATCCTGTCAAAATTCTTAGGGACTACCTGTCTTGAATCATAATTTTCATGGGATCACTAAGAACCTATTGGCTTCCACCAATAACACTTTCCAATTATAGTTTTCATGTGATCACTATGAACCTATTGGGATTCTCCAATAATATCTCTCAAATCATAGTTTTCATGGGATGACTGCGAACCTATTGGACTCTTCCAATACCATATATTCAAATCATAGTTTGCATGTGATCACTAGGAACTTATTAGATATCTCCAATAACAGTACTCAAGCTATAGTTTTCATAGGATGACTATGAACCTAATCGACCCTTCCAATATCATATCTCAAATTATAATCTTTTGATCGGTCTGGGCATCCTACACCTTTGATCTACCTGATCTCATGGATGCTATTCTACTCACTCAGGAGTTAAATCTGATTATACTTACTAATGGGTCAACCTACTAGTTATTCTGCCCTTAAATATCCCAAAATGCAGTTATGGGTCATGATAATGTGAGTATGACGATAATAATCATGCAAAATAACCGGTCAAATAACAGTGTGAACATATATCATCCATCATCCAAATATGTTCAATCAATTGACACCTTATAATTACTTAATCTTAAGTAGTAGCTCTTTTTGGTAATTTCATATCAAAACTTAGGCTAGGAAATAATTTATTCCCTGAAAACATTTATCATTATATATGATTAATCCCCTTACTTCATATTTAAAATGAGGAATATATGGCCTCTTACTTTACCAATTTCTCATACCAATTTATAATCCATTTTAATATTGTCATGCGTACTTTTGGTATTAATATGAGGACATTGCACCTCTTTATTATAGAGCATAACACCATAAAATAGAATATGTTCATCATTGAAAACTTGCGGCATCAATATGGCCGACATGTGACGTCGCACCCCTTCATATAAAAGCTTTTAACATAATTCTGGTTTTATAATAAGACTATAATGGCAAGATTAATGTGGTCGTAACATATAAATTTTATAGGTCATCGAACCCATTAAATATAGCCTTTAATACATAAAACACATAAAAGCTGACATTGATGACATATGACATCGATATCATAAACTATTTATATCGAGCGTTTTATAAACAATAAGGGCGATATTGATGACTTCCGACATTAATGCCATAAAACAGTTGATTAGGATTTCATAAATATGAGCTACTATGCCGCTATAAAATAGTATACCGCAGTTGATAACATGCGGCATTATTGCCATTTTATATCAATGCTAGAAGTATGTAGATATGAGCAGTATTGATGCCATAATACTTCTATCTCGTAAGTAATACTAGCGGCATCATTGCCTTAGACTATGGTGTCAAATAGGAAGCATGTGGTATAAATTTAATAATTCTAAAAACTATCGGCATTGATAACTCACGACATCAAAATCATGTACCCATGAGATGCGGTATTCCCACAACGTCAATGGCAGATGCATGACTTAATGCATCACATACTTACGACATAAGTATCACATGCATTGCTTCATTTCAATGCCGCCTACTTTCGATATCACTCACAACTGTAAAGTGATACCGCTTGTTATTAATGCCGAACGTCATGGCAATGTCGCATATCAATGACATTGTCGTAATTGTCATAAAAACTGTTTTATTTCTATTAAAAGCAATTCCTTTTTATCAACTTTTATTCTTTATCAAATTTCTATTGGTCAATAATATATTTTAGCCAAATCTTTTCAGAAAAACCACCGCACTTGTTTTTCTTTTCCAAAAAAAATTCCACACCCATCAAATAATATTAATTATTTAATATTTATTTATAAGTTTTTCCAACTTAATAAATTCATATAAAATCATAATCTCTTGGGAAAAATCCAAAAAAATCATCAAAATTTAGAGTTGACATATTTTTTAACATATAAAAATTTCAGGACCAAAATCATTATTTAATTATTTTTAATAATTACCCAAGATAAATGTTCTTTCTTCCTTAGGAAATTCATAAAATATTCTCATTAATTTGGAAAATTATGAAATTAAAATATCATCTTCAAAATTATGTTTTACACGACATACTCAAAAATTAAATCATTTGAAGATCATAAACTAAGGTTTTGATCATAAACCTATCATAATATTTTCATAAAAATTCTAATAATTCATTATGTAACCAACCAACGGTAAAATCAAACATGGCACATCGTATCATCATCAATGAATCAAACCAAAATGAGATGGTTTATTATTACTCGCCTAAAATTAGATGTTGGAGTTGAGATTTGATTTAGTTTCCCTAAGCTTTGCCTTTTGAATCCCCTTTGATTTCTTCTTCCTTCTACCTTGGTTAATGGCCGGCCCTATTTCCTCTTTGTGATTGTTTATGAATGTAAAATGAGAATGAATGAGAGGGTGAGGGTTTAAGGGATAAAAGAAAGATCTATTCCTAATTTTCCCTCCTCGTATATTCTTTTATATGTTAAGTATTAAAACAATCTTATTAGTTAATTAGTTAAGGCCTAACCCAGTTAATTATCAAATCCCATCATTCTTATCTTACTACACATCACATTATTATATTTTATTTATATAATTAAATCTCATGAATAATGTTAATCAAAATTAGGGGTGTTACAGTTATCTTGGTTATTAAGGTCAATGGTTCTAATGCGTAGGGCTTTGCCAATAGTGAGGCTAAATTTTGTATGTACACATCTAGGAGTCAAATGAGGAGGCCTGTTAATATTTCTTATGTCACGGGGTATCTTGGTATCCTTATAGGAACGAAAACCATTGGTTTTATTTTATTTTGACCTAAGTCAGCCCGATAGGTTTTTAGTTGGCCTGTGAAAACTAGTAGATTTGTAGAGACTTTGTGAAAACTATATCGATGTAATGACATCTAATGGGATAGGTAGATGCGGGGAATGTGTAACCCTTGGACACATTCATCTTTAACCCATTTTGGATGATGCTATGTTATATTCTAACCGTAGTGGTTGCACATGGGTGAGGAGAGCACAATGTGTTAAGCTTGTCTCGTCCTTCCTAATGGATGATATGTTGACATTTTGGTTGTTAAGATACCAATGAGGGGAAAAATCATTCTGCTCAGCGACAGGTATCACTATGTATTTATTTTGATTTCCCCTTAAACTTTCGAGTACTCATTTGAGTAGGTCGAGAGTAAGGATTTTCAAGTTTTGTGTGAATAAAACTTTCCAGGAATGTACGTGAGGCAAGCTAGTATTAATTTTTATTCAATCCACTATGTAGCTAAGTCACATATGTATGTATGTAATGATGGAGATTTAAAACTGACTTTAGTTATCATTCTAATCACTTAAAGGGCATCATCATATGTTGCTTTTGAAATTATATTTTGTAATTATAATATTTTATCCAAACGTTGTAATCATGAGGTTATGTAAGAGACATGTAATGAATGAATGAAATTGTTTGATGAAAAAAAAATTAAATTCTTATGCTCTTTATGTTTATGATACCATAACTAATCTCATTTTGACGCTAAAAAAGAATACTAACGATGACCACAACATCATTAGTGCTATTTTTGAATCTCAAAATAGGGGTTGTTACAAAAAAAATTCAATTTTTTGGTAACGAACTCATCACATCAAGGCTTGTGTCTCGACATTAACCTTCTAATTCGTAGTTGCCAATTGATTGACAAATATTTCAAAGTTATTAAGGTGCTCTCTGATTGACCCACCTTCTTTAAAATTCATATTTGCCAATACCAACCTTCTCGTAAGCAAAATCTTGTTTGATGTAGAGTTCTTTGTGTAAATTCCTTCCAACTTCTTCCAGACCTCAAAAGCAGATGTTTCATAGGTAACAATATGAAACATCGTATTTTTCATAAAGTATCTAATAACACCAACCGTCTTTCTATCCATTATTTCCATTTATCCTCCATTATACTCTTTGGACTCTTCCTCTTTTTCTTTGATGGGTCAGTGAAGATCATTGAGATACAAGTGATCTCCCATCCTCCCCTTTCAAATACCCAGTTCTTTCCATTCAATTTTTCCATGGATATTTTCTGCATCACAAAAAAGAAACCCTCTTCGGGAATATTTATGTAGTCAACTCTGATATCAATCGTTGGGTTTTTCTTTAGGATTCATACACAATTAGATTTGAGAAAGATAAGAAGTGAAAAAATAACGATAGACAAATAATTTTCTTTAAAACTTAATTAAACTCTCCAAAACAAATACAAAACCTTAATCTGAGAAGTACGAGACCCAAAATAAAAAACCTAAAACAATAATTTTCTTAATCTAAAAGAAAATCGATGTCTCCATTTGTAACAACCAATTACTTGGTGAGCAATTGGTCAAGTCACCGTGTATATGGCAAAAAATAAATTGTTGAATTCAATTTGTGAGGGGAGCATGTTATCTTTTATTTTAATATGCATATTCAAATATGCAATATTAATTTCGACTAGGTGAATATATGATTTTCTTTTTAAAGTTGATTTCCTCGAAATCAGAGTATTATGAAAATGTTTGATGTTATTGGATTAAATTGTTCACTGAATATTTAGCAAATTCTACAGCTTTAATGTCTACTGCTACTGGAATGAAAAATGCAACTTAGGATTTTTATTGATTGGGTTTAAACCATGAAATATATTGATTGGGTTTAAACCATGAAATATTGATCGGGTTAAACCATTAAATAAAAGTGGCATATGTATACTTTAGTGGCATCTCAATGTATCACGGTCGGGTATTCATTTTATGTAACATTCTCAGTGCGTGAACAGAATACATATTGCAATGTTTAACGTTTTTGTTTGAATTTGCTTCTAAAAACGTACTATGTGATGTTTTAATTGTTCCAGTTCACATAATTTAAACCAACCAGGCTTCTACAAACATTTTATCAAAGTAGATTCTACAGACTTTCGGACGATTGAAATTTACCCAAGCACATTATTTTTCCACTTCTACCAACACAAAGTTGAATACGATCACCACGTTGTAAACTGCATGCGTTTCCAGTATATCTAAGTTGGTCGGTTATGCGAACACAGAATAAAGTCACAAATTTATAACAACAAAATTTAAGCTTACACAACGTCATGAACAAATCAGGTATCTAAAGTTAATAGCTTTAAAAACAAGAATAAAATAAGCAATAAGCAGTCATTGTCTGGATAGTTCCTACTTCTATGTTCTTTGATTTTACAACAAGATGAATTCTTGATAACAGCTATAAGGTTACTACACACTCTATATATATCCTTCATTCAGTCCACACTTCTCTAAGAAGTTTGAACCGTGCATTTGTGTGCACTTTTTCTTTAAAAATATCATTTTCTTTGGATGAATTTTCTCTATTAATGGTCTTGTTAACAATGGATTTAAGCGGCGAATCCAAATCATCCAAATCATCATCGCTTGTATACCCTTTTCTCCGTAAGATTGAAGCATTTCTACCTAGAACAATTTTTCCATTCACATCTGCTACCTTGTTTGCCACATCAGAAGGCGAAGGAGGTTTGTACAGAACTGGAGTAGCTAAATATGGGAATATGTTGTTTCGATCTTTTTCTGATTGGCTAAGCTCCAACAGACTCTGTAATTGTAAAAACAATAAACAATTACATTTGCTTCGAATTAATTTCATAGTAAATATAAGCCAAGCTTTCAACAGACTAACAGAGAGTAAATGTTCAACTGTGCAGCATAGCAAAAAGGAAAAATAATAACTAGAGACTGTACCTCAGCATTTAAATCCTCGAGAACGATACCAGGAACATGATCCGGGCAGAACTCATCAGGTGTGAAATTACATAATATCCTTGTGATTAAGGACAGATTAATTGAAGGACATATCTGCATATAATATAATATCAGAAATTAGGTTTGGCAACGGCTGCTAAACTTGCATATAACATAATATCAGAAATTTGGTTTGGCAACGGCTGCTAAACTTGCATATAACATAATATCAGAAATTTGGTTTGGCAACGGCTGCTAAACTTGCATATAGCATAATATCAGAAATTTGGTTTGGCAACGGCTGCTAAACTTGCATACAACATGATATCAGAAATTAGGACAGATTAATCAACCTCTTTTCTGATGTCTTTGTCAATAAGCATGTCTTTAGGAAGCATTAAAAGGTCACTGAGTTCGTTAAGAAGTGCAAAGGATTTCGATCCAGTGTTGGCTCTCTTGGTGTCATAATGCTCATTGGTTTCTTCAACGTCTTTTGTGCAATCTTCAGAATCTAGGCCAAAGAAATCTGATAAACATCTAGACCAGTTTCCAATCTGCAAAACACCAAATCCATAATTATTATTACTATTATTTTGAGAGAAAAAAGGAGTGGTTATAAAAGCATTGCCTCGTACCATACATATTAGTTCATGTTCGGCAACAAAAGTACTGAATTACATAAAAGAAACCATACATGTTGCATCTAATTCAGAACGTTGTCTAACGTTACTTCTGAAAAAAAGAAGAAGGCAACAATAGTGCAATTAAACAGTACATTTGATGTATTCAATGAGAATCCACTATCTTAGCATCAAATCTAATGATATATAAAGGATATCATGAACGTTGTATATGATATAAACATTTACAGCAACAGCGGCAACCATACACTCTAAATCTTAACTTGTAAAAGTATAAATAGAATGGTGTGATTCTTACTGAATTTTTAAGCTGTGCACCGGATCCAAAGCTTAGGTCTCCAGCTGGGATGGGCAAAACTTTTGAATCAACAATTGGATCTGATATCGGGTCTGTTGGCATCTCAGTAGCAGATTCACGTAATATAGCATTAAACATTGCAACATCTAATCTGGAGACACATTCTTCCATCACCTGAATAGTTAATGAAAAATGGAAAGTAGTTAATGAAAAATGAAAATTAGTGATCCAAAAGAAGTTAACACAAGGATAAGTACCCAGATATAACATATTTTCATTTCAGTTAAGGCTAAATGTTCTGTTATACTTTTAACTACCTTTTCATTATTTCGTGCATATAATCTAAAGATCAGTATTCTTCCTCCATTCCTTTTAAATGACATGTTAGAGGTTTTTACATTGTTTCATTTTTATTGTTAAAATAATATCAATAATAAAACTTAGAAGTATTAGATCACATTAATTGATGGTGATCTTTAAATGATCAACGGATCCCATTGTGCTTATTTAAGCATTGAAGCATGAGGAAGTACAAAATTTCTTATGAATCTTGTTTAAACTTTTAACCATAAAACACAGCTAAACAAATTCAGAAGAACATATGTATTTTTTAACGCAAAACAAGTTTAGGAAATAAGTTCAATGCAAACTTTTACTTTATGTGGGTCTAGAAAGTATGCTCCAATCACAGCATAATTCATTTAAGATGTGTTTTGTAAGGGATTGAATAATAGCATACCATTCGTGCCAATACAGGCAAGCAGCCACACTCATGACCACTTGATCTGACAGGACAGAGTCTGGTAAATGCATCATGAAAAGCTGTATTCCATAAGTTGATTGACAAATTGCACTGATGTATATCACCTAAAGCTGGTCCTAAAGTTTTTCCCATTCCTTTCTCTGTATGCAAATTCTTTTTTGGAGATTGCATGTGCGGAGTCAAGGTCTGAAACAAAACAGAAAACAGTAATTTGCAAGCAACTTATGGTATTGATTAGAATAAATAAGTAAGTATAGTATTTTATATCACATATGCAATGCTTCTGATATGGCAGCATGAAGGAACATTTCATGAATTTTGTTTGAGATAAATAGTAGCGATACAGCATTTTTAGAAAAGCATTCAACCGGATTATATAAGAGACTAGAGAGTAACAAATTTTTCAATAAAAGATAATTCTTGGTAAGTGATGATGGCTAGTGAGCATGATGAGGTTTTCAAAAACATGCTGGTGCAGTAATTAATTTACCATATTAGCGAGAGATCATGATGGTTGATACCTCGGGCAAACTGATTCAGTTTTTATCTCTCAATTCTAACAAAACTATTACCAGGAAAATATTAGACATGCAAAAGCGACAACTTTTTTACAAGTATTATTGTTTTCTGAGTATTGTTTTACAACAAACGCAATAAAGCAACAGAGACCGGCTCTATATTAGGAGAAATTCCAGATTTTCCTATATTTCTGTATTTCCAGATAAAGGAAGAGATAGCACCATGTGAACACACATCAATTGTGCTCTCTTCCCATGTGTGAACTTACGGCAATTCCCCAGTTATTGCAGAATTGTTCCCATATGATAACAAATAATATGAGAGTAAAAGAAGCAGGAAGGGAAAAAATATTATTAGTATGTATTCAGCCTGCAATTAAGAGCAAAGTTTTATATGTGAGGTGTTATATCAGTTTAGAAATTTCACATGCGATATATAGCCTAGCAACTAGGGTAAATAAGAACATGTTGAATGAATTGCATGCATAAGAGCATCTTCAACCTTGATGTTATTACAGCACAATGTCAGTGCCACGTAGATATTTAATTTTTTTGTTCAACTTTGTTTCTCCAATGGTATTGTAGAGTAAATGTAAACGATGATGTGTCAAGGTTTTTACTAGACATTGTGAAAGAGAATGTCTAGTAGTAGACATTCTACTTCACAATTTCAATTAATAAGCACCACTAATATGATTACACATAATCAAATTTTTTAAATGTTAGTTCATTTTATTAAAATTGCATTGGAGTAAAAAAAAATTACAATTATGTAATTTGAAATGAAGTCATTCAACATGTGCTTCACAATGTTAAACAAACAATGCCACATAATTGATAAATGACATTACAACGCAAGAGGGTTGAAGATGCTCTAAGGATATTCCTCGTTAAATGATGGTCTTATGACCCAAAAAGAACATTTTGAAAAAAAATATCAGTATCAGGTATTATTAAGTGGCGATGTTAAAAACATTGATTGACATGATTCACAATACAAGAAAAATAACTCGACCATTAGAATCATTATTACAAAAAAGAGAGTTAAACATCAGTTTTCCTAACCTTTAACTAAGAGTGTTGCTAAATACACCAAAAAATGTACTAAATGTCACCTGAAAGAAAATCCCGCTTTTTTTTGCACTTTAAAATACCACCGTTAATTGTTGTCAAGACTCATTACCTCTTCCTCCTCTCAATCGAAATTAATTCAATCAAAATCAACACAATCAAGATTAACGCAGTAAATCAAAATTCACACAATCAAAAAATTCCTTAACAATGGAATTCGTTGTCTCCAACGATTTCCAAATATTCTTCATCTGATATATTCGCGCAATCAAAAATTTTATTTTGTTGTTTTTCGAAATTATTATCATTATTTGAAAATTGATTACTGTTTGCGTCAAAAATGGTCACAAACCCCAAGTGTAGTGAAAGCACCAGCGTATGAATACAAATCAACAGTATTCACACACAAAACACAGATCTAAACAAATAGCAAGCAACAATCAAGAAATAATGAACAGTGACGCGCAATTTATAGTGGTTCGGCTATCTCCGGCCTACGTCCACTTCAAAGTTTTTATCTTTTATTGATCGATGCTTCAAGATTACAATTTCCTATCGCGTAGTACAACGGATTTTATGATTATAATCTGAATCTAAGGCAGCAATGGTGATCTGGAGTAAATCTGGCAGAGTCTGGGCGTTCCTTAGCTCTCAAAATTCTCCGACCCCTTTTCTGAATGACCAGGGGGTCTATTTATAGGTGTAGGAGGCTGATATTTCGCCTAAACTGAAGGGAGACCAATTATGGCACGTGAGGGGGCCCACATGCCCGCTTTCTGGAAATCCGGGCCCACTTTGGGATCGATTCGAAGCTATGTTCGAATCGATCAAGAAATTGTCCAATCGAGCTGAAATTTGGTGTGAACATTCTTCAACATGTGCTCAAGCTACTGTGAAAATTTCATGGCATTTGGATGCGTAGATCTCAAGTTATGATCGATTCAAGTTGAAGATTTTTGCTTCCTGGAGTCGTTCGAATCGATTCGTTCGAATCGATTCGTTCGAATCGACTCTCCTTCATGTGAAGGCAACGGCGTGGCGCGCTTGCTTCGGGTCATCCCTCTTTTTTCTCCGAGTTTTACTGAGTCGTACCCGGGGTTTCAGTTGCGCTTGCTTGGTGGATTCGAAGTTATCGATTCGAAGGGGTGGTTCCTTCGAATCGATCGAATTCGCGTTCCTTCGTAACGATCGTGGAAGGTCATGGCTGATCGATACGAAGTACCCTCTGTCTTGGGATTCGAAGACAATCATGGCATGGAGTCGAGGCTCCTTTAACTGTATGGAGTCGAAGGACCCTCGTTCGATGGATTCGACGACGATGGAGTCGAAGCGAGTAGCCTTTGCGAATTCGAAGGAAGGGATGCTTAATGGATACGAAGACGATGAAGTCGAAGTCTAAAACACTTCTCCTGGATTCGAAGTCATCAGGGGAACCTTGCTGGAGTCGAGTCTGATGGATTCGACCCTAGGGGATTCGAACCATTAGGTGTGAGGTCTTTGGGTTCAAACAAAGCATTCTTCCTACCTTGTATCGATCGTATCTCCTCCGTACAAACTCCGATTAACCTGAAACTTGAAACGTAGCCTCTCCTAGTCCTCATCATCATCTCCAATCGATTCCGTCCTGATCGGAGCCCGGTCAAATTTTGACGATATCCATTGTAGCCTTGTTTCCTATTAAACTCCAATCCTGATATCCAACCAATTTATTGATATTCCAGCTTTGACCAAAAAGCGGGATAACATTTGCCCCCCAAAACATGCCTTGTGATAAGAAGGCGTGTTTTGAATAATTCCGTATCCGATGTGCAAAGACCATAGCCAATTCCATGCCTATCCGTACTCGAAGACTGAGTTATTAATCCATCCCTATCCAACAACCGAATCCAAGACCTCTCCGGGTCGATATCCAAATCCGTAACCTCTCTGGGCTCTTGCCAAGCGCAATCCACACCTGATGACCGTGGTCCAGTGTCCCTGGACGCTGAGTTAACCTCTCCGGGTTCTTGCCAAGCGCAATCCACACCTGACGACCGTGGTCCAGTGTCCCTGGACGCTGAGTTAACCTCTCCGGGTTCTTGCCAAGCGCAATCCACACCTGACGACCGTGGTCCAGTGTCCCTGGACGCTGAGTTAACCTCTCCGGGTTCTTGTCAAGCGCAATCCACACCTGACGACCGTGGTCCAGTGTCCCTGGACGCTGAGTTAACCTCTCCGGGTTCTTGCCAAGCGCAATCCACACCTGACGACCGTGGTCCAGTGTCCCTGGACGTAAGTAATGCCGTGGCTTAAGTCCTAAGCCGAATCCTGGTCACTCTGGACCCTTGTTGAGCATAGTCCATACTCGACGACCTGAAACAATAATCGATAGTAGGGGGCCTAAGTCCTAGGCCAAATCCTGGTCACTCCGATCCCTTGCCGAGTATAGTCCATACTCGACGACCTGAATGAGTCACTCTACCGCGTTCGGGCAGAACGACTCACCCCTTGCCAGGCATAATCCATGCCTGACGACCGTTTATCAAAAACCGAAAAGAATCCAATCAAGATCCAATCCAAAATCCAAATCAAATCGGAAAACCAGAAATCCATATCAAAAATCGAAACCATCATCCAAAACGGAGAAGAATCATCCGAATGAATGCCAAAACCAGGAAAACAAGCAAAATCAGGAGTTCAATCCAAACTCCAAAAAACCAAATCAGAAAACCAAGTGTCCAATCAAAAACAAAAACAGATTTCGCAAACCATGGCTTTGCAGTTAATCACCATTCAGAGCATGCCTAGGGGCTATCTCCGTCCCCATACATGTGTAAATGGCTTAGTTGCTCGCCAATGGTTTGTTACTTATTTCATATTATCCTGGTCAATGGATGACCAATCGACCATCATTCCTGGGCCTCGCACCATCTTGGCTCGAGGTAGGCGGTGGTTGCTCCTGCTCCACCGCTGCATTCCGAGCCCCAACATACTGCCTCAACTGTCCATTCCTCACATGCTCCTCAATTATGTCCTTTAAATGCCTGCAGCTGTTGGTATCATGCCCGTCTAAATCGTGGAAGAGACAATGCTTTCCTGATGCCCTCTCCCGCTCGGATGGTTCTCTCCTAGCCGGCCTCCGGTAAGGAAGGCGATTCCGAGTTTCCATGTATATCCGCTCCTGCGTCTCGTTTAATTCTGTGTATGTGGAAAACTTTGGATCCTTCCATTGCTTCCTGGTTTTTCCTGAATCGTCATCCAGCTTCCTTTTTCCTTTATCTTTATCCGAGCTTCCGTTGGATGGTCCTCCACCCCCAGTCACATTCACCTCCTTTAACTTTAAGTCCATACATGCATCTTCTTGCCGAAGGAACCTTTCAGCTTCATGGAAGAATTCCCCGAGATCCAGTGGTGGGTCACGTACTAAAGATACCTTAAAATCTGAATCCTCTCTGACTCCCGACACTACCGCCATCAAAACCATCGATGGATCCGGCCGATCCACCGAAGAAACCGCCGCATTAAATCGAGTTAAAAATGCTCTAAGCGATTCGTCCGCTCTTTGCTTTACCGATGTTAACGTCATCACGTTCTTAGGTCTTTTGATATGAACCCGAAACTGTCCCAAAAACCTGTCCACCAATTCCCTCCAAGTCTTGATAGATCCTTCTTCCAGCTGTCTAAACCACATTGCCGCTAGATCTGTCAAGTATAAAGGGAAACATCTGGCCATCACTTCCTCCGATGCCCCCAGCACTTCCATGTGTCTAGTGTATCTCATCAAGTGATCAGTCGGGTCAGCCTTTCCATTATATACTTCCACGCTAGGTAACTTGAACTTAGGTGGATTCTGAGCCATCCTGATTTCCCGAGCGAACGGACTCCTGTTCACTCCTTCCAAGTCTCTATTGATCGAACCTCCACGCATAGTCTTCCTAATGATTTCCATTAATCCAGCATTGCCTGTTAGGTGTTGCCCCCCATGCTCCCGAGGGAACTCCGGCACATATTCTTCATGTGGCTCATTAGCCGCAATGTTGGCTCTAGCCTGCTGAACTCCTTCCAAAGGTCCTTCTGCGTTGGATCCTGTGGGCCTGTCCCCAAGCCCTTGTTGATTACCTTCCGGTTCTGTATTCTGTCCTCCATTGGGTTCCGCAACCCTAGTTCCTTGTTCTACATTTGCAGTCGCTGTAGTTGGTCCAAGGTTCTGTGTTCCTGCAGCTCTCATCTGCTCAAAGAAAGTCTGCATCATATCCTGTTGACTCTTCAGCAACCTCTCATGCAATGAATTTGCCATAGCTTCCATTTCATCTCTCGTAATGTAAATCGAAGCTTGTCCTTCTCCAGCTCCGGAGGATGCCTCTTGACTTCCTCCCCGTTGGCTTCTCTCCGCTCTTTGTCTTGTTTGTCGAGTCATTGTAGAGTCAATCTGAATCCTTCAAACTTTCGAATCTAAACTTTGAATCTGGTGTAGCGGGTGCTAGTCCCTCTCAGTGAAAGCACCAAAGTGTTTGCGCCAAAAATGGTCACAAACCCCAAGTGTAGTGAAAGCACCAGCGTATGAATACAAATCAACAGTATTCACACACAAAACACAGATCTAAACAAATAGCAAGCAACAATCAAGAAATAATGAACAGTGACGCGCAATTTATAGTGGTTCGGCTATCTCCGGCCTACGTCTACTTCAAAGTTTTTATCTTTTATTGATCGATGCTTCAAGATTACAATTTCCTATCGCGTAGTACAACGGATTTTATGATTATAATCTGAATCTAAGGCAGCAATGGTGATCTGGAGTAAATCTGGCAGAGTCTGGGCATTCCTTAGCTCTCAAAATTCTCCGACCCCTTTTCTGAATGACCAGGGGGTCTATTTATAGGTGTAGGAGGCTGATATTTCGCCTAAACTGAAGGGAGACCAGTTCTGGCACGTGAGGGGGCCCACATGCCCGCTTTCTGGAAATCCGGGCCCACTTTGGGATCGATTCGAAGCTATGTTCGAATCGATCAAGAAATTGTCCAATCGAGCTGAAATTTGGTGTGAACATTCTTCAACATGTGCTCAAGCTACTGTGAAAATTTCATGGCATTTGGATGCGTAGATCTCAAGTTATGATCGATTCAAGTTGAAGATTTTTGCTTCCTGGAGTCGTTCGAATCGATTCGTTCGAATCGATTCGTTCGAATCGACTCTCCTTCATGTGAAGGCAACGGCGTGGCGCGCTTGCTTCGGGTCATCCCTCTTTTTTCTCCGAGTTTTACTGAGTCGTACCCGGGGTTTCAGTTGCGCTTGCTTGGTGGATTCGAAGTTATCGATTCGAAGGGGTGGTTCCTTCGAATCGATCGAATTCGCGTTCCTTCGTATCGATCGTGGAAGGTCATGGCTGATCGATACGAAGTACCCTCTGTCTTGGGATTCGAAGACAATCATGGCATGGAGTCGAGGCTCCTTTAACTGTATGGAGTCGAAGGACCCTCGTTCGATGGATTCGACGACGATGGAGTCGAAGCGAGTAGCCTTTGCGGATTCGAAGGAAGGGATGCTTAATGGATACGAAGACGATGAAGTCGAAGTCTAAAACACTTCTCCTGGATTCGAAGTCATCAGGGGAACCTTGCTGGAGTCGAGTCTGATGGATTCGACCCTAGGGGATTCGAACCATTAGGTGTGAGGTCTTTGGGTTCAAACAAAGCATTCTTCCTACCTTGTATCGATCGTATCTCCTCCGTACAAACTCCGATTAACCTGAAACTTGAAACGTAGCCTCTCCTAGTCCTCATCATCATCTCCAATCGATTCCGTCCTGATCGGAGCCCGGTCAAATTTTGACGATATCCATTGTAGCCTTGTTTCCTATTAAACTCCAATCCTGATATCCAACCAATTTATTGATATTCCAGCTTTGACCAAAAAGCGGGATAACAATCACGTTAAGGTTTTGTAAATTTTCAAATATTTTGTTTTGTTCTTTATACAAATTTTATTACTACATTAAGTCAAGATCGGTCTAATCCAGCAGTTGCGACTAAAAACGAAATTATATTCAAAATCACTTGCTTTTCATAGCCCCTAACATTGATTTCTCACTTTTGAACTTGAATTCTTCTTCGATTTTAAAAAGGATTTGATTTTGTACTGCATAGAAAGGTTAATCGACTGTGGTGTATTTTTGGGTATTAATTGGTGCAGATTTAAAATATGATGGTATTTTCTAGTCTTGGTATTATCTAGTGTGTTTTTTGGTATATCTAGCAACACTCTAAACTAAAATTTCATATTTCAAAAACATCGCACAATATTACATGAAAACGCTAGTGAAATTTACAAGTATTCCAAGAAAATGTACATTTCAGCTTTCTTAAATGCAATATGTACCTGCCACCAAACAGATTCAACAGCACGCGAGAATATCCAAGATTCAATATTTTCCAATGCAGCAGCAAATGTGCTTGTTTCCTGCCAGTCATCCATTTGTGGTATAACATTGGGCCTTTTGCCATCAGAAATATTCTTCAATTTTGCTGAGGGATATCTGCTCTCACTTTTATTTGCACTACCATTTAACTTGTCTGACCTATCAACTGAATCATGATGGAATAAATTTCCAAATGTTTGAGAGATAACTTCCCTTAGGACAACAGTGTTTGACAACCAAAAGGTCAACCTTTCAACAAAAGACACTTCAGTTAGCATAACAATCAATTTTTCTCATAGAATCTCAAGTAAAAGTCAAGTCTATTTTTTTCAAATTTACTCCAGCAAAAAATGTTTAAATGATACAGCAATGCAAGTGAAATGTTTTTGAACGGAACCATCATAACGTTTTGAAGTGAGATAAAGTTTCTACTGCAAATTACTAGTGAGGACTCTTTATTATAACTAATACAATTAAAAGCATTTATCATTACCTGGAAACATCGTTACCACACGACTTAGCAATCAATACAATCCCAGAAACTATGTTTTTAGCAACCGTCGCTCTTTTACAATGACTCCAATGTTTACATGCATGAATATAGAGCCTAGAAAGACGCCTTGCAGGCGTGTGTACTTTATGTGCTGAACTGCCATGCTCCGGCACCATGGAATATAAGGAAATTTCAAGAGCAGCAACTTCTCTAAGTTCTTCTTCAAGTTGTTCAATTCTATGTTCCATATCCACAATCTTCTGATTTGCACTTTGATTTGCAATGTCATCGTCAACACTATTATCTTCTGTGTCTATGTCTACTGTTTCAACATCTGTTCCAGCATCGTCCAACGTATCTATCTCCTTAACCTCCTCGCTTATTTTATCATCGCTCTCTTCAGATATTTCTGACGGAGGATTCGATGGAGTTTTCACATTTTCTGCTTTCTTATTATTAACAGTTTTAGGAGCTAATGATGCCCTGTTTCGTTTTTGCAGTTTTTTCTGACTATTATTTGGTGTTTTGAATTGCAGCTTACTAGAATCTTGTCTATTATTACTGTTTTTTGTTCCACGTATGAAATTCTCCATTGATTCTTTTCTTGTGATCTTCTCCGAAACTCGGGTATTTCTTTTGTTTTTATTTTCATTGCTTGGAGAGTAAAGAGAATCTCTTACCGGCTCGTAATCAGATTCTCTTCTTTCCTGCTTAACATCTTTATCAACGTCATTTGAATTCTCTTTAGCGCCCATTATTTAAAGTTTGTCAATGAATGTGCCTAATGAGAAGTCTTCAAAAGATGGAGTTCCACTGGATTAAATTTCTAAATAAAAGGTATTCCATCAAATATTTGATATATGAGGCTCAATTTACTATCCACTTGTAATCCAGATCAAGGAGAACCTTGATTTGCTACCTGAAAGATATAGGTTCCGGTTGATTATATCATGCATCATTAGTCATATATACCATTTTCCATTTAAACTAAAACTGAAAAAGAGCTAACTAGTGCCGTAAGTTAGCAAACCAGCAGCAATACATAATTATGTACTTGAAGTGCCAATTCGCATATTGCAGTAAAGAGAAATAGCAATACATAATTTATGTCGGAAAAATAGGTCCTTCAAGAAAAATAGTTAAAATGTACAACCACAACAAGAAACTCTATAGTGATGAATGAGATGTAGATTAGTCCAATATTGATTAAAAGTTCTGAAAGTGTAAAATTAAGTTGGTAAGCATATATTTGTTTATTTTATAACAATAGTGTCTGTAAACTCTTATGTGTACCTCACAATATTTGATTAGATGTGTTAATAAATTCAACTGTGTAACGATTAATATAACACTTCATCAATTGCACATAACATTATAACAGTTATCATAAACAAGTCTGGTAAAAATTAAATTTTCCAATGTTATATTATTTGAACGAGATATTTTGGCACGTGCATATAAAAAACCCTTATATAATGGTATAAAATTGTTAAATTTTATTTTATTTAAATAGCTTTGATAATTAAAAGTTGAAAATTATAAAGAAAAATATTATTAACATTACGTTTAGATTTGAGTTTGAACTTGTAATCTTATTAGTGTATCAAAATATTCATTTGACAATATATGTTATTTTTTGTTTTAAGTGGGATTCGAACTACTGCCTTTTATTTGTATATGACTATTATTTAAATCGAAACTTGTGATTGAAATCAGGAGGATTTGAGGTGTAGCAGCACCCCCTCCACGCAACAACACAACACCCCCCCCCCCCTCCCCCAACACACACACAGAGACACTGTGTGTGTTGATAAAGATGTTAGCAATTGTGTACTAAGTACCAACAACTTCAATTCCCTTGCTTGGCCCCAATATTCTTATTTAAAACAAAGAATTGTTCAAGGTGAACCATGAAAAACCATTGCACAGCTGAGAACCATCTGCAGCAAAACACCCTTCAATGAAACAGTGAACATTACAGTAGAACAACGCAAAGTTTGATATGAGAACAAGTGAAAATAAAACAAGAAAGTGCTGGATAAAGTTTAATTGCTATATGTGGTCAACCAAAACCTGTTATCGTCATTATTGCATCTAGAGTAAATATGTGTATGTTTCTGAATTTTGATCTTTCTATATTTGTATTACTCGGTTCATTACCAAGTCGTATTCTAGTAAAGTGATTTCACAGAAAATTAGTAATTTGATATTAACAATAAAAAACATATAGAAGTAGAGCTGATAATCAAGTCAATCCAATCGAATTCTCTACTGACAGACTACACGAAACAAGAATTTAATAAAATAAAATTCCAACAGAACATCAATCTACAACTTACAATCAAAGCATAACTCAAGATCTACAAATCCAAGCAGACTAAGCAGCGATGAATCATTATCGCATTGATTAAAACTTTACTCTGAGATCAAAACTAAATTCTGCAATACGAACAAATTAAAGTTTAAATATAATGAATAAAAGGCACGCTACAGAAACGCCACAATCCAGCTTTTATCACCAGATCTCAATATACTTTACAAAAAGCAACCGACAAAAATCTAAAAAGGTAACAATTCATTTACCTTGAACAGCAAAACAAGTCGGAACCAAGATTACAGTTCAAGCCGGCAATGGCGCCTCTCTTCAATTCACTGTAAAAGGAAAAAAACTGGAGTTTGAAATCGGGAGTATGATTCTGCTTGTTCCACTGGAAATGAAAAAAGATGAGAGTGCGGGAGATTAATTATTTAAAGCACCACCATTTGATGTGGTAACCGTTCAATGTGATTAATGAACAGATACCAGTTTGTTTTTATCGTGGAGATTTTGCATAAAAATCCACTTAATATTCATGATTACAAAGAATGTCATGTGAATTCTTTTTGCAGATGTGGGATAAATTATTGTCCAGCACATGTTTTATAAAATGTTTATGAGTAAATTTTAATCATGTGACAATGCTTTTGGATTTCATTATTCTAGTTTGTTCTGAATTAGTAGTTGCTATGGTTCATTGTACCTTTTTATAACTCGAAGATGATGCCAAAATATATTTTTATTTTACTTTTGGTGAAAAATGTTTGATAAATTCGGACATAATGATACGTCTGCTGATAAATGTTTGCTAAAATATACGGTTGATTATGGAAGCTGTTAAAAAAACCGTGCGTTTTAACCTTTGTCGGATGATAATATGGTTGTCATTTTATATTTAGGGGCATCCAGGCGCCGTTTGTTGTTTAGCGAAAAGAAAAATTACTCCATTAAACCAATATAACTCTTGTATTTTCTTTGTTCAAAATGATATTGCACTATGTCAGAGTGTTGTATTAACGTATTATATGACGTCGGAGTTGTTTTGAAGAAGGTAAATATGGAATATAATGTGCTAAATTCTATGGTTTTTATTTGTTAGTATTGCAATTAATCGCAGCAACGCACTTATAGAGCAATTGACTGCAATGAAAAATACGTACCCATAACGAAAATGTTTGTTGTTTTACTATTTTTGGGCGTGAAGAAATATTTTGTATTGCAATACAAGTGCATGGTGAATATATAGCGTGTGTGTATGTATACATTGTTTAAATGGTGTTAATAAAATTGAGCTTCGGGCTTTGAGCTTTGTGGTCCATAGATTCAGTATTCTACTTGATCCATACAAAATACCATATTTAGCTAACATTTTCATTTTATTTCGAAACTTAATTTTTTTTTTCCACCACTTCTGACTTTCCGGTTAGGTTTAACTTTTCATGCGACTCAAATTCACTTCTTCGACCTCGTTTGTTCATCGCCTTCAAGTTTTAACTTGTCAATCATTGTCTTTAAAATTTTGGCATCTTAATCGTTATTTTTTTTGATATTCAATTCGAGATTATGTCCTCTTCTCTTGTAATTACCATACTTAACTCGCCATTATATTATAGAATGAAGTGACAAAAGAGAGAAACGGTTAGCATTCATCAATCTTTTTCCGTTAAGATATAGCATCCAAGTCCATACGATTAAATATGCAGATTAAACGATCTTAGAAATTAAATTGGTTAAATAAATCCAGTTAACTAATATTCATCGATTAGTTTAATAAATATAAAATTAAAAAAAAATCTTGTCTGTGTTTGAAAAAATGTCAAAATCCTAATGAGACAACGTCAGTGTACACTAGCGAGAACGCAAAATTAGACTTTTATCTATGTATAAAAATACGCAAATCACATAATAAAAATTATATATTGAAAACGAAAGATAGGAATTGAAGGTGGATAAGAGTTCGGTAGCACTTTAATGTCAGTAGAAGCAAACGAACTACATGTTTCAACTGTAACATGATTATTTTATTCATTGTCCTCATGAATATCGTCAAGCTTTGAAAACTAACTATAGCATAAATACAGCTGCGTTACATTTTAGAAACTATTTACATTGAAATAAAAACTGAAATGGGTTAAAAAAGGCAAACGCAGGGATGTTGGTCCAATCCTGAGAAGGTGACCGGAACCGTACAGTGAAGACAGTAGCTAATAAAGCCGGTTATTTTGACCGGAAGTGTCGGTGAATAAAGTTGTCGGTTGCAGAAATGACCAGCAGGTCCCTGTTGCTTTACTTCTCCGTCAGCGACTGTACGACTGCCCTTGGTTTTGAAGGAATTTGCATGATTGACGCTGCCGGTTGCTGTATGGTCGTGCTGGAAGTGGGCTGGAAACTGACCCCACGCATAATTAAGCATCATAGCCCGCGTATATATATTTTGTTCATACGTTCGCAATACGATACGATAAGGTTCCTGCCAGATTTTGTACTCACTGTTCTTATCTTAAGATTTTCTGAAAAGTCCTTTCCTAAACTAGGTTATCTGTTGTCTGGTGTTATACGGTGGTATTTATGTTTTGCAGTGCAAATAATATTTTTAGAATATTAAAAGAGAGTTGAAATAGCATTGTTTTCCAATGTCACTGGTTGTGATTAAACATGTACAACACATTGCACACGATAATATTTTGTAAATTGTATGCTAAAATTCTGAACATTATTAGTGGGTTAGTTCATTTTTATTTTTATTTATCAGTTCCTATTTGTATTTTTATCATGTTTATATATGCGATAATTGTGGTTTGTCTTTAATTCCATCTTTTAGAATTTATTATATGAATATAAATATTGGCAACGTTATTTTCATTTATTTTAACCCAAAACTATCTCTTTTTGTTGAGACATTAAATAGAATTTTAATGTTGTGTAAATTAGGAATACGACCACTTTGGATTTTAATAGAAAAACTACGAAAGAGACAGCAAAATACTTGTTAAAAATTAAGAAAAAAATACTCAAAAAAATATTAAAATTCTTCTTGGAGGACTAGAAACTTTCGAAGAATCCCCCCAAAAAATGCTGGAGAAATAATGAGAAAGAAGCAACATATTTAAGTTTGATTTTATCTCCAAGCAAGAACTAGAACGCCAAAAAAAAACATAGAGCGCTCAAAACTTAACTTCAAATTCGTACGAAATAGTGCTCGATATTGCTCAGAAGTTGGGTTTGACGCGAAGCCCGAATTGGGCTTGAAGCAAATCAAGACAACGCTTGAAGCAGGGCAAAGCACTCCGCTCGAAGCGTGGATGGTGGTCGTGCCCGAGTCGGGCTTGAGAGAGACGCAGAGCAGCGACCGAAGCATGATCAGAGCGGTCAAAAGATGGAGAGCTGTTACATCGAACCACGCTCAAGAGTGATTTGAAGTAGGCTTAAAATATGGCTTGCAACAGTTAAAAATAAGCACTCGAACTATATGTACTTCTTATTTTATGATCAAATAATGAAGGGCGCTTCCTTTTGAAATTTCCGACGCATAAGGAAATAACTCACCTAAATTCAACTAGAGCTTAGAATGAAGAATTGGGTAAGTTGTTTTTCTCCTCAATAAAGATGCTAAGATTTCATAAATTTCTTCACTCCACCATTAGTAACTCAAAAACGAAATTTGTAAAAGAAGAAGATAAAAATGATGTCAAACATAAATAAAGAGGAAGTAGCCTAAACTTAGACTGAATCAAACTTAGACTGAATCGCTATACAAATCCCGTGTATCCCTCCTATTCCTTTGTTTTTGATGTTTTTACTCTCTCTTATCTTCTTCATTGTCCTTTTATTTTCGAGATCTGAACGAGTTAAACTGTATACAAAATAGCCACTAGATCTAGTTACCATCATTATAATAAAAATCATTGTGTATTTATACCAAAAATGACGCAAACACTTTTTTTCTTTTGCTAAGAACTTAGATCGGGTCCACTCAAATCTATTTGAAATTTTCTATAGTTCTCTAATTTTATTCCTTTTTAAAGAGAAGAGGGGAGAAGGAAAAATGTTTTATTAGTTTGGATAAAGTTGTTTTTTCTAAATCTGTAAAAGTTGAAGTTTTAAGATATTAAAAACTATGTTTGAAAAATTGAATTTGAAGATCTTATAATCTTTAGCTATGATGAGAACACACTAAATACAAAAAATAGAAGAAGGTGAACCTAGCAAACCGCAAGTTATGTTGGATCTGGTCCGTTTGGTAGATGCTGAAATGGAGTAAATTTCCAAAAAAAAAAAACCAACTGGATCTTATGGGCCTATGTAAATTATTAATTAGCATTTAGATCCATTCTACATTTTAAGAAATATCATGTTTTATTTTCAATTGATTATATTTATATATTTGATGTATAATTGGATATATAACACACACACATATTTATTATATATAATATGACATCACGATAACTATTAACATGTGTATAAATATTTTATATACATACATATAGATTTTGGGATTTATATCTGTTGTATATACATGTTATTATGTCTACATACATCTATGGCAAATTCATATATACATATCAAGGGAATATGTATGCCTATATATACATATGTTTAAATATATTAAGGTATATGCATATTTGTATACATATATTCTTAGTAATATATATATATATATAGACATATATTCTTAGTAATATATATATACATATAATTTACACATACAAGTAACAGCTTGTAATTTTATGAAATTAAACAAGTAAATTAAAAAGTGAAATCGTAATTTTACATAAAGGGTAAAATAGCAAATTTTTATAGAATTTGAAATTAGGTTTCAAGACCTATTACATTGTGTTCAAGATGCATTTTACAGTCAAAAAACATATATAACTTGTTGTATTTGGTCAACGAGCTAGAAATTAGAGTTAGACCCAATGACATTTTCGTAATGATTAATTTCGACATTTTAGACTAAACATGTGTTTTTTCAGCCTATAAATAGATATGTAAACTCTGTTCTCTAATCCTACTTAAGCCTAAACATCTTACCACTAATCTTCATCTTCTTCTTCATCTAATCTCTAAGCAAAATCAATTCTACATCCGCCAAATCAAATCCAAGTTAACTTAATAAATGGAACCGATCACCGTGATAAGAGCTATGTAAATAAATCAAAACTATCGAGAGATTTAGCATTTTCAAGCTAGATAATATTTGGACAGCAAAGAATGAGGAGGATTCATCTTGAGTCGGAGAAGATGCTCGACTAATTAGTGAGCGGAATTTGTCCAATTTGTGTATATATTGATAAGACATAATAATTCACTCCTATGATCTTAAACTAAATTATAAATAATGTAATCAATATTTAAAAATTGAATTTTTTATGTATACACCTGATTATGAGGTAGACGCCAAGGCTAGATGATTAAAAAATTGGCTTTTTACCGATTATGATTAGCGAAAGTTAATCACTCTCTAATTAAAAAGGTGCAAAATACAAAAATGTTCCAAACTAGATATATTATATATCAAAATTATAGTTCTTGAAGGCATGAATCCACTGGTGCTGTTCATTTCTTGACCGAGTTAATGGATTGATCAGAAAATGCACCGAAAGTTTGATAAACGTGGGTCGTCCATTTCGATCCAACGGTGAGATGATGGCAATACAATGATCGAGGAACATGGGTGTGTAGAGGAGGTCGAGGGAAGCATCATGTCAATGTCTGGTCGACCATACGCTATTGAAGTTCACCAAAACTAGCCCATTAAGGCCATGACAGTGATGTTTGCCAAAGCCCAGAGGGGACTGGAAATTCATCTGCGGGTGGCATTAGAGGCAGGGCGGTGTGCAAGTCATGGTGGTTGGGTTCGATTGATGAATGAAGCTATGGTTGGACAACCGTGTGAAATTAAGTGGTCGGTTGATGGGTTTCGAGAATTTGCAGTCGTTGTAGCGGTACGAGGAGGGAAATAAATGAAAAATTAATATAATATAATATAATACTAATTAAATAATTACGATATTGTCCATAAACTTTAAATGCTTATAATTCTTGCATTGGACCTCCATTTCACGCATAGTTCACGGCATCGTGACCATGGACAGCCCAGAAATGCTTTGGTCTATTGTTTTCCGTGTTTTGAGATGCCTTGGAAAATTGTCTTAGCTAGACAAGTTTGTTATACGGTTTTGCACTTACGGGTTGGGGCTTGATTCAGTAGCTTCGTAAATGGTCGGGCAATGGCGAGTTTGGGCTTGATCCCAATGGTCACCGGGAACATTAGACAAATGACTAGCATGGACTTGACCTCAACATAAAATAGTCCGAGAAACCGAGTACTCAATATACGATAGTCCGAGGAGTCGAATCCTCAATATACGATAGTTCAGAGAACTAAGTCCTCAATATATGATAATCCGACAAGTTGAGTCCTCAATTTTAGATTTGGCGTTAAAACACGTTTAGAGTAGTTGAGTCCTTAGCATGCAATTTGACGATAGTGGGTTGAGCCTTTGGGGTCAATCATGGACATGCGATCGGGCATGGGTTGAAATTTAATGAGACCTTAGCATATGATGTCACTATAGCATTATATTATGTTTAGCTGACTTGTTGGATGAAGATGACACAGGTTAAGGTATAGTTTTCAAGCATAAGTTTTGTTTTACTAGCTTATCAGTATTATACATTTATATGATACATTTCACTCACCAGATGTATGTGTGAACCCCTCTATCGATCTCTTCTTCTTATATATACTCTAATAAGTCGATATAGAGAACCAGTGGTGACTTAAAAGCGTGATGGTACGATGGATACGCATATTTATTTATTAGCTATCTATTATTTTATTTTATATATTCTCATACATTGTATTGTTTCTTTTAACACTTTAAAAAATGTTATAATTGGAATTTATTTGTGTAGAATATGCTAATATATGATTTTTGTTTGATGATAATAAACATATATATATTCGTTTAAATGTATTTGTTGTTGTACTATTTTAATTTTCCACATAATTAAATAAATATTTGTTGAATAAAATAAATAACACAAAATTCAAATTCAAACAAATATTTTATTCAAACAAATATTTTTATTACAAAGTCAAATAGTACAATTTTGAGCTCTCACTACATTTATACATTTTCAATTACAATACAAATTCAATTACAACACATTTTTCAATTTATAATGTCACCTCACTACATATTCACTCAACACTCATATTTGATCCTCAACTTTGTTCCAGCTTAAATCCAGCATCTGAATTATCTGCAAAATAAAGACTGACGTAGTAAAATTGAAACAGAAATATTTTGCAGTTCAAAATGAAGTGTGTGTTTTGAAAATGTTATTTGCCTTAGTTATTTGGGTTGTTCGTCATCATTGATTTTTTCCATCTTACACGAACAACTTGTAACATGCACAGTGTATCACTGTACATGTCACAAGGCCGTGCACACCGATATACACTTGCGTGTTAGAACTACAGGGACAGGTGAGCACAAGGTCAAACCCGAGCCAAAGCTGGATTCAACTCGGGTGCAAATCCAAAATACAAACCAAAACCAGACTCATGCAACCAGGTCCACCAAATCACGAAACAATGTACACATGAACTCAACAAAGCTTCAGATCAAACATCAATGTTCAAGACTTCAACAAGACCTATCACACTTACACCAAAATCCAAACAAGAATCAAGCTACAACATACATATATGCATGTATGTTCACAAATGAGATAACATCAGTGCACATGTACATGAGTGGAAAGCAGCTAAACCGAATAAATGAAACAAGACCAGACCCACACATACAACATTTCAAAAATGCACAGTGAAATGTTCACTAACCAGAGTATATATGGTACCAGACCAGAATCAAGTACAAGACAAATGCAGACTTCAACCACCACCAAAGTGAACCCAGAAATGAAGAAATGAATGAGCAATATGAACCAGACCGTTTCTACATATGAAATGGTCACTACATTCAGACAACAGGTTCAGAAACTGGAAAAGACTTCAATGGTTTCAGACTCAATTGCAACAGAGACCAGGATCAACATGTAGTGCAACATGAAGACCAGTACAACCAGACCAATCACAACGAAGTACAAAGTTTTAGCACAACACATATATACACACATACATATGTATGTATGTATGTATGTATATACATGGTGACACACATACAATCACAAGTTCAAAGTCAATGAGCAGTTTCAATAATGAAATGGTCAAAAGCCGTGGGTCATCAAGGTACATAAGCAAGTTTATATGTTTACAGCTATTAACATGAACAATAGCAGTTCGAACAATAATAGTGTGAAGCAGTTTTAAAGTAATTAACAGTAGCAGTTTGATGAAAGTCAAGGAAAGTTTTCAAAAAGAACTGACAAACAAAAATTCAGCAATTGGTCGTACGAACAAGTCATAGCAAAAAGTCAGTTTATATCAATATTCAAAGTGCCGAAGTAATAAGAGAAAACCGACTCAAAGAAATTCATACCGATGAATACATGAACGAGTCAAGAAGCACTAGAGCCATGCGATTGTAAATCAACGCAAGTGCTTAAATCACACGAAAAATATACGAACTGACATTTAGGGATTTAAATCCCTATATAACCCAAAGATCATCATCGGTAAAAGATCATTCGAGTTCAAGCAAATACCAGAGCTAGCTAAATCACGAACAAATTTATAACTCAAATCGAAGTTGAGAAAAATCAAAATCGAACAAGAAAATCACGTACCAAATCATAGCATTCAAGCTCGACACAACTTGAAGCCGCCGTGAATTATCAAGGCCAAGGAATCGATTGGGAAGGCAACTCAAATCATCACTGAAATCGATCAATTTCGAATCGGAGCTTCAATTAATCAAAGCTCTAGTTTTTGGAAGAGGAACGAAGAAAGCATCGACCACGAAATAATAAAAGAGAGACATCTCTTTGGTTTAATTTTAATTGGGTCGGCTCTATTATATTTTACTTTGGGCTTAGAATTTTAATAGGGTTTGTTTATATTGTTTTGTTTTACTTTGTAATTTTCTTTTAAAATTTGTGAAACTCTAGTTGTGTAACTAGGTTACGAACTACGGTGGTGTATTTTGAGAATTCGCAACTCAGTGGCTGAGTTGTGGCAGGGTTTTGAGCGTAGAGTTAGGTTAGTCATTAGCGGGTGTCGCAGGTTTACATGTGTAAGCGTCTGACTACTTAATTTCTAGTAGAAGCCTTGGGGGCAGCACGTAGGCAGAGTTTTGCCGAAGCTGGGTAAATTTGTGTGTGATCTCTTCTGCATTATCTTTCTGTTTTATTATCTGTGATTGCTTTTATTTCCACATTAATTTTTATTATCATTAGTATAATCCTATTCACCCCCCCTCTAGGGTGAAAACGATCCTACAAGTTGTAACGCCCCACCTCTATGCTCATAATAACAAAGAGTATTAAAAGAAATACTGTCTATTATTACGAAGAATGAGGCTGGATAGGAGCGACCATCCGTAATTGGCCTTACACTAATATTGGTTATCTCGATAGGAGTGGTATATACTTTTTTTTCATCTATTATTTATTTACTCCCATCGACACACCCAATACTAGTATAAAACGAACTACGATGGTTCATAATAGTTTAGGACATTAGATATAACACTAACACAGGTAATATAAATGCGGAACACAGATAAAAACAAAAGTCTCCTATATATATATATAACTGATGTCAGTTAATACATAGTTGACACAATACATATGATACAACTACAACTGTCGACTCTAGAAGTTATATATACAAGTACATTATCGACTAATATACATGAATACATATCGTTCTATACAATGACACGACTACTACAAAATGACACTGACAACTTCAGAAGATGTGAAAAGTCTTCAAATCCCGAACAGCAACTCAAAGAAGGAAATCTACTACCTGAAATAACTCGGGTCTGACCCGAGTATTACATTCAAAAGAAAATAATACCCAGGTCAGTCTAATTCAAACCAGTTTATTAGTGCATATAGGCAGTAATAATTTAAATAGACAACAGTCACAATAATTCCCGTCTATCCGATTCTTTAAACAAAGAAACCGAATAACGGTCAATATAACACTTAACAGTGTTTAACAAAAATCAGCATATTTAAATCATCAACAGAGATAAATAAACAATTTATCAAATCGACTAAATCAATTTAAAACTGTCAAATCTGATAGGGCTGCAGTACACGCACGCGTGTACTGCCTCGCCACTATCGCAGGAGGTACACAAATGCTCAGAGAAATCACAAATGATCACAAGGTCAAATCCCGAAATCGGGATTCAACTCAAGGAAGTTCGAAAACAAATCCAATATCTCAAGTGGTCAAGACAGCTAATTTATATACAAGTTACCTCACACAACTGTAAAGAGAAGACCACAAGGCAAATTCAAGTAATAACAATAACTCAGATAAGAAGCAATGCCAATTCGAACATATATATATATATACGTATCAAATGATGTATATACATACATGACTGCATGCTTATATATGAAGACTAAAATGCAACTGGGTGCAATTAGTCTCCAAAAACAAGAATGTACAAGTGAAACAGGCTACATGAACACAGTGAAGTACTACCCAATGCAGCTACAAGAATGGTCACAGGCGTGTACACCTAACTGCATGCATGTGGTTGTGAACAAGCTAATGCCATGAACAATGTACTAAGGCTACAACTTCACATAACCCAAACAGTATACCTGTATGCTAATAATTCTCGACAAAAATCTAAATGTACACTTACTCAATTAGGTTTTGTGTAATTTAGTAAAACTGTATGAACTGTGAAGTCATAATATTTGATGTCTGCATATTCTATACTCATATTAATAAACAACAAGTGATACAAGACCCAGTAACATCAAGTATAAAGGTCGATGAAGTTTCACGACTATAGTGAAATGTATCTAAGATCACCCAAATATGAATGCAATACAACATAAAGACACTACATGTACATGACACGTCTAAACCCATAAATGAAGACTGCAATTACAAGGCAGTATCTTGAATCAGTAATCACATGTAGACTACAAGAAGAGCACGAATGCAAACCGGACTATACATGACTCATAAGCAACCAAAAAGAGCATCATCGATTCAAATGACAAGTGCACTAAACAATGACAGTGCAATTCCAAGTTGAAACAGCAAGTGTAACTAATTAACGGCTGCATCTCTAATGCCACAAAAAAAAGTGAAATAAGCATGTGTACCCAAACCAAAGCATAGAGTAACCAGCGAAATACAGCTCCCAGGAACAAAACAAATGAACAAAAGTGCAACGAGGGACTATAAATATCAATTCAACAAATCACCAGCTTCTAATCAAAATGACTGAAATAAACATTATTAGTGTTAAGACCAAAGCTAGTGGAGATTCATAAAACCAGAGAGTGAAATCAGGAACTAACAAATGCAGTTCCACATCAAGTGAATTCAAATGGTGATAGCCACAAGATACAACCATGCCGAGGTGATCAGAAAACCAGAAATCATCAACATTACCCCATCCAAATATCCAACAATCCAAGGGACCGGGGCCAACAAGTAATTCTCGAGTTCGAAAATATTTCAAAGTTAACCAGAAGCAAAGCGAACTTGAAGCAGTTAGATAAATTTCAGCATAATTCGAACGGTGAGCAAAGCGAATCGAAAAACTCAATCACTTGAATACCATCAAAACCCAAAGCAATTTCAACATAATTCGAACGGTTAAAACTCGCAGCCGTGAGTGCTAAAAATCTCAAGGTGCACGAATTGACAAAATCAAATCATTTCAGGCATCAACCAAAATCAAATGGCCGAAGCCCAATTACTACTACAAATTCACCAATTCAAAACAGTGATAGCAAATCAAAGGATTAAAGCCAACTATAAACAAGAATGGCCGAAGCCAAGGAGAACAAATCAACAAGCAATCTCATACTGTTTGAATTAGATGTGAGTGTGAGGTCACTCACCATTTTCGATGAGGCAGCCGCGAGCAACTCGGCGGAGTCGACGTCCTGGCATCACGGAGGCGAACGAAAATGAGCCACCATTTTTCTTTGCGATGCGAGGATAATGGAGGCGGAGGGACGAACGAGAAAAGAGGCTGCCACCATTTTCTTCTTTTCGATTTCTTCTGTTAGGGTTTTCTCGAATGAGGAATGGAAGGGGTGGACGGGTTTTTGAGTGTAGAGAAAAGGAAATGGCACTTGATAATTTTCACGGCCCAAATTAAAACAAAGGAAACAAAATCAAAATTTGATAATGAAGCCCAATTAGCAATTTATAAAAGAGTTTTAACTCTAACAATCCAATTGAAATTTTAACTTGATTAAAAAATTTCAATTGCAATTGATAAACAATTTAAATCACCACTTGACGATATTCAACGGCTATAAAACACTAGGTTGTTACAGACTCCCCTCCTTATAAAAATTGCGTCCACGCAATCTTAGGGAATAAATGGATAAAAGGTAACAACCAAAAGAGCATGGCAATGTCGAATGTATAAGCAAAGCAAGTGTCAGTGGGGAAGTATTAGATAAGAAATCGAAAGGTTCGACTGCTTCAAATCAAAAGAATCAACCTCGTGGGAATCAGGGATCAAAATCAAACGACTAACAAAAGCAAGAACAATCGAGTTCCAGCAACTAAAAGAGAAGGAAAAACAGAGCAGAAATCCCATACAGAGCACGAATTGAATGTGAGTAAATCAAATTACTCACCTGAATCGCCAGAGAAAAAGAAGAAGCTCAAATCTCAAAAATCGCAAATATTCAATCATCAAAAACGATAATTGAATTTTCAAATCGCAAATATTTACTTATCTCAAACGATAATCAGAAGACAAATCAAATATCTGATTATCTCAAACGATAGTCAGAAAACCAATCAAATATCTGATTATCTCAAACGATAGTCAAATTTCTCAAATCAACAAATATTCGATTATCACAAGCGATAATCAAATTTCAAATTCAACAAATATTCAATTATTAAAAGCGATAATTAAATCTCAAACCAGCAAATATTTAATTATCAAAAGCGATAATTAAATCTCAAACCAGCAAATATTTAATTATCAAAAGCGATAATTAAATCTCAAACCAACAAATATTTAATTATCTAACAGCGATAATTAAATCTAAAATCAACAAATATTTAATTATCAAAGACGATAATTAAATCTCAAATCAACAAATATTTAATTATCTAAAGCGATAATTAAATCTCAAATCAACAAATATTTAATTATCTAAAGCGATAATTAAATCTCAAATCAACAAATATTTAATTATCTAACAGCGATAATTAAATCTAAAATCAACAAATATTTAATTATCAAAGACGATAATTAAATCTCAAATCAACAAATATTTAATTATCTAAAGCGATAATTAAATCTCAAATCAACAAATATTTAATTATCTAAAGCGATAATTAAATCTCAAATCAACAAATATTTAATTATCTAAAGCGATAATTAAATCTCAAATCAACAAATATTTAATTATCTAAAGCGATAATTAAATCTCAAATCAACAAATATTTAATTATCTAACAGCGATAATTAAATCTAAAATCAACAAATATTTAATTATCAAAGACGATAATTAAATCTCAAATCAACAAATATTTAATTATCTAAAGCAATAATTAAATCTAAAATCAACAAATATTTAATTATCAAAGACGATAATTAAATCTCAAATCAACAAATATTTAATTATCTAAAGCGATAATTAAATCTCAAATCAACAAATATTTAATTATCTAAAGCGATAATTAAATCTAAAATCAACAAATATTTAATTATCAAAGACGATAATTAAATCTCAAATCAACAAATATTTAATTATCTAAAGCGATAATTAAAAGCAACAAATATCCGATTATCAAAACGATAATCAGAACTCATATCAGCAAATATCTAATTATCACAAGCGATAATTAGAAACAACAAATATCTGATTATCAAAAACGATAATCAGAACTCATATCAACAAATATCTAATTATCACAAGCGATAATTAGAAACAACAAATATCTGATTATCAAAAACGATAATCAGAACTCATATCAACAAATATCTAATTATCACAAGCGATAATTAGAAACAACAAATATCTGATTATCAAAAACGATAATCAGAACTCATATCAACAAATATCTAGTTATCACAAGCGATAATTAGAAACAACAAATATCTGATTATCAAAAACGATAATCAGAACTCATATCAACAAATATCTAATTATCACAAGCGATAATTAGAAACAACAAATATCTGATTATCAAAAACGATAATCAGAACTCATATCAACAATTATCCAATTACCTGCAGATAATTGGAAGCAACAAATATCTAGAAATCAATTAAGAAGACTAGAAAATCAACATGAAAGCTTGGATCGATCCCATCAGATGGCGAGTTTTTAATTCGCCGCACGTGCATCTCAGAGTGGCCGAAGCCTACCAAGTACTCAACATAATTTTGGCGCCCATCAGATTGACCCGAAGGTCCGCAGAGTGACCCGAAGGTCTAGTACTGGTATTTGACCCGAAGGTCCGCAGAGTGGCCCGGAAGCCCAACAAATGACCCGAAGGTCCGCAGAGTGGCCCGAAAGCCCAACAAATGACCCGAAGGTCCTCATAGTGGCTCGAAAGCACACGAAAGCATCAAAATGTTTCAATTAACGAGTCCGGAATTAACCGAAATAGCAAACACACATGTCCCATACCACGTGTTTTACTAAATCGTTTGATTCTCTTCATCGTTTCCTTGAAAGTGTGAAATCATCAAATTCATCAAAACAATAGATATTCAATTAACGAGTCCGGAATTAACCGAAACAGTAAAAGTGTGGTTCCTTACTCCGCACTTTTGCTAAATCGTTTAAATCACTTCATCGTTTCCTTGAAAGTGCAAAATTGTATTTTGTAAAAATACACTTTACATTCTCAAACGGACAAGTCCGGAATTAAGCGAATCAGTAAAAGAAAGGGGTCATAGTCCTCGATTTTGCTGAAACGTTTAAATCGCTTCCTCATTCTTTTGAAAGCGCAAACTGTTAAAATTTCTGAAAACAATTTTATTTATTTTGTAAAAATAACAATTCACATTCTCAACTGGACAAGTCCGGAGTTAAGCGAAACAGTAAAAGAAAGGGGTCATAATCCTCGATTTTGCTGAATCGTTTAAGTCGCTTCCTCATTCTTTTGAAAACGCAAACTGTTAAAAATTTATAAAACAATTTTCATTTTAAAAACGATTTTCCAATCACGTGATTATAGCAGCAAATCAGTAATAATTTCGATAAGGAAATTGTACTTCTCAAAATACCGTAAAAACGGTCACAAAACAGCATTGCGGAATAACCGCTTGAAAATCCACTTTTAAAATTTGACGGTTACTGAAGCCAAAGCGACAGAAATTTTAAAACGTCAAAATCACATCAAAACAATTTACATCAAAATGTAATATCAGAGAATTTTCATTCATCAAAATGCCACAAAACACCGTGCTTCAAAATATAGCATTGGTGTAAAATCCCGTTATAAAAATAACGGCAACAAAATACGTTTCATAACCAAGCATCGGTTCAACGTAAAATAAATGCAATAACGTGCAATTCAAATTTTTGCACGTACTACAAAATGAACAAAGAAATCATTCGAATGTATCTTCAATGAAGATAATTTAAAACAGCAAAAATCTAATCAATAGATGATTAGTACAAAAGAAGGCCAGCGGAAATTTCAACAAAAATCACATATCTGCAATTTCGTCGAATCCTCAATTTGGATTCGAAATTCTCAAAGAAACAAATAATTACAGCTATGTAAACAACAATTGGAATTCATATCAATTTCGTATTTTGATTCTTAAATCAAAAAGATTATCAGTTGTACTCAGCGAAGACAGTTTCACTGTTTCCGCTGCGCACTCTGATAAATAGAACACAAATCAATCAAATCATCAGAACACAATTTCACTATTATTTAAAAATTTCATCCAAATTTCAAAACTTTAGTTTCGACTCAAAGTACAATAAAACGTCGACCAATAGTTGTAACATATGTTCCATCCAAGTTATGTTTTATATTATGTCCATAACCCCAAGCTCTGATACCAACTGTAACGCCCCACCTCTATGCTCATAATAACAAAGAGTATTAAAAGAAATACTGTCTATTATTACGAAGAATGAGGCTGGATAGGAGCGACCATCCGTAATTGGCCTTACACTAATATTGGTTATCTCGATAGGAGTGGTATATACTTTTTTTTCATCTATTATTTATTTACTCCCATCGACACACCCAATACTAGTATAAAACGAACTACGATGGTTCATAATAGTTTAGGACATTAGATATAACACTAACACAGGTAATATAAATGCGGAACACAGATAAAAACAAAAGTCTCCTATATATATATAACTGATGTCAGTTAATACATAGTTGACACAATACATATGATACAACTACAACTGTCGACTCTAGAAGTTATATATACAAGTACATTATCGACTAATATACATGAATACATATCGTTCTATACAATGACACGACTACTACAAAATGACACTGACAACTTCAGAAGATGTGAAAAGTCTTCAAATCCCGAACAGCAACTCAAAGAAGGAAATCTACTACCTGAAATAACTCGGGTCTGACCCGAGTATTACATTCAAAAGAAAATAATACCCAGGTCAGTCTAATTCAAACCAGTTTATTAGTGCATATAGGCAGTAATAATTTAAATAGACGACAGTCACAATAATTCCCGTCTATCCGATTCTTTAAACAAAGAAACCGGATAACGGTCAATATAACACTTAACAGTGTTTAACAAAAATCAGCAGATTTAAATCATCAACAGAGATAAATAAACAATTTATCAAATCGACTAAATCAATTTAAAACTATCAAATCTGATAGGGCTGCAGTACACGCACGCGAGTACTGCCTCGCCACTATCGCAGGAGGTACACAAATGCTCAGAGAAATCACAAATGATCACAAGGTCAAATCCCGAAATCGGGATTCAACTCAAGGAAGTTCGAAAACAAATCCAATATCTCAAGTGGTCAAGACAGCTAATTTATATACAAGTTACCTCACACAACTGTAAAGAGAAGACCACAAGGCAAATTCAAGTAATAACAATAACTCAGATAAGAAGCAATGCCAATTCGAACATATATATATATACGTATCAAATGATGTATATACATACATGACTGCATGCTTATATATGAAGACTAAAATGCAACTGGGTGCAATTAGTCTCCAAAAACAAGAATGTACAAGTGAAACAGGCTACATGAACACAGTGAAGTACTACCCAATGCAGCTACAAGAATGGTCACAGGCGTGTACACCTAACTGCATGCATGTGGTTGTGAACAAGCTAATGCCATGAACAATGTACTAAGGCTACAACTTCACATAACCCAAACAGTATACCTGTATGCTAATAATTCTCGACAAAAATCTAAATGTACACTTACTCAATTAGGTTTTGTGTAATTTAGTAAAACTGTATGAACTGTGAAGTCATAATATTTGATGTCTGCATATTCTATACTCATATTAATAAACAACAAGTGATACAAGACCCAGTAACATCAAGTATAAAGGTCGATGAAGTTTCACGACTATAGTGAAATGTATCTGAGATCACCCAAATATGAATGCAATACAACATAAAGACACTGCATGTACATGACACGTCTAAACCCATAAATGAAGACTGCAATTACAAGGCAGTATCTTGAATCAGTAATCACATGTAGACTACAAGAAGAGCACGAATGCAAACCGGACTATACATGACTCATAAGCAACCAAAAAGAGCATCATCGATTCAAATGACAAGTGCACTAAACAATGACAGTGCAATTCCAAGTTGAAACAGCAAGTGTAACTAATTAACGGCTGCATCTCTAATGCCACAAAAAAAAGTGAAATAAGCATGTGTACCCAAACCAAAGCATAGAGTAACCAGCGAAATACAGCTCCCAGGAACAAAACAAATGAACAAAAGTGCAACGAGGGACTATAAATATCAATTCAACAAATCACCAGCTTCTAATCAAAATGACTGAAATAAACATTATTAGTGTTAAGACCAAAGCTAGTGGAGATTCATAAAACCAGAGAGTGAAATCAGGAACTAACAAATGCAGTTCCACATCAAGTGAATTCAAATGGTGATAGCCACAAGATACAACCATGCCGAGGTGATCAGAAAACCAGAAATCATCAACATTACCCCATCCAAATATCCAACAATCCAAGGGACCGGGGCCAACAAGTAATTCTCGAGTTCAAAAATATTTCAAAGTTAACCAGAAGCAAAGCGAACTTGAAGCAGTCAGATAAATTTCAGCATAATTCGAACGGTGAGCAAAGCGAATCGAAAAACTCAATCACTTGAATACCATCAAAACCCAAAGCAATTTCAACATAATTCGAACGGTTAAAACTCACAGCCGTGAGTGCTAAAAATCTCAAGGTGCACGAATTGACAAAATCAAATCATTTCAGGCATCAACCAAAATCAAATGGCCGAAGCCCAATTACTACTACAAATTCACCAATTCAAAACAGTGATAGCAAATCAAAGGATTAAAGCCAACTATAAACAAGAATGGCCGAAGCCAAGGAGAACAAATCAACAAGCAAGCTCATACTGTTTGAATTAGATGTGAGTGTGAGGTCACTCACCATTTTCGATGAGGCAGCCGCGAGCAACTCGGCGGAGTCGACGTCCTGGCATCACGGAGGCGAACGAAAACGAGCCACCATTTTTCTTTGCGATGCGAGGATAATGGAGGCGGAGGGACGAACGAGAAAAGAGGCTGCCACCATTTTCTTCTTTTCGATTTCTTCTGTTAGGGTTTTCTCGAATAAGGAATGGAAGGGGTGGACGGGTTTTTGAGTGTAGAGAAAAGGAAATGGCACTTGATAATTTTCACGGCCCAAATTAAAACAAAGGAAACAAAATCAAAATTTGATAATGAAGCCCAATTAGCAATTTATAAAAGAGATTTAACTCTAACAATCCAATTGAAATTTTAACTTGATTTAAAAATTTCAATTGCAATTGATAAACAATTTAAATCACCACTTGACGATATTCAACGGCTATAAAACACTGGGTTGTTACACAAGTGGTATCAGAGCTAGGAACAAAAACCATTTTTCAATTAAAATTTTGATTTTTTCTTTCAATTAAAAATTTGATTTTTTAAATGGTTTCCTTTATTGTTTTTGCTGAGGGTCAGTCCATAGTTAGTTTAACATTCCGCCTTTTTGTATGCTTTAAGCAGGCACACGTGCCAACTCAAACCATACAGAAGGACAGATTGTTATTTGGGGTAAATAAGAAAAAGAGAAAGAAATAAAAAACAAAACAGAATCTCACAGCGGAATGACATAATATAATAATCAAATACAGTTCATGAAGCTGTTTACAAAACAGTTGATTACACATATACAATACAGAATCAGAGTTACACATATCAGAGACAAACAAATAATAATGCAGCGGAATAGTATGAATGCAATGGAATAAATATAGTAAATAATAGTAGTACAAATTTTCGTCTTCGTCCTCCAGAAATAAGGTCTTCAAATCCTTAAATGCTCAGGCTGACCCGAGCGAATTGAAAAGACAAAACACTCGAGTCAGAACTAAAAGATATTATGTAAGCTAAATCAACGGTAAATAAATATGAGTGTAAATGGCGTCAGAGATGTTTACGGGTTTTGACATCTCCTATCCAGTGTCTAACGTGAGTGCAGTAACTTAAGAGATGTTCAGGATTCACATCTCCTAAGGATCCGTTAAACTATCTACTATGTAGTACAATACGCTATTATAATATGTCTATAGTAAGATAAACTATTAAAATAGCGCTAAGGCATTACCCATATCCCCCTTAACACATTTTTATAATGCCAATAGTCTATACAGTAACGTAACTCCCCGTAAACTGGAGTTGCCAGAGGATACCACATAGGTACGACATAAAACAAACTCGTGGAAGGTGCGATAGGGTAGGTGACACGGCACAACTAGGCAATGCCAAGGTAGATATACCAATTACACTTCCGGACCGGTGGTAACGCATAGCAGCTACTACTGCCCACCTCGGAACACACTCCCGAATAAAAAAAATCGAGGGTGGCCACCAAATAAATCGCAAAGTCAGAATATAATATCAATGGAATGTGCCCGATCGGAGGAATGACCTCACTTAGCTCGTCAATTGCTCCTGTTTTAGCCACCTTATGCTAACTCACGGGAGTCAGGTCCACGTATATACCTTTAGGATCGTCACCACCATCCTACTTCATTCTGGAATCTCCACCGCGTACACAGTTGTCAAAGTGATTTTCGGTATTGGCGGAGAGTATGAAAATATCCGATCCCGGTCTCTTTAACAACCAATCGCTTACTACACACCAGATGGTTCTTTTACATTTCCAAAATCATTTCATAATTGATATCAAAATATCATATTCAATTCAAATCATATCATTTTCGAAATCATTATTTACTTCCGAAATTATATCACATTGAAATCATAGTTCGACATTATATTTCCTTTCAAAAGTCATATTTCCAAAATAGTTTAAACTCTCATTTCAAAATATCATATTAAACCAAATATGTCATTTAATTACCAACTTAGGTTATAACATCATTGACCATATTCACTTAAAAAATCGAGAACTTGAATATAACCCATCCATTTTACTTAGTTTGGAATTTAGAAGAAAATAGTTTTAAATAGTTATAAATAGTTAATATAGATTTAAAATAGATTAAATATAATTAAAATAGATTAGCTTTAAAATAGATTAATTAGATTTAAAATAAGTTAAAACATGTTAATTAGTTTAAATAAATTAAATGGTTTAAAATAGGTTAAAATGATTTAATATAATTAATATAGGTTAAAATAGTTTAATACTTTGAAAATCTTCATAATTAGAAATTTTGAAATAATAATATATTTTTAAAATAGTTTATATTAAACATGAATTTGGAATTAATATCAAATTAAACTATTCATTTCATTCCAACACATTCTGACCAATCCGGTGTCCGTATATAATTCTCTACCCTAGGGTCAAGTGATACGGATATTTATCATTTCAATCCGTAATTTAAAATTTTACGGTTATATATCATTTCAAACCACAATCCCGAATTAATAATAAAATCCATAAAATCGCTCAAGTCTATCATTTCGACCCATATCGATTTTTCCATAATCTATAAATCATTCGGGTATGTATCATTTCAACCCATAATGAACTTGCAATTTATAAAGATATAAAATACAACATCCATTCATCCAATATCAACAATCATCATCCATTACAAACATCATCCAAATCAATCAATAAATATCAATATAGAACTGATAATCAATGACAGGTATTTAACTGGCAATTTATATTCAATAATAAATTAAATAACGATTTAATTCAAATAAATTCAAATTAACGGAGATGATGATTTAAAATATACCAAACAGTCATAAATAAATTTCTAATCACATCATAAATTGATTTAACAAACATAAGAAATTTTAGAAGTTGTGAGTGGGTTAAAACACTCACCTTTGAATTTAAATTGATTTGAAATCAAATTTAAACCCAAAATTTGAACAGTCTCAGAATTCGTCCAAACTAGCGCTAAAATGTCCAGAATTTATTACGATCCTAATGCAAGAAACCGTGCGTGAATTGGACCTCGTATGGAAAAGTTATTGACGTTAGAAGTTTAAACGATTTAAATTAGAATTAATAAAATAAATCAAAACCTCACCAATCAAAACTGCCACGTCAGGATTACGCAAACCCTAATTATCGTGTACAGTACACACGCGAGATTCCACGAGCCACCACCTTCTGCCTTGCTGCACGCCGCCGCTATGATCGTCACGACAACCAACCGGCTCGCCATCGACTCAGACGTCACCTCCCACACCCTCGCCGACGCCGCAACCCCAAACGCGAAGAAGATGCTCAGCAGCCGCCACCGAAACTGCTACGGTTCGAACCCTAGTTTGATTTTCTCACGACGATCCAATCGTCGATTCGACATGCGAACAACGGTGATGCACTCCCCTCGGTTCCCTCTACAAAGCGCTACCCTCCAATCGACGATCCGTCGAAGATCATCAAACGCCAATGAACGGTCGAGACTAAATCACCCAGTTCCGACCACACAACAACCCAGATCGAAAAAACGAATCGCATATTTGACTTGTGCTCGTCGAGAGCTTCAAATCAATATATAATTCGATATATTTGGAGGAGTTTTAATTTTTGATTTGATTTTTGATTTTTGAAATTAAACTGAAGATTTGTTTGTGTCCCATTGGAATGAGGAGTTGAGAAAGAAATGTACATACAATAGGAAAATGAGAGCAGCCAGGGTTTATAATGAGATATTTATAGGCAGATCAGAAAATAGAAAGAACGGATAAGATTTGATTTAGATTTGAACGACGAACAACCCGAAAAGCCCGTTCTGCCTCCGGAACAAAAATGGGTCAACCCATATATCAAAATAGATGTTATCAATATTTTTAAATTCAATGGAGTTTCAAGTTCAAACTCCATTGTATGAAGAAGTTATGTTAAAATCATCTTATTTCAAATTGATTTCAATTGATTTCAATTTAATTGATTTATAGGCGTTTCGAGCCCGTACGATCAAACGACAAGTCTGATCGCTACGAAACTTGAAATCCTACAATAATTCACCGTTATGGATCCGATGAAACTGGTTTCGTCGAAATCCGAGTCAGTGGCCAAAATAGCTATTTTTACGTTAATTAAATAAATTATTAATTAATTAATCAAATCACTTTTTTCGTTTAAATTTAAAAATTTACAACTTCTATCATTTTTTGATTTCTTAACCATTTACAATAATTTAAACAAATTTAGATGTCAATTTAAAGTTGATTAATTTATCAATTTCAGTGTTAAATTTCAATTTCATTAAATTCAGAAATTATAAATTAAAATTCCAAAATCCATTTATTAAATTTTTAAACCTTGTTATTCAAGTCTTTTATTTCAATAAGGATATAACTAACATTGGTTTATAGCTTAGTACATTAATATTTCCCTATTTCATCTTAATTTCTATTTACGTAATAATTAAATATTAAATTTCATTTAATTGCAATTAATCCAATTATCATAATTTAAATTCCACTAAATTGATAAATCTTGGTTTCCATTCTTTTTATCCAACCAATTGTCTTATTATGAAATAAATTAACATTATTTCTAATTGTTACCATAATTTACATTCACGTAATATTCAATTAAATTTTATTGCAATTGGTTTCAAATTTAATTTTATAGACTAAATAAATAGGTAGCATAAATAATTGTTACCATTTACTTTTAATTACACTTATAAGTTATTATTAACAAACAAATGTTACAATTGCTTACATAATAATGATTTTATTCAATTACTATTCATTATGTACTAGTTCATTAATTTATACAATACTTACATTTATTTACTTGTATTAAATTTATAACCAAGTATAACATTTACATTAGTTCAATTAATTGGAATTTCATACACGTTGAAAATGATAAATCTTAAATTAACATTGTTGCATTACACTTTGGTTATTATTTCGTTAAATGGTTTACAAATTTTTATTCCTTTCAATATTAAGTTATCAAAAGCTTATTAAATTAACAAATTAAATTATCGAAAATTTACGGGTCGTTATAGTTAGGCCACCGATGTTCAATGGTGAATAAGCATATTGGAAAAATAGAATGAAAATGTTTTTGAAAACCATAGATGCATGGAATATTGTTGAGACGAGATATAGGACACCAACAATAATGGTAGATAATCAAGAAGTTGAAAAACCTATGGATCAATGTACAAATCTTGAAAATAAACTGCAAACTGCTAGCACCAAAGCTATGAACTCTATTATTTGCTCATTAGATCAAATTGAATTTAATCGTGTTTCACATTGTTAAACTGCGCAGGAAATCTGGCACACACTTGAAGTAGCTCATGAAGGAACCTCCCAAGTCAAAGAATCTTGTCTTGCCAAGTTTAGTAAAGAGTACAATGAAAAAGCAAATCAGTGCTTTTCAGGAGAAACAAATGACAGTGAAAATGAAGAACCAAGCGAGGTGTGTTGGCAGACTAAGGAACAACAAGAATGGTATCTAGATTCTGGCTGCTCCGAGCACATGACGGGCGACAAATCAAAGTTCCTTAGCCTAGAGAAACACAAAGGTTGGAGAGTCACAATGGGCAACAACGATAAATGCAAAATTATCGGTAAAGGTAAAGTAGGTAACGATACGTTTACCTTAAATGACGTATTATATGTCGAAAATCTACACTATAATCTGATTTCAATTAGCCAGTTATGTGATAAGGGAATGAATGTTATTTTTGATTCTAACTTGTGCAAAATTGTTGACCAATCATCAAAAGAAACATTATTTTCAGGTAAGAGGAAAGGTAATATATACTCTCTATCTTTTAATGATCTCACTCTTTCAAAATGTTTGGTAGCTAAGGATGTGGAAGTAAATTTATAGCATAGATGATTAGGACATGCTAGCATGAATCTGTTAAACAAATTAAAAAGAAAAGATTTGGTAAGAGGTTTTCCATCACATGATTTCAAAACAAAAACTTTATGTAAAGCATGTACTATGGGAAAACCTAAAAAATCATCGTTCCAGGCCAA
Organism: Allium fistulosum; assembly: GCA_030737815.1. Taxonomy (NCBI): domain Eukaryota; kingdom Viridiplantae; phylum Streptophyta; class Magnoliopsida; order Asparagales; family Amaryllidaceae; genus Allium; species Allium fistulosum. Next base: position 907,204,480 of record CM060908.1, read on the forward strand.
GAACACTGTAAGTACTTCTAGATTCCTTGAACCGGTTCATATGGATTTGTTTGGACCTAACGATATTGCAAGTTTAGGTGGTAAGAAATATTGTTTCATATTGGTTGATGATTACTCTAGATACATATGGGTATACTTCTTAGCTAAAAAATCAGAAACTTTCTCTTACTTCACTAAATTCACAAAATTAGTTCAAAATGAAAAAGAAGTTTCCATTATTTCGCCAAGAAGTGATCATGGTGGAGAATTTAAAAATTATGATTTGAGAATTATTGTGATGAAAATGGATTTAAACATGAATTCTCTACCCCACATACTCCATAATAAAATGGAGTAGTCGAGAGAAAGAATCGAACCTTACAAGAGTTGGCTAGATTTATTTTAAATGAGTATGAACTACCCTTGTCCTTTTGGGCAGAGGCAGTAAATACAACTTGTTATGTAATGAATAAAGTTATGATTAGGTCGATTCTTAAGAAAACACCATATGAACTATGGTTCAACAAAAAGCCAAATTTGCATATTTCAAAGTTTTTGGTTGTCCGTGTTTTATTCTTAATACAAGTGATCAACTGGGAAAATTTGAACCAAAAGTCAACGAAGGCATGTTCATGGGATACTCGTCCAGAAGCAAAGCTTATAGAGTATACAACAAAAGGACGAGAACAATCAACGTGAAATTTGATGAAGGCATTGATGATCAAAACAAGGAAACAATTAAAAGCAATGTCAAAGAGGAGAACGAAAAAGACAAAAATGAAAATACAAAAGAAAATACAACCACGAAAGAAGTCCAAAAAAATCTGGATCCAGAGAAATTGAAATTCAAAGCAGATCATCCTCCAGAGTTGGTAATAGGAAATCCTATCACAGGTATTCAAACTCGTTCCTCCTTTAGAAATTTATGTGATTTGTGTCTGAAATTGAACCTAAAGACATAGATACAACTCTTAATGATGAAAATTGGTTTATGGCTATGCAAGAAGAGCTAAATCAATTTGAACGAAATGATGTTTGGACTCTAGCACCTAGACCTAATGATTATCCAGTTGTAGGAACAAAATGGATATTTAAAAATAAATTTGATGAATCTGGAAATGTGATTAGGAATAAAGCTAGGTTAGTTGCTAAAAGTTATAATCAAATTGAAGGAATTGATTTTGATGAAACTTTTGCACTAGTAGCTAGACTAGAATCCATTAGGATATTGTTATCTTTTGCTTGTTATAAAGGATTTAAACTAAGACAAATGGATATTAAAAGTGCTTTTCTTAATGGAATTTTGAAAGAAGATGTATTTTTGAACAACCAGAAGGTTTTGAAAATCATTAATACCCTAACCATGTATATAAACTTAAGAAAGCACTATATGGATTAAAACAAGCCCCTAGAGCTTGGTATGAATGTCTTAGCACGTATCTCCTTGAAAATGGGTTCAAAAAGGGCTGTGTAGACACCAGATTATTTCTACTGCATGATAATGATGAACTTTTGATTGTTTAAATATATGTAGATGACATTATTTATGGTGCCACTAACAGCTTGTTGTATGAGAAATTTGAAAAAGTCTTGCAGGAGAAGTTTGAAATGAGCTGGGTACGAGAGTTGAAATTCTTTTTAGATTTCAAATCAAACAAAGTGATAAAGGTACATTCATCTCTCAAACAAAATATATTAGAAAACTTGTCAACAAATTTGGATTGAAAGATGCTAAACCTGCAAAAACCCCCATGAGCACAACTATTAAACTTGATAAGGATGAAAAAGGTAAGGCAGTTGATCAAAAGGAATATCGAGGTATGAATGGATCACTCCTTTATCTTACTGCTTCTAGACCTGACATTATGTTCGCTGTTTGTTTATGTGCACGGTTTAAATCAAATCCAAAAGAATCACATTTAAAAGCTGTAAAAGGGATTATAAGATATTTGTTGCATACTCCACGATTTGGTCTATGGTATCCAACTAACGACAATTTGAATTAAAAGGATATTCAGATGCGGATTACGCTGGTAGTCTGGTTGATAGAAAGAGTACTGGTGGAACGTGTTTTATGTTGGGACATTCATTAGTTGCATGGGCAAGTCGAAAACAAAATTGCATTGTATTATCTACCACTGAGGCAGAGTATATTGCTCTTAGTGGTTTCTCTGCTCAAATTTTATGGATGATACAAACTTTGCAAGACTATGGTCTAAATTTTAAACGAGTCCCACTAATGTGTGATAGAAAAAGTGCAATTGATCTTACAAATAATCATGTACATCACTCACGCACAAAACATATAGATGTTAGGCATCATTTCATTAGAGATCATATTTCCGAAGAAAATATCTGCATAAATTTCATTTTAACTGATTCTCAATTGGCAGACATTTTTACAAAACCCCTTCCGAAAAATAGTTTTGTCGACTTTGTCTTAGTTTAGGCATTTTAAAATTTTGATTTTATATTTTTGATTTTGATCTTAAATGTCTTTGTTAACTAATCTGACTCCCTAGTGATTATCAAAAGATAAATAGTAACTGAAAAAGTGATGAGTGTTGATATTAATCATACATTTTGACTTGAGACGGTACATGTAGTAAATTTCTTTAAAAAATTTGAACAGAATTTGTATTAACTTTGATTGGTAGAAATTCTATGACCATCTCAATTTCTATCGTATTTCTAACGACTATCACTCATCAAAAGCCAATATAGTCTGTCATAATGTGGTATTTTAAATAGGAAATTATCCATTTTTTAAATTTAATTAGCAATGAAAATATCCAAAGTATTCACTCTCATTTAAAAGTCCTCACGGTTATGCATGGGTGAATTACTTGTAATCTTTGATTATGTGCTTTCATGCTCATTTAAAAGTCCTCACGGTTATGCATGTATGGAACACATATCAAAATTGATTATTAAATAGACGAGTTGATTCTAATCCCATTTAAAAGTCCTCATGGTTATGCGTGGTTAGAAGATACTTGAAATTCATTTTTTTAAAAAAAATTGGGAATACTACTAATCTCATTTAAAAGTCCTAACTATTATTCATGGTTAGTAAGTATTCAAATTCCTGTCATAAATGTACCACAAATAGATAAAACTATATGGTTTTATATACCAACATCACCCCCATCACTCTAAAGTGGAATATGCGCCTAACAGAGTGTTTATGAATTTTGTTTGATTTTTTATATTGAAATTTAATATTTATACTCGATTAGGTATTAATGTCTATCACTATATCTCTATTTTTCTAACACTATTACGCTTCTGGTGATAACAAAAGGGGGAGAGAGAAGTTAAGATTTTGGCAAATAAGTCAATTCATATTTTTTTATTTGCAAATTCCCATCTAGGTTCATTTGCATTTTTTTTTCTTTCATGCATATGTGAAGGGGGAGCTTTGTTGTAGGGGGAGCATTCAAGTAGGGGGAGCAAATAGAATTCATCAAAACCAAATACATTTAACAGAGTCAAAATCTTAATATATGTTTGTTATCATCAAAAGGGGGAGATTGTAGAATATGCTAATATATGATTTTTGTTTGATGATAATAAACATATATATATATATATTCGTTTAAATGTATTTTTTGTCGTATTATTTTAATTTTCCACATAATTAAATAAATATTTGTTGAATAAAATAAATAACACAAAATTCAAATTCAAATGAATATTTTATTCAAACAAATATTTTTATTACAAATTCAAATAGTACAATTTTGAGCACTCACTACATTTATACATTTTCAATTACAATACAATTTCAATTACAACACATTTTTCAATTTACAATGTCACCTCACTACATATTCACTCAACACTCATATTTGATCCTCAACTTTGTCCCAGCTTGAATCCAACATCCGAATTATCTGCAAAATAAACACTAACGCGGTAAAATTGAAAAGGAAATAATTTGCAATTCAAAATGAACTGTATGTTTTGAAAATGTAATTTGCCTCAGTTATTTGGGTTATTCTTCATCATTGATTTTTTCCATCTTACACGAACAGCTTGTAACATGCACAGTGTATCACTGTACATGTCACAAGGCCATGCACACCGATATACACTTGCGTGTTAGAACTACAGGGACAGGTGAGCACAAGGTCAAACCCGAGCAAAAGCTGGATTCAATTCAGGTGCAAATCCAAAATACAAATCAAAACCAGACTCATGCACCCGGGTCCACCAGATCACAAAACAATGTACACAGGAACTCAACTAAGCTTCAGATCAAACATTAATGTTCAAGACTTCAACAAGACCTATCACACTTACACCAAACTCCAAACAAGAATCAAGCTACAACATACATATTTACATGTATGTTCACAAATGAGATAACATCAGTGCACATGTACATGAGTGGAAAGCAGCTAAACCAGATAAGTGAAACAAGACCAGACCCACACATACAACATTTCAAAAATGCATAATAAAATGTTCACTAACCCGAGTATATATGGACCAGACCAGAATCAAGTACAAGACAAATGCAGACTTCAACCACCACCAAAGTGAACCCAGAAATGAAGAAATGAATGAGCAATATGAACCAGACCATTTCTACATATGCAATTGTCACTACATTCAGACAATAGATTCAGAAACTGGAAAAGAATTCAATGGTATCAGACTCAATTGCAACAGAGACCAGGGTCAACATGCAGTGCAACTTGAAGACCAGTACAACCAGACCAATCACAACGAAGTACAAAGTTTTAGCACAACACATATACACACACATACATATGTATGTATGTATGTACATGGTGACACACATACAATTACAAGTTCAAAGTCAATGAGCAGTTTCAATAATGAAATGATCAGAAGCCGTGGGTCATCAAGGTACAGAAGCAAGTTTATATGTTTATATCTATTAACATGAACAGTAGCAGTTCGAACAATAACAGTGTGAAGCAGTTTTAAAGTAATTTAGAGTAGTAGTTTGATGAAAGTCAAGGAAAGTTTTCAAAAAGAATTGATAAACAAAAATTCAGTAATTGGTCATACGAACAAGTCATAGCAAAAAGTCAGTTTATATCAATGTTCAAAGTGCCGAAGTAATAGGAGGAAACCGACTCAAAGAAATTCAAACCGATGAATACATGAACGAGTCAAGAAGCACTGGAGCCATGCGATTGTAAATCAACGCAAGTGCTTAAATCACACGAAAAATATACGAACTGACATTTAGGGATTTCAATCCCTATATAACCCAAATATCATCATCGGCAAAAAATCATTCGAGTTCAAGCAAATACCAGAGCTAGCTAAATCACTAACAAATTTATAACTCCAATCGAAGTTGAGAAAAATCAAAATCGAACAAGAAAATCACGTACCAAATCATAGCATTCAAGCTCGACACAACTTGAAGCCGCTGCGAATTATCAAGGCCAAGGAATCGATTGGGAAGGCAGCTCAAATCATCACTGAAATCGATCAATTTCGAATCGGAGCTTCAATTAATCAAAGCCCTAGTTATTGGAAGAGGAACGAAGAAAGCATCGGCCACGAAAATAATAAAAGAGAGACGTCTCTTTGGCTTAATTTTAATTGGGCAAACTCTATCATATTTTACTTTGGGCTTAGAATCTTAATAGGGTTTTGTTTATATTGTTTTGTTTTACTTTGTAATTTTCTTTTAAAATTTGTGAAACTCTAGTTGTGTAACTAGGTTACGAACTACGGTAGTGTAGTTCGAGAATTCACAACTCAGTAGCTGAGTTATGACAGGGTTTTGAGCGTAGAGTTAGGTTAGTCATTAGCAGGTGTCGCGAGTTTACATGTGTAAGCGTCTGACTACTTAATTTCTAGTAGAAACCTTGGGGGCAACACGTAGGCAAGGTTTTGCCGAAGCTGGATAAATTTGTGTGTGATCTCTTATGCATTATCTTTCTGTTTTATTATCTATGATTGCTTTTATTTACGCATCAATTTTTATTATCATTAGTTTCACCCTATTCACTCCCCTCTAGGGTGAAAACGATCCTACAAGTTGATATTACATTGTTTTATTTGTTTGTGATTGTATTATCGATTATTACATATTATTCCTTCCGCTTTGAGTTTTCAAAAGTGTAAAATATATTAGATAGTTCTATAATATATTTTATATTTTACCTTAAAATGATCTACCGTCTATAAGTAGTGCTGTCAATGAATGCCCAAAAATTCAACTGCCAATGAATACCCAAAAATTCAAAATCCATCCGTAGCGAATACGAAGACATTCACATTCGAAAATTATCCATTCGATTTTTTCAATATTATGGTTTAAATTATGTGTATTTTAGTACAACGAAAGATATTTATTTATTGTTTTATTAAGTTAGAAGTTCATATTATGCGCACTAAATGCATATTAACTACTCTAGACTATTTATTATCATCATGTTTGTTTATTTTTAACACTTTAATAATCAACGGGATTCAAAAAAGTTAATGTCAAACTAAAATTTTTCATTTATATTTTTTAATTTATTGATCGTTAGTAGATAGGATAGTTATCCAATAAACGTCCTATCCGCGGATATGGATATCTGACATCCGAAAATCATTTTGGATATGGATACGAATATGGATATGGCACTATCCGCATCTGAAAGTATCTGTTGATAGACTAATCTGTAAGGTCTGCAATGTATATGTCATTTTATGTGTGAATTGGAGCATTGTAGATGCGAGTTGTTCATTTGATATCAAAGCTTAGGTTAAGCTCTTCCTACTTAATTAGGTTGTATTAGAGAGCATATTTGTAACTTTTATTATTTTTATTATGTATATGTATTATGTCACACCCCATATATTTTGACTCGTCCAGTTAGTTTTGACTTATCCCTTATAGAAGTAAACAACTATGAGTTGAATAAATGTTAAGATTAAAAAACAGTTTTGGTTTTAAAATAAATCCACCACGTATATTATAGTTTATTCCTTAAAGAATTGATAGTAGAGGGTGCTTATACCAACTAGCAATTGTGAGTAAATTACTTGTTTTCTACGAGGGAAAGAATTATGCGATGTTTATATGGCGTAATGAAGGAACTTAAACATTTTTTTTAGATTGTAGTTGGGTTTTCTTATGATCTGCCCCAATTAAAGTAATTAAACTAATTGAAATTAATTTAAATGTTTTGCCTAAAAAAGTAACAAATAATAGTGTTTGAGATTTTAGGAAAAAACATAGAAATTGAAATTTATTTATTGTATTGAAATAATAACCCATATATAAGCTTCCAATATTGGAAATTTTAATAAGAGATAATTTTTCAAGAGTTTTTTTGAAAATGTTTTATTTTTGTAAAAAGTTTAGTATGAGGCATATTGTTTGCACTTATATTTTGATGTACACTTGGTTTTTGACAAAGGAACTTTTGAAAGTAAATAGCAAAAAAAAAGTGAACCACGTCTTTTGAACGCCTTTCATTTTATAAATATTTTGGTCACACTTTGGAAAAATTAATTTTTAATATTACGTTGTTTTACACTTTTTGAACATTTCTTATTTAGAAAAGTAAAAGCCGAAAAGATACTATTTGCATACTTGTTTATGTAAGTTAAATTGAACCATTTTAGATTAATTTTAAACTGAAAGTGAGATTTAAAAATTATTATTATGAATGGTTTCTATTTTAATGCATATTATTTTCGAAGGGGAATTGAACCTTTGCAATATGAACTCTTGAAATATGCATTAATAAATGGTTTAAATTTTTGAAAATTACTTCATGATTCGATGAAAAAACAATTTGTAGCTAAAACCAAATTATAAAAATATTTCTTAGTGTATGTACATAATGTATTGTTTAAAGGTTTTGACTAATTGTAAAATAAAATTATATATACATATACATACACACACACACGTGCGCATGCACACACATATATAGGGCAAGGATCGGATACACCTAATTTTTGCTACACCTCAAATCCCCTTGATATCAATCATATGTTCCAAATTAAATAATATATTTTCTCTCTCTTGCCACTTCATTCTATTATTTAATTCGAAACTTGTGGCCGATGTCGAATTAAAGTTATAAAGAATTTAGTTTTTGAAGTTATATATTTTTAAGAATGATATTTATAACAATTGTTGAAAAGAAAGTAGCTTTGGAATTTGGACTTATATAAGTTATTTTTAGGGAGACAAACGAATAGAAGTGAAATGATTAACTTAAATAAATTTGGTTTATGGTGAAATGATTTAATATGAAATGTCTAAAGTAAAACCTTTTGAAAGTTTATTTAAGTGGAATTAAAGAATTTGATTAAAAAGAAAAATATGTTATGATTTTATTACATGTTTATCAAAATTAGCAGAGAGCATTATAGTTTTTAAAGCTTGCTAGTTTTGTAAGAAATAAAGTTAGAAATCAAGGATTCTTGATTTAAAAACTAAAATGAAAATGTTATTACGATTTTCACTTAAACTCAAAATTTTGGACTGCGGTTAGAAAAAAATTACACAGCCTATAAAGTCTGAATTGATTATGATGAACTAGCTAACACAATCATTGTACAAGCGTGCTAAGGACTTACTTAAAATGAACATTATGGATTTGTGATTTAGGGACTGTTACTTAAAATTTATGAGGGTACTACTTATGAATTTTGAAAAAAAAACTGAAACAATAAGGAAAAATATACTCTGAATCGAGAATTTACTATTATATATAAAGCAAAATGGAATCTAAAAAAATAGTAATATGATTTTTGGAGGACTATGTATATTCCGAGTAAATAATAATATGACTTATGGAGTTTATGAAAAAAATTATTATTATTTACGTAACAAAAATAAGAAGTACTTTGAGAATAATAAAAATAATAATAAGAGATATTTTCCATGAATATTTTTGGGATAAATCATTACTATTTTGAATGTAAATAACACTAAAAGGATTTTTGGGATGGAGTTCAAAAAGTTGTTATTTTTGCATTAGATAATGATAAAGTGGTTGTGAAAAAGAACGATTCAAATAAATATTATTGTTTTGACAAGCACTATTGTCCTAGTGGTTAAGTGATTCGACTTTGGTGCGAGAGGTCACAAGTTCGAAACTTGCGTAGCGTGATTCGAACATTTATTGACACATAATTTGTGGTTTGTTGTCCCAGTGACATGTTGTATCAAAGTACCATTTTCAAAAAAATAAATTATTTTTTTGATGCAAAATAATATAATACTATTGTTTTGAAGAAAATTTAACAAAAAATATTATTTTGGATCAAATAATGATGTTTGAGATATTTAAAGTAATACGATGAAAACAAAGAATTTTTTAAGTACATTTTTTATTTGAGAAAAAATATACTACGTTGAGATGATATAGAAAAAGTATTCTTATAATAAATAGCACCAAGATAATTTATACTTAAGAAAAAAATAACAAGTTCAAAATTATTATTTTGAATTATTGAGACGTATGTGATTAAATGTTGTTTGAAATTAACATATATGTTCGTTAAGGGTTGGGATATGCTTATATAAGTTGTAAGAAGCATGAGAGCACAGCTAAGTGAAAGGTTTCTTAAATTGATAGATAATAAAAGATTGGTTGTATAAGACAAGCATCGATAGAGGATAACTATACTTGTCTATGTAAAGTGTTTTTGGAGTATAGCGATATACATAAGGTACTCTAGCCGTATGTTAGTTTATCAGACTTCACAAGCATGTGGAGTTAATGATATTTTTGAAGCATCTAATGCTATATGATTTCTAGACACAAAGTAAATGTATCGACTTGCACATACTAAGGTATAAAAGCAATTTTAAGAAAGATGAGGGGGACGATTTGGAAAAAGATTGACTAAGAGATAAGTTTAATTCTTTATAATCATCACTTGGATTGAAAGAACTATCTTATTAAGTAAATTTTACGAAATAGTGACCTTTTGTGCATAAAATTTTTCAATGCACGATGTGCATGAAAAATAAGTGAAAAGTGCACACCCCAGTTTCTGAGTTTGTTATAGTAATATTATGTTCATCGAAATTAAGGAAACGTTCATTTGTGATGTCTGTAATTAAATGGTGATGGAGTATGGGGTTCACCAAAGAATCCAAAATGTTAGTCCACTTAGAAGGGAGACACCATCCATTGTTGCATCGTCTCTATGGACTTAAAGAAGGGGTTCAGTATGGTATGTCAAATGATGCTAAGAGGGTTTCTCATTGGTCGAGGATGAAGAAGCAAGTAGCGGAGTATGTTGTAAGGTATTTGACGATGGAGATATGCTAGTATTATAGTCTATTTAAATTAAAGCTATACTTAAACAGTATGTGATTAGGGACACCCTAGCAATACTCAAAGGAATGGAAACCGTATAGAATAGGTATGCACAAAGAGTTCACAGTGGGTGACATGGTATAGGTGAAGGACTCGCTATTGAGATATGTTATGTAGGAAAGCTAGCTCCATCAGTTGTCAGGCCTTTCCCGATTGTATAGGGAATAGGGAAGTCAACACTCTAAGTGAGCTTCTTAAAAAGTTAGCTTGTATTCACACGCATTTTGTTTTTCTTGTTTGCGAACCTACATTGCTAGTCTGTGGTTATGTTAAAGCCTAGTCAGCTTAATGAGGTGAATATAGAGGCGGAGTCTAAGATACCTTATAGATATATTCACATCTTAGGTGTTGATCTGATAGGCATAAGAATGAGGAAATGAAATTGGTCCAAGTACGACAATAAAAAGGTTTGGATAGGAATATGATGGAGTTCGAGAAGAGAATGTGTAACGACCCGTATTTTACGTATCGGTGGATCATATAATATTAATATTATATTTATATAGTGTCATATGATTCTATGACTTTAGGAAATGATTACCAGAGGCATTTACAGTCTTTAAAATTTTTATCGGACAATTTTGATAATGAAAATCTTGTATGGCCAATAACTTTTGATAGGAGCCGAAATAGGGTCATAAACCATTTCCACTAGATCAGGACGATGGTTTCTCTTTCCGTATAGTGGTCATATAGGAAAACGGACTTATCGATTAGGAGATATAGCTTTTGAAGTTTCACTTGATTTTGAACAGCTTAGTGGATAAATAAGGAGATTAGTGACTAAGCCCAAGGCCTATTTCATGATTAGCACCCAAAGGGGGCTGATGAGACTTCTCCTTGTCATTTCACGCTTCCCAAGATAGTTAGAGAAGCCACTATTAACATTCTCTAGCCTTAAACCACTTCAAGCCCTACTTTAATCTTATCATTAGAAAGAGATTAGCGAGATTAGCACTTAGATTAGGGGATTTATTGTCGGAGACATCTTGGATTTGCTGTTCATCTAGGGATTTTAGCTCTTTTGGATTGCTTTGGATTTTAAGTGAGTAGTTAGGACCTTTCACTTGCTAGTTAGTTAATATACACCTTAAATGATGTTTTAAAATTATTTTTGGACCCTATAACGTGTTTTAAACCTTAACTAACCATATATATTAATTAGAAATGATTTTACAAAGTTTAGTGAATTTCTTATGGATCTCCTTTGTTATGGATTTACCTTATCTTTTACCCTTAGATTTAGGCTCTAATTTGATGTGCATGAATGTTTATTTGCTTGAGTATAGTTTACAAGTTAATTTATTTATTATTATTTTATTAGGGAAGTAGGTGGGCCTGCCTTAACTACACCCCTTTTAAGCCGGGCTCTCATAGTGGTACTTTTCAATCTCGAGATTTTACTCATTTTTCGAGGATTATTGCATGCCTCCACGAATACCAAGCCGCTAAAGTGTCGTTGCTAAGGATCGAACCCTCTTCTTCTACTAGGGAGCTAGAAGTCATTGCCAACTGCACTAGATCCCTTACCAACCGCATTATAGGTTAATTGCTTGAATATATTATGTTTATTTGTTTTGAAAACACCGATCGAATGGGGACTTAGAATTAGGAACAAGGTCTTAGATCGGTGATGACCTAAGAATTCGACTTCACTCAAATTCGATGCAAACTCTGTGAGGGTAACAAAGAAGGCCTCACAAAGATGCGCTTTAGGTTTTAGGTCTTTTGGAATTAGTTTACGAATTATAGTCAAATGAAGGTGGATCAACGATGGTGTGTAAGGGGTTGGATTGATGGTGATTCCTTTAAGCTCTGGACATGCTTGCTTCGAGTCATGTGGTGGAGTGCTTTAGGTCGCTTGCATATTTGCTTGGAGTTTCTCTTAGAGAGCCGACAATATATTAAGTGTTAGGTCAATGGGTTTTGGATAGATGAAGGATGGATTAGGATAGGCTTTGGATCGATGATGGGGTTGGATTGGTAGCATCATGGTTTGGTAAGGGAGGTTGGATCAGTGACAGGCCAGATCGGTGATGGAGCTTGGATCGATAATGGGGAGTCTAGAGCCGCTTTGAGTCGCTTGTGTGCTTGCTTCGAGTCATTTATTTGTTTACTTTGGGACTTTCTATAGGCTCCAAGCATGGCAACTTGAAGTCAAAGGATTACTTCAGGCCGCTCCTATACTTGCTTCAAGCCAATTGCAAACCTACTTTGGGCTTTACGTTCATTTGCTTTGGGTCTTCATCAAGTTGCTTCGGGTTCACGCACACTTTAGTGCTCAACCATGTTTTGGATAAGTCATGATTCGACACCGAGTTATGCGACTTGGTGGTTACCATGGACTTCGCGAGTTTGGGGATGGGAAGTGATGGCTTCAACAATGGGATGGTTGTACTTCGAGTTGTAGAGTAGAGGACTATGAGTCAAATTGAAGGAACTGTTGGAATAAGGTTATAGGATAAACGATGTTATGCTATAACTAACGATGACTGTCAAGAATCATCCCAAACTGCGATGACTTCGGACGGGAGTTGCAATAACTGTTCTAAGATGTGCTCTGCTGTAGATGGCATATGCAAAAGGATCATTGATACTCAGAGGTTTCAAGGTGTACTCGTGAAGAAAGGGTATGCGAGGATGCTCATTTGGGCGTACGGGGAGCCACGGTCACACGATGTTTTGATCCGTTTATCTTAGGTTGTTTACAGGGATATAGTCTAGTTCCTGGCACACCGAATGGAATGGATTCGAGTATCAAGAAACAAGGACGTTAAGTAGTCCTTGACTATATGGGGATGTCATACGAGTATCATATATCCAATGCACTAAGTGAGTGAACATGAGAATGGATGATGGATGTTATGTTTTCTTTGGTTGCTTATCACCCTAGGGATGTTACAGGACATAGATATCATTGATGTAGGTATTTGGAGACCCATATTTACTTTGATGTATAGCGTACCCATGATGACTATGTGATAAGTAGCATATATCCTATGTTATGTGCTAACTCTATGGATGTAGGGATAGGTCATGTATGATTTTTTTATACCATTTGTCCTAGTACATTGACTTCATAATATTTGAGATTTTCTACTACTCACACCAGACCATTGTCTAAGCCAAGATTTTATGCTTTGCTTCCTATTATTAAGGGTACACTTAAATGAGTAGATCAGGAATATCAGGTTCGATGAGCACGTGGAGCTGGACAGGTGGAGAGCAGGAGGCTACATACTCACGTATTACTATATTTAGTTGATATTGCTTATTGTTCTGCTATGTAGCACTATGGAACTTACTAGTGCTATTATCTATTTAGAAACAGTTATTTATTTGAGTTTATTATCATTTATACACTCTATCACTTATGTTGTATAGATGTATGGATCTTTGTACTCTGATTTCTATGGTTCATTCAGTTATTACTATCTCGCCTATTTTATATATGTGATGACTATTATACTTTCGATACGCTGTGAGATATATGACAAGTTCTGTGATGTTTATTTACTTTACCTTACAACCTTGACTACCGTCCTACATCGAGATGGCACCGTTACAATGCACTTTGTATTATTGGATGTCAGTGGCTAGTATTAGAGCTAAATTGGTGGCACTGTTCTGTTGCTAGCTTTGTGGCAGACCATTCCATGGAACGAAGTCGGCAATGGAAGTGTAGGATTGGCTTGACACCTACTAAAGGATCTTTGATGAATTAGAGCTGAATGATGCTATGAAAAGACGATTGACTTCCCGACAGCTTCAAGGGCGAGCCATGAACTGGTGGAATGTAGTGAGGGCTGCTACTCTCATTACTTAGGACCAGTTCAAAGCTAGATTCGACGAGAAATTTGTTCCAGTAGCTCAGAAGTATGTTTTTCCGTAAGTTTGCGGTCTGAAGTTAGAGGATATGACTATCTCCGAGTATGTTGTTGAGTTTAACTCTTTCATCGACACTTCATTAAAGATGAATGAGAAGTTTATCATTTGCTTGGATGACTTCTTGGGGGAGAGACTCGTGAGCCACATTGATGAGACTTTTGAGATGATAGTAGAAGGCCTTGAGGCACGAGAGTCTACATCTGAAACCGAAGACTATTGTTCCTAAAGAAGAGACAAAGCCGCAATAAAGTGGAGGCAAGAAGAAATGGAATAATAACAGTAAGTGGAAGTAATTTCAGAACAAAGATGGCCAAAAAAGAAGGTCAAACTAGTACTACCTTACTATAACCGTGGAGAGAAGTGTCATGTTAGTAGAGACTGCAAAGTGAGGGGAGAAAGTGATACAACTATGATGAAATTGGGAATATTAAGAAGGACTATCCATAGTTGCCTAAGCAAAAACAGGTGGTGAAATCATATGCTCTCAACCCTGTCATGACTTCGTCGAGTGCTTCATCGATGAAAGAGAAGGGGAAGAGCATCATTATTCAAGATATGCTTTCCATTTATGATGTTCCCATACATGTTTTGTTTGATATTGGGGCTTCATATTTCTTCATATCTAGTGACTTGGTAGATAATTTAGGACTGGAGTCTAAAATTTTTGACCTAACTTTGGTTGTGATGAACCATATTGGAGACTCCACTAGCCTGTATATGGTTTGGTCTTATCGAGTCATGGATGTTCTTTTGCTTATGATTCCTTTATTCTAGGTTTTTTGGTGTTATTTTGGGTATAGACCGGCTTCATAGATATAGAGTGGTGGTGGATTGTGGGAAGTCATTGGTGACAATAAGGGTAGATGATGGGTGGACGGTAGTGTTAGTGAAATGACCCTCCAGATTTTACCTATATTTTCTAGGATATTTTTTTTACATTTACAATTCAATTTAATTCTCAGAGTCATTTTCTTTTCAAACAATTTGTCCAGGATTTTAAAATTCCTACTAATATAAATATATCAGTTTAATCATAAAAATATACATATACATATGATGATGTATATGTCCCTCTTTTTTAAATCAGAGTACATATATATTTTTAAATTTTGTAAACAAGAGCAAGTTCTGTTTGATTTGAATTTGAATTAATCTTCTCGTAATTAAATTCCCAGATTCTTTGATATTTGCAGTATATAAGTAGGTCCTGTGCATATTTATTTATACTAGATTTGATCATGCTAACCATGATTTTTCTGTTCATTTTTATCTTGGCAGGTAATCTCAGAATACTTGAGATTATCATTTTTTTTAGCATAGTTCAAATGTTTGATATGTGACTAAGTACCAAAAAATGATATGTACATCTATCATTTTCAATTTAGGTTTCTCCTTTGAAACCCTCTTGCTTTTAATTCAATCAATATAGCTTTTCTATTTTAATCTTAACCAATATGACACAACTGTGGGTTGAGTGTTTGCATAAAATTTTGCTGTGACAAGAATCTAAACTTTAAAGTGTTTAAAAGAATGTAGAGTGTCTCCTGATTTGGTAGTTCAAGCCAGTTCAAAATGGTTATCTGTTTATAGCATTTTAAAGAGAGTTTTGGGTTAAACATTTGCAAAAGAAAACTAAAGATTTTGAAGTGCCTTTACTGTCAAAACATAATCAAACATGTTCAACCAGAATTCCATTCTTTTGAAGCTGGTTAATTCATGTGATTGTGTCAGCCAGACACTTTGATCATGGAACAATGATATACCATACATTTGCATAGCATCTGAAGCTTTTTTTTGCTTTGTATTTACTCTTCTCAAAACAATCCAGAAATGGACTTGAATCTTTTTACTAAATATTCCAGTGAAAGGCAATTGAATACTTAACAGAATTTCTCTAGTTTAAACCCATATTTTACCTCAAACTCAATACTTATAAATAACCCAAATTTGCCTAGTACTCAATATAGGTTAGGCTAAACAACTGCTCAAATATATATATATATATATATATATATATATTCCTTTTTCCAGGTTTTCATAACTAATAATTTAAGCATATTTTTTTTCATATCTCAGACCATACTTCAGTACTCAAACCATTTACACATAACAGAACTCAACTCTAGCAACCAGTTTAACCAACACAGCAAAGTCATTACATAACAACAAATTTAAAACTCTATTTCCATGAATACATGCAGATATCTCATTCTATGCTCTTATTAAAACTAGCAAGCATGCTCATCCATTTTTCTCATTAGCCAAAACCTTCCTTCCTACTTAAGTCTTGCAACCCCTGAAAGAGCATGTGTGGCTGCCTCAATTTGAAATGAGACACCCCCATATGCCATGAGCAAACAAGGGTCAGATCAATGATCTGGTATGAGCAACAACAAAATATTCATAACATTAAGCAGATAGAAGATAAGCATAAATACTGGCTTTTTTGCATATTCAATTCCTTTAATCATCTGTTTTACTATGTTTCAGATAATTTTTGTACATGAATGATAACTTTATCAATCATTCACATACACATAAATAATTATGCAAACATGAACATTTAATAATCGCAGATAGAAGCACTGGAACAACCATGGTTCCACTCCAACCAATTTTAAGAAAAGCTCAAGTTTCTATTTCTTCATTTATAGGTTGTATTATCCATTTAAAATTCCTAACCTCATCTGCTATCAAGGAACCACGGGGGCACATTGCAATGAACTAATTCACATCATTGCACAAAGATCTCAGAGCTTAAACAAACCATGTGCCAACTTGCCTACTTCAAATATAACAAGCATTCCAACAGCCTTCTTGGTTTACCATCCCTAGTTTATTTACTAGTAGTTTTAGTTTAAATCCTACCATCAGATAGCTAGGTGAACATGTCACTGTATACATGGAAACATCCATATATCTTACTAGCATAATTTTCCAGAAATAAGCAGACAATCATTTACAGGGTTGTGGTCAATATATGTCTTGATCTCAAATAGAAATACAAGGATATTTTCAACTGAACAATAAAGTCATGGCATGTTGAGTTATTTGAATTTGCTAGTTACTATGGTTGAACCAGATTCAAGATCTAGCTTAACCATAATTTTTAACTAGCGGTTTTTTTTCTATTTAATTAAGGGCTCAACACATATAGAATTTCTATTGCACCCCTAATATCTTTTTTTAAGCCTCAGTACTTATACAAAGTATAATGCAGCTCATAATATTTTCTTTATTAAAATTTCCATGCCATAGATCCATAACAGTTGAGAGTATTCTTAGCTTTTCTGAATGCAGTAAATAATAGTGGGTTACACATCAGAAGGAAACATCATAACAGATCAAAAATCATCCAAAAACATCCATAATAAAAATCATGATAGATCAGAACCATCCAAAGAGCATTGATAAAATCATGTTCAACAAAACCAAGAAAATGCAAATAGAAATATAGAAATTTGGCTGCTTCATATCAAGTCTTAATGCCATGAATTTAGTGAGATCACTCACCTAAGTTCTTCCTTCCTTTGATCAAAATCCCTATATGTTTCTCCTTCCCTTTTATTCTTCTTTCTTTCTTATTTTTAAGCAACTCGGGTAAAAATGATTTTCTGGTTATAACTGCCTATTTATATAAATGTTTTCCTCTAGGGTTTTACCAAGATAAAATTCCACTTTTGTCCTAGCTAACATCATGTATTTTGCATTTTATGTTTTCACATTTCCCTCCTTGATACCCCGACTACCTTAGCCAATTATGGTTAGTACTCCTTTCTCTTTACTTTTTCCAGAAAATAGCTATTTTTGTATACTCACCCAAGTCATGATAAATGTGTGACTCAGTCATATTATATATTTTTTTCTTTTATTCTTTTCCAGAAATCTTCCTTTCCATTTTTACCTACACTAACATATTGACTTGTATTATATTTCATGTCATTTTTGATGCTATTTCTTCTTGCTTAACTTTAACATTTTCTGCTCACAGAAAATATACATGTGTATAGGTATATAAATATTTATTTAATTTCCCCATGTTTCACAGAAAAATGCATATAGGCATATATTTCATTTTTAACTTGGTTAGGCCTAAGTTAAAATCCAATGCTTTAAATAAGAATTCACTTTCTTATTTTTAAATAAAACTTTTCCGTCTCCTTTTTTTTCTCTCCATAAATTCTTGGATTTTCCCTGTGCCATTTCTTGTGTGCATATGCACACATATCCTTGCACATTATTTAATCTCAAAAATTCTACCATATTAAATCTAAATAGTTCAAAATTTAAATTATCTCATTAAAATAATTTTTCACAAAATTTTGGGGTATTACATTCACCCCTCCTTTTAGGAATTGTGTCCTCACAATTTTTCTAATACTTACAACAAGCATTTACTGACTCTAGGGAATCCATCAAACATATGCATAAACAAACAAATTAAATCATAACAACCATTCATATTAAATTCTCCAGAAATTAAAAAAAATTACCTTTAATCTACAAAAAGTTTAGGATAATCCATCCTAATTTTGTCTTCTAACTCCCATGTACAATCATTAGGATCAAGACTCCACTGGACCTTCACTAGTTTCAAAGTTTTGCTTCTCAATTTCTTTTCTTCTTTAGCTAAAATCCCCACTAGTTCTTTCTCATAAACCAAATTAGGATTTATTTGGATTTGGGTAGGCTTTTCCAGAATTTCTTCTTTATCATGAACCCATCTTCTAAGTTGTGACACATGAAAAACATTATGCGTTGCTTTCATTTCCTCTGGTAGTTCCAATTTGTATGCTAAAGAGCCTATTCTTTCTAGAATTTTATAGGGTCCAACATACCTTGGTGTGAGTTTTCCTTGCTTGCCAAACCTCAGGACCTTTTTCATGGGTGAAATCTTGATGAAAACAAAGTCTCCCACTCCATATTCCACCTGCTTTCTCTTCATGTCTGCAAATTTCTTTTGCCTGTCTTGAGTTGCTGCCATCCTTTTTCTTATTAGCCCAATTTTCTCTGTAGTCTCTTTTACATATTCAGGCCCTAAAACAACCCTCTCTCCTGTCTCTACCCAACATACAGGTGATAAACATGGGTTGCCATATAAGGCTTCAAATGGAGCCATCCCTATGGTGCTTTGATAAACATTATTGTATGTAAACTCAGCTAGATGGAGATGATCCTCCCAGTTGCCTCCAAAATCCAATGCACGTGCTCTCAATAAGTCTTCTAGAACTTTGTTCACCACCTCAGTTTGTCCATCTGATTGTGGATGGTAGGCAGTGCTTAAGCATAATTCACTCCCCATGGCTTCTTGAAAACTTTTCCAGAATCTTGAGGTGAAGATGGTATCCCTATCACTCACAATGGTTTTGGGAATGCCATGAAATCTTACCACCTCCTTCATAAATACTTGTGCTAATTTTGGTGCATTCCTTTCTGATTTGACTGGAATGAAATGTGCCACTTTAGTTAGCCTATCTACTATCACCCATATACTTGTGTTTCCTCTTTTAGATCTAGGCAGTCCATCTATGAAATCCATAGATATATCTTCCCATTTCCACTGTGGTATGCTAAGAGGTTGTAACAACCCTGATGGTCTTTGTGTTTCTGCCTTAACTTGTTGGCAAGTCATACACCTTGAAACATGTTTGGCTACATTTGACTTCATTCCCTTCCACCAAAAATTTCTTTTTAAATTTTGATACATCTTTGTACTGCCTGGGTGTATGGAGTACTTACTCCTATGATATTCATTCAATATTTTCTCCTTCAACTCCATGTTTTCTGGAACACATATTCTATCCTGGTTTCTGAAATAAACATTTTTATCAATATGGTAATTTGTCACTTCTTCCCCTTTTGATATGAGAATTTTCTTCTCAACTATAATAGGGTATTGGTCTTGTATTTTACTTACCTTCAAAATTAATTCAGATTGAAGTGTCATCAAGCTCAACTTCCCTCTATTCTCCTATGCACCATGCACATGTACATCCATGTGCACACAGCCATTCTCCCCAATTTCTAATTCAGCAAGCAAAGACAAGTCCTTAAACTCTTCTACCATCATCATAGCTAACTTAGTATGTTGTCTACTTAGAGCATCAACAACTTTGTTTGCTTTACCTGGTGTATAGAGTATGTCTAAGTCATAGACAACTAGAAACTCCACCCACCTATGTTGCCTCATGTTTAAATCTTTTTGTGAGAATAGATATTTCAGTGCCTTATGATCAGTGTACAAAATAAATTTGGCACCTAATAAGTAATGTCTCCAAAGCTTCAAGGCATACACTACTGCTGCTAGTTCAAGATCATGGGTTGCATACCTAGTTTCATGTGGCTTTAATTGCCTAGATGCATAGGCTATTACTTGGTCTTGTTGCATCAACACAGCCCCTAGCCCAGAGCCACTTGCATCAGTATACACAATTAATCCCTCATTTCCTTCAGGTACTCTCAACACTGGTGCATTAACTAAGGCTTCTTTTATCTTGATAAAAGCTTGCTCACATTTTTCAGTCCACACAAAGGCCTGATTCTTTCTAGTTAAATTTGTAAGTGGTGATGACATTTTAGAAAAATCTTCTATAAATCTCCTATAATCTCCTGCCATCCCCATAAATGATCAAACCTCACTCACTGTGCTTGGTCTTTTCCATGCTTGAATTGCTACAACCTTATTGGGGTTCACTGAAATTCCTTTTGCAGAAATGACATGGCCAAGGAAATGTACTTCCTCTTTCCAAAATGCACATTTTGAAAATTTTGCCTTTAAATCTTTTTCCCTCAATCTAGACAAAACCAGATGCAAATGACTTTTATGCTCTTCTACTATTTTGGAATAAACCAAAATATCATCAATAAAAATCAGCACAAACTTGTCTAAATAATCTCTGAATATTCTATTCATTAAATCTACAAAATATGAAGGGGCATTTGTCAGCCCAAATGGCATAACTAGAAACTCATACAAACCATATCTGGTGTTAAATGCAGTGTACTTAACACTCGAGTCCTCAACCTTCATCTGATGGAACCCAGATGCTAAGTCTAACCTAGAAAATATTTTAGCTCCACTGAGTTGATCAAAGAGATCATCAATTCTAGGAAATGGGTATTTGTTCTTAATAGTAACTTTATTTAGCTCTCTGTAATCTATACACATTCTCAAAGTACCATCATGTTTTCTTACAAACACTACTGGAGCACCCTAGCATGAATTGCTTGTCCTTATAAATCCTTTGCTTTCTAGTTCTTCTAACTGATTTTTCAATTCTTTTAGTTCACTTGGCCCCATTCTAGTGGGTTTCTTTATTATTGGGCTTGCTCCGGGAATAAGATTGATTTGAAACTCTACTGGTCTATGGTGTGGAACACCCTTAACCTCCCCAAACACATCCAAGTATTCATTGACTATGGGAATTTCTTCAATAGTAAGTTCACTGAAATCTTTTTCCAAGTCAATTAAGTGATATAATTTCCTTTCTTTAGCTACTTCACATAAAATTATGATTCTCTGGCCTCTAAGATTTTGCAATGATATGGTGGATGAATCTAAGTTAATTATGACTTTAAATTGCCTTAACCAGTCTACCCCCAATATAACACCTATATTTGGGTAGTTTAAAACATATAAATTGGAAATAAAAGTATCTCCTCCTATGTTTAATTCCACATCCACACAAATCATGTCTAAAACACTAGAACTCCCCAGTGGACTTTGTATAAGAAATGGAGTTTCAACCAATATGCAATTCAATTTTAGCATTTTAACTAGTTCATAAGAAATCAAAGAGTGAGTTGCCCCAGTATCATATACTACTGCTATGGGTATGGTACAAATAAGTAATGTACCTTCCACTTGGCTATGATTTTCAGCATTAATTTCCACTGTAGATTTGCTTTTGCCCTCCAGATTTGCTAACTTCCCTTGCTGCTTGTACTCAGGACAGTTCCTCTTCATATGCCCCTCTTTCCCACATAGGTAGCATTTGAAGGCTCCTCCTTTTAACTCTGGGCACCTTGGTTTGATGTGTCCTTCCTTTCCACAATGATGGCAGACCAATTTCTTCTTAGCATCATTAGCCTTGGTGTCATTGGCCTTCTTGTTGTCTGTCTCCTCCTTCTTTTTATCATAAGGGTGATATCTTCCCTTATTCTTCTTGTTATTTTGGTTCTTAAAATTCCGGTACTTCTCTCTTTCCTTGTCATGCTGCTCCAATTTTAAAGCCAGATCTATTACTTGATCAAAAGTCCTATCTGCATATGGTAACATGGCTCTGCTAAGTCCTGGGTTCAAACCTTTGATGTACCTATCATTTTTGGATGCTTCATCTGCCACTAGCATTGCTCCATATTTGGATAACCCCTCAAACTTTTGAGTGTATTCAGTGACATTCAGAGTTCCTTGCCTGAGTCTAATAAATTCTTCAAGTAATGTGGTCTTAGCTGATGCTGGTACAAATCTTGCCTCCAACATCTCCTTGAATTGATTCCAAGTGATTTCATTTTCAATTCTCCCAGCTATGATCACCTCCCACCAACCTAAAGCTACTCCTTTCAGCTATCTTGAAGCCACTTGCCTCTTCCTCTGATCATCAAGCTGCATGTCATTGAAAATCCTATCCAGTGTTCTCAACCATGCTTGAATTTCCATCACATTCTCAGTCCCTTCAAAACTTTTGCCTCCCAAGTTTGTATAAGCCTTTAATAGTTTTGAAAGTTCCTCATGTGGGTTCTCAGGCCTATGCCCAATTCCATCCCTTAAAATCCTTACAAACTCTTGCATATCAAGCATTTGTGGTACACTTGTTCCTGCTTGATGTGATCCCCTTCCTACCATGGTTTGCTAACTAAGTTATGGGAAAATATCATTAGTATACTGTGAGTATTTTCTATAGTTAATATTTTCCTATCTAAATTATTTCATCGAAAACAAACAGATATAATACATTTCTATAGTATTCAACTATCAATACAACCATTTGCTCTGATACCAAATGAAATGACCCTCCAGATTTTACCTATATTTTCTAGGATTTTTTTTTACATTTACAATTCAATTTAATTCTCAGAGTCATTTTCTTTTCAAACAATTTGTCCAGGATTTTAAAATTCCTACTAATATAAATATATCAGTTTAATCATAAAAATATACATATACATATGATGATGTATATGTCCCTCTTGTTTAAATCAGAGTACATATATATTTTTAAATTTTGTAAACAAGAGCAAGTTCTGTTTGATTTGAATTTGAATTAATCTTCTCGTAATTAAATTCCCAGATTCTTTGATATTTGCAGTATATAAGTAGGTCCTGTGCATATTTATTTATACTAGATTTGATCATGCTAACCATGATTTTTCTGTTCATTTTTATCTTGGCAGGTAATCTCAGAATACTTGAGATTATCATTTTTTTTAGCATAGTTCAAATGTTTGATATGTGACTAAGTACCAGAAAATGATATTTACATCTATCATTTTCAATTTAGGTTTCTCCTTTGAAACCCTCTTGCTTTTGATTCAATCAATATAGCTTTTCTATTTTAATCTTAACCAATATGACACAACTGTGGGTTGAGTGTTTGCATAAAATTTTGCTGTGACAAGAATCTAAACTTTAAAGTGTTTAAAAGAATGTAGAGTGTCTCCTGATTTGGTAGTTCAAGCCAGTTCAAAATGGTTATCTGTTTATAGCATTTTAAAGAGAGTTTTGGGTTAAACATTTGCAAAAGAAAACTAAAGATTTTGAAGTGCCTTTACTGTCAAAACATAATCAAACATGTTCAACCAGAATTCCATTCTTTTGAAGCTGGTTAATTCATGTGATTGTGTCAGCCAGACACTTTGATCATGGAACAATGATATGCCATACATTTGCATAGCATCTGAAGCTTTTTTTTTGCTTTGTATTTACTCTTCTCAAAACAATCCAGAAATGGACTTGAATCTTTTTACTAAATATTCCAGTGAAAGGCAATTGAATACTTAACAGAATTTCTCTAGTTTAAACCCATATTTTACCCCAAACTCAATACTTATAAATAACCCAAATTTGCCTAGTACTCAATATAGATTAGGCTAAACAACTGCTCAAATATATATATATATATATATATATATATATATATATATATATATATATTCCTTTTTCCAGGTTTTCATAACTAATAATTTAAGCATATTTTTTTTCATATCTCAGACCATACTTCAGTACTCAAACCATTTACACATAACAAAACTCAATTCTAGCAACCAGTTTAACCAACACAACAAAGTCATTACATAACAACAAATTTAAAACTCTATTTCCAAGAATACATGCAGGTATCTCATTTTATGCTCTTATTAAAACTAGCAAGCATGCTCATCCATTTTTCTCATTGGCCATAACCTTCCTTCCTACTTAAGTCTTGCAACCCCTGAAAGAGCATGTGTGGCTGCCTCAATTTGAAATGAGACGCCCCCATATGCCATGAGCAAACAAGGGTCAGATCAATGATCTGGTATGAGCAACAACAAAATATTCATAACATTAAGCAGATAGAAGATAAGCATAAATACTGGCTTTTTTGCATATTCAATTCCTTTAATCATCTGTTTTACTATGTTTCAGATAATTTTTGTACATGAATGATAACTTTATCAATCATTCACATACACATAAATAATTATGCAAACATGAACATTTAATAATCGCAGATAGAAGCACTGGAACAACCATGGTTCCACTCCAACCAATTTTAAGAAAAGCTCAAGTTTCTATTTCTTCATTTATAGGTTGTATTATCCATTTAAAATTCCTAACCTCATCTGCTATCAAGGAACCACGGGGGCACATTGCAATGAACTAATTCACATCATTGCACAAAGATCTCAGGGCTTAAACAAACCATGTGCCAACTTGCCTACTTCAAATATAACAAGCATTCCAGCAGCCTTCTTGGTTTACCATCCCTAGTTTATTTACTAGTAGTTTTAGTTTAAATCCTACCATTAGATAGCTAGGTGAACATGTCACTGTATACATGGAAACATCCATACATCTTACTAGAATAATTTTCCAGAAATAAGCAGACAATCATTTACAGGGTTATGGTCAATAGATGTCTTGATCTCAAATAGAAATACAAGGATATTTTCAACTGAACAATAAAGACATGGCACGTTGAGTTATTTGAATTTGCTAGTTACTATGGTTGAACCAGATTCAAGATCTAGCTTAACCATAATTTTTAACTAGTGGTTTTTTTCTATTTAATTAAGGGCTCAACACATATAGAATTTCTATTGCACCCCTAATATCTTTTTTTTTAAGCCTCAGCACTTATACAAAGTATAATGCAGCTCATAATATTTTCTTTATTAAAATTTCCATGCCATAGATCCATAACAGTTGAGAGTATTCTTAGCTTTTCTGAATGCAGTAAAAACAGTGGGTTACACATCAGAAGGAAACATCATAACAGATCAAAAATCATCCAAAAACATCCATAATAAAAATCATGACAGATCAGAACCATCCAAAGAGCATTGATAAAATCATGTTCAACAAAACCAAGAAAATGCAAATAGCAATATAGAAATTTGGCTGCTTCATATCAAGTCTTAATGCCATGAATTTAGTGAGATCACTCACCTAAGTTCTTCCTTCCTTTGATCAAAATCCCTATATGTTTCTCCTTCCCTTTTTTTTCTTCTTTCTTTCTTATTTTTAAGCAACTCGGGTAAAAATGATTTTCTGGTTATAACTGCCTATTTATATAAATGTTTTCCTCTAGGGTTTTACCAAGATAAAATTCCACTTTTGTCCTAGCTAACATCATGTATTTTGCATTTTATGTTTTCACATTTCCCTCCTTGATACCCCGACTACCTTAGCCAATTATGGTTAGTACTCCTTTCTCTTTACTTTTTCCAGAAAATAGCTATTTTTGTATACTCACCCAAGTCATGATAAATGTGTGACTCAGTCATATTATATATATTTTTTTCTTTTATTCTTTTCCAGAAATCTTCCTTTCCATTTTTACCTACACTAACATATTGACTTGTATTATATTTCATGTCATTTTTGATGCTATTTCTTCTTGCTTAACTTTAACATTTTCTGCTCACAGAAAATAAACATGTGTATAGGTATATAAATATTTATTTAATTTCCCCATGTTTCACAGAAAAATGCATATAGGCATATATTTCATTTTTAACTTGGTTAGGCCTAAGTTAAAATCCAATGCTTTAAATAAGAATTCACTTTCTTATTTTTAAATAAAACTTTTCTGTCTCCTTTTTTTTCCACAAATTCTTGGATTTTCCCTGTGCCATTTCATGTGTGCATATGCACACATATCCTTGCACATTATTTAATCCCAAAAATTCTACCATATTAAATCTAAATATTTCAAAATTTAAATTATCTCATTAAAATAATTTTTCACAAAATTTTGGGGTATTACAACTAGGCTGCCAAATGGATGATGAGGTGATGGTTAGCTTTCTATATTCTCTTGATATCCCACATAAGGAGTTTTCATCAGTGCCTATTGTTAGGGAGTATCCATACATGTTTGAGAAGGTGATTGGACTTCTGCCACACACAGAGATCAAGTTCTATATTGATTTTGTTAAAGATGCCAGACCAATAGTAATGCCTTTGAGAAGAATAGCACCTAGAGAGAAGCGGGAGATCAAGATGCAAGTGAATGATCTATTACGAAAAAGGGTTCATTTATAGAAGTAGCTGAGTGGCGAGCGCCTATAATATTCGCCATATATGTGAATGGTTCCCTTAGACTGTGTGTCGATTACCGTGAGCTGAATAAAGTTACAAGGAAGAACAAGTATCCACTCTCATATATTAATGACTTGTTTGATCAGCTCCATGGTGCTAGAGTATTTTCTCAGTTGCATCTTGCAACGGGATTTCACTAGTTGAGAGTACTGAAGGAGAGTGTGCCGATTATAGCAGTCCATATGCCGTCTGAATTCTATGAGTGGTTGGTTATGCCATCGAGCTAACTAACACACCGTCATACTTCATTGATCCCATGAACCATGTTTTAAGGGGTCAACTAAATAAATTTGTGCTTATGTTCGTCGATGATATTCTCATCTACTCACAAATAGAGGAGGAACACAAGACGCATTTGACGATCGTGCTTGAGATATTGAGAGAACACTGATTGAAAGTGAAGTTTTATAAGTGTCACTTCTGGAGGAGGGAAGTGCAATTCTTGGGTCACGTTGTTTTTTAGTAAGGCATTGCTGTGGACCCTGCGAAAGTTGCACCAATTCAAGATTGGACTTGACCCAAAAATGCTACTGATGTCAGAAGTTTCTTTGGGTTAGCTGGACATTATAAACTATTTATTCAGGACTTCTCCAAAGCAGCCGCATTGTTGGCTCAGTTGATGGAAAAAGAATCGAACTTTTATTTAGGATGCGAGATGTGAACACACATTCGCGAGTCAAAAAGAAAAATTAATGGATGCACTACTATTGACCATTCTGAGCAGAAAATGAGGAGATGGCTGTATACCTTGACGCTTGTGGCACCAGATTGGGTGCAATATTGATGAAGAAGGGTAAAGTTGTTGCATATGCTAGTCAACTACTGAAGTTGCACAAGTAGAAATTCCTGATCCATGATCTGAAGTTAGTAGTGATTGTGTTCATGCGAAAGAATTGAAGGCACTATCTTTTGGGATAGAGATTCGAGTTGTTCACCGAAAATAACATTTTGAAGTGCTTCTTTTCAAATAAGAATCTTAACCTTCTTCAATAACGATGGTTAGAGTTCCTAGCGTCCTATGACTTTGATATTGCATGTACTCTAGGGAAATGGAATGCAGTTGTAGGTGCATTGAGTTGGAATCGTTCCAACTTGGGAGTTATGTTTTTAGAGTGGACGTAATTAGAATATATTGCTGGATATGATTTCCGATCTAGATGAAAGCTAGAGATAGAGGTATTGGTGAGCTTGACTATCAAACGTACTCTGATTGAGTGGATCGGTACTAGTCAGAGGTGTGATCGGTACTAGTCAGAGGTGTGATGCTGGACTAGATCAGATTATTGATAAGATTAAAACTAGAGTAGAGTCTGAAGAGATGAGGTAGTATGGACTTGACCAAGATGGTTGGCTCCGTAAAGATGGGTGACTGTTTAATCCCGATGTCGATGGGTTAAGGATGAGGTGCTACAAGAGTGCCATTATTCGAGATTGACTATCCATCCCAAAGTAATAAGATGTATCGTGATATGAAGCAAACCTATTATTAGGAAGGGTTGAAGAAAGACGTTGGAACATTCTTCTCAAAGTGCATGAAATGTTCGTTAGTAAAGGCAGAACAAACGAAACTTAGTGGATTGATGCAACAACCAGAAGTTCTCCAGTGGAAGTGGGAACAAGTATCGATCGAGTTCATAATGGACTACCAAGGACTAGAGGAGGGTGCGATATCATTTGGGTCATAGTCGATCGATTGACCAAGTGTCCCCGACTTATGCTTGTTAAGTAAAGTAGAACGATAACCAAACTGGTCAAATTGTATGTGAAGTGGATAGTATGATTCCAAGGCATTCTGAAGAGCATTGAGAGCGAATGAGACCTGTTGTTTACTGGGTTTTGGAAGAGCTTACAAAAGGCATTGGGAATAGAGCTAAATTTGAGTACAACTTATCACCCTCGAACTGATGGCCAAACTGAGAGAGTGAATCGGATCTCTTGTGGGCTTGTATACTCAACTTTAGAGACACTTGGAATGATTACTTACATCCCGTTGAATTCACATACAATAACAATTATTAGTCTAACATCGGTATAGCATAATTCAAGGCACAATATGACCGACCGCGCAATGGATCAACATCATTCAGCAATGGATGAAAGCTTCTCAAGATAGACAGAATAACTATGTTGATAAGAGACGTAGAGATTTAGAGTTCTCTATCGGTGATATGGTATTCATCAAGAGCTCCCCATTAAAGAATGTAATTCGGTTTGGTAGTAAAAGGAAGTTGGCATCATGATTCATAGGTCCTTTTTCGATATCAGAGAGGATTTGGAACTTTGCCTACAAAGTCGACTTACCTCAAAGAATGATGGGAATGCACAATGTGTTCCACGTTTCTCACTTATGGACTATCGCATCGGATCAACTAGATGATATCGAGATTGAACCATAAGCTTCGAGACCTTATTGGCCTATTTGTATCATTTGACAAGATACAAAGCATCATAAAAGGAAGATGGTGAAGTCAGTGAAGGTTCAATGAAGAGATAATGAAGGCTTGGCAGACCGAGGAGAGTGTGAGGGCAGCTTACTTGGAGCACTTTACCTTGTAAGACTCTCTATTTATCACTTTTACTTCCACTTATGATATCATGAAGTATACCATAGAGTAGTAACCTACATGCTAGGATAGGCTTGGATGTTGCCTTTTTCATTTGTTGTTGTGTGTGCATGTTTGATGTGTGATGGTTGCATATGCTTGTATATAGTTGTTAGGCATGTGGGATAACCTTATGATTTTATTTGGGATTTCATGGGCGAAATTACTAAAGGGGGAAGAATGTAACGACTCGTATTTTATGTATCGGTGTATCATAAAATATTAATATTATTTTTATATATAGGGTCGTATGATTCTATAACTTTGGAAAATTATTACTAGAGATATTTTCCATTCTTAGAATTTTTATCGGACAATTTTGACACTAAAAATCTTGTATGGCCTATAACTTTTGGTATGAGTCGAATTTGGGTTTGAAACCACTTCCATTAGATCAGCATGATGGTTTCTCTTTTCGTAAATTAAACATAGCAGGAAAACAGACTTACCATTTGAGAGATATAGCTATTTGATGATTCACTTGATTCTGAACAATTTAGTGGATAATTAAGGAGATTAGTGGTTAAGCCCAAGGCCTAGTTCGAAAGTTTCACCAGCCGAGGGCTGATGGGACTTCTCTTTGTCATTTTACACTTTCCAAAATAATTAGAGAAGCTACCATTAACATTCTCTAGCCTTAAACCAGTCTAAACAATACTTTAATTGGCCAAATCTTGTCATTAAAAAAAGATTAGTGAGATTAGCACTTGGATTAGGGGATTTGATGTTGGAGATATCTTAGATTTGTTGTTCATCTTGGGATTTGAGTTCTTTCTGATTTCTTTAGATTATAGGTGAGTTGTTAGGACCTCTCACTTGCTAGTTAGTTAATATACACCTTAAATGATATTTTAAAATGATTTTTGATCCTTAAAACGTGTTTTAATCCTTACTGACCACATATGTTAATTTGAAGATTTTACAAAGTTTAGTGAATTAGTGTTCAAATGGTCTTGTTTGTTCTTATGGATCTACCCTATCTTCTACCTTTAGATTTAGGCTTTAATTTGATGTGTATAAATGCTTGTTTGCTTGAATATAGTTTATAGGTTAATCGCAATGTATGAGTTTGTTTGGCTAAAAACATCGATGGAATGACAACTTAAAATTAGGAATAGGGTTTTGGATCGGTGATGATCCAAGAATTCGACTTCACTCAAATTTGATGCAAACTATGTGGGGAAACAAGGAAGGCCTCACAAAGCTATGCTTCAAGTTTCTGGTCGTTTAAAGTTAGTTTACTCGGTTATGCACAAATGAAGGTGGATCAACGATGGTGTGTAAAGGGTGGAATCGGTAGTGATTGCTTCGAGTTCTGGACATGCTTACTTTGAGTCATGTAGAGGAGTGATTTAGGTCACTTGCACACGGGCTTGGAGTTTCACTTGGAGAGCCAAAAATGGACTAAGTGTCGGGTCGGTGGGCTTTGGATCAATGAAGAATGGATCGAGATAGGCTTTGGGTTCGTGATGGTTAGATCGATGATAGCGTTGGATCGGTAGCATCATGATTTGGTAGGGGGCTTGGATCAGTGGTACGTTGGATCGGTGATGGAGCTTTGATTGGTGGTTGATATGATCGGTAGTGGGAAGACTAGAGCCGCTTTGAGCCACTTGTGTGCTTCCTTTGGGTCTTTCGCGTGTTTACTTCAGGACTAGCCTCTGGCTCTAGGCATGGCAACATTAGGTCAAAGGATTACTTTGGGCCACTCCTACACTAGCGTCGAGCAATTGGGTACCTGCTTTGGACTTTACGTGCATTTGCTTCAGGTCTTCATTGAAATGCTTCGGGTTCATGCACACTTTAGTGCTAGACCATATATTAGTTAAGTCATGGTTCGACATCGAGTTGTGCGACTTGGTGGTGAAACATGGACTTCGACAATGCAGACTTTGGTGATTGGAAGTGACAGATTCAATGATGGTATTTGAACTGGATTAGCCTGTAACGGAAGAAATAGGTAAATTTCAAAGAATTTCCATTTTGGATTCTTATCGGGCCTATGAAGTCTAAAGTTATCTAGAAGTTTTCTAAATTTTCTTTCAAATAAAATTAGTGTTTTATCTAAACTTATAAATAAAGTTATATTTTATTTATTTCTAATTATGTTTACATAAATTAGAGTATACCAAATATACTCTTATATATGTATTTTGTGTGTGACTGTTACTTGTTAAATTTAATTTAGAGAAGGAACCTTTCATTTCCTTCTCTTAACTTATTCAATTAATGAGGGAATATATGGTTTTAGTTGGAGAGAGAAAACTTCTTATTTCTTTCCCTTTAATTAAATTGAATAATTTATTAAACAACATTAATAACCAAAATTATACTTGGCATATGTTGTGAGCATATCCAAATAAACTCTGATGTAGATTGTATAAGTGCAACATATCATATCGTGTACATAGTTAATGTGTACATATTTATGTGCTGGGATTTATACCGCAACGGACACATTTTCCATTTATATATGCATTGGCTATCCAAAACATCATTTAAAATTATATGTGTGTGTGCTTAATATCATTTAAAATTATATGTATGTGTGTGTGCTTAATTATATTTCATAAATATATATATATATGTGTGTGTGTTGTTAATGAATCTATTAAAAAATCTAAATTAATTCACCCGAGTAAATTATTATGAATTCAAGATTTATTACCAAACACGCAATGATTTAACTTAGTTATACAATTTGAAATCAGATCTTAATGTATAAATACAAATATAACCTATATGTATATGTCAATAATTTAAAGTAAGATAAAATATAGATATTTTATAAGCAATAATAATTTTCCAAAAGTATATTTTTTAATAATAACATTATGTTGATTTACGTTCATTTATACATCTATACAATTCTTCTTTATTATTAATATGTACAGATATAAAATATGTAAAAAAAATTAAAATATTTTTTAAACCTTCTATTGTAAAATATTTTAAATTATTTTAACATACACACACACATATGTATAATTTTATATGAACGTGTCTAAAAATATAAAACCAATTTTTAATTAACGAAAACTATCATTAACAACTGAACAAATAAGATAACAAAATGACAAATTAATTATCAAATCTATATCTAGATCAAATCAATAGAAATTACCAGTGAAATCATTAATACAAATTATCAACATCTAATCAAAACCAATTTAAATGATAACATGTTGTAATACTTTAAGATCTGCACTCATATATTTACAAGTGACAACAAATGAATATATAAATTCATCAAAATGAATCAACCACTAGATCTATAATAGCATGGAATATATAGATAAAAACAAATTGAATTGACCTTGGTGATTTTGCCATTTTGATTTGCACCATGAATGAAGAAAGCTCTTAGATCTGATTGAATAACCACTAGAAATTGCAACAATATCAAGTACGACTTTTATATTGATTTGATTTGATTTTACTTTATTTTTGGGAATTTATTGTGGCTTGGAGGCCATGAATTTTCGGCCAAGAATGTTAAAACTTGAGGATAGAGGCTATGGTTTAGAAGGAGAGTGATTTTTTTTGGAGGCAAGTGAATGAAAGGTAAGGTATTTATAGAGGGAACTTTCCTTAACCTCCTCCTTTTATTTACTAGATTCAAAAATTGGATTTCAAGCCTCATTTTTACCCTTATAACCATTTATGAATAAGGTTAAATGGGCCTTAAAATATTCCCTAATTCATTTAGTAATTAATCTATTTAAATCCAATTTAAGTGTTTTACCAGTATCATATATCGATACGTACATACATATATAACTTTTATATACGCACTTTATCAAATACTAATGGCATTCAAATAATAATTTTTTTAATCTTTAATTTAATTAATTTACAACGATTATAAATTAATTAAATCATTTGGTTTTTTCAGAGCATTCATCATTACGGTAGTGCAACTCAAAGGTGCAAGTTCAGTCAGCGATTAATAATGAGAAATTTGAATATTAACGTTCACACGTCACCTTAGCTAGTGGTATGAAATTTTGGCCAAATTTATCGCTTACACGTCTTCTTGGTAAAATCCAATTTTACTATTATAAGCGGTACCCGTAATAATGATTATTTACACCAATTCTCCTTGTCAAAACTGTACCACTTTGGACTAATGGAATTTGTTAATGATCAAAATCTAATATCATCCATATTTAATTTTATACTCCAAACACAAAGTCATTGGTTCAATAATAGCAATTATAATTGGCCGAACTACTCTACCAGAGATTTTCACTTTGAGTCGACTTCAGCCGAGTCGACTTCAACTGACCATGACACTAACACCATATAACTAAGGAGATGAATCCTCTAGTGAATAATGTTTCACTTCTAATACTTCCATTCGACCCAACTATAGTTGTTCGATGGTCGCCGTGCCATGACTTAACTATAATCAAATCAAAGCTTTCATATCGAATGTCGACGGTATTCTTAAGTCAGGAGAACTATGTAAATTAGTCACTTCGATATTTTTTGTTTGACCTTAGTTATATTAACCAGCAAAAAAACTATCGAGTGAGTCATTCTATATAGTTATCCAATAACTATTAGTACATAATCCCTTCGTGCCTCCAGCAGCCATGAGTAATACACCATCCAACATTTGGAGAGTGTTATGTACCGTAGTCTCAACGGATGCATCAGTATCCAGTCTCGATACATCTTGATTATGAATATTTAAAACGATATGTTTATTTTCATTGTGATAAATTACTCATGGTTACAACATTTTATAACTACTACAACAAAAAATACCATTTATGGATTTTCTATTAAATACCCTTTTAATTTAATTAATTAAGTAAAGTAACACATTATATCAAGTAGACATCTTTTATTTCGAATAAGATTGGTTATCGAGTTAGAAATATGTAACAAATTACATAGTTTCCCCTAAGGCATACTCCTAACTCTACCAGATGGGATGACTATGCTTCAATGTGTAGAGTAAAGGACTACGTGTTAGATTGAAGGAACTGTTGGGAAAAGTTTACGGGACAAACGATGATGTACGACTAATGATGATTATTGAGAATCATCCCAAACCATGACAACTACAAACAAAAGTTACAAGAACAGTTCAAGGATGTGCTCTACTATGAATGACGTGTGCAAAGGGATCATTGGTACTCGAAGGTTTTGAGGTGTACCCATGAACTAGGGGTAGTTGACTATGCTCACTTAGGAATATAGGGGGCCTCAGATCACACGATGTTTCGATCTGTTTACCTTAGGCTGTTTACGGGGATGCGGTCTAGTTCTTGGCCTATCGAGTGGCATGGATTAGAGTACCAAGAAACTAGGTTGTTGAGTAGTCCTTGACTATAGGGTATGTTAGACGAGTATCATACATCCAATGCACTTAGTGAGTGAATGTGAGGATGGATGGTGGATGTTATGTTTGCTTTGGTTGCTTATTACCCTAGGGATGTCACACGACGTAGATATCATCGATATAGATATTTATACACCTATTAATACTTTGATTTATAGTACACCCATAATGACTGGGAGATAGAGTAGCATATATCATGTGTTATGTTCTAACTCTGTGGATGTAGGAACATGTCAGTTATGATTTTCCATATCATTTGCCCTAGTGTATTAACTTCATAGTATTTAGGATTTTCTACTATTCGCACCATACTGTTGTCTAACTCTGGATTTTATGCTTTTCTTCATATTATTTTGGATATTCTTAAATGAGCAGATTAGGGATTTCAGGTTTAGTGAGCATGTGGAGCTGGACAGGTGGATAACAAGAGGCTACATTTGTAATGGCCCGTTTTTCCGTACCCTTTGAATCGACAATAAACCATACATGTCCAATTCAAATTGCATAAATAAGCGGATCATTAAGGGTAGAAAGAAAATAAAGGCAGAGCAGAATCTCACACGAATGGAATAACATATATTATTTCAATAATAATCTTTACAGCGGAAAATTTTAAAATACAATATCAGAGTCTAACCTAGATTCAGCTTGGACAGTTATAACACCTGCCCTTACAAATGCTGACAAACAACAAAACAAATGAAATAGATGCAGCGGATAATAGAATACGTCCATACGATGATGAAGATCTCCAGCTCTCCTCTAGAAACTCTAACCGTCTTCAACGCAACCTGAAACTACTCGGATCTGACCCGAGTATTGAAAATACCCGGATCAGGCTTGATAAACCAGCGTGAGATACTCGAAATTTAAAATGACTAAATTATCAATACCTTTGAAAAGAAGGGTATCCCATAAGACCACGCCCACACATAAACACGGACGGGTTTTTACCTTATGATAACTAAAACACTTTTATATCAAAACGTTTGATATATTTCTAATGACATCTCTTTGAAAACATTTGCAAATAAACTTATTAATCTTAGCCGAAATTGTTACATTGATTAAATTCCAGCATAATAGGTTTACAATCAATTATGTAGGTTCTTATTGGAGAATGGATTTCCATACAAATGACCAGGTGAAGGATCTACCTTCCGAAATGGGTACACCTCTAGATGGATGTCCCGAGAACCATCACAAAGGATTCTCCACCAACACAAGACCGGCCTACCTCTGTAACTAGATAGTACCGAATATGTCATCCCCCGGTTGTTACCGACCTTTAATCGAGCGCTCGTTTTCCATACACCAAATTAATTTACATCCCGAACGTCATAGCGGGAAGAAATATATCTAGAAGGGGATGATCATACCCTAATTGGGAATGACCCACTTAGCCTTGCTACATCTAATCATGTTTCGGTCATTTCCGATTTGATGAGGCTTGAGGCTACGATTACCTTTTCACATAACACATCTTCTTTCACTTTGAATGCCACACTACCATTCCTTTGATTACTATTTGACTCCCACAAGTATACAACCTCTGATCTTGTATGTCTCAGAGAATGGTGTTAAGCTAAGAGAAGTTGCCTTCTCCGCCACCAAGCGGATGTACATTTGTAAAAGTCAAACGTTGTATCTCAGAAATGCAACGTCGGACATTCGTCCATACAAGTTCATTCTGGGACTGAACGAAACCGAAGGCACTTTCCTCGGCCATTACTAGGCGAGAAGCCCTTGTGGTTTTGAGGTTTTTCATAACAAAGAGACCACTGCTACAATATAGTGAACTGGGAGTTTATCCCCAATCAATCAACAAGTAGTCCCTCGTTATTATTCGTCTCAATATCTCCGTCTTCAAATATCTTCATTCTTTGAACGTATACATTGGTTCGAAGTGGTTTTCAGATAGGGATTACCCAAATCTGACTTCAGTTCCTTCGAAACCAATTATCGATAAAAAGATGTTTAGTTCATTTGTGGATATCAATCATCAATCAATTACTTCATCTTTTATTTAAATAAAATATCTTTCTTAGATATACTCTAATTTATTCCATTTTCTTTTCAAAAATATATGGAATCATTAAGCCTCATTTATCAAATCATTTGATTTATTAAACCTTTCTTAAATCCTGGAATAATTCCAAATCATTTTCTCTTTTACTTAGGAAAACCTTTCCATATCATTTTCTCTTTTACTTAGGAAAACCTTTCCAAATCATTTTCTCTTTTACTTAGGAAAACCTTTCCAAATCATTCTTTTAATCTTAATCAAAGATTTCTTATATTCAAGTTATAACTTTTAACTTAGGGAAATCCCAAATAATTTATTAAACCTTAATCAAAGATTTCTTATATTCAAGTTATAACTTTTACCTTAGGGAAAATATTCCCAAATCATTCATTAAATCTTAATCAAAGATTTCTTTTTTTAACTTCAAATCATATTCTTGCAAATCGAAAATTTTCATAACAGAGTATTACTGCCATCTTAATTATGGTAATTTCACCTCTATGGACTAATGGCAAGTAATCCTACATCATGAAGATCTTTGTCATCAATAATCATTGTTTTCAATATGTTTTATTTTGAAAATTAGTTTGAAGGGGTTTTCAGACAGGAATCACCCAAATCTGATCCCGGTTCTTCGAACAAGAATCACCCAAATCCGATCCTGATTCCTTCGTGCTAATCATCGATAAAAAATGTTAAGTGGTTAATTAACATTCAAAGAATCCTTTTCTTTTCTTTTACCTAGGAAAAACTTAAATATGATCTTTTAGAGCATCCGGGCTTTCCTTTCGATCTATTCCACCCCTTGCCTAAAATGAGAAAACATAGGCCAGGTAAGTTCAGGGCACTGGTTGCTCCATCCCTAACCTTAGTTAACACCTTGTTTTATCTTCCTAGATCTCACAGGAGGGACAAATGTACTAGTCGTTTCCGCACACTCAGTTGGTTATTACATTCAATATTCTTCACTTTTTTGTTTAAGTGGTATAAACAATTCCTCTTAACCATTTATTCAAACTCTTATTAAAACTTCCAAATCATCTTTAAATTACTTAATTTTTCCTTTAAAATCATTCAGAAAATATTTAGGAAAGAATCATTAAGTTTAAACTCATATTCAAAAGGTTATAGAATTCGCAGCGTAAAAGTGCTGCGGAAAATGCTATATAAGCTTATTTGATTTAAACAACTTTTTAATATTTGAAAATTCATATTTTCCATTCCAAATCTCTTTTAAACCATTTTAATATATTTATCAAATTTATTTCATATTTTTAAAATATTAAAAATATCATTTTTAAAGAAATCCCTTTTTGGATTCCGAACTGCAAAACCGCGATGTTTTTATAAAATTGTTTTGGACATATTTCAAAATCTACTCGATGAAATCTTGATTTTCTTTCTTTATTAGAAAACTATTATCATTGTGGACCAAAGAATTTTTATTTCGAAGAAATCCGACTTATAAATCATTCTCTACATTGATTTGAAGTTACGGGTCGAAATTTACGAACTGTCGCTACGCGACGAGCTCTATTTTGACCAATTTTGTGAATTGCTTCGGAACTTGTCCGAAACACTTCAAATTTGTTTTAAATCACATTTAAACTATTTTAACTTATTTAAAATAATATTAAGAGGCTAAATAATTTTCATACACACATTTATATGGATTTAATTCTCATTTAATTAACTATGGTTAATTACTAATCATTTCTCTTATCATTTATCAAACCAAATTATCATCCATATCACAAACATATAATCAACCATAATATCAACCAAGTTATCAAACATTTAATCATCCAACATATATTAAACTTTCAAATCATTATACTTGAAATAATTTATGGATAAATAAGAGTACTCACTTTTAACCAAATTGTTCACTTCGTACCAACATTCATATCATCCAACACTTCACTAAATCCTCTTAACTACACCAAATCTTTTTTGTAGACTTTCCTTTTAATTCCGGCAGCACTTCATTCTCTTTTTCTTGCTTCGAAGCTTCACGAACATGATCCTCTTCCTTGATAGGTTCGGCCATGCCTTATTCCACTCCTTCCTCCATCATTTCTTGACTTCTTAGATGCTAAATCATGTTCTAATGGTATTCTAAGGTCTTTGGCAAAGTTTGGTTTTGTTTGGAGTTGATTTGATATGGTTTTGAAAAAGTTAGTAAGCGTTTGGAAGAGAAGAAGAAGCCATTAAAGAGAGCTTCAAGGAGGAAGAAGAAGGTAGAAATGTGTGAAAAAAGTGAGAAAGTGGTTGGTATTTATAGAAAAAGAAATGAAGTGGTAAGTTACCAAAATATCTCTTTACCAAATTACCAAAATAACTTTACTTACTTCTAAAGTAATCTTATTATTTTTCAACACTTAACATCACATTTCAAATCATTACGTTATGTCATTTTCACTTAAGTATTAAGTAAAGAAAGTAATAATTATGTTTCTTTGATTTGATGTTTTACTTTTTGCTTTGAAATGACATTTTTGTCTTTTTGTGCTTACTTTTTCTTAATTATATTCTAGAAATTTCTAAGTATGTTTAGTAAAATTAAACTTGATTAGTGAATTAATTAATACTTATATTATTTGAATATATGTTCCTATATAACAAAATAAAGGTGCGACGACGTTGCAAAAACTTTTAATTGACAAAACGTTGTTTTTCGACAAAATGTTTTACGGTCACATTTTGACGTTTTAGTTAAATTATTTATTCATGTAAACCAAAATTTAAAATAAATTTTTCATTATCTTTAAATAATTAAAACGAGCATATTTGACTTATAAAATAATATAAAACTATATCCAAATCTTCTTATAAAAGTACGACATCGTTTTATCAATATGCGACGAAATTTGTCAATTTTGATAAAACAAGTTTTATATATTTATCAAACCATTATAAATTAAATTAATATTATTATCAAATGAGTTTGATATTGATTATATATATATTTAAAAGGAATTGTTTATCCTTTAAATAAATTTCACGAATATTTGTCCTACTTTATCAGAATCCAACTTTTGTCAATAATGGAAATCCAAAATCTTTATTCAATATCAAAAATAAGTTTACCATTCTTATTTATTATATAAAACATAATTGTTTAAGTTTGAAAATTCTACATTTGAATATTTAAAATAATTAAATATCCTATTTTCAAAGTGTTAAAATTACGGGTCGTTACATTCTCCCCTACTTAAAAGAATTTCGTCCTCGAAATTACCCAAACAAAAGTTTGCCCAAAACATTTATCTTCAAACTTAATTTAATATAATATACACAGATCATCCGTATGAAATATCTTATTCGATCTCCTATTCAAATACACAACTTTATTTCCGAACTAGTATTGATCCCCTGATCCTCTAGTGCGGACTTTAATCAGGCTTTTTGCTCAGAAACCTTTGCTTTCCTTGCATAGCTCTCAACTATGATAGAAAACTAAAGTACCTAACCACAAATCCTCATCGATGTTCGTCGTCAAGAATCGAGTGATAAATCCTTTTTCGGACCGGTGTAAACACCTTAAAGTTCCGTACTCGGATATTAGATCAACATTTGTGTGACGAAATGATCTACCTATAACATATGTATTTATTAACTTTCAAAAAATTTTCATAAAATCTTTATCTTAACTCAAACACTTTATAAAGGTGCTTCTTTATATAATCCCTTTAATTATTTATTTTCAAATCTTTTTTTATTAAAGGAAAATATTTTAAAGAAACCATTTTTCACTCAAAAGATGATTTATCTGTATTATAATTCCCACAATCCTTTAAGTTAGTATATTTCCTTTAACACTAATATTATTTATGAATCATTTCGTAAAACTATCACTTAAGTTTATTTCATCTTATAAGTTATGCAAATCAATCATTTTAAAGACTTAAGTCCAAATTCTTAATTAATGCTAGAATTCACAAATAAAACATTTTCCCAGTTATAATTACCATTTTAAAGAGTCATGATTTTACTTAAGTGCATAAATAGTTCATGACTTAAATCTATATTTGTACGATATACCTTTACATCCTAAGAGTATATACAAATCCTAAATTTCAAATTGATTTTACTTAAATCCGTCTATCTAACAAATTTAGACTTTGTCGTAATTTACTACTATCTCAAATTCACAAGTTATAGAACTTATTTCTTACTTAATACTATTATTAATTTCCTAGCTTTGAAAAATAGATTTTAAAACCACCCATATTAAATCCTCAAACTCTGAACTCTTAAATTTTCTTTATAAATCAGATTTATAAATTATCCTTATCCAATTTAACTTACTCATAGCATTTCACAATCTTTTATCAAAAGTTTTCATAAATTTCTTAGCTCCGAGTTATGTATGATTCGACTGTCCAAAATCGTCGAGAATTTTGTTTTATCTTATCAATTAGCGATCCCAATTTATCTTTGGTTTAAACACTTTTATAAAGATTACTAATCAATTTATCAATTTAATGATTCACATTATCTCTTTAACATAAGAAAATTATATAGATCAAGCAACTCCAAAACAATCCAAGGAACTTGGTGCTACCAATAATATCATATATCCTCTTAACAAGAAGAGTAATACTTAAGAGAAGTGCTTACCATCCAAATGCATCTCTTGCCCATTTTTAGTTTATTTTCGAGCCAATCGAATTAGTTATCATAAAATACCTCTTTTTATTTGAAATAATACCATTTTCAAAATCCTTTAGAGATTGCTTTATAAAACCTATTTTATAAATTCATTTTATCTTATATTAATTAACTTCATTTAAATTTCCATAATTCTTTTACTCGAATTTAAATTCTCATTCCTTTTATATATATCTTTTTACACAATCATTTAAATATATTTTTATCTTATGTGTTCATTCCTTAAACAATCTTATTATCAAATACCCTATAGTCAAATCG
The DNA here is from genome assembly GCA_030737815.1 of Allium fistulosum. NCBI lineage: Eukaryota > Viridiplantae > Streptophyta > Magnoliopsida > Asparagales > Amaryllidaceae > Allium > Allium fistulosum. The sequence continues at coordinate 907,246,397 of CM060908.1, forward strand.
TGAAACTTAATTCACAAGGTATTTGTACTTAAACTTTTAAATGAAACAATTGATCAATTTATGATAGTAACTTAACATTATCATTTCTTAATTTATTATTTTGGAATAAGTATTAAAGATTTTAATTACCTTATCAGATTTCTTACTTATCGATTATCTTTATGAAACATTTTATAGGAAAACTGTGAAATGTTAATCACAAGATGTTCATATTTAAATTTCACTAATCCTGATTTCTAACTATATAACTTTTCAAAATATAGACTTTATATTCAAAATATAATCCTAGGTAAAATTATTTCATTTACCAATTTTGTCAAAATTAGTGTGTCGGTTCACCTTGTTTAAATGTTTAGGAATCCCCATTGATAACGCTGATCAGGCGCATCGATCAGAATCCATAAATCAATCAACAGATAAATCAACACAAAACAATATATTAGTCACTAACAAATACGCACTCATATATAATACACTCAAACTCATTCTAGGGTGTTACTAACCCTATCTCTAATGAGTTACTCATCCTAGGGTATTACTAACCCTATCTCCGATGAGTCTTTACCCCAACAATGCCAAGGTTCTCGCTTAACCTTCAGCTCTGATACCAAATGTAGTGGCCCGTTTTTCCGTACCCTTTGAATCGACAATAAACCATACATGTCCAATTCAAATTGCACGAATAAGCGGATCATTAAGGGTAGAAAGAAAATAAAGACAGAGCAGAATCTCACACGAATGGAATAACATATATTATTTCAATAATAATCTTTACAGCGGAAAATTTTAAAATACAATATCAGAGTCTAACCTAGATTCAGTTTGGACAGTTATAACACCTGCCCTTACAAATGCTGACAAACAACAAAACAAATGAAATAGATGCAGCGGATAATAGAATACGTCCATACGATGATGAAGATCTCCAGCTCTCCTTTGGAAACTCCAACCGTCTTCAACTCAAACAGAAACTACTCGGATCTGACCCGAGTATTGAAAATACCCGGATCTGGCTTGATAAACCAGCGTGAGATACTCGAAATTTAAAATGACTAAATTATCAAAACCTTTGAAAAGAATGGTATCTCATAAGACCACGCCCACACATAAACACAGACGGGTTTTTACCTTATGATAACTAAAACACTTTTATATCAAAACGTTTGATATTATTTCTAATGACGTCTCTTTGAAAACATTTGCAAATAAACTTATAAATCTTAGCCGAAATTGTTACATTGATTAAATTCTAGCATAATAGGTTTACAATCAATTCCGTAGGTTCTTATTGGAGAATGGATTTCCATACAAATGACCAGGTGAAGGATTTATCTTCCGAAATGGGTACACCTCTAGATGGATGTCCCGAGAACCATCACAAAGGATTCTCTACCAACACAAGACCGACCTACCTCTATAACTAGATAGTACCGAATATGTCATCCCCCGGTCGTTACCGTCCTTTAACCGAGCGCTCGTTTTCTATATACCACATTAATTTACATCCCGAACGTCATAGCAGGAAGAAATATATCTAGAAGGGGATGATCATACCCTAATTGGGAATGACCCACTTAGCCTTGCTGCATCTAATCCTGTTTCAGTCATTTCCGATTTGATGAGGCTTGAGGCTACGATTACCTTTTCACATAACACATCTTCTTTCACTTTGAATGCCACACTGCCATTCCTTTGATTACTATTTCACTCCCACAAGTATACAACCTCTGAGCTCGTATGTCTCAAAGAAGAGTGTTAAGCTAAGAGAAGTTGTCTTCTCCGCCACCAAGCAGATGTACATTTGTAAAAGTCAAATGTTGTATCTCAGAAATGCAACATCGGACATTCGTCCATACAAGTTCGTTCTGGGACTGAACGAAACCGAAGGCACTTTCCTCGGCCATTACTAGGCGAGAAGCCCTTGTGGTTTTGAGGTTTTTCATAACAAAGAGACCACTGCTACAATATAGTGAATTGGGAGTTTATCTCCAATCAATCAACAAGTAGTCCCTCGTTATTATTCATCTCAATATCTCTGTCTTCAAATATATTCATTCTTCGAACGTATACATTGGTTCGAAGTGGTTTTCGGATAAGGATTACCCAAATCCGACTTCGGTTCCTTCGAAACCAATTATCGATAAAAAGATGTTTAGTTCATTTGTGGATATCAATCATCAATCAATTACTTCATCTTTTATTTAAATAAAATATCTTTCTTAGGTATACTCTAATTTATTCCATTTTCTTTTCAAAAATATATGGAATCATTAAGCCTCATTTATCAAATCATTTGATTTATTAAACCTTTCTTAAATCCTGGAATAATTCCAAATCATTTTCTCTTTTACTTAGGAAAACCTTTCCAAATCATGTTCTCTTTTACTTAGGAAAACCTTTCCAAATCATTCTTTTAATCTTAATCAAAGATTTCTTATATTCAAGTTATAACTTTTAACGTAGGGAAAATATTCCCAAATAATTTATTAAACCTTAATCAAAGATTTCTTATTTTTAAGTTATAACTTTTACCTTAGGGAAAATATTCCCAAATCATTCATTAAATCTTAATCAAAGATTTCTTTTTTTTAACTTCAAATCATATTCTTGCAAATCGAAGATTTTCATAACAGAGTATTACTGCCATCTTAATTATGGTAAATTTCACCTCCAAGGACTAATGGCAAGTAATCCTACATCATGAAGATCTTTGTCATCAATAATCAATGTCTTCAATATGTTTTATTTCGAAAATTAGTTTGAAGGGGTTTTCGGACAGGAATCACCCAAATCCGATCTCGGTTCTTCGAACATGAATCACCCAAATCCGATCCCGGTTCCTTCGTGCTAATCATCGATAAAAAAATGTTAAGTGGTTAATTCACATTCAAAGAATCTATTTCTTTTCTTTTACCTTGGAAAAACTTAAATATGATCTTTTAGAGCATCCGGGCTTTCCTTTCGATCTATTCCACCCCTCGCCTAAAAAGAGAAAACATAGGCCAGGTAAGTTCAGGGCGCTGGTTGCTCCATCCCTAACCTTAGTTAAACACCTTGTTTTATCTTCCCAGATCTCACAGGTGGGACAAATGTACTAGTCGTTTCCGCTCACTCAGTTGGTTATTACATTTAATATTCTCCACTTTTTTGTTTAAGTGGTATAAACAATTCCTCTTAACCATTTATTCAAACTCTTATTAAAACTTCCAAATCATCTTTAAATTACTTAATTTTTCCTTTAAAATCATTCACAAAATATTCAGGAAAGAATCGTTAAGTTTAAACTCATATTCAAAAGGTTATAGAATTCACAGCGTAAAAGTGCTGCGGAAAGTGCAATATAAGCTTATTTGATTTAAACAACTTTTTTAATATTTGAAAATCCATATTTTCCATTCCAAATCTCTTTTAAACCATTTTAATAGATTTATCAAATTTATTTCATATTTTTAAAACATTAAAAATATCATTTTTAAAGAAATCCCTTTTTGGATTCCGAACTGCAAAACCGCGATGTTTTTATAAAATTGTTTTGAACATATTTCAAAATCTACTTGATGAAATCTTATTTTCTTTCTTTATTAGAAAACTATTATCATTGTGGACCAAAGAATTTTTATTTCGAAGAAATCCGACTTATAAATCATTCTCTACATTGATTTGAAGTTATAGGTCGAAATTTACAAACTGTCGCTACGCGACGAGCTCTATTTTGACCAATTTTGTGAATTGCTTCGGAACTTGTCCGAAACACTTCAAATTTGTTTTAAATCACATTTAAACTATTTTAACTTATTTAAAATAATATTAAGAGGCTAAATAATTTTCATACACACATTTATATGGATTTAATTCTCATTTAATTAACTATGGTTAATTACTAATCATTTCTCTTATCATTTATCAAACCAAGTTATCATCCATATCACAAACATATAATCAACCATAATATCAACCAAGTTATCAAACATTTAATCATACAACATATACTAAACTTTCAAATCATTATACTTGAAATAATTTATGGATAAATAAGAGTACTCACCTTTAACCAAATTGTTCACTTCCTACCTACATTTATATCATCCAACACTTCACTAAATCCTCTTAACTACACCAAATCTTTTTTGTAGACATTCATTTTAATTCCGGCAGCACTTCCTTCTCTTTTTCTAGCTACGGAGCTTCACGAACTTGCTCCTCTTCCTTGATAGGTTCGGCCATGCCTTATTCCACTCCTTCCTCCATCATTTCTTGACTTCTTAGATGCTATATCATGTTCTAATGGTATTCTAAGGTCTTTGGAAAAGTTTGGTTGTGTTTGGAGTTGATTTGATATGGTTTTGAAAAAGTTAGTAAGCGTTTGGAAGAGAAGAAGAAGCCATTAAAGAGAGCTTCAAGGAGGAAGAAGAAGTTAGAAATGTATGAAAAAAGTGAGAAAGTGGTTGGTATTTATAAAAAAAGAAATGAAGTGGTAAGTTATCAAAATATCCCTTTACCAAATTACCAAAATAACCTTACTTACTTATAAAGTAATCTTATTATTTTTCAACACTTAACATCATATTTCAAATCATTACTTTACGTCATTTTCATTTAAGTATTAAGTAAAGAAAGTAATAATTATGTTTCTTTGATTTGATGTTTTACCTTTTGCTTTGAAATGACATTTTTGTCTTTTTATGCTTACTTTTTCTTAATTATATTCTAGAATTTTCTAAGTATGTTTAGTAAAAGTAAACTTGATTAATGAATTAATTAATACTTATACTATTTGAATATATGTTCCTATATAACAAAATAAATGTGCGACGACGTTGCGACAACTTTTAATTGACAAAACGTTGTTTTTCGACAAAATGTTTTAGTTAAACTATTTATTCATTTAAACCAAACTTTAAAATAAATTTCTCATTATATTTAAATAATTAAAACAAGCATATTTGACTTATAAAATAATATATAACAATATCCAAATCTTCTTTTAAAAGTACGACATCGTTTTATCAATATGCGACGAAATTTGTCAATTTTGTAAAACAAGTTTTATATATTTATCAAACCATTATAAATTAAATTACTATTATTATCAAATGAGTTTAATATTGATTATATATATATATTTAAAAGGAATTGTTTATCCTTTAAACAAATTTCACGAATATTTGTCCTACTTTATCAGAATCTAACTTTTGTCAATAATGAAAATCCAAAATCTTTATTCAATATCAAAAATAAGTTTACCATTCTTATTTATTATATAAAACATGATTGTTTAAGTTTGAAAATTCTACATTTGAATATTTAAAATAATTAAATATTCTATTTTCAAAGTGTTAAAATTACGGGTCGTTACAACATTCTTACGTATTACTATGTTTAGCTGATATTGCTTATTATTCCGCCATGCAGCTTACTAGTGCTATTATCTATTTAGGGTTAGGTACTTTTTTGAGTTTATTATCAGTTGTACAAATTCTATTGCTTATGTTGTACAACTGTATGGATCCGTGCACTCTAATTTCTAGGGTTCATTCAATTATTACTGTCTCGCTTGTTTTATTTCTATGATGAATACTATACTTTGTTTGATATGGTGTAAGATATACAACAAGTTCTCTGTGATTGATTTACTTTACTACGACCTTGATGTTCATCCTGTATCAACCGAGCACCGTTACCGCACATTACTACATTAATGGGTATCAGTGGCGTAAGGCGATTGTCGTCGAATCCAAGTTTCCCATCATGAGATCTCTTCCAATACATTCCACTTTATGTTAGTTTGTAGGTTAATTTGCTAATTAGGCCATTGTTTGCTTGCATGGTTTCTTTAGCTAGCTAGTTGACATAGGCATGAATGTATGGATGTTAGGATTGGTTATATGCACATCCTTATGATGTGTTTTGGTTGCAATGGTTGCTTTATTTGAGTTATGCTGGTTTTGTTTATATTGAGTTATCTTGTATCTATATACATTCCAACCTAGAATAAATACCTACAGCTAGGCGTTCTAATTTATGTTAGATAATTTTGTATATGCTTTTTATTGTTTCTTTATATAGGCACTTACTGATTATGTATAAGGACGTGGCTGTTTACTTGTATTTTGATATGAATGTTGCATATGAATGTATAGATGAGCATATATTATATATAAATAATTTTATTTTATTTTGAAAATTGGTTAAGATTTTATTACTAGGCAATGTGGCCCAAGCTCCAACTGTACAACCGCAAATAAAATAAGAGCTCCCTTTACTTTAAAGTATACATTCCAACCGCTAACTGAAACATTCCCAAATTACAGAATTAGGTCAACTCTTCACGAACTATGGCGACTTCCAAGTCACTCCTTGATTTTCTTGCTGACCAGCCCTCCAGTTCATGTTCTCCAGTAGTTGTTTTTCTCGTCCCTCTAAGCTGGTATTTCCATGTCGTTTTATCCTTCTAATTATAATACTTACGTCTCTAGCAATTTGTTCTGATAGTTCTAACTTTCCTTTTCGCTTGTTGTTGGAAGTCCGTAAGTTCCGTTCACGCCAGAGGTGCCACACAGTAGTTGTCAAGCTAATTTTTCCAATTTCCTTCATCAAGTAAGAAATATCTGTCCAGTCGTTCAGGTATGTTGCTACATCTTGGAGGTTTTTAATTGCATTTGTTTGCAAGTTTTTTAATTTTCGAATGGCCCAGACTCTTTTAATGTATTTGCATTCGAATAATAAATGATTGTGAGTTTCTATTTCCCTATATATGCATATATATATTAAGAGTTTGCATGCATATTGGTTGCACTCCATGTGCATTCATATATAAGGCTGATTTAATTGCATTTGCACTCATTTCGTATCCCATTTTATCTATCATATATATTATGTACTCTTGGTTGTGATTTTTTATTGTGTTGTATAATGGATGTTGGATGGATGTAGCCATGTCTATTTTATATATTTATACGATGTAAAGGGAGTCACATTGTCCCTCCCTTGAAATTTCAAGGTTGAAATTGCTTTAAAGGGGGAGAATGTAACACCTTGTAGTTTTATGAAATTAAGGGTAAAATCATAATTTCAAATAAATGATAAAATGGTAAATTTTTGCAGGAGTTGGAATTAGGTTTCGAGGCTGCTTTTATTATGTTCGGAATGCCATTTATAGTCAGAAAACATATATAACTTGCTGATTTTGGTTTAATAAGCTAGAAATTAGAAGAAGTCAAACCCAATAACATTTTCGTAATATATTAATTTCAAGATTTTAGGCAAAACATGTATTATTTCAGTTTAAAAATAAAAATGTAAACCTTAATCTCTAATCCTACTTGAATCTAAACATCTTACCAGTAATCTTCGTCTTCATCTAATCTCTAAATAAAATCAATTTTAAATCCACCAAATCAAATCCAAATTAAACGAATTAATATATAAAACCAATCATCATGAAGAGAGTTATGCAAATAAATTAAAACTATCGAGAGATTTGGCAATTTTAAGGCGGGGAATTTCTGGATAGCGAAGGAAGAGGATTCACTTTGGATCGGAGAAGATGCATGGCTAATCGATGAGCGGGATTCATCCAATTGTGTATATATTGATAAGGCATGGTTATTCACTCTTTATGACCTTAAACTGAATAATAAATGATGTAACTAATAGATTTTATATATACACATGCTAGATTAGGAGGCAGATTCCATGGCTAGATGATTTAAAAAGTGGAATTCTACTAATTACAATGAGCGAAAGTTAATTATTCTCTAATTAAAAAAGTGCAAAATACATAAGTGTTTCAAATTAAATATATTATTTATCAAAATTGTAGTACTCGATGACATGAATCCACTGGCGGGGCGGTGTTCATTCATCGATTAGATCAACAGTCGATCAAAAATGCATTAGAACTTTGATAAACGTGGACCGTCCATTTTGTTCCAATGGTGAAACAATGATGATACAACGATCGGGGAATATGGGTGTGTGGAGGACGTTGAAGGAAGCATCACATCAGGGTTTTATTGACCACATACTGTCGAAGTTTGCTAGGTTCGGTCTATTAAGGCGACGACAAAGGTTTTTGCCAAAGGAGACCAGAACTTCATCCGAGGGAAACGTTAGGGGCATGGTGGTGCAGAGGTCATGGTGGTTGAGTTTGATTGATGAACGGAGCTATGATTGGATGGTTGTGGCGAAATGAAGTGGTCGATTGATGGGTTTCACGCATTTGCAGTCTCTGTAGTGATATGAGGAAAGAAAGAAAGTAAAACATAAATAAAATAAAAATATAGTATTAATTAAATAATTACAATAGTACCCCTGAACTTTAAATGCTTATCACTCTCGCATACGATATTTGTTTCATGTGCGATTCATGGTATCATGATCATGGCGGGATGAGGAACGTTTTGGTGTGTTGTTTTCTGTGTTTTGAGATACCTTAAAAAATTTCTTAGTTGGACAAGTTCATTATACGGCTTTGCACTTACGGGTTGGGGCTTGATCCAGTAGCTTTGTAAATGGTTGGGCGATGATGAATTTTGAGCTTGATCCCAACTGTAGACCGTTAGGCAAGTGACTAGCATGGACTTGACTTCAACCTACGATAGTCCGAGGAACCAAGTCCTCAATATACGATAGTCTGAGGACCTAACTCCTCAATATACGATAGTTCAAGGAACTAAGTCCTTAATATACGATAATCCGAGGAATTGAGTCCTTAATTTTTAATTTGGCATCATGACATGTTTAGAGGAGCCGGGTCCTTAATTGTGATTTGATGATAGCCGATTGAGACTTTAGGGGCGATTGTAAACATGCAATTAGCATGGGTTAAATTTTAATGAGACCTTAGTATATAATGTCACTGTAATATTATATTATATTTAGCTGACCTGTTACGTGCAGTTAACACAGGTTAAGGTACAGTTTTTGAGCATAAGTGTTGTTTTACACGCTTATTAGCATTACACACTTATATGATCCGTTTTACCCACCAGACATATGTCTGAACCCCTCTATCAATCTCTTCCTTTTAGATATACTTTGATAAGTCGATAGAGCGGACTAATAACGACTTGGAGGCATGATGGTATGATGGTGACACATCTTTATTTATTAGCTATTTACTATTTTATTTCATTTTTTCGTAGACATTATACCGTTTATTTTACCAGTTTAAAAAGATGTCGTAGTTGGAATTTATTTGATATTACATTGTTTTATTTTTTCGAGATTGTATTATTGATTATTATATTGTATTCCTTCCACCGCAAGATTCTGAAAATGTGGAATATATTAGATAGCTCCATGATTTATTTTATATTTTACCTCAAAATGATCTGCCTTTCGTAAGGTCTGTAATGTCCGCGTCATTTTATTTATGAATTAAGACGTCGTAGATGGCGGGCTGTTTCAATACACATGTGTATTTGTGTGTGCGTGTTGCCGTATAAGTATAAAATTATGTTTATATATCTGCATATATGATATAATTTGAAAATTATTTATAAATTTAAATATATTATTATTGGCGAGCTAAAACGATTAAAATATCTTATTTGGATTAAATTCGATTTGGTTAAAGTTCCTTTTATTTAAATAAATTTAACTATTTCATAAAGTATATGTAAATATATATTTAAAATTCAAAATTCAAAATATTAAATATAAATATTAAATACTATGATTAAATCAAAATGCATTAATTTTATAAAATATTTATAATCTTATTTTCAACCTAAATATTTATAAATAAAATATAATTATATTTTGTTTAAATACACATATTTTATATTATAATATAAATGTATATAATTAATTCTTGGTCGAGAATTAAAATTAAATATTTGTTTTAAAATCGAGAGCACTTAATTCTTAAAAAATATACACATATATAATTTATAGACTAATTATTATATATATATGTATGTATGTACGTACAACTAGTTAAAGCCAAAATTATTCACATAATAAATATATATACATATATTTATAAAATAATTTAATATTTTATTAAACTAATTTATACAAAATTAATTTAGACGAAATAAATTTGATGTTATTTATTAATTAAGTATTTCAATTTCAATTTTAATTTTATAATATAAGATCATATAAATAAATTTCTAAATTATTGAGTGATACATAAATATTTATACAACAGTGATACTCATACATATGCCTAGATGTTGGGAGTAAAATTGTATATGAAATCATAAAATGAAATTTAACCTTAGTAGAGCTCCTCATTCGTAACACGTCGATCTGCAAACTGACTCCTAGATTTTCAATCCACCACTCGAACTAGCAGCTAGACGAGTGCTACCATCTTTTTGATATTGTATTTAAATGTTTTGGAGCTAGGGAGCTAGGGAGCTAGGGAGCTCGGCCTTGAAGGAGATGGGGTCGGCTAGAAGATAATTAATTCAATAACCGATTCAAGCCTTCTCGGCCACCTAATGACACATCATGTGTCAAAATATCTTCACCGTTTAGCAATTATTTATATATAAAGTCTGTTTAAATATATCGATATCGTATATCGATATGTGCATATATAATATTTATATATGCATCCATCCAAACAATTACTAATAGCACTCATAAAATTTCTATAAACCATCATATTTACTAAAAGCGCCCCAAACATAAAATACACTAACAACTAATATTTCTTAAATATTAGTTGATTTATTTAATTTATAAAACTAACTAAATTGTGTGGTATTTCGAAGAATTCATGGATGTGGTTGTATACCTCATACGTATGAATCTAGTCAGCGACTAAAACTAAACAATTCAAATATTAACATTCTCACATCACCTTAGCCGAGGTTGAAAATTTGGCTTAATTCATTGCTTATAATCTTTTAAGTAAAATCAAGTTTTAAATCAGCTTAAGCTGTACCGTTAAATGTTGATATATAATATACATACTATTTGTCAACACTACATCACTTTAGGATACATAGAGTTTAATATCAGCCAAAACTCCAACAACATCTCTATTTAACTGGTCAGTCCATCTATAAAGTCCTTAGTTCAATAACATTTATTGTTAATCGTTCTACTATAGTTAGAGTTTTTGACTTTGAGTTGACTGGGTTGACCTTGATACTTATATAATAAGGAGGTGAATTCTATATTGAATATTGTTTCACTTCATATGCTTTAAACCTGACCCACTACAGTTTCTCGATGGTTGTCATGCCACAATTTAACTATAATCAAAATGGAGTATCCACGTCGAAGTTCCACATTATTCTCAAGTCTAGAGAACTGTGTAACATTGTCACACTAAAATATCATGTTTGATCTAGTTGTTATCAACCAATAGAAAAATCTCAATTGAGTCATTCTATAGTTATCTAATACGTATAGGTACTTAACCCCATGGTGCCTCAGCAGTCATGAGTAAAGCACTGCCCAACATTTATAGAGCATTACATACTTTGGTCTCAACGAATGTATCGATGCCCTTTCTTGAAACATCTTGCCCTTTCTTGAAACATCTTAACTAGGAATATTTAAAGTAAAATGTTATCTTATGTTGTTATTAATTACTCATGATTGCAACTATTTACAACTACAATCACATAATATTTCATTTAAGAACTTTCTTATTTATCTACTTTAAATTAATTAATTATATCGCAATATAATAATATATATAAATGGAAATAAACACCTAGTAACTTTTAAAACGAATAAGATTGATTACAGAGTTAGAAATATATAACAAATTGCATAATTGCCCCTAGGGAAAACCACTAACTCTCTCGATATCTCACTTACACTTGAGGCCAACTAGGGATTCTCAATCTGATTCCTTTGATCATTTTACTCAAAACTGACCGAGCTAGTCCCTTTATGAATGGACCCACTTTATTATCTTTACCATCTATTCTTTTAATCGTTGCCTCTCTATCGTTTATAAACTTCCTTAGCAAGTGGAACTTCCATATTAAGTGTTTTGATTTCTTGTAAACACTTGATTCTTTCATGACCTGCATTACGACATTGTTACCACAAAACAATGTCACGAGATTCTCAACATTTGCATCACTCTAGCTCAGTCATAAATTTGCATATCCAGACCGTTTCTTTAGCTACTTCATTTAGGAAAATGTTTTCAACATCCATCATTAAATCAACTATTATTTCTTGCTTGGAACTCTTCTAACTTACAGCCCCACCATTTAATGTAAATATGTAACCTGATGTAAATTTACTGTCATCGATATCACTCTTGGAGATTGAGTCTATATACCTCTTTATAAAGAGTTTAATTCCCATAGATTAGAAATAAGTGTTTAGTATTTCATAAATACTTTATAATACACTTTACAACAATCCATGGCTTTTTTTCAAGATTTTACTGGTATCGGCTGATGAAGTTTAATATATAACCCACATCTGGTCATGTACATAGCATGGCATATAGAATGGATCGGATTATAGATGCATACATCATCCTCTTCATAAGCTCTTTCACCTCATTGGTATGAGGAGCATCCTTCTTTGAAAGGATAATTCTCAATTGCATGAGAAGACTTTCATGCTTGAAATTCTCCATTCTAAACCATTTTAGTATTGTTCTATGTAAAAGGATTGGTACAATCCAACCAAACTTTTGGATCTATAGATCCAATACCCAGTATATAGGTTGCTTCTCACAAATCCTTCATTGAGAAGTTCTTGGATAACCTAGATTTTACCGACTATAATAATGGTATGTTATAGCTAATCATGAGTAAATCATCATCATATAGAACGATAAATACTATATCACTACCTAGTTATTTTTGGTATACGCACACTTGCTCTGTGTTTTTTTAAAAGGCAAACTATTTGATCACTTTATCAAAACACTTGTTCCAACTCCTACAAGCTTGTTTAGGACCATATATTGATCTTAATAGCTTATAAGCCTTTCTTTCATTCGCAGTGACCACGAAACCTTCGAGTTATACATGTGTATGGTCTCTTCCAAAGCACCATTTAGAAAAGCCAATTGCTCATTTATTTGACAAATTTTGTAATCGTAGAAGGTGGCAATGGAAGTAATATCCAGATGGAATTTAGCATGGCTACAGGCAAAAATGTTTCATCATAGCCAACACCTCGAATTTGATAGAAACCTTTTGCAACTAGCCTTACTTTGTAGGTCTCTATCAATCCATCTGCATTTAGTTTCTTCTTAAAGATCCATTTGAAGCCAATGGGTTATACCCCATCGGGTACATCATCCAAAGTCCATATTTTGTATGTTTATGTGGAATCTATCTCAGATTTCATAGCTTTAAGCCACAAGGCAGAATCTTTACTCTGAAGGCTTATCGAAATGTGAGGGGAGTGTGGTCCTCTAAGACACAATTCTCTTCCTCACCATCCACGAGAAATCTATAGGTTCTCTCTGGCGCATGAGATTCCCTATTAGACCTTTTATTAGGTTATGTGTTATCGTATATTGGTGAATTTGGTTCTTCCACACGCTCAGTCTCCATGCTAGTTTCTCAGATCTCATCCTAATTTACAACTTCGTTGCTAATCCCTTTTAACAAAAAAATTTTTCCACTAAGACAACATGTCGAGAAATAATAACCTTTTGTTCCTCAATGTTGTAGAAAATATATCTCATAGAATCTTAAGGATATCCTATAGACTTAAGCTGAACCGAGTTTTCCCTAAGCTTATTGGGGCCAACGTTCTTAACGTTGGCAAGATGACAACCCCACTCTTTCAAATACTTAATTTGGATTTCTTCCTATACCACATCTCATATGTTGCCTTAGGTGCAAATTTAGATGACATCAAATTGAACATATGCATTGACGGATTCTAATGCATATGTAATACCCCATAAAATAATTTATTATAATATTAATTATGCAAATAAAGATTTAAATGATAAAAAAACCGAATAGTATAATTTGGTAAGTAATTGTGTGTACTTTTACTTATAAAGTTTAAGAAAGAAACATAACTAAAAGGAATTAAATAAGGAAGAGGGAAATACGTCAACGACCCAATTATTCATTAGAATAAAGGTAACCACTTTCCACTGTTCATTTCATTCTTCTCTCATTGTTAAAATAAAATTTGAACACATTAATGGTGGTTGTGGCATAATCAAGAAAAAGAAGAAAAAGAAGATCTAAAGCTAAGAGAATTAGAGACTTCATTAACTATGCAATCCATGCAAGTAATATATTCTCTAATCCTTTTTTCTTTCCTAAAATCTCCCATGGCTACGTTAAAGGTGAATATTTCTTATGCTTTTCATAATCCAAATGCTTTGAAATTTTAACATGATGTTGAAGATATGTTTTGATTTACAGAATTTTCCCCTAAGTAAATAATTTGATATGAATTATTTGAGTATCATACAATATGGAATATAGGTATAAAATAGAGGTTTGAGATATTGTACAGAAATAAATAATGATAAATATTTCCTATGATTTTCTGGAACCCAATTTCAGAAGAATACAAGCTTGGTCGTTAGGTTATAATAAGGAGTCATAAGGCATTTAATTAAGGTCGAAAGGTAATTAAATTAAACAAAGTGTTAAATAATTGGTCAATAGACCAGATCTGTAAATTGCGTCGAACGTGTCAGCAAAGTACTTTATAACAGTCAAGAGTCGACTTGTATAAAATGAAGTGTCAGATTTGCAAAGGGAGGTTCCTAACATGTACCAAAGGGCAGTCCCAAAGAGAAATTAAACTTAAAGCAGTAGATGAACATAAATCTTAAGTATAAAGAGCTTAAGTAAAATGTTATGTGTAAAGATAAGAGTTAGTAAACTGAAGGTATTAATTGATGGTCGATGGTTAAGGAGGAACTATGTGTAGATGAGGTGATTTTAGAAATTTAAAGATTTAAATACCATTAGTCACCAAAAATAAACAATGGTAGGCTTTCCCAGACGAGACTAAGAGATAGTGATTACCGATGGTAGTGTAGCTTTCAGTATTGAAACTGAAATTAGTTTATTTCTGGAAGAGAATGTATACTAAGGTTTAGTTTGGCTGAAACTAATACTTGGGATATTAATGATAATGTAGTATTGTAGCTTACTTAATAGCTAAGTGAAAAGCCTAATAGTGACTGGTTAAGTAGTATGTTCGATGGGTTACGTAAAGCTTGAATTGGCAGTCAAGGGACTAAAAGCGAAAGATTAAGGCCTTAATGGCATCCATAAATGAGAATGAAGGAGTAATGCTTTAGTGGCATCTGCAAAGGAAAACATAGGTCTAGAGTCAGAAGTGGCAACCGAAAGTGCGAAAGCAAGTCTAAGGTCTAAAGTGGAAACATAAGACGAATGGAATAAGACCTATGGCAACATCCAAATACGGTTAGTGTAAACCCTTGGTGGAAAGCAACGGTTCGATGGAAGATGTAAGTGCTGATGTGGCAGTCAAGTAATGAAAGCAAAGTAGATGTAAGACTTAATAGAAACCCAAGTACGAAAATATACATGTAAAGCCTAAAGTGACAACCAAAAATGAAAGCGTAGTAGCATGAGGCCAGGTGTAGCGGTCGAATCGTGAAATGACGGTGTACGGCCTACGTGGCAACGAAAACCGATAATGAGCTTAATGAAATTTAGGAAGTAGATGGCATAAGGCCTTAGTGGCAGCCGAATGATAAAACTTTGACCATATATCTTTAGCAGAAGGCGTAAGGCCTTAGTGGTAGCCATGGCCAGAATATTTCACTTACAGTTTAGTAAAGTAGTATTTTTGTGAAACAAACCAATAGATTGCTTTTGGTCATGACTTTATAGTATCATTTCAGCATATTATATTTAATCTATGATTTAGGCTTTCTTATAAAATTGATGAATGCTTGCCTTGGTATACCGAGGGGAAAACTCATTCCGCACTTGAGCAGCATGGTCTCACCATCTTTTATGTTAGTGTACTATGTTGCTCGGACTATACTTTATGTCCGATCCATGTTTTTATTGTATTTTTCCTATAAGATCAAGGATTCTCATTCGAGTAGGCTGAGTTTATGGATTTTTGGCAGGAAGCTTTTGGATGACAAACAAGAGAACAAAGATGATGCAAGTGGCTTAGATGATAGAAATGATTTTGTACTCTGTTGTATTTAATGCTTGTTTCATCATTTTCATATATCGGACATGACATTTATATATATATTATACTATATTTTGACCCATGTGTGGGTGCTCATATTTGGAACTTAAATGTAAAAAGTAATATGCAATGATGTTTCTTATTTAATTTATATCTGCTTTGTTTACTTAAGACTGATCTCATCTCTGTCGCAGAAAGATAATTTTAAGGTAACTGTAGTACTTTGGGGACCAATCTTTGGGTCTCAGAATGAATAATGTTACAGTTGTATCAGAGCTTAAGTTATGAGACATTTAAGTAAAACGGGGTTATAAATAGTAAATACTTAATAGAAAATGAACGCCTTGGGGAGGGTATACACTATTATATAACATACTTATATTTGCCCTATGATATATATAGAGTTATATTTATTCATATATTCTTGTTTCAGTGCCATTCTCATTTTAACAAAGACTTTCTTAGCAGAAATGGACTTGAGAAGTGGAAGAGTTATGGTTGGAAGAGCCAGTGCTAGAAGGGAGAATGATAGCACTCAAACCGTTGAAGTTAATGGTAGAGAGATACCTCCAACAGATGAGAATGAGGTAGTAACAATTGTCATGGGAATGGATGTCATGAGAATGAGGTAGTAACAATTCTCATTTTAACAAAGACTTTCTTAGCAGAAATCCACTCAGTTTATGGTGCATATAATGAGAGAGAACATGTTGGAAGTAGTTGATCTGAGACCCATGGCTAAGGCAGACTTTTCCAAGTTAAACCAAGATTACAAAAATCTAGGAGGCGAGACGTTTACCAGGAGAGAGCCGATAATGGAGGTATTGAACTGGTTGAAGGTGAGTGAATGTATCTTTCGAAATTTGGGTTTACATGACGTGTAAAAGAGATGGCTAGCCTCTAGACAGTTGCACGAAGAAGCTTTAGATTAGTAGGAAACTATGGGAACCGAGACTCTTGAAGAAGAAATGACTTGGTAGCAATTCTGGGAGAGGTTTTAGGCTTAGTTTATTTTCGAGTCTCAAAGAAGTGTGCTATTGAGGAATTCATCAATCTTAGGCAAAGTGATCATTTTATCAAAGAGTACGTCTAGAAGTTAAACACCTTGGTTAAGTGTGGTTGAGAATTGATTAATACCCTGCTAAAAAGAACTAGAAGTTAACCCGATGGTTTAAGCAAGGGTTGAATCATAGGGTGATGGAAAACCTGACATCTTCTTTTGATTTTGAAGTAGAAATGACCCGAAGGTATGATAGTATGTACTGAGAGGATAAGCGGGTGGAGGTAAAGCCGAAAGTGGAACAGAAGAAGAGATTTGCTCCTTACCAGAAAAGGAAGAAAAGGCAACAACCGAGAGTAATACCCTGCCGAAGAAGAATGAGAAGTTAATCTGAGGGTTGAAGCAAGGGTTGAATCAAAGGGTGATGGCACACCCAGCAACTCTTTTTGATTTTGAAGCAAACATGACCTGAAGGTATGATAGTATGTACCGAGTGGAGAGACGGGTAGAGGTAAAGCCAAAAGTGGAATAGAAGAAAAGGTTTGCTTCTTACTAGAGGTGGAAGAAAAGCCAATAGCCAAGAAGGAAGGCTAGGGAGTAGAGTGGACGGAAGGATATTACAGAGATCGCCTGTTATAACTGTAGACAGAAGGGGCAGTATGCATCAAAGTGTCTGTAGCTAGTTGGGATAGCCAAATTCTAGTGCTTTAATTGTGAAAAGCCAGGCCATAAGAAGAAGGATTATCCTAAGCTGAAACATACAAGGTTGTTTTCTTTGGAGGGGCCATCCTTAGGACCAACATCTAAGGAGAAAAGGAAAGAGAGTAGCACTTGGAGGTATGATTTCGATTTACATTTTTTAGTTGGAGTTCCATTTGATACTAGAGCAAAACATTCTTTCATTTCTAAGGGTGTGGTTGATAGAGTGGGGTTAGATGTTGTCTACTTGGTTATTGTTTGCATGTGGTTAATCTGATTGGTGGGTGTGCCACACTCATGTTATGGTGCACTAATTCAGATTTTGTTCTGTATGACTATTTTTTTTCTTATGACCCAATTATGTCTGACTTCGAGGGGTATTGCGGGATTTTCGGAATGTAATGGTTGGTGCAGAATGATGCTAGAATTTATTGTGTCGAGAGAATTTATAACGACCACCCTACACCACTTGCATCCAATAGAACATGTATAGAGCGATGTAACAGTGCCTGACCGGTGTAGGACGGCTGTCAAGGTTGTTGTAAAGTAAGTAAACATCATGGAACCTATTGTATATCTTATGGCACATCGAATAAAATATATTAGTCATCAAAAATATAAAACAGGCGACATAGTAATAATTGAATGAACCATAGAAATCAGAGTACATAGATCCATACAGCTATACAACATAAGTGATAGAGTTTATACAACTGATAATAAACTCAAATAAGTAACTATCTCTAAATAGAAAATAGCACTAGTAAGCTCCATAGTGCTACACAGTGGAATAATAATCAATAACATCTAAATATAGTAATACATGACAATGTAGCCTCCTGCTTTCCAATTATCTAGCTCCACATGCTCACCAAACTTGATATCTCTAATTTTCTCATTTAAGAGTATGTGGAATAATAGGAAGCAAAGCATTAAATGTCAAGTTAGACAACAGTCTGGTGTGAGCGGTAGAAAATCCAAATACTAGATAGTCAATATGCTAGGACAAATGGTATGGAAAATCATACCTGACATTTCCCTGCATCCACAGAGTTAGCACATAACACATGATATATTCTACTAATTATCATAGTCATCATAGGTGTATTATATGTCAAAGTACTAATGGGTGTCTAGATATCCACATCGATGATATCTACGTCGTGTGAAATTTCTAGGGTGATAAGTAATCAAAGCAAACATAGCATCCATCATTAATCATTCATCCATCATTCATCTCTAATTTTCTCATTCATCCTCAAGTACTACTCAACATTTCGGTTCTCAGTACTCGAGTCCATGCCACTAAGTAGGCCAGGAACTAGACTACATCTCTGTAAAAAGCCCAAGGTTAAACAGATTGAAACATCATGTGATCCAAGGCCCATCATATGCCTAGGTGAGCATCCTCACATACCCTTGCTTTAAGAGCATACTTCGAAACCTTTGAGTAACAACAGTCCTAATGCACATGCCATCCATAGCATAACACATCCTGGAACTGTCCTTACAACTCCCATCTAAAGTTGTCGCGGTTGGGACGATTCTCGGCAATCATCGTTAGTCATAGAATATCATCATTTGCCTCACAACCTTCCTTCATTGGTTCCTTTAATCCAAATCATAGTCTTCTACTCTACATCTCGAAGTACCACAACCCATCGTCAAAGCCATTACTTCCTACCACCGAATCATCATCGCCAAATCATGCGTCCTTGTCCCCGAAAGTTCACCACCGAGTTCACAACTGGGTACCAACCTAGCCTTCGGCCAGAAGTAGAAGCACTATGGACTTGAAGCAAGCACGAGTGTAGGTGGCCTGAATTAGATGTGGAAAGGACTTGAAGTAATCATGTGAATGATGAAGTAAGAATGTCCAGAACTCAAAGCAAGCTTTTTTCTTACCACCACCAAACTAGCTCCTTATCGAACTAACGTTGCTGACCTGACCATCACTAATCTGACACTTGAACCCATGCTACCCAAATCCAAGGACCACCGAACCATGACCCTATGCTAATCCAACACTTAGCAAATCTTGCTTGCTAAAGAGCAACTCGAAGTGAATATGTAAGCAACTTGAAGTAAAGCTTGATCCATCCACTCCATGACTCAGTGCCAATCTCACATTCTCACTCCACCACTGAGCTAACCCTTTTGCAATTTTTCTCCCCAAACAAACTCCAAGCAAGACCGAGGAAAACCATTATATGACATGAGCATGACTCAGAGCAATCACCACTGATCCAGCACTTGAACTTCATCACCGATCCAAATCCATTTGCCCATAACTTAAGTAAACTAACTCCAAATGACTTTAAACATGGTATTGTAAGGCCGTCCTTGTTGCCCCACACAACCTGCACCAAGTTTCACTATTGACACCTCTATGGATCAACAACGAGTGGTTAAACGATTCCTATTTATAAGTCACCATTCGATTATCGTTTTCAACCAAACAAACATCATGCATCCAAGCAATTAACCTATAAATTAAGTTCTAGCAAACAAGCATTCACATACATTAAATTAGAGCCTAAATCTATGGCTAACAAGAAGGATGAACCACGAGAAGAAGGGAGATCCATAAGAGCACTAATTTTACTAAACTTTGTAAAATTTCAAATTAACATATGTGATTAATTAAGCTTTAGAACAAGTTTTAGGGTTCAATAATCATTTTAAAATATCATTTTAAAGTGTGTAATGACTAATTAGAAAGCGTAACATCCTAACCACTCATATAGGATCCAAAGCAATCCAAAAGAGCTCCAATCCCAAGATGAACGACAAATCTAAGATGTCTCCAACAGCAAATCTCCCAATCTAAGTACTAATTCGCCAATCTCCTTCTAACAATAAGATTTGCCTAATTAAAGTAAGGTCTAAATGGTTTTAGACCAGAGAAATGTTAACGGCAGCTTCTCTGACTATTTGGAAAGTGTGAAATGATAGGAGAAGTACCTCAACCTCCTTTGGATGCTAATCCCAAAATGGACCTTGGGCTTAGCCACTAATCCAATTAATTACCCAGTAAGCCATTCGAAATAATGTGAAACTTCAAACAACCATATCTCCCAAATAGTAAGTTTGTTTTTCTATTATCAATTCCTATTTATCAGCTTTGTTCGTCAAATTCATGCCAATCTTGCTTCGCTTTGGAATTCGTAACTCATCTTATTCTCGTTCATCTCTAGCCTCGAAAGGTGAGCAATCACTCACGATTAACGTTCTTATAGTTAGTAGATTTGATTTCACTTGAAACGACAATTGAAATATGCTTTTAAATTTGAATTGCTAATTTTAATTATTAAATATGATATGTCATTATCTGTAATTGTTCACCTGTGATATATGACACCATATCCTGTTGTTTATATTTATTTTATTTATCACTGATGATATACGCCTGTTGTTGATATTGTAATGACCCGTATTTTTACGGATCGACAAGTTCGTCAAAATCTGGAATTTTTGCATTTTTAAGTCATTTCAGATTTTTAGGGAAATTTGTCTAAGTCCTAGGTCGTGAACGACCTAAGAGCTAAGTCGTGACCGAGTTAAGGAATTCGGCGAGTTAGTGTTAGGTCGTGGGTTAGTTGGAGCGACCTATAGAGCTATGCAATCTAGGATTTGATTAAGTATTAGGTCGGCAGGGCGAGTTAACGACCTAAAGAACTGACCGACCTAAGGAAACTATTGGGAGCGACCTAAGAGTTTCGGTGAGCTAAGTGCTAGGTCGGCAGGGCGAGTTAGCGACCTAGTGGTTACTGGGTGTGTGGTTAGGTCGGCAACGACTTAGAGTGTATAGAAGTTAGGTCGGTTGGACGAGTTAGTGGGTTGACCGACTTATGATTGTAGACAACTTAAGGTTAGAGTTAGGTCGTAGTAACCGAGTTAAGGGATAGGTCGCTATGTGTTAGGTCGTCTGGTAGCTTGGGTGGTAAGGTCGTAAGCGACCTAAAGATTAAGATGTTACCAAGTTAAGTCGACTGGGTGGGTTAGCGACCTAAGGAGTTAACAAGTTGGCGACCTTAGGAGTTAGGCTATGTGTTAGGTCGTAACACTGTTAGGTCGCGTAGGTTGCTAAGTTGTTAGGTCGCGTAGATCTAACTGTTAGGTCGTATGTTGTGTTAGGTCGCGTAGAAGTCTAAGTTGTTAGGTCGCAACCCAACTAAGTCATTGGTCGAAGGAAAGCGCATTGCTTTAGGTCGTCAAGTGTTAGGTCGCTGAGGAGTTAAGTCGTACATCTGTTAGGTCGGAGAGGCTTAGGTCGGAAGCGACTTAGGGAGATAGCCAGATTTCGACTTAAGGACAGATTTCAGCTATAAATAGGAGGGGTTGTTCTCACTTTTTGGGATCCGGATTTTTGAAGCGACGAAGTGCTGCCATTTTAAGAGCTCGACTTCTACACTTCTTCACTTCTTTTCTCCACTCTAATCTAGTGCTTCCATCCATCCAAATCGAAGATCAAGATTGAAGATTCAAAAGCTTGGATTGAAGATCTTCATCTTTTCAAGAGAGATTTCTTCATTTGAAGCGGATTTGTGATAGATCTAGCTTCATCCTTCGCTGTCCAGATCTGAAGTGTGTTGATTTGAGGTTGTTTAGGTGATTTGGTGAGTGGTGATTATCTCTCACACGGATCCAAAGGAGTATATCGGATTGTTGGCCCGATTTGGTGTTAAAATAGTGATTTCTATGCATTTCCTTCATCCTATGTATAGATCCATATAGATCCATTGTTCATGATGATGTTACATCCATTTTATCATATGTTAACCTATGCAAGTTCATTCATCAAGTTTGTATTGATATAATCCATGTTTTCATGCTTATTGGACTTTCAACTCTTTAATTACGAAAATGCCATTATTGTTATAATTGTCTACTTAGATCATATTTGAATGCTTGATTGTTTGGATTGATGTTTGATTTGATTGATTGTTATGAACTAGATGATTGATGATTAGATTTAGACCGAAGACGATTCAAAAGCTAAGGGAAAGGCTCTTGAATTGGGAAAGCTGCTCGTGGCATATGTAGCGGGATGATGAAGCTCTTATGCATAGTTTTGATGACGTGACGATGAGATGAGGCTTTGCGAGGATGTAATGAAGCGAGGCAATCATATGATGAAGACTTGGTCTAATCCAGACGGGGTCATTCCAAGCATGTTGATAACTCGGTGATATGATTCGAGTTGAAGATAATGAATGGATATGAGAATAGTCGTCGAGGAGGATGACTAGGAGGCTTGATAGCATCGTTGTTGAAGGTTCTAGCATGCTCTAAGCAAGAGTACGTTTGGGCAGATTCGATAGTCCCAACGGCCAACTGTTGATGGTCGAGTACTCTGGGCAGATTCGATAGTCCTAGGCACGGGCTGCGACGACGTGCGGGAGTTATGTCTAGAACCGGGGTTTCCATTAGCCCTTGACGGACGGCTGAAAGAATGTGCCGGTCATTCAATTAACGGTGATATCGAAGCAATGATAACAGTGATAGCCAGAGTCATGGATGTTTGGTTGTATCGTCATTCGGACTCAAGAGCGGTATTTTCTGGGTGCTTATCTGATTTAGGCCTTGGTACTTGGAAAACATCGCCCTTGACTCGAGTGATAGTAGTTTTACTTTAAATTGTATGCTCTGCTATGTTTGCTTCTGCTTAGTGTGTGTCTGGGGGCTATCACTGTAGAATGAGGTTGGAGTGGGAGGGTTGTATTCCTATTCCTTTTCCTTTATGCTCTTTTGGTATGTTGTTAGTTAATTTACTGCTCACTAAGACTGTTGTCTGACTCAAGGCTTTATGTTTTAATTCTTATTGCCTTGGGCTGTTCGTCCATTTTGGGACGGGCAGACTAGGTAACAGGTGACAGGTGCTGTTCTCTTCTCACGATGCTGATATCGAAGACGAGCTGGAGGGTTACATATTATCTTCTTATTATATGTACTGGATATTCCGCTGTTTTGTATTCTCTGAGAGATATGTAGTGAGGCTTGATGTATTGACTATGTGGATGCTTGTATTCAACTATTATGGAGTTTTATATGATGTCATTTTGTTCTGTAAAGCTTCACTATACATATGTTCTATTGTATTTTGTCCATGCGCTGTGAGTAATACGATAGATTCTGTCGTTTTAATCTTACCTTGACAATCGTCCATGGTCGCCTGACACACTTTACAGCGCTCTATCTCTAGATTCGGTGCAGGGGTCATGGGCGGTCGTCACATTTGGTATCAGAGCATTGGTTAATCGATTTTACCCAACGCTCGCTGAAGTAACTACGTATGAGAGACGTAATTGTATTTTGATGGATGAATACTATATATAATATAGTAGCTTAGTAGAGTTTGAGTCCTTTATGCAGTTGTTTCTCTAGATGTTCTAATCATTCCTTTTTATAGATATTGAGAATGAGTCGAAGAGGGAGACCAGCTGCTAGGGAAGGCCGTGCTACTGAAGAGACTGCTGATTATGCAGCCATGTTCGAAGCTATGATGACTTCGATCATGAGAAGGATACCAGTTCCGGGGGCAGCAGTAGATGTTGGAGTTCAAGTCCAAACTCCGAAACCAGTGGATTTTGCTAAGTTGTGCAAGGATTATACTACTCTTGGAGGGAAGGTTTTCTTGGGAACAGAATCAACTATCGAAGTCCAGAGATGGATAGATGCTTGTAGAAGGATCTTTGGTGATTTGGGAATTGATGATGCAACTAAGAGGAAGTTGGCATCAAGGCAGCTTCAAGGGAGAGCCTCTGATTGGTGGAACTCTATTACCATCAATACTGCGGAGGAAGAGATTACTTGGGAGCAATTCCAAGCTAGATTTGAAGCTAAGTTCATTTCTACAGCTCAGAAGTCTGTTCTGTTCAAGAAGTTTGTGGAGCTCAAGCAGGGAGGGAAATCTGTTCTTGAGTATGTTTCTGAGTTTGAAGCTTTGTCCAAGTATGCTCGGTCATATATTGAATCTGCTTATCAGAAGAATGAGAAGTTTGTGACCGGCTTGGATAGTTATCTTGGGAGACAGTTGGTGGATCATTTGGACGATTCATTTGAGAAGCTTGTGGAGAAAGCTCTTAGGCATGAGAGTCTGTTTCCTAAGGAAGGACCTGTTGTTGCTGTTACCAAGGGAGAATCTAAACCACAGCAGGGTGGAAACCAGAAGAGGAAGCAGCAGCAGCAAAAGGGTAAGGATGGCCAGAAGAAGCCGAAAGGCGAGGTGACTTGCTACAATTGTCAGCAGAAGGGCCATTTCTCTAAGGATTGTAAGAATCCGAAGGCACCGATGAAGTGTCACAACTGTGACAAGCCAGGGCATTTCAGGAAGAATTGTCCAGAACCGAGGAAGGACAGGCAGATTGTGCAAGCCTATGCTTTAGGAGCTGTTCCGTCGTCTTCGAAAGCTCCTACTGCTGAAGAGAAGGGAAAGAGTGTGGTTGTTCAAGGTACTCTTTTCCTATGTGGTGTTCCAGTTAGAGTTCTGTTTGATACTGGAGCGTCGCATTCATTTGTTTGTAATGAACTAGTAGGCCGGTTAGGTTTGGAACCGGATATTGTTGATAGGCCATTGGTTGTGACTAATCCAGTTGGGGGTTCGTCTTGTTTGTGTATGTTATGCCGTGGTCTAGTTGTGTCGAGTCATGGTTGCTCTTTTGTTTGTGATTGCTTTGTTCTGAACTTTGCGGGGTTCGGAATTATCTTGGGTATGGACTGGCTTAGGAAGTATGCGGCTAAGGTTGATTGTGAGAGGCTGGAGGTGACAGTCGAGAATGTGGAGGGGCGAAAGATTGTGATACGATGTAAGCATGAAGAAGGCGTCTTCATGAGCTTCATGTATTCGCTAGTTGTTCCACGGGATGGACTGTCATCAGTGCCGATCGCTAATGGATTCGAAGATGTCTTTGACGAAGTCAAAGGGTTGCCGCCGCATAGAGAGATCGAGTTTTGTATAGATCTAGTTGAAGGAGCCAGACCTGTTGTGATGCCTCTTAGGCGGATGGCGCCTAGGGAACAGCAGGAGTTGAGGGTGCAAGTTGATGATCTTTTACAGAAAGGATTCATTCGGCGTAGTGTGTCTGAATGGGGTGCACCAGTTGTGTTTGCAACCAAGGCAGATGGGTCATTAAGACTGTGCGTCGATTATCGTGAGCTGAATAAGGTGACTAAGAAGAACAAGTATCCATTGCCGAGGATAGACGACTTGTTTGATCAGCTTCACGAAGCTAAGGTGTTTTCTCAGATGGATTTGGCAACGGGATTTCACCAGTTGAGAGTGGCTAAGGATAGTGTGCCGAAGACTGCTTTTAGGACACCATCCGGTTTCTTTGAGTGGCTGGTAATGCCGTTTGGATTGACTAACGCGCCAGCATATTTTGTGGATCTTATGAATAGAGTGTTCAGAGATAAGTTGAACAAGTTCGTACTTGTGTTCGTGGATGATATTCTGATTTATTCCAGAACGAAAGAAGAGCACAAGACGCACTTGCGTATTGTTTTGGAGATCTTACGGAAACATCAGCTAAAGGCTAAGTTTTCGAAGTGTCACTTCTGGAAGAGTGAAGTGAGGTTCTTAGGCCATGTGATTTCTGGAAATGGAATAGCGGTTGATCCCGCTAAGGTGGCAGCAATCCAGGATTGGGTTAGACCTAAGAATGCATCAGATGTGAGAAGTTTTCTTGGATTAGCAGGATATTATCGACGGTTTATCAAAGACTTCTCCAAGATAGCTGCACCGTTAACAGGATTGACGAAGAAGAACCAAGTGTTCAGTTGGAATGCTAAGTGTGAGCAAGCCTTCGGAATCCTGAAAGAGAGATTGACGAGTGCTCCTGTTTTGACTATTCCAAGTGGGAATGATGAGATGGTGGTTTACACCGATGCATGTGGTACTGGACTTGGAGCAGTGCTGATGCAGAAGGATAAAGTTGTTGCGTATGCCAGTCGACAACTGAAGCCGCATGAAAGGAATTACCCAACTCATGATTTGGAATTGGCGGCGATTGTATTTGCTCTGAAGATGTGGAGACATTATCTATTGGGAGTTCGATTCGAGTTATTTACGGATCACAAGTCGTTGAAGTATCTTTTCTCCCAAAAGGATTTGAATCTTCGGCAGCAACGTTGGCTAGAGTTTTTAGCATCATATGATTTTGGTATAGCTTATACTCCGGGAAAAGATAACGCAGTGGCAGATGCGTTAAGTCGAAGACATGCAGGATTGGGAGCCATGTTTTCTGAATGGAAGAATCTCGAGTATTTAGCTGGATTTGACTTCAGGCCTAGATGCGAATTGGAACCTGAGATGTTGGCAAACTTATCGATAAGACCTTCTCTTGTAGAAAGGATTGGCGAGAGCCAAAAGCGAGATGATAAGCTTGTCAATATTATCCGTGATTTGGAATCTGGATTGGATCCAGAAAAAGATAAAGGATTCGAGGTCGATAGAGAAGGATGGCTTCGAAAGCAAGGACGACTAGTTGTTCCCGATATAGATGAATTGAGGAGTGAAGTTCTGAAGGAAAGTCATCACTCGAAGTTGACAATTCATCCAGGTGGAAACAAGATGTATCGGGATATGAAGAGAACCTACTACTGGGAAGGCATGAAGAAGGATGTTGGAGATTTCATTTCCAAGTGTATGAATTGCCAGTTGGTAAAAGCCGAACAGAAGAAGCCAAGCGGATTGCTTCAGCCATTAGAAGTTCCTACATGGAAGTGGGAACAAGTGTCGATGGATTTTATCGATGGATTGCCTAGAACCAGAACGGGAAATGAAGGGATCTGGGTCATTGTGGATCGTCTGACTAAGAGTGCACGATTCATTCCTGTTCGATCGACTAGGACTGCATCAAAGTTGGCTGAGTTGTATGTTAAGTGGATAGTTCGATTCCATGGTATTCCGAAAAGTATAGTGAGCGATCGAGACCCATTGTTCACTAGTGGATTTTGGAAGAGCTTCCAGGAAGTTTTGGGAACCGAGTTGTGTTTGAGTACAGCTTATCACCCTCAAACAGATGGTCAGACCGAGAGAGTCAACCGAGTTTTGGAAGATCTCCTCAGAGCTTGTGTTTTGGATTTCGGGGGATCATGGGAGGATCACCTTCATCTGGTGGAGTTTTCATACAACAACAGTTACCAGTCAAGTATTGGTATGGCACCATATGAGGCATTGTATGGAAGACCGTGTAACTCTCCAACATGTTGGTTGGAAACTGGAGAAAAACTGATGCTTGGGCCAGAGATGATTCGTCAGACTTCAGATTGTATAGAAATCATTCGGCAACGAATGATGGCAGCCCAAGACCGTCAGAAGAGTTATGCTGATAAGCGTCGAAAGGATTTGGAATTCGACGTGGGAGATATGGTTTTTGTGAAGATTTCTCCACTGAAGAATGTTATTCGATTCGGGAAGAAAGGAAAATTGACTCCGAGATTTGTTGGACCATTCCCGATCATCGAGCGAATTGAAAAGCTCGCCTACAGATTGGAGTTACCGGAGAAGATGTCGGGTGTGCACAATGTTTTTCATGTATCGTATCTACGGAAGTATGTGCACGACTCGAGTACAGTGGTTTCTGCTGATAGCTGTGAAGATTTCGAAGTTGATCCAGTTGATAGAAGACCTCGTAAGCCGCTTCGTGTTGTTGAAACTGACACGAAACAGCTTAGGAGGAAGATAGTTAAGTTGCTCAAGATACAATGGAGTGATGATGATAACGACTGTACGTGGGAGGTGGAAGAGAGGATGAAAGCAGCTCATCCTGAACTCTTCAAGGTATGGCCCTAAGCTGTCGTGTCATCTCGCGAAATTGTAACTTGTTCTAAGTTTTAGAATTCTGTACGCTAAGTTAGAATTGGATGCATGGTTTGTTGATTGTTATGGATGGTAGGCGTACAGAATAGTTTTTGATTGCTTGGAATTTCGGGGGCGAAATTCCTAAGGGGGAGAGAATGTAACGACCCGTATTTTTACGGATCGACAAGTTCGTCAAAATCTGGAATTTTTGCATTTTTAAGTCATTTCAGATTTTTAGGGAAATTTGTCTAAGTCCTAGGTCGTGAACGACCTAAGAGCTAAGTCGTGACCGAGTTAAGGAATTCGGCGAGTTAGTGTTAGGTCGTG
Source organism: Allium fistulosum (assembly GCA_030737815.1). Lineage (NCBI taxonomy): Eukaryota > Viridiplantae > Streptophyta > Magnoliopsida > Asparagales > Amaryllidaceae > Allium > Allium fistulosum. The sequence goes on from CM060908.1 coordinate 907,275,331, forward strand.
GGTTAGTTGGAGCGACCTATAGAGCTATGCAACCTAGGATTTGATTAAGTATTAGGTCGGCAGGGCGAGTTAACGACCTAAAGAACTGACCGACCTAAGGAAACTATTGGGAGCGACCTAAGAGTTTCGGTTAGCTAAGTGCTAGGTCGGCAGGGCGAGTTAGCGACCTAGTGGTTACTGGGTGTGTGGTTAGGTCGGCAACGACTTAGAGTGTATAGAAGTTAGGTCGGTTGGACGAGTTAGTGGGTTGACTGACTTATGATTGTAGACGACTTAAGGTTAGAGTTAGGTCGTAGTAACCGAGTTAAGGGATAGGTCGCTATGTGTTAGGTCGTCTGGTAGCTTGGGTGGTAAGGTCGTAAGCGACCTAAAGATTAAGATGTTACCAAGTTAAGTCGACTGGGTGGGTTAGCGACCTAAGGAGTTAACAAGTTGGCGACCTTAGGAGTTAGGCTATGTGTTAGGTCGTAACACTGTTAGGTCGCGTAGGTTGCTAAGTTGTTAGGTCGCGTAGATCTAATTGTTAGGTCGTATGTTGTGTTAGGTCGCGTAGAAGTCTAAGTTGTTAGGTCGCAACCCAACTAAGTCATTGGTCGAAGGAAAGCGCATTGCTTTAGGTCGTCAAGTGTTAGGTCGCTGAGGAGTTAAGTCGTACATCTGTTAGGTCGGAGAGGCTTAGGTCGGAGAGGCTTAGGTCGGAAGCGACTTAGGGAGATAGCCAGATTTCGACTTAAGGACAGATTTCAGCTATAAATAGGAGGGGTTGTTCTCACTTTTTGGGATCCGGATTTTTGAAGCGACGAAGTGCTGCCATTTTAAGAGCTCGACTTCTACACTTCTTCACTTCTTTTCTCCACTCTAATCTAGTGCTTCCATCCATCCAAATCGAAGATCAAGATTGAAGATTCAAAAGCTTGGATTGAAGATCTTCATCTTTTCAAGAGAGATTTCTTCATTTGAAGCGGATTTGTGATAGATCTAGCTTCATCCTTCGCTGTCCAGATCTGAAGTGTGTTGATTTGAGGTTGTTTAGGTGATTTGGTGAGTGGTGATTATCTCTCACACGGATCCAAAGGAGTATATCGGATTGTTGGCCCGATTTGGTGTTAAAATAGTGATTTCTATGCATTTCCTTCATCCTATGTATAGATCCATATAGATCCATTGTTCATGATGATGTTACATCCATTTTATCATATGTTAACCTATGCAAGTTCATTCATCAAGTTTGTATTGATATAATCCATGTTTTCATGCTTATTGGACTTTCAACTCTTTAATTACGAAAATGCCATTATTGTTATAATTGTCTACTTAGATCATATTTGAATGCTTGATTGTTTGGATTGATGTTTGATTTGATTGATTGTTATGAACTAGATGATTGATGATTAGATTTAGACCGAAGACGATTCAAAAGCTAAGGGAAAGGCTCTTGAATTGGGAAAGCTGCTCGTGGCATATGTAGCGGGATGATGAAGCTCTTATGCATAGTTTTGATGACGTGACGATGAGATGAGGCTTTGCGAGGATGTAATGAAGCGAGGCAATCATATGATGAAGACTTGGTCTAATCCAGACGGGGTCATTCCAAGCATGTTGATAACTCGGTGATATGATTCGAGTTGAAGATAATGAATGGATATGAGAATAGTCGTCGAGGAGGATGACTAGGAGGCTTGATAGCATCGTTGTTGAAGGTTCTAGCATGCTCTAAGCAAGAGTACGTTTGGGCAGATTCGATAGTCCCAACGGCCAACTGTTGATGGTCGAGTACTCTGGGCAGATTCGATAGTCCTAGGCACGGGCTGCGACGACGTGCGGGAGTTATGTCTAGAACCGGGGTTTCCATTAGCCCTTGACGGACGGCTGAAAGAATGTGCCGGTCATTCAATTAACGGTGATATCGAAGCAATGATAACAGTGATAGCCAGAGTCATGGATGTTTGGTTGTATCGTCATTCGGACTCAAGAGCGGTATTTTCTGGGTGCTTATCTGATTTAGGCCTTGGTACTTGGAAAACATCGCCCTTGACTCGAGTGATAGTAGTTTTACTTTAAATTGTATGCTCTGCTATGTTTGCTTCTGCTTAGTGTGTGTCTGGGGGCTATCACTGTAGAATGAGGTTGGAGTGGGAGGGTTGTATTCCTATTCCTTTTCCTTTATGCTCTTTTGGTATGTTGTTAGTTAATTTACTGCTCACTAAGACTGTTGTCTGACTCAAGGCTTTATGTTTTAATTCTTATTGCCTTGGGCTGTTCGTCCATTTTGGGACGGGCAGACTAGGTAACAGGTGACAGGTGCTGTTCTCTTCTCACGATGCTGATATCGAAGACGAGCTGGAGGGTTACATATTATCTTCTTATTATATGTACTGGATATTCCGCTGTTTTGTATTCTCTGAGAGATATGTAGTGAGGCTTGATGTATTGACTATGTGGATGCTTGTATTCAACTATTATGGAGTTTTATATGATGTCATTTTGTTCTGTAAAGCTTCACTATACATATGTTCTATTGTATTTTGTCCATGCGCTGTGAGTAATACGATAGATTCTGTCGTTTTAATCTTACCTTGACAATCGTCCATGGTCGCCTGACACACTTTACAGCGCTCTATCTCTAGATTCGGTGCAGGGGTCATGGGCGGTCGTCACAGATATGTTATATTATCATCATATATGCTCTCACTCTGCAAGTTCCCTGTTAATTTAGAATTCCCTATGGGTTGAAATGATACATACCCGAACGATCTTGTAGAATAGGAGAAAATTATTATGGGTTGAAATGATAAACCCAAGCGATTTTCATTGATTTTAAATTTTTAGGATTGCGGGTTGAAATGATATATACCCGTAAATATTTAAATTGCGGATTGAAATGATAAATATCCGTATCACTTGACCATAGGATAGAAAATTATATACGGACACCGTTGGTCTATTTTGAAAAATGATTTCTGAATTTTGAAAGGAAATATATGGATTTTAATAATGTAAAGATATTTTATTTTGAAAAATTCAGATTTTTAAATTTATATGTTTTGTAAATTTTAATTTATAAGTTAGTTTTGAAAAATATAAATTTTAAGATTTTATTATAGTTTATTATTTTAAAAATATGTAAAATAAGATTTAATACAAAATACAATTAATAATAATATTTAATTTAATAAAATTTAATTTAATTAGTATATAATATGTTTTAAATTATTTATTTAAAAATTTATATTAATATTTAAAATAGATTTATAACTTTAATAATAAAGGTTGGGAAGATAAATTAATGTTGAATTAGAATTTAAATTGGTTAATAATTGAATTTAAGAAAGAATTGATTTAAACTTATTAGTTTTGAGATTTTGAAAAGATATGATTATAACTGGATTTATAACTTGATTTGATAAAAAGTGATTAAATGAATATTCTCAAATTTGAATAAAATTGAGATTGAATATTTAATATTTATTTAGATGTATAAATTGGGATTTAAATAAATTGTTATAAAAATGGTTAAGGGAATAATTTCCAATTTAAATAAATTTAAAGTTAAATGTTGAAATATAAATGAAATTTATATTATAAATGTTTGAATATTTAAACTTGAATCTTTGAACTTTAAATTGAAATGGTTAAACTAGAATTGATTTAAATTGAATTTTTGTACTTAAGATGATTTAAATCGATTTGTGAAATTGGAGGAAACTAATTTTATTATATAAAGTATTTTATTATATACATAAACTATTTTAATTTATAAAGTTTTTTAATATATATATACTATTCTAAATATCTAAACTGTTTAAGTCGAAAGTGTTATGATTTTTCAAAGTGTTATGATTTCTAAAGTGTTATGATTTTGAAAGTGTTATGATTTCAAAAGTGTTATGATTTCCAAAGTGTTATGATTTCAAAAGTGCTATGATTTTGAAAGTGTTATGATTCTGCAAATGAATATTATATAAAGTGAATAATGATATCGAATTGATATGGTTTTTGAATGAATATGATATTTTGATATGAAGTATAAACTATTTGAAATAAAATGACCATGGTGTGAAATAAGCGTTTGGTTGTTAAAGAGACCGAGATCAGATATTGTCATACTCTCTGCCAATACCGAAAACCACTTTAACAATCGTGTACGTGGTGGAGAGTCCAGAATGAAGTAGGATGGTTTGGCGATGATTTCTATATGGTATTTACGTAGCCCCGACTCCCATGAGTCAGCTTGATGTGGCTAAAACAGGAGCTATACCGGGCCAAGTGGGGTCATTCCCCCTATCGGGCACATTTCATCGATACCATTCTATTGCTTTTGTGATTTGATTGGGTATACCCTTTGATTTGGGAGTGTGTCACGAGGTTGGCGGTAGTTGCTGCTATGCGTTACCACCAGTCGGGGAGTGCAAATGGTATATCTACCCTGGCATTGCCTCGAGTGCCTTGTCGCATGCCTTATCACGCCTTTTACGAGTTTGTTTTGTACCGTACCTATGTGGTGTCCTCTGGGTAAACCTCTAGTTTACGGAGGAGCGTACGGCATTGTATAGACTACGGGAATATATAAAATGTGTTAAGGGGGATACGGGTAACGCCTTAATGCTATTTTAATACTTTTACTTTACTATAGACATATTATAATAGCGTATATTACTACATAGTAGATAGTTCCACGGATCGTTAGAGGATGGAAATCCCAAACATCCTTTAAGTTACTTGTATTTCAGTTGACATTTCACATGAGTTGAATTTATAAATATAAGTATGTTAATCCTGACTCGAGTGTTTTGTGTTTTGCTTTACGCTCGGGTCAGACCGAGTGTTACAGCATTTGAGACTCACCTTTAGAGCTTTGGAGCTTTTCTTGAGGATCCATCTATATCTATTCAGCTTTCAGCTATCCAGTTGTTTTGTTCAGACTTGTCATTTGTTTGTATTCGAGATTATATTGTATTTGAGATATTCTGTTGTATTTTATTTCAAACTCTGATGTTTATATAGTAGCTTCATGAACTACTATTTTTCGATTCTGCTGCTTATTGTTATATTACTCTATGTCGGTGATTCTGTGATTGATTTATTTACTGTATATGCTGCTTTTGCCAAATATAAAATTTACAATCTGTTGTTTTGAGCAATTCAAGTCTGACATGTGCGGATGCGAATGGTTCGAAATAGCGGGTCGTTACACTCAGCCTGAATAGCTATAAATACATGTCCTTACAAATGCTAAAAAACAACCAACACAGCGGAAAAGTAAACTACGTCCATATGTTGATGAGGGTCTCCAGCTCTCCTTTGAAAACTCCAAGCGCCTTTAACTAATCCTGAAATTGCTTAGATCTGACTCGAGTATTAAAAATACCTGGATCAGTATGGCGAACCAACGTGAGGAACACAAATCATAGATGTAAATGACAGTGTCACAGATCAACTTTGATGTCAAATAAAACCTTTGGGAAGAAGAGTATCTCATAAGACCACGCTGCACATAAACACGGATGGGTTTTTACCTTAGGATAAATAAAATATTTTTATCAAATCATTTGATATTATTCTACTGACATTGCTTTGAAAACACTTTCAAATAATGTATTAAAATAGCCGGAATTGTTACATTTATTAAATTCAACAACATATTTAGGTATATAATCAAGTCCGTAAAGGTACGTATTGGAGAATGGATTTCCAACAATGAAAAGGTAAGAGGCTACCTTCCGACAATACATCTCTGGAGGAATGTACCGAGGGACGGTCCCGCTACTCTCTACCAACGCAGTACTGGCCTATCTCCACCATAGATAGTACTGAATATGTCACCACCCCGGTCTTTCCTAACCTATCCGTAGCCATAGTATACACAACAAACCCGATATATAGAGGGAAATCTAGAAAGGTGATAAACAAATCCTAATGGAAGTGATCCACTTAGCCCTGCTGCATCTACCATATTTTTGCCATTACCGATGTGTGAGGCTTGAGGCAACGTTTTATCTTTCACATGACAAATCCCATTTGAATACCACATTGCCATTTCCGATGACACACTAATTAATTTTCACAAAAGTACAACCCTCCAGTTCATATGCCTTAGGGAAGGGTGTTAAGTATAACATGGGTTCCTACCTACACCACCAAACAAATGTACATTTATAAAAAACCAATGTATGTGGTCTTAGAAATACAAGATCAGACATCATCCGTACAAGTTGTCCAGGAACAGGACAAACTGAAGGTACTCCTACTACATCCTGTTTTGGGAATCGCCCCTAAGATTAGTAGAGAGCAGTCCGTACATTGAAGATTTCAAAATGAAGGTACTACTGCCACCATATGGTAATCACGAGGTTAGTGGCAAGCAGCCCTACATTATGAAGATCGCCGTCTTCAAAATCATTGTCTTCAACATGTCTTCACTTTCGAACGCGTATATTGGTTCAAAGTGGTTCTCGGATAGGAATCACCCAAATCCGATCCTGGTCTCTCCAAACCAATTATCGATAGAAAAGATGTTATGTGTATATAGAAATGTTAAGCCTCTTTCATTAAATCCTCTTTTCTTCTTTTATTTATAATACTATTTAACTTTGAAGATATCTTTTTATCCAATAAAATATGTTTTAAAGATATATATCTTTAAACCATTTTTGTTTCGGGATAAACAGAATTATTAAACCTCGTTTTAACTTTGGAAATACCAAATCATTTCCTTTTAATTACTTAGGGAAAATATTACCATATTCTATTATTAGCATAATTGATAAAGATTTTATTTTTCTGAAACATGTTTTAGATGGGTAGAAAACAATATTATTTAAGACATCATTTACTGTAAATCCAAATCACTTAGTATGGAGTAAAAACGATTCATAGATTTTAGATTAATTATACTCAATACTAATTTTCGTATTTAACATGTACTATTCATCAAATAACGGTGAAATCTCCTTTAAAATTCATACGGATAGTATAAGTTCCCTCCTCGTAATTCAATATAGAGTTTAACTAGAATGTTCTCTTTACCATCAAAATCCAATTTTAAACCTTGTTTAACCTTTTTGGAAAGCTCCAAACCTCTTTTCTTTTATCTTAAGAAAATAGATCCGAGTAAATCAAATTAACTATCCCCTCCGTCAGCCAGTCTAGACCGCTAGGGGGAGCAGGCAACTTGTTTCCCAAACTCCAGCCTAGAGATTACCTATCTTTCACCCATATAGCGGTCAAGTTATTTGATCGACCCTAAACTTTTTATAAGTATTTGATTTATCATTTGAAAAACATTTCAACAAGATTCGGAAAGAAAACCAAAGTTCAAGTCATTTATTCAACGGTTACCAAATTCCATTTGGTGAATAGTGATTTTAAAGCTCTATAGATTAAAACATCAAATTCATTACATATATGCCCATTTTTATAATTCAAATTGCTTTTAAAATATTTTAACATATTTATGGAATTTGTTTTATACTTTTAAAGATTTAAAAACATTCAGTTTAAAGAGTTGAAAACAATATTTTACGAACTGCCAAAACATGATGACTTTAAAAACTTGATTTGAACATATTTCTAACTTTACTAAATGGAATCTTGATTTTCTTTTTTATTTGAAAACTATGATCATAAGGGTCAGAAAAATTCTTATTTCAATAAATTCTGAATTGTATTTCATTCTGCACATTGATTTAGCTTTTTTAGGTCGTGAAATTGCGAACTGCCGAAACGCGACGTCTTATTTTTCACATTTTAGTTAATTTTTTCAAAACTTTCTGGAAACACTTATAAATTATTTTAATACCATATTAAACTATACTAACCAATTTTTCACTATTTTACTTTATTAAAATCTCATTTTCACTTTATTCCATATCGTTTACATTATATTATTATAATATTCAATTTCCATCTTTTTTTAATTCCAAATTCTTTTATACAAACCATATGATATTTCTATATTATTTTCCACCTTTAAAACTATTATTTTTCATAAATGAAACCATAGATTTTTTTTTCCAAAAAATTTCAAAACTGCACTTTTCCGATTCCATTCTTTTTAAAACAAATTCCAGATCTATTTCAAAACTCCACTTTCTCATTTCTTTACTTTTCCGAAGTAAATTCCAATATTATAAAATGACATTTTGGTTTAAAAACAAAGAGGCCTAACATATGTTGTATGCATATTATTTTTGGGTATAATGTGAATAATTTTTCACAAGATATGTACTGTTAATTCACATAGCTATCATTTCTCATCATATATGATTTTCAACTTATAAGTCATAATCATATCTATCACAACCAAACATTTATATAATCAACCAATCATCATCCAAACATATTAAACAACCATATAAGCAATCATTTTAGCATATGATCAAGGGTATAACTTAAGTAATTAATGTCAATTATTATCACTAATAGGAAGCAATATTAAGTGGTTAATAAGTAATATAAACAGGTGATTATCAAGTGAATATCAAGCGATTTATGAAGCAATTCAAAGCGTGATTAAATCACTTTCATGCTATCTAACCCTAAGTGTTTTTTAATCGAAGAAACGATCCCTTTCTCCACACCGAAGCTTATGAAACTTGCCTCGGACCTTAGTGATGCTCGACCAAGCTTGTGTAGAAGTTGAAGCTCAATTTTGAGATGGTGGTGGTGTGGGCCATGCACTTTAGTGAGGAAGAGATGGAGTTTGGCTAACCTTTTGAAACGATTTGATATTGTATGTGTATGGAAACAATTTTAGCAGAACTTCGATGCGGTGTTGAAATGTTTTTACTATTTAGGAAGCCATTGAAGAAGTGCTATTAGAGGGATTAAGAAGAAGAAGAAGAGAAGTGAATTTGTGAAGAAAGGAAGAGGATATGCATGTGTATTTATAGGGTAGAAATCCTTGTACATGAAATTTACCAAAATACCCCCTCCAGCACCATGACATTCGGCCAAACCCACTGCCCCTTCCACGTGCTTGTCTTCTCATGATTGAGTGAAGGCGAGTTTACTATTTTGAGACTTAAGGGTGAAGTTTGCATTTATATATACATATAAGGAGTTTATATATAAATACGTATAATTTATTATAGATATTTTCTTAAGCTCTGATTTAACTAATTGTGAAGGTATGTATGTGTGTATCAAATAACGTTGCAACGATTTGAAATAACTCCCGTCTGACGAAAGGCCGAAAATTCGAAAGCTGAATCCCGGTCACATTTTCAGTATTTAATCAAACTATTTATTTATGTAAGCAAAACTTGAAAATAAATTTTTGTTTATCTTTAAATAATTAAAACAAGATTATTTAAGCTATAAAACCATATTAAATATTATTAAAATCCATTTATAAAAATATGGCGTATAATTGCCAGAATGCGACGAATTTTATATACCTTTATAAAACAAGTTTATATATTTATAAAACAATCATATATCACTTATTATAATTATATAATAATTAAAATGAATTATTCAACATTTAAAAAAATCAATTAAATATTTAAAATTAATTAAATATTCCTATTCAAAGTAATAAAATCACGGGTCGTTACATTCTTCTCCCCTTTAAAGAATTTCATCCTCGAAATTTAACCATGACCCTGAACCCAAAAGAGTTTACCCAAAATATTATCTTTAAACTCAATTCCATATAATACACCCATATTATTCGTAATATCTGATTCGACCATCTATTCGAATCCACAACTTTACTTCCGAACTAGTATTGATCCCTCGATCCTCTAGTGCGGACTCTGATCAGGCTTCTTGATCAGAAAACCTCGCTTACCTTACATAGCTCTCAACTATGATAGAAAACATAAGTATAAAACCACAAATCCTCATCAATGCCCGTCGTCAAGAATCGAGTGATAAATCCTTTTTCGGACCAGTATAAACACCTCAAAGTCCTATACTCGAATCTTAGATCAAAATCATGCAACAAAATGATCTACGTACCTCGTACGTATTTATTAACTTTCCCAAAAAAATTATGGAAACATTTCATAAAACTTTTATCTTTTATTTAAACATTTTTATAAAGATGTTTCTTTATATATAATCACTTTAAAATATTTATTCACATAGAAATTTCTATCTTCTTTCCAAGGAAACCATTCAATTTAAAAAATAAATTATGTTTTATTTCTAAAATCATAATAAACTCTTTGTATTAAAATATCCCTTTAACCAATATTAAATGCAAACACCTTGACAAAAATTAACAATCACTAATTGACGTATCAATTAATGATATACATTATCCTTTTAACTTTAGAAAATTATATAGATCGAATAACTCAAAAATGATACCAAAGAGTTGGGTACTAACAATAGTATCGCATATTCCCTTAACAAGAAGGGGAATATTTAAGAGAAGTGTTTACCATCCGAACATAACTCTTGCCCATTTTTAGTTACTTTTGAGCCACTCGAATTACTTAATTGGATTTTTTTTCCAAAAATACAGAGATTTAAATTCTCAAAAATCCCTTTATAAAACACAGTTTATAAATCCAATTTATAAAATCACTTATAAAATGCATTTATAAAATTTATTTATCTTAATTAAATTCCTTTAATCTTAAACCAACATTGTTATTTATCGAAAACCACATAGTCAAATTGTGAAACTAAATTCATGAGTTGTTTGTATTTAAACTTTTAAATAACAACCAATCAATAAATGATAATAACTGAATATTATCATTTCCTTAACAATCAAAGGCTGAAAGATATCACTTTATATTCAAAATATATTCCTAGGTAAAATTATTTCATTTACCAATTTTCCAAAACAAAAATCATTTTTATATAGCATTAACAAATACGCGTTCGTATATAATACTCTTAAACTCATTCTAGGGTGTCACTTACCCTATCTCTAATGAGTTACTCATCCTAGGATATTACTAACCCCGTCTCTAATGAGTCTTACCCTACTAGGCTCAGATGTTTGCTCAACCTAAGCTCTGATACCAAATGTGACATTCTCCCTTCCTGGAGGTGACCATAAATGGTAACCTCAAATCTGATTTTATAGCCAGCCTCTCGACTGCACACCAACCTATATAGGGACATGTAGGGGTAAGAGATAAAGCTTCGTCACACATTCACCAGTGCCCAACACTCACTAGATCCAATCCCGTATCTCCGAACCAGTTATCGATAGAAAAGTTGTTAAGTATATGTATACATAAATGTTAAGCCTCTTTCATGAAATCCTCATTTCTTCTTTTACTCAAAATGTTATCTAACTTTGAAGGTATTTTTTATCGAATAAAATATCTTTTAGAGATATATATCTTTAAACCATTTCTATTTCGGGATATACAAAATTATTAAACCTCTTTTTAACTTTGGAAATACCAATTCATTTCCTTTTAATTACTTAGGGAAAATATCTCCATACTATTATTAGCATAATTAATAAAGATTTCATTTTCCTGAAACATGTATTAAATGGGTCAAAAATAATATTATTTAAGACATCATTTACTATAAACCCAAATCACTTAATATTGAGTAAAAAGGATCGGTAGATTTTAGATTAATTTTACTCAATACTATGTACTATTCATCAAATAACGGTGAAATCACTTTTTAAATTCACGTGGATAGTACAAGTTCCCTCCTCGGAATTTATTATAGAGTTTAACTAGAATATTATTTTTACCATCAAAATCCTATTTTAAACCTTGTCTAACCTTTTTGGAAAAATCCAAACCTCTTTTCTTTTCTTTTAAGAAAATGCAATCCGAGTAAATCAAATTAACATCCCCTCTGTCGGGCCAATCCGGATAGCTACGGGGAGCAGACAACTAGTTTTTTGAACTCCAGTCTAGAGATTGCCTCTCTGTTATCCATATAGCGATTAAGTTGTTTGATCGACTCTAATTTTTTTAAAAGTATTTGATTTATCATTTGAAAAACATTTCAACAAGATTCGGGAAGAAAAACCAAGTTCAAATCATTTATTCAACAGTTACCAAATTCCATCGCTAAATTGTCGGTGAATAGTGATTTTAATGCTCTATATATTAAAACACCAATTTCATTACATATATTCCCATTTTTATATTCAAATTCCTTTTAAAATATTTATGGAATTTATTTAATATTTTTAAAGATTTAAGACATCTATTTTAAAGTGTAACGACCAGGATTTTCAACGTTTTAGATAAGAATTTAACGAAGATTTTGAAATAAAATTTATTTTTAAAAATAAAAATGTGACCGTGAAAAATAGATATCTAAAACACGTCCATTGAAATAAGACCAATAAATTTTATTTTACATCAGAATTCGTTCGAAACTCGGTCAGTACCATTTTTAGTGCGAATTATCAAATTTTAAAGTATGAATAAGTTTACATAGAAATGATCTAGAAAATTTTCTGATTAAAACGTTAAAATTCGTTCCATCCAATTCCGACCTTTGTACCTCCATTTATCAAGAATTGCCATTGTCGTCCAATTTCGAAGCGGTAACAGCGGCGACATACAAGATTTTGCTACGAACAACGTAGCACAGATTTGAATACATCGTTGGATTCATCTCATCGCGCCGATCTCCGTGATATATTAGTTTTCGTATTTTGGCTTCCATTGCAGAACGCTGAATGGCTGAAATAGTGGTCCATGGCCGTGCCCTGGAATTATAATTGCACAAATTCTTTTCAGCCGAGATTATTTCTTTTCAGCCTATATTCCTTGCGTGCGCAGACCAATTTATTAGTTGCTGCATTTAATGTTCTGTGCATTCCCTCTGTATATAAATACATTCTCCTTGCTTTCCCTCATTCTCTTCTTCGTGCCTTGCAAATTTCTGGTGAAAATTTTACTAAGTTTAAAAACTAAAAAAAACATATATACATACGCAACTTCTTCCCCTCCTACCTTCTCTCTCTCCACCACAAACCTCCGCATACCACCACTCTCCTAAACCAAAACCGAACCTCGCCCAACACTCGCCGAAGCTAGCCCTCGCAACCTCCTTCCGCTTTACCACTCGCCCACCCGAGTATGCCTGGACCCCACACCCACAACCGCACGACCCTCCCTACGCCTAGAACCCAGCCTACACCCATCACCTCCCTACACCTGCAACTCCCCACCGACCTGCCACCAACCCGAGCACCCAAAACCTCCTCCTCTGCCGAGCCCAGACCGCACCCAACCTCCACCACCCAAGCCCCACCGACCCACCAGCCCCTCCCAGATCAGCCACCGCCTCGACTGCACCCGCACCCGAAGCCACCTCCCTACCAACAGCCTTACCGAACCACCGAGCTCCCTTCACGCTGCTGGCCTACCCGCCGAGCCCAGCTAACCACCTAGTACACCGCACCCCTTCGCCAGCCTGTCTCCACCCATGAACCTCACTCCAACCACACCGAACCCACGCTGCACCGAAGCCAGCATGCAGCTCCGCCCTGTCCCCATCCGAACCGCCACATCCCCCTGGCCACCTCCACTTGCATCCTCCCCTCGCCTATAACTTGCCACCTATCAACCGTTGATTTAGCCCAACCGTCCTTCTCATCGGTGAAGCACCGCCTCTGCCTTCGTGTCAGCCTCCGCTCCAGCCACCTTAGCATGCAACCTCCTTTTTATGTATATATATAATGTGTTATGTTAGTATTTTGAAAAGTATATAAATATATATATATATATATATAATATGTTATGTTAATATTTTGAAATATATATATATAATATATTTCTTATTTTTATATGGGTTTTGAAAAAAAAAGACTTTTTTATTTTAAAATATACATATATATAAAGAATTTATTTTGATATGTGTTTCAAATTCAGTATTGATATTAAAAGAAATATATAATATAAAGAATTTATATGAGTAAATTCTAGATTTTTAAAGATTATATATTTTGTTTCATCGATTATCGAGTTCCAGCCTTGCTTTGCTTTGGAATTTTCATTTGGATTGGTCGATTATTGAGTTCGTGATTCAATTCGTAGATTGTCGTGTTGTCTATTTTTCTCTAGCCTCGAAAGGTGAGCGATTTTAAGCTTACGATTAGATTTTCATATGCAAGTATGCTGCTATGTTATAAATTATTGATTGATAACTATGATCAATATTGAAATTTGAAAATCATTGATGGTTGACGTTGAGATATATGATTTAGCTAAAATAGTTTAAATGTTTGATTGGAATCCCAATTGCATGTGAAAACCGTAAACTATAGAAAAGTTGAATATTGGATGTTGATTGATTTATTGATACCCGTCGCTGTTATATTGTTGCTGTATGCATTGAACTGGACACCAAAATTTGAACCGGGATATGGGTTGAAATGATAAATACCTAAATTAAATCACTTGGCCTAGGATAGAAAATTTAATAATAAACACGGATTGGTCAATTGAAACTTATTTTGGATATTTAATATTTAAATTTGAAATTAAGAGATAATCTGGAAATTTAACATGAATTTATAATTTAAATTTTTCGTTGAAGTTAATATTTTGGAAATCTATTAAGTGAATTTAGATTTTAAAATGAAATATTAATTGAACTATTTTAAAAGTATGAAATTGAATTAAAATGGTTATATTGAAGATTAATGATATTTAAACTCGTTAAGTTGATTATTTGGAGTAGAATGAAATTTGTTAATATTATACATGTAGTTAAATTTTAATTAAATATTTGATTTAATTAAAGAGAGAATTTTAATTGATTTTACCGAATAAAAATATAATAATTAAATTGAATTGTTTTGAATTAAAGTTCAATAAATGTGTTAAATTAAGTAAATTGATTCCGAAGTTAATTAAATTGAATATTTAATGATAAAACTTTTATATTTAAAGATTTAATTAACTTTGTTAATTTGAATAGTAATGAAATTTGGCAATTTTGTAAAGGTGAAATAGGATTTTCACAAAAATATATTTTGAAAGGTCAATTGAAAGATGGTATTTACATATGAAATGTTGGAAAATAAAAGATATTTTATCTTTTAAATAAAATGGTTCTATGAAATGAAATCGAGTCGAAGAGATTTGTTTCAAGAATGAGTATATTACTAATAAATTTAATATGAATTCGTAAATCGAAATGTGAAAATTGAATTCAAACTTGAGTTTGATTGCTCATATGAAGTCGATGCAATTTGTTTAGTCTCTTAAACTTCTGTACCTATACTGTTTGATTTGAATTTACTTGCATAAGAAAATATAGTCCTGACTCGAGTGTATTGTTTTTTCATTACGCTCGGGTCAGCCCGAGTTGTTTTAGTTCTCGAAAGACCTTAGTTACTTGAAGACGACCATACTTACTACTATTATTCCGCTGCACTATATTAACATGTTCAGTTAAATGTATAACTCTAATATTATTAAAACAGAATCAAATGTATATTGATGGACAACTTTGTAATTTTGTTATTATTAAATTTTATACTTCCGCTGTGAGATTCTATATATTGTTTTCTTCCTCATCCCCTTTTCTTTTCTTGTAAACCCCTTGATAATTCGTCTTTTTGAATGATTCAGGTCGGACATATGTGGTTTAATATCGACTTGAATTGACCAAAAAGGCGGGTCGTCACACTTGGTATCAGAGCAAGGTTAAGCAAGAATCTTGGCTTTGTTATGATTAACTCATTAGAGATAGGGTCAGTAGTACCCTAGAATGAGTTAAGAGTTGAGAGAACGTATTTGTATTTTTGTGTGTATATATATATACTAGTATTTTGTAAACTTATTATAATTTAAAACACTTGGAAAATTTAGTTGATTAAAAGTTGTATATTCAATTTAAGCAAACATATACAATTGTGAAATGATTCTATATGAGAAATGATTTATATTAATATGATTTAAGACTGAAAAGAAATCCAAACTAATAATTTGAGAATACGAATTCCGGATTCTTGAAATTGATTTCAAATTTTGAAAAAAAAATACTATTTGAAAAGTATTTTTCCCGAGTAGGAAATGTTTTCAAAATGATTTTAAAAATGATTTCAAAGTAAATAAAAGTCTAGAACTCGCTTCTATTGCTATAGAATAATTTCAATGAGGAGGACCGCATCATCGACGTTCATTTTCGAGTTTCAAAAGTAGGAGAAAGGCCACTTTGCTACACGATTGATTTAATGAAACTGATTTTGATTCAAATCCTTGAAGTATGATTTGATAATCGAAGGATATACATATCTATTTATTTGAAATGAACCGGTGTTCAATTCTCGAGTTTTCGGATTTAATGATAAACACTTGTACCCTATACATTAGGATTGATTAATGATTGATTATCCATCCTGTTGAGATGATTGATTGCTGATTTCCAACTTTGAATCAGATTTTATTTTTCCAACTATTCTGATTAGTCGAACACTTCCAAATTTAGAATTAATTTTTAAAGATAAGCATTTTCGAAAAGTATAAAAGTATTTTGGAAAGTTATAAGGAGTTTAGTTTTGAAAATTTTAAAAATAAAAGGTAAAATAAAAGTTAGATAAGTTTTGAAATGTTAAATATTTTGATAAGTAAAATTAATAAGATTATATTGTATTATACAAAGAGGAAATTGGTTGAACCGCTTTAAATGAAATTGGGTTTTAAGAAATGCTTCAGACTTCGTAAATATTTATAAAGCCTTATTTATTTGCAAAATGATTTTAATTATGTACAAATGTGAAATTCAGTTTTTAAAAGATTTATAATGAAATTGTTTGAGAAATGTTTATGAACTAATTTTTTTAGGTTATTTATGTATAGAGGATTTTTGTTAAATATTTGATTTTGAAAAGAAACTGAATTAAAACTTAGTTACTTACGAAATGATTTTAGAAAAGAAGTGATTTTATATAGATACGACTTTATGTAAATATGAAACCGAAGAAAGTGTTGAAAACTGATGATTTGGAATTTTAAAATATATGAATGTTGAATAATATTGAATTTGAAAAATGATTGTTGAAATCATAGGTGAAAACTAATTGGATAAACAAATATGAACTAAAAGTGAAATGATTATAAATAAAGTCATGACTTGTAAATTGTTTATGAAATAAATGGATGTTGCAATAAATGGTTATAATTAAAGTTGTGATAACTTTAAACTCGAGTAATGTCTTATAAAAAGGAATTAAGCCTTTATAAATTGGTTATAAACTTAAGGAAATTTCTTATGAAATGATTCGCTAATAAATGTAGTATTAAATGGAAAATATTACATGTGAAAATGAATGTAATTTAAAATGAAGAGAAATATAAGCAATGTTATGAGAATGAATATATAAATGTTTTATATTAAATGGAGAAATTATGTGAAATAAATATTAAAGTATGAAGTGATATTTGTGTTAATCAATGAGATTAATAATGAATTTAAATTAAAATGTAATTGTGATAGAACAAATTGGAATAAATACGTAATTGTACGTATGTTGTTTTATTTGCATATTTAATTTGATCCGGATTTGAGTACACAAGTTCGAGGTGAGGAACACCATTTTATGTTAGGATTTTCATTCGATTCTTGATGGTGAATATTTGATATAGATTCTTGGTTTGATTCTAAAATTCTCTATCATAGTATATGGTTATGCAAGGAGAATGATGGTTTCTAGTCAAGAAACCTTATCGATGTCCGCATTAGGGAAGTCGAATGAACAATACTAGTTCAAAAGCGAAGTTGTGTGATCGAGCGAGCGATCGAATGTGACATTGCGTGATGATGATATATGTACATCTTATGTTCTAATATAATTGATATTCTTTGACGCTGAAATTGAAAGTTGTCGGATTGGATATCCTTTGTAATTTAAGTTGGAATTTTTTTTATGCAAACTACTATTAATTTAAAACCATTTTATAAAACTATTTTTATTTTATTTTATATACAAAACTATTTTACAAACTATTTTATATATAGAACTCTTTTACAACTATTTTATATACAAAACTAATTTACAAACTATTTTATCTACAAAACTCTTTTACAACTATTTTATATACAAACTATTTATATACAATGGAATTTATATAAGAATGATTTGATATATTCGAGACTATTGATTTTAAAAAGTATTTGATCGGAAAGAAATTTGATTTTATATGATTTGACATAAACATAGAACTGAAGTTGTGAAAAACAATTGGTTAGAAATTTTGAATTTTTAATGATATTCGATTTGAAAGGGAAAATGATTGTTGAGATCATATATGGATTTGAAACTGAATTGATATATGAAAATGGATTGATTTCGAAAACCTTTGTCTCTATATAAATATTTGATTTAAAAGTTTTCGATTCTTATATGAAACTGGTTTGTATAAGTATGAAGTTATTTCGAAAACTATTGATTTTGAAAGGTACTCGATTTGAAAAGCGAAGATCTTATATATAATGGAATTATATAAGAATGATATATTCGAAATTGATGATTTGAAAAGGTACTATATATAGTATGATATACATTTTGAAATTGAAGATATGGGAAGTACCTTTTGTTGACTATCTACTTTGTGGCCACATTGTAGATACAATTCTAGTGATTGATTTAGGTCGTCCGGACATAAACTCATGAGTTCCTTCGAATTCCATAGCGTAACCTATGGTCTTATGACTCGGCTACATATCGAAATTAGTAGGGCTGTGAAGGCTTACGGTTACGGATGTTACTTGGGGGAACCAGGCGAAACCATTGTGTAACTGCGATCTATGGTCGTTTTCGGCGTAATCCGCCTGGGTAGAGCGATTCCCATGAGGTACGGATGTTTCCTGGGGAAACCAGGTGAAATCATTGTGTATATGCGGTCCACATGGCGTAATTCGAGGGGGCAGATGATTGTCTTGAGTCTATGAGTGATAGCGACGCAACCACCAGTGTTACTATTAAGTAGACTACGATCCATGTGAGTGTTTTACATAGCGTAATTCGTAGAGTAGTGATTGCTCACTGGTACGGATGTTACCTGGGGGACCCAGGCGAGGCCATTGTGTATCTGCGATCTATGGTTGTTTTGGATGTCGTGGCGTAAGACGTGGGGCAGTGACTGCCTAAAGTCACCTGAGGCCGCATCGCTCTGTCCTCTCGACTTAGCGAGAGAGCGACCTTAGGGACTGCGTTCCATGACGATCCCGTTCGTTTGATTTCAGTGATTGGATTGTACTTTCCATATATGTTTTGAAAAAAATTTCAAGTATTTTCACTGGGTGTTGAAACGGGTCTACTAAGTGCTTAGAGATTTCTAGTCGTGTGCCTAATCAACGTATTACTAGATTCTGTAAGAACGAGGATAAATTTGTTGAAACATCGAGTTATCAAAAGTATTTTCAATATAAAATTATTTCGATATAAACATATTTTGTTATAAAAGAATTTTTAACAAAGAAAATTTTCGATTCTTAAATGTTTAAAAAACTAGATTTCTATTTATCTTTCTGTTCCCTTACTGTGTTTTTTTCAAGGACGAAAAGTTTTGAGTGGGGGAGATTGTAACGACCTGGATTTTCAACGTTTTAGATCAAAATTTAACGAAGATTTTGAAAAAAAAAATTATTTTTAAAAATAAAAATTTTACCGTGAAAACTAGATATCTAAAATGCGTCCAATGAAATAAGACCAATAAAATTTATTTTACATCAGAATTCGTTCGAAACTCGGTCAGCGCCATTTTTAGTGCGAATTATCAAATTTTAAAGTATGAATATTTTTACATAGAAATGATCTAGAAAATTTTCCAATTAAAACTTTAAAATCTGTTCCGTCCAATTCCAACCTGTGTAGCTCCATTTATCAAGAATTGCCATTGTCGTCCAATTTCGAAGCGATAACAGCGGCGATAGATAATATTTTGCTACGAACGACATAGCACATATTTGATTACATTGTTGGATTCGTCTCATCGCGCCGATGTAACAGCCCGCACCTCACTTAACGCAAATATTGTCCCCAACTTAGTCACCTCCGCCTCATTGGCCAAGCCAAGGTGTGGGGTTTTGTTCCTCAAAAGGCCTCGACGTTGTTATGAGGTGTAGGCTTTGGTATATAAGCATCCACTTTTATAGTATTATCCACGATGTGGGACTATTATTCCCATTTTGAAGGGGTGTTACAATCTCCCCCCTTTAGAGCCCAACGCTCTCGTTGGCTCATGAACACAACACCACCCAGGCGTTGTGGCTGTAACAGGTACAGACCACAATTCCGGCTGGGTATGGCTCTAATACCAATGTAACAGCCCGCACCTCACTTAACGCAAATATTGTCCCCAACTTAGTCACCTCCGCCTCATGGGCCAAGCCAAGGTGTGGGGTTTTGTTCCTCAAAAGGCCTCGACGTTGTTATGAGGTGAAGGCTTTGGTATATAAGCACCCACTTTTATAGTATTATCCACGATGTGGGACTATTACTCCCATTTTGAAGAGGTGTTACAGCCGTTCTCCGTGATATATTTGTTTTCGTATTTTGGCTTCCGTGGCATAACACTGAATGACTGAGATAGTGGTCCATAACCGTAACCTGGAGTCATAATTGCACACATTCTTTTCAGCCGAGATTATTTCTTTTCAGCCTATATTCCTTACGTGCGCAGACCAATTTATTAATTGCTGCATTTAATGTTCTGTGCATTCCCTCTGTATATAAATACATTATCCTTGCTTTCCCTCATTCTCTTCTTCATGCCTTGCAAATTTCTGGTGAAAATTTTACTAAGTTTAAAAACTAAAAAAAAACATATATACATACGTAACTTCTTCCCCTCCTACCTTCTCTCTCTCCAACACAGACCTTCGCATACCACCACCCTCCTACACTGAAACCAACCATCGCCCAGCACTCGTCAAAGCTAGCCCTCGCAACCTCCTTCCGCCTTACCACTCGCCCACCCGAGTACACCTGAACCCCACACCCACCACCGCACGACCCTCCCTGTGCCCAAAACCCAGTCTGCACCCATCACCTCCCCACGTCTGCAGCTCCGCACCGGCCTGCCACCCACCTGAGCACCCGAAACCTCCTCATCTGCCGAGCCTAGACAACACCCAACCTCCACCACCCGAGCCCCACGGACCCACCAGCCCCTCCCCGATCAGCCACCGCCTCGACTCCACCCGCACCCGAAGCCGCCTCCCCACCAGCAGCCTTACCGAACCACCGAGCTCCCTTTACACTACTGGCTTACCCGCCGACCCAGCCAACCACCTAGTTCACCGCACCCCTTCGCCAACTTGTCTCCACCCGCGAACCCCGCTCCAGCCACACCAAACCCACACTGCACCGAAGCCAGCACGCAGCTCCGCCATGTCCCCATCTGAACCGCCACATCCCCTTGGCCACCTCCACTTGCATCCTCCGCTCGCCTATGACCCGCCACCTATCAGTCGTTGATTCAGCCCAACCGCCCTTCTCACCAGTGAAGCACCGCCTATGCCTTCGTGTCAGCTTCCACTCCAGCCACCTTAGCATGCATCCTCCTTTTTATGTATATATATAATGTGTTATGTTAGTATTTTGAAAATTATATATATATATATATATAATATGTTATGTTAATATTTTGAAATGAATATATATATATATAATATTTTATTTTTATATGGGTTTTGAAAAAAATTGATTTTAAAATATATATATATATATATAAAGAATTTATTTTGATATGTGTTTCAAATCGAGTATTGATTTTAAAAGAAAATATATAATATAAAGATTTTATATGAGTAAATTCTGGAGTTTTAAAGATTATATATTTTGTTTTCATCGAATATCGAGTTCCAACGTTGCTTTGCTTTGGAATTGTCATTTGGATTGGTCGATTGTCGAGTTCGTGATTCAATTCGTGGCTTGTCGTGTTGTTTATTTTTCTCTAGCCTCGACAGGTGAGCGATTTTAAGCTCACGATTAGATTTTCATATGCAAGTATCTTGTTGTGTTATAAATTATTAATTGATAATTATGATCGCTATTGAAATTTGAAAATCATTGATTGTTGATGTTGAGATATATGATTTAGCTGAAATAGTTTAAATGTTTGATTGAAATCCCAATTGCATGTGAAAACCGTTAACTATAGAAAAGTTGAATATTGGATGTTGATTGATTTATTGATACCTGCCACTGTTATATTGTTGCTGTATGCATTGAACTGAACACCAAAACTTGAATGTGATATGGGTTGAAATGAAAAATACCCAAATTAAATCACTTAGCCTAGGATAGAAAATTTAATAATAAACACCGATTGGTTAATTGAAATTTATTTTGGATATTTAATATTTAAATTCGAAATTAAGAGATAATCTGGAAATTTAACGTGAATACGTAATTTAAATTTTTTGTTGAAGTTAATATTTTGGAAATCTATTAAGTGAATTTAGATTTTAAAATGAAATATTAATTGAACTATTTTAAAAGTATGAAATTGAATTAAAATGGTTATATTGAAGATTAATGATATTTAAACCCGTTAAGTTGATTATTTGGAATATAATGAAACTTGTTAATATTGTATATGTTATTAAATTTTAATTAAATATTTGATTTAATTAAAGAGAGAATTTTAATTGATTTTACTGAATAAAAATATAATGATTAAATTGAATTATTTTGTATTAAAGTTCAATTAAATGTAGTAAATTAAAGTTAATTAAATTAAATGTATTAAATTAAAGTTAATTAAAGTCAATTAAATGTATTAAATTAAAGTTAATTAAATTAAATATTTAATTTAATTAATCCGAAGTTAATTAAATTGAATATTTAATAATAATTTTTTTGTATTTAAAGATTTAATTAACTTTGTTAATTTAAATAGTAATGAAATTTGGCGGTTTTGTAAAGGTGAAGTAGGATTTTCAGAAAAATATATTTTGAAAGGTCAATTGAAAGATGGTATTTACAAATGAAATGTTGGAAAATGAAAGATATTTTATCTTTTAAATAAAATGGTTCTATGAAATGAAATCAAGTCGAAAAGATTATTTTCGAGAATGAGTATATTACTAATAAGTTTAATATGAATTCATAAATCGAAATGTGAAAATTGAGTTCAAACTTGAGTTTGATTGCTCATACGAAGTCGATGCAATTTGTTTAGTCTCTTAAACTTCTGTACCTATACTGTTTGATTTGAATTTACTTGCATAAGAAAATATAGTCCTGACTCGGGTGTATTGTCTTTTCATTATGCTCAGGTCAGCCCGAGTTGTTTCAGTTCTCGAAGACCTTAGTTACTTAAAGACGAAGACGGAGATTTGAAGACCGTACTTACTATTATTATTCTGCTACACTATATTAACATGTTCAGTTAAATGTATAACACTGATATTATTGAAATGGAATCAAATGTATATTGATAGACAGCTTTATAATTATGTTATTATTAAATTTTATCCTTCCGTTGTGAGATTCTATATATTGTTTTCTTCCTCTTCCCCTTTTCTTTTCTTGTAAACCCCTTGATAATTCGTCTTTTTGAACGATTCAGGTCAAACATATGTGGTTTAATATGGACTTCAATTGACCAAAAAGGCGGGTCGTCACATAAAGAGTTGAAAATAATATTTTACGAACTGCCAAAATGTGATGATTTTAAAAACTTAATTTGGACATATTTTAAACTTTACTAAATGGAATCTTGATTTTTCCTTTTCATTTGAAAAATATGATCATAAGGGTCTGGAAACTTCTTATTTCATTAAATTTTGACTTATATTTCATTCTGCACATTGATTTAGCTTTTAAGGTCACAAAACCGCGAACTGCCGAAACGCGATAGCTTATTTTTCACCTTTTAGTCAAATTTTCAAAACTTGTCCTAAACACTTTTAAATCATTTTAATACCATATTAAACTATGCTAAACCAATTTTTCATTTTTTTACTTTATTAAAAATCTCATTTTCACTTATATTCCATATCTTTAATATTATATTATCATAATATTCAATTCCCATCATTTTTAGTTCCAAATTCTTTTATACTAAACCATATGATATTTCTATATTATTTTATACCTTTAAACTATTATTTTTTATAAATGAAACCATAGATTTTATTTTTCCAAAAAATTCAAAATCCACTTTTCCAATTCCTTTCATTTTAAAACAAATTCTAAATCTATTTCAAAACTCTACTTTTTCATTTCTTTACTTTTCCAAAGTAAATTCAAATATTATAAAATGACATTTCTTTAGGTTTTAAAAACAAAGAGGCCTAATATATGTTGTATACATATCATTTTTGGGTATAATGTGAATAATTTTTTACAGGATATGTATTGTTCATTCAAATAGCTATCATTTCATATCATATATGATCTTCAACTTATAAATCATAATAATCATATCTATCACAACCAAACTTTTATATAATCAACCAATCATCATCCAAACATATTAAACAACCATATATAAAATTATTTTAGTATATGATCAATGGTATAACTTTAAGTAGTTAATGTCCATTATTATCACTAATAGCAAGCAATATTAAGTGATTAATACGTAATATAAACAAGTGATTATCAATTGAATATCAACTGATATTATCAAGCAACTTAAAGCATGATTAACTTACTTTCATGCTATCCGACTCTAAGTGTTTTTTAATCAACGAAACGATCCCTTTCTCCACACCGAATCTTATGGAACTTGCCCCGGACCTTAGTAAGGCTCGACAAGCTTTTTGGAGGTGGAAGCTCGGTTCTGAGATGGTAGTGGTGTGGGCCATGCAATTTAGTGACACTACACCAAATAGGCTCTTTTGTAACACTTTTTTCGTTTCAATTTGTAACGGTTATAACCGTTACAAATTCCCCACGGATATTTCTGTTACAAGCATTTACAACGGTTATTCTCGTTACCAAATTTGGTGATTTTGTAAATAATTAAAAGCAGCATGGATAGGATGGTCATTTTATCTCTTATTATTCCTCATCCCATTTCTTATGCTTCTTACTTTCTTTCATGTCAAAATTTCATTTTAGGGTTTTCGCTCCTTCCACTATCGCCACCCCTGCCTCTAGCGCCCTCTCTGCAGCGCCAGCCTTTTCCAGAAGCAGCAAGTCTCGTTTCCCTGCATACTGAATAAAACAAACGTGATTGCACCTAAAAAATATCGTTTAGATCAAACTTCGAAGGCTCGAAGGGCATCAACATCGACCGATGTCAAAGACAAATCAACAAACAACAACCAGCGCTCGTAGCAGGAAGCAAAGATTGTTAAGGATATTTCAGGTTAGGGTTTTAATTTTTAAAATTTGGGAATTTCAATCAGCAGTAATTTTGATTTCAATTTTCCAATATGGCAGTTGCTGAATTTGGAAGAAGGGAACTAGCAGTAATTCTTAATTGATTTAGAGTTTCTATATTGACACAAAGAATGATTAATAATTTTTTCAGTTTTGGAAGAAGATAATTAGATGTAAGAGTAGATTTGAAGTTAAGTGTTATTGAAGCATACTTATACACATCAACAGTAGTTATTTCCCAAATTTTGAATTCAAATTCACTCAAAAGTTAAGAGTTTTATTATTTATTTTGAATTCTAGTTAGATTGAAAACTGATTTCATGTTTTGAATTTCATGATATCAGTTTGATTGCTAAATTTAATGATACATAAGTTTTACTTAATGGTTAATGTGTCTTGCTCAAAATGATTGACCATGGATAATTTAATTTAAACATTTATATATGTATATAATTTGATCGTTGGATAATGATGAACCTGCTGTTTCTGATACTTGTCCATTGCACTGTAAACTCTTTCTTTTTTGCTACTAAATGAGCTATCAAGTGAATTGCTTGTTGTTTCTTTTCTTCTAGTAACTGTGATATCAAGATTGAACACTTTTTTCTTTCTATTGTATGAAATGTGAGTTTCAACAGCAGCATCAAAAACTGATTTATGCAGATGAGGGTTCATTGCTTCACTCTTCGCATTTGAATCTAAGTTTGAGGGTCATCGATTGTAACTATTCTTCGATATGCTTTCTTTGCCCTGCATATATTTTTATTGAAGGTGAATAAAAATAGATACAATGACACTTTAAAATACACTTGTTATTCATACAGATTGAAATTTACCAATGACATTTAGTAGGATTTGCCAATTTTTGTTGGAATGCATTTGGATCCCATCTCATAGAAAATTCATCAGCGATGCTTTTCAATAACTACAGCTTTGTATCCGTTGAAAATGACTTTTTTTGAACCTTCTCGATAAATTGCACATATCATGTATAGATGTAACTAGTTAGATTTAGATTTTCACTACTGGATAATACATGAAAAATAAAGATTGGGAATTACCTGTGCAGTGACTGAAGATTCCATCTGACCCCCGTATCTCTCTGTGAAATTTTTCCTTAAATCATAGAGTTTGGGTAAGTCAGAAAATCTCGCTGCTGCAAAAATGAGAGTGATATAGCTTCCTTGGCATCTTTAGAACATTCTCTGTTCAGAATAGCAACATTTAAAGGTTTGTATTTTTTAGTCTTATGATGCAGGGAAAACATAGTGGTAGTAAGTAGTACATAAGTGTCCTAGTTGTAAAATATAAGTTTAGTTGTTTAATAAGAGTTTTGATAACCTAACTCGCCTGGAAATTCAACGTATATGACTTATAACGTCTATAAGATTTATTCTTATGCAAATACTTGAATCTTTCTTGACATAAATGTAAAACACCAAGATTAAAATAATGTTTTTATTGGATTAAGATAATTTAATGTATGTAATTTATGTATTAAGTTTTAATTGGATTTCAAATCCTAGTTATAATTTAAATAAAAACTTAAGTTTTAAATAGCTTATTAAAAAAATAAAATCTTGTATTGATTATTAAAGAATAAAAACATTCCTAACAATAGAAATGATAATATTGTATTAAATTTAGTTTCTTAGATATTTTTAAGGCTACTGTACGTAAAAGCTACCTTTTACCTTTAAGAATAGTATTTGATATTTTAAGTACTTAGTGTTCATTTTTTATAATTAAGAAAAGTATTATTTATAACTTTTATTTTGTTGTTCTCTTAGCTTATGAAGTTATAAGGGTCATATAGCCCAACATATGCTCTTCAGGTTTGACTTGTGATAGTGCATGCCTGATTGCAGACCATCTATGTGTGGGAAATAATGACTTTATAAGACAAGATAGCCTTCTAAAAACTGTTTTGCAGTTTGATCAGTCTGTGTTTAAAATAATAATGTGTGTTATTTTGTGCTCTGTTTGAACTTTGAGTTAAAAGTTATTAAGCATGATTCACTGTGTTTCATAAGTTAAATAATTTTGTGGCTTTACCCTGTAGATTTCTAGAAAGGCTTATGCTGGTTTTCATAAGGTCACTACTTGTTTCTAGAAAGATTAGTGCTGGTGGTGGTATAAGATCATATATGAGAAAACACGATACCTTACCATACTGGTATCATGAAAGCAGTGAATAAACTTATACATTAATTCCTAATCCTTATCTAGCACCAGTCATAAAATTTAAAAGAGGAGATACATAAAGATTATTTGAATGTTTTGAGTTAGCACCTCAGTCTAGTGTTTGTATCATTTTCTAGGTCTGAGAATGGGTTATGCTTCTTGCTTATAATGGTACATAACTGTCAACTCTTTCAATTATTCTATTTCCTTGCTTTCATTTCTTTCTATTGGTGTATTAAGTACAATTATCACTCAACAGATCTATTTATAGGTGAATAAAGTTAAAATTTTGACCGCATTTGATTTTCTACCGCCATTTTAGTTGCAAGCTTCAACTTTAATTACAATATATTTATAGTACCCTTATTTTTAGTTGTACTTGAATTTGTGCCCGTAAGAAGTTTGTTGTAATGTCTTTTTCCTAATATTATAGTATGTGTAGGAAGTAATAGGCTGGATTGATTTCAAGTCTTGTTGATTTCATGCTTAGAAGCAAAAGTTTTGGTCTATTTATTTTTACTTTCTCTGATTTATTTTAATCTTGGTGTTTTTCATTAGGTAAACGATATCACATCTATAACCATCGAACCTATTAATTTACCGAATATAAATCTTAAATGTCATATATGATTACAAAATTTGCCAATCTATGACAAAAGTGATAAGTGTTTCCATTTATTAGTAGCAAGTAATAAATATTCTTAAGTTTAATTATTTAAATTTGAAATGGCATTATTTACTCCATATTAAACACATTAATAGATATTTAATTTATAAAGTTAATTGGAACTTATGTAAAGTTGTTAATTTAAATTAAATACCAATTTAATAAGATTTCAAATATACTAACGTACCCTTGGGGATGTGCAATCAATTTAGCGATCCATGATTTAAAGTATGTCAATTGCAGTCAACAATACACTATTAGATAAGTATCTAGTATATTTCACATTTAATTTTGGAGAATTATGAATGTATTATGTTTTATCAAATTGAAGTTTAATTGATGCTTATCAAAATTTACAAACGAGAATAAAGATGGTATATGTTTCCATTCATTAGCACAAAATAATATTTTCTTTTGCTTATATTCTTTTACATATAAAACGGGAATCATTTACTGCCATATTAAACGGGAATCCTTTACTGCCATATTAAACACACTAGTGCTACTGATCTTAAAAATTTAATTGAAGGTTACATAAGGTTGTAATTTGAAATTTATTGCATTTTCAATTAATATTTCAAGTGTAATCGGATAAATTGTGGATTTGAAATTTATTTTATTGCAGATTTCAGGTTTGGTGAAGATGGTATAAGAAGGTGGGAAGATTTCTCGTAAGCTTGGAAGTAGATTAAGAATGCATTGACAATAGTTCTCAATCATCTCATAGCAATATACATGAGGTTCAAAAAAAATTTCCTTAATTTCTCCCTGTTTTGAAATTGCAATAGAGGAAAAAATAAATTCATTTCACAATTTACATAATAAAAAATTGGACTTAACTCTACAATAATTTACCGTAACAGTGGCTTCATAACATGTTCACAGCAGAGAAGGCTGGTATGAAATATTAAACTCTTGATATTGTACTTGTTAAGGGTTTTAAGCCATGTAACAATATACATCGAATAAACAAAGTCAGTGAATACAAATAAATGGGCTGTATATTATTTAAATTAGAAAATTTTGGAAGTTTATGTGCTTACAAATGTATGATGATCTACTGTTGCAGTGTCTAAAAAGAAATTCTTGATCGTTTATGAATGTGTTGTGTTTTGATCTAGTTAGTCTCACTTTCACCAAATACACAATTTGCTTGCACGTTTCATGCTCAGATTTGCTGCACTTGTTGTTTTAGAAAATCTCTGTGTTGCATTCTTGCCAAATACACCAAATACAAGTGGAAAAGGAAATTTGGGCTATTTCCCTGCTCTTGCATTTATCCTTGAATCTCTTTGTAATGCATTTACTTCAGTAGTGATGGATAATGTTTCTATGTGACTAGCTGGCCAAAGCAGTTTAATTTGAATCCATTTCCAAACGGAGGCACAAAACTTGCATTGGGAAAAAAGATGACTAATTGATTCTTGATATGATTTGTACAGAACACACAATGGGTCTACTGACACATGTTTTTGTATCACTCTATCCATTATGGGTAACTGATTTATAATTTTTTTTATACATGCAGAATGCCGATTCGGCGTAGTTGATGCTTCTCCAGACCCACTTCCACCATGAAACTTTGTCATATCTTTGCCTTATAACTCCATTTACCTCTTTGAGTCTAAATTTCCCTTTATTTGCCCCAATACACGTCCAAAAATCTTCCTCTTATGTTTCATTGAATTTAATCGCTTCTATTTCATGTCTTATACCGCTGAGATAACTGAACCTATCAATTCTCTAGTTTCTGTTGTCGATAATGTCTCCTACTAGAAGATGTTGACCCCTGACTTGTAACAATGTACCCATACCCAGCTTACAAAGTAGGTTACTGCCCTACAGCCATGGGTTGTACCAAAGCTTCATGGTTTTACCATCAACAATTTGTCTCCATACACATTTTAAAGCTTCTAACCTGATCTTGAGTAAGAACTTCCAAACCCCCGAATCATTATATCTATTGCTGCATTCCCATAGTGATTAGTCTTTTTTTATTTAACAATCATTAGTTTGGCCAATATGCCCTCCTCATTTAGAATTTTCCAAATTAGTTTGATATCCATTGCTACTGGAAGATCTTCAAGTTTCTTAAACTAATTCCTCCCTTTTTTTGCTTCTGCATATAATTTCCTAGAGGACTTTACAAACTTTGCCTTTCTAGAGAAACTTTGCCTTTCTAAAGAAATGTATTCCTTTGGGTGTATGAACCGTGTATGCTTTCTTAACTGTTTCTTCTGATCGAATAATTTTTCTCATGTAGATACTACCCCAGCTTCCTCTCCTTACACATGATGCAGTTTTCAAAGGTGGTCCTCCTGTCAAATTTGAGGTATGTTACCTTATTTATTATTATACTGGTTAATTATATTCATGTTTTTTGTTATTTTTCATTAAATTTGACATTTATTGAAGTCTTAGTTGTTTAAAACTATTTTCTAAAGACTATATATCTAATTATTTCTGTAATTATATAGTGGTAAATCACAAGGTCACCTTTTCTTATATATAAGATGGAATATTTTCCATTATGTTTATTGCAATTGAATTAGTATTTGCCATTAATCACAGAGTCACCTTTTCTTATATATAAGATGGAATATTTTCCATTATGTTTATTGTAATTGAATCAATATTTGAACCAATGTAAACGAAGAGATCAAAAGCTTCTGTGCTAATTTGCAGCCAATTTTGCGAGCAAACCACAAATTTCTGGTATAATCTTCTTTAATGTAGAATGACTGCATAAAAAATAAATCATTTTCTCACTTTGTCAGTCAATATATAAACAAGAACACTGAGTATTGATTTTCATGCTTTGCTACTTGTTGATCTTAACATAATGATTGTGTTGCTCTTCAACATAATGATACATGGGTTTTCATGCTTTGCTACATGTGATGGCATAAATATTCCAATATATACTAATACTTGCATGGACATGAATACTTTTACTAAAATCTTGATTGATTGATTTTTATTTATTTTATTCTTGTTTTTGTAGTCTGGAGTTGGACTAGTTAGCATGAGAGTTTCTTGATAAAAGATACCAATGCTGTTAATGCTTTGTATCGCCATAGTCTGCAGGAAGTATAGAAATGGACATCAGAATACTTGAGCTCTATCAAGAAAACAACGTTGCACATGTCATCATTCTGCACTTTGCACAGTTTTTGTTGTATTTTTTTCCTTCTAGCAGCGTCCTAACAGGCAAGTAACTTTTGTATTACTATTATTTAATAATATTTTAAACATGTAATGCAAATGGAACTTGCTACGGATGGCTATGTGGTACTTTGATGTATATTTCTTTGGACATTGTGTGCATGTTTCTGCAGATGATTTTGGCATTAACGGATTTTACAGCAGTTATGAGCAAAGTTTGAGTGTTCTGAAGCAAGCAAAACTCTGGAAGAAAGGAATGGTTTCAAAGTCATCTATTATGCTTGGTTTGGGTGAATCTGATGAGGAAATAAAAGAAGCAATGAATGACTTAAGGGCCATTGATGTTGATATTCTTACCTTAGGATAGTATTTACAAGTATGTCATGCATATTATTCTCTATAAATTGTGCTTCGTCCTTGCAAGGGTTGTAAATATAAATAATATTTATAGGTATTCGTTGTTTGTAAGCTTCTAGATATGTTGTAGTGAAATTTGAAGTTGTCACAATGAACTTTGTAGAATTTGATATGTTATATTTCGTACGTTTGATGTTTTTTTACTGATTTGATGATATGTTAGTTTTGAAATTTAGTCTTGTGTTTACTATTGTTGTAAATTCATATAGATATAGTTGAGTGAAATACTATTAGATGCTGAATAAGATATGGTTCAGTTATACCAAATTTGTAACATAAGTGTTGGTAATTTTGCTATTTACTTATGCAAGGAATTCCCAAAGGTTATAACCGTTGGAAATTAAAATATTCCCAACGGTTATAACCGTTGGGAACGTGAAGTAATTCCCAACGTTTATAACCGTTGGGAATTACCAAGATTCCCAACGGTTATAACCGTTACGAATTATGGTTTTTTTCAACGGTTATAACCGTTGGGAATTTTGGTCATTCCCAATGGTAATAACCGTTGGGAAGTACGAAAATTACCAACGGTTATAACCGTTACAAAATATGCAAAAAAAATTATAACGTACTTGCTACCAACGGTTATAACCATGGGGAATTTGATTACCAACAGTTAAAACCGTTACAAAATGACAGTTTTGGTGTTGTGTGAGGAAGAGGTGGAGTTTGGTTAACTTTTTGAACCGATTTGATATCGTATGTGTATGGAAACAATTTTAGCAGAACCTCAACGCGGTGTTGAAATATTTTTACTATTTAGGAAGCCATTGAAGAAGAGCAATTAGAGAGTACAAGAAGAAGAGAAGTGAATTATGGAGAAAGGAAGAGGATATGCATGTGTATTTATAGGGTAGAAATCCTTGTACATGAAATCACCAAAATACCTCTTCCATCACCATGAATTTCGGCCGAACCACTCCCCCCCGCCATGTGCTTGTCTTCTCTTGATTGAGTGATGGTGAGTTTGCTTTTTGAGACATAAAGATGAAGTTTGCATTTATATACATATAAGGAGTTTATGTATAAATATATATACTTTATTTTAGATATTTTCTTTAGCTTTGATTTGAGTAATTGTGAAGGTATATGTGCATGTATATGTAGGTACATGCATGTGTGTATTTGTATCAAATGACATTGCAACGATTTAAAACAACTTTCGTTCGACTAAAGGTCGAAAATCCGAAAGCTGAATCCTAGTTACATTTTCAGTTTTTAATCAAACTATTTGTTTATATAAACAAAACTTGAAAATAAATTTCTTATTGACTTTCAATAATTAAAATAAGATTATTTAAGCTATAAAACTATATTAAATAATATTAAAATCCACTTATAAAAATATGACGTCGAACTACCAAAATGCGACGAAATTTATATATTTTTATAAAACAAATTTATGTATTTATAAAACCATAATAAATCACTTATTCCCATTATATAATTATTAAAATAAATTATTCATTATTTAAAACAATCAATTTAATATTTAAAATCAATTAAATATTCCTATTCAATGTGATACAATTATGGATCGTTACACCAGTCATAAATTTGCGCATTTATATATAGACCATTCATTATGGCGCTATTCAAGGTGGTGGACCTAGCATTTTAGTTGAGTCAGCCACAATCTCTCATTTGGAACATTTACGGCTTACATCTCCTTGACCAAGGTTGAAAATGGATTTAGGATTGACATATTATATTGATATCACTGATGTAGCTCGATTCCGATCACTTCTTCATAAGGAGTTCATTGTTTCTATAAACAGTTCTCCAGTATTTTGTAAATACTTGAGAGCACTTTTAAATACCATTTAATTTTTTATCTTAGAGTTCATATTCCTTCAATACACCAATGTATAAGCGATATCTAATACACCACACAACATAACATATCTAATGATCCTTATTGTCGATGCATAAGGATCTACATCATATGTTCTATATTAAATAATTTAATATGGTTTGT
Source organism: Allium fistulosum (assembly GCA_030737815.1). Lineage (NCBI taxonomy): Eukaryota > Viridiplantae > Streptophyta > Magnoliopsida > Asparagales > Amaryllidaceae > Allium > Allium fistulosum. The sequence continues at coordinate 907,308,988 of CM060908.1, forward strand.
ATGTATAGATTGGGGCAGTTCCAACATTCTTTTATACCAAGTATAAAAGATATATCTATCAAATCCTACATCGATAATAAAACAACCATACTAAGACGATTTTCACACGTGTACATCATTAACAATTTGTAATATGTTGTTTTGTTATAGTATTAGAAATGTTTTCGTAACTTTCAATTTCATTTCTTAAGAACACATGCTTCCTTTGTATTTTTACTGAAAATCAAACTGTTTGATATTTCAGTCAAAGTACTCGCTCAACTTTGATGCTTGTCGGACACCATGGTTGCATATTCTCTTGCCTACTGACTTCGAGACATTTTGATTGTTATGTGAAAATAGTCTTTACTAAATCATTATTTAGAAGTTCTCTTTCAACATCATTATGGCAAAAAATTAAAATAAAATTATGCGATAAATCCGTGTAGAATCCGAATAGACTTTAATCATATTGGCCAGCAAAATAACTTCACTAATTTCAGCACTTGAAACTAACAAAGTTGTTTCTCATGAACACTACTTTATATTTTTCTAACTGCAGTGATCTTTTTCTTGAAGACACACTTGCGCTGATAGACCATATCCTTTAGGCACAATCATCTAAATCATATTTTGATACGTATTTAGACTCCATTCCAAATCTAAAGCATTGCCATATGGCAGAGTCTATACTCTTCATAGCTTATTAACTACTTATAATTATTATTTTCTCAACGTTTATAAGAAGATCATAGTTTCCCTTTATTGTGCAAGAATTCTTATTAGACATTCTAATGAGTTGTATTTGTTTTATGCTTGGTTAATTTATTTCATCTTATGCATCCAATTTCTATGTTCGAGTCTTTGGATTTTATTCAAGTCCATTGTACTACTACTAATTTCTATAAGAAATTCTTTTTTATGGAGGTGGTGTTTCTTGAAACATAAATTGTTTCTCAGTATGACATAATACGCATTTATATACATTTTATGAACTACCTTTATACCTACGTTAAATTGATTAGTTTGGAGTTTATGAAGCTTACATTCATAACATAAATTAGTCAACCACACATCTTAAACCATTTAAAACTTACGTTCATAACATAAATTATTCAACCACACATCTTAAACCATTTAAGGTTGAGGTTTCTTATCAATTTATTATATGATCTCATAAACTATGATTGAGATGAAATTAAATTTAACATATGTATTTACTCTTAAGTACATATTCTTATAGAAAGAAGTTGACTCAACTTCACTCACCACTAATCGTACACTAGGAACTCCTTCCCAGTATATTTTCTTATTCGATCAAATCAAATTGTTTTATTTCCTTTACACATTATATTTCTACTTCTGTTTTATATTCTATGAACATATCATAAACATACTAATTATGTATCAAATGCATTGTTCATGTCTATGATAATTCTTCAGTGAATTTAATGAAGTAAGTGGATTCGTTTTAATATCATTAGCCTTGGACTATGTATGTATGTGTGTGTGTAAGTCTGAAGAGTTCATCGACTATTTTGATTGAATGAGTGCTTTATCCTTAATCATTTGAGATATAATTCATCAGTACCATATGATTCATAATCATATGATTAAAAATTAATTTCTCAAAGATATGGCTTAGTATGTAGTTCTAAAATAAGTGAAATTTGTTTAGTCACTTTTGTACTTTCTATAGATAATGCATAACTATTGTTATAGAAATAACTACCATTATTACAATTGATATATTTTATAACAAATATTTGTAATATTCATTTCAAAAAAAAACTATATCTATTTTCAATCAATAATGAAAATATTTATCATTTCGTAAATAATATTTATTATATATATAAAAGCACTTTTTGTAACATTATGTGTCCATTAATAAGTGACATATGGTATGCTCCTACTATTTTCGTCATTATAATAATAGTCCATGAAATACAAATACCCATTCAATCACTTATTATTTGCAGTTTATTTCATCCATTGTAACTGGTTACAGTCGAGAGTTTTAGATAAAATTTCTTGAGCTCAAAGATATAAAAACAATTCTCTATAATAAAAATATACTTGGAATAGTGACCACAATTCTCATTCTATATTATATAAATAGTAGTATTTTCTATGATTCTTATTTTCGATGTTTCTTCATGAAGTTGAGGTGATCATTAGTTCTATTCATCTCTATTGTACTTATGTTGCATCCACTCTGGGACATTCGCTTTCCTTTCCAAATGATCAAACCTTTAAAATGAAAACCTTGTAATCTATATCTTGCGAATAATATAAACCCTAAGATCTAGAATTACATGATTATCACATATGTAATGAATTGATAAAACATACCTCCAGACATCTTGTATACGAATCGGCAATGGTTATTGTCGAAGGCTGTATCAATGGATAAAGGAGAATAGTTTCTCTCTCTTTTCCTATATTTTCTTTATGTGTTTTCTTATTTCCTTTGTGATGGGCAAAGGTTAATATTTATAGGCAGAGAGAGGACCAAATTTCCAGATTTGTAGACTTAATCTTGATTGTCCATCAAGATCAAGATGAGAGAAATTAACGCTCTAGATTATAACCGTTTTATTTATTAGCACATTAATAGGAAAACCCTTTAGATTCTATTGACCACATAATGAAGAAGGAAACGTTTGAGGAAGGAAACGGTCCATTAATGTACCACATAATGAAGAAGGAAACGTTTCGTATTAATTTCCTTACAAAACGGTCAAATTTCCTTACAGTCTCCCACTTGGTCAATAGTAAAATCCATTAATGTTTTCGTATTAAGGTCATAAGGCGCGCATGATATGCTAAACTTTTCTTTAGTCAGTTATCATAAGTGTCTTGGCTAATCTAGTGGTCAATGGAAGTCATGACGTGCACACGTTATTTTGCAACATGCTTACTTCCATGTACTATGACATTGACAACTTTCATAACTAGACCGTAAATGAGCATAACTTAATGGTCACATAATGTCTTGAAGCAAAAGACTGTTTCTGTTATCATTTATCTAAATGTAAATGTGTACACATTATAAAACAGAAATAAAAGATGTCTAAATTATTAAGAGCTCAATAATTGTTATGTCTAGATAAGTACAAAATAAATGGCATAATAAGAAGATAATTAGGAACTATCTGCAAGACCCATGCTATCAGTATGTCTCTGAAAGGTCTTTAGAGGTAGTCCTTTCGTGAATATGTCTGCCACTTGTAAGTCTGTACTTATCGATTCAACAATAATTTTCTTTAGTTTAACATCTTGCTTCAGTAGTAGGTATTTAAGGTCCATGTGTTTGGAACCTTTGGTTATCCTATCATGCTTGGAGAAAAAGGTTGCAGCTTCATTGTCGCAGTAGACAGTTAGTGGCTTAGAGATAAAAATTAAAGTGCCAAATCGTGAGACAAAATTACACAGCCATGTTCCCTGAATTGAAGCCTCATAACATGCTAGGTATTCAGCCATCATGGTGGATTCGAAAAGCATCTCAGATTTCTAGCTTCTCCATGATATTGCACCTCCACATAAGAGGTACACATAGCCAAGAGTGCAAATCCTAGTGTCAGGACATCCAGCAAGGTCTGAATCAGAATAACCAGTTACCTGTAGGTAACTTGATTTTCTATAGGTGAGCATGTAATTCCTTGTTCCCTTTAGGTATCTCAGTACCTTCTTTGCAACTTTCCAATGAGCGATTCCTGGGTTACTTTGAAATCTACCCAGCATACAACCTGCATGACTGATATCAGGTCTTGTACAGACCTGTGAATACATCAAGCTCCCTACAAGAGATGCATAAGGATATTTGGTCATTTCTTCTCGTTCCATAGGAGTCTTTGGGCACTGCAAAAGAACAAGTTTGTCTCCTTTCTGCAGTGGGATATGACTAGAGGAACAATTCATCATGCCAAATCTCTCAAGAATTTTATCAATATATGCTTTTTGAGACAATCCTAGAATTCCTTGTGATCTATCACGGAATATTTCTATTCCTATCACATAGGAAGCCTCACCCATATCTTTCATTTCAAAGTTCGTTGAGAGATAATCCTTAGTTTCATGTAATAAACCAAGGTCGCTGCTAGCTAATAATATGTCATCAACATACAGAATCAAAATTATAAACTTGCTCCCACTGAACTTGAGGTATATACAAGGGTCAACTATGTTTTCTGTGATATCGAAAGTGGTAATGATTTCATGAAACTTTAGATACCATTGTCTAGAAGCTTGTTTCAGTCCATATATTGATTTTTTAAGTTTGCAGACCATGTCTTCCTGTCCTTCAATTATGAAGCCTTCAGGTTGACACATGTAGACTTCTTCTTCTAAGTCTCCATTTAGAAAGGTTGTTTTCACATCCATTTGATGTAACTCGAGATCATAATGAACTACTAATGCCATGATAATTCTAAGAGAATCTTTTCTGGAAACAGGAGCAAAAGTTTCATTATAGTCAATGCCTTCTTTCTGATTAAAACCTTTGAAAACAAGTCTAGCTTTATATCGTTCAATTTTACCATTGCAGTCATGTTTGGTCTTAAAGACCCACTTACAACCGACTGCTTTATGTCCTTGCGGCAATTGAACGATTTCCCAAACTTGATTATTATCCATAGATTTCAGTTCATCTTTCATGGCATCAATCCATTTAATAGAATTAACATCCTTAATGGCTTGTGAATAAGAAATTAGGTCCGTAGTTCCTTCAGATTCTATTAGATGAAGCATATAATCATCAGGAATAGCTGATCTTCTTTGTCTTTGAGATCTTCTTAATGCTAGTTCCTGTGGTACATCATCAACATTATGATTGGTGATAATTTCATTATGGATTTGTTGATCATTTATTGGGTTTTCCTCATTGTGAACAGGTTCAACAATGGGACGATTCCCAATATCTTTCGAAATAGAGGGTAAGATAATGGGTACCCTTATTTCATGAATGACCACTTCTTGTTGTTTTGTACTCCTACTGATTTCACCATTCTCATAGAATTTGGCATTGCCAGTTTCAACAATTCTTGTACTATGGTTAGGACAATAAAATCTATATCCTTTAGATTTTTCTGGGTAACCTATAAAGTAACCACCGACTGTCTTAAAAACCAATTTCTTTTCATTTGGATTGTACAGTCTAGCTTCAGCTGGGCAACCCCAAATTTGGAGATGTCTTAAACTAGGTTTCCATCCTTTCCAAAGTTCAAAAGGAGTCTTTGGAACGGTCTTACTTGGAACTCTATTTAAGATTTAGACAGCTGTTCGTAATGCATCCATCCATAATGATATAGGTAAATTTGCATGACTCATCATGGATCTAACCATTTCCATGTATGTACGATTTCGCCTTTCAGCTACACCATTCTGCCATGGAGATCCAGGCGTTGTGTATTGTGCAACAATTCCAAGTTTTTGAAGAAGTCTAGCAAAAGGTCCAGGATGTTGTCCCGTTTCATCATACCTTCCATAGAATTCACCACCCCTGTCTGACCTAATGATTTTCACTTTTCTTTCTAATTGCCTTTCGACTTCAGTAATGAACACTTGTATAGCATCCACTGACTGAGATTTTTCATGCAACAGATAAAGATAGCAATAACGTGAAAAATCATCGATAAAAGTGATGAAGTATTTCTCTCCTCCAAAAGTTGGAACATCAAAAGGTCCACAAATATCTGTATGTATTATTTCAAGAAGTTGTGTACTTCTTGTGGCTCCTTTCTTTGTGTTTTTTGTTGTTTTTCCTTTAATACAATCAACACATGCTGTAATGTTAGCGAAGTCTTGGTCCGGTAGGACACCATCTTTCACTAACCTCTTGATTCTTTCACTGGATATATGACCCAGTTTTTTATGCCACAAGAAGTAAGAGTCATTCTTGGATGACTTTCTTTTAGTTTCTTTTCCATGCAGGGTGAGTTGGATTTCAACATTTTGTTTAAGATGAAGTTTATAAAGTCCATCAATTAATATTCCAGAACCAATAAGACTAGAATTTTTAAATAAACTAAAATTTCCATTTCCAACTTCGAAAGAATATCCAAATTTATCAAGTACACTTACAGAAATCAAATTACGGGAAATAGACGGAACATAAAGAGTTTGACATAAATCTAACTGATAACCGCTATCTAAAATAAGACGAAAAGTTCCAATAGCTTCAACTAGAGCTTTATCTTTATTCCCTATGAAAATGAAATTCTCACTTGGGTTTGTGGTTTGGATCGTAATGAATCCCTGCATAGAATTCGAAACATGAACGTTAGCAGCAGTATCAATCCACCAAGTAGAAGAAGGTACATTAGTAAGATTTGATTCGAAATGACTTACGAAACCCATTGGGTTACCTTTCTTTTCGAACCATGCTTTGCGCTTAATGCAATCTGCCTGGAAGTGTCCAGGTTTCTTGCAGAATTTGCAGACGTCATCCCTCTTTTTCTTCTTGGATGGTTGAGTGGCGTCATCAGATTTGGGTGGTGCTCTTTTATGCTGTGAGTTATTCTTTTTGCCAGCTTGTTTTCCAACCCCTTGAGTGAAATAAGCAACTTTAATGCCTTGTGAGCCTTGCCTAGACTCCTCTTGAACCAGTTTGTTAGTCAATTCATTTAGACTCCACTTTTCCGTAATAGTGTTGTAATGAATTTTGAATGGTTCATACTGAGGAGGTAAGCTAGTGAGAATCAAATGGACGAGAAAAGCATCGTCCATAACCAATCCCAAGTTCTTAAGTTTGGCAGCAAGGTTAATCATTTCAATGACATGAGCGCTCATTGAGCGAGAACCATCAAACTTCATGGTTACAAGATCTGCCATAAGTTTCCCAGCAAGGGATTTGTCTGCAGTCTTGAATCGATTTTCAATGGATTGCAAATATTCTTTTGCGCTTTCAGTTTTCGGTAGAGAGGTTTTGATGTTGGTATCAATCACCATTCGCATAAACATCATGCTGAGCCTATTAGATCGTTCCCAATCATCATGGAGTTTGTTTTCCTCAGGCGTACTTGTGTCAGTAAGTGGGGCTGGCTTTTCCTTAAGGAGAGCCATGTGCAGTTCAAGTACGCCTAAAGAAAACTCAACTTGCTCTTTCCATTCTGAGTAGTTGGTTCCATTGAGTTTGACGATAGACGTAGCGTACGAATTAAGATTTGAGGGCATTGCAACTGCAGATATAAAAGAAATGTAGGCTTCATTATTAGAATAAAACATAACATGTCATAATAAGAGGTTAGGTTCAGCGCCTCCTGTGGGTAGGCAGTAGAACCATACTCATGAAAGAATAATAAACATTAATGTTTCATGCGTTATTGTGCAAGCAGTAGCCGCCTGTGGACGGGACTGCATGCATCAGACCAGAGGAAACAAGGAAATTAAGTACGGAAGCGAAAACTAAAACAAGAGAGAAAAGAGATAAACATTAATGTTTTTTTTGCATAAACTTTTGTCATTCTTTCAAGTAATCCACAGCAAGGATAATAAATGTCTAGTAACTCCAAGTAAATTTCATACATGAATTTAACATATAAAAAATTATTTTGCAAATCATATATAGACAATCATCTTGCAAGTTCCAGGTCATGAATTTAATGTCAAACTAGAAAACAATTGTTTTCAATATGTATACTTTCTGAAAAGTATTCGCATACAATAAGTTGTTCCATATTATACAGTAGGTCAAATATTAAAGTAGAAAATTAACTTTTGCGAAAATATGAACTTTCCGGATCCAGATCTAAGAATACAGTAAATAGAACAATATTGATAATCATGATTACTGTAGGAACTTAAATAATATGAATATTAAACCTGAATCATATTAATATTAATAATCATTATCATAGTAAAATTACAAACATCATATCATAGAACTATGGTAGTTTCGTTTTATATATTGATGGATAATCATGAATTCTAAAATAGGCTCCGATACCACATGTAATCTATATCCTGCGAATAATATAAACCCTAAGATCTAGAATTACATGATTATCACATATGTAATGAATTGATAAAACATACCTCCAGACATCTTGTATACGAATCAGCAATGGTTGTTGTCGAAGGCTGTATCAATGGATAAAGGAGAATAGTTTCTCTCTCTTTTCCTATATTTTCTTTATGTGTTTTCTTATTTCCTTTGTGATGGGCAAAGGTTAATATTTATAGGCAGAAAGAGGACCAAATTTCCAGATTTGTAGACTTAATCTTGATCATCCATCAAGATCAAGATGAGAGAAATTAACGCTCTAGATTATAATCGTTTTATTTATTAGCACATTAATAGGAAAACCCTTTAGATTATATTGACCACATAATGAGGAAGGAAATGTTTGAGGAAGGAAATGGTCCATTAATGTACCACATAATGAAGAAGGAAACGTTTCGCATTAATTTCCTTACAAAACGGTCAAATTTCCTTACAAACCTTACTACAAGACTGTATTGAATTCTTAACAGAAATGCATTCAGAAATCTTTAACATTTTCAGGATATTGAATAGGTTGCACTTAAGCAAACAAATCAAAATCGACATTTCAATGATCGAACTCCTAGGTCAGTCTTTAATCCTTGGTCCAGTGTTGTTTTGAACACAATAAGGTTCTCAATTTATTCACTCATATTGAACGCATGATCTAGCATTATGGTTTACTTTCTTATTTCGAATAAACCAATTTTATCGAAATTTCATATATTAAGAATCCAACTATTCACTATAGAACTTTTGTATGTGCTTGAATATGGATCAAAAATCCATATTCTTGTATTGCTTTAGAGTTCAAAACTCATAGAAGACAATATACATTCTCAGGCAAATAAAATTTAAGTAACCAAGGCATAAATGTTTTGATGGTTGTATGATTTGACTCTTGTATGTGAAGTGACAACAAGCCAAAAGATTTATTGGTACAAATGTTTTACATTTCCTTTTCAATATTAATTCACTTCATTTGTATATTTTAATTGATAATTTTTTTTATCAATTATATAAGTTGCTCGAATTTATTGAAGTAAACTAGTTTAACTTATATAGAATATGTTCCTACAATATTATAATGGTTAAATGTTATCATCTCATTTTTTTAATAAGCACCCACAAGATTTTTATATTTCTCAAAACCTTCAAAGAAACATAAAAACCTTTCAATTTATCTAGTGGGTGCTATGACTCGCTTACCTTGGGATTCTAACATTGTGTATGCTGAACAAATCACAGCCTTACAAATGATCGATAACTCTTTTCAAATATCATATATAATTCCTGAACATAGTCTTTGCCCTAATGTTGATTGAAAATTTGAGTTTTCTCAAAATAACAAAAGAGATTATTCACTCTTACCTTTCATTTCTCAACAGTCTAAGTATATATGCTTACACTTGAGTTTGCTCAACAAATAGAAGTATTCTTCCTACCTCTGCTAGAAATATATATATAGTACCATACATAACAGTTGTAGCTTAAGTTAGCTCAATAACTGATGTGTATGCAAGTAATCTACTAATATATAAATGATAGAGTGGTATTAAAGATTCATAACCTTTAATATTTTAGAGTGGTATTGATTTAAAGAATAATGTATTTCTTATAAAACCCTCATGATACAAGTGACAGACACATATGATACTACATATATGTATCATGCATAAACATGTATTTCAAAAAACTATTTTGGGTTTATTTCAGTTCTACTTATATTTAAGTTAGACATACAATTACATATTAATATTTTTGTAACTTTTATAATTTAATCAATTTATACAATATTTTTATGTCTCTTGTTAATCATTATTTTGAGTTAATATTAATTCTTAATTTAATTAGCTAATTATTTAAATATAATTAAAAAAATTATATTTTTTTCATTCATCTTAAACCTTTTAAGAAGAATATTAACTATAAAATTTTATAGTTACATACACACACACACACACACACACACACATAAATATACATATTAGTTAATAAATTATTTACAATTAAACATTTTAGTTAAATTTTAATAAATACGTAAAATTTAATTAATTTGCATAGATACCCATTAGACATATAAGTTCATTAGATTACCCTAAATGCTGATTAATTAATATGCTCTTACTAAACTGGCTTTAATACCATTATTGGAACTAGACCGTTTGGCAATAGGTGGAATTGGATAATTTCAAAAATATTATCAATTTAGATCTTAATAGGCCTATGAAAGCTATTAATTAGCATTGATCCAATCTATATATTGTTTAATTTTATTTTAAAATGCTTATATTTATTTATTTATTAAACTATATTTTAAATATATCACACACATTCTAAAGTAACACAATAGATATAAGCATGTGCATAAACACACACACATACACATATTGTGACTTATATTTATTGCATATACATGTATATTATAATTTTTTTGCCACGGCAAGTAGGGTTGACTTGACCCTTACCAGATTTTATTAATAACAAATGAGAACATAGAAACAAAGTAGAAAATGCAAGCACAGAGAAATAAAGAAAAACATTAAAAGGAGATCCAAGGCTTAAGGCTCAAATACCCACTCAATTCAACATAATTTGAATTGGATTAGTTAAACTCCTTGAACCCCAGTACTTTCCTCCTCATCTTCCTATGGATTTTGCTAACCAAAAAAGTGACGGTTGATCTCGCTTCAATGAAGACTCTATCATTTCTTTCATCCCATAATTTGGCTACAACTTTTTTCAGCAGGGACAAGAACGTTACAGAATCAGGTTTTCTCCATCTAGTTGCTAAGAATATCCTATGACATTCCTCCGTGCTTTCATGTCTAGGTCTAGCATGACCTACCAAGAAAAGAGCTCTTACCTACACTTCAAAGGAGTAGGAGAGTTCAAAAATGAAATGAGCGTTCGTCTAACTTTCTCTACAACATAGAACATAAGAATCATTGTGTAACGACCCGAATTTTCAGTCGTTTGATTTTGAAAACATTTAATTTACTTTAAATGTTGAATTTGAAATATAAATGGAATTTTAATATGAAGTTTATCGATCAAATAAGTGGGATAAAACTTAAGTTCCAAATATAGTGATTTATTGGATAAATTTAAATTGTTGAATTAATAATTGAAAATCGTTTAAATAATTGAATGGGAATTCAATATGAATCGAAATGATTTCCAATGTTGATATAAATTCCATTTGAATTATAATTGAGTTAATAAGTTTTTAAAACTGGGATTTCAAGTGATTTCGGCAAATTTTGAAATCATCGATTTAATCGACGCGTTAAAATAGCGATCCGGGGCACAATCTCGGAATTTGACGAAACCAGTTCCGTTAGATCCGTAATAGTGTATTATTATCGGATTTCAAATTCCATAGCGTTTGGAGTTACCGTTCGGTCGTACGATCTGAAAACGCCTAGAAATAATTTAATTGAATTTAATTTAAATAGTCGATTTAAAAAGCTATCTTCCACATACGACCAAATTAGGCTTTGAAACTTGTTCCATTGCGTTCGGAATAGCGGTATAACATTTGGAACGCCTGGCGGCATGCCTCAATAGGGTTTCGGAATTTCAAGATATGCTAAGCGGGATATTTTGAAATAAAATTTATAAATTTCAAATCAAGGGTCAAATTCGAGCCACCCTAACTCGTTTCAACCGACCTACCCTATAGCCACCCTATACTACTGACCACAACCGCCTTCTTTACCATTTAAATCGCATCTCTCTTCTTTCTTTTCAATACGAACGAAATCAAATTAGAAAAAAAAAGTCGAAAGCTGTTCGATTATATAAAAATAAAGGAATCAATGCGATGTGCTCTGGACGATGTCATGATGACTTGGGGAGGCTCAGCATTCGAATTCGCAATTTAGGGTTTTTCTCTTGGAGTCGCTCGCGAGCACGCGCGTGGAGGTTGGGGCGCGACTTCAGTTGGACGAGTAGCGATTCATGGGTCGCGGGCTTGCCCGTGTGAGCACAAGAGGGATGGTGGGTCGGCGAGGCTAACTTCGGTCAATTATGAAAAAAAGAAGATGAAATTGTGATTTGGGCTGAAGTGTAGGCATAACAAGATGGGCGTGTACGCGAATAGCTAAGGGGATGTGATTAGGGTTGCATAGTTTGCTGTCGTGAAAAGAAAGGGAGAAAATAAATGGCCACGACGGTGAGGCTGCTAGCTTCAGGTGATGTAGAGTGGAGGTTGTGGGTGACTTGTAAGAAGTAATTGTGGCAGTGTTGTGAGACGTGCCTAGATGATAGCATAAGGAAGGTAATGAGATTTGTTTTAAATTTTAATTTAATTAAGTTAATTTTAAGTAAATTGTTCAAAGTTCTTAAATTCAGTAACTTTGTTATTCGTGGTCGTAATGAGGTTCGTAGGGACGTAGGCTACAATCTGAATTTATTTGGAGTTGATTTGGATACCAGGAATTTAAAATTAAATCGACGCTATTCGATTTAATTTAAAATTGGGACAGTTTGCAAAATAAAAATCAAGGTGAGTAAATCTCACTCCTTTTGGATTGCTGGAGTTAATTTAAAATAATCAAAATTAATTATTGGATGCTTGGTTGAATTTATAAATATTTATCTATTGAATGTTATAATATACATATATATATATATTAGTAGTTGGATATATTTCCCGCCGTTGGAGCGGATGAGACCCTATGCGCCCCGCATAATAGCAGATGACTCTATATACCGCGATATCCCCCTCGAAGTGGGATTGGTATTTTATGTTATCTAACATCTATGGATGCAAGGAAACAGGTTGGAGGGATCCAACTGGATTCCTCAAATATATATTGATTGTTTTTCATATATAGTAATATATGATGGAATTGAATAATCTGTTATAGATTGTTGTGTGATTTGAATGTTGAATGTTATAGTAGCACTGGCCTTAATTTTGGTATTTTAAATGCCATAAATATTATTTTTAAATTTGAAAGAATTAAAAGGATATTTTGAATATAAAAATATTTATATCGAAATTTGGATTTGATTTGGATAAAACAAAAATTAATATCAAGTTGTACTTAACTATTCGTAAACATATTTAAATAGAGATTTTAAAATAATTTTTATAGGGGATTTTTAATAATGAATTTTAAATGGTATTATTTTTTGAAGGATAGGGATAGGAAAAATCAATATTTAAAATAGATTTGGAAAATAAATGGGATTTATAAGGTAGTAGATTTAAAAATGAAGTTATAAATGAGAATGTTATAAAGAAATGAAATCCAAATGAGTTATCAATTATAAACGAGGTTTATAAATAAAGTAAAATGATTTTCATTTGATAAATTGAAAATATAAATTCACAAGAGTGAATATATAACGAAAAGTAAAAAATCATTTGGAAAAGAAATAGTGGAATCTATTTTTGAATGTGAAATGATTATGAACTGAGATGTAGTAGATGTGATATAAATCAAGATGGATTTATAAATTGAAATTGGCAATATTGGATTTTTAAAATAGATTTTTGTTGGAAAATTTAGAATTGTTTTAAATGGAATTTTTATTTATTAACCTATGTAGTATAAAAACTATTATTAAGATTTAAATACTTTGAAAAGCTAGTTACTCAAATATTTAATGTTTATTGAAATAAAATTCTAATTTCTTAAACATATTTTAAAAATAAATTATTATTCTTTAAAAAGAAAACTTATTATATATAGAGAGAGTTGTGAAATGAATTTTAAATTATTTATAAATTCGCTCGAGATTTGTAAACAAGGTTTACTTAACCGATATGATTTTTATTAGAGAAATCTTATAATGGAAGTCTGGAAACTTAAGTAAATTTCCGAATTTGTTGAATAAGAGAACTTCGTAAAATGAATTGGAATTCAGGAAAAGAAGTTAGAAATGGATATTTGGAATTATAGACGAGTGTAATCGATTTTGGAAATATTAAGGAAATTTATTAATAAATTCCAAAACTTATAGAATTCATTATAAATGAGTTAAGTAATTTACAAATAATTGTAAATGGTTTTGAGAAATAGGAAATAGATGGAATATTATACACTGGATTTTTAGAAATTGAAAATAAAAGGGAACTTCCCTAAGTGTTGGAATAGAATGAATTTTTAGGAAACATGCTTATAATATTTCCTAAGTATTTGAAATGGGAAGTTTTGAGAATATCTTAACAATGGAATGATTTATTTAGAAATGTTCCTATGTGTTGAATTAAAATCTGAATCCATAATTATTTTATGTGTTGAAATGGTGGACAGAATAGCTTGTTATGGATAAGTATTTGAATTTGTTTTAAATATTGAAATACTGGAAGAGATTTGGATATAAATCTTTGTAAAGATATTTTGAAATAAATATTTTGGAGAATTTATAAAATAAGGCCTAGTGACTGCTTATGTGTGAAATTTGATAGTTAAATAACCGACTATCAAATCTGGCCAAATTCGTTAATTGTTTTGAAGAGACCAAGGTCGGATTTAATTATCCAAAACCACTTCGATCCGGTTTGTGCGTTACGAATTGTGAAATCAAGAAGCTAATGGAGACAGTGATTTGGAGATTCGATTTGTCCAGACCTAGGACAACTTGTATGGATGAATGCTATCATTGCATTGCTTGCTTGGAAGGCAGTGTTAGCATTCCAAGTATGAATGCTATTCTAAAGGTAAAACATAGCCTCAAGTCTCATCAACCGAGAATGACTAAAACAGGGGAGATGCAGTAGGGCTAAGTGGTCACATCCAATTAGGGTATGTTATCATCTTTCTAGATACCCTCGGATATATATTATAAATTATGGATATGGTTGTGCATGGAAAAGAGAGCACTCGATATGGGTAGGGACACCTAGGGTGATAACATATTCGGTACTATCCATGTTAGGGGTAGGCCGGTCCTATGTTGGCAGGGGATCCGGGCGAGCTCCTTGGTATATTTTTCTAGAGGTGTATTGTGGCGGCGGTACGCCAGTAGCCCAGTCATTGTATGGAATCCAAAATCCACTACGAGCCTGTATAGTTTTGATTGTATACCAACTATGCTAAAGCGTGAGATGCAAGCATTTCAGCTATTTTCTAATTTACTTTCTATAGACACTATTATAATATCAGATGATTTTGATATAAAATGTTTTGGTTATCGTAAGGTAAAAACCCATCGTATTTATTTGTAGCATGGTCTTACGAGATACCATTGTTTTTCAAAGGATTTTGGTAATAGTAATAATTCAAATTGAGTGTGTTTTCTCACGCTGGTTTTCCAGACTGACTCGGGTGTTATTTTATTATAATGCTCGGGTCAGACCGAGTATTAAAGTTTCAGGATTGAAAATGCTATGAAGCTCAGGAGACGAGCTGGAGGAGACTCAGGCGTATTCCACGTATTTGATTATATTTTGCTGTGTGTGTAGACTGTATAGTCAGCACTGGTGAGGACAAGTTACAATAACTGTCCAGATTGATTGTTGATTGTTGTACTCTGATGATTGTGTATATATATATATATATATTAACAGCTGCAGATTCTTTTATATAAAAATCTGTTATTATATATTGTTCCGCTGCGATTGTGAGATTCTGTGTGTTATTGTTGTTCTATCTTCTTCTACCTTTTCTTCTTCACCCCTAACAATCCACCTTTTTGTTCAATTTGAGTTGACAAGTGCGGTTTATTGTCAGCTTAGACTGTACAGAAAAGTGGGTCGTTACACATTGTCAATCATTCCCATACACTTAAGTTTAGACTTTGTATGCAAAGGGTTCGCCATCACTTTCCATAATATTAGATTGTCTTTCATAGAGTCAAAATAGTTCCAAAGTCCTCTAGCCTAAGGAAATTTAGGAGCATGAGACTCATTGGTAAAAACTTTATAGATATCATACATAGTGAGCCCACTTTTAGGGATGTTCAAGCATACTACATGACCATTTTTTGGAATTAAGTTAACAAAAATTGAGCTCCAAAGATGCTTTACAATAATAGAGAGCTAAGTATAGGAGGATTATGCAGCCATTATCATTGTAATTTATTGCCTTGGCTTCAACAGGAAACCCAAATTGCAACACATGATTATGTGTGTGGTACCTAGTTAGAATAATACCATAACCAGCCCAAGGAGAGTTCAAGAAGGACCATTTGTTCGTGGTTAATGGAATGATTCGTATTAGAAGTAGAAACTTGCCCTAAAGCTTAATAATATTCCTCCATAACCAACTATAGTTCCGAGGCACTTCCAACAGCCTACAACTAATATTATATATTGTTCAGATTTAATTTAATTTGTGTGTTTATTGCTTTGTGCCGAGACTGTACACGTCAATTATTTAGTTCAGATCCTTAAATTTTTATTAAGAATGATGTGTCAACGTTAGTCCAAGGGAATATTCACATCATATGGCTCTTAACAAACCTCATTCTCTGTATTGCTAGATGGTATTACTTAGTAATACACTTTACTAGTATAGGTGTAGGGCGGGGTGTTACACTTGGCAACACTAATATAATGCAGGTGGACTTGTCTGCTCTTGAAACAATGTTACCATCTATCTCCTAGCATGATCAAGAGGAGCTAACTAAGAAAACTTGACCTTGAAATTAAAGAAAAGCTGTTCAATCTGAATACTAAGAGTTTTGGTTGTTAAATGGGTTCAGTGCCTTCTTCTTTACTAGATGCTGGGATGTTATTGCCAAGGACTTATTGAAAGCTTTGCATCATTTCTTCAAGACTGCTACCTTACTTGGAGGTATCAATGCAACAGTGATTGCCCTATTTCCAAAATTAACAACCCTTCTAAGGCCATTGACTTCAGACCTATTAGTTTATGTAATGTGATTTACAAATGCATTTCAAAATTATTTCGAACGGACTTAAAAAGGTTCTTCATAACCTCATCTTGCCAAACCAGTCTTCTTTTCGGTCCTCCAGAAGCATAAGTGACAATATCTCGTTGACTCATGAAATTATCAAAGGTTATGCAGAGCTAACATATCCCTAAGATGTATGGCAAAGATAGATATGCATAAAGCCTTTGATTCCCCTTAATGCTCTGTGATTATTGCTATTCCATCTAAGATGAATATCCTAAGCCATTCTTAGCTTGGATATATGCTTGCATATCTACTCCGGCCTACTCTATATAAATGAAATTTCTCATGGCTACTTCAGTGGTGCCCAAGGCATTAGGCAAGGGGATCCGATCAATGCCTATCTATTTATAACCGTGATGGACGTTTTTAATCATATGGTGAGTTTATTAATCGAAAATAAGACTCCGAAACAGCACGCTATGTGTAGATATCCAAGCATATCGAATCTAATATTTGCAGACGACCTAGTTTGTTTTACAAAGCCAACTATGAAGTCATTTGATACCCTTCTCCTTATCCTTGAAAAATTCCAAAGCATCATCATCCTATCAATCAACAAGGAAAAGTTAAGGATCATGATAGCTTGTCTATCTCCTTCTACCAAGTCTGAGGCCATCTTCTGCTCTAAATTGTCCAAATGCCTTATAATAATATATACCTGGGTGTTCCCCTTTTGTCCTCTAGGATAAACATAGCACAATGCATGCCTTTGTTTGAAAACATCATCTGTAAACTTGCTTCGTGGCCTAATAATCAGTTATCTCAAGGTGGTCATCTAACAATTGTTAACTCGGTCTCCTCTGTAGTGATTATGTATTGGTCTACTCATTTTGTTCTTCTAGCAAAACTCCTTAATATGCTGAAGCGTGTATTCAATCATTATATTTGACATGGGGACCCTTACTCCAAGAAATTGATACCGATCTCTTATACCAAAATTCAGATAACAAAATTAATAGGGGGAATAATACAATTTGGAATAAGGAAGTCATCTCTAAATAATCAAATCAAATCATTCTGGACAAAACAAGCCTTCTTATTGAATGGTTTAAGAAACACTATGTTAATCACAGATCACAGCAGAATAATATACATCATATCAACTACAAAAGTATGAGTCAACAAAATGATAATACTAAACCCACATATCTAATATATACAATATCATGTCCAAAACTAGCATAAGGCTATTATCTAAATGTAACGACCAACCACTTCAATGGGCCTGAATTTTTGCTAAATCGAAAACCCAAGTATATCAAAGTATGGATTCTTGGTTTGTTATCCTGCAAATAAAACAAAAGATGCATATCAAAGCACTAACGATAAAAATCATAGCAGAATAACAAAATGTAATAAGTCACATAACTACTGACCAAGGTTTGACACCTCCAAAGTAAAGTGTCCTTGTCAGCACAGAACATGCCTAGCACTGGCACCTATCCTTCAAGTTATCATGTGGGTTGTAATGAGGAGGGGGTCAGAACAATGTTCTGGTGATTGGTAAATTATACATTTTGTACATAAAACTAGTTTATGTCGATTGCCTTCTATCTCTTATTTGTCTTTTATTATTTAATTTGACGTTTCGACTTCATGTTCGCATACAATCCATTTCCATATACCCTATATAGAATCATAGCTATATACAAATATATCCCATGGTCCCTAAATGGACCTAGATACTATCCCCGCTAGTATCTCTCAATTAGCACCTCGTTAGGATCCATCGTCGTCGCCGTGTCATGATCACGTTACCGTATAACTCAAGGGATTCCCATAATGCCCAATGATGGCTTTTCGTACATTTTTTCATTCTCTATATCGCTTTGGAGAATTACTACTTTGTCTGCTTACTATTGCGGAATCGGCTCCACGGACCACCACAAACATTTTGAAGGAACTCCTTTTGGGTTAACTAGCCTTGCCCAAACAAACAAATAGCAAATAATTATGGTGTTGCATGACCCAATTTGATCTACCCTGGTAGATCGCCAAGATCAGCTAGGTGTAACCCCGTCCTTCCCGTTGACCGCTAAGGTTCGATAACGTATCGCCCTATGAAGCCATACCACTCACTATTTGGTACCAAATACATCAATGGTTGCTTCATAGTGCGTGATCCCGCTTGCCATCCGATTTGGATTGCCTAGTGCAATCAAGTTCAGTTACCACTTTTCTCTTATCTAGTTTATAATATCGTTGCCCATCCTTTTTATCCGTTCTCTATTTTACATTTTTATTCTCATTTCATCCTTTTATTTCTTCTTGCCTATCTTTCATTTTTTCTTTTGATTTACTTTCAAATTTTATTGGTATTTCACAACTTAACTTTTTAGGGTCTTTTCATTTTATTCACGTCTTACCATTTAACTTTTGGGGTTTACTACATTTTAATGCATTGGAACTACGTTTCTATTCTAAAAATGTTAACACCGTAAATTTCTATATCTTATCCAAAAAGAGAGATTTGTGTAGTGTTTGTAATTACAAGGAACTATCTTTTTATTGCTTGAGGTAGACGGTACAAAATATGATAATTAACCTTATTTTGTAGATCTCTTTCTTTTTTTAGGTATATTCCTTGTCATTTCAAACATTGCACTTTTAATTATTTAAACTTGATAATATGTAGAACCTACTTGCAAAATCTCTGATTCCAATGAATTAAAAAATAACTTAAACCCCTAAGATCTTAATAAAGTTTCTTTATTTTACATTCTTTTTCTATGTTCAAGTAAAAATTTTCTATTATCAAAGTAATAATAAGTTACTAGTACAAAATATGTAGGAAAGTTTTTCGATTTCATTAAATTTTTACCATAATCAATTTTTACTAAATCTACTCTATAATCAATCAATTTATTCCATAATCATTACATGTATAATTCATTATCCAATCCGTTATTTACGTTAATTCATTACACGTATACGATAATTATCCAAACTGAGATTTATATCAAATTATTACACTCTTTCAATTAAATATCCAAATAGATTATATATAGGCATAAATGGAATAGATCACAACGATATAAATCTAATCTTATTACGAAACATGTAATTTTCCCACTCACCTTTCTAAGCGTTCCCAAATCTCTGGATCTAATCCTTGTTATTTGTATTTCCACTTTAACTCCATATTTTGATTCACATATGACATATACATACAGATTATTAGAATTTTAGATTAGAAAAGATAGATTTAGATTGATTCCAATTTCAAATTTGGATTTACAGTTTACCTTGGTTGTAGCTACTTGATTTGAACCTATTATCTATCTCAACCATCTTCTAAAATCCTCCAGTGGTGAATACATGCAAACTATACTATTCTATTGATTTAAAGTTTTAGAGGAGATGAGAAAATGGAAAATCTTCCATGCCCATTAAAAAACTATGAGTTAAAAGTGAGGGTCAGGTCTATATTTATAGGGTTTAAAGCAATGCCAATGGTTTGATTAAATAGTATTAAATCAGGGCCGTTTAGAAAATAATTTACTACCGCAGTTAACAACACATGGGTCGATCTCTTGTTGCCTAGGTTGACCACTACCGGTCGACCTAGGTGCATCCAGAGTCAACCTATGATGTGTTAATTTAACAGAATGCGATCTTTGTTTAATATATTTACGTTTGTTTATTAAATCGTTGGTTCCTTCCTTCTTAACGCTGATTGCTATAATTTGTTTCCCCAATTTATACTCTTAGATTTAATTTTTATGCTAACCTTTCTTAACATTTACCTTTCCATTAACGTTACTAATTAGCGTTAATTTATTTTATTACCATATTTACATGTATAATTATTTCCAATGCTAAAACTTCAAACGTTAATAACTTTTTTGTTTGAACTCCGATTGGAAAAGTTTATATATGAAAAGTGATCAGAAAATTACCACAAACCTAATGGTGTAAGTTTCATAGCCAAATTCTACCATTTACAAAAATTTCATTTTTCACTGTTTATTATTTATTAATTAATTTTCTATTTAAATTAATTATCGCAAAAACCACAGGGTGTTACATTCTCCCTTCTTAAAAGAATTTCGTTTTCGAAATTCCTCAAGGGCTCGATCATGTAACCGAACATACATTCATTCTAAACTAACAAATCCTGAGTGCTAATAATTTTGCAACCAGTCGTGTACAAGTGCACAGTGTATTACAATACATATAATATGCATGCAGGATGATTTTAACTGACACCCCGTATATGAATGCTTTCTTTTTGAAAATATGATGCAAACATCCTAAATATACTAGCAGTTCTACATGTTTGCATCTTTTTGAAAATCAAAAACCGTTTTTCATCCAAATTTTCCCACACTCCTATAGATAGAAGTGTCATTCAACCTACTTTTCATCCAATTCCTACCATCCAAAATCATACCACATCATTGCCGACATCCAAATTTAGAAAAAATCCAGTTTTTTAAACCTATTTCCTTATGCTTGAAAAGTGTCTAAATGGAAAATTCTGTATTTCCATTCTTCACTTATGTACTCTTTTTCCACTATATCTTGAAATCTTCTCTTTTGCCCTAATTCTTTTTCAACTTTTCCAAGTACAGTTTTCATAGTTAGTTTTTATCTTAACGTTTTAAAATAAGGTTTATTTCAAAATCAACTTTTTGTTACTAAAAAGATATGGAGAATGTGATTCCCTAGCTATAATAGCTGTCTTCCTTGTTTCTTACCATATTTTATTTTTCTACCACTTCTGCTACACAGTAAAATCCATACTAACCCACATGTCAACTACTCCCCAATGTCAAGCATGTGGCATTTCCAAAATTTGAAAATTTCTTTTTTTTTTCAAAAATATTTTTATATTTCTAAAATATCCATAAAAAATTTAAACTTCAAAATCTTTCAAAATTTTGCAAAGATAGTTTATTTTCCAAAAGTGTACAATGTATAGATTTCAAAAGAATTTTTTTCCACATCTCAAGAAATCGAGTTTAGTCAGCATTCCAATGTTCATTGTGGACTCCTCTTAATTTATGTGGTAAATTTCAGGTTTTAAAAACTTTTCTTTTATTTATAATAGCAATCAGCAACCAAGTTTAATTATAAATTCCAGCCTTTGAGGTACAGGGACATTGACCTGTAGCTACGCAACATTCTTTCCCAATCCTCCGCTCACTGAAATTTATTTTCGAATTTTTCGGGACTTACAATCCTATTTTATTTCTGTTTTAGTAGTCAAGTAAATAAATTTTATTAATCTATTTCTTAACTTCCAGCCCATAACATTCCTATCTAGAGGCCCAAAACTAAGCGCTATAGATGCTGCAGTCATCTATATTATTAGCTTCCAACGACTAAACACGGCTATGTTAATGGTATCGATAATATCAGAAGCACTTAAATATAAAACAAAACACAGATTTCAAAACAAATTTTACTTCATTACATTTCAAAACCATATGTTTCACATTCCCAACACATAATCCCAAATTCGTTCCCAGGCATAGATAAAATATACTTATTACAAATACGCCAAGAGCGGTATATGAAGATACCCCATTTGATTATCAGAGTCATAGATTCATAATAGACTTAATACAAAACACATCGGAAATACATCAAAACATAAAGCAAGAACTACAACTCCTAAATAGCTATTCGTTTTCCTCCTACAAGCCTCCGGTAGCCTTATTCGTCATCCTACTAAAACCTGAAAAGACCTTAACCCCTTAGCCTACTCAAATTAACTTTAAGCACCCGAGAGTTTAAGGGAAAAACATAAACTTCGAGTCAGACATAAAGCCTAGTATGAATAATACAATACATCCCAAAATATATATGTTAAGTGAGACCACGCCGCTTAGCGGAACGGGTTTCCCCTCACTAACATCCTTTTAAAACATATCTTTGCAAAAATTCCTATAATCAAAACTGATTAAACATTAAAGCATCATTATATAAACATACATAAACATCAGGTAATAATGAACTATCTATTCAAACACATAAGTTTTTTTTGGATAACTTTTAACCTTTGGCTGACTCGGGCCTACCAGACAATATAATCAAAGTTAATCTAACACATGTTAGCTATTCTTATTTTGGATTATCTATCCTTAACTATCTGTTAAATACTTCACTTCTAGACGGTTTGTCCTTAACTATATGTTAAATACTCCTCTTTTGGATGGTCTGTCCCTAACTTAATCATCTCCCATGTCTTCCCGATCCTAATGGTTTTTCGGGCTCTCCAATAACCTACCTATATTCAAACATATATTCCTTTCGGTGTGTAATCATAATTTTAGTCTACCTGTGACAAAGCCTTACACACTGGAATTTTGGACAACAATTAGCTGGGGCTAATAGCTAATGTATAGGGCGCGACCCCATACTAGTCCCATCTGGTATTCTAATATCTGAGTCATTTTCACTTAAGGATCCCCTCCCATAATTTTCCTTGGAAATATTTTCAAAATGATTTAAAACCTTTAAATCAAACTTAAGCAAGGAAAAGTATATGATCTATATGCTTTACTCAAAATCATATCACCATGTCATATATATCTTCTTTACTCAAATCTTAGTTGATGGAAATATTTAAACACTTGAAAGAACCTATTTCAAAATCTTTGAAAGTACCTCTTTCCAAAACCAAGTGAAAACCTTTTAATTACCTAGGCTAATATGCCAAAACCTTACCTTTCGAAACCATTCATCAAACCTTTCGAAACCATTGAAAAGTAAACCTTTCGAAAATAGTGAAACTTTGGATATCCTTCTTTAAAACAGTGCCTTAGAGAAACCTTGGAAAACCTTCCATCTCACCTTTCGAAACCATTGAATAAAAACCTTTCAAAATCATTCATCAAACCTTTCGAAACCATTCATTAAACCTTTCGAAATCATTCAACTGAAACCTTTCGAAATCATTGAACTTAAACCCTTCGAAACCATTCAACCTAAACCTTTCGAAGTCATTGAAATTAAACCTTTCGAAATCATTCAATACAAACCTTTCGAAGACTTACTGGGTTCAATTTGAAACAAGTGGAAAACCTTTTTTTAAAACCTTTCGACTTCATTGGAAGTAACCTTTCGACTTTGTTGGAAGGTCTGCTTCAAAAGCTTTAAAACATTTTATTTAAAACAGCCGGCCACTGCCTTTAAAACAACTCCTTCACAAGCTTAGGTTATTCTTCAGTTTATAAAACAAGGGTAAATCACCTAAGTCGAAAGCTTCCTTTCGAAAGCATGGAGAAGCCGCTAGTTTTAAAACAAGTAAACCTTTCGCTTTGTCGAAAGTTTCAAAACAAAACCAAACAAAAGCGGTAGTAACCCTTCGACTGTGTCGGAAGGTTTCAAAACTAAATAGTGATAAAACAGCAGTAACCTTTTGACTATGTCAAAAGGTTTAAAACCTTTATTTTAAACATTTGACCTAGTCGAAAGCAACCAAGTCGAAAGCTCTTATTTAAAAGCAAAGCAGGCTATCTTTGGTTTATAAAACAAACACACTTCAACCTCTTTGGCAACCAACCTTTTGACTAAGAACCCTTCGACTCTGTCCAATTCATTACGTACCAAGTAACTTGATACCATATGCATTTGTTTGACCTTGTCGAAAGCTTTGAACCTCTCGACCTTGTTTGAATGTCTGGGTTGGAAGATTTAATATCAGAATTGGCTAAAACATGCCAAAAGTATGGTTTCTTTGTTTTTTACTTAAAGAGGATAATTTTCAACTAACCTGCCTTTATTTGTCAAGTTCTAATTGGTTAAAAAATACTTTTCAAAAAAGTGTTGCCACTATTTTTCAGAATTAAATAATAATTTTATTTTATAAAATGCCCCTTCTCCTTAATTAAATATATAAAACATTAAGTCACATACCTTAAATAATTTTATATATTCATCAAAACACTTAGGAAAAATCTGCAAAAATTCCAAAAAATCTATTTTAATATGTTTTCCGATATATAAAAATTTCAAACCCAAATAATAATTATTTTAGCTGTAAATAATTTATAACCCAATAAATCATTTTCATCACTAGAAAATTTATATAAAATACACATTAATTCAGAAAATTATGAAAATTGAAACCCATCTCTTAGATATCATTTCTGACCTATATTTAAATTTTCAAGGCATTTAGATGTCATCTAATAGGGTTTTCATGTCAAACATATCATAAAAACTAACATGAACATCTATAATTCATCAACAAGCATACATATAACTTTAATCATCAAAACATGGCTTGTACTTGCAAAAACATTTCGGATCTAATCAGAAAACCGAATACCATAGGAAAATGGGATATAGTAATTATTCACCTTAGCTTTGAGATTATAAGATGTGAGATCTGATGTTGATTATGTTGATTGTCTTCCCTTACTTGAATCCTAGCTTTAATATTCTCTTGAGAACAATAATGGTGGTCGGCCTTAAATGTTTTAATTCGCTAAAATGAAAATGAACGTGAGTTCTATTTCCTAAGGGTTTAGGGTATAAGCCTTCTCCTATTTCCCATATTGCCCTTCTCATATCCTAACACATTAGCTTATGTTATTTCATTTTAGTTTATACACTAACACGACACGGCTATCCTTAGCCAACCAATTCTCAACTTATTAATCTCTACATTATTTTATTTTATTTTATTTTGTTAATTAAACATTCTAAATAATTTTATAAAAATATGAGGTGTTACACTGCCTCTACTATTTTCTTTTCTTTTGCATTAGTTGACTTTCTGTTCTGAAATTTTCTTATCTTATTGTTTTCCCATAACATTGCGGTCCACATTACAAACAAAATAAAAGGAACATTTCGTATAATATCATATTCGCTTGTACCCCCAATAAAGATAACTAATGCTTACAACCCAACCTAAAAAAACAACTGCTAGAAGCTACCCTTCAACATAATGATGTTATAGATCTATCACTTCTGACTTGAATGGACCATTCTAACATACCATCCTTCTGGAATCCTCATATCGTATCTTTTCCTACATTGTTTCTGATGAATAAGGTTTATTCATTTCTTCCATTACCATGTCTAATTATGGAATAAACTATGCATCCCCACACTACAGTGGATAAGAAATACAATCTGTGCACATCTTTAATAACCTATTGGCAAATTGGCTTGGCGGAATAACTTTTCTAACCCATATCTTTTCTCCCATAACTTTGAGCCTTCCAATATCCTCTATGTGTTCTTGCCATCTCATTACCATCTTCTTTTAATCCAAATTCCTTGATGATATTCTCAAATCCTGATATTCATTTCGTTTATCTTTGATCCTCTATATGAGTGTATCTTAGAACTCGTAGAAGCGTACTTTAATACCATTTATCATCTTTATGAGTTCTTCCTATGGCTTGCACACATGTCTAACAATATTTCTAGATTCTTACCATTATATTTACACTCTACGAGGGTTCCGTATTACTACTCCATGAGTAATCTTTGCTACTTTCTATATAGCCTTACCTTTCACCCCATCTTACCTAGGCACTCATTTCTATCTACTCCATATTTATATTTTTGGTTTGTTCTTCTCCATTTTTTCTCAAAAATTAAAAACTTCAAAATTTAAATACTTAATCCTAAAACCTTTGCCTCTTTGAACAGTACAACATAGAAACCTTTTATCAAATTCAAAAATACTTGGTGTCTTAACTTTTAAAAACTTATAATTTAGGATTTTTGAATTTAACTTATACATTAAATCTAAAAGAAATTGTTAGAAAATCTAATTTTAAAAAAACTTCTTTTCTTTTTCTTCAAATCAAAATTTTCTTTTAAAGATCTTTTCAACTTTTACTTTTTAAAAGATTGGGATTTTTGGTCCAAACTATTTATTAAATTGTTCTTTCAAAACTTATTTGTTACACCAAACTATTTCTTTCTAAAAATATACTTTACAATGTCTTCAAAACGTCTTTTTATAATTTTAACAACAAAACAAGAGTAGACAATGACAACTCATATTCCAATATTTTTTTAGCACTCATACTATCTCCACTTCCAATCCTTAGCGGAGTCTCTAATACCTTTTGAGGGGGACTTTTAAAAGATACTTGCAATAAATGCATACAACAATGGAAAATGTCCGTTTTCTTTCGTTCTGCCTTTAGTTTCTTATGTTGCTTCTAATTAGATTACTAGCATTATTTTTAATATAATCTACTAACGTTATTTCCAATTACTAACATTATTTTATTTAAATTCCTAATATTATTTTTATATTTTACAATGCTATCCAACTTTCCTCTACCTAAACTGCCCTTTATTTTAATCATTTTTCTCTTCATATACAGTCCTCTTGCTTGAACCGCTGTAGTGCGTTCACCTACAGCTTTGTTTTAGGGTTCTAAATCTTCATTTTCGTACCATTTAACCTATTCCAAATTTGTACCACTTCCAATTATCCACTTATAAAAATGATTTTACAGTTCAAAAATTCTCAACACATGGAAAAATTCATGAGCTGTGTTGCACTACCATTTCTTTTCAAAAGAAAATAGCTTTCTACATAATTTTCTTTATTAAAATTTTAGATTTTAACAAATTTCAATTGCTACTAGATTTTATATTTACACTTTTCTTTCTTTACAAACAAACTAGCAAGCTATGTATGCTCTATAAATTTTCAACCATTGGCTTTTGTAAAACCCATTTACGCAAAATTTTCTATTTAACAAAATATTCGTATTCATATATACATTTTAAAATCCAATATTTGCTCACTTTTTAAATATATTAATTCTATATTTTTCTTAACTTTTAAAACTATTTTCTAATGGTTTGGACTCAAAGTCGATTTCTATTTGTTCCCTCTATAGTACTTCTGCTCTCCAATCGACTTATCTTTCTTTCATTATCGGAAATCCGATTACTCACTTAGAATGACTAGTTCACACCATCCTTTGGGAAACCATCTATTTTCGGATATCTGCAACATAAAGATTCTTATTTTCCCCTTATCTAAACCTACTGTACTTCATCAATCGATAATCATAAGGGGTTCTATAATCATTGGGCTATCAAGGCCCGACTAAGGAGTCATGTACTATCCAGCTTCAAGGACTTTCCTTATGCAACTACTCTAGAGTTGGAATTCTTAGGATTTAATGTATATTATATTTATAGGCAAACTACAAATATGTTCACTCAATGTTTCCTTATTTTTAAAGATCAACTATCTCTGATATCAAATAACTGTCATCCTAATAGTGGTGGCTGCAAATGGTAACCTCAACAACTGGTTTTATGTCCTAGCCTCTCGACTGCCTAGGCTTGTCCTCTGACTGCTTGACTAACCCACCTTGGGACATGTAGGGGTAAGAGACAAAGCTTCGCCACAACTCACAATGCGAGAACCCCCTATCATGCTTCAACTAACTCTGATACCAAATGTAACAATCCTCACCTCAGTGGACCCGAATTTTCACTAAATCAAAAACCTAAGTCCACCAAAGTATGGATTATTGGTTTGGTATCTTGCAAATAAAACAAAAGATGCAGATCAGAGCACTAACGATATAACTCACATCAGAATACCAAAATTGTTTAACCAAAAATGGCACAAACACATAAGAGATTGTGTAAAGAATAAAAAGTGTAGAAAAGTAAATTAGAAAAAGCAAAAAAAGAACACACAACATTTGTAGTAGTTCGGTTAATCATTGGTCTACGTCCACTTAGTGATTTTATTGATTATGTCACCGGTTTACAAGCACTAGTTCTTGTGAGGAATGCAGAATATGGATCTTAAGGCTAGGAATAACACTAGAGGGGGGGTGAATAGTGTTTTTAAGAAATTACTAAATCTTTTTGAGTTTATGTTAATTTTAACACAAATGTATGCAATATTCAGACACAGATAAAATCACAGAAACAAACACAGATGCAGAAATAAAGTAAATGCAGTAAAGGAAAGAACACACTGGATTTTATGCTGGTTCGGGGTTACCCTACATCCAGTCCCGCACAACTAAGTACGGATTTCCTTTCAAAAGCAATTCAATAATTACAACCCTCGGTTTCAAGGCTACGAGGTACACCCTCCAGAATCACAATCCTCTGGGTAGAGATACTTGATTTCCGGGGCAACAAGTTCACCCAATTGATTTCCAAGGCTACAATCGCACCTTTTCTCGCTTGATTGATTTCCAAGTCTACAATCACACCTTTTCTCACTTGATTGATTTCCAAGGCTACAATCACACCTTTTCTCGCTAGATAGATTACAAAGAAGCCTATAACTCCGAATAGCACTTGGATCTTGTTGAGATAGTGATAGAGAATCAAACCAGAGATAATCTAGTTAGATTCAATGTTGATTTCGGCAGAGTAATGATAGGATTTTGAATAAGAAAATGTGGAAGAAGAAGATAAGTGAAAAACCAGAAAAACTGATATAAAATTCGTTGAAACTAACCCCTATTTATAGAAGAACAACAGTCATGTCCATTCGTGAAAGGTTATGGCGAATAGACACTTCTTTTGAAATTCAAATTTTTGAATCTAACTGACACTGTGTCGACATGGGGTATTAGGGCATGTCGACATCCCAAAGGAAATTTTGATGTTTTGTTTTTCTTTGAAAATAACCTTTATCTTATATTAAAACTATTTTAAACTTTATAAATATACTTGACTATGGATAAAATACATAGATGAATAAAAGAATAATATATATAAAATTTTACTATAATTTTATATTTAAATCTAAGTATAAATATATTATAATTAAAAGATAGTTTTTTTAAAAAAAAACCGAAGTTTAAGAACCAGAATATTTAAGGCTAAAACATCTTTTTGGAAATCATTTGAAAAGATAATTTTTAAGGCTAAAACATTTTGAAAAACAATTTTGAAAATCATTCTGAAGTAGTTTTGAAAATCATTTTGAAGTAGTTTTGCAAGCTTCTTCCTGCAGAATATCTCATCATGTCAGGACTCGAGAACTTGTACAAAACCAGGATGTTCGTGGGTTTGTAAGCCACTTGTCGTAGGTTTGTAAGCTACTTGTCGTGGGTTTGTAAGCCACTAAAAAGGTAGAAATGGGTTCCATCCCAAAAGAAAAATGAGTGAAGATTTTAGTGCTATTGTGAAGTTTTAACATAATTCTAGACTCAATACTTATCTTGAAATCTTGATAATCTTGATACTCATGAGTCTTCAATCTTGATATCTTGAATCTCTATATTGTACAGTCTTCATTCTTTGTACCTGCATGGTTAAATCCTGCATATACATATATATCTAAACTATAATGTTAGTATTTATATTTTATAATCTTATTCTAAGGTTGTTGTCATCAAAACCATCAACTCATGGACTAACAATCTCCCCCATTTTGATGATGACAACCTTTGTTTATAAAATATTACTTCTATCCTAATAACTCCCCCTAAATCAAATAACTCCCCCTTAATCTATGCCTAACTCTCCTATTTTATATTTCTCCCCCTTTGTCATCAACAAAAACAAACTCTAAACTATACAACTCCCCCTCATTCTTGTTCTTAAGTACCTACATTAATAAACTATATAATAGAGTATATATAAGAAATAACTATACTTATAGACATGGTATTCAGTCAACGATTATAATTATATTAATGTATATTTATACAATCATCAAACCACACCAATGTATAAATCAAATCAATCAAAACAACCAATTTCAATCAAAACAATCAATTCAAACAAAGTAATAAAGCAAACAAATTAAACGTTACAGGGAACTTCCACCCATCCTTCTTCTCCGAAAATAGGGTCTGCTTTGATGGCATCCCAATTTTCATTGTCATTTGTGAGAGAGACAGGAGGATGTGCTTCTTTATCATCCTTGTGCAGGGAAGAAATCATCCATCGAATTGCATCGAAATGCCTTTCTTGCTCCTTGATCATCTGCATTTGACTCAACTCTAAGTGTCGCTGGTTACGAAGAATGAACGAGAGAATATTCTTGAATGAATTAAGAGTTTCTTCAAGATTCTCGGATAAGTTATGAATTGGATTAGCCATTTTTGAAATTGTGAGAAGAAAGAGAGATAGAATAGATAAGAAATAATATTCAGTAATGAATTCTGGAAGAAATGGGTATTTATAGGTGTAGAAATTCGTTTGAAATGAATAGACATATGGTAGTTATTCAAATTTCAAATTCAAAATGAAGTGTCATTTCTGACCAGTATATGTCGACATGGTCAAGGGGGGTATGCCGACATACGATAGTGAAATTTGATTGTAATTTTGATTTTGTGAATAATTGTGTATATATATATATATTTATATAATATACTAACATTTATTTAAGAGATAAGATAAGCTAGATAACAGAAAGGAAATTCAATTTCATTGCATAGAAGATTGATACAATGATTAATCATAAAGAACTACATAAACACTCAAATTAAAACAAACTTAAACTAATTCGATAAGATATGAAGATATAGAACTAGATAGAGGATGATGAAGATGAAGATAATCCAAGTTTCTTGCTGACTTTGGAGAAAACTTGTTCATCTTGGATGATATTTTGTCCAACTTCTTACTAACGGATCTTTTAAGAACCCGTTGATTCTCAACAATAATCTTTTGGTTTTTGAGAAGGGTTTTGTTGGTAGGATTGGAGGGATATTCAATACTTTCTAGGGATGTTTCTCCTTCTTCTTCTTCTATTTCCATTTCATCCCTTTCTTCTTCTTCTTCCTCTCCCATTTCTTCATGAGCCAAACGCTCTTCCTTTTCGGCAAGAGTCTCATAAGGTTGAAAAACATATGGGATTTTCATGAGAGAAATGTTTGAGATATTAAAAAAATTTCTTGAAATAAATTCTTCTCCTTTGAACTCCAAAATAGTTGAAAATCCGAGTAAGGTAAATTCCATGGTATAAAGTGTTTTCTCCCATTTCAAAATTTTTAGGACGAAGTTCATCCAAAATAACTTGCGCCCAATTGATGTCATAATTTCCGAAAATAGCAAAAGGTGCTTTGCACACTTTTGAAGTAGGATTATTAAAATTTCCCGATCTTGGGGTCAAAGTATGTTGTAAAAGAAGATTGACAATTCTTGCTTTAGGATGAAAGTTTCGGTTTTTAAATTCAAAGTTTTCATCTCCTTCAAAAATATGATGAAATGTCTCACGATCATGTTCATCGATTTGAAAACTAGAAAGATCCATTCCCGTATTCTTACAATTGAGAATGGTACCCAAAAGATCACAATTTAAAACAATTCTAGTGCTTTTGACACTACTCCAAATTCATTATCATTTCCTTCATAAAATTCTCAATTGAGATTTGCATAGAAAATTTTAACAAGATTTGGGTAACAAACAAAATCATTTTGAAAAGAATCAACAAGACTAAGAATTTGATTGTTTGAAAAAAGAGTATCAATTTCATAAGAAGCAAAACCTTGAAAAATAGCAAACTTTCCGAGATGGACTTTTCCA
Organism: Allium fistulosum; assembly: GCA_030737815.1. Classification (NCBI taxonomy): domain Eukaryota; kingdom Viridiplantae; phylum Streptophyta; class Magnoliopsida; order Asparagales; family Amaryllidaceae; genus Allium; species Allium fistulosum. The sequence continues at coordinate 907,341,285 of CM060908.1, forward strand.
TAATTAGCATAATTGATGTATGCTTTTATTGCCTCCGGATTATTGAGGAGTTGCTCTTTTAAGTTTCTGGAAAGTCTCATGGTAAAGGGGTTGCTTGAAGAAGCCATTAAAGTAGAGAGTAGAGAGCTTGGAGTTTTGAAGAGAGAGTTTGAATTTGAAAATGAAAGTGAAAAATTGTGATAAAAGATAGTGACTAAATAGATTTTTGAAAGACATGTTCTCTGGTTAAAAGATGCCTTTTCAGAGTATTGAATGAAGTGAAAAGATGGAGGGAAAATCAACCATTTGAATTCAAATTTTGAATTTCAAATTCTGGTACCTATGTCGACATCAGGGTAGGGACCATGTCGACATATGCCTATGAATTTCTATGATTTATTTTTCCTAAGTATTCTAATATATATATATACTTATTATTTTAATGTCTATATATATATATATGGAGTATTCTTATAGTATATTCCAGAAAATATTATTATATTAAAAATAATAAAAATAATAAAAAAAATAATAAAAAATTATAATAATAAAAAAATAGAAAATAAATTTAAAATTCAATCAACACACCAATTCAAAATCAATCAATCAAGCAATCAATCATCTAATTCTAAGCATGCAATTTCAATCAATTGTATTGTAAATGTGTACCTTTTTCTGAGTCTGTTTCCTTGAATTTGTTGAAGTCGTGAACTACCGTAAAACACAAATTTGAGTTATCTGTCTTCTGATCATCATCGCTTGACGACGAGTCTGTGTCATCTAGAGTAGCAGTAAATGCACGCTTCCGTTTCTTTACTGAATCATTGTTTATAGGAGGATTCTGCCTTTCTGGATACGGACAGTCTCTTTTGATATGGCCTGGTTCATCACAGTTGAAACATTTGACATTGTTTGGCACTGCATTCTGATTTCCAGAATTCTTATAGTTGTTTCTCTTGAGATTATTCATCTTTCTGTATTTTAGGAATTTTTGAAAATTCCTGGTCATAAATGCTATCTCTTCATCATTATCACTGTTTGAGTCTGATCCGTCTGTTAATGCATTGAATGCCATTGATTTCTTTTCAGATGCTTTGCTTTCTCTTCTCCTGATCATTTGAATTTCAAACAACATTAGATTTCCAATCAATTATTCTATCTTTAAAGTACTGATGTCATTTGCCTCTTATATTGCAAGTGTCTTTTGATCCCTTTCTGGAGTGAGAGAATTTAAAAATTTTCTAACTTGATCTTCTTCCGAAAATTCCTTTCCCAAGGATATTAAAGAATGCACAATATCTTGAAATCGACTATACATATCTGAAATAGACTCATTAGTATTCATTTTAAATAACTGAAACTGATTTGTGAGCATGGAAATTTTGGTCTGTTTAACTTTGCTTGTTCCTTCGTGAGTCACTTGCAAAGTTTTCCAGATTTCATATGCAGACTTACAAACTGGCACTCTATTAAATTCATTTCTTTCAAGTGAACAAAACAGAATATTCATTGCTTTAGAATTATTTTGTGCAACAGTCTTTTGCTCAGTGGTCCACTGTGCAAAATTAGTTGTGGGTTCAAAATATTCAGTTTGTGTGATATTCCAAGTATCTAATCCTACAGATTGTAAATATATTTTCATCCTACAAGCCCAATATGCATAGTTACTGCCATTAAAAAGTGGTGGTCTGGCAGTAGACTGACCTTCTACAAATAAACTAGTGACAGGGATACTAGTGTTAATAATTGGTAGCCATTTTGAAAACTTTTCAAAATTCAGATTATGAAACTTTTGAAAACCTTGCTCTGATACCAAATGTGAGGAATGCGGAATATGGATCTTAAGGCTAGGAATAACACTAGAGGGGGGGTGAATAGCGTTTTTAAGAAATTACTAAATCTTTTTGAGTTTATGTTAATTTGAACACAAATGTATGCAATATTCAGACACAGATAATATCACAGAAACAAACACAGATGCAGAAATAAAGTAAATGCAGTAAAGGAAAGAACACACTAGATTTTATACTGGTTCGGGTTACCCTACATCCAGTCCCGCACAACGAAGTACAGATTTCCTTTCAAAAGCAATTCAACAATTACAACCCTCGGTTTCAAGGCTACGAGGTACACCCTCCAGAATCACAATCCTTTGGGTAGAGATACTTGATTTCCGGGGCAACAAGTTCACCCAATTGATTTCCAAGGCTACAATCGCACCTTTTCTCGCTTGATTGATTTCCAAGGCTACAATCACACCTTTTCTCGTTAGATAGATTACAAAGAAGCCTATATCTCTGAATAACACTTGGATTTTGTTGAGATAGTGATAGAGAATCAAACCAGAGATAATCTAGTTAGATTCAATGTTGATTTCGGTAGAGTAATGATAGGATTTTGAATAAGAAAATATGGAAGAAGAAGATAAGTGAAAAACCAGAAAAACTGATATAAAATTCGTTGAAACTAACCCCTATTTATAGAAGAACAACAGTCATGTCCATTCGTGAAAGGTTATGGCGAATAGACACTTCTTTTGAAATTCAAATTTTTGAATCTAACTGACACTATGTCGACATGGGGTACTAGGGCATGTCGACATCCCAAAGGAAATTTTGATGTTTTGTTTTTCTTTGAAAATAACCTTTATCTTATATTTAAACTATTTTAAACTTTATAAATATACTAGACTATAGATAAAATACATAGATGAATAAAAGAATAATATATATAAAATTTTACTATAATTTTATATTTAAATCTAAGTATAAATATATTATAACTAAAAGATATTTTTTTTAAAAACCGAAGTTTAAAAACCAGAATATTTAAGGCTAAAACATCTTTTTGAAAATCATTAGAAAAGATAATTTTTAAGGCTAAAACATTTTGAAAAACAATTTTGAAAATCATTCTGAAGTAGTTTTGAAAATCATTTTGAAGTAGTTTCGCAAGCTTCTTCCTGTAGAATATCTCATCATGTCAGGACTCGAGAACTTGTACAAAACCAGGATGTTCGTGGGTTTGTAAGCCACTTGTCGTAGGTTTGTAAGCTACTTGTCGTGGGTTTGTAAGCCACTAAAAATGTAGAAATGGGTTCCATCCCAAAAGAAAAATGGAGTGAAGATTTCAGTGCTATTGTGAAGTTTTAACATAATTCTAGACTCAATACTTATCTTGAAATCTTGAACTCTTGATAATCTTGATACTCATGAGTCTTCAATCTTGATATCTTGAATCTCTATACTGTACAGTCTTCATTCTTTGTACCTGCATGGTTAAATCCTGCATATACATATATATCTAAACTATTATATTTTATAATCTTATTCTAAGGTTGTTGTCATCAAAACCATCAACTCATGGACTAACAGTTCTTACAGATCAGTATAAATCTATTGATAATTACATGAGATTAGAGTAAGAGAGCACTAGAGCTGAAAAGATGCTTAAAAATGAACCCTTCCCCTCCTATTTATAGCTGTAGGAAGCCTAAAATCTCGCCCCCTTGATCTCCACATAGTTTTCTACACCCAGACCAATTCTTCCTGAGAAAACCACGGCCACCTCATCAACAATCGTGGATCATGTTTGATGTGATTTTTTGTTTGATGATAACAAACATATATCAATTTATATATGTGTTTGCAGATTGTACTATACACATATAGGAATAAATATTCATATTGAATAATAATACTATTGCACAGAATTTATATAATTCAATCAGTATTTTTTATTCAACATAATATTTTATTTCAACACTTTTACAGTACAAAGTTTTCAGCTCTCTCTATATACATACACCGGTTTCATACATTTCACATTTACATTCTCTTTCTCACTACAACACTCAACACTTAGTTTTTCACTATGTCTACACATCTGCATCTATCTGCATTGTCCAGCTCCAGTTCTTGTCCTGTCTCCTGTACCTGTACAATTAGCAACTACAGCAGTAATCTGAAAATAAACAAATTTGAATTTGCAAAAATATAAATTTGTTTTTATTGGTGCCTCAGATATATGGGTTATTGTCATCATTTTTGATTGTGTAATATCTGTGCATATCAGTATTCTTATCAGGGACAGGTAATCGTGAGTGGCTGCAATACACACGTGTACATTTATACACGTGTGCACTGCCTCGCCAACTCGTGTGCACAGTCAACAAAAGCAACTGCAACAATGCAAACTACAGACCTGAATCCAGACTATATGAAGGTTATGCATCACTGATACACTATGTCACAAGACCACATACAAGCAACATGGACATTAACCAACACAAGGCATGACACACTAGAGTATGTAGTGCAGCAAAGTGAAGATGGAACTCAACTCAACTCGAAGACTGGACACTACTCACTACAGTCACCAGTGGAATGAAAACCAGACATGAGTTCAAATGCAATACAACGAGAAGTCTAAATTCAACTCAAGTCAAACCAGTGAACAACATATCAACAAGGCATCAAGTATACACATCTCAATGCATCACAGTGCAATAAAATACAAGTGTCGACCAGACTGCACATTCAAATGCAAGCCTCAAGTAAATATGAATATGCATATATCATGAAACAGCAGTTATAAAAAAGGTACATGTCGAGTATGCTACAGACATGCCGAAGTCAATAAGCACAAAGAAAGGAATCAGTGACAGGATGAACAAAATCAGAGAGTATATGCAGAACTACTCCAGACAGAGATGTACAAGGTGATGGCACATATATTTCATACATGAATGCATATATATACATGCAAGCAATCAAGTACAACAGCCCCAACAAGTATATTAGTCAGAAATATCATCACCGAAGACAACAGGGAATGAAAGAACTGTAGACATTGTTATCAAGCTACAACAGATCAAGTGACATGATGAAGCAGTGCAAACTCAAATGAGCAAGTGCAACAGAGAATAGCATCAATGCATAAATGACTACAGAACATCAAGATAAACCAGACAAGATATAACAACAAAACAGCAATGAACTCGATCAGACATAGCATGTACATGAAGACTAAATGAAACAATGCAACTGTACGCAAAAAGTCTCAAAGCAAATGCAAAGTTAAAGTTTAATGAAGTCAATCACAACATCATCAAGTGCAATGAAGACTACAACATACTCAAGTGATTGAAACTGCGAGAAGCACCAAATGAGCTTCAACTAAATACAAATGCAAACCCAAAGGTACATGACTCAAGAACAATAGCATGAAGACATCAAGCAAATGGAACCAGACTCAAGTCAGAGGACAGGGAAGTAATAACAGCAAACCAAAGGTCATCAAGAAATTACAAATTCGAAATCAATGCAGTTATGATCGAGTCAAAGTCTAATTAAGTCAAAGTCGTGACCAAAGAATATGATGAACAAGTCAGAGACGAGGTGGTCAAGTATCGAATAGTCCAAATTCAATACCGTGGTGGCCAAGTATATTGACCAAGCAAAGAATCAAAACCATGTGAATCAAGCTACCAGGAAATATACATGAAAAGATTGTTTTCGGCAAAAGAAACAAATCAGAAGATTTGGTCAAGAAATCAAATATGGCAAACAAATCCTGGCAATGTAAAATATATGGAAAAGATTTTATTTCCATATTTAAGCAAAGAATTCGAATGCATTTATGGACCAAGAAAAAAAAGTCCAAATATCCTGCTATAGAAACAAAAATCAATTCCAGAACAAAATAAACAGTTCGAATTTCAAAATCGAGAAAACATATAGGAAATATCCAAAGCCGTGGGTAGCAAGTAAAATTCGAATCGTATATACCCAAAATGTCGCAACAAAATCCGGAAAATATTCAACGACGTGGAGACCAAGCAAATCAAATCAGACGAAAATAAAGGGCTTCGAACCCTATATAAGCCAACAATCATCATCGGCAAAAATCATCGAGTTCAAGTAAACCAAAACCAACAAAACAAAAGGAACAAATAACATACCAGAGAAACATCGAATTCGATCAACTTGAAGCAGTCGAGCACAAGCTGAGAAAAGGATCGATTGCCAAAGCATAATAGAAGAACAACAAATTGCATTCGATCAAACTACTGAAAGCGACAGCTTCAATGAAAATTCTACAAGCCCTAATTCTGTTTAAAGAGGAACGAACGAAGATTAACAAAGCCGCCATTCTCAAAGAAAAAGGAACGGGCCAACATAAATAAAAAGGAAGAAAGGGATTTTTCTTTATCACTTATTTGGGCCGATCCTTTTTTTATTGTGTTATTTTGGCTTTAATTTACAAAGGGCTTAGAATATTTAAATTAGGGTTTTTGAGTTGTTTTTGTTTTTATTTTCTGAATCAAATCTGGGTAAATCACCACCTGGGATTTAGGTTGTGTCAGATTGTCTAGTTAGGATTAGTTCAGTAAGCAGGGTTTGCGAGTTTGCAAAACTCTATAGGCGGTAGCAGGGTTTGCGAGTCTGTTAGAGTGTTTGTAAGCGGGAGACTGTTTAATTCTAACAGAAATCTGGGAATGCAGCAGTAGGCAGGGATTGCCGAAGCTGGGTAAACTTTGTGTGTGATTTACTTTTCAGCATATTTACTTCTCTACAGTTTGTTTTTGTGTTTAATTCGAGAAAATTTGCTATAACCCTATTCACCCCCCCTTTAGGGTTAATCTAGATCCTACAAGTGGTATCAGAGCTCGATATTTTTCTTTAACTCTAGTCATGAATCCACCAAATAATGCTTTTTCTGAGGGGCAATCTATTGCTAGGCCACCCATGTTTAATGAGAATGATTATGCTTATTGGAAAGTTAGGATGGGTATTTATCTTAGTTCTGTTGATTATGATGTTTGGGACATTATTGAAACTGGCTATATATCTCCCACTATAACTGTTGGTGATACTGAGATTCCTAAACCTAAGGATAGGTGGGACGCCAACGATAAGAAATTAAAAACTACAAATGCTAAAGCCATGAATGCTTTGATCTGTGCTCTTGATAAGAATGAATTTAATAGAATTTCTCATTGTAAAACTGCGCAGGAAATTTGGCATACCTTGGAGGTGACACATGAAGGAACTTCTCAAGTCAAGGAGTCTCGTCTAGCCCTATTCAGCAATGAATACGAGAACTTTGTGATGGACAAAGGCGAGAGCATAAAGGACATGTTTGGACGCTTTTCAACTTTGGTGTACAATGCTAGAGCGCTTGGGAAGGTATTCACTGAGTTAGAGCTTGTGAGGAAGGTGCTACGAGTCTTACCGATGAACTTTGAGGCAAAAGTCACAGCAATACAAGAATCGAAAGATCTGAGTAAACTAAGCATGGAGGAGTTGATCGGCAACTTGATGACATATGAGCTTGAGCTAAAAACAAAGGAGGAACGCAACAACTCCGAATCAAAGAAGAAGACGATTGCCTTAAAGAGAAAAGAAGAGAGCGATGAAGAAGAAGAAGATCCAATTGAAGAGCTTGCAATGGCTATCAATAATCTTAGAAAATGGTCAAGATTCGGGCCACGCAAGAAGAAAACAAGTGGTAATAGGTCAAAAGATTCTGACAATTCCGATAATGAATTGACTTGTTATAACTGCAAGAAGCCTGGCCACTTCAAACAAAAATGCCCACTTCTCAAAAACAACAAAGGAAAGAAAAAGAAGAAGAAGGCATTTGCAGCGACTTGGGATGATGAAGAAGGAGAGGAAGTTTCGAATAATAGCTCAAAGGAGGCTAATTTGTGTCTTATGGCAAAATCAGATTCAGAAGCTAGCTCAAAGGAATCTAGTGAGGTAAGTGACTATTCTTATAAAGAACTTGTTTTGATGTGTTATGATCTTACTAAAACAATTGATACTCTTGAATCTAAAATTGAAAAACTGAAATCTGATAGGAGAGAACTTGTCCATGAAAATACTAGGTTAGAAACTGAACTTGAAAATATTCAAAACCTAGACTGTAAAAAATGTAAAATTTTAGATTCAGAATTATCAAAACTTAAGAATAGCTTTGAGAATCTTGAAAAAGAAAACTTGAGTCTTAAGGAAACCATTGACACTAGGAAAAAGGATTTTATAAATAGATGCACCTCACTTGTGACTGAAAACACAACACTAAAAACCAAAGTCCAAAATTTTGAGAACACTCTGAATAACTTTTCAAGAGGAGAAAAACCATTCAACATGTTATTGGGAAATCAACCTTTTGCTAACAACAGAAAAGGACTAGGCTTTGGGAAAACACAAGTTGATGATAATGCAAAAGGTAAGAGTGTCTTTACTAGACGTGAAATAATTGGACATCGTGTTGAAAATTGTAGTCATAGGAACAAGAACACAAAATTTATACAAGTTTGGGTTCCTAAGAATTCTACAAACAAATTTCATGTCTATTGGAACAAGAATGAAAGGACAAAACAAGTTTGGGTTCCAAAGGGATTGTTTATTCACAATGCTTCAGTCACTAATATCATTGGACCTAAGAGTTTCTCTAGGTCATCCTCCTCTCTCTTTATGTAGGTTTGTTGGCGGGCTAAGGAGCAACAAGAATGGTTTCTAGATTCAGGTTGTTCTAGACATATGATAGGTGACAAATCGAAGTTCCTTAGCCTAGAGAATTTTAAAGGTGGAAATGTAATTAGAAACATTTGCTCCAATTGCTAGGTTAGAAGCCATTAGGATTTTGCTAAGTTTTGCATGTTATAAGGGTTTCAAACTTAAACAAATGGATGTAAAAAGTGCTTTTCTAAATGGTGATTTAAAAGAAGAAGTTTTTGTTAAACAACCCCCCGGTTTTGAAAATCATGATTTTCCAAATCATGTGTATAAACTAGAAAAAGCATTATATGGTCTTAAGCAAGCTCCTAGAGCTTGGTATGACTGCCTTTGTACATATCTTTTGGAAAATGACTTTAAAAAGGGGAGTGCTGACACGACACTGTTTCTATTACATAAAGGAAGTGATTTTTTGATTATTCAGATTTATGTGGATGATATCATTTATGGTGCTACTAATGAACTCTTGTGCGAGAAATTTGAACTAGTCATGCAGGCTAAATTCGAGATGAGCTTGGTTGGAGAATTGAAATATTTTCTTGGATTTCAAAGCAGTGATGGTATTTTCATTTCACAATCCAAGTATGTGTTGGAACTGTTGAAGAAATTTGGAGTTGAGAACTCCAAACCATTGAGAACTCCTATGAGCCCATCAACAAAGTTGGACAAAGACGAGAAAGGAGTTGCTGTTGATCGGAAGAAATATCGAGGGATAATTGGTTCACTTTTCTATCTTACTGCTTTTAGACCTGATATTATGTTTTCTGTGTGTTTGTGTGCACGTTTTCAATCTAATCCTAAAGAATCTCATTTGAAAGCCACTAAACGAATTTTGAGATATCTTTCACACACAAACAAATTTGGACTATAGTACCCTTCTTGTGAAAATTTTGATTTAGTTGGTTATTCTGATGCTGATTATGCTGGTTCATTGGTAGACAGGAAAAGCACTAGTGGGACATGTTTCATGCTAGGACATTCATTAGTTTCATGGTCAAGTCGAAAACAAAATTGTGTTGCATTATCCACCACTAAAGCAGAATATATTGCTTTAGGAAGTTGTTGTGCTCAAATTTTATGGATGATGCAAACTCTTTCTGATTTTGGCTTAGTTTATAAAAAAGTTCCATTAAAATGTGATAGTAAAAGTGCAATAGACTTGTCAAATAATCATGTTCATCATTCACGCACAAAACACATTGATGTGAGACACCACTTTCTTAGAGATCACATTGCTAAGGAAGACATTTGCATTGAACATATCTCAACTGAGATTCAACTTGCTGATATTTTCGCAAAACCCCTCCCCGAAGACAGATTTTCCAGATTACGTTTGGATTTGGGGATTATAGAAATTGACTAATCATTTTCCATTTTTTGGTTGAAATATTCTTGGATATTTATTTTCAACTTCAATTTCTAGGATTCAAACCAGTTTTGGATATTATTCAAAGATTGATTCGAATATGGTATTCAGTAGTGGAAATATGTTTTTGTGTTATTTCTTTTCAAAATTAAAAAAAAATTCATAATATAACTAACTTGGTAACTTATTCCATGATCATTTCTATTTCTACCATCTTTCTATCATTCATAATGGTTTTGTAAAATGAGAAGAGTGATTTCTTTTAAAATTAAAATATATATATATATATCATGCATCCATTCTCATTTAAAAGTCCTTATGGTTATGCATGGATGGAGCATGTGAGTGAATTATTTTACCATCATTCCATTCTCATTTAAAAGTCCTTATGGTTATGCATGGATGGAGTATGGTAGCTAAGTATTTTTCTGGTCTCACTTAAAAGTCCGGATGCTTAGACTAATAAGTAACTGCTAATCCCATTTAAAAGTCCTTATGGTTATGCGTGGTTAGTAAGTGCTTATTTTTGTGCTTAAATGTCAAATTATTTTTAAAATTTCTCTCTTCTCATTATATAAAAACCGAATCATCAATCCATTCTCTACAATGTGGAACTTGTTAACTCGTTATGATATATTATGATTTTTCTTTGTTTTGCATTTGTTTTTACTTTAAAAAAAATTTCTTGTTCCACTACTGTTCCATTAGTGTTGTCAGTCTTTTGATGATAACAAAAGGGGGAGAAGAACAAGATTTTGATAAGAAAGTAAATATTTTTGGAATACTTCAACAAATTTGTTAAATGCTGTTAGTTAATTTTCTTTAGTTCTTCTATTCTTCTGTAATTTTCTAAATCTTCTAAATAGGTAGTGGTCTCAGTTGTAGGGGGAGCATTCATATAGGGGGAGCATTCATGCTCAAACACATTTATTAGAATTTCATTAGAATTTCAAAATCTTTAATATATATGTTTGTCATCATCAAAAGGGGGAGATTGTTTGATGTGATTTTTTGTTTGATGATAACAAACATATATCAATTTATATATGTGTTTGCAGATTGTACTATACACATATAGGAATAAATATTCATATTGAATAATATACTATTGCACAGAATTTATATAATTCAATTAGTATTTTTTATTCAACATAATATTTTATTTCAACACTTTTACAGTACAAAGTTTTCAGCTCTCTCTATATACATACACCGGTTTCATACATTTCACATTTACATTCTCTTTCTCACTACAACACTCAACACTTAGTTTTTCACTCTATCTACACATCTGCATCTATCTGCATTGTCCAGCTCCAGTTCTTGTCCTGTCTCCTGTACCTGTACAATTAGCAACTACAGCAGTAATCTGAAAATAAACAAATTTGAATTTGCAAAAATATAAATTTGTTTTTATTGGTGCCTCAGATATATGGGTTATTGTCATCATTTTTGATTGTGTAATATCTGTGCATATCAGTATTCTTATCAGGGACAGGTAATCGTGAGTGGCTGCAATACACACATGTACATTTATACACGTGTGCACTGCCTCGCCAACTCGTGTGCACAGTCAACAAAAGCAACTGCAACAATGCAAACTACAGACCTGAATCCAGACTATATGAAGGCTATGCATCACTGATACACTATGTCACAAGACCACATACAAGCAACATGGACAGTAACCAACACAAGGCATGGCACACTAGAGTATGTAGTGCAGCAAAGTGAAGATGCAACTCAACTCAACTCGAAGACTGGACACTACTCACTACAGTCACCAGTGGAACGAAAACCAGACATGAGTTCAAATGCAATACAACGAGAAGTCTAAATTCAACTCAAGTCAAACCAGTGAACAACATATCAACAAGGCATCAAGTATACACATCTCAATGCATCACAGTGCAATAAAATACAAGTGTCGACTAGACTGCACATTCAAGTGCAAGCCTCAAGTGAATATGAATATGCATATATCATGAAACAACAGTTATAAAAAAGGTACATGTCGAGTATGCTACAGACATGCCGAAGTCAATAAGCACAAAGAAAGGAATCAGTGATAGGATGAACAAAATCAGAGAGTATATGCAGAACTACTCCAGACAGAGATGTACAAGGTGATGGCACATATATTTCATACATGAATGCATATATATACATGCAAGCAATCAAGTACAGCAGCCCCAACAAGTATATCAGTCAGAAATATCATCACCGAAGACAACATGGAATGAAAGAACTGCATACATGGTTATCAAGCTACAACAGATCAAGTGACATGATGAAGCAGTGCAAACTCAAATGAGCAAGTGCAACAGAGAATAGCATCAACGCATAAATGACTACAAAACATCAAGATAAACCAGACAAGATATAACAACAAAACAGCAATGAACTTGATCAGACATAGCATGTACATGAAGACTAAATGAAACAATGCAACTGTACGCAAAAAGTCTCAAAGCAAATGCAAAGTTAAAGTTTAATGAAGTCAATCACAACATCATCAAGTGCAATGAAGACTACAACATACTCAAGTGATTGAAACTGCGAGAAGCACCAAATGAGCTTCAACTAAATACAAATGCAAACCCAAAGGTACATGACTCAAGAACAATAGCATGAAGACATCAAGCAAATGGAACCAGACTCAAGTCAGAGGACAGGGAAGTAATAACAGCAAACCAAAGGTCATCAAGAAATTACAAATTCGAAATCAATGCAGTTATGATCGAGTCAAAGTCTAATTAAGTCAAAGTCGTGACCAAAGAATATGATGAACAAGTCAGAGACGAGGTGGTCAAGTATCGAATAGTTCAAATTCAATACCGTGGTGGCCAAGTATATTGACCAAGCAAAGAATCAAAACCATGTGAATCAAGCTACCAGGAAATATACATGGAAAGATTGTTTTCGGCAAAAGAAACAAATCAGAAGATTTGGTCAAGAAATCAAATATGGCAAACAAATCCTGGCAATGCAAAATATACGGAAAAGATTTTATTTCCATATTTGAGCAAAGAATTCGAATGCATTTATGGACCAAGAAAAAAAGTCCAAATATCCTGCTATAGAAACAAAAATCAATTCCAGAACAAAATAAACAGTTCGAATTTCAAAATCGAGAAAACACATAGGAAATATCCAAAGCCGTGGGTAGCAAGTAAAATTCAAATCGTATATACCCAAAATGTCGCAACAAAATCAGGAAAATATTCAACGACGTGGAGGCCAAGCAAATCAAATCAGACGAAAATAAAGGGCTTAGAACCCTATATAAGCCAACAATCATCATCGGCAAAAATCATCGAGTTCAAGTAAACCAAAACTAGAAAAACAAAAGGAACAAATAACATACCAGAGAAACATCGAATTCGATCAACTTGAAGCAGTCGAGCACAAGCCGAGAAAAGGATCGATTGCCAAAGCATAATAGAAGAACATCAAATTGCATTCGATCAAACTACTGAAAGCGGCAGCTTCAACGAAAATTCTACAAGCCCTAATTCTGTTTAAAGAGGAACGAACGAAGATTAACAAAGCCGCCATTCTCAAAGAAAAAGGAACGGGCCAACATAAATAAAAAGGAAAAAAGGGATTTTTCTTTATCACTTATTTGGGCCGATCTTTTTTTTATTGTGTTATTTTGGCTTTAATTTACAAGGGGCTTAGAATATTTAAATTAGGGTTTTTGAGTTGTTTTTGTTTTTATTTTCTGAATCAAATCTGGGTAAATCACCACCTAGGATTTAGGTTGTGTCAGATTGTCTAGTTAGGATTAGTTCAGTAAGCAGGGTTTGCGAGTTTGCAAAACTCTATAGGTGGTAGCAGGGTTTGTGAGTCTGTTAGAGTGTTTGTAAGCGGGAGACTGTTTAATTCTAATAGAAATCTGGGAATGCAGCAGTAGGCAGGGATTGCCGAAGCTAGGTAAATTTTGTGTGTGATTTACTTTTCAGCATATTTACTTCTCTGCAGTTTGTTTTTGTGTTTAATTCGAGAAAATTTGCTATAACCCTATTCACCCCCCTCTAGGGTTAATCTAGATCCTACAGATCAGTATCGATCCATGGGTTTGGATCGGTACCGATCCATAAGATGGCGAAATGGATCGCTCTAAATGCTTTGCGTTGGCTTGATTTGTGGTTAATTTCGTGATTCCCGCCTTTTTTGCATCAGTTTTAGCTTGTTTCTAAGTCCAAATGATGGATCGATGAAAGAATGGAGTTGCTGACTTTGAGTGCTCAATGAGACCGATGGAGGATTGCATAGAATCGATGCAATGGAACTTGGAATGGGCTTCTACCATCAAGAATGGTGGATAGGAAGAGACTGGGCCAAATGGGAGGAAATATGGTCGATCGGCACCGATCCAAGAGTTGCATCGGTACCGATCCAACACATTGTTGGATATGGGTCATTGAACTCTCAAGGTCGCTTCACCTTCACCTTAGGACTCTAGTTGTACTTGGTCTCTGGACTCTTATGGCTATCTCTCCGGATTCCTCCCTTGATAGTTTTTAAGTTCGACTCTTCTAGTCTATCTAAATGCTGCCTGGTCAAAAAGCTTGATAATACATGCCCCCCAAAGTACATCTTGTTTTAAAAATGATGCGCTTTGAATCGAGACAAGTCAGAATTACCGTGAAGGATTCCATCCTATACTTTGAATGGTCGTTCTTTTTTCCTTCAGATTACTTTCATGAAGAGCCGTGTCTCTAGCTACTCATCGCGACACTTTATTAGCATTCAGTACTATAAATTTGCAGTGTGCTCTCACGATCTGTGATTCCAAGTTCAACAATCTTGAAAAATTTCTTTCCATGGATTTTTCTAATTTGTACCTACTTTTCTTTGATTCTAGTCATTAGGTGTTGAATATAACTATATACACGCATATATATGCACCCTCTTGTGGAAGCTCGCGATCACATGCACATACTTGCGTAGGCATATGTAAAATCATTATAGTTTTTTTAAATATCATAGTTCGGATTGGTATCGATTCAAGACTTAGAGAAAATATCCATTTCCTTTGCCTGAAAAGTAGGGCTCTTGGGTTATATAACTCGATTTATTCTATTCTCCTCACTTTTACTTGCACCGAACCAAAACTTCACGTCTGCCATTAACAAGCAACCTCTCCAGAAATTTAACCCATCTCCTTTGCTTAACCATAGAACTGCCATCGCGTTCTCACCTGAGCATGACACTGCTTGCCATGTCCCAATCGAACCTGAGCCACTGATCCATTTCCACCTCATAGTTGAACCCGATCCTAAATCCAAGCCCTAAAGCGCATAGAACTAGGTAGGTAGCGGAGCTTGACTTGGACGTTGGTGTGGGTGAAGCCGTTGTTGTTGGCCGTGTGTTGAAGCAAGGGAGAAGGTGGGGGATGAAACCAAAATTGTTTTAAGGGTTTGGATCGGTGCCGATCCAACCGTTGGTGGATTTTGATTTTTGAAGTCCTTACCAAACTCCACTTTTAAACATTTGAACTATACCAAGCACTTTCTCCTGAACTCCAAAGCATATCAATTGCATGGTCATTGACATGAAGTCCATTAAGACGGTCAGCAATGATGGTCACTCCAGGTGATATCCAGATTTTAAAATGATTGGTTGCATAATATCGAAAATCTACACCGCATGACACTACACAACACTCCAGTAGATTTCACTTTAACATAGGGGGTATAGCTTATAGTTAATTTGATGTTGATTATCTGTTGAGTTTTATAGACATGGATCATAGACATTCTAAGCGTCTCGCCACTTTAGCTTCAGGTCCATCAACTTCTAGATACACTGAGTCTGATGCGGAGTCGAGTTCGATTGCGACTCCTTCTACACAACATACACCGAAACAGTTTATGCCTCCAGTTGAAAATCCACAAGTAGATCGACCTCATCCAGAAGTTCCTCAAATGCTTGTAGAAGGCCCTGAAGTCAAAGCTGCTCCTGACTCTCTTAAGGATGCTTTTATTTTAGATGATCCTATCGACTTCGTTGCTTCAAAGACTAAAGATGGATCACTCCGTAGAATCTGCAATAAACATGGAATCCCATTTGAGGATATAATAGTCCCTTCTTGTCACTAGAGAGCTCACAATCCCCAAGAGGGTTATATTACTTTTAATATATACATGTCGCTGGCTGGATGCGTGTCACCATTCAACTAACTCATTCGTCGAATTCTGAACTTCATGAGATTGTCTCTAAGCAACTACATTCAGAAAGCTATGCCTTCCTTTACAGCACATATATTGTCTTCGCTCAACATTTACACTGAGTAGCCAGTAATGAGGAAATTCGGTGTATATATAGTTTCAAAAGGAAAAAAGGAAGCCTTTCTCTGACTTATTTGGAACCAGCTAAGAACTGTAGAGTTATTACTGGTACATGGAACAAACTGAGCTACTTCAAGAGTGAATGGTTTTATATCTGTCTTCTACCTGGATTTGCATGAAGATGGATATCTGGGCATAAGTTCCACTTCATATAGCCCATATGAGCTAGCTATGCAATTCTATGCACTTTACTTACATTTCCTTTATTTTTTTAAATGTTCCAGTCAGGCCCAGTGGCGCAGCACTTACAGACGTTGTTAGAGTTCTTATGGCACTTCCGAAAGAGGATAGAGATATTGAAGCTCTTCTTTCTGATAAGAATCTCCTAGCTCATAACTTGTTGGAAGCGGGCCGTAGCATCGGCCAAATCCAAGTGGTTGCCGACGACGACGACGACAACACATTTGGAGGTGGCACTGTGAATCCTAATGTGCCTCTAGTCCTAAGTCCAGGGGCTGAAGCTGAAGAGAATGTTGAAGATGTGCAAGAACACACCGAGGAAGGCAAAATCTTAGGCAAAGGCGATGAAGCCGGCCACAATGATGTTGATGTGGCCACGAGCCTTTAATCGACGAATCTAAAGATGAACGGTAGTTTGCCTTGAAGACAAGGCTAGTTGTAAAAATCTCCAAAAGGAAGACATCTTCATGACCCTCTCTAGTCACAACTACGGAGAAAACTCCTCCTCTTCCCTTTGAAAACATATTCACTAGTCTGGGGCCGATTCCAACCGAGATTAAATCCTTTGACCTTGACAACATGAGTCTCGAGGGACTTGACTCCTCTATCCACTTTCACAATGACATGCCCTCCATCAAAACGGGAGAGATCACTCCCATGAGCAAAGTTCCAGCACATGGTCCATTGGGGGGACACTAGAACACTCACACACACATGCGCCGCACTGCATCTGTTTTGTGTCCTTCCTTATTGAAGCTAACTTTTTCTTGTTTCATTTAAGAGAGAAGTAAATATATATATGTTTATGATACTTATTTTTCTTTATGATACTTATTTTTATGAAATAAAAATAAGTATCATAAAGAAAAATAAGTATCATAAACATATATATATATTTACTTCTCTCCTATCGAATCGATGCTTGTTGCCTAGGCAAACATCAGGGAGAAGAAGAATCTTACAATAGATTCATTCATCTCTCACATCAAAGACTCGAGCTGCAACAAACATTACTTTGTTTGAAGGGGGCACAGATGAAGCTATGCCCAAGCTCAATGGCGAGCAATTACTTCTCTCTCAGGAAGTACATGTTTCAGTCTATTTCCCGACAACAAAGGCATCGCTTGAGCACATATCATCAAGGTGGTGGCTGAGATTCGAAGTCCAACCATTGGTCCAGCCGTAATAGAGGCAGCTATGATAGAGACTATTCATCTTATGATTCAGCATCCAGATATCGTCCTTGGTCCAGGTCACCTCCACCAAGAGGCTCGAACAAGCATTTTGATCACCGTAATGACTTTCCATCGGGCGATATCACGGCGATGCTTCTCATGCACCACCTATAATTTCCATTCCCATTCAACATTCGTTATCGACACACATCATTCGACTATCTGACCACAGGCACCATAAAGGCAGTTCTAATAACTCTCATCACAAGACTAGTAAGAAACCGATTGAAGCTCCGGTCGTCACTGCAGAGCAACAACTTGCGGCTGATGCTCAAATGGCTAAACTAAAGGCATAGTTCCAGAAGGTCTACTTCGATGGAGTCATGTTCTTGCCCAATCTAAAGGACATCCAGCCAGAGGTTAAAGGTTTGACAGTTGCTTATGTAGCTGATGCTTATGATTAATATAATGAATGGAGGCAGATAGCCGAGAAGATCTATAAAGTTTCATGGTAAAGGAAACTTGAGATTGATAACCTAAAACTTATGGGGGCGCAAGATAAAAGGATCATCGCTTAACTCAACACTGAGGTCAGTGACTCAAAAACGTCATAAGCTAAGGCCAAGAAGAGGGCCGAGGTTGCTATCAAGGCACTCAAGAATGAGAGGACCAAGCATTGTGATGAGATAAAGACTATGCACCATCAAAATCGTGACAGTGCTGGAAAGAAACACTTCGACCAAAAAATCGAATGAGCTGTCAACCAAACTTGAGAGAGAGATAAAAATGAAGGACAAAGTTCTCCAAGTGGCCCAAGGGTACTATGAAGAGCTACTTACTGCCTATAGTGAAAGGGACGAGGCAGTTGCACGTGCTAGGGATGTGGACGCGTTTATTAAGAAGGAAGTTAAAGCCGCCAAGAAGCAAATGATGGAGAGATTTGAGCCATTGATCATTAAGTACAATGCTAATGTGCTTAAGTTCCATAACTTAGACTGGCTCGGTGATGATTATCCCAAGGCTCTGGCTCTGGTCTAGGAGCAAGTTGTTAAGGAGGAGAAGGAATTTCTAAAAGGTGGTGAAGTAGACCCAGCATAGTTGGAAAAAGAGGTCTTGATAGGAGAGGAGCCCAGGGTGCTAAGAGAGTGCGAGCTTATTCTCCATCCGGAGCTGGCTACTATAGTCTAAAAAGACATAGGTGAAGGCTCCAGATCATCACCTGAAGATGTCACTACTAGCCATATATATGGACCCAAAGCTACTCCCGATTCGTCTTCCTTCCTTGAATATGATCCAGAGAAACCTCAAATGCATAAGTCTACCATCCTTTCTTCCATACTAGAAGGGAATTCTAGCAGCACTGTGGCCCATACAGAACCCCAGACCGAAGGAAGTATCTCGTTGACTTCACCTGTATTTCAGAGAGTCCACATATAGTCGATTGACATAACTAACCTTTTTCTATATCTCTCAAGTTTTAGGTCAGACCCAGGTCGTCCCGCTTCCTGACAAAGGTCTTCAGTCAGGATTACAAGCTTCTACAATAGAATCGGTAATCGTGTCTACTTCAACGATGGTTTTGAGTATTCCAACCGACGAGACTCCTGGGCCCGGCAAGCGAATGATAGATGCTTTACAAGATGAAGGGATTAGTGAGCCCAGGGAGCTCAGATCGAAGATGATGTTGTTATCACTGGGTTCTCTAAGCCCTTATCGGGTCCTACCATGAGCGATCTTGAACAACATACTCCAAACCAAAAAGATCAAGCAAGAGAAGATAGGGGTCATCTCTCCACCTTTGTCCATAGCTTTTCCTGACCAGACTTTCTACGTTTTGGTCACTCTTTCTCCATCTGGGAGCATTTAGAGCGTGCCTACTGGATCAATGCAGAGCACTCCGTCCATAGGTCAAGGAAGAAGCGGGAAGAAACTTAATCAAGTTATACCTCCCTCCGAAGAAGAGGAGAAAATAAAACTTGTGCGGAGTCTGTTTTGGTTTGAAGTTATAGGAGTCTGTTTTGGTTTTAGGCTGGCGTTGTGCGGTTTCGCCCCCCGCTTTTGTTTTCAACCTAGGTGAAAATAAAACTTGTGCTTTTCTTTCAATGTTCTATCTCGAATGTGAATAACAAAGACTTTTCTTTTACTTAATCTTCGTTTGAATTTATCTAAGTATTCGAGAAGTGTGCTTTTCATTCAATGTACTTGCGATTGATTTCTTTCCAAGATTATTGTCGGACTAAGTCAATAGCCCGTTTCGTGATTTCCCGGCCTTTCGTCGTTCTTGATAACATAAAGCAATCGTTAAAGTGCCAATCCTTTGGCATTTATATGTAAGCATATCGGATTCTGGAATCCGATCAAATTTCAATCACCTAGAAAGGTGATTTAAGCATTCTTTTTTGAAGAAACTTTAATTGCGATCGTACCCATCTCCGGACATCGATTGAGATTTGGAATATGCCTTGCCTAAGAGCATCTCCAACAGCCCCAGAATTCTCAAATCCGCACCCAAATTCCTCCCCAACAGAGCGCGAGAAAATGTAATAGTGCAGATTGGGGGGCCTTCGGGCTGAGAATTGGAGATGCGTTGAGGCGCCTGTTGAACAGGCGCCTGTTGCCAGGCGCCTGTTGCAAGTAGGCGCCTGTTAAACAGGCGCCTACTATCTTCAACGGCCATTTCCCAACGGTCGTTTTCACTCTTTAAATAACACTCCCCCCTCTTCTTTCATTTCAAACCAATTTTCATTTTTGCAATTTTTTTCTGCCACTGATCTCAACTGAAAATGTACTCCGATTTCGACGATGTAGCTGCAAGGGCCAGTTTTGAAGAATACGACTTGCAAGACGCTACGATTCCTATTGGGGGGAAGTAACTAATGCAAGTTGGAGCGCTGCGGAAGACTACAATCTTTGCTACATTTACTGTGCACTATCAGTCGATCCTATTCGAGGGACCGATCAAAGTGGTGAATCTTTTTGGGGCAAAATTACTAATTGCTACAATCGGAAGAACATTAATCGAAAAAGAACGCTATCTTCGGTCAAAGGTCATTATGGAAAAATAAATCGTCAAACGCAAACGTTCGATTCTCAAATGTTCAAATTGAAGCAAACGAATCCTAGTGGCTTTGGGAATGAAATGCATTTAGTAAGCTTCAATGTAATTTCATTGTATTATTTTTATCTTAGTTCCTTAAGTTTACCAGTTTTTTTTTTGAACAGAGAATGGCCGCAAACAAGTTGTTCAAACAAATCTATAAACCTGATAGTAAACAAGCACCACATTTTTATCAGTTCATGCACGTGTATGACATGTTGGTCGAGCATGTTAAATGGAAATCATCGCTTCAGAAGACCGTTCAACAAGTTCAATCAAACAGCGGTAGGGGTAAAACGCCTAGAGTTGGAGAAACCTCCAGTCCTATGGAATCCCAAGGAAGCTTCGGTTTAGGATCAGAAGAAGGCCCATCCCCAAATGAAGATCATTTTGTTAGGCCACAGGGAGCAAAAGCGGCCAAAAAGAAGCAGACTGCGGCAGCGGATCAAGATGAAATTAAAAAACTCATGCTTGAATCTGAGGAAAGATTTAACCGGGCAATGGACACTCGAGCACTGCAACACCAAGAAAAGTTATCAAGAATGGATCAACTTATTGCTGGAAACCGCAAAGAGATGAAGATGCAATCATGTTTATGGATACGTCACATATGTCTGCAGAACAACTGCAGTATACGGAGCAAAGAAGGAGAGAAATTATGAGGCGTAGACTTGAAGAGGATCATTAAATGAATTACCGTTTCTACAACCATTGTATCTTTAAGTACCGTTATTTGTATTGTGTTCTTAATGCAAGCAATTAGTAATATAAGTTTTTCATTTAAATTGCATTACACTAAAAAATGATTTTAACAACCTTAGCTTAATTATACAGAAACAGATTACAATAACCTTAATACGAAACAACATAAACAGTAGTAGAAAATGTAAGAATAGAAATAGAGTTTCACTGATTTCCAGAAAACCCCCAAAGATGATCTATGAGATCATTTTGTAGTCTTCGATGAAGTTGAGCACTACGGTATGACATTTGACTTTGTACATGAAACTCGAGTTCAAGTGTGCTTCCAATCATATCGTTGCGCCAAACATGCGGTGGTGTAGGAGCACCCTCGTACACGTAATCTTCTTCCATGTCTTTTTCATCCTCTATAATCATATTATGTAAAATAATACAAGTGTATATTATTTTTGTCATTTTAACTGGTGACCAAAGTCTGCATGGATTACTGACTATGGAAAATCTAGACTGAAGAACCCCAAATGCTCTTTCAACATCCTTCCTCTGGCCTTCTTGCATCGCTGCAAACTTTGCTTGTTTATTGTTTTGTGGGTTAGAAATTGTCTTGACAATGGTACTCCATTTCGGATATATACCATCACCTAGATAATATCCGTGATCGTACGTGTTACCTCCCAAAGTAAATGTACAAGGAGTAGATCTTCCGTTTGCTAAATCATTGAACAACGTAGATCGTTCGACTACGTTAAGATCATTGTTCGAACCTGGCATTCCAAAAAATGCATGCCATATCCATAAGTCATAAGACGCTACAGCTTCAAGAATAATAGAGGACCTATGAGATTTACCCTGATAAGCTCCAGCATACGCCTTTGGACAATTCTTCCACTCCCAATGCATGCAGTCTATACTGCCTAACATTCCGGGCCAACCTCTACTACCATGCATATTTAATAAGTTAATTATATCGGCCTCGTTCGGTCGGCGTAAGTATTGATCACCGTAAATGTCCACGATAGCTTGACAGAAATGTTCCAAACACTCTAATACCGTGCTTTCCGCCACTTTCAAATTTTCGTCAAGTGCGTCCGCCGGTCCTGCATATGCAAGCATTCTGAGTGCAGCTGTCATTTTTTGAATTCCTGTCAAACCCATTGTACGAGATGCATTGGGTTTGAAGATAAAGTATTTGTCATGCTGCTTGATACATTGGAGGATTCTAAGAAATAGAGGACGCCGAATGCGGAATCTTCTTCTAAAATCGGCATCTGTGTAAGTAGGATTCGGAACAAAGTAGTCTTCCATCAGTCTGTCGTTGTGCCATGAATGTCTACGATTTTTATACCGACGACCAACAACTGATCCACCGTGTTGCCTGCTCGATTGACCAACCTGTAGCGCAGCCATACTTAGTAGTTCCTTTTCGCGGCGAAAATGATCTTCCATCATTTCATCAAATTCGTCGTCGCTATCATCAAAAAATATATAATCTTCGGCTGCCATTTGTTATATTTGAAATTGTATGAAATAAGACTGAGCAATAATACTTCTCAACATCTAGCAAGCCTTTTATAGCTTAATTCCCGGTACTGTTGCCAT
This sequence comes from Allium fistulosum, assembly GCA_030737815.1. Taxonomy (NCBI): domain Eukaryota; kingdom Viridiplantae; phylum Streptophyta; class Magnoliopsida; order Asparagales; family Amaryllidaceae; genus Allium; species Allium fistulosum. Next base: position 907,364,264 of record CM060908.1, read on the forward strand.
CCCATCATACAACTGTAGCCATCCCAGCATACAACTGTAGCCATCCCATCATTCAACTGTAGCAATATTACTTTATCTTATCATATAACTGTAGCCATCCCATCAAACAACTGTATCATCACATCATTCAACTGTAGCCATTTTCTTAATGCAATAATACAGAAAGAAACAAGCCAATGTTACTGAAACAGCCAACGGTAATACAACCAACAAAAAAATACCACTACAACCAACAAGTAACAAACTCAATGAGAATACACTCAACTTAAGGATATCCAAATCGTTCTAGCCAATTTTGACGTACGATATAAGCCTCATGTCCAGTGAATGTGCTGTGATATTTGAGAAAGTAACGACCTTCAAAGGTGGAACGGGTTGGTTCGAATACATTTTCAAATATAACTTCATTGATAACTGTACTGTACCGCGTACAGGCGTTGCAGAAGTTCCCATACGTAGTCCTCAACTCTACCTTCGTACGTCTAGTTCTACACTCAACATTGTTATTGTATAGTTCAGCAATGGTGTCCCAAAACTGAGTTGCCATTATCTCTTCATCGTCGCACATCTGATCAGTTTGTATAAAAACATTTACTAACTGTTTCAATTCCGTAGCCGAAAATATTATGTTACTCATTGATTGAATTTACCGAACTTTTAAATGCTGTGACATAAGAGTACAAAACTTTCTCTTAAATAAACAAGTCGTGATCTGCGTACAATAAAATGAAGCATGAGATTAAAGATCACGTGTCAAACATCCATAAACTATTTGACAAACAAACACAAATGTGTTTGTTACATCAAAATCTTCACAATTCTAGTACATATACGCTCAATAATAACCAAGCATAAATTAGCATCATCACCACCATATAGACAGTCACATAATAACACAGTCTAAAACATCTAAATGGAGCACATCAGTCTATGTGATCAGAACCGCTATCAATCTCCTCATCGTCGTCACTATCGTCGTTGACGTCATCAAAGTCTTGCGGCTGAGGTCCCGCATGGAGCTGCTCCTGAAGCTGCTGAATCTGGGTTTGCAATCCCTGTATCTGCGCATCATACTGAGTCTGCTGTTGTTGGACCGCGGTCTGGTAACTCTGATACATCATCCCTGTATAATCGAGCGTCATACGCTCAAATGCAGCAATCATCCGTCTATCATAATCCATGTACTGAGAAAACTGATATGCGCACAAGAAAAATTATACACAAGTGGATAATATAATGACAAGTAATATAATGACAAGTAAATTAAGGAAAATTAAAAACTAATACAGACCTGATGAGGCTGGTACAATCCGGCAGATGGTATACCCGTAATAGCGTCGTCTATAGGATACTGCAAGGGATACTCCACAACCTGACCGTGTACATCATACGCTCTAAACGAATGAGGTGGTGGGTCGAAAGTAGGAGGCTGTGTGTACTGAGATGATGTAGGCTCAAAGGTGGCAGGCGGTAGTGGAACTCTACCAATAGAGGTACGCGGCCCAATATGATCGGAGTTCAAACCCCGAATATAATCAGGTAAAGCGTAAGCACGTGGGGCTACTCGAGCCCAATATGAATCAAAGTCTCCCAAAACTGTAAATGGCTCACCATCCACCCAACCCGCACCCCTCATCGCATGAATATAAGCTAGTCCAACCCGAATATCACCATACATATCATCCCATGGTAGCGGATCTGATGGAATGCGAACTATACCATACAACTGTAGCCAACACCGATCCCCTAAATACCATATGAATGGACATGTAGCAACCTGAAAGCAAATCCTACGTCGCGACATGGATACATGAAAAGTGAGTGGATGGTCAGGACCGGGCTCTAGGAACTGTAAGTACTGATCCCATGGACGAATGATAATGTTACCACGCCGCCTCATATCCATCTGCTGTCTAGCCTCCATCAACTCATTGTGCACCCCTTGTGCAACACGGGACAAATGCATCGGAGGACCCCAACGACGCAATCTGGGAAAGTAAATATAAGGTGTGGCATTCGCCTCTACAATAAGTCGGGGGTGCATATTGGCAGTATACTCGTAGTACCAAAATGGAAGAATGTACCAAAAGCCATACATCTGTCTAGACTGCTGAAGCGCATATGTATCTAATGCTACGTACAAATAACCAATAATAGCAGTACCATAATCATATATATGGAGTCCATCCACATCTACTAACCCAGCCAGAAAACCAAGTCTAATAGTATCCTTATTGTTACTAAAAAATGTAGACCCAAAAAGGTATAGTATGAATGCACGGATAACGGGAGTGTGCATATCCTCAACGGCCATGTACTCTACTATATAACGATGCAAACAAGGTAGAGTAACAGCTCCTCCTCTAACCTCCTCATCGGCCATAGTCGGTAAATAAGCTGAATATGACTCGAACTCCTCAAATGAACTATCAAATGGAACAGGGAGACGATCAGGTCGACCAACCTCTATGCCAGTGAGCATATAAAAATCTAGGGGAGTCAGTCCTAACTCAAAATCAGGAAAATGAAATGTGTGAGTGGTCGGCCACCATCTCTCGGTAAGGGCCTCTACTAGACAACGATCTACATGTGCAAATCTAGGTAAAGCAAGAAATTCACCAAAAGGTGATGCATGTAGCCTATCCAAAATCGGCTCCGGTAACTGATCAAAATATTCAGACATACACCTATACCAACTACCTCGCATCGCTACGTGACGAACCTAAATATATGATTATTTAATGTTAAAGTAAATAAGGAATTATTATACATTTATATTTACATGGTCGTTTATTAAGCAATAAATAAATAAACGTATACCTGTGGCGTCGCTATAGCTGCAGTAAGTCGATGCGAAACAGTAGGAGGCAAGTCGTGCAAAGATCGAAGATCGGCTGGAGTCACGGTAGCATCGGGAGGGATATGAACAGGTCCGATATTGGCATCAGTCGTATATCGAACGGTGCGTCTACCAGTTTTGACCGGACGGGGCGGCATTTGGACGTGAAGTTGGTTGGAAAATGGGGGGTGGGAAGAGTGTGGAATGAGAGGGAACGTGGAAAATGCGCCTGATATAGGCACATTAACCAGGCGCCTGTTGAACAGGCGCCTGATGTCCAGGCGCCTGTTCAACAGGCGCCTGCCCTCATTTCTGTTGTAGAAATGAGGGCTCCAACATTTTGGAGTGCGGAAAATCGAATTTCCGCACTCCAAACTGTTGGAGATGCTCTAACTTCGGGCAATGCGGCCTTTCCATCCTCTAGGCAAGACATTGGCGCTCTGCCAAATTTTGGGAAAAATCTAATGAATGAACGGTCAAATCACGTCAATTTTGGTTTATACTCTTGCCCCTACATCAACGGCAAGAATCAGTGGATAGACGGTCAATTCACGTCCTTTTTGGTTTATACTCTTGCCCCTACATTAAGGGAAGAGTTAGCAGGTGGACGGTCAAGTCACATCCTTTTTGGTTTATACTCTAACCACCACATCTAGGACAAGAGTTAGCTGACATTCATCTCTGGATGCCAAGAGTGGTTGAAGTCCAAGGGTCCGGTCATGGACCATAGAAGTATGGTTGGGCACCTAACTCCGGGTACCTACATACCTATATTATACACATGCAGTTTCATTCCAGTCGCTCATATTTCATAACTCTTAAGTTATGTAAAGACAGAGTCACAGATTCGAAAAGCCATTTCACTTTATAGAAGACGAGAAATGACATGTTCTGTCTTAATACATGGCTTTAATTATGTACATATTTATTTCTAAGTGAAATAGCATCATAAGTGTTTGTTATTCCATGCCCTCGAAAGTGAGATCTCATCCACCGTTGTTAGCTTGAAAGTGTCGTCTCTATGCTTCTGTTCAACTGCGTACAGACCTTCCCAACTTGGGCCCAAGTTCCATAGGCCCGAGAAGAATCATTTGAGAACCAGGTCACTAATTTCTAAGGTCCAATTCTTGACCTTGATGTTGTAATATCGGGAAACTCGGCTTTGATGTGCAGCTGCTCTCAAGTTAGTTTCATCGCACTTCTCATCGAGCATATCGTGAGACTCCAGCAGGAGTTGCTCATTCGTCCATGGATTATAGAAAGTCACTCAATGATAAAGTACTTCCAACTAATTTGGAATCATAGCTTTTGATCTGCAGGCTAAAGCAAATGAAGTATGGCCAGTCACTGACTTGTGGGTCGTCCGATAAGCCCATAGTGCTAATGGAAGTTCATCGACCCACTTGTCCTTAGCCTTTTCTATCGCTTCTTGACAATGGACATGATAATCTTGTTCATGGCTTTATCTTGCCAATTCGCCTGGGGGGTGTGCCACCATCGCAAATCTCTTCTTTTTGTGATGTCAGCAATAGAAATCTTTAAACTTGGTGCTGTCGAATTGGGTCCTATTATCGATAATAACTGCTTATGGAACTCTATAACAACAGATGATATTCTGGACCATGAAGTTAATTACTTTCTTTGTGGTAATTATGGCTAATGGATCTGCCTCAGCCCATTTGGTGAGTAATCAATGGCGACAATGGCGTACTTCGTGCCACCCTTAGATATCGACAACATTATCAATTCCCAAAATTGAAAACGGTCAGGGACCGACCATTTTAGTAATCTCCATCGGCGGAGCTCTAGGAATCTTAGCAAATCAATGGCACTTATCACACTTTCTACTGTAATCAGCTACATATCGGTTGACAGTTGGCCAAAAGTACCCATAGCGGAGAATCTTCTTCGCAAGGGTTTGCCCCCAATATGGTCGCCATAGGCCCCTTCATGAACTTCTCTCAGGTCTTGTTTGGCCTCATCGTTGGCGACACACCATAACATCGAGACTGAGAATCCTTTCCTATAAAGTGCTCCTTACTGGAAGATATACCTTGAAGCTTGGCAAAGGAGCTTTTGTCACTCATTCTTTCTATCCGAAAGGATTCCCCTCTACAAATGTTCTTTTTTGGAGTCATCCATGACTCCTTCCCACGCTAGGCCTCTAAGATCCAATCGACATCCATATAGTTGATGCTCATAGCCGATAACACTTCCACCGGAACCAGGCCCATGAGCTACGCATCTCCAGAACTGGCCAGCTTAGCTAGTGAGTCGGCCTTCACATTTTCCTCTCTGGGAATATGCATTACTACGTAATATTCAATATCGCTAAGCAGCTCAAGGGCATGGTTCAGATAAGGAGCTAGCCTCGCTCCTTTCACCTGAAACTCTTTCCATACTTGGCATACCACCAGTTGGTAATCACAAAAGATATGCAAAGTTTTAACTCCTTATTCCCTGGCGATTTTACTCCACCTCGTAAGTCTCAAGGAATAACAAATTGAACGTTCCTCAGAATTACAAGTACAACTCTATCACCAGAACAATGTTCATTCGATGCACCATTTGTGTACATCTTCCACCTAGCATTCTGCTCACCGTTGCTCTTCAGAGTATCGTCTTGCATAGTGTACTCAACTAGAAATCCACTAAAGCTTGACCCCGGATAACTCTCTGAGGGTGATAGGTTATATCATATTGGCTCAATTCAATGTTCCATTTCAACAGCCTTCTAGAAGTCTCAGGTCGCTGCAAGACTTATTTCAAAGGCTGGTATGTGAGAACTTTGATCGAATGAGCTTGAAAGTAAGGGTGGAGCTTCCTTAAAGGGATCAACAGGCAATACGCAAGATTTTCCAGCATTAGGTAATTTCTTTCTGCTCCTGCCAATCGCTTACTGATGTAGTAGGCCGGTTGCTGGATGCGGGACTCCTCGCTTACGAGTGCGGTACTCGGTGCATGTGCCAACATTGCCAGATATATAAACATGTCCTCGCCATCCAACGACTTCGAAAGAATGGAGGGTCTCTCCCAGAGATTCACCAGAGCCTGGAATGCATCTTTACACTCCTATGCCCAGGTGAAATTCATTTTCCCTTCTTATTATGTCAAAGAAAGGGATGCACTTGTCTGTTTCTCTAGAGATGAATCGACTCAGGGTGGTGACCTTTCGGTTTAAACTCTAGACCTCCTTGATCGCCTTTGGGGCTTCGATGTTTCTCAATGCCTCAGTCTTTTTCAGATTGGCTTCGATCCTATGGGAGTTTAGAATAAAGCCCAAGAATTTCCTTGATGTGGTTTCTCGATGTATTTCAAAGGATTGAGCTTCATCTTGTATTTTCGGAGAACAAGTAACATCACTACTAAATCGTCAACGTGGTTTCCCGAATGTTGTAACTTCATGAGCATGTCATCCACATAGACTTCCATCGAACATCCAATCTGATGTTTCAACGTCATGTTTACCAGCCTTTGGTAGATTGCTCCAGCATTCTTTATTCCAAAGGGCATGACAAGATAGTAATGCAGTCCTAGGTCGGTTATAAAGCTGGTGTGTTCCTGGTCCGTGATGTGCATTGGAATTTAATTGTATCCAGAGTATGTATCCATGAACGAAAGCAATTCATGCTCGGCTGTTGAGTCTACCAACCGATTTATCCTTAGGAGTGGGAAACTGTCCTTCGACATGCCTTATTCAGGTCTGAATAGTTGATGCATGTCCTCCACTTCCCGTTTGACTTTTTCACCAAGACCGGGTTTGGTATCCACTCTAGGTATAAAGCATCGCGGATGAAGCCATTATCTTTTAACTTCTCCACTTCTCCTTTAAGGGCAACGGATCTCTCCGGACCAGGCTATGGCGTTTCTGCTTCACATGAATGCATTTAGGATTTATATTTAATGCATGGCTCGCTATCTTCGATGAGATCCAACATATGTCAAAGTGCGCCCGGGCTAACACATCTAGGTTTGCTTGGAGAAAACCAATAAACTCCTTTATCATCCTGACGCTAAGCTGCGATCCTATCTTCAGGATTCGTATTGGGTCATCCTGACTTACGAGGACGTTGATGGTCAACTCGTTTGGAGCTGCCTTTCAATCCAGTGGCTCTTTTCGCGAATCTATATCCTTATGGAATGCTGCTCGAGCTAGGGCTCAAGTAGTGGTTTCTATGCATCTAAAGCCTTATGCAAAGGGTCCTTTTTATACTCTTTCCTTTCTCTCTTTGCCTTACGTCCTTTGGCTCAACGACATAACACTCGCAGCCAAGCCCTTGATCTCCTTAGACTATTCCCATACCATTCTCTATAGGAAATTTAATTATCAAGCACTAAGGAGCTATAGCTACTCTAAATTCGGCCAGGGTCGATCGGCCCAAAAAGCATTATAAGCAGAGTAAATATCCAACACCACAAAAGGCACGACTCACACTCGCTTGCAGTCGCCCTCGCTAAGAACCACCGGTAGTTCCTCATTTCCAACTGGCTCTGTAGTCGTCCCATTGAATCCCTAGATCCGAGATTTACATGGTTTGAAGTCCCTGCCCTCTAGAGGCATCTAGTCGTAGGCTTTCGTAAAGGAAATGTTGACCAAACTCCTACAGTCAACCAGCACTTTCCGTCCAATAGCAGGGCTAATCATCGCCGTAATCACGAGCGGGTCAATCGCTAGAGCTTCCACCCTATCAACATCTCTATTTCGGAAAACAATGTCATCTGTCATAGTTTTGAATTATTTTGCCCGAGCACCATCCTCCATAGCAAAGAAGCTCTCATTCTCTATATGTTTCAATGCACCAACATACCTATCCATTTCGTTCAAACTCTTATCGATTGGATATGGCCCACCGAGTATTGTATTGATCACCAAACATTTTTCAAGCACCTAGGCTCTTCACTACTAGGTCCAACTTGCCCTCGTCGGGATGTCGACCCAAGGGGGTTGGAATTACCTTGCCCGCCATCCTGCAGGGCTTTCACAAACTGCTGCAACTTCCTTTTGTGAATCAACTCCTCGATCATATCATGCAAATGTCAGCATTCATTGGTGTTATGATCATGTGTCTCATGGTACCTGCAAAACTTGCCATATTTTTTCTCATTCTCATTCGATTCCCTTGGAGCCGGCTTCTTGTGTTGCTCAGTACCTTGAGTAGCCAGGTAGATATTCCCTATTGAGTTATTCAATTCAGTATAACTGTCATACTTAGAAATACTAGGACAATTCCAATTATCCGGCTTCCGCTTCCTAGCCCCATTATCACTATGTTTCTGACCATCATTCTTGTTACCAACATTCACATCCACATTTCCAAAACTCCTCACGGACCGTTTCACAGAAATATTGCTCTGTATCACTTCAGTTGAAGGCCCAACATCATCCCTTCGATATCGAGTGCATGCCTCTTCCAATCGCAAAAACTTATTACCCTTCCTGTAAAAAATATCCATCATCGATGATGCTTTCATTTCCAACTATCTCCCAAAATTAGCCTCGAAATGAATCCCCTTAATCAATTCCATCAATACTATGTCATCCTTAGCATTCGTAACTTTCTTTATAGCCATATGGAACTTATTCAAGAAATCCTTCAATGACCCTCCCGCACACCGGAAGAGGTTTGATAATGACATCACGTCCTTCGGCATGAAGTGTATAGATGGAATTGCTCCAGAAACCTTTGCGTTAACTCAGCAAAAGATGGTATGGATCTCGAGGGGAGCCGGGTGAACCACATCGTCGCTACTCCCTCTAGAAAGATTGAAAATCAACGACATCCCGCGGCATCAGATGCTCTAGTAGAGTCCATGTGCCATTCATATATCATCAAGTGCTGCATTTGATCCATTTTTCCACCGTACAACAACATCGTTGGCATTACAAATCTCTACGGATACTTCTCGTGCAAAATGTTCTCGGTAAATAAAATTTGACTAGGAGAATTATCCCACTCGTCATTACTCCTTAACTGGTTTTCATTCGCAAGTTTTTTGACCATCTCGACCAAGTACTCCGGTTTTACAGGTTCGGCTGAAAGGTGGTAATTGGATCCATTCTGAGTGTTTGGCCTGGTGAATTCTCTTGGCCAGACCATCGATACATGGGTTTATAAACTCCAGGAGATCCATTTGTCCAGAAGTCTCTCCTGTTTGATTCGTGCACGGCAGATCATTAGTAGTATTTTGATTTTCCATATTTTGATCATTTACAGCATGATTAGAGGTCAAGTCCAAGCCACCATCCAAAGGGCAAGCTCTAGCTTTGATATGTGTCGGATCGATACCGTTCTGCCCTATTGGATCGGTACTGATCCACAAACCCTTGTCACGAGTTTGTCTCAGTTCCAAATTTAAAGTTCCAGCCTCTTTTTGAGCCATTTTCTACTTTCTATTCCTCTTTCTCTGCTCGAAAGATGAGGGACTATCAAACTCTGAATTAAAATTTGTTAAGTCCCTCCTGCTCCTTCTGCGGTGGTTCCAAGCTAGCTCATTCAGCGGTCTCAAACTCACATGCATTTGTTGGTTCATCTAATTACGACTCTCCTAGAACCTATCCTCCATTTGCTTCATCATACGATCCATCTCCATTCTAGTCACGACATCAGTTGGATTCTGGATCCCAGCTTGCTTTGCTTGGGAAACTTCATCCACATGCTGAGTATCTTGGTTCCTAACTTCATCGGCAGCTCTAGATTTGTGGAACGTTCTCTCCTTGGATCCATGGCGAACATCTTCTTATAGATTTTTGAAAATCTGAATGGTAGAATGGTGAGATTGGGAGACTGAATCTACCTCTCGGATCTAAGAAATCCAATAGTAGATAATGGATCTAAGTAGCCTGAGAATATCTTTTTCGGTGAAAGCACCAAAATGTTTGAACCAAAAATGGCACAAACACTGAAGAGATTGTGTAGAGAATAAAAAGTGAAGAAAAGTAAATTAAAAAGAGCAAGAAAAGAACACACAGCGTTTTATAATGGTTCGGCTAATCTTTGGCCTACATCCACTTAGTGATTTTATTGATTATATCACTGGTTCACTTGATTATATCATTGGTTCACAAGCACTAATTCTTACAGATCGATATAAATCCGTGGATGATTACAAGAGATTAGAGTAAGAGAGCACTAGAGCTAAAAAGATCCTTAAAAATGAGCCCTACCCTCCTATTTATAGTTGAAGGAAACCTCAAATCTTGCCCCTATGATCTCCACATAGTTTGCCACACCCAAACCAATTCCTCTTGAGAAAACCATGGCAGCTTATCAATAATCGTGGATTGGTACCGATCCATAGACTTGGATCGGTACCGATCCATAAGATGGCAAAATTGATTGCTCTGAATGATTTGTGTTGGCTCAATTCATAGTTAGCTTCGTGATTCCCATCTTGTTTGCATCAGTATTAGCTTGTTTATGAGTCGAAATGATAGATTGGAGGAAGAATGAAGTTGCTGACTTCGAGTGCTTGAGGAGACTGATAGAGGATTACATAAAATCGATGTAATGGAACTTGGAATGGGCTTCTAGCATCAAGAATGGTGGATAGAGCAGATTGGGCCAAATTGGAGAAAATTTGGTGGATTGGTACCGACCCATGAGTTGGATCGTTATCAATCCAACACATTGTTGGATTTGGGTCATTTAACTCTTTAGGTAGCTTTGCCTTCACCTTGGGACTCTGGTTGTACTTAGTCTTTGGACCGTTGTGGTTATCTCTCCAGGCTTTTGGCCTTGATAGCTTTCAAGTTCGACTCGTCCAGTCTGTCCAAATATTGCTTGGTCAAAAGGCTGGATAATAAAATTATAGCAAGTCGCCTAACTACTGACCAAGATTTTTTACTACCAAAGTCAAGTTTGTTGGATCGATTTCACCCTAGAGGGGGGGGGGTGAATAGGGTGATACTAATAATAATAAAAATTAATGCGGAGATATATAAAATAATTACAGCATAGATAATAGTAGAATAATAAAAGCAGAAATAGAACAACACAGATTTACCCAGCTTCGGCAAAACCCTGCCTACGTGCTGCCCCCAAAGTTTCTACTAGAAATTAAGTAGTCAGACGCTTACACACGTAAACTTGCGACACCCGCTATCGGCTAACCTAACTCTACGCTCAAAACCCTACCTCAACTCAGCCATTGAGTTGCGAATTCTCGAACTACACCACCGTAGTTCATAACCTAGTCACACGACTAGGAAGCAACACAGTTTAAAAAGGAAATTTACAACTGGAAAATAAAACTAAAACAAAAACCCTATTATATAAAACTTAAGCCCAAAATAATAACAATATAGAGCCGGCCCACTATTATAACTTAAGAAAATAAAAATCGTCTCCTTTTTGTGTTTTCTTTTTTATACTTCAACCGATCTCTTTTAGTTCTCTTCCAATTTGGAATTAAGGCTTTGTTGATTTGATGCAGCCACTTAAAGAATTGATGCTTGAAACTTTTACTGGCATGCTTTCAATTCACTTTGATGCTTCCTTAATCAGTTGAATTGTTCATGGCTGCTTCAAATACGTCTAGCTCGAATGTTAAAATGGTATATGATTTTCTTGTTTGATTTTGAATTTGCTCGACTTCGATTCGAGTTATATATTTGTTTGTGATTTAGTTGCTTGCTCTCTTATTTCGCTTGAACTCGAATCGATACATTTGCCGATGATGATTTTTGGGTATTTATAGGGTTCGAATCCCTTAATTTTCGTTAGTATAATTTTGTTTGAATTCTTCAGTGAATTTTTTTTCTGCGTTGATTTTTGATCATGCGACTGTGGTGATTCTGACTTATTCATTAGATACGAGTTACTCCATATATTTAGGATGAATTTGAATCTACTCCGTTCTTCACTGCTATGACTTTGGCATCGTTCGATTTTTACTTGGAATTATATATCATTGATATTTTTATTCTCTCTTTCTATCACCTTTCCATTTATCCGCATCCCTTTATTTTTATTTTTATTTCAAACCCACAATCATATTTTTTGTTGTGGAACAATTCCAGTTGAATCGAATTTGATCCATGAATCTAAGAAATAGTGAGAATTCTTGATCTCACTCAATATATCTCTCAATTCGAAGATCCAGGATTTGAATTGATATTGTTTCGTTGATTCCTCCTAAAGATTTTCATTGATTCCTCCTAAAGATTTCATTTCAATTTAAATTTGGGCAGATTTAGCAACTGCGCCGAGGAATAAAAAAGAAGCACAAAGAGTAATAAATAAAGAATTTACTCCATTATTATGAATTAATTTAGTAACTATTTCGAACAAATCTCAAAATTCTAAACTACCCGTTATCCAATAAAATCTCGAATTAATTTAGTTTGAGTTAGTTCCATTCATTACTGCCAACGACTTGTTTAATATTTCATTCGCTGTTCCATATGACCTCTGATTGAATTTTATCTCGGCCTTGACTTTCTTAATACACTGTACACGTGACTATGTCCAAAGCTCTGTTGTATATATTCATGTCTAAAGCATTGTGATTTTGTTCTGGTTGGAGTCTTCATGTGTCTGCACTTTGTTATTGCAGTCTTGTTCCATGTTATTCTGGTTCCATATTGAATGAAGGTTGCACTTGAAGTCTAAATGCATGTTGTATGTTGGTGTCATGTTGCAGTTGGTTCGAGTTGGATTATGTATTGTTGTTTTGATGTTGTTATGTGGTTGTTCAGTTGTGTTTTCATGTGTGCTGGTTTGCTTTGTTTTCAGTTCTGGTGCACATGTCTGAATCTCTGGTTTTCACTACACATGTATATATATGTTCACACATGCATCCATTTATGTTGTGTACTTCATTTTGGTTGCTGTTTTGCATTGTTGTCATGTGACCAGTACTGTTCCATTGCTACATTTGTAAACTTGGAATTTTCTTCTAGTGTTTTCATGTGACTGGTCATATGCATTTGAGTTTTGTTGGTCTTCATAACTATATACATATATACATACATGTATATATATATATGTGTGTGTGCTCTGACCAGTTCCTTGAACTTGTCTGGTTTTTGGGTTATGATGATTTGGTCGAGATTGGTTTTTGAACGAAGTCTTGTTGCATTGATTCTTTGGGCTGCATGCTCCACTGTTCATGTTATGTTTGTATATTTCTGGTTTCACTTGAACTTCATCTTGATTTTGGAATTTGTCTACACTTGACACTTTGTACATATGGTGGTCTGGATTCATTGATGTGTTGAGCCTAATCATGTACATTTGAGTCCCGATGCTGTTGACCTTGTTTGTGTTCTTGTAGTCATGTGGTTATTGCTTCTTCACTGTGATCATGTGTGTCTTCACTAGTTCACTGTCACTATTTCTACATGTTGATTCCACTGGCTTGTTGTCATGTGTGCTTGTACCTCAGTGATGGATTGCTTTTGTTCCACTGGCTTGACATGCTCTCTACATATTCATATACTTTTGAACATGTTCACTTTGAGCTTGTGCCTGCACCTGACCATGCCATTTTAAAATCTGGATGTTTCGATGACCTTGTCTGGTCTGGTTGATTTGATTTGATGTGACCATGATATGTGTATGCATATATGTATGGTGCATTTGAAACTCCGTGACTTTGTTTTGATCGAGAGTTATATGCACTTGAGTTGAATCCATCTAATAGCTCGGGTTTGACTTTGTGCTCACCTGTCCCTGCAGTTTTATCAAGTGTATATCGGTATGCACGGCCTTGTGGCTTGTACAGTGATACACTGTGCATGTCACAAGTTGTTCGTGTATGATGAATTCAAAAGAAATGACGACAAACAACCCAAATAACTGAGGCAAATAAAATTTCAAACACACAATTTTATTATACACTGCAAAATATTTCTTTTTCAATTTTACCGCGTTAGTGTATTTTGCAGATAATTCAGATGCTGGATTCAATCTGGAATAGAGTTGAAGATAAATATGAGTGAATGAGTGATATGTAGTGAGGTCAACATTGTAAATTGAAATTTGTGATGTAATCGAAATTGTAATGTAATTGAAATTGTGTATATATAATAAGAGCTTAAATTTGTACTATTCAAAATTGTAATAAAATATTTGTTTGAATATTTGTTTGAATTTAAATTCTGTGTTATTTATTTTATTCAACAAATATTTATTTAATTATGTGAAAAATAAAATAGTACAATAACAAATACATTTAAATGAATATACATATGTTTATTATCATCAAACAAAAATCATATACTAGCATATTCAACAATCTCCCCCTTTTGATTATAACAAACATATATTTAAGATTTTGAATTTATTAAATGTATTTTGTCATTGATGAACCCTATTTGCTCCCCCTATTTGAATGCTCCCTCTCTACAACAAAGCTCCCCCTTCATATATGCATGAAAATAAATAAAAATATGCAAAAGAACCTATATGGGAAAAATAAAACATTTGAACTTTATTTGCCAAAACATCTAATTTTTTCAATCACCCTTCCAAGCTTTCCTAAATCTCCGGATCTAATCCCTGTTTCCTGTATTTCCACTTTGACTCCCTATTTGGATTCATATATAACATATACATACAAATCTATTAGAATTTTGAATTAGAAAGGAGAAATTTAGGTTGATTTAAATTTCAAATCTGAATTTACAGTTTACCTTGGTTGTAGCGACTTGATTTGAACCTATTCTCTATCTCTATCTCTATCATCTTCTAAAATCCTCCAGTGGTAAATACGTGCAAACTAGACTATTTCTATTAATTTAGAGTTTTGGAGAAGAAGAGAAAATGGCAGAGCTTCTGCATCCATTAGAAAATTATGAGTTGGAAGTGTGGGTCTGGGTCTATATTTATAGGGGTTCAAACCAATGCCAAACGTTCAATTGAATCGTATTGAATCCGGCCCATTTAGAAAAAGCTATAGTTAACAATACACAGGTTGACCGCTTGTTTCCTTTGGTCGATCGCTGTCGGTCAACCTAGATGCATCCATAGTTGACCTATGATGTGTTAATTTAACATCATTCGATCTTTTTTTAATTTATTTACGTTTGTTTATTAAATCGTTGGTTTCCTTCCTTATTAACGCTAATTGCTATAATTTGTTTCTCCTTAGCTATATTCTCTAAGGTATAATTTTTTTATTAACCTTTCTTAACATTTAAGTTTCCGTTAACATCGATTGATTTTATTACCATATTACATATATAATTATTTTCGACGCCAAATCTTCAAATGTTAATAACTTTTTCGTTTGAACTCCGATTGGAAAAGTTTATATATAAAGTTGATGAGAAAATCGCCACGAACCCAACGGTGTAAGTTTTGTAGCCAAATTCTGAAAATTACGAAAGTTACATTTTTCACTATTTACTGATTAATTTTCTATTTAAATTAATTATCTCAAAAATCATGTATCACACTAAAGTAATACACATAGCATCCCATACAAAATATATCCATATATACACATATGAGGTAAACTGAAACTATCGAAAATAGTTTATCCCCATGCTAGCACCCATGTCCAAGATCAACGAGTCCGGGTACCTGTAGAGTCTCGGTTTGACCTGAATATTATGAAAATAAACGGGTCAGACTATATCTTATTTAAAGGTATGAGAATAATATATCACAATAATATATGACAACACATAATTACAGGGACATATAGAATATACCAATCCGAGTTAATCCAGAAAGATATATCACAAAATAATCATCATTTCATAAAACACTCAAGTCTATCATAGACTATCATATGCAAATATGGTGACTCACATATGCCCATTTCAAATTAGTGGAACTAAAATAAATCCATATAAGGATATCTCTAAATTAAAGGTATCGTCCCTTCCTGAACAAATCACAGAAGTACGGTCCTCTTTAGGACAAATCACAAAAAACACGATGTAGCTAGTAGAAAGCTACTAATAATTGCATATCTCTTCTTAGGCAGCATGAAATCACGATGTAACCACTAGTAAGCTACTAAATGCATAAGCATGAAATCATGATGTAGCCACTAGTAAGCTAATAAATGCATATGGTGATACCGTGATAGCCAGTCACCCATAAAAGCCTATGGCGACCAGCAATTGACTTCCAAGAAAAGATAGCATCCCAAAATCATCTAGCAAGTTACCATGATTACAAACGATCAACTGGATCGTCAAAATCAAACGATCATCGTGATCATCAAAAATCACAAGTTATACTTTTCTTAGGGATTAACCAGCCCATATAGCCAAACAACCTAAGATAATACAACTCTAAAGTGTTTAGTAATTACCAAAATTTCACTAAATGTCCCATACCACCTAATGATATTTAAGTATTTACTTAAAGCTAGTGAATTCCACTCACTCGAATATTCTACACAGCAAGTATTATAATTAATCGATTAAGTGATACCGAATGTCCCATATCACTCGGTACTATTAAATTGTTTAATTATATTTCTCTTTCCATAGAAAGAAGAATTTGTTGTAAATCAATATTTTAAGGAAATATGAATATTTATTTATAAAACATATATTTTATTTTTAAAATATAATTATGAAATTTCCAAAGCCTAAATCAGTATTCCTTTGAAATATTAATAAATATTCCACAAATCATTTTCAAAACTTGTAATTATTTCTCGAAAGAATTCTATATTCAAAGGCTTTTG
This sequence comes from Allium fistulosum, assembly GCA_030737815.1. Classification (NCBI taxonomy): domain Eukaryota; kingdom Viridiplantae; phylum Streptophyta; class Magnoliopsida; order Asparagales; family Amaryllidaceae; genus Allium; species Allium fistulosum. Next base: position 907,380,753 of record CM060908.1, read on the forward strand.
AACTCTTTCAAAATCATTTAAACAGCTTTTATAACTGAAATCACTTAAAATTGAAATTATGAATTTCATAATAGCTTTTATAAAATAATACCATATTTTATCTTTTACCTATAAAACATTTCTAAAATTATAATATACTTATAGTGGTAAATTTGAAAAGGTTTTGCGAAAAATATTACTTATCTTTAAAAGCTTTGAATAGAAATTTTGAAATATGAAATAAGTTAAGAATATAATATAATTTAACTATATTCTATAAACTAAATTCCAATTCGGATCAAAATTGATAAAACTTTAGTTTAAAAATCTTTTAAAAACATTTAAACAATTCAAATAATAAACCCATCAAGAACGCAACTTTTAGAGCCAATGTCGCTTTATAAAATATCATTCCATAATATGAAATTAGTTAGTGATCTGAGTTGCTTTCCAACAACTCCGGCCACACAAACAATGTAGAAATATCATATAATCTTGTAATAAAAAATGAAATGACATTTAATGGTTCTCGACATACATGTGATTTCATAACCAACCATCGAATCGAATTTAATATTTCAACACACAATTCAACCAATTCAATGCCAAAACAATTCAAAACATAGCATGCAATTTTATTTCAGTCAAATCAACCATTCATAACCAAAGATTATTGGAATTCCTAATCGAGACAAGGCATGCAAAAAGGGATATAATTATTTTGGATATAGATGTGTGAGTTAAATAGAATAGCTCATCGAATTAAGGAGAAAAAAACCACTCACTCGAACTTAGCTTCCATTTCAAGTTCAATGACCAACCCCTGGTGCCTGCACACAGCTAACAACTCTCCTGCCTTTGCCTCCGCTCATATCATCACCCACCAGAGCTTGCACGTCGTCCCCACTGGCCAACCATTAATCTTATCGGCTACATTCACCACACGCGCAAGCACCTCCTTCAAGATGCTAGCACCCACATCACAATTAAGCCCCTCGACACAACCAGCTACCATCGTGACTACCCTTTCCCTCTCCACCACCATCCCATGCAACACCATGCCCCCTCCTTGAAGTTGCCTTCATTCCTCGATAGCACAGACCGCATTTTTTTTCTTCTCGTATGTAGATGAATTGAGGAAAGGGATTTTGAGGAGTAGGGTTACGGGCAGGAAGTAGTTAGAAAAAGGAAATGGGTTTGCCAGTGGAAAATAAATGGAGAGTGAGGGCTGGTGTTATTTGGGATTGAATATAGTCTGAGCCTTGTTTAAATGAATTAATTTTTTTTCTTTATTGCAATTCCTAGTGGGCTCAAATGAACGATTGCTTAAAATAAGATTAGGAAAGGCATAGAGTTATGGAAATGGATTAGAAGATGCTTAGGTAAATGGGTATTTGAGTGGTTTCATTAACTAAGATGGGCTTCAAAAAGGCTCAACGCCCAAACAATATTTCATAGCCTAAAACTAAAATTCAACAATTAATTGTAAGCCAATTTCCATTCAAATTCAGATTTTCCAAAATTTAAAAATTAAAATTTAATTTCAATTGATAGTAATATTTCAATTTTAAATAAATCTCCTTTAAGAAATGATAAAACTTGTTTTATTAATATTTTAATCAATTATTCTAACCAGATTTAATTACTTAATTAAATCTTAAAATCCAATTAAAATTTATTTGTCATTTATCAATTAAGAAAATTATTAATAGGGTTGTTACACCAAGAGTACCATAAAAGAATTTAATGAATGCATCTGAAATACCATCAACAGTGTTTCTCACTTTTCCTTCCTTGTCCTCTATTATACTGATATTGCATTTAGATTGCCTGGATTTTAGAGTCTGGTGGAAGTAATTTGTATTCTTTTCTCCCATGCTCTCATTATCATCCCTACCAGATATAGTTTTACTCCAAGCCCTATGGAGTTTCTTAAACATTTAAGCTTTTGTTGTAGTATGAACATTATATTACCAAGGAATATAGTATTTCAAACCTGCTTTGGAAAAAGCTGAAAATCCATATGAATAAACCAAAAGTTAAAATTTTTAAAATATGAGAACCTGTCATTTTTAACCTTTAACCATTTGAGTATCAAGGGGGAGTGGTCAGAGACAATTTGGGGGCTGTAATAGAGGTTAGGTTTCTCCATAAAGAAAAGGCTTGTTGGTCGAACAAATAGTGGTCAAGTTTACAGTGGGTTATATCACTAGCGAGATCCTTATTGTTCCAGGAAAAGTTTGGACTAAATGAAAGGATGTGCATTACATTGGAGGCTTGAATAGATTGGGCTAAAGGGGAGATCAGGCTTAAACATAATGGATTTCCTCCTTGCTTTTAAGAAGCAAGATTCATACACTTGAAATCTCCCAAGCTTAACCAATGGAAGTTTTAATTGAAAGAAGGAAGAATATTTATTAGATTCTGTCTTTTGGCAATGGAGTTGAAAACATATATGAAGGTGATAATAAAGTGAGCAATAGAAGGAATATTCAAAATTTTAAATTGGATGCATTATTCAACTTCAAAGGTTTTGGATAGTGTAAATGTGTTAAAATCCCAAACCACTAGGATTCTGCTATAAGGAGCAAAAAGCAGATTATGATCATATTGCCAGGATGGTGCAAAGAATTGCACTGCTTGGTTCACCTTATTAATATCTAACTTCGTTTTTGAAATGGTCTGAAGTTTCAAATTGTGTTCAAAGATGATATTTTTTTAAATTCCTTTTGCATGCTAATTAGGTTAGCACCTCTTATGTTCCGAGCTGCAATATTATCAACTGAAATTAGAGTTTGAGAGTTTGACGAGGCGAGCAACAAGCCTTGTAGGACTCTTGGATGATCTTGGAGTAATACTTTTGTCTAAGGCAGCTGTTTGTAATGCAGTTTCCTCCCTTCAAAATTCAATGCTATTGTCAAGGTCTATGTTCATTTCTCTTTCAGCAAGGCTAGAAGTATCAAATGATTTGCTTTTGTTTAAACTTCTATTTTTCTTGATAGTGGAAGGTGAAAGGTTTGAGCCAGGGTATGAAATAATAGGAAGGGCTAGAGAAGGAGACATATTAGGTTATGGTAAAATTATAAAGGAATGGGCATAATGGGAGCAAGGACTTGCTTTGTTGCAAACTATAATATTAGATTTGGCTGTTTCAAGAATGTAGTGTAGAGAAACATCTGATTCTGTAACAATGGAAGGAGTTTCATTAGAAGTACGAGGTTGAAAATTAGGAGAAATTATGCAATTTGAAGGTTCTTTGGATGGTGAAATAGAAGTAACAAAAGTAGGTATTAAGGCTTGCTTGGAAGGAGTTTCCCGAGCAGTAGGAGAGATTAAAAAGGTTGATGGTTCTTTGGATGGTGTAGTGGAAGGAACAAAGGAAGTTGAATTGGCATGTTTGGGAGGAGTTGCATGATTAATGCCATGCTCATGTAGAAGTGGTTTATTATCTATCACATCGGAGAAGTCATGAAGCAATTGAAATTAGTTGGATGTAGCTATGTTGTTACTTCTATCAAGTTTTTGCATGGTTTCATAAGAATGTGGGATATTTGCATGAGTGGTTGCACGAGAATCATTTGATTGTATGGGTACAAAGGCAGCAACATTAAAAAGAAGCGCATTAACTTTTGAGGCAAGATTCTAACGTATACGATGATTGGTTATTTCATTTTCTTCATCTACATCTATTGCATGGAAATTTTTTCCTTGATCAGAAAGCATCTCTTTCATGACAACTATCTTTGCAACACCTGGCAACAATTGAAAATTATGGGATTCAATAGTCTTAATACTTATGAGATCGGACTCAATTTGTTTGGTCATGCCGCTCTACTCACTTTCTTTATTGTTAAGAGCAGTTAAAGGGATTTCACAAGTTATTTTAGGCTTGTCACAATTTGCCTTACTTAAATTTTTATTTTTAGCTTTTTTCTTCGCCCATATTTGTTTACTTTGTGTTTTGAAGGCTGGCATAACTACTTAAGACTTATGTTCCACTATATTTCTATCAACATTCTACTTGTCATTGTGTTTCACTCAATTAGCAGTGGAATGACCAAATTCTTTACATTTTGTACATATTAAGGGTCTCTACGCATATTCTAATTTCACACAAGTACAAATACCACCATCTTCCCCTACATTAATAATGAGAGGAAGTTCCTTGTCCGAAGCAACTTCAATGAGACATTTAGCAAATTCAAACCTTTTTGGTCTTTCCATCAATTCATCAAAGTAAACCAAGGTACCTAAGTGGCATGCTAACCAGTTGATTCGAAGAAGAGTCCAAATAATTAAGGGGATCTTATAGAAGTGTGCCATACGGGAACACTTTAACTTCAGCTTGTGGACTACCAAAACTTCCATGCATAATTGTAAACATCCCCCCTTATAAATATAGGGTCAATCCAAGGAATCTTATTTTTATCCTCTTCACATGAGAAGTTTAAATAAAATGTAGTTCTATTAGACTTAACATCAAACTTACCCTTTAAGATTCCAAACTTTTTTCAAATGTAGAATTCATGTCGTATATGATAGTTTTCCTCCAATGAAAAAACCAACGAGATATTTCTACCAATAAGAGATACCAGCATCCCTTACCTCAGAAGGTGGATTCAGGGGAGACCCATTGTAGGTAAGGTTAAAATGACATAGAATGAAGCATCGAGCATTATGCAGTTTGGCTTTAAAGAGGGAAGACCAATAACCTCCACTATTATTATTAAGGTTGACACGTTCATAAGGAACAACAAGGAGGACAACAGAGGAGCCTAGAGTGACACCAGGCGGCTAAAAGGAGGAGCATGGACTAGGTAAGGGTGGAGGGATTGGAATAGGTGGCTGGGAAGGATCAGTAGGGGCATGGTTGGGAGGGAGAGAAAGGACGTTGGAAGAAGTTGAGCTGAAAGGTGGAAAGGATGAGGGGGGCATGGGCAAGGTCACCATTGACATGTATATTATACTTACATATATAAATACATATGATAAATTCACATCGCATCGCAGATATAAATGCCTAAGTGTACACGTGTTTTAAACATACTATAATATATGTAAATGGTTTGTATACATATATTATTAGTACCCCGTATATATAGTACAGACATATATGTGTGTATATTATGTATTACCCCCCCCCCCCCACATACACTCACACATGGCAAGGATTGACTATACTTCATCCCCTTTGATTTCAACAACATGTTCCCATTGAAATAATAGAATAAAGTGACAGAAGAGAGAAAATACAATTATTTAAATGAGAACATGCGGTTGAAATCATGGGGATTAAATATGTAGCCAAAATAAGGGGTAGTCGATCCTTGCATATATATATATATATATATATATATATATATATAGACACACATATACATACATATATACATATCTCTGTATGTGTTGTATATGTATGTATGTATGTATAAAATTATTATTATTATTATTATTATATAATTGGATTAAAATCAATGTCAAATAAAGTTTCTTTTTAATCTATTTCATGGCAGCAGCTACCTTACCTCCACCCCTTACTTCCATCTTTTCATCATCCCCTTCCCATACTACCACTCCCCATCACCTCCTAGACCTGCCCAAACCCCCCTCCTCCTCTGCCCGAACCTAAATCACCTCATCCTCCCCTGCCCTCTCCATCCATCTTTGTTCCTTTCATCTCCTCTTCATCTCCCTCCTCTCTTCCTAATGCTACCTCCTCTTTTCCTCTTTCCAATGTCATATATCAATAGAAGTTGACTTCTCTATTCAAGAACAAGCCATGTAATGCAGGAAAGTACATCCCTCTTGATATGAAACCTAACTCCTCTTCATCTCCCCATACTACCACTCCCCTGTCACCTCCTAGACCTGCCCCCAAACCCCCCTCCTCCTCCTCTGCCCGAACCTGACCCACCTCCTCCTCCTCTGCCCTCTCCATCCATCTTTGTTCCTCCCCTCTCCTCTTCATCTCCCTCCTCTCTTCCTAATGCAACCTTCTCTGTTCCTCTTTCCAATGGCATATATCAATAGAAGTTGACTTCTCTATTCAAGAACAAGCCACGTAATGTAGGGAAGTACATCCCTCTTGATATGAAACCTAACTACTTTGGTGATAACTAGTTCCATCTTCTGATGTTGTTGCTGTAGGCTCCTAGGTGTGGAGTGAGTTCCTGGTAGGGTTCTTTCTTGATAAGCCACTGTCTTACACTGCAGTGGTTCAAACTCTAAAAAAATCTAGAGACTAAAGGGTTCTATCAAAGTTAGGTCTGATGGCTTTGACTTCCTGTTCTTATTGTCTTGTGAAGAAGACAAAAGTAGGATTTTTCAAGGAGATCCGATTATAATGTGCAATAAGCTATTCATTGTTAAGCCTTGGGATCCCACTGGTAGGAATGTCTGTGGTAGCATCTCCTATGTTCCTGTCTGGGTACAACTTTATAATATACCCATTTTTGCTTGGTCACACTTAAGCATAAACTGGCCGGCTAGAGTAGGATTGAGAAACCATTGTGTATGGATGAGTCAACTAAGAGGCTTGAGAGGCTAGACTATGAAAAATGTATGATAGAAGTTAATCCAGAAAAAGAGCTTGTTGATAGCTTTTCTGTTCAACTAGTAGATGGAGGAACTCAAAAAATTGAGGTTGAGTATCTCTGGAAACCTAACATATGTACTAAACGTAAGATTTTTGGGCATTGTATTCAAAACTGTAACAAGACTGATGATCAGGGTGAGCAGCCAGAGGTGAAGGAAGATACTAGCATAAAAAATATGAATAACAAGACAACTAGTAGGAAAAATCAGAAGCGGCAGGTGATTAATAAGTCAAAGAAAAAGAGAGTTAATGTCCAAGATGTTGGAACTGCTGGTGAATCAAGTCATAGAAATAATGTTGAAATGGTAGGAGATGACAAAGTAATTAAGGATGCGGAGATTATAGGTGAAAGGCAAGGCTGTGAGGTGAATACAATCCAAGAATCCACTATGGTTTTGGAGAAAGTGATTGAGGAAAACCTATTCTCAACTAGTAACAAGTTTCAATTATTAGATAATTTGGTTGAAACAGAGGACTTGGTAGATGATGGCCATGTGCATGATGTTACTAATACTTGTGATATGCAAACAGTAAAGGATAATATGATAAATAGAAAGGAAGCCTCCTTGGTTGAATTTAATTCTATTACCAATGAATCTGTAGCAGTTAGCACTGATACACTTTATACTGATGATGCCTCCATGTTCGAAAATTATGTTTCCTCTCCCTATAAAGATTGTGTATATGTCTCTTCATTGGAAGTAGATGCAACAATAAATGCACATTCTATGCATGTGCATGAGAAAATCGAAAACCATATCATTAACACTTCCACTCTTGACTCTACTACTTCTCCCAATGGCCTTATGCATGATATAAACATCAACCAGAATAATTTTGGCCCAATTAAACAAATCATTACTGCATGGGTGCATGCAAACATATCTTTAATTCCATTATCTACTCTTTCTAATGAAACCCTTAACCAAACTCTTGCACTGCAACCTACCTCATCTTTTTTAGCCTCTACTTCAAAAGCTCCTTTTGATTACATCATTCCTCCATCCGCCTGGAAAGACCCTCCTCCCTTCTCCACTATCTCATCTACATCTCCTCAACCTTTCCTTATCACCGACCCTTCATCTCTTTTTAAAATTTTGCTTGTTCATCTGTCTTTGGTAACAAAAAGAAAAACCTCAAGATAGGCAAATCACAAGATATTGATTTAAATGTTAGTGCTAAAACCCCTTCAACGCCCACAATCACTGAGACCAAAGAATACAATACTCCTGTAACAAGGAGTAGTAATAATAAGCTTCTCATTAGTCAAGAGTTTACTCAACGATACAAAACTTCGTAGCGTGGAACATTAGAGGGGCGCATTATGATATTAAGCTTGATCAATGCAAGGAACTCATTCAAACTCACAACCTCAAACTCCTTTGCTATTCTAGAAACTAAAGTTAACTCTCCCCTGACTATTAGAGTAGCCAAATACATTAATCCTTCATGGTTGTTGTTTCATAATCATTATGAGGCACATATGGTAGGAAAATGGTCATTCATGACCCCCCAAGTCCACACCCTTACCCTAATTCTTGCCACTAACTAATTCATTATCATATTCATCACTGCCCTTCTTCTGCCTCTTTCTACATTTCAATTATCTATGCAAATAATTCCTCTCTTCAAGACAATCACTCTTTGGACTCCTTTCCTCCTTTAGATAAGACTCTCATCCTTTAATAGCAATAGGTGACTTCAACTGCTCTTTGGGATTATCTGATAGACATGATGACAATGCTTTGTCCTTAACTGAAATTAAGCCCCTCAACAATGTTATTAAGACCTCCTATTTAATAGAAATTAAAACAGCTGTGCTCAGTTCTCATGGAATGACAGTAGAAGGAATAGCACTAGGACTTTCTCCAAAATTGAATTTGCTTTCTACAACCAAACATCCTTGAGTACCTGGCCTAACATGCTCAACTTCCTACCTATGCCTTCCTATCCGATCACTCCCCACAAATCATATCCTCTGGTGTTGCTGCTATGAAAGGAAAATCAAAATTTAAAGTTTTTTAATGCCTGGATTAATGATCCTGAATTTCATGATATTGTGAAGCAAGCTTGGTCTAATAAATTTTTTGGCAACCCCATGTTTATTTTCCAGATAAAGTTAAAAGCTACTAAAGAAGCTTTGAAGTCATGGTCCAAGAGCAAGTTTGGGAGGGCCAGTTCATTATCAGCAATTTTGAGAGATAAGCTTGAGAATGCATAAAGCTCTATGCTCCATCACATAGATGACCCAGCTATCTCTGAACTTGGAGCTACTATATCATCTCAGTTCAATGAGGCCTTGCGCTTAGAAGAAATTATGCTTAAGGAAAAGTTGAGGATGAAATGGTATGCAGATGGGATAGAAACATAGAATTTTTCCGTTCTTCACTGAAGTCTAAGCATGCTAGATAGAATATAAATGTTGTTTTTAACCAAGACGGTGAGTTTCATTTTAATCCTAAAATTGATGAGTTGTTTCTTACTTATTTCAGGGATTTGCATGGTAATTCATCTAACTTTATCCTTGACTTAGAAGCACTTGAGAGAACATTTCTCTTCCTATAATAAATTCCCAGGACTTCAACTTACTTAGCACTACGGTAACTAATACTGAGATCAAAAAAGCATTCTTTTCCATGAATCATAAATCTTGCGAGGGGCCAGATGGATTCAATGTGGTCTTTTTCACTTCATGCTAGAGTCTTATAGAGTAGGACATATATAAAGCAGTCCAGAATTTTTTCAATAATTGTAAAATGGTAATTTCTATCAATGCTACAAATATTGCACTGATACCAAAAGTAAAACATGTTGAGTTTGTTCATCAATTTCATCCTATAGCTTGTTGTAATACTATATACAAGCACCTCTCCAAAATCATAGCCTTTAGACTGAAGTCTGTCCTATACCTAATTTAATATCACATAACCAAGCTACCTTCTTACCATCTAAGAGCATATTAGATAATGCTTTACTGTCCTGTGAATTTCTAAAAGGGTACGATAATTCTCAAATATCCTCCAGGGCCATGTTGTTTGACACTACAAAGGCCTTTGATTTTCTACATTGGGACTCCATAGTTAGGATTGTGGCCTTGATGAACTTTCCTAAACACATTGTAGCATGGATATATACCTGTATTTCAACTGTCGGGTTTTCACTAATAGTTAACGGCTCCAATGTTGCGTATTTCCGAATTTGACAGGGTATAAGATAGGGAGACCATGTGTCTACCTACCTTTTTATCATTGTTATGGAAGTCTTGAATCAAATTTTCAATTGGTTATGAATGGATATACAAATTACACCCCAAGTGCAAGGACCCTCTAATAACATCCCTGATGTTTGCTGATGACTTGGTTGTGTTTACCAAGCCTAAAATGTCCTCAATTATTGCTATTTTAAGTGGCCTCGACCTCTTCTATAGGATCACAGGCCTTAAAGTTAATCACTCCGAATCGAATATCCTAGTTGTTGGGGTCAATTAACTTCAATATCATGCTATTCTTTAGGCCACCTCCTTACAACCAAGAAATGATACTCATAATTACTTAGGCATTCTTCTAGCTTCATCCAGGATAACCAAAATACAATGTATGCCTCTTTATGAAAAGATCCTTGCTATAATGGACAATTTGGTTAACAGGCAGCTTAGTTAACCATGAAGACTTTCTCTAATTAAATCTGTTATTTTCTCCATGACTATTTATTGGTCAAAGACATTTATTCTCCCTGTTAGGTTAATCAAAATGAAAAGAAGTGCCATGATAAAATTCTTTTAGAATGTTTCCATTAACTTAAATAAATTAGTTCCTTGTTTGTTCAGTAAGCTGAGTTGCATAAATCAAAGGGGGGCCTTGGCATCAAAAATCTACTGCTATGGAATAGAGATGCTTTTGTCAAACACCTTGACGACTTATTGTGCAGGAAGGACAATATATGGGTGAAATGTTCAGTCATGTTCATCTTGGGTAGAAAAAACTTATGGCATATTCATACCCCATAAAATAGCGGCTAGACAAGGAGGAACATTCTGAAGCTTAAAGAAGTCATGCTTCTTGAAATTATATATGAAGTAGCAAAAGGGGAGCTGTTAGCTTCTAGCATGATCCATGGATGAAACTTGGCTTTATTCTAAGCCATCATCTAACTATCAGCAAATTCAATAGTCTCGGATTAATGGAGAAGCTAAGGCTGCATACAGTTACCTTACTCTAGAAACTAAGTAATCGGACTGCTTTGGTCTCATTTTTAGGGAAAGTATCGCCCACTGGTTGACAGTGGTGGTGTCAAATGGACAGTCAAGGGAACCAGCTCTAAGATCACTGATGTGTACATGTCCATTGCTAAACATGTCTCTGTCTTAGATTTCAGCTGGTACAAAAGAATTTGGTTGAATCATAACAATGAAAAAGAAAATTTATTGCTCTAAAAGGTAGTTAGAAATGCTCTGCATATCAAAGCCAAGATATATCACAGAGGCTTAATCGTTGATTGTATATGTTCGTTTTGCAATGCTACCGTTGATGACACTTTGCACATCTTTTTCAACTACCCTTTTGTTTTTAACTCTGGCATTTCATCATGTTAAAATTGGGTAGAAATATTGAGGCCAGGGTTAGTGCTATTGAATGGTCATTGATTTATAAAGCTACTCGTTGGAGAAGTATGTCAACCTATGCTCTGTTGTTTATACTAAAGGTTTTTGTGAAAGTTATATGGTATGAGAGAAATACTATTATTTTTCAAGGAAAGAGAAACTTGGCTCTCCAACTTCAACATATTTTGATGCATGAAATAAAGAATGGAATAGCCAGGTCAAATTTTGTTTTTGACCCTGATATTCTAGCTTCTTTGCATGGATTTCTATTCGTATTGTTTTTCTTTCTTGTATTTTGTCAGTTCTCCTTTGTGCATTGCTATGCCTTATAGCCATTGTATATTTTTTTTCCTTCTTTTGAACCCTTCCAAAGCTTGTTTGACTAAGGTTTTGTTTTTTTTTGTAATTCTCGGGCATTTCAATAAACTGGTAGGGAGCCAGTTAACCCCAATGGCTGTGCCCAAAAAAAATTGGATTAAAAATTTATCTGACTAAGTAAAACATGTAAATCAGAACTAAAATCAATATTTGAAAATTTTGAATTTAAATTCAATTTTGACTAATTTAAAATATTTTACATTTAAATTATTAAATCAAATGAGACTATTTCAATATTTTGAAAATCATAGAGTTGAAACAAATATCTAAAAGTTGGCTAATTCAAATGTATTAATTTTAATATATATATATATATATATATATATATATATATATATAATGTATGTGTGCGTGCATGCATGTAATACTAATTTTAGCCTAATTAATAATAAATGTTATACATAATATAAATTTATATACAATAAGTAATATAATTAATAATAAAATTATTTTAGCATATTATTTTCAATTTCAAAGCTGTGAGCAAATTGATTTTTTTATTAAAACCAAAAATAAATAAAGTACTAATTTAACCTAAAATTAATTAAATCCACTTATGTTCATAAAATCTAATTTAAAATTTATAAATATTTTATGAAAAAATATTAATGTTATAAGTGTGAGTGTGTGTGTGTGTATTATTTTATTCTGTTCATTTTCTATTTTATCATGTTACCTCCATGATTTTGCCATTCTAAACACCTCAATCTTGCATCTAGGATCTCATATCCTCTATTTGAGACACAACAATAGAAAGCTACCATGTTTGAGTTTGTATTTTGATGCTTGGATGAAGGGGAGTTCGGCCAAGATGATGATGGGGCGATAATGACTAGATGGCGGCTATGGAAGTGAGGTCCATGAGGAAATGAGTTTTGTCTAGGTTGGTATTTATATAAGGAAAAAAGAGAGAAATATCTACCCCCTTTTACTCAGTCTACCATATTAATTAAAACTAGATTGAAGACCAATTCCCCCTTATGGTTGGCCTCACCATGATCAAATCATGGGTAAAAATAGATTCAGCCCATTTAGTAACTGTTTATATTTTAAGGCGTGTTTAAATATAAATATTATATATATATATATTGATATCGTATATCAATATATGCACATATAACATTTATATATACATCCAAACAAGTACTAATGTCACTTAGAAAATTTCTAGGAGCCACCATGTGATCCCTACACTTCCAGTACCTAATATACCTAAGTGATGCGTTGTGGAAATGCCCGACCGATGTAGAACGATAGTCAAAAATATAAGTAAAGAGAAATCCAAACACAGAACCTGTAAAACATATCAAAACACATAGATAAAATATAGTGAAAATTAGGGTCACATCCCTAAAACCAAAAGTAATACACAAAAACTCCTTCCGTTCGAAACTTTATAAATCCGGTCGCTATTTTTGTTTCAGCTTAATTGTTTTCCATAAATACCCTCGTTTATTTGTCGCAGTTTTGTGATTGCAGCCAATATTTGAAATCTACGTTTCCATTTATCGATCTACTTTGTGAAATCATATTTTGTGGATAATTACATGAATAATTGTCGTAGTTTTCTTTTTTTTATCAATTACATGAATAATTGCTGCTAAGAATGCAACTATTTTGAATATTTGCAGAAATAAATGCAATATTTGAAAATAGTTGCAGAAATTGTACGCAATAGTTACAAAAATGTCTGCAACTATATGCAATAGTTGCAGATATTTCTGCAACTATTTGCAATAGTTGCATTTCTGCAACTATATGTAATAGTTGCAGAAATGTCTGCAACTATATGCAATAGTTGCAGACATTTCTGCAACTATACCATATAGTTGCAGAAATATCTACAATTTTTTGCAAATTTTGGAAATTTAAAAAAAAAATCGAAAATGTTCAATATTTGCTAAATTATCTGCAAATATTTGAAATAATTGCACCTTTAATACAAATATAAATTTTTGGTATCAACAATGGATCTCATTTTAAAGATCATAAAATTTGTGATTTTTTGGTGAAAGCGGTATGTTGATCCGGTTTTTGTAAATAAAGTTATACACGTTTGAAAAGTTAAAAACATAAAGGGTATTTGGGTCTTTTTGCGTGCGCGAATTTGAAAATAGGGAGCAGAAACGTAAGTGTTGGTTGTGAAGGATGTTTTCTCTATTTTAAAACTTGTTAGGGATGTGAGCCAAACTTACCCTAAAATATAATACAACAATATAGATGTAAAAAAAGTGAGATAATGATATAACCAACCGTAAATAAGAACATCAAAGTACATCAGATTCATAGACTATACAAAAACTGAAATAAAGAGTTTACACATCCCAAATCTCTATAATAAACTCTATAACTATTTCTAATAATACAAGTGTAGACATAGCTCCTCGGTACTGCATAATGGAATATAAGCGATAGTAAGCTCTAAATTATAGATATATGAAAGAGTAGCCTCTTGCTCGTACTCTGTACAACTCTATGCGCTATCCAAACCTACTATCCCTAATCTACCCATTTAAGAGTACCCGAGATACTAAGAATCAAAGCACAAAACCTCGGGCCAGACAACAGTCTGGTGTGAGCGATACATCATCTCAAAATACTATAAAATCATATATAGTAAATAAAGTATATGGTATGAATAATCATACCTAACCTATCCGTGCATCCAAAGTCAGCACATAAACGCAATATATGCTACACTGCCATCGCAAGTGGAAAATATGAGGTCTAGGGGCATCACACAACATACCAAGCACACAGTAAGTATAACATCCATTACAAAGCCTCATGTCTCTCACTCAAGTGCTTCAGATATATGATAAATCTCTCAGATGCTCAACTCATTACCCACACAAATGGCCAAGGACTGAATACACGCAGATGTCCATGGTTACATGCAAGCTACCCTGGGTACACGCAGACTACCCTATCCTACTCATGAGCATCATGACCTCATGTTCTAACCTATGAGCTATCACACAAAACTCATCCTTTCAGTCCATCACGAAATGTTATAGTTACTCACCATATTGAGTCGTCAAAGTCGTCGTACTTCGTTGGTTGCTATTCCAAGGTCATCTCAAGCTGTCCTAGGCTCATCCATTCTTACCACAAACCAGCTCCCAAGACCATCAAGTAACCCCAAGTCTTGCCCTAAAATACGTCTGTTCCATGCCCGAAGCTTCTACCTATCTCCGTGTGCCACTTCTGTTTGGTCTAGCCTACACCGAACCAAGGAAGGCTCCCCCAAAACCAAGCCAACTATGCATCACTGAATTGAGCCACTTTCCTTAAACCAGCTCCCATGTTCGACCACCAAATCCATCTCCACGCACAACCACCAAAATATGCTCACCACCAAACCGATCTTCGTGCTCGGCTACCAACCTAAGCTCAACACCGAACAGAATATCCTGCTCGGCCGCTGGTCCAACCCCTCCATCGAACTGACTTCCTTGCTCGGCCACTGCACCATTCCACCACCGAACAATTTCCTATGCCAAACCAACCAATGCCGAACCTAAATCCTATAGCCCCTTTACATTTCAACATCATGCTGATTTTATCACAACACTTAATGCTTCGATCCTCATACATCACCTATGCAACGATATGACCCCAATCACTCTAAAACCAATCCGTTGAAGCTCGGTTTCGCAGTTCCTAATTTTAAGTCGCTTCAATGAGCGTTAAACTATACAAGCATAAATGCAAACATAACACATACATCAATCAACATCTAAACATACTAGCACACAAACATACAACAATTCATTGCAAATCATCTTATAATATGTATTTATATAGCCTAACACACATCAAGGCAACCATACGTCAAATTAACATGATTAGAACACTTTGAAACATTTTAAATTCATTTTACCTCAAGTTTGACTTAGAAAATAATTCCAAAACATTAATTTCATTTTAAAAATGAGTTTAAAACATGCTAAAACATATAGATACATATATAATAAGGTGAGAGATGATAAATCACCCACCATAACCCTAAAAAGTGAAGATTTGCATGTAAATCGAGGTAAATCCGAGAATGAATAGCAAATATGAAATTTTCCCTCTATAAAAATTTGGTTTTTGAAGATTTCTAATGAATTCCCTTGCTAATCTAACTTTAATCTATGATTTAGACTTTGATTTGGAGGAAAAAAGAGAAGGTTTTGATTAAAGAATGGGTTAATGGAAGCTTAGATCTATTTAAGAAGGTGTAAAAGTGATTTGAGGATAATGGTTAAGCCCAATAAGGTCTCCAAACCTGAAATGGGTTAGTGGGATCACCCCAAACTTACTGATTACCCACTAAGCTGCTCCAAAAACTACCAATCTTCAAACAGTCACATCTCCTAGCCAAAAAGTCCAAATCGCTATTATGACCATTCTACGAAAAGAGAAACCATAATATCTTTCCATTGGAAGTGGTCTTTATTGCTAATTCGACTCCTATCAAAAGTTATCGCCGATACATGTTTAAGGGGTAAAATCGTCCGAAATTTTTTTTAAGATAGGAAATGTCACTAATAGGCATTTCTCAAAGTTATAGAGTCATACAACCTCATATGAATTAAAATATAATATTTTATGATCCTCTAATACGTAAAATACGGGTCATTACATACCCCATGTTTCCTGGAGATTGGGCCAGGCAACTTAGTACTCGGCATACCCACAGTTCGGCCCAACTGGATCGTTCGGCATCTCTTTGCAACCGTCATTCAGGAACGCTCGGCATCCAGGAGCGTTCGGCCAAAGGCATCGTTCGGCCAAAGACTCCGTTCGGCCAAAGGCATCGTTTGGCCGAAGACTTCGCTCGGCCAAAGGCATCGTTCGGCCAAAGACTTTGTTCGGCCAAAGGCATCGTTCGGCCGAAGACATCGTTCGGCCGAAGGCATCGTTCGGCCGAAGACTTCGTTCGGCCAAAGGCATCGTTCGGCCTAAGATATCGTTCGGCCAGAGACATCGTTCGGCCGAAGACCTCGTTCGGCATACCAAGGGCGTTCGGCAGTCAAAGATGGTTCAGCATTCTCCCCAGCATGACCGGTTTCGATTGTTACTCGGCCTACTCTTCCCACACAACAAACGCATCGTTCAGCATGAAGAGGATGGTTCGGCATTCGCCCGTTCGGCCTGTTCGGTTCGGCATACAGAGACCACTCCATTTGGGCCAAGGTGTTCGGCTGCCAGGCCCGCCAGGGAAATCCGACCCATCTTTGTCTATAAATAGAGAGGCAGGGGCACAGTGAAATGGACCTTCTTTCGGGAACACTGGGGAGACTCTGCCGCTTTCAAGACTCATCCTCTTTACTTAGCAATTGTATTCAAGGAGTTGGCAAACGGATTGTATCTATAATCAATTATCTAGTAAAGCAATAAAGATTAACCTCAAAGTGGACGTAGGCAGTTACGCCGAACCACTATAAATCTGGTGTTCTCGTCTTTGCATTCAATTTAGCATATTGTTCCTCGTTTAAATTTTCTTTCATCATTTATCTCTCTACACAATCTTTCTCAACGAGGTTAGTGACCAATTTTGGTGCTAACACTTTGGTGCTTTCATTGAGAGCTGAATTCTCAGACCTCAAGGATCTGCTTTGAAGCTACTAGATTGAATAAATCCCCCAAAGAAGATCTGATTCATTCGTAGGACGTCCGTTGATTCTACTCAGAGTTCATACCAATAACTCTACAATGGCAAGACCACGTACCAGATCAGCCTCTCATAATGTGGACGCCCACGAGACTGCTAGCATACAACAAGCAGGACCTAGCAATCAGCAAGCAATGCTAGGTGCAAGGACTACCACCCAGGACCAAATGCCGGTTGTCACCAGAATAGAGTTCAACGACTTGATGAGAGAACTCAGGGAAAGCAGGAGACAACTCGGAGAGCAGATGCAAGCTAACGCCAACCTCATGGCACAACTCACTCAACAACAGCATCAGAATGCTGGGGGCAATCCCGCTCCTTATTCTTCATCCGACAGCTCAACTTCGTCCGATGAACCTCCCCGGCGTAGACGCCGTAAAACTGAAACTACGCAGGCAGGCGCTGCTGTCCGAACAGCTGGAGACCGTGACCAGGCAGGAGCTGGAAACTTAGGAGCTGGAGTGTAGGTGGAGGCTGGAGGCCCGGATCGTCAAGATACTAATGATGTCGAACCTCAAGATGCACATTTGGCAGATCGCCAGCAGAGGAGGCATCAGCTTGATCAATCACGTAGAACAGACTCCAACCTTCCACCTTCCGTACAAACGCCAGACCTGACAGCCATGATCAGACAATTGATGAAAGAGAATCAAGGCTTATCAAACGATGATTGGGGAGTGTCAAGATGTCATACTCCATTCACAGACATTGTTCTACAGGCAGCGTACCCCAGGAAGTTCAATATGCCAACTATCTCGGCATATGAAGGAAAGACTGATCCCAGACAGCATGTCATGAGGTACGAATGGATGGTGGATTCAGCTAGAGCAAATAATGCAACCAAGTGTAGATGCTTTCCAATAATTCTATCTGGGATCGCTACTATGTGGTTCACCCAACTTCCTCCGCGGTCTGTATCCAGTTTCAAGGAGTTGGTGAAGAAGTTTATAGAACAGTTCAGGATACACACTACTCGTCCAAAGGACGTGATGTCTCTATCAAGTGTAATCCAGGCTCCTGGGGAGTCATTGAAGGAGTATTTACAGAGATTCCATGTTGCGGCAACTGAAGTCAGCAATCCCAATGATCATTCAATTCTTATGGCTGTGATGCGGCGTGGATCCGGATTCAGAGTTTGGAGACTGGCTAGTAGGAAAACCTCCGACTACGCTAGAGCGTTTTTACTCAAAGGCACATCAGTTCATAAGAAGAGAGGAAGCAAGGTGGGTAAGGCGAGATAAGGCACCGGGGCCTGTCCAAAAGTCCGTGAAAAGCAACATTGCTGTGAAGCAGTCCGGAGACAACTCGGGAAAAGTTCAAGTCAATGTCCAGAACAAGCCCGGGCAACCTAAGGAATCCGGAGGAAGAAATCAAGGGAAGAAGAGAGAAGCGGGGAAGTGGAAGCCGAGAATTCCAACCTACAACGAGTATACCCCGCTGAATGCGTCTCTTGAGAACATTTACCTATCAACCTGCAATACCTTTCAGTACAGAAAGCCGCGTCCAAAGGAGTCAACTGAAGAACAAAAGCGGACTGGGAAATACTGCCGCTTCCATGAGACTTATGGGCACAATACTAAAGAGTGCAGACACCTACACGATGCTATAGAGAAGTTGATTAGGCAGAAAAAGTTACAAGAGTTTGTGAAAAATCCGCAAGAAGGTGGGACTGGGAACATCCAATCCTGGTCGTGCACCAGCTCCACGTCATCCCGACGAGCCTGCTCGGACCGTGGGTAGACTAGTCATAAACACGATCATCGGCGGACCTCATCCCGTGGATAAGAACTGGCAAGAGATGGAGCGGTATGCTAGTTCCCTGAAGCACGCCGACTTTGAGTGTTGTTCCAACGTGGAGGACGGGACCCCTGCTAAGCAGCTGCGCATGATGACGGACGATATAGTATTCAGGAGCAGAGATGCTGACCAAGTGGAGGCTCCTACCATCGACCCGATGGTCATATCTGCGACAATCGGGCCGGCTTATGTAAAGAGAATTTTGATTGATTGTGGAAGTTCTGTCAATATCATCTTCAAGAAGGCTTATGATCAGATGAAGATAGAGACGAAGGATTTGAAGCCATCTAAGGCTCGTATACATGGCTTTAATGGCGCAACAACCGATGCAGTGGGATATGTTGAGTTGCTAGTTGAACTGGGACAAGGTGAGCGAAGGAGGGTGCGAATCCTACCTTTCATAGTTTTGGATGTAGATTCTCCATGCAATGTGTTTTTGGGCCGACCGGCCCTGGCGGAGTTCAGGGTAGCATTAGCCCCGTGGTGTTTGACTTTAAAATTTCCGACCGACAAAGGAGTAGGTGTTGTTCATGGCGACCAAGCGACCGGTCGTGCATGTTATGTGGCTGAGCTCCGAGAGGCCCATCGGAGGGAGAAAGGAAAGGTTGCGAACAATCCCGTTCGCATCCATAATACCGACAATTGACAAGTAATGCCCGAGCCCTGGCTCGGGCATAATTCTTGGATCTTCAGAGACATAGATCCGAGAGACGGCGATGAGAAACCCAGGGAAGAAAAGGCAGCGCCGGTTGAATTGACAATTGACATTTCAGTCAGCCGAGACGATCCATCGCGAGTACTGAAGATCGGATCACAACTCAGCCCCGCAATGACTGAAGATCTCAGTGATTTCCTCCGATCAAATCTTGATGTTTTTGCTTGGACACATTCTGACATGTGTGGGATTTCTCCCGCTATTACGAGTCATATGTTGAACATAGACCCGAAGTACGTCCCAGTTAAACAATAGAGGAGAGGGATGGACCCGGAGAGGTCCGCTGCTCTCAGAGAGGAGGTGGACAAACTCAAAGCCAATGGGTTCGTCTGCGACGCCCTCTACCCTGAATGGGTATCAAACCCCGTGCTGGTGAAAAAGGCGAACGAGAAATGGAGAACTTGCGTAGATTATTCCGATTTGAACAAAGCGTGCCCCAAGGACAGTTTTCCATTGCCTCGGATTGATCAGTTGGTCGACTCCACTACAAGACACGAGTTGTTGTCATTCATGGATGCGTACTTGGGATACAATCAAATCCCGATGCATATTTCGGACCAAGAACACACCAGTTTCGTCACAGACGTTGGGCTATATTGCTATATAGTAATGCCTTTCGGATTGAAAAACGCGGGAGCGACCTATCAGCGTTTGGTGGACCGAATGTTCAAAGACCAAATTGGTAGGACGATGGAAGTCTATGTGGATGACATGCTCGTGAAGTCACGACAGTCAAACGACCACATTCGAGACTTATCAGAGATGTTCGATATACTCATATATTATGGGATGAAGATCAACCCTCTGAAGTGTTCCTTCGGCGTTGCGTCGAGGAAGTTTTTGGGATTCATTGTTAATGCCAGAGGAATTGAAGCGAACCCAGAAAAGATTCAAGCTATTCGAGATGTGCAAGTGCCCAGAACTATAAATCAGGTTTAAAGCTTGAATGGAAAGGTGGCTGTGCTGAGCCGGTTTATATCCAGAGCCACAGATAAGTGCATTCCCTTCTTCGATATAATAAAGAAAGGGAAGAGAAATTTTGAATGGACATCCAACTGTGAGGAAGCATTCCGAGATCTGGTGAGGCATCTGGAGAGTCCTCCAGTGCTTTCGAAACCAATAGACCACGAAATGTTGTACGTATACTTAGCTGTGTCCCCGCATGCTATAAGTGCGGCTTTAGTCCGTGAGGAGGACCGGGTCCAAAAGCTGGTGTATTATGTTAGCAAACGTTTAACGGGGGCAGAAAAAAATTACCCTAAAATTGAGAAATTGGCCTATTGCTTGGTGATTGCATCACGTAAGTTGCGTCCATACTTTCAAGAACACTCAGTCAGTGTTTATACTGATCAGCCCTTACGGCAGGTACTCCAATGACCAGAACTTTCTGGAAGGATGTTAAAATGGAATATCGCGTTGAGTCAGTTCGATATTACCTACCTGCCACAAAGAGCCATACAAGGGCAAGCATTAGCAGATTTCATCGCTGAGTTTACTGTATCTGACGAACCAGACGGTCACAGTGTCATTCCCCCCATTGAATGGAAATTGTACACCGATGGGGCATCAAACGACCGCTGCTTCGGAGCTGGGGTAGTTCTTGTGACTCCAGAAAATCGATCGATTTGTTATGCTTTGAAGCTCAATTTCCCGGCTACGAATAATGAAGCAGAATATGAAGCATTGATTGCTGGTTTGAAGCTTATTGGAGAACTCGGGGTAAGGTCAGTCGAAATATTTTGTGACTCACAGTTGGTGGTCTACCAAGTGCGGGGAGATTACCAAGAAAGGGGACAGAAGCTTGCTCTGTACCTTGTTCTGGTTCAGGAACTATTGTCGAACCTCGAACATTTTAACATTTCGCATGTCCCGCGTGAACATAACAAAGAAGCCGACTCATTGGCTAAATTCGCAAGCACTGGCGATGCGCAACAAATGGGATTGGTTCCCGTTGAAACCTTGCATGCTCCAAGCATAGACGCAATGAAAGTTGATTTTGTGTTGGAAACAGGAATCGAGAGGGAATCATGGATGACCCCATTCAAACTATACCTGATGACCGGGACTTTACCGGAAAAAAGGAGCGAAAGACGACAGGTCATTCGAAAAGCCGCACGATATGTGATGCAGGATGGAGTAATGTATCGGAAGGGGTTCTCGGTCCCCTTATTACGATGCATTTCCCATGATGAGACAAAGCGGGTCTTGAAGGAGGTTCATGAGGGAGAATGTGGCGACCATACTGGGGGGCAAACGCTAGCGAAAAAGATCCTCCGTTACGGATACTATTGGCCAACTGTGAATCGGGATGCTGCAGATTATGCAAGAAAATGTGACAAGTGTCAAAGATATGCGAAAATCCTGAGAGCTCCACCAACAGAACTCACACAAATGGTTAGTCCCTGGCCATTTGCAATCTGGGGAATCGACATAATCGGCTCTTTGCCTATACCCAAAGGTGGTGCAAAATACGCGATAGTTGCAGTCGACTATTTCACAAAATGGGCCGAAGCAGAACCTTTAGCCACAATCACCTCTAAGAAGGTCATTAATTTCGTTGTACGAAACATTATATGCCGCTTTGGTCTCCCTCGAACCATCATTACGGACAACGAAATGCATTTTGATAGCAGAGAGTTTAAAGATTTCCGTTTAAAGTATGGCGTTGAGAAGAAGTTCGCCGCCGTTGCGCATCCGAAAGTTAACGGACAAGTCGAGGCCGTAAACAAAATAATCAAGTCCATACTGAAGAAGCGTTTGGAAAAAGCCGGAGGAAAGTGGGTAGATGAACTCCCAACAACATTATGGGCTTATAGAACTACCCACAAGTTCGCGACTGGCCACACTCCATTCGCATTGGCATACGGCTCGGAAGTCGTTATACCCGTGGAGCTTGAAGTTCCATCGCATCGAGTAACATATTATGATCCTAGGATGAATCAGGATCTCTTGTTAGAATCACTGGACTGCATCGACGAAAAACGTGAAGAGGCTGAACTAAGGGTGGCAGCACATAGGCACCGAGTCAAGCGATATTACGACGACAAAGTCCGCCCAAGGATCTTTAATGTGGGTGATCTCGTTTTGAAACGAGTTTTCCCGGTACCATCACGTATGAATCCCAACTGGGAAGGTCCATATGTCGTTGAACGGAAGCTTGGAGAGGGAACTTTCAAGCTAGCGACCGTTGATGGCGTGACACTCCCCCGAGCATGGAACAGTGAACATTTGCGATGTTATTACATTTAGCCTGTTTCTTTCCTGTTTTAGGTACAATTGTTTGCTGTATGTTTTTATTCCGCTGATTCTTAGTTTCCTTTTTAGTGTGTAATTGAACAATTTAGTTTGTTTCATTAATAAAGGCTTGAAGCCGTTTGTTTCACGAATTATTAATGTTTCTATACCTTATAATCTGGTGATGAACTGTTGGAGTTACATTATTCTGTATGATGTACGGACTCGCATAAATGACTTCAATCTCCGAGTCCCCTGAGTGCGGACCGGAGTACTCTAAGTCCCCGGAGTGCGGACTAGAGTATAGACGATTTGAATCTCCAAGTCCCCTGAGTGCGGACTAGAGTACTCTAATTCCCCGAAGCGCGAACTAGAGTATAAACGACTTGAATCTCCGAGTCCCCTGAGTGCGGACCAGAGTACTCTAAGTCCCCGGAGCGCGGACTAGAGTATAAACGACTTGAATCTCCGAGTCTCCTAAGTGCGGACCGAAGTACTCTAAGTCCCCGGAGCGCGGACTAGAGTAAAAACGACTTTAATCTCCGAGTTCCCTGAGTGCGGACCGGAGTACTCTAAGTCCCCGAAGAGCGGACTAGAGTATAAACAACTTCGATCTTCGAGTTCCCTAAGTGCGGACCGGAGTACTCTAAGTCCCCGAAGTGCGGACTAGAGTATAGACGATTCGAATCTCCGAGTCCCCTGAATGCGGACCGAATTACTCTAAATCCTCGGAGCGCGGATTTAGAAAAAATTCTAAGTACCCAAGAATGTTAAACGAGAAATATGCCACTCCAAAGAATGTTCGAACAATGTAAGAATGGATTGGGAAATTATGCAACTCATAAGAACTTGAGTTTCGACCACAGTTATACAGAAAGCTAAAAAAGCAAAAGAATCGTTCAAGTGACAAAGAAATTAAACTTTATTTAATAATCCAAAATGGGGTTACACAACTTTTCCTCCAAAACTTGGAGTCAAAAATCTATCTACACAAACTACGGAAACGAAAAAATAAAAGTAGTTACAAGACCTAAGCAAAATCTCGTTGAACGAGAATAGTGGCTATTTCTTCGGCTTCTTCTTCTTGTCTTCCTTTGTTTTCTCAGATGACTCCTCTCCCTCACGCTTCCTCTTGGATTTTTTGCTTGCCAAAGAAGCGGAGTCAGGAGTGGGAGAAGGAACATCCAGCGGTTTGGATTTGCCAGGGAGAATGATTTTCAGAGGCCTATTCAGCGGGTCGGTAAGTTCCAGTATTTGAGGCTCGACCTTGATCTCGACCTTCTTTTTCTTCTCTTATGCGAGTCGTTCCTTCATGCTCATCTTTGAAGTATGTTTTGAGGCGCTAGTGATTTCGATTTCATCACTCCCTTCAACGGGAGACGAAGTGTCAAAATTATCATCATCTAGCACCCCGATCACTTAAGCGTCAGGGCCGGGAGTTACTCCCGCGTGAGCGACATCGCTTGTTTTCCCCACCTCCTCTTTGGCGTCATCGCTCCTCGGAGTTGGTTCAGGATCAGAGCGGCCTGCATAAAAACATAAAGAGCGAACATTAGAACCAATAACCGATCGCAGAAAGCGACGGATCTTTGAACTTCTAGAGGAAGAGTTTTATACCAGTCTCTTGCGTGCGTGGAGTTTCACCCTCCAGAATAGGAGACAGCACGTGAATGCCAAGACCGGGGTCTTCCGGATCATAGCCGGCATGCTGCTCAAACGGGTCAAGTGCTGGTCGATCGGCCGGTTGAGTAGGAGGAGGGGCTGCAGCCTCGGTTCCAGATGGACCGGCTTCATTATCTTTCTTTTGTGACGGGGAAGAGCCTTTACCAAAGAGAGCCATAGCTGCGGACAAATCCGATGGCTCATTCCCCCTGAGAAACTCTCTCACTAAAGCCTCCTCGTCAACCTCCTCAGTGCCCGACTCAACCTTCCCGATCTTTATTAAAGTCTCCCAGGCCTCAGCTAGAGATTCAAGATAGCCCTCGCCTAGGAATGTCAAGTCACGATGCATAAGGACGCGGGCGCTGTATTCGGCAATCAGCGGGTCAAACATACACTTGACCTCTTCTCTGTCGTCTTCTTCAGCTGCTTCAAGACGGGAGTCGATCTCCTCGGAAGCTAGTCTCTTGCCCTCCTCATGGGCTTCGCTCTTCATCATCTCAACCTTAGACAGCTCATCATCGAGCTTTGCTTTCAGGAGACGTGTATCAACGATCTCGTTACAGTATCGTTGAGACTCTTATTGAGCCGCTATCTTTTCTTCCCTCTCCTTAGAGAGAAGCTCCTTCAGCTCTTTGACCTTCAGGGCGAGTGTATCCCTTTCTTTTTGAATAGAATCTTTCTCTAGAGCTAGGGCCCCGCTGCGTTGGACTGCGACATCAAGTTCTTTCTTATGGGCCGTCTCTAGACGAGCGACGGCCTCAGCAGTCTCCTTAGCATTCTGTTCTGCGGCTTCAAGCTTGGACTTGAACGAAGCGAGCTCTTCGTCTTGATTCTTGATGATGTCCTTGTCGAAGATAGCTTCAAGCTTCAAACGGTCAATTTCCTGTTGTCGCTCAACAGATACTTCCGAGACTTTTTCGACCAAGTGTACAAACGCGTCATGTTGAACATAGACGTCGTTGTTGCAGGCGATGGCACTCTGCTTGACGTGCCCTGGGATGTGATGAATAGCTGGGAGGAACTTCAGGCCGTCAAAGCAGATTTTTGGAAATTTAGCCTAAAGATCGACCATCTTCTCTGCTATCGTTGGGTCAGCCGCAGTAACAGGGTTAGGAGGCTTTGAAAGTTCTGTTCTTTTCCGATGTTCCCGAGATTGCCGTGTGCTGGATGAACTGGAATGTTGATCTCGGGAAACATCAGGTTGAGACCCCTTTTGCGGAAGTTTTTCTCTGTCTGGCTCAGTTTGAGGAGGGGGATCGCGAGAGTATGAAGACTGGGAATATGTTTTCTTTCGATAAGACGACTCATGGGGACAGTTGTCTCGATCCTCGTAATCGTCTCTGTCCCTATGTCTACCAGAGCCTGAATCCCGTACCGGATGGTGAAATACAGAAGAACCGTGGATGCGATCGAACCCGTGGGAGCGCCCCATGTCACCTGCATAGAATAAAATAACAGCGAGTTAGGAAAAATCAGGGTAATGGAAAAAATTGAAGTGTATGGTGAAGTGCATGTGTGCGTGTGTGTCTTAGTGTTCCCCCCGACGGACCAGTTCCTTTATCTTTACTGATTGGAGTGTTATCTCCCTGGACCGGGGCTTGAACTCCCATGCCGCCTCTAGCGGGCGAATGAAACTTAAGGGCTTCTGGATCGTCGAAACCGTAATTGAGTAGGTCGTCGGGAATGGTGAGGTTCGACAGACCCTTTAAAGAACTTTCCATGTGCTATGAAGAAGCCTCTTTCTCTGGCGGGATGAGCGTAACTTTGGAAGTTCCTCCAACCTTCTCCTTCCGTATCTTATACGTCAATTTCTTTTTCCCCTTCGAAGGGGAAGATGACGTTTCAATATCATGCACTTCGACCAGCGGATCCTGAGTAGGACCCACATTCTCGCCTTGTGTTTCAGGAGCTTCACTCTCTTTGATTTTCTCCCCTTCCTGTACATCAGGGGTATGGCGTGATGACGATTCAACTAGTTTTTTCCCTTTACCGGATGCGAGCTTGGGAATGGAGACGCCCTCAGGAAGACTAATCTGGCGACCTCCTGCTAACAGTCCGAATCTCGATAATGACTCATTTGAAATGAGGGTTCGGATGTCCAGTTCCTCAGCAGGAAGAGCTCTAATGGCTTCGACGGTCTCAGAATATCCACGGCCCTTAGGACGTGGGTTGATACCTAAAAAATGAAACAAGAAGTTAGAAAAAGCATAGCTCCGATAGAGCGCGAATATCGACTCAGGGAAAAGACTTACTGCCTTCAACCCATCTCCTCGCAAAACCAGGAGGGCAACGCACATCGAACCATTCCTGTTTGTACAGGGCAAATTTGTTACATGCTCCGGTCAAATTTTGGCATTTGTGGTACGGTTCGAGGAACACAAAGGAGGGGCTATCTTTCCGCTTCTTGATCATATAAATATATTTGATGTCGCTGGAAGTTGGAGGCCTAGAGAAGATGGTCATGAAAAGGAGGTAGGTCCCGTATATGAATGCGTGGCCGTTTGGATGCAGCTGCGACGGGGCGATGTCTATGTATTGCAACACGTCCCGAAGAAACAAATTGAATGGAGGCACGCTACCCATCCAGCACATAAACTTATTACAGGCAGTATATCCAACTGGGGGCAGATGTGGGCGATCATGCCTCGATGGAACCAACACGTCGGCGAAAGGGATTCCGTGGATAGAGCATATTCGCCGAAGCGCGACTTCGTTAACCTTCGAAGCCTGTGAATCGATCGGATCATCCAAGATAATCGATGCCTCCAGGGCATCAGGAGCTAAATTATGAGCGGGGGAAGTCGATGGATTTGAAGTGTCTGCGACTTCTTGTTTTGAAGACGGCCCGGGCCTATCTGAGATAGTGGCGGAGCTAGATTTTTTAGACATCTCCAATAAATAGTGAATCTGGCTAAGCACCTGTGAAAACTATACTTGAAAAATGTTCAACGTTAGAATTAACAACACGAATATTCCACCCACGTGGTGTGTGAACTAGTGCAAGCAATCGTGTATAAGCGTTGAAAATTTGAAGGTCACAAGGTTACTGATATAAAGCTGAGCTTCAAATCATCGCCTTCGAAGACCGTCATCGCTGACCGTCTCCAAAAGCCTTCCTTATGGTGATTACAGTTTCAGATTCAGAAAACGTTAAAAGAAGCTATCCGATTATGTCAATATAAGTTCAGATTTATGTCTACTGAAGCTAGGGAGTTAATAGTCCGGATCAGTTTGATATGCTAGTATGCTAGAGTCCTTGTCCTTGTTTTGTTGTGTGATTAGGCAAGGCAATTGTCTGTTCGACATTTATGATTGTTCGGCCTTGATATGGTTCGGCATTTGTGATGTTTGGCCTAAGTATGGTTCGACATTTATGTTCGATCGGCCTAAGTATGGTTCGGCATTCACTTTGTTCGGCATAAGTATGTTTCGGCATTTATCATTGTTCGGCCTTGATATGGTTCGGCATTTGTGATTGTTCGGCCAAGCTACCGTTCGGCCTATAACTTGTTCGGCCAAATTCTCATTCGGCCTAACTATCGTTCGAACTAGTTAGCGCTCGGCTAAGCATCGTTCGGTCAAGGTCCCGCTCGGCCAAGATAACATTCGGCATCCCCACTAATTCATGCCTCCACCCTAGCCTTCCATTCCACTGTTCGGCATATGGTAAGACACGCCGAACCAGAGTTATTCCGAGCTTTAACGTTCGACACTCCACCCTTGGCTACAGTTCCACTCCTCTCCTCCTCCATCCACACCGAACAACAAGAACAGGTCTCTCGGCGAGTCATCCTAGATTATGCCGTTCGTCATCCTAATCGCCTCCAAAACTTCCTCTATTCTTTCTTTCCTTCCGGTCTCGTTCGGCACGAAGAAGTTAAGTCGAACTACCACACATCACCCAACAACTCCTACGTGCGATCATCCCTGGTCATTTCTCCTCGCCTTACATCATTCAGCCCTAAAGATATCCTAATCAAAGTTTGATTCCTCCATCCACATAACCCTCTCGGCTACGGTTTTGATGCACAAACCTAAGTCTCTTATTGAAACTGTTTAATCATGGAAGGGATTCAGATAGAAGGGATAATACCTAGTCGGTAGATCGAAACTTGGGAAGGATTGATTAGGCTTTAGGTATCCGATTAACAGGCGAGAATTGCAAGTTTTTGGAGAATGACAGAAATAAAAGTGGAAAAGAGGGAAAGAGGGATGACGCCTGGTTTTATAGGGAAGAAGAAGAAGTTGAAGAGGACATAACCGGTAAGGTCGGTCAAGAAGGTATCATTCGGCACGCACAGAACTTTCGGCTTCGACTGTGTCGTTCGACATTTACACTACGTTCGGCACACACCTCTATAACCGGCATTCACAAGAAAGCAACCCCCAAGAGTGATGAACCAAGGTTCGATTCGAAGCATGGAGGATACGTAATTCAAAGCGTATCACGCTCGGTCACGTAATACACTTTGGGGGGCAAGTGTTTCCTAGAGATTGGGCCAGGAAACTTAGTACTCGGCATACCCACAGTTCGGCCCAACTGGATCGTTCGGCATCTCTTTGCAACCGTCATTCAGGAACGCTCGACATCCAAGAGCGCTCGGCCAAAGGCATCGTTCGGCCAATGACTTCGTTCGGCCAAAGGCATCGTTCGGCCGAAGACTTCGCTCGGCCAAAGGCATCGTTCGGCCAAAGGCATCGTTCGGCCGAAGACTTCGTTCGGCCAAAGGCATCGTTCGGCCAAAGATATCGTTCGGCCAGAGACATCATTCGGCCGAAGACCTCGTTCGGCATACCAAGGACGTTCGGCAGTCAAAGATGGTTCGGCATTCTCCCCAGCACGACCGGTTTCGATTGTTACTCGGCCTACTCTTCCCACACAACAAACGCATCATTCGACATGAAGAGGATGGTTCGGCATTCGCCCGTTCGGCCTGTTCGGTTTGGCATACAGAGACCACTCCATTTGGGCCAAGGTGTTCAGCTGCCAGGCCCGCCAGGGAAGTCCAACCCATCTTTGTCTATAAATAGAGAGGAAGGGGCATAGTGAAATGGACCTTCTTTCGGGAACACTGGGGAGACTCTGCCACTTTCAAGACTCATCCTCTTTACTTAGCAATTGTATTCAAGGAGTTGGCAAACGGATTGTATCTGTAATCAATTATCTAGTAAAGCAATAAAGATTAACCTCAAAGTGGACGTAGGCAGTTACGCCGAACCACTATAAATCTGGTGTTCTCGTCTTTGCATTCAATTTAGCATATTGTTCCTCATTTAAATTTGCTTTCATCATTTATCTCTCTACACAATCTTTCTCAACAAGGTTAGTGACCAATTTTGGTGGTAACACCCCATTTGCTACAAACTCCTCAAACATCAATTATTATAATTATTAAATATTAATTAATTTATTCAATTTATAACACTTTATAAACTAATTAAATCATGTGGTATTTCGGAGAGTTCACAAATGCAATTATGCTACTTGCAGGGATAAATTCAGTCAACGATTAATATTAAACAACTCAAATATTAATGTTCACATGTCATCTCTGCTGATGGTATGACAGTTTGACTGAATTCATCGCTTATAGATCTTTTTAATAAAATTAAATTTTAGATCACCCTAAGAAGTACCGTTAAGTGGCGATGTAATATACATACGTTCTCTTCATTAACATTGTATCACTTTACGTTATATGGACTTTGGCATCTGTCAAAACTCCAATAATATCCATATTCAACTGGTCAGTCACAAAATCGTTAGTTCAATAATAAAATTTATTATTAATTATTCTACTTTGGCTAGAGAATTTGACTTTGAGTTGACTACAGTTGACAATGACAATAACCTTATACCACCGAGGAGACAAATTCTTTATTAAATAGTGCTTCACTTGTTATGCTTTAACTCAGACCCAACTATAGTTGCTTGATGGTCGTCATGCTATAGTTTAACTATAATCAAAGGGGATTATCCACATTGAAGTTTTACAGTATTCTCAAGTAGAGAGAATTGTATAACATCGTCATACTGAGATTTGGTGTTTGACCTAGTTGTTATCAACCAATAATAAACTCTTGGCTGTTTCATTCTATTAACTATCCAATAACTAAAAATACGTAGCCCCTTGGTACCCTCAGCAACCATGACCAGTGCACTATCCAACATTTGGAGAGAGTTACGTAATCTGGTTTCAACGGATGTATCGATATTCTTTTCTAGAAAAATTTTAACAGGAATATTTTAAATAAATGTTATTTTATATTATGATTAATTACGCATGGTTGCGACTATTTGCAACTACAATCGCATAACATTTTACTTAAGGATTTCTGTATTAATCTAGTTTTAATTAGTTACTTAATTATTTATATCATAATATAACAAAGCATGTAAAAGAAAACAAACACCAAATAACTTTTATTACGAATAAGATTGATTACATAGTTGGATATATGTAACAGATTATATACTTGCCCCTAGGGCATACCACTAACTCTCCCATGTACGGGATCTAAGAGTTCATTAACTCTTTTGTTGCTCTTACCGGGATGCTTGGTCATTTTTCTTTTGAGACATGACCTACAAGTGTCAAATGATGCATATCGGATGATGGGAAAAAACCATTGGTTTTTTAATTTGTGCAGTTTTTTGTCACTCTATGACCTAGCATATAATGCCAGAAATAACTGTATTGAACATTAACATCCAAAGAATTGTTGATAGCAAATATATGATTAAAATTTTGTATATAGATGCCATTATCCACATGTCCATTGCAAATCTTATTTCCCTCAAACACAATATTCATAGCATCATTATTACAATGAAACTCATATTCAATCTTAGTTAATCTAGATACAAAAATTATTCCGCAAATAAAGTTTTGTACTTGTAATTATTGTCCAAAGTAAAAACATATCCACTAGACAAAACGTGAATGAAAACCTCCAACTGTAGTCGCATCTACAATAGTTCCATTGGTAACTTAAAGACTCATTTCTCCATTTGCCATGGGTTGCCCACTCTAAAGTTGTAATAAATTACAGATACGAGTTCCAAATCCGGTATCTAAAATTCAAGAATTTTTATTGATTGCAGAACAATTTTGAATCATAAACATACATTTGGAATTTAAGGAATCTAATTCGTTCTTCTCTCTTACCATCTTGTGATAGTCTGAGAAATTCCTTTCCTACTTCCCCTTCTTATGAAAATGGTGATATCACCCTAATCATGGAGGCACTTTTCATACATTTCATAACACTTTGCATTCTTTTCTTCGAACTTTTCAAAGATGACGCTTTCCCTTTTACAGCTAAAACCGTACCTTGATTCTTAAGTGAACTTTCTACTGACCTTAGCATATTGATGAGCTCAACAAGGCTCATTTCCATTTGGATCATATTGTAATTCAATATGAATGACTCAAACTATAAAGTCAGCGAGCTTAAAATCAAGTCTACTTGCAATTCTTCTCTGATCTTAGGACCAAGCTCGGAAAGTCTATCAATATAGCTTTTATCATTTTGACATAATCATCTACACTATTGCCTCCACTCTATTTCCCTTACTCATCTTTATGTTGAACAATTTCTTATCTATCTAATACCTTATGGAACGAAATCGCTCTTTAAAAAAACATTTAAGGCTATCGAAGATGTTGTAGACAGTCATGTTTTCATATTCTCTTTGCAACAATTTGTCTAACGTAATCAACACATAAGCTTGGGATATGTCACAATCTGCTACCTATATGTTATATGATTTAACTATTTAAGGATTGGAAAACTTGGTGGGTTTGGTTTTAAAGGTTTGGTTATGATATACCATAATCTTTCATAAGTTAGTGTTATCTTTATTGCTCTTAGCTATTCAGTGTCATTAAATCCGGTTAGCATGTCATTTTCTAAAACAATCTTAGGTTGGTCATTTTTGTACAAATTTATTTCAAGTAGATAAGTATAGTTCCGTATAGCATATGTTCTTACAATATTAAAATGGTTAAATGTTGTCGTTTCATTTTTCTATTAACGCTCCCAGTAGACTTTATATTTCTCAAACCCTTAAGAGGAATATAGAAACCTTTTAATTTCTTTAGTGGGTACTCATCCACAACCTCAAACCCAAAGTGCTCTGTAGGTTTCATAAAAACTCATAGGCAAACAATAGGTCTTGGTCACTCAGTATGGTACTTGAAATTCCATGAAGTCTCACTATAGTCTTAATATATATATTTCAACTAACCTAATTGTCATTCTTGTGGACTTTATTGGAATGAAATGGGTGTACTTAGTTAACCTATCAACTATAACCCATATAATTTTGCTCCCTATTTTCATCCTCGGAAAAAAATCAACAAAGTCCATCGAAACTGAATCCTATTTCCATGCCAATACTTCTAAAGGCTGCAGAATACCACTTGGCTTCTTATGCTATTCCTTAGCTTGTTGGCATGTGAGGCATCTCCCCATACATTCTCCTACATCTCTCTTCATTCCTTCCGAGTAGAAGCTCTGCTTTTATATCTCAATGCATCTTGGTACTTCCTAGGTGAACATCAAACTTGGAACGGTGACATTCATCCTATACTAGCTTCCGAAGGTATCCATTGTTTGGGACATACAACCTTCCCTTCTTCTGAAGCCAGCACTTCTCATTAATATCGAAGCCCTTTAGCTCTTCGATCTTGGAACCACTCTTCAAGCCATTGATGCTTTTGGCACATAGTGGATTTTCCTTTTGCCTTTCCACAGTCCGCTTTACAAGTATAGGATGAACTTCTAAGCAAGACAACACTGCAGAGTTTTGACTTGGACCTGCTTTCAACCAAAATCGCAAATCACAAGAAGCTAGCGCCTTTAAGACATGCCACTCTTCGATCATAGCCAAAATGCAATTTGATTATTTTCAGCTCAAGGCATCTACAACTTTATTTCCCATTCCTGGGTGTACTATATTCCAAAATCAAATGATGCCATGAACTCCAATCATCATTGTTGCCTCAGTTCAGCTCCTTTAGACAGAACAAATATCGCAAAGACATATAATCAATATACAACTCAAACCTTTACCTTAAAAGGTAAGGCCTCCAAACTTTTAGCACAAATATGACTACTACTAACCCTAAATCATGGTAGGATACCGAACCTTATGGGGGTCACAACTATTTAGATGCATAAGCTACAACCTTTCTCTTCTTCGTCAACACTACTCCTGACCTGAACCCAAAGCATTCGTGCACACAAACATATCCCTATTTCCTTCTAGCACAAACAACATAAGTGCTTCTATCAGCTAAAGCTTCAACTCTTAGAATGCAGGTTCACAGTTTCTAGTCTGAACATACCTTTCATTCTTTTAGGTAAGTATGGTCAATGGTGCTGCTATCCTAGAGATTGCCTTGATAAACCTTCGATGGTATCCAACGAACTCCAAGAAACTTCTTATCTTAGCAACAATTTCTGGTCTCTTCCAATCATTCATGACTTCAATTTTCGAAGGATCCAAAGCTAATCCCTCCTTTAAAATGACATGGCTTAGAAACTTTGCATGCGGTTTTCAAAAATGACAGTTGGAAACTTCGCCTTCAGCTTATGTTATCTCAAGGTCTCTAACACTAATCTAAGATGAATTTTTTGATCTCGCTCATCCTTAAAAGTATCAAGATATCATCTATGAAACCCAGCACAAATTTATCCAATTGAGCATGAAAGAGTTAGTTCATAAGATCTACAAAGAATGTCGGAGCAATAGTTAGCCTAAATGAAATTACCGACCATACATATAAATCGTACCTTATCCTAAACATTGTCAAAGAATATTATAACACCCCAAACTTTTTAATAATAAATTAAAAATATAAATAAAGGTAAAAATGTAATTTGACATTAAAAGGATGAAATATTAAATTTATACAAACATTGAAATTAGTCCATGAAACCTATTCTATTGCATCTAGAATGTTGTCTATAATTAGGAAATATATATATATATATATAACTTTTTAAATTTGATAAAATGAGTTAAAATTAGCAAAACCTATAACCAATAGCATTTTCGTAATTATTAATTTCGGGTTTAGACCAGATAACCCCAGTTTTCAACAATAAATAAGACCTTATCCCTTACTCCTTTTCGCTTTAAACCCTAACCACCACCTTTATACTTCTGTACATTCTTATCTTCTTCTTCCTCCTCCGCAAAACCTCTCAATTCTAAATATTTTCTATTCTCTTCTCAAAATTTTATAAACCAAAATCAAAATAAAACACACCAAATTAAACGGAGAGAGAGAATCAAAATCAAAGAGAAAGGGAGAAGGATGGGCAAACAATTCAAGGCTTGGAAGGCTAGGAAAGAAGATTTAAATTAAAAAATTAGAAGAAGAATTTTTTTGAAAGGTAAGTGGATTGATTATGATGTGTTATTATAATTCATAAGTAGGTAATTCCTTTACCAAATACCTGAGTTAAAAATATGAATTCCAATCCTGAATCTATGCTTTTATTTAAAAGAATCATTATGAATTAAGAAGAATTAGAAAAACCCCGATTGTTGAATTGTCAAAATAATTACTATGAATTGAAAGGGAAGGGTAAATTGAACTATAATTTCCATTAATTGTGTCGATTTGATTCTATATAAAATTTGGAATGATTTTGGATAAACGAAGATAATTGAATATACCTTTGTGATTACCTCAAATTAATTTCATTTTTGTCGACATATTCATAGATTAGTGATTAAAAACACTGTTGGTAATAAATTGAAATGTTATCTACAATTGTAAAGACAAACTAACTGAAGTTATATATATATATATATATATATATATATATATACAGAAATAGAAATCGTACTAAAAAATTGTTAAATATAAATTTAGCTTGTATATTCAAGTTCGAGAAGAAGGATAAAGAAAATAGATTAAACAAGAAAATTAACAATTCTGGAAAACAAATAACTAGATGTTTGAATTCATTTTCAAACGTCTAATTCCAAACAATTCAAAATAGAAAAGAAACATCAAAATTATCATGATTCAAAAGTCTAAAATTTTATTCAGATGAATAGAATCAAAATTAGATGTCTAAATAGGTAAACCATACGTCTAAATACCTATAACAAAGTTTTGTATAGGGTGAATCAGACGTATGAATTATTTTTCAAACCTCTGAATTATTTCAGCAAGCCTAATTTGAACCTGGACCTGGTGTATGCCAAGTAGGATGAATCGAGGGACTTGTTCCCACTTTCTTGACTTTTAGGTCCATGTAGCTTGATGGAGGGTGCAATAGGAAATATCAGTTCTGCACCGAATGACATACCTAGGTTCACACTTCAAGGCAGGCGTAACATGGAACACGACACGCATGCGATTGAAGCACAACTAAAAGCTCATATTTTTACTAGGGCATGCCCGTTGGCATGCTAACATGTTGGTGTGGGTTGCGAAATTATGGATCTTAAGGCTAATTTAACACTAGAGGTGGAGGGGGTGAATAATGTTTTCTAATTCATATAAATCTTTTTTATTTTCTTTCAAGATCAATATTAAATCACATATTATCAATATAGAATTATACTAACAATCAGTCACAAATGTAATCACAGATAAAAATAAAATTAGTAAAGTAAAGTAAAGATTTAAGGAGATGACACACCAGGGATTTTATAGTAGTTTGGATTTCTGCTACATCCAGTCCTATACAATTGCTTGTACATAATTCTTTTCAAATGTCAATCTTTAACTGGGCAGAAGGCAAACCAAAATACAATCTCGATTTTCGAGCTACGAGACACACTCTATAGGATTTTTGAGCTCAAGGCAGACTCACTTGATTTGATCGAGCTACAACCACACCCACTAGATTTGTGGGCTATTAAGCACACCCACTTGATTTGAACGGGCTTCAAGCACACCCAAGCTAATACAAATAGAGTTGATAGTTTTTCCAAAGACAAATTTTTGCACTTTGGATACAATGGATCATATAGCCTCTTAAACAGCACTTTGATCTTTGAATTGAGATAGAGATGTTGCCAAAATAGTAAGAAAGTAGTATTGAATCAATACAAAGAGTACAAATTGATTCTATATGATTTTGAAGAGATTTGAATATATTTTTTAATGGAATTTTCAAGAGAGTAAGAGGAAGGTGGAAAGTAAGTAATTAGTTATCAAAAAATTCGTTTGCACTCCCCTTTATATAGAAAATAAACAGATGTGTCCATTCATGAAGAGTTGCGACGAATAGACACTTCCTTTAAAAATTTGAAAAATCAATTGGCAGCATATATGTCGACATACCGCTATGCCTATATGTCAACATATGCTTGTTAAAAATGTAATTATTTTCTATTAAATTGTTTGAAAGTCCTATACCTTATAAAATAATTTGATACTTTGTAAAATAGTTTGAACATAGTTTATAAACATTTTGAACTTTGAAAAACTTTTATAAAATATTTTGAAATATATTTTGGTTAAAAATATAAAAAATTAAAAAAAAATTGTGATAGAGATCAAAGATTGCTATCAAGGACTTTAACAATATATGCTATGACTTTATACACTAAATTATAATCTTGATATCTTCATATCTTAGTGCTTGAACTCATGATCTTCATATCTATCTCTTGAGTCTTTATACTGTACATTATTCGACTCAACACCTGTGTATTATTCTGCATTATATATATAACACTTGGAAAACATTAGTATCTATATTTTATATGTTTGTATATAGTTGTATATTGTTGTGTAATCGAAATCAATAACTGAGGTATTAATAGTTGGATAATGGGGAAGGGTGACAAAGACTTCTATAATACTAGGGTTATACGGTCGGGTAGTGGCTGAACCTACGGGGGAATCGTCATAAGCATTTCTTAAGCTTCAAGTTAAGTGATAAAGAGCTCATGACACATTTACCATTGAGCAGGTGACATGAATGCGTTGGTAAACCATAAATCATCAAATTAATATACTTGGCAAGAGGCAAAGCATTGTGATGTTTACTCAATGTGTATATGCAATTCACATGATTCTCCATTGAGAATGTCAACTCAATGTGGGTTAGGAGGTTATATTTTTGGACCAGATACTAAAAGTTGAACTAGAGTTATTAGTTGTTGGTTGTTCAACCCTCGGTTGGAAACCATCCTAAGTTATTATTGATATAGGTTTAATAAGAATTATATCCATGATTCATAAACTAATCAATCCAGTATATGTAATACATTAACACAAATAGACAAGTTAGGTTGTGTAGATTATAGATGAATTTAATTGTTTGTGAACACCGTACACTAGTAATATAATTCATTGACCAGACTTTGTCTGGTCCCCTCCATTTCTCCCTCTTTATATCTACCATAGGTGGTTAGGTTAATAGGTGAAGTGAGCAAGACAAGATGTGTGGAGGAGGTGACTTGGCGCATTAGAGATTTATTTTATTACCCCTCTATGCACTTATATCATGTTATCAGTTAGAATATCATTACATACTGTCATTTTGAGATTTTACCTATGATAGACATTCTATGTTCCACGTTCATTTTAAGACTATATTACTCTAGATTATTTTCAGTACATATATTTTATTTCCTTCCGTTGTGAGATCTAAAAGCATAGAATGTACAAAAAATTATATTTGCCACTATATCATGTAATGTTTTAAAACCTCGACGACTCTTACTTCTTAGCACGACGTGAGTTCGAAAGTCGCTTAGGCTTTGAATCGGTGTGTTAGGGAGTGTAGTTTGTCACAATTAGTATCAGAGCTTAGTTTTAGGATTCTTTAAGGATTAGGCATGTATTGAGGGACGTACTTATATGTTTTTCGAAAATTATTATTTTACGTATATGTATAACAAGAACACCTTCATATTCCAGTAATGCTTTACACTATCACTACACTAGAAAAGCGATTTTGCCACGGCTTTGAGCCGTGGCTAATTAATTTTGCCACGGTCCTGAGCCGTGGCAAAATTGGCAGTGGCAAATACTTTGCCACGGCTCTAGGCCGTGGCGAAGTAATATTTTTCCACGGCCCAGAACCGTGGCAAATCAAATTTTTGCCACGGCTTTGGGCCGTAGCGAAATAATATTTTGCCATGGCCCAAAGCCGTGGCAAATCAAACTTTTTCCACGTCTCTAAGCCGTGGCGAAATTAAAAACAGCTCATAACCATTTTAACCACAGCTCAAATCCATTTCTAAATGCAGTTTCATGATACACAGACATTCTACATGCAATTTAGAAATATATATAGTACATGGAATAAATAACGAGAATACAAAACAAGTAATAGATGACAAACCCATCATTCTACATGGTGCACACAATTTATAATACAACTACTACAAGTGCTTGATTACAAACTTACAAATTTTAGTTCATAATACAACTTCATTTCATAGTGAAACCATCAATTCATAGTAAAACAAGTAAACAACATCTATTGTACATTGTAAACACTAAACAACAAGAAAGAAATGATTCATGAATTCGCCATCATAGTATAACGACTGCAGTTCTTAGTGAAGCATTAACGTGCAGTAGCACCGACCAAGCACCAAACCTGGGCATAAATATAATGAAGTTTATGAAGAAATAACATAAGATATCAAATGTATAATATAAAAGTATGACCATTGCTCCCATTGATTCTCCAAACAGAAATTTCTTTTATATGTTTTCCATCTTCTCTATGAACAAACATTTTTTATTTGAATAACATAGGTAAAAAAAAGTCAAGGAAAATGCAGCTTTATGGTTCATGATACAGATTCATATTACTTGTAAGAGAGAACCTTACCACATACACTAATAAAATATTCAGAACAATCATCAACTATTCCATCAAAGCATGGAATATAGCCTTGTAAACCAGAGGATTTTCCATTCCCTTGGTAATCCATTCCATACACTGCATATCCAGCCTCTGCAAGTCTAATTCATTTTCCTATACATTATGCAGGTCGATTAAGCAGTAATTTCTCAAAAATACTCAATTCTAATAAAGTCCTAAAGATAGCAAATGTACTATGCTGCAAGCAACGAAACACCATGGTCAATTTGTAAAGCTACGGTGTAATTTTTGCATTTTTCTTAGAAAATGAGAAGCAGTATATTTTACTAACCATTATATGATTCGTAGACACATGCATAACATAAAAATGTAAGCATATGTGTATTAGAAATATCAAACTATCTAGTATATATTTGGTTATATCAGAAGCTTCGTTAAGGTCTTAAAATCCCATCTTAGGATCTGGGAATTTAAACACTAATTGTATTATATTTAGATAAAATATATCTTTCTTATTTGTTCGACATAAAATATCATCCTATATGTTATCCTGAAAAAGATAGCAGATAGTATGTTACATTATACCATAGTTGCAACCTTGAAAAAGATACTACAAACTATGTTATAATAAACCAAAATATAATGATGTATGGTATTATGAGAAATACAGACTACAAACGTAAACTACAAACACAGCATCAAGCCTTCGTGATATCAAACTTGGCTTCATTGTCTGCATACATCCGTTGATAATGTCATTTAAGTTTTTTCTTTGAAAAAAAATAGTAGTTGATAAATACATGACATGTATTAATACCTTCCCTGAATGAAGAGGAAACAAAATTATCATGTCTGCATATGACTGTACAATTTGCTAAATGATGTCCCCGTTTAAACTACTTAGCATAATTCATACAATTATGCACTTAAAAAATACAAAAAATACCTGATGTGTCATTGAAGACATACCTTTTCTTTGGTTCACCCAGTAATTGCATAATGTCCTTAAACTTTATGGAAATTTCTTTTCAAAATTAAGGTATAGAACTAACAGCTTGCATAAAATTGGTGGGTTGGTTATAATATGAATATAACTTACAGTATGCATGTTACATTAGGAATGAACCTTAGCACTGGTATAATATTTATTCATTTTCAAATTTCCATCAGACAAAGTAGATAATTATACTGTGACTAATAGTGAATGTTAAACCGCATCTTGAAAACGATAAAATAGAATACTGTTCTCCAAATAATCAACACCTTAATTCATATAAATTATAAAACAATGTATATATGCATAATGAACAGGAAACCAATGAATGCTAATAGAATGACGGTTACTTATTCCATACAGTTTATTAAACATAAGTTAAGGATAGAGCTAAATGCACACCATGATAAAAAAATTTACTTAGCAAAGCTATTCTTGGCAAATCTATTCTTGGACAGTAAAAATATGACCTTTCCTCCACCTATAATTTAGAACAGAAAGACAGCAGCAAAGCTGATCTGTGCACTTTCCATAACTCGATAATGGCCGTATGTTTGATGCTTCGACATATTTTTTTTGAGTATGCAAATACAAAGCTGAAAAAACTAGAAGTTATTGGATGTATAAATGAATACAAAAGTTCAAGTAGACATGCATACAATGTGATATAAATCATCTTCCGTGTCTGTTGCAAATACATGCTTCGCACACGGGTTGTTGACGAAACTATAGCGTCAGTGGTAACCATTGTTGGACAATATTTTTATTGCATTGGTTATTTGGTTTGACGGTACTGGTGTTTTGATATTGATCTGTAACAGAGTTAGTGGTTTCAAATGCAAGATGATTGTGTGGTTGCTATCATAATTAGAAAGTAGGATAGAACCGAATGATTGAAGCTGGACATAAACGTAAGTAAATGAAAAGCAAGCATTAATTGTAAGGAAACAGAGAAGGAAAAAATAGTATCAACCTTTTTTATTTACCATAAAGCAACTTCTATTAAGTCATTGATAAGAAGATGTTCATTACCTGAGACCAAAAATTCATATGACATAGCTTAAAACAGCTAAATTTTTATAAGCAATAACATACAGTTAAATTAATTCAAAAGCCTGACATTTTTTTACTTACATCGATTCAGAGTAGTCAATCAAATAGGTAAACCTAATAGTATATCTTTTCTCATTCACATGCCCAGTTGTTTCAATACTGACTCAGATATGTTGAGGAACCCATGTTGCTTATGTGACCATTAATTAGTATACATCTTTTCCACTGTAGTTCTTCATTGTATCATGTTCATCATCATTGTACCCAATGATTTTCTTTGCCTATTCAATGAAAGTTGAAAATAAAGCTTCAATAGATGGATCGAAAACCTTCATGACATATCTCAAAAAGTAGATAACCTTTATGCCAATAACCTATTAACATAACATCGATGACTTTTGTGTTGAAGGAAGCCTTGCATGCGTTATACTACATTGTTTGGTCAGTCATAATGTAACTTATGTACACGTTAACATAGAAGAATGCTCGCTTATCATGACCCAATGTGGTGTCACAACAGTTTACTTGATATATAGTTGTACTATAGACGCGTTAACATTTTTCTCACGTGATTAAAAAAAGGGAATTGAAGAATGAGTAGTATTTTGAAAT
Source organism: Allium fistulosum (assembly GCA_030737815.1). NCBI lineage: Eukaryota > Viridiplantae > Streptophyta > Magnoliopsida > Asparagales > Amaryllidaceae > Allium > Allium fistulosum. The sequence continues at coordinate 907,422,857 of CM060908.1, forward strand.
GGGATGTCCTGATGTGTCCACATCAGCAGTGGGAGGTTCCTGTTTTAAGTTGCAAATAATAGATTTATATGTTACATCCATCCAAATATGTACTGTAAATACAAGTAATAAGTCAGTTTAAGAGCACTGACATACCAGAAAAGAGTGGAATTCATTCTTCATATCTGAAATACCATTCGAAATCTCCATCTTTTGGACATGATCCAAAGTGTTAAAATACCTTCAATTCCACTCCTTATTTCTGCAGAAAAGAGTGGAATTAATACAAACTAAAATTTTGTACGTGGTGACAAGTAAAATATTGTAGGATATGTTACACAACATATGAATAAGTTATATTTTGCGATTTACCAAAGAAGTGCCATATCCAGTAAAAGATGATGCTAACAGGGGTTGCACTATAGACCATTTCTCTTCTCCAATTCAATCAATACTGGTTCTAGGAATCTGTGGACAAATCATTACAAAAAAAGAAGTTATTTTAATAAATGCATGATGGAAGAAGATCAGTTTTATTTATAGTGAAATGGAGTTATGGAGATAAAAACAAATGGCCTTGTGTAAAATATATAGAAATTGCATATGTAATACAGGGAAGTAAACTAATTTGTGAAAAGCTTGTGAGATTTCAAAATTTTAATACTCCTGCCACAACTGATTAGCATCACACTTTTGTAGAGTTCCACACTACCCAACCATACATATGTTTTTTCCCCTTATTCTTTCCATAGAAATCAATAGATATTTTCATAAGCACTAATTAGAATTATTATATAGGTGAGAAACAATTGGAATCTGAATGTAAGATCAAAATAGCAAACACCTCCTCATATTCGTAAGCTGAGATTTCATACAATTAATGCAGTTCCAGATGACAAATAGTTTTTATTTTTTTAGACAAAATCAATATAGAGGTATGCTTTTAATTTGGGCATTCTCATGTATCCAATTGCATCATAAGCCTTATAAAACTAATAAATAAACTCTATTGCTAATAGACCATTAATTAGTCCTCTAATAAAAACAACTTGCTAGGTGTAGTCACTTGTTTAAAGGCCACCTGAACATGAAAGCAAAACTCATATGACAATAAATTAAGAATGAAAAAATACAAACAAGCACGCGCTCGAATGAGCATTTATCTGTGTTTAACGATGATGCGTGCCATAAAGAGTACCAGTAAAATATGATACCAACTTTAAGGGAAATAAAAACAACAAAAAGTTTTGAATTCATCACTCCAGACAAAGTGAGGACATTGACAATGGTATTGAGTTCAACATCAATCAGATTGCATTAAGAATAAACAAGCATAATATCCAATAATTCAAAGTTTATAAGTCATATATGAAAGTCTATATGGATCGATAATATAGTTAAACTAGTCTAGCAAGTGCGGAATTATAAATAATAGTAAATAGCAGTAATAAAAATGACACCAGGGATTTTTATACTGGTTCAAACTTCCCGTTCTACGTCTAGTCCCAGACTCCATCTGGAATTTCTCTAACAACCCTCACTTAACCCGGAGGAACAGGTATTACACCGCCTGAGCAACCGAACAGGACTTTTCCGCCTAAGCAACCGAATAGGACTTCAAATACAATTTGGTAAATTGTTTCTTGACTTGTGTGTTCTTTGAATAACACGAATATAGTCAATGTAGTACACCCTTCCTATAATCTTCTTGATATGATGATTTGAATGTGCAAAGATAGGAAGTATAGATTGAAAATCACTTGTGATTATGATAATACAAAGCAAGTATAGATAGAAAGAATTGGTTGTTGAAATAGTGGATTTTCATCTCTATTTATAGTATTGAATAGTTTTAATTCAATAGTTGCAACCATTAGAAGGAGTGCAACTGTTGGTGAAGAAGACAACTCTTCAAAATTTGAATTTTCATGAAGAGATGCTTCAGTTCGTCAAGTTCAGATGTTTGAGAAAAATATTCAGATGGCTAAGTAAGTTTAAAAACTCAAATAGGCAGAAGAAACAAATTTTAGTGAATTTAGACGTCTGTTTATTTAATTTAGACGTCTGTTTTTATGACAGACGCCTGTCTTAAATTATCAGACGTCTGTCATTGATGACAGATGGCTAAATAAAAGTTCAAATGTCTGAATTTGTACTGATTTGTTCCTCTTCTTTATTTTAGTGATTCTGAACTTGAGAAATTTTTGAAAATACTTTTATGTCTATAAAAAGATATTTTATATTTGTAGAACATGTTTTCCAAAAACTATTTGTGTGTGTGTGTGTTATCATCATATCAGAGATTGTACAAAAATATCTAACCGGAAATAATAATCAGTATACTAGAGAGCTTGAGCCTAGTTTGTTGACGATATGATAATAGCTTTTCTTTGTACATTCCTACAAGAATATTTGTCATCATAGTATATAATTTGAAATATATAGTTGTCACATTAAAATCGAAGAAGGAAGGTTCCAACATTCTCCCCCTTTTTGATGATGACAACTATATAATTCAACGGTTAGTATAAACCATATCTTTTACTCCCCCTGTCAACATGACCATATGATATAGCAGAATGATTAATATTTCTCCCCCTTTGTCATTAACAAAAAGGAATTTGTAAGGGGTTTTGTTAGAAATGTGATGATAAAACACATTGTTGAATAGCAATATGAACTTTGTTCAGAACATACCAAAGATAAAATTTTGTTGTGGAAGAGTCAGAATATTTGGAGTATAAAAACAGATTTGAACATATGTTTGAACATGTTCCACATCTTAATATACTAAACAAAGAGAAACAGTGATATAGGACAGAAATACATATTTATAAAAAGATACAGAACATAAGAATAAATTACTTGTAGAACAAGTCACATAACAGACGTCTGATGTTCTGTAGAAAATAAAAAAAGTTTGAAAACATTAAGAGAATTAGACGTCTAAAAATTATAACAGACGGCTAAGTTTGATGACAGACGTTTGAAAAGTTTTGTTTAGACGGCTCAGAGGTCTAAAATTGAAACAGAGAGTAAAAAACATTTTGAACTGAGATCAGACGTCTGAATATTTTATGTTAGACGTCTATTTTTGAGGACAGACGTCTGTTATTTTCACACAGACGGCTAATTTGATAACAGAAAATTTGAAACTTTTTATACTGAATTTAGACGTCTGTGATAAATGCTCCAGACGTCTGTGTGTCTGAAATTAACATAAAATAGGTGTTTTACAGACGTCTGTGTAAATGTCTAGACGTCTGTATGTCTGATGTTTAGAGTATTTTCTCTGTTTAATGATAAAAGAAAATAGCCATATATTTATTTATTTTGAAAATAAAGCAAAAATGAGTAACCAAATGAACGTACAATCATATCATATATACATTATTTACTTTAGGAGACTTCGGAGTTTTTGGAGACTTCAGAGACTTCCTTTTGGATGATTCGAGTTGATTGTGTTCATCAAACGGTTTAATGGGAGACAATTGAGGCTGTTGATCCCACGAATTTGGAGAAACATGAGGACGTTGAGGTGAATGAATATGTGCATTTATTTTCAGAAAATGCTATATTAAAGCTTTTATCAAATAATTGACTAATACTTAGTAAATTGTGTTTTAAATTTTTAACTAATAGAATATTTGTAATAAGAGGTAAATTAGATGTACCGTCATTGCTCACATCGCTTTTGCCGATGATGTAACCTTTGAAATTATCTCCAAAAGTGACAGATCCTCCATCTGAGTAGATAATGTTTGTTAACATATTTTTGTCGCTTGTCATGTGTTTTGAGCAACCACTGTCTAGAATCCATTTTCTTCTTTTCTTAATCGGTACCTGCAAAAAATATTGAAATTCTATTGGTACCCACTTCCTCCGTTAGGGTCCAAAGGGTTAAATCTTAGGAAGCCAAACCCAGTTGGGTTTAGAGTTCCTTTTAAAATAAAATTTTCATTCTTATGTACAGACATAATGAAAGATTTAATGTAGTTATTCCTAATCAAATTATTATTAGTTTTTGGAACCTAAATCATAATTGATTTTGGATGAATAACTTTTGAAGAAGATTTTTGAGCAGATATAGAATCCTTTTTCTTATAATTAGTATATAATGAACCATTATTTTTAGAATGCTTTTGTATCGGTTTTTTATATCCTAACCCCTTTTTATTTGAGCAGGTTTGAGAATTCTCAATTATTTTAGAGAGACTCTCTCTTCCACTGTTAAATTTAGAAACAATTTTAGAAATGTTTTCCAGTTTTATTTTAAGATTTAATACTTCTATATCAAGTGTTTTAATATTAGAGTTTAAATCATAATTCTCTTTTGCTAATTTAACATTCTCATATTTCTGTCTTTCTATTTCACTACTTAAATCGGTGAATTGAGATGTTATATTAACATAAGATTCTTGAGATTTTACTAACTCTTCCTCTAATATTTTCTTTTCATCTTTTAACATGTCAGTTTCTATTTCAGTTCTATTTAATTTTCCTAAAGCATCTTTATATTTACTCTTTAGGATTCTAAGTTTATCTAACAATTCAGAGTTTATTTCTATTAAATCGTCAAAAGTTAGATCACTTACATCATCATTTGTTGCCATAAAACAAACGTTGGCTTGTTCTGAATCATTGTCATTATCACTGTCTGATGAAGAAGATTCTGTATCATCCCATGTAACTGAGAAGGCTTGTTTCTTTTTATATTTGTCCTTTTTGATATTATTTTCTTTCTTCCGATCAGGACAATCTTTCTTTATGTGGCCCTTCTTGTGACATTCGTAGCATTCAAGAGATGAGCTTGATGGCTTATTAAAACCCTTGTTATTTCCAAATTTATTACCCTTTTTGAATTTTAAAAACCTTTTGAAATTCTTAGCTATAAATGCCATATCGTCTTCTGATTCAGAGTCTTCTTTTTCTGCTTGAAAAGCGATAGTTTTCTTGTCCTGTGCTTGTGCTCGTCTTGCCTGTAAATTTACTTCATAGGACATTAGATTTCCTATTAACTCTTCTGTTTTTATGGTTGAAATATCATTAGCTTCCTCGATAGCTAAGACTTTTCGTTCCCATTCATCAGTTAATGAGTTAAGGATTTTTGAAACAATATCAGGTTCAGTAAAAGTAACTTCTAAAGCTAATAGTGAGTGATAGATATCCTGGAATCTAGAGTACATTTCACTAATACTTTCTCCTTGTTTCATTCTAAAATTTTGAAATTGGTTTTTAAGCATAGAAATCTTGCTTTGTTTTACTTTATTTGTTCCTTCGTGTGTAACCTTAAGAGTACTCCAAATTTCATATCCAGTTTTACAAATACTGACTCGATTGAATTCATTTTTGTCTAAAGCGCAAAATAACATGTTCATTGCTTTTGCGTTTGCAGTAGCATCTAGTTTTTGTGTATTAGACCAAGCAGCATACCCTGTAGTAGGAATAGTATATTCAGTTTGAATGATATTCCAGGTTTCAAATCCACTAGCTTGCATAAAAATTCTCATTCTAGTTGACCAATAACTATAATTTAATCCGTTAAACAATGGTGGTCGTGTAGTGGCTTGTCCCTCAGTAAAACTGTTGCTAGTGTTATTGTCCATATTATTAAAAAAAATCAGATAATTGTGTTATAGTTATGTGATGACCTTGCTCTGATACCAAATGAAAGTCTATATGGATCGATAATATAGTTAAACTAGTCTAGCAAGTGCGGAATTATAAATAATAGTAAATAGCAGTAATAAAAATGACACCAGGGATTTTTATACTGGTTCGAACTTCCCGTTCTACGTCCAGTCCCAGACTCCTTCTGGAATTTCTCTAACAACCCTCACTTAACCCGGAGGAACAGGTATTACACCGCCTGAGCAACCGAACAGGACTTTTCCGCCTAAGCAACCGAATAGGACTTCAAATACAATTTGGTAAATTGTTTCTTGACTTGTGTGTTCTTTGAATAACACGAATATAGTCAATGTAGTACACCCTTCCTATAATCTTCTTGATATGATGATTTGAATGTGCAAAGATAGGAAGTATAGATTGAAAATCACTTGTGATTATGATAATACAAAGCAAGTATAGATAGAAAGAATTGGTTGTTGAAATAGTGGATTTTCATCTCTATTTATAGTATTGAATAGTTTTAATTCAATAGTTGCAACCATTAGAAGGAGTGCAACTGTTGGTGAAGAAGACAACTCTTCAAAATTTGAATTTTCATGAAGAGATGCTTCAGTTCGTCAAGTTCAGATGTCTGAGAAAAATATTCAGATGGCTAAGTAAGTTTAAAAACTCAAATAGGCAGAAGAAACAAATTTCAGTGAATTTAGACGTCTGTTTATTTAATTTAGACATCTGTTTTTATGATAGATGCATGTCTTAAATTATCAGACGTCTGTCATTGATGACAGATGGCTAAATAAAAGTTCAGATGTCTGAATTTGTACTGATTTGTTCCTCTTCTTTATTTTAGTGATTCTGAACTTGAGAAATTTTTGAAAATACTTTTATGTCTATAAAAAGATATTTTATATTTGTAGAACATGTTTTCCAAAAACTATTTGTGTGTGTGTGTTATCATCATATCAGAGATTGTAAAAAAATATCTAACCGGAAATAATAATCAGTATACTAGAGAGCTTGAGCTTAGTTTGTTGACGATATGATAATAGCTTTTCTTTGTAGATTCCTGCAAGAATATTTGTCATCATAGTATATAGTTTGAAATATATAGTTGTCACATTAAAATCGAAGAAGGCAGGTTCCAACAATATAGTTTGACTATTTCTTATTAAAGCTTTGACAAACGCTTCATTTGGGAACACATCCAACTTCTTCTGCTCTTCACCTTAGATTCAAGGCGGAATTGAAAGGCAACTTTCCAAAATATGGATAACTGGTTATTCTTCGATAAATCTTTGACAAATCAATGGAATTCAAAGTCAGTCCATTCTAAACATCTAACCGCTAACCAAAAATCAATCTCAATCAAAGAACTTTGAATCAAACCATACTAATGAAAGAGACAAATTAATACCTCAAGAACGATTTGAGTGAGAACTTGATTTACGCGATCCAAGAAGCGATTTATGTATTTGGGCGATTCAAGGAAGTCGATGGGGATTTGGATGAAAATAGACGAGAGTTAGGGCGCACGGGATGGAAAATATTTCTTGTGTACGCAGGTTAATTTAGGAAGGGGGTTCTGCTTAGGGTGTATCGATTCTGAGATGCAAAGAGGGGGTTAGAATTTTTTTTGGTAAATTTGGAACGGTCTACGGCCGTTCCAAAATTGTCACGGCCAACAACCATGCTAATTTGTTTTACCACGGCTCTGGACCGTGGTAAAATTGTCACGGCTTAAGACCGTGGCAATTTTTCCGCATTTGGGTGTGGCAAAATGAGCTGTATGGTGTAGTGTATCTAAGGACAGTTGCTAATAATTCCTATTACAGGTAACCGAGAATGAGTAAACAAACTGGAAGTAGTTCTAGTGAGGCAGCTCAGGTTCCGAGTGTGAACGTTCCTATATGATTCCGCTGGCATCTTCAAGATTTGGGACTGAATCATTTGTTGAGATACGGGCATGGTTGAAAAATTATGATAGGATTTTTCTATGATGGTGTGGAGGACACAATGAAGAAATAATTAGCTTTGTGGTACTTTCGAGGAGAAGTCTTGAACTGGTAGGAGATTGTTATTACTATGACAAATGAGACTAGGATTACTTGGATAGATTTCAAGAGATGTTTTCAGACTAGGTATATTTCTGAAGTAGAATAGGGAGTGGAACTAGAGAAATTCATCCATTTGGAGAAGGGTGAACGTAGTGTTAAGGAATACGTAAATAAGTTCAATCAGCTGGCAAAGTATGGCCTAGACCTTATTAATACACCAGTGAAAAAGACTACAAAGTTTGCTAAGTGATTAAGTCCAGCTTAAGAGACTTTGCATAGAGCCATGTACCTACGGGAGCTAATTTTGAGAGCTTGGTTAAGATGGAGTTGTCGAACTCAATTAGGAAGGAAGAACCTAAGAAGGAAGAAGGGAATCCAGTTTAGCACGATCACCATAAAGGAAGAATGGGAGCTAAGGGAAAAATAAACAAAACCAAAGTTTAGGTGTAAGAAGTGCCAGGGCAAGGGGCATCTGTTAATGGATTGTAGGACGAGCATTGTGACGATCAAATGCTACAACTACAACCAATTTGAGTACAAGAGGAGGGAGCATCCAAATGCACCTAAGACTTCTACACATGTGGTTCCATCATTTGCACTAGATGTTGTTCCTAACTCGAGTTCAACTCCAGTCATGGAAAAAGGGAAGAAGGTTGTATTGAAGGCATGTTAACTCTTTCTGATTTATCTATTCGCAATTTATTTGTCATCGGGCATCAGACTCGTTTATTTCAACTAAACGAGTAGATGAATTATACTAAGAGACTAGTATAGTTGCATACCCTGTAGTAGTATCAAACCCTATTGGAGGATCGATTCATTTATCCACGATTTATAAGGGTTTAAAGTTATATATTTTGGGTGTCGAATTTGATTATGATGCTTTTGTTTTAGGATTATCTAGGTTTGGTTTAATTTTAGGAATGGACCGGATGGCTATATATGCAACAATGCTAGATTATGATAGGAATGTGGTTTGGTTAGGTACTTGTAGTGGGCACCACCTTGAGGCTTACTATGATCTCATGTTTTCAGTTATGTTGAGTCACCTATATTCTTTAGACCTAACACATGATGAGTTAGCTACAGTACCAGTAGTTCATGACTGCCCAACTATCTTTTTTGAAGTTTTCAGTCTTTCTCCCTATAAGGAGATCAAATTTAGTATTTATCTTGAAGAGAATGCTAGACCTGTTGCCTTACCCCTTAGATATATGGCTCCTCAAGAAAGATGTGTTCTAAATAAGCAAGTGATTGAATTCTTGAAGAAGGGCTCTATGACGACCGCCCTACATCAATGGCACCTAACATATAACTTGTATAGCAGTATGCATTGCAATTGTGCCCAATTAATGTAGGTTGACCATCAAGAGACGTAGGGTAAAGTAAATCAGTCAGAGAACTTGTCATATATTTCACAACACATCGAATAAAGTATAATAGTAAAAATATTAGAAATAAAATAGGCGAGATGGTAATAATTGAATGAATCACAAAAATCAGAGTATTCAGATCCATGTAGCTATACAACATAACTGATAGAGTTTATACAACTGATAATAAACTCAAAATAAATTACTATCTCTACATAGATAATTGCACTAGTGAGCTCCATAGTGCTACATAGCGAAACGATAAGCAATAAAAGCTGAATATAGTAATATGAGAGTATAGCCTCCTCTTTGTCACCTGTCCAGCTTCACATGCTCACCAGACCTGATATCCCTAATCTACTCATTTACGAGTACCCAAAATAACAGGGAGCAAAGCAGAAAATATCGAGTCAGACAACAGTCTGGTATATGCGGTACAAAATCTCAAATGCTGTACAGTCAATATACTAGGACAAATGGTATGGAAAATCATACGCGACATGTCCCCACATCCACAGGGTTAACACTTACATAGGATATACGATACTCTGTCATAGTTATCATAGGAGTATTATACATCAAGGTACTTAATTAGGGATGTCTAGATATCTATGCGATAATATCTCAATCGTGTGACATCCTTAGGGTGATAACCAATCAAGCAAACATAACATACATCATCCATCCTCACATTCACTAACTCGGTGTGTTTGATATATGATACACGTATGATCTCATTGCATATTTAAGGACTACATAATATCCTGGTTTTCGATACTCAAATCCATGCCATTTAGCAGGCCAGGAACTAGACTGCCATTGCACTCAGTCGAGGATGAAATGGATCGAAACATCGTGTGATCCGAAGCATATCGCACTCCTAAGTGAGTATCCTCACATACCACTACTTTATGTCTACACTTTGAAACATACAAATATCAACGATCCCTTTGTAATCGTCATCCACAGTAGAGCACATTCTGGAACTATCCTTACAACTCTCGTTCAAAATTGTCGTTGTTGGGATTATTCTAGACAACCACTGCTTGTTATAGAATATCATCATTTGTCCCGTAACCTTCCTCCAATAGTTTTGTCCGACACATAGTCCTCTACACTACGCCTTAAAGGAAAGATATCGCATCATTGAAGCCGTCACTTCCCATCGCTGAACCATCGTCATTGAATTGCATGTCGTCATTATCGTAAGTTCGCTACCAAGCCTCATACTTCAATACCGACCCGAGACATAGCTTGAAGAAACTTGCATATGACTCGAAGCCAGTATGAGTGTAAGTGACCAAAAATAAAGTATGGAGAGAACTCGAAGTAGCCACTGGAACGACTCGAAGTAGCCAACAAATGACTCGAAGCACCCCAATTCCTCTTATGCAAACCATCACCATCGATACAAGGTCACCATCGATCCATCCCCATCACCGATCTAACACTTCGACACAAACAAACCATGCTTCACTCTCGAACCATCTTCTTACCCAACCAAGTTGCCCCCATGGATTGGTATTGATACATGGGTACTACTGAGCCAACACTTAGATGATTTACCTACCTCCAATGAACTCCAGGTAAGCACACATACCCCTAAAGCAAACCCCGATCCATTCCCTTTTTGACTCGGTGCCGAACCAAGAACATCGATCCCACACTTCACATTAATTTCCCAAATGAACTTCAAGTGAGCCTTATGCGACCCGAAGCAATGACCGAAGTAAACCTTCCTAAAACATGAGCATGGCTCGAATCAACTTCCCACTGATTGAAGGACTTTGAATTACCATTGATCCATCTTAAATTGAACATAACTCAAGCAAATGAACTTTAAACGACTTGAAACTTGGAATGTAGCCTTGTGAGGCCTTCCTTGTCACCGCACATGGATCACACCAAATTTAGGCCAAGTCACCTTCATGGATCATCACCAATCCATGCTTTCATTCTGAATTCTAAATCATCATTTGATCGGTCGGTTTCAACCAACAAACATCATACATTCAAGCAATCATATACAATATATCTTAACAAGCATACATCCATACACATCCAAATAAAGCCTAAATCTAAGGGTAGAAAATAGATAAACTATAAGAACAAGGGAGATTCATAAGAATGTAATTTCGAAAATATTTTCCAAATCGTTGAAATTAACATATGTGATTAGTTAAGATTTAAAACATATTTTAGGATCCAAAAAACATTTTAAGGTGTATAATGACAAATTAATAAGTGAGAGGTCCTAACCACTCACCTAAATCAAAGCAAATCCAAAAGTGCACAAATCCCAAGATGAACAGTAACTCCAAGCGATCCCCAGTAGTAAATCTCCAAATCCAAATGCTTATTTTGGTAATCTCTCCTTAATGATAAAATATGGCTAATTAATGTAGGGTTTAGGGTAGCTTTTTAGCTTTGAAAGGGTAAATGGAGGTTTCTCTCTCTATTTGAGAAGTGTGAAATAATGGAGAGAAGTCCCATCAGGCCCATCATGATGCTAATCCCAAAATGGGCTTTGGGCCTAGCCATTAACTCACTAATTACTCATTAAGGTGTTCAAAATCAAGTGAAACTTCAAATAGTCATAACCCCTAAACTATACATCCATTTTCCTATTATGACCACTCTACGGAAAGAAAAACTATTATCTCGATCTAATGGAAGTGATTTCAAACCCTAGTTTGGCCTCTATTAAAGTTAATGACCGCATAATATTTTCAGGGTCAAAATCATCTGATAAAAATTCTAAGGATGGAAAATGTCTGTAGCAGTCATTTCCCAAAGTTATAGAATTGTATGACCCTAAATAAAAATAATATTAATATTTTGCGATCTTCCGATAGGTAGAATATAGTCGTTACTTTCACCTCCACTTTAGGAATTTTGCCCCTGAAATCCCAAACAAAATCGATAAGGTTAACTTGCATGCCTATCAACCATATACAAGCATAGGCAACCATCACACATCAAACATGCATACACAACAACAAATGGAAAAAGGAAACATCCATGCCTATATTATCACGCAGGATATTACATTAAGGTATACTTCATAATATCATAAGTGAAGTTAAAAGCGATAAATATAAAGTTCCACCAAGTAAAGAGCTCTGGATAAATTGTCCTCACGCTCTCAGTCTTCCAAGTGCAATCGCCTTTGCTTTCACTCCACTAACCCTTCACCAACTTCACCGTCTTCCTCCTACACTGCTTTTTATCACAACCAATGATATGAATAAGCGTACGAGGTCTTGAAGCCTCTGGTTCAACCTCAGTACCATCTAGTTGATCCGATACGATAGTTATGCCTAGGTCGTGCACAAATTTCCACAATTGAGAAACGTGGAATACATTGTGCACTCCTGCCATTCTTTGCGGTAAATCGACCCTATAAACATGGTTCCTAATCCTCTCTAGTATCGAAAAATGACCTATTAATCTCGGTTCCAACTTTCCTTTACTACCAAACATAATTACATTCTTCAATGGAGAAATCTTGATGAATACCATATCATCGACAGAGAACTCTAGATCTCTATGTCTCTTGGTAGCATGGATCTTTTGTCTGCCTTGAGTAGCTTTCATCCATTCCAAATGATCTCGATCTTCTTTAAGGTTTCTTTAATCATATCTGGCCATAGTACCAGTTTCTCGTCTGCTTTCCACCAACACAAAGGTCCGTTACATGGTTAGCCATATAATGCTTCGAATGGTGCTATACCGATGCTAGACTGAGAACTGTTGTTGTATGTGAATTCAACGAGATGTAAGTGATCATCCCATGAGCCTCCAAAGTGGAGTATACAATCCCATAAGAGATCCTTTAAGATACAATTCACTCAAATGCTGCTCTGTCCCCAATGCCTCTTGTAAGTTCTGCAGAAACCCACTAGTAAACAATGGGTCTTGGTTGCTTAGAATGCACTACAGCACATCATGGAATCGTACTATCCACTTCACATATAATTCAGCCAGTTTGGATGTTGTTCATTTGACTTGATGGGTATAGATCTGACGCTCTTGGTCAATCAATTTATTATGACCCAAATGTTGTCATACCCTGCTTGAGTCATCAGCAAACTGTCGATGAAATCTATCGATACTTGTTTCGATTTCCATTGGGGAACTTCTAGCGGTTGCATCAATCCACCAGGCTTCTTCTGCTCTACCTTAACCAACTGGCAGTTCATGCATTTTCAAATGAATGTCCCAACGTCTTTCTTCATCCCTTCCCTATAATAGGTCTATTCATATCATGGTACATTTTATAACCGTTGGGATGGATAGCCAATCTCGAATGATGCAACTCTCATGGTACCTCATCCCTCAACCCATCAACATTAGGTACAAACAATCTTCCATCTTTATGGAGCCAACCATCTCGGTTGAGTCTGTACTGCCTCATCTCTTTAGACTCTACTTCATCAGTGATCTACGCAATAATCTTAGCTGGTCTGACATCACACCTCTAAATAGTACAGATCTGCTTAATCAATAGGTCTGATACTCAAGCTTGCCAATATCTTTGGCTCTAGCTCACATCTCGATTAGGAATCATAACCAACAATATACTCTAACTCCGTCCACTCTATTAACATAGCCCCCAAGCTAGCATGTCTCTTACTCAATGCATCAACAACTGTATTCCCTTTTCTCAATATATTGCAATATCAAGTCATAGGAGGCTAGGAACTCTAACCATCACTACTGACAAAGGTTAAGATCCTTATGTGAAAAGAGGTACTTCAATGATTTGTGGTCCGTGAATAGCCCGAACCTCTCTCCTAAAAGATAATGCCTCCAAATCTTCAGCGCAAACACAGGCGTTGCTAACTCAAAATCATGGGTCGGGTATTTCTACTCTTGTGGGTTTAGTTGTCAACTAGCATACGCAACAACCTTTCCTATTTGCATCAATACCGCCCCCAATCCAGAACCACAAGCATTATTGTATACTGTCGTCCCTTCATTCCCACTTGGAATGGTTAATACTGCTGCACTCGTCAACATTTCTTTCAGACACACGAATTCATGTTCACATCTCTTACCTTAAGTAAAAGTCTAGTTCTTTTTCGTCAACTAATTCAATGGTGCTGCTACTTTGGAGAAGTCTTGGATGAATCGTCTGTAATATCCAGGTAACCATAAGAAACGTCTCATATCCACAACATTATTGGGTCTAGTCCAATCTTGGACTGCTGCTTCTTTTGTAGAATCCACCGCAATTCCTTACTTAGAAACAACATGACTCAAGATTCGCACTTTCCTCCTCCAGAAGTGAAATGTAGAAAACTTTGCCTTCAATCGGTGCTCTCTCAATACCTCAAGCACGATCCTCAAATGTGTCTTGTGTTCCTCCTTTGTCCGTAAGTAGACAAGAATATCATCGACGAATACAAGAATAAATTTATTTAGCTGACCCCTGAAAACACGGTTTATGAGATAATTAAAGTATGCCAATGCGTTATTTAGCTCGAACATCATAACCAACCACTTATAGAAACCCGACAGCATGCTAATATTGTAATCAGCACACTCTCCTTTGCTACTATCAGTTGATGAAATACCATCGCATGATCCAACTGAGAAAATACTCTAGCACTTTGAAGCTGATCGAATAAGTCATCAATGCATGAGAGTGGGTACTTTTTCTTCCTAGTCACTTTATTCAACTCACGGTAGTCGACACACGGTTTAAGGGAACCATCCGCCTTTGTGGCAAATCCTATGGGTGCTCCCTACTTAGAAACACTTCAGCGAGTGAACCCTCATCGCAATAGGTCATTCACTTACACCTTAGGCTCTCACTACAGTCTAGGTATCATCCTCCTAAAAGGCATTACTATCGGTCTGGTATCTTTCACAAAATCAATACGGAACTCGATCTTTCTATGTGGCGGAAGTCCAGACACCACCTCAAATACGTCTTTATACTCCCTAGTAATGGCAATGATGATAACTCATCATGTGGGATATTGACTAAATATAGAAAGGTAGCCAACACCTCATCATCTAATGGGAAGATTAACACGATGTCCACCCATCGTCTACCCCTATCGTCACCAATGATTTCTTACAATCCACCATCACTCTGTATCTATGAAGCCAGTTCATCTACAGAATAATACCAAACCCAACGAAACCTAAAACAATGCAATCATGATCAAAAGAACATCCATGACTCGGTAAGACTAAACCACGACAAACCATACACGAGCTAGTGGAGCCTCCAACAGGGTTCGTCATAATCAAAGTTCGATCAATAATTTCGGGTCTCAATCCAAATCTATCTACTAGGTCACCAGATATGTAGGAATGTGAATCCCTGGTATCGAATAAAGCACGTATGGGAACATCATAAATAGAAAGCATACCTTGAATAACGAAGTTCTTTCCCTTCTCTTTCATTGATGGAGCACTTTATAAAGTCGGGACGACATTGGGAGCGTATGCTTTCACCACCCAATTCTGCTTAAGTAGCTATGGACAGTTCACCTTGAGATGCCCAAACTTATTACAAATAAAAAACTTCTTCCCTTCAGCTTTGCAGGCTCTACTAAAGTGACCCTTTTCCAACTAGTTATAGCAAATTGGTCCGCTTTTAATCTTCATCTTTTGGTCTTCTTCTTTTTTTAAATTGCTTCTTCTTACTTTTGTTATTCCACTTCTTTTTGCCTCCACCACCCGATTACGGCTTTAGCTCTTTGGGAATAATGGTCTTCGGCTTCAGATAAAGAATCTTATGCCTTGGGCCTTCTCGACTATCATTTTAAAAATCTCATAGATGTGGACCACGAGTCATCCCCAAGTTATCATCTAAGATAATGATGAACTTCTCATTCTTCTTTAATGGAGTGTCGATGAAGGACATCACATATTTTGACGGGGCATTGAACTCAGCAAAGTACTTGGAGACCGTCATATCCCTTTGCTTCAGATCTGCAAACTTACGAAACATAACGAACCTCTAAGCTGCAGGAATAAATTTTTCTTTGGATTTGGCTTTGAACTGATTCTAAGTGAACCGATCCTTAGGAGTAGTAGCCATTACTGCATACCACTGTACATGGCTTGCTCCTGAAGCTATCGGGAAGCCAATCACTTTTCATACCATTAGTCAGCTCTAAGTCATCAAAAATCCTCCCGCAAGTGCCAAGACAATCTTGCACTTCCATGCCAACAGCGTTCCTTAGAATGGTTTGCCATATAAACTAGCAAAGTCTTTGTTTAACTTAATGAAATCAGCTCTGGACGCCTGCACCGGAGCACCATCATCAATAACAACATTCAAAGTGGCTACTTGAGCAGTCCGCATCATGTTTCGCATCATGATATTGAACATCATCTGTAGGTCGGGATTCTGTAACACCTCATGAAAATTAATAAATTAATAATAAGGCTAAAAATGATAATTTTGTAAATGCTAGAATTTGACCATCAAAGTCATACCATTGTATTCGTGGCGATTTTGTAATCAACTTTCATATATAAAGTTTCGCGATCAGAGTTCAAATGTAGAAGTTATCAACATTTGAAGTTTTTGAATTTAAAATAATTCAGATGAATTTAAATTTAAAAATTAAATAACATTAATGTTAAAAATTAAAATGGGTAATAAATATTTTAATATTAAGGAAAGCTAACATTTAAGAAAAACGTTAATGTTAAGGATTAACAAACGAAATTAAATATTATCGTTAAACAAATAAACGTAAGAAATAAATCTCGACCACAGAAGAAGGCCGATCAATAGCCTCCATTAGGTCGGTCGATCACTTGCGGTCGACTGCCTTGCTAAGGGTAGGCTGGTGGACCGGTTAAGTTATGGCGGCTAGGGCTTGTCTTAGCCATGATCGATCAGGATTTTATTATATTAAACCAACTTAAATCCTATGGTCCAGACGTATCCTAACCACTATAAATAAGAGGTTAGCCCCCTCACTTTTATTTATAAGAAAATTGAAGCATTAGCGAAACTCCATCGGTCTTCTTCCTCAATTCTTCGTTAGATTCAAGATTCAAATCCTAGGGAAAAGGTAATAAGTTTTAGATACACACACGTTTTTCTATTGCTATTCTTCCCTAATCTCTGAATTATGTATATAGTTTTTATATAATTGAATTGTTGTATATTCTAAAAAGAAAGAAACTGAACGAGGAATTAGGCGAACGTGTAAAACAAAATCTAAAGGAAATCAAGGAACTATCTATGAGTGGAAATATTAGTTTTTCTTATTTTAGTAATTTGTGTCATAAAAATTTAGATTTGTTTTATGCCTTGGGGAATTTTGTATATGAAAACCTTGAAATCTAAAATCCTAAAATTTCCCCAATAAAAATGTCAATTTTTGGATAGTTGTAATCTCAATTGTTTTATGTTAATAAAGTAGAATATAATTTTTTATTCACAATTTAAATAATTTGTTGTTCGAAAACCAAAATATATAACAAGTACGCACTCTCGTATATATACACTCTCGATCCATTCTAGGGTGAGAATTCCTATCCTAACTCTACTGGACCATGGTATCCCTTAGTTACACTAGGGAACCTAAGCTTTGATACCAAATGTGACGACCGCCCTATACCACCGGCACCCAAACATATAGCATGTATAGTAGTATGCACTGCAACAGTGCCTCGTCAATTTAGGATGACCGCCACGGATAGTAGGGTATATTAAATTAGTCTAAGAACATGTCATATATCTCACAATGCATCGAATAAAGTATAATAGTAAACATCTCAGACATAAATAGACGAGACAGTAATAACTGAAAGAACCGCAAAAGTCAAATTACTTGGATCCATACAACTATACAACATAAGAGGTTGAGTTTATACAGTTGATAATAAACTCAAAATAGCTAACTGCTCTACATAGATAATAGCACTAGTAAATCCATAGTGCTGCATAGAAAAATGATAAGCAATAACAACTAAATATGGTAATATGAGAGTATAGCCTCCTACTCATCACCGGTCGATCTCCACGTGCTCACCAGACCTGATATCCCTAATCTACTCATTTAAGAGTACCTGGAATAACATGAAGCAAAGCAAAATAATCTGGAGTCAGACAGCAGTCTAGTGTGAGCGGTAGAAAATCTCAAATACTATAAAGTCAATATAGTAGGACAAATGGTGTGGAAAATCATACCTGACATGTCACTACATCCATAAAGTATGAACTTACATAAGATATATGATACTCTGTCATAGTCATCATGGGTGTACTATTCATCAAAGTACTAAGGGTTGTCTACATATCTACAATGATAATATCTACATCTTGTGTCATCCTTAGGGTGATAAGCAATTAAGCAAACATAGAATCCATTATCCATCCTCATATTCACTCACTCAGTGCGTTGGATATATGATACTCCTATGACCTCATCGCATAGTCAAGGGCTACTCAGCATCTTAGTTTCTTGATACTCTAATCCATGCCACTCAGTAGGCTAGGAACTAGACTACCATCACACTCAGTCTAAGGTAAAATGGATCAAAACATCCTATGTACCGAGGCACATCACATTCCCAAGTGGGCATCCTCACATACCCTGCTTTAGGAGTATATTTTGAAACCTATAAATATCAACAATCCTATTGCACACGTCATCCACAGCAGCGCATATTTTGCATCTATGCTTACAACTTCCATCTGATGCTGTCATGATTAGGACTATTCGTGACAACCATCGTTGGTCGTAAAATATAATTTGTTTGTCCCATAACCTTCCTCCAGCAGTTCCTTTAATCTAACTCGTTGTCCTCTAATCTACATCTCGATATACAACTATCCCATCGTCGAAGCCATCATTCCCATTATGGAACCATCATCAATGAATTGCAAGTCATCATCGTCGTAAGTTCGCTACCGAGCATCATGGTTCGGTACCGGCCCGAGCCTTAACTCGAAGAAACTTGGATATGACTTAAAGCAATTAAGAGTGTAGGTGACCAAAATAATTATAGAGAGAATTCAAAGTGGCCATGTGAATGACTCGAAGTAGCCAGCAAATGACTCAAAGCACCCCAATTCCTCCTACCTGAACCATCACCACTGATCCAAGGTCACCACCGATCCATCCTCATCGCCGATCCAACACTCCAACACAAACAAACCATGATCCACCCTCGAACCATCTTCTCATTGAACCTAGTTGCCCTTACAGATTGGTACTTATCCGTGGTTACCACTGACCCAACACTTAGATGATTTTCATATCTCCAAATGAACTCCTTACAAGCACACACATAGCTCGAAAAAATCCCGATCTATTCCCTCCTTGACTCGGTGTCGATCCAAGTACACCGATCCCACACTAAACCTAAATTTCCCAAACGAACTCCAAGTTAGCCTATGTGACTAAAAGCAGAGACCGAAGTAAACCTCCCTAAAATACGAGCACGACACAAAGAAACTTCCCATCGATCCAAGGCCTTTGAATTACCACTGATCCATCTTCAATTGACTATAACTCAAGAAAATGAACTCCAAACGACTTGAAACTTAGAATGTTACCTGGTGAGGCCTTCCTTGTCTCCCCATATAGATCCTACTAGATTGGGTTAAGTCGACTTCAAGGATCATCACCGATCCATGACTTCGTTCCAAATTCTAAATCGCCATTCGATCGAATTTTTCAACCCGAAACATCATACATTCAAGTAATCATTATATATAATATATCCTAATAAGCGTACATCTATGCACATAAAAGTGAAGCCTAAATCTAAGGGTAGAAACTAGATAAACTATAAGAACAAGGGAGATCCGTAAGAACACAATTTCATAAATCTTTTCCCAATCGTCTACAATTAACATATGTGATTAGTTAAGTTTTAAGACACATTTTAGGATTAAAAATCATTTCAGTACATCATTTTAAGTTGTACAATGACTAATTAGTAAGTGTGAGGTCCTAATTACTCACCTAAATCCAAAAAAAATCCAAAAGTGCACAAATCCCAAGTTGAACAACAATTCCAAATAATCTCTAAGAGAAATCTCCAAATCCAAATTCTAATTTCACCAATCTCTCCTTAATTACAAATTTTGGCTTATCAAAGTAGGGTTCGGAATAGCTTTTTCGCTTAGAAGTGGTTAATGGAGGTTTCTCTCTCTATTTTGGGAAGTGTGAAATAATGAAGAGAAACCACATCAGCCCCATCATGATGCTAATCCCGCAATAGACTTTGGGCCTAACAATTAACTCACTAATTACCCATTGAGCTGTTCAAAGTCAACTGAAACTTCAAGCAGTCATAACCCCTAAATAGTAAGTTTTTTTTTCTTATTATAACCACTCTATGGAAAGAAAAACTATCATTCTGATCTAATGGAAATGGTTTCAGACCTTAGTTTGGGTCCTGTCAAAAGTTATAGTTCATTTAAGATTTTCAAGGTCAAAATCATTCGATAAAAATTCTAAGGATGAAAAATATCTCTAGTAGTCATTTCTCAAATTTATAGAATCGTATGACTCTAAACAAAAATAGTGTTAATATTTCGTGATCCTCCGATACGTAGAATATGGATCGTTACAGGCTTTATTTGGAGAAGTAGTGTGAAATGGGGAGCTCCAATTGTCTCGGCTACCAAAGCAAATGGCTTTTTGAGGCTTTGCATCAATTATCATAAATTGAGTAAGCCAACAATGAAGAATCGTTATCCACTACATGTATAGACGATCTCTTTGAGCACTTAAGTGAAGCAAAAGTATTCTCTCAGCTTGACTGGGCTATCGGATTTCATTAGTTGCGTATGACCGAGGGTTGTATTTAGAAAACTACTTTTTGCACATCTGACAGACTATACGAGTGGTTAGTCATAGCATTTGGACTGACCAATGCGTCTGCATATTTTGTTGACCTTATGAGTTGAGTCTTTAGAGGATTGCTAAATAAGTTTGTGGTAGTATTCATTGCTGACATACTTGTCTATTCGAAAAGCGAGGAAGAGCACATTTTGCATTTAGGAGAAGTGGTCGATACTCTCTATAGGTATAAGCTAAAGAAGAAAATTTCCAAATGTCACTTTTTGCATAAGGAGGTTCATTTTCTACTAGTCGATCTTAGTAAAGTTATTGTAGTATAGGATTTGTAAATATCAATAAATGCCACGAATGTGGGAAGTTTCCTTGGTGTGGCTGGCAGTTATAGGAACTTCATTAAGGACTTCGCTAAAATTTCCACATCATTAACACGCCTTACCAAAAGGAACTTTGTTTTATCATGGATCTCAAAATGTGAAGAAGCTTTTATTAAGCTGAAGGAGTCGTTGACTAGTGCACCTATTTTAGTACTCCCTGAAGGTTCGAAGGTGTTTGTAATATATACCGATGTTTGGACTGGGTGTGGGGTTAATGTAGGAGGGTAGAGTAGTTTGTTATGCTAGTCGACAATTGAGGGTACACAAGAGAAACCACTCAACCCATGATCTTGAGTTGGAGCCACTATCTTTGCCCTTAAATCATAGAGGTATCGTCTTATAGAGGATTTATTTGAGCTATTCACAGATCACATAAGTCTCTCAAGTATTTATTGTTCCAAAAGATTTGAATTTGAGGCAGTAGAGGTGGACGGAGTTATTGGCGTTGTATGATGTTGGTATCTCATAAACTCCAAGCAAGGGCAATATTATAGCCAATGCCTTGAGTAGAAAGCCTGCGATATTAAGGCCTATGTTTTTGGAATGGAAATTCTTGGAGTTCATTTCCATGTTTGATTTTTGACCTTCATTGGATGTTATGAAGGGATTGGTACCATCTTTAGATGTTCGATCTTCACTTGTGGACTGTATTGGTTCAAGTTAGAGGTAAGACATGGAGCTATTGGGTATTTTTGAGAAACTGAACATAGGAGAGCATTTGACTCATTTGGATCGCTATTCCATTGATTTAAAAAGATAATTGCGAAGAGATGATAGTTTGTGCACTGTTATCCTGCCTTTTGGCAAGGCCATGATACCATAGATTTGACTAAAAACGAGTGGTTACCAACCTTGAGAACCAATGATATACAAGACTATGGACGATGGTCGATCAAAATCAAACCGGGTCCCGATCAAGGTGCAATCAATATAAAGTGACAAGTAAGGCCCCGTGAGGCTAAGTTTTAGATTTTAAGTCAATCGGAGTTTGTACACTCGAGTTATGGACAAATGAATAATTTATCAATCTAAAATGATCCATAAAATAGCATAATTCAATGAAGATCGATCAATATATCAAAATCTACAAAGCCAACGCACTTGAAACTTTTATAGCATCAATATATTGAAGAGTGGAGCCCACAAAAACGATCGTGAGTAGCCGATTGTTATTGGTCGGTCGTTTTTGCCAAGTCCTAAAAACGGTCGGCATGTTTCGGTGCATAATCGAAGTTCAACCAAGATCGATCCATATCTCCCAAGTTACAAGTCAGAATGATTCCATATTTCAGAAGCAATATCAAAGGGCATGTGGGACCCCCCCAAAATGATCGCACTAAAATTGGAGACAAGAAAAAGGATCGGTGAAACTTAGGCCAATCGTTCCTGATGGTCGAGTTGAGTACACTGATCGTTATGGTGGTCCCCTATGGACCTAGAGAGCCTTCTGCCGAAATCTTGACGAAATATCTCATCATCTCTTCCTATAAGTACAGGCCCCATGGTTCATTTTGGGGAGCTTTACGCCGCTGGTTACCTTATTCATTATTGTAATCAAGTTTTCTATATTCCTTGTGGTTGTAATCAGACTCCTAAGTGACCAATAAAGTGAATCTTCAAAGTGAACGTAGGCCTACAACGCTGAACCACTATAAATCTTTGTGTTTTTGATTATTGCTTTCTATTCACTAGTAGACTAATCTATTCCTCAGTTTTAATTTTACTTTCTTCATTTTATCCTCTACATAAATCTATCATTGGGTGTTTGTGACCATATTTTGGCTCAAACATGTGCCCCTCTTATTAAGGAGTTGGTATACACGGTACAGCAGAGTCCCATTGTTCTAGGATGACAATTCATCCCGATGGTGGAAAAATGATACGAAGAGAGTATATACTAGCCTTGTATGAAGAGGCATGTAGCGGAGTTTGTTTCTAAGTGTGTGACTTGTCAGAAGGTAAAGATGGAGTAGAAGAAACCTAGAGGACTATTATAGCCGTTGGATATTCCATAGTGAAAATGGGAGAGTATCTTGGTAGACTTGGTTGATAGGCTATTTAGAAGTATAGGGGGAATGAGAGTATTTTAGTCATAGTCGATTAATTAAGCAAATGCACTCATTTTATTCCAGTCAAGAGTATTAGGAAAACTGCATCTTTTGCGACCTTATACGTAAGGGAGATAGTTCGATTGCACGAACTTCTTTCTAGCATTCTTAGTGATCGAGATTTTCTTTTTACAAGTGAGTTTTGGAGACATCTTTAGGAAGCCTTAGGCACTGAACTAATTTGGGTATCACTTATCACCCACAATAAAACAGACAAACTGAAAGGGTGAATAGTGTATTGAAGGATTTTCTGAGGGTGAATATCTTGGGTTTTGGAGGTTCATGGAAGGATCAATTGTCGTTATTAGTGTTTGCATATAACAAAAGCTACCAGACATGTATTGGGATGGCACCATTCAAAGTGTTGTACAAGAGGCCGTGTGGATCTCTATCTTGTTAGTGGGACATTATAGATAGAGTCATTCTTAGACTAGGTATAATTATGAAGAATTTAGAGAATGTAGACTAGATCCTTAGAAGGATAAAGGCTGCCCAGGATAGGCATAAATCATATGTTGAAAGAAGATGCATGGAATTGGAGTCCGTAGTCGGCAACATGGTCTTTGTGAAGGCCTTGCCGTTTAGACACATTATGAGGTTTTGTAATTTGTGAAACTTACTACCGAGGTTTGTAGGGCCTTTTCTTATCATGGAGAGAGTAGTGAAGTTAGCTTATAGAGTGAAGCTTCCTGAAAAGTAGGCGGGGGTTCACAATGTTTTACATATGTTACACTTGCAGAAGTGTTTACATGATTCAACTACTGTTGTAACACCTCTATTTTTAGTTAAACATTATTTACGATATTTAATTGGATATGTTAAATAGAATAATGTAAAGGGTTAAGGAGAATTAGATTTAAAGCTTAATAAGGTCGTGCATAGTTAATTAAGTAAGATTGTTTAACTTAACATGTAAGAGAATATATGAGAGAGGAAATTTAGGAAATAGACTTATCCTTTGCCTTAAACCCTATTACCCTCATATCATTCTTACTTTATTTATACGAAAACAATCAAAAGAAAAATATAAGGAGGTCGGCCATTAATCAACCTAGGGAGGGCAAAATCAAAGGAGATTTACAAATTTAAGCTTAGGGATTCAAGTGCAAAATCAAATCTCAACTCCAATAATTAATTTTAAGGTGAATAATAAGTGTTCCATCACTATTTTTTCTTTTTAAATTCGGCTATAGGTAATATCTGAATCATTTTTATGGATTTTCCTAAGATATGGTTGAATATTTATTATTGGATAGAATGATGAATAATGGGATTTTTATGGAATTATTTAATTGGGTTTTGAGGGTAGAACCAATGCTTTTAATCTACAAATGCTTTGATTTTCTGATATGTTGTATAAAATAATACTTTGTAGATGATTTTTAATTTCATAATTTTCCAAGTTATATAGATTTTGTATGAATTTCGTAAGTAGGAAATAACATAATTTTAGGTTTTAATTATTTAAAATAATTAAATATGATTTTTGGCTTAGAAATTTTTATACGGTAAAGAAAAGGATATTCTTTAATTTCTATGAATTTTTAGGATTTTTCCCAAGTAATTTCAATTTATTACGATAGATAAAC
Source organism: Allium fistulosum (assembly GCA_030737815.1). Classification (NCBI taxonomy): domain Eukaryota; kingdom Viridiplantae; phylum Streptophyta; class Magnoliopsida; order Asparagales; family Amaryllidaceae; genus Allium; species Allium fistulosum. The sequence goes on from CM060908.1 coordinate 907,447,763, forward strand.
ATTTAAAAGAATAATTAATTAAAGATATTAATTAATTATGTCACATCCTTCACTTGGAGGCTCAAAACTAACGGCTATGGATGCTCCAGTCATCCATAGTTATTAATCCTCAGTGACCAAATATGGTAATGTTAGATACATTGATATAACAGAAACACATGAATATGGAAAAAAATTAAAACATCAAACAAGTTCCACATTCCATTCCAAAACATTTCAAATTCATTACATAATCCCAATACGGGAACCACGTTCAGAGAAAATATATTTATTACAACATACGCCAAGAGCGACATAAGAAGATGCCCCCATGGATGATCAGAGTATATATAGGCAATTAAACAACTTTGCCTTTACAATAACAACATTGCAGAATCAAAATAAAAGAGAATTCTAGATATTTGTGATGCCTCCTGCACGTCTCTGGAAGCTTATTCGTCTAAAGTGGTACCTGAAAACCTCAACTCTTAAACTACTCAAAATCAATTGAGTACCCAAGAGTTTAAGGGGAAAACATAAACTTTGAGTCAGACATAAAGTCTGGTATGAATAATAATCAACCATCTCAAACCATTTAGATATCCAGTGAGACCACGCTGCTTAGCGGAACGGGTTTTCCCCTCACTAGTATCCTAAAACCTTTATAACACCATATACCATGCTCTTGCATCCACACTGGTTAAAACAATTCAAAACAATATGATGATATGTAAAAAAGTAAATCAATTCTGGTTTTCTCATCCCCATTCATTTTGACTAACTGTCTCATTTATAGTTTCTAGGGTCACTATTAACCTATTAGTTTTCATGGGATTACTAATAACTTGTTTAATGTTTATGGACTCCCTGTCCAGTTTTATAGTTTTTATGGGCTTACTATTAACCTATTTAAATTTATGGACTCGCTGTCATATTTCATAGTTTTCATGGGATCACAAAGAACCTATTGGCCCCTGCCAATAACATCATTGTTTCATGGGTTCTCCTCGAACCTATTGGTAACTCCAATAACTTGCCTCTTATCCTAGTTTCCATGGGTTGACTAGGAAACTATTAACATCTGTTAATAACTTAATCCAGATATAGTTTTTATGGATTCAATACAAACCTATTGGCCTCTGCCAATATCAAATCATAGTTTTCATGGGATAACTATGAGCCTGTCTTCCTGATATCATCGTTTATACATAGTTTTCATGGGCTTACTATGAACCTATTGGCCCCTGCCAATATCTTTTCCTATACACAGTTTTCATGGGCTTACTGTGAACCTATTGGCCCCTGCCAATATCTTTAATTAATATTTTAGCATCCTATACTCTGGTCTTTCTGACCTCCTAGATGTAATTCTACTCATTTAGGAGTTAATTTAATTTATATTCACTACTGGGTCAACCTAACTGGTTATTCTACCCTTCTACAAATCACAGTTAGGGGTTCGTTACAATGTGAATATATCAAATACATATATGAAGAAGCAAACATAATAATACATACCCTTTTGGCTTAATATCCTTGAAATCATTTTATATAAAACTTGGTCAATCCCTTTTACCCATTAATCAAGGAAAATTTCTTTAAAACTCCATTTCAAAACACTTTACTTATGCCAAGGTTTTCTTTTAAAATGAGAATGTGTTATTTGTTTTGAAAACTAAGGCTTTCGAAACCTTAAAACACCACTTTCGAAACCCTTGGATAACCTCCTTCGAAATCATAGAAAACTTCTTTTCAAAACATTGCATATAAACCTTTCGAAACACTTTTCATCATCTATTTTGAAACCAAAATATACCTTTCGAAAGTATCAAAACATTACTTAATAATCCTTAGAACATAGCTTCGAAACCAATGAAAGTACCCCATTTCGAAACCATTGGGCTTTTCTTTAAAAACACCTTTTGGGTCAAAGTGAATATATATGAAAGTATCTCTTTTGAAACCTTTAATCATGATATAAAATTGTTTGGAGAAAGTTTGATGGCGTCGGCACCATCCTTTCGAAAGCTTCAAAACATTCAAGTAAAACATTGAAGGTTAACATCGATACCCCCTTTCTATGCCATTGCCTTTAGAACCCTTGAACTCTTTTGAAATCATTTAGGAAGTGGCTTAGTACATCTTTAAAACATAAGCTACCCTTAGAAAGCATTGATGACTTCATTACACTCGAATGGAAAAAGAACGGCAGCAGGGTTTCGACTAGGTCGGAACCACCATTTTCGAAAGCATTGTTTTATAAACAAGGGACTCGTTCGAAAGCATAATACTTAAAAATGAAAGATGAAAACCTTCTTCTAAAGCTATTTAGAAACCCCTTTCAATAGCATCTGTTTCGACTCCTAAAACAAAGGCAGGCGCTAACATTTAAAAGCAAAGCAAAGGTATCGACCCCATCATAAGCAATGCTTCGACACCATGCCTTCCGCTTTTCTCCAATCCACTACGTACCAACGTTGATACCTTGTGTATTTGTTTCGACTTTGTGGGGTTTTGACTTGATTGAAGGCGGAAGCTATGGGTTGAAAGGTGCTTCTAATAGAGGCGGAACCCACTTTTCTGGGTCAAAGTTGATTAATGCCAATTAAAGCAAATACTTTCTAACTAACCTACCCATGCGTAAACATGTGACTGGTTGCCTCAACTTTTCAAATTCTTTACCAAAATAATTTCTGCTTAATTTTAGATTTAAACCAAGGTTAATTTAGCAAATAAGCCCTTCCATTAAGCAAAACGATTAAATCATTCGGGTCCTCCTTTCAAAATAATTTAATTTCCAAAGCAAATTACTTAGGAAAAATCCCTAAAAATCAGGGAAATTCACTTTTAATATGTTATCTAACATATATAAATTTCAGACCCAAATTCTCAATATAATTTATGAAATAAATTTCTAAACCAAATTCACCATATTTTCCTTTGAAAATTAATAATAATCTTTCCAGAGCTTGGAAAATTATCAAAATTAAAACCCAACTTCAAAATCATGTTTTACATAACATATAAATTCCCCATCACATTCGAAATCAATTGTAATCGGTTTTACCCTTAAAACCGTGAAAAATCATATTTAAACAATCTTGTTTAAATCTAACATATTATGGTCCAAGCATATCATCATCCAAATCATCATAAAAAGGGATTTAATCTTAAACCCGAAAACAAATGATTAGAAAAAAATAGAGATGGTATAAATTATTATTCACCTTGATTAGGATTAGGAGATTGGACTGAGATTAATTTCCCCTAAGTTTGAATCCCTAGATTTAGATTGAATTCTTCTTTTTCTTTCTTTGTTAATGGCCGGCTCCACTATTAATTTGCGTTTGATTGGTTTTGTGAAATTGAGAAAAATAAACTTGAATGTTATAAGGAACAAAAATATATAAGGGTTATGGTAATAAGGTGCGGCTAATTCCCAATATACCCTTGTGTAAATTAATAAACTTAGAAACCATTCTTAAGCCCATTTAGTTTGTTAAGCACGACCTTCTTATCATTTATTCAAATCTCAATCTCCTTATCATTCTAATTATTACATTATTCTATTTTATCTGATTCAATCTCTTGAATAATGTTATAAGAAATTAAGGGTGTTATAGGCTCCCCTCCTTAAAGAATTTCATCCTCGAAATTTGGTAAGGACTAAATACTAAATATATCAATCATCTGTAACAACTCCTAACAACCATACTAATCTACCTGACTAGCAACTATCTTTGTAAAACTAATATAGACATACCCCCAAAGCAGATCAGGATAAGTATCTCAAATCATGTCTTCTGTCTCCCAAGTACAGTCCTTCTCATTCTCACTCCACTGAACTTTCACCAACTTGACTGTCTTGTTCCTTAATCTTTTCTCATCACTCGCTACAACCCGAACTGGGTGTCTAACAAAAGTCAAATTAGGTTCTACTATCAAATCTTCTAACCTTGTTGGAGGATTAGTAGTCTTTAGATCATGCACATACTTGCGAAGATGAGACACATGAAATACATTATGGACACCTTCCATACTGCTCGACAACTCTACTCTGTATGCGAGCTTTTCAATCCTCTCTATAATCTGGAATGGACCAACATATCTCGGTGCCAGCTTCACTGAATTTCCAAATCGTACCACACCCTTCATAGGTGATACTTTAATGAAAATCTTATCTCCAACTAAGAACTCTAGGTCTTTACGGCTCTTATCTGCATAACTTTTCTATCTGGACTGAGCTTCCTTCATCCTTTCTCGGATTAACACAATCTTTTATGACGCATCTCTAACCAAATATGGACCTAAGACTAATCTGTCTCCAGTCTCCAACCAACATGCTGGCGATTTGCATAACTTTCCATACAAAGCTTCAAAAGGCGTCATTCCTATAATGGTCTGATAACTATTATTATAGGAAAACACAACCAAATGTAGGTGATCTTCCCAAGATCCACGAAAGTCCAATGCACAAGCTCTTAGTAAATCCTCGAGTACCTTATTGACTCTCTCTGTCTATCCATCCATCTGAGGGTGATATGTTGTACTCATCTTGATGTTAGTGCCTAACACATACTACAGACTCTTCCAGAATTCGCTAGTAAACAAAGCATCTCTATCACTGACTATGCTACTAGGAATTCCATGAAGTCTAACTATGTTCTTCATGAACAACTTAGCTAAAACATGTGCCGTCTTGGTTGACTTAACTGGAATGAAATAGGCACTCTTGGTCAACATGTCCACTATGACCCATATACTTTCATTTCCTCTATTTGACCTTGGCAACCCGTCTATAAAATCCATGGATATCGAATCTCATTTCCAAACTGGAATCTCTAGAGGTTGAAGCAATCCACTTGGCTTCTGATGTTCAGCCTTCACCTGTTGACAGTTTGCACACTGCATAACCCATATGCCAACATCCCTCTTCATACATTCCCAATAGAAGCTCCTCTTTATATCTTGATACATCAAGGTCCCTCCAGAATGAATCGTAAACTTGGATAGATGACATTCTCCGAGAACTTCTTTCCTCAAGTCCTCAACATTCAGAACACACGATCGTTCCTTCTTTCTCAACCATCCTCTCTGGTCAAGACTAAAATCCTTTATATCATCGATCTCAGTTCCAACCTTAAGCCTTCTGATCTTCTCAGCTAATATTGGATCCTCTTTCTACTTAGAAGCAATTCTCTTGATCAACACTGGTCGAACTTCCAAATAGGACAACATGGCAGTACTCTAATAAGAACTAGCAGTCGATCTTAACCGCACACTACAAGTAGTCAAAGCTTCTAAATCTTTCAACTCTGCCAACCTAGCTAACACAACATTATGATGTCTTCTGCTAAGAGCATTCACCACCTTATTTCTTTTACCAGGAGTATACTCTATACCAAAATCATAAGCTGCTAAAACCTCCAGCCACCTCTGCTGTCTCATATTCAACTCCTTTTGAGAGAATAAATACCTTAAAGACTTATGATCTGTGTATAGTTCAAATCTCTCCCCTAAGATAAAATGCCTCAAAATCTTCAATACGAAGATCACCGCAGCCAACTCCAAGTCATGAGTAGGATATCTCACTTCATGCGGTCTAAGCTATTGTTAGCACCAAAATTGGTCACTAACCTCGTAGAGAAAGATTGTGTAGAGATATAAGTGATGAAAGTAAATTAAACAGAGAAGACAATGCTAATTCAATTGCAGAAAGTAAGAACACCAAATTTATAGTGGTTCAGCGTAATTGCCTACGTCCACTTTGAGGCTAAACTTTATTGATCTTCTTTAGAGTTGATTACAAATACAATTCGTGAATCAAATGCTTGAATGAAGTTGTTTAAGTAGAGAAGATCAGTCTCGAAAATTGCAGAGTCTCCCCAGTGTTCTCTCCTCAAAAAGGATCCCTTTCACTGTGACCCTGCCCCTCTATTTATAGGCAAATATGGGCTGGACTTCCCAAATGGGCTGGATGGCCGAACACTCTAGCCCCAGTACAGTGGTCGCTGCATGCCGAACCTAGTATGCCGAACGCTCTAATGCCGAACAGTCCTTCTATGCCGAACGGTACGCTGGATGTGTGGGAAGTGCAGTATGATTGTCAGTTGAGGCCGAACGTGTCTCTATCCGAAGCTCTTGAACGAAAAGTGCACGCTGGCCGAACGACATTGTCACCTTGAGTAGTTGTGCATACTGAATGTCTTCTGGATGCCGAGTACTCTCGTTGCCGAGTACTACGCCGAGTACCTTTGAGTGCCGAGTACTCTCGCTGCCGAGTACTACGCCGAGTACCAAGGGATGTCGAGCGCTCTTGTTGCCGAGTACTATGCCGAGTACCAAGGGATGCCGAACGCTCTTGTTGCCGAGTTCTCCTATCACCGAGTTCTAATGATGCCGAACGCTAGGGATGCTGAGCGTTGGTTGTCGCCGAGTGCCAGTTGACGCCGAACACTACTTGACGCCGAGTCTCCTAGTCGCCGAGCATTACGGATGCCGAACGCTATGGATGCCGAGTCCCACTGGATGCCGTGTGCTTCGCCGAACACTCCTGGATGCCGGTCACTCTCTGATGCCGAATGCTACCTGATGCCGAGCACTAGTTGCCTGGTCAAATCTCCAGGAAACACTTGCCCCCCAAAGTGTATCGCGTGGCCGAACGTGATGCGCTTTGAATCTGGTTCAACTTTCCTTGACGATGCCTTCTCGAGGATGCCTGCAACGGAGGTGTGTGGCGAGCGTGGCCTGGATGCCGAACGATACGTTCGAAGTCGAACAATCCTCGTGTGCCGAACGTCACTTTGCTATGATGCCGAACACTCCGGTATTGACCGGTTCTACCGGGTATAGCCTTTTCACCTTCTACCTTCCCCTTATATAACCAGGTCCTCCCCGTCTTCTCTTTTTTACCTTTTCACTTCTGCCATTCTTCAAAGATTAGCAATTTTCGCTAGACGATCAGATTTCCTTCATAAACTCCAACTCTACAAACTAGGTACTATTCCTCGCATAACTCGAATAGGTTTCAAACGAGATGGAAGTGTGTCACGTAGAAAGCTTTCGAGTATATTGCCGAACGATAATGCGAGGCGAGGAGGAAGGATTCAGTGTGTTTGCACATATGATCGTCGTATTTAGCTTCATCGTGCCGAACTATAGTTGAAAAAGGAAAAGGAAAATGTTGGAGGTGGTAAGGGTGTTGGATGGCACAGCTCTGGTTCGGCGTGTGTTGTCATGCGCCGAATGGTGGAGGCTGCCGAACAGTATTTCATTTGAACGCCGAACGATAACTTAGCCAAACAAACCAAAGCCAAACACAAATGCCGAACAATAATTTAGCCGAATCGAACTCTGGTTGCCGAACACACTTAGACGCCGAACTGTATCAATGCCGAACGTCATAAATATTGAGCACGTGACATGCCGAACCATGTTTATGCCGAACAATACAATTGCCGAACAAAACTTAGACCGAGCAAAACAAAACCGAACATTGTACTTAGGCCGAACATTCTGAATGCCGAACAGAACCTTTAACTGGACAATGACTTAACCGAACGAGGCCTTTAGCCGAACAAGGCCTTTAGCCGAACACTGTGGCATGCCGAACAATACAATTGCCGAACAACATTTAAATGCCGAACGGTATAAATGTCAAACTACACTTAGGCCGGTTACTTTATAAATCATATGTTTTCTGAATCTGGAACTGTAATCACCACCAGGCGGGCTTTTTGAGACGGTCAGCGATGACGGTCTTCGAAGGCGACGATTCAAAGCTAATTTTTATATCTTTAAAATCTTTAGATTCTTATCGCCTGTACACAATTGCTTGCACTAGTTCACACACCACGTGGGGGGAAAACTCGTGTTGCTAATTCTAACGTTCAACGTTTTTTAAGTATAGTTTTCTCAAGCACTTAGCCAGGTTCGTTATTTATTGGGGATGTCGAGAAAATCTAGCTCTGCCACCATATCCGACAGGCCTGGGCCGTCATCAAGGCAAGGAGCCGCTGATACTTCTAATCCGTCGACTTCTCCTGCTCATAACTTGGCACCTGATGCTCTGGAGGCAACCATCCTACTAGACAATCCGATTGATTCACAAGCCTCGAAGATCAACGAAGCTGTCCTGCGACGGATATGCTCCATTCATGGGATTCCTTTTGCCGACGTGTTAGTTCCTTCGAGACACGATCGTCCTCATCTACCCCCAGTCGGGTACACTACCTACAATAAGTTCATGTGTTGGATGGGCAGCATGCCTCCATTCAATTTATTTCTCCGGGATGTACTGCAGTATATAGACATAGCTCTGTCGCAGCTGCACCCGAACGACCATGCATTTCTATATGGGACTTACTTACTTTTCATGGCCGTCTTCTCCAGACCTCCAACCGCCGGTGATATCAGATACATTTATATGTTCAAGAGACGGAAAGACAGTCCTTCCTTTATGTTCCTCGAGCCATACCACAAATGCCAGATCTTGACAGAGGCATGTAGTAAATTCACCTTGTACAAACAGGAATGGTTCTATGTGCGCTGCCCTTCTGGTTTCGCTAGGAGATGGGTTGAAGGCAGTAAGTCTCTCTGCTGAGTCACTATTCGTATTTAATCGGAGTCATGCTTTTCCTAACTCTTCATTTCATCTTTTCAGGTATCAACCCGCGTCCGGAAGGCCGAGGATATTCTGAGGCTATTGAAGCCATTAGAGCTCTTCCTGCTAAGGATTGAGACATCCAGACTATCATTTCAAATGAATCACTGTCGGGGTTTGGCTTGCTAGCCCCTGGTCGTCGGATCAGCCTTCCAGAAGGTGTCACCATTCCCAAACCTCTGTCCGGTAAAGGGAAAAAACAGGCCGGATCATCGTCGCGCCGCACTCCCGATACGCATGGAGAAGGTGAGCGCAGAGAAGATGATGTCCCTGAGACTCAAGGCGAGAACGTGGGTCCCGCTTGGAATCCGGCAATCGAAGTTCAGGATATTGAGACGTCATCCTCCCCTTCGAAGGGAAAGAAGAAGTTAAAATATACAGTTCAAAAAGAGAAAGTTGGTGGCACTTCAAAAGTTACGCCTATCCCGCCTGAGAAAGAGGCTTCCTCACAGCATCTGGAAAGTTCCCTGAGGGGTCTGTCCAACCTGTCCATTCCCAATGATTTACTTAATTATAGGTTCGATGATCCTGAAGCTCTCAAATTTTCTTCGCTCGCGAGAGGCAATGCAGGAGTTCAACTCCCGGCCCAAGGAGACACCACTCCGATTAGCAAAGATAAACGAACGGGTCCGTCGGGGGGAACACTAGGACACACACGCACATGCGCATTCCATAATATACTTCAAGTCTTTTTTCTTATCTCGTGAATTTTCCTTAACTCGTTGTTATCTCCATTCTTTGCAGGTGATATGGGGCGTTCTCACGGTATCGATCGCCTTCAGGGCTCTTCTGTATTTCATCACTCTGGACGGGATTCTGGTTCAGGCAGACGCAGGGACAGAGGCGATTATGAAGATAGGGACAATCGTCCTTGCGAGTCGTCTCACCGCAAGAAGGCACACTCTCAATCTTCCCAGCCTCGCGATCTTCCTCCTCCAACTGAGCCGGATAGAGAGAAGTCTTTACAAAAGGGTTATCAATCTGATGCTCCTCGAGAACAACACTCCAGTTCATCGAGTACAAGGCAAGTTCGAGAGCAACGGAAAAGAGCGGAATTCTCAAAGCCTCCTCCTCCTACTCCTGCGGTGGACCCAACTGTTGCGGAAAAGATGGTCGATCTTAAGGCCAAGTTTCCAAAAATTTGCTTCGATGGTCTGAAGTTCCTCTCGGCCATTCATCATATTCCCGGGCATGTGAAGCAGAGTGCCATTGCCTGCAATAACGACGTTTATGTTCAACATGACGAGTTTGTGCACTTGGTGGAGAAGATCTCGGAAGTATCCGTTGAGCGTCAACACGAGATTGATCGTCTGAATCTGGAGGCTGGCAGCGATAAGAAAATCATCAAACTCCAAGACGAAGAGCTTGCTTCGTATAAGTCGAAGCTGGAAGCCGCTGAACAAAGCGCAAAAGATACTGCTGAGGCAGTTACTCGTTTAGAGGCGGCTCACAAAAAAGAGCTTGATGAAGCAGTCCAGCGCAGCGGTGCCCTCGCCCTAGAAAAAGACTCTGTCCAAAAGGAAAGGGACGCGCTCGCCACTCAAGTCAAAGAGCTGAAAGAATTACTCTCCAGGGAGAAGGAGGATAAGGTAGCTGCTCAAGAAGAATCACAATGATACTGTGATGAGATCGTTGCTACCCGACTCCTGAAAACAAAGCTCGATGACGAACTCGCTGGGGTTGAGAAAATGAAGGATGAGGCCCGTGAGGAGGGCAAAAGAGAGGCTGCGGAGGAGATTGATTCTCGCCTCGAGGCGGCCGCGGAAGCCGGCAGGGAAGAGGTCAAAAACATGTTTGACCCGTTGATTGCTGAATATGGAGCCCGCGTCCTTATGCATCGCGACTTAACATTCTTGGGCGACGGCTACCTTGAGTCCCTAGCTGAGGCCTGGGAAACTTTGATAAGGATCAGGAAGATCGAGTCAGGCTCCGAAGGTGTCGATGAGGAGGCCTTGGTGAAGGAGTTCCTTAGGGGGAATGAGCCATCGGATTTATCTGCAGCATTGGCACTTTACAGCAAAGGCTCTCCCCTTCCAAAAGAGAAAGATGATGAAGCTGGCCCGTCTAGGGCCAATATTACTGCTCTTCATACTGCTGCTCAATCCGCTGCTAAATCGGCCGGTCGGCCGACACTTGATCCATTCGAGCAGCATGTTGGTTATGACCCCGAAGACCCCGGGCTCGGTGCTTATGTGCTATCACCTATCCTGGAGGGTGAAACCCCACGCGCCACCGATAGCCAACCGGAACTTGGTAGGAAATTCTTCTTTCTCTAGAAGTTGAAAGATCCCGTCTTTTTTCAGCAGTGGCTACTCGTTCTAACGCTCATTCTTTTATGTTCCCATGCAGGTTGTTCTGACGTCGAGCCAACTCCGAGGAGCGATGACGTCAAGGAGGAGGCAGGGAAGACAAGCGATGTTGTCCACGCAGGAGTACTGCCTGGTCCCGATGCTCAAGTGATCGGGGTGCTGGATGATGATAAGCTCGACGCTTCATCTCCTGCCGAAGGGGATGATGAAATTGAAATCACCGACGCCTCTGAGCATACCTCGCATATGAGCATGAAGGATCGCCTTGCCGAAGAGGAGAAGAAAAAGGCCGAGGTCAAAGTTGAACCTGGAATACTGGAAGTAACCGACCCACGGAACCGACCTTTGAAAATCATTCTCCCGGGCAGGTCCAAACCACTAGATGTTCTGTCTCCTACTCCTGACTCCGCTTCCTTAGCAAGCAAGAAGTCCAAGAAAAAGCGTGAGGGAGAGGAGTCATCGGAAAAGACAAAGGAAGACAAGAAGAAGAAATCGAAGAAATAATCGATACACTCGTTCAACGAGCTTCTTGCTCAAGTCTTGTAATTGCTTTTATCTTCCGTAGCTTGTAGTTTGTATAGACAGGTCTGAATTTTGTAGGAGTGATCATGTAACCCCATTTTGAACTTATCAAATAAATTTTTTAGTTTCTTTTTCGCTTGAATGATTCTCTTGTCTTTCTTTGGTTTGTTGACTAATTGTAGCCATAACTCAAGTTCTTATGAGTTGTATTATCTCCCGGTCCATTCTCGTGTTGTTCAGACATCTCTAAACATGGCGTGCTTCTCGCCCCACATCTCTCGAGTTCTTGGACTTTTCGCTCTTCGGGGACTTAGAGTGCTCCGCTCCGCACTCTGGGGATTCGGAGATTTGAAGTCGTTTATACTCTAGTCCGCTCTCCGAGGATTTAGAGTACTCCACTCCGCACTCTGGGGATTCGGAGATTTGAAGTCGTTTATACTCTAGTCCGCTCTCCGGGGATTTAGAGTACTCCGCTCCGCACTCTGGGGATTCGGAGGTTTGAAGTCGTTTATACTCTAGTTCGCTCTCCGGGGACTTAGAGTACTCCGCTCCGCACTCTGGGGATTCGGAGATTTGAAGTCGTTTATAATCTAGTCTGCTCTCCGGGGACTTAGAGTACTCCGCTCCACACTCTGGGGATTCGAAGATTTGAAATCGTTTATACTCTAGTCCGCGCTCTGGGGACTTAGAGTACTCCGATCCGCGCTCTGGGGATTCGGAGATTTGAAGTCGTTTATAATCTTGTCCGCGCTCTGGGGACTTAGAGTACTCCGATCCGCGCTCTGGGGATTCGGAGGTTTGAAATCGTTTATACTCTAGTCCGCGCTCTGGGGACTTAGAGTACTCCGATCCGCGCTCTGGGGATTCGGAGGTTTGAAATCGTTTATACTCTAGTCCGCGCTCTGGGGACTTAGAGTACTCCGATCCGCGCTCTGCGGATTCGGAGATTTGAAACCGTTTATACTCTAGTCCGCGCTCTAGGGACTTAGAGTACTCCGATCCGCGCTCTGCGGATTCGGAGGTTTGAAATCGTTTATACTCTAGTCCGCGCTTTGAGGACTTAGAGTAATCCGATCCGCGCTCTGGGGATTCGGAGATTTGAAATCGTTTATACTCTAGTCTGTGCTCTGGGGACTTAGAGTACTCCGATCCGCGCTCTGGGGATTCAGAGGTTTGAAATCGTTTATACTCTAGTCCGCGCTCTGGGGACTTAGAGTACTCCGATCCGCGCTCTGGGGATTCGGAGGTTTGTAATCGTTTATACTCTAGTCCGCGCTCTGGGGACTTAGAGTACTCCGATCCGCGCTTTGGGGATTCGGAGGTTTGAATCATTTATACTCTAGTCCGCGCTCTGGGGACTTAGAGTACTCCGATCCGTGCTCTGGGGATTCAGAGGTTTGAAATCGTTTATACTCTAGTCCGCGCTCTGGGGACCTAGAGTACTCCGATCCGCGCTTTGGGGATTCGGAGGTTTGAAATCGTTTATACTTTAGTCCGCGCTCTAGGGACTCAGAGTACTACGATCCGCGCTCTGGGGATTCGGAGATCTGAAATCGTTTATACTCTAGTCTGCGCTCTGGGGACTTAGAGTACTCCGATCCGCGCTCTGGGGATTCGGAGGTTTGAAATCGTTTATACTCTAGTCCGCGCTTTGGGGACTTAGAGTACTCCGATCCGCGCTCTGGGGATTCGGAGGTTTGAAATCGTTTATACTCTAGTCCGCGCTCTGGGGACTTAGAGTACTCCGATCCGCGCTCTGGGGATTCAGAGATTTGAAGTCGTTTATACTCTAGTCCGCTCTCCGGGGACTTAGAGTACTCCGCTCCGCGCTCTGGGGATTCAGATATTTGAAATCGTTTATACTCTAGTCCGCGCTCTGGGGACTCAGAGTACTCCAATCCGCGCTCTGGGGATTCGGAGGTTTGAAATCGTTTATACTCTAGTCCACGCTCTGGGGACTTAGAGTACTCCGATCCGCGCTCTGGGGATTCGGAGGTTTGAAATCGTTTATACTCTAGTCCGCGCTCTGGGGACTTAGAGTACTCCGATCCGCGCTCTGGGGATTCGGAGATTTGAAATTGTTTATACGAGTCCGTACGTCGTACAAGATAATGTAGTTCGTCATTCAACTATGAGATACAGAAACGTTAGTGATTCATGGAAAATACGGCTTCAAGCCTTTATTAATGAAAATCAACTAAACTGCTTGATTACAACTTTAAAAAGAAACTACGTTATGACTGAACGGAAACATGCAGGAAAATAACAGTGCCTAAAATAAGAAAGGAAACATGCTAAATGTAATAGTGCCACAGATGTTCACTGTTCCATGCTCGGGGGAGTGTCGTGCCATCAACGGTCGCTAGCTTGAATGTTCCCTCTCCAAGCTTCCGTTCAATGGCGTATGGACCTTCCCAGCTGGGATTCATACGTGATGGTACTGGGAAAACTCGTTTCAGAACGAGATCACCCACATCAAAAATCCTTGGATGGACTCTGCCGTTGTAGTAACGCTTAACTCGGTGTCTATGCGCTGCCGCCCTTAATTCAGCTTCTTCACGCTTTTCATCGATGCAGTCCAGGGATTCCAACAAGAGATTCTGGTTTGTCTTGGGATCATAGTATGTCACTCGGTGCGATGGAACTTCAAGCTCCACGGGTATAACGGCTTCAGAGCCGTATGCCAAGGCGAATGGAGTGTGGCCGGTCGCGGACTTGTGGGTAGTTCTATATGCCCATAATGCCGTCGGGAGTTCATCTACCCACTTGCCTCCAACCTTCTCCAGACGCTTCTTCAGTATGGACTTGATTATTTTGTTAACGGCCTTGACTTGTCCGTTAGCTTTCGGGTGTTCCACGGCGGCAAACTTCTTCTCGATGCCATACTTTAAACAGAACTCTTTGAACTCTCTGCTTTCAAATTGCGTCCCGTTGTCCATAATGATGGTGCGTGGAAGGCCAAAGCGACATATAATGTTTCGTACAACGAAGTTAATGACCTTCTTAGAGGTGATTGTGGCCAAAGGTTCCGCCTCAGCCCATTTTGTGAAATAGTCGACTGCAACTATCGCATATTTCGCGCCACCTTTGGATATAGGCAGAGAGCCGATTATGTCGATTCCCCAGATCGCAAATGGCCAGGGACTAATCATTTGTGTGAGTTCCGTTGATGGAGCCCTCGGGATTTTCGCATATCTTTGACACTTGTCGCATTTTCTTGCGTAATCCACGGCGTCCCGGTTTACGGTGGGCCAGTAATATCCATAGCGGAGGATCTTCTTTGCTAGAGTTTGCCCCCCAGTATGGTCGCCACACTCCCCTTCGTGAACCTCTCTTAAGACCCGCTTTCTCTCATCATGAGCGATGCATCGCAATAATGGGACTGAGAATCCTTTTCGATACATTGATCCATCCTGCATTAGGTATCGCGTGGCCTTTCGAAGGACCTGCCGTCTTTCGTTCCTTTTTTCTGGTAAAGCCCCGGTCGTTAGGTACAGTTTGAATGGGGTTATCCACGATTCCTTCTCGATTTCAGTTTCCAACACGCGATCGACTTTCATCTCGTCTATGCTCGGGGCATGCAAGACTTCGACGGGATACAATCCCATTTGTTGCGCATCGCCGGTACTTGCAAACTTAGCCAATGAGTCGGCTTCTTTGTTCTGTTCGCGCGGGATATGTGAAATGTCATAACGCTCAAGATTTGATAGTAGTTCTTGGACCTGAACGAGGTACGGAGCAAGCTTTCGCCCCTTTGCTTGGTAGTCTCCCCGTACTTGGTAAACCACCAACTGTGAGTCACAAAAGATTTCGACTGATTCGATCCCGAGTTCTCTGATGAGCTTCAAGCCAGCGATCAGTGCTTCATATTCGGCTTCGTTATTTGTAGCCGGGAAATCGAGCTTCAGGGCATAACAGATTGATTGGTTTTCCGGAGTTATAAGAACTACGCCCGCGCCGGAGCAATGGTCGTTTGATGCACCGTCAGTGTATAATTTCCATCGAACAGGGGGAATGATGTCGTGGTCATCCGGTCTGATGGGTATGGTAAACTCAGCGATGAAATCTGCTAATGCTTGACCTCGGATGGCTCTCCGCGGTAAGTATGCGATATCGAATTGGCTCAACTCGATGTTCCATCTTAGCAATCTCCCAGAGGTTTCCGGCCGTTGGAGTACCTGCCTCAGGGGTTGATTGGTATAAACACCGATTGAATGTGCTTGAAAGTATGGGCGCAGCTTGCGTGATGCAATCACCAAGCAATAAGCCAATTTCTCGATTTTAGGGTAATTCCTCTCTGCCCCTGTTAAACGCTTGCTAACATAATACACCGGCTTCTGGACTCGATCCTCCTCACGAACCAAAGCCGCACTTATCGCATGCGGGGATACAGCCAAGTATACGTACAACATCTCGTGGTCAACTGGTTTTGCTAGCATTGTTGGACTCTCCAGATGCCTCACCAGATTCCGGAATGCTTCCTCACAACTAGACGTCCATTCAAAATTTCTCTTCCCTTTCTTTATGATATCGAAGAATGGGATGCACTTGTCAGTTGCCCTAGATATAAATCGACTTAGCGCAGCTACTTTTCCATTCAAGCTCTGTACTTGCTTTATAGTCCTGGGCGCTTGCACATCTCGAATAGCTTGGATCTTTTCTGGGTTGGCTTCGATTCCCCTAGCATTGACGATGAATCCCAAAAACTTCCCTGATGCAACGCCGAAGGAACACTTCAGAGGGTTGATCTTCATCCCATAAAACCTGAGTATGTCGAACATCTCAGCCAAGTCTCGAATGTGGTCGTTTGACCGTCGTGACTTCACGAGCATGTCATCCACATAGACTTCCATCGTTCTACCCAGCTGGTCCTTGAACATTCGATTCACTAAATGCTGGTAAGTTGCTCCTGCGTTCTTCAATCCAAAGGGCATCACTACATAGCAATACAGCCCGACATTTGTAACGAAGCTGGTGTGTTCTTGGTCCGGAATATGCATCGGGATTTGGTTGTACCTTGAGTATGCGTCCATGAATGACAGCAGCTCGTGTCCTGCGGTGGAGTCGACCAACTGATCGATCTTAGGCAACGGGAAACTGTCCTTAGGGCACGCTTTGTTCAAGTCAGAATAATCTACACAAGTCCTCCATTTCCCATTCGCCTTTTTTACCAGCACGGGGTTGGATACCCATTCCGGGTAGAGGGCGTCGCGGACGAACCCATTTGCTTTGAGTTTGTCCACCTCCTCTCCAAGAGCGGCGGACCTCTCCGGATCCATTCCTCTCCTTTTCTATTTAACTGGAACGTATTTCGGGTCTATGTTCAACATATGACTCGTGATGGCGGGGGAAATCCCACACATATCAGAATGCGTCCAGGCGAAAACATCAAGATTCGCCCGGAGGAAGTCGCTAAGGTCTTCAGTCATCGCGGGACCAAGCTGTGATCCGATTTTCAGAATTCGCGAAGGGTCGTCACGGCTAACTGAGATGTCAATTGTTAATTCAGCCAGTGCCGCCTTCTCTTCCCTGGGTTTCTCATCGTCGTCTCTCGGATCTATATCTCCGAAGATCCGAGAACTATGCCCGAGCCAGGGCTCGGGCACTACTTGTCAATTATCCGCATTAAGGATGCGGATGGGATTGTCCGCAACCTTTCCCTTCTCCCTCCGATGGGCTTCTCGGAGCTCAGCCACATAACAGGAATGACCAGCTGCTTGATCGCCATGAACAATACCCACTCCTTTGTCAGTCGGGAACTTCAAAGTTAAACACCACGGGGCTAACGCTGCCCTAAACTCAGCCAGGGCCGGCCGGCCCAAGAAGACGTTATACGGAGAGTCCACATTCAAAACTACAAAGGGTAGAATCCGCACTCTCCGACGCTCGCCTTGTCCCAGTTCAACTGGTAACTCAACATACCCCACTGCATCGGTCGCAGCGCCGTTAAAGCCGTGTATACGAGCCTTGGACGGTTTCAAGTCCTTTGTTTCTAGTTTCATTTGATCGTAAGCCTTCTTGAAGATGATGTTGACTGAACTTCCACAATCAATCAGAATTCTTTTCACATATGCTGGTCCGATCGTTGCAGATATGACCATGGGGTCGATGGTCGGAGCCTCTACCTGATCAGCATCTCTACTTCTGAACACAATATCGTCTGTCATTACGCGCTGCTGCTTGGCAGGGGCTCCGTCCTCCATGTTCGAACAGCACTCAAAATCTGCATGCTTCAGGGAACTTGCATATCGCTCCATCTCTTGCCAATTCTTATCTGCGGGGTGAGGTCCGCCGATAATTGTATTTATGACTAGTCTACCTACGGTTCGGGCAGGTTCCTCGGGATGACGCGGAGCTGGTGCACGACCTGGGTTGGACGTTCCCTGTCCTCCTTCCTATGGGTCCTTCACAAATTCTTACAACTTCTTCTGCCTGATCAACTTCTCGATAGCGTCATGCAGGTGTCTGCACTCCTCCGTGTTGTGCCCATAAGTCTCATGGAAGCGACAATATTTCCCGGTCCGCTTCTGTTCCTCGGTTGATTCTTTCGGTCGTGGCTTTCTGTATTGAAAAGTATTGCAGGTGGATAGGTAAATGTTCTCAAGTGGCACGTTCAGTGGAGTATACTCGTTGTAGCTTGGAATTCTCGACTTCCACTTCCCCGCTTCTTTCCTTTTCTCTTGACTCCTTCCTCCGGACTCCTTGGGTTGCCCAGGCTTGTTCTGGACATTGACTTGGACCTTTCCCGAGCTGTCTCCAGACTGCTTCACAGCAATGTTGCTCTTTATTGATTCTTGGACAGGTCCTGGCGCCTTATCCCGTCGTACCCACCTAGCTTCCTCTCTTCTTACGAACTGGTGTGCCTTTGAGTAGAAACGCTCTAGCGTAGCCGGAGGTTTTCCTGCCAGCCAGTCTCCAAACTCAGAGTCTGGATCCACACCTCTCATTACAGCCATTAGAATTGCATGGTCGTTGGGATTACTGACTTCAGTTGCTGCAACGTGGAATCTTTGCAAATATTCCTTCAATGACTTCCCGGGATTTTGGATTACACTTGACAGAGACATCACGTCCTTTGGGCGCGTAGTGTGTATCCTGAACTGCTCAATAAACTTCTTTGCCAACTCCTCGAAATTTGATACGGATCACGGAGGAAGTCGGGTGAACCACATAGTAGCGATCCCAGATAGAGTAATCGGAAAGCACCTACACTTGGTGGCATCATTCGCTCTAGCTGAATCCATCATCCATTCGTACCTCATGACGTGTTGTCTAGGGTCAGTCCTCCCTTCATACGCAGGGATAGTAGGCATACTAAACTTCCTGGGGTACGCCGCTTGCAACACAACATCCATGAACGGAGTATGACTTCTTGACACTCCCCAATCATCATTCGATAACCCCTGATTTTCCTTCATCAACTGCCTGATCATGGCTGTCAGATCTGGTGTCTGTATGGAAGGCGGAAGGTTAGTGTCTGTTCTACGCGCCTGTCCATGCTGATGCCTCCTCTCCTGGCGGTCTGCCAATCGTGCGTCTTGAGGTTCGACATCGCTAGCATTTTGATGATCCGGGCCTCTATCCTCCGTCTGTACCCCGGTCCTGAAGTTTCCAGCTCTTGCTTGGTCACGGTCTCCAGTTGTTTGAGCAGCAGCTTCTGCTCGTGCAGCGTCAGTCTTGCGGCGTCTGCGCCTGGGAGGTTCATCAGAGGACGTTGAGCTGTCATATGAAGAGTAAGGAGCGGGATTGCCCCCAGCATTCTGTTGCTGCTGTTGAGTGAGCTGTGCCATCAGGTTGGCGTTAGCTTGCATCTGCTCTCCTCGTTGTCTCCTGCTTTCCCTGAGTTCTCTCATCAAGTCATTGAACTCTATTCTGGTGACAACTGGAGTTTGTTCTTGAGCGGCAATTCCTGCACTCGGAATCGCTGGTTGATTGCTAGGTCCTGCTTGTTGCACGCTAACAGTCTCGCGGGCATCCACATTATGAGAAGCTGACCTGGTACGTGGTCCTACCATTGTAGAGTTATCGGTATGAACTCTGAGTAGAATCAATGGATGTCCTATCAGTGAGTCGGATCTTCCTTGGGGGATTTGTTCAATCCAGTAGCTTCAAAGCAGATCCTTGAGGTCTGAGAATTCAATTCTCAGTGAAAGCACCAAAGTGTTAGCACCAAAATTGGTCACTAACCTCGTAGAGAAAGATTGTGTAGAGATATAAGTGATGAAAGTAAATTAAACAGAGAAGACAATGCTAATTCAATTGCAGAAAGTAAGAACACCAAATTTATAGTGGTTCAGCATAATTGCCTACATCCACTTTGAGGCTAAACTTTATTGATCTTCTTTAGAGTTGATTACAAATACAATTCGTGAATCAAATGCTTGAATGAAGTTGTTTAAGTAGAGAAGATGAGTCTCGAAAATGGCAGAGTCTCCCCAGTGTTCTCTCCTCAAAAAGGATCCCTTTTACTGTGACCCTGCCCCTCTATTTATAGGCAAATATGGGCTGGACTTCCCAAATGGGCTGGATGGCCGAACACTCTAGCCCCAGTACAGTGGTCGCTGCATGCCGAACCTAGTATGCCGAACGCTCTAATGCCGAACAGTCCTTCTATGCCGAATGGTATGCTGGATGTGTGGGAAGTGCAGGATGATTGTCAGTTGAGGCCAAACGTGTCTCTATCCGAAGCTCTTGAACGAAAAGTGCACGCTGGCCGAACGACATTGTCACCTTGAGTAGTTGTGCATACTGAATGTCTTCTGGATGCCGAGTACTCTCGTTGCCGAGTACTACGCCGAGTACCTTGGAGTGCTGAGTACTCTCGCTGCCGAGTACTACGCCGAGTACCAAGGGATGCCGAGTGCTCTTGTTGCCGAGTACTATGCCGAGTGCTCTTGTTGCCGAGTACTATGCCGAGTACCAAGGGATGCCGAACGCTCTTGTTGCCGAGTTCTCCTATCACCGAGTTCTAATGATGCCGAACGCTAGGGATGCTGAGCGTTGGTTGTCGCCGAGTGCCAGTTGACGCCGAACACTACTTGACGCCGAGTCTCCTGGTCGCCGAGCATTACGGATGCCGAACGCTATGGATGCCGAGTCCCACTGGATGCCGTGTGCTTCGCCGAACACTCCTGGATGCCGGTCACTCTCTGATGCCGAGTGCTACCTGATGCCGAGCACTAGTTGCCTGGTCAAATCTCCAGGAAACAGCTATCATGAAACGTAGGCAATCACTTTACCTTTCTACATCAACACAGCTCCCAATCCAGTTCACATGCATCGATATACACCACCAACCCTTGGTTTCCGTCTGGAACTACTAACATAGGTGCATTGGACAACAAATGCTTTAACTTAAGGAATGCTTCCTCACATTTGTCGGACCAGACATACTTCACCTCCTTCCTGGTTAGCTTAGTCAAAAGTGCTGCTATCCGCGAGAAATCCTTGATGAATCTCCGGTAATAGCTAGCAAGTCCAAGAAAATTCTAACCTCAGTCACCGTCTCTTGTCTCTTCCAATTATTAACAGCTTCGATCTTATCTGGATTGACTGACAAGCCCATCTTTGAAACCACGTGACCAAGAAACTTACCTTCTTTCTTCCAAAAATAACATTTGAAAATTTTCGCCTTCAACTGATGCTGCCTCAGCGTCTCAAGCACAACTCTAAGATGATCTTCATGCTCCCTTTCATTCCTAGAGTATACCAAAATGGCATCTATAAATACTTACATAAACCTATCCAAATACTCTCGGAAACTCAGTTCATCAAATCCACGAAGAAAGCTAGTGCATTTGTTAACCCGAATGGCATTATTGACCACTCGTACGAACCATACCTAGTCCAAAATGTGGTCAAATGAATACTGTCCTCCACCACTCTTAACTGATGGAAACGTATCGCCAAATCCTACTAGGAAAACACTCTAGCTCCACACAACTGATCAAATAGATCATTAATTCTCGGCAAAGGATACTTATTCTTAATCGTACTCTCATTCAACTTACGATAGTCGATACACATCCTCAACGACCCATCCGGTTTCTTTACGAACATCGCGGCCGCTCCCCAAAGCGAACTGTTTGGTCTAATAAAATTACTTCCTTCTAGATCCACTAGCCGCAACTTCAATTCCTTCATCTCGGTCGATGTTATCCTGCTAGGCGTTCTACTTACAGGTTCAGCTCCTGGCATAAGATCTATCTGAAACTCAACAGCTCATTTCGGTGGTAGTCCTGTGACCGGCTCAAAGACATCTGCAAACTCCCTTGCTACTCGAACCTAACTTAGCTCTTCTCCCACTTCCATTGCACTTAACAAAGCACAACTACTATGGTCAGAATTCTCCACTAAGAATATAATTCGGTTACGACTATCAGGGTGTCTTAGTGATATCTCCCCATCTTGGCAAAATATTCTAGCCTCATACTACTCAACCAATCCATACCCAAAATGATTCTAAAATCTACCAAATCGAAAACATACAGACTGCATGTAAACTTATAACCTAACAAATCAAGTTCTAACAGGTCACATCTCATCCCCAGAGTTGCATACCCTCCTATTGGATTCACAACCCTCAAGGAAGTAACAAGGTATATGGGTTCTAAGCATAACCTATCAACCAAACACTGGGATATAAATGAATGTGATGCACGGGTATCAAATAGTATTCTAACTGGTACACTCTGAATCAAAAACGTACCTCCATCACAGTCTTTCCCTTTTCAAATGCAGTTGGCTTAGCAGATGATGGTCTAACAGCAAAAACCTTTCCCTTGTCCACTCTGACTGGCTCTGGACACTGGTTCTTATAATGCCCAACTTGATCACAGTTGAAACACTTCATATTCTTCTTATCCGTAGCCTTCTTCTCCTTGCCTACCGGCACTCATGATCATAATGACCTTTCTTATCACACTTGAAGCAAACTAAATCAGACTTTGCCTTCTTGGCAGCATCTCCCTTCTGGGCTCCCTTCTTCTTAAAGAACTTTCTCTTCTTTCCCTGAGAACCCTGGGTTTCAACTGGCTTCTCTCTAGCACAAACAGCAAGCATCTCCTCATAGCGAATTGCCATCTCCACCACTACATTACTAAGATCGCGAAGACGTGGCAGGGTTTCCATAGCAATCTCGGGCCTCAGTCCCCTAATGAACCTCTCATTCCTCCTGATGACGGTGTCTATAGTGTTATATCCATAACGGGACAACTCATCAAATTTAGTGGCATACTCAACAATCGACATCTCTCCATGCTGTAGATCTAAAAACTTCCTCAACAGTGCTGATTTAGCAACCTCCGACATAAACCTCTGTTCAATTATCCTTCAAAAATCAGCCCAAGTCAATTCCTCCAAAACTCCGACAGTAACACTATTCCACCAATGAAGTGCTGACCCTTGCTACTGCCTAGAGGCCAACCTTCTCTTCTTCTCATCATCTAAACCCAAATCAGCAAAGATACACTCACAATGCAACATCCAATTCTCTACTTCTATGGCATTCTCCGTCCCCATGAATGGCTTCCCACCAAGACTGGTGTAATCTCTGCTCAGCTTAGCATAATTATTCCCAACCGGAGCCATAGGATTAGCTCCTCCAACATTTCCAGCAACTCCAGCAGTAACTCCTACTTACATCATATTGACGAAAAACTGATACATCGCCCCCATATCCACTGATGGATTTCGAACACCCACATTGGCATCTGCATTTTGGTTAGCATTAGCCTGTCAACCCGGGTTCCTCCTGGTGGGTCGAGCATTTCCATTGGTTGTGGTGCTTCCTCCACTGATATTTCCTCTTTCGTTTTCTGCTTCCACGTCCTCTTTCTCATAAATCTGCATACGAGCCTTAGTAAGATATAGAAGAACGGTCTAAGTGAGAGTGGAATATGTACTGATATATATATATATATATATATATATATATATATATCAAGTACAAGTACATTACTATAGCATTAACCCAAACCCCTATCTTATTTTCTGATTCATTGGATTATGTTTGAAAATCTTTTAGGTTTAAATTTCATTTAAGTTTCATAAACCTATGCTCTGATATCAACTTGCAACATCCCCCACTTGGAGGCCCAAAACTAACGGCTATGGATGATGTTGTCATCCATAGTTATTAATCCTTGGCGACCAAATATGGTAATGTTAGATACATTGATATAACAGAAACACATGAATATGGAAAAAAATTAAAACATCAAACAAGTTCCATATTCCATTCCAAAACATTTCAAATTCATTACATAATCCTAATACGAGAACCACGTTTAGAGAAAATATATTTATTACAACATACGCCAAGAGCGACATATGAAGATGCCCCCTTGGATGATAAGAGTACAGATATAGGCAATTAAACAACTTTGCGTTTACAACAACAAAATAGCAGAATCAAAATAAAAGAGAACTCTAGATAGATATCATGCCTCCTGCACGTCTCTAGAAGCTTATTCGTCTAAAGAGGTACCTAAAAACTTCAACTCTCAAACTACTCAAAATCAATTGAGTACTCGAGAGTTTAAGGGAAAAACATAAACTTCGAGTCAGACATAAAGCCTGGTATGAATAATAATCTACCATTTCAAACCATTTAGATATCTAGTGAGACACGCCGCTTAGCGGAACGAGTTTTCCCCTCACCGGTATCCTAAAACCATTATAAAACCATATACTGTGTTCTTGCATCCACAATGGTTAAAACAATTCTAAATAATATGGTGATATGCAAACAAGTAAATCAATTATGGATTTCTCATCCCTATTCATTTTGACTAACTGTCTCATTTATAGTTTCTAGGGTCACTATTAACCTATTAATTTTCATGGGCTTACTAATAACCTGTTTAAAGTTTATGGACTCCCTATCCAGTTTTATAGTTTTCACGGCTTACTATTAACCTGTTTAAATTAATGGACTCCCTATCCTATTTCATAGTTTTCATCGGATCACTAAGAACCTATTGGTCCTTGTCAATAACATCATTGTTTCATGGGTTCTCCCTGAACCTATTGGTAACTCCAATAACTTCCTACTTATCCTAGTTTTCGTGGGTTGACTAGGAACCTATTGACATCTGTCAATAACTTAATCCGGATATATTTTTCATGGGTTCACTACAAACCTATTGGCCCTTGCCAATATCAAATCATAGTTTTCATGGGCTAACTACGAACCTGTCTTAGACATCTTCGTTTATACATAGTTTTCATGGGTTTACTAAGAACCTATTGGCCCCTGCTAATATCCTTTCCTATACACAGTTTTCATAGGCTTACTGTGAACCTATTGGCCCTTGCCAATATCTTTAATTAATATTTTAGCATCCTATAGACTAGTCTTCCTGACCTCCTGGATGCAATTCTACTCATTCGGGTGTTAATTTAATTTATATTCATTATTGGGTCAACCTACATGGTTATTCCACCCTTTCCTAAATCACAATTATGGGTCCATTACAACGTGAATATATTCAAATACATAAATGAAGAAGCAAACATAATAATACCAACCCATGTGGTTTAATATCCTTGAAATCATTTTATATAAACTTGGTTTATCCCTTTAACCCATTAATCAAGGAAAACTTCTTCAAAACTCCATTTCAAAACACTTTACTTATGCCACGGTTTTCTTTTAAAATGAGATTGGGTTGTTTGTTTGGAAAACTAAGGCTTTCAAAACCTTAAAACATCACTTTCGAAACCCCTGGATAACCTCCTTCGAAAGCATAGAAAACTTTTTTTTTCAAAACATTGTATATAAACCTTTCGAAGCTCTTTTCTTCATCTCTTTTGAAACCAAAATATACCTTTTGAAAGTATCAAAACATTACTTAATAATCCTAAGAACATATCTTCGAAACCAATGAATGTACCCCGTTCGAAACCATTGGGTTTTGCTTTAAAAGCATCTTTTAGGTCAAAGTGAATATATACGAAAGTATCCCTTTCGAAACCTTTAATCATCATATAAAATTGTATGGGGAAAGTTCGATGGCGTTGGCACCATCCTTTCGAAAGCTTCAAAACATTTAAGTAAAACATTGAAGGTTAGCATCGATACCCCCTTTTGAAGCCATTGCCTTCGGAACCCTTGAACTATTTCAAAAGCATTTAGGAAGTGGCTTAGTACATCTTTCAAACATAAGCTACCCTTCGAAAGCATTGATGACTTCAATACACTCGAAAGGCAAAAGAACGGCAGTAGAATTTTGACTAGGTCAGAACCACCATTTTCGAAAGCATTGTTTTATAAAAAAGGGACTCATTCGAAAGCATCATACTTAAAAATGAAAGATGGCAACCTTCTTCAAAAGCTAATTAGAAAACCCCTTTCAATAGCATCTATTTTGACTCCTTTGAAATCTTTAGAAAAACAAAGTTAGGCGCTAACATTTAAAAGCAAAGCAAAGGTATCGACCCCATCGGAAGCAATGCTTCGACACCATGCCTTCCGTTTTTCTCCAATCCACTACGTATAAATGTTGATACCTTGTGTATTGGTTTCAACTTTGTGAGGTTTCGACTTGATTGAAGGCGGAAGCTATGGGTCGAAAGGTGCTTCTAATAGAGGCGGAACCCACTTTTCTGGGTAAAAGCTGATTATTGCCAATTAAAGCAAATACTTTCTAACTAACTTACCCATGTGTAAACATGTGATTGGTTGCCTCAACTTTTCAAATTCTTTACCAAAATAACTGCCGCTTAATTTCAGATCTAAACCAAGGTTAATTTAGCAAATAAGCCCTTCCATTAACCAAAACAATTAAATCATTTAGGTCCTCCTTTTAAAATAATTTAATTTCCATAGCAAATTACTTAGGAAAAAGCCCCAAAATCACAGAAATTCACTTTTAATATGTTATCTAACATATATAAATTTCAGACCCAAATTCTCAATATAATTTCTATAATAAATTTCTAGATCCAATTAACCGTATTTTCCTTTAAAAATTCATAATAATCTTTCCATAGCTTGGAAAATTATCAAAATTAAAACCCAACTCTAAAATCATGTTTTACATAACATATAAATTCCTCATGGTATTCGGAATCAATTGTAATCGGTTTTACCCTTAAAACCATGAAAAATCATATTTAAACAATCTTGTTTAAATCTAACATATTATGATCTAAGCATATCATCATCCAAATCATCATAAAAAGGGATTTAATTTCAAACCCGAAAATAAATGATTAGAAACAAAATAGAGATGGTATGAATTATTATTCACCTTGATTAGGATAAGTAGATTGGATTGAGATTAATTTCCTCTAAGCTTGAATCTCTAGCTTTAGATTGAATTCTTTTTTTCTTTCTTTGTTAATGGCCGACTCCTTAATTAATTTGCGTTTGATTGTTTTTGTTAAAATGAGAAAAATGAACGTGAATGGTATAAGGAAAAGAAATATATAAGGGTTATGGTAATGAGGTGCGGCTAATTCCCAATATACCCTTGTTTAAATTAATTAACTTAGAAACATTCTTAAGCCCATTTAATTTGTTAAGCATGGCCTTTTTATCATTTATTCAAATCTAAATCTCCTTATTATTCTAAATATTACATTATTCTATTTAATTTATCTAATTAAATCTCTAGAATAATGTTATCGAAAATTAGGGGTGTTACAAATTATTTCAAATATGTTTGGGAACTTGAAAGTTTAGTGTGGCAATAATTTCTGAAATGGATTTGTAAGGAAATTGATTTATCCAATATAAATTCGACAATGAATAAGATTTGGTGAAAAGTTTTTGCTTAAAGTAGTAATAAATCAGTTTTCGTAAGAATTATGATGATGTCATGCTGCATATGTCCTCTCCAAGCCTAAAAAATGCCGCCCCTATGAAATCGATGTTGATATCGAGGGCAACA
This sequence comes from Allium fistulosum, assembly GCA_030737815.1. NCBI lineage: Eukaryota > Viridiplantae > Streptophyta > Magnoliopsida > Asparagales > Amaryllidaceae > Allium > Allium fistulosum. The sequence goes on from CM060908.1 coordinate 907,475,131, forward strand.
CATATGGCTGCTTCGGTAGCTATGGAATGATTCCATTAATGTCAACACTGATAGTGTTGGTAACCCATATTTGGTGGTAACGTGTCTTCATGATTCATCAAAGCATTTTAAAAGCTTAATATCGACATCGACGATGTCGCATATCGTCATCTCTATTTTCAATGATGTCGCACTAAATCACTTTGATTGTTTTCAAGACTATGGCACTGATGCTGTGACTTCGACCTTATGAGAAAAATAAGCGGCATAGCAGCCTAAGTGGGTCTAACTATTACCCTGCCTTTTGGTTAAGGCTGGGATACCAACAAATTGGCTAGAAAGGATGAATATCAAAATTGGAGATCGATTGGAAACAAGACTATGATCGATACCGTCAAAATTTGACCGAGCTCCAATCAAGATGGGATCGATTGGGAATGATGAACAGGGCTAGAAAAGGCTATGTTTCGAATTTCAAGTCAATCGTACTTCGTATGCTCAAGTTATAGATGGATCAATGTTGAAGAGAAATGGTTAGCATCGATACGTTCGGATCGATAATGTTCGTATCGATCAACATGGATTACTTCGGATAAATGGATGTCGTTCGTATCGATATGGATCGTATCGATTGAGGGATATCGACAGATGGGTGCGAATATGGATAACACACATGGATTTGGACCGATAGTAGTTCATATCGATCAGGGATGGACTCAGCAGTTCAATTAGGATCGATGGTTTCGTATCGATCGATACGAGCTTGGATAAGGGAAATGCACTTGGAACTTTGCTTTGGATCAGTCACAGTGCGTATCGATCGTGTTCCTGATCGATATGAAATGCTACGCTTGGGATTGATACGAACAAGGGAGCAACCGATGGGTACGAAGGAGCAAAGATCGGATTGATACAAAGGATAGATATGAACCACATGGATACGAAGGAGGGTTGGTCGATGGATACGAACAACACATGCCGATGGATACGAAGCATTGATGGATATGAAGGCTCTGTACTTCGTGTCGATGGATACTAAGGAAGCGGTCGAGGTGGGGTGAAGGATATGGCTCAGAGCGCTTGAAGTTCGGATCGATGCGAAGGCTATGGCTATGGCTATGGATATAGGGACCGATGGATAATTGGATGATGGATACGAAGGTGATCGAGATGGTCGATACGAACTAGTATTGATACATACACTTCAGCCTACTCGCAAATACCAACTTGAATCGATCATAACTCTCATTCTACAAATCCAAATGCGATGAAATTTTCACAGGAGCTTCCTTATGCACTCAAGAACATCCATGATCAATCTCGGCTCGATTGGACTACTTTTGGATCAATACGAATTATATATGGATCGATCCAAAATCACCCTGGATCGATCTGGCGGGCCCACCTGCGCACGAGAAGAGGTATTCCAGGTTCTGAGGTGGATATTTTAGGATCTACACCTGTAAATAGCAGTCCTATGACAACTAAAAAGGGATCTTCTTCTGATCTTTAGGCTGAAGCTCTGCCATTTTTGTTAATTGATGTTCAAAGGCTTGTAATTGTAACCTCAATAAAAAAGGAATAAAAGGATTGATTCAAAGTGGACGTAGGCCGGAGATAGCCGAACCACTATAAATCTTGTGTTCTCTCTTGCTTTCTTACATTTAATTTTGCTATTTCTTCATTTTTATTCTCTACTTTATATGGATCTGAGATCTGTGTTTGGATATTATGGACCTGTGTGTAAACACTGGTGTTTTCACTACTTCTGGGGTTTGTGACTAATTTTGGCGCAAACACTTTGGTGCTTTCACTGAGAGCGACTAGCGCCCGCTACATCAGATTTAGAAAGCTAAAGGATCAGATCTAAAAGGAACCATGGTTAGGCAATCAGCTAGAAAGATATTACCAGAAAGGATCCATCAAGAGTGGAGTCAAGAGGCTTCCTCAGGAGCGAATCAGGCCTCAGTATTGATCACCAGAGATGAGATGGAGATGATGATGGGAGCTATGCAGGAAGAATTGTTGAAAAGGCAGTATGAAATGATGCAAAACCTTCTCAGACAGTTTGGATAGATAGGAACAGCTGGAGTTCAGATCCACGGAGCTAGAACAGAAGGACTCAACAGGCAAGCAGATGGAGCAGCTCAACAAGGCGCTGCCCCTAATCAGCATACAGTTACTAATTTGGATGGATCCAGGCTCGGGGGCACACCACCAGGCAATGATGGACTGATTAATGGAAGGATTCAAGATGACACTGCACAACATGGAGCTGATAGGAATGCAGAAGTGCGTGATGAAGAGTACGTACCAGAATTCCCTCGGGGACTCGGGGGCCAACCTTTGGTGAACAATACTGGATTAGCTGAGATTATCAAGCAAACTATGCATGGAGGTTTAGCAAACAGAGATCTGGAAGGAGTAAACAAGAGTCCGTTTACCCATGACATCAGAATGGCTCGGAATCCACCAGATTTCAAGCTACCTACTCTGGAGGTATACAACGGCAGGGTTGATCCTACCGATTATTTGATGAGGTACACGAGACACATGGAAGTTCTAGGGGCATCGGAGGAAGTTATGGCTCGGTGTTTCCCTCTGTACTTGATGGATATAGCTTCTATGTGGTTCAGGCAGTTGGAAGATGGATCTATTAGGACATGGACAAAATTGGTGGACAGATTTTTGAAGCAATTTCAGGTTCATATCATAAGGCCAAAGAACGTGATGACACTAACGTCGATGAAGCAGAGGATAGGAGAATTGCTCCGGGCTTTCTTAACTCGGTTCAATGCAGCGGTTGCTTTGGTGGATCGACTGAATCCATCGATGGTTTTGATGGCGGCAGTGTCAGGAGTTAGGGATAACTCGAATCTCAAGATATCGTTGATACGAGATCCACCTATGGATCTCGGGGAGTTCTTTCACGAGGCCAAAATGATTTCTTCGACAGGAGGATGTGTGTTCGGATATGAAGTTAAAGGAGGTAAACGTGGTTAAAGATGGAGAATCATCCGGTGAAAGCTTGGGTAAGGATAAGGATAAAGGGAAGAGGAAGTTGGATGACAACTCTAGCAAGACTAGGAAACGCTGGGGAAAGCCAAAATTCTCCACTTACACGGATTGAATGAAACGTTGGAGCGGATATTCATGGAGAATCGGGATTGCCTCCCTTATCGAAGGTCGGCAAGGAGGGAACCCTTGGAATGTGAGAGGGCATCTGGAAGGCACTGTCTCTTTCATGATCTGGACGGGCATGATACCAACAGCTGCAGGCATCTAAAGGATATAATTGAGGAGCATGTAAGGAGTGGTCGGTTGCGGCAATATATCGGAACTCGGAGTGCGGCGTTGGAATAGGAGCAGCCACCATCTACCTCAAAAGACGATGGCGCGAGGCCTGGGGATGATATGGAATAAGTAGCAAACTCTGAGCAAACGGCCAAGTCACTTACTCATGTACGGGGACAGAGATAGCCCCTAGGCATGCTCTGAGATGATGATAAACCACGACGCTCTAGTTTGTGAAATTTGCTTTTTCTTTTTTGGTTTGGACCTTTGCTTTTTTCTGGTTTGGTTTTGGAGTTTGGTTTGAACTCCTGGTGTTGTTTGTTTTCTGGTTTGGACTTTGGTTTGGATGCTTCTTTTATGGTTTGGATATTGGTTTGGATTTCTGGTATGGATTTTTGGTTTTCTAATTTAATATGGATTTCGGATTAGATTTTTATCTGGATTTTGGTAAATGGTCGCCGAGTATGGATTATGCTTGGCATGGGGTAAGTCGCTTTGTTTGAACGTGGTGAATCGGCTTATTCAGGTCGTCGAGTATGGACTATGCTAGACAAGGGTCCGGAGAGACCAGGATTCGGCCTAGGACTTAGACCTCATATTATCTATCGGTTACTATTTTAGGTCGTCGGGTATATACTATACTTGGCAAGGGTCCGGAGCAACCAGGATTCGGCTTAGGACTTAAGCCATGGCATTACTCAGCGTTCAGGGAAACTGAACCAAGAACACCAAGGCGTTGCTTAGTACAGGTCATCGAGTGCGGATTGCGCTTGGCAAGAACCCAGAGAGGTTATGGATTTGGATATTGGCAATGAACAGCTAAGGATTCGGCTAAGGGCCCGGAGTGGTCCCGGATTTGGATATCGACCCAGAGAGGTCCTGGATTCGATTATTGGATATGGATGGATTAGAACACGGGTGTCGGGTTCAGATGGAATTGGTTAAGAATTCGGTTACTGGATTCAAAATTGAATATCGGCTCGGAGTGGTCGCGGATTCGGATAAGGATACGGCTACGACACTTGATAGGATGGCTGGTAATATATCGGATTATGGATCGGATAGAATGGCTATGGATGGAATATGGACTTCGGATGTCGAATTCGGAGCTATTCAAAACACGCCTTCTTACCACAAGGCATGTTTTGGGGGGAAAAATTTTACCCCGCCTTTTGGTCAAGGCTGGGATACTAACAAATTGGCTAGAAAGGACGGATATCAGGATTGAAGATCGATTGAAACAAGGCTATGATCGATACCGTCAAAATTTGACCGAGGTCCAATCAAGACGGGATCGATTGGGAATGATGAACAGGGCTAGGAAAGGCTACATTTCGAATTTCAAGTCAATCGGAGTTCGTATGCTCAAGTTATGGATGGATCAATGTTGAAGAGAAATGGTTAGCATCGATACCTTCGGATCGATATTGTTCGTATCGATCAACATGGATTACTTCGGATCAATGGATGTCGGTCGTATCGATATGGTTCGTACCGATCGAGGGATATCGACAGATGGGTGCGAATATGGATAACACACATGGAATTGGACCGATAGTAGTTCATATCGATCAGGGATGGACTCAGCAGTTCAATTTGGATTGATGGTTTTGTATCGATCGATACGAGCTTGGATAAGGGAATGGCACTTGGAACTTTGCTTTGGATTAGTCACAGTGTGTATCGATTGTGTTCCTGATCGATACGAAATGCTACGCTTGGGATCGATACGAACAAGGGAGCAGCCAGTGGGTACGAAGGAGCAAAGCTCGAATCGATACGAAGGATAGATATGAAGAACATGGATACGAAGGAGGGTTGGTCGATGGATACGAACAACACAAGCCGATGGATACGAAGCATTGATGGATACGAAGGCTCTGTACTTTGTGTTGATGGATACTAAGGAAGCGGTCGAGGTGGGGCGAAGGATATGGATCAGAGCGCGTGAAGTTCGGATCGATGTGAAGTTTACGGCTATGGATATGGGGACCGATGGATAATCGTATGATGGATACGAAGGTGATTGAGATGATCGATACAAACTAATATCGATACGTACACTTTAGCCTACTCGTAATTACCAACTTGCATCAACCATAACTCTCATTCTACAAGTCCAAATGCGATGAAATTTTCACAGGAGCTTCCTTATGCACACAAGAACATCCATGATCGATCTTGGCTCGATTTGACTACTTTTGGATCGATACGAATTGTACATGGATCGATCTAAAATAACTCTGGATCGATCTGGCGAGCCCACCTGCGCACGAGAAGAGATATTCCAGGTTTTGAGGTGGATATTTTAGGATCTACACCTATAAATAGCTGTCCTATGACAACTAAAAAGGGATCTTCTTCTGATCTTTAGGCCAAAGCTTTGCCATTTTTGTTAATTGATTTTCAAAGGCTTGTAATTGTAACCTCAATAAAAAAGGAATAAAAGGATTGATTCAAAGTGGACGTAGGCCGGAGATAGCCGAACCACTATAAATCTTGTGTTCTCTCTTGCTTTCTTATATTTAATTTTGCTATTTCTTCATTTTTATTCTCTACTTTATCTGGATCTGAGATCTATGTTTGGATATTGTGGACCTGTGTGTAAACACTGGTGCTTTCACTACTTCTGGGGTTTGTGACCAATTTTGGCGCAAACACTAACTAAAAGGTTTTATTACGACATCGAGAGTCTGGGTTGATGTGCATCAAGATCGGTGACCTTATTGTTGCTCAAAATTTTCGCAAAAGTTTAATAGGGAACAGCCGCCGCCCGTAGGGAGATAGATGCATTGGCTAACTAATCCAGGCTTCCTTAGGAACCGATCGACCCAAGGGCCAACCGATTTATATGCTCGGGCTCCTCTCACGTAAGGACAGAAAACCGACCGAAGTAGCTCTATGGAGAGAGAACAATCAGACCGGCAAAGAAAAGTATACCTACTAAAGTCCTGCTACTTTGAAAAAGCGCTAATATGGCCGACCTGCCGCCAACTATTCCCAAACGACGTGGAAAGTTGCAACAAAATTTGAGTTACGCCGCCTGAAATCCTGCAAAAGAAGCAACCAGAGTATGGAAAGGCAGTTTGCCACCATATATTCATATATCACTACTAACCCTCCAACTGGCAACCATCCCACGATCCAATCTGCTGTACAGACCACGAATATCCTCAGGCAATCTCAACCGCAGATCAAAGGAGGCTTGCTCATATAAGCACCCCATGCATTTCACTAAGCAAGGGGTCGGATTCAGAAAACATAAAAGGATAACACTTCCTACCATACCCTTATCAACTTCAAGCATTCTCCATCATCTTCGTGTACCTATTGTAATATATATATATGTATGTATGTATGTATATATTATAGTGAAAATGATATATATACAGTGGAAGTATAATTCATTTTGGCCGAACCACTCTAAAATCCATGTCTCTTTGTAATGACCCGCCTTTTCGAACCCCAGAAGTCGACACTAATACATCCATGGTATTCACGTGTCGAACAAAAGTATCCGAAAGACAAATACAAATTCTACCCTAGGACAGATATAACAGCCTGTCCCTACCTAACCGATACAAGATACATATAATACAGCGGAAACAGGACAATAATAGCTATTGATGAAGCCTTTTGCTCCAAAATGCATTCGTGGGAAAAGGCTGAACTACTTGGCTGCCTATTAAAATTTAAGCATCCAAGAGTTTTATGGAAAGAAAATAAAACTCCGGGTCAGATATGGGTATGGTGTGAGTAAACTCAAACAACTGAATTATTTTGTATAAAACCCTTTAAAAGCAAAGTTATCTCGTAAGACCACGCCGCACATAAACACGGATTTATTCTGCTAACACATGTCTACACAAACAAATAAGCAAACAAACAATTTATAGTAGAACGTGGATTTATTATGCTAACACAAGTCCAAACAATCAATCAATTTATAGCATAACGGTGATTTATTCTGCTAACATATGTCTAAACAACCCAACAATCTACATTATAACTCATCACAGCTATATGGTTTCTTAATGGTATCAACACTTGAATCACTTGTATTCAAAACCATTTTTAAAAAAGAAGTACCTTTAAACAATTTCACTTTTGAAAACCAAGGAATTTAAAACTTTAAAACCTTTTTTAAATAATTAATTATAAGTTAAATCCATATTTAAATCATAATTAATTTTAATTGAACCTTAACTTAATTTAATTAAATAGTTAAACAGTAATTAACTATTAATTAAACCCAATTAATCATTTATTAATTATTAAATAATTAATTAAACCTTAAGTAATAATTAAATATTGATTAATATCAATTAATTAATTAATTAATAAATATTTAATCAAACTTAAATAATAAACTAAACCTTTTATAAATAATTAATACAAATTAAAACCACTAATAATTTATAATTAAAATAATTAACACTTGATTAATGATTAATAATACCATATACTTAATTAATTATAAACTAAATATAAATCATTTGCTTAACTCATAATTGATTTAAAAATTAATTAACTTAATTAATAATTAATTAAAATAAATCTTAACTTTAAAAGATAATTAATTAATAACTAATCATCACTTAATTATAAAACATTTACAAGACAATTTGAAGTATAAAAATAAAACTTTGCAAAAATCGAATTTTTTAAAACGAACTTCATCCGTAGCTACAATCGTTATGGATACCCGTAATTTCCAACTTGTTTTTAACTCCCTTTTGAAAACTTAACACCTAAAGGTTTGCTAACTCTTTAAAACATAAGTTTCAAATTAAAACAAAGTTAAGAAAGTTGAAATCAACACTAAAGTTAAACTTGAAATTCCTTTTGTAAACAAACTAGCAAACACAGTTTGATTTTCTTAAGTCTTTCATGCATAAAACTTGCTAACTTCCATAACCATTCAACCATATACTCAAGGTTCCATATACCACAACATATCATCGCAAAAATACCACAAGATCGTCACTTTATATCCAAACTCATCAATTTAACCAACAATTCAAAGTTAAATGCTAACCACAAGCTCGCACATACATATATATCAAAACCATACGCAATCAAACCAACTAACCATATTCATATAACCAAATAGACAATATACATTTAAAGGTAGAATCTTTCCAAAATGTTAGAATTTTACTCACCAAATATTTTGAAAACTTGAAATACTTTTGCGTTCGAAAAGCCTGGAAAACCACAAATTCTTCTCGAAAATAGGTCATTTTGCACTCAACTTTTGGATCCTTTCTTCTTGGGTTTTGGAAAAGTGGTCAAAAGGAAAGTTTTATTTTATTCTTTCCTCTATAATTAAAGAAAAAATAATTACTCAAAAAGTCTAAATTTGGAGGAATTTATGGCCAAAACAGTGAGGGATATTTTCGGACATCAAAATCTAGGTTCAGAAACACTCTTGCAAAAAAAATGAAATTTTGGAGCATCTAAGCTCAAAATCATAAAAATTGGTAAACCACAAAGTTGTAGCCACTGGAAATATACATGGTATAAAAAAAAGGAAATATTAATTTGGTGAAATTTAGAGGATGTTCGGGCTGAACAAAACAGAGGTAAAATGGGGGAATTTGTAAAGGAAACAGAGAAATCTTTAAACCATTTGAAACATTTAGAATCAAACATGGATTTCCTTTAACAACTTTAAAACTTAAAATAAACTATAGAGTGAAGCCATGTAAAATTTATAAGAGCTTAAGAATTTGAAATAAAAATGAAGATAAGAATGAGGAAAATGAATTAGAAATTAGGAAAAATGGTTTATATACCGAGGCACAACTAAAATTACCAAAATACCCCAACATACTTTGCCCTCTGCTCCTTCATTGCCACCTCATCCATGTCCTTCCTTACCATAAATCACGACTTGACCTTGTCCCTCCTCCTTACAAATATGATGAGACATGTTTTTGTACCCGATTGTACCCGTGTCTGCCTAGGATGCGACCCCTTTCATTTTATTTTCTAATTATATTTTAAACCATATATACCTAAGTATAAATACATTTATACACACACTAATATACACACATATACACATATTACTTATTTACATATATACGTATTTATGCTAAAGGGTTTACAAAAAATCAAACAAATTTTTAGCTGACGAAAAGACGAAAATTCGGAAAACGAATTCCGGTCACATTTTCTATTTTTCATCGAACTATATATTTTTGTTAACACATTCAGAAAAAATCTTTCACCATTTTAATTTATTATTTAAAAGAGTTTTATTTTTATTATAAAACCTATATATTGAATTTAAAATTAAATAAATATAAACAAATCAAAGCAATGAAATTCCGGGTCGTTACACTCTTTATTACTAGCATTCCATCATTAATTCACGATCATATACTACAAAGCTAAAAACATCATTAAAACTCCACTCTTTCATAATTTCCAAGGTTGATTAGACATTCTGTTTCACTGACGGAATTTTTAGTCAACATATTGGCGCTAGAAGTAGGGCCGAACCTCTGAAACTCTCCAGCTCCCTTCAACCTTGCCTAGACTTCACACTTAACATGGCGACAAATGGTGTCAACGCGAACGACAACTCGCATGATCGAGACACCAACGGAAACACACTTTTTGTATTCCTTGCCCTTTCCTCAGAGTTTGCAGCGAATTCAGGCAGATTATATCCGATCACATCGCTAGGATGGGAACCCTAAGCCAAGAAGTTAACGGTCTAAGGGCCGCACTAGAAACTCACTCCATTACGGGCCTAGGACAACCATCAACTCATTCGGTCAACAACTTCCTAACGCCATCGGTCATCCGAAGAACTTGCATATTAGCCACCCCTCAAAGAGTGCGGTTGGCATCCAAAACCACCATCCACGCAGCCCTGGAGCAAGGAGAAACAACATTATTGGGGGAGATCCGAACAGCCATCGAGATCATGAAATCCGCAAGTCGTGTCCTAAGCACTTAAGCGATCAAGCTCAAACTATGGGCAGGGGACCCAAAGTTGCCTCTGTCACACCCACCCATAAAGGGAAGTACTTCGTCCTATGCCTGGGGGCGAAAAAGCCCGACCATCATAGTCACCTCCCTTATGCAGAAGATCTCTTTCCCCAGGTCGCTATCATGTACCATATTCCCCTAATTAGGCGGCATACCACCAGGAGCCTCCGCCCTCAATGTATGGTCATTCCCACAATGGATGAAAGCCAGCCTCTATGACAAAATGATCCAGTTGCACCAACAGATCAACCAAATACAGGCCTGCGATGTCAGTGGCGACGGCTTATCCAATGACGAGGATGGAGAACCACTCTCCACAGAAATCCTCGAGACCCACCTCTCAAGTCAGTACACGCTACTGCAAATAGACAAATACAAAAGGAGCACAGACCCATTGGATCACCTTGCCATTTTCAACTCGATAACTAGAGCCGGGCGGCTCACCGGTAATGCAAAGTGTTTGTTATTTCCGTCCACACTTGTCGGGTCTGCATATCGGTGGTTCTTACACTTATCTCTCGACGGCATCTGGTCTTGGGCACAACTCTGCTCCGAATTCAAAACTAGATTTTTTGCAACAAGAACTCATGTCATGATGGCCAGCAAGCTTGGCAATATCAGACAGGGCTCGTCGAAAAGTCTCTAGGCCTATGTCAACCGATTCAATCGGGAATCAACCTGAGCCCCCGGGAACGACAAGAACAGTCTGACGGTCGCCCTGTACTCAGGCGTGCGATACGAATCCAATATGTGGAAGGAACTCCAGAAGGGACCGGCCTCGTCTCTTGCTGATTTCTATCAGCATGCAAATGGAATCACAAGGACGGAAAACACAGATTTGTCAAATAGCGATAATGAGGGACGACACCCCCTCAAATTTCACCAGAAAGGAAACCATGACCGAAGAGAATGAAATCAGAAAAATCATGCAAAGAGAAACCGTGACGACGGCCCAAGGTACTGTGCTTGATATGCTATCTATTCTTCTTCTGAAAAAAGACATGGAAACCGTCTTCCTCGCAACCAGAAATCAAGCGCCCTTTCGAAGGCCACAGAATGGCTAGGCGAGGGAACCGCCCCATAGCAACAGCTAATATTGCCTTTTTCATTAGATCAATGGACATTCTACTAACAACTGTTATTTTCTAAAGGATGAAATTGAGAGATTGATTAGGGATGGATCGCTTGTGGAATATGTGAGACAACAAGTACATCAGAGGATGGCCTACGAAAACAATTTGATCCATCCTTCCCCACAATCAGCCGGAGCCACTGCGACCATGACTGACATTCTTACCATATGCAAAGGGCCACACATAGTAGGGACAAGTTGGCGGGCACACGTCGGATATTAGAGGGAAGTCGCCACCTCAAGCCAAGTATATTCGTTGGAACGATAGGTCGTTAAGGCTCCAAGAACGGAGGAGGAAGATCCTCCAAATACCTTCATAGCTCAAGATCGAGGGGTAGTGATGTACCCCTACCACAATACAATGCTTATAACCGTGTCGATGGCTGGCACAAATGTCCACTGGGCTTTCGTTGATGGTTGAATCTCTATCAACATCATGTTCAAAGAAGCCTATGACATGCTCAGGCTGCCAGCCTCCCATCTCGCGCCTTGTGTATCGCCCATTTATAGGCTTGGCGGAGTTGGGATAATCCCCGTAAGGGTAGCAATGCTCATAACTACCTTCTGTATGGAACCCACCACAGCAAAGATTCAAATCAGTTATGTAATCTTGGACTACCCATCTTCTTACAACTTGCTCATTGGGAGATCGACCCTGACCGAATTGGATTCCACAATGTCATACAACCGCATGATAATGAAATTCCCAATGCCAAATGAGATTGGCGAGGTTAAAGGAGACCAACAGAAAGTGAGGCAGTGCAATGGGACTTCCCTTCGTCAACCAGAGAATGGTGTCCTAATGATTCAAGAGGAACCCACCACCAATGTCAATACCCCACTAGAACCAGAGAACGTTACTCCGGTAAGACCTACCCTAGGGATGTGCGACGAAGTCATCAATATGGTAGGTGGTCCTCGGTCCATTAAAGAAACGGAGGCTTTGGGTTCGGTTTCCCTTGCATCCTCTCGGAGGACACGAGAACTCATCTTCAGATGGAACGAGCAGGCGGCCCCTCGGTGGCTACCTGGGCCGACCAGCAACACTCTAGAAGGAAAATCCATTGAGGGTTGGCATGCTGCAGCCAGCCCGACACAAAAATATCTCTTTATCCCGGCCAAGAAATAATGGAACGCATCTACGCTTTAGATCAGTATGACATATAGAAAAAAACACACAAGTATTGAAGAAACCTACTAGATCCACGAATAAGGGACCAGGCGCCCGATAGGGCCCCCGCAATCCCCTGGAATACATATCCATTGATGGAGGTGATCCCACCAAAGTCGTCAAGATTGGGACTGAGCTTTTGTCCGAGGGTTATGGAAGATCTGATTAAATTTCTCAGAAAAAACAAAGATGTCTTCTCTTGAGGCACGCCGATACGACATGCATTGATAAGGGAGGTGGGCTACCCGGTTTGGGTAGTGAACCCAGTCTTAGTCCACAAACCAAATGGTTCATGGACGACATGCATTGACTTTTCAGATCTCAACAAAGCATGTCCAAAGGACGGCTTTCCTCTGCCCCGCATCAACCAACTCGTGGATGTAACTTTCGAGCACGAATTCCTTACTTTCATGGACGCCTATTCGGGCTATAACTAGATCACCGTGCATGACCTTGATCAAGCACACCTCTTTTATTATCAACACCAGGCTATAATATTAACGGGTCATGCCTTTTGGTTTGACAAATGCGAGAGCAACCTACCAGCGTTAAAGTAACGACCCGGAATTTTACCGCCGTGATTTGCGATATTTAATAATTTTTAAACATTAAAATAAAGGTTTTATAATTAAAATATGACTCTTTTAAATAATAACAAATGATGGTAAAATCTAGTGCAACAACCCAGGATTTTGTCACTTTGATATAGGCTATTTAAACATATATTTTTTAATCAATAAATGGATTTTTATTAGCAAATAAACATATTTTAATTATTTAATAATGATGATAAAATAGTTTTCAAATTTTTTACCAATACAGATAGTTGAAATAAAAATAGAAAATGTGACCAAAGAACGTTTTTCGAATTTTCGCTTTTCGGCATCGAAAAGTTATCGGAAACGTTGTGCACATTTATTTTAAACATGCATGAACTTATAAACTCGGGTTTGATGAAATTTGCAAATAACATACATACATATACATGTATACATACATAAATACTTAATAATATATACACATACATTCATGATATGATTATTTATGCATATTTATATACATACATACATATATATAACCTAGGTTAGTACCTAAACAACACCTAAAACACCTAGGTTAGTACATGAGAGTATGGAGGGGGGAGGACGTGTGGATAAGGATGGTGGGAGGTATGGCAAGCATGCTTTCATGAAGTTTTATTAATATTTTATACTAGTCATTTTACTAAATTACCCCTCTCATTCTCTATAAATACCTCCTATCTCTACACATTATTCCTTCACACCATCATTCCCATATTCATTTCTATCCTCTTCATGTCTACAAGTTCATCCATGGCTTCCAAGAGAAATCCCTAAGCTAAAATTAGTGGATACACTTCTAAAAGTCAAGCTAAATAGCCTTACTTCATTTCCAAATATCATCCTCCACCAAAACAAACTCTACATTATAAAAACTCCCAGGTCCAAGCCCATTTTTTGATAGGCCAAGCCTAATGCACCTAAGGCCAAGCCTATTCTAGGGCGTTGGGCCATCATGGTTCCATATTTGCAAGTTTAAACAAAGTGCTAGCTTGTATTCAGGTTGTTAGTAAGAGTTCGGTGAGTAAAATTCGTTTTTTAAAACTCAAGTTACTAACTTTTTAAAGTTGTAAAATTTATAAGTTAATATGTTGCTTTAGTATGTTGTAATGCTATATGTTGTGTATGCGTGCATATATGTTGAGTTGGAGTTGATTGCTCATGCCGAAGTTTGAATAGGCGATAATGATTATACCTTGAATATTGGAAAAGTTGGTTAGTATTTGTGAAGTAATATTCTTGCATATGATTGTGTTATAATGTTATGATGCAGCATTATAATTGAATGTTGTATGTGTTGTATGTGCGTTCATGACATGAAGATAGCGGTTAGCTAACCAAAAGCGACTTAGAAATCCCTCTTTTTGTCGAAAAGTCGTTTTTGTTTCAAAGAGAAATGTTTTTAAGTTTAAATCTTTGATTTTGGTTTCAAAAGTTTGTTTTTCATGTTTTAAAGAAGACAAGAGTTCAAAGTTGAAGTTTTTAAAACTTAGGAATCCAAATTTCAAAAAGTTAAACTTACGGGTATAACGATAGTCGCTATATGCGCAGTTCGTGAAAAACGAACTAAATTTTCTACATCTTAAGTGTTTACACTTAAAAACTTTTTAGAAAATGTTTTCTAACTTTAATCTAGTAATTAGAGAACAATTATTTAATGATTTTTAATTGATTAATTAATTAATAAAGGTAATTAGTATTTAATCATTTGTTAATAATGGTTTTTAAACTTAAGTGTTAATCAATTAAGTTAATCATGATTTATTACTTAATTAAATTTAATTATTAATTAATGATTATTTAATGATTATTTAATTATTTATTTAATAAATTTTTAGTTAATTATTATTTTAGAAAGGGGTTTTATTTAATTAATCTTTAATTAAAGTTAATTATGTTTTAATAAGGTTCAATTAAAGTTAAATTACGTTTAATTAGAGTTTAATCACTATTTAACAAGGATTTGATTCTCATTTACAAGGGTTTTAATTTTTTTAAATCACTTTGAGTTAAGTAATCGGTTTTGTTTTAAACTATTTTCTTTAAAATTTGTTTTAAATCAAGGGTTTTCTGTGTCACTTACTCTTAAGTAACCCCATATGATTAGAAAAACTAAATGACATCTATTAGCAGAATAAAACACCATTCTGCTGTTACAATAAACTTGACATTGACTTAAGTTGATTGATTGTTATGTGTTAGTCCCTTATATACTTGTTTTTATGTGATGCCATGTTAAATTGGATAAGTAAAACCAAATTAAAAGCACCATTGTGGTAGCTAAACCTCCGTTTGATTTTGTAAGGATAAATATTTCATTTTCTTTTTGAAATGGTTTCAAAGTTATTGCATTTTGAATAAGATATTTAAAGAATGATTTGACAAATGATTTTACTAAAGGTGTTTTTAACTAATGGGAATGGTTTTCCATGTTATAAAAAGAAGTTTTTATAAAGAGTCTTATAAAGGAATTTGGAAATTTTGTAAGGTGTTTTTGGGTAAATGGATTTGAGCTTTTAAGCAAAGAAGATTTCATAAATAAGAGATATTTATAAAATGGATTGCTTATTAAAGGAGGCTAATTTTATTAAGGTTATTTAGGAAGTTGTTTAAACAAGAAAGATTTATAAAGAAGTTTTATAAATGATTTTAGGCTATTTATAAAAGAAGTTTTAGAAAATGATTTGGATATTCATAAATGGAGTTTATAAAAATGTTTGGATAGTTATAAGAAATTTATATGAAAAGTTGGATATCTATAAAAGCAATTTATATAAATGATTTTCAAAATCTATAAAAGGGTTTTATAAATGATTTGGAAGTATAGAAAGTATTCTGAATTGAATTTTGATTTCAAGTAAAAGAGGTTTCATGAATTAAATATATTTGATTAAAAAGGATTTATCGAAAGAAATATATATAAAAATAATTTGAGACTTGGGTTTCTCTAAACCGACCTTTTAAAAAATGGTGGTATGGAACATCCGTTCCACACTTAACACCGAGGGAATAATGTTTAGGGTTGTCCTTACCTCCAATTTAAACAACATTTGTTTAATCCTTTTTAATATGATTTGGAAGTAAGTGGTTATTCGCAAATATTTTGTGAGTATACTTATGTCAGAGAGATAAGTTTAAGAATGTATTAGACAAACATTTTTGAAAGAGATTTTTTAAAGAAAAATTTGTTATGAGGCTTAGTGGTTGCTATGGACAAATAAATCTCAAATGGAATTGGTTCTTATTTGTTTATTTGGGTTAAATAACCGACTATCAAATATAGACCCAAAACGTAACTTTGGAAATATCTAGGAGAAACATGTGAGCTATGTGAAACAGTTATCTCCGATGATGCTGTAATGTGTGTATAAATCTCATTTTGCTTCCCATAGGAAAAATGACAAGGAAATCCATCCACTAACAGTTAGGAGGTGATCTTCACTCTTATCTTTGACTGTTTATTTCCTAAAGAACAGGGGTTGGGTTTACCGAAAACTATCGAATGTTGTTTGGAAGAGACCAGGATCAGACATGTTATCTGAAAACCACTTCAATCTAACTCAAGCTTTTCAAATTAAAGATATCTTAAGGATAGTGGAATTGAAGACGGAGCTCTATGAAGTGCAAGGGTTGCTTGCTACTAATCCCAAGGCTGATTCCAAAATGGATGTAGTAGAAGTAGTGCCTTCGGTTTATCCATCTCCTGGACAACTTGTATGGATGAATGTTGGAATTCATTGTTCTGGAGGGCAGTGTTAGCATTCCAAGTGGAAGTGCTATATGAAAGGTAAAACATAGCCTCAAGCCTCATCAACTAGGAAATGAAAAAAATCGGGCATGCAGTAGGGCCATGTGAGTCGCTCAATCTGGGTATGGTCATCCCAAATCTAGATCGATTATTATCTACTCATGTATACTTCGGGCCCAAAGTGGGATGATTATATTCGGTACTATTAATCAAGTGGTAGGCCAGTCCTGTGTGGTAAGGGTACAAGATGTTCTTGTCTGACCCCGATGCATTTTATCTAGAGATGTACCATCGAAAGGTAGTTCCTTACCTTGTCATGGCATGAAATCCATTCTCCAATAAATGCCTTTACGGACTTAGTTGTGCCCAACTATGTTGAAATGTGAGATGCAGGCATTTCTGCTATATTTATAGTTTACTTTGACCCCTAGACATTATTATAATATCAGTGGATTTTCTATAGGAATGTTTTGGTTATCGTAAGGTAAAATATCATCCATGTTTATGTGTGATGTGGTCTTATAAGATGCCTTTGAGTTAATGCTTTATTCACACCAGACCCATGTCCGACCTGAAGTTTATTTTCCCTTTTCCTAAACTCTTGGGTGCTCAAATTTGAATGAGTAGCCAAGTAGCTCAGGTTTTTCCGCAGATTTATCTTAAATGAGCTTAGACCGGATGGCTTCATCGATGGCTATTTATTTTTCTTGTTTCCACTGTATTATATGTATATTGTATCAGTTAGGTAGGGACAGGCTGTATAACTGTCCAGGTAGAATTTGTATTAGTATGACTCTGATGTAACATTTTGAAATGACTTTGAACTATATTATGTTGAGTAATATATATTGTTCCATTACGTTGTGAGTTTCTATGTTTTTTAGTTTCTTATGTTCTATCTTCCTTTCTTTCACCCTTAAAGACCTGTCTTTCGGATGACTAAATGATCGACACATGAATACCGAGGATGTATTAAGTGTCGTCTTTGGTAGTAAGAATGACGGATCGTTACATTTGGTATCAGAGCTTAGGTTGAGCGAACATCTAGGCTTTGGTGGGGTAAACTCATTATAGAGAGGGTCAGTAGTGCCCTTGAATGAGTCTGAGTGTAATATATATATATATATATATATATATATATATATATATGAGTATGTTTTTGTTAGTGAATAAAAATGTTTTATATTGTGTTGTTTGACCTGTCGATTGGCTTAAGAATTCTGGTCGATGCGCCGGATCAACATTATCGATAGGGATTTCCTAAACACTTGAACAATTTAAATTGACATAATATTAGTTTAAATTTGGTAAATGAAATATTTTACCTAGGAATATATTTTCTATATATATAAAAAGGGATGATTTTCAAAATCTATGTAGTTATCTATCAAGAGAGTGGGTTAGGAGTTAATAATATTTAAATTATTAGCATTTAGGGTTTAACTACTCATGCTCATCCAGTTTTGAGCATTGACTATTGTCGGATATAATAGTAGATTTCCTTTGTCCATCATGGGTTGGGTAGATAGAATTTCTAGGAACATTAAATCGAGCACCTTATGAATTAAGTTTAACAATTTGACTATAAGATGTTCGACGATATGTAGGGTTAAAAATTTAATTTTAATAAAGGTGTTTATTAAAGAAAAGCTTTAGATGGTTTTATAAGATGAATTAAGAGAGATGATTTTACAAATCAGAACTATTAAATGTGTTTTAAAAATGAAAAAGGTTTTGAGAATGTTAAATCCCGGTGGCTTTGATAAATTCCAAATGATTTTGGAAAATAGCAGCAATCTTTCTTGAGGATATTTTAAGACATAGATATTTTAAAATAAAGTTTGAGAGTAAGGTTTTCTTTGGACAGTTCGGGAATAAGTCTTGATATGTTTTGTGATGATCAGAATAATCTTCTAAGTGATAATCGAATGTTTACTTAGGCAGATAGGATAGTGCACTTGGTATATTATCCTCTTTGTCATTGTACACTCAGGATGAGTTCAAATCTGAATGAATCCAAAGCAAGTTGATGATTTTGTTAAAACCACTTGTCTATAAATATTGTTTCGAGAAGAAATTTGAAAAAATATATTTTTTATTAACTAGTTTGAGTGTCTCAGAAATGACTAAAAATGGGTAAGAGATGTGTTCGGATGGCAAACACTTCCCTTGAGTATCGCCCTTCTTAGTAAAGGGGTATATGGTACAATTTGATAGCACCCATTTCCTTGACATCGTTTTGGAGTTACTCGGGCTATATGTATGTTTCAAAGCGTTTTTGAAATAAAACCAGGGTATTGTGTTCTTGGATCCCTTAAAAGAAAGAGTTTTTAAAATAAAAGGATAGTTTGACTAAAAATGTGGATTAATAAATGAAGTTTTAATTAGGTTAAATTTAATAAGGGGATTTAATAAACTTTGTTTATTTAAATCGTGTCTTTTGATTTTAACATCTAGGAGGTGAAGAATTATTTGATGTTATTAGGCCGGCTAATAGACATTTTTACTTTAGTAGTGTCTAAGAAAAAGTAGAATCTAGGATGTAGTTTGGACACCATCATCCTACTCTTCTTAGCTACTTACCAGACCAATTAGGGTAAAGAGTTTGATCTAGTTGACTTAGTTTCAAGGCCCAAATTATTTTTGGCCTGCATCTAATAGTTAATTAAATAAAAATCATATTTTTGTATATAGTCTTAGGAGGTAGAAGAGTGTTATATAAGTTAATAAATTTAAAATTTGATTCTTTTGAAGCATGGTGGGAGGGCAAAAAGTAGTTAGATAGTAATAATCGTTAGATCAGTACGTAAGTTGTATGAAGATCATTTCTCCTTTTCGCTTAGTTCTCGAACCTAGATTCGAGTATATAACTGGAGGTGTTTTACACCATTCCAAATAAGGATTTATCACTTGATTTTTTACGGCGAGCGTTGGTGAGGGTTCTTATGTGGAGCCAAATGTTGTCTATCATAGTTTATGGCTATGCAAGGAGAACAGAGGTTTTCAACTAAGAGACCCGATCAAAGTCTGCAATAGAAAGTCGGGTGAACGATACTAGTTTGGAAGTTAAGTTATGTGTTCGAGTGAATGATTAAATCATAGTTTACATAGGAATTATCTATGTACATCATATACACTGATGAATAGTTTAAGTATTTCTAGGAATTTGGGTTGTGGTACTATTTCAGGGACAAAATTCTTTTAAGGGGGAAAGAGTGTATTGACCTGAAATTTTACCGCCTTGATTTGCGAATATTTAAAAAAAATTAAATATTAAAATAATAGGTTTTATAATTTAAATACAACTCTTTTAAATAATAACAAATGATGGTAAAATAGAGTGTAACAACCCCGGATTTGCCACTTTGAAATAGGTTATTTAAATATATATTTTTTCTAATCAATAAATGGATTTTTACTAGAAAATAAACATATTTTAATTATTTAATAATGATGATAAAATAGTTTTTAAAATTTGTTTACCAATATAGATGGTTTAAATACAAATAGAAAATGTGACCGAAGAACGTTTTTCAAATTTTCGATTTTTCGGCACCGAAAAGTTATCGGGAAACGTTGTGCACATTTGTTTTAAACATGCACACACTTAGAAACTAGGGTTTGGTAAAATTTGCAAATAATATACATGCATATACATGTATACATACATGAATACTTAATAATATATACATATACATTCATGATATGACTATTTATGCATATTTGTACATACATACATACATATATATATATATATTGTATATATAATATATCCTAGGTTAGTACCTAAACATCACCTAAAACACCTAGGTTAGTGCATGAGAGTATGGAGGGGGGAGGACGTGTAGAGAGGGATGGTGGAAGGTATGGCAAGCATGCTTTCATGAAGGTTTATTATTATTTTATACTAAAAGTAATTTTACTAAATTATCCCTCTCATTTTCTATAAATACCTCCTATCTCTACACATTCTTCCTTTACACCATCATTCCCATGTTCATTTCTATCCTCTTCATGTCTACAAGTTCATCCATGGCTTCCAAGAGAAATTCCTAAGCTAAAATTAGTTGATACACTTCTAAAAATCAGGCTAAATAACCTTAATTCACTTTCGAATATCATCCTCCACCAAAACAAACCCCTACATCCCAAAAACTCCAAGGATCAAGCCCCTTTGTTGCTAGCTCGACCCCAATGCACCCAAGGTCAAACCCATTCTAGGGCATTGGGCCATCTAAGGTTCCATATTTGCAAGTTAAGAAATGTATTAGCTTGTATTCAAGATGTCAGTAAGAGTTCAGTGAGTAAAGTTCATGTTTTAAAAACTCAAGTTAATAACTTTAAAGTGGTAAAATTTATTAGTTAAAATGTTTTTAGGTATGTAGTAATGTTATATGTTGTGTATGCATGCATATATGTTGATTTGGAGTTGATTGCTTATGACGAAGTTTGGGTAAGCGATAATGATTATACCTTGAATATTAGAAAAGTTGGTTAGTATTTCTGAAGTAATATTCTTGCTTATGATTGTGCTATAATGTTATGATGTGGTATTGTGATTGAATGTTGTATGTGTTGTTATGTGGGTTCATGACATGAAGATAGCGATTCGCTAACCAAAAGTGACTTAGAAATCCCTCTTTTTGTCGAAATTTTTTTTTTTATTTCAAAGCGAAATGTTTTTAATTTTAAATCTTTGATTTTGGTTTCAGAGGTTTATTGTCATGTTTTAAAGAAGACAAGAGTTCAGATTTGAAGTATTTAAAGCTTAGGAATCCAAATTTTAGAAAGTGAAATTTACGGGTCCGTATAGCGATAGTCGCTATACGTGTAGTTCATGAAAAACAAACTAAATTTTCTAAACTTTAAGTGTTTACACTTAAAAACTTTGTAGAAAATGTTATCTAACTTTAATTAAGTAATTAGAGAACAATAATTTAATTAATTATTTATTTAATGATTAATTAATTGATTAATTAATTAATAAAGCGGATTAGTAGTTAATCATTTGTTAATAACGGTTTTTAAACTTCAGTGTTAATCAATTAAGTTAATCATGATTTGTTACTTAATTAAAGTTATTTATTAATTAAGGATTAATTAATTATTATTTAATTATTTCTTTAAGATAATTATTAGTTAATTATTATTTTAAAAGTGGTTTTATTTAATTAATCTTTGATTAAAGTTAATTATGTTTTAATAAGGTTTAATTACGTTTAATTAAAGTTTAATTACAATTAACAAGGATTTGATTCTCATTTACAAGAGTTTTAATTTATTTTAAAATCGCTTTGAGTTTAAGTAATCGTTTTTGTATTAAACTGTTTTCTTTTCGAATTTGTTTTAAATCAAGGGTTTTCTATTTCACTTACTCTTAAGTAACCCCATATGATTAGGAAAACTAAATGACATCTATTAAAAGAACAAAACACCATTCCACTATTACAGTTAACTTGGACATTCACTTAAGTTGATTAATTGTTATGTGTTGATCCTTTATATACCTGTTGTTATATGATGCCATGTTAAACTGGATAAGTAAAACCAAATTAAAAGCACCATTATGGTCGCTAAACCTCCGTTTGATTTTGTAATGATAAATATTTCATTTTCATTTTGAAATGGTTTCAAAGTTATTGCATTTTGAACAAGATATTTAAAGAATGATTTTACAAGTGGTTTTACCAAAGATGTTTTTAACTAATGGGAATGGTTTTCCATGTTATAAAAAGAAGTTTTTATAAAGAAATTTGGAAATTTATAAGGTGTTTTTGGGTAAATGGATTTGAGTTTTTAGGCAAAGAAGATTTCATAAATAAGAGAGATTTATAAAATGGATTGCTTATTAAAGGAAGCTAATTTGATTAAGGTTATTTAGGAAGTTGTTTAAACAAGAAAGGTTTATAAAGAAGCTTTATAAATGATTTTGGGGTATTTAAAAAATAATTTTTAGAAAATGATTTGGATATTCATAAAGGGAGTTTATAGAAATGTTTGTATATTTATAAGAAATTTTTATGAAAAGTTGGATATCTATAAAAGCAATTTATATAAATGATTTTGAATATTTATAAAAGGGTTTTATAAATGAATTTGGAAGTTTGGAAAGTATTATGAAACGGATTTGGATTTCAAGTAAAAGAGATTTCATAAATGAAATAGATTTGATTAAAAAGGATTTATCGAAAGAAATATATAATAAAATAAAAGAATTTAAGATCTGGGTTTCTCTAACCGGCCTTTAAAATATGGTGGTATGGAACATCCGTTCCACACTTAACACCGAGGGAATAGTGTTTAGGGTTGTCCCTACCTCCAATTTAAACAACATTTGTTTAATCCTTTTTAACATGATTTAAAAGTAGGTAGTTATTCGCAAATGTTTTGTGAGTATACTTATGTCAGAGAGATAAGTTTAAGAATGTATTAGACAAACATTTTTGAAAGAGTTTTTTTAAAGAAAGATTTGTTATGAGGCTTAGTGGTTGCTATGGACAAATAAATCTCAAATGGAATTGGTTGTTATTTGTTTATTTGGGTTAAATAACCGACTATCAAATATGGGCCCAAAACATAACTTTGGAAATATCTAGGAGAAACATGTGAGTTATTTGAAATAGTTATCTCCGATGATGCTGTAATGTGTGTATAAATCTCATTTTGTTTCCCGTAGGAAAAATGACAAGGAAATCCATCCACTAATGGTTAGGAGGTGATCTTCACTCTTATCTTTAACTGTTTATTTCCCAAAGAACCGTGGTTGAGTTTACCGAAAACTATCGAATGTTGTTTGGAAGAGAACGGGATCGGATATGTTATCCGAAAACCACTTTGATCCAACTCAATCGTTTCGAAGTGAAGACATCTTGAAGATGATAGAATTGAAGACAAAGCACTTTGAAGTGCAAGGGTTGCTTGCTACTAATCCCGAGGGTGATTCCAAAATGGATGTAGTAGAAGTAGTGCCTTCGGTTTGTCTATCTCCTAGACAACCTGTATGGATGAATGCTGGCAATGTATTATTGCCTGGAGGGCAGTGTTAGCATTCCAAGTGGGAAGTTCTATATGAAAGGTAAAACGTAGCCTCAAGCCTCATCAACCGGGAAATGACAAAAATCGGGTATGCGGCAGGGCCATGTGGGTCGCTCCCATCAGGGTATGGTAATCCTAAATCTAAACCGATTACTATCTACTCATGTATGCTTCGGGCCCAAAGTGGGGTGATCATATCGGTGCTACTAGTCAAGTGGTAGGCCAGTCTTGTGTGGCTGGGGTACAAGATGTTCTTGTCAAACCCTGGTGCATTTTATTTGGCGATGTACCATTAGAAGGTAGTTCCTTATCTTGTCCTAGTGTGGAATTCATTCTCCAATACGTGCCTTTACAGACTTAGTTATGCCCAACTATGTTGAAATGTGAGATGCAAGCATTTCAGCTATATTCATATTTTACTTTGACTCCTAGACATTGTTATAATATCAGCGGATTTTCTATATAAACATTTTATTACAGTAAGGTAAAAACTCATCTGTGTTTTTATGCGACATGATCTTACGAGATGCCTTTGATTTAAACTTTTTTTTATAATGTTAAAGACTTATGCTATACTCATACCAGACCCATGTCTTACCCAGAGTTTATTTTCCCTTTTCCTAAACTCTTGGTTGCTCAAATTTGAATGGGCAGCCAAGTAGTTCAGGTGTTTCCGCAAATTTACTGTGGTGGAGCTTGAAGCAGGTGGCTTTATCGATAGCTTGTTATTTTTATTATTTCCGTTGTTTTATATGTATATTGCATCAATTAGGTAGGGACGGGCTGTTATAATTGTCCTGGGTAGAATTTGTATTAGTACGACTCTGATGTAACATTTTGAAATGACTTTGTAATATATTGTGTTGAGTAATATATATTATTTCGTTGCGTTGTGAGATTCTATGTTGTTTAGTTTCTTATGTTCTATCTTCCTTTCTTTCACCCGTAATGACCTACCTTTCGGACGACTAAATGATCAGCACATGAATACCGAGGATGTAATAAGTTTCGTCTTTGGTAGTAAGAAGGGCAGATCGTTACAGTTTAGTCAACCAGATGTTTTAAGAACAACTGGGTCATTCGATTGTTTGATGGAAGTGTATGTCGATGGAAGTGCTTGACCTGGGTTCCTTCTGGTATTTGGCCTGACATTTCCATTAGTTGTGGTGCTTCCCCCAACAATGTTAACTCTTCCACTTCTAGCATCCATATCTGCATTCGAGTCTTCGTAAGATACAGAAGAATAGCCTAATAGGGATGGGAGAATAGAGATAAAGTGTATACTTATCTTTAATAATAGTTGTAATACCTTTGGTGTCACATTTTATGGTATCGGCGTAAACTACCAAAAATTCCCCTCTACAGTATTAACAAATCTTAACATTCCTTAAAAATAGGATCTAACAGTTAAACTTGTTCGATATTAATAAATCTTAATATCCCCTAAAAATAGGATCTAACAGTTAAACTTCTTTACAAATTCAAAATGTCCATCTACACTTAAAATAATATCTAACAAATAAACATTTTTTTCTTTAATTAACTACAAATTCGTCGTTTATTAATTAATAATACAAATAAAATTAAAAAAAATTAGATGTTGCAACTTTGAAGAAAAAGTTTAAATTAACTACACATTATTTCAACGTAAAAATATAGCTAAATATTTGTGCAAACCATTTTTCTTGAACATGTTATCATATACAACCTATGAAAAAATAATTTATGCGCGAGGCACATGCCAATATCACGCGCGAAGCACATGCCCTAACGCTCGTATATGGAAAATACAAGTACGTTACTATAGCGTTATCCCATACCCCGATCTTTTTCTCTAATTCCTTAAGATTATATTTTCAAAATCATTATAAGTTTAAAGTTTTTCATAAACCTAAGCTTTGATACCAAGTTGTAGCATCCCCTATCTTGAGGCCCGAAGTTAAACGCTATAGATGCTACAGTCATCTATAGCATTAACTTCCGATGACAAAGTACGGTAATGTTAATGGTATACATAATATCAGAAGCACATGAATATGAAAAAAAAATCACAGATTCCAAAAACAGCATACTTTGCTGATTACATTTCCAAACATGTTTCATATTCCATTACACAATCCTAAAACGTATCCCAGATTTTGATCAAATATAATTATTATAAAATACGCCAAGAGCGACATATGAAGATGCCCCCTTGGATGATCAGAGTACTAAATAGACAAAAATTGTCTTAATACATCATAGTGGAAATAGAAAAAAAATAACAACTCCTAAATAGCTATCCATGCCTCCTGCACATCTTCGGAAGCTTTATTTGTCCACCTACTAAAACCTATAAATCCTCAACTCTCAACCTACTCAAATCATATTTGAGCACCCGAGAGTTTAAGGAGAAAACATAAACTTCGAATCAGACATAAAGCCTGGTGTGAAAAATACTATACATCTCGGTTTACTAATATTAAGTGAGACCACGCCGCTTAGCGAAACGGGTTTCCCTTCACCAATACCCCTTTCTAAAACATATCTTTTGCAAATCAAAATCTTGCAACCAAACTGGTTAAAGCAATAATAGCAATATCATGTATACATACAAATCAGGTAATTAATGGACTATCTTTCCGAACACTATAGTTTTGTTTGGCTAACTACTAACAGTTGGCTGACTCGGGCCTACCAGACAAAATAAACAAATAATCTAACTTCTGTTAGACACTCTTCTGGATGGTCTGTCCCTAACTTACTTCTCCCAGGGTCAACTGATCCTAATGGTTTTGCAGGATCACCAATAACCTGTCGAAAGCACTGAGTCCTTCACATAAATCAAACCTTTCGAAAGCATTGGGTTCAAGTAAAAATACATGGAACATAGTTTCGAAACCATTTAAAACCATTCCTTTCGAAACCTTTGGGTTTAACTTTCAAAATCTCAAAAGGGTCTTAAAAGAACTAAGTCAAAAGCAACTCTTCAAAAGCAATTTCCTAAGTAAAAAAGTGGATGGTGTCTAAACCATTCCCTTCGAAAGCATTGGAGAAGCGGGCTCAGGGTTTAAAGTGAAAGAACCCTTTTGAAGGAATTGCTTCGAAAGGTAGAATGCGGAAGCAAGGGTTTCGACCCCTTCGAAAACATTTTCTTAAAACAAAGGTGGCAACCTCTTTCGAAAGCTCTTTTCTTTTAAAACACTTGATCAAGTCGAAATCTATCTCATTCGAAAGCATTCTTTTCGAAAGCAAAGCAAGCGACATTTCCTTTTGAAAGCAAAACAAGGTCTCGACCTCTTAGAAAGCACGTTTCGACTCTATATCTTTTGCCTATCTCCAATCCACTACGTACCAAATCTTTGATACCATGTGTATTGGTTCCGACCTAGACGGAGGCGGCAGTATGAGGTCGAAAGTTGCTGCCGAAAGTGGCGAAACAGCAAAAGTGTAACAACCCTGGTTTTGGTGATTACTTGTAATATTAAATTATAACAATGGTTATAATTTAATATTGGAAATAAAAACAAATTGGAAATTTAAAATTGTTTATTTTGACTAAACGATAAAATTTCGAAAGAATAAAATGGAGTTAAGATGATAATGTGGGTTATAAAGGGTGAATATTGGAAATATGATGATTAGGGGATTTATTGAATTAATTAAGTGAGATAAAATAATTATTCAACATTAATTTGTTGAAATAGATGTAAATTGTTGAAAATAAAGTTTTAAGACTTTATTATGTTGGTCTGAGAGAAAAATGAATATTTTATGATTTTAAATTGAGAAATGCAATAATTTTGCAAATTATTGCCAAATGTTGTTTTATTTAATTTTTAAAAAGAAGTGTTTGAATTTATTTTGTTGAATTTTATATAGAAAAAGGTTAAATATTGGTTTAAAATAATATTTTGAAGTAATAATGAAGTTGATATGGTTTGTTGAATTAAATTTGATAAGAAAATAATTTTTGTATAAATTCTTATGTTAAAAATGGAGTTTTATGAGATAAAAAGTGTAAATTGTGATATTTAAGTAAAAATATGTTTTTAATAATATAAATTAATTTTTATAGTTAAAATAAATTTAGTTTGTTGTGAAAACAATTTTGTTTACATAAATTTTTGTTGTATAAATTTTGTTTGGTTTTTATTATGAGAAAGTATGTGTATATATGTAAAATAAGTTAAAAATAAGTGCATTACTTAGTGAATTTTCACTAAGTATGGTAATGGGCCATTTGGGTATAGGGTTAGATCCATTTTCCTAATCTAGAACTATCTGGAGAAAGGAGAAAAATAAATTGTACGTTGGTTTTTCTTTTCTCACTTATCTTCTTCTCCAGAAAATCAACAGTATATGAAAAATGGCCACCGCCTCCTTTTCAAATTGAAACCTTGCTCCAATTTGCTGTAATTTAAGAAGAAAATTTGCAAGTAAAAGATTAAAACAAGGTAATCAAACCCAAAACTACAACTCATTTCATCAAATCTTGATTTTGTTCAGAGATTGTCTGTAACTTTTCTTATTTCTGTTTGCATGCTTCAATTTCAACTTCTACAGGTTATTGAGAGCTTCTTTGCAACAAAAAGCTTGCTTCTTTCATTGCAAATCATCGTAAATTCTAGCTAAGGTGAGTAAAACTCACAATTTCTAACTTTGAGCAAAGTTTGTGAAAGATATCTGTAGATTTGAGCTCTCTGTAAATGTTTTTCCTGTAGTTGTATACTTTCTGTGAAAACAGTTTCTAGTTGCTACTTTGGATGTTCATAACTCTTTGACTTTGCCTCGAATCCATGTTGAATATTTTCTGAATTGTAGTTTGAGTGTTGTACTTTGTTCATGCAAAAATTCATAGCCTGATTCATCTTGTAAAGGTCAGAAATTACTGTGCAAAGTCCAGTTAAGAGAGGTATAAAATTGCCTGAGAAATTCTGTGGGCTAGATCGACCCTTCACCCACATAGGTCTACCCTAGGGTCTACCTATGCTCCTTCCAAGTCGACCTAGGCACTGTTTTGGTGCCTGCTTCATTTTGTTGTTCTGCTTCCTTTTGTTTATCGTTCCTGCGACATTTCCACTTGATTTTTGAGCAGTTCTGTGATGTTTTCGAAGGGCAATATCCTACCAATAGGTGAGTCAATGATTTTAGATGATCAAAACTCCGGATTGATAAATTTTCAAGATGATTTCATGAGATGGTTTTCAACATTTTCTATGTATTCTTTTGTTTCCAAACACAAGTTTTCCTGTATGATTTTGAAATGGTTTTTATAATTGAAATGACTTTGAAATAAATATTTTACAATATTTTTAAATTATTTTTACCTATTTTTAAAGCTATTAAAAATAAATGTATTTTATAATAAAGAGAATTTAAAAAGGAAACGTTTTCAAAATTGATTTCAAAAGTTGTTTTAAAAACTAGCTTTCTTATGGAAAATTATTTTCTATAATAAAAATACAAGTTTTTACCTTTTCATGAAATTGAGATTGAGATGGCCAATCTTTGGCATATTTTAAGATGTATAGTCTCCTTTTGGAACAATTTGTGATGGCCTTGTTTTGGTATTTATTTGAGGTATTCAATCTCCTATTTTGGAGTTATAGATGACGAGGCCATTAAATTGGCTAATGTTACTTGCCGATGAGATGAGGCAAGTTATAGTTTGGGAAAACCATTATGATGTCTTTTGGTACTTGCCGATGAGATGAGGCAAGATATGATTTTTTGAGATTTATGATTTTGATGATGATGTTTCTAGTGTGGCATTGACTAGTAGTTAGTAAACCGTTAAGTGAGAACGTGTGGTATGGGACGCACATTAACACTTTTCGGGTTCTTGTCTGAGAGTTTGTGACACATTCACGAGTTATGCCAGTACTATAGACCTTCAGGTCATCATGAGTTATGTGAGTTCGGTCATCACGAGATATTACGACTTCAGTCGTCATGAGGTATTACAACTTCGGTCGTCATGAGATATTACGACTTCGGTCGTCACAAGATATTACGACTTCGGTCGTCAAGAGATAGGTACCTAATATATAGTACTGGACGCGAGGATAGCACGTGCAGTATTGCTTCGGCATGCAATCAGGGATCTAGCAAATCCGGGATTTTTTTGAGTTTTGATGTTTTTATGATTTCACCATTTTCAAGATGTTGTTTTATATATTTTATAGCCTAGAGCTATATGAGATTTTATTTATATATGGTGATTTCATAATGACATTTAATGAAGTTTTGAACTCTTAATTGAGTTCCATGAGATTAAGATTTTCTGAGTTTTGAACTCTTAATTGAGTTCCATGAGTTATGAGCTTTCCGAGTTTTCTGATGATTTCTGTGATTTCCTTCTGAGCTTTTGTATGATTTATCGGAATTTTATATTTCGAGTAGTTTTTAAGAAGGAAATGTTCATATTGAATTGATGTTATTTATGAGTTAACCCTTGAGATATTTCTGTGTTTCCATCACTTTGAGTTTAAATAAAATCCAAGTTTATATCATCACTTTGAGTTTATCATTGCTAATCATCTTATTCAAGTTAGACTGACCCATGTATTCATTACTCGGGTCAGACTGAGTTGCAGGTTAGACTAGTTGGCTTTTGCTTAGCTGTTCTTCATGGATCATCTTATCGACCTTTTGGATATGCATAGTTTTAGATATCTTGTAGTAACTTGACTTGATTTTGTATATTCTTTTGTGGGGGACTTGATGTATATTTATAAAGTGGTGTATTTCCACTCATGTATGACACTTTGTATTGTACTTGATGTATGTATATATATAGATGACTGTGTTTGTTGTTCTGTGATCTGTGTTCATTATCTATATTGTGTTTTGTTCTGAATTGATCCTATAGCCACCATGGTATTGTACTGGATAAGAATTAAGTATGTCGGACCACTTAAGATGAAATGGAAAATGAAAAAAAATAGAGCTCATTATCGACATACTTAATACTTATTTAATACAAGACTATGATGGTTGCTCCTAAATAACCCTATTCTCTGCACTAGCAGACAATATTACCTAGTAATACTCTTTGTTAGTGTGGGTCTTGGGGTCGGGCATCACAAAAAGCCTTGTAAAACTGATTTTTAACTTTATAAAGTAATTCCTTTTCAACTAATCTGCTTATTTGTCATCGTATAATTGGTTGCCAATTTATTTTCTAAAATCTTTTCTAAAAGTGCTGCCGAATTTCAGAGATTAACAATTAAAAATATTTACAAATTTCCCCTTCTCCTTTCATAAACATATAAAACGTTTAAGTCCCATACCTTAAATAATTTTATGTACTTATTAAAATACTTAGGAAATTTCTATAAAAATTCCCATAAATCACTTTTAATATGTTTTCTAACATATTTAAATTTCTGACCCAAAGCTAACATATAATAGCCACAGTCAATTTTAAACCCAATTAACCATTTTCTTCACTAGAAAATTCATAATAAATCCACATTAATTTATAAAATAATGAAACTTGAAACCCAACCCTAAAATAATATTTCTGACCTTATATCAAGATCTCAAGGCATTTGGATGTCATTTAATAGGTTTTTCAAGTTAAACCTTAATATAAAGTCTATATGAAATAGCATAAATCATCAACAAGCAAATATATCCTTTTAAACAATCAAAACATGGCAAATCATTTGCAAAATAAATTCGGATCTCATCTAAAAGTGAAAATAATAAAATGGGATGTAACCTGTTATTCACCTTTAGCTTGTGATTAAGGAGTTTGAGATTTGCTTCTTGAATTAGATTGATTAAGCTTCCTTCCTCTTGATTTTAGCTTATCTTTCTCTTGCTTTCGCCTAATGGTGGTCTTCCTCCTCTTAGATTTAGTTTTTTTTATGAACGTGTAAAATGAAAGTAGCATGAAGGGATTAGGGTATATGAATATAACTTATTCCTATTTTTCCCTTATACATTACCCTTACTTATTCCATTTTAATTCCTCTTAGTTCATTTGTTTAAATTGTCACGGCTACCCTCTAATCACACAAATCTCAATCCCTTAACCATTTACAATTTGTTTTTTTCATTTACTTTAACAAATTAAATGCCCTAAATAATGTTAACCAAAATTAGGATCGTTACAGACTCCCCTCCTTAAAGAATTTATTCCTCGAAATTACAATAAGGTACACATCAGATCAATCATAAAGGTAAAACATACCATGAAACAAGTCAGGACAAGCGTCTCTAATCCTGCTCTCAGTTTTCCAAGTACAGTCTCTCTCGTCGTCGCTTCACTGGACTTTAACTAATATGACTATCTTGTTCCTTAGCCTCTTCTCATCTCTTGTGACTATACGAACTGGCTTTCTAACTATAGTTAAATTCGGTTCCACCACTAAGTCGTCTAACATAGTTGGTGCTATAGTAGTCTCCGGATCTCGAATACGCTTCCTTAAATGAGAAATATGAAAAAAATCGTGGACTCTTGCCAAACTGTTCGGTAACTCTACTCTATATGCGAGTTTCTCGATCCTTTCCACAATAGGAAACGGTCCTACAAATCTCGGCGCCAATTTTCTTGATTTTCCAAATCGAATTACACCTTTCATCGGTGATACCTTGACGAAAACATGATCTTCAACTGAGAACTCTAAGTCTTTCCGTCTCTTATCTGCATAACTCTTTTGCCTAGACTGAGCTTCTTTCATTCTAGCTTTGATTAACTATATCTTTTCTATAGCTTCTCTAACCAAATCCGGACCAAGAACTAACCTATCCCTGGTCTCTAACCAACAAATGGGAGATTTGCATGGCCTTCCATACCAAGCTTCGAACGGTGTCACCCCTATACTATCATGATAACTGTTGTTATACGAAAACTCGACCAAGTGTAGATGGTTCTCATGACCCTCCAAAATCTAGCACGCAAGCTCGTAATAAATCTTCTAAGACTTTGTTAACTCTTTCTGTTTTCCCATCTGGTTGCGGATGGTAAGCGGTACTCATCTTGAGCTTGGTACCCAAAATCTCCTCTAGACTCTTCCAGAACTCGCTAGTGAATA
This sequence comes from Allium fistulosum, assembly GCA_030737815.1. Taxonomy (NCBI): domain Eukaryota; kingdom Viridiplantae; phylum Streptophyta; class Magnoliopsida; order Asparagales; family Amaryllidaceae; genus Allium; species Allium fistulosum. The sequence goes on from CM060908.1 coordinate 907,508,102, forward strand.
AGGAATCTCTATCACTTACTACTACTACTAGGAATTCCATCCAGTCTAACTACATTCTTCATAAATAACTTAGCTAAAACAGGTGTCGTCCTAGTTGACTTAACTGGAATGAAATGGGCACTCTTAGTCAACCTGTCCACTATGACCCATATACTTTCATTTCCTCTATTAGACCTTGGAAACCCGTCTATAAAATCCATTGAGATAGAATCCCATTTCCATACTAGAACATCTAAAGGCTGAAGTAACCCACTTGGTTTCTGATGTTTGGCTTTTACTTGTTGATAGTTTAAACACTATTTCACCAATAAGCCTACATCTCTCTTCATACCTTCCCAGACGAAACTTCTCTTCATATCCTGATACATCTTAGTTCCTCCCGGATGAATGGTGAACTTCGAACGATGGCCTTCTTCAAGCACTTCCTTCCTAATGTTTCCCACATTTGGAATGTAGAGTCGTCCTTTCTTTCTCAACCATTCATTCTGGTCGAGGCTAAAATCTTTCAATTCATCGCTCTCTATTCCATTTCTTAACTTCTTGGCTGCTCAGCTAATACTGGATCCTCTCCTTGCTTAGAAGCAATCCTTTCGATCATCACCGGTCGAACTTCTAAACATGACAACATATCAGTTTCCTTACTAGACCTAGCCTCAGATTTCCACTGCATCATGCATGTAGTCAATGCTTCTAAATCTTTCCACTCAACTATCATTGCCAACACCATATTCTGTTGTTTTCTGCTAGGTGCATATGCAACCTTGTTTCCTTTTCCTGGTGTGTACTCAATACCAAAGTCACAAGTGGCTGAAAACTCTAACCACCTCTGATGTCTCATATTCAACTCCTTCTGAGAGAATAAATACTTCAATGACTTATGATCCATATACAGCTCAAACCTCTCTCCCAAAAGGTAATGCTCCACATCCTCAACGCAAAAATTATAGCAGCTAATTCTAAATCATGCGTTGGATATCTAACCTCATGCGGCCTAAGCTATCGAGAATCATAGGCAATCACTTTACCTCTCTGCATTAACACAGCTCCTGACCCTGTTCCACATGCATATGTATACACTACTAAATTCGGATTCCCTTCTGGAACAACTAGCACAGGTGCATTAGTTAATAAGTGTTTCAATCTCTGGAATGCTTCCTAACACTTATCTTTCCAAACGAACTTCACATTCTTTCGTGTTAGCTTGGTCATCGGTGCCGCTATCCACGACAATCCTTTATGAATCTCCGATAGTACCCAGCTAATCCAAGAAAATTCTTTATCTCAGTCACTGTCTCAGGTCTCTTCCAATTATTCACTGCCTCGATCTTAGCCGAATCTACAAACAACCCATTCTCCGAGACTACATGACCAAGAAATTTTACTTCCTTCTTCCAGAAATGACACTTTAAAATTGTTTCCTTCAGTTGATGTTGCCTCAACGTCTCAAGCACCACTCTAAGAGGAGCTTCATGCTCTCTTTCATATTTAGATTATATCAAAATATCATCTATGAATACTAACACGAACCTATCCAAGTGCTCTCTGAAGACTCGGTTCAAAAAATCCACAAAGAATTTTGGCGTATTAGTTAGTCCGAACCGCATTACTAACCATTTGTACGATCCATATCTGGTCCTAAACGCCATCAACGGAATACTATCCTCTACCACTCTAAGCTGATGGAATCCTATAGCCAAATCCAACTAGGAAAATACTTTGTATCCACTCAACTGGTCGAACAAATCATCGATTCAAGGTAATGGATATAGATTCTTTATCGTCTTCTCATTCCACTTCGATAATCTATACATAATCTAAACGATCTGTTCGGCTTCTTGGCAAACACTGTCGCTGCTCCCTAAGGCGAACTGCTTGGTTTGATAAAATTCTTGCCTTCCAAATCCACCAAATGCACCTTGAGCTTTCTCATCTTGGTAGGTGACATTCTGCTTGGCGATCTACTCACCGGTTCTTCTCCTGGTACCAAATCTATCCAAAACTCAATGGCTCGTTTTGGCGAAAATCCCACTACAGGTTCAAAGATATCTAAGAATTCTCTAACAACAAAAACTCGATTCAACTAGTCTTCTACCTCCATAACACCCAACAAAGCGTTAACCTCAAAAGTAGGGTTTTCTTGGAGCATATAATCTGATCACTATAGTCAGGGTGTCTAAGCGATATTTTCCTATCATGGCAAAATATCCTCGCATCGTGTTTACTTAAAAGTCCATACCCAAAATAATTCCGAACCCTACGAAATCAAACACATGCAAACTGCAAACAAATTTATGACCTAACAATTCAAAATATAAGTGGTCACATCTCATCCCAAGAGTCGCATAACCTACTATCGAATTTGCAACCCTTAATGAAGTAACTAGGTATGAGGGTTCTAGGTTAAGCTTATCTACCAAACAATGAGATATAAAAGAATGCGATGCACCGGTATCAAATAGAACACTAACTGACATACCATGAATCATAAGTGTACCTCCCAACACTGCTTTTCCCGTTTCCTCTGTTGTTGGCCTCGAGGTAGCTGGCTCCAATGCAAACACTTTTCCCTTTCCATCCTTGGCTGGCTCCTTGCACTAGTTTCCAATTTAATCGTAGTTGAAGCATCTAATATTCTTCTTCCTGATCATCTTCTTCCATCTCTCGAGCGACATTCATTTGTGAAATGCCCTTTCTTGTCACATTTATAACAGCCAACCTTTGTCGTTCCTTTCTTTGCAGCTCTACCCTTTTGAGCTCCTTTCTTGTGGAAAAACTTCCTCTTCTGACTCTGCCCTCCTTGGGCTTCCTTAGCCTTATTTCTTTCAAGAAAATCAAGCATTTCTTCCTGCCTCAAAGCCATTTCCACAACAACATCACATGGATCCCTAATATGTGGTAATGTGGCCTTAGCAAGCTCAGGTTTCAACCCACAAATGAACTTCTCATTCCTCTTAATCATGGTATCAATTGTAGCGTAGCCATATCTCACTAGCTCCTCAAACCTGGTTGCATACTCAAGCACAATCATATCTCCCTGCTCCAACTCAGCAAACTTCCTGAGCAGAGTGGACTTCACAATCTCCGACATGAACCTCTCCTCAAACCTTCTTTTGAACTCAGCCTAAGTCATAGTCTCCTCATTAACTCCAACAGTAACACTGTTCCACCAACACAGTGATGCTCCTTGTAGTTGTCTAGAAGCGAGTCTCCTCTTTTGCTCATCATTGAGTCCCAAATCAGTGAAAATCCTCTCATAATGAAGTAACCAATTCTCCACTTCAATTGTGTCTTCACTACCAATAAACAGCTTTCCTCCCAGCCGAGCATAATCTCTACTCAAAACAGCATAGTTATTCACCACCGGAGCTTCTTGATTTCCTCTTCCAGTATTCCCTCCAACTACTCCAACAGCAACTCCTTCTTGCATCATGTTTACAAAGAACTGATACATCGCTCCCATATCAACTTGCGGGACTCCAATACCCACATTTGTAGCTTGTGCCTGACCTGGGTTCCTTCGGTATTTGTTCTGGCATTTCCATTAGTTGTGGTGCTTCCCCCACCAATGTTAACTCTTCCACTACTAGCATCCATGTCTGCATTCAAGTCTTCGTAAGATACAAAAGAATAGCCTGATAGGGATGAGAGAATAAAGATAAAGCGTATACTTATATATAGAAAATACAAGTATGTTACTATAGCATTATCCCATACCCTGATCTTTTTCTCTAACTCCATGGGAATATGTTTTCAAAATCATTTTAAGTTGAAATTTTTTCATAAACCTATGCTTTGATACCAAGTTGTAACATCCCCTTTCTTGAGGCCCGAAGCGAAGCGCTACAGATGCTTTAGTCATCTATAGCATTAACTTTCGGTGATAAAATACAGTAATATTAATGATATACATAATATCAGAAGAACATGAATATGAAACAAAATCATAGATTCCAAAAACAACATACTTTACTGATTACATTTCAAAACATGTTTCATATTCCATTACACAATCCCAAAACATGTCCCAAGTTTTGATCAAATATAAATTTTACAAAATACGCGAAGAGCGACATATGAAGATGCTCCCCTGGATGACTGGAGTACTAAATAGACAAAAACTGCCTTAATACATCACAGCGGAAATAGAAATAAAAATAACAACTCCTAAATAGCTATCCATGCCTCCTGCACATCGTCGGAAGCTTTATTCGTCCACCTACTAAAACCTGTAAATCCTCAACTCTCAACCTACTCAAATCATATTTTGAGCACCCGAGAGTTTAAGGGGAAAACATAAACTTCGAGTCAGACATAAAGCCTGGTGTGAATAATATTATACATCTCGGTCTACTGATATTAAGTGAGACCACGCCACTTTGCGTAACAGGTTTCCCCTCACTAATGTCCCTTTTTAAAATATATCTTTTGCAAATCAAAATCCTGGGGCCAAACTGATTAAAGCAATAATAGCAATATCATGTATGCATACAAATCAGGTAATCAATGGACTATCTGTCTGAACACTATAGTTTTGTTTAGCTAATTACTAACATTTAGCTGACTCGGGCTTACCAGACAAAATAAACAAATAATCTAACTTATATTAGACACTCTTCTAGACGGTCTGTCTGTCACTTACTTCTCCCAGGGTCAACTGATCCTAGTAGTTTTGTGGGCTCACCAATAACCTATCTTTACTCTGTATATTCCTTTCTATAAGTAACATCATTTTAGTCTTACTTGTGACAAAGCCCTACACACTAGAATTTTGGACTTATATTAGCTAGCGGCTACTAGCTAAACTATAGGGCACGACCCCATACCAGCCCCATCTGGTATTCTAATATCTGAGTCATTTACTTAGGGTCAACTATCCCATCAAATTTTCCTTGAAAAAATTTCTTTCAAATTAATTTAACCCTATAAATCATACTTAACCAAGGAAAATATACTCCATGCTTTACTCAAATCACTATGCCATGTTATCTATACTTTACACAAAAAATTGTTGATGAAAACAATCGAAACCTTTGTTTAAAACCTTTAAACAATCTCTTTCGAAACCTTTGAAAGTACCCTTTCAAGACCATTAAAAGTACCCCTTCCAAAACCATTGAAAGAACCCCTTTCAATATAAGTAAACTACTTTACTTAATAATCTTAGGTCGAAAGGCCAAAACATACCTTTCGAAACCATTTACAATAGACCTTTCAAATACATTGAAAGTATCCTTTCGAAAGCTTTATAAAACCTTAGACGTCCTCTTATCAAAACACTTTAAACATGCCATTCGAAAACATTGGAAACCCTCCATTTAAACACTAAGGTAAACCTTTCGAAAACATTAGGGAACCACCCCTTCGAAACCTTTATCATATACCTTTTGAAACCATTGATTCCTTCACATAAATCTTCCTTCACATAAATCAAACCTTTTGAAAGCATTGGGTTCAAGTAAAAATACATGGAACATAGTTTCAAAACCATTTAAAACCATTCCTTTTGAAACCTTTGGGTTTAACTTTCAAAATCTCAAAAGGTTCTTAAAAGAACTAAGTCGAAAGCAACTCTTTTGAAAGTAATTTCCTAAGTAAAAGAAGTGGATGGTGTCGAAACCAATCCCTTCAAAAGCATTGGAGAATCGGGCTCAGGGTTTAAAGTGAAAGAACCCTTTCGAAGGCATTGCTTCGAAAGGTAGAATGTGGCAGCAGGGGTTTCGACCCCTTCCAAAGCATTTTCTTAAAACAAAGGCGGCAACCTCTTTCGAAAGCTCTTTTCTTTTAAAACACTTGACCAAGTCGAAAGTTATCTCATTCGAAAGCATTCTTTTCGAAAGCAAAGCAAGCGGCATTTCCTTTTGAAAGCAAAACAAGGTCTCGACCCCTTCGAAAGCACGTTTCGACTCTCACTACAAGAAAAAATACCATCAACAGCACCTAATGTCAGCGTTTGTGACTTAAGTGCGGTCATTAAAAATTTTGGGGGGGGAATTTTCCGTGTGAACGCTGACAAAAGCTAAATTATACAATTTTTGCGCCATTTTTTTCACTTCCCCTAATTCCTCTTTTCATCCTTCCCTACCTTGAAACATTTTCATCACGTAAAAAGAAGAAAACATCTCTTCCAATCATCAAAATTCGCCTACATCACCGTCGCTTCATTAAACTTCTCCATTCATCATTCAGAGATCTCGTTCATCTTTCAGATATCGTCTACAGGTACAACGCCATCAATTTTTTAGGTTTAAATGGGTTGTTTGATTCTATATAGGTTTAAAATGGGTTCTTTCAATTTTGAACGTATTTTCAACACGTTCAAACATCATTCATCAATCGCGATTTAGAATTGAAGTATTTCCGTATTTCCTTTTCTTTGTGTCCAATTTTAGTTCTTCGATTTTCTAATATTAGTATTTTCAACATCGATGAGTTGGGTACTTGTACTTCTCACTTTTCACCTTATTCATTATCTAATATTCTCGTTGTTGATTTAGCTGAAGTAAGAAAATTCATGATTAAGTTGATTCATAGGGAGAAGTTTGTTCAGAATTAGTCGCCCACTGTAGTGCAAAACTGAAGAAAGGTTATTTAAAACTGAGATACAAAATTATTACCTTTCATATTTAAGTTGTATCTTGAATAATGTGTAATTGTTGGTTGTATTCAAGATATTATGTTAACTATATTCTTTTAAAAAATGAATTTTGATAACATTAAGATATATGCTCATCTACATTATCAGGCGTTGCCATGATGTTAACTATATTTATTTATTGCAATTTTTTAACCACTGAGATTAATTTTCCCATCTGGATGCTCCTTTTTGGCCCACCTGATAAAATAAAAATGATGCTAGCCAAAGCTGCCACTTCAGAATAAGATGCTACATTTTTCAATATTTTTGCACCTTCCTTGACATTAAAAAGAGTACTTATTTGGTAGAAAATTTTATAGTGTTTAATTTCAGTTTAACCATAGAGTTAAAATTTGGGTTCCTTGAGTTATTTTGAATTATTCTCTAAAACTACTACTGAAAAAATATATAGTATTTTAAAGCTTAAACAACCAAATCTAAAGCAAATAGGTGAGTAAACACGTGCAGATCTAGTTTTGATTCTCTTGCATGTTGTTGTTTAATGGATGGTGAGTGGTTGAATAATTTCTGGTTGTTGATCTTTGTTGTTGTGCACTATAACATGCATTTGCTTTATTTTGTTTACTATAGCTCATTACCATCATCTCAACAGGGATTGTTGATATATATCATTGTTTGATATGCATGTAATTTAGTCAGTTCCCAAGCTATGCCTGTTTGCTTTATTTTGTTTTTTTACAAGCAGTTAATATTTGCTTTATCATGAAAATATTCCCAATGCTGCAATGGTTTCAATTTTGCCCAGTCGTTCCCAAGCTATGCCTGTTTGCTTTATTTTGTTATTAAGTCTGAGTGATTAAACACATTTTTTTTATAAAGTGAAATCCTTTAAATTATCTTTATTCTGGATTAAAAATACTAAGCATCATGAACATATGGATGCCCTGAGTTTGATCTTTGTATTTCTTTATTAATAGGTGGTTGTTGGTTGATTGGATGATTATTTTATTTCCGTCTGTATCCGCGGATATGGACATTCATGTGAATGAAATGTGTACAGATATATGTGAATATTGTTATGTTTCCTACTGTCATCCTCTTGTAGAAGAAAACTGAAGATACTTATGGGATCAACAATTGTTGCTGGGTGATGGTTGTGGGTAATGTTTATTATGCATTGAAAGTTTAATAATTAAAAGGGAAGACTAACATAACCAGTACTGTTCTTTTATTTTCACAATTGAAGTTCTATGTTGATGGTAGTCCCGTTATTACTTAGGATCATTTGTGGCTTCAGTCTTTGCTGCTTGTCATTCTCCATTGATTTTTTTTTACAAATACAGATCGTAGAATTGGGGAGGATTGGCGTACTTCATGATTATGTGCAGTTTACTAGCTTGCATTTGTATTTGCAGTTGATGCTTGTTATTTACTTCTGAATTTGAAATTATAAAAACTACACTATATAATTACTGTTGCTATACAATAACTAATGTTCTAAGCTCTAAATATTTTCATATATCCACGTTTTGGATTATTTTTAGTTAAATTGCATTACCGGGAGATTGCTTAGTATATTATTATTATTGTTCACTACTAACCCCTTTTATAAGCCTAACAATAATAATATTATTCTGGTCTACTTAATCGGTCCTTTAGGCTTATAAAGTCGATTAGCATATTATTATTATTGTTCACTCAGGCTTATAAAGGGGGAGTGTATTATTACTAAAATGATTTAGGGTCCGCAAGCTAATTGAATAACAATGATAAAACTGAATTTTGGCGGGTGAAACAAGCAGTTGTTCATATGCAATTGTAACGTAAACCTGGTGAAATAAGCAGTTGCTCATATGCAATTGTAACGTAAACCTCTAATTATAGTTGTATCTTTGTACATTAAAAGTTGACGATTTTGGTCTTTTCCGTGGCAACCGTTTTTAAGTGCGTGTGCATTTGTGGTATTCTTGTGATGTCGTGAATAAGATTTGATAAGAAAGTACTTTCACCGGTGGACAACAGTCATTGAAATTTAGTGTGTGATCTTCATGAATGGTAGGAAGAAGAGAAATCAACGACTGTTGACGACTAATGTTGGGGACGCGTTCGATGTTGATGTATCTCCCCCTAACGCTCCCACAACGGTGTTGGAGATGGGATTAATAACGATGAGGGTGTTTCCATTGATAACAGGGCAAAAAATGGCTTTGAACGGCCTTTTAGTCTGCTGGTTCCTTTGATTTCGTTATACTGACAGAAAGTCATAAAGAAGGAAAAATAATTGGAAAGTTAGCATCGCTTGGATTTTGTTTGGTTTGGGTGATTGATTTTGATTAAGCCTAATTTTTTTCTAGGTAAGGATAACATATTATATTATTTGAAAAAAAAAGATGCATGTCAAATGGACATAAAGTCTTTTCACCTGAAAAGAGCACAACTTGTTTTCTAGTATGAAGGACGGCAGGAAGTCTTATTTTGAAATTAGAAGATATAATTATATTTCAATAGTTTGTAAAACACATAAATTGTGAACTAATTTATAGATTACACAAAACACCAAGAGGTTGTTTTCATGGTTACTTTAGAGAAAGTTTATACGGTTGATCTCTTCTACTATAAATGAAGAGTCGGAAAAAAAAATTTAAATAAGGTATTGATAAACTAATATCTGTCCTTTGTTCAAAAACACGTTTCTTCTACTTTTTAAATATAGGCAATCGTTAGTGAAATAAAGAGTAAGTTATTTTAAACAAGAGAAAATAACTTGCACAATTTGATTATTTTTTGTTCCAAATTAATAGTAGCAATGTGAATAGTAACCTTTTTGTTTACTGTATATACAATTGAAATCTATTTTTAATAGGATGAGTAAATGGTGAGACAAAAGCATAGGCTAAAACTCTCGAATGGAATGAAAAATGCAACTACATCAGCGCAAATATTGTTGTACCAAAAATTAAGGATCATTGGCAAACAAGGAGTCAACAAGAATATATGAAACTATAATCATATGTTGCAGAGTTGCAACGAATGCAAGATTTACAAGAAACTTGACAAAAATAAGAAATTGGTTGGTTCATCCTTAAAGCATGTTAGATGAGCATAGTTACTTAAATGGATAACCTACACCATTCCACAAAGTATTTACAAATATTGATCTTATTAACATAATTTTTATTCATTTACAGATCCATACGAAGCTGGACCAGCTCTCTGACCTTCAAATAAATGTATCGCGGCATATATAAATTCATTGGATATTGTGCTTGATGTTTACATAATACTTTTCTGAACCTATACATGGTAGAAAATGCAGCTCGAGTCCAATGAAGATCTTCGGTAAAGGTATTGAACTTTAGATTAATAATTCATATTATGTATTGTGCAGTTGCAAATGTCAAGACTATATCCGTCAAACAATTAAGTCAAAAACAATAATCTACCCGGTTATGGCCATAGTCATTTGGTAGAGAAATTTGGTGCATTTGAGCTGCATGGATAACATTTTATACATGTGAGATTTTAGCTCTATTTAGGTATAAAGTTAAATTTGGTTTTTGAAACGTATGATATTGTACAATAATTACAATGATTTTTGCTAATTCGTTGCGCATAGAATATCTATTTCACATGAATACACACACTAAATCAAGAGGGGTTGGCATAAACCACATCGGTATATAAAACCGTCCACACTGGACCGGAAAAAAAGATGCAGAAACTCGCATCGAATCATCTAATCAAAGCAAATACCCCAAACCGGACTAACCCGCATCGATACGGTTCAGTTGCGGTTTGAACGATTAAACCGCACTGAACTGAAAATACGATGTGTAGGTATTAAACTTAAAATACGATGTGTCCATCTAATGGGCGTCCAAACTCAGAAGTCCTTTTTTGAGCTTCTGAAACTTGAACGTCCATTAAATCGATGTGTAGTTTTAGATGGTCCGTTAAATAGACGTCCAACCTTAATTCATTAAACCGAATCAGAAACTATAGATTGCGCTGAATTTTCAGCTTGAAGTGCGCTGTTGAAGAGCGAAAGCTAAATATTTCAACCTGAATGCGCGCTATTGTAGATGCTCTAAGAAGCATATTAAATCAACTAGAAATATGAATTCGTAAGGTTCATTGCACACAAATTCTTTAAACGGTCATTTTGACGTTCGGTCAAATTCTCAAATTCTTTTCTTATATCGTAGATGTTACGTTGAATACTTATAATTTAATTATATTTCTTTTTATGTCCAATTATTGTAGGATGCAAACTTGATTTTGCGACTTTTACTAACGACTGGCAATAATTGACTTTCTGATCGTGTGGCAGGTAAGTATTACATCTGGACTTTGAATTGCTGTTTCATTTGAAAGTAATATTGAATGCTATATTCCCAAGCCACATCTCTCTTGGAACTTTTAAATCTGCCTTGCTTGTATAGCGTCTCTCTACCTACAGTGAACGGTTAGGTTTGATGCTTGGGAGAGGGTTCATGCCTCACTTTGCAGCATCAAATAAGCTGTTGACTGGATTGTGTGAGGTTGGAAAGGTAAATGATGCAACTGTTGCGTTGTTTGGTTTGGTTGAGATGGGGTTCGTACCAGAAGTTGACTCATCGGTTATATTGTCTGTAAAGCAATTAGTATATAAGTTCTCATGTGGTCACTCTACCAGTGGCACATCATCACTTATTTTGCTTATAGATTGTGCTTCTGTTACTGTTCAGGTACCGTTGTCAAAGCACTTCATCAAGAAGAAAAACACTCAAAGAATGTACTAGTATAATTGTCAAACATAGTGTTATAGAATCACCACGGACCTCTACAACATGTTTCTCAAGGATCGTCTACCCTGGTCATTCCAACTTACAAAGAATGTAAAAAATGTTCATTGCTTTATCAAACACTCTGTATCTCCATATCATTCTGTTCTTTGATGATATTTAAAACTATAGCACCGAAAAATATATGTTACAATATAACTGAGTAACTGAGTACTCTGAGCTCTTGTGTTTATCCTTGCATCATCGGTTGATTGTATTTATAAAAAATGTTAAAATGATAAGCCGATATTTTACAACATATATTTGACAGGTTTTCAATAACAGGTTGTAAGCGAGAACATCCAAGCCTTCAATAACATATTATGGACAATGCACATACGAAGAAATCGTGAATACTCAGTGCAAGCTAAAGTTTAAAGAACAATCCAGTTGACTGTAATCCCCATCAGGTTTTTCATGCTCACTCTTATAAATTGCAATTTTAAGTATAAAGAACAATCCAGTTGATTATTTTTGGTTGTTAAGTTGTGTTTGCCTTTTTTTCTTTTTCTTTTTTCTTCTTCTTTTTTTACAGTTCAGAATCATATTAGATGGATGTATCTTACTGGCATCTGATTGCTTGGATTTTGTTGGCATCATTTCCACTATTAGGTATGCTTGATTCATTTGTTGGACAAAATATAATTTGATTATCAATTCATTTTTCCATGTGCTGTTAAATTGAAATTGAATTCTAGCTTAAAAATTTCCTCTCCATTGCACTTCCAACAAGGGTCTTTTTATTATTTATTTTTTGATTTTCCTATATAAAGTATTAATACCAAATTGGTATACAATCTTTTCCGACCCTTCAATTCTCATTTGATTAGAATTTATTACTAATTCATCTTCTTACTATTTGCTTAGAAAACATGTTACCATCTTTGTTTTTACTTCTCTCTTCACGTCACCCATGTGTTCATCGTTTGTTGATAGCAGAACATAAAAGCAAACAATAATGATGTAGCTTTGCATAAGACTTACGTAAATAAATAAATGCATGTGTCCATCTGACTATATTTTGAACCATAGCCATGAAATTGATGCCTGCATACAAATCACATCCAAATGGTTAGATATTTATCTCAAGTATAATAAGTACATATATAGCATAACTATTAAGTTCATTTCTTGTTACAAGTTCATTTTTTCATCATGGTTCAGTTATAGCCATGAAATTATATGCAGTGGTTCTTATTTTTCTTGTTTCCACAGCGAATTGTCGTAGGAAAAGATATTAGAAGTACAAGACAATTTACCTCGTTGCTTTTTTTCCTTTTGTTTTTTTTAACTTTTGTTTAATTTGCACAAGTCAATGATGAAAATGACTGCTGTATATAAGAAGTAACAAAACTGATCTGGAACCTCTTCACGTCTTTGTTCGTTTTTTATCTACAAAGGTCAACTCTTGTTCCCTTCCTGGTTTTTATGTGCATATGCAAGGTGTTTACCAAGTTTAATATGTCTTGAAATTTTTGATCAACTTTTAAACCAATTAATTATCGTATTTCTACTGTCAGTATTTTCCTTTTGATCTGCTGCTGTTTCTCTTCTTTTTTGTTTTTATAAGAACATGTTTAGAATATCTTTTCAATGTAAACATAATATGGTTTAAAAGATGATATAGTGCTGAAAATATAAAACGTATGGATTTTAATATTTCAATGTAGTGATTATTGAATACGACTGTAACCTTATTCCTCCTCTTTATATGTGATAAGAAGTCTTAACATAATGTATTCATGTACACACTCAAATGAAGGGAGATCTGAGGGAAAAAATGTGAATGGAAGTAATATTCGATAGTACTCATCGCAAGTAAAAACAAAACAGATCAAAACATCAGAACATGATAATAAATATATGTATCAGTTTGAAATCAAAGAGTAAATGTTATAGGTGGAAGACATAATAGACTTGGTGGGAGATGGTGCCTCGAAAACTTTAGGTCTGAACCAGCAAGTGATCAAAGTAGTTTATGATACCCTGAAACCGGCAGCAGATGTCGCTCTACCTGTACTCCAAAGCACTGGTCAAGCAGCTTTGAAGATCACTTCTCCGATACTTAACATATAACGTGTCTTTGTTTAACAGAATTTGTGGCAACTTGGTTTACTTTGTTATTTTTGTTTATGGATATTATTGAAACTTGGTTTATGGATGTCTTTTGTTTATTAATATTCTCTTAACTAGTTTATGTAACCAATTAATAGTTATTAGAACCTGTTATATATACTAGTTGCTTGAATATGCTTAAAATATAGTTTTGGAATATTCAAAAATAGAGTGGAATATTAAAGCTGTTATATAAATAGAAGACAGCGTTTGATTAATGCTGTCAATGAAGAAACAACAGCGTTTAATTCGTGCTGTAATTATCTTGAAACTGTCAATAACAGCGTTTATTACATGCTGTCGAAATAGTTGATGATTCAATCACAGCGTTTTTAACATGCTGTCGAAATTGTTGATGATTCAGTAACAGCGTTTAGAAAAAGCTGTTGTAAACAGTTAAAGTAGAATTTGAACATCTTCGACAACTAAATTATAAACGCTGTTGAAACATAATACAGCATGTCTGAAAACGCTGTAAAAAGATTATTGACAGCTCGTAATAAACGCTGTCATAGAGATGTTTCAACAGCGTTTATAGAAAAGCTGTTGTAAGTTATGTATATACGACAGCATGTCGTTATACAGCGTTTATAATAACGCTGTTGTATCATATTACAGCGTTTATCAAACGATGTTAAAAGCCTTTTGTGGTGTAGTGTCTATACCTTTCGCCTATCTCCAATCCACTATGTACCAAGTCTTTGATAGCATGTGTATTGGTTCCGACCTAGATGGAGGCGGTAGTATGAGGTCGAAAGGTGCTGCTGAAAGTGGCGAAACAGCAAAAGCCTTGTAAAACTGATTTTTAACTTTATAAAGTTATTCCTATTCAACTAACCTTCTTATTTGTCATCATATAATTGGTTGCAAATTTCTTTTCCAAAATCTTTTCTAAAAGTGCTGCCAAATTTCAAAGATTAACAATTTAAAATATTTACAAATTGCTTCTTCTTCATTTATAAACATATAAAACATTTAAGTATCATACCTTAAATAATTTTATATACTTATTAAAACACTTAGTTAAATTCTACAAAAATTCTCATAAATCACTTTTAGTATGTTTTCTTATATATTTAAATTTTTGACCCAAAGCTAACATATAACAGCCGTAATTAATTTTAAACTCAATTAACCATTTTCTTTACTAGAAAATTCGTAATAAATCCACATTAATTCAGAAAATTATGAAACTTGAAATCCAACCCTAAAATAATATTTTTGACCTTATATCAAAATCGCACGACATTTAGATTATTACCCCGCCTTTTGGTCAAGGCCGGGATATCAACAAATTGGCTAAAAAAGGAAGGATATCAGGATTGGAGATCGATTGGAAACAAAGGCTATAATCGATACTGTCAAAATTGGACCAAGCTATAATCAAGGTGGGATTGATTGGGAATGATAAACAAGGCTCGGTGAGGCTATAATTCGAATTCAGGTCAATCAGAGTTCATATGCTCAAGTTATGGATGGATCAATATTCATGGAGAACCAATTCATACCGATCGTTATGACATTTGGTTTGGATCGATCGATATTCATATCGATACAATTCGTATCGATCAGGTAGCTCCAGAAAGGATACAAGTTGATGGATGTGGATTGTTGTTTTCGTACCGATACTTTCATATCGATAAAGGTGGACACGGCTATTTACTTCGGATCGATACATTCGTATCATTATAGGCGTATTGATTAGATGGGTACGGAAGGTAAATAGGGCACTCGATGATGTGTAGCTCAACATTATACTTAGGATGGATACGAAGCAATGGTTATGGAGGTTTGGAAGTGTATTTCGTATCGATCACTTATCGATCAATATGAAGGATGGTGGCATTGGATGGATACAAAAAGCATTCCGGAGCCATTTCGTATCGATCGCGTTCGTATCGATTGATACGAAGGAACCGGTCATGGACAGGAGCGCTTAGCATAGATCTAGCACAAAATTCGGATCGATCCAAAAGTGATTGATACGTAATTGATGGACACGAGCTGATGGATACGAACCATCGATACGAAGGCTTCGGCTTCACTAGCAAACTTAATTTTGGATCGATTATATCTCTTAAAACACAAATCCAAATGCCATGAAATTTTCACAGAGGCTTGCATATCAACTCAAGAACAACCATGATCGATCGTAGCTCAATTGGACCAATTCTTGATCGGTACGAAGACAACATGGATCGATCGGGAATTGATCCCAAACGACCCCATATCGATTGTGTAGGCCCACCTGCGCATGAGAAAGGGTATTCCGAGATTCAAGACAGATATTTCCATCTCAACACCTATAAATAACACCTCCATGGTAACTAAAAAGGGGGCTTCTTCTTCTTTTTTGGCTAAACTCTGCCATTTTGGTTATTGATATTCAAAGGATTGTAATTGTAATCACAGTATAAAGGAAATAAAAGGATCGATTCAAAGTGGATGTAGGACGGACATAACCGAACCACTATAAACCTTGTGTCTTCTTTTACTTTCTTTCATTTTAATTTTGTTATTTCTTCATTTTTACTCTCTACATCATCTAGATCTGAGATCTGTGACTGGATACTAAGGATTTGTGTGTAAACACTGGTGCTTTTGTTACATCCAGGGTTTGTGACCATTTTTGGCACAAACACTTTGGTGCTTTCACCGAGAAATCTAGCACCCACTACATCATATTTGGAGTTCAGATTCGGAAAGCTAAAGGATCAGATCTAGGAGGAACCATGGTTAGGCAATCAGTTAGGAGGACATTACTAGAAAGGAGCCATCAAGAGGGAAGTCAAGAGGCTTCCTCCGGAGCTGGAGCAGATCAGGCATCCATCTACTTCACAAGGGATGAGATGCAGACTATGATGGATTCCATGTAGGAGCGGTTGTAGAAAAGGCAGGAGGAGATGACATCGAATCATCTTAGACAGTTTGGACAGGCTAGGGCAGCAGGACCTGCAGGAGGTCAGATCCATGGAGTTGGACCAGAAGGACTCAATAGGTCATCAGATGGAGTAGTTTAGCAGGGGGCAGCCCCCAATCATCACACGCCTATCAATTTGGACGGATCTAGACTCAGGGGCACACCCATGTGTAATGCTAGACCAATTCATGGAAGAATGCCAGGAGATGCTGCACAGCTCGGCGCCCACAGGAATACAGGAGTGCGTGACTAAGAGTATGTACTAGAATTCCCTCAAGGACTTAGGGGGGCAGTGAGGAAACGAAGACGGGGGGCAACCCTTAGTGGACAACATTGGATTGGCTAAAATTATCAAGCGAACTATGTGTGGAGGTCTGACAAACAGAGATCTAGAAGGAGTAAATAGGAGTCCATTTACCCGTAACATCGGGATGGCGAGGAATCCACCAGTGTTCAAGCTGCCTACACTGGAAGTATACAATGGTAGAACGGATCCTACCGATCATTTGATGAGGTATACAAGACACATGGAAGTGCTGGGGGCATCAGAGGAGGTTATGGCTCAATGTTTCCCCTTGTACTTGACGGATATAGCTGCTATGTGGTTCAGGCAGTTAGAAAATGGATCTATTAGGACATGGACAATATTAGTGGATAGGTTCTTGAAGTAGTTTCGGGTTCATAACAAAAGGCTGAAAAATGTGATGACACTGACGTCAGTAAAACAAAGGACAAGAGAGTCAATCAGGACTTCTTAACCAGATTTAATGCGGCGGTTGCTTTAGTGGATCGGCCGGATCCATCAATGGTTCTAATGGCAGCAGTGTCAGGAGTCAGGGACAACTCGGATTTCAAAATATCATTGATAAGGGATCCACCAATAGATCTTGGGGAATTATTTCATGAGGCTGAAAGATTCCTTCGATAGGAGGATGCAAGTTTGATATGAAACTAAAGTAAGTAAACATGGTTAAGGATGGAGGACCATCCAGTGAAAGCACCAGTACGGATAAGGATAAAGGGAAGAGGAAGTCGGATGATGATTCTGGCAGGGAAAGGAAGCGCTGGGGATAACCAAATTCTCCACTTACACGGGACTGAATGAGACATTGGAACGAATATACTTGGATACTCGGGATCGCCTTCCTTATCGATGGCCGGCAAGGAGGGAACCCTCGGAACGCAAAAAGGCATCGGGAAGGCACTGTCTCTTTCATGACCTGGATGGGCATGATACTAACAGTTGTAAGCATCTAAAGGATCTAATCGAGAAGCACGTAAGGAGTGGTCGGATACAGCAATGTCGGGACTCGGAATGCAGCGATGGAATAGGAGTAGCCACCGTTTACCTCAAACAATGACGGCGCGAGGGCCCAGGAATGATGGTCGGTTGGTCATCAACTAATCGGGGTGGTTTGGAATAAGTAGCAAACTCTGAGAAGACGGCTAAGTCACTTACTCATGTACGTGGATGGGGATAGCTCCTAGGCATGCTCTGAGATGATGATAAACCGCGATACTCTAGTTTGTGAAATCTACTTTTTCTTTCTAGTTTTGACATTTGCTTTTTCTGGCTTGGTTTTGGAGTTTGGTTTGGACTCTTGGCTTTGTTGATTTTCTGGTTTGGATTTTGGTTTGGATGCTTGTTTTTTTGGTTTGGATCTTGATTTGTATTTTTGATATGGATTTCTAATTTTCTGATTTGATTCGGTGTTGGATTTTGATTGGACTTTTATCTGGTTTTTGGTAAAAAGGTCATCGGGTATGGATTATGCCTGGCAA
Organism: Allium fistulosum; assembly: GCA_030737815.1. NCBI lineage: Eukaryota > Viridiplantae > Streptophyta > Magnoliopsida > Asparagales > Amaryllidaceae > Allium > Allium fistulosum. The sequence continues at coordinate 907,526,337 of CM060908.1, forward strand.
GGGAAAAGTCGCTTCGTCTGATCGTGGTGAATCGACTTATTCAGGTCATCGAGTATGGACTATGCTTGGCAAGGGTCCGGAGAGACCAGGATTCGGCTTATGACTTAAGCCACAACATTACTTAGTGTTCAGGGATACTGAACCAGGATCACCGTCGATCTAGGACTTATGCCAAGGCATTGCTTAATACAGGTCGTCGAGTGCGTATTATGATTGGCAAGAACCGGGAAAGGTTATAATCCGGATATTGGCTCTGAACAGATAAGGATTTGGGCATGAACCCGAAGTGGTTCGGGATTTAGCTAAGGGGTCGGAGTAGTCCCGGATTTGGATATCGACCCGGAGAGGTCATGGATTTGGTTATTGGTTGCTGGACATGGACGGATTAGAACTCGGTTGTCAGGTTTGGATGGATATGGTATTGGATAAGGATTTTGTTACTGGATTCAGAATCGGATATCGACTCAGAGCAATAGCGGATTTGGATAAGGATATGGCTATGGTACTTGGATAGATTGCCTTGGTAGTGGATTGGATTATGGATCGGATGATATGGCTATGGACGGAATATGGACTTTGGATGTCGGATTTAAAGCTATACAAAACGCACCTTCCTACCACAAGGTAAGTTTTGGGGGGCAAATGTTACCCCGCCTTTTGGTCAAGGCCGGGATATCAACAAATTAGCCAAAAAAGGAAGGATATCAGGATTGGAGATCTATTGGAAACAGAGACTATGATCAATATCGTCAAAATTGGACCAAGCTCTAATCAAGGTGGGATCGATCGAGAATGATAAACAAGGCTCGGTGAGGCTACACTTCAAATTTAGGTCAATCGGAGTTCATATGCTTAAGTTATGGATGGATCAATATTCATGGCAAACCAATTCGTATCGATCGTTATGGCATTTGGTTTGGATCGATCGATATCTGTATCGATACATCTCTTATCGATACAATTTGTAACAATCGGGCAGCTCTAGGAAGGATACAGGTTGATGGATGTGGATTGTTGTTTTCGCATCGATACTTTCATATCGATCAAGGTGGACACAGCTGTTTGCTTCGTATCGATACATTTGTATCGATACAGGCGTAACGATTAGATGGATATGGAAGGCAAATAGGGAACTCGATGATGTGCAGCTCAACATTATAGTAATGGTGGATACGAAGCAATGGTTATAGAGGTTTGGAAGTGTATTTCGTATCGACCACTTATTAATCGATACAAAGGATGGTAGCATTGGATGGATACGAAAAGCATTCCGGAGCCATTTCATATCGATCGCGTTTGTATAGATCAATATGAAGGGACCGGTCAAGGACAGGAGCGCTTAGCATGGATTATAGCACAGGACTCGGATCGATGCAAAAGAGATGGATACGCAATTGATACGAGCTGATGGATACGAATCCATCGATACGAAGGCTTCAGCTTCACTAGAAAACTTAATTTTGGATCGATCATATCTCTTAAACAACAAATCCAAATGCCATGAAATTTTCACAGAGGCTTGCATATCAACTCAAGAACAACTACGATCAATCGCAGCTCAATTGGACCAATTCTTGATTGATACGAAGACAACATGGATCGATCAGGGATCAATCCCAAATGACCCCAGATCGATTGTGTGGGCCCACCTACACATGAGAAAGGGTATTTCGAGATTCAAGGAAGATATTTCCAGCTCCACACCTATAAATAGCACCTCTATGGCAACTAAAAAGGGGGCTTCTTCTTCTTTTTTGGCTAAACTCTGCCATTTTGGTTATTGATATTCAAAGGCTTGTAACTGTAATCACAGTATAAAGGAAATAAAAGGATCAATTCAAAGTAGATGTAGGCCGAAAATAGGCGAACCACTATAAACCTTATGTCTTCTCTTACTTTCTTTCATTTTAATTTTGTTATTTCTTCATTTTTACTCTCTACATCATCTGGATCTGAGATCTGTGACTGGATACTAAGGATTTGTGTGTAAACACTGGTGCTTTCATTACATCCATGGTTTTGACCATTTTTGGCGCAAACATAGATGTCCTTTAATAGGATTTTCAAGTTAAACCTTAACATAAAATCTATATGAAATAGCATAAATCATCAACAAACATATATATCCTTTTAAACAATCAAAACATGGCAAATCATTTACAAAATAAATTCGGATCTCATCTAAAACCAAAAATAATAACATGAGATGTAACCTATTATTCACCTTTAGCTTGTGATTAAGGAGTTTGAGATTTGCTTCTTGAATTAGATTGATTAAGCTTCCTTTTTCTTGATTTTAGCTTACCTTTCTCTTGCTTTCTCCTAGTGGTGGCCAACCTCTTCTTAGATTTAGTTTTTTCTATGAACGTGTAAAATGAAAGTAGCATGAAGGGTTTAGGGTATATGAATATAACTTATTCCTATTTTGCCCTTATCTATTACCCTTACTTATTCCATTTTAATTTCCTTAGTTCATTTGTTTAAACTGGCACGGCTACCCTCTAATCACACAAATCTCAATCCCTTAACCGTTTACATATTTTTATATTTAATTTAACTAATTAAATGTCCTAAATAATGTTAACCAAAATTAGGGTCGTTACACATGTACCCAACCTGGCATCCTGAGAAAGTACAACATCAAGTTGAATCTCAAGAAGTGCTCATTTGCGGTCCGATCCAGCCGATTCTTGAGGTACGTTGTGAGCGCTAAAGTAATCGAGGCTATCCCGGATAAGATTCAGGGTATTCAAGAAATGCATGCTCCCAAAACGATGAAGCAGGTACAGAGCCTCAACGGGATGGTGGCCACTCTAGGTCGTTATGTTTTGAAGGCTATGCATCGGTGCCTTCCCTTCTTCGACCTCTTCAAGAAGGGGAAGACCTTTGCCTGGGACGAAGAATGCACCAAGGCCTTCGAAACTTGAAGCAACACTTGGCCACCCCTCCAATTCTGTCAAAACCTGTTGATGGGGAAGATCTTTTCCTATACCTGGCGATCACCATACATGCAATTAGCGCTGCACTCGTCGGGGAAGAGGAAAAGGTATAGCTGCCAATTTATTATGTAAGCAAAGGATTGAACGGACCTGCGACAAGGTACACAAGGACCATAAATTTAGCCTTCTGCCTCTTGATGGCTGGCCGGAAATTGCGACCGTATTTCCAATCTCATCATATCAAAGTTCTAACCAACCAACCACTTAGACAGATCCTGAATCGCCCTGACACAATGGGGAGGCTCCCTCAAATGGTCCGTCGAGCTAAGCCAACACCATATCCATTTTCTCCCATGACCATCAATCAAAGGACAAGCGATGGCTGATTTCATAGCTGAATGTTCCAACCCAGGCGACGAAGGAGAACCTCTCGAAACGAACTTGGCACATGTATGTGGATAGTACATCCAACGAGAAGGGGGCAGGAGCAGGAATGGTTCTAGTTACCTCCAAGGGGAAAGAGCTCTGCTTCACCATTCGACTTACCTTCAAGGCCACGAACAACGAGGCCGAATATAAATCCATCGTGGCTGGCCTAATGATGGCGAAACAACTTCACGTGGAATCACTACATGCCTACAATGACTCCACCATCGTTGTCAACCAAATGAACGACCACTTTTAGACAAAGGGAAAGGTTTTGGCACTTTACATCACTAAAGCTTGGAGACTTACAAAGCCTTCAGAGAATTCCGACTAGAACAAATCTCCAAGGAGCAAAACGGTAAGGCGGACCAATTAGCAAAAGCAACAAGCGACCCGGGAGAAACTCTCCCATGGGTACCATTGGACACTCGGAGCACTATTGGCTTCGAGCCGGGGGCAACCGTCATGGAAATTGATCAACCTTCCGAAGGAAATTGGATGATGGCCATATACAGGTATATCATGAATAACGAGCTACCAACCGAACGTAAGGAGGCCAGAAAAACTTTGGATCGTTCACCGCATTACTCGATCATCGAAGGGAAGCTTTACAGATGAGGATACTCAACTCTGCTACAACGTTGTGTTTTCGAAGATGAAACCGCTCAGATTTTAGAGGAGTTGCATGAGGGCTTCTGTGAAGATCACGCTAGGAGGTGAAGATCACACTAAAGGCCACTCGGTTAGGGTACTACTGGACCACCATGGTAAAGGATTCTATGAACTATGTAAAGAAATGCGATTGGTGCCAATGATTCTCGAAGATCCTCATGGCTTCCCTGGCATCTCTGGTCTCCATGATGTCCTTCTGTCCATTTGATACATGGAGGATCAATCTGATCGGGAAGCTCCCTAACGCCAAAAGCGGATACAACCACACAATCATAACCATAGATTATTTCACCAAATGGGTTGAAGCAGAACCTTTGACAGGTGTCACAGCTCCAAAGGTTCTCAACTTCGTTATCAAGAACATCATCTGCCGCTTCAACCTCTCAAAGAAAATTATTACGGATAACGGGACCCGATTCGAAAGCACGATGTTCCAAAAATTCTTGACAGAAATGGAATAGAAAAGAGCTTCTCCTAGGTTGCTCCCCCACAGGCCAATGGACAGGTCAAGGCAGCCAATAAAACCATCAAGTCTACTCTCAAGATAAGGCTTGCCAAAGCGAAAGAAAATTACATGGAGGAGTTGCCTCTTGTACTCTGGTCGTATCGCACCTCCTCCCAAACTTCGACCGGCCACACACCCTTCTCCCTTTTATACGGGCACGAGGCCATGCTTCTTATCAAGGTGGACATCCCGTCCACTTGCAAGGTGACCTATGACCGTGAGCAAAATAACGAGCTCCTTAGGATCGGCCTGGACACGCTCGACGAATGGAGAATGGAAGCGGAAATCTGCACTGAGGCTTATAAGAGAAAAGTCGCAAAACGTTACAATGCATGGGTGAAGCTCCGACAGTTCACCATCAGCGACTTGGTTCGTGTGTTTGCAAACACCGAGGACCCAGCCAATGAGGTGCTCAGCCCAAATTAGGAAGGACCATATGTTACCAATTTTGTACTAGCTAACGGTGCATACCGTCTATCTTGCCCTGATGGGACCTATGTGTCCCGAACCTGGAGCCCAGAACACCTACGGGCTTACATTATATAATGAAAGTAATCCATAAATAAAACCTTGGGATGTAACCATTTCTTTTTGCAGGAATCAATGGAAGGTCATCTTCCTTTGCCAAGACAATGCCAGCCATGCAAGTTCGGGATACCCAGACAGGGATGAGTTCTTACACGCTCATTCACCCGGTCCAACGACATTCCATATCCTATCAAGGGACTGCATGAGCTATCGCTCCCCTCCTTGATATAAGGATGCGCTTGGTGAGGATGGATTACCGTGCATCCACTCTGCCTAGGCATGTTAGGGATGCTCAATGACCTGCAGGTTGTCCTGGTGCTACCCGACCCGCTCCGCCAGGCAAACACGAGATATAACTCTTGCCTCCTAGGGTGCATCGACGAGCTGGATGGCGACCAAAACGGTCCGATTCTCATCGCCCATGATGCTCCTCATCCCGACAGGACGAGACACTATTGTCGAGACTGGAGTATGATAACTTAGCGCAACGCCATGATAATTTCTCCAAGGCATCCGTAGTGTGCCTGCAAACAAATAGGTCATGCATCATTTTAACCCTAGGTGTCAGAAAGGGCGCCCACAAATAAATAAGCCGGGTCCTTCCATGCAAACCCCACGAGCTTCAACTCCAATCCCTGGGTGTTGGAGAGGGCGCCCGTAAGCAAATAAGTCAGGTCCTTACGTTCAAACCCCACGGGCCTCAACTCTTACCCTTGGTTTCGGAAAGGGCGTCCATAAGAAAATAAGTCGAGTCCTTCCATGAAAACCCCATGGGCCTCAACTCAAAAACCCGGGTGTTGGAAAGAGCGCCCATAAGAAAATAAGCCGGGTCCTTCCATGCAAACCCCACGGGTCTCGCTAAGGCCTCAATCCCCCCAAGGCGAAACATACTCACCAAAGCATACCTTGTGCTTTTCTTTAATTTGCAGGTACAATAATGGAAATGAGAATCTCAAACACCACATGATGCAAAAAAAAGATTTCATAACAAATAGGGGGCATAGCATACAGCCCGCCGTGCTAGGTGCAATCAACTTATGACAACAACAAAAAGGAGCAAGGGAAAAGGGACAACAAAGACAATCAGGCTACAACCAACAACACGCGATAACCTCCTTACTCATTTGGTCAGGTCAGAGAGTCAATCTGCTCAGTTGTCAAGATGGTCGGCACAGGCTTACCTTTTATGGTCAATTTGGCGGCACTTCCTCCCGATACCTCTAGGCCAAAGCGGGTGTCACCCCCAGGATCACAATAGAAAGGTGGAAGTTATTCATGAAAGTGTCCACAGCAATGTTGGTCAACCGAGCCGGCCAGTGAGCGTCCCTTTCCTGATGGACTCTCCATTTCAACCCCTCAACTTCATCTGGGGGCAAGCAAGTCTATGGGCATCCAAAAGCCCTTGAAGACGCCTACCTCCTGCTCAAACCTCTCCTCCACCCCTCTTCAATCGTGTAACCTCTTCCTCAAGCAATCCACGGTCAGCAACAACCTAGTTTTTGACGGCGTCGGCGTCGGCCCTACGGCGGTTGGCTTCTGCCACTTCTTTCTCAACCAACTCCCTGGCCCAAACTGCATATGCTCGAAGTGCGATCTCTGACTCATGGTCCTTCTCACCCTTACCTTTGGCTGTAATAGCCGCCTCACACTCACCAGGGGCCAGCTTAGCTACCACCCAGGCCGCTTCAACCTCCTCCCTCGCTGCTCTCAACTCTTCCTTCGATTGGGAAGCTACTCATATCCACCTAACAAACTGGCACTGACTACTTTCAACTGCATCATCTCATTCATTGCGTGGACCCTATTCTCCCTAACTCCTTTCTCAGGGGGGTCAACCTATCATGACCTAACCCTAGTTCGTCTGTAGTCCTCACCATCCACTGAGAACCACCACAAGAAGACTTCCCTACTTCTTCTATGGCCAGTTAACAGTCTCATCGCCTGCAAATTAATAAGATAATCGTAGACCCGCATCGTGCATGCACCTGCCTGAAAATTAGGTAAACCGAGTTATTTGCAAAAGGAGATGGAATAAAAATGAGAAGGTAAATAGGTATTACAACAGCCAGTTCCTTGCACAAGCTATAAACAACAACCTGTAATCCATTACCTGGCCATCCAGAGCATGGCTAGTGGGAATCGCAAAAGAATGAGCAGCGGCCACTTGAAAGGTTCGCAGGAGTCTGTCCAAGCCCTCACTGTCATATCCTGGACGGGTCTGCATGGAAATCAACCTATCTTTCTCTTCATCCTCTGCATTAGGCCCACGATACATGGAAACTTCAATATTGTCTGCATAAGCTTTGCCACAAGCCATCCTTGATTCATCCACCGCAGGCTCCTCTCCTCTTATGGCCCACATCGGTCCCTCCTCCTCTGCAACTTTGGTCCTCGCCCGTTTGCTACCTATGTAATTCTCGGCATAGGACTCTTCATCAACATGAATCATGGAGCGAGAAACATCGACTGCCCCTTCGAGAGGCGGCAAAGGAGAGACCATCATGGCTTTCACCCCGATATCTTGCCTTGGAAGATCTATGGGGAGATCCCTCATGTCATCAAGCTCCTTAAAATTGATATGGCCCACTAAAACAAGGAAACATAATGAGTTAGAAAACAAGGAACTAGCCACGGTGAAGATAAACATAATTAATTACTGGGGGTAGCACCCCGATAATGATTCATAATCAGAGGTGCACAAGGTTCATAATCATCCCCTTCAGAGTCTGTAGGTCCTGCTCTTCCTACGCTCGATGGTCCAACATCATGACCCCTATTTTCGGTAGGACCATCACTTGAGAAAGACCAAGTCATACTTTCTTCAAGGGCCGGGGGTAGAGGCTATCTAGAAGTTCCATCATATTTTACTGGATCATACTCCTGCCATTCCGATGGTACATTAGAAAGAGCGTCCGCATCAACTTTGGGCTAGCCCTTGGCATTTCTCGGGCCAGCGTAATTGTCTGTACCAATGCACCTCTGGCCGACCCCAGGCGAAAGTGTGGATTCGTGTAAAGGGGGTAAAATAAGGCAACTATCTGCAGGCTTCTTCAAAACCATCTCCTTCTTCTTTCTCTTCCAGCTGATTTCTGCACCTTTCTCCATTTTTGTGGGGGTATGAATGGACTGACCCTCCAATAGTAGCCTGACATTTCAAAGCATCTCGTCAATCACTAAGTTGTCCAGATCTCAAAGGGTATCATTGGTCCTCCAAAGGCCCAACACTTACCTCTCCACTAATGTCTCCTCTGCCTGGATTAGCGTTAGGGGACCTTGCAATGGGCAAATTGTAAGAACGTCAAAAGGGAAAACAAAGAGGGGGCTAAAAGTCACAAAGACAGTCTCACTAAATGGTCGAAATGATTGAAAACGCAACCCTTTATTCATAGCCCATGGGATAAAGAAACACTGAGATTTCCAACCAGAGACACCATTCTCTAAAACCCTAGTAAAGTCCACTTCTCCCTTCTTCTTCATCTAGATGTGGTAGTAGGTCCCGGGGCGATGACCAAGCTCTTTGTTAATATTAAAGAGGTAGGCGACAAGGCCCATAGAAGGTGTCCCTAACTCTAAGTGATGACACGCTATGCAAAGGCCCACTAGATAATGATAATTATTTGGAGTAAGTTGACCCAGAGCGAGGCCAAACCCGTTTAAAAGGGACATAAGGGTTGGATGCAGGGGCAAGGCCACTCTGACTTTCAGGTAACTCAAGGAGAATGTGTAGTAGTTTGGTGGGGAAGTGTCAGCTCATTCGTGGGCTTTAAGGAACTATATCAAGCCAGGGGTATAACCAATTAGGTTTAGCTATCAGACCACGCTGTCTAGTCCACCCACGAAGTCAGAAAAGACCATGGAAACGAAACTCGAAGTACAATCTGAAGCAGCCTTCCTGTGATAAGATCACAACATATATTAGAAAGCAAGAATGATGGATGCCTCCCCCGCAGGGACTAACTAGCCTCAAAGAATGGTCAAATAAGGAGGGACCCCATCAAAAAGGGATAAAAATCGCCGAAAGTGACACCGCCAAGTGGCAGGCCACAGTGGAGAAATGTGTCAATGACGATCGGATGATAATGGTAAACAACAATGGAGAGAGGGACGTACCTATTAATGAATAATTTTGAAAAATATTTACAACAATGGCGGAAGAAATGGGGAAACAATAAAAGGAGAAAAAGTGGTAGCTGCATTTATTTATAGGTCCTCACCAGCCAAATCGCAACCCTTCATCTCGAAAAGACAACCAAATCCGGACCGTACAAAGAGATGTGACGTTAGGGTCTATTCGGATCCTTTGGCTCATAAGTTACAGGGAAAAATAGACCGCCCAAGATAACCATATAAAGGTACGTAATAGTAGCACTAATTACACTACAGGCATCCATCAAATCACATCATTTTGTATCTGCAGGCCCACTGTAACGACCCCGGATTTTATATATATTTAAATTGATAATTAATTGGATTTTTGAATAAAATTTGTATAATTAGTTGATAAATGGATTGCGAGTTTCCCCGAAACCCAATAAATCATGTGTTAAATCATTTAAAATTTAAATATTGTATATATATATATATATGTATAGGTGTATATTTGAGTAGATTTGAATTTATATATATATATATATATCTACATTTGATTTGAATCTAAAATCGTAAATAAATGAGTTAGAAATAAAAATACAAAATTATATAAGATAAACGATAAAAATATCAAATAAATACATTTTCTAAACTTTAACAACTAATTAAAAATAGAAATCATCTATATTACAAGATAATAAGAAATAAATAAAATATAAGATATAACAATATAAAGTAAATATATATATCTTAATCTCATGTTAATAAATCAATACAAGATAATACAAATAGAGTAGACTACAAGAGTAATAAAAGTAAAATAAAAAATTAGAAGTTCACTTATTTTATAAAGCAATAATAATTAATACTTAAGCTATGAATAAAATAAAAAAACATTGATATATAAGATGAATTATAGGATTGTAAAATATAAGGTGACCCATAGATAAAATCTAACAACAATTAAAAGGGAAATTTATTTGTATTTTAAAGTGACATAACAAAAGAAAAGAAATCCAAGACAAGTAGAAATGATCTGCATAGTTGATAAAGCAAGAAAGAAAATAAAATATACTCAAATATGTAAACAAAGGCAACATATATTTTTCAAAACATGATAAGTATAAACAAACAAAAATATATATACGTTACCTTGCCAAAGAAAACATGTACATGAGAATAGCTTATAAACAAGACAGCATAGATATGTGTATTCATGTACAAAATATAATAAGATAAGCAAAGAAGACATAAGGTACATATGCATTTAATGTTTGCATCTCTAGCATGGCAAAGAAAGTTATCAGCCGAGACAAACAATATAAAGCAAAGAAATAAATGTTAGCACACAAGGACTTTAACTTGTAAAAGGAAACATATGTACATAAATGAAATGAAAGAAAATAATAAGATAAGTATATTAGTACAAATAATTAATGTATGGAACATCTGCAGCCACCAAAGGAAAATATCAGCAACCTAGAGAAGAAAAATCACTGATCAAATTTGTACAACCAAATTATCACATTGTACAAAACATACTACCTGTATACTTCATTTTCTTATATCAATTCTTTCCACCAGATTCGGCGTTTGAATCTACGGCATTTTGAGTACAGGTGACGTACGGATGCCGATTTTCGAAGGCTGAGTTTTCAGATCTTTACACCCACCCCCATCCACGAGGGCATGCTTAGGGGGCAAAATGTTGCTCAAAATTTTCGCAAAAGTTTAATAGGGCAAGGTGGCCGCACACAGGGAGATAGACGCATTAGCGAAGCTAATCTAGACTTCCTTGGGAACCAACTGACCCAAGGGCCGACCAGTTTATACATTGGGTTCCTCTTATGTAAGGACAGAAAACCAACCGAAGTGGCTCTAAGGAGAGGGAACAGTCAGACCGGCAGAGAAAAGCATACCTGCTAAAGTCCTACCACCTTGGGAAAGCGCTAATACAGCCGCCATGTCACAAACTGCTCCCATCCGACTTAGAAAGTAACAAAAAACTCTAGGTTATGCCACCTAACATCCTATAAAAGAAGCACCAGAGTATGGAAAGACAGTTTGTCACCATATATTCATATATCGCTACCAACCCTCCAGTTAGCAACCATCCATGGTCTGAACCGTCCCATGGTCCTATCTGCTGTATGGAAAGTGAATATCCTCGGGCAAACTCAACTGCAGATCAAAGAAGGCTTGTCATATAAATACCCCAAGAATTTCACCAAGCAAGGGGTCGGATTCAGAAACTTAGAGGGATAGCACTTCCCACCATACCCTTATCATATTCAAGCATTCTCCATTATCTCCTTGTATCCATTGTAATATATATATATATATATATTAAGAATGATATATACAGTGGAAGTAGGCATTCATTTTGGTCGAACTACTCTAAAATCCGTCTCTTTATTACTAGCATTCCATCATTAATTCGCGACCATATACTGCAAAGCTAACATCATAAAAACTCCACTCTCTCACAATTTCCAAGGTTGATTAGACATTCTATCTTGCTGATAGAAATTTCAGTCAAGATTTAAGTTTCAAAGTTGATGCCTCATGTCCATAACATCGCACATATAAATTGAAAATGTTTTAATGGGGAGAAGAGGCCTATGTTTTAAGAGGGTCGATGACCCTATAACTTTGGCAGATAGCTATATAACTTATAAATGTTTTAAATTGTGTTTAGTATGTGGATAGCCTATAGTTTATGAAGGTCGACAATATCAACTTCGATATTTAATATTATACTTTAAACAATTTTAAGTTTCTGTCTTTGACCTTGGATAGAGGTCGAAAATGTTTTAAAACCACGTGTATGTTATGATTAAAGGTGGAGAGCTTTAAGCCTCTAAGTTGATATTATTAATGCCATCGACAATGATCAATATTAAATTATTAAAGGGCGGAAAGCCTAATTTTTCTACTTCAATGTCTCCATTGGGAATACCAATGCCATTTTAAATTGTAAACTTCGACACTATCGTTGGGGACACCGATGTGGATGAACTTTGAGATTCAAATTTAAAAATTGATTAATGGTGGTGAGCCATATGCTTTTAGTTTCAACTTTAAACCTTAGGGATACCATTGTTTAAACTTTAATAAGTTCAACGTTAATCATCAAGGATACCGATGCATATTACCTTAAGATGTTAAAAGGTTAACGAGAGGTAACCTAATTGGGGACACCAATAGATATAGATTAATATATGGGTAATATGAATTAAATTGATACATGTGGGTAACATGAATTAAATTGAAACATGTGGGTATAAATTGTAAATGATGGATTCATATTCATCCTAGGAAATCTATGAGATGTGAGATGGATAGTCCACATCATGCTGGAGATGGATAGTCTCTATGAGAATAATGAAGGTTCATAGTCATCCTAGTAAAACTATGGGATGTGTGATGGATGGTCCACATCATTTTAAGTTAAATGGAATATGTGTAATGAATAGTCCATGTAATTTTAAATAATTTAACCATATGCGATGGGTAGTCAAATGGTGGGGATGGGTAATCCAAATAATAATTACATGTGAGATGGATAGTCCAAATAATTCCGAATATGCTTATATGTGAGATGGGACACTACAAGAAAACCCACCTTTAGTTGCACTTATTGGTAGCGTTTGTAGTGTAAATGCAACCAATATTATTTTTACCTTTATTTTTACTTGTTTTTGTTTTATGTTAAGGCTGCCAAATTTTTGCCGCCTTCTCCTCCAATTTCTAAAGACTCTTCACGTTTTTCCCATCTCTTTCCCTCCATTATTATGTTTCTCTCTATTTCAGCAAAATTACCTCCGCTGTTACATTTCTACCATCCTCTCGCTTCTGCTCCGATCACGCCACTTCATCGATCTGCTCCCCTCCACTTCGTTGATCAAATATTCCTTTAATTTGTTGTCATTTACTTTCTTGAGCTTGAATCTACGAATTGAGGTAACACAAAACCCTAATTTATCAAATTCTCTAATCTCTGACTTTATTCTCCACGTTGTATTCCTCCTCAATGCAGTATTCCTCCATAATCAATTGAAACCCTAGCTAATCCTCTTATCGCCAAACAGAAATAAAAGTGAAAAAAGTCAAATCTTTAAGCCGCTGAGATATACAAGAGGAAAAAAATTTCAAAGAAAAAAAAAGGTTAATTTTTCCCAATCTACTCGTAAATCTGTAAGAATTTTGATGTATAATTTGTTCATCCAATTGTTTTGCACTGGTTATTTTAATTTGACTGTAAGTGCTGAACATTTTTATTGATTATCAGTGGTTGTTTATTAATAAAATTTTCATTTGTCATGTTGATGATGATTTGATTTTTGAGTTTGCCATAATAATTCATATTTTATTTTAGCTATACTGGAAAGATCGATTGAGAGAAATAGCTTATTCTTATTAGAATCTACAAGTTTTATTACTTTATCCACAATATAATTTGAATGAGTTTATGCAATGATTTTTGTTCTGTAAATTCATTGGTGGATTAACTAAATAAACTTATTTTCCTGTTCTTATATCGATTGTTGCTTCTTAAAATAGTTATAAGCATAGATACAGCAATTGGCACTTTAAAAATAAAAATTAGCCTCTAGCATAAATTTACTGAATTCATGTTTATATTGTCACAATTTCTTTCATTCCGAATCATGAAAAGATACCTTTGTTGCAAATTCACTATATTACCACACTTTCCAGACCCACTTCTTCGTTTGCAACCCAAAGTGATACTAGACTAAGAAGGTTTTTGCTTTTTATTAAAACAAATTAACCGAACTAGTTTAGTCTATTTACTACACCAAAATATATCATTCTATTTATAAAGATCCAAATACTTTCAACAATATTGCAACACTAAGTTCCCAAAATCATTTGACCTCTAAAACTTGTAATTTTTTTCGCTATGATTATTTTATACATACCCTTATTTATAAAATCATTTATGCAATTAATAAGTACAACATAATCTATCTTGCTTAACCATTATATTATAGGATCGACAAATTTTTACTTTAAAGATCATTTGAGTTAAATTTTTGTATCCATACTTTCAAATTAAATCCAACTGTTTTTAATCTTGTTGGAAACATAGAAAAATCTTTAGCCATTCCAGCTTTTCGAATAAAACAAAGTAAGCATTTATGATTTATGCTACTGATAAAAGCGAGGATAAGCAACATATATTATTGTATATTATTATTTAAAATATATATAGTTTATTTCTTATTCAAATGTAAGAATAAGTAATGGCTGATCATATAATCCTCTTTAGATCTAGGCACTACGTAGCTTTAAGGCCTTCCAAATAGGTATGCAATCATAATAAAAACAATAACAAATCCATACCCTTATTTACCTAAACCAAGCATCACTATTTTACTTACATACAAAAAATCAAACTCAGTATTAAAACTCTACAAATATCTCATCCTAAAACTCTATCTTCTTTTCTTACACTTTTTGAATTTGGAATCCTCTTTTACCATGATTTCGTTGAAACTGTATTATTACTTGGAGCAATATTTGTTTAAAGTTTGGGTAAAGCGACAGTGTCTTTAATATCACTATATGATGATAATTTGATATAAAACTAATGTGGGTATGTAGAGCATGATTAAATTCAAAATAAAAGTGACCATAATTATCATTTAAAGTACCATATTCAAAATTATCTTTTAAGAAATATTCCAGAATCAAGAATATTATTTTATGCCAAAAAAATTGTCCCATAAAAATAATTTATATGATGTCCGAGAAAAAGTCGTAAGAGCTTCAAAGCTATTGTATGTTTGATTTTTTTTGTATATGAGATTTCTTTGACAAGACTAAATTCAAGATTGATTATTTGAACCAAAATAAACTACAACATGAATGGTTGAAATTGTGTATAAAATCTTTTTTGGTTTTATAAACAATCACAAGGGACACAGCCACGGGATTGGTGAAAAATATGATTAAAATTATATTGTGAAGATTTTGAAAACAACTAATTCTTAGAATACCTTTTAATGAAACAAAAAGGAGTTATAGCTTTTCCTGCTTTAACACGACTAGTTCATCCTAGTAATGCAACTTAATTAATCTACTTCTCTTCTTCCAATAAATCTACAGAGTGTAGTTATAAGCTATTGTAAATAGCATATGACTTCCATTTTAAAACTTGTGGGTATAATTTAAAGGTATAGCCCAAAATATGTCTACTTGACCAATAATCTATGTTTTGATTTTTTGGTAGTTATCATTTGCATTTTCTTACCGTTGTTACATTGTTTTTGAGCTATACCACTGTAACCTTTTTTTCGTAGTGCAATGTATAGCTCTTCATCCTAATAAGTCATAAAATTCACAAGTTAATGAAGAACATCAATAATAAATTAATGAAGTTTTTGAAATGGTAATAGCTGTAAGTTATTACATTGTTTTTAGGGAAATAAAATGCGAAAATTTGAAATATTTTTCATGTCTTTTTATCGATTTAGGAAGGTCATAAATCCATGTCATGGATTTCTATTGGATGGTCGTTTGAGTAATCTTGAAATAACTTATTAGAATAAACTCTATGCATTTCTGTTTTTTTATGACTCCGGTCCTACTTTTTACCTGGTTTCTTTTTAGAATAAATTAGCGAGACGAGATTGTTTGAGTTTGCCATGGCCCCTCGATAATTTGACAAAGAGTCTATATATGTTAAGTTTGAGTTAATGAATTTTAATTTGTCCCAGATCTAAAAATGATCAGGTGACATTATTGGTTAGATAGTTCCTAAGCAAATTAGGTTTTTGGGTTTGGTTGAGTTTTGAAATGTTAATTTAGAGAAGAAATGAGAGATTCAGAAAGTAAAGGTTGGCATATGGAAAGTACTAGATTACGTATATATTTTCCCTTAAAAAATTAGTTATTTACTTGATAGTCTACCAATTAATCCTTTGTGATTTACTCAACCATGCATTTGGTCTTATATCATTTTTCACTTCAAGATAATTTTTACAATATAACCTCATCGTCAGACATATCTAATGCAGAAAGTATCGTGTCTAAAATATAAATTCTAATATGCAAAGTTTGTTGACAATGCGCATTTAATCGTGGAACATAATTGATTTTTTAGTTTGCCAAAGGTTTGTGACTGGTTTACATTCACTCCTGGACTCATATTCATCGACCTTGGTTTCAGGTCCAGTACTTGCTTTAACAATACCTCTGTTAGCTAAATTCAAAGTTTAGTTTGCTAACATATTAGCTAAGGTCCAGTACTATTTTAGTAGCTATATTATTATAAATAACACTATACATAGTACAGTGTTTCATTTTTGTGGCATTTGGTCTTCAAGATTCCAAGAACATAGCAAGGTACTTCAAAATATATAATTATATTTTATAAATAGTTTGTATGCAAGTATTTGAAGATGATTATGTTGAGTTTCATGTAGACATTGTTTAACTGGGAGAGAAACACCATGAGGACTCAAATGTTATCAAGGCTTTGTACGATGAAATTCTCATCAACGTACATGAAAGGTATGGAATGGTTTATAACATTGAATGCTAGTAATGTACTTCTACCCTTATAAATAAACCTTTGGGTTACAACACAGGCACATGAACAGACTAAAAATTATGTCATCATATTTTAATTGAGCATTTATTAAAATATTGTGTTTAGCAAAGAAGATGCTCTTAATTTCATGACCCACAATTTTAGACATGGATTCTAAGGCTTTACAGCAAAGAGTGGAGAATCACAAGCAAACTGTACTAAATTTTTGTGAATAAATTTTCATTAAGCAGAATATAAAACTGCCTTATGTCCATAATACTGAGACGATATGAGTCATTGATTCATGTACACATATACAAATATCGCCTGCCTCTAAATAGGAGTAGCTGTTCTAGACACAATATTAAGAATTACAAGTATGGTCAGAATCAAAAAATTTTGATGATGCAGTATAGTAATAATAAACTATAATTAGATAATAAATAACTAAGTTTATAATAATAATAATAAATTAACTAAGTCAACTATGTTTTATAATTAATAACAATAATAACAAGAACTAAGTTTATAAAAATTAACTAAGTTAACTAAGTTTTATGAAAATTAAATAAGTTTATAAAAATTAACTAAGTTTATATTAGTAATGATAAATTAACTAAGTTTACAATAATAATAACAATAAATTAACTAAGTTTATGAAAAATTTATAATCTCTAAAATCCACTTCATCGGTAGTCGGGGACCGATCGGGGCCCGCAAGACAGCAAGCAAGTTATCCTATATTAGAATTTAGAACCCCTTTATACCTTTTGAGATTTGTTATTTCTTCTGCAAAAGTTGAAACTCCGTTAAACCCTTGCATACCCTATTTCTTCAAAGTACTATACAATTTCATTCTTTGAATCCCATTGATATTTCATGTTTTTCTTTAAATCAACGACCTAGTTGTTCGTATATTGAAGTTTGAAGATAATGTAAACAAAGTGATGTTTACAGTATTTTAGCAAATTGAATTTTAGTAGAATGGAAAGGTAAGAAAAACAAGGTTCTAGTATAACTTAAGCTGATATATAGTTGATTAGGTGGATTAACATAGTGCCTAAATGAAATTCGGTCTGTTTATTCATGATTGCTGATATTATGTGCTAAAGCTACTGGCTTAATGAATTTACAGAAACAAAACTACTTCAGGATTCTGGTATGTGTTTCATTTTTTTGCTTACACCTTATTTCTAGCATTGTCTAATCAAACTATGCCAATTGTTTTTCATTATTTTAGGGGATTTTTAAGCAACGTAATTCCAGCATAAAAGATACTCATGCTCATGCTCAGAATATCAAAATCCAGTAAGGACTCTTATTGAGAATTCATTTTCAAGTATGCATCCTGCTGCTTCATCATCGTCTAAGCATATGTGCAGGTTCTGTTCCACTCAATTAGTATACAATCACCAGCACTTCCTACTCTCTTATATCTTTTTTGTTTACGGAAAATTTATATTTTAAAACTTGGTTTTAGTAAAATTTACATCATAGTTTTACTTTAATTTTCTCTACTATAACATGGCTTTAGCTTTAGCTTTAGCGATTTCCTCCCACTAAGTTTAACGATGCATACAATGATTTCCTCCCACTTACTAATAAGATTGCTAAAGTAAATAACCCTTCATTACCTTAAATTTGTAAAAAGTTCAATTATTACAAAGTTTGGTGTACAGATTACATGAGGTTTTGTTCAACTCCATTTGACGAAGTATAATTGCGCATGTCTTTGAAAGGTGCTTTTGTACTACGAGGTCCTAATGAGAATTTTTACAATAGATTAATGATCACTTTTTATATATGGTTACTGTTAAGTTAACAGAGTCATAGCGGTAAGTTCTACATGGCTACTATGTTTTTATTCAAATAACAACGGTATATTTGGTATGAGCTGTATATTTACTGCTGTATGAGCTATATATTTGGTAGGATAGCGGAATGGGTTCAAAACTACCAATACTTAACTGCAAGTGATGTGGTGATTTTTCTTTCAACTAGAAATGTGAATTTGTACGTTACAGTGCCATCTCAGAAATCATACATCGATGAATTCCAGCTTTTGGGTGAAAATTATTTGTGGGAACACGTTAGATAGTTAACTATATTGTAATTCTCTTGAAATATTCTCCCTTTAACTACTAGGATCAGCAAAAATCCATCTATACCAACTACAAATAAATATGGTTCACATAGCGTTAGTGATACCTTACAGGGCTATTGACTCATTCCAATATGGAGTTGCAGTTTAGGTAGAGCTAAGGACTATCACTATAGCACCGGTAAACCAAATTTAGGCAGGATAAAATTACATTAATATTGATCCACTAATTAATATGTTACCTCTATTTGTATGATGTAAATTAGTTGAATCAGTAATCGACAAATATCAATCTATTGCACTTATAGTCTATTGAAGCATATAATGAACTGTGGTAGAATAAAACAAAATACCTAAAGATATCCAAATATGGTGTAAAATATATTTTTGAAGATTTGAAATATTTTCTTTTGAAATTCTTCTATAATTCATTCAGTTCACCCAAAAGTAAGTGTAGTATTGAGTACTTCACTGTTTCTAATTGGTTGTTTCTACCTCTTATGCTTATTTATTTTTAATAACATAGGAATCTACAGTTGCTACTGTTGAAGTAGATAGGGAACAAAAGAGAGAGCAAAAGAAATAGATCTATAAATGTCCAAAAGACGAAATATAGCAAAATTTTAGGGTTGAATCCTGATATTAGTTTCAGCCAGGTACATGAATATTTAGCCATTTTACCTTGCTTATATAACTGTTTCGTTGTACATTATTTGTTTGCAACTGTAGTGAATCTTTTTAATTGATGCATGTAATATTATATTTTGAAAGTTCAGTTATATTTTCCGGTACTACTTTACATTTGGGAACTTAGGATTGGTTGTCATCATCCTTTATTTTGTTTAAAATATCATTACTATGAGAGCAAATCCCCTATACCCAAACCCCCATGTTCCTCTGTCCCAACCAATCCGGGACGTCGATTTTTAACCATTTTGCAATTAAATCTCCTTTCTCTCTCCTGCTGTTGGGGTTTAATTGCAAAATGGTTGAAAATCGATGTCTATGATTGGTTGGGGACAGGGGAACAGGGGGATTTGGGTACAGGAGATTTGCTCTCCATTACTATATGCTGGTTGTATCGAAAATCGTGCTTTCCACCAAATGTTTCGAATGCTTCTTTCCTCGCCATCTCCTGCCATTCCATGTTTAAAGATAGAAGTAGAGTAGTCTATGAAAGCACCAATGTAGTGGTTTCCTGTCCTGCAAAATAGAATGTTTTGCATTCATCGATTATGTCATCAATACTGATCTTTTTATCATCTTCGTATTCGTGATTTGCTTTCAAAAGCAGTCCAAGTAAGTCATTTTCATAACCATCTAACTTCCCTGTTTCCATTGCTTTCCTCTCTTGTTTTAATTAGTCCGAATAATATTTCTTATTTCTTGTTATATTATGTTTGCTTCCATTTCATCCTTATCTTGCGATAAAAATCTACAAATTTTGATGAACTTTTAGATTCGTACAGGAAGTAGAATGTTTGTCATATGGGCTAAACATAGTACTTGAGGAATTTGGAATGTACAGTTTCAGCGTTTCTAGCAATGATTTTGGATAGCTCGTCCAACTTTCTGAAAAACTTATTTCCTTGTAAATAACTACTGGTGAAAGCTGTTCTCGAAAGAAATCAACTGCTAAAACTGTATATTCTTTGAATACATCCACATTTTTGCTTTCACCATACACTGCCCAGTTCTTAAGCATGTCTTTTACACTAGTCATAATTTCCGAAATCATTCACTGATAGCATAACTTATGAATGTCTGTTATTGCATTCGTGTAAAATTTATGATGATGGTGCATTAAATACTTGTATGATAAGCATATATAAGTCCGATGAAAACAAGAATTAGTTAAACATACCTTGACACTTTCAGCCCGAAAAGCCTGGTTGGCTAATTTTCGCTGCCTGGCCCATTTTGTTCCCTTACCTGTTGCTGGACCATCTCTGAGAAGCTTTTGTGAAAATTTAGATACACGAACCTTAATGAAAGCTCCATCTTTGTTGTTTAAGACATCTTTTATCATATCAGGTTCTGTTGTGACCAACTGTGGCGTTGTACCTTGCCATTTGAGAAACACGGTTCCTGTTTCATTCAATTATTACAGTAAATGGTAAGATCATCAGCATGCACATCAGTACGTGTGTAAACTTCGGAGTTTGTAACATTTACTGATTTGTTAGTGAAATTTACTCCTAGGTCACTAAGTTTAACAATGAAATCAATAATATTTTGAAAGAAAGCTAAAGTCAACAAAGATGGTTGTTGCTGTCAAGGCAAGGAGTAAAGACCAGCTGCAGTAAAGAATTGTGGGTAATCAAGTAATGAACATGGCTTTAATTGTTATATATATTATAACATTTTGTTAATACCCGTTGTGTAACTTGTTTATGAATGGTTATGAATTTTATGTGAATTTTCTTATTTTATCGAAAAACTATTATCGAAATGGTTATGGATATTATATTTGATTATGCAATTAATGTGTTTATTCAATTGTTTGAATATGATGATTATGTGACTAATTGATTGTTGGTTTGAATATGATGATTAGGTGATTGATTACTAGTTTTAATAAGATTATTATGTGAGTGATGGTTGGAAAAGATACAAGTCATTAACAAGAAAAGGTATCGTGTACGGCACGCTAAAAATAGTTAATAACTTTTAGTGGCTTTTAAAAAACACTGCGGAAATAAATGTAAACCGTCGCAATATGACTTTCGTAGCGTTGATAAAACATTACCAAAACTATTAATAGCGTTTCGGTAAACACTACGATACGACATGCTACTAAAAGTATGAAACTTTTTGTAGCGTT
Organism: Allium fistulosum; assembly: GCA_030737815.1. Lineage (NCBI taxonomy): Eukaryota > Viridiplantae > Streptophyta > Magnoliopsida > Asparagales > Amaryllidaceae > Allium > Allium fistulosum. The sequence continues at coordinate 907,547,979 of CM060908.1, forward strand.
TCTAAAACCATACAATAGATCAAGTTTTCATAGCATTTTCTACAACGCTGCAAAAAGTTTCAGACTTTAGTTGCATGTCGTATCGTAGCATTACCGAAATGCTACTAAAAGTTCAAGCGGCGTTTTTTCAATGCTACGAAAGGCTTTTTCTAGTGTAGTGGTAGTCCACATAATTACAAGATGGGTAATTAGATTAAAATAAGATGGGTGGTCAGTTTAAATTGTGATGGGTAGTCATTTAAAATTAAGATGGATAATCTAATGATTTGGGATGGGTAATCCAATATATATTACATGATTATAAATGATATTTTCTATGTTCTAACCATTGTGGTTGCAGGAGCATAGTATATGGATGTTATGTTTTAGTTGAGATATTAGTGAGGGGAAAACCCGTTCCGCTCAGCGGCATGATCTCACTAGATATCTATTTTGGTTCGAGATGGTAGATTATTATTCGCAGCAGACTATCGTCTGACCCGACATTTTTTGTTTTTCCTCTTAAACTCTCGGGTACTCATTTGAGTAGGTTAGGAGTAAGGGATTTCTGGTTCCAGTTAGACAAATAAGCTTCTAGAGACGTGCAGGAGGAAATCTAGCTATTAGAAGCTTTACCTATATTCGCTGTGTAGTTTGATTCTATCTATTTAAATGTAATGGCAAAGTTGTATGATTGTCAAGTATTTGACTCAAATCAACCAAGGGGACATCTGTATATATCGCACTTGGAGTATTTTGCAATAACTGTATTTTCTCTGAACGTGGGATTACGAATGGGATTGTGTAATGAATATGCAATATCATTTATGAAATGAGATATGAAAATTCATTATTAAACTGTGTTGAAATTTTTTCATATTCATGTGCTTCTGATTATTGATATGATTAACATAGCCGAATTTAATCGTCGAGAATTAATAACTATGAATGACTACAACATCCGTAATAGTTAGGTTTGGGCCTCATAATGGGAGATGTTACAAGTTGGTATCAGAGCATAGGCTTATGATTAAAAGAATTTTAAACCTAAAGAGTTTTTGAAAACATAATCCTAATGAATCAGAGAATAAGATCAGGACTATGGGATAATGCTATAGTAACGTACTTGTATTTGCTATATATAAGTATGTATTCTCCCCTCTCTCTTAGATCGTTCTTCTATATCTTACTAAGGCCTACATGCAGATTTACGAGAAAGAAAAGATATAGAGGTAGGAAATGGAAGAGTGGATCTAAGTGGAAAAAACACCATAACTAATGGAAATGCTTGGCCGAACACTAGGAGAAACAAAGGTCGATAGGCAAATGCTAATCAAAATGCAAATGCCAACATAGGTGCTGGAACCCTACGAGTAGGTGTGGAGATTATGTATAAGTTCTTCATCAACTTGATGTAAGTTGGAGAAGCTGCTGGAGTAGTTGGAGGAAACTTTGCTAATGTCGGGGAGTCAATACTGTAATGCCAGTTGGTAAAACTATGCTAAGCTGAGTCGAGATTATACCAGTCTGGGTGGAAAGCTTTTCTAGGGATTAAGGACGCAGTAGAAGTGCAGAACCAACTGGTACATTATGAAAGAATTTTTGCTGATTTGGGTCTGAATGATCAGTAGAAAATGAGATTAGCTTCATGGCTGTAGCAAGGAGCTGCTTTGTTTTGGTGGAACGGGGTGACCGTAGGGGTACCAGAAGAGGAATTGACTTGGGTAGAATTTTAAAGGAGATTCGAGGAAAGGCTTTTGTCTGAAGTATCCAAGTCAGCCTTGCTCAGGAAGTTTATGGAGTTGGAGCAGAGGAAATGTCAGTGTTGGAGTACTCTACTAAATTTGATGAGCTGTCCAGTTATGGATGCGCTACCATTGACACTGTTGTCGAGAGGAATGAGAAGTTTATCCGGGTACTGAGGTCGAAGATTGCTATGGTAACTATGCTACATCTCAGAGATCCATCGAATGTAGTGGTGGAAATCGCTATCCGGAATGAAGAAATGCTTTCTACTTTTGTGAAGGAGAAGTCAGTAGAGACTCAAGGTTCCCAGGGAAAGAAAAGAAGTTCTTTAAGAAGAAGGGAGCTCAGAAGGGCGGATCTTCCAAAAAGGGGAAAGCTGGTATAGTTTGTTACAAGTGTGACAAGAAGGGGCACTATGCTAACGAGTGTCGATCCGATGATGGCAAGGTGGTTGTAGGGAAGAAGAATGTGAAGTGCTTTAACTGTGACCAGGTGGGGCATTATAGGAACATATGTCCATAAGAGGCCAAGGCTAACAAAGTAAAGGAGTTTGCTTTGGAGCCATCTACATCAAGACTAACGGCAGCCGAGAAGGCAAAGTCTATGATGGAAGGTATGCTTTTGATTCATATTATACCAGTAGAGTACTGATTGATATTGGTGCATTACATCCATTTATATCTCGGCATTTGGTAGATAAGTTATGTTTAAAACCATCATACCTTGTTACTTCCTTAAGGATGTTAATCCAATAGGAGGGTACACAACTCTGGGGATGAGATGTGACCATCTAGGTTTGAGTTGCCAAGTTATACTTTTTCCTTTAGTTTGTATGTATTTGATTTCGTGGTTTTTGGGATTATTTTGGGTATGGATTGGTTGAGCAGACACGATGCTAGGATATTTTGCTAGGATAGGAAAATATCATTGAGACACCCTGATAGTAGTGATCGAATAGTATACTCAATTGAGAATACGATTCTAAAAATTTATGCTTTATTGGGTGACATAGAAGTGGAGATGAATTGAATTGTGTCTTAATTGTAAGAGAATTTGCAGATGTTTTTGAGCCGGTTACAGGACTACCATCGAAACGAGCTATTGATTTTCGAATTGATCTTGTACCAGGAGCTGAACCCGTAAGTAAACCACCTAGCAGGATGACACCAACCGAGATGGAGGAGTTAAAGGTGCTACCGCGGTGTTCGTGAAGAAACCAGATGAGTTGATTGTTAAGATTGTGCATCAATTATCGTAAGTTGAATGAAAAGACGATAAAGAATCGATATCCTGTGCCGAGAATTGATGATTTGTTTAATCAGTTGAGTGGAGCCAAAGTATTTTCCTAGTTGCATTTGGCGATAGGGTTCCATCAATTGAGAGTAACGGAGGGCAGTATTCCTTTGATGGCATTTCGAACGAGGTATGGTTCATACGAGTGGTTGGTGATACCATTCTGATTAACTAATGCGTCAACATTCTTTGTGGATTTGATGAACTAGATTTTCTGAGAGCACTTGGATAGGTTTGTGTTGGTGTTCATTGACAACATTTTGATATATTCTAAGAATGAAAGGGATCATGAGATTCATCTTAGAATAGTGCTTGAGATGTTGAGGCAGCATCAACTTAAAGCAAAGTTTTCGAAATGTCATTTCTGGAAGAAAAAAAAGTGAAGTTTCTTGGTCATGTAGTTTCAGAGAAAGGGTAGTCAGTCGATCCAGCCAAGATCGAAGCTATTAACAATTGGAAAAAACCCAAGGTGGTGACCAAGATAAGAAGTTTTCTTAGATTAGCTGGCTATTACCTATGATTTATCAAAGATTTCTTAAGGATAATAATGCCTTTAACTAAGCTAACCAGAAAGAACTTGAAGTTTATTTGGTCTAGTAAATGTGAGGAAGCATTCCTTGAGTTGAGGCATTTGTTGACCAATGCACCCGTGTTAGTAGTTCTAGATGGGAATCAAGATTTGGTAGTTGTACAGATGTGTGTAGAACGGGATTAGGAGTTGTATTAATGTAGAGGGGTAAAGTAATTACCTACGCTTCTCGAGAGCTCAAACCACATGAAGTTAGATATCTGACTTATGATTTGGAGTTAGCAACAATGTTTTTAGCATTGAAGTGTGGAGACACTACCTCTTAGAACAATGACTCGAGTTGTATATGGGCCATAAGTCTTTGAGGTATTTATTCTCTTAAAAAGATTTGAATATGAGACAACAGAGGTGGCTGGATTTTTTAGCAGCTTATGATTTTGGTATTGAGTATACATAGGAAAATGAAATAAAGTTGAAGATGCACTTAGCAGAAAACATTAGAATATGGCATTAGTTATGTTGGCGGAATGGAAGGATCTGGAGGCATTAACTACTTGTAGTGTGCAGTTAAGATCGATTGGTAGTTCTAGTCAAAGTACAGCCAGCTTGACCAATGTTGATCGAAAAGATTGCTTCTAAGCAAAAAGATGATCCATTGTTAGCTGAAAAGTTTAGAAGATTGGAAGGTGGAAGTGAGATCAATAATCTAAAGGATTTTAGTCTTCACTAAAAAGGATAGCTAAGGAAGAAGGGACGGTTATATGTTCCGGATGTTGGAAACCTAAGAGGGAAGTTCTTAGGAAGTGTCATTGATCGAAGTTTATGATTCATCCTGGGGGAACCAATATGTATCAGGATATGAAGAGAAGTTTCTTCTGCGAAGGTATGAAGAGAGATATAGGCTTATGGGTGAAGTAATGTGCAAATTTCCAGTAAGTGAAAGTCGAACCTCAAAAGCCAAGTGGATTGCTTCAGCCTTTGGATATATCAGTTTGGAAATGGCATTCGATATGCATGGATTTTATTGACGGGTTGCCAAGGTCAAATAGAGGAAATGAAAGTATACGGGTTATGGTAGATAGATTGACCAAGAGTGCCTATTTCATTCTTGTTAGGTCTACCAGGACGGCACTTTTATTGGCTAAGTTGTTTATGAAGAATATAGTTAGACTGCATGGGATTCCTAGTAGTATAGTCAGTGACAAGGATGCATTGTTCACTAGTGAATTTCGAAAGAGTCAACATGAGGTATTAGGTACCAAGCTTAAGATGAGTATCACTTATCACCCACGGATGGATGGGTAGACAGAGAGAGTCAATAAGGTGCTCAAAGATTTGTTAAGGGCTTGCGTACTAAATTTTGGTGGGTCGTGGGAAGACCATTTGCACTTGGTTGGGTTTTCCTATAATAATTGCTATCAGGCTAGTATAGGAATGGTGCCTTTCGAAGCTTTGTATGGAAGGCTATGCAAATCACCAGCATGTTGGTTAGAGACCGGAGACAAATTGGTCCTTTGTCCAGATATAATAAGAGAAACCATAGAAAAATTGAATTAATTCGAGGAAGGATGAGAGAAGCTCAGTCTAGACAGAAAAGTTACGTAGATAAAAGGCATAAAGATTTAGAGTTTTCAATTGGAGATTGAGTTTTTAAGAAAGTATCACCGATGAAGGGTGTGATACGTTTTGGAAAGTCAAGGAAATTTGCACCAAGATATGTTGGACCGTTCCCTGTTATAGAGAGGATCGAAAAACTCGTGTACCGAGTAGTTTGGCAAGTATCTATAATGTATTTCATATTTCTCATCTTAGGAATATGTATATGATATAGAGACTAATATTGCTCCGACTGCACTGGAAGATTTAGTAGTAGAACCGAATCTGACTTTTGTGAGACAACCAGTTCGAGTTGTGGCGAGAGATAAGAAGAGATTAAGGATAAAGACAATCAGATTAGTGAAAGTCCAATAGAGTGACAACGAGAAAGACTGTACTTGGGAGACAGAGGACATGATTATGGATACTTATCCTAAGTTGTTATGATGGTATGTTTTATATTTTTTGTATATAGACTTTATAGCTGGTAGGATATACTAGCACTGTTTGCATGTTTGATATGCTTGTTTTGTAGTCCTTACTGAATTTCGAGGATGAAATTATTTAAGGAGGGAAGCCTGTAACACCTCTATTTTTAGTTAAATATTATTCGGAATATTTAATCGGATAGATTAAATAGAATAATGTAAAGGGTTAAGGAGAATGTGAATTAAAGCTTAATAAGGTCGCGCCATACATAATTAATTAAGATTGTTTAAACTTAACATATAAGAGAATATATAAGAGGGGCAATTTAGGAAATAGACCCATCCTTTGCCTTAAACCCTCTTCCTCTCATATCATTCTTACTTTATTCATACAAAAACAATCAAAACAAAAGTATAAAGAGGCCGACCATTAATTAACCTAGGAAGAGAGAAATCAAAGGAGATTCACAAATTCAAGCTTGGGGATTCAAGAGCTAAATAAAATCTCAACTCCAACAATTAATTTAAGGTGAATAGTAAGTGTTTCATTTCTATTTTTGCTTTTTAAATTCGGCTATGGGTAATATCCGAATTAATTTGATAGATTTTGCCAAGATATGGTTGAATATTCGTTGTTTGGATAGAATGATGAATTAAGGGACTTTTATGGAATTATTTAATTGGGTTTTGAGGGTAAAACCTAAGATTTTAATCTTCAAATGCTTTGATTTTCTGATATGTTGTATAAAACATTATTTTAGAGATGGGTTTTTAATTTCATAATTTCCAAATTATATAGATTATTTTATGAATTTCCTAAGGAGGAAATAGCTTAATTTCAGGTTTAATTAGTTATTTAAAATAATTGAATACAGTTTTTGGCTCTAAAATTATTATATGATAAGGAGAAGGATATTCTTTAATTTCTGTGAATTTTCGGGAATTTTCCCAAGTAATTTCAATATATTGTGAATTTATTATGATAGCTAAGCATTTAAAAGGATAATTAGTAAAAAATATTAATTAATTATTAAATATGTTTGGGAACTTCAAAATTTATTGTGGCAGTAATTTCTAAAAAGGATTTGTAAAGAAATTTCTTTATCCGATAGATATTGGACAAGAAATAAGATCTGGTGAAAAGTTTTTGCTTAATGTAGTAATAAAACAATTTTCGTAAGAATTTCGATGATGCCATGCCGCATGTGTCCTCTTCGAGCCTAAAGAAATGCCGCCTCTATGAATATCGACATTGATATTGAGGGAAACATATAATGGCTGCTTTGGTAGCTATGGAATGATTCCATTAATGTCGATGCCGACAGTGTCGGCAACCTATATTTGGCGGCAACGTGTCTTCATGATTCATCTAAGTGTTTTAAAAGCTTAATGTCGACGTCGACGAAATCGCATGTCTTCATCGCTATTTTCAATGATGTCGTACTTAATCACTTTGGTTGCTTTCAAGACTATTGCAGCGATGCCGCTTTATATGACTTCGACCTTATAAAGAAAATAAGAGGCAAAGTAGCCGATGTGGGTCCAATTTAAAGGCTTTATTATGACATTGAGGGTCATAGGGTCGATGTACATCAAGGTCGGTGACCTTATGCTCTAAAGTCGATGCCTCATATCCACGACGTCGCACATATAAATTAAAAATGTTTTAAAGGGACGAAGAGGCTTATCTTTTAAGAGGGTCGATGACCCTATAACCTCGGTGGGGTCGATGACCTTAAAATCTCGGTAGTTAGCCATATAAATTATAAAGGTTTTAAGTTTTTAATAGGTGGATAGCCTATAGTTTATAAAGGTCGACACATCAACTTCGATATTGAATATTATACTTAAAGAATTTTAAGTTTCTCTCTTTGCCCTTAGATAGAGGTCGACATTGTTTTAAAACCGCGTGTGTGTTATGACTAAAGGCAGAGAGCCTTAAACCTCTAAGTCGACATTGTTAATGCCATCGACATTGATCTATACTAAATTATTAATAGGCGGAGAGCCAAAGTTTCCTACTTCGACATCGCCATTGGGGATACAAATGCCATTTTAAATTGTAAACTTCTACATTATCATTGGAGACACCAATGTGGATGAACTTCGACATTGATTTAAATTTGAAAATTGATTAATGGTTGTGAGCCATATGCTTTTATCTTTGACTTTAAACCTTGGGGATGCCATTGTTTAAATTTTAATAAGTTCAACGTTAATCATTGGGGATACCAATGCATATTACCTTAAGATGTTAAAAGGTTAAGGGGTGGTACCCTAACTGGTGACACCAATAGACATAGGTTAAACATGTGGGTAACATGAATTAAATTGCAAGTGACAGGTTCATAGTCATCCTAGGAAAACTATGGGATGTCAGATGGATAGTCTTCATCATGCTACAGATGGATAGTCTTTATGAGAATAATGAAGGGTTCATAGTCATCCTAGGAAAACTATGGAATGTGTGATGGATAGTCCACATCATTTTAAGTTAAATGGAATATGTGTGATGGATAGTCCACATAATTTTAAATAATTAAACTATATGTGATGGGTAGTCAATATGGTAGGGGATGGGTAATCCAGGTAATAATTACATGGGAGATGGATAATCGACATAATTTTGAATATGCTTATATGTGAGATGGGCAGTCCACATAATTACAATATGGGTAGTCAGTTTAAATTGTGACGGGTAGTCATTTGAAATTAAGATGGATAATCTAATGAATTGGGATGAGTAATCCAATATATGTTGCATGATTATAAATGCTATCTTATATGTTCTAACCAATGTGGTTGCAGGAGCACAATATATTATTGTTATGTTTTGGCTAAGATACTAGTGAGGGGAAACCGTTTCTTTCTGTTCCATGGTCTCACTAGATATCTATTTTGGTTGGAGATAGTAGGTTATTGTTCACACCGGAACGTTGCTTGATCTAAAGTTTTTGTATTCCCCTTAAACTCTCGAGTACTCATTTGAGTACGTCGGGAGTAAGCACTTTGAGGTTCCAGTTAGACGATTAAGCTTTCGGAGACGTGCAAGAGACAATCTAGCTATTATGAGCTTTATCTATTTTCGTTGTGTAGTTTGTTTCTATCTATTTGGATGTAATGGCAAAGTTGTATGATTGCCAAGTGTTTGACTCTGATCAACCAAAGAGGCATCTTCATATGTCGCTTTTGGAGTATTTTGTAATAATTATATTTTCTCTGAACGTGGGATTACGAATGGGATTATGTAATGAATATGGAATATCATTTGTGAAATGAGACATGAAAATTTATTATTAAACTATATTGAAATTTTTTCATATTCGTGTGCTTCTGATTATTGATATGATTAACACAGCCGCATTTTGTCATTGAGAATTAATAACTATGGATGGGTATAGCATCCATAACAGTTAGTTTTAGGCCTCAAAATGGGGGATGTTCGGGTCGAGTTAGTTGGAAGAAGTTGAAGTGGAGAGAGTCACTTGTTCACCATGCACCTGCTCGTATTATTGATCAGGGGGCAAGGTGTCTCCGTAATAAATTAATTAGAATAGTTAGAGTCCAGTGTGAAGATGATCCAGCTGATAGTACCTTGGAGCCCGATGAGAAAGTCCGAGTTACCCATCCAGAGCACTTTTCGAGTACATTTATGTTTAAGTTAGAACAATTACTAGTGCACATAGTATCTTGCTCAGTATATTTCGTAGGTAAGTGGGTTTGGATGTTAGGCTTGGTTGTGAACATATTGCTAGGATATGTTTTAGATGATGGTTGCTAATGGAAAATTTTTATTAGTTAGCATTGCATATAAGAGCTGATCATGTTGGCCAATGACACACATCACATTATCCATTTTATTATATTAGTTATGTGCATAATGGTTGTCATATTTTTGCATATGTATCGAATGGTCTCTTATTCGTATAGAATTGCAAATATATGATGTTGCATACATCTTGGATACATTGCAGAAGCACTTGCATTTTAAGAGGTCAACTAGTGCAGCAGACCACCTAATTTTACCTTACATGTATGTTCATATGCATTCCATACCTAAATGTACATTCTACATTAGAAAGTTTGAATTTAAGGACAATTTTTGCAAGTGGTTAGTGGTTGAGTAGATGGTTCTAGATATTGGTTATATGAGCCATTTACATTTTTCCATCCTTAGATGGGGGTGAAATCCTTTTAATAGGGAGAATGTAACACCTTGGAAATTTTAATAATAAACTAAAAATATAAATAAGGGTTAAAATGTAATTTTACATAGAAGGATGATATAGTAAATTTTCAAAAACATTGGAATTAGGCCATGAGACATATTCCATTACTTCTGGAACGCCCTTTATAGTTAGAAAACATATATAACTTGTTAAATTCAATAAAATGGTTGAAATTGGCGAAAAATATAACCAATGACATTTCCGTAATTATTAATTTCAAGTTTAGAGCGGATAACTCTAGTTTTCAACTATAAATAAGAGTCTTACCCTCACTTCTTTTCACTCTAAACCCTAACTGTTGTCTCTCTACTTTGGTACATTCTTACCTCTTTCTTCTTCCTCTTCAAAAACTCTCAATTCTAAACAATTTATATTCTCTTCTCCTACTTTTCTAAACCAAAATCGAAATAAAAAACATTAAATTAAAGGGAAGAGAGAGAATCAAAATCAAAGAGAAAGAGAGAAGGAAAGCCAAACAAATCAAGGCTAGGAAGCCTAGTGTAACATCCCCCTACTTGGAGGCCCAAAACTAACGGGTACGGATGTTGCAGTCGTCCATAGTTATTAATCTTCGGCGACCAAATACGGCGGTGCTAGATATATTGATACACAGATCACAGAAATATGGAAAAAAATTAGCAATTCAAAAACACATTTCCATATTCAAATCAGAACATTACATGTTCATTACATAATCCCAAATTACGTTAACCTTGTTCAGCAAAATATAATTCTTACAATTACGCCAAGAGCGACATATGAAGATGCCCCCTTGGTTGATCAGAGTATATAGTAAGGCTAAAAAATCCGCCTTTATAAACAAATACATAGCGGAAAAAGAAAAATCTAAATAACAATCTGCCTCCTGCACGCCTCCGGAAGCTTTATTCGTCTAAGAAGAGAACCTGAAACCCCTAAACCTCAAACTACTCAAAATCAACTGAGTACCCAAAGTTTAAGGGGAAAACAAAAACTTCGAGTAAGACATAAAGCCTAGAATGAATAATAATCTAACATCTCAATCCTTTTTAGATATCTAGTGAGACCACACCGCTAGCGGAATGGGTTTTCCCATCACTAGTATCCTAAAACCTTTATAAAGCCATATTATGTGTAATTAGGATTTTCAAAATATTATGATAATATGCATACTTGAAAATAATTAGGATTTCCCATTTCTAGTTTATTCTAACACCCTGTCGTAATTAGAGTTTCTATGGTCACTATTAATCTTTTTAGTTTTCATGGGTTTACTAATAACCTTGTTATAACTAATAGACACCCTGTCCTAATCATAGTTTTCATGGGATCACTAAGAACCTACAGGCTCCTTCCAGTTAACTTAATTAATTTATGGGTCCTCCTGAACCTATTAATCCTTCCAATAATTAATCCCCTTATCCTAGTTTTCATGGGTTGACTAGGAACCTATGGACTTATCCAGTAACTCACTTCATATCCTAGTTTTCATGGGTTGACCAGGAACCTACTAATACTTCCATTAGCCACTTTCTTATCCTAGTTTTCATGGGTTTACTAGGAACCTATTGACTGATGTTAATTCTTAATTCGGATATAGTTTTCATGGGTTTACTACAAACCAATTAGCCCCTGCCAACTATCCTTAATACATAGTTTTCATGGGTTAACTATGAACCTGTTGGTTTCCTCCAATAACTACTTAATCACAGTTTCCATGGGTTTACTATGAACCTTTTGGGTTATACCAATAACTACTTTATCATAGTTTTCATGGGTTTACTATAAACCTTTTGGTTACCTCCAATAATTACAAAGTTTAGGCATCCTATATTTATGGTCACCCTGACTCCTTGGATGCAATTCTACTCCTTTAAGCAATTTATATTCACTATTGAGTTAACCTAGCTGGTTCTTCTACCCCTTTTTCCCCAAAATACAGTTACGGGTCAATATGTGAATATGTTCCTATTTGAAGAAGCAAAACAACAATTTAACAATACCACTCCTGTGGGTTTAAGGTCCTTGAAATATATTACATAAAACATAGTTAACACCTTTAACATATATTTTTATCAAGGCAAATTCTTCTTCAAAATTACATACTTAAAGCCGTTACAAAACTCCTTTAAATAAGCCGTGGTTTTCCTTAAAAATTTAGAGTTATGGGTTTTAAAACCTTTCGACAATGTCGAAAGCTACTATTTTCAACCCCTTAGAAGGATTTCAATCATATCTTTTTTAAAATAATAGGCTCCAGCCCTCTTTCTACTTTAAAACACTTCTTTCCAAACCCTTCGACCCTATTGGAACTCAAACCTTTGGCAAGTTTTGGAAAACCATTCGAAACCATTAAAACGCAAACCTTTCGAAAGCAATGGAAATAAACCTTTCGAAAACTCACTGGGTTCAATTTAAAACATATGGAAAACCTTCTTTGAAAACCTTTCGACTTTATTAGAGGCAACCTTTCGACCTTGTCAAAAGATCTGCTTTGAAAGATTTAAAACATATCATTTAAAACAATAGGCCTTTGCCTTTTAAAACAACTCCTTCGAAAGCTTTGGGTTATACTTCAATTATAAAACAAGGTAAATCATCTAATTCGAAAGCTTTGATACCTTTCGAAAGAATTGGAGAAGCGGCTGGCTTTAAAACAAGTAAACCTTTCGACTTTATCAAAGCAACGACTTTGAAAGGTTGGAAAAAGCGGCAATAACCTTTCGACTGTGTCGGAAGGTTCAAAACAAAACAATGATAAAGCGGCAGTAACATTTCAACCGTGTCGAAAGGTTTAAAACCTTTATTTTAAATAATTGACCTGGTCGAAAGCAACCAAGTCGAAAGCTCCTTTTTGAAAGCAAGCATGTGTAAGCTAAACAAACATACCCCAACCTCTTTAGAAACCAACCTTTCGAATAAGAACCCTTCAACCTTGTCCAATTCATTATGTACCAAGCAACTTGATACCATATGCATTGGTTTGACTTTGTTGAAAACTTTGTACCTTTCGACCTTGTCGGAAGGTCTGGGTCTTAAGGTTTGATGCCTAAAATGGCCGAAACATGCTAAAAGCATGATTTTCTTGTTTTTAACTTAAAAAGATAATTTTTCAACTAACCTGCCATTATTTGTCAAATTCTCATTGGTTGATAATTACTTTTCAGAAAAGTTCTACCACTAATTTCATAATTAAATAATAATTTTATTTTATAAAATGCTCCTTCTCCTTAATTAAATATATAAAACATTTAAGTTCCATACCTTAAATAATTTTATATATTTATCAAATCACTTAGGAAAAATCTAGAAAAATTCCAGAAAATCTATTTTAATATATTTTACAACATATAAAATTTCAAACCCAAGTAATTATTATTTTAGCCGTAAATAATTTATAACCCAATAAATCATTTTCTTCACTAGAAAATTAATATAAAATCCACATAAATTCAAAAAATTATGGAAATTGAAACTCATCTCTAAAATCATGTTTTCGATAACATAAAATTTTCCCATGGCATTTAAAAAATCATTTCATCTCGGTTTTACCCTAAAACTGTGTATATCTCCTTTTAAACAACCTTGTTAATCCATTTAAATCATAAATCTAGCATATCATCATTCAATATATCATAAAAACAGATTTACACTAAAATCCAAAACCATATGATCATAAAACTAAAAATGTAGATGTAGAAATTATTATTCACCTTAGATTAGATAAGGAAATTGAAATTTGGTTGAGATCGATTCGTTCTAACTTGAATCCTAAGCTTTAAGTTGATTTTCTCTTCTTTCTTCCAAATGGTTGGCCTTACTTCCTTACAGTTATAAATTTTTGTTTTGATAAAATGAATGTGTATGACTAACTAGCAAACATAGCAATCATTTGTAACATCTCCTAACAACTATACTAGCCTATTTGTCTAGCAACCAGTCTATATAAATCTACTGTAGACATACCATCAAAGCAGATCAGGATAAGCCTCTTGAATCATGTCCTCTATCTCCCAAGTATAGTCTTTCTTATTGCCGCTCCACTGAACTTTCACCAACTTGACTGTCTTGGTCCTCAACCTCTTCTCATCTCTTGCTACAATCCGAACTGGTTGTCTAACAAAAGTCAAATTTGGCCCTACTACCAAATCCTCGAACTCTGTCTGAGGAATAGTAGCCTCTGGATCATGCACATACTTACGAAGATGTGACACATGGAACACATTATGGACACCTGCCAAACTGCTCGGCAACTCTACTTTGTATGCAAGCTTTCCAATCCTTTTTAAAACCTGGAATGGTCCAACGTACCTCGGAGCTAACTTTTCCGACTTTCCAAATCATACCACAGCCTTCATTGGTGATACTTTAATGAAAACCCTGTCTCCCACTGAGAACCTAGTTCTTTACGCCTCTTATCTGCGTAACTCTTCTACTGGGATTGAGCTTCCTTCATTCGTCCTCGGATTAGCTCAATCTTTACTAACGCCTCTCTAACCAAATTCGGACCTAAGACCAATCTGTCTCTAGTCTCTAACCAACATGCTGGTGATTTGCATGGCCTTCCATACAAAGCTTCAAAAGGCTCCATTCCTATACTAGTCTGATAACTATTATTATAGGAAAACTCAATCAAATGTAGGTGATCTTCCCAAGATCCACCAAAGTCTAACACACAAGCTCTCAATAAATCCTCGAGTACCTTGTTGACCCACTCTGTCTGCCCATCCGTCTGTAGGTAACAAGCTGTACTCATCTTCAGCTTGGTACCTAACTCCTTTAGTAGACTCCTCCAAAATTCGCTAGTGAATAATGCATCTCTGTCACTGACTATGCTACTAGGAATCCCATGAAGTCTAACTATGTTCTCCATAAACAACTTAGCCAAAATAGGTGTCGTCCTTGTTGACTTTACCGAAATGAAATGGGCACTCTTGGTCAGCCTGTCCACAATAACCCATATGCTTTCATTTCCTCTCCTTGACCTTGGTAACCCATCTATGAAATCCATTGACATCGAATCACATTTCCAAACTGAAATATCTAGAGGCTGAAGTAACCCACTCGGCTTCTGATGTTCAGCTTTAACTTGTTGACAGTTTACACACTGCTTAACCCATAAGCCGACATCCCTCTTCATGCTTTCCCAATAGAAGCTCCTCTTCATGTCTTGATACATCTTGGTTCCTCCAAGATGAATTGTAAACTTTGAACGATGACATCCCTCTGGAACTTATCTCCTTAAGCTCTCTACATCTGGGACACATAACCGTCCCTTCTTTCTCAGCCATCCTCTTTGGTCAAGACTAAAATCTTTTAGGTCATCAATCTTTGATCCGACCTCAAGCCTTCTAATTCTTTCATCCAAAAATGGATCTTCTCTTTGCTTAGAAGTTATCCTCTCGATCAGCACTAGTCGAACTTCTAAACAAGACACATGGCAGTACCTCCACTAGAATTAGCAGTCGATCTTAACTCCACACCACAATTGGCAAAAGCTTCTAGATCCTTCCCTTCTGCCAACATCGCCAACACCACGTTCTGATGTTTTCTATTGAGAGCATCTGCTACCTTATTTCCTTTCCTAGGAGTATACTCTATGCCGAAATCAAAAGCAGCCAAAAACTCCAGCCATCTCTACTGCCTCATATTCAACTCCTTTTGAGAGAATAAATAATTAAATAAATTATGATCGGTATACAACTCAAATCTCTCTCCCAAAAGATAATGCCTCCAATCTTCAAGGCAGAAATCACCGCCGCCAACTCCAAGTCATGAGTAGGATATCTAACTTTGTGCGATCTAAGCTGCCTAGATACATAAGCAATAACTTTGCCCATTTGCATCAATAATGATCCCAATCCAGTACCACATGCATTAGTGTATACTACCAATCCTTGGTTACCATCTGAGACTACTAACACTGGAGCATTGGTCAACAAATGCGTTAACTTAAGGAATGCTTCCTCACATTTGTCGGACCAAACAAACTTCACGTCCTTCTTGGTCAACTTAGTCAAAGGAGCCGCTATCCACGAGAAATCCTTGTTGAATCTCCGGTTATAGCCAGCAAGTCTAAGAAAACTTTTGATCTCGGTCATCATTTCTGGTCTCTTCCACTTGTTCACAGCTTCGATCTTTTCAAGATCGACTGACAATCCTTTCTCTGAAACCACATGACCAAGAAACTTAACCTCTTTCTTCCAAAAATGACACTTGGAAAACTTCTCCTTCAGCTTATTCTACCTAAGCGTCTCCAACACCACTCTAAGATAAATCTAATGCTCCCTTTCATCTTTAGAGTACACTGAAATGTCATCTATAAATACTAACACGAACCTATCCAAGTGCTCTCGGAAAACCCGGTTTATCAAATCAACAAAGAAAGCGAGCGCATTTGTCAATCCAAATGGCATCACCAACCACTCATACGAACCATACCTAGTCCGAAATGCCGTCAAAGGAATGGTATCCTCCTCCACTCGCAGCTGATGGAACCCCATCACCAAGTCCAATTGGGAAAACACACTAGCTCCACTCAACTGATCAAATAAGTCATTAATTCTCGGCAAAGGATACTTATTCTTGATCTTCCTCTCTTTTAACTTACGATAGTCGATGCACATCCTTAATGACCCATTTGGTTTCTTCACAAACACCGCAGCTGCTCCCTAAGGCGAACTGCTTGGTCTAATAAAATTCCTTTCCTCAAGGTCTATTAACCGCACCTTCAATTCCTTCATCTCTGTCGGTGTCATTCTGCTAGGTGATCTACTAACAGGTTCAACTCCCGGCACAAGGTCTATTTGAAACTCAACAGCTTGTTTCGGGGGTAATCCAGTAACCTGGCTCAAATACATTTACAAATTCTCTCGCCACATGAACCTGACTAAGCTCATCTCCAACCTCTATGGCACTTAACAAAGCACAAACACTCTTACTGGATTCTCCATTGAGAAGATGATTCGGTTATGACTATATGGCTGCCTCAATGATATTTCTTGATCCTGGCAAAATATCCTAGCCTCATACTTACCCAACCAATCCATACCCAAAATGATCCCGAAATCTACGAAATCAAAAACATACAAACTACATGCAAACTTATGACCTAACAAATCAAGTTCTAACTAGTCACATCTCATCCCAAGAGTTGCATACCCTCCTATTGGATTCGCAACCCTTAAGGAAGTAACAAGGTATGTGGGTTCTATACATAACCTACCAACCAAATACTGTGATATAAATGATTGTGATGCACCGGTATCAAAAAGTACTCTTACCAGTATACTCTGTATTAAAAGCGTACCTTCCATCACAGTCTTCCCTTTCTCTGCTGCAGTAGGTATAGAAGAAGATGGTGGTCCAATAGCAAACACCTTCCCTCGGTCCACTCTGACTGGCTCGGGACACTGGTTCTTATAATGCCCAACTTGGTCACAGTTGAAGCATTTCACATTCTTCTTCTCTGCAAGCTTCTTTCCTTTACTAGTTCTGCACTCGTGGGCATAATGGCCCTTCTTATCACACTTATAACACACCAAATTAGCCTTTGCCTTTTTAGCGGCCTTCCCTTTTTAGGCTCCTTTCTTCTTAAAGAATTTCCTTTTCCTTCCCTGAGAACCCTGGGACTCAACTGGCTTCTCCCTAGCTGAAACAGCAAGCATTTCCTCATGGCGGACGGTCATCTCCACCATCACATGATGAGGTTCTCTAATATGAGTCATAGCCATCCTGCCTAGCTCTAGCATCAAACCTCTAATGAATCTCTCATTCCTTCTGACATCAATGTTAACCAAAGCATAACCATATCGAGATGGCTCATCAAACTTACCAGCATACTCGATTACAGACATCTGTCCTTGGACAAGATCCATGAACTTCCTCATCAATGCCAACTTGGCAACCTCAACAAGAACCTTTGCTCAAACCTCCTTCTGAAGTCAGCCCAGATCAACTCTTCCTCCGGCACTCCTACCGTCACACCGTTCCACCAATGAAGCGCTAACCCTTGCAAATGTCTAGAGGCTAGCCTTCTCTTCTCTCCGTCATTCAAGACTAAATCTGTAAAGATCCTTTCATAGTTTAACAATCAGTTCTCAACTTCAACAGCATCTTCCATTGCAGCAAACGGCTTTCCTCCCAGACCGATAGAGTCTCTACTCAGCTTAGCATAATTATAACTAGCTGGAACTACAAGATTAGCTCCTCCCACATTACCAGTAGCTCCCACTTACAAAAGATTAGCCAACAACTGATACACCATCCCCGCATCTACTGGCGGATTTCCAGCACCTACATTGGCCTCGGCATTTTGATTAGCATTAGCATGTCGACCTTGGTTTCTCCGAGTATTAGGTCGAACGTTTCCATCAGTAGTGGTGCTTTCTCCACCAAGATTCCCTCTTTTGTTTCCTGCCTCCATATCCTCTTTCTCGTATATCTGCATACGAGCCTTAGTAAGATACAGAAGAACGGTCTAAGAGAAAGGGGAATACATACTTAGATATATACCTATATATCAAATACAAGTACGTTAATATAGCGTTAACCCAAACCCCAATCATATTTATAGATTTATTGGATTATATTTGAAAAAGCTTTTAGGTTTTACTTTTATTTTAAAGTTTCATAAACCTATGCTCTGATACAAACTTGTAAAATACCCTTACTTGGAGGCCCAAAACTAACGGCTACGGATGCCGCAGTCATCCGTAGTTATTAATCTTCGATGACCAAATACGGCGGTGCTGGATATATTGATACACAGATCACAGAAATATGGAAAAATTTAGCAATTTAAAAACACATTCCATATTCAAATCAAAACATTACATGTTCATTACATAATCCCAAGTTACATTAACCACGTTCAGCAAAATATAATTATTACAATTACGCCTAGAGTGACATATGAAGATGCCCCCTTGGTTGATTAGAGTATAGTAAGGCTAATAAATCTGCCTTTACAAACAAATACATAGCGGAAAACAAAAACTCTAAATAACTATCTGCCTCATGCACGCCTCCAGAAGCTTTATTCGTCTAAGAAGAGAACCTGAAAACCCAAAACCTCAAACTACTCAAAATCAATTGAATAATAATCTAACATCTCAATCCTTTTTAGATATCTAGTGAGACCATATCACTTAGCGGAACGGTTTTTCCCCTCACTAGTATCCTAAAACCATATACTATGCTCCTGCATCCATAATGGTTAAAACTTACATTTTCAAAATATTATGATGATATGCATACTTAAAAATAATTAGGATTTCCCATTCCTAGTTTAGTCTGACATCCTGTCATAATTATAGTTTCTAGGGTCACTATTAACCTTTTTAGTTTTCATGGGTTTATTAATAACCTTGCTATAACTAATAGACACCCTGTCCTAATCATAGTTTTTATGGGATCACTAAGAACCTATACGCGCCTACCAGTTAACTTAATTAATTCATGGGTCCTCCTGAACCTATTAGTCCTTCCTCTAAGTCGAAAGCTTTGATACCTTTCGAAAGCATTGGAGAAGCGGCTGGTTTTAAAGCAAGTAAACCTTTCGACTTTGTCAATGCAACGACTTTGAAAGGTTGGAAAAAGCGGCAATAACCTTTCGACTGTGTCGGAAGGTTCAAAACAAAACAATGATAAAGCGGCAGTAACCTTTCGACTGTGTCGAAAGTTTTATAACCTTTATTTTAAATAATCGATGTAGTCGAAAGCAACCAAGTCGAAAGCTCCTTTTCGAAAGCAAGCAGGTGTAAGCTTTTAATTTAAAAAACAAACATACCCCAACCTCTTTAGCAACCAACCTTTCGACTAAGAACCCTTCGACCTTGTCCAATTCATTACGTACCAAGCAACTTGATACCATATGCATTGGTTTGACTTCGTCGAAAGATTGTACCTTTCGACATTATCGAAAGGTCTGGGTCGGAAGGTTTGATGCTTAAAATGGCTGAAACATGCTAACAGCATGATTTTCTTGTTTTTAACTTAAAACGATAACTTTTCAACTAACCTGCCATTATTTGTCAACTTCTCATTGATTGATAATTACTTTTTCAGAAAAGTGCTGCCACTAATTTCAGAATTAAATAATAATTTTGTAGGATTGTTTTCACCCCACAGAGGGATGAATAGGGTCTATTAAATATTAATACGGAAATAAAAATAAAAACAGAAAGTAATGCAGTAAAGATCACACATAGTTTTACCTTGCTTCAGCAAAAACCTGCCTATGTGCTGCTCCTAAGGTTTCTACTAGAAATTAAGTAATCAGTCTCTTACAAAACACATAAACTCACGATACCAGCTAACTCGATTAACCTAACTCTAAGCTCAAAACCCTGCCACTACTTAGCCACTGAGTTGCGAACTCTCAAACTACGCCCTGTAGTTTGTACCTAGTTACACAATTAGAAATTTACCAAATTTCAAGAGAGAAAATTACAAATAAAAACTAAAAACAGAAGAAAAAAAAACCCTAATTTTTCATAATTGAAGCCCAAAAAAATACGATCGGCCCAAGTACTAAATAATTAAAATGAATATTGTCTCCCCTTATTTTAGTTTGAGAAATTCTTCGGCCAATTCCTTTTGTCCTTCTTCTGAAATTAGGGTTCCTTCAGGATTGGAGCCGCTACTTGGAGATAGCAATTCGAATGGTTTGCTGTATGCTTTTGTTTCTCAAGCTTCGTTGCTTCTTCGATCGTTGTAATTCGTTGCTCCAGAAGGGTTGAGTTCGACTACGGTATGTTTTGTCTCTTGAATGCTTTCGTAGATTATTTTCGAACTCTTGGTTTTTTTGTCGATGATGAATTGGGCATTTATAGGGATCGAAACCTTATAATTTTGTTTCGTATATTTTGGTTTGAATTCTTCAATTACTTTGCTCGGCCATTCGATTCTTGCTTGAACGATTGTGATGATTCTGACTTGTTCATTAGTTGATATATTCGAATATGTTTGAATCTGATCCGTTCTTTGTTCCTACAACTTATTCATCGGTTGCTTACAGTTTTACATTTGAATTTGAGATAATCTTGACTTCCTAAAGTCTGACTTATTCATCTTCGACCTTTTCTACTCCTTGACTTTGATCGAACTGCTACTAATAGTTACCGAATTTTTGAACACTTCAATGGTATTTTTTGTTTGGCAATTTATTTGATCTCGACTTGGAGTTTTGGATGTCAGTTGCTCGAGTTTAATATGTTGTCTTCATGTATATACATACATATATGTATGTATATATGTGTGTGATCTAATGCTAGACTTTGTACATGTGCACTTGCATTCTCTGGCCTCAATTATGTGTGTTCATGCCTTGAAGTCTCCTCCATTTCATGTTTATAGAACTGGTGCGCCACTTTTTACATATGCACTGCCCTGGTCTGGTTGCAGCCCTTTTGTTCATGCTTGAAAGCTTGCATATTGAATGCTTGAATGCATATCCATATTCATATTTACTGACCATTGCTGTGTTGTTGTGATTTGAAGTCTAGTTCAGTTTCATGTTGATTTGCTTTGCATTTGTAGTCTGGTTCAATTTGAAGTCTTGTTGCACTTGAAGTCTGGTCTGTTCTTGCCTTTGTCCTTTGTACATGTCTGGTGGTCTACACTGATTTTCTGGCCATAAATTATTTTTTTTGTTCGAGTCATTTCATTGATCTAGTCTTGTTACACTTGCATTGCTTCGAGTTAAATTGCCCCAGTGCCATGTGCATACTTGCTGTCATTTTGCACTTGGTTGGTCTGCACTATGCGTGTTAGACTTACTGGCTTGATTGTTATTCTTGTTTTGTAGTGCTTGTTGCTGGGTTGAGTATGTTTGTGTGTCACCATGTAAATACATACAAACATTTATGTATATATGTGTGTGATTGTTGTGCCTATGCTCTGTCTACTTCGAGTGCTTGCTTCCTGACTTTGCTGTATGCTTTGATTTTCATGTGTACATTTTGTTGAGCTGCAGTCATGTTGGTTGTTTTTGCTTTTGCACTTGATTTGAATCCAGTCTAGGCTTGGGTTTGACCTTGTGCTCACTTGTCCCTTCAATTTTAACAAGCAAGTGTATTTCGGTGTGCACGACCTTGTGGCATGGACAGTGATACACAGTGCATGTCACAAGTTGTTTGTGTAAGATGAATTAAAAGAAATGATGAAGAACAACCCAAATAATTGAGGCAAACAATATTTTCGAAACACACACTTCAATGTGCATTGCAAAATATTTCTTTTTCAATTTTACTGCATCAATGTTTATTTTGCAAATAGTTCAGATGCTGGATACAGGCTGGAACAAAGTTGAGGATCAAAATACGAGTGAAGAGTGAATATGTAGTGAGGTGAAATATGTATGTAAAATAGTGAAGTGAAAATTGTGTTGTAATTGAAGTTGTATTGAAAATGTGTAAATGTAGTGAGAGCTCAAATTTGTACTATTTGAATTTGTAATAAAATATTTGTTCGAATAAAATATTCATTTAAATATAAATTTTGAGTTATTTATTTTATTCAACAAATATTTATTTAATTATGTGGAAAAATAGTACAATGACAAATACATTTAAACGAACATATATATATATATGTTTATTATCATCAAACAAAAATCATTGGCTATTGTATTCTACAATCTCCCCCTTTTGATGATAACAAACATATATTAAGATTTTGACTCTATTAAATGTGTTTGGTCTTAATGAATTCTATTAGCGCCCCCCCCCCCATTTGAATACTCCCCCTACAACAAAACTCCCCCTTCACATATGCATGAAAATAAAAAATATGCAAATGAAAAACAAATAAAAAATGCAATGAACCTAGATGAGAATATGCAAATAAAAAATTTGAACTTATTTGCCAAAATCTTAACTTATCTCCCCCTTTTGTTATCAACAAAAGAGTAATGGTGTTAGATAAGAGTTACGAAGTGATAAACATTAATACAACATTAATACCTAATCGAGTATACATATTAAATTTCAAGAAAAAATCAAACAAAAATCATAAATACGTTGTTAGGCGCATATTCCATTTTAGAGTGATAGGGGTGATGTTGGCATAGAAAACCATATAGTCGTGTCCATTTGTGGTATATTTATGACAGGAATTTTTTTAAAATACTTACTAACCATGCATAACCGTTACGACTTTTAAATGAGATTAGTAGTATTCTTATTTTTTTTAAAAATGAATTTCAAGCATCTTCTAACCATGCATAATCGTGAGGACTTTTAAATGGGGTTAGAATCAACTCGCCTATTTCATCCAATTTTAATATGTGTTCCATACATGCATAACCGTGAGGACTTTTAAATGAGCATGAAAGCACATAATCAGAGATTTCAAGTAGTTCACCCATGCATAACCGTGAGGACTTTTAAATGAGAGTGAGTACTTTTGGATGATTTTATTGCTAATTAATTATGAATAATTTCATGTTTAAATACCACATTTTGACATACTATATTGGATTTTGATGAGTGATTGTCGTAAAAATATGATAGAACCAGAGATAGTCATGGAATTTTTACCAACCAAAGTTATTGCAAATTTTGTTTACATTTTTTAAAGAAATTTTCTAAATATACTCTCTCAAGACATAATGTACGATCAAGATCAACACTCGTCACTTATTTCAGTCACCATTTATCTTTTCGATAATCAATGGGGAGTCATATTAGTTAACATAGGCATTTAAGATCAAATAAAAAAATATAAAATCACATTTCTAAAATGCCTAAACTGAGACGAAGTCGACAAAAACTATTTTCTGGAAGGGGTTTTGTAAAAGTGGAAATTAGGGAGACATCCCTATCATACTTTCATATTATAAAGCGGGTCCCTGTTAAAGTTTCATTGTAAAGCAGGTCCCTGTTTTTTGGAAACGAAGAAAAATTATTGCTGAAATGTCAGCAACTTTTATAAATAAGTGCTGATATTTCAGCAACTATCTGTGTCAAAGTTTTAATGTAAAAACAAAGAAAAATTATTGCTGAAATGTCAGCAACTTTTATAAATAAGTGCTGATATTTCAGCAACTTTCATAAACTGTGTTCACAGTGTATATAAATGTTGCTGAAATATCAGCAACTTTTATAAATAAGTGTTGATATTTCAGCAACTTTCATAGACTATGTTCACAGTGTACAGAAATGTTGCGGAAATGTCAGCAACTTTTATGAAATGTTGCATCATGCTCTGCAATAATCGTGAATAAAAAACAGGGACCTAATTTAAGCTGAAATTTAGTGAAGGACTTTTCGTGAATTTTGAAACTTAATAAGGACCTGTGCCAAAAGTACCCTTTGTAAAAATGTCTGCCAATTGAGAATCTGTTGAAATGAAGTTTATGCAAATATTTTCTTTGGAATTGTGATCTCTAATGAAATGATGTCTAACATCTATATGCTTGGTGCGAGAATGATGTACAGGATAATTTGTGAGATCAATTGCACTTTTGCTATCACACATAAGTGGAACTCGTTTAAAATTTAGACCATAGTCTTGCAAAGTTTGTATCACCGATAAAATTTGAGCTGAGCAACCGCTTAGAGCAATATACTATGCCACAGTGGTAGATAATGCAATACAATTTTGTTTTCGACTTGACCATGCAACTAACGAATGTTCCAACACGTTCCAGTGGTACTTTTTCTATCAACTAGACTTCCAGCATAGTCTGCATCTGAATATCCTTTTAACTCAAAGTTATCATTAGTTGGATACCATAGACCAAAACGTAGGGTGTGCAATAGATACCTTATAATCCTTTTTACAGCTTTTAAATGGGATTCTTTTGGATTTGATTGAAATCGTGCACATAAACAAACAGAGAACATAATGTCTGGTCTAGAAGCAGTAAGATAAAGAAGTGATCCAATCATACCTCGATATTTATTTTGATCAACTACTTTACCTTTTTCATCCTTGTTAGGTTTAATTTTTGTGCTCATGGGAGTTTTTGCAGGTTTAGCATCTTTTAATCCAAATTTGTTGACAAGCTCTCTGATATATTTTGTTTGAGAGATGAATGTACCTTTTTCGCTTTGTTTGATTTGAAATCCCAAAAAGAATTTTAACTCTCCTACCAAGCTCATTTCAAACTTTTCCTGCATGACTTTTTCAAATTTCTCATACAAAAGGTTGTTAGTGGCACCATAAATAATGTCATCAACATATACTTGAACAATCAAAAGATCATCATTTTCGTGCAATAGAAACAATGTGGTGTCTACACAGCCCTTTATGAACCCATTTTCAAGGTGATAAGTGCTAAGACATTCATACCAAGGCCTAGGGGCTTGTTTTAATCCATATAGTCCTTTTTAAGTTTATATACATGGTTAGGGTATTCTTGACTTTCAAATCCTTCGAGTTTACATCCTCTTTCAAAATTCCATTAAGAAAAGCACTTCTAATATCTTTTTGTCTTAGTTTAAATCCTTTATAACAAGCAAAAGCTAACAATATTCTAATGGATTCTAGTCTTGCTACTGGTGCAAAAGTTTCATCAAAATCAATTCCTTCAATTTGATTATAGCCTTTAGCAACTAACCTAGCTTTGTTCACAATCACATTTTTAGATTCATCAAATTTATTTTTAAAAATCCATTTGGTTCCTACAACTAGATAATTATTATATCTAGGTGCTATAATCCAAACATCATTTCGTTCAAATTGATTTAGCTCTTCTTGCATAGCCATAAACCAACTCTCATCATTAAGAGCTGCATCTATGACTTTGGGTTCAATTTCTGAAATAAATCCACTGTATAGATACAAATCACATAAATTTCTAAAAGAGGAACGAGTTTGAATACCTACGGTAGGATTACCTATTACCAATTCTGGAGGATGATCTGCTTTGAATTTCAATCTCTCTAGTTCCAGATTTCTTAGGACTTCTTCCGCGGTTGCAGTTTCTTTTGGATTTTCACTTTCATCTTTTTCGTTCTCCTCTTCGACATTGCTTTTGATTGTTTCCTTACTTTGATCATCAACGCCTTCATCAAATTTCACATTGATTGACTCGACGATTGTTCTCATCCTTTTGTTGTATGCTCTATAAGCTTTGCTTCTGGAAGAGTATCCCATGAACATGCCTTCGTCAACTTTTGGCTCAGAGTTTCCCAGTTGATCACCTGTATTGAGAATAAAACAAAGACAGCCAAAATTTTTGAAATATGCAATGTTTCGCTTTTTGTTGAACCATAGTTCATATGGTGTTTTCTTAAGAATCAGCCTAATCATGACTCTATTCATTACATAAAAGCTGTATTTACTGCCTCTGCCCAAAAGGACAAGGGTAGTTCATACTCATTTATCATAGATCTAGCCAATTCTTATATGGTTCGATTCTTTCTCTCGACTACTCCATTTTTCTATGGAGTAGGTGAGGCAGAGAATTCATGTTTATGTCCATTTTCATTACAAAAATTTTCAAATTCATAATTTTTAAATTCTCCACCATGATCACTTCTTAGCGAAATAATAGAAACTCCTTTTTCATTTTGAACTAATTTTGTGAATTTAGTGAAGTATGAGAAAGTTTCTGATTTTTTAGCTAAGGAGTATACCCACGTGTATCTAGAGTAATCATCGACCAATGCATAACAATATCTCTTACCACCTAAACTTGCAATATCATTAGGTCCAAACAGATCCATATGAACTAGTTCAAGAACTCTAGAAGTACTTACAGTGTTCTTGGCATGAAAAAATGATTTTTTAAATTTTCGCATAGTACATGCTTTACATAGAGTTTCTGTTTTGAAATCATGAGATGGTAAACCTCTTACCAAATCTTTTCCTTTTAATTTGTTTAACAGATTCATGCTAGCATGTCCTAATTGTCTATTCCATAAATTTACTTCTTCATCCTTAGCTACCAAACATTTTGAAAGAGTGAGATCATCAAAAGATAGAGAGTATATATTACCTTTCCTCTTACCTGAAAATAATGTTCCTTTTGATGATTGGTCAACAATTTTGCACAAATCAGAATCAAAAACAACATTCATTCCCTTATCACATAACTGGCTGATTGAAATCAGATTATGGTGCAGATTTTCAACATATAATACATCGTTTAAGGTAAATCTATCATTACCTACTTTACCTTTACTGATAATTTTACATTTATCATTGTTTCCCATTGTGAATCTGCCACCTTTGTACTTCTCTAGGCTAAGGAACTTTGATTTGTCGCCCATCATATGCCTGGAACAGCCAGAATCCAGGTACCACTCTTGTTGTTCCTTAGCTTGCAACACACCTACACGATAAAAGAGTTTAGTGACCTATTTGTTTTTATAGGTCCATGATTGTTAGTGACAAACAAATTTGAAAAACAAGTTTGTGTAGAACCAAGACAGTCTATGTTTGTTCCTTTTGGCACCCAGATTTGTTTGATTTTAAGTAATTTTACATTCGTGCCTTTAAGAACCCAAATTGTTATGGTTTTCGTGTGTTTGGGTCTATACCAGCAGTTGTTTTGATTATGTCCAATTTTTTCATAAATCGTGCACTTGGAGTTGACATGATTAGTTTCACTTTTACCTTTTTCAGATTGAGTATACCCAAGTCCTTGTCTAATGGTATTAACAGTTTGTTTCCCTAATAGCATATTTAGTGATCTTTCTCCTTTGGATAATTTTCCTAAAGTTGTAGACAATTGTTGGACTTGTGACTTGAGAGATTAATTTTCATTCAATAACAAAGTGCACTTTTAAATAGAATTTTCTCTCCTGGTATTTTCACTTTCTTTCAAAATCAGAATTTCATTTTCAAGCGATTTAATTCTAGTTTCTGATATTTTTATTTCCTCTTCTAATGATGGACACTTATCACACTTAGGGCTCTTTTTTCTATAGTATTGAACCATTTGATCAAGCTCTTGATTTAGTTCTACCAAAGTATCATTTTGTGATTCAATTTTAGCGTACTTCTCCCTAAGTCTTTCAAAAAAGCCATTTACTTCATGAAAATATATAAGTAATTGTGAGTGAGTAAGATTTGATACCTCGTTGGGCTCATCATCATCGTTGTCACTTGATTCTCCTAAACGACACCGATTTTCTCTTTCACTCTCACTACTAGTGCTTTTATCATCATTTTCATCACTTTCATCCCAAGTTGCTGCAAAACTTCTCCTTTCGGTTTCTTTACTTTGCTGACTTGATTTTGAGGACAATTTGGCTTGATATGACCAGGTTTATTGCACTTGTGACAAATTGCCTCCTGCTTTTCTGAGTTGTCTAGAACTTTGATGATTCTGCTCTTTAGTTGTTGATTTAGGGTTGGATTTCCATATTTGTGGTTCTACCTTTTTAATCTCTTTATTATCAGTGCCAGTTCAACTGCTCCTTCATCGTCATCATCTTCACTTTCCATCGTTCCTTTGAGAGTTATTGATTTCTTCTTTCGCGTATCTCCTCCTTCACGTTCTTCCTTGAATTTGATTTCTAGCTCATAAGTGGTGAGGTTTCCGATGAGTTCTTCAACTTTAACTTGTTTTAGATCCTTTGATTCTAGAATGGCAGTCACCTTTGCTTCAAAATTTCATGGAAGAATTCTGAGGATCTTTCGGATTATTTCCAATTATGTGTATGGTCTTCCTAGGGATTTTGATTTGTATAAAGATTAGAAAGTCGTCCATACATTTCTTTGACACTTTCATCCTTTGCCATTGTGAAGTTCTCGTACTCGCTACTAAACATGGCAAGGCGAGATACTTTGACCTAGGAGGTTCCTTCACGAGTCACTTCAAGCGTGTGCCAAATTTCCTGTGCAGTTAGACAATGTGAGACTCGGTTAAATTCAATTTAATCTAATGAGAAAATAATAGAATTCATAGCTTTAGCATTAGCAGTTTGCAGTTTATTTTCAAGATCTGTCCATTGATCCGTAGGTTTATCAACTTCTTGATTATCTACCATTACTGTTGGTGTGTTATATCCCATTTCAACAATATTCCATGCATCTATGGTTTTCAAAAAAAATTCATTCTAGTTTTCCAATATGCATATTCACTATTGAACATGGGTGGTCTAGCTATGGACTGATCTTCAGCAAAAGCATTATTAAAAGAAGCCATTGAAAGAAAAAATCAAAAAAATTTAACAGAAAATGGTTTTTGTTCCTAGCTCTTATACCGCTTGTAGGATTGTTTTCACCCTAGAGGGGGGATGAATAGGGTCTACTAAATATTAATGCGAAAAAAAAAGAATGCAGTAAAGATCACATAAAGTTTTACCCAGCTTCAGCAAAAACCTACCTATGTGCTGCCCCCAAGGTTTCCACTAGAAATTAAGTAATCAGTTGCTTACAAAAACACATAAACTCACGATACCTGCTAACTCGATTAACCTAAATCTAAGCTCAAAACCCTGCCACAACTCAGCCACTGAGTTGCGAATTCTCAAACTACACCCATAGTTTGTACGTAGTTACACAACTAGAAATTTACCAAATTTCAAGGGAGAAAATTACAAATAAAAACTAAAAACAAAAACAACCCTAACTTTTTATAATTGAAGCCCAAAAAAATATGACCGGCCCAAGTACTAAATAATTAAAATGAATACCGTTTCCCCTTATTTTAGTTTGTGAAATTCTTCGGCCGCTTCCTTTTGTCCTTCTTCTGAAATTAGGGTTCCTTCTGGATTGGAGTTTCCGCTTGGAGATAGCAATTCAAATCGTTTGTTGTATGCTTTCGTTTCTCAATTTGCATCGCTGCTTCTTCGATCAGTGTAATTCGATTGCTCTAGAAGGGTTGAGTTCGACTTCGGTATGTTTTGTCACTTGAATGCTTTTGTAGATTATTTTCAAACTCTTGATTTTTTTGCCGATGATGAATTGGGCATTTATAGGGATCGAAACCCTATAATTTTGTTTCGTATATTTTGGTTTGAATTCTTCAATTACTTTGCTCGGCCATTCGATTCTTGCTTGAACGATTGTGATGATTCTGACTTGTTCATTAGTTGATATATTTGAATATGTTTGAATCTGATATGTTCTTTGCTCCTATGACTTGTTCATCGGTTGCTTACAGTTTGACATTTGAATTTGAGATAATCTTGACTTCCTAAAGTCTGACTTATTCATCTTCGACCTTTTCTACTCCTTGACTTTGATCGAACTGCTACTGATAGTTACCGAATTTTTGAACACTTCAATAGTATTTTTTGTTTGGCCATTTCTTTGATCTTGACTTGGAGTCTTGGATGTCAGTTGCTCAAGTTTAATATGTTGTCTTCATGTATATACATACATATATGTATGTATATTGTGTGATCTGATGCGAAATTTTGTACATGTGCACTTGTATTCTCTGGCCTCAATTATGTGTGTTCATGCCTTAAAGCCTCCACTGTTTCATGTTTATAGAACTGGTGCACCTCTTTGTACATGTGCGCTGCCCTGGTCTGGTTGCAGCCCTTGTGTTCATGCTTGAAAGCTTGCATATTGAATGCCTGAATGTATATCTATATTCATATTTACTGACCATTGTTGTGTTGTTGTGATTTGAAGTATGGTTCGGTTACATGTTGATTTGCTTTGCATTTGTAGTCTGGTTCAATTTGAAGTCTTGTTGCACTTGAAGTCTGGTCTGTTCTTGCCTTTGTCCTTTATACATGTCTGGTGGTCAACACTAATTTTCTGGCCATAAATTCTGTTTAGTTTTATTCGAGTCATTTCATTGATCTGGTCTTGTTACCCTTGCATTGCTTTGAGTTAAATTACCCCAGTGCCATGTGCATACTTGCTGTCATGTTGCACTTGGTTGGTCTGCACTGTGCTTGTTAGACTTACTGGCTTAATTGTTATTCTTGTTTTGTAGTGCTTGTTGCTTGGTTGAGTATGTTTGTGTGTCACCATGTATATACATACAGACATACATATATGTATGTATATATGTGTGTGATTGTTGTGCCTATGCTTTGTCCACTTCGAGTGCTTGCTTCCTGACTTTGATTTTCATGTGTACATTTTGTTGAGCCGCAGTCATGTTGGTTGGTTTTTCATTTGCACTTGAGTTGAATCTAATCTAGGCTTGGGTTTGACCTTGTGCTCACCTGTCCCTGCAATTTTAACAAGCAAGTGTATATCGGTGTGCACGACCTTGTGGCATGTATAGAGATACACTGTGCATGTCACAAATTGTTCGTGTAAGATGAATTAAAAAAAATGATGATGAACAACCTAAATAACCGAGGCAAATAATATTTTCAAAACACACACTTCATTATGCACTGCAAAACATTTTTTTTCAATTTTACTGCATCAGTGTTTATTTGCAGATAGTTCAGATGCTGGATACAGGCTGGAAC
Organism: Allium fistulosum; assembly: GCA_030737815.1. NCBI lineage: Eukaryota > Viridiplantae > Streptophyta > Magnoliopsida > Asparagales > Amaryllidaceae > Allium > Allium fistulosum. The sequence continues at coordinate 907,579,102 of CM060908.1, forward strand.
AAAGTTGAGGATCAAAATACGGGTGAAGAGTGAATATGTAGTGAGGTGAAATATGTATGTAAAACAGTGAAGTGAAAATTGTGTTGTAATTGAACTTGTATTGAAAATGTGTAAATGTAGTGAGAGCTCAAATTTGTACTATTTAAATTTATAATAACATATTTGTTTGAATAAAATATTTATTTAAATATGAATTTCGAGTTATTTATTTTATTCAACAAATATTTATTTAATTATGTGGAAAAATAAAATTGTACAATAATAAATACATTTAAATGAATATATATATATATATATATGTTTATTATCATCAAACAAAAATCTTAGGCTATTGTATTTTACAAATTTTATTTTATAAAATGCCCCTTCTCGTTAATTAAATATATAAAACATTTAAGTCCCATACCTTAAATAATTTTATATATTTATCAACTCACTTAGGTAAAATCTGGAAAAATTCTAGAAAATCTATTTTAATATGTTTTCCAATGTATAAAAATTTCAAACCCATAATTTATAACCCAATAAATCATTTTTTTCATTAGAAAATTAATATAAAATCCGCATAAATTCTGAAAATTATGGAAATTGAAACCCATCTCTAAAATCATGTTTTTTATAACATAAAATTTTTCCATAGCATTTTAAAAATCATTTCATCTCGGTTTTACTCTAAAACCTTGTATATCTCCTTTTAAACAACCTTGTTTAATCCATATAAATCATAAATCTAGCATATCATCATTCAATATATCATAAAAACATATTTACACTAAAATTCGAAACCATATGATCATATAACTAAAAATAGAGATGTAGAAATTATTATTCACCTTAGATTGGATAAGGAAATTGAAGTTCGATTGAGATTGATTCCTTCTAACTTGAATCCTAAGCTTTAAGTTAATTTTCTCTTCTCTTCTTTCTTCCTAATGGTCGGGCTTACTTCCTTACGGTTATAAATTTTTGTTTTGATAAAATGAACATTTATGACTAAGGGAGATAGTATAAGATTGAGAAATATGGGCGCCTATTTACCCTAATGCCCTTGTGTTCAATTACTTAACCATTTATATAAGTTCATTAGAGTAGATAAGCATGGCCACTTAATTCATTAATCAACCTTAATATCCTTATCTACATTATTCAATTTAATTTATTCTAATTAAATCTCTTGAATAATGTCAATAAAATTAGGGGTGTTACACCTAGGAAAGGAGCTTCAAATCAAAAAATTAGAAGAAGGAAAGCTTTGAAAATGTGAGTGGATTGATTACGATGTGTTATGATGATTCATAAGTAGTTAAATTCCTTTGTACTTTACGTAAGTTAAGAATATGACTTTTAATTTTGAATCTGTGCTTTTATTTAAAAGAATACTTTTGAATTGAAGAAAAAAAAATAGAAAACCCCAGTTGAAGATTGACAAAATAATTACTACGAATCTGGAGGGAAGGGTAAATTCAATTGAAATTACCATTAATTGTATAGATTTGATTCTTGTCCAAAATTTGGGATGATTTTGAAAAAACCCAGAAAATTGAATACACTTTTGTGGTTACCTTGAATTAATATCATTTATGTTGAAATATACATGGGTTAATGATTAAAAAACCATGGGTTATCAATTGACATGTTAGCTGCAATTATAAAGATAAACTAGCTGAAGTTATATATATACAAGAATATAAATTGTACCAAAACACTGTTAAATATAAATCTAGCTTATATATTCGAACCCAAAAAAGGGCAAACGAAAATAGATTAAACAAACAAATTATCGAATCTAGAAATTCATAATCAGACATCTGAATAGTTAACCAGACATCTTCCAACATCTGATTTCCAGACAACTCAAAACAGAAAAGAAACATTTCAAAAATGGCTTGATTCAAGCATCTAAAATCTTATTCTAACATCTGGAATCAAAGTTAGAGATTTGAATAAGGAAATCAGACGTCTGAATACCTATAATAAAGTTTTGTACAAGGTAAATCAGATGTCTGAATTATATTTCAAATGTTTGAATTGCTTCAACAGCCAAGGTTGAACCTGGACTTGGTACAGGCCAAGTAAGGCAAATCAGGGGACTTATTCCTGTTATTTCGACTTTCAGGAGTTTACATAGCTTCATAGAGCGATGCAACATTAGCTCTTTACCCTAGGTTCATAATTCATTACGGGCATAATGTAGAGCTCGACAAGGCATGCGACTATAGTTTAACTAAAAGCTTTTATCATTACTAAGGCATGCCCGGTCATATGTTAACATATTGGATAACGGAGAAGGGAGAACAGGATATCCACAATAGTAGGGCTGCACGATCGGATTGTGGCTGAACCTATGGGAGAATCATTATGACTGAATTCTTTAGCTTCATGTTGAACAATAAAGAGCATAAGACACGTTTACCATCGCGAAGGTGACATGAATGCTTTTGTAGACCACAAATCATTTAGGTATACTCGACGCAAGCCTAGGCATTGCGATGTTTTCCCAGTGTGTATATATGATTTACGTAGTTTGCCACTGAGAATGTTAACTCAATGTTGGGTAATAGGTTATTTATCAGGACCATGTACTACGAATTAACCTAGAGTTATTAGTTGTTGGTTGTTTAACCCTCAGTTAGAAATTTTGTAAGTTGTTGTTGTTGATATAGGTATAATGAGAATTATACCGATGATCTGTAAAGTAACCAATCCTTTATATGTAATACATGAACACAAATAGACACCCCATGTTGTCTAGATTATAAATGAAGTTAATTGCTTATGAACACCATACACTAGTAATACAATTCATTCACTAGGCTTTATCTAATCCCATCAATTTCTCCCTCATTATATCTACCATAGGTGGTCAGGTCAGTAGGTGAAGCAAGCAAGATAGGCATATGGAGGAGGTGACTTAGCACGTTAAAGATTTATTTTGTTACTCCTCTATGTACTTATATCATGTTATCGATCAGAATTTCATTACGTACTATCATTTTGAGAATTTACCTATGACATACATTCTACGTACCATGTTCATTTTGAGACTGTATTACTCTGGATCATTTTTAGTATTTATATTTTATTTCCTTCCGCTGTGAGACCCAAGGGTATGGAATGTTCAAAAAATTATATTTGCCATTTATCGTGTAATGTTCTAATATCTCAACGACTCGTACTTCCTGGCATGGCGTGAGTTCGAAAATCGCTTTAGGCTTTGAATTGGTGTATCCAGGGGTACGGGTCATAAATACTCTCCTTTGAAACTCTTAGTTGATGGAATCCCATTGCCAATCTAACTGCAAGAACTAACTCCACTCAATTGATCAAATTAATCGTCTATACCTGTCAATGTGTAACAATTACTGGGCGAGTTCGAAAACATCAGGTGCGTGTTAGCTCATTCAGCTTTTTATAATCATTACAGATCCATAGCGATCCATTCGACTTCTTCACAAACACCATAGAAGCTCCCCATGGTGAACCACTTAGTATAATGAAAATTTATGTTCAAGTTCCACCAGTCGCTTCTTCAGCTCTTCCATCTCCTTAGGCGGTGTCCTATTAAATGTTCTACAAATATATTGTGCTCCTGAAGACAGGTGGATGTGGAATTCAATGGATCTTCCTAAAGGTAAACCCATCATAGGTTATAAAACATCATCAAATTTTTGAACCATAGAAACTCTATCCATTACATCCTCAAGGTTCTTCATTGCACCCGACGATATCCCCGACCTTGCTTGTATCCCGTCTAAAGATACCAAGACCCCATATCTTCCTTTTGGATTCCTTAGGGCGATGGTTTCATCGCACAATAAATTCAACTCTCATTCTGTACGAACCATTCCATATCCAAAATCACTATGTATCCCTCGAAGTCAAAAACAGATGGGTCATATATAAATGAATGGTCACACATGATAGACTCTAGGTCGGTGAACCTTAAACCAAGAGTAGTGTATCCACCAATTAGATTAATTACACACAAAGAAGTAACTATGTAGGTAACATACAATCCTACTATATCTACCACACTCTTGGAAATAAAAGAACGTGTAGCCACAATATCAAGGAGAACTCTAGCAGAAAAACTAAAAATGGAAACTATACCTTCCCACACAATGTACTTGTCTTTCTCCTTAGCAGAAGGTCCTATTCTCGACCCTTCTACTACAGCTCCAGATAAACCCTCATCTTATGGATCGGTCGATCACAAGGGAAGCATTTGACCTTGGCCACTACAGCTGGTTGCGAATACTTTGATGCCTTTTGTCTATAATTGTAACAAGTAATTTTCAAAAGATCCTTTCGGTTTCCCTTTCAGAGCATTCCTATTCAGTTGTTGCCCTTTCTTTCACTTCTAGTAAGGAATGAATCTCTTCTTGTGTTATGGTCTACGATTACCCTTCATTCTTCTCTTTTCTAAATATACACTATTATATCTCCTAGCCATATCCACTGCAAATTTGAAAGGAGATGTCAAGTGTACCATCACCTTACGATGAACACCTTGCTTCAAACCCCTTATAAATTTCACTTTTTCCTTCATCGGGTTATTAATCAACTCTCGGTTATACTTTGCCAAGGCATTGAACATTTAAATTTAGATTCCTTGTTTGAGAGCAAGGAACTCTCTCAACAAAACACTCCTCTACGATTCTGAGATGAATTAGGCCTCAAAGCCCTCCCTAAACTACTTCTAAGTAATCTTGGCTTTTGAGGATTCAACAATCACTGTCTCCCACTAATCTAAGACATCTTCATGCAATTTCCTAAAGGCCAGCCGCCTCATATGCATATCATTCAGCCCAAAGTCTTGAAAGATACACTCACTTACTTTCAGCTAATTTAACACCTCCACAGTCGTCTCTTTCTCGATAGACACCTTGTCTCCTAAGTTTCGGTAATCCAGATTTAACTTCGAAAAGTCTTCTCTCACAATTGTTCTTGCACCAACCACTTCTGGCATCACTTCTCTCATCATTTGGGCTACAAAGTACCAGAACAAATCATTCACATCCATCCCTACTACAGGCGGGACTGCCTCATTACCACGATCGAAGGCACTTCTTGCCATTGCCCTTGCCCTTGATTGTCTGAGTGTCATTCTCCCTTCTGGTATTAGCTCCTCCAACCCTGACACTTCCACTTCTCAAGTTCATATTGTGTTAATAAAATCTTCATTGAATGAAAAAAAGAATATGATTATCCATAGAAATATCTACTAAACTCATCCATACTTCTATGCAGTAAAATACAAATATCTCATATAGTAACGCACACCCTCCCCAAGGTGTTTATCTTTTACTATCCTATGTTACTCGACTCTATTTAACTTAAGTGTCCCATAACCTAATCTCTCATACCAACTATAATGTCCGTCATTTCAAAACTAAAAGATGGAACCCTATGTGCTGCAATTATCTTTGAATTATTTTTTGGTGATAAAGACGTAACCAGTTATATTATACAGTCTTAAGTAAACAGAGCATAAATATAAAATGAAATTACATCATTACATATTTAGATTAACATTTTTTTACATTGTAAAGTAGTGCCCACATGGGGTTAAAAATATAGTACAACATAACTATTTGTGTTATGCACCGGAAATGAAGATGCAAACATGAATATAAATACATCGAAGTTAAAACGACACATATAAAACACCAAAGCCTCCTCCTCCATCTTCGGCTTATATTATTTTCCATCCTAAAAGTAACCTATCTAAGTCCATAGGCTCAGCATACTCAAACGAGTATCCATGAATTTACAGGAAAAATAAGAAAAAAACATGGGTCAGATATAAAGTCTGGTATGAGTAACATATTACTCTAAGCGAGAAAATAGAAAGGTGCTCCATTGGCATGCTTAATGGGTTCTCCCTTTTACAATACTAAAGCAATATATCTGATTCACAATTAACCCTCAGGTGTTGGTTTGGTAATTTAATATTAAAGTTATACTATAAGTTGCAACTGAAAGAAACCCCTTAGTTTGTCACACAGAATCACCATATTTTTTTCAATATAACTAATATACCTCACCCTTGACTGCGTTTAAAGCCTTACATATTTCTGAGGTAGATATATTATTAAAAAAAATGGAATTTTGTATTTTTGGGAAACTAATTTCTAAGAGATATTATACCAGTGTAAATCTACTACCTTCTAGGAGATAACCTAAGAAATTAGTGATTAGTCTAGTTTCCTATTTACTTTCTAGGAAATAATATATGAAATCAGTAATTATTCTAGTTTCCTATTTTAGCTTAAGATTTCCTATGAAGTTTCCTATTTTGTAGATTTCCTATTTCTTTGTACAACCTATAAAGCCTTTTAACTATGCAAACTAATTTAATGAGGACTTTAAAAAATTTCCTCTAAACTTTTATGGTATCAGAGCTGTAGGTCCAGGTGTTTTGTTATGCCACAGCCAAAACCTTAGAAGAAAAGACCTATGCCTCTATTATTCTAGAAACTCCTACCATCTTTGAGACTTCTACTATGCATAACTCTACTTGTGGAAATTCTAGCCAATTTCCATTCACTAATGACCAGATAGAGCAACTCTTAAGACTCCTAAAATCTCCACATGATTCTAATCTTTCTTCATGTTTATTTGCATATAAAACTAATTATGGATCTTCTTTTTTCTCAATCCATAATATGGAACCATGGATCATAGATTCCACTGCCCCAGATCACATGACAAGTTTTTTTGCATTTGTTCCACTCTTGTTTAGGAAGAAGAAAATAAAAGTGGCTGATGGATCGTTCTCAACAATTGCAGAAAAGGTGATTAGAATTTAACCATTCTTAACACTACAAGATGTCTTACATGTCCCACTGTTATCTTATAATTTACTATCAGTCAGTAAATTAACCGATGATCGCAATTGTCAGGTTAATTTCTCTCCATTTCACTTTATAATTCAGGATCTAACAACCGAAAAGATGATTGGCAGTGTTAGACTCAATGATGGACTCTACTATTTTGATGTTGGATCCCTTCAAGCAAATTCAGGTTCTAATTTTGATTTAGATGTTGTTTCCAATTCTATTATGAACAATGTAATACTTTGGCATTTTAGGCTAGGACACCTAAGTTTCTATTATTTAAAAAAATTGTTTATAAATTTATTTTTGATAAAGATACATAATTTTTTACATGTAAAATTTGTGCTATGGCGAAAAAGTATCAATCTCCTTATGTGTCTTGCCTATATATTCAGTCAATTTTTTTTCATTAGTACATAGCGATATTTGGGGATCCTTATTAACTCCCACTATCAAGGGAAAATGATGGTTTGTGACTTTCATGGAAGATCGTACAAGATTGACACGGGTATATCTCATGCAAACAAAATCTAAAGTTGAGATCATTTTTAAAACCTTTTTTAATATGGTTTTTACTCAACATGATACTAAAATAAAGGTTTTAAGAAGTGATAATGATAGGGAGTAATTTTCAAAACTATTGAGGACTTTTTTCTTGGAAAACAGAATAACTCAACATAGTTCTTGTGTAAAAATGCCTTAATAAAATGGAGTTGTTGAGAGAAAAAATAGAGACCGTTTTGAAGTTGCACAAGCACTCCTCTTTACAAACCACATACCTAAAGTTTTTTAGGACGATGAAATTTTACAAGCCATATTTTTGATAAATCGTAAGCATCCAAAGTTTTGAAATTGACATACCAATAAACAATTTTTTGAAAGCCTTTCCTCAGTCATGGCTTCAATCCCCCCTTCCATTAGAAATATTTGGATGCACTATTTTCATTCATAATAGAGATCTTTATCAAGATAAATTTTGTCGAAGAGGAAAAGGATGTGTTTTTGAGATATTCTCCCACACAAAAGGAGTTTTAGTGCTATAATCCTCAAAAGAGAAAATATTTTGTCCCATTTAATGTTCAGTTCCTTGAAAATCGGTCATTTTTTAGGCCTTATCCTACACGAGGGGAGGGAGAGGAGGGAGGTGGGGGGGCTGATGCAGATTAGGCCTAAGCGAGAGTGGCTAAAAAAATTTAGCCTTTAATTTGAGCTACAACAAGGTTTGTTCTTTCCAACTCTCGTGTTTGATATTTCCTTGTTAGAATATGACTTTGTAGAAAAATCCAACACCGAAAATGACTTGAATAATCTTTTTGAAAATGATTTTTCTAAAAATAAAAACCCGCCTATTGATTTTGTGAAACAAAAACCTACTTAATGATTCTTCTAAAAACCAAGGCATCAATGAATCTGATTCCCCTCAAAACTATTAGTTGTTTGAAAATGACACATTAAACGAAAATAATGATTTAAATGATGCAAACTTAGTCCCTATAACCATTAGTCCTACTACAATTGGAGACAAAACTATAAATCATTTTGGAAAAGAGTTCTCTAGAAGGGAATCAAAATTTGGAGTAGAAGGCAACATCGAGCTTCTTGGCCAATAAAGAACTCCAATAACAGATTAAGAAATTCTAGGTTTTGATTCTTCTCTTTCAGATCTTAGTATTCCAATTGCTATTAGAAAAGGAACAAGATAATGCACTAGGCATCCACTGTATCCTATGCCAGACATGTTTTTAATAAAAAATATATCCTCAGTTTCATGCTTTTGTTTCTAAATATTTTTTTTGGGAGATTCCAAAGGATATCGAAGTTGCCCAGCAGGTCCTTGAATGGAAAATAGCTGTTTTGTAAGAGATAAATGCTCTGGAGAAGAATCGAACTTGGGAAATAGTAGAGTTTCCAAGGGGGAAGAAGATGGTAGGCTACAAATGGGTATTCCCTATCAAGTTTAACTTGGATGGATCATCGGAGCAATATAAGCCAGATTAGTCGCTAAAGCATTTACACAAACCGATGGTATTAGCTATTCTGAGACTTTTGCTTATGTAGCCAAAATAAATTCATTGCGAGTCCTATTGTCCATTGCAGCAAATCTGGGTTGGCCATTACAATAACTGGATGTGAAGAACGCCTTCTCAATAGTGATATGAAGTAGAAGTGTTCATGGATGCTCTACTTGGATTTGAAGATAAATTTATGAATAAAGTATGCAAGATGAAAAGGTCCATCTTTGGTTTGAAACAGTCTCCTCGGGAATGGTTTGAAAAGTTTGCCAACTCAGTCAAAAGGCAATGATACAGACAGTCATAAGTAGACCACAGAATTTTTTTTTCGAAGATCGCAAGAAGGAAAGATTGCAGTCCTTATTGTGTATGTTGATGACATAAATTTGATAGGTAATGATGTGTGATAAACTAGAAAATTAACGAAGTATTTGACTAAGGAGTTTGAAATCAAGGACCTTCGAGCCCTTAAGTATTTTCTAGGGATGAAATTTGCAAGATCTAAGGAAGGGATTGTAGTAAGACAAAAGGAAGTATATTCTAGATCTTCTCAAAGATACATGTATGAGTGGATGCAAACCAATAGGCACTCCTATTGGCCTAAATGTGAAGCTTGGAAAAGGTGAAGAAGCTCAAGTTGATACAATAAGATACCAGAGGCTTATTAGTAGACTAATTTATCTTTCTCACACAAGACCTAATATAGCCTTTGCCAAGAACTAAGTGAGCCAATTTATGCATACTCTCGGAAAAATCCATCTTGAAGCTATTTATTGGATCCTCGGATATCTTAAAGGTTCACTTAGAAGAGGATTAATGTTCAAGGAGACCAACAATTGGTGCATTGAATGATACACTGATGCAGATTGGGCGGGGTTTATCACTAACAGAAGGTCTACATCAGATTATTGTGATTATGTATGGGGAAATTTGGTTAAGTGGCAGAGTAAGAAACAAAGTGTAGTGGCTCGCAGCAGTGCTAAAGCGGAGTTTCGAGCTATGGCAAATAGTTTATGTGAAATGATTTGGCTACAAATAGTGCTAAAAGGCTTGAAAATGACACCAGAGGGACCAATGAAGCTCTACTATGACAACAAAGCCGACATCAACATAACGAATAATCATGTCCAACACGATCGAACTAAGCATACTAAGATCAACCGTCATTTCATCAAGGAGAAGCTGGAATCTAGAGCCGTTTGCTTATCATTTATGCCAAAAACAGAACAAATGGCTCATTTTCACTAAAGGGCTTTTTAAACTAGGGTTTGACTCATGTATGAGCAAGTTGGGTTTGAAAGATATTTTCAACTCAACTAGAGGCGGAGTGTTAAACTATAGAATTTTGTATTTTTGGGAAACTTATTTTTAGAAGATATTATACAGCTGTAATTCTCCTACCTTCTAGGAAATAATCTAGAAATCAGTGATTATTCTAGTTTCCTATTTGCTTTCAAGGAAATAGTCCAAGAAATCTGTGATTATTCTAGTTTCCTGTTTTAACTCTAGATTTCCTAGGAAGATTCCTATTTTCAAGATTTTCTATTACTTTGTACAGCCTATACTGCCACGTAATTATACATAGGTTTTAATGAGGATTTTAGAATTTTTCGTATAAATAAATAAATATATATATATCATTAAAGTTCCACCATTCTGCTGCCACTAAGACCTTATGCCTATATATCATATACATTTACACTTAACTTTCGGGCGCCAATAAGGCCTTACATCTATATACTATATACATTTACACTTAGCTTTTAGTTGTCACTAAGGTCGTACACCTCGCCGTTCTTGGTTTCCACTTAGGCTTTACACCAACATATTTCGGTTGCCACATGAGCCTTACACCTACTTCACTGACGGTTCTAGACTGCCGCTTTGGGCCTTACATCTTTTACCGTCCCCATTGGTTGTCGCTTTAGGCCTTACACAAATGCTTTCGGTTTTGGTTGCCACACAGACCTTACACTTATGCTTTTAGTTTTGTTTGCCACACATGCCTTACACCTACTTTTCGATTTTGGTTGTCAACCTCAACCTCAAGCTTACTTACCTTAGCATTTCTACTTAGGTTGATATACTTAAGATATCGGTTTGAATTAACATTCTATTCAGCCCCACCTCCTTCAGCATTGCCATTTAATACATGTTGGAAACCGTTCATGCTTGTGTACCACTAACTTTTCCTGTATCGACTTCTGATTCATTTTATTTAGTCATTTCTGATCGTTACTTGACATGTTTAAAAAAAATGGATCCGGTCCATTGACCTAATATTTATTACTTGGTTATACTAATATACCTTCCGGCAATAATTGTTCGCTTTTCGGCTTCCTATTATAGCCCTTTGGCCATACTTAATTTCTTTCGAAAATGACTTAATTCACCCTCGGATAATCATAGTAAAATGAATCATGATTTTTTTTGCACAATTACTCTAGTTCCTTATTTCTAACCATTTTTTGCACCATACGGCCTTTTATTAGTTCATAACAATTTATTTACTTATGAGAAAATCGTATAAACGAAAATCCATCTGTAAAATCATGTTTCTATCATCATTTTAAATTCTCTGTTATTAAAAATTTCTGAAAGTATGAAAATCATTCAACAAAAACTGGATTGTGGGAAATTCAAAGAAGAAAGGAGGATTAAAGATTATATTACTCGTCTACATTCTTTAGTTGATGGAGTCTCTGATTTCCTTAGCTTTACTCTTTCCTTTTCCTTCTTGTTGTTGTTTTGGTCGCAAGCACCATTAAAGATCAATCTCTTGATTTTAGTTATGAGTGTAATGAAATGAAAAAAGGGGGATTATTATCTTTAGTTTAAGAGAATAGTTGGGCCGTCGACCCACCATCTCATTTTTTTATAAACTAGTTAGCTATAATAGTTGCTTTTGCTTATTAACTTAGATTTTCAACTAGGATTTTTCTAGCATCACTTGATTCATCCAAGCATAATGAGTAACCAAGTGTCACATTAATATTCACTCGTATTCATTATTTTAATTTACTTTATTCTCAAAACTAATTACTTAATTTATGGAGTGTTACGTAATATTAGTGTAATGAAAATTTTAGTTAGTTGCTTTATTTAATTAATGTTGTTGAAAAAAAACCAATCTCATTTTGTCGTTTCAACATCATCGATGTTCATTTTCAGATCTCGAAATGCGGGATGTTACACTTTTATCACATTGACATGTGGTTATTTGGATGGGGAGGTCAATGTTGCATTAGACATTCATAGTCCTTCCTAAGTCAATTTTCCTTATATTCTTTCCTTACACACTTGTATCAAATTATACGCATATAGCTATGTAAGACACTACTTTGAACCGGCATCTCAGCTTTTCAACACACTTTCCCTTTTCGGTGTCCGCATAACAATGTTTACTTGCAAATACTATATAACGAGGATCCATTTCGATTTTTAAAGTTCAGAAACGAGGGGACAACCCTTTCATTGTATAGACATATTACCATCCCGATGTCACAAAAATACATTTATACCTTCATAATTTACTATAAAACAGGTATATTAACAACTTAACGGTTTTATAATGACGGAAACCTCTTTCCCATGTTATTTGTGATACCGAGATAATCTACGAGATCTCAACAAAATATAATAAAATACAACTTCAATTTTATGTGCTTTAAGGTTTTGCTAAATGTAAAAAATCTTGAGTGCACTTGATGAAAGCAAATATCAAATAATGGGCTTGCTTAAGAGATATCCAACCAGTGGCGGCCCAACCAATTGGCTTCCCGAGCCACAATTGGTTTTAGTTGGCCTCCAACACAAACAACGGTAACTATTATTTCTTTTGCAAGCTAATATAATGTTAAACAAAAAAATATCACACACGCAATCAAATGGAAGACAATAGTTGATTCAAAAAAATATCAAATACTAGTTTCTTATACAAAATGCTACAACTTTTCAAGAAGTTCAAAGAAAAATGCTTCTCCTTGCATTTTTTGTAGCAAAATCTTCAATCAAAGTGCCATAATCAAGTTGCTCTAAAAAGGAACTTTCAATTGAGATCATTGCTAATCCATTCAATCTCTCTTGTGACATGGTTGTTCGAAGATAACTATTAATTAACTTAATTTAGAAAAACTTCTCTTCGCGGAAGCAACCGTGACCGGTATAGTTAGCAAAATTCGATAAGCAACCTATGCACATTGAAAACCTCCATCATTCACATAAGATCTTATGAAGTCAAGAATGTCAATCGATTTGGTTATTTCTTTAGGTAGCATAGTTTGCAAAGCTTTTAAATATTGGAATAAGTCTTGTCCATATAGATCACATTGCTGGTTGTATTTCAAATAACTTTCTAAACAAGTGCACCGTTCCATCAACTCTTCTTTATCAATTTCCATAAATTTTGCATTTAACAAAAATCTGAAAATTTTATCTTACACTTGAAATTGGTCAAATCGATCTTTGAATGATGTTAGAGCTTGATCTATGATATGGATGAAGTATGTGACTCTAATATTTTCTTTCGGTGATTGACTTTCCTCAACATTGGCTTCAATATTTTCATCAAAAAATTTCTTTCTATGAACAACTCTTTTCTTCTTAAATATTGGTTCGATACCAACATCTATAGCAAGTTCATTAGCTTCTTCCATCATTTCTTCAAAACCATATTCTCTCAAGTTTTGAAAAATACAATGAGTTCTTTTAATTTTGTAATAGCATCCTCTAAATTCATATCCTCATTTTGAAGTGTTTTGCTTACTTGGTCTACATTGTTTAATAACTTATACCAAATGCAAAGACTAATCAAAAACTCAAAATTCTCTAGAACATTCTCACATAAGCCTTTAGCTTCCGTCATCACCATATCCTCTTTAGAGCTATTTGAAATTTCAATCAAAGCATCTCTCAACATTGGCGCTTGAAATCGAATAGCTCTCACACTTTCAACATGACTTTCCCACCGAGTAGTCGATAATGACTTAGGTGTTAAACCTTTTACATACTTTTTAAGAACATCCCACCGATGAGTAGATCCCCAAAATAATGTATAAATTTTTTGAACGGATGTAAAAAAACTTCTTGCTTTAACACAAGATTTAGCCATATCACATAGTGCAAGATTCAAACTATGACATCCACATGGTACATAAAACACTCTTGGATTTATGTCAAGAAGTCTGTTTTGCACACCTTGATGCTTACCTTTCATATTAGATCCATTGTCATAACCTTGCCCCCTTATATCACCAATGTTAAGTTTGAGTTCATTCAAAATGCTTTTGAGTTGTTTAAACAGACCAAGTCCAGATGTATCATCAACCATTATAAATCTAAGAAAAAACTCTTCTATCTTAACTTCATCAATATCTTCAATATCCACACATCTTATGATTATAGACATTTGCTCTTTATGACTTAAATCTGGTGTACAATCAAGCATAACGGAAAAATATTTTGCTTTTACGATCTTTTTTATTATATTCCCTTTGATCTCATTTGATAACAAAGTTATTATCTCATTTTGGATCTTATGACTAAGATAATGATGTTGAATTTCTTTATTTACTACACGTCGAAGATGGTCTTGCATAATTGGATCAAATTCCGCTAGAAACTCAATAAGTTGGCAAAAGAGTCCATTATTCTTTTCATAAATCTTCTCATTCTTTCCACGAAAGGCCAAACCATTTCGAGCAAGTGTTTTCACAACCCCAATTATTCGAATTAAAATCATCTTCCAACGGGCCTTTTCTTCGTCAATTTGAACTTCCATTTTTTTTGTCAACCGTTGCTTTTAGTTGTAGCCTTTTTTGCAAATCAACCCATTTCACTACATTTTCACAATGTTCTGGATTAGTTTCATGCTCTCTAAGTTTTTGGGGAAGATTATGCCAATCATCAATTCCATCATCAGATAACTTACTTGACATCATTCTATTTTTGAATAATTTACAACAAAAACAAAATACTTTATTCAATGCATTTGAATATATAAGCCACTTCCTTTCATGTTCTTCTCCATTTGGAAAACGACGGATGTAATGCCTAGATGAAAATTTTCTATTCTTTCTACATTTCATGACACTTGGAAACTTATCGTCCTTTTTTACAATTTTGATAGAGCCTTTTTGAACTATAATTATTCTTTTAGCGTCATTTATAGTTCCCCACAACCTCGGATCATAATCCACATCCACATTTTTGTTAAAATCAAGTTCACTTTCATATATCTCTCCATTAACAAGCTCTTCCTCTTCTTCATTATCAATTTCTTCATTGACATGTACTTCATCTTCCTCGCCCATAAGCCCCATACTAATGTATTCATTTGCATGCTCTTCAATGACATGGACTTCATCTTCCTCGTCCATATTAATGCTTACATTTGCTTGACTTGCACCAAGTGATTGTTGTGCTCTCGCATTAAATAACTTAGAAATTGAACCCACCAACGATGTAGATATCGCATCTTGACGTTGCTTCACTCTTCTATTATAAGCTCCGGAGTTTTGTTTTCTAAACCTCACTCGATTTTTATCTTCGTTTTTTGGCATGGTATCTAATAATATATATTAAACAAATTAACTTGCAACAAAATGTTTTACTAGTATAATCATTATTTTAAAAGACTCAACATATTTTTACAACTAAATTAGAACATAAACATAAACGGATATACTGATATAACACATATTTATACAAAATATTTTCATAAAAGGACCTTATATTTTTTTTGACTAGACATTAAGGACTTTTGTTTTGGGTCTTTTTTAGAAAATTTAATAGGTTATACGTCTCTGCTACATTTTGAAACGTAATTCAAGTCTCTACCACCCAAAATTAATCAAAATGCCCCTAAATTGACTATATTTTTTTCAGAAATTTTTTCATTTAGCTTTTTTATTTCAATTAAAAAAAATGTTATGACCCAACTGGATTTTAATATAACAGCAGATTTCAATTGCAGTGTACAAAATGCAGCTCAATCCTGATAAGAATTGGATTGTATTTCAAATTTTTGTGTGTGCTATTATTCCCAAATTAAAGCATAAACCACTCCAAATTGTGCTATTATTCCAAAATATCATTTCACTAATTAATTAAAACATTAACATTAACCATTTCGATTTCCAATTTCAGCAATTTAAATCATATGCAAATTTAGAATAATAAAAAAACATAAAATTTACCCTGAATCTCAAATTTTCAGTTTGGAGAAGGTGAATGACAAGAGCTCAGAGAGGCACAGACTCGCAGAGGCTAGGTTGCTGACGGAGTATGGTCTATGGTGTAATGTTAGATTCGCACCTTCGGAATTCGTGGAGCCGTGGAGCAGTGGAGGAGACTGTTGAGTGTTGAACTGCTGATGGAAGTCTAACGCCTGGAGGAGACGCAAAAAAAAAATTAAAATTGAAAGTGGAAGCCCTAATGTTTTATCTAGAATCGGAGACTAAAGAGTAAAAATGGTGCGTGTGTTGGGGCAGCAGTGGGGCTGCATGCTGCTGCAAATCTTATTTCAGGACTGGACTTTTTTTTTTCGTTGTCCCTGCCCGTGGGCTTGCTGGGCTGCCCACTGGGCGGCTCTTATCCAACTAGATCCATATTTGGCAAACTGGAGGAAGGAAACAATCAAATGGGCTCCTTATGAGTTTAAGCCGAGAAACAAAATTAGGTCAAGAAAAACTTTCCACCGAATAAAAAAATCATCAATTCATTCGAGTCTGTCTTCCCCTTCTCCAAGGCAGCTCTCTTGCTCTTCCTCCTCAACCCCCTTTCTCAAATCCAAACCCTAAATATCAAATCACAAATTCATGTCTTCAGAATCGAACTCAAATCGCCGCCAGTACAGCCCATACCAAGAACTCGAAATCCCATACAAACGTCTATATGATCTCCCCACTTCCCCCGAGTTCCTCTTCCAAGAAGAATCCGTCGCCCAACGCCGTTCCTGGGGAGAAAACCTTACGTACTACACGGGGATCGGTTACCTCGCCGGAGCCGGAGGCGGCGCTACATTCGGATTCTATCGCGGCCTCAGATCCGGAGAGTCGACGGATACGACGAAGCTGAGGGTGAACAGGATATTGAACTCAACTGGACATGAGGGAAGGAGATTTGGAAACCGATTGGGTGTGATTGGGCTGATTTATGCAGGTTTGGAGAGTGGGTTGGTCGCTTTGAGAGATGAGGATGACTGGGTGAACAGCGTTGTAGCAGGGCTTGGCACAGGTGCTATTTTTAGGGCAGCTAATGGGGTTAGGTCTGCAGCGGTTGCTGGTGCAGTTGGTGGGCTGGCTGTCGGAGCATTGGTTGGAGCTAGGCAGGTGGCCAAGAGATACGTGCCGATTTGATTAGATGCGTGGAATATATGGTATAAAGTTATCTTTTGTTTTTCATTATGTTTGTTAAGTTCAGTATTTATCAAATTTTGATCTATATGCATGCTTGTGTATCATGCACAATGATTGCATGGCTGTTGGAATAATTTTAATGTGACATTATAATCTAATATGCCGACCTTCATTAGTTTGCATTGTGACAATTTGAGCTATTTTTGCAAGTGCGTTTGAAGTTGAGCTTAAGATTATCACTTTGATTTTGCGCTTAAAGTCTAGTGGTGTTTGGATCATGCTGTGCGCCATTTTTTTAGTCCAATCGACAATAACACAATACGGTGTTTTAAGCTTAAGCTGTGTGTTTTTTGAACAATAGATTAGTAAATGTATTTATGTTGTAACTTGATAAGGAGATTTCTCTCTTTCCAGATTTGCAAGGAAGTAATTTTGTCATGTTTATAGATTACAACATGCACTTTGATCATGTTTTCTTTTCCAAGATCCTTCCATTTTGCCTTCTGAATAACCTTGCTGGATCTGGCTGTTTGGCAAATTTGCCAAGACACATTGTTAGAATGCAGCCTGTGGAAAAGACTTCATTTCATCACATGACAAATATATTTCCTTTATCAGTTTATAATTAATGGTAGAACCAAGGTTCGAGAACTCGGGTTCGGTCTCGGTTTCATTCGTTTAAAATTTCCTTGGTTTTGGTCCATTTTGGAAATTTCGAAAGGTTTGTTTTTAATTTCGGTTTCAGTCCGAATAGCATGTTTCTGTTTGATTTGCCATAATATACTTAAAATTATAAATGCTATAATATTCACAACAGCAAGGTTAAACATACTTAAAATTATAAATGCTATAATATTCACACAGCAAGGTTAAACATAAATAATATAGTAAACAAAATTGAAATATAAATTAAGATCAATCCATGTTAGCATCAAATGAGCATTTAATATAACCTGAACTGAAGAATTAATTTATGGAGTTCAACCCATTAAGGTTCAGCCCATTGTTTTTTTTTTGAAATGGTTCTTTATATACCACATGTCAGTAGGACAACGTGTCACATGTCAATAAACGTTCGAATCATGCTACGCAAGTTTCGAACTTGTGACCTCTCGCACCAAAGCCAAATCACTTAAACACATGGACAATGGTGCTTGACGTTCAGCCCATTGTTAAGTAAATCCAATATCAAATAACCCTAACCATAAAGATATCTGTTTCTCTCTCGACTCTCGCAAGAGGAAACAAAAGCGAAAATAGAAGCAGCAGTCAAGACGAACGAAACGACGAACACTAAGGCGACTCTTGACGAACGAACTAAGGTGACTCTCGACGAATGAACGAAGGCGACCCTCGACGAACGGAGCCGATGAACGGAGCAGCTAAGATCTATTTTGATTTTTTTAAAAGATTTCTTTGATTTTTTTATTGCAAGTACGGGACATGTTTTTGATCCAATCCTGTCCTGTCTCCAGTTGGAACCAAACCGAGATGGCCGGAATTTTGGGGTTTCGGCCGGAACTTGATACCATAGGTAGAACATTGGTAGGGGAGTTTTAGTAGCGCATTTGGTCTGTAGAGTCTTCATTATAAAATTGTATTTTCATCCAAAAAACATTGATGTTTTGAGATGTGTACATGCAACCTTTCCATCTTTCAAAAATCCTTTTTTTTTCCTTTAATTTTTGTGGCTTGTTAATCGAATTTCAAACTTTGCAGTCTTTCGTCCATATCCCGTGTTTAGCTCCCTTATTCTCAATTATCTGTTACTTGACAACAATGCGACCCAATCAATCATTTATGAAGTATTGAGCGATAACACAAAGGTTAGTGTTATATGACACGGCCCACATGGATTGATCAGTTTTCTGTATTGAGTTCAAATTTTTATTGTTTGTTTGAGAATCACTATCTTTGTTATAACTGAAAGCTAAGACAGAGTTCTCCTAAATTCTATGCTTGTGTGTGTATATGTATATGTGCGCGCGCCATACACACACAAATATATAAAGGGTGCACAAGCTTTAATTGAGGGTCAATTAGTCGTCTTACTCGATTTTAGTTTTACAGACAAAAAAAGCACACCCTTCTTTCTATCTTGTCTTATTCCACATTGTGATTTTATATAATTTGATAGGTTGGAAGTTTTCTTGCTAATCACTGATTCTCTTCTGCATCATTTATTTTCTTCTGCATTGATGCCCCTTTCAGCTTCCTTTGTTGGAAACTTGAAATGGCGATAGGAATACTTTGCGAGAGCTATAATACATAAATCAGAACATCTTCATCGGAGAAAATAAATAGAATATGCACAATGAGTCAAGTTTAATTTATATTTGGAAGAGAAGCAACTCACCTCCTCTTTCACTTGTAATTCAGAATCTTCAGTAATATTCATTAACTATGGGGGGAAGGTTCTCTACAAACGGGTTTTGGATTACTTAAATTATGTTTTAGGTTTGAGGTTTAAGGAATTTATTTTTCATGGTCAGTTATGGTCTGGCCTCTTTATTAAGTTGTATTGGACAATTTATTTGTCTGTTTTCATCATTGATTCTTATGTTTGTGCATCCTATTTAAAGTGAGAAACAGACAGATACATGTATATATCTCTTTTTATAAATAATATAGTTTTATGTAAAACATGATAATCAACCATTAATTCTCCTTTTCTCTTCCTGTTTCTGGTAGTTATGGTACTTTATTCTTTAAACAGCTGCTTAGAGAAGAGTTTTAATCGGCGATAGATTTGTTTTATGCAGTTCTGCCAAACCGGCTTCATTTGGCCATGGTAATGTCTTCATTGTAAGTTCATTTTTTGGAAGACATTCGTGTTTCTGAATGTGGAGATAATAGTAGCTTCAGAATTGTATATATTCACGTACTCAGTATTACAATCTATAGTTGAAGCCTTCCATTATATTTAAAAAAGTTAATATACACGATTGTGAGTGGTAAATTTGCAAATTCTAGATGCTATAAAAGCTCATAATTGTGGTAAGTTGGCAAGTTATGGCTGTTGAGTATGTAAGGAGCAAAGATATCCTTTAACACGGATATTTGTGAAAGGATCTTACGGATATTAACTGCTAATTAAAAATATTAACTGCTAATTAAAATTAAGAATCTGATATTTTGAAGTCTTTAAAATTAGGATATGTTTCTGAATTTAGACATAAATCTATAATTTTACTATGGTTGGTTTTTAAAAAATTACAAGCTGGGTGTTGCTTCGGATGTAATAGCATTAGTGAAAAATAAATAGATTATATAATTGATTCTTTATACCAAAAGACGCTTCTCTAGCATTGTTTTGGAGTATTTTCTTGATTTACGTTTTTGAAAATGTTCTCTCATTTTTATTTTTATTTTTGCTGTTTTGTTGATTTCTCCTGTTTAGCTAATTCCTTGTGAGGTCCAACGAGTGTTTGATTGCATTTGGGTGAAAAATCTATTCTCTACGTTTACTAGGATTATTAACCGTTTTTGCCTATATCCTGAATATGCTGTAAATGTAAATAATCTTCTTTAGTTTACCAACTACTTTTTCCATCCCTATAATTTCACTATCGCATTCAGTTATCCTCCTAGGTATTAAAAATCAGTATCAGTGAGTAATAGTGGAAGAGACGTTGATGGATGCTGTTTGGTGAGAGAAGTAGATTGATGTCGATATTGGCTTCTAACTATTCAGGATATAATTACGAATAATTGATTTGTAAGTATAATTATTTTACACTACAATTGATTGCATTATAAAAATAGTAGTATTTTTCAAACGTATACTTAATGGATATTGAGTATATTCAGTTCAATATTTGACATAACATTCAGAAAGATTAAATTTGATAATGATTGGAGAGAAATTCATATAATAAAATCTAACATTATTTTGAATGATAATTTTATAGAAGAAAAGTGTTGTGCAAGTTTAATGCATTTTTAGAAAGTGACATGATCCAAAATGCCCCAATAAATGACTCAAGGTGGGGACAAAATTATAACTTAAACAAGTAATACTATCCATAACCAGGAGTATGATAAACATGAATATCATGGGGGTTTATTTACGGTTGAAGCTTACTCGGGTAAACCAAGCATATAATGGTTAGTGCTCATAAAATTATCATAACCCTTTACTTGATGAACAAAATTTTGTGATAATTGCTTGGCAAAAACCTCGAAAGTAAAAACAAATGGAAAAGAAATCTAAAATAAGAAAAAAAATATATACAATTTTCAGAGTAACTAATGTTTCCTCTGCCTATAATGGTTGGTCTTGCGTCATTCGCATGCTAACATAAGCAAATTTTTTAAATGTTGATGTCACAATGCTTTTGTAATAAATCAATATGATTATTATCCGAGCGTTGAAGGTGTATAAAGATAACATATCTAGATTTTATTTTCTTAAATACAACCGAATATAAGATTATTATGTTTGATGAAGTGCATTAAGTAGTGAGATGAAGTAGTAGTGAATTTCAACTTTTTTTAAAAAAAATTAGCACAAAATCATTTTTGTGTTAGTATGAATATGTTTTTTTATATTAAATCATGTTAATATTTAATGAATCTGCTTTGAAAGTCTAAGTGTAATAGATATATTTAATATTTTCATGAGTACCACGGTGCTCGACGGACATATGCATATAATATGTTTAGGTAATATCTATACGCATAGTTATAGGGTCTACAACTATGTATCTACACATGTTAGTGGAATATTGTACGCAAAACTAAACACAAAATTTGACACAGGTATCATGTACGTATGTATGTAACATATTTGAATTAAGTGTAATAATGATAATTTAAAATCCTAATATAATAGATATATATGAGATTCAAATTAAACATTAATTATAAATTAAAATGGCTTTCTCCAAAAAAAAAAAAAATATTATTATTTACTTGAAAATTAAATTATGGTTTATTATTGTACATTTAAAATCCTAAAGACTAGGGTTAATAGCCGATTCAAACTTTCAAATTAAATAAGATATTTATTTAGTCAAAGATATTTTTTCAAATTTTAAAATAACCTTACACACATGTATATATATTCGGTTTTTAAAATAAAAACTAGTGTGTAACCCGTGCGTTGCACACGGTATATTATAGAAAAATAACATTATAATTATTTTTGAAGAATATAATTTATTATGCAATATTTGATGAATTTTGTTAGGATAAATGAGTTATAAATTGAAATTACTATATTTATAACTGTGCATTTTTGTTATGAGATTCGTATGTTTTTATATTTAAATAAAAATTAAATTATCATTTTTGTTGTAAAAATGAGTTATATATCGGTTTATTATTTTTTAGGATTCATTATTTATCAATCAAATAAATGAAAATAAGTATTCTTAATAAATTTTGAAATTAAAATTTTTGTAAAATTTCATAAATAAATATTTATGTGCATATATTATAAAATTGACATTTAGGTTCTGATACATTTGACTAAAAGATATACGATGTATACATTAAATTTCAAATATTACTTGAAAGAATGACGACAAATACCTAAAAATAGAAGTGTAATACCAAAGATTCAATGTATTTGTGTGCATTTATAGTTTTCGCAGGCTCGCAGCACATATTTATCAAAATAATTATATGATATTACCATAGTGATAAAAAAATATTTATTTAACTACTAAAAGATATATCAAGTGAAAATAAGACTGAAACGTTATAAATCACATTGTCATTATAATTATGTAAAAAAATGATTTTTAATCCATGATTTCATACATTTCTACTATTATTTTATTATAAAACATTTCAAAAATTATTTAACATTTATGTAAAAAAGATAATAAAATATAGAAGAAAAATATTTCTATTCAAAATATGGTATAATTTTTGTCCACTCATTAACTCATATTACGAATCTAAATAATTAACATGTAACTTTTTAACGTACTATTTCAAAAAAAAATTCTTTTTTCAATATTACAGAATATAAACATTCATCACTTATCATTAATTGTAATGTTATTCTTCAAACAATATAATTTAATAATGATAAGAGTACATTTGACGTACCAATGTTACGAAGGAAAAATGTTATATATTTTTGTAATGATGTACCAATTTTATGTATATATTTGTTTGTAATGAAATACCAACTTTAGAAAGAAAAACTTATGTATATATTTCTTTGTACTAAATAACTAATTTTAGAAATAAAGAAATTTTATGAACTTAAATGTAGAAAAATGTAAAAGTATCAAAGATAATTTTGTATATGATTATGAAAATATTAAATTATATGGACTTGAATGAAAATATAGTTTTACCATTTATGTCAGTACAAATACGGTGTACACATTAAATTATCATTTTTTATGATTTAATAGATCAATTAATACATATTTATCAATTGGATTTAGTTAAAAAAATTAAATTCAAGGTCAATTAATAAATTCAAATATATGGACTTAAAATAATATATAAAACTTCGGAGAAATTCATAAATAATTGTGAAAATTATTGAATGTTGGCATTTAAATGCATAATGATAAAAGAGAATATTAGTGGAACATTGTAATAGTTTGTATATAATTATGGAAATTTAAAACTATCTGGACTTGAATGAAAAAATAATTTTACTATTTTTATCAATATGAATGCGGTACACATATTGAATTGTCATTTTTAAAATTTAGATCAATTAATGGACACTCGTTAATTGTATTTATTTAAAGAGCTTAAATTTAAGATTAGCAAACTAAATTTAATATATATGGACCTAAATGTAAAGTAACAAATAAATGTGGAAGAAATCTCTAAATAATTGTTAAAATTAGTATTAAATTTTAATGATAGAAGAGAGAACCTGTAGAAACATTGGAATAAATATAATAACAATAAATTATGAAATGCAAAAATAAAATATCTAGAGAGAATTAAGGAGAGAGAGGAAATTCCTAGAATTAATGAGAGAGCTTTAATTTCTTTTGCTTTACTATTATTTAATAGATTATTTTCTTAATTAATAACCTTACACACACACACACATACGTATAACATCTGGATTGGTTTTCTACGAATTGCATTTATTTAATACGTTCAAAAGAAAATGATTTCCATAAATATTTAGTCATATTTTTGTGTTGAATCAAACGTAGTTAATTTGAATTTTTATTTTTAAGTTGTAATATCTAATTTTTTTATTAGTTTAATTTTTATTTATATTATTAATTAATAAAAATAGAATTTGTAAAGTAGTTTATTTGTTAGATCCTATTTTTAAATAAAATTAAGACTTGATAAATATTTCAAAGAATGTTTGATTGTCAAATCCTATTTTTAAGTGATGTTAAATTTTAATAAGGGACATTTCACTAGAAGGACAAACTTTGCAGTCCAATTAGTTTTTAGGACACACATCCACAGAAATTAATTTCAAGGCCAAAATCAGCAGAATAATTACTTTTAAAGACAAAGTCAGCAGTCCAGTTACTTTCAAGGACATAACTTCATAGGCTTTTAGGCCTTAGAAACTAACTATTTTGCATTTTGTCCTTAAAAATAATTATTTCAGTTGTGTGTCCTAAAAACTAATTGCACTTGCTAAAGAGGCCCTTGCGGCTAATTTCCACTTTTAATAATATATGTACAGAGGCATTTTTGGTATTTCATACTGACACCAAAAGAGCGTGAGAGCAAATATATTACAACTATTACTAAAAGAATACATATAAAGGGCGATTTTGGAACTTCGCGGTCGGACCAAAATATTACGCTTTCAAGGCAACTATTAATTATAATAATGATTATTTTATTAAATAAATTTTGGTTTAGTATCGAGAGTCATAGTTGTTTGACCATTAAGTGTGAACTCAACCATTGGTAATACTAAAACAGTTTAAATGTTAAAGTTGTACGAACTTTGTTGAAGTGGATACAAGTACAAACGCTTAATGATCAACTTAGTGAAGTCCCACTTTTAATCAATTTTAAGTTACACCATTAAGGAACAATTTGTGTCGTGTACGTAATTTCTCTTCATCAGTACTTCACTAAGACGTCTAGAGTTTGATCAAAAGTCAATACTCCAATAGTATCCATATTTAATTATGAAATTTGACATTTGAAATCAATTTGTTGAATCCGGTAACATTTATCGACTAACTGAATTGCTACAATTAGAGATTTACGACTTCGTGTCAAATTTCAATTACGGTGACATCGACCTTCCACATCAAAGGATTCCATATCAAAGCGGATGAATCCTCACTTGAGTAACGTCACTTCATGTATCTTGACACATACCCAATTACGGCTGTAACATGAACCTATATCACGTGATTGACCTTAGTCAAAGTAAGGCTTTTGTTCGTAAGATACACAAAACTCTCAAGTCGAAAAGCCACTACATCCTTACATGAGATCTTCTATATGAATCAAATATAATAACTTATAAAAGACTCTCAGTGATCTTTCTGTAATCACCAAATGACGACAAGTATGTGACATATTGGTTCCCGTCCTTTAATCATGAGTGTTGTATCCAATTTTTTTTTAACTCAACCGCGTCTGGCGTGGAAGCATACAAACAAATGCTATCGAGGATTTGAAGTAAAGTTATCTTCCATCTAAAGAAAGTGCTATCGAGGATCTAAAGTAAAGTCGTTGTCGATCTGAAAACTGTTCTTTCGTAGGTCCAAGAGAAGAGGCTATCGAAGAACTAAGCTATTAGATGTTTGAAGAAAAAGCTAATGCAAGTTTACAGACAGAGGCTATCGAAGATTTGAAGCTATCGCATGTCTAAAGAACACTATCACAAATCTAAAGTGAAAGCTATCGAAAGTTTGAGGTCGTCGATTTAAAGTAAAGCTAATGTGAGTCTAAAGTGAAGGCTATCGCATGTATAGAGGTGAAGGCTATCGCGAGTTTAAAATGAAAGCTATCACAAGTCTAAAGTGAAGGCTATCGGATGTCTTAAAGTGAAGGCTTTCGTGAGCCTAAGTGAAGGGTATCGCATGTCTAAAAGCGAATGTTATAACAAGTCTAAAGTGAGGGCTATCACATGTCTAAGGTGAAGGATACCGTGAGTCTATAGAGAAAGCTTCACAAATCTAAAGAAAAGACTATCATGAATCTAAAGTGAAGGTTACCGCATGTTGTAACACCCCTAGTTTTAGTTTAACATTAATAAGGAAATTTAATTAGATAAATTAAATAGAATAATGTAGTGGGACATGGGGATAAAATTCGATAATTAATTGGGTTATGCCTTAACTAATTAACTAATAAGATTGTTTCAAATTTAATAAGAAAAAATATACGAGGAGGGTGAAATAGGAATAAATCCACCTTTTATCTCTTAAATCCTCATCCTCTCCTACATTTTCATTTACACTCATAAACAATCAAAAGAAAAACTTAGAGGCCAGCCATTTCTAAGGAGAAGAAGAGAACGAAATCAAAGGGGATTTGGAAGATAAAGCTTAGGGGAATTAAACTCCATCAAATTTCAACTTCAACATCTAAATTAAGGTGAATAATAAGTAAACCATATATATTTCTTGTTCTTGAATTTAGCTATGGATAGTATCCAAACTACTGTGATAGTTTTTGTCAGTTATGGATGTTTAGTCATTGTTTGGATAGAACGATGATTTGTGGAATTTTTATGAAATTATTTGGATTGGTTTTAAAGAAAAAACGTGAGTGTTTAATCTCCAAATACTTTGATTTTCGGGTATGTTGTGTAAAACATTAATTTAGAGATGAGTTTTTAATTTCATAATTTTCCAAGTTAAGTTAAATTTTTTATTAATTTCCTAAGGAGGAAATAGTGTTTATTCGGGTTTTAATTATTAAAAATAATTATATAATTATTTTGGACCCGAAATTTTTATATGGGAAAGAAAACGTTAATTCTGATTTTTAGATATTTTTGAGGATTTTTCCGAAGTGTTTATAAATTATTATGAATTTATTATGCTAGATAAGCATTTAAATTAATAATTAATTAATGATATTAATTAATTAAAATTGATATATGTTTTCAGAATGAAAATTTGGTTGCAGGAGGTTTTCTGAAAGAATTGGGTAAAACATAGTATTATCCAATATAAATTTGACAAGAGTTAAAATTTGGTGAAAAGTAATTGCTTTTAATAGAAATAAATCGGTTTTTATGATAATTACGATTGCCATGTTGCCCATATCAATGCCAAACCACGGCGAAATCAATTTGAATGGATATATATGATATCAACTATGTTGGTATAGAATGGATCTGTTCTAGTTCGAGTCATAGTATAAAACAAGCGGCATGGATTGATGTCGATATTCGACATAGGATTGATGCGCGACATAGGATTGATGCCGATATGACAATCTTTTAATGAATCAGGGCTATACCGCCCGCCTTTATTTCTTTGTTTTAAAATCTATATCACACGGTATTGATACTGCTAGTTTTTACCATTGTTTTTAAATAATGCCGCATACCACTATTTCAATTGTTATCTATATCAACACCATAGCTTGAGACAGTGATGCCGCAAGTAATATTTTAGATATTAATTGTTTTATGGCGATGATGTCGCTATTACTTGGTTTCGGTATAAAGGAAATTTATATCGTAGGTTGTCAATGCCAACACCCTATGTTTTATGGCATAGAGCCGAAGTTCTATGTTTTACGGCATAGAGCCGAAGTATTATATTATACGACGTTATTGTATTAATTCCGCAAATAACTAATTTTTGGTGATATTGCCAAGCGGCATTGATGCCGCTACATTTTATTTTCAATGTCGGCGAGGCTTCGTTTATGCTAACTAAAATTATGTTTTAAAGAGGCTAGGTAACCTATGTTTAAGAAGGTTGATAACCTTATGATTTCGGCAGTTAGCTACGTGATTTATAAAATCTAGTTTTTGTTTTCTAAATCTGGATAGAGATTCGACGTTGTATAGTGCGGCATGAATGCTGCATATTTTCTGTATTAACGGCGGTGAGCCATAAGTTTTGTTCGACATTGTTCATTGGGGATACCAATGTAGATTAACTTTGATACGTTATATGCTTTAAAAATTTGATATTGTTCATTAGAGATACCAATGTATATCATATTGACACCATTGTTTTATGAATCGACGTTAATCATTGGGGATACCAATATATTTCATTTTAAAATTGTGACATAGATCATTAGGGGTACCAATGCATATCATTTTGAGATGTTATAAGTTTAAGGTGTATGCAACCTAATTGGGGAAACCAATAGATATAGTTTGAACTGTTAGGTTAAACATGAATTGATATTGATAAGTGATGGTTTCATAGTTATCCTAGGAAAACTATGAGATGTGTGGTAGATAGTCCACATCATGCCGGAGATGGATAGTCTTCATATGGTTGATGAATGGTTCATAGTCATTCTAGGAAAACTATGGATGTATGATGGATAGTCCACATCATTTAAACTAAATGAAATATGTGAGATGATAGTCCACATAACTTTGATAATGAAACCATGTATGATAGGTAGTCCATATGGTAAGGGATGTGTAATCCAATTAATAATTGAGATGGGTAGTCCACATAAATATAAGATGGCTAGTCATTTGAAATTAAGAAAGATAGTCAGATGAAATTAAGAAAGATAGTCAAATAAATTGGGATGGGTAATCTAGTGAATGTTGCATGATTGTAAATGTTTATTTATTATGTTTTAACCATTGTGGATGTAGGAACACAGTATGTGGTTGATATGTTTTGGTTAAGATACTAGTAAAGGGAAAACCCGTTCTGCTCAGTGGTGTGGTCTCACTAGAGATCTATTTGATTTGAGTTGGTTGGTTATTCTTCACACTAGACTGTTGTCTGATCCAAATTTTTTGTTTTTCCCCTTAACATATCGGGTACTCATTTGAGTAGGTCAGGAGTAAGGGTTTCTAGGTTTCCAATAAGACGAATAAGCTTCCGGAGACGTGTAGGAGACAATCTAGCTATTTTGGAGTTCTTATCTAATTCGATGTGTTGTTTGATTTTGTCTGAATGGATGTACTGGCAAGATGTATAATTGCCAAGTATTAGACTCTGATCGGCTAAGGGGACATCTTCATATGTCGCTCTTGGAGTATTTTGTGATAATTATATTTTCTCTGAACGTGAGATTATGAAAGCGATTATGTAATGAATATGAAATACTATTTGTGAAATGTAATGCGAAAAATTGTTATTAAACTGTGTTTGAAAATTTTCATATTCATGTGCTTCTTATTATTGATATGATTAACATAGTCGTATTTTATCATCGAAAATTAATACTATAGATAACTGCAACATCCATAGCGCATAGTTTCGGGCCTCAAAATGAGGGATGTTACACATGTTTAAAGAAATCATCAGGCTATCAAATATTTATTATTGTACATCTGAAATGAAGGCCATCGAAGATCTAAAGAGAAAGTCATCAAAGTTTTAAAGAAGAGGTTATCGCATGTTTGAAGTAGTGGCTATAGAAGTACTAAGATGAGAGCTATCAAAAGCTTAAGAAAAGTACCATCGTAAATTTTACAAATTAAGGCTATCAAAGGCCTAAAATGTGTTATCGAACCTCTAACAAAATGCTATTGAAGTCATGAAAAATACTAGAATTATCCACATGTCAACTCCTTATTAGTCCAGAGTGCCATGTCAGCATGAAAATGAGGAAAAAGAGCGGTTGGTGTCAGAAGTGCCATGTGTCATGTCGATAGTGTGTCGCGTCATTAGTTGCGAAGATGATATTGATCGTCCAAAATTGCACCCACTACGTGTCAAAAATCCAATGATGTATTTTTACTATAAATAGGCATATATTTCCACTTAAGAAAGTACCCTTTTCGAAATTCTCTTCTTTAATTTTCATTTGTAACTATGATAGGAAAAAAATTGATTTAGGACTTCTATGGCTGCTTAAGTCAAATTGTTATCGAAAAATTATAATAAATGACAATTGAACTTATAATTTGCATATAATGACTTGTCGTATTATTAGCACGTTCTTTGCTACTTAAATTTTCCATAAGACGTTGAAGGGTTGAACCAAATTTAAGGCTTAACATTTTGATGCTTTCACTAAGAATTGAACTAAGGGAAAAGATATTTTAACCTTAAATTTCATGTTTCTTTTTGCATTTTTAATCATGCTTTCGACTCAGTAAGGATCTTTGGAATCAAAAGTAAATTTATTTCCTCAGATGCTCTATCATATCCCAAACTCAACCATGAACAAGGAAAGAAGATATTCCCAAATTGATGAAGAGCAGATAATGAACCTCAAGAATTTTGGCTCGCCAAACTATGGTGGATAAAATGAGGGTTGCTCAATATGATTCGAATAGATGGAGCTTAAACCCATTTCATGTTGGGAAGAAGCCAATTTTTGCCTTAACAAAAGGACTAGAAGAAGCAGAAGAACTTAGTCAAAGGGATATAAATGTGAAGATGATAAAAAGCAATCCATTTCCCAAACAAGGATGAAGATCCAAACTCAGGCTAGGGGGACTGTCTTTAGGGAAGACTTCCGTTGTAAACTAGATCAGCTCCACCAAAAAAAGATGGAACACGGTAGCACCTCAAAAAGAAAACCAAGGTCTAAGAAGGAAGAAGAATTGATACTAATGTCATCGACTCATATTAAAAAGATCAAAGGCACTCCAAAGTGCAATTTATTTAGAAGTCCTAGATCGAAATTGTATACTCCGATTCGAGTACCATAAGAAATAGTTTCTCTTTACAAGAACCAAGCTAGAATATTGGCCCTTAAAAAGGAAAACAAAGGGAAAAAGGGGAAATAAAGGTGCGAAATATTGCAAATATCATGGACTAAACAGATACGAGGCTAACGACTGTCGAACCATATCAGAAACGATTGAAAAACTCATAAGGCATAGAGAATTGGAGAAGTTCACTAAACAAAATTGACAAGACAAGTTCATAAATCAACAAGGATAATAGGGGAATAGTTGGACCTTGAAAAATCAAAATTCTGGAGGAAGATAAAGTGACCTTATGACTCAAGTTTCAAAGATATTTTCAAATAATTTTCAAAATCCTCATCCATTTTAGTAGCTCTCAAAATTTTCATAATCTTTACCAAATTTGTAACCGTTATAAGGATGGATATACCTGAAAACGAAGGTTTCTATAAAAACCTTCTTCTATATTCGGTCGAGAGGAGTAAAAGGAGCTTTTCCTTTAATAACCCACTCATTGCCTAAGAAGTGTAATAACAATGCGACTCATGGTTCAAGATGCATTATGCCTAATAAAGCTCATGGTCTAACGAGATCAATGAGATTCTTTAGGCATAAGAAAACCTTGCATTAGGCAGTGTCAAAGCCCTTGATCGAGTTCCTAGGCACTGACAATGGAAGTTGGAAGCCCTTAGTATCAGTTCTAAGGCAACCGTTTAAATATCCAATGGAGGATACTGAGAACGGTCCAAACAGGCCTTTGGTCCTGTCATTCGTGCTTAACCAAAGCAACCATTCAGAAGGAAGAGTAAATATAACAATACAAATCACAAAGGAAGACAAAAGATGAAACTCGTCAAAAGTGGGAA
This sequence comes from Allium fistulosum, assembly GCA_030737815.1. NCBI lineage: Eukaryota > Viridiplantae > Streptophyta > Magnoliopsida > Asparagales > Amaryllidaceae > Allium > Allium fistulosum. Next base: position 907,610,899 of record CM060908.1, read on the forward strand.
ACAATCAAAGGCAACCATTGCAGCATGACACACAACCAATTGTCATGTTCAGAAAACAATTAAAGTTTAAAGGACATTCATGCACCATTCCAGAAAATCATTCATATACATTAGCAAAAAGTCTTTCATTATGATAATTCATATTACAACTATTACAATTTACAATAAGCATATGCATTCAATGCAGTCAAATACAACATGTCTAGGCCAAAAGAGAGGGATTCTTATAATTTGTACATGAGAGCTCTAAAAGTTACATAGCCGAGGGATGCGGGATTGGAAAATGTTGATAGACGAGTTCTTTCCATTTTCCAGGCACGTCCAATGTACAAGGGTGACTCCTACTCGAAGACATTGCTTTTCTTTTACAACTACACATCCCAAATGTTCTCCACATCACTTTAAATTTTAACATCACCTTCTACACATCCCAAAGTTTTTTTGAGAATTTTTTGATATTCTCGAAATATCTAAAGTGCCATAAATAAAGAAAGAAAGATGTAGACACACCGAATTTTAACCATAACACATAACCCCTCATCCCTCACCCCATGTCGACCTGTGGCACTTAGAGGTCGACCTGTGGACCTAAGGAGGCCGACCTATGAGTTCATGGAATGCATCTTTTTGAACTCTTAACGTCTCTTCTTTGCATCTCTTGGTTCTGATCCTTTTTTAAACACTCCTCTTCACTTCAAACATCATTATTCTTCATTTCTAAGAGCTGTAATCTTTCATACACATCTCTACATCATTTAAAAAAGCCTCAACTATAACGCCCCATAAAAATTAATAAGAAATTAATTAATTAATAATAAGGCTAAAAATGAAAATTTTGCAGAAGTTGGAATTTGGCTAGGAAAGTTACACCATTGCGTTCGCGTCGATTTTCTGATCAACTTTCATACATAAAGTTTGGTAATAGGAGCTCAAACGGAAACGTTATTAATGTTTGAAGTTTTCGAGTTTGAAATAATTCGAATGAATTTAAATTTGAAAATTTAAATAACGTTAATGCTGAAATTTAAATGGGTAATAAATAAATCAACGTTAGGGTAATTTAACATCAAAGAACATTAACGTTAGTGTAAAAAAGGGAAGTAAAGAAACAAATTAAATTGCAATAAATGTACGCCTAAAGCACTAGGATCGGTCGACCGCCTCCGTAGGGCCGGTTGACCGGTGCTCAAGAGGTGGCTAGGGTTAAGTTAGGCATTAAAGGTCCAGATTTTTTTTATTTTAAACCGACCTAAATACGATGGTTCTGGTGCATTCTAACCACTATAAATAAGAGGCTAACCCTCTCGCTTTTATTCAAAAAAATATTTGGAACGCTAGCAAAGCTCTGTCAGTCTTCTTCCTCGATCAAATTCAAGAGTTCAAGTTCAAGGGGAAAAGGTAATAGGTTTATATAGATATACGTTTTTTATTTTTATTCTTCCCCAATTTCTGAATTTGAATCTAATTTATATACGGTTGAAATATTTTACATTACAAAGAGAGATTAAGTACAGTAGAAGGGAAGCTGGATACTATTTTTGAGTGGAAATCTTAGTTGTATCATATTTTAGTATTTGTATATTAGAAGTTTGGATTTTTTTACGCCTTGAGGAATTTTGTATAGGAAAACTCGAAAACTAAAACTCCAAAATTTCTCTACAATGAAATGTCCACTCTTATGTTTATTGAAATCTCAATTATTTTATATTAAAATAGTAGAATTTGTTTTGTTATTACAATTTAAATATTTTATATTCTATTCCACTTCCAACTTTTCTTATTGATGTGCTAAGAGATTCTAAAAAGAAAATAGGTTAAAAATTATGTGTATTAATATTCTATTTGCAGTTTGCACCTCTATTTTCATAATTTAAATGAATTCCTTTTTCACTTCAAGTTCGTATATGTAAAATTTGAATAGAAAATAAAGGGATTTAAATTGTAAATTTTATTCTTTGAAATAAAGATGATGATTCTACTATATATTATTATAAAATAAGTTTGGTATTTGATTCTATTTGATTAATGCAAGTCTATTGTTTGGTTAAGAATATTAGCTAATTTGTAAGTTATTTTATGAAGTTAGACTTATTTAAATTGGAAGTTTTGACATTTAAAACTATTAGTATAGGATGCAGAAATCTTTACATGCTTAGGAATATTTATTTTAAATTACATGCATATAAATATATTAGCTTATAAATATATTATTGATGTATAATTAATAACGTATTAATCATGCAGTATAAATACGTTAGTAATTACTAAACCCCGTAGGAAGGAAGTGACAATAATTGTGGAAATTAATCCATAATTGAAGGCGGAATAAGGAGTTATCCTTATGTGGCTTTAATGCGAAATGCGGTGAGGTATATTTGTGGTAGTATATTAGGGGAGTAGAATTATGACTAAGTTATAGGGATGCAAGGTCTGTCAAAAGCACATAGAAGTCTGTCTAGCTAATCTGGCTACCTGTAGTGTAACAACCTGTAATTTTTCAAAGTTAAATAATAATTTTTAAAGGGGTAAAATCGAAATTTTAAATAAACAATATAATAATAAATTTTTGCAAGAACTACAGTTAGGCATCGGGACCTATTCCATTGTATGTGGAATGTCATTTATAGTCAGAAAACATGTATTATTTCTGAAATTTGGTTAAACGGACTAGAAATTAGAAGTCAAAACCCAGTGGCATTTTCGTAATATATTGGTTTTGAGATTTTAGCCCAACTATGAGTCCTTTCAGCCTATAAATAGGAACCAAAATCATATCCCCTAATGATTTTCAGCCTAAATATTATATTCCTAATCTCCATCTTCTCCATCATTTAATCCCTTAATAAAAATCAAACTAATACTACATCAAATCAAAAGGTAATAATCGAAAATTTCAAAAAAAGGAATTACAAAGCAAACCAAGGTGAATCGAGAGGGTTACACATCAGGCTAACATGGAAGAAAGCAGATTCTAATAATATCGGAAAGAAAGTAAGGCTAATCGATGAGTGAGACTCTTCATATATATGTATATATTTGTGAGTTAAATTAAATGACCACTTATATTCGTAAATCAATGTGCATATGATGAAATCGAAAATCAATTTTTTTTATGTACACTTGATTAAAATTTAACACACCATGACTAGATGATTAAAAATCAAATTTTCTATCGATCGTGATTGGCAATCGATAATTTACCATTAAAAGTGCGAAATTTTCAACTACTCCAAACTATGCATTATATATCAAAATCATAGTTCTCGATGACACGAATTCACTTGTGTTGTTCATTCATCGATCGGGTTTTCGGATGATCAGAAAATGCATCGGAAGTTCGACAAACGTAGGCAGTTTGTTTCAATCCGACGGTAAAACGATGACCATATGACGATCGAAAGTTATAGGCTTGTAGAGGAGATTGAGTGGAGGCTCTCGGTGGTCTTTGATGATCTCGAAGTGGGTTGGGGCGGCTAAAATTTGCAAAAAATGATCGAAGGTGGAGGCTATCTACGACGACGGAATGATTGGAGGGGTGGCGATGCAAGGGGCACGGCATGGGAAGTTCACCAGTGTAGTCCGATCTAGTGATGGAGGGCTCTGGCGATGTGGAAAGGGCGGTTTTTTGGCGGCTAATGGGTTTGTATATTGATGGATTTTGGCGACTACTGTAGCGAGGAAGAAAACAAAATTAAATAATATAATTATATTAAAATTTACGATATTGCCCTTGATATTAAAACATTTATAACTCTCGCATACGATATTTGTTTCACACGTGGTTCACGGCGTTGCGATCGTTGCGGGATGAGGAACACTTTAGCACGTTGTTTTTGTGTGTTTTTCAATACTTCAAAAAATGTCCTAGTTGGGTAGGTTTATACGTTTTGTTCGATTGACAGTTACGAAGGTAGACGTTATGGTACACTTTTCAGAGGAAATGAGTTATTCGTTGTAACCCTCGACGTCGGACGACAGTGTCGCGGTGCATTTTTAGAGGAAATGAGTTCTTCGGTTTACAGTTTGATGATGATGGGTATGGTACACTTTTCAGAGGAATTTAGTTCTTCGGTTTAACCGGTGACCTCTTATGACGACAAGTTCTATAGCATAGGCGTTTGATACACTTTTCAGAGGAAATGAGTTCTTCAACCTGTACGCCTTTTTTCCATTCTCGAGATTCGAGTATGATCCTCGAAAGGAGTAATTTGATGGCATATTAGGGTACCAGTTAACATTTTGATAGATCCTTAGTATATTATGTTACCATATTATTATACTTTGTTAGTTGACTTGTTAGATGCAGGTGACATAGGGTGAGATATGGTTTTCGAGTACGAGTGATGTTTTGCTAGCTTATTAAAATTATACTCTTATATGATGCATATAACTCACTAGACATATGTTTGAACCCCTCTATTTCTTTCTTTTTTACTCTGATAGATTGGTAGAGAGGATTAACGGTGATTCCGAAGACGTGGCAGTACGATGAAGATGCGCATTTTCTTATTAGCTATCTACTACTTATTTAGTATTTTTCCCAGATATTCAGACTATTTGTTTATTTTCAGCATCTAGAGATATTTTGTAACTAGACACAGTTTGTTTGATTCATCTGGGATTATACTATTTTATTTTCGGTATTATATTTGATTCCTTTCATTGCGAGTTTCAAAAAGTGTAGATAATTTCCATAGATGGCGCTGTGATCTGTTTTATATAATTGGATTTAAAAACAATCCGTTATCTATAAGGCCGTGATGCCAGTTCCATTTTTAGACTTGTATCGGGACGTCGTAGGTAGCGGGTTGTTACATATGGTATTAGAGCTTAGGTTAAGCGATTTCTACTATATTAGGGCGTATTAAGAGAACATACTTATTTTTTTTTTAAATATCTATGGGTGTGTGTGTATGTGTGTAAAATATGGAACAAAGCCCCACTACATCTATTCTAGTCTAGTCGTTGTCATTAAGGACTATATGCTAATAATCCTTTTTACAAATAATAGAGATGAGTAACCAGACTGGAGAGGGCTCTGAGTATGTGTTGCCAGAGGTACCTGGCGTGAACATACCCATATGGTTCCTCAGGTTTTTACAAGCCACTAGCCAAGCCCATATTAACCTGGCCACGCTCGTATCCCATACACCTGTAGTGGTTCCCAATCAACCACCTTCCACTAGCTTTCCAAAGTTGTGGAAAGATTTTATGAGCATGGATGGAAAGCCTTTTGTAGGAACCGAGTCTTTTGTGGATACGAGGGTATGGCTTCGCACATGTGAGTGTATCTTTAGAGCTTTAGGCCTTGGCGATGCCACGAAGCGACAGCTTGCAGCATGGCACCTACAGGAAGAGGCCTTAAATTGGAGGAAGATGGTAGTGGCCGAGACAAATAAGGAGGACATCACTTGGGGAATTACAAGCAAAGTTTCGAGACTAAGTTTACATTGAAAGCAGAGAAGGGAGTTCAGATCGAGAAGTTCATTCATCTACAACAAGAATGATGGTGAATGAGTATGTGAATTAATTCAATGAGCTTGTAGCATTTGGAATGGAGCTAATTGATACACGACAAAGAAGGCTAAGAGATTTGCAGATGGATTAAATCAACCACTAAAGGATCTAGAACCGAGTCACATTCCGATGGTGGCTACTTATGAGAAATTAGTGGAGATGACGTTACTTAATACCATCGAAAAGGAAGATACTAACGAGGAGCCCAAGAAAGAGGGAAGACACGCACTTTCAAAGGAAAAACGCAAGAATGGAAATGGAAAAGATTGACATAGAAAAAGGAAGAAGCAAGCAATCATTTGCAGACGTTGCAAATTGAGGGGTCACATTGCTAAGGACTATAAAGTGGACTTTGAAAAATTATGATGCTACAATTGCAACTAGTTGGGACATCTATAGAGTGTGTGCCCTGCATTAGGGAAAGGAGGATCGGGTGCCACCAACGGTCAGATTGTGAAGACCTATGCACTAGAAGCATTTCCCGCTGCTAGTGCACCATCAGTTGGAAGAAAAGGAAATCCAACTTCTACATCCACTATGGAAGGTGTGCTAATTATATCTGATTTTGCTATTCGTACTTTATTTGAAACTAGCGCATTTCATTCTTTTATTTCTAAAAGTATGGTTGATAGATTATAATTAGTCTCACATTGTGCCTAACCCCATGGTGGTGTCGAATCTCGTTGGGGGATCGACCCACTTATTTATGGTTTGTTAAGAATTGAAATTGTTGATTTATGGTGTGGAATTTATATGTAATGCTTCTGTGCTTGGGTTTTCAGGGTATGGATTGACACTGGGAATGGATTGGATGTCACACTACGGGGCAGTACTAGATTATGACAGGAGAGTGATTCGTATGAGGGGTTACATGGGGGTAACCTAAATGTATATTGCAACCCTATTGGATCGATGATGTTGAGTTACTTATACTTATTAGACCCATCCCAAGATGAATTAGCATCCATTCCTATCATACAGAGATTTCCCGACGTATTTGCGATGGTTACTAATCTACCTCCTCGATAAGAAATAGAGTTTCACATTGATTTGGTTGAAGCCTCGAAGCCAGTTGTATTGCTCATTTGGCAAATGGTACCTCGAGAAAGAAAGGAGTTGAATACCAAAGTTTCTGAACTCCTATAGAAGGGGTTTATACGAAGAAGCACCTCTGAGTGCGGAGCGCCAATGGTGTTTGCCACTAAGGCAAATGTATCTTTACAGTTGTGTGTCGACTACCATGAGCTTAACAAATTGATAAGGAAAACAAATATCCAATACCATGTATAGATTATTTGTTTGACCAATTAGTTGGTGTGAGAGTATTTTCGGAGTTGGATCTCGCTACGAGCTTTCATCAGCTTAGGGTGACAAATGAGAGCATACTGAAAACTGCCTTTCGCATGTTGGAGCATTCTTATGAGTGGTTAGTCATGCCTTTTGGACTACCAACACCCTAGCCTATTTCGTGGATCTTATGAATCATGTTTTTCAAAAATAGCTAAATCAATTTTAATGGTGTTTGTGGATGATATCTTAGTTTATTCCAAGATGAAGCAGGAGCACGAAGCGCATTTGGAAGCGACGCTCGATATCTTGAGAAAGCACCAATTGAAGGCGAAATTCTCTAAGTGCCATTTTTGGAGAAAGGAGGTATGTTTTTTTGGACATGTCACGTTCGAGCATGTATTAGCAATTGATCTAAGCAAAGTTGCGGTGGTACAAGACTGGAAGGTATCTAAGAACGCCATTGAAGTTAGGAGCATTCTTGGTTTGGCATGTTTCTATCGAAAGTTCATCAAGGACTTTGCGAAGGTTTCTGCACCCCTAACTCACCTTACTAAGAAATTTTTTTCTCTCTTAGGATACGAAGTGTGAACATGCCTTTGTACGCTTGAAGGAGTTTTTGACGAGTGCACCTATTTTAGTATCCTCGACGATACAAAGCCTTTTACTGTGTGTATACCGATGCTTGCGTTACATGATTAGGAGCTGTTCTTATGCAAGAAGGGATAATTGTGGCATATTCTAGTAGGCAGTTGAAGGTCCATGATAGGAATTATTTAATTGATGATTTTGAGTTAACGGCTACCATTTTTGCATTGAAGTCACGCAAACATTATTTGTTGGGTGAAAGGTTCGAACTATTTACGGATCACAAGTAGCTCAATTATTTATCCTCGTAGAAAGATTTGAATCCGAGACAGCAAAGATGGATGGAGTTTTTAACCTCATATGATTTTGATATTTCATACATGCCGGGGAAAGGCAATGTGGTGGCAGATGCCTTAAGCAGGAGGCATGCTATGTTAGGCTCGATGTTTATAGAATAGAAGTAGTTGGAGTACATTGCAAGTTTCGATTTTCGACCTTTGGCCGAGTGGTTGCCGAATTCGTTGGCAGCATTGGAGGTTAGGCCAGCATTTATGGACCGTATTGGGGCTAGGTAGAAGGAAGAAGCGGAGTTGGTTAGTATCTTTCAACAGTTGGAGAGAGGCGAGCAATCTACTCACTTGGACCGTTATTCCATCGATGGCAAAGGTAGGCTAAGGCGAGACGGAAGGTTGTGTGGGCCAGCAGTAGGTGAGGTGAGGGACAGGGTACTTAGTGAATGTCACTGTTCTAAGATGACTATTCATCCAGGCAGCGACAAAATGTACCGCAATATGAAAAGGGTTTTCTATTGGCCGAAGATGAAGAAGCAAGTGGCAAAATATGTTGCTAGGTGCTTAAGTTGTCAAAAGGTGAAGGTGGAGCAAAAGAAGCCTAGTAGACTATTGCTCCCCTTGGACATTCCACAATGGAAGTGGGAGCTCATTTCTATGGACTTTATTGATGGAATACCTAGGAGTAGGAGAGGAAATGAAAGCGTTTGGCTTGTGGTGGACTGCTTGACTAAGTGCGCTTATTTTATTCTGGTGAAGGGTATGAGGACATCAACATTGTTGGCTACATTATACGTTAAGGAGATTATTTGCTTGCATGAGATACCTTCTAGCATCGTTAGCAATCGAGACCTACTTTTTACGAGTGAATTTTAGAGGAGCCTTCAACATGCATTGGGTACAGAGTTGAATCTGAGCACCGCTTACCATTCATAGATAGACGGATAGACCGAGAAAGTGAATAGAGTATTGGAGGATTTATTAGGAGCTTGCATACTAGATTTTGGTGGAGCTTGGGAAGACTACTTACCACTCGTAGAGTTCACATATAATAATAGCTATCAAGCTAGTATAGGCATGGTACCTTTCGAGGTTTTATATGGAAGGCCATGCAAGCCTCCTCCATGTTGGTGGGAGGCAACATATAAGGTTATACTTGGACCAGACATGATTAGAGATACGTGTGAAAAAGTAGAGCTGATCCACAAAAGAATGAAGGCCGCATAGGATAGGCAGAAGTCATACATAGATAGGAGACGGATGAATTTGGAATTCAGTAGGCAACACGGTGTTTGTGAAGTATCACCATTGGGACATTTTATGCGTTTTGGTAGTGCGGGGAAGTTGGTGCCACGATTCGTTGGGTCTTTTTCGATTTTGGAGAGAGTAGGGAAGTTAGCCTATAGAGTAGAACTTCTTGAAAAGTTGGCGAACATACACAATGTGTTCCATGTATCACATCTATGTAAATGCATTCATGATCCGACGATGATAGTGGAGTCTTGTCAACTAGAGGAAGTGGAGATAAAGTCGGAACCGATGGTATCTCACGGGCCTATTCGTATTTTGGAGCATGGTGTAAAATGATTTAGGAATAAAATGGTAAATTTGTACGAGTTCAGTTGGGAAATGACCCGACAGAGAGTACATGGGAGCCCGAGGTGAAAATTAGAGCTTCCCATCCTAAACTCTTTTCTGGTATGTTTCCCTTTTGGTTGATTGTTTTAGTTTATATATTTTTAGTAATGGTTGTTATACTAGTTAATACGTTTGATTCATATTTTTGGCTTGATCTCTGTTAATTTAGTATATTTATATGGAAGTTACCTTATGTGTGATGGTATTTATAATGCATGCCTTTAATTGCTTGTTGTTTTGAGTACATACACATAGATGTCTATGCATATGTTAGGACTTGCATTGTTGTCATTATGATTGTATGCATATAGGAGGATCCGATTTAGGCAAGTCATACATTTTGTTCATTATTACCATCATTTCATACCCATCATACATACCATGCATTTGAGTGATGTTTGTACATTGTTAATGACATTTATATTCCTTGTGATGTGTGTATTTCCTATGTATTTTATATGTGTATGTGGCTAACATTGATGCATGCTTTGGGTATATGATTGAGTGTAGATGTTTGGATGTTTACGAGTTCGTTTTCCATCCCTTGGAATTTCGAGCATGAAATTCTTTTAAGTAGGGAGAATGTAAAAACCCGTAATTTTTCAAGGTTAAATAATAAATTTTAAAGGGGAAAAATCAAAATTTTAAATAAACGATAAAATAATAAATTTTTACAGGAGCTGGAAATGTGCATTGAGACCTATTCCATTTCATCCAGAATGTTGTTTATAGTTAGAAAATATGTATAATTTGTTGAAGTTGGTTAAACGGGCTAGAAATTAGAAGGTGTCAAAACCTAGTGGCATTTTCATAATATATTGGTTTCAAAATTTTAGCCCAACTATGAGTCCTTTCAGCCTATAGATAGGAACCAAATTCATATTCCCTATTTTTTTTCAGCCCGAACATTCTATTCCTAATCTCTATCTTCTCCATCATCCAGTCACTTAATAAAAATCAAACTAATACTACATCAATGAAAAGGTAATAATTAAACATTTCAAAAATAAGGAATTATAAAGCAAACCAAGGCGAGTCGAGAGGGTTATGCATTAAGCCAGTAAGGAAGAAGGCAGATTTTAATCAAATTGGAAAGGAAGCAAGGCTAATCGGTGAGTAAGACTCTTCATATATATGTATATATTGATTGGTTAAAGCAAATCACCACTTATATTTGTAAATAAATGTGCATATGATGAAATTGAAAATCAAAATTTATTCTTTTATATATACACCAGATTAAAATTTAATACGCCATGGCTTGATGATTAAAAATAAAAAAATTTGTCAATGGTAATTGACAATCTTTAATCTATGTTTAATTTAAAAGTGCGAAATATTCAAGTATTCCAAACTATGCATATTATGTATCAAAATCATAGTTCTCAATGACACGAATTCATCGGTGGTGTTCGTTCATCGATCTAATGTGCAGATTGATCAGAAATTGCATTGGAAGTTTGACGAACATAGGCCATTCGTTTCGATCCGACAGGAAAACGATGATCATATGACAAGTTATAGGCTTATAAAGGAGATTGAGTGGAGGCTCTCGGTGGTCTCTGTTGATCTCGAAGTGGGCTGAGGTAGCCAGAAATTGTCATAAAATGATAAGAGGTAGGGGCGCTATCTAGGGTGAATGAGAGGATCGGTGGAGGTGGCGATGGAAGTGGCACGACGTGGGAAGTTCATCGAAGTAGGCAGATCTGGTGATGGAGAGGTCTGGGGATGTGGAAAGGGCAGTTTTTTCCTACGGCTAATGTGTTTGTATAGGGATAGGTTTTGGCGACTATTGTAGATGGGAAGAAAACAAAATTAAGTAATATAATTATATTAAAATTTTCGATATTGCCCGTGACCTGAAAACATATATAACTCTCGCATACGATATCCATTTCACGCTCGGTTTGCGGCGTTGCGATTGTGGCAGGGTGAGGAACACTTTGGCATGTTGTTTTTTGTACGTTTTTGAATACTTCATAAAATGTCCTAGTGGGTAGGTTCATAGGCATTGTTTGATTGACGATTACTAAGGTAGACGTTGCAGTACATTTTTCAAAGTAAATGAGTTCTTCAGTGTAACTGTCGATGTCGGACGAAAGCATTGTGGTGCATTTTTAGAGGAAATGAGTTCTTCGGTGCATGGCTTGATAATGATAGGTACGGTACACTTTTTAGAGGAATAGAGTTCTTCGGTGTGACCGATGACCTCTTATGATTGTAATTTCTATAGCGTAGGCGTTTGATACACTTTTCAGCGGTTCTTCGGTGTGTCAAGTAACACCTTTTGTTTTCGATTCTCGAGATGTGAGTATGATCCTCGAAAGGAGTATGTTTAATGGCACATTAGGGTACCAATTAACATTTTGATAGATCCTTAGTATATTATGTCACCATATTATTATACTTTGTTAGTTGACTTAATGGGTGTAGGTGACATAGGGTGAGATATGATTTTCGAGCATGAGTGATGTTTTGCTAGCTTATTAATATTATACTCTTATATGATGCGTATCACTCACCAAACATATGTCTGGACCCCTCTATTCCTTTTTTTCTTACTCAAATAGATAAGTAGAGAGGTTGGCAGTGATTCCAAAGAAGTGGCGGTATGATGGAGATGCACATTTACTTATTAGCTATCTACTACTTATTTAGTTTTTTTCCTAGATATTCAGGCCATTTGTTTATTTTCAACATCTAGAGGTATTTTGTAACTAGATACAGTTTGTTTAATTCATCTGGGATTATAGTATTTTATTTTCGGTATTATATTTGTTTTCGTCCACTATGGATTTTAGAAAGTGTAGATATTTTCCATAGATAGCACTGTGATCTGTTTTATATAATTGGATTTAAAACAATCCGTTATCTACGAGGCCGTGATGCCAATTCCAATTTTAGATGTGGGTCGGGATGTCGTAGGTAGCGGGTTGTTACATATAGTGTGACTTTAAAAATGATGAGAGACATTGCCTATATAAGTACCCATGGAGGATGCGAGGTTAGTCCTAATTATGTAGGTTAAGTCTACCAAGCTAATCTGACTACCAGCATCTAGGAATAGTCAGACTAATGTGAGATGTCACAGTTACGGTTACGGGTCTCAAGACGTAGGACCTGCTTTTGGGTCGAGGGTATTAAGTGGTTGTTGTAAGGTCCGCCTCCTTCCCACTAAAGAAATATTAAATGGTCGATATTATCGTTTAGGTGCGGTAGTAGGGAATCTCGAGATGGGTTCGCTTCGATGTCGAGGTATTAAGTAGCTATTGTAGGGTCCACCTCTTTCCATAAAGAAGTATTAAGTAGCCTGATGAGATTCCATGCAATGTTAGGTAAGGAGTACCAGAGAGGGGTCCACTTTGGGTTAAGTATTAAATGGCGGGGATCTACCTAGGATATAGGTATTAAATGATCAGGGTCTGCCTAATTCCTTTTAAAGAGTATTAAGCGGTTCAAGTAATATCTCTCACATTGTTTGGATATGATTGACGGTAATTGCATGGGACTAGAAAGAGTCTTTGTCCTACAGATGAAGGTACTTTATGGACATGGACTAGAAGAGCCTTCGGGCTTACTATTGGAGATATATTTGGTAGGATATAGTACTTAATGTGCAAGACATATTTCTTATCTAAATGATATTACCCAAATACTATCATGGTAAGACTAAAGATTTTCATTCACCAGAAATTGTTGTTCTTACCCCTCCTTATTACAACACATAGGTTAGGGGAAACGATGCTTATTGAGAAGATGAAGGTAGTGGGGAAGGCGAAGTTTTCTGGTAGTTTACCTATATATCTATATTTTTGGATATATTTTGATGTACCAGTTTCATACATGTTGTTGTTATTTTTGGGATATAGTACTTTAGATATTTGGGAAGATATGTTGTATTTCTAAGATTTTGATTTTTATGAAATGGGTATTTATTTCTGATATTATATTTTATCTTTTTGTCAGATTCTGATAGCATGGATAGATAGCTATGTATATTGATCATTATATCAATTTTACTAACCAACAACCGGCTTTGGAATCGATCTAAGGTTTGATGGGCTTTTATTGGGTTGAAAATTAGGCCCGTTTCGAAGTGGATTGTTACATTTGGTATCGGTGCTTAGATTATCCAATCAACGAGCATAGATATACGTAAAGTGCATATTTGTTATTTTTGAATGTATTTTTCAAAACCCTACTATATATACATACACTTCTATGAATATATGCAAATACACTAGGCAAACCTTTTATTTCAGCAAATAATACTATCTTAGTAAGTTTTAACGAAAATCTCAAACCAACATAACCTTAATTATGGTTGAAAACCATTCATATGAGGCTGGGAACTCCTCCCTAAGAAATACCCACAATTAGGGGGATACCAGAATGGTTCAAGCAATACCTGAGGCATGTAGAGTAAGTTCTCATTCCTCAACAAGCTGCACCAGCGACACCAGTTGCTCCACCTCGCCCACTAGACTTCCCTAAAATATGCAAAGAATTCCAAAACATGGAAGGACGAGTGTATATGGGAGCTGAAAGTTTTGTGAAAATGGAGGCTTGGACTAACGACTGTGAGCGTATATTTTAGGAGCTTAGATGGGAAGATCGGATCAAAAGGAGGATGGCAGCATGGAATTTTAAAGGAGTGGCGCTAGATTTGTGGACTATAGTGGCCGAGGAGAATGCCGAGGAGGGAATCACTTGGGTTGAATTTAGAACTTGCTTTGAGTCGTGATTCATGTCTAGAGTTGAAGTAAGTTTGCAATTGAAGAATTTTATACAACTTAGGAAGGGAGACTCCACTTTGAAGGAGTATATCAGTAAGTTCATGGAGCTAGCTAAGTTTAGATTGAGTTTGATTGACACTCCAATGAAGAAGGCTATGAAATTGGTTAAAAGGCTAGAAATCTCAACTTTGGGAGCTACTTTTGACCCAAGTGCCCACAGGCACCACTTATGAGATGATAGTTGAAATGGCCCTGCTGCATACTACTGGTAGTGAAGAGAAGGAGAAGTTGGGACCGGTGCAAAATTAAGGTGGATCTAAGAAAGGAGGATTTTGGACGGACAAGAAGGCCAAAGGGAAAATCAACAAGGGAAGTATAACATATCATAGATGTCAGAAGATGGGACATGTTGCTAATGATTGTAAGGTGAGTTTGATGAAAGAGTTCAAAGGGAAACTATAAGAATTGGTGTCCAAAGCTAGCTAGGAGGGACAAAGTGGGCAAGCTTATGCCATTGAGGCTGTACCTATCTCAAGTAGACCTCTTCCTAGAGATCAAGGAAAAGTTTTAATGGAAGGTACAACTATTATTTTTGAGAATACTATTCGTACCTTATTTGACTCAGGAGCATCACATTCATTCATAGTTAGAAATGTAGTTAACTACTTGAGTCTAAAAAACCAAGTTGTCATCAACCCAATAGTCGTATCAAATCCTATTGAGGGGACGAATCGTCTTTCTTTAATTTGTAAAGACCTAGTTGTGGATATATGTAACAACGACTTTACTTGTAATGTGTATGTCATTGTTTTTGAGGGGTATGGACTTATCCCAGGGATGGATTGATTATCTTACTCCGAGGTTGTCTTAGGTTAAGACAGGAGGATTGTACGGTTAAGGAGTTATAAGGGGAGAGATATAGATGTTCGTTGTATGCCCCAAAACTCAGTTGAGTTAAGCTATTTATATTTGCTAAGCCTATCACAAATTAGGCTCTCGTCTGTGCACGTAGTTCGTGAATTTCCTGACATTTTGAAGGAGTCTCGGGTTTCCTTCCCCAAAGGGAGATCAAGTTTAGGATTGATTTAGAAAAGGATGCTAGACCTGTCGCTCTGCCATTAAGGCACATGACCCCTAAAAAAAGGCGAGAGTTGGACAAGCAGATTTCGAAGCTATTGTAGATGAGATTTATTCGCCAAAGTACTTCTGAATGGGGAGCATCTGTTTTCTTTGCCACTGAAGCAGATTGTTCTTTAAGACTATGCGTTGACTATAGAGAACTCAACAAGTTGACCAAGAAGAATATGTATCATTTACCAAGAATAGATGATTTGTTTGATCAGCTTATTGGAGCCAAAAAAATTTCCCAATTGGACATAGCCATTAGATTCCATAAATTAAGGATAATTGAGGATACCAAGCAGAAGACCGCTTTTCGCACTCTAGATGGACTATATGAATGGAAAGTGATGCCTTTTGGGTTAACGAATGCCTCTATGTACTTTTGTAGATTTGATGAGTAGAGTCTTTAGGGTGCATCCAAACAAGTTTGTAGTAGTGTTTGTAGACAATATTCTAGTATTATCTAGAAGCGAAATTGAGCATGAAAATCGCTTAAGGGATGTACTAGGGACTTTGAGAAGGCACCAACTAAAGTCAAACTCTCAAAGTTTCATTTTTGGAAGAAAGATGTGAGGTTTCTGGGTCATATTGTTTTCGATAAAGGATTGTCTGTGTATTCTGCAAAGTGGAAGCTATTCAAGACGGGAAGATTCTAAAGAATGCCACAAAAGTAGGGAGTTTTCTTGGGTTGGCAAGTTACTATAAGAAATTCATCAAAGACTTTGCTAAGATAGCAGTCCCACTTACACGTTTAACCAAGAAAAATCTTGTTTTTGCATGGGATGATAAATGCACGGAAGCATTTGAGAAGTTGAAGGAGCCATTGCTATGGTACCAGTACTATTCCGGATGAGACGAAGCCTTTCACTATTTAAACTAACGTATGCGGTACAGGATTAGGATCTGTTCTTATGCATGTAGGTAGAGTGATAGCCTATGCAAGTAGGCAGTTGAAGGACCATGAGAAGAGGTACCCAACTCATGACTTGGAATTAGCGGCTATTGGATCAAAAAATGGTATAACACTCTAGATGCCAGTTGTGATAAATTAGCTCTTGATTTTGACATTTAAAGAGGCATGATCAAGTATAAGTTGACCAATTTCACCTTGATGGTGTATCAAGAACTAACTCATCATTTGAGACTAGTTTTATGATAGAGTCATTATTGAATGAATGATGTTAGGCCTTTAAGGGATGTTATATAAAAGTCCATTGATTGTCCTAGAATCATTGTGCTCAATGTTCTTAAAGTTCATTAAGGCTATTATGCTCGATGTCCTCTAAGAGCATATGAGTCATTATGCTCGACGTTCTCTAAGGTCATAAGGGTCATTATGCTTGACATTCTCTAAGGTCATAAGAGTCATTATGCTTGAGGTTTTCTAGGTTATTTCTTATATATGAATGTTCATTTAAGCTTTAGATAAGATAATTCAAAAAGTTCTAAGTCGTATCATATGTTCAATAGAAACATAGAAGATAAGTGACGTGTTTGAGATATAGTCCATTATGCATGATGTAGGCATATGTTATGCACAATTCAGTCCTTATGTCCGATGTCCAGGGTTCATATAATTATGCATGGAGTTCATTGCCGTCCAAGGCTTCTCGATTAAGCTTATATCGATTTTAATCATGATGAGCTCATATATATTCAAGTCAAAACAATAATGTCAAAATAAAGCCATCATTGAAGTCGATATGCATATTCAAGTCCATGTTCTTATTATTCAAATATGATTACAGTCAAGGAAGGTTTGGTTTGTCCCCAATTCAACTGTACTTTGATTAAGAAGAGAGAGAGAGAGAGAGAAAATGAAAATCTATCACCTTCCACAAAGCCCCTAGGTCAATATTTATAGGGTTCGACAAGTGATAGGCTTCGGCGTCAATTGGCTTCGGCATTAGTAGCGTCACCAATCATCAAGGTTGATATTCCATCGGCCTCGACATTAATAGCGTCATCGAACATCAAAGTAGGCATTCTTGTATTCACACAGCTAAACTTTGGCATCGATGCAATAAGATCGACTCTCGGCATCTCTAAACTCGACATTGATAGTTCCTCTTCGTCGATCAATTTTTATTATCATCACATATTAACATTGATGAAAGGCAGCATTAGTAGAAGCATCTTCAGCATCCCTTTTGGATGTATTGATGGTCCTTGGCATAAATATCAGTGATGATGACTCCATATCATGAGACCTTCTTTGATTGATGGTTGGTGGCATTGAATAGTGGCGACATTGATGTCCCTCGATGTTGATACTTGGTAGCTTACTAAGTGCGGCATTAGCTACACTTGTGGATATTGACAACGACAGTCATCAACATCGCGTACATAGATGTATGGTATCTCCTTAGCATGTCAATCAAAGTCGATGTTGTAATAGTATTGAATCCCAGCATCATTTAACTTGTGTTTTCCTTTATAAGGTAGTTTCAATGAGCAATGGCATTGGGATGGAGAACACCATCAGTACTTAGTAACTCCAATCACAAGCAGCATTAAGAATGGTTGACTTTGGGAATATCGACATTGATAGGATATGACTTCACTCAACATTACTTTGGTATCATGAGTCTAGACGTCAATCATAGTACTATTCGACAGTCGTCGTGACTTATGGAAAACAATGTTCAACTTCACGCTTCATAGTTTTAGGTTTTTTCGAGGCTAATGAGATTTATGTGACATTTCTGTTCTTCGACACTATTTCCTCAAATGTCTTCGATGGCAATGATAGTAGTAATAGGTTCCTTAATGCTATCCAACATCCGGGGCTTCGAACTTCGACGTAATCCTTCAGCCTCGACATTGACTTTCCTAGTTTGAATCCTTTGAAAATTATATGGATAACATTTATCCCCCCGTTTGTGTGAAGGAAGCCTTTACTCTTTAGGGTAAAATCAAGAATTTCCTTGCATTGCCCAATCTTTAATAAAAATTTCTTGCTAGCCTTGTTTTCCTATAAAATACGAAGTTAATGATATTGTTTATTAGTAATTTTTCTTCTTAATTTGATTGCAAACCAGCATCGGTTGCTTATATTATTCATGCGAACTTATGTTTATAACTTTATAATAAGAGATCAATAAATAACAATGAGTTTTCAAGCAAAATCCCAGAAGATTATCTGGTCATGTTATAGGTAGAAGCATTAGAAATTTTTTTGGTAGTAATAGAAGATCATAGATACATTTGATAGTAAAATGTTCTTCTAGCAATGAGAGGAGACTAAAAATCCATATCAGACCATCATAGAAAGCCAAAAATCTTTACCCGATAGTAATAGAAGACAAGAATTCATTATCCGATAGTGATAAGAGGAGACCAAAAATCTAAATCCAGTCATAGTAATATAAACTAGAAATCCTCATTTGGCATTAATAATAAAGGACCATAAATCCATATCCAACATTGGTAATAGAAGTCCAGAAATTCTTATATGGAAATAATAGGAAACCAGAAATTCAAATCTGGCAATAATAGCAGAAGACTGAAAATCCATATTTGGCAATAATAAAAGAAGTTCAGAAATCCATATCTGGAAATAATAATAGAAGTCCACAAATCCATATCTAGAAATAATAATAGAAGCCAGAAAACCATATTTGGAAATAATAATAGAAGTCCAGAAATCCATATCTGGTAATAATAATAGAAGAAGACCAGAATCTCTTGTCTAGTGGCTAAGAATGTATTTGTTGGGAGACATAAATAGCCCATATTTGTTGAACCTTCCTTTAGAAAACTTGATTTGATTTGAAGCACTACTTGGCTCGGATTTTAATCAACTTGGGAGCACTACTTAGCTCTAATCTTGGTTGACTTAGGAGCACTACTTGACTCTTGATTTTGATTGATCTTCCTTTGGAAGATTCAGTGCATTAATGCGGCCTTTGATGGCTGGCATTAAAGGCTTACTCCATCCTCCCCCTAGGAGGTGCTTTAACCAGGCCATGTAAGCAGGGGCTAAAGGCTTTATCGATGCATTAGTGAGGCTTTTGATGATGGCACTAAAGGCTTACCCGACCTCCCTCTAGGAGACGCTTCAGCGAGGCCTTTGATGACGGCGCTGAAGGCTTTCCCGGTGCTTTAGTGAGGCCATGTGATGGCAAGCACTACAGGCTTGCTCGACCTCCCTCTAGGAGGTGCTTCAGTGAGGCCTTTGATAGCAAGCACTGAAGGCTTAAGGCCTTTGATGGTCGGGACCTCTTGCGGTCAAGCCTTTGATGGCTGGGTACTTTGATGGCCGGGACCTCTTGCGGTCGCGCCTTTGATGGTTGGGGCCTTTGATGGCTGGGACCTTTTGTGATCAAGCCTTTAATGGCTAGGGTATTTGATGGCCGGGACTTCTTAAGGTCAAGCCTTTGATGGCTTTGGGAGAATCTTACTCCTTTTCAACAAGTTCTTTTTATTCATTCATTGTTGGAAAGTATGGCCGTAAATGTTCGACATTCCATGTTCTTGCTATGACATTGATGTTGGGAACGGACTTTCTATTGATTAGAAAACCATAGAATTATATCGTTATAAAAACCGCAAGCATACGACGTACAATCATAGTACACATGCGAGTTAGGTCGATCCCACAAGGAAAGCAAATTTTTTTAAAATCACTCAATCAAAATATCCCAAACATTTGAAATTATGTTAACTAAAAATTGTTAAAACCAATAGAAAAATGGAATTTAAATTATGAGATTAGAAGGCAATTTAGAGGCAAATCCCTTCTCTTGATCATACAAATCAACATGAAATGAATTTATGATCTCTCTTTTTAATCACTTGTGGAATTAGTTGATGTATTTATTATAAGTATGGTTTAACAATGATATTAACTAACACAATTTAAACCATCAACCTTTAATACACCCTCTTAACCCACTTGTCAAATCTAATGAAAATGATTATGAAATTGAAAAATAAAATCTATTTACTGTGAATTAGTAACATAGAGCATCAAATTTTGATTTTAGTTTCACTTTCACCAAAATCATATTTAGATGAAAGGGTAACTTGTATTTCTGTTTGATTAACCATAACCTTTTTGTTATGAATAACATAGGCAAATGCACTAATAAACAACAAAATTCCGTTAACATCAAAATTTCCATTAAGCATAAAACAAGAGATCATAAATGAAATCATTATGTTAGTTTTATATGATTCATGAGAGCTTCATTACCCTTAAATTGAAGGGGTTTATCTTCTTACATTTGAATACATATTAATATAAATTAATTTCAACTTAAACATAAAGGAATAGGAAAACTAAGTAAAAAGAACAAGAGCTAACCAACTTGCATAAAATAAAACTAAGCTACTTGCATGAAAATAAAAGAAAGCATAAGATAGCATAAAGTAAAAGAGCATAAAAGAAAGTTGCATAAAAAAGAACAAGGCTAAGAAGCCATTAAAGAGAAGCTTTTATTTCTAATTTTTTATTACAACTCTATGCATTCAAAAAAAGAAGAAAATCTATTGCATGAACATAAGAGGGTTATTTATACATGTTCTAAAACCCTGATATCTTTTAGGGAGCTACCAAAATTGCCTTTCACTTTATGTAGCCTCCAAGTAACCATTAAGGAATTAATTAATTTCCACTAACATGTGCTTTTGTTTTTAACGTTGGTCCATTAGTTAGTGGACAGATGGGCTCCTCCATGTTGCATGAATTCTTTCCTTTCATCATCCTTTGGCTTCCATTACTTGTGCATGCATATATCCATGAAATCTCTTCTAATTTGCACTCAATTTCCTGTAAAATAAAATTGTACAAATAAATTTTCTCAAAAATAATGCATACATAAAATGACCATTTTGCCTAAATGTAGATGAGTGAATGATGGTTTGAAAGCACTTTTATATTTTGGTAAAAACGGGTAAACATACCATAATATGTCATTTATTTAAAATGAGAGTAAAAATATACATTTTTACATGTACATCAATTGCCATCCGGGCGGCAAAGTTTATAAGTTCCTGTCGGGACTACTTTATGCATTATTAAGGGTCCTTCCCAATTTGGCCCTAACGATCCATCCGCTGGAATTTTTGTATTTTCCATGACACGTTATAACACTAGATCTCCTTTCTAAAATGACCGTTCTCTTACTCTTGAGTTATAGTATTTGGTCATTCTTCATTGGTACTCAACTGTTCAGACGGCTGCTTCATCTCTTAGCTCATTGATTAGGTCTAAGGACTCTTTCCTTAGCTCTTGATTTGGGTCAAATACATATGCGGCTCTCTGATAAGAAGGAACCTTGACTTCAACTAGAAGCATGGCTTCACATCTGTATGTAAGGGAATATGGGGTGTGTCATGTCGCCGTTTTGGTAGAAGTCCTATATGTCCACAGAACAAGGAGAAGCTCCTCTACCCAATTCCCTTTTTCCTTATCCAACCGTTTCTTCAAAATAGTCGTTACAGTTTTGTTAGCCACTTCAACAGCTCCGTTTGCTTTGGGATGCACTAGTGATGAAAAACTTTTGATAATTCCATTTTTGTTGCAGAATTGAGTGAATTCCTCACTTTCGAATTGAGTTCCATTGTCGGATATTATCTTGTATGGGATTCCAAATCGAGTGACGATGTTTTTTATTACAAACTCGAAAACTTATCCTGAGGTGATATTTGTAAGTGGTTCAGCTTCCACCCACTTTGTAAAACAATCGATGGCTACCACCATGTATTTAGCTTCTCCTTTAGATACATGTAGTGGTCCTATTAAGTCATTTCCCACACATCGAAGGGCCATGGACTAGATATAGAAGTCAATGAACTTGAAGGCAAGCGAGGGGTTTTAGAAATTTTTTGACACCTATCACACCTTCTCACATAGTCGATAGCTTGGCTAGTCATTTGAGGCCAATAGAAGCCTTGCCTCATAACCTTCTTAGCCGGTTTTACTTTATTGGAGCTGTCTCTACAAAATCCTTCATGAGCTTCCTTTAGTAATTTGGCTCCTGCTTCTGGACTAACACATCTCATTTAAGGAAGTGAGTATCCCTTTTTATAGAGTATTTTGTCTGTCATGATAAAAGTTGGAGCCTTGCTTTTATCCTTCTTGCTTCTTTTTTGTCTGCTTGAAATTTTTCCTCTATTAAATATGGACAATTGGTCACTGGCCCCTAATCGACTGGGTCCTTTTTGAAGAACCCTAGTTTTGCCTCCCTTCTCTTTATGTGCTAGGACTTGAGACCTAGTCAATACTAAGGTTTTATTTTTCGAGTTAGTTTTATTCTCCTTAATGCTAGGATTTTCCTAATATCCTATCGGCATAATTCGAGCTTTGTGCACTCCTCATGCACTAGCCAGCTTAGCTAAAGAATTGGCTTGAGAATTCTTTTCTCTAGGAACATGGTGTATCAAAAAGTCTTCGAATTGAGTCAACGTCTTCAATATCTTCTTGACGTATAATGTCAACTTGGGATCTTTTGTCTGATATTTCTGGTTTAGATGGTTTACCATCAACTGTGAATCATTAAAGATTTTAGTTCTTGCAATTTTCTACTAAGAGCTAAGGTAAGTCTTGCTATCGTAGATTCATATTTTGCTACGTTGTTGGTGGCTAGAAACCCTAATTTCATTGCATAGTGCAGGCGATGTCCATCCGGATCCAGCTCCTTGTCCATTCGAAGCCTCGTCTACAAACAATTGACATTTAGACTTTAGGTTTTTTCTTTCTCTGACTGCTTTTTAATGAATCCAGTACATTCATTGACAAAATCAGCTAGTGCTTGCCCCTTGATTGACGTTCGAGGCAGGAATTCGATATCGTATTCGCTAACTTTAATTCCCCATTTAACTAACCTTCCTGAAGCTTCTAGTTTACGAAAAACTTTCTTGAGTGGTAAATTGGTTAAGACTTTGATTGGATGTGCTTGAAAATAAGCTCTTGGCTTGCACGCGGTAAGCATTTAACAGTATGCCAATTTCTCTATAACTGAGTATCTAGTCTCCGCATCTTTGAGTCTTTTACTGGTGTAATATACGGGCTAAATTCCCTTTTCTTCTCTTATTAATACCGAGCTAACCATATGTTCAGAAACTGCCATATAGAGATAAAGACTTTCTCCATCCATAGGAATGGAGAAAATCGGTGGTTTTTCCAAATGATCTTTTAGTTCTTGGAAAGCCTTTTGGCAATCCTTACTCCATTCAAAGCCTTTCTTCTTCCTAATCATGTTGAAGAACGAAATGCATTTGTCAGTAGTTTTGGAAATAAATCGATTCAATGCTATCATTTTTCCTTTCAGACTCATTACATCTTTGCCTGTCTTTGGTTCTGCCATTCCTCTGATAGCTTGAATTTGGTCAGGGTTTGCTTCGATTCCTCTAGCACTAACGATATATCCTAAGAATTTGTTGGACCAAATTCCAAAAGAATATTTTTGTGGGTTAAGCTTCATCTGGTACCTTCGCAACACATCGAACATTTTTTCTAGGTCTTTTAGATGATTGTTTTTCTCCTAGGACTTGACCAACATGTCATCCACATATACTTCCGTATTCCGATCGATTTATTCCCTTAACATTCTATTTGCTAGCCTCTGATATGTTGCTCCTGCATTCTTCAATCCAAAGGGCATCACCTGGTAGCAATACGTTCCCCAATCAGTTGTAAAATTGTGTTTTCTTCGTCTGATTTGAAATCGTAATTTGATTATATCCAGAATCTATGTCCATGAAGGATAAGAGTTGATGTTCGCTCATTGCATCGACTAACTGATCTCGAAAGTGGATAACAGTCTTTTAGGCATGCTTTATTCAAGTCAGTGTAATCAACACACATTCTCTACTCCTCATTCGACTCTGGACTACCACCGGATTAGCTAGCCATTTCAAGTAGAAAACTTCTCTGATAAACCCATTCTCAAGCAGTCTCTTGACTCCTCTTTTAAAGCATTGGACCAGACTTTATCAAACTGTCTCTTCTTCTGCCGAACTGGTGTGATATTTGGGTTTATGTTCAAGGCATAAAACATGACGGTAGGATCGATTCCGACCATATCTGGGTAAGTCCAAGCGAATATATCTTAGCTAGATTGAAGAAATTGGATCTGTTCTCCCCTGATTTTACCATCTAACTTTCTTTCGATCTTAGCTGACTTTGTCGTATCAGACGAATCTAGGCATACCTCTTCAAGACCTTCTGTTGGTTTCATTCTTTCCTACTCATTTCTGCAATCTAGTTCGGTGTCAATCTCTTTATCTTCTATTTTGTCTTCT
This sequence comes from Allium fistulosum, assembly GCA_030737815.1. Classification (NCBI taxonomy): domain Eukaryota; kingdom Viridiplantae; phylum Streptophyta; class Magnoliopsida; order Asparagales; family Amaryllidaceae; genus Allium; species Allium fistulosum. Next base: position 907,635,326 of record CM060908.1, read on the forward strand.
ATCAAGTTTGCTTCCTTCCTCTTCCTTTTCTTTTCGGAGAAGTTGAATTTCCTCAGCACATATTTAGTTGTCTTATCAGGTTTTTCCTTTGCTTTGGGTGATGAGTTTAAAGAATCATCATCCAAAGGCTCTTTTATATCAGATTGGGCTAATTTGTTTTCCTATGAATCGTAACAAGAAAGGTAACTTCGTTCATTTTGTTCAACGGTTGCAAAATACATCTCTCGAGCACTAAATTGCTCACCCCTTATTGTTCCCACCCTTTTTTCGTTAGAAATTTCATCATTAAGTATTTTGGTGGCACAAAAGCATCGACTTCATCTAGAGCCGCCCTTCTAAAGAAAGAGTTATAGTAGGATGGTTGGTCCATAACGACAAAGAGGGTTTCAAAGGTCCTGCAGCATGGCGGAACTTACATATGTACAAGAAGCTTTAGTTGCCTCATCGAAGTTGACCCCTTATAATTGAATCCAAAGATAGGCTCTAAACTTGGTTCCAACTTCTCCTTAGAAATCCCCATCTGGTCAAAAGTGTGTTAAAAATCATGTTAATCGCACTGCCTGTATCGATTAAAATCTTGGTGACTATAGAGCATCCAATCTGTGCGGTAATCATTAGCGAATCATTGTGTGGATGACGAACTCCTCTCAACTTTGATGGAGTGATTGTTAGAGTATGCAGCTGAATCTGAAATCTTGGATTCTTGAATGGTGGTTCTTCCTGGATGGAAAAAATTCCTTCCTTTGCTTTCCTCACATATCGGCTTCTAGCCCCTTTGCTACTCCCAACCAAATATGGGCCAATGTGGATTACATCAATCTGGTTAAGAGGTGGAATAAAGTCAAGCTGAATGACATCTTCAACCATATTTGCAGTGTTGCTTGGCAGCCTCTGATTGTTTGTTTCCAAAATGGGCAGCGTTTTGTCAATCTTTGATAAATTCCTTCAGTTGTCCAGCGTGGGTCATTCGTTGAATTATGACTGCCAATACCGACATTCATCCGTATTGTGCCTATTAAATTTGTGATATGCACAGTATTCTCCCACTTTCTCAGTTCGGGATCAGTTTTGGCCTTATAAGAAATCGAGCAGTCATCCTTTTCCTTCATGGTGGCATATATATAAGAGAGTGGCTTATTCAAATTGATATGACTAGCATTTGAATCTTCCTCCCACCTTGGCTTCTTATGATTGCGGCTGTTGTTAAACTTCTCTATTTCCATCTTAATCTGAGCTTTCTTTCTAACATGGTACATTTCATCCATGAAGATGAATTTATCGGCCTGGAAATGGAAGTCTTGCAAGTCTTTGCACCCGTGAATGTAAAGCTCCTGCCAGAATGGAGTCTGCTCAATTAATCCCGAGTGTACCGCTACTAACTTGTCTCTGTCGGTCATGTTCTTTTCCTTTAAAGCTTCTATATTGAATCTTTTGAGATAATCACCCAACAGTCCTCTAGGTCTTTGCTTGATATTGGCTACCACAATATAGTCAACTGTAGGGTCTTTGCAGATGCAGAATTATGCTAAGAACTCATATGAAAATTTCTTCCAAGAATAGATGGTCCTATATCGGTATTGCCGGTACTACATGGTTGTTGCTCCTTGAATAAGGAAAGTCTGCTGCAAATAGTTTCGGATGCATTATACAGATCCATTTAACTCTCATAACTTAATAAATGGTCATCTGGATCGGTGGTTCCATTATATTTGATAGAAGAAATCTTAAAGTAATATGGGATCATCTCGGTTATGATCTCCTCAGTAAAAGGAGCCTCCAATTGGTTATCATTGGCTCGATCATCTGAAGTCCTCTTCCTTTTGAGGTTGAGCAAGTCTTTTGTCACTTTCTTTTCCAAGTCCATTAAGTAACACTCATCGTTATGGTAACTGCTCCTTTTTGGTTTATATCCCTCGGAAGTTGAGTTCCCAGATTGTTATTTGAGTTTTTCCTTCATTCTTCATTGATAATCTGCCTTAGCTTGTTGATCATCTCTCTCTTTCTGTGGAATTTGGGTAAACTTGCTTTTGCTTTTATTTCTAAGAAGGGAAGCATTTAAGTTTCTCCTTGGAGATTCCCCCTCACCTCCCCATGTTACCCAAGTAGTCTTGGAAGATTTCTGAGCAAGCACCCCTTCCTATAGTTTCTCTCATCACCAGCAGTTGTTGCTATAAGTTCTGGATTTTGGCCTTGCTGCTAGTTGGTTGCGCCGGTTGAGACGGTTATGCATGCTCTATATTTCCCACGTTGAAATTAGGAGTTACATTCTCTTATAGTGTCATTGACTATATAATCACTTCAGTCTGAGCATTGAGTCTTCGTGATCTCATTTTTGTGAAACATAATTCACTTAATTAGTCTAGATAATGAGAAAATTAAACAAGTCAGAGGTTCAAGCTCTCCTTCTATCGTCAAAAATGTTAGACTAAAAAATGGTATAACACTCTAGATGCCAATTGTGATAAATTAGCTCTTGATTTTTACATTTACGATGGCATGATCAAGTTTAAGTTGACCAATTTCACCTTGATGGTGTATCAAGAACTAACTCATCATTGGAGACTAGTCTTATAATAGAGTCATTATTGAATGGATGACGTTAGGCCTTTTAGGGATGTTATACAAAAGTCCATTGATTTTCCTAGAATCATTATGCTCGATGTTCTTAAAGTTCATTAAGGCTATTATGCTCGATGTCCTCTAAGGTCATATGAGTCATTATGCCCGATATTCTCTAAGGTCATAAGAGTCATTATGCTCGACGTTCTCTAAGGTTGTAAGAGTCATTATGCTTGAGGTTTTCAAGGTTATTTCGTATATATAAATGTTCATTTAAGCTTCAGACAAGATAATTCAAAAAGTCCTAAGTCATATCATATGCTCAATAGAGATATAGAATATCAATGACGTGTTCAAGATATAGTCCATTATGCACGATGTTGGGCATATGGTTATGCACAATTCATTCCTTAGGTCCAGGGTCCATTGTTCATATAATTATGCATATAGGAGTTCATCGCAGTCCAAGGCTTCTCGATTAAGCTCATATCAAGTTTAATCATGATGAGCTTATATATATGCTAGTCCAAAACAATAATGTCAAAATAAAGTCATAATTGAAGTCAATATGCATATTCAAGTCCATAAGCTTATTATTCAAATATGATTACAGTCAAGAAAGGTCTGTCCACAATTAGATTTAGGGTTACAACGCTTTGATTAAGAAAAGAGAGAGAGAGAGAAAATGAAAATATGTCCCTCTCCACAAAGCCCCTAGGTCAATATTTATAGGATTCAGCAAGTGACAGGCTTCAGTGTCAATTGGCTTTGGCATTAGCAGCATCATCAATCATCAAGGTTAATATTCTATCATCCTCGACATTAATATCCTTATCGAACATCAAATCGGCATTCTTGTATTCACATAGCTAAACTTCGGCATCGATGCAATAGGGTCGACTCTCGGCATCTCTAGGTTATATATATGAGTGGAGGCAGTTAGAGTTCCTCTCGGGTTTTAATTTCCAACCGCTAATGGAACCCACTCTAGGCTATTTGGCGGCCACGGAAGTTAGTCCAGCATTGATGACTACATTGGGTAAGAGTAGAAGAAGTATGCGGCGATAGTAGATATTTTGGGTAAGGTGAGTTGAGGAGAACATTTCCTTCATGACGGTAGGTATGCAATTGACGAAAGAGGATGTTTGAGAAGAGATGAATGGATTTGTGTTCCTTTGGTGGAGGATGTGTTGGAAGAAGTTTTGCCTAAGTGTCACCATTCTCGAATGACTATTCACCCTATTGGAGATAAAATGTATAAGGATATGAAGCGAATTTTCTATTTGCTGGGGATAAAGAAAAGGATAGCGGAATTCATCTCTAGGTGATGGGCCAAAAGATAAAGGCTGAACAAGGGAAGCCCGAAGGGAAATTATTGCCGTTAAAGGTGCCCACTTGGAAGTGGGAGCATATATTGGTGGACTTTATAAATGGGTTACTTAGGAGTCAAAGAAGCTATAAAGCTATTTGGGTTATAGTAGATAGACTCACTAAAAGCGCCCACTCCCATTAGGAGTAATAGGACTGCGACGTCTCTTGTGCAAATTTATATCAATGAAGTGGTACAACTGCATGGAGTTCCAGTTAGCATTGTTAGTGATAGGAACAACTTATTCACTAGAGAATTTTGTAAGAGTTTGCAGTCAGCCTTAGGAACGACGTTGAACCGTAGCACCACTTACGATCCACAAACCGGCTGTCATGAATAGGGTTTTGGAAGATTTTTGAGAGCTTGCATCATGGTTTTTGGAGAACAATGGTAGCAGCATTTACCCTTAATAGAGTTCCTGTGCAATAATAGTTACCCAAGTGACAATTGGCATAACACCCTTTGAAGCATTATATAGGAGGCTATGCAAATTGCTAAATTATTGGCGAGAAACCACAGACAAAATCCTACATAGACCAAAATTGATCTGGAAGACCTCGGAAAAGATAGAGATGATTAGTCAGGAAATGAAGGCCGTACAGGTCCGTCAGAAGTCCTGTATTGATAGGCAAAGAAAGGAATTGGAGTTTGTAGTACTGTTAAAAAAAAATTGTTAACTCCAAAAAGTGCAAAGTAGGTGAAGTTTGGTTAAGATTAGACTTAAGTAGCCTTATGTCAACTTGCTAGAAATTTGCATGTTCCATGTAGAAGCCACATACATGTCGAAATCATAAGTGCATGAGAGTCCAATACAAGTCATAAGTCAAGAACCTTTATGTGATATGCTATGCAATATTAATTGTACAAGTCCCTGTTTGCAAATAGTTACAAATTTACAATAGGCATGAAGAATCCTCAAATTAACTTAGTGTTACAAGTTTAAAAATGTAAGAAAGTGGTGAGAATGAATTGTCCCTTCTTCATTTCCACGGGGTCCGTATTTATAGGGGTGGAATTGAACGGCATGGCTGCCACGTAGCTCTCGGCATGCTTGACATCTGACATCGTCACTTTCTCTGATGACTTTTGGCATCCCCTTGAAAAATGGTGATTTACGACATTCATATAATGTTTGTAATCTATAGATCCTTGATATCTGATGTCTTTATTGAACAAATGACATGCGACAAGCTTTGTTTGTTATTTACATACGGCACCTTCCTGCATATTGCTTCTTGAAGCTTAAAACCCCTCAATTGGTTAGCATCTGCCATCTACCCTTATATTGTGAAATACAACATTGGTGATATACGACATCTCTTATTATATTGATGTTATGCGATACCCTTGCCGCATTGCTAATTTACGATATCTTGTATACATTGTCAAGGCTTGATGTTGTGTGTTGAGTTGATGGCATATATCATTGTTAATATCTGATATCATATTCTATTGTTGATGGTCGATATCCTTTCTGTAATGATGAACTTCGATATCCTTCTTGATACTGTTGATTTGCGGCATCCATCTATATATTGTTGATTTACAACATCATTGACAACTGTAGGCATCTGATATCCCTTGCCACAACGGTTATAATTGTAAACGCCCCCATATTCGACATCTTTATCAATACAAAATCTCTCTTTGATTGTCTTTAGGTTTGATATGTTCCACATCATAGCTTTTCGGCATCTGTTGCCACTTGATATCACTTAGGATTGGCATGATATCTCCTCCTTTCCATGCATTTGACAACCTTAGCACTTACCGCCTTGATAAATACATTATCGCCTATTAGCATTTCATCCAAATCTGAGCTGTTCATTTAAATTGAGATCAAAGGCTCTTATTCTTCCTCTATCCTCTACAAATACCCGCTGTTCTCTTTCTTCTTCCTTTTACCTGTAGATCAAATCTCAAAGAAAAAAAATTTCAATCTCGCTTCAAAATTTTCAATCTTCTTTAACGTTCAAGCGTATTTCAAGGTTTGATTTCCTTTTCTATTTGAACTAATCGAAAGAATTAAGTTAGAGGTTTTCAATTTTGAATTGAAATTAGGGTTCACTAATCGGATACTGGTTGTAAATTTTTGGATTGTAAATTAAATCATATATTTATTATGCTTTTGGGTGAACTTAGTATTCAAATTAGCATGTTGTTTGGGGTTTCTCTCTTTGTTGATTAATTACAGCTTGATGGTGGTAATTTAAAAATCTAGAGTTTTCACATTTAATTAAGAACTTGGTTGGCTATTAGAAACCCAAAACCCATTTCCAAACCCGAAAATTGCTTAGTTTTCGGAAGTTATTAATCCTTCAAAATTTGACATTTAACTTGAAGTCTGATACCCTAAAGATTTCACCCCTCAGTCATTGTTTCGACAACTAGTTAGAAGCTCTGGATCTATTTAGAATTTCGACAATCGATTTAAAATTCGAAACCCTTATTGTGTCGGAAACCAATTAAAAATTTGGTATCCATTTAGAAGTGCAACAATTGTTTTGATGGGTTGTTGCTAAGGTTACAGATTCGATGTCCTCATATTACTCTTTTATAAATTTGACAACTAACTATAGAGTTGATATATAGGTTAGAAATTCGATGTCCTATTTTAAGCTTGATATGATATCATCAGTTCGAAATGTAGTTATTGTGTTGTTACCTATAAGCTCTTTAAGTTTTTGACATCCTTAAGTTCGATAACAAGTTAAAATATTTTTAAACAAGTTTAACCCTACTTATTATCTATGAATTTGATAACCTTGTAAATTCGACATTAGGTTATTAACTCGACAACCCACTATGATTTTTACTAAATTTTATACATATGACATCTTGATTATACCTTATTGGTTAGTCATAAACTTAACATTTATTCATGAATTCGATGGTTGTTAATGAATTTTCGATTCTTTGTAAATTTTTCTAGTATTTTATAAGTTCGATATCTTATTACAAATTTGATATCTAGAGATGGACTATTCAATAAATTGTTAGCCTATTAAAGGTTTTGCAGTTAATTCTGGTTTTGTCAATCTATTAATTAACTTAGTATCGATCGATTAGTTGTTTAGTTATTTCCCTTGCTTCTATATTTATGATCATTTCAATTTTTTTGTAAAATGTGAGATACTTCCCAAACTTCGTGGAATATCACCTGGCAGATCAATGGATAGAAAGAAGCCCAACAAGAGTTCTAAACCTTCTCCTTCTACAAAGAAAGGAGATTATAGGCTTAACCAGTCCCTCATTACCACTTATGAGGAGGTAGATACGATTCTTCAACAATTTGGAATCACAGGTATAGAGACCATGGCTGTGGTTCCTAAGGATAGACGGTCGTTTAGAGAATTTTTTGCTTTTACTACCTTCCACATCCGGCATTCTAGGCACTTACCTTTTTCAAAATTTCTTCTACAGTTCCTGTAGCATGTCAACATTTCTCCGATCTAGCTAACTCCTAACTCATATACATACTTGAGCGGTTTGGTGGTCCTTGCTAGGGAGGATAAACTTCCTTCTCTTAGCACTGTGACTCTCCATTTCTTGGTAAACCTTGTAAGGGTAAATGAACAAGTGGATAGTCCTATGTACCGTCTTCTCCCTTACCCAAAAAGCATATTCACTCATCCAATCAATAAGAAGAAGGACTAGGAGAACCATTTTTTCTATATCATATGCTACACCCCTAAGATTAGGGGGTCTTTCTTTGTATTCAGTAAGTTTCTGTTTTCCATAATCTATGTTGTATTCATCGTTCTCTTTTTGATGAGTGTTTTCTTTCAAGTTCTACTTCCAAACAACCTAGCCCTTCCGTCGCTGCTACTATTGAGTCCCTGACTCAGGCTCCTAAAAGCATGGGTGACAGGTTTAAACTATTGACGGAAGCAAATCTCTATAAACATTCTCTAGTCTTAGACAATCACAAGATACTCGAAGAACCCCCAATGGTGAAGGGGAATGCCCAGGGCAAACGATCATTGGTTATTGGTGATTGGAAGACTTCCCCTGCTTACTCTCCTATTCAGCTTTAATCCTTCGATAAATTTTCATTACGACTTAAATGGAATTTCTTGTGTTAGTGTCTTATAAACTTCCATTTTGATTTAGGTTTATCCGCACTCGTTGTGGCTTCCAAGCATAAGAAAATTAAATATCACACTTCTGCTTTGGTCGGACCAACTAAACCTACTCCTGTCAAAGATTCCATTGCTAAGGCCATTGATGACTTAAAAAGGAAGGCGGGCTCTAGTGCCCCACTTGACATTTCAACTCTTCCCTCGAGCAAAAAGTCTAAGCTCGGGGATGACCAGACTTCTATTGCTATTGTCGAAGATTCGAATGCAGATATTAACTTGACGGCTCAAGACCCTAATGTGATTAATTTAGACTTTTCTGGTCATGAAATTCAAACGAACATCGAAGGGGTTCAGACTCCAGATCCCATGCTTAACATCTCACTTCCTACCTCTCCATCTAGTTTCCATCATTTATACGAGGAGCTCGGTTTGACTCTTCTCCCTAATGGATCCCACCTTTGAAGGCTCATGCTTAGACTCCCATAATGAGCTTTGACGATCTCCTTCATTTGGCTACCCAATCTCCGACCTTGGCTTCTCTTATGCCATTGCAGCCTTCGACCTTCTCGAAAGATCATCTTTACATCATCTATCAACAACTCTTACTGGTATGATATCTCTTCCGCTTGGTTAATACTAACTTTTAACTTTGTATATCCTGATTTAGCTTATGTCTGTCGTTATAGCTCTAAGAGCAGATCTTGAACAGGCCAACAAAGAGAAGGCCAAAATGGTCAGTAAAGTGAAGTCTTTGAAAAACAAGGTGCAAACTAAGGAAGCCACCCTGGTTTATGCCAATAGCATTATTAAAGATGCTAAGGAGAAAATTTCCTTCTTTCTCGACCAGGCTCTCACTACAATTACAGAAAAGTGCTATAAAGATGCTCTCTTCGTAGCATATGTTGATAATATCGACAAATGCTCGGATTTGGATTTTCCTTCCCTTCCAAAGCTAAATGAAAAATTAAGAGGAAGTTTGACCTTATATTGGAGAGAGCCGAGGGATTGCTTGAACACGAATTCCCTGAGGAAGAAGTCATGGTTTCGAAAAAGTTGTTATCTTTGGATGACCCTTGTTCGAAGGAGGTGGAGATTCAGATGAAAGAGAGGATAATGATGATAAAAATGATGATAACGATGACGATAATGATGACGATAATCAAGATGGTGGTGGTGGTAGCGGAAAGAGTCAACAAGGGCTAAGAGAAGGAGACAATGGATCAGGTGGTCATGACTCTTCTGCCCATGATGCATATTTCTAGACTTATCCGACCCTCGGGGTGGTCCACAGGAAAATATCGCTCTAAAAGATGCTACTTCCTCCATTCAACAACCGAAGGAAAAAGCTCAAGTTCTAGCTTCTCAGGTTTCAATTGTGTGTGTATGAGATTCATTATTTAAATGTTTAAAGTTATCTATCGGCTCTCAGTTAATAGGTTTATTACTTTAGTTAAGAAAAAAATCCAAATATTACAATGACATTATATATGAAAAGAGCGATTGAGGGGTACATCGATTAAATAGAGAACTTGAAATGGTAATTAAGGAGCACAACAAATTATCCGATACGTATAGGCACCTTTCTGTTTATGCCACATGGTTAAGGAACTTTAAAGAGAAACGAATAGCCCCGTTACTGAAGAAGTCTCGCCTTCATAAGGAGAGAGTCATAAGAGAAAATGCTGAGTTATTCTCTTTTGGATGCTCATTGATGATAGGGATACTTTGGTGGAGTTCCTTTACAAAGTTTACTCCAAAAATGTTCTTACTAACTTTTCATTCTTAGAGGAAAAATGTAGAAGTTTTCTCAGGTGCTTGCATAGTAGATATTTGGATGAATATGGAACTGATCCCTATCCTAGAGAATGCTAGAATCTTCCCAGGGTTGCAATTGTTCCTCTTTCTCAAAACGTTCTTCCTCTCGAGAAAGTTAAATTTAACAAGGAGAGATTTATTTCCGACTTTTTCAATGGGTCAATATTGTATGAACTCAAATGATTTTGTTTTTAATATATAACTCAGATAGTTTTATGAATTGCAGTGTTTTCATTTCTTTGTAACTTAGTTTATTTTCATAAATCCTACAGATTAGTGAATCGTCGGGTAGTCCTATTTTCCGTGGAACTCTTAAGTAAATTTATCAAATTATAGAGGGATTTTAAAGAGAAATCATTAATTCTCAAAATTTCTTGGATAGTGAAATATTGTTTCCTTAGAGATCTCCAGGAGGTTTGCACATGGTTTTCACACTTTCGCTTTGATTTCTTAGGTGATGAAAACGATAGATTGTTTAGTGAAATATGAACTAATCATGCTAAATTGTAATGTGGCGAGATCAGCCCTCCAGCTAGAAAATGGGACTACCATCAATTCCCTCCCGTTATACCCCTCCATGGTTTAATGCTCCTTTTGACTCTACCATTTCTTTGTCCACAGTATCACTTAAAAAAGCTCACACTGATGTCTTTAAACTTTAAGAATATAGAACCTGTATCTACTCATGCTTATAAACTTTCTTATTGTTAATAAAGAATACATTTTCTTATGTGTTAATTCCTTCTTCTGTTTACTTATTTTATTAGGAAAAACAACTAACGCTTACATTTAACAGTCCAAATCTTCTTTCTCGATTGGATAATATCAACGCTAAGAAAAAATCTTTTATTGAGGAGAAACGTTCTTCTCAAGATGCTTCAAACTTTGTTGTTTCCATATAACCTGGATGTGCAAAAATGGCATACAAAGTTTTATCAATTGAAATCTACATTAAGTAGTATAAAGGAGATGGTTTCTAACTTGGAAGAGAAAATCAAAGAGAAAGATAGAGAAATTCTAGAGTTGAAAGGGAGCATGGCTGCGGTTGGTCGGTCTGAACTTTCAGTCCAAAAAATTAACGCTTATGCAGAAATTGCTTGTCTTCATCAAAGGATTATGGATCTTGAAGGAGAGTTGCTGAAAAGTCAAGTATCTTGTCAATTCTTAGAACTTATTGCGAGCAAAGGCAAATCCAGCCTTCCTACTCCTACCCCATTGATTGGCAAAGAAAGATTTTCTGCTTTGCTGAGCCCACCTTCGAGTCTAGATGATGGTGAGTTCGCTCGATGGAGTTAAAGGGTTAGATATGAATGCGTTCAATTTTTGAACAAGCAATGAGATGATAAAGTTTCTCAATACCTTAATAATTATCAGGGTCATGTGGAGAAACTTGAACGTAAAAAATATGTTCTTGGATTGGACGTTAAGAAATTAAAAAGCGAGGTTCAGACTTTAAAGGGAGCCAATAAGATGCTCAATCAGGCATTTGGAAATTCAATTTGATTCGATTGACACTACGAACATTATTCGGAGAAAAGAGAAGAAGCTTAAACAACTTCTGGATGAGGTGATTCGTCACATTACCGATTCTCCTTCGATAACTAAATTTTTTAAAAAGGAAGTGCATAAACTTGATACCTAATAAAGAATCGATTATGAGCCCTTTTTGGCAGATTTCCCTTTTGGCTGCCCCTTCTTGGCACTTGTAACTCTTGTAGATAACATATAAATTAAACAAATTTGTACCTAAATGATTGTTACCTTGAACGAATCTTTGTATTCTTCTTTTTGAATTTGTTGGATCGTCTGAAACATACAAATTGTTTTCCAGAGCTTGGATTTGATTGTAATATGATAGGTAGCCCTTGATTGAGCATTACTTGATTCTCTTGATATAAACTTTGTTGTTAAAACCTAAAATTTGTTTTGATAAAAGATTAGCAACTCATTAATCAAAAGTTTGGGAAAAACCTTCCTTTATTTAACAGGAAATTAGAAATCCATCTAATAACAAAGATTCTCGTTATTAGAAAATTTGAACTCCATTTTAAGAGAATTTAGTTTAGCACCTAGAGGAGTGAAGCTTTTAACAACTTCGCCTTTTGGCCTTATCACCTAGAAATTTAGAGCCTAACGTTTGAAGCATTAGTCTCGAAGAGTAGATACACGAAAATCCTTTTGGTAATTATAATTTTTTCTGTATTGAAGATTAGAAATCATCTAGTAATAATATCGTACGGATAGAAGACCAGATATTCATCCGACAAAAACTTTAATCGGAGACCATAAACCTTATAGTAATAACTTTGAAATAGGAGACTGGAAAATCATCTGGTAACATTATTCGAACCTAAAGACCAAAAACGGATCTGGTAATGATACCATAATTTAATCTGAATAGAATACCAGAAATCCATTTCGTATTAATTTAGAACTCCATTTGATAAGAATATCAGAATTTTCTAATAACAAGTCCAGATTTCTATCTAGTAATCTGACTATTAACGGAGATTCTTGTTATTTAGGAACCTAATTATTAACGGAGATTCCTATCATTTATTAATTTTAATTCTAATATAGAAATCATGTATTGAAAGTTAATCCGCTATTTCGAAGAATGAAGCCCCGAGCTTGGATAATAAGTCATAGTCTTTTAGATGTTACTATCTGACATCAAAATTCTCACTTCTATGTGATAGATAGCTTTTGATCCTTCCTTTGAAGGTTACTTTAGCTTTACCTTGGTGTGGGACTACATATGTTTGACTATTATTCCTCTAGAAGATTGCTTTTGCATTTGACTGATTTTCTCTAGAAGACTGTCTCAATCCTTCTTTAGGACAAAGTTTGATTTGCTCTTATATTTGGTTGATATTCCACTAGAAGACTGCCTCTTACTACTCTTTGGGTAGTGATTCAGCGCAACCCATATTTTTCCAAGACATAAGTCAGCGGCGACTTAATATGGTGGGAGATCTAAGTCGTGACCGACTTAACAAAGTTCAAGGCTTAAGTCGCGACCGACTTAACTGGAGTAAAGACGTAAGTCGAGACCGACTTAAGGAAGACATAAGTTGTATGCGACTTAAGAAAGTGACTATGAGTCGTCCACGACTTAATAGGAGTTCGCGACCTAAGAAAGCAGCTATAAGTCGTCCACGACTTAATGGGGGCAGCTGTAAGTCGTCCACGACTTAACAAGAATGATATGGGAGGAGCAGTTGAGAATGCACAAGGGATAAGTCGGATGCGACTTAAGGAAAATGACAAGTCGCTATCAAGTTACGACTTAGTTAAGTCATCCGAAATTTTAAGTCGCTGAAGCCTAGAACCGAGGATCCTTATGCCGCATTAATCTGAACCGTTGAAGTCTTAAGTCACTACTATTGATAAGCCGCCAGGTGTGAGTCGTGTACATAAGTGTTAATTCGTCACCAACTTATACTAAGTCGTGAGTCTTTTATAAGTCGTGAATCGTCTGTTTTGAGTCGTGGGTTGTTAAGGCGGAAATGACTTAGGTGATATGTTCTGTTTGTATTGCCTGAATAGTTATGTCGTTGTTTTTTATGTTGAGTCGTTTGTACTTAAGCCGTAGGTCGCAGAGTTGTCTTTCTGTGTTGTAACTCGTAAGTCGTGTGCGTGGCTAAGTCGGAAGGTGTGATGAGTCGTGAGTCGGAAAGGTGATGAGTCGGAGCCGACTTAAGAGTTGTACAGAATTTTTGTTTTGTTTTGTAACCTCTATAAATAGGCCGGTGGTGCCATTTGTAATAGTTTAGTTGATTTGAAATAAAACTCTTGTTTTGTTAGCTTTATGCTTTCACCAAATTGGTAGTCGAGTGTAATCTCCTATCTCCTCTCTCGGATAATCGAGTGCGCTCGATTCAACGATTGCAGAAGCCGATTCGCGGAATCAAGTGCGCTTGATCAACGCTCGAAGAATTGAAGATCTCTCCTCACGGTATCGTGCGCGATCAACGTGTCAGAGATAGCTAGAATTCGGTATCTTCGGATCAACGAATTTGGGCAATTCAGTATTCATCAATCCACCGATTGCTACTTTCATCGATCTACATTGTTTTTGTATAATCCGCTGCGTCAGGTAGTGATTTAGGCTTTGATTGATTTTCTTTGTTACCATCTTTAGGCAATGATATAAACTTTGATTGAACCCCTTATCACCATCTTAGGTGATGATTTAGGTTTTGGTTGGTGCGTTTGGTTAGCTATCTTGAGCAGAACCAAAGTCTTACCTATCATCCCTCTAGGAGGCGCTCTGGTCAGGCCTTATAGGTAGAATCGAAGGCTAGTTTGGTGCTTTGGTCAGACTATCTCAGATGGGGCCAAAGGCTACTCCATCCTTCCTCTAGGAGGTGCTTCAGACAGGCCTTATAGGCAGGACTGAAGACTGGTCAATGCTCTGGCCAGACCGTCTTAGGCTGGACCAAAGACTTATTTCGTTCTCCCTCTAAGAGGCGCTCCGTCCAGGCCACATAAGCAGGACAGAAGGCTTGTAGTGCTCTGGCCAGGCTTTATAGGCGAGACCAGAGGCTTACTATGACCTCCCACTAGGAGGTGCTTTGAGCAGGCCATCATGGTGGGATCAAATGCTTTTTCCTTTATTTTATAAATCCTTCTTACAAAACATTCCTCTTTATTGAGTATTTGATCGTTGTAGATACATCAGTTAAATATCTTTAACAAACTCTTGAAGCTCTCCTTTGGCCAAGAAATTCTCAATCATTCCTTTTAGAGCTCGGCATTGGTTGCTTTCATGTCCATTTGATCTATGATATTGGCACAAAGCACCTTCAAGATTCCATTCATTTTTAGGTTGCCTCTTCTTAGAAGGCCAATAATTCAGTTTTCTCTTGGTTAGAAGGTAAATATTCTTATTGGAGGTGGTAAGGGAATGGGTTCTAGCGAATCGAGAGTTTTTAGAGAGCTGTGTCCTTGATTCCCTCTTGACTTTCTTATGATAATGGATTGTGCATCATTATCATTCGTGAAATTTCTTTTTGAAGATGAGTTTTAATTGGGGCAAGAGAATGATCAATTACTTTATTCCATTTCTGGGCAAATTAATCGAAATCCCTTGTTGCTTCCTCTTCAAAGATAGTTCCTTTGGATTAGAATTGAATGGCCCTCCTAATATTTAAGAACAAACTACCCTTCTTTGGGCTTTCTTTTCCCAAGGCAACGATTGTGGTAGGTCCTATGATGAATGGGTTTAAACTCCATTTGCTTGGATTATAAAGTGCTACTTGCTTCTTTTCTTCCATAATTTTCAAAGCCAATAATCTTAATATTTGTTCTTCATGAAACCGAGGATCATGAGTTGCAAAGCCAATAACCTTAATATTTGTTCTTCATGAAACCGAGGGTCACGAGTAACTTGATGACTGGTTTGGCCAAACAAGGCTTAGAAGATTCTCGTTAAAAAATAGTCATTATGTTGCCTAAGGAAGGTTGTACAGAATTTGGAAAATTTCCCTTATGGAATACGCAGGTTAGGGTAAACCTTTTAGACCCCTTATATGCAGGTTAAGGGAAGTTCGATATGGGATATACGGGAGACCGGAGGTTCAAGCCATCCTTCTAGCGTAAAAATATTAACTAATTTCTTTGTTAACCCCAAAGAGTGCAAAATAGGTGAATCTTGGTTAAGATTAGACTTAAGTAGCCTTATGTCAAATTGCTAGAAATTTGCATGTTCCATGTAGAAGCCGCATACATGTCGAAATCATAAGTGCATGAGAGTCCAATACAAGTCATAAGTGAAGAATCTTTATGTGATATATGCTAGCAATATTAATTGTACAAGTCCCTATTTGCAAATAGTTACAAATTGACAATAGGCGTGAAGAATCCCCAAATTGATTTAAGGTTATAAGTTTAAAATTGTAAGAAAGTGGTGAGAATGAATCGCCCCTTCTTTATTGCCATGCGGTCTGTATTTATAAGGGTGGAATTGGACGGTATGGCTACCACATGGCTCTCGGCATGCTTGGCATATGACATCATCACTTTCTATGATGACTTTCGGCATCCCCTTGAAAATTGGTGATTTACAACATTCATGTAACGCTGGTAATCTACGGTATCCTTGATATCTGATATCTTTACTGAACCAATGACATGCGACAAGCTTTGTTTATTGTTTACATACGATAGCTTCCTACATATTACTTCTTGAAGCTCAAAACCCCTCAATTGGTTAGCATCCACCACTTGCCCTTATATTGATGAAATACGACATTGGTGATATACGACATCACTTATTATATTGATGTTATGTGATACCCTTGCCTTATTGCTAATTTACGATATCTTATATACATTGTCAAGGGTTGATGTTGTTTGTTGAGTTGATGGCATATACATTGTTAATATCCAATATCCTCTTCTATTGTTGATAGTCGATATCCTTCCTTGTATTGAGGAACTTCGACATCCTTTTTGATATTGTTGATATATGGCATCCTTCTATATATTGTTGTTTTACGACATCATTGACAACGGTAGGCGTCTGATATTCCTTGCTGCAATGGTTATAGTTGTAAAGACCTGATATTCGACATCTTTATCAATATAAAATCTCTCTTTGATTTTCTTTAGGTTTGATATGTTTTACATCGTAGCTTTTCGGCATCGGTTACCACTTTATATCACTTAGGGTTGGCACAATATCTCATGCTTTCCATGTATTCGACAACCCATAAGGTTGTTGAGGACTTTAATCATCTCTTAGTAATGCTTGAAATGTGACATCCCTAGAAGCTATCTTGAGATACGATATCTCCTAGCCTTCATATTTTCGGCAACACCCCCTTTCCTCATGGTTGCTGAAGTTCGACGTCTTCTTAGAATATTTGAAAGACGATATCCCTTGTTGAGTGTTTCTCTGCTTTCCCTTCAACACCTTATATTTCGACATGCTTGTCTTAAATGTTCTATAACTGTATCTATAGTAATAGGTATAAGACATGATATTTGTTAAGGTTTACCCTCTTAGGAAGGTTATGAGGTTCTGTATGTCAGGAAAGTTGGCGCCAAGGTTTGTTTGGCCTTTCCCAATCATGGAAAGAATATGGAAACTTGCTTATCAAGTGGAGCTGCTAGATAAGTTAGCGAGAATTCATAACATTTTTCATGTTTCTTACTTGAGGAAATGTCTGCACAGCACTGCCACCATAATAGAGCTTGATCAGTTAGTAGATACTGAGATGGAGACAATAGTACCCCGTGCCACCGCACGCATAGTGGAGCACGGAACTAAGAAACTCCGCAAGAAAGAAATTAGGCTGATTCGAGTATAATGTGGAGATAATCCAACAGAAAACACATGAGAAACTGAAGAGAAGATGAAGGCTTCTCATCCTGAGCTTTTCTCTGGTAAACTCTTAGTACACAATTCAGGTTGGCTGCATTGTGGTTGCTAGATTGCATGGTAGGGGTAGTTGCCACACTTTTCACTGTTATTTTTACACTCATGTAGAAATTTATACATATTTAGGAAACTTGCATACATGTCTATATGCCATGATCGTACATTCACGCCAGGTTGAACTCACCAATAATATGTTGCATACATAATCATATTACATTTTTGATTGAGTAGATGGTTGTGTATATAACTTGGTTGTATAACATGGATGTTGAGAGAGCGTTACACTATCCGCCCTTAGGAATTTCGAGACGAAATCCTTTTTAAGGGAGGGGGAATGTAACATCCCGTAAAAATTAATAAGAAATTAATTAATCAATAATAAGGCTAGAAATAGAAATTTTGCAGATGTCGAAATTTGACCATGAAAGTTACATCATTGCATTTATTATGATTTTCCGATCAACTTTCATATATAAAGTTTGGTAATCGGAGCTCAGACGGAAAAGTTATTAACATTTGAAGTTTCGAATTCAAAATAATTCAAATGAATTCAAATTTTGAAATTTAAATAACGTTAACGCCGAAATTAAAAAGGATAATTAATAAATTAACATTAGGATAATTTAACATCAAAGAAAACGTTAATGTTTTAAAAAGGGAAGTGAACAAACAAATTAAACAGCAATAAATAAATGCCTAAAACACTACGAACGGTCGATCGCCTCTCGAGGGTCGGTCGACCGCTAGCGGTTAACCGTAGAGGGAGGAGGGTCGACAAGTGCTCAAGAGGCGGTTTAATCCGATATAAATCCGATGGTTCTGCTGCATTCTGACCATTATAAATAAGAGGCTATCCCCCTCACTTGTATTCACAAAAATACTTGAAATGCTAGCGAAGCTCTGTCAGACTTCTTCCTTGATTAGATTCAAGATTTCAAGTTTAAGGGGAAAAGATAATAGGTTTATATAGATATACATTTTTCTATTTTTATTCTTCCCCAATCTTTGAATTCTGAATCTAATTTATATACAATTGGATTATTGTACATTTCAAAGAGAGGAGATCTAAATTGAGTAGTAAGGAAATGACGTAATCGAATCCAAAGTGAAGTTGGATACCATCTGCGAGTGGAAATCTTAGTTTTTTACATTTCAATATTTGTAGAGTAGAAGTTTGAATTTGTTTTATGCCTTGGGGAATTTTGTACACGAAAAACCTAAAACTAAAACCCCAAAATTCCTCCAAGACGAAATATCGATTCTTATGTTTATTGGATTCTCAATTATTTTATATTAAAATAGAAGAATTTGTTTCATTATTGGAACTTGAATATTTTATATTCTATTTCACTACCAACTTTTCTCTATTTATATGCTAAGAAATTCTAAAAAGAAAATAAGTTAGGCAATGGTGTCTAAGGTAAAAATTCTCTTATTTGTAGTTTACACTGCTTATTTCCGTAATTTAAATATGAATTCCTTTTTCACTTCATGTTCGTGTATGTAAAAGTTGAATAGAATATAAAGAGGATTAAATTGTAAATTTTATTCTTCGAAATAGAGGTGATGATTCTACTATATTATATAAAATAAGTTCGGTATTTGATTCTATTTTATTAATGTAAGTCTATTGTTTGGCTAAGAATATTAGCTAATTTGTAAGTTATTGTCTGAAGTTAGACTTATATGAATTAGAAGTTTTGACATTTAGAACGATTAGTATATGACGTAGAAATCTTCGTACGCTTAGGAATATTTAGTTAGCTTAAATTACATACATTTAAATATATTAGCGTATAAATATACTATTAACGTATAATGAATAACGTATTAATCACGTACTATAAATAAGTTAGTAATTATTAAACCCCACATGAAGGAAGTAAGGGTAACTGTGGAAATTAATCCATAATTGAAGGCAGACTAAGGATTTTTTTTATATGGCCTTAATGTGAAATGCAGTAAAGTAATTTATGGAAGTATGTTAGGAGAGTGGAATTATGACTAAGTTATAGGGATGCAATGTCAGTCAAAAGCACACAGAAGTCTGCCCAGCTAATCTAACTACCGAAAGTGTGATTTTAAGACTGATGTGAGACATCGCCTATAATAAGTACCCATGGAGAATGCGAGGTTAGTCCCAATTCTGTAGGGTAGGTCTTCCCAACTAATCTGGCTAGCAGCACCTACGAATAGTCAGACTAATATGAGATGCCACGGTTTGGGATACGGGTCACAAAACGTAGGACCTGCTTCTGAATCAGGGGTATTAAGTGGCTGTTATAGGATCCGCCTCCTTCCCACTTAAGTATTAAATGGTCGATATTATCATTTAGGTGCGGTAGTAGGAATCTCAGGAAGGGTCCGCTTCAGGGTCGAGATATTAAATGGCGATTGTAGGGTCCGCATCTTTCCATAAAGAAGTATTAAGTGGTCTAAGGAGATTTCTTGCAATGTCAGTTAGAGAGTACCGGAGAGGGGTCTGCCTTGGGTTAGGTATTAAATGATGGAGATCTGCCTATGATGTAAGTATTAAATGGTAGGAATCTGCCTAATTCCTTTTAAAGAGGTATTAAGTGGCTTAGGTATTTTCTCTCACATTGTTAAAACATGATTGACGGTAATTGCATGGGACTAGAAAGGGTCTTTGGCCTATAGTTGAAGGTACATTATGGAGTTGGAATGGAAAAACCTTTATGCTTACAGTTGGTGGTATATTTGGTAGGATATAGTATAAAATGTATAAAACATATTTCTTATCTAGATGATACTGCCCAAATACTATCATGGTAAGACTTGAGATTTTCAGTCACCAGACACCGTTGTTCTAACCCCCTCCTTATTACAATACATATGTTAGGAGAAATGATGCTGATTGAGAAGATGAAGGCAGATGCAAAGTCTTATTGCAATTTATCTATCTACTTATGTTTTTGGATATAATTTGATGTATCCAGTATCAAATATGTTGTTATATTTGGGATATTGTATTTTGGATATGGAATGATAAGTTGTATTTTTGACATTTGGATTATTTATGAAATGTATACTTATTTCTGATATTATATTTTATCATTTCTGCTGTAAGATTCTGATAGCATAAATAGATAGCTCTATATATTATTCATTGTATTAATTTTACCAACCAACAGCCGGCTTTGAAATGGGTCTAAGGTTCGATGAGCTTTTATTGGATCGAAAATTAGATTCGTTTCGAGGTGTGTTGTTACATCAACACATCTCAGAACAAACAACTTCTCATATTCTTTGATTTTTGATTATTTGCTATGTAACTTCACCGCTCTCAATTCTATTCAACAACCAAACACTGTACATTCATTTCCACATCAATAACATTCAAATCTCTTCCTATACCACTTGCTCATTCATCTCGAAGATAATATATATGGGTTATAGAACTATTGTATTTTAGTATGACAAAACCAGTGTATCAAGACACAGTCAAGTCAATTGTAATCTACTTAATTGTGTAAGTCCTAGATGTCGGTCAGGGAAAATATGAGAGATCGGTCAATAGAGAAGTCAACTATTATAAAATACTAGAAGTCAATCGGGTAAGATGTCTTCTGTAGAAGTCCTGTACAGTCACTCTGGCAGTGTATGTAGAAACATGTTTATACGATCAAGTGATGGTGTTTAGTGTGAATTCCAAAGGAAGTTCTGAAACCAGACATAGAACGATAGCTCGAACCAGAATAAAAATTATAGCGTGCATTTTCTAATTTATTTTACTTATTTTGCAGCATTACATACACACATATATATATGTGTATGTAATAGCTTATTAGTTAGTAATTTTTACAATTAAGTATATAATTCAACACTTGGCCATATATATCGTAACTACTCCGATCTTTCAAGATATGATTAAAAATGTAGCCACTAGCAGCTTGTCTCAAAGGATTTCATGTGGAGAGGGAGCTCTAAGATGTAGAGCTCTTGCAGCATCTTGAGATTGTAATTGCGGTGGTTCTATTTGAGGAACTAGTTGCTAAATGTACTGCCGAGGTTTACATTGTTGAGTATGCTCTTTGATTATGTTTTTTCAGTAACGGTAATCGTTGGTGTCATGCCGAAATGATTCGTGAAAGCGACACTATTTACCAGTTTTCTACTTTCTTCGACATCTGATTTTCAAGGTGGCTTTCAATATGGAATGGAGCCTTGAGTGGCTAAGTAAATTTTTCGACAGATTGATTCAGTGGATTATGGACCTATATCTTGGAGTAGGAGAATTACTCTAGTTTCGAGGAAGCTTGTTGTTGAGTTTTTGGTTATTAACTTAATGGTTTTCTTTATCTATTTTTGAGAATAAGAGTAATGATTTTCTTTATTTATTGAGTTGGATGTGTGATCATTGATTAGTTCGTCAATTTGTGACTTCTAAATGGATGAATGTTTTTGCATTTCAGTTGAATACTGATTGACCATGAGTATTGTTTATGATAAATTATTCTGCTAGTTGGATGTGTTTGCGAATTCCGGGATCCATAGCCATATGGACTAATTGGTAGTCTGGTCGTCTGATACCAACAACTATGACATTGAAATATGCCATATAGTCATTTAAGGATTCTCCATCTTGTTGATGATGTTTGCAAGCATTGTAACATCATTTAGCAGCTTCTCCTGAACTCAAAACTCTTGGGTCAAAGTTGTTCATGAATCAATGGATATAACTGGTAATTTTCCAGTTCAGTCGGCTACGATCCCAATTAAGATACTGAGAAGCTTCTACATTTTACAATATATGGTGTGCGAATAACATCCATGTGTGTATTGTACATGAGAAAATGATCCCCGAGGATCAGTTGTCTTGTCGTATGGTTCCATTTGCGATATCTTTAGCTCGGAGGGAGCTAGGGTTTTCAATATATAAGGTGTCAATGGAATTTTGGACTCTTCATTTGAATATGAAGCATTATCTCGTCTCCTTCGAGTGTAGGCCAAATCTCTTTGCCTATGATCCCACCTGGTTGGGGATCGAATAGCACCTCGAGGGAAACATCTTCAAACTCGAATTGGATCGTCTTTGCTTGCATGGATCCTTGTTCTTAGGGATCGAAATGGACTATTTCGACCACCTCCTCTTGCCATGTCAGCATCACGACCAGTGAGTCGAGAGGAAGAAACCCAAACTGGTCGAGTTTGTCTTGACCGCCTTGGTTTTTACTTCGAATGCCCCCAAGTTATTTTGAGTTACATCTTCGAATACCTAGGGCATTTTGAACGCTTCGGTATTTTGTACGCCTTGGGTGTTTCGAAAATATTAGTTATTTCGAATGCCTAGGAATTTTGAACGTTTACATTCATATGTTCAAGCAAAGTATGCAGTAAGGCACATTGTTCGATCTTTTCTTTAGTTATCATCATAATCATTGCTCTCATTTCAACAGTTGTTACTCTTGTGTTCCATGAAGTAGTGGGTTGAGAAGAGTTTAAGGAAACATCCCTTTGTTCAACCTTATTACAAGAAGTTGTTTGTCTCGTGGATTTTTTTTGGAAAGAGTTCCAAAAATATAGTTTTTAGAAAAATTCTTTGCATAACGTTCCATAAAATAGACAAAAGAAGGAAAGTAATTTTTCTTGTAAAATTTCAAAAGAAAGAGAAAGTAATTTCCTTTTGATAAAGTCTCTCCCAGAAAAAAATCAAAAGAAAGAAAAAGTAATGACCTTTTAAAACTTGTCCAATAAATCAAAGTAAAGGGAAAATATTTTTCGAACGTAGAAATAGGAGGATTTTTTGTTTGAATAATTTTTTAAAAAAAGAAGAGGATTTAATCCTTCTCTGTAAAAGCATAAATCTATTTACATCAAAAATGTATGCAAACATTTTAAATATCTGAGACCTACTTTGCATTGATGTTATCAAATAGATTTAAAAAAAAAAGATCAAATCAGAAATAAAACAAAGAGAGATAAGATCCAAACATAGAAAAAAGTGAAAGAAAAAATGCAAAATAAATGAGAAACAAGAAATTTATATAGCCGTTCAACTCTTAATAAAGTCCGCATCCACTTTATCTTATATTCATATACTTTATTACAAATAGCATTCTTCATCTTCATGTGCAAATATTTTTTGTGGTTATTTCTATGTTGAGATACAAAAAACAACGTAGGAATTTCATAAAGAATATCAGAATGCGATTGGTTTATCATTTTTTATTTTGGGTTTTTATCCATACAAAAATGTGCAAGACACATGTATATTGTCGAAAATGACTAATTTAGAAAACAAAGCTAACATACAAAATAGAAAACAACTTTTTTTATTTTTCGTGTTTTGAGAAATAACGAAACCAAGAGAAACAATCCATCATTCCGTCGTTCCTCCATCCCCTCCAACGTCTCCTTCATCCTTCTTTCATCCCCTCTGTCGTCTTTCTACTCGTCTCATATTTGACATACATGTTGAAAACAAAAAACACAAAATTCGTTTTTAAACCAAGCATTACTTTAGCTTTCGGACTTCAATAGTCGCTTTCAAGTTTGTAAAGAGGAGAAACAGCAAGAACGAGGTATTTTCTTCATAAAGTGGTTGTTTTTTTTATCGGCATTTGATCATATTGCAAAGTTGGAAATATGAATTTATATTCATATTTAAAAGCAGAGGGCATAAATTGAAGCGTTAGAGAACAAAGAGGTCTTATTTGAGCTATCCAAGGGTGTAGGGTATGAGTTTGGAGGGATGGAGAACGTAGGGCTCGAGCTGAAGAGGTTGTGAGAAGTTTGGGCTCAAGCTGGAACGGTTTGAGAAGTTTGGGCTCAAGTTAGTTGGACTTCGAAGTCTGCTCCGAAGCTAAATTTGGGTATCTTCAATGTTTACTCAAGATTGGGCTTAGGGGCGTGCTTCAGAGCACGTTTCAGATACTTAGCTAGGTAACCCAAGGTCTAACTTCGAGTTTTTGGAACTTGCTGATTTTTCGAGCAAAAGGAGTCGAATTCGATATGACGTGATTGTAGGTGGCTTTGAGGAAGTTGCTTGAGAGGTTGGAGGCCTTGGCAAGTGATTTCAAGCGGTCTTGGTCCATAGGGCTTGAGTTGGGGCTCGAGTATAGGAGGTTCGAAGTTTTCTTCCCTGTCAACCCTGGTCAGGCTGCATTTTGTTTTAGAGTTTTCCTCCGTAGTTGACTTCGAATCGATCATTGAGTGATTTAGGATCTGCTTTGGGTATTAACTTGAGTTTAGTAAAAACTTTAGATCCCGTTTGGTTTCGTTTTAAGTTTTGTGTTTTCAACATACACTACAAAATACAAGAAAATGTGGAAAAAAAATTTACAATTCTTAGCCATCGCGACGATGGACGGAAAACGGAGAAGATAAATTGTTCTCCATCCTTTTGTTATGTCTCAAAACACGAAAAATCAAATAAATTTGTTTTCTATTTTCTATGTTAGTTTCATTTTTCAAAATTGTATGTTTTTCAACAACACATAATAAATGCGACTTTTTCTTTAGACGAAAACACAAAACTAAAAATAGCAAACCAAACGGGGCCTTATTTTCCATCGTTTTCAAGCGTTTCAAGTATTGTCCCCAATTGAACTTTAAGGGAAATGTCTCTAATCATTGAACAAGTCTTCAAACCAATTCTTTGACAGTTTTTTACCCATGCAAGTATCATGTACAAATTGCAATTCATGACCGTTCACTATTATGATATAGCAAGACTTTGCTTCCTACGTTTTCTTTAATCTGATTAAGTTCATTATCTTTCGTGGGTTTCAAGAGGAACAAATTCTGAGTAAACCACCAACTAGGCCAAGAATTAGAATACACGCTGACTCCTATTAAGATATTTGTTATCCAACTTTGATCCGGATTTAGACTGGTTCGCATGAAGAACGAATGACGAGAAGAACCAACGAGGGACCAATGAGATGTCACAATGCAGTGCTTGGACTTTTAGAGCAATGCACCCACTAAAAAAAAATATCATGATTATTGTACCAACAAAAAGACAAAAACTCGAGTAGCAAAGCCAACCCAGCCTTAAGACGCGTTCTGTAGGTGTTGTCAAAAAGCCAGAGAAGGGAGAAGGCGTCATAAATGATGAAATTTCAAATGTTTTAGTCATCTTCTCTCAAATAGGACACATTTGGTACAGTAATAAAAACAGATGCAGTTCAAATATAGTTTGAACAAACGTCTGCTATGGACTGTATGTCTGAACAAGCGTCTGCTATTTTTTTTAGAGAAATGTTTATAAACTTTTAAGAATTTCTAAAGAGAAATGCTTATACAAATAGGCGTTCGAATCTATACCTTTAGGGGATCTTTAAGACATTTCAAGGTAATTGAGAAAAAGCAGAAGGCTGACATAGATGAGCCAGATGCACAAAGAAAGGTATAAAATGGACTGAAAAAAATGAAACGACAACGAACAAAAAAAAGCACAAGGGCAAATGACTAAATTAACAGAACAAAAATATTTGCATTATGAAACACAGACAAGCTCGTGCAGGATAAGGACCTGTGTGAAACTAGTTGTGCTTACTATTCATTTTGTCCGCCAGCTGTGCTCCTGATTGGAGTGCTATTTTGTTCACGCTATGCAAATAAAACAGCACTCCCCATTGGTTGAAATCAGCGGGCTTCATGTTTTGTTCACACTGGTGTGAACAAAATAGCACTCTCCTGATTGGAACTAAACTACATACATGAATTCATGATCTACAGAAAAATAAGCTCTATACTGACAATCAAGCATGATTCTTATTCGAAATCAAATGAGAATTAATTCATTCTCCCATTCGTTTATTATCTTCAGTTCAGTGACATGAACACAGCGTTGGCTTTTCCAGCTATGTTAAGAAACATAATTTTATCATTGCTCGGGGAGAATGGACAACACCACATCCCAGCTATTTCTATCGTTGTAGTATAAAGCACCTCCAAAAGAAAGAAATGCAGATCATATTATCAACATATAAGATACATGACAATATGCAAAGATGAGGTAACATGATATAAGAGAATCTCCAGCAAAGTGTGGATGTTAAACATGAGGAAGAGGAAAAATAAAATTGAGAGAATTCCAATCCATCCAGGATCCAGCAGTTGTGCGTGGATTTCTCTATTTTTTTAATAATAATTCACTAAACGGTTTTCAAAAAACCATTTATGATACTTTACATTAAAAGAAAAGTACCCCTACACGGTTTTTTGAACGGTTTTCAAATACATGTTTAGGGAATTCACGCTAAAAAAAGGAATAATTCTCACTTTCTCTTCTTGTCTACTTTCAAATTCCAACTATGGGAGCGTGGGGAATGAACAAAAAAAGGGGAATTGCTCCCGCTTTTGCATCTCTAGCAACTGCTGGATATGCCCTACCCCTAACAATGGAAAGTAGTAATTATTGGGTAATTGTTATGATAATGCAGTCTCTCACGTATTACAAGTGTTTCAAAATACAGACCTTAAACAAGAAAAAAAGAACTTGGTAGCAACTGTTGATTAGTGGCAGTTCTAAGGCTCTAGGAAGGCAGCTAACAGCCTTTAAATATTTGATGTTTTACTAGGTTATATGAACAATGTACACTTGAGCACGTGTTATCTAAATTATAGGCTAAATTGCAAACACTCTTAGATTTATTTAGCTTCCTTCACAATATAAGTCCAGCTTAACTACTGCCTGTAGTGCATTCTTTGTTCAACATTGCCACATCGCATACATAAATAACAACCCACTCTAAGCATGAAAATATAAACATCATCATTTTGCGACCCCTTCGGACTTTTTAGAATCCAGTAGGTGAGAAGTAAGTGACATTCACTCATTACTCATCTGCAAGGTCAGTTAACTTGTTATTGGGCTCAACCATTAAACGGGATTCATAACCCGTTTTAAGAAATGAGCAATCATAGCATGCCGTTTGGCTATACTTTATAATATCAAAACAAAATTTTGAATCAAGAGGGAACCAGAAAAAAATGTCCTCATACCAATATATTCTCACGTCTATCTTCTGATATTAGTTATACTTTTCACCCTTTCAATTTTGCTTTTCTTTCTCAGTCCAATTCAAAGGGTTATGTCATAAGAAATAGAAAGAAACATAAATTTCAAAACTAAGGAGCAAATGATTCAATAAGAAGTGGTGCGTCTCGACCAGATAACTATCACAAACAAGGTTCTCGAAATGTTATAACCTGACAGCTGAAGAAACGGACACTAGCAGAAAATTACTATAGGGTGGAAGACATTCTTATGAATTGTAAGACCAAATACTGATTAAGATTAAAAGGTTTCCATATTAAATAGTGGATATTCTTCATACACTAATTTTAATGCTATACAAATCACTGCGTGTTGTTGATTCCATTGTTTTTTATTATCTCTGTAATTATTTTTGTGCTTGAATAAAAAATTCTATAGTAAACACTAATCATAAAATCATAGCTCCACAGTGAGAAAAAAATGTCTAGATGATTCAAAATTTTGCAGCTTAAATTCATGATCTCAATTCAATGCACTTTATATGCATAATTTTTAGATTGCTAAAATAAAACGTGTCCTTCTCAACAAGAAACCAAGTTTCATAGGGGAAACTGTAAATATTTTCATTTGATATTAGGTTTTTTTTAAAAAGGCGACCGAGTTAGTCATTTGAGAAAAAAAAGGAAGAATGGTGATGATCGGGTAAAAATGGCTATGGTTAAGAATTTATTGAAGTTTGTTGACATGATTGAGTCAAATGCATATGAATTCCTGTTTTCCAACAAAGTAAAAAAAAAAAAGGGTATAATTAAGAATTTATTGAAGTTTGTTGACATGATCGAGTCAAATGCATATGAATTCCTGTTTTCCAACAAAGTAATCCATATAAAAAAATGAAGAAGAAGAAGATACGCATTCAAAGATCTATAAACCATCACTGATTACATTTTGCTAAAGATTTATAGCAAGTTCTGAATACTTCTTATGACAACTAAACATCACAAAACCCTGGATCAATTATTTTTCAACTCATTCAACCATCGTTTGTTTCAAACAAACACAGCCTTGAACTAAATTATAACAAGAACTAGAATTATCTACGGAGTAATTAAACCCAAATTTGCTATAATAAAAGATCGGATCCATTCTTTATTATGTAAAAACAAGGTAGCCAATCCTAATCATTTAGGAATGGTATAGTCAAAAGGTAACAAATTTAAATCCAGGAGAAAAAGGATTTCAAAGCTATGTAATATTCAAAATCGTTGGGTATTTTAATACCAAGGTAGTTAATAGCAAATAGCGTAAGGCTTGTGCTATGTGCTATTTTGCGCTATAGAGCGCGATATTTTGTTCATTTTTGTAAATTTTGCATTTCTTACACACACAGACTCTCTAAATGGGACTAAAGTAGCCATGGTCCATGTTTACATAAATATTAAATCATTCATTTATGATTATTACTATTATTTTATTTAATTTTACACTATAATATGGTTATGCATTGGAATTTACATCGTAAATTGTTAGTTGGTGCCTCCTATTCAAATTCAAAACTCTAATCCTGAAATAAATCTGCCTAACAATCTATTTGTTGTTTTCGGTGATTTATCATCCTCATCATCTTTATATTTTTTTCTAATTGAGATAGACTATTTAAATTGTTATTTTCGTAAATTTCAATGTTAAATCGCAATTGTTGAATCTAATATATCTTTAGATTATTTTCAATATATTTCTTCGATGTTGATTTTGATTTTTTTTTTCATTTTTTTAATGTAAATTTTCATTTCATTTGTTTCGAGATTTTTGGCATTATAAATATTATACTTATCACAACAAACTTTTTAGTTGTTTAGTGAATGAGAAAAAAAGTGATATATAATATCAACACGCATGTACATTATAAATGCTTATAAACTAAAAGAGATGAAAGTGCATTTTCATTTTTAAGTCTCTCATTTAGTTGAGTGGTATAGAAAAAGGACTTGAGTCATGTACGAATTTACACAATAACATCATAATATTTGGTGGTGGTGGTAGTAGATCATAAATTAAATATTTGTTATTAAGTTGAATGATTAATTTTTTCATGAAAAACAAATTAGAAAATAGCGTCATTGGTTATGCACCAAAATTTGGGAATTTGTATATTGTACCGAATAATTTGCTTTCTCACACTCTCAGACAACTAGTGTATAAGGTCATTTTCAAAGTATTTGCCAAGTGACACTTTTGATGTATGAGAGATGCAATTTTATATTATTTTATCAAATGAAAATACCTTTGCTTTCGAGAGTTTATTCAAAAGAATTTAAATGAAAAAAATGTTCGACCATTTTTTTTTCCAGTATTAAAAATGATTTAGACAACAAAGTCCAATATTATAGCTGTTAAGTTCTATAAGGTAAAAGTTATTTAAAAAAAAAAACATAATTGGGGTAAATAACATCACTAGCAAATTTAAAATGAATATTTAAGGTTACAAATTTTTTACATAATAATATAGCTAGAGAAAAACAAAAGTATTAAATTTTTCCACAATGTTTTGAGTATGATACACCCACCAAACACCTACATTAAATTTTATTTAAAGGAATCATGGTAATTCTTCGATAAATAATTTTGATTGGTTAGTGTACTCATGTTCTAGTTTGTGTCATTCGATTTTATTTAGATTTTTTCAATATAAATAAAGATGGAACCCAATGCACGAGGCTTCCGCACGATAGCGGACTCTGGGCAGATCGATAATGTACGCAGTCTTTCCCTCGCATTGTGAAGAGGCTTTTTTCGAACTCGAACCTGCACACGCCCAGATCATCATGCGGGTGACCTAATTATTGCACCAAGGATCTACCTCGTTTTTTCACTGTAGATACCTAAAATAAATAAATAAACAAAATAGCGTCTATTCATAATTTTGTGCTTTGACAAAATAGCACAAAATAGCGCGCTATTTTTTGCTGCAGATGATACGTGCCATATTAAATGTTAAATAGAGCACACCATGCACAATGAGCAATTTGTGCTATAGCGCATACTATGATAACTCTGTTTAATACAATATTAAATTTCTAACTTTTACTAATTTGACAAGAAAAAAACACATATTTGTTTTAAATAAGAAGTTTGCTTCTTGAATGTTGATCAGTTTTGACTTTTGAGTATTTTAGTTTACAACTACTGTACTTATTGATTGCTTTATAATGCAAAGCACTAAGAACTTAAATGGGCACAATAAAAATACTTTATGCTTAATAGTTATAATTAACTACAATACACTTATTGCAATAAGTGCTTAGTCACGTTAAGCAATTGTTAATAAAACAAACAAACAAATCTACCTTGATTGGGAGCAAAATAACAGCGAGCTCATTATTCAAAAGCATATGAAAATTAATATGTTGCTTCCTAGCAGCCAAAAATGGATGTCCATATGCAAATTTAAAAGAGTTGTTCTATCATCTAATAGACACAATCCTCTACGAACAAACCATCAATCAACATCACAACTAGGGATAAGAGTTTGGTTGGTTCGGTTTGTCCGATGATTAAAATGGTTAAACCGAACTAAAACCAATAAAAATGAAAACCAAACCAACAGAATAAAGTTTTGTTGGTTCGGTTGGTTATCCGATTTAACCAAACTTAAAATGATTCACATTTTATGTTTGGATTAATCATTGTACTTTAAAATAAAAAATAATACATGATTAAATTATTCCTATTCCATATTTTTATGTTTTTTAATAGTAACTTCGACACATGTGATAAATAATATTTACTTAGATCACTAACTTAATATAAAAGTCATTATAACATTAGTAATTTTGACAATATAACAGAAGTTCGGTTAACTGAATTAATTTTTTTTTACGTGACAATTAGAAACCAATCTAGTTTCAAAATCAAATCAAACCAACCGAAATATATTGGTTTGGTTGGTTTATTTGGTTTAATCAAAATTTGCTCACCCCTGATTCACAACCAGATCTACTGTCGTCGCCTTCCATGCAGCCAAGTACATTGTCATCTCCACCACCTTCACCACCACCAAAACTTCCACCGCCACCACCACAGTGATCACCACTGCCGCCGCTACTGCTACTCTCTTCGTGGACAATTAAACGCACAGAATGCATATTTGCAGAAGGATTGAGGGAAGGAAGTTGGAAAAAATTGTGATGAGTTTGTGAATGGATGCGACAGTTCTCAGCTAGTCGAATAAAATACATATGAATAAAAATAGGTTTTAAAGTTTTGTTTTATATATTTAACTAAGCCGGGTTTATGAAATACATTTTCATTAACATTTCATTCTCAAGCGAACTGACCGTTGTTGTGTTGGGCGCCTAACTGTTTACGTGTTGGTATGTCGAATAGGTGACAGATCTGTAAATATAAAAAAAAGTCTAAAAGTACTCATCCACCGTGAGGTGTTGGGAACGATCTAACAGTTAACTGAATATATCATGATATCAAATCATCATAAACAAGTCACATTGAAAACATGTGTGCATCATGGATCTGAATATCTATGATAAGACAACAAGATCATATCTATTATCTATAATAGAAAACAGGAAACCACCTCCACTGACTTGGACAATCTGAAATCAGTCCTTCTTATCATTTCTGCACATTTACGTGCTCTTTTTTTCCTTTTACCTTTTCTTTTCTGCCCTTTGCCCTCTCCCTTAATTAATTAAAATCCCTCATTCCCACGTTCATCCCTCTTCCTCCTCATTCATACCATATACCTGCTCCTCGCCCAATTAATTCCTGCCCCAATTTCTCCACTCCTCCCCCAATTTTACATCTCTCATACACTTAACTTCCGCTTATTCAACCCTACTTCGCACGTTTTTTCCTCTCCACCCTCCTCTCTGCCAGCGTCCGCCTTCACTCTACCTGCCTCTTCCTCCGCTGCTGCTACAGTCGCCCCCCTTTGCCGCTGGACCTTGCAGCTGCCGCTATCTTCCAAACAGGTGAGTTCGGTACTCCCCGTCCCCATATCTGTTAACTTACTTTTTTCTCATTTTTTCCACAATTTAATGTTTATTAACTGCATATGCATCCTCCAGTTTACGGCTGCAGCCAAGTTTCTAAACAACTTTTCCCACTACGACATGCTTATTTCATTTCCCATACATGAGATTTAGTAAATTTTATATTGCATGTTATTTGTTATACCTGAGTTGAATATGAATTATTATATAATATGCAGTTACAATGGACGAGTTGAAGGCAATGCCAGTATCAAAGCAGTTCTATTTCACTTTTCAGGTATTATCCTCTTTTACCCCGTGCTATTTGCAAAATTTTGTCAATGAAATCATGTTTACTTTGTTAACTATTAATCATCTGCATGTGGTATTCTGTGTGATGTCAATTTACAGTAAAATTCTTATGACAAATTCAGGTGTTTCGTTGTTAAATTTGTTTACACCAACTGCTGCTACCTTTTTTTATTTCTACGCGGCTTCATGTTGGACATAATAATGTTTAACATATTGATAATTTAGCAGTGCTCAAATCTAGATTGTAAGTGGCAACCATACCCCACTTTAGCGGCTTTGTGTACCAAGCATGATTTTCCAACAATACCTCGCTTTCTTAAACTGATTTTTTCCGCTGTTCTGATATAAATCATGTATGACCTTTGATGAAATTCCTATTGGTGATGCTCTATATGATTTGTTTTTTGTCCGGGCCATTCAAATCTTGCAATATAAGGAGTTTAGTAGGATGAATTTAAAAATACCAGGATACCTTTAACTTTTAGAGCGAGATAGTCATCACTAAGTCAATATATTATCTCTTTGATTTATATTGCATTGTTTGTATGCAACAACCAGCAGTGGTCTGGATGATGTTTTTTTTCCTTTTTACATGATATAATACGAAGAATTGGGAAAGTAAGATTTAATACATCAAGTAATTATTTCCCCTAATATCTACATTGTTGTGTACTTCATTATTTGCAATGCATGCACATGACATTAGCATAACATTTTGCGATGTTTTGTTTTTTTGTTTATGTTGCAAGGTTTTTGCTTGGTTGATTTGTATTTACAGCTTGATTTACAGTCATTGAGAGGTTGACGAAACACATGAAGATAGTTATAATATTTTAGAGCAAGATAACTATAATAACTAAATCAATATATTATCTCCTTTAATTTATATTGCATTGTTTGTATGAAAGATGTAGCAGTGGTCTAGATATTACACTATGTAATTAAATCCCCATTTAAGTACACACATAAACATATATATATATATATATATATATATATGTGTGTGTGCGCGCGCGCAGATCTGCCTCATACAGAAGACTTTGCACCAACAACTAAGTAAGCTTAATAGTTCACATACGGTGTCTACACCCCTGTCTTTGTCTTTCAGGTTTCTTATGGTGTGAAACCGATGACATTTACTATGAACTGCATTTTCCACTGCTTATGTTTGTACATTTTAATATTTTCTGCATGCCACACGATTGGTAGACGGCCCCTTTTTGCTTTTGTGAATTTCATTTTTTTTCTTCTGGATGCCTGTTGCTTGATTGTTGAAAGAGTATTTCAAATTTAAGTTGATTTAACTAATCATTTGTTGGACAATAACTAAAATAATATCAATTTTTTCCATTACCAGTTTGTTGGATTTTAAACAAAATTCAGCATATTACTGTCATCCGGATTACTGTCAACCCTATTTTATGAACTGCTTGATGTCTGTGCTTACCCAACATATATATGTGCTAAGTCATTCTAATTTTTTTTAGTTGTACCTGTAATTTGTTAAAATTGTGCTTCTGTTAATAGTGGAAAAGTTTGATATTTGACTTACCAGCCATTTTTTACCTCATAATTGTAATATACCCAAACATGGTGGTTAATGTATGTGTCTTTTTACTTCAAATCTACTTTTTGCAATAGTATCATTCAATCCTCAATGCATTTCTTGAAGAGAAATTAGAATAAGTCACTTTCAACATGTTAATGTTTTTTTAATACATTCTTTTAATCCTCGAAAATGGTATAAACTTTGGCCCAGATTTAATAATATCTCTGTTTAAATTCCAAATTTTCATAGTTGATGACTTTGACGTATTAATAGGGGTACTTGAAAAAAGTATCATGTTTATTACCTTCGGTCATTTTACGGAACAGCTCCCAAAAAAAAATTCTGATTTCAAGTTGCATACAAACGTTGTCTATAATTGTCATGTAGTAAAAGATTTGTCTGTTTGGCGAGTACTGTTATCATAAAAGAATTTAATTCTTATGGGCAATAAGATGGAAACTGCCATCAATATTGTATACACCTGTAATTAATATTTTTTTCCTTCAATTTCAACCATGAGTTAATAAATGATATAATGGTAAAAATAAACTATGTTAGTGTTGGAAATTACAAATTCATACAACTCTTTCTGATATTAGCTATATCTCTTTGATTTTCTAGATTTGCATGTAGTTTGCTTACACAAGGAATGAAACAAATTATAGTTACCTTGGAATCACAAGAAATTTTAGCATTGGAGAAAGAGGTATATGGGTAAGCCATTTGTAAGGTATGATACTGTTAACTCTCATGCCATTTCATGTTGTTCAATTTCGCGAATCAGTGATGATTTTGTGATTAAATCTTGAAAATTAGAAACCTTCAGGCACATAAAGAAAGCATAGTTCAACAGCTCTATCTATTACTTAAACTTAAAAATAGGAACCACATGTTGCATATGTGGCAACTCTGTGCTGCAGCATTTTAAAATACTACAATTCTTTGCGCGAACTTTTTTACCCTTCTAAAAACTATTCTCCTTCCCATATATTGTGTTAACTCCATTAACTTGTCATTCCAATTTTTAACCCAACTAATTCATCGAAAATCCAATTACTTCCTTCATTTAAAAAAAACAATTATTAACCCAAAATCGGTCACTGGAAACCTAATCACTTCATTTATTTGAAAGAAATATCGGCTCATCATGTAATTTTTCCCTTCCGAAAGTTCATACTTCTTTGATGGTCATTGTGTACATGGTTCTGTTCAATTCTGCTTTGATAGCAAGTTTCCTCCATGCGGTTGATGTTCTTTTCCCAACAGTGCTCCTGATTATTTGTTAGGTAGTGTATACATTTAGGTGGTAGTTTTAATGGAACAACAGTAATAGATCTTTCATTCTATATGGATTTCGAGCAATGTTCTCTTACAATGACTATTGATTTGTTAATTCCCACCAGTTGTGCGGCATTAATAAATCATATTTCAAAGGAATTAAATTCAACATGTAAACACCTGGAAAGGAAAAGGTCAAAATTCTGCTTGGTGAGATGAATTTTTAAAATATAGTGTTGTGCAACTCTTCCGTTTTGGAAATTCGCTAAAGGATAGATTCATATGTATTATAGTATACACAGATAATATTTGATAGTTTGTTGTAATTTGTTTATCAAAAATTATTTAAGGCAGTGTAGGTGCTTTTAAAGTTGGTTTAATTGTTTTCAGACCCTTATTATTCACCAAAATCTATTATGTGCGTTGAAATTAAATTTTTCATAGCAACCTTTTTTGCTAATTTAGTGTATGCACATATGCTTATTTTTTTCCCGTAAGCAAAAGTCATTGTAATTTTATTTATTACACCTGCCACTTGGTCAGTCAGCAGCAAACATTGCATTTTTTTTTCCAGGAACAATGCCTACTACATCACTTTGTTAATACATCATTATTGCTAATCTATTACTAGCGTTGCATATGGAGAGGACATTGAGAGATTGAACAACTCTTTGACATCTGGACTTGCAGCTTTAGATGGGAGCAGTATATTGATGATAGTTATGTTTATTGATCCGTTAGAATTTTAGATTTTATATTTAAAATTTGGCAAGTAATGTTATTATTTCTTTCTAGAAGGTAAATAAAATTGGTGACAAATATTGGTTAGACAAGTTTTAGGAAGAGATTAATTTAAAATTTGATCAGTTTGTTGTACATGCATTTGCACTGTTGTTACTTAATTACGTTGTACACGTTTATGGTATGGGCGATAGATGAAATTTACGTTAACCGCATGGGTAACTTAACTATGCACGTGATGGTTTATTCTGGTTAAATTATGTAATAGGCAATAATCTATACTGTACTGAATATGGTTTCCTTTTTTAAAAATAAATAAAAATGGTGCAAAACAACCTACAGAGATCTACATCACCACCAAATGTTAGAAATTGACATATCCATGCATAGCTATCATTTTTTTCTTTCCGTGAACACAAATAGAAATAAAAGTGTCAGTAGGAATAATGATTTTATACAATCATGAATTAAACGCACTGTTCCTAGAAATCTGATGGTGCCAGGCATTGCTTCGAACTAGAATGTTAGATATGAAATATGACGATTAGATGTAATTCAACTTTCGTGTCACTCGCCTGAACGATTAAAACGTTTAGCAAAATACATTAATTCAAAACGAGTGTTACGGCACGCGCTTCGTGCGTGAATTGTTTTTCTTATAAGTTGTATATGTTTAAATCAGTTAAAAAAATGATTTTTTACTTTGAAATGATATTAAGATTTGTATATTTGTAAAAAAATATTTTTAATTTGTAAAGGAATTTTAATTTTATATTATATTTTTAGAAGCGTTTTAATAAAGCATGTTTAATTGTTAGATCCTACTTTTAAGGACGTTTGAATTTGTAAAAAAAGTTTAATATTAAATCCTATTGATAAGTGACTAAAGTTTGATAATATTTAAGTGGACACTAAGGTTTGATAATACTTGTAGAGGTTTATTTATTAGATCTTATGTTTAAGGGATATTAAGATAGATTCAGTAATATTTGTAAATGAAAATTTTGAATTTGTAAAAGAAGTTAGATCCAAATTTTAAGCGATATTAAGATAGAGGGGCATTTTTGGTAGTTCACGCTGATACCAAAAAAACGTGACACTAAATGTATTACAACTATTAATAAAAATGTGTAGTTGTTAGATCTTATTTTTAAGTGATAGTAAAATTTGGTAATATTTATAGAGATGCATTTGTGGAAATTTACACTGATAGCAAAAACAGGAAGAGAAAACTGATAGGATAATAAAATTTAATTATATTATTTTTTCAAAATTTTTGAATGATATATTACTTACCACTTAAGAAGTAAATTTATCATCCCAACCATAATCATCTTTTGAGAGAGATTTTTATCGTCATTTGTTGATTTCTAAACATGTACACTATCTTCCGTTGAACATGCTTTTGGAGATATATTATTTTTGTTAGTCGAACTTTGCATATCATAGTGTTTAATATCCATTGGTTGACTGATTTGTATGTTAAAATTAATTTTTTAATTAATATATAGATTAAAGCAATAATAACGTGACGACCGACATGTACTTTTGAACATTTTTTATAAGAAGCATAATCTTCATGCATATTCAAAAATAAAAAATAATATGAAAAAAGAATAAATCTATTTTTGCACTCATTAAGTTTCTCATACATATACGTTTTGATATTTATATAATTTATTCACAGTTTAATGCATAACTTTAAAATTCATAAATCTCTTGATATGGTATCCAATAAATCATTATATATATATATATTCATTTGTTTAAATTACTTAATCAAAATCAACTAATTAATCGTTTCCAACATTGTAAAACCATAAATCTCCAAATATGACATACAATAAATCAAGATATATATTCATTTGTTTAAATTAATTAATCAGAATCAACTAATTAAATCGTTTCCAACATTGTGTAAAACTATTTCCGTTTTGATTTTGTATCATTTATTCACAGTTTAATGCATAACCTTAAAATTCATAAATACTTATATATGGTATACAATAAATCAAGATATGTTCTTTTTTATAAATAATTACACATTAGCATATATTTTTTCCATGTTCTATATAAAGAACAATTTTGGAAGTTTGCGGTCGGACCAAAAATTTGCGCTTCCAAGCCAACTATTAATAAAGATAAGTAAGTATAAAATAATATATTTTAACTGTCCATGTCAGCATGCGTTCATAATGAGTTTTTACTATCATGATTATGAAAATCAAATATAATCTAATTGTTGCATTGCAATCATAATGAATACCATATACCTTATAATTTAGCTTTGCATCATAATAAAAAAAATACAAAACAACAAGAATAAGAATTCACATAATACACCACCATTAAAACCTCCACGTACCCGTGTGCGAAGCACGGGCCTCAATCTAGTTGTACTAAAATTTTGAACTCTCCCACTTTTCAAACAAAATAGACTATAATCATTTACCCAATCCGATAACGAATATAGATATTTTCTTCCTAAAAGAAATGCTAATCTTACAAAAATTGTTTATGTAAAAACTTACAAAAATGATGTGGCTTTATATTAGCCACCCCCTATCTCCATCAATTCTCCTTCTTTGTGGCTAGTAGGCAGATAACTTTTATAAGAACTTTCAAAAATTATTTTTATAAGTGTAGCATTGCTCCCTTCCTAATGGTTAATGACACCAAACAATATAAGTTTTGCTAAGGACATCGATTAATAATACAAGCATCAATTTTATAAAATACCAATTATTCCATTAATAGCACTATTTAATTAAAATCACGAAATACTATTTCGACAGTGTTTCACCAAATGAACTTCTGCTCATTTGGTAATATACTACTGAACAGAAGACAAAATTTCATTCGGCAATGTTTTGCTATGGATTCTTCAATTCATTTTGCATAATATTGTCAAATGATTTGGATATCACAAAGTGTAAAATTTCATGATTTGAAGTCTTTAAATTTGATATTAGGAAGATGGCGATGCTTTGCCCTTAGTAGGGTAGAACTATGTATATTTAGTCACCACTTAATTATGTTTTCTCCGGTTCCATGAAATTAAATCAAAATGAATGACAGCAGCTAGGCAAAAATGCAACACGAAAGTATGTGGCTAAGAAGCAAATAGAAGGTAACATAAAGTTGTATTTCACACATGTTCATACATAACTAGAAATAACACAAAAATACTCAAATTAGGGTTCAAACTCCTTTTACTCTTATTCATAATTGAACAAATTTCTTCAACATCATACTTGAAACAAAAGCAGAAAAAGAAAACAATAACAAAACATCATCCATACCACAAATCACTCGGATTCAGCAGAATTAGAAGCAGCAGCAAGCCTCTCGAGAGCTTTCTGATGCGCCCATGTTTCAATAGTCAGATCAGGCTTCGCGTTCAATCCAACTCCAAGAATCACGATCGTCAGAAACGAGGTAACGTAGCACGGCAACTCCCAATCTTCCCATTTTCTTGATTCTCCTGGCGGCGGCGGAGTTCGATTGAAAGGGTAGCCTCCTGGATCGCCGCCAGCGGGACCACCGCCTCCACCACGTGTGCGTGAAGCGGCGATGATGCGGCGGCGAAGCATGCTTGGAAATAAATTTGACATAATTTTTTATTTTTGATGTGGGAGTAAAAAGAAGTATGAAAGAGGTCTAAGGGAATGGAAAAGTGCTGCGTAAACTGATAGTTGAAATTGGGCTAGGGAGGCTAGGGCTCTGAGTGGGTATACCAAAAATTCGAATTTCATCCGCATCCGAGAAAAGAGGATAAATATCTAATATTCGAAAAAATGGATGCGGATGCGGATGCGGATAAGAAGACATCCGTATTCGAAATCATCCGTACGGTTTTTACCAAGATTATAGTTCAAATTATGTGTATTTTAGCGTAGTAAAATATATTTGTTTATTATTTTATTGTGTTAGTAGTTTATATTATATGCACTTTATACTTTTTAACTGCTTGAAACTATTTATTATCATCATATTTCTTAATTTTTAACACTTTTATAATCAATGAGATTGAAAAATATTTATATTAAACTAAAATTTTCTTTTTATAATTCTTGATTTATCGACCGTTAGCGGATAGGATAATTATTCGATATTCGTCTGTATTCGTGGATGCGGATATCCGATATCCGAAAATGATTTCGGATGCGGATATGACACTAACCGCATCCGAAAGCATCCGTTGACAGGCCTAAGAGAGTAGATCAGGTAGGCCAATTTGTCAAAAATTAGAGTATTGCTGTTTTATATTATGGTGCTTACTGCCCATTAGTTATTAAAAAACAAAAGAAAAGAACTAATTTGCATTCGGCTTTTTAGGGGTGGGCACAGTCGGTTAACCGAATCGATCGGTTAATTCAAATGGTTAACCGGTGAAAATTAATGGTTCGGTTAACCGATATATCGGTTAAATCTGGTTGCTCATACCGACCGAACCGGGTTAAATTTAACGGTTCGGTTAACTGTTCGAACCAAACGGTTAACCGTTAAGTGGTTAACCGTTTAAGCCAAACATTTAACCACTAAATGGTTAACCGAATTTCTACATATGTAGGCACACTAAGCACAGGAAAGATCACACATTGCAACATTAATCCACAATCTAACACTGCATAGTTCAGCTAGTTTACAATTCTAACATAGTTCAGCTAGTTAACAGTCCTGTAGTCCAGAATCCATAAGTGATACTAGTGCAATACTACAATGATTATTGAATCATCGATTACATTCATAGTTTAATGGTGCATTAATAACTTAATACAAATAGTTTAGAGATTGAAATTTCCAATTTTCCATAGCTGACCCTGAGCATCAAGTGACCAAGTCCATCCAGTTTCCACTGCGAAATGCAAATTAGTAGAAACATTAAAACCAATCCATTTTTCACTGCAAATGCAAATTAAAATATGAGGTGTTGAATCATTTGATCAGTGCATGTTACATGGATACAGCATTATCCATGTAAATCGGTTGAAGATATCATGATAATTGAACTGATATATAGCATTATCCATGTATCATCAACTGATATATTATACTATACATGTTACACAGATACAGCATTATCTATGTTAAATTCAAACTGATGTGTTGATACAATACTACAACATTAATTTAAACTATAACTATAGACTATAAACGGTAAACTGTAAACTAGAACTATAAACTGTATAATATAAGCATAAGCATGTTACAAATGGTCAGTCGTTCGTACAGCAGATACAAATGGTCAATGACAGCCAACTAACCAAAGTCTAAATGCATCCTTCCAAAACTAACAATCTTGTTAGTGGCCAAGAAATTTTACTATCAAGCAATAATTCTACAAACACTAGAAGTCTGGTTGGATTATACCAAAAATGTAATTGTAGGAATATACATGGAAAACGTGATTTCACTGTACGAACATAGAACATAATCATTGGTATGCAGTACCAATTTATAACCCATGTAATTTATATGAAAGTCATAAAGAAAATACATGAAGGGCACATATAGCAATAGTCACTGCTATTTACAGTTTATGACTGTGTATTTATAGTTATTATGATCGACTGTGTATCTATATTGTTCGAATCTTGTTTAATTTATAGTGTTAAAATCATGATGGTCGCTGCTATATGATGGTCTGTGTATTTATAGTGTTAAAATATAGTTATCACGAAGAACTGTGTATTTACGGTTTGAATTAATATATGATTGTGTATATACAGTTTGAACGGTTAACCAGTGAAAATTAACGGTTAATCATGATGGAAGTGTGTTAAAATCATTTATGCATTGCAATATATTTAGAAAGATAAATTATAATTATATATTTCAATTCATATGAGATTATATTATCATGAAATTAAACCATAAACAGGTTTAAACAAGTACATATGATGAACAAGTAAATTAAAACTATGGATGCACAGACTATTTAATTTACAAATACTCTCATACCTGAAACGACAATAATTTTGAATTATAGGTCATTGTTGATATAACGTCCACTTATCACCTGAAATCAAACAATCACACAATCCAGTTAGCAAATAAATTAAAATCAAACAACATTGAATGTTACAATATCAGATATATCATTACTATATCCGTGGATGTTCACAATAAAACCCATTTTCATTGCATATAACAACATTTAAAATAGTTTGTGCATTGATGGGTTTTATTGTTCACAGCTAATTATAACAACATTTAAACCCATTTTATTTATTGGTCACTGCTACTTCATCCTATAACATAATCCTATAAATTATGCAGTTCAAACAATAAATTAAACTATAAATTATAAATTAAAACTATAAATGGTCGGTGCTACTTCATCCTATAACACAATCCTATAAATTAATTCAAACTATAAATTAGAACAAGTATATATGAGATTATATTATATAGTAGTGACCATTACTGCTATAAATTAATTATGTAGTTCAAACTATAAATTAGAACTGTAATGGTCGCTGCTACTTCGTCCTATAACAAAATCCTATAAATTAGTTCAAACTGTAAATTAGAACAAGTATATATGAGATTATATTATATAGCAGTGACCATTACAGCTATGGATGAATAAGTATATATGCACATTATTTAGTTCAAGCTAACGGTCTTCAAAATAGAGGTATCTTGTAAATTAATTGAAACTGTAAATTCTATAACCGTGAATCCTATAACGCAATTCAAACTATAAAATAAACTGTAATTAACCCTACAACATAATTCAAACTGTAAATTAATTCAAACTATAAATCCTATAACACAATCCTATAACTGTTATATATGTTTTAATTTACAGTTTAATTTTGTAATAATTAAACAGATACTTAAATAGTTTAACAACAAATTTTAACCTATCACATTAATCATTTAATCTAATTATTGAACAAACAATTAAATAAATAGATAAAAGTTAAAAAACTCACATTCTTCCTCTTTCATCTAGTATTCACCATATCCCAAAGCCTCAAATGACAAATCGATGGGAATCGCCAGCTTACAGCATAAATATTGATTTTGTGAAATCGATTGTGGATGTATTCACTATGTATTGATCGAAACTGAAGTCGAAATCGATAGTGGATATGTATTAATCGAAATCGATGTGAATTGTATCGATCGAAATCAAAGTTTAGCTTTTGATTTTACGGGTCTATGGGTTTTTAAATCGAACGATGAGGAATATGGAATGAAAGAAAGCGACGACATGTTTTACTTTAGGGTTTTAGGTAGGAAACATGGTAGGCCGATTAAGGTATTGGAAATAATGCGAACCAGATGTGTTCGCTTCAAATCTTGTTCGGTTAATGGTTGATCGCGGGTAACAAGTGTGTTAACCGTTAACCAACCCGAATTTGATCGGTAAAGATCGGTCGGTTAACCGAAAGTTCGGCTAACCAATATAATCGGTTAAAGCGATTCGATCGATGTCGGTTAAGTCGGTTAAATACCCATCCCTACGGCTTTTGAAATACTTGGAAGGCAGAAAAGTATACATAGATCATTTTTTACCTCTATTCTGCCAACCAATTTGAAACATCGGTGACACAAATATAGTATCATCTAAAAATCAACTCAACACAAATCCTTTCAAATATCGTTTATGTGAAATTGGGTAAAATAAAGTTAGTACAAAAATTTCATGAATAAAACATATCGAAATGACATATCGTTAAACTAACAATTGTTTTTAAACTATGCAACCATTCCCTACACATGATTAGTTGTCTATTCAGAATACATATACCAAATTGTTTCTCTTGGAAAACCATTAACCTAGTAAGATTTTTATAAAGATCAAAAACCTCAGCACAACCCGTTAAGGTGGTTGAGTGGTTAAGGCGCTTAAGTGAGTTATAGAATATGCATACTTCGATTCTTGACATATACATTTATTTGCAATAAGCTAACTCTCATCCTTTCACTAACTTGAAGTCTGCGTTGTGGATTATGTTTAGCTTCCTAGAGTTTACAAGCAATTAGTTCTTTGGTTTCCAAAAAAAAGAAAACATAAACACCAACATCCTCTATCATGCTTTCAATCTTTTATCAAGCAACTTTCATACAGGACCATTCTTCACCCTCGAAAGTCTTGTCCTTGGAACCCTTCGAGGAAGCCAAAACCTAGACAACAACGTTAATCCCCACAGCTAACGAACCATCAAATATGGAAAGCCCTCGAACAGTTCATCGTCGATCATCTAAAACTAACAATGAGCCCTTTTGAAACTCTAACCAGTTTGAAACTCACATTTGTCAGAAACATGATATATTGACACTCAACGCTACCACTAACGACACTATTAGAACATGTCAACCTAGACCAATTCTAATGCCTTCATGAGCGAATATGCGTAGATAAGCCCTCACTTAAATTCACGCTATAAGTGGATAAATATCCTACTTGTATTTCTTGTTTTAGCGCAAACATTCACTGCACTTGTATTAAAATAGTGGATTAATAATATAAGTAACTCCAAATTGGACATAAATTCTTTTGGGTTTGACCACTATAAATTTGTGGGTCCTTTTCATTTTAGTAATTTTCTATATATTTTAAATCGTTAGAATTACCATTTTGTTGCTCGAACTAATAAGAATCGCATTTTCATGACCAACATTTTGGTTGATCCACAAACCTAGAGTTTGTTGTCCAAAATAACATCTTAACACTTAGGTGGTTTCATTGAGAATAAACGTTATCATTCGCAGTATAAAGGATGAAAAGGAATGCAACGGCCCGTAATTTTATCACTTTAATTTGGAATATTTAATCAATTTTAAATATTCAAATATAGGTTTATTA
Source organism: Allium fistulosum (assembly GCA_030737815.1). Lineage (NCBI taxonomy): Eukaryota > Viridiplantae > Streptophyta > Magnoliopsida > Asparagales > Amaryllidaceae > Allium > Allium fistulosum. The sequence goes on from CM060908.1 coordinate 907,680,200, forward strand.
AATATAAATAATCGTGTTTTATGTGACAAATAATAATGGTGATCTTGTTTTGGAAAAATGTTTACAAAAATATATTCTTTGAAAAAATATCGATAAAATGACCGAAAATCGTTTATCGATAAACAGCTTTTTAACCATCAAAAGTCGTGCACGATTTTTTTTCATACACTTATTTCTCCATTTAGGCAAGAATATGTAATAAAATTATTTATTTATTTTTGGAAATAAAATATATTTATGACATCATCGGGGATATCATCACTTTTATATATTTTCTAGAATTTTAAATTAAGTTTAATAATCAAATAATCGTTTTAAAATGATAATAATTCATTTTAATAAGTTATATAGTGATGATAAATCATTTATAATAGTTTTATAAAGATATATACTTGTTTTAAAAATATATGAAAATTCATAATGTTTTGTCGATACGATGGCACTTTTTGTAAACACTTGTTTAATATTGATTTATATGGTTTAATAATTCAAATGAGCATGTTTTAATTATTCTAAGAAGATGATAATAAATCTATTTTCAAGTTTTGTTTATGTAAATAAATAGTTTTATTAAAAAATGAAAATGTGACTAGATTCAGCTTTCAGATTTTTGACTTTTCGTCGAACGAAAGTTGTTTAAAGTCGTTGCAACGTTGTTTATATATCTTGTGCACATATATAACATACACATACATGCACTAACATATACATATAAACATATATAACATACACATACATACATACATATGCACACACACATATGCACTTAATAAAGAAAATATCTAAGATATTTCCATTTTCTTCATCCTTAAGTCTAATAAAGCAACCATCTCTTCACTCACATCACCTTACAAGAACATGGAGGTGCACATGGAGGGGTGGGGGTGTGATGCGTGCATGATGGGAGAGGGGGAGGTCATGGCCGAGCTTAGGGATGATGTAGGGGAGGGAGAGATATTTTGCTAAGTTGCTTAAGGGTTAAGGCCCATCTTCCTATAAATACACACCCACCCCTTCACATTTTTATCATTCAAAACTCAAGCTTCTTCTTCTTCTTCTTTAGCTCCTCTTTAATGGCTTCTTCCTTAGAAAAATAATGAAGAAAAATATAGCCAAAGAGAAGTAAAATAATATATAAATATATACATACACATACAAAAAGAAAACACCTCAAAAGCAAGTGCAAATACCTCCACTACCTCTTTACTCCCCACAGCCACTCCTATTCCCCACCCAAGGCCAAGCATCACCACATTCCAAAGCTTGGCCAAGCTTACAAGGAGGAAGGAAGGAGATTCGAGACGCTCCGGGGTAAAGAAAAGAGAAAGAAGTGTTGTCGGAGTGTCGTCGGTTTAATTCGAAGAAGCTTCGAAAAAGTTTGGTGGAGTGAAAACCGATAGTGAGTACTCGACATTCGTAATTATTAAATAACATATATAATTATTTCTAGTATGATAACATGACCATTAAATATCTTGGATGATTTATATGGATTTTTGATAATTGGTTGATTATATGGTTGGTAACTTGGTTACGATAAATATAACAAATAATGAGAAAATCATAATTATCCAAAATAGAAATGGTTAACTAATTAACCATAATAAATTCATGGAAAAATAAATCCCTATTAATATGTGTATGTGAGTTAGTAAGCCTCTATATGATTTTGAATATAAAAAGATTAAAAAATGAATATATAATATTATAATATGGAATAAAGTGGAAAATGAGTTTTCAAAGTAGTAAAAATAGTTTGAAATGATTTATTATGGTATTTTAAACATTTTAACAAGTTTAGGCAAAGTTTAATGAAGTTTGAAAAATAGAGCCAAATCGAGCTCGTCACGTAGGGGTGGTTCGTCATTTTCCGACCTGAAAAGTTAAATTAATGTGTAGGATTCAATATAAATGGAATTCTTTGAAATAAGAATTTTCCGGACCCATGTAGGTATAGTTTTCAGACAAAAGAAGAAAATCAATATTTCATTTAATAGAATTTGAGTTATGTCCAAATCAAGTTTTTAAAAACATTGCGGTTTGGCAGTTTTTGGAACCAAAGTGGTAAATGCTTTAAAATTGATATTTTTAAAATCTTTAAAATGATGAAATAAATTTTATAAATATGTTAAAATGTTTTAAAAGGGATTTGAGTTATAAAAATGGACATATATGAAAAGGAATTAGTGTTTTGAATAAAGAAGCTTTAAAAACACTATTCATATCGGTTTTTACAACGATTTCGGTAACTTTTGCAAATTATGATTTTAACTTAATTATTCTTTCTCAATCTTTTTAGCAATCTTTTAAAATGAATAATTAAATACTTTGAAGATGATTTTGAAGTTTTATAATTATTTTAAAGGAGTTTTAAATAAATGGTTAAAGGAAAATTGTTTTAAATAATATTTGCAATTGTGTTAACTAAATGAAAATCATCTCTAAAAGATCATATAAAAGAGTTTAGAGTTTGTTAAATAACTTGACCACCTTATGGATGACAAAAAGATAGTCTTTAGACACGAACTTAGACAACTAGTGTCTGGTTCTGCTCTAGCTATCCGGACTGGCCCAACAAAGGGGATAGTTAATTTAATATACTAGGACCGCATTTTATCAAGTTAAAAGAAAAGAGATTTGGAGTTTGTCAAAATTTAAACAGGATTTTAAAATATGATTTTGGTGGTATAGAGAATGCCATAGTTAAACTCTGTATTAAATTATAGGAGAGAACTCGTATTATCCGCGTGAATTTAAAAGGTGATTTCACCGTTATTCGACGAATAGTACAGATTGAACATAGAAATTGGTATTGAGTATAATTACTCTAATCTCTATGGATCCTTTTCTACTCAATACTAATTGATTTGGATTTACAGTAAATGATGTCTTAAATAACATCGTTTTTGACCCATTTAAAAGTTATGATTTGAAAATAATAAATCTTTATTAATATTTAAATAAATGATTTGGAAATGTTTTTCTAAGAAAAAGGTGAAATTATTTGGAATTATTCCAAGATTAAAGAGGTTTAATCAACCAGAGAATTTGATGAATGAGGCTTAATGATTCCATATACTCTTAAAAGATAAAGTAACGGTTTATAAGAATATATCTTTGAAAGATATTTAATTTGATAAAAAGATAAATTGATTGGATGTTGATTGATAATCACCTGTATACTTGACATCTTTTTATCGATGATTAGTTTGGAAAAATCGAGGCCGGATTTGGGTAATTCCAATCCAAAAACCACTTCAAACCAATATACATGTTCGAAAGTGAAGACATGTTGAAGACAGTGATATGAAGATGGAGATCTTTATGATGTAGGGCTGCTTGCCACTAACCTCTGGGTTAATCCCCATATCATATATATATATATATACTAGTGCAAACCCGTGCTTCGCACATGGGTATAGCAAAAATATTGTAGTTGCATAGGCCATATCCAAATGTATAAGAATTTAATATATTAATAATGAAAAAACATTGTTGAACGATATTGTTGCATCGTTAACAACAATATGCAAGAATAAAGAATGCATAGATATATTTGATTGTGATAATCATAATTAAACCCACCGAATTAATTACAGTGAATATGGTAGCAGTGCATTGTTTGAATGGTAAATTAAGTTGAGACATTATGTGCTAGTTTATAATTTTGGCCAATCAGTTATTAAAAATACCTAACATCTTTTCAGAAGACATTAAGATACTCTCGGTAATAAAAAAACATAAACTATATAATTTTGATACAAATTTTTTAGTATTGTTACATGCATAAAGACGATAACATACATATAAAAATCCAGACAACTTTGATATAAGCACATTGCTTCTTTGCTTTGTTACACAACCCGAATTTAAACGTGAAAGCACCACTGATATAAGTACTTTAATTATTTTTCTTTGTTATACAACTGTCAACATATTACCAATTAAAGAATGCTCACATTGAATAACACTGTGTTATATATGTTCATTACTTGTTATCACATTAACATTACCTGTTATGACATTAACATAAAAGAGCACAAAACAATATTTATGGTCCAAGAAGATACATTAAAATTGCTGATATACATTAACTTTAAGTTGGTCCACGTTACTTTTTGGATAACTGGATCGGGTATTACTCCAAATATCATGCAAGGTCAACAAAAACAAAGCAAACATTATATATAATAAAAAAATAGTAACAGAAGGTTCAAAAAACTCATTAACTTTTAGTTCATTTTATCCATTAGCTCGAGGCTAAATAAATTATATGATGCTAACATAAATAATTCTCCGATCTTTCAATATGCACTTCTTTAAATAAAAAGAACAAAACAATTGCAAAAGTAATGCAATTATGTGAAAAAAGAATATTCTCATATGGTCATCATTTTACAAAAACAATTGTGTAAATTCTATTTACATTTCTATACAAACTAATGTTTGAGAACTGTGCCATTATATATATATGGTAAAATTGAGTTTTATGAGGGAATCATCTCCTTTTTCTTCCACTGAAAGATATAGTTTCAACTTAACATTGGAAAGAAGAAACTGGGCTTGTTCAAAGATTTGATGGCACCTGCATAACCTCTGGGCTCAACATTTTTTTACAATAAATGCATAGCTCTCGATGGGCTGAAATGTTTTTCACCTACGATAATGCAAAATGGAGTCAATTTAAGCTCCTTTTACGGTTGTTATCAGACATACAACATATTTGAGAACCCTATACAGATTGGTATAATTATTTGCTTGAGCATCCTACATAACCACATCACTGATAGCAAAATCGTTTCAACTGTCTATCATTGTGGTCATGAGAATACAACCATCATTATGGTGATGAGAATATAACCTTTTCATTACTGTTTTGAGTAGTAGGGAGTAATTATATTTAAAGGGATGTAATCATAGCATGTTGGTCAATGGTTATACATATTTAAATTTCGACTACTGTAAGCTTATTTATATGTCCACAATGAAAATAGAAGAATCTATATGTCTCTAGTATTACTCATTGTGAAGCCAAACTCTATAGAACTCATCGAAGAGAAATTTACCAATCTCAAAGCATGAGAAAGTTTTTGATATTAGTTTGAATTCATATTTGGTCCATGCTTTCTCAAGATTTGGAGTTCGATTAGGATCAGAATTAAAGACAATTTTCACTGTTTGTCGTGCCTTATTCAGAGGGTGAAAGTCAAATAATCACCAAGCTCCAAAACGAACGATTATAATACAACATTATAACAAATAATAGCAACCAACCTATAAGTTAGATATCATATTTTTAAGCAAGATGTGAATGACTCGAAGTACAATGCCTTTCAAAACAGTACGTTAATCAACAAAAGTGTGCATAATATTTCAACATGTAATTGAATAGAATATTTTGTGATTGTACAATCAGGCCAAATTCGGTCATCCTAAACCCCCTTACATATGTAAAAAAGGAAAAAACAAAGATCCAAAATTTTAGATTTCAAAAATAATTATTTAATATGAATATTGCATTTGTGTCATCAATAATCAAAAATAGCCTAGTTCACAGGTGAATGAACCGTTTTCGAAAAACAACAATCAATGTTACTCACATAACTACTTAGTGAGATATAATTTGAAAACCCATTAGATACGTGACCTACAACACAATGAAGATCGTTTTGACCGTATACGATAGCGGTGTTATTTAAAAATAAGTGTTTCATTATTCAGACCTAAAATAAGCATAAAGAAATCAAAAGCAAAGCTCCTAAAGAAAATCCCAATGAAAAGAAGTGAGAAAAATAGACTTAAGCTTAAACAATGCTTAAAAATTTATGTACCTTCACATCGAAGTGCAAATTAGGAATTCTCTTTCGAAACATGCAAGTGATGCAGTAGTGCAAATGCATATCATTTTCTACCTGTTCACAGGAGAAAACTTTTTAGTTCAGTCGGCATGCATTTGGGAAAAGTTTGCTAGCTCTTCGACAAACCACTGACGAATTCAGATTCACTCTATCATCTATGTATTCACCTTCTATCAAGAGCAACTCTAGTAAGAAGAAAATATTGAGAACAAAATCACGTCTTTATTTATGTTAAGTAATTATAGATGGTAGAGTCAAGCAGTAATAGCAAGAAAATACAAATGAAAATTACAATTTATGGATAAATATATAAGCATGTTTAAATAATAATAATAGAAGTTTGGTGATGTACTTTTAACAAATTTGGAAGCATGGGCAATTGGCCTATAACATGATTGTTTGTTGGTTGATTAATTTTTTATGGAAATGTCGCAGACATATGAGGTAATAGACTGCATCTTTTTTAGTTTTATAATTTAGACACATGATATGCTGCAATATTTTTTATCAATCACCGAAGGTAATCTTTTATTAATCACTATTTTTTATCCATTGTTTTATAATTTGAACATATGAGAAACCACTACTAAATCAATATTGTATTTTTACTTAAGACCTCATAATTAATCCAAGCAAAAAGATCCCTAGAGAGTAACCTGACTATACCACTCAGTGTACGTGGAACCAAATTCTAATCCTTTAGAATAAGGATTTCAAAATATGTCAATATTTTAAGAAGAAAACAACAAAAATAGTTTTTCTCCATGGTTTCTATTGAAAATGAATTCTAAACAGTAACTTCACCATACAACATGAATATGTGAAATAAATCTCGGTCCTTCCAATTCTTTAGAATATGGGTTTTCAAATGTAGTAAGATCACAAAGAAAAAAAACAGAAAATAGGTGTTGTGATTGTAGATGATACGATACCAGTAAAATAAAGAAAAGATGTAAAATCAAATAGTTAAGGACATTATAAACCTAAGCGAAAAAATGAAAGTAGATCATGTTGACCACAATTTTCAAAATATAGGTATGCTTATAGGAAAGTAAAATATTATCATACCTATATTACTACACTCCATTCTTAAACTGCATAATATGGTTGAACTGCTAAATTAACCAATCTAAAGAACGTGGGTAACATATATTTGTGGCATATGATGGAATTCTGTAAATATAATGGATTATATATGCACAAAATATACATATGAATCCACACTGAAAGTTCAATGATGTTCATGATTTCTAGCTATAGAACTTGACATTAATCAAATTTACATGTACGCATAACATATTTTGTGGATCTTATGCAAGTAATTGTTTTTGGAAGTAACTGATACCATTATATACATTTTAACTCACAGTTCTAACCTATAACCCTTATTGATTTATTGTTTTAAAATAAAACTAAGATTTTATTAGGCTGAGGTATAAAAGCACGATAAGTATGATTATATAGCCTCTCTAATCCATAGGTTAAAAAAATACAAAGATATTAAAAGTAAAATGGGCAATATAGCAAACCTAACATTACTTTGTCGTCTCATAATAATGCCCACAACAACAATATCATCAAGCATAGAAGGTCCTTACTTGTAACTATGACTACAAAGTCCTATTACTTTGCAATCTCTTGTGCAATATGATAATATATGAATGGTTTCCAAGCATAGTGCCATTTAGAATCAATTCATTTGTGTTACCTGATATCAAATTTTCCGCAACTAAGAATGAATCCAAAGTAGCACAAACCCATATTCAAGCGAGCAGATAGGAGTTTAGCTCCATTTACATGGTGATCAGGGGTTGGAAAAACATATTCTCTAACTGAAATTTCCTCGAATTTAAAGACAATCAGAAACCTGCACACTAAAGAAAATATTTATTTATAACACTTCCCAAAATATAATACCCATGCTATAGCTATGAAATTTTATTATTGTCATGATAGTTATTATTTATAATGTTTGCTACGTAACCTAAAGAAATTATAGACAATTGGAGAGAAATAAATATACGCCAGCCATAAGTGAAACAAATTATGGGTTTTAAGGGGAAACGTAGGCATTGTTCCGCCTATTACATAGTGAAAGTTTATGCTGAAAGAGATCATGAAAAAAATCAATTCAATGGAATGCGATGATCAAATAGGATTTTACTATACACAAACACTAATTTTAACTTAAACAAATATTTCATTCTAAATAGCAAGGCAGTAGTGGACCTTCTTACAAAAACAATTTCAATAATTCATGATTCAGGAATAATAGCCAGAAAAGGAAACTAAACAGAGCGAGCGAAAAAATGATAGTGAGATTACCTACATGCGACGACCTATCGACGCCTTGTGGACAAATTGGCGGATGCTCGGGATAGAGTGATAGTCGATGTTGATAGGGTGAGGAAGAACAATAGTACAACAATCGGGAGAGGATGCGTTGGAGAAAATCAAATCGCCTTCGATTTAGGGTTAGGGTGTAGATGGGTAAAATATTTGGTAGAGAAAAAAGGTGGGACCGTTGAATTCAGAAATGAGAGGAGGCTTCGTAGTTTAGGAGGGGAGTGGAGATGAGAGGAAGAGACACCATCAGCAGCAAAAAGAGATTTGGGTTTTATTTTTCTCTTGAACTTACGTTGATAGAGGAAGATGAGAGGAAGAATGTGACGCTTAGGAAGAATAAAAGAAAGGAAATATAGATTTAGAGACTGTTCAGTTGCCAAATTTCAAGGGGGCCTGTGTGAGCTTGAAATTTAACTCACTAATAATAATATAGTATAGATATGGTGGCAGTAGTGCCTTCATTCTAAAAAATTTCGATTTGGAAGGACTATTCACTACTAGTCCTAGGGTTAATTCCCAAACAGGAAGTAGTAGGAGGAGTGCCTTCGGTTTGTCCTTTACCTGGACAACTTATATGGATGAGTGTTTAACATTGCATTTCTAAAACCACATACACTGATCTCTACAAATGTACATCTGTTTAGTGGCATAAGAGGTAACCCCTCTTACACTTAACACTCTTCTCTGAGACGTACGAGCTTAGAGGTTGTACTTTTATGGAAATCAATAGCGTGTTGTTAGAAATGAAAATGTGACATTCTAAGTAGAATTTGCTTTGTGAAAAGCAAAGCATGGCTTTTTGGAAAGCAAAGCATGGCTTTGTGGAAAATAGAGCGTAGCCTCACAAGCCTCACATCCCGAAGATGATATGGGTATTTATGTGGTCCGCAGGACATATTTTGGGCTATCGGTTTTATTTTGGGTAGAGGAGTCCAATAGTATCTGGACCATCAATGGTTTAAATGGGCAGGTATTGGAGGCTTGACTGAGAAAGAGCAAGGCCACCAAAATACGCTGTTCTATAGTAGTGTAATAATGTAGTACGAAGGCTTGCTTGAGAAAAGTGAATAGCCACCGGAGACTAGGATGTTATGCGTGGATTTTTCATCGGAGGAAATGGCCATTAGTTCCCTATCATGTTAGAAATCCTATTCCAATATGAGCTTTACGGTTTTGGTTGTATTCTCAAAATAGCTGTATACTTTGCAAACGTTTCAGCTACCCCTTTGGTATTATATACACCGTTTGACATTGTTTGGGTATTGTTACCTTCTTTATATATTTATTTGAAAAGTGTTTTCAAACCAATGTCATTAATGATAATATCAATTTTGTTTTGGTATAAAGTATTTTGGTTATCGTAAGGTAAAAACCTGTCCGTATTTATGTGCGGCATGGTCTTGTCTTACGAGATACCCTTCTTTTTAAAGGTTTTGATTGGCATCAATCTGATCAATGACACTGTCATATACATTTATAACTCGAGTATTCTCACGCTGGTTTACCAAACCTGATCTGAGTATTTTTAATACTCGGGTCAGATCTAAGTAGTTTCAGGTTTAGCTAAAGATGCTTGGAGTTTCCTGAGGAGAGCTAGAGATCTTCATCAACGTATGGACGTATTCTATTTCTCCACTGCATTTGTTTTGTTATTTTTTAGCATTTGTAAGGACAAAAGATTTATAACTGTCCAGGCTAAATCTAGGTTAGACTCTGATATTGTATTAAAATTTTCCCGTTGTAAAAGATTTTGTGGTTAATAATATGATTATTCCATTCGTGTGAGAATTTGTTTTCTACTCTGTTCTGTGTTATTTTCTTTTTACCCTTGATCAATCTATCTTTCCAGCACTTGAATTTGCGGCATGTGAATACTGAGAATGTATTAGTGTCGATTTTCAAGAGTCTAAAAGGCGGGTCATCACAAGGAAATTCTTGGATGTTGTTAAGGGACCCACTGACTTTGTGATGAAAATAATGCTAAGGAAAGGTTTGAAAATCATACAAAGTTGATGAATTATCAGTTCTACTATCTAGAAACAAATTAAATAAATTAAAATTCCATTGTAAATTATAGCATTAGAAACAAGCCTCTACCGTTTATGTTATGGATTAGGTAAGTCAGAAAATCTATAATGAATCAAATAGGTCATAAGAGGACAGTGTTGTGCCAGCTTCAATAAGACCTAAAAAGAATTTTTTTTATGCTGATATAAGTCCTTTCGTGAGAGGAAAAAGAGGGGAATTCGAATAGGTTAATATGCTAGAAATGGTACAGTTAAATGTCAATGATCTCATGAAATTTTGAACTCAAACTTCCGATAGCACGTACTTTCATTCTTTCATTGGCTTTTTTCTTCATAATTATGATAGCTTCCTTCATACTTTCGATAGCCTCCAACTCATACTCTCTATAGTCTCCATCTCGTACTTTCAATAGCCTCTAACTCATACTTTCAATAGCCTCCAAATCAAACTTTCGATAGCCTCCAATTCACCCTTTCAGTGGCCCCCAACTCACACTTTCAGTGGCCTTCAACTCACACTCTTGATAGCCTCCATCTCATTCTTTTGTTAGCCTCTAATCCACACTCTCGATAGCCTCCAACCCACACTTTCGGCAGCCTTTAAATTATACTCTTGGTGGCTTCCTTATATACTTTTGATAGCCTCAAACGCATACTTTCGATGGTCTCCACATCATACTTTGTGTCCTCGATTGCTAATTTTTTTTAACCCCTACTACATTACCCATATGAAATTTGGTATAACATACTATGTGATAAAAAAATTATTATGCTGCCCTATGATGTTAAATGTTGAATAAAAATCTCATTCTTTGGCTTGAAAATAATACCATCGATGACTCATCATTGGCATTCATTCTCGAGTTTCAAAATGGGAGATGTTACATTCATGAAACTATTTAAGTGGGACCTATTTGGTTTATTGGAGCCCTAGAGGTTTCATGGATGTTTCCCTAAAATACGTATTAGTCCACCTAGTCATGTTAAATGTTTATTAGACCAAACTTAAAACACTTAATAAGACTATGCATGGGTGATTTATAAGTTAATTAGGTTTAGTCAACAGATCACATATATACATATACTTGATTGAGTTAGTGATAGTTAGAGTAAGATGAGTAGTAACTGAGAGTTGGTGATACTAACCATATCGGCTACTGTTACCCTTACATGGTCTTTATTGTATGAATAACTCAGATATGACTTAACTTAGTGTTTAAGTGGATTTGTACTTGTGAAGGAAAAAAATCATACATTGTTTTATTGTGTGGTTCTATAATGCATAATGTATATAGATATATATGAGCATATTGACATGAGTTTCTCGTATCAACCTTATTTTCTTACTCAAAGTTTATCTTAGTAATTTTTTACACTTAGTAAACAAGATAATAAATCGGTTTAATTGAATCAGAATGACTTAATCAAACGAATGACTCAAAAAAATGAAATTTTGAAGATAAATGAATTAGTGTTCTAGACATATTCCATTGCGTTTGTAATGTCATTTACATATGAAAATAAAAAGTTTGTTAAAATTGGATAATGGAATAAAAAGGGACGAAAAGAGGAGCTAGGGTCAAAATGATAAATCAATCAGAAAAATGCTTTTAGTATTTCTAAAAGAAACCTTTCTTCATATTTCTCTTCATTCCTCTTCTTCTTTCAAAAATGAAAATTGAAGTTTTAAAATTCCTTTCTTCATAGCTTCTTCATACTTCCATATATGAATCCAAATAAATACTCTAAATTTAAGTTAGAAGATTTTCTACAAATATATAATCAAGTTAGCAACTTGGGTAGAGTTGTTTAACACCCCATAAATTAGTAAGTAATTAATTAAAGAATTAATTATTATAATAAAGATTTAAGTGGTTAAATAATGAAATTAAATAATGGAATGTAATAAGTACTTGGGTGTAAATTTACTTATCTAGATTATTATTTAATAAAGTTTAACTAAAATGAATTAAATGAAAAAAGGGGTAATAGGGCGGTGGCCCAATCATTCCTGAGAATAAACTTAACTACTTCCCTCTTTTCATTCCATTCTACACTCAAATTAAAAGTAAAAGCTTTTGTAACATCCCGTAAGATCAATCATAAATGAATTGAGTGAATTAAATTAGATAAAGTATGGTTGAAAATGAATTTTTTTATAAAAGTTAGAATTTGACCAAGAAAGTTATTCTATTGCGTTCGTGGAGAAATTTTGATCTATTTCCATATATAACATGCTAAAAACGGAGCTTAAACGAAGAAGTTACGAGCATTTGAAGTTTTCAAATTTAAATTGATTTAGTTTGAATTCAAATTCAAACGAATATTTAAATTTAGAGTTTGAATTTCAAAATGAACCATAGGTTTAATTAGGGGTTTAGTTAAACGTTAATTTAAACAATTAACATTAAGAGTTAATTAGTATAAAATAATATAGCAATAGAAACAAATCAACGCTCCCAAAATAAAAGGAGCAGTCGATTTATATGACCCAACCGATCGAGCATAGGCGGTCGACCGCTGCCTCACAATGGAGGTTGGAAATTTGTGATGTTAAACGGTCCATATTTATCTATTTTTGATGTAATTTCATCCTACGGTTCTGGTCCGTTCCAACTCCTATAAATAAGATCCTATCCTCCCTACTTTCTATTCACAAATATTCGGGAACTCCGCGAACCTCTGCCATCTTCTCTCTTCAGTTAGATTCAGAAATTCTATTAGGGATTCAGGTAAGGATTCTAATCATTTTCTAATTATTCTTTTAACTTATTTTCTTCTCCTCCAACCTCTCTAAATCTAAAAAAATTATGTATACACCTATCCTTCGTTGTGTATATATACCAAAAGAAGGAGATCTAGAAAGGAGTTGTTTTGGCATTACAAATCCATACAAGAGAAGCTAAGGATAATCTATGAGTGGAAACCTTAGTATTTTTATTCCAGTAATTGATTAGTATATATCTATGGATTTGAATATGCCTTACGGATTTTGGGATTGCGAAAAAAAAGATAAAATCCCCCAAAATTCCATTTGATTTCAAAATGTCTATTCTAGATGGAGATTCTCAATTATTTATGTTAATTTGATGGAATTTATATTGTTTCTGTAATTTTTGATAATTTCATAGTCTATTTCACTTCTCCTCCTTCTTTGATTCAAATTGTGAGTTTTTAATAATGAAACAAGGGTTAGAGCACGAATCCTATTCATAGTTTACACCACTTATTCCATAAAAAATTACTTTATTTATTTCTATGTAAAAGAGAAGTTGAATAGAATATGAAGTTAGGATTGTAATTCCTACTATTTAGGATATTCCGTTGGATTGATATAATAAAATGAGTTTCTATTTCTATTTACAAGTATATTTATTGCAATTTTGGATATGAATATTTAATCCTTGTCATGGATATTGAAATCTTGGAAATCTAAAGGGAAAGGACTTGTATTAGTATTATGATTAAAGGAATTGACATTTGATGCTAGTTTAGGGCATATGAACCACACGCTTAGAAGTTATTAGGCGCGAATATATATTAATTACTATTAGCGTAATAAACGTATAATTATAATGTATAATTGCGTAGCTAGTTAGGTAATAATTGTCATTGATTCCCCCTTAGGAAGGTAATTAATATTTTAAGGCATAATAAGGAAGGTTCCTTGTAAGACCTTAATTATGAAATGGTGAGATGAGTATTATATATGGAGAGTATTTAAATTACGGCTAAGTCATAGGAATGCGAGGTCAGTAGAGTTGCACAACAAAAGTTTACCCTTCACTTTGAGGCTACCAGCAGTTGTGTAAACTTCCTATTGATGTAAGACATCTCCTATGATAAATATTTGTGATGACACGATGTTGTCCCAAATTCTGTAGAGTAAATCTTTCCAGCTAATCTGGCTATCAATTCCTACGTATAGTCGGACTAATGTGAGACGTCATTATGAGTATGGGCCATAATATGAAGGGTCTTCTTCAGGGTCTTGAGGTATTAAATGGTTGTTTGATGGCCCATTAGTATGGGCCATAATACCAATTCCACCTCATTTCCCCAAATGAAGTATTAAATGGCCAAGGGGCTAGTTATTAGGCACGATAGGTGGTATATCGATAGGGGTCAGCTTTGGGATAAGGTATTAAGTGACTAATTGAGGGTCCACCTGTAACACCCTTAATTTTTGATAATATTATTCAGGAGATATAATTAGATAAATTAAATAGAATAATGTAAAATGTTAAGTGATAAGGGGATTGAGACTTGAATTAACTTAATCAAGGCCGAGCCTAATATAATAATTAATGGGCTTAAGAATGGGTTTTTGGTTAATTAAAGTACAGAAGGGTATATTAGGAATTGCCTCCCATAACCCTTACCCTTATATATTTTCGTTCCTAGCATTTTACTTCTCATTCACGTCATTTTGAAAACTAAACGCAAGAGAACGACCGACCATTAAGAGAAGAAGAAGAATTCAAATTAAAAGCTAGAGAATCAAGTTTAGGGGAAATCAATCTCAATCCAATCTCCTTATCTAAATCAAGGTGAATAATAATTCTATCTCTATTTTGTTTTGAATCGTATATTTTCGGATTTAAAGGTAAATTCGTTTTTATGATATATTGGATGATGATATGCTTGATTTATAATTTACATGGTTTAAACAAGATTGTTTAGAAGAGGTTATGCACGGTTATAGGGCGAAACCGAGATTTAATGATGTTTAAATGCCATGGGAAAATTTTATGTTATGAGAAACATGATTTTGGAGTTGGGTTTCAATTTTCATAATTTTCCAAGTTATGGAAAGATTATTATGAATTTTCAAAGGAAAATATGGTTATTTGGGTTTATAAATTTATTATGGAAAATATATTAAGAATTTGGGTCTGGAATTTTGATATGTTAGATAACATGATTAAAGTGAATTTATGATAATTTTGGGGATTTTTCCAAAGTGATTTGCTATGCAAATTAAATTATTTTAGAAGAGGGACTTCTTTGCAAAATTGGTTTCGTTTAATAAAAGGGCTTAATCGATTAACTTAACCATGGTTTAGATCTGAAATTAGTGGCAGTTATTTTGGAAAAGAATTTGAAAAAGTTAAGGCAACCAATCTAGTGTTGACACGTGGTAGGTTAGTTAAAGAAAAGTTTACTTTAAGAAGGACTAAACCAGGTTTACTCAGAAAAATTGGTTCCGCCTACTTTGGGAAGTACCTTTCGACACAGAAGCTTCCGCCTTCACCCTAGTCGAAACCTACTAAGCCGAAACCAATACACAAGATATCACAAAGATGATACACAGTGGATTGGAGGAAGGCAAAAGGTAAGGTGTCAAAAGCATAGCTTCCGAAGGAGTCGAAACCTTGGTTTGTTTTAAAAAGAAAAGCGCCTACCTTTGTTTTGTTTTAGCCTTCAAAGGAGTCGAATCATATGGTTTCGAAAGAGTTTTTAAAAAGGTTTTGAAAAGGTATCCATTAACTTAAGATTGCTTTCGACTGGGTTCTTTTACTTATGAAAGAATGTTTTGAAAGAAGGGGTTCCGACCTAGTCGAAACCCTGCTGCCGTTCTTTAGCCTTTCGATGGTATTGAAGATATCAATGTTGTCGAAAGGTACTTTGTTTTATAAGTTTAAGCCACTTCCTGTAACCTTCGAAAGGGGTTAGGGTTTCGAAGGCAATGGTTTCGAAAGGGGTTTTGAAGCCAACCTTCCAATATTTTACCCAGATGATTTATGCTTTCGAAAGAGATGGTGCCGAAGCCATCATGTTTTCCCCAATATTTTTATATAATAAAGGATGGTTTCGAAAGAGATGCTTTCGCCTATATTCACTTTGACCTAAATAATGTTTTTAAGTATAAATCCAATGGTTTCGAAAGGGGGACTTTCAATGATTTTGGAAGGGTTACTTCCAATGGTGTGGAAAGGGGTACTTTCAACTATGCTTCTAAAGTTAAATATTAATACTTTAACATAATCGAAAGGTTTTGAAAGGAAGATTTTAAAGAATTAAAAGGCAGGAGCCTAATATTTTGAAGATAGATTTTAATGCTTTCGAAGGAGGTCATCCTATGAAGTCGAAAGCAAGATTTCGAAGGTATCAAAAAGTTTTGTAACCCAAACTCGACATTTTAAAGGAAAAACCCATGGCTAAAATTTAAGGAGTTTGTAATGGTTTTAAGAAGAAGCTTTCTTTGATAAAATAACAAGTTAAAGGTATTAACCATGTTTTATATTAAACCCACAAGAGTGGTATTGTTATGTTGTTATGTTTGCTTCTTCAAATATAAATATATTTACATTATAATGGACCCATAACTGCATTTTGGAATGAAGGGTAGAAGAACCAGCTAGGTTGACCCAATAGTGAATATAAATTGATTAAACTCCTAAATGAATAGAATTGCATCCAGGAGGTCCGGAAGACCATAATATAGGATGCTAATTTATAAAAGAAGGATATTGGCAGGGGCCAATAGGTTCTCAGTAAGCCCATGAAAACTGTGTATAGGAAAAGATATTGGCAGGGGCCAATAGGTTCATAGTTAGCCTATGAAAACTATGTATAAAGGAAGATGTAAGAAAGAAAGGTTCGTAGTAAGCCCATGAAAACTATGATTTAATACTGGCAGGGGCCAGTAGGTTTGTAGTTAGCCCATGAAAACTATATCCGGATTGAGATATTGACAGATGTCAATAGATTCCTAGTGCCTAAGAAAACTAGGTTAAGAAGGAAGGATATTGGGGTCACCAATAGGTTCCTTGTAAATCCATGAAAACTTGGATAAGAATAAGATATTGGAGTTACCAACAGGTTCTTATTGATCCCATGAAAACTATGTGATTGGACAGGGAGTCCTTAAATGTTTAACCAGTTATTAGTCAGCCCATGAAAACTAATAGGAATCCTAGAAACTATAATTAGACAGATAGTCTAAAATGAATGGGGATGGGAAATCCAGAATTGATTCATTTGTTTTGCATATCATCATATTATACTGTTTTGAATTGTTTTAACCATTGTGGATGCAGGATCACATTATATGGTTTTATAAAGGTTTTGAGATACTAATAAGGGGAAAACCCATTCCGCTAAGCGGCGTGGTCTCACTAGATATCTAAATGATTTGAGATGTTAGATTATTATTCATACCAGGCTTTACGTCTGACTCAAAGTTTATGTTTTCCCCTAAAACTCTTGGACACTCAATTGATTTTGAGTAGTTTAAGAGTTGAGGTTTTTAGGTGCCTCTTAAGACGAATAAGCTTTCGAAGACGTGCAGGAGGCATGATAGCTATTTAGAGTTCTCTTTTCTTTTGATTCTGCTGTGTTGTTTGTAATGGCAAAGTTGTTATATTGCCTATATATACTCTGATCATCCAAGGAGGCATCTTCATATGTCACTCTTGGCGTATGTTGTAATAAATATATTTTCTCTGGACGAGATTTGCGAATATGGGATTATGTAATGTATTAGAAATATTTTGAAATGAAATGTGATTTTGTTTGAAGTTTAAATTTTTTCCATATCCATGTGTTTATGTGTATCAATGAATCTAACACCACCATATTTTGTCGTCGAGGATTAATAATTATGGATGACTGCAGCATCCATAGCCGTTAGTTTTGGGCCTCCAAGTAGGGGGATGTTACAAGTTGGTATCAGAGCATAGGTTTATGAAACTTCAAAAGAAAGTTAAACCTAAAAGTTTTTGAAACATAATCCAATGAATTTGAAAATATGATCGGGGTTTGGGTTAACGTTAGAGTAACGTACTTGTATTTGATATATATATATATATAAGTAGTGTTCCCCTCTCTCTTAGACCATTCTTCTGTATCTTACTAAGGCTCGTATGTAGATTTACGAGAAAGAAGATATGGAAGTAGGAAACGGAAGAGGAAATCTAGGTGGAGGAAGCACCACAACAAATGGAAATGCTTGACCTAATACCAGGAGGAACCAAGGTCGATAGGCTAATGCTAATCCAAATGCTAAAGCCAATGTAAGTGCTGGAAATCCGCCAGTAGATGCGGGGATGGTGTATTAGTTGTTAGCTAATCTCTTGCAAGCTGGAGTTGCTGGTAATGTTGGAGGAGCTAATCATATGGCTCCAGTTGGGAATAACTATGCTAAGCTACGCAAAGACTACACCAGTCTAGGTGGAAAGTTGTTTGTTGGAACAGAAGATGCTGTTGAAGTTGAGAATTGTCTATTGCACTGTGAGAGGATCTTTACTGATCTAGGCTTGGATGATGGGCAAAAGAGGAGGCTGGCCTCTAGGCAGTTGCAAGGGGAAGCGCTTCATTGGTGGAATAGTGTTACTACCGGAGTTCCGGAGGTAGAGCTGACATGGGCTGATTTCAGAAGGAGGTTTGAGCAGAGGTTTCTGTCTGAGGTTGCTAAGTCGGCATTGATGAGGAAGTTCATGGATCTAGTTCAAGGAGATATGTCAGTGGTCAAGTACGCTGCTAAGTTTGATGAGCTATCTCGATATGGATATGCTATGGTTGACACCGACGTCGGAAGAAATGAGAGGTTCATTCGAGGACTGAGACCTGAGCTTGCTAGAATGACCATGACCCATATCCGAGAACCTTGTATTGTGGTGGTAGAGATGGCCATTCGCCATGAAGAGATGCTTGTTGTTTCTGCTAGAGAGAAGCCAGTTGAATCCCATGGTCCTTAGGGAAAGAAGAGGAAATTATTTAAGAAGAAGGAAGCCTAGAAAGGGGATGCTGCCAAGAAGGCAAAGGCTGATTTGGTATGCTACAAATGTGACAAGAAGGGTTATTATGCAAGTGAGTGCCGGTTAGGCAAAGGGAAGAAGTTTGCAGACAAGAAAAATGTGAAGTGTTTCAACTGTGATCAAGTTGGGCATTATAAGAACCAGTGTCCAGAGCCAGTCCGAGCGGACAAGGGGAAAGTTTTTGCTGTTGGATCATCAGCTAAGCCTACTGCAACTGACAAAGGGAAGACTGTGATGGAAGGTACGTTTTTGATTCAGAGTATACCAATTAGGATACTTTTTGATACCGGTGCATCACATTCATTTATATCCCAGTGTTTGGTTGATAAGTTATGCTTAGAACCCACATACCTCATTACTTCCTTAAGGGATGCAAATCCAATAGGAGGGTATGCAACTCTGGGGATGAGATGTGACCAGTTAGAACTTGATTAGTTAGGTCATAAGTTTGCATACAGTTTGTATGTTTACGATTTCGTAGATTTTGAAATCATTTTGGGTATGGATTGGTTGAGGAGGTATGAGGCCAGGATATTCTTCCAGGATGGGGAGATATCTTTGAGACACCTTGATAGTCATAACCGAATTATATTCTTAGTAGAGAATTCTGACCAAAGTAGTTGTGCTTTGTTAAGTGCAATGGAAGTGGGGGAAGAGCTATGTCAGGTTCGAGTAGTAAAGGAATTTGCAGATGTCTTCGAGCCAGTCACAGGACTACCACCGAAATGAGCTGTTGAGTTTCAGATAGATCTTGTGCCAGGAGCTGAACCTATAAGTAGACCACCTAGCAGGATGACACCGACTGAGATGAAGGAATTGAAGGTGCAGCTTATGGATCTAGAAGGAAGGAATTTTATTAGACTAAGCAGTTCGCCTTGGGGAGCGGCCGCGGTATTCATGAAGAAACCAGATGGGTTGTTAAGAATGTGTATCGACTATCGTAAGTTGAACGAAAGGATGATAAAGAATAAGTACCCTCTACCGAGGATAGATGATCTGTTTGAACAGTTGAGTGGAGCCAGAGTGTTTTCCCAATTGGATTTGGCGACAGGGTTCCACCAATTGAGAGTGGCGGAGGACAACATTTCGAACTAGATATGGTTCGTATGAGTGGTTAGTGATGCCATTTGGGTTGACAAATGCACCTGCTTTCTTTGTAGATTTGATGAACCAAGTTTTCCGAGAGTATTTGGATAGATTCGTGTTGGTGTTTATAGATGAAATTTTAGTATACTCTAAGGATGAAAGAGAGCATGAAGATCATCTTAGAGTTGGGCATGAGACGCTGAGGCAGAATCAGCTAAATGCGAAGTTTTCCAAGTGTCATTTTTGGAAGAAAGAGGTTAAGTTTCTTGGTCATATGGTTTCAGAGAAAGGGTTGTTAGTCGATCCAGATAAGATCGAAGCTGTGAACAATTGGAAGAGACCAGAGACGGTGACCAAGATCAGAAGTTTTCTTGGACTTACTGGCTATTACCGGAGATTTATCAAGGATTTTAGTAGCGCCTTTGTCTAAGCTTACCATGAAGGAATTGAAGTTTGTTTGGTCTGACAAATGTGAGGAAGCATTCCTTAACTTAAAGCATTTGTTGACCAATGCTCCAGTGTTAGTAGTTCCAGATGGAAACCAAGGGTTGGTAGTATACACTGATGCACGTGGGACTGGATTGGGAGAAGTGTTGATGCGGAAGGGCAAAGTCATTGCCTACGCATCTAGGCAGCTTAGATCGAACGAAGTAAGATATCCTACTCATGACTTGGAGTTGGCTGCGGTGATTTTTGCCTTGAAGATTTGGAGGCATTATCTCTTGGGGGAGAGATTTGAGTTGTATACTGATCATAAGTCTTTAAGATATCTACTCTCTCAGAAGGAGTTGAATATGCGACAGCAGAGATGGCTAGAATTTTTGGCTGCTTATGATATTGGTATAGAGTATACACCAGAAAAAGGTAATAAGGTGGTCGATGCTCTTAGTTGAAGCCATCAGAATGTGGTGTTAGCTATGTTGGCAAAGTGGAAAGATCTAGAGGCTTTGGCCAGTTGTGGTGTGCAGGTAAGATCGACTGCTAGTTCTAGTCAGAGTACTGCCATGTTGTCCTGTTTAGAAGTTCGACCAGTGTTGATCGAGAAAATTGCTTCTAAGAAGAAGGAGGATCCACTATTAGCAGAGAGGATTAGAACGCTTGAAATTGGAACCGAGGTCGATGATTTGAAAGATTTTTGTCTTGACCAGAGAGGATGGTTGAGAAAGAAGGGACAGTTATGTGTTCCTGATGCGGAGAACTCGAGAAAAGAAGTTCTTGAGGAATGTCATCGATCCAAGTTTACGATTCATCCTGGAGGAACCAAGATGTATCAAGATATGAAGAGGAGCTTCTATTGGGAAGGCATGTAAAGGGATGTTGGCTTGTGGGTTAGGCAACGTGTAAACTGTCAACAAGTGAAAGCCGAACATCAGAAGCCGAGTGGTTTGCTTCAGCCTTTAGAGATTCCAGTATGGAAATGGGATTCGATATCCATGGATTTTATAGATGGGTTGCCAAGGTCAAGGAGAGGAAATGAGAGTATATGGGTTATTTTGGATAGGGTAACCAAGAGTGCCCATTTCATTCCAGTAAAGTCGACCAGGACAGCACCTGTTTTGGCGAGGTTGTTCATGAAGAACATAGCTAGACTTTATGGAGTTCCTAGTAGCATAGTCAGCGCCAGAGATGCTTTATTTACTAGCGAATTCTGGAAGAGTCTATAAGATGTGTTAGGAACTAAGCTCAAGATGAGAACCGCATATCACCCACAGACAGATGGGCAGACAGAGAGAGTCAATAAGATGCTCGAGGATTTGTTGAGAGCTTGTGTTTTGGATTTTGGTGGATCTTGGGAGGATCATCTGCATATGGTTGAGTTTTCCTATAATAATAGTTACCAGACTAGTATAGGAATGGCGCCTTTTGAAGCTTTGTATGGAAGGCCATGCAAATCCCCTGCATGTTGGTTAGAGACTAGAGACAGATTGGTCTTAGGTCCAGATTTGGTTAGGGAGGCGTCCGAGAAGATTTAATTGATCCGAGAACGGATGAAGGAAGCTCAATCCAGATAGAAGAGTTATGCAGATAAAAGGCGTAAGGACCTAGAGTTCTTAGTTGGAGATAGGGTTTTCATAAAGGTATCATCGATGAATGGTGTGGTACGGTTCGAGAAGTCAGGGAAACTAGCATCGAGATATGTTGGTCCATTCCAGATTATAAAGAGGATTGGAAAGCTCGCATACAGAGTTGAGTTGCCGAGTAGTATGGAAGGTGTCCATAATGTATTTCATGTGTCTCATCTTCGCAAGTATGTGCATGATCCAAAGGCTACTATTCCTCCGACAGGGTTGAAAGATCTAGTAGTAGAGCCTAATTTGACTTTTGTTAGACAACCAATTCGGGTTGTAGCGAGAGATAAGAAAAGATTGAGGAACAAGACATTCAAGTTGGTGAAAGTTCAGTGGAGCGACAATGAGAAGGAATGTACTTGGGAGACAGAGGACATGATTCGAGATACTCATCCTGATCTGCTTTGGGGGTATGTCTATATTAGATTTATATAGATAATTCCTAGTCAGGCAGACTAGTGTGATTGTTAGGAGTCGTTACATATGATTACTATGTTTAGTATTTAGTCCTTACTGAATTTCGAGGACGAAATTCTTTAAGGAAGGGAGCCTGTAACACCCCTAATTTTTAATAACATTATTCACGAGATTTAATTAGATAAATTAAATAGAATAATATAAAATGTTAAGTGATAAGGGGATTGAGACTTGAATTAACTTAATCAAGGCCGAGCCTAATATAATAATTAATGGGCTTAAGAATGAGTTTTTGGTTAATTAAAGTACACAAGGGTTTATTAGGAATTGCCGCCCACAACCCGTACCCTTATATATTTTCATTCCTACCATTATACTTCTCATTCACGTCATTTTGAAAACTAAACGCAAGAGAACGGCCGACCATCAAGAGAAGAAGAAGAATTCAAATTAAAAGCTAAAGAATCAAGCTTAGGGGAAATCAATCTCAATTCAATCTCCTTATCTAAATCAAGATGAATAATAATTCTATCTCTATTTTGTTTTGAATCGTATATTTTCGGATTTAAAGTTAAATTCATTTTTATGATATATTGGATGATGATATGCTTGATTGATAATTTACAAGGTTTAAACAAGATTGTTTAAAAGAGGTTATGCATGGTTATAGGGAAAGACCAAGATTTAATGATGTTTAATGCCATGGGAAAATTTTATGTTATGAGAAACATGATTTTGGAGTTGGGTTTCAATTTTAATAATTTTCCAAGCTATAGAAAGGTTATTATGAATTTTCAAAGGGGTTAGGGGTTTCGAAGGCAATGGTTTCGAAAGGGGTTTCAAAGCCAACCTTTCAATATTTTACCTAGATGATTTATGCTTTCGAAAGAGATGGTACCGACGCCATCATGTTTTCCCTAATATTTTTATATAATAAAGGATGGTTTCGAAAGAGATGCTTTCGCCTATATTCACTTTGACCCAAATAATGTTTTAAGTATAAACCCAATGGTTTTGAAAGGGGGACTTTCAATGATTTCGGAAGGGTTACTTCCAATGGTGTCGAAAGGGGTACTTTCAACTATGCTTCTAAAGTTAAATATTAATACTTTAACACAATCGAAAGGTTTCGAAAGGAAGATATTAAAGTATTAAAAGGCAGGAGCCTAACGTTTTGAAGATAGATTTTTATGCTTTCGAAGGAGGTCATCCTATGAAGTCGAAAGCAAGGTTTCGAAGGTATCGAAAGGTTTTGTAACCCAAACTCGACTTTTTAAAGGAAAAAACCATGGCTAAAATTTAAGGAGTTTGTAATGGTTTTAAGAAGATGCTTTCTTTGATAAAATAACATGTTAAAGGTATTGACCATGTTTTATATTAAACCCACAGGAGTGGTATTGCTATGTTGTTATGTTTGTTTCTTCAAATATAAATATATTCACATTATAATAGACCCATAACTGCATTTTGGGATGAAGGGTAGAAGAACTAGCTAGGTTAACCCAGTAGTGAATATAAATTGATTAAATTCCTGAATGAATAGAATTGCATCCAGGAGGTCAGAAAGACCAGAATATAGGATGCTAAAATATAAAAGAAGGATATTGGCAGGGGCCAAAAGGTTCTCAGTAAGCCAATGAAAACTGTGTATAGGAAAAGATATTGGCAGAGGCCAATAGGTTCATAGTTAGCCCATGAAAACTATGTATAAAGGAAGATGTCAGAAAGACAGGTTCATAGTAAGCCCATGAAAGTTATGATTTGATACTTGCAGGGGCCAGTAGGTTTGTAGTTAGCCTATGAAAACTATACCCGAATTGAGATATTGACAGATGTCAATAGGTTCCTAGTCAGCCCCAGAAAACTAGGGTAAGAAGAAAGGATATTGGGGTCCTCAATAGGTTCCTAGTCAACCCATGAAAACTAGGATAAGAGTAAGATATTGGAGTTACCAATAGGTTCTTTGTGATCCCATGAAAACTATGTAATTGGACAGGAAGTCCTTAAATGTTTAACCAGTTATTAGTCAGCCCATGAAAACTAATAGGAATCCTAGAAACTATAATTGAGACAGATAGTCTAAAATGAATGGGGATGGGGAATCCAGAATTGATTTTTTTTTTGCATATCATCATATTATACCGTTTTGAATTATTTTAACCATTGTGGATGCAGGAGCATAGTATATGGTTTTATAAAGGTTTTGAGACACTAGTGAGGGGAAAACCCATTCCGCTAAGTGGCGTCATCTCACTAGATATCTAAATGATTTGAGATGGTAGATTATTATTCACACCAGGCTTTACGTCTGACTCGAATTTTATGTTTTCCTCTTAAACTCTCGGGTACTCGATTTATTTTGAGTAGTTTGAGAGTTGAGGTTTTCTGGTGCCTCTTAAGATGAATAAGCTTTCGGAGACGTGTATGAGGCATGATAGCTATTTAGAGTTCTCTTTTCTTTTGATTCCGTTGTGTTGTTTGTAATGGAAAAGTTGTTATATTACCTGCATATACTCTGATCATCCAAGGGGGCATCTTCATATGTCACTCTTGGCGTATGTTGTAATAAATATATTTTCTCTGAACGAGATTTGCGAATATGGGATTATGTAATGAATTGGATATTTTGAAATGAAATGTGATTTTATTTGAAGTTTAAATTTTTTCCATATTCATGTGTAATGAATCTAACATCTCCGTATTTGGTCGCCGAGGATTAATAACTATGGATGACTGCAGCATCCATAGCCGTTAGTTTTGGGACTCTAAGTAGGGGGATGTTACACCGCCTTTCCATAAAAAAGTGTTAAGTGAATCAAGAGATCCCTTGCGATGTCAGCTAGATAGTCACCATTGAGGGGTCCACCTTAGGAATTGGTATTAAATGATCTGATCTACCTCAATTGAGGTCTTAGATGACCAGAGTCTGCCTATTTTCCAATAAAAGGTTTTAAGTGACTTGGGTACTATCTTCGCGTTGTTAGATATTTATGACATGGTATTTGGGTTATGAAATTTAGAAACCTGCTTCGGGAATGGAAGGTATTAAAAGTTGATTGAGGACCCTCCTCCTTTCCTTTTAAGAAGTATTAAATGGTATTATGTATGCAAGACATATTCTTATTTTAAAATATACTGCCCAAGTACTGAAATGGTAAGACTCGAGGCTTTTATTCACTAGACATTTGTTGTTCTGACTCCCTCCTCATTACAACACTGGTTAAGGATGGAGTAATGGCGGTGACGATGCTTAAAGATGGAGTGGCTTAAGCTTGTGGAAGTTATTATTATCTTTTACGAGTTTTATGTTGTACTAATGTATTTTGGATAAATGATGTGATGGATTTTACTTGACAGTTTGATGATGTTTTGTATTATTATATTTCAAATGGTTTTGAAATAAATGGGTATAATTTGCTATTATATTTTATTCCATCTGCCGTGTGTTCTGAAAGAATAGTTATTGCTCTATACTGTTACTTCTTTTTCTAATTAACAGCCAGCCTTGGAATAGATCTAAGTTTCGATAAGCCTTTTTTGGGTCGAAATTTAGGCCTGTTCTGAGGTGGGTTGTTACATTTGGTATCAAACCTTAGATTACCCGATCAACGGGGAAACTATACGTATGAGTTGCGTACTTGTTATTTCTGAAAAGCTTTTCCAAAAATGATTTTCAAAATTCTTATTATATATATATATATATATATATGTATACCCATATTTGTTTGAACATACGCGTAGACACTAGGCAACCCTTTTCTTTCAGCATATAATATTGTCTTAAGAAATCATCACTATAGATTCAACATATGGATAGTTGATATGGTTGATAATCAATCTTCTTCCAAAACTGGGATCCCTACCCATGGAAGACCTCTCATTCATTGAATGGCCTGGTTTAAACAATATCTTAGGACTATTAAGCAATTTCATATTCCTCCAACTGCACCGGTGGCATTTGTTGCCCTACTTGTCGATGCAGCACCCCGTCCTATTGACTTTCATAAGTTTTCTAAGGACTTTTTTAATATGGGAGGAAGACATACTCTAGAACCGAGGGATATCTGGAAGCTAAAGCATGGGTTAATGACCGCAAGAAAATATTAAAGAGCTTGGTTAGGAAGATTAGCTAAAGAGGAGGATGACAGCTTGGCACCTCGAAGGAGAAGCTTTAGATTGGTGGAACTTGGTGACTTAGAAAACGCTAGAAGGGTTTTCTTTTGGGATTTATTCAAAAACAAATTTGAGATAATGTTTATGTCTAAGGCAGAGGGGAGTCTACAGCTAGAGAAATTCATTCGGCTGAAGCAAGGAGACTCCACTCTAAAGGAGTACATAGCTAAGTTCACAGAACTGACTAAATTCAGGAAGAGCTTGATAGATGCACCTATGAAAAAGGCCATGAATTTCGTGAAGGGACTAAATTCCCCGTTGAGAGAAATGTTGTTGACCCAAGTACCTATTGGTGCCACGTGTTGGAGATGGAAATGCTACAGATGGCCAATGTGGATGATAAAAAGGTAGAAAAGGAGAAGGCTGCACTTACAAAAGGAAAGGTGGGTCTAAGAAGGGAAGCTTTTGGGCTAACTCGAAGTCAAAGGGGAATTTTAAGAAGGATGGTAAGGTATGCAAGAAATGCCAGAAGAAAGGTCATAAGGCTAAAGATTGTAGGGTGAGTCTGATGAAGGAAGCTTTTAAAGGGAAGTGCTTTAATTGCCATGAGGAAGGGCACCTCAAGAATCAATGGCCTAAGTTGGCAAAGGAAGGATCAAGCGAACAAGCTTATGCTATTGAAGTCGTCCTTATTGCAAGTAGACCACCGAGAGACCAAGGGAAGGCAGCATTAGAAGGTGTAACTCATATTTTATAGGGTTATAATTCGTACCCTATTTGATTCAAGGGCATCACATTCCTTTATAACTAGGAATGTAGTAAACTTCTTAAACCTTCAAACCCAGATTATCACCAGCCCAATAGTGGTCTCTAATCCTATTTGGGGTTCGACGCATCTCTTTTTTACATGCAAAGACCTAGTGTTGGACATATGTGATGTTAATTTCATATGTAATGCATAAGTTCTAAATTTTGAGGGGTATGGACTTATCTTGGGTATGGATTAGTTAGCATATTATGGAGAAATTCTTGATTATGATAGGAGGGTTGTACAACTAAGAAGTTGTAGAGGTCGTGACTAGAAATTCTTTGTACACCCTAAGATTTAGTTGAGTTAAGCCATATATACTCACTAAATCTATCTGTTGGAGAGCTATCATTTGTACCCGTAGTTTATGAATTTCCTAATGTCTTTGAGGAAGTCTCAGGTCTCCCACCCTAAAGGAAGATCGAGTTTTGAATAGATTTGGTGAAAGACGTAAGGCCGGTCGCCCTGCCTTTATAAAACATGGCCCCTAAAGAAAGAAGAGAATTGGATAAGCAAATCTCCATGCTATTAAAGAAAGGATTCATCCGTCGGAGTACTTCAAAGTGGGAAGCCCTTGTTGTTTGGCCACTAAGGCAAACAGTTCGTTGAGACTTTGCGTCGACTATAGGGAATTGAACAAGTTGACAAGGAAGAATACGTACCCTTTACCTAGGATAAACGACTTGTTCGATCATCTTGAAGGAGCTAAAGTCTTTTCTCAACTAGACTTAGCAATTGAATTCCATCAGTTGAGGATTATAGAAGAAAGCAAGTCAAAGACTACATTTCGCCTACCAAATTGACTCTATGAGTGGAAAGTGATGCCTTTTTGATTGACGAATGCCCCTACATACTTTTTGGATTTGATGGGTGGGGTATTTAAGGGGCAACTCAATAAATTCTTATTGTGTTCGTAGATGATATTTTGGTTTCCTCCAAGGGTAAAGAGGAGCATGCAGACCACCTAAGAGAGGTATTAGGAACCTTAAGAAGACACCAGATTAAGGCCAAATTTGCTAAATGCCGCTCTTAGAGAAAAAAAGCTAGATTCCTTGAGCATATTGTTTCTAAGTAAGGACTGGCAGTAGACCCCGCTAAAGTGAAAGCTGTTCAGGGATGGAAGATTCCTAGAAGTGCATCATGGGTTAGAAGTTTTCTTAGGTTGGCATGCTACTATAGAAAGTTCATCAAGAACTTTGCAAGAATAGCAGCCCCTTAAGCCAATTGACTAAGAAGAACCTAGTCTTTTCTTGAGACGATAGATGCACTAAGGCATTTGAGAAGCTTAAGGAGTTATTGACTAGTGCACCTATGCTCACTATTCCCGGTGGAACCAAATCATTTATGGTTTAACACAGATGCTTATGGCATAGGGTTAGGAGCAGTTCTAATACAAGAAGGAACAGTAGTTGCTTATGCTAATAGGCAACTGAAGGATCATGAGAAAAGATATTCAGTTCATGAATTGGAGTTGATAGTTATCGTCTTTGCCTTGAAGATGTGGAGGCATTATCTCTTGGGAGAAAGGTTTGAATTATTCATCGACCATAAATCACTCAAATACTTGTTTTCCCAAAAAGATTTAAATCTTAGGCAACAGAGATGGATGGTATATATAGCATCGTTTGACTTTAGTATTCAATACACCCTTGGAAAAGGAAACGTAGTCATCGATGCCCTTAGTCGAAGGCATGCTACCATAGGTGCTATATATAGATGGAGGTAGTTGGAGTTCCTATCAGATTTTAACTTTGAACCGCCAACCAAACCCATATAAGGGTTTTAAGCAGTTATGGAGATTAGGCCAGCCTTGATAGACTGCATAAGGCTTGAGCAAGTGAAGGATGAGAAGTTAGTAGAGATTTTGAGAAGGTCGAGGAAGGGAGAGCATTTTTCCCACGCTAGCAGGTACTCGGTTGATAAGAAAGGATGCTTAAGAAGAGATGGATGCCTTTGTGTCCCAATAGTCGGTAGTTTATTGAGAGAGGTGCTTATTGAATGTCACCATTCGAAGATGACCATTCACCCCGGATGAGATAAGATGTACAAGGATACGAAGATGATTCTCTTTTAGCCTAGAATAAAGAAGTGTGTAGCTGAGTTTGTTGCTAAGTGCTTGACATGTTAAAGGGTAAAAGCCGAGGAAGGGGAGCCTGAAGGGTTACTTACCATTGGAAATTCCAACTTGGAAGTGGGAGCATATTTTGATGGATTGTGTAGAAGAATTTCCTAGAAGTTAGAGGGGTAATGAAGCTATTTGGATTGTTGTAGATAGACTCACTAAAGTGCCCATTTTATCCTAGTTAGGAACAATAGAACTGCCGCTTCTCTCACGCAGATCTACATCAAGGAGCTAGTTCGATTGCATACTAGTTCGGAGTTACCCTACATCCAGTCCCGCACAATTCCTTGTAATGGATTTCTTTTCGACGAGTAAATGCAGATATAATATCGATTTAAAGGCTACGAGACATACCCTCTAGAATCTCGACCTTTAGGTAGGGTCACTTGATTTCTAGGCTACAAGCACACCCACTAGGTTTACGGGCTACTAAGCACACCCAATTGATTTTACGGGCTACAATCACACCTACTTGGATTTCAGGCATACCAAGTACACCACAAATAAAAGAGTATGATTTGATAGAGTTTACAGACTTAGATCTTCGATCTTGATTACAATTGATCCTATAACTCTTGAATAGAACTTTGATCTTGGTTTGAGTGAAAAAGATGAAAGAAATTAGAGAATAGATGAAAGAGAATCAAACTAGCAATGATTGAATTTGATTCTGGTCGAATTTCGGCAGAGTTTCAGTAGAAATTGATTTAGAAATTACGGGAGTGAAAAAGGAGAGAAGAATAAGAAAGTAGTTGTTAAAAATTCATTTGGAAGTCTGTTATATATAGAGAAACAATGGTCATGTCCATTCGCGAAGAGACATGACGAAAAGACACTTCCATTCAAATTTTAATTTTGAATTTTATGGCCACTATGTCGACATATGCCTATAGAGTATGTCGAAATATTCTTTACAAATAAGAAAAACACTTTAAATATTATTTCAAAAATTCGTTGCTTTGTAAAATAATTTGATAATTTGTAGAATCATTTAAATATAGTTTATACATATTTTAATCAAAATATAACTTAACAAAACTTTATAAAATAATTTTGAAAGATTTAATAAGAATATTCAATAATATATATAAATCAATATAGTTATAACTTATTAAAGTATAAAGAAAAATTATATACACACACACACAAACTTAAAAACACTACCCATTTTCAAAAAAAAACTTAAAAACACTAAAATAATATTTTTATAAGTACAAGGGATTGAAAATCATTTTGGGAAATATTTTGAGAATATTATTTGAAAACCAAAATATTTGAAAAACAATTTAAAACAAAATTTAGAGAAGACGAGAGAGATCAGGAAAGTGCTATCAACGTTTTAACATAAATTCTATGACTATATAAATTATCTGGATTATTTTGAAACCTTGAACTCTTCAATACTCATGAGTCTTCATTCTTGAACTCTTGAAACTCTATATCAACATCTCGAATCTACTCTTGATACTGTACAGTCTTCTTAATCAATACTTATCATGCACTATATATATATATATCTTGATAAAACATTAGTATCTATATTTTATATAATATCCAATAATTATTATCATCAAAACCAAAACCAAAGGTACTAACAATCTCTGCCTTTTTGGCGAGGACAATTCTATATATAAAATATAATATAACTCTCCCTGAGTTATAGAACAACCCCTTAATCTATGCCTAGATTTTATACATTTCTCACCTTTTGTCATTAACAAAAATAACCACCTAAAACTACTACTCTAACACTAACTTTTACTCTAATTATAACTCTAACTCCCTCCAATAAAATACTAATCAATATGTATGAGAATTATATATAATGATGATGAAAAATATTATATAAAAACAATAAGTGATATGTAAAATTAGATAACTATGAAATAATCATAATTAATCCGAATATACATTCAATCCAATAAAGTTAATGTCACATACTATTCAAACAAATCCACACAAATCAAACCAATCAAATCCAAACCAAATCAAGTATTATTATTTATATACAATCAAACGTATTTAAACTAGACATTTCGAGGAACTTAAGGCTAGATTAACACTAGAGGGGGACGGGGGTGAATGATGTTTAATTGATCATAGAATATTTTTCAAATTCTTTAAGATTCTACTTGGAATGATGTAATTAACAATCATAGAAACAATCACAGAATCAAAGTGCAAATAAAAGTAAATGCAGTAAAAATAAAAAGGAAAGAACACACCGGGATTTTATACTGGTTCGGAGTTACCCTACATCCTGTCCCGGACAATTCCCTGTACGGATTTCTTTTCAACTAGTAAATGCAAATACAATCTCGATTTCAAGGCTACGACACACCCTCCAGAATCCCAACCTCTGGATATAGTTACTTGATTTCTAGGCTACAAGCACACCCATTAGATTTATGGGCCATTAAGCACACCCACTAGATTTACGGGCTATTAAGCACAACTACTTGGATTTTAGGGATACCAAGTACACCGCAAAGTATAAGAATATGATTTGATAGAGCTTACAGACTCAGATCTTCGATCTTGATTACAATTGATCCTAGAACTCTTGAATAGCAATTTGATCTTGGTTTGAGTGAGAAAGATGAGAGAAATCAGATAATAGATTAAAGAGAATCAAACTAGTAACGATTCAATTTTGTTCTAGTTGAATTTCGGCAGAGTTTCGGTAGAAATTGATTTAGAAATTAAGCAAGTGAAAAGAGGAGAGAAGAATAAGAAAGTAGTTGTTAAAAATTTGTTTGGAAGTCTGGTATATATAGAGAAACAACGGTCATGTCCATTCACGAAGAGATATAACGAAAAGACCCCATTTAAATTTGAATTTTGAATGGCCACTATGTCGACGTATGCCTAAAGAGTATGCCGACATACTATTCACAAATTTGAAAAACACTTTAAAAATATTATTTTGAAAATCTGTTGCTTTGTAAAATAATTTGATACTTTATAGAATTATTTAAATATAATTTATACATATTATAATCAAAATATAACTTAATAAAACTTTATAAAATAATTTTGAAAGATTTAATAAAAATATTCAATAATATATATAAAAATCAATATGGTTATAACTTATTAAAGTATGAACTAAAATTATATATATATATATATAAACTTAAAAACACTAAAATAATATTTTTATATGTACAAGAGATTGAAAATCATTTTGGGAAATATTTTGAGAAGATCATTTTAAAGCCAGAATATTTGAAAAACAATTTAAAACAAAATTTAGAGAAGGCGAGAGAGATCAGGAAAGTGCTATCAAGGTTTTAACATAAATTTTATGACTCTATAACTTATTTGGATTATCTTGAAATATTGAACTCTTCAATACTCATGAGTCTTCATTCTTGAACTCTTGAAACTCTATATCTGTATCTTGAATGTACTCTTGATACCGTATAGTCTTCTTAATCAATACTTGTCTAATATCATGCACTATATATATATATATATCTTGATAAAACATTAGTATCTATATTTTATATAATGTTCTATAGTTGTTAGCATCAAAACCAAAACCTAAGGTACTAACAATCTCCGCCTTTTTGATGATGACAACTCTGTATATAAAATATAATATAACTCTCTTTGGGTTATAGAACTCCTCCTTAATCTATGCCTAGATTTTATATATTTCTCCTCTTTTGTCATTAACAAAAATAACCACCTAAAACCACAACTCTAACAGTAACTTTTACTCTAATTCTAACTCTAACTCCCACCAAATAAAATACTAATCAATATGTATAAGAATTATATATAATGATGATGAAAAAGATTATATAAAAATAATAAGTGATATGTAAAATTATATAATCATGAAATAATCATAATCAACCAAATATTCATTCAATCCAACAAAGTTAATGTCACATACTATTCAAACAATCCACGTAAATCAAACCAATCAAATCCAAACCAAATCAAGTATTATTATTATTATTATTATTATTATATACAATCAAACTATTTAAACTAGACGTTTCGAGGAACTTAAGGCTAGATTAACACTGGAGGGGGGTGAATGGTGTATAATTGATCATAGAATATTTTTCAAACTCTTTAACATTCTACTTGGAATGATGTAATTAACAATCACAGAATCAAAGTGCAGATAAAAGTAAATGCAGTAAAAGTAAAAAGGAAAAAACACATTAGGATTTATACTGGTTCGGAGTTACCCTACATCAAGTCCTGGACAATTCCTTGTATGGATTTCCTTTCAACTAATAAATGGAAATAAAATCTCGATTCAAGGCTACGACACACCCTCCAAAATCCTGACCTCTGGATAGAGTCACTTGGTTTTCGGACTACAAGCACACCCACTAGATTTATGGGTTACTAAGCACACCCAATTAATTTTACAGGCTACGATCACACCTACTTGTATTTCGGGGATACCAAGCACACCGCAAAGTATAAGAATATGATTTAATAGAGCTTACAGACTCAGATCTTCGATCTTGATTAAAATTGATCCTATAACTCTTGAATAGCACTTTGATCTTTGTTTGAGTGAGAAAGATGAGAGAAATTAGAGAATAGATGAAAGAGAATCAAACCAGTAACAATTCAATTTAATTTTGGTTGAATAACAATTCAATTTAATTTTGGTTGAATTTCGATAGAGTTTCGGCATAAATTGATTTAGAAATTAACAGAGTGAAAAGAGGAGAGAAGAATAAGAAAGTAGTTGTTAAAAATTCATTTGGAAGTCTGGTATATATAGAAAAACAACGGTCATGTCCATTCGTGAAGAGATATGCCGAAAAGACTCCATTCAAATTTGAATTTTTAATTTTGTGGCCACTATGTCAACATATGCCTATAGAGTATGTCGACATACTCTTCACGAGTTTGAAAAACACTTTAAAAATATTATTTTGAAAATTCGTTGCTTTGTAAAATAATTTGATATTTTTTAGAATCATTTGAATATAGTTTGTACATATTATAATCAAAATATAACTTTATAAAACTTTGTAAAATAATTTTGAAAGATTTAATAAGAATATTCAATAATATATATAAAAATCAATGTAGTTATAACTTATTAAAGTATTAAAAAAAATTATATATATATATATATAAACTTAAAAACACTAAAATAATATTTTTATAAGTATAAGAGATTGAAAATTATTTTGGGAAATATTTTGAGAAGATTATTTTAAAGCTAGAATATTTGATTTAAAACAAAATTTAGAGAAGGCGAGAGAGATCAGGAAAGTGCTATCAAGGTTTAAACATATATTCTATGACTCTATAAGTTATATGGATTATATTGAAATCTTGAACTCTTCAATACTCATGAGTCTTCATTCTTGAACTCTTGAAACTCTATATCAGCATCTGGAATATACTTTTGGTACTGTATATTCTTCTTAATCAATACCTGTATAATATCCTGCACTATATATATATATCTTGATAAAACATTAGTATCCATATTTTATATAATGTCCTATAGTTGTTATCATCAAAACTAAAACCTAAGGTACTAACACGCATTGTGTAGCACGAAACTATGAGACTCAACAAAATAATTAGGCTAGTCTGAGAAAAATGGAGGGACAACCCAACGTAAAGCACATGAGAAACTGAGGAGAAAATGAAGATCACTCATCCAGAGCTTTTCATTGGTAAATTTTCTCTCCAAAATTTGGATTTTAATTGCATCATGGTTGCTAGATTGGATGGTAGAAGATGGTTGCCACACATTTTCACAAACACTTTACACTTATGTAGAAATTTTTATGCATGTGTAGGGTATTTTCATACGTACTTGCATGACATGATTTACACACTCACGCTAGGATTGAGCTCATTTTAGTATGTCTGAAATACATAATCACATTGCACTTTGGTTGAGTAGATGGTTGTGTAGATAACTTGGTTATGTAACATGATGTTATTGCATGTTATGTTGTTCGCCCCTTGAAAGATTTCAGGACAAAATCCTTTTTAAGGGGAGAAGAGTGTAACACCGCGTAAAATCAACCGTAAATAAATAGGGTGAATTAAATTAAATAAGGCAGGGTTGAAAATGTAAATTTTACAAAAGTTGGAATTTGACCACGATAGTTATTCCATTATGTTTATGGCGAAATTCTGATCTTTCTCCATATATAATATGCTGAAAACGAAGTTCAAACGAAAAAGTTACGAGCGATTGAAGTTTTCAGATTTAAATTAATTTAGTTTGATTCAAATTCAAATGAATATTCAAATTTAATTTAGGTTTAGTTGGGGTTAATTTAAACAATTAATTTTAAAGTTAATTAGAGAATAAATTAAACAAGCAACGAAAACAAATCAATGCTCCTGAAATAAGAGGAACGGTTGACCTATAAGACCAAACTGGTCGACCCCTAGCGGTCGATCAGTCGAGCATAGGTGATCGACAACTGCCTCATAGTGGCAGTTGGGGTTTTGTGATGTAAGATGGTCCATATTTCTCATTTTTGATCTAATTTCATCCTATACGTTTCAACTCCTATAAATAGGACCCTATCCTCCCCACTTTTTATTCATAAATATTCGGGAACTCTGCGAACCTCTATCATTTTCTCTCTTCAGTTAGATCCAGAAATTCTATTAGGGCTCGGGTAAGGATTCTAATCCTTTTCTAATTATTCTTTTAATCTATTTTCTTCTTCTCCAACCTCTTTGAATTTAACAAAATTATATATATACCTATCCTCCATTGTGTGTGTATATATCAAAAGAAGGAGATATGGAAAAGAGTTACTTTGGCGTTGTAAATCGATACAAGAAAAGGTAAGGATAATTTTTTAGTGGAAACCTTAGTATTTTTATTTCAGTAATTGATTAGTATATATCCATGGATTTGAATATATCTTAAGAATTTTGGGATTATGAAAACAAAATAGATAAAATCCCCAAAAATTTATTTTTATTTCGAAATGTCAATTCTAGATAGAGATTCTCAATTATTTATGTTAATTTGATGAAATTTATGTTGTTTCTACAATTTTTGATAATTTCATAGTCTATTCCTCTTCTCCTCCTTCTTTGATTCAAATTGTGAGTTTTCAAATGAAACAAAGGTGCAGAGCAAGAATCCTATTCGTAGTTTACACCACTTATTCCATAGAAAATTCCTTTATTTATTTTTGTGTAAAAGAGGAGTTGGATAAAATATGAAGTTAGGATTGTAATTTCTATTGTTTAGGATATTCCATTGGAATGATGTAATAAATTGGATTTCCATTTCTATCTACAGGTCTATTTATTGCAGTTTTGGATAAGAATATTTAATCCTTGTTATGGATATTGAAATCTTGGAAATCTGATGGGAAAGGACTTGTATTAGTATTGTAGTTAAAGGAATTGACATTTAACACTAGTTTAGGGTGTATGAACCGCACGCTTAGAAATTATTAGGCGCAAATATATATATTTATTTCTATTAGCATAATAAATATATAATTATAGCGTATAATCACGCAATTAGTTAGGTAATAATTGTCATCGATTCTCCCTTATTGATGTAAGACATCTCCTATGATAAATATTTATGATGACTCGAAGTTAGTACCAAATTTTGTAGGGTAAATCTACCCAGCTAATCTGGCTGCCAGTTCCTACGAATAGTCGGACTAATGTGAAACGTCATTATGAGTGTGAGCCATAATTCGAAGGGTCTGTTTCGAGGTCTTAAGGTATTAAGCGGTTGTTTGAGGGCCCCCCTCTTTTCCCCAAATGAAGTATTAAATGACCAAGGGGCTAGTTATTAGGCATGATAGGTGGTATCTCAATAGGGGCCCGCTTCGGGATAAGGTATTAAGTGACTGATCGATGGTCTTCCTTTCCATAAAGAAGTATTAAGTAGCTCAAGAGATTCCATGTGATGTCAGCTAGATAGTTATCATTAAGGGGTCCGCCTTGAGAATAGGTATTTAATGATGAGGTCTGCCTCAATTGAGGTCTTAAATGATCAGAGTCTGTCTATTTTTCAATAAAAGGTATTAAGTGACTTAGGTACTATATCTCACATTGTTAGATATTTATGAAGTGGGATTTGGATTATGGGATTTAGAAACCTACTTTGAGAATGGAAGGTATTAAGTGGTTGATTTTGGACTCACCTCCTTTCCTAATAAGAAGTATTAAATGGTTTCATATACGCGAGACATATTCTTATTTTAAAATATACTGCCCAAGTACTGAAATGGTAAGACTGGAGATTTTTATTCACTAGACATTTGTTGTTCTGACTCCCTCCTCATTACAACACAGGTTAAGGACGGAGTGATGATGGTGATGATGCTTGAAGATGGATTGGCTTAAGCTTATGGCAGTTATTATTATCTTTTATAATGTTTTATTTTGTACCCATTTAATTTGGATAAATGATGTAACGGATTTTACTTGACAGTTTGATGATGTTTTGTATTATGATATTTCAAATAGTTTTGAAATAAATTGGTACAATTTGCTGTTATATTTTATTCCATCCGTTGTGAGTTCTGAAAGATTAATTATTGCTCTGTATTGTTACCTCGTTTTCTAACCGACAGCCAACCCTAGAGTGGATCTAAGTTTCAATGGATCTTTTCTGGGTCGAAATTTAGGCCTGTTCTGAGGTGCATTATTACAGCTTTAGAGAACTTTATTGGTGTTTTGCAACCTAAGAAGAAAGTAAAATAGAAGAAGAAGATTAAAGCCAAAGGAACTAGAAACATCATTCAATTAAGAGATCTAGGTGGATAATATATTCTCTAATATATTTTTATTTCATAAATTTCTCATGGTCGAATTGATGATGACTATTTCTTATGCTTCTTATAATCTAAATGACCCTAAATTTGATATAATATCGAGGACACATTATTGTGGGTTATGGTGTAACGGATCTTAAGGCTACTTTAACACTAGAGGGGTGAATAGTGTTTTATAACTTTTATGAGTCCTTTTAACTTTGTTTCAAGATTTAAATCAAATCATAGATTTTCAACATAGATCTATAATAATCAAGCAGTCACAGATGCAATCATAGATAAATATAAACGCAATAAAAAAGAGTAAAGTAAGAAAGATGACAGCAGTAATTTTATACTAGTTTGGATTAACCAATCCTACATTCGGCCATGAGAAATACTGTATAGATTTGTTTTCAATTGCCTACTTTAACCAGGCATCAAGCAAACCAGAATGCAGTCTCAATTTCAAAGCCACGAGATACACCCTCCTGTCTCACGAGTCCAGGGTAAACTCTCTTGATTTTCCGGGCAACAAGATCACCCACTAGATTTAGATGGGCTACCAAGCACACCCACTTGATTTGAACGGGAAACAATCACACCCACTTGATTTGAACAGGCGACAAGCATACCCTAAATAAATAAGAGAAGAGTTGTTGCAAATATAAACGGTTGTACTTGGGATACAAGATATCCTATAACCTTTCTGATGGCGGTTTGATCTTTGAGTTTGTCGAGAGAATGCTTCCAAAATAGTAAATAATTTTAGAGAATCAATCTAGTAGTGTATAGATTGATTCTATGTAGTTTTGGAAAATGTAGTAAGTAGTAAGAAGAAAATAAAAGAAATTTGTTAGAAAATTCATTTACACTTGTCTTTATATAGTGAATGAACAGATTTATCCATTCAAGAAGAGGTGTATCCAAAAGACACCTCTTTTCAATTTTTAAAATACAAATCAACGGTCACTATGTTGACATATCTAGAAGGGATATGTCGACAT
This sequence comes from Allium fistulosum, assembly GCA_030737815.1. Classification (NCBI taxonomy): domain Eukaryota; kingdom Viridiplantae; phylum Streptophyta; class Magnoliopsida; order Asparagales; family Amaryllidaceae; genus Allium; species Allium fistulosum. Next base: position 907,719,568 of record CM060908.1, read on the forward strand.
ATCCTTGTAAATTTTGAAAATGATTTTCTTTTAAATTATTTTCAAACTTCTATATTTTTGTAAAATAATTTAAACATAGTTTTTTTTAATACTTTGAACACATAAAAACATTTATAAAATATATGTAAAAATGTATTTTAAATTTTAAATAATTTATTTTGATAAAATTTCAAAGATTAGAATTTTGTGATAAAGATTAGAATTTGCTATCAGGGGCTTCAACAAGACTCGTTACTATACACTAAAGTCTTGAGCTCTTCAAATCTTTGTTTTTAAACTTGAAAGTCTTGATCATCTTTGAGTTTTGAATTTTAATCTTTATACTGATCAATCTTCAAGCTAATCATTTTGAACCTGTGTAATATTCTGCAATATATACTATACAACTTAGCAAAACATTAATATATATATTTATATGGTTGTCATCATCAAAATCAATATCTGAGGTATTAACAATTATTAGAGATGGGTTTTGATTTATGCCTTAAAGGTATCTTAGACTCGGGTTTTATGTTCAACCTCTTGACTTGGACCAACCACTTAGCGGGACACGTTAGGGCAAGAGACAATGCTTCATCATAGATCACACTGTAAGAACCCCTATCACACTTTAGCTTGCTCTAATACCAAATGAGACCCCTTAATATACGTATGCGGGCTAGTATTACAAAGGGGATGAATAGTGTTATCAACTATTTAAAAGTTAATTTTTGAAATTAAAGTTTATCTACTCAGATCAATAATCAAATCTCAGATAAAACAGATAATTAGAGAATAAATATTAAGTGAAGTAAAAGTAGTAAAGTAAATAACACTAGGAATATTTATACTAGTTTGGATTTTCAATCTTCCATCCAATCATGTACTCCCTGTGCATAATTTCCACTACCACAACTTGCTTTCCACATGTGGCAAGCACACCTTTACAATCTCACACTTCCTCTGGCTGCAAGATACACCCTTCCTCATGACATTCCTTGGTTGACAAGAACACCTTTCTCTTTACAATCAACAATAGAGAATGGCAACTGGTTGTATCTTCAGTATAGATTCTTTAAAATTCAATACAATGAAATTATAGACCTCTAATAGTAATATAACTTTGCAATCAATGAGGAATGGGATAGGAACAGGGAGAGAATGGTTGATTATTCAAGATAAACTTTCTAATCTTGTGTAGTTTGCAAATCCTTAAAGAATAGAAGAGAAATAGTATGGATTTGAGGGAATACTATTAATAATTCTTATAAGAGTATAGAATTGAAAGATTAAGAGATGAAAGAATTGTATATAAAAATTTGTTTTCTAGAGCCTTTATTTGGAGAATGAAAAGGCATGACTTTTGGCAAAAGAATGAAGGGAAGTCTCCATTCGTGCAAATGTGAAAATCTGTCCAACAATCACTATGTCAACTATTGTTTATGGGTATGTTGATATATCCATCTCTATGTCGACAAAAGGTCCAAGGGTATATCGGCATACGCTTGTTGATTTTTGAAAAACACTTTATAAATATAGTTTTGATCTTTATAACCTAATACTGTATTTTTTATAAAAAGATATTAGAGATGAAAATAGAGTTTAGTAAAAGTAAAATATCAAAGAGTTTTCCATGGAGTCTCTAACAAAAAATTCGGAGACGCGGACTGACATACTAAACACTTCAAATATCTTTGTCATTAAAGCACTTGTGCGTTACTAGTTTAGTCGGTTTTAAATTTTCCATTTACTCTGATTAAACTTCATAAATATAATACATTTTCTTCAACTTAGTTAAGTGTCTCCATAATATATTTGAAAATATTGCACAACTTTGAGAAACATTAGTAGTAATAATTATATGGTTATTGTCATCAAAGTTACTACTCAGGGTATTTACAGGCTTCTCTTACTAGTTTTATAAGATGAAAATTTCCCACATATGTATATTAATGAGGTATAAATATATATGAAGTACATATATAAATTACACACACACACACAGATATATATATTTGATATGATTTATATAAGAACATAATTACATATGATATTTCATATACATATATGTTTATATTTGGCATGTAAATCCCAATAGCTTAATATATATATATATATATTGTATACTGGCATTTATATTAATGTTGTTAGATATATTACATGCAAAAAATTGTTTAAAATTTTATTAGTTAGTTCTAACAACATTTTGAATAAGAATAAATAAAAAAATTAAATTTTGAAATTTTAATCCTAATCAAAACAAAATTTTGAATTAATTTGAATAAAAATATCAAATAAATAAAATATATTTAAATTACTATTTCAAACTTTAAATTTTAAATTAACTTGTTGATGTGATAGTCGATTTCAGTGTGTATGCCCTTATGTGTAAGACTTAAAAATTTAAGCCTTAGGTTAATTCAAATTCATATTTTGAATTAATTTTTTTTAAATGGCTCTAAATTTAAACTAAATTATAAAATTTGTATATCAATTTTTATTAAATTTGTATTTTAAATTTGTATATCAATTTTTTTTATATTTGTAACTTAAAAAAGTTTAATTTAATTAATCTAGATCAAATTATATAATTGTTATATGTTTAAAAGTTCAAAATAGTTTATAATCTAAAATTTTAGTGTTTAAATTTAAAATTGACAAACTTCACATTTCAAATATAAGTTAAATGTTAATTTAAATATTACAAGGTTAATATAAAATAAAGCCCATATAGATGTAAAGAAACAAACAAACATTTTATGTCTCTGTTTATTTTTATACTCAATATTCCTTAACAACGACGATACTCAAAATCAATTATAAAATTTAAAATGTTTAAATTTAAAAGAAGTTGTTCTCCATTATTTACATTTAAAATAAAATAGAAATGCATTCAAGCTAGCCTTTTGATTAAAATAAGCTTTGGAATGTCAGTAGAATGGTGAATCGATATGTATGACTTTGTTGGGCTCCCTCAAGAGTTATATATATATATATATATATATATATATATATATATATAGAAGCATTTGCGAAATAATGGGTATTTGGTATCTAGTATGCTTTTTGTTTTTTTGAGCACCCTCAAGGCCACAAAGTGATTAGGAGAAATGTCTAAATATAGTTGGAGTTATGTATGATATAATCAATAAAGCGTTATCCATTGCTTATAGTATTCACAGTTTATTTAGCACCTTTAAGGTTGTGATTACACGATAAATAGATCCTAACTTCACACATAGACGAATGTTATAGAAAATTCTCATATCTCCTGTAGCTTTAAGGGGTTAGCCAAAATTTTGTGGGAACCTTTGAAATAAATAAACAAACCACTATAATAAGTTTCAGAATATATGCAATAATGCATAGTCTACCTTAATCTAAATTTTTACCGTAATAATAGCTACCATGATGTTGTTTGTGACAACCTACACCTTGATAGGACGAATATTCCGACTAAATCGAAAAAAAAGGTCCAGAGTATGGATTGTTGGTGTTGGTATCATGTAATAAACATAAGTGTATCACAGAGCTATCTATACGAACTCATAACAGAATAATAAAATATAATTAAACATATACGTACCGACTAAGGCTAATACCTTGAAACCAATAACATTTCCCAGATATCTAGTGCCTTGTTAGTGTAAAGCATGAATGAGAGAATCTAAATTCTCACCGTTCCTGCCTTGTAATAGTACTTATCCTTCTAAATCTATCATGTGGGTTGTAATGAGGAAGGGGTCGAAACAATGTTCCGATGATTGGTAAATTACATACTCTATCCATAATACTAGTTTATGCCGATTGGTTTCCATTACATGTTATGCCTATTGTTCATAAATTAGTCATTTTGACTTCATATACGCATACGATACGTTTAGCCTACCTCGAGCTATAAAATAGATATATATTTATATATTTATAAGCATCGCTGTCTCCAATGGACAAAGATACATTCCTCATTAGTATCCGTAACTATACACCGCACCCTACGTTCTCCAAGGAACTTTCCGTTCGTGCCTAATATAGCATTACAACTAATTAGCTCTATTATTAACTTGTCTCAAAGTCTTATCTAAGGTTTAACTAGCCCTCCTCCTAACAAACGACAAAAAACTAACTTTGAGGCAATTTCCTATACGAAACCTACACCAGTAGGTAGTGTAGTCCTTCTCTAGGTGTAACCTAAGTCTTTCTAGTGACCGCTCTGGGCTGATGGTGCTGTTGACCAACAATGCTGACATAGCACTGAGCTTTCGCCCACCGTCCAATTTAGATTGCCTAACAAAATCAAAGAAACGCCCACCTGGTTACTTAGCACCTCATGTTGAAATTGAAGCAGACCCAAATTTTCCATTTTAGACTTCAAATCTAAGGCAAACCCACTTTAGTATATTTCCAAGCCTATAAACGAACGTATATTCCCATAGATCCTACAATTGGAGATATCCCACATCTGTACAATGTATACACAACTATTGGTAGCCCATTGTAGAGGGCAAACTTCCATTGTGTAAAATTACCAACCTCGCATCTCAACCCGTACCAATGACTGCATGATTTATAATTAATATAAATTTTGGACTAGACCCAATAATCCACACCCGTCATAAATGTATTCTTGATACCATATAATTTAAACTGTAAAATTATTACGCCTCCTAAGTTCAATTATTAGTATTCATTTACTTGCCATGAACTTACTTCTGCCATTAGGTATCCTTTACTGCTTCTTTTCAATTAATACAATTAAGTACCATCTACTGCTTCTTTCCAATTAATACAATTAAGTATCATTTACTACTTCTTTTCAATTAATACAATTAATTATGATTTACTGCTTCTTTCCAACTAGTATAATTAAGTATCATTTGCCGATTCTTTTCAATCAATACACATTTTAACTTGATTACTATAACTTCTCTAATTCTTCAATTTATTGTCTTATTCGTGTTTAGCGCTTATTATTTATTTTCTAACTTATATTTAATCGATACATAATTTTATTATTATTTCTATTTATAACACTTTAGTTCTACATTTATGGATTTCTACATTTAATGCATCAGAACTATATCCTCTCCAAGAAGGAAATGTGACCACTGTAATTTTCCATAAATTATCTAAAAAGAGGAATTATGTTCTGTCAAAATTACAAGAAATTACCTTTTTTTTATTGAAACCGACGGTACAAATATAGTAAACATCCATATTTTACACATCTCTTTCCATTAAGCATATTATTTATTATTTCAAACGACACACTTTCATATATAATTGTAAAGCTGGATAATTTACATAAATTCACATAGAAACATTCTTTATTCCAATGAATTAAAATATAAAACTTAAATCCCAATCAAATTAGAAATATCTTCAATTCAAGTTTAACAACTTATAACAATCAAATAACAAAATCAAGAATCAACATACATTCTTATATATATATATATATATAATATAAGTTTTTCCATAACTTTTAGGGACTATTTCACCCTTACATTCCAGATCTAGGCGTATATGACATTTGATCAAAATTAACAATCTACTGAATATGTAGGAAAGAATATCAAGTTCATTATATATTTATATAAGCCTATAATTCCATGATTTATATACATACATAAAAGAAACATATTCACAAACAATATAAATCCAATATTACGTAAAACACATAATTTTCCACTCACCTTTTAGCATCCAAATCTCCGAATCTGAATCCATTCTCCTTATTTTATCCCTTTCTTTCTACTGAAATATGTATCAAAAGCACATACATATTTATTAGAATTATAAATCTGTGAAGAGATTTGAATTAAATATAGTCTAAATTTATAAATCTAGAATTGACCTCTTTTCGTAGAATCGATTCACCCATATTCTTCTTTTATTGTACTTTTTGCTATTCTTCCCACACATATACACATGTATATGTATATATAATTCCTATAATTCCTAGAAGTAGTGGAGCAATGAAAATGACAGAGCTTCGCTCCTTGATTCAAAAAATATGAGAAGAAAAGTGAGGGACTAAGCCCGTATTTATAGACGTACGAATTAATTCTATCCGTTAGATTTTAATTTGTTAAGTCCAGGCCATTAGGCCAGGGATCAACCTCAGCCGCCATAGCTATAACCGGTCGATCGCTCCTTCAGAGGCAGTAGACCGCTAGCTGTTGACCAGCCCAATGAAGGTGTCAACTAGATGTTGTTTTATGTTAACTCTTCCTTTTGATTTGCTTTATTTCCTTATGGGTTGATTTAATTAAATTTAACAGTGATGATTACTTTAATGTCAATACTTCTATTTAATGGTTGCTTTAATGTTAAGTTAATGATATTTATTATCTTAGTGCATTTTCAATTATTTCCGATCTGAAATCTTCAAACGTTAATAACTTCTTTGTTTGAACTCAGATTGTAAAACTTTATATATCAAAGTTGACTAGAAAATCACCATAAACAAAATGGTGCTAGTTTCATAGCCAAATTCTGATGTTTGTAAAAATTCTATTTTTGATATTTAATAATTATTTATTAATTCTTTTAAATTAATTACTGTTTATTTTACGAGGTGTTACATTCCTCCCATAAAAGAATTTCGTCTCCATATTTCCCTAAGGACTAAATGATTTTGGAAATTACATGACTAATGAGATAGTGTATGCGGGCAATATGGCCAAAACACTATTCGTTCAACGATGGCGATTCAATCGCCGGAAGCACTCATATGAGGTTTCTTGATGGATGCGCAATACTATTGGGGGATGCCAAGAGAAGTGTGTGGCCCGACACTAACGGGAGGTTCCCCGATGTGGCGCAATATGTGGCATGACGTTACCATTGAGCTTGGACATAGATGTAGTGACCATGAGACATATTCGACGCGAGTCGACATTACGGGCTCCTCTTAATGCGTAAAGTATGATACATTGTAGTTTGGGAAATGTAGTCCCAATGGAAATATTGTGTGCGATCTTATGTTAGGAGTAGTCCTAGAGGCTAATAGTCTGATCCATAGCTTATTTGAGGTTTGATTTATCTTATTTTAGTAATTTTCAGACTATATGATGTTACTTTGTTAAAACTCTGAATTTTTTGACTAGTATATTTTGAGATTATGTTTCTGGGGTATTTTCTGAGATGATATTTTTATGTATTTGTATTTTAATGCTTGCCACTGTGATATCTGAAATTGTAGAATGTCTTAAATCTTATACTTTATAAAATTAGTCTCTGTAATGTTTTAAAAACCAATAGCTTGCATTTCTTATCACGACATGAGTTTGAAAGTCACCTTAGGCTTGGATTAGTGTGTCCAGAGCTATGGGTTGTTAAATGTGGTATTAGAGCCTAGTTTCAAATACCTTAGGAGCTAGGCATGTATTGAGATAACGTACTTGAAATATTTTGAAAAAAAGTTTTCCAAAAAGCCTTTCAAAAATTTTCGAAATGGATTTTTAACAAACATATATGTATGTATCGATTAAAGTTTTCAAATTATGTAAGTATAATACGAAAAACACTATCACTTATTCTTGTCAATACTGTCTGTGGAAAAGTTGCTAATAATTCCTAAATCATGGATACAAAGAATGAGCAATACTGTTGGTTACGGCTCAGGTGATGCAGCTAAGACTACAAGCGTGAACGTATTGATATGGTTTTGACGGTATCTACAAGCGAGAGTACAAGCTTAGCTTAACCCTAAAAGGGAACCCATAGAATAGGCGTCAGGTGTAGTTTCGACTTACTCACCTATCGTCGATTTCACCAAGCTGTGTATGGACTTTGTGACTCTAGGAGGGAAGTCATATGAGGGGACGGAATCTTATGTACACTCAAGAGCGTGAATTCATACTTGCGAACTAATGGACCTTGAAGATGATGCTAGGAGACAGCTCGCCACCTGGCATTTACAAGGAAAGGCTTCAAATTAGTAGGAAGTGGTAGTTGTGAAGACCAATGAGGAAGAGGTAACTTAGGGAGAGTTTATGAGGTGCTTTGAGATGAAATTTCTTTCTGTGGAAGAGCTGGAAGTACAGTTGAAGAAGTCCATACAATTGTAGTAAGGAGAGATGTCTGTGAAATAATATGTAAATCTATTCAATGAGTTGGTTAGGTTTAGTATGGATCTGATAAATACACCTCACAAGAAGGCTTTGAAGTTTGCAAAGGGACTGAATCAACCTCTACAAGATTTGGCCCTCGATCACATTCCCATGGGGGTGACTTGCAAGGGTTTGGTAGAGATAGCCTTACTAAATACCGTTTCCAAGGAAGGAGTGAAAAGCAAGCCCAAGTAGTAAAGAAGAAAGACACCACGGTAGAATCGATGCAAAGGCGGATTGGAGGTCCAAGGAAGATTAAGAAGCAGGAGCTCAAGTGGAGAAGATGGGGGTAAGAAGGGGTATGTTTCAAAGGAGTGCAGGATGAACATCTCAAAGATCAAATGTTTCAACTCGGGCATATGAGGAGGGAGTATCCGACACCACCACTGACCTCTACCCATGTGGTTTCATCTTATGCCTTGGATGTTGTTCCTTGCTCGAGTGCGCCTCTAGTGGTGGACAAAGGGAAGAAGGTCATAATCGAAGGTGTGTTAACTTTATTTGATTTACCTATTTGTACCTTATTTGACACTAGGGCATCACACTCTTTTATTTCAAGTAGACTTGTAAATGAGTTGCACTTAGACATTGGCATAGTTATAGATCCAATAATTGTATCAAACCTTGTTAGAGGATCAACTTATTTATCTATGATTTGTATTAGTTTGAAATTGTTCATTTTGGGGGTCAAGCTCGATTGCGATGATTTTGTCCTAGGATTTTTTTGGTTTGGTTTAATTTTGGGGATGGACTAGATGATGATGCTTGGTGCAGTCTTAGATTGTGATAGGAAGGTCGTTCATGTGGGTACCTGGAGTGGATGCAGTCAGAGGTTTAGTTATGTTGAATTACCTATACTTTTAAGACCTATCACACGATGAGTTAACTTCAATGCATGTAATTCGGACTACCCAGACGTTTCTTTAAAGTTATCGGTCTTCCACCGTAGAAAGAGATGAGTTTTAGATTTATTTTGAGGAGAATGTTAGGCATGTTGCCTTACCTTTGTGCCACATGACTCCTAAAGAAAGACGCAAACCGAACAAGCTAGTGAATGTGCTATTGGAGAAGTGCTTCATTAGAAGGAGTATTTCAGAGTGGGGAGTACCGGTTATCTTTGCCACCAAGGCATATGGTTCTCTAGGGCTTTGTGTCGATTATCATAAGATGAATAAATCGACGAAGAAGAATCGTTATCCGTTTCCCCACATAGACAATCTCTTCAATCAGTTGGTTGGAGCAAAGGTGTTCTCTCAGCTTGACTTAGCTATCGGGTTCCATCGATTGTGAGTAGCCTAGGACAATATTCAAAAGACTTCTTTTCGTATATCCAACTAACTTTATGAGTGGTTAGTCATGCCTTTTGGACTAACCAATGCACCCTCCTCCTTATTGATCTACCGAGAGTCAATTATTTAGAGGATTACTTAATAAATTCATGGTGGTATTTGTCGATGACAAATTGGTCTATTCGAAAAGCGAGTACAGTACAGATTGCACTTATAAGAAGCGCTCAACACCCTTTATGGGCATAGGTTGAAGGCGAAGTTTTCCAAATATCACTTTTGACACAAGGAGGATCACTTTTTTGAACATGTTGTCTTTGAGCATAGGCTGGCAGTCGACCTTAGTTAAGTCGCTACATTACTGGATTGGCATGCGATGTAGAATGCCATAGAAGTGGGGAGTTTCCTTAGGTTAGAAGGTTACTATAGGTAGTTTATTAAGGACTTCACTAAAATATCTACACCTTTGACTCGCCTTACTAGGAAGATTTGGCTTTCTCGTTAGACTCAAAATGTGAGAATGCTTTTATCAAGTTAAAGGAGTCGTTGACTAGTGAACGTGTTCTAATATTACCCGATGGTTCGAAGTGATTCACAATTTATACCAATGCTTGCAGTATGGGATTGGGCGTAGTCTTGATGGTAGAAGGAAGAGTGGTGAGCTATGCTAGTCGACAATTGAAAGTCAATCAAAGAAACTATCCTACCCATGATGATGAGTTGGCAGCTATTGTTTTCGTCTTCAAGTCATGAAGGATTTATTTATTAGGGGAACTGCTTGAGCTGTATATGGATCATAAGTCTCTTAAGTATTTGTTCTCCCAAATGGATTTGAATTTAAGGTGGCGAAGATGGATAGAGTTTTTGGCATCATATGATTTTGATATCTCCTATAATTCAGGAAAGGGCAATGTTCTAGGTGATGCCTTGAGTAGAAAGCATGCGATATTTAGTCCTATGTTCTTAGAATGGAAGCACTTGGAGTTTATCTCTACGTTCAATTTCGACCATCATCAGACATTACTCCGGGATTGTTAGTAGCTTTGGATGTGCAACCTACACTCATGGACTTGCATTTGGTCAAGTTAGAAGCATAGAGTTATTGGGTATTTTTGAGGAGCTTAGTAGAGGAGAGCAGTCGAGTCATTTGAGGCACTACACCATTGACTCGAAGTGATGGTTACTGAGAGATGGTAGGCTATGTGTTCCTCTCATTATGGATTTGATTGACATGGTACTAGCAAAGTCTTATCATTGTAGGATGATCCTTCATCCTAGTGGAGACAAAATGTATCATGATATAAAGAGTCTCTATTGGCTCGGTATGAAGAAGCATGTGGCGGAGAATGTGTCTAACTGTATGACTTGCCAAAGGGTAAAGGCAGAACAAAAGAAGCTTGGAGGTTGTAGCCATTAGATATACCACAGTGGAAGTTGAAGAGTGCCTTTATGGATTTCATTGATGGACTATCTAGAAGTAAAAGAGGGAATGAGAGTATTTGGGTCATAGTCGACCGATTGACCAAATGCACTCATTTTATTCTGGTTAGGAGTATAAGGACTGATGCGTCTTTGGTGACTCTATATGTGAGGGAGATAGTTAGGCTATGGAGTTACTTCTAGCATTGTTAGCAACAGAGATCCGCTTTTCACCAACGAGTTTTTAAGGAGGCTTCAGGAGGCTTTAGGCACTGAGTTGAGCTTGATTACTGCTTATCACCCATAGATGGATGGATAGACGAAGTGAGTGAATCGGGTATTAGAGGATTTAATACAGATGTGTATCTTGGATTTTGGAGGCTCTTGGGAAGATCACTTTCCACTAGTGGAGTTCACTTATAATAACAGCTATTAATCAAGTATTCAGATAGCACCATTTGAGGCGTTATACGAGAGGCATTGTAGGTCATCGTCTTATTGGTGGGACATTATAGATAGGATCATTCTTGGACCAGATATGGTAAAAGAGACATTGTAGAAGGTAGATTTTATCCATAGAAGGATGAAAACCGCATAAGATAGACATAAGCCTTATGCTAACTAGGGACGCATAGAGTTGGAGTTCGCCGTGGGCGACATGGTTTTCATGAAGGTCTCACCGCTTAGACATGTCGTGAGGTTTGGTAATTTTGGAAAGTTAGCGCCAAGGTTTGCAGGTCCTTTTGTGATCATAGGTAGAGTAGGGAAGCTAGCTTATTGGGTGAAGCTTCCTAAAAAGTTAGCAGGAGTACACAACGTTTTCGATGTGTCATACTTGCAGAAGATGTCCCTTACCCCATCCACCTTTGAACTTTAATCTAACAGTATAAGAGCCTTTAATGTCTGCATGCTTCTTATATTTGTAACTTCGATTTTCTTTTCTTCTTTGGTTTTTAAGTCCTTATGTTTTTAGAAAAAAATAATTATTTTCAAAAATCAATAATGCCAAAAATTAATATTATTAGTTTTCAACATTTAGAAAACATTTTAACCTCCATCCTAGATTAGAGGTAGCTTTCAATAACATGGATTAGAGTAGTTACTTGGTTATTTATGAGTAACCTTTTTTATCTGACACATTAAATATAGCTAAGAAGTGTTCAAGGTATTTTTCTACACACATTAAAATGAATTGCGTTAATTTGATAAGAATAGCAAATGAATATTTGGCAACTTATCATCATAAATATAACATTGACAATATATAAAAGAAAAAGAAAAGGTAGTTATTTAACCTCTGTGTGCACAAGAGCCATCTCTTCCTTAAATTTAACATCAGTAGAAAAAACCTACAGCTGCCCACTTATGAGATTCAGCCTAACCTATTATGTAAAGGAATCACAAACTAGATTATGCATGACATATTTAGGTAATTAAAAAAGTAATTAATAATACTTACCGCAACAATATCTTGCAACCTCCTCTACTCCCTCCCCCCCACAAACTATGACACTATTCCTATTTGCAATGTTTCAGATGATTCCATGGGTAGAAGACATCTAGTTTACTTCTCGAATGTTAGAAAAGCACTAGTAATATGAAACACAAAGAGGGGAAGCAACAACTTAGTAGAGAAATATTCAATATATGGCAACAATTCGAATGTGTAGGAAGTACCAATTTAGAAGACAAGAAAACTGCTAAAACTGAAAAAAGCAATGTATTAAAACAAAGAAACATAAAAGCGAGGTATAAAATACTAGAAAAACCATGTAGTAAATAACATACCCACCATTTTATTCATTAAAAAAGGTTATAGATTGGATTTTATAGAGTATTTACCTTCGAAAATGCAGTGATGCTTGAGTCAGCGTTGTTCAATTAAGCCTCCATTGCTTCCTCAACTAGTAGCATTAATTTCCTATATGATGCTTCTGCTCATTAACAATTCCCAATTATTGATCAGGAATATAGCAAACAAATAAAGAATTATTCTACAAGCTAATGATAGGCAGAATTCTAAATTACTATGATGTAATTGTAGAATAACATAGACTATACATATACTTACAGAAGGATAAAACTACCAACCATGGGATTTTCGAAAATAAAAACAATGATCAGTCCGTAGTTTTAGTTATATTATTTCAAAGCAAATGAAAGAATCACATATTCTGTAGATCGGTTAAAACCTTTAATTTTTGTTGTAGCATAGTTTTACAATTCGATAGACGTAGATTGACTTCTATGAACTTTTCATAAAAGAGTTTAAGCATCTTTTTCTCCTCTGATCATGAAATAATGAAAAGGATGAAAATTAAGATAGACATTTTTAAGTTTTGAGTGAAAATTATCCACAAAATAAGCTTACTACTGATACGCTAACCATAACTCTGATCAATAGTGTTTGCACCGAAATGGTCACAAATACCCAAGAATAGTTTTTGTAGAGAAGTAAATAAAGAGAGGTAAAATTAAAATGTGTAAATGAAAAAGTAAGCAATAAAGAATAAGCGGTAATCAAAGACACAAAGTTTATAGTGGTTCGGCGTTGTTGTAACACCCCATATTTTTGGTAACATTATTTAGGATATTTAATTAGTTAAATAAAATAAAATAATGTGTTGATTAGGGGATTGAGATTTGATTTTAATTGTGTAGCCATGCCATTTAAATAATGAATTAAAATAAGAGTTAAAATGAAATAGAGGAGGGGTAAAATAGGAAAGAGGCCATTCCTATATCCTTAAACCCTTGGCCGTGTATCCCATACACGTTCATTTCATTTGAATTTTTTTAAAACTCAAGGCCGGCCACCATTGACAAGAGTAAGAGGAAGAAAGATAAAGGGGAAGCTTAATCAACATCAAATTCATTCAAATCTCACATCTTTAATCTGTAAAGTTAAGGTGAATAATGTTTACATCTCATATTTCTTTTGTTTTTGATTTTAAGATGAAATCTGAATGCATTGATTTGCCATGTTTTTGAATGATGGAATGATTATATATACTTGTTGATGATTTATGGTTGTTCATATAGACTTTACGAGATGTTTTGATATGCAAACCCTATTAAATGACATCCAATTGCCTTGCAAATTTTTATATAGACCAAAAATATTATTTCGGAGATGCGTTTCAATTTTTAGAATTTTCTAAATTTACGTGGAATTTATATGAATTTTCTAGTGAAGAAAATGTTATTTTGGATTATAAATTATTTACATTTAAATAATAATTGATTTGGATCTGAAATTTTTATATGTTGGAAAACATATTAAAAGAGATTTTATGGAATTTTTGTATAATTTTCCTAGATGTTTTAATGGGTATATAAAATTATTTATGACATGGGACTTAAATGTTTTATATATTTATAAAAGGAGAAGGGGCTTTTTGTAAATAAATAAATTTGTTAATTCTAGAAAGACGGCGGCAATTTTGAAAAAAGAAATTGGCAACCAATCAGATTTAGACAAATAAGGTAGGTTAGGTACAAAAGAAATAGTTTAAAAGTACAAATAAACATGTTTTTCACTGTTTCGATGCTTTCGGCACCAGGTTCCGCCTCCTTAGCTTTGCCTCCGACACAGTCGAAACCAATGCACATGGTATCAGGGAACTGGTACGTAGTGAATTGGATGTAGACGGAAGGTATGGAGTCGAAGCCAAGGGTTCCGAAGGGGTTGAGGCATTACTTTTCTTTTAAAAGAAAATGCCCCTGCTTGCTTTTGACTAAGTAGCATTCGACTTGGTTAGCTTTCGACTAGGCAAATGGATTTAAAGAAATGGTTTCGATTGGATTACGCTTTTGTTTAAATGACTGCTTTCGACTAAGTCGAAACATTTTGGCTGCCGCTTTCAACCTTTCGACCCAGATGGTTTCAAAGAGGTTATCTTGTTTTTTAAAATTTGGCCACTTCTCCAATGCTTTCAAAGGGATGGTTTCGACACCATCACTTCTTTACTTAGGAATGATTTCAAAAGGAATGCTTTTGTCTTTAATGGGTTTCTGATCCTTTTGCTCTACCTGAAGGCATAATTCAAATGGTTTCGACCGAAACGATTTTCAAAGGTTTCGAAGGGGTAAATTTTTGAATGGTTTTGAAAGGTTTCCACATGTTTTAAATTGAACCCAGAGGCTTTCGAAAGGTTTAGCGTTTTAATGCTTTCGAAAGGGTTTTCAATTCAGGTTTTGAAGGAGTGGTTCCCCAGGGTTTCGAAAGGGTTGTAAGGAAAGGTTTTTCCAATGTTTTCGAAAGGCAGTATTTAAAGGTTTTAAAAGAAGGATGTCTAGGATTATAAAGCTTTCAAAGGGAAGGTTTTTATGCTTTTGAAAGGAAGAATTTGAATGGTTTCGAAAGGAAAGATTTGGCCTTTCGGCCTAGGTTAAGTAAAGGGTTTGGCTTGGTTTTGAAAAGGTTACTTTCACGGGTTTCGATGGGGTTGTTTAAAGGTTTTAAACAAAGATTTCAAATGTATTAACTAGGCAATACAACCTAACTGTTTTCAAGTTAAAAAGGGTTTTAACTTATTTTGGAAGGATAGATAATCCTCATTAAACTTCATTAACATTATTTTGAGTAAAGTATATATAACTTGGAAAAATAGCTTAGAGTAAAGCTAAGAATATATTTTCCTTGTATAAGTATGATTTAAAAGGTTAAATCATTTTGAAAGGTTTTCAAGGAAGAAGATGAAGGGTAGTTAACCCTAAGAAAATGATTTGGACAGATAGTCCATTTTGATTTGGATAGTTAGACCAATTTGCGGACAGTTAGTCCAGTTTGCAGGCAGTCAGCCTAGTTTTTGGTCAGATAGTCCATTTACTACTTATGGACAGATAGTCCATTAGTTACCTGATTATAGCTTAACGGACTTAGCTATTATTATCATTATTATATCAGTTTGATTAACCAGTTTGGTTGTAGGAAAGGATTTGCAATTTTTTTTAAAGAGGATATTAGTGAAGGAAAACCCGTTCCGCTAAGCGGCGTGGTCTCACTTAATATCAGTAAACCGAGATGTAACAGTATAGTTCACACCAGGCTTTATGTCTGACTTGAAGTTTTTGTTTTCCCCTTAAACTCTCAGGTGCTCAAAATTGATTTAAGTATGCTTAGGGTTAAGGTTTTCAAGTTTTAGAAATTTTGGCGAATAAGCTTCCGGAGACGAGTAGGTGGCCGACGGATAGCTAATTAGGAGTTACAGTTTCATCTTGTTTTGATTCCGCCGAGTAAATTAAGTCAGATATGACTATATATTGACTCTGATCTACCAAGGGGCATCGTCATATGTCGCTCTTGGCGTATTTTTGTAATGATTGTATTTGATCTTTACTACGGAAATGATATGGGATTATGTAACTTGGATATGAATTTGTTTTGAAATGTAATGTGTAAAATGTTGTTTTTTTGGAAATTTGTGATTTTTTTCATATTCAAATGCTTCTGATATTATGGATACTATTAGCATTACCGTATTTTGTCACCAGAAGTTAATACTATGGACGACTGCGGCATCCGTAGCACTTAGCTTTTAGCCTCTAGATATGGGATGTTACAGTTGTGTGGCTACGTCCACTTTGAAGATTATGCTTTAGTACTCTCTTATGAATATGATTACAATAGTAGAATAAAGCTAGCACTTGATTACAATGGAGTCTAGAGTAACAAGCAACATAAAGATCCTCAAAATGAACTAATAGCTCTGTATTTATAGGGTGAGATGACGAGATATTTCGCTAAGATTTTGGAATTGGGTTCTCCAGGTCTGTAGGGGACCATCATAATGATTGGTAGTCGTAATTCGTTGTTTTAAAATGATCGGTATAAATCATACCGATCGTTATTTTGCTTCTGATTGCCATGCGATCGTTTGTGGGGGGTTCCATATACCTCTAGACTTTGCTCCTAAAATATAAAGTTATTATGAGTTGTAGTTTATGAGATATGGATCAATCTTTGTTGTATTTGGATTGTTTGCTGAGTTCCACCGATCGTTAGGAACGATCAGCATATAACGAACGATATTTCTTGAAACTGAGAGTTTTGACTTGCGATCGTTTTTGTGGGCTCCAACCTTTAATATATTGATGCCCTGAAAGTTTCAAGTGAATTTCCCTTGTGGATTTTGAGACATCGATCGATCTTCGCTGATTTGAACTGTTTTATGGATCGTTCCCGATCGATCCATATAAATCCTTACTTTGTACGTAACTCGAACATATGAACTCTGATTGACTTAAAATTTGAAATGTAGCTTCATAGGGCTATGACTATCACTCCATATTGATTGCACCTTAATTAGGACCTGATCCGGATCTATTTGACCATCGTCCATAGTATTGTATACAACTAATTCTCAAGGCTGGTAACCATCTGTTTCTAGCCAAGTCGATGGTATCATGGCCATGCCAAAGGGCGGGATAACATTTCCCCCCCAAAGTACGTCTTGTTCGAACTTGACGTGCTTTGAACTGTTGTGAGCTTTGATTGTCGTAAAGGATTCCATCTAGTGTACTGAATGGTCGTTACCTTTCCGTTGAGTCGCTTTTCGTTAAGGGTCGTGTCTCCTTCTATTCATTATGACTATTAGTCAACTTCCAATAGTATAAATATTAGATCATGGCTTGTCGATGATTATCTTGTTGTTTTTATAGAGATTATCAGGCCACTATAATCTTGTTTTGATCTTTCTTCGGTCGATTTCAGGTGCGAATTCAATTTTTGTCGATTTCAATAAATTGAACTCTAGAACGAATACTAGTTCGTATACGTGTTTATACCTGACCCCCAATCATGATTACACATCCATGGGTCATTGTTAAGTTTCAAAGTTATTTCTTGTTTTGTGTAAATGACCACGACCGATCGTTTTTTATAAACAAATGATCTAGGCCGATCGTTATCGCTGAATGGATTTTCATACCCATCTATTTATGATCATCCTTGCACGATTATTGCCATTATATATATATATATTGAATCTAGGCCGATCGTTACTAGATATAGCTAATTTTCAGATCGTTTTCGAATGATCGGTGTAGAGAATGATTTTCACGATTGCACTTAGCTAATGATCGTCCCTACATTTGGGCCATAAAGGGTCGTCCTACATCTCCATATAAAAACATTTCTACTTGGCCACCTCCATTTCCCCTTCTTCATTTCGTATCGTTCCACTCCAAAATTAGAAACAAAACAGCTTTCTTCTCTCCCCCATTGTTCAAACAACGATCAGAATTTATCAAGCAAGAATCAATTCCCCTTTTCACGAGTTACTGCCGCACTATTTCTTCCAAATTTTGCACAGATTTAAACTCGAACCTATTTCCTTTTCCAAATTTCAACACAGGTAGGCCGATTCAAACATGCTCTGTTATTTTGGCACGAGACTTTGGGTTTCATCAATTTTATGATGTTAGAATTGAATAGTGGATCAGTTGAAGGTTGGAGGAGATTATGGCCTTAACCGATCGTCATTGGGGAAGATGAAGCAGTAGTTGAATGATTGTTTTGATTGGTGTATTTGTTTAGATGTGGATCATTCTTGAACGATCGATTGTGCCCCGTACTTAGTGAATTTTGAAGTGGATAAGTTGTTTGTTCCAATTGTTCTTGAATGGATGTGGAGGAAAACGATCAGTTGAGGTGTTGAGTCAAACGATTGGTGTGAGGAATTGAAGTAACGATCGGATAAGAGGGTTATCGGGAACGATCGAATGGAGTGAGGGAGTGAATGATCGGTGGGAGTGTTTTTTATGAACGATCAGTTTTGTTTGGGGGACGATTGGTTGTCAGCAAATGAACTTCAAAAAAATGGAACTTAAACAAGTGAACTTGAACTAAATGATGAGCTTTGGTCTTGCATACTTGAACGAACATTCAAACTTGCATATGACTTGAACTGCACATTCGGAAATACATGATATTTGAACTTTGGCATGAACCATTGCCTTTGGCTATTCTATCGAAGCTTATCAGTGACTTGAACATAAAACTCAAACTTTTACTTGTTGACAATCAATTGCGAAACTCAAATTGCATCGTTCCCTAATGACATAGAGAAACGATTGAGACGGTCAGGAATGACGGTCACTCTAGTTGAACCTCAAAACCTTGTCATCTTTTCCGTTTTTGTTTTCGTACAACTTATTGCTGTATTGTTTAGCACTTCATCACACCACACTAGCACTCACTATGCACTGGGGGGTACAAGTTATATTATCTAATCATGATTTTTATTGAGTTTACTAGCAATGGGTTCTAGACGTTCTGGGTGTCCTGTAGCTATGCCTGCTGGACCATCTTCTCAGCAGGAAAATCTTGGCGTGGAATCAAGTTCTACAACTGAGTCTGATAATCCGTCCTCTAGTCATCATTCAGAACAAACGGAAAACCCAGACCTATAGTTTGATTTTTCCTCTATAGTTCCCATTTTCCACCAGAAGTTGTTGATCTTCCTCCCGATACTCTGGAGGATGCAGTTATTTTGGAGGATCCCATTGATTCCTTAGCCTCTAAAATTAAGGAAGATGCACTTCGTCGACTCTGCGTAAGGCATGGAATTCCTTTTGATGAAGTATTGGTTCCATCATAGGATGATAGGGCTCATAGACCTCCAAAAGGATATACGACATGAAACAAATTCATGTGCTGGGTCGGATGCATCCCGCCATTTAACTCATACATCTAGGAAATTCTCCATTATTTGAGGATAGCTTTAGCCGGCCGGCTTCATCCGAACGGCTATGCTCTTCTCAATTGTATTTATGTGGTATTTATGGAGTTCTTGAATCGTCCTTCGACCATCGATGACATTCGGTTCATATTCTCTTTCAAGCGACGGATAGGGAGTCTTTCATTTATATTTCTTGAGTCAATGAACAAGTGTCAGATTCTAACTGGTGCATGGAATAAATTAAGCGCTTTTAAAAGTGAGTTGTTCTTTGTTCGTTGTCCTCCCAGTTTTGCTCGACAATGGCTGGAAAGATGTAAGTGTTATCCATCATTTTTATATTAGCATGGATAACGGATATCCAGGCCGTACTCCTGACCAAGTAAATATTTTTACAGGCATCGTCGCATGACCCAGTGGTAGTCTTTATGAGGTGGCGGTCAAAACTCTTAAAAATGCACCACCTGAAGATAGGAACATCGAATATCTTCTCATAGACGAATACCTTATTACTTTTTTTTGATGGAAGAGGGCCTCAGCCCAGAGCTAGAAAAATTTGCTCAAGCTACAAGAGTAAAACCACGGGCTGCAGCCAGTCAAAGGGGCAATCGAATCGATCCCATCGTGCCCCCAACTATGGGTGCTCGGGAATTTACCGATATTGATGTCGAAGGAGATAAAGGCAATATGCTCAGTTGCAATGTTGATGGATCTAGTCTTGGAATCTAGATCAGATCCTCACAGACCTTACAACCTTCAGCTCTCGATAAAGGAAAAAAGAAAACGCTTGTTTTAAAATTTCCCAAAAGTCGTCTTTCTGATCAACTCAAGTTGTCGTTCACTCCCAAGGTTGTTCAAGATGAATCCTCTTCTCAACCGTCGGAGCGTTCAAGTTTTCCACTTGATTCTTTGTCTGGTCTACAAATACCGCATGACCTTGATGCTTTTCCACTTCACTAATGTGAGTGTTGATGGGTCAGAATTTCTCACCAGAACTGGCACTGAAATTCCAACTTCTAAAGGGGAAACTACTCCAATGAGCAAAGCTCCTACATCTGGTCCGTCGGGGGGAAACACAAGGACACTTGCATACACTTGCACCCCTCAACATTGCATCATGCTCAACTTGTGCTCTTTAATGCTTAAAGTTGATTAACTTTTGTTTTCCTTTGCAGGAATGATGGTGAAGAAAAGGAATATGTTCGATTCCCTTCGGGATATACACCACCAATCCTCTGGTTCATGCTCTAGCTCATACCGTCAGGGTAGTAGTCAAGAATATTATGATTCTAGTTATCTCTCCGGTCAGGACTGAGGTCATCAGGATAGGGGTGATAGGGATAAACCAACTTAAGATAAGGATCGATCAAGATCTAAGTCCCCTCCTCCAAAGGGTTCCGATAAGCCAACTGATCGTCGGGACCTACCTGTCGATCCTCTCGTGGTCCCTCTCCCATTTCAGTTCCTCCATAGCCTTTAGTTCCTTCTTATTCTCAACGGTTTAGTGATCGTCGTCGATATAGCGAACATATTGCTTCTAACATGCCTGGTAAGGAAAGCACTGAAGTCGAAATCGCTGCCGAAGATCCTATGATCGATCCAGTTGCTCGCATGGCATAGCTTCAAGAAGAGTTTCCAAACCTATGATTTGAAGGGTTCTTTTTCCTTCCTAATCTAAAGAGGGTCCCAGACCATGTCCCAAAAATGACAATCGCTAGTGTCACTGATATCCACAGGCAGTACCATGAATGGATGAAAGCAGTAGAGAAGATGTCAAAAGTATCTTTCGAGCGTGTGGAAATTGAAAAGTTAAAATACCAGAAGGCTTAGAATAAAAGAATTGTTGATACTTTGGCAAACGAGTTAGAGGCTTTGAGGGCCTCTCAAGCAAAGGTTGAGGGTAAAGCTAATGTTGCCATCAAATCTATGGAGGAGATGAAGTCCAGTCATCTAGAATGGTCCAAGTGTTACATCATTGAAATCAAGAAATCGCACTTGAGAGAGATACAACTCGAAGTAATGAATTTGCAGCCTTGAAGGAGATAGTGGAACTCAATGCTAAGCTTGAGTACACAAACAAGGAGAAATATGATGCTCAGAAAATTGTTCAAGATGCTTGTGATGAGCTGGTGAATGTTATACTTGAGAAAGATACGGCCGTTGAAAGGGCTAAAGATGTTGATGCACTCGTTTAGTGCAAAGTAGAAGCTGCCAAGGATAAGGTTAGGGAAGAGACAATGAACGAGCTCGACCCGCTTCTTATTTTTTTACAATGCCAACATTCTCAAGCATAGAAATCTGACATGTCTTGGCGACGATTGTCCCTACCAGCTCTGGCACGCGTGGGAATTTCTTGTTGCAGAGGAAAAGAGACTCCTTAACACTGAAGAAATTGACCTGTTTAGGCTTGAAGGTGAAATGTTATTGGGCAATGAATCCAAAACATTGCATGATATCCAGTTTACACTTTAGAAAGAATTTATTGTCGCCTCTTTACATGAAGTGGGTGAAGGATCCTGATCAGCATAACCCAATGTTACAACTGAATTACCCCCAGCATCCCAGGCTATCCAAAGCTCCATGGCAGATTCTTCAACCATCCCCGAGAATGATCTAGAAAAGACTCGGCTTTCTCTAATTCCTGAACGCAGTTCTAAGGGTATTTCGGCTCAATTTAGGAGCCACACCAAGGAAGGCATTTCGTCGAAAACTTCTGTCTTTCAAAAGGTTGGGGTGTCATTAGTTGATATTTCTAATATTTTCACCTACTTTTTCTCCGCTTTAAATCTATCAGGTGTCGTTCCTTCTCCCTCGCAAGAGCCTCAATTGGGATCACGAGCGGCCGTGATGGAATCCATTACAGTTACAACTTTAGCCGTTGCTTAGGGTGCTCAAGAAGAAACCTTCGTTATCGATGATCAATTCATGGAGGCATTGTTTAAGGATGGAAGCGACCCATACCATGAAATTCCTTTTAACGAGGATGTCGTAATCACGAGATCTTCCAACCCTACTGATGTGCTCAGCATGAAAGAGCGAGTTGAGAAGGAAGAGTTGTTGAAAAAGAAGGTGAAAGCTGAGCCTATTGATATGGATTTCAATGAGCCGATTCCTATCCCACTTCAGATAATCCCTCATGGTGGGGGCAATTCCCCGAGATGAGGTCCCTCTACTTCCGGTGTTGAGGGTGCCTCAATCCCTTCTGCTTCCAAAGATGATGCCGCCTCGATCCCCATAACTGAAGATGTTTCTTCAAAGAAAAGGTGAGGCGGAAAAGGATCGAAGAGAGGATCGAGTGGCAGTTCGGATGGAGCCACTCTTAAGAAACAAAAGAAAGAGAGGAAAACCAAGAAATAATCATTGGGTTGGTGTGATGTGTAAATAGCATAGATGGCTACGTTTTCTTTCTGTTGGTCGTGTTTGTACGGTTACGACCTCCATTTTTACTTCTCATTTTGGATAAACTTGTATTGTGAATAGCAAGTTTAGTGTGAATAAGAATTCTTTTGTTCTTGTTTAGAATTCTCGTACATGCTTGTTTAAATGATCGAGCTATTACGTTTCCCATTTAATGTATTTGTGATTCGTTGCTTGTTGGGTCGGATATCGATCCGATTTATCCATTCAAAGGCCTCCCTGAGGTCGTGGCCTCGAGTCGTATCCAAACGTTAGGCTCTAGCCCTAACATTATGCTATCGAATTCAGCGATCAAGTCATAGTGCCTCTACCCCTAAACTTGGGTTGGTAGGGTTGATCAGCAGATGGTCGAATTCCATCTCCACTAACTTCGTTCTCATCTTGTTAAGTCTGAGTTATTTAAATAATAAGTGGTCGGATCATACCTTATTAGCATTTATTCTTATATCTGCACTTTGGGGACATGAGTTATTTCATAGGTGGTCAGTCACACCCATTTAGTATTTATACTCATATCTGCACTCTAAGGACATGAGTTATTTCATTGGTGGTCAGTCGCACCCATTTAGCATTTATACTCATAACCACACTCTAAGGACATGAGTTATTTCATAGGTGGTCAGTCTCACCCATTTAGCATTTAAACTCATATCCGCGCTCTGGGGATGTGAGTTATTTCATACGTGGTCAGTTACACCCATTTAGCATTTATACTCATATCTACGCTCTGAGGACGTGAGTTATTTGTAAAATTGTCGAGTTCAGTTCTCTTTGGTCAGTCATTCTACCCTCAAGTATGGGGTTTGATTCAACAAGTGACCGGTCGAATCTCAATCACACCCGAGTTATAAAGATCCCAATAAACAGTGGGATTTAGTCGATCGTATATCGCAACTAATATGTACTGCAATGTCAGGTCACAGATATGATGGGAATTTCAAAGCTCTATTGCTGAATGGAAAGAAGTGACATAATTTGTGTTTGCACCAAAATTGGTCACAAACACCCAATTGTCGATGAAAGCACCAGTTCACAATCACAGATTACAGGTAATAAGTATGTAGAGAATTAAAAATGAAGAACACTCAAAAAATTAAAAGGAAAGCAGTAAAGAACACATAGTTTATAGTGGTTCGGCAATCCGGCCTACATCCACTTTGAAGTTGATGATTTTATTGATGTTTGCTTGCTGACTACAACAAGTTACAACTGGTTACAATAGCAAATTTCGAGTACAATGATGGTTCCTGCAGAGTCTAGATGTAGAAGAATCAAAAAGTCCCTTTTCTGTAGGTTCTGGGCTGCTATTTATAGGTGTAGGTTGCAAATATCTCGCTCAGATCTCGGGAGACCTCTTCTGGCAAGCGCGCAGTCCCGCGTGATCGATCCCAGGTGATTTCGACTCGATCCGTGATCGATACGAACGAATTTCGTATCGATCAAGATCTTGTCCATTCGAGCCGAGATCGATCATGAACATCCTTTAGGTTGTACGCAAGCTCCTGTAAAAATTTCATAGCATTTGGACTTGTAGATTGTGAGTTATGATCGATGCAAGTTGTAGTTTGTATAGAGGCTGAAGCGTTCGAATCGATCGTCAGTCCCAAACTCTTTCTCTCCGTATCGATGCTTTTCGTATTAACGACGTGGCACAATTGTTTAGTGAGATCCACAGTTTATGTCATACTACCGAGTCATCCATTTTTGCGAACTCCTTCGTATCGCTTCCTTGTTATACTTCGTATCGCTCTCTTTTTATCTGCCATTTTGTATCCATAGATAGGGTTCCATTCATATCGATCCATTAGGTGCTAATTCGCATCGATGGCTTGAAGGTGCTTCGTATCAATCACCTTGAACCGTTCTTCGTATCGATTATTTTAGCCAACCGCTACGAAAGATGGCCAGACGGGGATCGATATGAAACATAGTTTGTTTATGGATACGAAATAATTCGATGGATGCGAACTGTAGCGCATATTGATGGATACCAAATAACACGTTTGATGGATACGAACAGTTGTTCGCTTTGAGGGATACGAAATAACACGTTTGATGGATACAAACAGTGGTTCGCTTTGAGGGATACGAAGCAACATACTCAATCGATACGAAGGAGGCCTGTTTTCGGATGGATACGAAGTAGAGCGGTGGATACGAAATGACGATGGTTTAATGGATACGAACGAGATTTTTGTATGATTTGTATCGATCATATCTTGAGCACACGGACTTCGATTGACTTGAAATTTGAAATGTAGCCTTTCCCATCCCTGTTCATCATCTCCAATCGATCCTTCCTTGATTCGAGCTCGATCAAATTTCGACGATATCGATCATAGCCTTGTTTCCAATCGATTTCTAATACTGGTTTCCATCCTTTTCAGCCTATTTGTTGATATCCCGGCCTTGACCAAAAGGCGGGATAACATTTGCCCCCCAAAACATGCCTTGTGGTAAGAAGGTGTGTTTTGAATAGCTCCAAACCTGATATCCAAAGTCCATATTCCATCCATAGCCATACCATTCGATCCATAATCCGATCCATTACCAAGCCATCCTATCCATGTGCCATAGCCATATCCAAGTCCGCGACTGCTCCGAGTCGATATCCAATTTGAAGTCCTGTAACCACAACTTTAGCAAATTTCGTAGCCATCCGAACCCGTCGGCCGAGCTTTAATATATCCACATCCAATGACCAATAACTAAATCCACAACCTTTATGGGTTGATATCTTAATCCGTAGACCTCGCCGGGTCGCGTTATCCTGTTGACCCCGACTTTCCGGTCAAGGGCTTTTATGTTCTCCGACCTCGGCTCTCCGGCCAAGGACTTATTATATTCTTCGGCCTCGGCTCTCCGGCTAAGGACTTATTATATTCTCCGGCCTCGGCTCTCCGGCCAAGGACTTATTATATTGTGCTTGAGTCCATTCCATCGCCCTCCGACGAAGGGACCCGTAATTTGCGATCACTGCCCCATCTCTCTGGTCGGGACCGTAATCGTGAGACCTGCATTTAGTTGTTACATTAATCCAAATCCAATTATCACAGAATCCAATTAACAAAATAAAAGTTCGCATAACTTAGGAAACAAATAGCCACAGTATCAAGAAAGAAACCAGAGTCCACAGTAAATAGAAAGAAAACAAGATTTCATAAACCCAAGCATTATGGTTTATCATCATCTCAGAGCATGCCTAGGGACCGTCCTCGATCTCGTACATGTGTAAGTGACTTGGCCGCATTACTTTGGGGTTTATTACTTATTCAGAGCTATAAACCCATTTAGTTGATAACAAGCTGACGACGTTGCCTAGATCCAAGACCATCTTCACCTGAAGTGGGCGGTGGCCGTTCCTGTTCCATTTCCATGGCTCGATTCCTTACATATTGTTGTAGATGACCATTCCTTACATGCTCCTCAACGATATCCTTCAAATGTCTGCAATCGTTCGTGTTGTGCCCATTCAGCTCATGGAATATGCAATGTTTTTCCGATGCCCTCTCATATTCAAAAGGCTCCCTTCTTGCCGGCTTTTGATACTGGAGGCGACCTCGAGTATCCAAGTAAATCCTTTCTAGAGTTTCAGTTAGATCCGTGTAAGAAGAAAACTTTGACTCCCTCCGTGGCCTTTTCTAGGTGCTACCGTTGTCATTCATTTTCCTTTTTCCTTTATCATCTTTGACCGGGTCCTCCCTAGGTGGACCTCCACTCCTTACTGCATAAGCTTCAGCCTCTCTCCCTTCTCTCTCAGCCTGCGCATCTTCTTGCCTCAGAAACCTCTCCGCCTCATGGCAGAACTCCCCGAAATCCCTCGGTGGGTCCCATTCCAACGATATCTTGAAATCCGAATTGTCAGCAATTCCCGAAACAGCCGCCATCAAAACCATCGAAGGATCAGGTCGATCCACCGAAGCCACTACCGCATTGAATCTGGTTAAGAAATCCCTGAGCGACTCTCTCTTGCATTGTTTCATTGATGTCAAAGTCATCACATTCTTGGGTCGGACTATGTGGACCCGAAACTGCCTCATAAACTTTTCAATCTGCTCCATCCATGTGCCAATAGAGCCACTTTCCAGCTGTCTGAACCATAATGCTGCAATATCTGTCAAATACAAAGGGAAGCATCGTGCCATGACCTCCTCCGATGCCCCCAGCACTTCCATATGTCTCATGTACCTTGTCAAGTGAACAGTGGGATCCGTTCTCCCGTCATACATCTCCAGCGTCGACAATTTGAAATCTGGCAGGTTCCTAGCTTGCCTGATCATGGGAGCAAAAGGACTCCTATTCACATCCTCTAAGTCTCTATTCACCAATCCACCTCTCATGGCTTGCCTAACCATCTCTGCCAATCTATCGCTGTCACCAAGCTGCAGTCCTCGTCCGTTGCCTCCGATATGCCCCCGAGTTCACAAGGGAATCCTGGAATCTTCTCTCCTGGACGAGCATTCATTCCTCTATCAGTGCCATGTTGCTCGGCTCCACCTGGTACTCTTCCCGGGATTGGATCATGCTCTGGGTGTGTGCCCCCCAGTTCTGGTGCTGCGCTGGATGGTCCTGCCCCATTCTGAACTCTGGTTGCTCCATGCTCCCGATCCCTATCTCCAACATCTTCTGTAGCTGCATTAACTTGATTCTGCACTCCAACTTGTCCAACTTGTCGAAGTAGGTTCTATATCATCTCCTCTTGTCTCTTCAGCATCGTTTCCATCTCGTCTCTGGTGATGAAGATCGAGGCCTGATTCGCTCTTGAGGAAGCCTCCTAACTCCCTTCATGCTGACTCCTTTCAGTTCTTTGTCTTCTTGTTGATTGCTTGGCCATGATTGCTTCTAGATCTAATCCTCTAGCTTTCCAAATCCAAACTCCAAACTGTAGAATCTCTGAGTGCTAGCCTTCTCAGTAAAAGCACCAAAATGTTTACGCCAAAATTGGTCACAAACACCCAATTGTCGATGAAAGCACCAGTTCACAATCACAGATTACAGGTAATAAGTATGTAGAGAATTAAAAATGAAGAACACTCAGAAAATTAAAAGGAAAGCAGTAAAGAACACAGAGTTTATAGTGGTTCGGCAATCCGGCCAACATCCACTTTGAGGTTGATGATTTTATTGATTTTTGCTTGCTGACTACAATGAGTTACAACTGATTCCAACATCAAATTTTGAGTACAATGATGGTTCCTGCAGAGTCTGGATGTAGAAGAATCAAAAAGTCCCTTTTCTGTAGGTTCTGGGCTGCTATTTATAGGCGTAGGTTGCAAATATCTCGCTCAGATCTCAGGAGACCTTTTTTGGCACATGCACGGTCCCGCATGATCGATCCCAGGTGATTTCGACTCTATCCGTGATCGATACGAACGAATTTCATATCGATCAAGATCTTGTCCAATCGAGCCGAGATCGATCATGAACATCCTTTAGGTTGTACGCAAGCTCCTGCGAAAATTTCGTAGCATTTGGACTTGTAGATTGGGAGTTATGATCGATGCAAGTTATAGTTTGTATGGAGGCTGAAGCGTTCGAATCGATCGTTAGTCCCAAACTCTTTCTCTCCGTATCGATGCTTTTCGTATTGACGATGTGGCATGATTGTTTAGGTGAGATCCACAGTTTATGCCGTACTACCGAGTCATCCATTTTTGTGAACTCCTTCATACCGCTTCCTTATTATACTTCGTATCACTTTCTTTTTATCTGCCGTTTTGTATCCATAGATAGGGTTCCATTCGTATCGATCCATTAGGTACTAATTCGCATCGATGGCTTGAAGGCGCTTCGTATCGATCACCTTGAACCGTTCTACGTATCGATTATTTTAGCCAACCGCTACGAAAGATGGCTAAAGGGGGATCAATACAAAACATAGTTTGTTTATGGATACGAAATAATTCGATGGATGCGAAATGTAGCGCATATTGATGGATACAAAATAACACGTTTGATGGATACGAACAGTTGTTCGCTTTGAGGGATACAAAATAACACGTTTGATGGATACGAACAGTAGTTCGCTTTGAGGGATATGAAGCAACATACCCAATCGATACGAAGGAGGCCTGTTTTTGGATGGATACGAAGTAGAGCGGTGGATACGAAATGACGATGGTTTGATGGATACGAACGAGATTTTTGTATGATTTGTATCGATCATATCTTGAGCACACGGACTCCGATTGACTTGAAATTTGAAATGTAGCCTTTCCCATCCCTGTTCATCATCTCCAATCGATCCTGCCTTGATTCGAGCTCGGTCAAATTTCGACGATATCGATCATAGCCTTGTTTCCAATCGATCTCTAATACTGGTTTCCATCTTTTTCAGCCTATTTGTTGATATCCCGGCCTTGACCAAAAGGCAGGATAACAATTTGTCTTATTACGTATTTGAAAAACCAAATGCTAAAGCAAATCCTGAAAATAAATACAACTAAATGAAAAAGAAAAAACTAAGCGAAATAGCACCGTAAATGCTCGCTATTCCACGCCCTTGGGAATTTGATGCCATCAACAGTCGCTAGCTTGAAAGTTCCCTCTCCAAGCCTCTGCTCAATGACATACAGTCCTTTCTAGGTTGGATTCATATACAAATGGGTAGGAAAAACCCGTTTTATGACAAGATCGTCGATTTCAAAGGTTCTAGGTCGGACTTTAGTGTTGTAGTATCGGGCAACTCAGTTTCGGTGTTCAACTGCCCTCAAATTAGCTTCCTCACGTTTCTCATCTATAAAGTCTAGAGATTTCAAGATTAGATCTTTATTTGTTCTGGGATCGTAGCAAGTCACTTGATGAGAAGGAACTTCGAGCTCAACAAAAATAACAGCCTCAGAACCGTAAGCAAGGGCGAATGGAGTATGGCCAGTCGTGGACTTATGGGTGGTCCTGTAAGCCCGTAGTGCTGTCAGAAGTTCATCCACCCACTTGCTTCTAGCCCTTTCTAAACGCTTCTTCAGAATGGATTTTATGATTTTGTTCTCAGCTTCAACTTGCCCATTTGCTCGAGGGTAAGCGACTGCCGCAAATCTCTTTTCAATATGATATCGACGACAGAAGTCTTTGAATTCAACACTATCGAATTGAGTCCCATTGTCCGTTATAATAGTTCATGGAAGACCAAAATGACAGACGATAATTCAGATAATGAAGTTGATTAATTTCTTGGTTGTGACAGTGGCTAAAGTTCCCGCTTTGGCCCAATTGGTGAGGTAACCAACTGCAACAATAGCGTATTTTACACCACCTTTAGAGATTAGTAAGGAACCGATAATATCTATACCCCACATGGAAAATGGCCACGGGCTAATCATTTGTGTAATTTCTATTGGCGGAGCTCTTGGTACTTTTGCATATATCTGGCACTTGTCGCATTGCCTTACATAATCAGTAGCATCTCGATTAACGGTCGGCCAATAATACCCGTAATGGAGTATTTTTTTCTAGGGTTTGCCCTCTAGTGTGATCGCAATATTCCCCTTCATGAACTTCCTTTAGGACTTATTTTATTTCATCATGAGCGATACACCAGAGAAGGGGAACAGAGAAACCCTTTTTGTACATAACTCCTTCCTGTATGATATATCATGAAGCTTTGCGCAGTACTTGTTGCTTTTCATTCCTTCGTTCGGGAAGAACTCCCTATAGGAAATAGTCTTTAATCGGAGTCATCCAGACTCCTTCTCAGGCTCCGTCTCTAGTACCCAGTCAATTTCCATCAGGCTTACGCTTGGAGCATTTAATACCTTGACTGGAACCAAGCCCATCTGTTGTGCATCCTCGGTGCTAGCAAACTTTGCCAATAAATCAGCCTGTCTATTTTGATCCCAAGGAATGTGCGTAATGGCATAATACTCAAAGTCAGTCAACAACTCTTGGACTTGTGTAAGGTATGGAGCAAATCATTTTCCTTTAGCTTGGTAATCTCCCTTGACTTGGTATACCACCAATTGTGAGTCGCAAAATATTTCAAGAGACTTTATTCCCAGTTCTCTGGCGAGTTTAAGTCCAGTAATCAGAGTCTCATACTCGGTTTCTTTGTTTGTTGCAGGGAAATCAAGCTTTAAAGCATAGCAAACTGACCGATCTTCGAGAGTTATAAGCACAATCCCAGCTCCAAAACAACGATCATTGGATGCTTCATCTGTATACAACTTGCACCGTATGGTAGGGATTTCACTACTCTTCGGGAAATCATCCTATGCAGTAATTCTGCTATTAAATCTGCCAGTGCCTGACCTTGGATAATCCTCCAAGGAAGATAAGTGATGTCGAATTGGCTAAGTTCGATATTCCACTTGAGTAACCTTCCAGACGTCTCTGGCCACTGCAAGACCCGTCATAATGGCTGGTTGGTGTAAACATTAATAGGTTGTGCCTTAAAGTACGGGCGAAGCTTTTGTAATGTAATCAACAAGTAGTATGCCTGTTTCTCTATCTTTGGATAGTTCCTTTCAGCCCTTGTCAATCGCTTGCTAACATAACAAACCGGTCTCTAAATTTGATTCTCTTCACGAAGCAACGAGGCACTTATAGCATGTACCGACACGGCTAAGTAGATATATAAATCTTCCTGATCCACTGGCTTTGATAAGATGGGAGGTCTCTCCAAGTGGTTCACCAACGCGTGAAATGCATCTTTACAATCCTATGTCCATTCGAAATTCCCTTTTCCTCTCCTAATAAAGTCAAAGAAAGGAATGCATTTATAGGTAGCTCTGGAAATGAATCAGCTTAAGGTAATGACCTTCCCATTCAGTCTCTGTACTTGTTTGATAGTCTTTGGCGCTTGGATATTGCGAATAGCTTGGATCTTCTCGCGATTAGCTTCGATTTCACGGGCATTAACGATAAAACCCAAAAACTTCCCTGATGCAACGTCAAAAGAACACTTTAAAGGATTAATCTTCATTTTGTAATGTCGAGGATGTCGAACATTTCTGCCAAGTCTCTAGTGTGGTCGCTAGACTATCGTGACTTCACGAGCATATCATCCACATATACCTCCATCATTTTTCCGATCCAATCTTTAAACATTCTGTTAACTAGGCTCTGGTAGGTCCCCTTGCATTTTTTAGTCCAAACAGCATAACCACATAGCAATATAATCCAACATCGGTAATGAAACCGGCGTGCGCTTGATTGGGAATGTGCATCGGATTTGGTTATATCCTGGGTACGCATCCATGAAAGATAGAAATTCTTGTCCAGTGGCCAATTCTACCAGCTAATCGATCCTTGGAAGGGGAAAACTATCTTTTGGGCATGCCTTGTTTAAGTCTGAGTAATCAACGCACATCCTCCATTCCCATTCGCCTTTCTCACAAGTACTGGATTAGATGCCCACTTAGGGTAGATGGCATCGCGAATAAACCCATTATCTTTGAGTCTATCCACCTCCTCTTTAAGAGTGGAAGATCTCTCCGGATCCATGCCACATCTTTTTTGTTTCACCGGGACATGCCTTGGGTTGATATTCAATGCATGGCTCGCAATGGCAGGAAATATCCAACACATGTCAAAGTAAGTCCAAGCAAACACATATAAATTCGCTCGGAGAAATCTAGCAAGTTCTTTCATCATCGGGGGGCTGAGCTGCGATCCGATCTTTAGGACTCGTGACAGGTCATTGTGGCAAACTGTAATGCCAATCGTCAGCTCAGTCGGTGCAGCCTCGGTCTCTTTAGGCTCCTCTTCATCATCTCTCGGATCTATATCTCTATAGAACCGACTATGGTACCTGAGGCAAGGCTCAGGAGCTAGTTGTCAATCTTCAGTGGCTCGGATGTTGTTTCCTGGAGATTTGACCAGGCAACTGAGTACTCGGCGTACAGGATGACTCGGTGTCAACTAGCGATCGGCATCTCATAGTACTCGGCGTAGTACTCAGCGTCTCATAGTACTCGGCGTAGTACACAACATCCATTGTACTCGGCATCAGGTAGCACTCGGCATCTCATAGTACTCGGCGTAGTGCTCGGCATCCATGGTACCCGTCATCAAGGAGTACTCGGCGTAGTACTCGGCATCCAGTGGTACTCGGCGTTAGAAGACGTTCGGCGTATATAACTACTCTACATGGCAGCATCGTTCGGCCAAAGGATCGTTCGGCCAAGAAGCATCGTTCAGCCAGAAGGCACGTTCGCGTTCGACTGACAACTGTTCTGCACTTCCCACCCATCAAACGTACCGTTCGGCATTGAGAAGGTGGTTCGGCGTCAACGTGTTCGGTCTAATTGGTTCGGCATACAGCGACCACTACACTTGGGCTAGAGTGGTCGGCCACCAAGCCCACCTGGGAAGTCCAGCCCATATTTGTCTATAAATAGAGGGGCAGGGTCACAGTGAAAATGGACCTTTTTTGGGAGAACAATGGGGAGACTCTGCCATTTTTTATACTCTCCTCTTTTTAACTCAAACTTGTATTCAAGTCATTAATATATGGATTGTATCTGTATTCAACTACTTATGAAAGAAATAAAGATCAAAACTCAAAGTGGATGTAGGCAGTTACGCTGAACCACTATAAATCCGGTGTTCTTACTTTCTGCATTTAAATTAGCATTGTCTTCTCTGTTTAATTTACTTTCATCACTTATATCTCTACACAATCTTTCTCTACGAGGTTAATGACCAATTTTGGTGCTAACACTTTGGTGCTTTCACTGAGAATTGAATTCTCAGCTTGATTGGATCTCATCGTCTACTGGTGGATTTCCATATTCGCGAGATAGATCCAGTTGTTTACTAGAAAACTTCCTATTCTACTCAGATTTGAAAGAAATCTAAAGAAAGTTGATAGCCGTAGATTGGATTCACTGATGTACGCAAGATCTGGGGATTGGACGTTGAAGTCTGCACTCAAGTTGAATGAAGGCAGACCCTCCTCTGAAGGCAATTCAGCCGATCACTACAGAAAAGGCGTATGCCGAACACCTCAGAAAAGGCTTATGCCGATCGCCCCAGAAAAGGCGTATGCCGAACGCTCCAGAAAAGGCGTAAGTCGAACGCTCCAGAAAAGGGGGTAGGCCAAACCATACCTCCAGGCCGAGCGACATCCGAATGCCGATCCATACCTCCAGGCCGAGCGACATCCGAATGTCGATCCATACCTCCAGGCCGAACCATACCTCCAGGCCGAGCGACATCCGAATGCCGATCCATACCTCCTGGCCGAACCATACCTCCAGGCCTAGCGACATCCGAATGCCGATCCATACCTCCAGGCCGAACCATACCTCCAGGCCGAGCGACATCCGAATGCCGATCCATACCTCCAGGCCGAACCATACCTCCAGGCCGAGCGACATCCGAATGCCGATCCATACCTCCAGGCCGATCCATACCTCTAGGCTGATCCATACCTCTATGTCGATCCATACCTCCAGGCCGAGTGACATCAGGATGCCGAACGTTCCTGAATGCCGAGCGCTTTCTAATGCCGAACTTTCCTGAATGCCGAGCGCTCTCTAATGCCGAACGCTCCTGAGTGCCGGGCGTTCCTGAATGCCGAACAGTGTGGATTGCCGAACAGTGTGAATGCCGAACAGTGTGAATGCCGAACAATCTTGTATGCCGAGCAACTTTGTCATGCCGAACGACCCTCAATGCCGATCGAAACTTAAGTTACACCGGTCTCTTCAGCGTAGTGCCTCCGGATAGTGAATTCAAAACTCAACTTAATAAAGGAACATTCTATCCACTTCCCTGACATCCCATGATCGACCAGGGAATAGAGGATCTAGCGGCAGCTTATGAACGGCATCAAGGGAACAGACAAGCAACCGCTATTCAAACGGTACTCCCAAAGGTTGGAGAACATAGATGATATGACTCTAGCAAACGCCAAGATGACTCCAAGCACCATTCTTCGCTGACCCAACACTTCGAATTTAATGACCCCAAGCAAACCAATGCTCTAAACAATTTATTCCAAATACTAACAAGGGTATCATACTGATCGCGTTTGAGGAAAGTCGACCTCCAGATATATTTTGGCAGCTAGTTAGCTAAAGAGCCTCCTACGACTATGGATCGTTTTTTCTACAAAATGAATCAGAACTAAAGTGAGGAGGAGTGGAGCAGACTAAGAAAAATAACAATGAAGGCCCGTTGGCTAAGGATGTAGATCCCAGTAGCCGAAACAAGACTTCAGAATTCAGCTCATATGCTCTTTGAAAGATTCAATTGGCAACCTCTACTTGAAGACTCACGACTCGGAGTGGTACTGGAAACCAACCTCGAGAGAGTACACCAAAGTCTAAAGAAAATCAGGGGAATGTTGTATATTCCCAGATGCTCACTGATCCTAACACGAGCGATTACAAACACCTCCGAGGTGTGATCGAAAAGATGACCTGGAAAGGAAAGCTTCAATAGTATGTACAAGTCCTGCAGAATGGCGGGCAGCGAATATCTGATGCCTATTAATAAAGGGCTATGATTATCAATTGGACGGTTGACGGCCAACATCCCTTTGAAAGGAGCCAGGGGCGGAGTCGAATAGCGAGCACACGATGCTGCTTCACATATCAATGAGATTTACCATAATCTTCTTTGAATTATTTCCATTTCCATCTCTATTTCAATTGTTCTATGAACTACGACTAGCTTGAACTAAACTACTTTCAAAACGATGCAGGTGTCCAGGTACTCAGATTTGGTTGCCAACCAATCTACGCAGACCATGATAGGACGTGTGGAGTTACATCTGGGCGAGAATAATTCTATTGCTCATCATCAACCATATGCCTTTGATTTGGGGCTATGGATTAAATACAATGTACACCATCACGATGAACGGAGAGCTGAATTCCATCCTGCAAGTGGAATTTATTCAAGTAGAGAGCGGCTGCGATACGACCAGCCACTCGCTAAGTGAAACTCGAGCTCGGGGGCAAGCCATCACATCAAGGCTAAAAATGGGTTGATACACGACGATCCTTCGCACAACTCCGTACTCCCAAAGTGCGAGACGGAGTATAAACATCTACTTAACTCCGTACTCCCAGAGTGCGAGACGGAGTATAAACATTGATCAACTCCGTACTCCCAGAGTGCGAGACGGAGTATAAACATTCATCAACTCCGTACTCCCAGAGTGCGAGACGGAGTATAAACATCTACTTAACTCCGTACTCCCAGAGTGCGAGACGGAGTATAAACATTGATCAACTCCGTACTCCCAGAGTGCGAGACGGAGTATAAACATCTACTTAACTCCGTACTCCCAGCGTGTGAGACGGAGTATAAACATTAATCAACTCCGTACTCCCAGAGTGCGAGACGGAGTATAAACATTAATCAACTCCGTACTCCCAGAGTGTGAGACGGAATTTAAACATTCGCTTAACTCCGTACTCCCAGAGTGCGAGACGGAGTATAAACATTAATCAACTCCGTATTTCCAGAGTACGAGACGGAGTATAGACATCTACTCAACTCCGTACTCCCAGAGTGCGAGACGGAGTATAAACATACATCAACTCCATACTCATCCCTAAAACTGGGGGCAGAACCAAAGCAAAGCATGCTAGTTGAACATTTGTCTAAAAGAAGATTGCAATGAAACGATTAAGAGACGACTGTCAAGCAATCAACTGAACGGAAATATTCAGCATGAAAGACTGTGGTTTTTCAAAGTACGTCATGTTTACACAAGACGTCCTTTGGGGGGCAAATGTTATCCCGCCTTTTGGCAAGGCCGTGACACCTAGAACTTGATTAGAAACCAGTGACAGTTCGTCTTGGAGATCGGTTACACAAAGGCTCACTATGGATATCGATGGATTTTGTGCGAGTCTGGATCGAGCCACGATTAACAAGACATAACAATCAAAGCCAGGGAAGCCAATGTTCCAAGTTTCAAGACGATCCGAGTTCGTATGCTCAACTTATGATCGATTCGAACAACCGACCATCCATCCATCAACCTCCACATTTGACTTGGAGACCTAAACTGCTTGGAATGAATATGGCCCGATCATCCACTCCAATCGAGTCATAGAACAAAGTTCGACAAAATACAGATACCCCTCATGAAGCTCAGTGACGCTGGGATCCGTCAAAAGTGGACGTGATTTGATCATCTACACATCAAATCCTACCCTGAACACTAAAGGTTGTTCGAAAGCCCAACTTGAAGTAGCTATGGTAGACTGCGTACTCGCTAACCATCACTGTCAATATATGGACACGACTGCACCTTGGAACATATGCAACTTACTTTGTCTACTCAACAATCTATTATCCTTATTTTCTAGAAGGAGATACAGAGCAAATTGTAAGAGATTTGGCTATCTAACCCAACATGGATGTGATTCAACCATCTGTCATATACCTCCTTCCTTGACTTGATTGGAAGAGCTATAATCACCATGCGGACGAGAATCGATCGTCCATTTTTCAAATTTCGTCCCTCATCCTGGGGGGCAGAATCTCATTCCGTGAGCAAACGTGGTTCGATTGTTCATTCGACGACATTAGCCTCGATACAGTAGACGAATACAAATTAAAGAGTGGAAATACGACTGCTCTCAACTTAAACCTCCAAGTCCCCAGAGTGTGGACTGGAGTACTCTAAGTCCCCAGAGCGCGGACTAGAGTATAAACGACTTAAACCTCCAAGTCCCCAGAGTGCGGACTGGAGTACTCTAAGTCCCCAGAGCGCGGACTAGAGTATAAACGACTTAAACCTCCAAGTCCCCAGAGTGCGGACTGGAGTACTCTAAGTCCCCAGAGCGCGGACTAGAGTATAAATGACTAAAACCTCCAAGTCCCCATAGTGCGGACTGGAGTACTCTAAGTCCCTAGAGCGCGGACTAGAGTATAAACGACTTAAACCTCCAAGTCCCCAGAGTGCGGACTGGAGTACTCTAAGTTCCCAGAGCGCGGACTAGAGTATAAATGACTAAAACCTCCAAGTCCCCAGAGTGCGGACTGGAGTACTCTAAGTCCCCAGAGTGCGAACTAGAGTATAAACGACTTAAACCTCCAAGTCCCCAGAGTGCGGACTGGAGTACTCTAAGTCCCCAGAGCGCGGACTAGAGTATAAATGACTAAAACCTCCAAGTCCCCAGAGTGCGGACTAGAGTACTCTAAGTCCCCAGAGTGCGGACTAGAGTATAAACGACTTAAACCTCCAAGTCCCCAGAGTGCGGACTGGAGTACTCTAAGTCCCCAGAGCACGGACTAGAGTATAAACGACTTAAACAGATTGCGGACTGGAGTACTCTAAGTCCCCAGAGCACGGACTAGAGTATAAATGACTTAAACCTTCAAGTCCCCAGAGTGCGGACTAGAGTACTCTAACTCCCCAGAGTGCAGACTCGAATATAAGCGAATCGGATCTCCAAGTTCCCTGAATATGAACTATGACACAAATGACTTGAATTTGTCAAATCCCTGACATACGGGCTAGAAAGTATTCTAAGTGCTCAAAGCACAGAATGGAAGTTCAACGACTCCCGAAGAGTTTCCGAGTTATATGAAGATGGACTGAGGAGTCTATGTTACTCACAACTGCTTGGATTAAAATCACAATCACAAAGAAAACTGAACAATAAGAGTCTTTTGTAAGACAGAAAAAGGAACTAAACCTTATTCAGAAATGAGTTTCTATTACAACTCCTCCAAAGTTCAGAGTCGACATTCTATCTACAAGGACTAAGGAAATAGATGAAAATAATTACATGACTTAAACTAACCCTCGTTGAACGAGGATAGTAATCACTTCTTGTGCTTCTTCAACTTCTTTCCAGACGGCTCCTCTCCAGAGCATTTACCCTTGGTACTCTTCTTTGATAGAGGGGTAGCAACTGAAGGAGTACGGGGGCCTTCCATGGGCTTGGAACCGCCAGGAAGGATGACCTTCAATGGCTTGTTCAAAGGATCGTCCAAGTCCATAACTCGGGGATCTACTATGACCTTGACCGTCTCCTCCCTCTCTTTCTCGAGCCACTCCTCCATGCTCAATTCGGATGTATGCTCAGAGGCGCCTGTAATTTCTACTTCATAACCCCCGTCGGTAGGAGAGGAGGTTTCCGACTTGTCTTCGTCAAGCGCTCTGATCACCTGAGCGTCTTGATCAGAAGCCTCCCCTACGTGAGTGGCTTCACTTGTTTTCTCCCCCACTTCCTTGGCAACATCGCTCCTCGGAGTGGGCTCGGGGTTAGAACGGCCTGCACAAAATCGTGGAAAACAAGAATGCAATAGTCCTGCATAAAGAATAACGACTTTCGAAATCTTAAAGAGAACCTTAAAGAGAAGGATTATCTACCAAGTTCGGGCAACTCTCAGCCATCCGAGAGGTCTCACCCTCTGGAATGGGAGACAGAATGCGGACTAAAGTACTCTAAGTCCCTGAGTGCGGACTAGAGTATAAATGACTCAAAAACCTCTATGTCCCCAGAGTGCGGACTACAGTACTCTCAGTCCCCAGAGCATGGACTAGATTATAGATGACTTCAGAAAAATCCCTTAATCCCAGAAGCGGACCAGATTACTCTAAGTTCCCAGAGTGCGAACTAGAGTATAAACGAGTTGACGAAAATCTCTGCGTCTCGAACTGTGGACTAAAGCGTAAGCCGTTCGACAAATCTCTAAGTCCCCGGAGCGTGGACCGAAGCATGAACACAAATTGGGCGTGAGTAAACCGGAGGGAGAATAACACTAAGTCACCAGAATGTAGAGTGGTGTATAAACATCGATAAATAGACGAGTGGATTCCGACCATTTTCTATTCCACAAACTTCGGCCTGGAATCGACAGGAGGATTATTAACCCGCTGAGGATGGAGTTTGACCATCCAACTAGTGACCTGGCCAAATCAACGCTGGGGGCAGGGGTAAGAAACACTAAAAAGCCGAATACAATAGCTTACTATAGCTCTAGCGTGGCGTTCTTTATAACTTGAGGCAGCGACTGCATGGAGGCCTCAATACAGAACCAATCGAAACGGCATCCAAAGCTACGAGCAACCTACTATATCATACCTCAGACCAAGGGTCAATGCTGATCCGCACCAATCACATACGAATGTGACTCGGATGTTTGTTTTTTGAAAACTATGACCCCCAGAGTATGGAAAGGAGGGTAAACCACGAATACTTGATCAAAAATTCTCCAGCACCCTCGTTCGATTCGTCAGGAGGAGTATGAAACTGGATGAGCATAACCCGACTGCATTTGTAGCCAACTTTACCCCGAGATCTGATTACAGAGCATGAACCAAAGTGGACGTGGATGACCATCCACTGTCCAAATTACGCCCTGAAACTTACGTGGCATCGAAGTGTTCCTCTTGGAATGAAAAACCACGATAAAATCCAAGATAGGCGAGACCTAGTCTCCTATCGACTTGCATGATCCCACGATTCAACGGGAAAGAGAGTATAGCTAAAGTGGGCATGGCTGGCCTTCCTACTTATCGGTATATGCCCCAGACCTGGGGGCACGAGCGAGAAGCAAGATGAATGTGAACCGACTATTCACCGATCACCTCTATGTCTTTGGAG
The DNA here is from genome assembly GCA_030737815.1 of Allium fistulosum. Taxonomy (NCBI): domain Eukaryota; kingdom Viridiplantae; phylum Streptophyta; class Magnoliopsida; order Asparagales; family Amaryllidaceae; genus Allium; species Allium fistulosum. The sequence goes on from CM060908.1 coordinate 907,759,983, forward strand.
TTTAGGTGAAAACATAAACATAGCTAGGATGAGACTCAACCGTCCATGCAGTACATTTATCAACCCGAGACTGGGAGAAGACGCATGGTCATCCAAGAACTGGCCACGATAGCTCAGTATTAAAACTTATATATAGTGCTTATAGCTACTCAAGGCAACTACCGAAAGGATGCCTAGAGATAGAATCATTAAATCGATGCAAAGCTTGTGGGCAACTGACTGTCACTCCAACCCGAAGGTCGAGTGAAGAATCATGAATGAATTGAATAGAAAATGCGTTACACAAATATACAAGCAAATTCAAACTCATAGCAAGATCCAGCTATGTAGTTGCACGCAACTCGAGGCTGGCCCCTACTCGACATTTCCTTCAATGAGCTTTTAAGCCTGATCTTTGGCCATTTGCAGATAATCAATTAGAGCCTTCAGAGCCCTTTATTATTTGACTTAACAACTCATGACAAGACTCTAGGATTCGACCAGAGTAACCATCAACATTGCCAGTCCCAACCATATTTCACATTGAATGTTATGCAAAATAGTTACATCTTTACTCAAAAAATCTGGGATGGCACCTGCTAAGCTGACGGTCGACATTACAACCAGCCATGGCGACCCTTTCCGGGTGCTGAATATCGGATCATAGCTCAGTGCAGTGATGATAGAAGAATTAGTTGGATTTTTCTGAATAAATGATGATATGTTCCCTTGGACCCATTCTGACATGCATATGTGATTTCATTAACTATCGCGAGCCATGCATTGGATATCAGCCCGAAGCTACAAAAGCTAGAACAATCTCTATTGATTTCTTCATGAAAGCTCCACTCTTACTTTTAGGCTCACCCCATCAACGCCTATGCCCACCAGCCGTTGCGACAGGGCATACGATGACCTGAGACGTCTGAAAGACTATTTAAATAGAATATCGAACTAAGCTAATTCGATATCACTTATTTCCCACGAAGGGCTATCCAAGGATGGAAATTAGCAGACCTCACACCCAAATTCACTACCTCAGATGACTATTCAAAGAGTAGCAGAGAACCAACCATAAGATGGAAAATGTACGCGGATGGAGCACCCAATGATCAGTGTTATGGCATAGGAATCATGATAATGACTCCTGAGGAACGATCAATCTGCTACGTCCTAAAACTCGATTTACCTGTAACAAACAACGATGCTTAGTATGAAGCCTTGACTGCCAGCCTCAAATCTGCTAGAGGATTTGAAGTGAAAACTTTACATATCTTTTGTGATTCTTGATTGGTAGTATACAAATTTAAGGAAGTTGATCTTGCTAGGGGGCATTGTCTTGCTCCTTATCTCGGCCAAGTCCAAGAGCTACTAACCGACTTCACGTATTACATCATTACACACGAACTCAGTGAACAAAATGAAAAGGTGTCATGGTTGACTCCTATCAAAGACTATCTACAATAAAGAACTCTTATTGAACGGAGGAATGGAAAATGACAGATCCTCCTCAAAGCTTCACGCCAAATCATCTAAGAATAAGTCGTGTGTCAAAAGGAGTTTATCCATCCCCACGCTTCGGCATATCGCCCATGATGATATCTTGAGCAAAGTCTATGAAGAAGAACGCGGTAATAACATCAGGGGGAAAACCATGATAAAGAAGATACTCTGCTACAGGTATTACTGGCCAACTATCAACCCAGAAGCGGTTGATCATGCTAAACAATGTGACGAGTGCAAGATGTTTGCAAAAAATCCAGGAACCCCGCCGATGGAAATTAGTCAAATGGCTAGTTCATAGCCGTTTGCCACTTGGGGGCACTGAAATCATCTTCCTGTCGATCCTCAAGATGGTGCGAAATACACCACCATAGCAGTTGATTACGTCACCAAATGGGCAGATGAAGAACTCTAACCATGACCAAGATGAAGAAAATAATCAACTTCTTTATCCGTAACGTCATCTGTCCTTATAACCATCCATGATCCATTATAACTGCAAATGGATAGGTTGAAGCTGTGAACAAAATCATAGAGTCTGTACTGAAGAGAGGTTTGGAAAACTCCTCAAGTGGCTGATTGCAACCCTTATTTCACAGAAAATACAAATAAGGAATCGCGATTGAATTGCAATTAAACTAGACGGAGTTGGTGACGACTTATGAGCATATAAAACGCATCCGAGAGCCAATGGCAAGAACATGTACCCAAACGTGCATGTGTACATCCTTAAAAGTTCGACTTCTTGAAATCAACAGAAATTGAATTCTCACTAAGGGTTATTAAGAAAAGACTAGATCAGATAGCCGAAGCTTATTAGCTCTGCAGAATCAGTCATGTATGGCCACTAATGAACCACAACCCTGGATTTATAATATTGGGAATCGACCAAGCATCACGATGACCAAAGAAGGATACAACACCTTGGGAGGATAAATTGGAGGATAATGACTATTCAAGAAACATGGTGGATTTCTTTCTGAAGACAAGGAATACTCGCTGATTCAAAGTGTGTTATGTTGCTTCACACGACACACTTTGGGAGGCAAGTGTTTCCTGGAGATTTGACCAGGCAACTGAGTACTCGGCGTACAGGACGACTCGGTGTCAACTAGCGATCGGCATCTCATAGTACTCGGCGTAGTACTCAGCGTCTCATAGTACTCGGCATAGTACACAGCATCCATTGTACTCGGCATCAGGTAGCACTCGGCATCTCATAGTACTCGGCGTAGTGCTCGGCATCCATGGTACTCGGCATCCATGGTACCCGTCATCAAGGAGTACTCGGCGTAGTACTCGACATCCAGTGGTACTCGGCGTTAGAAGACGTTCGGCGTATATAACTACTCTACATGGCAACATCGTTCGGCCAAAGGATCGTTCGGCCAAGAAGCATCGTTCAGCCAGAAGGCACGTTCGCCTTCGACTGACAACTGTTCTGCACTTCCCACCCATCAAACGTACCGTTCGGCATTGAGAAGGTGGTTCGGCGTCAACGTGTTCGGTCTACTTGGTTCGGCATACAGCGACCACTACACTTGGGCTAGAGTGGTCGACCACCAAGCCCACCTGGGAAGTCCAGCCCATATTTGTCTATAAATAGAGGGGCAGGGTCACAGTGAAAATGGACCTTTTTTGGGAGAACAATGGGGAGACTCTGCCATTTTTTATACTCTCCTCTTTTTAACTCAAACTTGTATTCAAGTCATTAATATATGGATTGTATCTGTATTCAACTACTTATGAAAGAAATAAAGATCAAAACTCAAAGTGGATGTAGGCAGTTACGCTGAACCACTATAAATCCGGTGTTCTTACTTTCTGCATTTAAATTAGCATTGTCTTCTCTGTTTAATTTACTTTCATCACTTATATCTCTACACAATCTTTCTCTACGAGGTTAATGACCAATTTTGGTGCTAACAGATGTGGACTGACTTGTCCACACCCTTACCTTTCTCCTTCCACCGAGCATCCCACAACTCGGCTATATAACAGGCACATCCGGTCGCTTGATCACCATGAACAACTCCAAAACCATTATCTATCAGGAACTTTAAAGTTAAAACATCATGGGGCAAGAGCTGCACGAAACTCAGCTAGGGCCGGTCGGCCCAAAAAAGCGTTGTATGGAGAGTCGACATCCAAAACAGCAAAAGACAGAATACACACTCTCCTACAGTCACCTTTTCCCAAATCTACAAGTAATTCAACGTAGCCAACAGCTTCAGTTGCAGCACCATTAAAGCCATGAATGCGAGCTTTTGATGGCTTCAAGTCTGTGGCTTCCATTCTCATCTGATCATAAGCTTTTTTGAAAATTATATTTATAGAACTTCCACATTCAACCAATATCCTTCTCACAAAAGCGAGGCCGATCATGGCTGAAATGACCATTGGATCGATCCTTGGAGCCTCCACCTTATCTACATCTCTGTTTCTAAACACGATATCATCTGCCATTGTACATTGCTATTTTGCCGGAGCTCCATCCTTCGTATTTGAAAAAGCATTCAAAATCCACATGCTTAATCGCGCTAGCATAGCGCTCCATCTCATGCCAACTTTTATCAGCTGGATGTGGTCCCCTGACTATTGTATTATTTACCATCTTCCACTGGTCCGAGCAGACTCCTCAGCTCTATGCGGTGCTTATCCTCGGTTGGGATCAGATGTCCCCTACCCACCATCCTGCGGGGTTTTTTTATAAACTATTGTAACTTCCTTTCTCGAATCAACTTTTCGATAATATGCTGGAGATCCTTGCATTCATTTGTGTTATGCCCATAGCATTCGTGAAACCTACAATATTTCCCGGTTTGTTTCCGCTTCTCCATTGATTCTTTTAGAGGCAGTTTCCTGTAGTGCATAGTATTGCAGATAGATAAGTAGATATTCTCTAGGGTTGTATTTGGTGGCATGTAAGTATTGTACATCGGAATCCTAGGATTTCCTCTTCCAGAATCCCTCTTTCGTTCTCGGCTCCTATCTCTACCTTTCTTTTGTTGATTCAGTTTGTTCTGGACATTCACTTGAACATTTCCAGAACTATTATCAGACTTCTTTACAACAATATTACTCTGTACTCCCTCTCTACTCAGTCCTGCAACATTCTTCTTCTTGGAGGATCTGGCTTACTCCTTCCTCATATATTGAGCCGCCTTTGCATAAAATCATTCCAACGTTGCGGGTGGCTTGCCAGCTAACCAATCGCCAAAATAAGATTCTAGATCAATCCCTCTTGTTACGGCCATCAATTTTGCATGGTCATTTGGATTACTGATTTCTGTAACCATTGTATGGAATCTCTCCAAATAATCTTCCAATGACTCTCCTGAAGCCTGGATCACACTAGACAGGGACACTACATTCTTGGAGCGAGTTGCGTGCATTTGAAATTGCTCCACAAACCTTGTTGCCAAATCATCAAATCTAGATATCGACCATGGGGGTAGCCTTGTAAACCACATCATTGCTATTCCAAAGAGAGTTATAGGAAAACATCTACACTTGGTTGCATCATCTACTCGTGTGGAATCCTTCAGCCATTCATATCTCATGATGTGCTGCCTGGGGTCGGTTTTTCCCTCGTAGGCAGACATCGACGGCATGTTGAACCTCTTTGGATACTCTGCATGTAGGACATTATCAGTGAACGGGGTATGGCTTTATGAGATTCTCCAGTCATTATTGGTCAAGCCTTGGCTTTCTCTCACTATCTGTTTGACTATAGCCGACATGTTCGGCGTTTGGATAGTTGGTGCCAAGCGGCGGTCGTGTTCCACCTCACGTGAATGGTCTAGTCGATGTCTATGGGCCGTTCAACGCATCCTTGGTTCAACATCTTCTTGATGTGTATCTCATACATTCACTTCATCATCATTCCGGGTAAGCATTTGGTCAACATTTAACCGAACTCCATCATCCAAATCGGTCGCAGCATCTCCATTTTGAATCCTAGCATGCATAGGTAAGTTCCTTTCTCTGGAGGAGGGATCAACACTGATCATTCCTGGCAAACCACGATGGTCTTCCTGTTGATGCCCCAAAGTTTCTACGTGATATCCGTCTGTTCTACGATGCCTATGTCTACGATACTCATCCGATGAACCAGAACTCTCCGATGCTGAGTAAGGGGTAGGGTGCCTCCTAGCTTTTCCTCGCTGTTGCCGACTGAGTTGGTTCATTAGGTTGATATTAGACTAAATCTACTGATTTAATTGTCGACAGCTATCCATTAGCTCTCTCATCAGATTATGGAATTATGCTCTTGTGATAGAATCAGTTAGATTCTGAATTTCAACTGGTTCACCATTCACATCCATTGGTTGACTGGTCGGGCCTCCTTGCCGGATACTAGCGTTCTCGTTTCCTTCCACGTTCTGAGAAGTAGATCTAGTGTTCCTCACCATTATTGATAGCTTTGCTTAGATTTTTGCAAATCTGAGTAGAACAAGCAAACTTCCTGTAAATAACTATGGATCTCCTTCAGGGGATATGTTCAATCCAGTAGCAACAAAGGGATCCTAATAGGCTGAGAATCAAGGTTTTTCAGTGAAAGTACCAAAATGTTTGCACCAAAAATGGTCACAAACACCCAAGAATAGTTTTTTATAGAGAAGTAAATGAAGAGAAGTAAAATTAAAATGAGTAAATGAATAAGTAAGCAATAAGAATAAGCAATAATCAAAGACACAAAGGTTTATAATGGTTCGACGTTGTGTGCCTACGTCCACTTTGAAGATTATGCTTTATTACTCTCTTATGAATCTGATTAGAATAGTAGAACAAAGCTAGCACTTGACTACAATGAAGTCTAGAGTAACAAGCAGCGTAAAGATTTAAAATGAACAAATAAGTCTGTATTTATAGGGTGGCATGGTGAGATATTTCGCTAAGATTTCAGTAGAGGGTTCTCCAAGTCCATAGGGCCCCACCATAACGATCGATAGTCGTAATTCGTTGTTGTGGAATGATCGGTATAAATCATACCGATCGTTATTTTTGCTTCTGATTGCCTGTGATCATTTTATGGGCGGTCCCACATGCCTCTAGACTTTGCTCCTAAAATATGAAGTCATTCTGAGTTGTAGTTTATGAGATATGGATCAATCTTTGTTATATTTGGATTGCTTGCTGAGTTCCACCGATCGTTAGGAACGGTCCATATTTCTTGAACCTGAGAGTTTTGATATGCGTTCATTTCTGTGGGATCTCCCCTTTCAATATATTGATGCCCTGAAAGTTTCAAGTGAATTGGCATTGTGGATTTTGAGATATCGATCGATCTTCGCTGATTTGAGATGTTTTATGGATCGTTCTCGATCGATCCATATAAATCCTTGCTTTATCCATAACTCGAAAATTTGAACTCTGATCGACTTGAGATTTGAAATGTAGCTTCATGGGTCTATGCCTGTCACTCCATACTGATTGCACATGATTAGGACTTGGTCTGGATATGTTCGACCATCGTCCATAGTATTATACAATTGATTCTCAAGGCTAGTAACCATCCATTTCTAGCTAAGCCGATGGTATAACGACCTTGCCAAAAGGCAGGATAATAATAGTGCTACAACTACAGAAATGCAATCTAGTTACTAGAATATGAAAATTATATCATGGTAATGGTTTTTACTCTTCTCTGCCATTTATTACAGATCCAAAAAAGTTTACAAAAGGTGCACAACTACACGTGAGTTGATATTATTATGTGATTATAATAGTTTCATGTATTTATATTTGAATTAAATATGTCAAAAAAAATTGAACTCAGTAGGCATTCTACTCTACCTTAAAGTTTTGATTCTAACTGCTTCCTCTTGCCCTTGCTAGCAGTCGTAAAATTCCCCCGAGAGGCACAATATTGTATTTAACATTCAGTGAGAACTTAAGTTCATACTTCGATCAAATGAATACTTTTCTTAGAAACTAACGCTTCAGCTAACATCTAAGACTGAAAATTCTACAACTGTTGTTGAACATTGTCTGCTGCAGCTACTGCTTAATACTAATGTGGAAGGCTGATTGATGGAAGCAAGTTAGAGGGTGATAAGGATCTGGAGTATAACAGAGGAAGAATAGAGGAATATAGAGGATAAAATTGAATTGAGAAGAAGAAGGAGATATTGTAAGAAATTTCAGAATTAACTTTCTCCCCATTTTCAGATCTGATTCTCGTACATAAATAGCAATACCACTAACAAACTTTTCCACATGGCATGCTAGGAGCCCCTACTGTAACAACTTTTTAGCATTAAAACAAAATAATAGAAAAAAAAGAAAATACACGTCTGACATTTGTAACAACTTGCAGCCTCTTACATTTCTTCTAGTCCAAGAATCTTTTAGGCAATTGTATCATTCTCCTGGGCCTTGTAATAGTGACTGAATTACCTTCATGTGCAGGTGGAATAGTAGCATGCATATTATCACTAGTGGTCGTAGCAACACCTACCCCTTCAAGATCGACCTTGTCCTCAAGGTCATGGCAATAAGGAGCTGGTGGAAGTGGTGATTGATGGTGGTTCTAGGTCGTGTTCTGGAATGTCATAGTCCGGGTTGATTTTAGGAAGGATCATCAAGATGTGGGTGGGTTTACAACGATGGCCGAAGTAGTATTTTGCATCGCAATTGAAACATAAACCCTGTTGTTTTCGTTCATGCATTTCTGATTGGGAGAGTTGTTTGATAGGAATACTGGGTTTGGAGGGTTGCATGGGAGGTGTTTGTGGAATTGTCTGAGAGGTATGCTGGTTGTCTGTTGGTTTCTGGAAGTGAGAATTGGTATATTCAGTGGATATTGGTTTGGGAAGGTCAGTGTACTTACGGTCGATGAGTTTAGCGCCTTCTATCGCATCGGAGATGGTGGTGGGTTTGAGGATGTGGAGTTCGTTTTGTATATGTGTTTTGAGGCCGGAAATGAAGCATTGGAGTATGGAGTCATTGGAAAGTGTAGTAAGACGGTTGCAAAGGTTTTCAAAGGTGGCTTGGTAATTGTCGATGGTGGTAAGTTGCTGGAGTTTGAACAAGGTGGCTTGTGGATTAAGAAATGTAGGTGGTCCGAAGCGCTTCTCGATCGCTTTTGTCAATGCCATCCAAGTAGAGATTTGATTGTTGCGATGCATCCATTGAAACCATGCGAGAGCTTGGCCGTGCATGTGGAAGCTTGCTAGATCAACTCATTGGTCTTCCGGTGTTGAATAGTAGGCGAAGAATCGGTCCACTTGAAATATCCAATCATGTGGGTTGGATTCATCGAATGTTGTTAGAGAACACTTAGGAGTTCGGGTGGGTGTTGGTGTTGCTAATAGCGGCGGTTGTCGGTTTGGAGGTGATGGCTGATATGTGGTTGATGTGTGGTGAGTTGGTGACGAAGTTTGTTGGTTGTCTAGCTTGCGGTTGATGTTGGTTATCTGTGTGGAGAGATCTTGAAGAGAAGTTTTGATGTCAATGTTGTCGGCTGTTAGAGTTTCGAGCATGGAGCTATGGTTGGTCTAGTTTTCTTGTATTGTGGTGATGGCTTCATTGTGTTGGTTGAGTTGCTGCAGCGCATCATCGAGTTTGGTCATGGTGATGGAGTATTGTTGGATATTTAGGAAGGAGAGGAGGGGAGATCAGAGGTGAAGTTTTAGGAGAGAGGGAGGAGAGGAGATCGGTGAAATCACCAAATGATAAGGATATGGAGTATAGTAGAGGAAGAACAAAGGAATATAGAGGAGAAAATTGAATTGAGAAGAAGAAGGAGATATTGTAAGAAATTTCAGAATTAACTTTCTCCCCATTTTCAGATCTGATTCTCGTACATAAATAGCAATACCACTAAAAAACTTTTCCACGTGGCATGCTAGGAGCCCCTACTGTAACAACTTTTTAGCATTAAAACAAAATAACAGAAAAAAAGAAAATACACGTCTGACATTTGTAAAAACTTGCAGCCTCTTACATTTCTTCTAGTCCAAGAATCTTTTAGGCAATTGTATCATTCTCCTGGGCCTTGTAGTAGTGACTGAATTACCTTCATGTGCAGGTGGAACAGTAGCATGCATATTATCACTAGTGGTCGTATTAGAGGGGTAAATTGGTCATTGCTAAATCATTTCTACATGCCAAAAGGAGAGAAAGCAGCTTGTATAGTTGTTGAATGAGGATATAACACTCATGGAGCAGAGCCATCATCAAACTTTATGAATATGCAAGTGAAGGTACTAAGTAGGTAATGTGAGCAAATGATTTTTACTCTAACTCCTTCATGTCAATAGTTGATTAAGTGATGTCCATGAATGTAATATGTGATAATGTAGTCTGTGTGTATTTCATATTTCATAATATACCTACTATTATGTTATACTATGTGCACTATTTCAAATTCGGAATATATTATTTTTCATTACTCTATGTATTGTCATATTATTCACCAGGTATGCACTACCAACAAATTTTCTTCTCCTACTAGCATAACTTTCAATATAAAATTCACTGACAACAGTAATACAAAAGAAACAGCCAACGCTTTATATATTTCCAATAATATTGAGCATAGTAATGACCAGTTAAATGTACACGTATTACAACATAATACCATCATTAGAAACTCCACAATCATACCTACATCATCTAATAACCATAAACCACTTTTATTTCAACTAATCAAATACTAGTGTTAGAAAAACAATAAACAATGTCAGTAATATAGTATTCATATTCCTGTAAACGATATAGAAAATAAAATTTAATTATTGACTAGTGACTATTCCAAAAATACCCTAGCCAATGCAGAAACAAATTTAAAACTATGCTGTTAATAATCAAAGAGAGACTCCACATGCTGCAGATTTGGAGTCCAGTGTAGATTCTGGATCGAGATTTGAATATTATGATGGAGAACAACGGCACGATAATGAAACAAAAAAAATTATGTAAGACTGATGTAGCACGATATCTGTACAAATCTGCATCCTAAATATTCAAATTCTCCCACTCGACGTTACTTGAAAACTGACAAATAGATAACATATAGTTACCTTTGTTCCTTTTGGAGAACAATGGTTACTTGTTAAGCTCGGGTAGTTTAACGACCCGTAATTGTATCACTTTGAATTGGAATATTTAGTTAATTTTAAATATTCAAATATTGGATTATTTTAAACAAATAATCATGTTTTGTATAATAAATAATAATGGTGAATGAATTTTTGAAATTTATTTACAAAAATAGATATATTGGATATTCGTTGGAAAATTGACAAAAATCGGTTTTCAATAAAATTAGTTTTTCTCAAAATAATTATTTTAAATGGTAAATAATTCATTCAATTTTTTATTTAATAATAATAAGTGATTTATAACGGTTTTATAAATATATATAAACTTGTTTTATAAAGATATATAAACTTCGTTCCATTCTGGCAGTTCAATGTCATATTTTTATAAATGAATTTTAATACTATTTAATATGGTTTTATGGCTTAAGTAATCTTGTTTTAATTATTTAAAGATGATAAGAAATTTATTTTTATGTTTTGTTTACTTAAATAAATAGTTTGATTAAAAACTGAAAATATGACTGGAATTCGGATTCCAAATTCACAACGGTTTGACGAGTAGAAGTTATGCAAAGTTGTAAGCTATATATGACTTACATACACATATATGCATGTACACACATACATGAACACACACACACATACACACACACACATATATATAAATAAACATATACATACATATATACATTTAGCAAATAAAAACAAAAAGGGTTTACTTTTAAAAAGCAAACCACACATCACTTACACAAGCACATGGAGGAGCACATGGAGGGTAGTGAGTTAGGCACATGGAAGGGAAGTGGTGTGTATAAGAGATATTTTGTAAAGTTTTCCTATAAATACACATATATACACCTCTTCATTTCTACATAAATCACTTCTTCATCTTCTTCTTCTTCACTTTTTTTCTCCCGTCCTTTTTAATGGCCTATGGCCGTAGAAGGGCAAGACCATGAGCCAAAGAGGGTGAAAGGGTGATGGACGTTAGCTAGGTGGTGATGGAGGATGGAGGCCGTGAGCATGAGGTGATGGCGGAAGGTGGCCATGAGCAAGATGAAGGAGCGTGGTCATGGCCGACCACACACAAGCCTAGGCCGAGCATACTAGGGTCCAAGAGCAAGTTCTAGAGGTCCTGGAGCAAAGAAAAGGGAAGGAAGTGCTACCGGAGTACCGTCGGATTTATTTCAAAGAGCTTCGAAAAAAGATTGGCGGAGTGAAAACCGATAATGAGTACTCAACATTTGTAATTATTAAATAACTATAATTATTTCTAATAGGATAATATGACCATTAAATATCCTTAATGATTTATATGAATGTTTGAAAATTGGTTGATTATATGGTTGATAACTTGGTTATGGTAAACATAACAAATAATGAGAAAATCATAATTATCCAAAATAGAAATGGTTAATTAATTAACCATAGTTAATTCATGGAAAAATAAATTCCTATTAATATGTGTGTGAGTTAGTAAGCCTCTTTATGGTTTTGCATATAAAAAAGGTTGAAAATGAATATTATAATATGGAATAAAGTGGAAAATGAGTTTTTATGTACTAAAAATAGTCTGAAATGATTTAAAATGGTTTATTATGGTAATTCAAACATTTTAACAAGTTTCAACAAAGTTTAACGAAGTTTGAAAAATTTAGCCAAATAGAGTTCGTCGAGTAGCGATAGTTCGTCATTTTCCGACTTGAAAAGTTAAACCAATGTGCATGATGCAATATAAGTCAAAATTCTTTGAAATAAGAACTTTCCGGACCCATGTAGGTATAGTTTTCAAACAAAAAAAGAAAATCTAGATTTCATTTAGTAGAGTTTGAAATATGTCCAAATCAAGTTTTCAAAAACATGCATTTTGGCAGTTCGAAAACCAAAGGGGTAAATTCTTCAAAATGATTATTTTTAAAATCTTTAAAAATATAAAATAAATAACATAAATATGATTAAATATTTTAGAAGATTTTTGAATAGAAATATTGGACATATATGAAGTGAAATATATATTTAGAGCTGAGAAGCTCTAAAAACACTATTCACAAAAGTTTTTACGATGGTTTTCAGTAACTTTTGCAAATCATGGTTTCAACTTAATTATTCTTCCTCAATCTTTTTAGTATCCTTTTTAAACGAATAATTATGTATTTTGAAGATGATTTGGAAGTTTTATAGTTATTTTAAAGGATTTTAAAATAAATGGTTAAAAGAAATTTATTTTAAACAATATTTAGAATAGTGTTAAGTAAATAAAAATCATCTCTAGAAGATCATATGAAGGATTTAGAGTTGATCAAATAACTTGACCACCTTATGGGCGATAGAGAGATAGTCTCTAGACTCGAGCTGGGACAACCAGTGTTTGGGTTCCGCTCTAGCTATCCGGACTGGCCCGACGAAAGTGATAGTTAATTTGATTTACTCGGACCGCATTTTCTTAAGTTAAAGAAAAGAGATTTGGAGTTTTTAAAAAGTTAAACAAGATTTTAAAATTTTATTTTGGTGGTATAAAGAATTCCCTAGTTAAACTCTGTATTAAATTCTGAGGAGGGAACTCGTACTTACTGTGTGAATTTTAAAATGTAGTTTCACCGTTATTTGACGAATTGCACTGGTTGAATACGAAAATTGGTATTGAGTATAATTAGTCTAATCTCTATGGATCATTTTCTACTCAATACTAATTGATTTGGGTTTACAGTAAATGATGTCTATAATCATTTTGGCCCATTTAAAAGTTATGATTTGAAAATAAGAAATCTTTGTTGAGATTTAAATAAATGATTTGGAAATGTTTTCCTAAGTAAAAAGTGAAATGATTTGGAATCATTCCAAGATAAAAGAAATTAAATCAACTAGAGAAATTGATAAATAAGGCCCAATGATTTCATATACTCTTAAAAGATAAAGGAATAGTTTAAAAGAATATATCTTTGAAAGATATCTGATTTGATAAAAAGATAAATTGATTGGATGTTGTTTAATAATCACCTACATACTTGACATCTTTTTATCGATGATTGGTTTAGAGAAACCGGGGTTGAATTTGGGTAATTCCTAACTGAAAACTACTTCGAACCAATATACGTGTTCGAAAGTGAAGACATATTGAAGACAATGATTTAAAGACAAAGATCTCCATGATGTAGGGCTGCTTGCCACTAACCTCTGGGTTAATCCCTATATCATATATATATGGTGGTAGTAGTGCCTTTATTGTGAAAATCTTCGATTTGCAAGGATACTCACTACTAATCCTAGGGGTGATTCCCCAAATAGGAAGTAGTAGGAGGAGTTTCTTCGGTTTGTCCTTCACATGAACAACTTGTATGGATGCATGTCTGACAGTTCATTTCTAAAACACGTACATTGATTACTATAAACGTACATATGTTTGGTGGTGTAGGAGGTAACCCCTCCTATACTTAACACCCTTCTCTGAGATGTACGAGCTCAGAGGTTGTGCTTCTATGGAAATCAATAGTGTGTTGTTAGAAATGACATTGTGACATTTTAAGTGGAATTAGCTTTGTGAAAAGCAAAGCGCGACTTTGTAGAAAGAAGAGCGTAGCTTCACGATTCTCACATCTTAGGAATTATAGGGGATACTATGTGGTCTGTAGGACATACATTTCAGGCTATCGGTTTTATTGATGATGGAGGAGTCCAGTAGTGTCTGGATCCTCAACGGTTTAAATGGGTGGGTATTGGAGGCTCGACTGAGAAAGAGTAAATCCATCGAAATATGCTGTTCCATAGTATTATAACAATGTAGTACAGAGGCTTGCTTGAGAAAAGTGAATAGTCACTGGGGACTAGGATTGTTATGCGTGGATTTCGCATTAGAGGAAATAGCCATTAGTTCCCTATCATATTGGAAATCCAATTCCTATACAAGCTTTATGGTTTTGGTTGTATTCCCAAAATAGCCGTAATTCTTTGCAAACATTTCATCTACCTCTTTGGTATCATATACGCTGTTTGACATTGTCCAGGTATTAGTACATTCTTTATATATTTATTTGAAAACTGTTTCAAACCAATGCCATTAATGGTAATATCAAATTTGTTTTGGTATAGAGTATCTTGGTTATTGTAAGGTAAAGACCCATCCGTGTTTATATGCGGCGTCATCTTACGAGATACCCTTCATTTCAAAGGTTTTGATTGGCATCAATCTAATCTATACACTGTCATATACATTCATAATTTGAGTTTTCTCACGTTGGTTTATCAAGCCTGATTCGGGTATTTTTAATACTCAGTTCAGATCTGAGTAGTTTTAGGTTTAGCTAAAGACGCTTGGAGTTTCCAAAGGAGAGCTGGAGATCTTCAAAAACGTATGGACATATTCTATTTTCCTCTGCATTTGTTTTGTTGTTTTTTATCATTTGTAAGGACAAAGGATTTGTAACTGTCCAGGTTAAATCTAGGTTAGACTCTGATATTGTATTCAAAATTTTCCACTGTAAAAGATTTTGTGGTTAATAATATATGATTATTCCATTCGTGTGAGATTCTGTTTTCTACTCTATTCCGTGTTATTTTCTTTTACCCTTGATCAATCTACCTTTCCGACACTTGAATTTGTGGCACGTGAATACCGAGGATTTATTAGTGTCGATTTTCAAGAGTCGAAATAGCGGGTTGTCACATTTTGTATCAGAGCTTAGGTTGAGCAAACACCTGAGCATGATAGGGGTAAAGTCTCATCAGAGATAGGGTTAGCAATACCCTAGGATGAGTAACTCAATGGAGATAGGGTAAGAGACACCCCAGAATAAGTTGAGATTTTATATATGAGCACGTATTTGTTAGTGACTATAAATTGTTTTCTGTTGATTTATTTGTTGAGTGGTTTATGGATTCTGGTCAATGCGCCTGATCACCGTTATCGATAGAGATTCCTAAACACTTAAACAAGGCAAATCGACACATTAATTTTGAATTTTTTTGGTAAATGAAATAATTTTACCTAAGATCATATTTTATATATAAAGAAATAACGTTGAAAATTGGTATAGATATTTATAGTGTATTAGTTTGTGATTAAGGGAATGATAATATTCAGCTATTATCATTTGTTGATTGAACGAACACCTTATGAATTAAGTTTCATGATTTGACTATAAAGTGTTTAATGATAACTTAAGATTAATGAATTTATATAAAATAATAAATGAGCATGTTCTATAAAAATGTATTTTACACCAGTAAAATGATTTTGTAAAAGATAGACATGGAACGTATGTTATATAAATTTTTGAGAATTTAAATTTTGATAATTTGGGAAAAGAATAGTTAAAATTTAAAAGTGATTAAAATGAAGTTAGTTAATATAAGATGATTTTATGAAAGGGATTTATAAAATGGGTTTTATAAACAAAGTAATCTCTAAAGGATTTTTAAAAAGAAATAACAACAGTATTATTTCAAATAAGAAATTTGAAAAGAAAGGAAGTCTCTTATAATAACTAGTTCGAGTAGCTCGAAAATAACTAAAAACGAGCAAGAGATATGTTCGGATGATAAACACTTCTCTTAAGTATTACCCTTCCGGTTAAGGGGATATGTGATACTATTGGTAGTACCCAGCTCCTTTGCATTATTTTGGAGTTACTCGATCTTTATAATTTTCCTTAAGTTAAAATGAATATATTATAATATGAGAAGTTTATTATAATTTTTGAAATAAACGATAATTTATCTTTTGAATTGAAATGGTTTCTTTAGAAAGAAGATAATTTATCAAATTAATGAATGGTTTTGAAAGTGGGTTTTCAGAAAATATTATGAAATGTTTATAGAAAAGAAATTGTTTACAAATAGATTTTGAAAACATATGTAAAAGAAATGTGTTATAATGTTTATTATAATGGAAAAGATATATCTTTTGAAATAAAATGTTTCCTATAAGAAAAAATATTTAGAAACAAATATTTTAAATGATTATATCTTTATAAAAATAAAAGATAAAAGTTTTATGAAATATCTCATGATTTTGTTTGAAAGGTTAATAAGCACGTATGATGTACGTAGATCGTTCCGTCACATGATCTGATCTAAGATTGGAGTACGGAACTTTGAGGTGTTCACACCAGTCCGAATAAGGATTTATTACTCAATTCTTGACGGCGAACATTGATGAGGGTTTGTGATTGGGTACTCGCATTTTCCATTATAGTTGAGAGCTATGTAAGGGAAACAAAGGTTTTTGATCGAGAAGCCTGATCAAAGTCCGCACTAGAGGATCAATGGATTGATACTAGTTTGGAAGTAAAGTGGTGTATTCAAATAGAGATCGAATTGGATATTGCATACGGATGATCTGTGTATATCATACGAGATTGAGTATAAAGAAAATATTTTGGGTAAACTCTTTTGGGTTTTGGGTTGTGGTGAAATTTCGAGGATGAAATTCTTTTAAGGGGGAAGAATGCAACGACCCATAATTTTATCACTTTGAATTGTAGTATTTAATTAATTTTAAATATTCAAATATATGATTATTTTAAACAAATAATCATGTTTTGTATAGTAAATAATAATGTGAACTAATTTCTGAAATTCGTTTACAAAATAGATATTTTGGATTTTCGTCAAAATAGTGACAAAAATTGGTTTTCGATAAAAATGAGTTTTTCTCGAAATAATTGTTTTAAATGATAAATAATTCATTCAAAAATGTGATTTATAATGGTTTTATAAATATATATAAACTTGTTTTATAAAGATATATAAACTTCGTCGCATTCTGGCAGTTCAATGTCGTATTTTTATAGTTGGATTTTAATACTATTTAATATGGTTTTATGGATTAAATAATCTTTTTTTAATTATTTAAAGATGATAAGAAAATTATTTTCAAGTTTTGTTTACTTAAATAAATAGTTTGATTAAAAACTGAAAATATGACCGGAATTCGGATTTTGAATTCACAACGGTTTGACGAGTAAAAGTCATGCAACGTTGTAAGCTATATATGAAACACACACATATATACATGTACACATATACATGAACACATCCACACACACACATATATATATATATAAACATATACATACATATATACATTTAGCAAATAAAAACAATATAAAGGTTTGCTTTTAAAAAGCAAACTACATATCACTTACACAAGCACATGGGGGAGCGCAAAGAGGAGCACATTGAGGGGTGTGGGTTAGGCACATGGAAGGGGAGTGGTGTGTGTAAGAGATATTTTGTAAAGTTTTCCTATAAATACACATACATACCTCTTCATTTCTACACAAATCACTTCTTCATCTTCTTCTTCACTTTCTTTCTCCTCTCCTCTTTAATGGCCTACAGTCGAGATCTTAGTGGGGGTAGAAGGGCAAGGCCGTGAGCTAAGGAGGAGGAAGGGTATTGAATGTGAGCTAGGTGGTGATGGAGGATGGAGGTTGTGAGCATGAGGTGATGGGGGAAGGTGGCTGTGAGCAAGATGAAGGATGGTGGTTATGGCTGAGCACACACAAGCGTAGGTCGAGCAAACTAGGGTCCAAGCGCAAGTTCCAGAGGTCCCGGAGCAAAGAAAAGGGAAGGAAATGCTGCCGGAGTACCATTGAATTTATTTCAAGGAGCTTCGAAAAAAGATTGGTGGAGTGGAAACCGACAGTGAGTACTCAACATTCGTAATTATTAAGTAACATCTATAATTATTTTTAGTATGATAACATGACCATTAAATATCTTGGATGATTTATATGGATGTTTGAAAATTGGTTGATTATATGTTTGATGACTTGGTTGTGATAAATATAACAAATAATGAGAAAATCATAATTATCCAAAATATAAATGGTTAATTAATTAACCATAGTTAATTCATGAAAAAATAAATCCCTTATTAATATGCTTATATGAGTTAGTAAGTCTCTTTATGTGTAACGAACCGCCTTTCTTACTCCGAAAGACAAGTCATTAAGGGTATAAGGAAAAAAAAAGATAAGAAGAAACTTCACAACCACAGAATCTCATAGCGAAATGAAACAACATATATTAATCAACATAAGATTTTATAGAGATATTGCTATAATAGTACATCAGAGTCATTATAATACAAGTTCCAAACCGGGGTAGTTATAACTACCTGTCTTTACACCACTAATACAAAATGCATACATATATACACATCGGAATAAGATACTAGTTAGCTAACGTTGAAGCCGCCTGCTCCAGCTCCTCCAAAATGCAATCGTGAGAAACCTAGATCACTTGGCTACTCATAAAAATTTGAGTACCCAAGAGTTTTGGGGAAGAAATAAAACTCTGGGTCAGACATGGGTCTAGTGTGAGTAAACTCAAACAACTGAATTATTACCTTTAAAACACTTTTAAAATCAAGGGTATCTCGTAGGACCACACTGCACATAAACATGGATGGGTTTTTACCTTACGACAACCAAAACGCATTATATGGAAATCTAGTGATATTATCATAATGTCTAGGGTTTTTAAGTAAAATAGAACATAGCTGAAATGCTTGCATCTCACATTTCAACATATTTGTGTGCAATGAAAAACGTACGGCACTTATTAGAGAATGGATTCCATACAATGACTGGGCTACTAGGGTACCTCCCATCACGGTGCATCTCTAGATAAAATAACACCGAGGACCCCACCTGGATCCCTTGCAAACACAAGACCGGCCTACCCCTTGCTGGATAGTACCAAATAAGATCACTCCTCGGTTGGAATCAACAATCGTACTGAAGCATACATGAAATGATAATGGGGAATCTAGGTAGGGATAACCTTACCCTAATGGGAGCAACCCACTTAGCCTTGCTGCATCTCCCATGTTTTAGTCATTCTCGGTTGATGAGGCCTGAGGCTACGTTTACCTATGTTATAGGATTGCCACTTGGAATGCTAACATTGCCTTCCATGTGTTGACGCAATATCGGCACTCATCCATACAAGTCGTTCAGGAGATGAACGAACCAAAGGCACTTTATAGTCTTCATCTTGGACCTTGCCTTTACTATTTCCAATTCGAACGTTTACGTTAGTTCGAAGTGGTTTTCGTATTAATATCCAGTCCTGGTCTCTCCAAACCAATGCTCGATAATTTTAAAGGGTCAAGTTGTTTATAGTGGGCTATCCCACTATCAGGGTGTAAAGATTTACATATGAACATATGTTCCATATGCTTAGATTGTCATGATCCGCTCATCGAAATCAATCCCTTGTATTCATCACGTTCCCGACGTGCAGTATTTGTGATAAATACAAGCCAACTTACCTTCAATAAAACGTGTCACCGTTTTATTACAACTACTTTAATTCATTTGGCTACTTAATAGCATGGACAAGAGATCCTTGGTTTTCAAAACAATTCATTGAGAGAAGAAGGTTAATTTAAAATAAAGAACTATTAGAGTTTAAAATAATTAAAAAAATAAATAAATCATCATTAAATCACAAATTAAAGCTTAATTTATCCTTAGTTAATTATACTTAAATCAGAATTTAAAACTTTCATTATCTTAGTTAAGTCTTAATTAATTACTAATAATTACCCTTTATTAATCAAAAATTAATTAAATAATTAAGATCTAGTTGAATAATAATTAAATCCTAATTAGTTAAAAATAAATAAATAATTAGATTTTATTTAATAACCATTTATTATAAATTAAACCCTAATTAATAAGTAATTAAGTAAATAAATAACTCTTAATTAAATAATAATTAATTAAATAATTAAATACCAATCAAATAATTAATTTAAAAATAATTAACTTGAGTGAAAAAAATTAATTAAAATAATTACCCCTTAACTTAATTAATCATTAATTAAAACTTCTTAATTAACTACAAATGATTAACTTAATTAATTGATTCTTAAACCCTAATTACTTAACTTAATTAATTGACATTTATTTTTAATAAATAAATAAATTATTTAACTCATAAATTAAAACTTAATTAAGTTTTATAATATCTAATTAAGTTTGAAATGGTTTTCAAAATAATTTTAAAAGAAAAACTTAAAAAAAGCTTGAAAATCGTATATTTCCGAGCTACATCCATAGCAACAATCGCTGTAGATGTCATAATTTATAATTTCTTTTCTAAGTTACCATATAAAATTTAAACATCCACTCTTGTTTATTTAAAAAAAACATAAAGGAAGAAAGTTTAAAATTTTGACAAATTTAGAATTAAAAATAAACAAAACCTTTACTAGGCTAAACAAGTAAAACGGTTTAATTTTCAAAGAGGATATCAAGTCCTTTTTAATATGTCGCAACTCTAACTTCCAAACCATTCATGACATATCCATGTTTATACAAACATAAGCATACCATTCCATACGTAAACAAAACCATAACTTATATAACAAACATCACATTTTTCTACCACATGCATCACTAAAACAATCATTTCAAGTCCAAAACTCAAACACAAGCTATCACATACGCATACACCCAAACCATGTCATATCCAAACATCAATATCATGCACAAATAACCACATAACCATCAAGGTAAGATATTTCCAAAAGTTAGGAGTTTTACTCTTTGAATTCAATGAAATCTTTTCAATCTTTTTGCAAAATGACTTAGGATTTTTGAATTTTTTTGAAAAAGACTAAATCTTGCTTGAAACTTTGGAAATGTGCTATGTGCTTCGGCCATAAGCACTAAAGCGTACGACCTTGGCTAATTTGGGTGGAGATGGCTTGATCTTGAAAGAGGAAGTGAAGAAGAGGATGTAGAAGTGTTTTTAAACAAGTTGCTTAAGGAATTTAAGTGGAAATATATGGTTTTATAAACTTTGAAATGGGGTAGGAAGCCATGGAAATTTTGCTTAAGAGCTTTAGGAATTTTGAAATGGAAAAAGAGAATGAGAAAGTGAAAAAGAAATTGAAAAAAAATTAGTTTTATATAAAGTGCATATGTGAAATTACGAAAACGACCTTGTACTTTACCCCCCTCACATGTTGCCACCTCACCCCTCTTGGCTCCCTCCCTTTGCTCATGTTTTCCCCTTGTCCCCATTCCACTTTTCCAAGCCAACATGCCTTAGTACTTGTTTTGTACTATGTCTAAAGTAGCATCTTTATACTTTATATTATATAGTATATATACTTATTAAAATAAAATGCCTAACTTATTTATAAATACATGCATATTTAAGCGTACTTACATGTACACATACATTCAAACATGTCTAAGGTGATTTATAAATGTGTGCATGTGTACACAAAAGTGTTACAACATTTTTGATAAACTAGTCGATGAAAAATCAAAAGTTCGGAAAACGACTTCCAGTTACATTTTCAGTCTTTCTTCGAACTAATTATTTTTGTAAACAAAATTTGAAAATGATTTCACTATCATTATTATTATTTAAAAGGAGTTTATTTTAGTTATAAAATCCATCAATTAGTTATTAGAATTATATTTAAATATCCATACTTAAAGTGATCGAATTTTGGGTTGTTACACTCTTCCCCTCTTAAAGGAATTTCATACTCGAAAATAGCACATAAGAAGATAACCCAATTACTTGTAAAGCTATATGTTCATATCATAAGACACATACAATAGACATACACTAAACGTCCATAGAAAATAATGCTTAAACTATACATACAAACAAACAACTAGCTATCCTAATACTAACTCAGGATAGGCCTCCTTCATATGGTCTACCGTCTCCCACGTGAGGATCCTCACTCCACTGAATTTTAACCAACTACACTAGCTTATTGTGCAACCACTTCTCATCCTATTTACAATATAGACTAGATGTCTAACCACTGTTAAGTCTGGCTCCACTTCCAGATCCTCCTGCTCAGACGACTCTACAATCAAGGTCGGATCATGCACAAAATTGCTTAAATGTGACACATGGAATACATTATGAACACTTGCCAATCTCTCCGGCAACTCAACCATATAAGCAAGAGACCCAATCCTTTCAAGAATACAGAAAGGTCCAATATACCTTGGAGCTAACTTCCCAGCTTTCCTAAATCTAACAGCTCCTCTAATTGGCAAAATATTAACAAACACAAGGTCTCCAACATCAAATTCCAAATCTCTTCGCCTCCTATCAGCATAACTCTTCTGGCGATCTAGGGCTTCCTTCATCCTTTTCTTAATCACTGCAACTTTCCCTGTTGCCTCTCGAATCATATCTGGCCCAAGCAATAGGCAATCTCCAGACTCTACCCAATAGGTTGGTGATTTGCATGGCCTTCCATAGAGAGCATCATAAGGTGCCATACCGATGCTTGCTTGGAAGCTGTTGTTATAGGAGAATTCCACTAGATGTAGATGATATTCCCATGACCCTCCAAAATCCAAGATGCAGGCCCTCAACATATCCTCCAAGATGCGGGTAACCTATTAGTTTGTCCATCGGTTTGAGGGTGGTAGGCAGTGCTCAGACTTAGCTATGTTCCCAATGCAACTTGCAAGGCCTCCCAGAACTGACTTGTAAAGATAGGATCTCGATCGATTACTATACTCATTGGGACTCCATGTAGCCGAACTATCTCCCTCATATAAATCCCTACTAATGAGGCTGCAGTTCTAGTTGGCTTGACCGGAATAAAATGAGCACTCTTAGTTAATCGTTCCATAATAACCCGTACTCCTTCATTTCCTTTTCTGGTTCTGGGTAAACCATCGATGAAATCCATTGATATCATTTCCCATTTCCAATTAGGTATTTCCAAGGGTTGAAGTAATCCGGTAGTTTTCTAATGATCCCCTTTGATCTGTTGACAGCTCGCACGCCTGCTTACAAAGATAGAGATATCCTTCTTCATTCCTGGCCACCAGAATACTCTTTTCATATCCTTGTACATCTTATGAACTCTGAGATGTATACTTAACTTAGATTTGTGGTACTTTAACAAAACTTTTTGTCTCAGTCCATCCACATCTGGAATGCATAATCGTCTATTCATCCTTAAGGCGCCTCGACGATCTATCTCCAAATCCGAACATCGACCCTTCTTGACTCCTTGAATTAATTCTTCTAGAATTTTATCCTTCCTTTGATTGCTCACAATCCTTTCCTAAAGAGTCGGGGTAACCTTTAAAACAGCCAAGACTGCATTCCTGCTTAAAGTGTCCACTACCACATTAGCCTTCCCTAGCGTATAGAGAATATCCAAGTTGTAGGATGACAGAAACTCTAACCACCACTGTTGTCTCAGGTTCATATCCTTCTAAGTGAAAAGATACTTCTGGGATTTATGATCCTTGAAGAGCTCGAATTTTTCACCTAATTAAAGAAAGAAATTTACTCCTAGAATCTCTAAAGATCAGAAAGAAAATATTATCCGGGTTTTTAACCCAGTAGGATCCAAGGGAAGTCGGAACAACTTGGTTGAGTCAGAATAGCCGAGAAGTCAACCAAAAGAACTAGAGTAACAAGCCAAAGGAAGCCAGGAAAAAAGAACGAGAAAATCCACTAAGGACATGGATCGCTAGCGATCTATGGCCCATGGATCGATAGCGATCCATTGAATTAGCGTAGGAGTCAACCGATTCTCTTGCATCATGATCCAACACATATTCTAGAAGCAGTGGCTGAGTTTGACGAGATTTCGAGTTG
Organism: Allium fistulosum; assembly: GCA_030737815.1. Classification (NCBI taxonomy): domain Eukaryota; kingdom Viridiplantae; phylum Streptophyta; class Magnoliopsida; order Asparagales; family Amaryllidaceae; genus Allium; species Allium fistulosum. Next base: position 907,784,129 of record CM060908.1, read on the forward strand.
GTTAAATCAAGAGACAAGCATCCGTCTAACCTAATTAGTAGCTAAATACAATTAGCAAGTAAACCATCATCAAAATAAGGCGATGTGTAACAAGACTACATGAACAACATCAACATAAGACAACGAAGGCACTCCAAACACCAATGTCCAAAAATAGGCTAAGTGTATGGATCGCTAGTGATCCTTACACTATGGATCGCCAGCGATCCATACATCCTCATAAGGTCGCTGCGATTCAAACAAAACAAAGAAGAGAGTAAATACTAAGGGGTTGGCTCGCGTTCAAGCATAAACTATGGATCGCTAGCGATCCATGGTTTTGGCTCGGGTCGTGAGGCATACTCCAATGCTCCTTTCTGTAATCATACGTAAGTTGTTGGCGAACAGGCGTGGTCCAGTAACTCTCCAACCTTTATAAATACTCTCCCACATGCAACATAAACTGGTGCCCTCCGGGCTGGCCGCAAGGCAACCAACTTTGAACCTGAACCGCAAGGCAACCAACTTTGAACCAGAACCAAGGAGTGAAAACCTCACGAGAGGATATAGCCATGGACCTCTCTGACTTAGAAGATGGAGAACAATTCAATGATGATAAGTTGGAAGAGAATGTCAATGCGTTCGATAATGCTGGAAATGTCAAAACTGCCACAATTAGAAAAACTGTAAGCCAATGGGATTCCGAGGGAGTGGTTCTCCCAAAGACTGGAGAGCCTAGGCTTCGGCCCACTCGCCAAGACCGTTTGCAAAGCCAAACACTTGGTGCAGTGATTGACAGCCGTCCCCAGGACCACCGGACATCAGAGGCATTTATCCCAGAGATGGTTAAGCGATTGATGGACGAGAATAAAAATAGAAGAGATGATAAATGGGGATCCGCACCAAGTCAGACTCCCTTTACTGATGAGATCTTGAATGAGCGATATCCGAAAAAGTTCATGATGCCGGCTATTCCATCCTATGATGGGACGAAGGACCCAAAATCCCATTTGTACAAGTATAGTTAGTACATGGACGGAGCAAATGCTTCAGAGGCTGTTCGGTGTAGATGTTTTCCCATTTTCCTAGAAGGAATCGCTTCCATGTGGTTCACTAGGCTTCCACTGAAATCCGTCTCTACTTTCGACCAACTAGCCATAAGATTCCTCGATCAGTTCAGGCTCCATACCGCGCAACCTAAAGATGTGATGTCCCTGTCCGGACTATTCCAGGGACAAAACGAATCGCTGAAGTTTTTCATGAACCAGTTCAATACCGCAGTGACAGAGGTTAGCAATCCAAATGAGGACATGATTTTCATGGATTTGGTCTGAGCCATTCATCCCGAAACTGAGTTCGAAAAGTGGATCAAGATGAAGCAACCCACTACAATGAAGGATTTCAATCGCAAAGCAAGTAATTACTTGAGATTGGAGGAGGCACAGAAGCTAGAAAGGCAGTCTACTGGAATGCAACCAATGAACATCGGGCAGAGTGACGTGGTAATGAATCAGAATACAAACACTTTGGGAACTGCTGAAGGAATCACAGGGAAAGATGGAAATTAGAAAAGGAAGAATCGAATTCCAATAAGAAAAATGGAAACAATAAACGCCTTAAAGGCTTCAGGCCTGAAGATTACACCCCTCTTAACAACACTCTAGAAAACATTTATCTCACAACACAAAGGACTAAGGAATATAGAAAACCCCCTAAAAAGGAAGTAACCAAACAACAGAAGCACTCACAGAAGTTCTGTCCTTCCACGAGACGCACGGTCACAACACAAACGAATGCTGCCACCTAAAGAATTTGATTAAAGAGATGATTCAGGAGAATAAGCTTTAGCAATACGTGAGAAAACCATAGAATCCTGACCAGCCCGCGGCTCCTCAAGCCCCTAGGAATCAAAGAAACCAGGCTGGAACCAGTGAAGAGGGATCAAAGCGAACTGACCAAAGACTCATTATTGGAACGATATCTGGAGGCCCACATCCAGCACAAAGAAGTTGGGTAGAGATGGAGCGGTATGCAATTTCATTAAAGCATGCACCGAAGGAATCATGTCTCACAATAGAAGGGCTCCAACTAAGTAGTAGAAAACTTTGAATGATGATATAGTATTCAGAAACTGAGATACTAAAGGGATCAAAGCTTCAACTCTCGATCCGATGGTGGTGACAGTAGGAATCGAACCCGTTGTGGTCCGACGAGTATTGGTCGGTAGCGACAGTTCTATCAATATACTTTTCAAACGTACCTTTGACTAAATGAAGATCGGCATGAAAAGCGTGTCTATATGCCAAACAAAAATTCAAGGGTTTACTGGCGAACCCAAATAACCCGTAGGGACAATTGACTTGGCAGTGGAGCTTGGAGAGGGTGATCGAAGAGTTACCCTCGTTCAAACCTTTGTAATTGTAGACGAAACTTCTGCGTATAACACCTTCTTGGGACGACCCGCCTTAGCTGATTTTAGAGTTGCTCTGGCCCAATTGTGCCTTACCATGAAGTTCCCAACAGCAAACAGAATCGGGGTGGTCAAAGGAAATCAATGCGCCGCCAGAGAATGTTACATTGCAGAGTTACGCGAATCTAGAAGAAGGGATAAGGGAAAAGATGTGGGGAGAACTCTCCACATTCGTGAACCTTCTGAATAGCAACTATAGAGCTTCCCCTGGCTCGAGGACCATAGCTGATTCGACAAGGCTTTGGACCCTAGAAAGAAGAGTTCGGGGGAGGATCGGGCAGCACTAGCAGAATTGACGGTGTTTGTCCCAGTCGATATGGACGACCCAACAAGAGTCTTGAAAATTGGATCGCGCCTTTGAAACAAGATGCGGTCGGAACTTACTAAATTTCTTCGCACCAACTTGGATGTGTTCGCATGGACGCATTCCAATATGTATGGAGTGTCAACAAAAATCGCATGCCACATGCTCAACATTAACCCCAAGTTCATGCCAGTAAAGCAAAAGAGGCACAACCTGGGTCCTGAACGGTCCAAGGCGTTAAGAGAAGAGGTGGACAAGTTAATGGCCAACGGCTTTATCCGTGATGCAACTTATCCTGAATGGGTATCTAACTCGGTCTTAGTCAAAAAGTCCAATGGGAAGTGGCGAACCTGTATCGACTACTCAGACTTAAACAAAGTTTGCCCGAAAGACAGCTTCCCTCTACCTAGAATAGACCAGCTTGTGGACGAAATAGTGGGACATAAACTGCTATCATTCATGGACGCATACTCTAGGTACAACCAAATCCCGATGCACGAACCTGATCAAGAAAACACCAGCTTCATCTTCGATCCGGGACTGTACTGCTATAGGGTAATGCCATTCGGTTTAAATAATACTAGGGTAACTTATCAAAGGTTGGTAAATACTATGTTCAAGTGCCAAATTGTGAAACCATGGAGATTTACGTGGACGACATGCTGGTCAAATCGCGAGTAGATGTCAATCACCTGGATAATCTTGCTGAAATGTTTGAAATACTCCGGAAGTATGGAATGAAACTCAATCCACTTAAATGTCACTTCGGAGTAGCCTCTTGAAATTTCTTCGGATTCATAGTAAGTTCCAAGGGCATTGAAGAAAATCCAGAGCAAATAATGGCCCTACAAGAAGTCCAATCTCCGAGGAACAAGAAAGAATTGCAAAGCTTGAATGGGAAGGTCACAGCTTTAAGATGATTTATCTCGAAAGCCACCGACAAGTGCATACCGTTCTTTGATGTGTTAAAGAAAGGAAAGAAAAACTTCGAATGGAGTGTGGCATGTTAAACTGCATTTGAAGAATTGCTGTGACACATGGAAGCCCCGCCAATCCTGTCAAAGCCAGTGGACAGAGAGGACCTATTCATTTACCTAGCAATCTTACCTCATGGGTCAAGCGCTGCCCTTGTGCATGAAGAAGCGAAAATCCAACGACCCGTTTCTACATTAGCAAGCGGTTTACTGGAGCCGAGAAAAATTACCCAAAGCTGGAAAAGCTAGCGTATTACCTCCAGATCGCGTCTAGGAAGCTACGACCGTACTTCCAAGCACATCCAATCAAAGTACTGACTGATCAGCCTTTGAAACAAGTACTATACCGACTTGAAACTTCCGGACGACTTCTCAAGTGGAACATCGAACTGAGCCAATATGATATTACTTACCATCTAAGAAATGCTATCAATGGGCAAGCGATGGCAGATTTCATCGCCGAGTTTACCATATGGGATGACAAAGAAGAAACACTATCGGAAGTGGAGACGCAATGGAAACTCTTTGTGGATGGCGTATCTAACAACCTCTGTTCGGGAGCGGGGGTGTGCTTCAAACCCCCGAAGGACGAGCCATTTGCTACGCCCTACGCTTGGAATTTCCCACAATAAATAACGAAGCAGAATATGAAGCATTAATAGTAGGACTGAAAGTTGTGAAAGAACTCAGAATAAAGTCCATCCACATCTAAAACGACTCTCAGCTAGTCGTTTGCCATATAAAAGGCGAATACAAAACTCGAGGGGAGGATCCTGCCCCGTATCTGTCTAAAGTACAAGAGTTGCCGAGCGACATCGAACATTATACCGTAACTCATATTCCGCGGGAGCAAAACACCAAAGCTGACTACTTAGCTAAATTGGAAAGCTCTGGAGAAGCTCAATCATTGGGACTAGTCCCGGTTGAGACTCTGGCTACCCCGAGCATAGATGAAATGGACGTCGACTGGATTCTCGAGACCACCGCCGAACTGGAAACATGGATGATGCCAATCAGGAACTACTTGCTTACAAGGACCCTTCCAACCGACCGGAATCAACGAAAAAAGCTTCTCCGGAAAGCGCCTTGATTCGTAATACAGGATGGGATACTTTACCGAAGAGGATTCACAACCCCCCCTTCTTAGATGTGTGACCGATGATGAAGCTTGACAGATCTTGAAGGAAGTGCACGAAGGTGAATGCGGAGACCATACTGGGGGGCAAACCCTTGCAAAGAAAGTCCTTCAGTACAGATATTTCTGGCCGACAATAAACTGCGGTGCAGTAGACTACGCCAGACGATGTGATCGTTGCCAAAGATTTGGCAAAATTAAAAGAACCCCTTTAACAGAATTGACACAGATGGTCAGCCCATGGCCATTTGCAATATGGGGAATCGACTTGATTGGTGTATTGCCAATAGCTAAAAGAGGGGCCAAATACGCTATAGTTGTTGTTGACTATATCACGAAATGGGCCGAAGCGGAACCGCTGGCCATCATTACTACAAAGAAAGTCATTAACTTTGTTACTAAAAACATTATTTGCAGGTTTGGTGTGCCACAAAAAATCATCAATGATAATGGGACCCAATTCGAAAGCGCTGAGTTCAAAGACTTCTGCATCGCTTTCGAATTGAGAAGAGCATCTCCGCAGTTGCTCATCCGCAAGCAAACGGGCAAGTGGAAGCAATAAACAAGATCATCAAGTCCACTATCAAAAAGCGACTAACTAAAGCAAAAGGAAACTGGGTTGATGAACTTCCACTCACACTATGGGCTTATAGGACAACTCACGAAGCAGCAACTGGATACACTCCATTTGGTTTGGCATATGGCTCAAAAGAAATGATTCCCGTCGAACTAGAAGTCCCTCTCATCGAAGGCAAAACTTTAATCAGAAGCAAAACGAGCAGCTCCTACTCGAATCACTAGATATGATTGACGAAAGGAGGGAAGAAATCGAGTTGAGGACCGTTGCCTACCAAAAAAAGGGTCGCGCGATACTTCAACTCCAAGGTTCACAACCAAACCTTCGTAGTGGGAGACCTCGTCCTCAAACGAATCTATCCTGTGCCGAGAGCCTTCGAACCAAACTGGAAGGGCCGTATGTGATCAATCAAAAGCTAAGGGACAGAACTTTCAAATTGATAACCATCGACGGAATCCAAATTCCCAGAGCATGGAACAACGAATCATTGCGCCACCACTTCACCTGAAAACTACCTTATGCACTTTCTATTTTTCAGCAAATAAGCCATTTCGGGATGCTGGGGGCATTGTAAATTGGCAAAAACTTGCCCAACTTTTCTTAATAAAATGAATTCGCTTTTTGAACCAACAAAATTGTGTTCATAATAGTAACCTGCTAAGTCGACGGGGTCAAATCGACTCAAAATCATTCAATCGCTACTTGAGAAAGTGGAATCACGCCCAAGCACGCTCCACTTACCCGCCGGGTCGACGGAAGCAAATCGACTCAAACCGTTGGATCGGCGGAACCCGATCCCCGCCTTATAAGAAACGGTGTTTGTAACATCCCCTATCTAGAGGACTAAAACTAAGCGCTACAGGAACTGCAGTCATTTATAGTATTAGCATTTGGCGACTAAATACGGCTATGTTAATGGTATTTATAATATCAGAAGCACTTGAATATGAAACAAAACACAGATTTCGAACAACTTTTACTTCATCACATTTAAAACAGAAGTTCCATATTCAACTTACATAATCCTAAATACGTTCGCAGGCACAAATAAAATATAATTATTACAAATTATGCCAAGAGCGGCATATGAAGATACCCCTTGGATGATTAGAGTCATATGGTCATAATAGACCTAATATAAACACAGTGAAAATTCATTAAAACATAAAACAAGAACTGCAATTCCTAGATAGCTATCCGTTTGCCTTATGCTTGCCTCCGGTAGCCTTATTCGTCATCCTACTAAACCTGAAAAGACCTTAACGCCTCAGCCTACTCAAATTAATTTTGAGCACTCGAGAGTTTAAGGGGAAAAAATAAACTTCGAGTCAGACATAAAGCCAGGTATGAATAATAATATACATCCCGGTTTAGTATGTTAAGTGAGACCACGCCGCTTAGCGGAACAGGTTTCCCCTCACTAACATCCTTTTAAAACATATCTTTGCAAAACCTTTTCCCTGCAATCACAACTGATTAAACACTATAAAACATCATTATGTAAACATACATAAATATCAGGTAATAATGAACTATCTGTTCAAGCACACAAGTTTTGTTTGGATAACTTTTAACCTTTGGCTGACTCAGGCCTACTAGACAATATAATCAAAATTAATCTAACACCTGTTAGCTATTCTTCTTCTGGATTGTCTATCCTTAACTATCTGTTAAATACTTCACTTCTGGACAATCTGTCCCTAACTTACTAATCTCCCAGGTCTTCCTGACCCTAATGGTTTTTCGGGCTCACTAATAACCTATCCGTATACAAACATATATTCATTTTGGCGTGTAATCATAATTTTAGTCTACATGTGATAAAGCCCTACACACTGGAATTTTGGACAACAATTAGCTGGGGCTAATAGCTAATGTATAGGGAGCGACCCTATACTACTCCCATATGGTATTCTAATATCTGATTTATTTTCGCTTAAGGATTCCCTCCCATAATTTGCCTTGAAAACATTTTCAAAATGATTTAAAACCTTTTAATCAACTTATACAAGGAAAAATATATAATCTTTATGCTTTACTTAAAATCATATTACCATGTTATATATGTATCTTCTTTGCTCAAACCTTAGTTGATGAAAACATTTAAACATTTGAAAGTTCTCCTTTCTAAATCTTTAAAAGTTCCTCTTTCCAAAACCAAGTGAAAACCTTTTAATTATCTAGGCTAATATGCCAAAACCTTACCTTTCGAAACCATTCATCAAACCTTTCGAAACCATTGAAAAACAAACCTTTCGAAAGCAATAAAATTTGGACATCCTTTTTTAAAAATCACTTTAAAACATTGCCTTAGAAAAACCTTGGAAAACCTTCTATCTCAAACCTTTCGAAACCATTGAACTAAAACCTTTCAAAATCATTGAACCCTAATCTTTCGAAACCATTCTAATCCAAACCTTTCGAAAGCATTGAACTAAAACCTTTCGAAATCATTTAGTAAACAAACCTTTCGAAGACATTAAAACTTTTAAAACATAAACCTTTCGAAGACTTATAGGGTTCAATTTAAAACAAGTGGAAAATCCTCCTTTAAAACCATTCGACTTCATTGGAAGCAACCTTTCGACTTTGTCGAAAGCTCTGCTTCGAAAGCTTTTAATCTTAACTTTTAAACAGTAGGGTTCAGCCTTTAAAACAACTCCTTCTAAAGCTTGGGTTATACTTTACTTAGAAAAAAGAAGATAAATCAACTAAGTCGAAAGCTTTCTTTCGAAAGCATGGAGAAGCGGCTGATTTTAAAACAAGCAAACCTTTCGACTTTGTCGGAAGGTTCAAACAAAACAAAGTGGAAGTAACCTTTCGATTTTGTCGAAAGGTTTAAAAACCTTTATTTTAAACATTTGACTTGGTCAAAAGAAACCAAGTCGAAAGCTCTTATTCGAAAGCAAAGCAGGTGAAAGCTTTTGGTTTATAAAACAAACATACCCCAACCTCTTTGGCCATCAACCTTTCGACTAAGAACCCTTCGACCTTGACCAATTCATTACATACCAAGTAACTTGATACCATATGCATGGGTTTGACCTTGTCGAAAGCTATGAACCTCTCGACCTTGTTGAAAGGTCTGGGTCGGAAGGTTTGATGCCGTAAAAGGCTAAAATATGCTAAAAGTATGATTTCTTTGTTTTGAACTTAAAAGGATAACTTTTCAACTAACCTGCCTTTGTTTGTCAAATTCTCATTGGTTAACAAATATTTTTCAGAAACATGCTGCCACTATTTTCAGAATTAAATAATCATTTTATTTTATAAAATGCCCCTTCTCCTTAATTAAATATATAAAACATTTTAGTCCATACCTTAAATAATTTTATATATTCATCAAAACACTTAGGAAATATCTAGAAAAATTCTAGAAAATCTATTTTAATATGTTTTCCAACATATAAAAATTTCAAACCCAAATAATTATTTATTTATCCGTAAATAATTTATAACCCAATAAATTATTTTCTTCACTAGAAAATTTATTTAAAATCCACCTTAATTCATAAAATTATGAAAATTGAAACCCATTTCTAAAATATCATTTCTGACCTATATTTAAATTTTCAATGCATTTAGATGTTATTTAATAGGGTTTTCATATCAAACATATCATAGAAACTAACATGAACATGGATAATTCACCAACATATATATATAGCTTTAATCATCTATACATGGGATATACATGCAGAAACATTTTGGATCTAGTCTTAAAACTGAAAACCAAAAGAAAATGGGATGTAGTAATTATTCACCTTAGCTTTAAGATTAAAAAATGTGAGATTTAATGTTGATTATGTTGATTATCTTCCTTCACTTGAATTCTAGCTTTAATCTTTCCTTGAGAACAATAATGGTGGCCGGCCTTAGATGTTTTAGTTTGCTAAAATGAAAATGAACTTGAGTTCTTTTTCCTAAGGGTTTAGGGTATAAGCCTCTCCTATTTCCTGTATTGCCATTACTCATTTCCTAACACCTTTATTTATGTTATTTTATTTTAATTAACACACTAACATGGCACGACCACCCTTAGTCTAATCAAATCTCAACCTATTAATCTTCACATTATTTTATTTAGTTTACCCAATTAATTATTCTAAATAATGTTATAAAAATATGGGTGTTATAGTGTTGCCCCGGCAACATCGGGAAGGCTCAAATAAAAAAGCCGTGCATCCCGTAAGCTGCGCATTATCTCTTAAAACACAAACTCCTCGCACTGTCCAAAGATAGGCAACGCTGAGAAGTATCAAAAGCCACACACTAACTCTCCGAGCCATGAAATCACACTCTTAAAACATAAACCCCTCACGTTGCCCGAAGATATGTGACATTGAGGAGCATAAAAATTGGTGTATCCCGTAAGCCGCGCACCAACTCTTCGAGCCATGAAGTCACACTATTAAAACATAAACTCCTCACGTTGCTCGAAGATTGGCAACATTGAGAAGTATTTTAAGTATCAGAATTGTCCTGGCAATACTAGGAAACTCATTTATCACAAGAATTGTGAAGATCAACCCACTCCCATTATCGGGAGCAGCGAGCACGACTCCAACAAAATCGAAGTGCTACGAATCAGAAGAAAACTCCAATTGCTGGCACCCCATGATAAACTGTAACATTTAACGTGAATAATGTTTAACTGCTTACAGATAACTCGTATGATGTGCATGCCTAGGGCAAATATTTGAAGATTGCAAAAATCCGAAGAAATGATACTCATAAGTACCAACTCACGCTTTTGAGAAGTGAGAAGTGGTTTAACTTCCAAATTTTTTGAAAGATTATTCATTAAGTTAATCTTGTAACTGTATGCTTATGAATTTTCTAATAGTTAATCTCATAACTGTATGTTCTGCGCTAAGTTTACGTTTTTGTGCACATCTTAAACATGCATATGTCATATACTTTCCAGAATCGCATAAAAATATAAGTTGAAAAACTTGTAAAAGGAAAATATCGAATTGTGACTTAGTCAAATTCCATGTTTTGGTATGAAAACTATTCAAACCATAAGTTACCGGTTGTTTGTCAAGTATTTGAAGTAAACAGCCCTATGAACTGGGGGGCATACACCGGCACTTAAATAAAATGTTTTGCTGAAAAACAAAAATTTCACAAGTTCTGTTACTCCAAACAAAGAATTTTGAGTAGTAATCACAAGACTAGATAAAGTAAAATGGAAGTAAACAAAATAGACATAAGTGCACAGAACACATATGAGCAGATAAGTAAAGGTACAATCAAAATATCAACAATGTATTACTTATAACTTTCTTCTATACAAGGTCAAAATGTAGGGGCCGTAGCCACACAATACCGACCAACAAAAGGAAAAATACAGACGCCATCCAAGCACAACAAAAATAGTAAGTGCAGACTCTGCACTTGAACAAAACAATGCAAAATGAGCTAAAACCAGAACAACTACCACCCAAGCTTCTCAGCGCTTCTTTCCACCACTCCCCTTCTCGCCTTTTGTTCGAAGATTTTGCTTTGCCTCAAGAGTGGTGTCGCTGCCAATGACGTCGACGATCTCCTCACTGCTGATGTCCTCTTCCTGCTTTGTGACTTTTTTAGAAGACTCGCCTTTCATTTTATGCTTCGGAGATCTGTGGAAGCTCTTAGAGGCCTTGATCGCTTTAACTTTCTCTTTCTTAATGGCGACCAATTCTTGTTGAGATTTGCATGGCTACTCAATCTAAGTTTCCTACTCTCAAACTTCGGCTGCCATGAAGTCACCTTCCAAAGATATAAAAGGGTCCTCCAAGCCATGCAGTGCGACAATCTTCTCTGATTCTGGCCCCGACTACGAACTAGACACGGGCACGACAACCGGAGCAGGTACAGAAATGAGCACGAAAGCGGTAGAGATAGCAATAGGTCTAGGCATCGAGGAAACTGGCGGATCGGTAGATAAGGAGGATGGACCTATAAGATCAAAATGAAAGCGTTAAATTCATTCTACTCTTTCGGTGTGAGTTGAAAGTTCTCAAACTCGGGAGAAACAAGTAGATTACCTGCACCGGAAGAGTGACCGATAATGTCAACTTCATATTCACCACTTTCACCCTCCTTCGATGGCTTTACAATCTGAGGGGAAGCTTCAATCCTAGAACTTGCTGACAGATCGTGGGGCTGCCCCAATGGTTCGCCGACACTGGAAATAAAAGGCTCCGGAAGTGCTTCAGTAGTTGCTGTCATGGTAGCATTGGCAGCTTCCTTCTCTCTCTCAATCTGCAAAATCTCTCGGCCCTCTAGCAACGCCTTCTGTGATTCTTTGTTGAGGTAGGCATTCTCTAATCTCACTCGGTATAAACGTCCCCGCTATCATGAAAGCGGGTCAAGAGTTCCTCCTAGACCATAGTGAGAGTGCAAGGGAATTTAGGGCATAAGTAGCTGAGACTCCCCTGGTGCAGCAGGGAGTTGACATAGAAGTTCAAGATGGTCTCATCCATCTTCCTCTCAAAAGTATTCTGAAGCTCCAAATAATTCACCATAACGGTGGCCTTCTCAACTTCGACACAAGTTTTATCGGCGCTAAGCTGCGCAACTTGATCCTGGAGCGTGGCAATCATCTCAGCCTAGTTGGATATTATTTTATCGCACGACTTCACGACTTCATCATATTCAGTGATCGTCTTATTGTGATTTTCTACGATCTTGTCGTGGTCAGAAATAGTCTTCCTCTGGGATTCAATGATTGTATCGCAAGCTTCAAGTTCCGCTTGCAGTTTAACTTCTTTGTCATGCGCTTTTTTATTTTGTCTCTCGGGACGATCTCGATCTTCGCATGCGCCTCTTTTAGCTCATTCAGCAAGCCGACATTGTTCTTGCTTTCTTGAAGCACCGCATCCTTTTCTTCTTCCAGCTGTTTGATTCTGGCATCGCGTTCCACCAACGCTCTTTCGAAATCATTCTTCTCCGATTCAAAGGAGAGGATTTATCGATAGTTTTTGTGGTTCGTGTCCGCCAGCTGTTTGCATATTTTTTCCCACCCTTCGGCTTGTTCTAAATCATTCCGGATAGCTTGAAGATGGGGCATGTATGTATCTCTACGAACCGGGTGAAGATCACGATCAAATTTAACCCCCGTTAAAATCCACTCGGGGAGCGCTGCCTCAAGCCTGGGAGGACCAGATGGAAGAATATAGGCAGATCTCCAAGGGATGGGGGGGGGGTGAAGAGCCGGGGGCGAGAGCCACATGAGATGACAGAACTTGAGTTGAAGATGGAATGTGTATAGAAGAAACTGAGATTTCAAAACTAATCGAGGCGGGGGCCGGAGCGAAGGCCTGTTGTTCTGAAGAATAGGAACCATAATTAAATTTTGGCTTTTTTGGCGGCTCCTCTCTCTCATCGAAAGTATTTCTTTTTTCATACCCGCCTTCATATATACGGCCCCGTTCCCTCTCTTCTCGACGACGAGCTTTGGCCTCTAAATCTTTTCTTCTTCGATATTCCTCCTTCGTTTCATGGGGTTGGTGACGACTGGAAGACCGTTTTGACCAGCGCTGAGAGTCAGTGAATTCTTCGAGATCATCATAGAGACCGCGTCCTCTCATGGTACCTGACATAGAAGATAGATAAAAAGTCTTAAAAACAAAGAATAGGCATGAAAAGTATATGCGTAAGTGAGTGTAACCCTAGTGAAACGTGTAATGTGTTTTAGGGGAGGGCCTAAAGCGACATCATGAACCAGAGCGGGTAGCCATCGTGGAAGGAACTGGGCTGATTTCGGGCGCAATATGGCCTGAACGAGGAGACATCTCTTCGAATTTGAAGTCTTCCCCCATGTGCGCATCAAAATCGACATAAACATTGCTCAGATCTCCGAAATTCATGCCGGCATCTTTGATCGGGGAATCCCGACGTTGTCCGGCTTCTAGAGCATCATCTTTTTCGATTATCTTTGGGAGAGGAGAGCTCAAGACAATGGGGCTCATCCCCGGAGTCACATCACACGATTCAGAATCTCCGTCATCTGAATCTGCATCGAAGTCGTAGTCATCGCTGGAGGAGGACTCATCGCTAGTTCTCTCAATCTCACTCTCCTCCTTTTCTATCGCTGGTGCAGCTTTGCCTTCTCTTTGTTTAATCTCCTCTTCTCCTTCTTCCAGAATCGGAGGCATTCTGACTGGACAACTAACTCCGATCGCAGCAGCATCCTTTTCCTCGCGAGTCTCTTCAGCCGACTCGCTGGGCATGCCTTCCTATTCTTGAAAAGCGCCCTCTTCGAAACCATAAGATGAGGAGGTGGATTGCATGCTTACCCTGGATCGAGTAGGGGATGGGACCTCAACTGGAACTACAGATCTCTCTGGATGTAACAGCCCGTATCAAAGCAAGTTTTCGTCAGTCAACAAGACTTCAACGGATCTTTCCCTAGCATCAATAACCTTCAGGGTTCAGAAATTATCATTGAGTGACAAGTCCCTGTTCGTCCTTGGAATAACTGTAAAAAGTATTCGACTTGTTAGAAATTCCGTAGTGACACATCGGAACTCAATGAGTAAGAAAGGGAACTTACCCCCCGTTGTCCAAAGATAGTTGAACCCCTCAGGACATCTGACAAAGAAGTATTGATTCTTGAATTGAGAAAACTGGCTCTGCAGTTGCAATACAATTTTAGGATTTCTCTGGGCCTCGGTTACAACCAAGGAAGGACACTCATCTCTTCTTTTGAATAAAAGAAAGTATCTCAACTCGCCAAAGCTCGGAGCATAATTGAATGTTCACACGAAAAGGAAGCAGACAAATTAAGATGGCGTATCCATTGGGGTGAATCTGAATCGAAGCGATTCCTAAGTTTGAGAGGGTCTCTCCCATGAAATTGTTAAAAGGGGCCACAGCTCTGTTTAAGCACATATACCGATGACAAGCAGTATATCCTAGGGGCGGTATATGAGCAAATTCATCCTTCTCTGGGAGGCGCACATCTTCCTCCGGGATGCCATGTCGCAGGCAGATATTGTGCAAGACTTTAGAAGCAATCACGAAGGAAGCTCTCTCCGACGGATTGAGAAGAACTCTAAAGTTAGGAGGAGTTCAATCCATGACCGGACCGACTGGAACTAACTAGTCGTACTCAGCCTACGAAGCGAAAAGAGAAGGGGCGACATAAGATGACTCAACCTTCGAAAGTGTAGGACTTCCTCCGCTAGACTTACGACGAGAAGATGGGTACTTCATTCTAAACAACAGAACTTACGTCTAAATGGTCAGGTAATTCTACTCTAAAATAAAAATTCCCCGTACTACACTTGAGTTCCAAAGAAATATTGCTTCACATCGATGTGTCGGACTTCAAATATGTACCGGGACAAGTGCAGTGTGTTACCTATCGGTGGTAGGCTCGGTTTCCTGAACACTACAAATGCTTTATCCCGTGTAGATAGTAACGCTCGCAGTTGAGAGGGAAAGGGCTTCCCGCATCACTTTCTTGTTGAAATTACTTCTCCTACACTTACCCGTTATTGATTGACGATCGATAACGGATCCATTATCTGAAACGACGTAGAAAGTCCCTTCCAATACAAGTACGCCGTGCGTGCAAAAAAAGGAAAAATCAATCCGAATCCTCCGGAAGGACGAAACAAATTCATAATGTGTCGTGCGGTATCGGCAATGGGACCTAGCACAAGTCAATTCTGGGTCAATGGACGAAGACAGCGAAACATGTCAAGCACCGGGGCAGGACCCTAATGTCATTCCGTGAAGAACTCAAGACTTGATTTACTATCTTTCTTCATTAAGCCGCAATCGACTCGGACTCTTCATGACGAACATCATAAATGCAACTCCGTCACCAAATTGATAAATGAACATCATAATCAGCAAACCCACCTAGGATTAACGATCTAAACACAAAGATGGTTGAAGCTTTAGAATCAGCATACTAAGAGATGGATCGGCGATGATTTGAGGCGGCGGGCTAACCTAGGGTTTGGTTGACAGCGGCAAAAGAGGACTGGAAGCTATGGCAAAACGGCGACGGCAAGGCTATGGAGTCGATGGCGGCGCTGGAAGGTTAGATGAACTTGGGGATTAACCGGTCAAATCGCTGGATGCTTGGATCAAGTCGCTAAAGGAGGTTCGAATCGCTGGAGGAAGTTAAGCACGGGTCGTGGAATAGGAATGAGGAAGGTCGGCTCGAGAGTTTAAATAGGAAAAAAAACATAGAAAAATTCTTAAGTAGTCAGGTCGCTAGCAATCCATCAGCTATGGATCACTAGCGATCCTTGAAATTACCTGTTTTGTATCTCAAACCTGCATAGCAACGTCTATACACTACTTCAAGGCATGTTGGGAAGGTATAGAGTAAAATTCGGTCTGTTATGTTAAGCAATGGCAGTTCAGGACAAAACTTAGCAAGTGACAGCTTAGTCTAATTCAAATTCATGTAACTCTAACACGACTACTTGAAATTCAACAAGCCGAGACTAAAAAGCGATTACTTCTAGACCACGCCTTGTTTTCAACGAAGACGTACTCTGGGGGTCAAATGTTATCCGGGTTTTCAACCTAGTAGGATCGAAGAGAAGTCGGAACAACCTTGTTGAGTCGGAATAGCCCAGAAGTCAACCAAAAGAACTCGAGTATCAAGCTAAAGGAAGCCAGGAAAAAAGAAAGAGAAAATCCACTAAGGACATGGATCGCAAGCGTTCTATTGGATTAGCTCAGGCTTCAACCGATTCTCTTGCATCATGATCCAACACATATTCTAGAAGCAGTGGTTGAGTTTGATGAGATTTCGAGTTGGTTAAATCAAGAGACAAGCATACGTCTAACCTAATCAGCAGCTAAATATAACTAGCAACTAAACCGTCATCAAAACAAGGCGACATGTAACATGTACATGAACAACATCAACACAAGAAAACGAAGGCACTCCAAACACCAAAGTCCAAAAATAGGCCAAGTGTATGGATCGCCAACGATTCATACATCCTCATAGGGTCGCTGCGATTCAAACGGAACAAAACAGAGAGTAAATACTAAGGGGTTGACTTGCGTTCGAGCATAAACTATGGATCGCTAGCTATCCATTGTTTTGGTTCGGGTTGTGAGGCATACTCCAATGCTCCTTCCTGTAATCATCTGCAAGTGGTTGGCGAACAAGCTTGGCCCAGTAACTCTCGAATCTCTATAGATACTCTCCCACCTGCAACATAAACTGGAGCCCTCCGGACTGGCTGCTGAAACTCTACTAGAAGATTTCTTCACTCTTCACCTCCCTTACAACGGTCTTCAAAATAATTCACTGTGATTCTCCAGTGGAGTCCAACCTTGGAGATTCAATCTAGCTAAGGATATTCAAGAGCTTTGTAATCAAATACATCTTGTAACAGTAATCAGTTTATAATCAAAACTATAAAGTGGACGTAGGATTCGTTAACAGCCGAACCACTATAAAAATCTTCTTGTCTCCTTTCTATTTCTGCTTTCTTTTTATACCTATTATCCATATTATTGTCCTGTAAGAGCAGGGCTGGTGCTTTCACACTCAAACCAGGGTGTTGATCCATTTTTTGGGTTAATATAAACTAAATAAGGGATAGAAGTGTAGCATCCCCTATCTTGAGGCCTAAACCTAAGCGCAACAGATGCTGCAGTCATCTACAGTATTAACTTCCGGTGACAAAATACGGTAATGTTAATGGTATCCATAATATCAGAAGCACGTGAATATGAAATAAAATCAACACATATTAAAACAACTTTTCTGATTACATTTCAAATAAATATTTCATATTCAGATACATAATCCCAAAATGATTCCCAGCTTTTGATCAAATATGATTATTACATAATACGCCAAGAGCGACATATAAAGATGCCCCCTTGGATGATCAGAGTACTAAATAGACAAAAAGCTGTCTTAATACATCACAGCGGAAATAGAAATAAAATAACAACTCCTAAATAGCTATCCATGTCTCCTGCACGTCTTCGGAAGCTTTATTCATCCACCTACTAAAACCTGTAAATCCTCAAATCTCAACCTACTCAAATCATATTTTGAGCACCCGAGAGTTTAAGAGAAAAAACATAAACTTCGAGTCAGACATAAAGCCTGGTATGAATAATACTATTACATCTCGGTTTATTGATATTAAGTGAGACCACGCGACTTAGTGGAACGAGTTTCCCCTCACTAATATCCCTTTAAAACATATCTTTTTGCAAATCAGAATCCTGCAATTAAACTGATTATAACAATAATAGCAATATCATTTGTGCTTATAAACAGGTAACAAATGGACCATCTGTCCGAACAATATAGTTTTGTTTGGCTAATTACTAACCATTGTCTGACTCGGGCCTACCAGACAAAATAAACAAATAATCTAACATCTGTTAGACAAACTTCTAGACGGTCTGCCTTTAACTTACTTCTCCAAGGGTCACCTGATCCTAATAGTTTTTCAGACTCACCAATAACCTATCCTTCTTCTCTTTATATATTCCATTCTGTGTGTAACCACCATTTAAGTCTTACCTATGACTAAGCCCTACACACTGGAATTTTGGACTAAATTAGATAGGGGCTATAGCTAATGTATAGGGCATGACCTCATACCAGTTCCATCTAGTATTCAATTATCTCAGTCATTTTACTTAGGGTTGACTACCCTTTAAATTTTCCTTGAAACCCTTTCAAATTCATTTAATCCCTTTAAATCATACTTAAACAAGGAAAACATACAAATTGCTTTACTCAAATCTCTTTGCCATTATATAAGCTTTACTCAAAACAATGTTGATAAAAACATTCAAAACTTTTGTTTAAACCTTTAAACAATCTCTTTCGAAACCATTGAAAGTACCTCTTACGAAACCATTGAAAGTACCTCTTTCGATACAAATAAACTACTTTACTTTATAACCTAAGGCCGAAAGGCCAAAACGTACCTTTCGAAACTATTTACAATAGTCCTTTCGAAAACATTGAAAACATCTCTTTCGAAAGCTTTATAAAACCTTAGACATCCTCTTTTAAAACACTTCAAACCTGCCTTTCGAAAACATTGGAAACCTTCCATTCAAATACTAACGGTTAACCTTTAGAAAACATTAGGGAACCACCCCGTCGAAACCTTTATAATACACCTTTCAAAAATACTGGGGAACCTCCCTTTCGAAACCTTTATTAGTTATCTTTCGAAAGCATTAAAGTACTCTACTTAAAACAAACCTTTTGAAAGCATTAGGTTCAATTAAAAATGTGTGGAACCTAGTTTCGAAACTATTTAATACTATTCCTTTCGAAACCTTTGGGTTTAGCTTTCAAAATATAAAAGGGGTCTTGAAATAACTAAGTCGAAAGCAACTCTTTCGAAAGAAATTTCCTAAGTAAATGAAGTGGATGGTGTCGAAACTAACCCCTTCGAAAGTATTGGATAAGCGGCTCAGGGTTTAAAGCGAAAGAACCCTTTCGAAGCAATGCAACAGGGTTTTTGACCCCTTCAAAAGCATTTTCTTAAAACAAAGGTGGAAATCTCTTTCGAAAGCTCTTTTCTTTTAAAACACTTGACAAAGTTGAAAGCTATCTCATTCAAAAGCATTCTTTTCGAAAGCAAAGCAAGCGGCATTTCCTTTTGAAAGAAAAATAAGGTCTCGACCCATTTGAAAGCCCTGCTTCGACTCTAAACCTTTCATCTATCTCCAATCCACTACGTACCAAGTCTTTGATACCATGTGTATTGGTTTCAACTAAGGTGGAGGCGGAAGTATTGAAGTCGAAAGGTGCTGCCGAAAGTGGCGAAACAACAAAAACCTTGTAAAACTGATTTTTAACTTTATAAATTAATTTCTTTTCAACTAACCTACTTTATTTGTCAACATATGATTGGTTGCCAGTTTGTTCTCCAAATTCTTTTCTAAAATTGCTACCGAATTTCAGAGATTTATAATTTAAAACATTTGCAAATTGCCCCTTCTCTTTTTATAAACATATAAAACATTTAAGTCCCATACCTTAAATAATTTTATATACTTATTAAAACACTTAGGAAAATTCTTCAAAAATTCCCATAAATCACTTTTAATAAGTTTTCTAATATATTTAAATTTCTGACCTAAAGCTAATATATAACAGCCGTAATTAATTTTAAACCCAATTAAACCATTTTCATCACTAGAAAATTCAAAATAACTCCACATTAATTCAGAAAATTATGAAACTTGAAACCCATTTCTAAAATAATATTTCTGACCTTATATCAAAATCGCAAGGCATTTGGATGTCATTTAATTGGTTTTTCAAGTTAAACCTTATCATAAAATCTTTATGAAATAGCATAAATCATCAACAAGCATATATCTCTATTTAAATAATCAAAACATGGCAAATCATTTGCAAAATAATTTCGGATCTCAACTATAACCAAAAATAAGAAAATATGAGATGTGACCTATTATTCACCTTTAGCTTGTTGTTAAGGAGTTGAGATTTGCTTCTTGAATGAATTTTGATTAAGCTTTTTCCTCTTCATTCTTGCTTATCTTCCTCTTACTTCTTCTAATGGTGGCAGGCCTCTTCTTAGATTTGTTTTAGTTTGTGAACGTGTAAAATGAATATTGTATGAGGGATTAGGGTATAAGAATATGACTTATTCCTATTTTTTCCCTATCTAATTTCCCTTACTATTTCATTTTAATTCCATTTGGTTCATTGTTTAACTACGCACGGCTACCTCTAATCACACAAATCTCAATCCCTTAACCATTTACCTTATTTCATTTAATTTAACTAATTAAATGTCCTAAATAATGTTAGTCAAAATTCATGTCGTTGCAGTCGCCCCTCCTTAAAGAATTGTGTCCTCGAAATTACAATAAGGTACTTATCAAAATCAATCATAAAGGTAAAACATACCATGAAAGAAGTCAGGATAAGTATCTCGAATCCTGCTCTTAGTTTTCCAAGTATAGTCTCTCTCGTCGTCACTCCACTGGACTCTGACTAATCAGACTGTCTTGTTCCTTAGCCTCTTCTCATCTCTAGCGGCTATGCGGACTGGTTTTCTAACTATAGTCAAATTCGGTTCCACCACTAAGTCATCTAACATAGTCGGTGCTATAGTAGTCTCTGGATCTCGAATACACTTCCTTAGATAAAAATATGAAAAACATCGTGGACTCCTACCAAACTGTTCGGTAACTCTACTCTATATGTGAGTTTCCTGATCCTTTCTATAATAGGAAATGGTCCAACGAACCTCGATGCCAATTTTCCTGATTTCTCAAATCGAATTACACCTTTCGTCGGCGATACCTTGACGAAAACATGACCTCCAACTGAGAACTCTAAGTCTTTCCGTCTCTTATCAGCATAGCTCTTCTGCCTAGATTGAGCTTCCTTCATTCTAGCCCAAATTAACTCAATCTTTTCTGCAGCTTCCCTAGCAAATCTTCTAAGACTTTGTTAACTCTTTCTGTTTGCCCATCTGTCTGCGGATGGTAAGCGGTACTTATCTTGAGCTTGGTACCTAAAGTATCCTGTAGACTTTTCCAGAACTCGCTAGTGAATAAGGAATCTCTATCGCTTACTATACTAATAGGAATTCCATGTAGTCTAACTATATTCTTCATAAACAACTTAGCTAAAACATGTGCTATCTTGGTTGACTTAATTGGAATGAAATAGGCAATCTTGGTCAACTTGTCCACCATAACTCATATACTTTCATTTCCTCTATTTGACCTTGGCAACCCGTCTATAAAATCCATCAAGATAGAATCCCATTTCTATACTAGAATATCCAAAGGCTGAAGTAACCTACTTGGTTTCTAATGATCGGCTTTTACCTGTTGGCAGTTCAAACACTGTTTCACCCATAAGCTCCTTATACCTTCCCAATATAAGCTTCTCTTTATATCTTGATACATCTTTGTCCCTCCAGGATGAATCGTAAACTTGGATCAATGACATTCCCCAAGAAATTCTTTCCTTAAGTCCTCAACATTCAGAACACACAACTGTCCTTTCTTTCTCAATCATTCCTTCTGGTCGAGACTAAAATCCTTTAGATCATCAATCTCAGTTCCAACCTCAAGCCTTCTAATCCTCTCGGCTAATACTGGATCCTCTTTTTGCTTAGAAGCAATCATTTTGATCATCACCGGTCGAACTTCTAAACATGACAACATAGCAGTTTCATTACTAGACCTAGCCTCAGATCTCCACTGTATCTTGTATGTAGTCAATGCTTCTAAATCCACTCAGCTATCATTGCCAACACTGCATTCTGATGTTTTCTGCTAAGTGCATCCGCAAACTTGTTGCCTTTTCCTGGTGTGTACTCAATACCAAAGTCATAAGTAGCTAAAAACTCTAACCATCTCTACTGCCTCATATTCAACTCCTTCTAAGAGAATAAATACTTCAGTGACTTATGATTCATATACAGCTCAAATCTCTCTCCCAAAAGGTAATGTCTCCACACCTTCAACACAAAAATTACCCCAGCTAATTCCAAATCATGCGTTGGATATCTAACCTCATGTAGTCTAAGCTGTCGAGATGCATAGGCAATCACTTTACCTCTTTGCATTAACACAGCTCCCAATCCTATTCCACATGCATCTGTATACACTACTAAATCCTGATTCCCTTTTGGAACAACTAGCACATGTGCATTAGTCAATAAGTGTTTCAGATTCTGGAATGCTTCCTCACACTTATCAGTCCAGACAAACTTCACATCTTTCCGCGTTAGCTTAGTCATTGGTGCCGCTATCCGCGAAAAATCCTTTAAGAATCTCCGATAATACCCAGCTAATCGAAGAAAACTCTTTATCTTAGTCACTGTCTCGGGTCTCTTCCAATTATTCACTGCTTCGATCTTAGTCGGATCTATAGACAACCCTTTCTCTGAAACTACATGACCAAGAAACTTCACTTCCTTCTTCTAGAAATGACACTTTGAAAATTTCACCTTCAGTTGATGCTGTCTCAACGTCTCAAGCACCATTCTAAGATGAACTTCATGCTCTCTTTCATCCTTAGAGTTGTTATCCTGCCTTTTGGCAAGGCTGTGACACCAAGAAATTGACTAGAAAGCAAAGACAGTTCGTTCCGAAGATCGATTATACACAGGTTCACTATGGATATCGACGAATTTTGCCCAAGTCCAGATCAAGCTAGAATTGATATGACATGACAATTAAAGCTGTGGAAGCCAACGTTTCAAATTTCAAGACAATTCGAGTTCGTATGCTCAAGATATGATCGATGCAAATCAAGGAGATCAATTCGTTCGTATCCATCGTTTCACTCTGTTCGCATCGCTTCCGTTCGCATCCACCCGAAACTACACTCTTCGTATCCATCCAAAGACGACCTCCTTCATATCGATCTTGTTCGTATCCATTAGCCTACCTCATGTCCATGCTACTTCGTATCCATCGAGGACCGACCTAGTTCGTATCGATCACAGGTAAGGTTAGTCCGTATCCATCCACCCTGCAGACCTCATTCGTATCCATCAAGTTCATGGTTGTTCGAATCGATAGCATCCATGAGCCTTCGTATCCATCATAGTCCTTGTTTGTATCCATCATAGTCCTTGTTCGTGTCCATCAGAAAACCCCTCAAACGAAGTCACTTCATATCGATTGTATCTACAACGATCGATACGAAGTACACCATCAATTATCGATACGAATAGGGGCTGAAATGGATGGATGCGAATGGAGTATTACAGATGGATACAAATGAAGTCAACAAGGATGAAGGCTCGGTCAATGCGGTGAAAAATATGGATCCACCCCAGTTTATCGTTCCACATCAACAAGCAATCACGTGCCTTTGATCGACACGAAGGAGATGGAAGCGATACGAAGGGCATCGATACGAACGAAGCAGCCTAGATAAAACACAAGTTTGTATCGATCATAACTCATAATCTACAAGTCCAAATGCCACCAAATTTTCACTAGAGCTTACGTACAACCTAAAGAATGTTCATGCTCGATTTCGACTCAATTGGACAAAATCTTGATTGATACGAAATTCGTTCGTATCGATCACGGATCGAGTGCAAACCACATGGGATCGATCGCGTGGGTCCGCCCACATGCCAGAAGATGTCTCCCAAGATCTAAGTGAGATATTTGCAGCCTACGCCTATAAATAGCATCCTAAAACCTACATAAAAGGGACTTTTTTTGGCTCTTCTACGTCCAGACTCTACCGGATTCATCATTGTACTCGGATTTTGCTGTTGTAATCAGTTGTAACTCGTTGTAATCAGCAAGCAAACTTCAATAAAATTACAACTTCAAAGTGGACGTAGGCCGGATTGCCGAATCACTATGAACCCTGTGTTCTTTACTGCTTTCATCTAAATTTTCTGAGTGTTCTTCATTTTTAATTCTCTACATACTTGTTATTTGTGATTGTGAACTGGTGCTTTCATTGGCAACTGGGTGTTTGTGACCAGTTTTGGCGCAAACATTTTGGTGCTTTCATTGAGAGGGGCAAAGTATTCAGGGATTCTAAAGTTTGGAGTTCATATTTGGAGAGCTAGAGAATCAGATCTAAGAGGAACTATGGCAAAGCAATCAACAAGAAGACAAAGAACTGAAAGGAGTCGGCATGAAGGGAGTCAAGAAGCTTCCCCAGGAGCGAATCAGGCCTCGGTCTTCATCACCCGAGACGAGATGGAGATGATGATGGGAGCCATGCAGGAGGGAATGCTGAAAAGGCAAGAAGAGATGATGCTGAATCTACTTCGACAAGTTGGTCAAGTTGGAGTGCAAAACCAAGGGAATGCAACTGTAGGAGATGCTATAGATAGGGATCGGGATCATGGAGCAACCAAAATTCAGAATAGAGCAGGACCATCAGGAGCAGCACCAGAGCTATGGGGCACTCACCCGGAGCATGTCGATCCAACCGCAGGTAGGACACCAGGTGGAGTTGTGCAACACGACATTGATAGAGAGATGGATGCTCGGCCAGGAGAGCAGACTCTAGGAATCCCTCGTGAACTCGGGGGGCAGATCAAAGGCAACGGACAAGGGCCGCAATTTGGCGACAGTGATAGATTGGCGGAGATGGTCAGACGAGCCATGAAAGGCGGACTAGTTAATAGAGATCTGGAAGACATGAACAGGAGCCCCTTCGCTCCTGCAATTAGACAGGCCAGGAATCCACCAGAATTCAAGCTACCAACACTAAGACGTACGATGGGAGGACGGATCCTGCAGTTCATCTGGCACAGTATATGAGGCATATGGAGGTACTGGGGGCATTAGAGGAGGTCATGGCCCGATGTTTCCCATTGTATTTGACGGACATTGCAGCATTATGGTTTAGACAGCTGGGAAGCGGCTCCATTGGAACATGGACCAATTTGACTGAGAAGTTTATGAGGCAGTTCAGAGTTCACATTTCGAGACCCAAGAATGTGATGAGTTTGGCAGCACTAAAGCAAAGAACGGGGGAATCTTTGAGGAATTTTCTGACGTGATTCAATGCAGTGGCAGCATCGGTGGCGACCAGATCCATCCATAGTTTTGATGGCAGCCGTATCTGGCATAGTTGATGGAACATAATTTAAAAATTCACCGACAAGGGATCCGCCTATGGATCTAGGAGAATTTTATCATGAGGCCGAAGGATTCTTGCGATTAGAGGACGCAAATGTTGAAAGAGAAGAAGGAGAGGGAACAGAAGTTTATGCAGTCAAAAGCGGAAATCCTCCCGAAAGAGATTCAGGCAAGGATAAAGGAAAACGAAAAGCTGAGGATAGCGATAATGGACCAAATCGATCACGAAAAGAACCGAGATTTACTTCCTATTCAGAGCCGAGCAAAACCTTGGAATGGATCTACCAGGGAACCAGGGGGCAGATTCCTTATCGGAAGCCAATGAGAAGGGACCCGACCAGCAATGAGAGGAAATCAGACAAGTACTGCTTATTCCATGTGTTAAGCGGCCATAGTACCAATGATTGCAGGCACTTGAGGGATGAAATAGAGGGACATATCCGGAATGGTCTGCTATCACAATATGTGAGAAGGGGAGCAACTACGGTGGAACGAGAGCGATCACCGCCTGCGTCAAATGAAGGTGGCTCCGGATCGAGGCGTCAGCTTGTCATCAACTGATCGGAATAACGACGAATAAGTGGCAAACTCCGTACCAACGCGACTAAGTCATTTACACATGTACAGGATTATGAACAATCCTCGGGCATGCTCTGATACGACTATCAATTGCGTCGGTATAGGTGTTTGCACTTTGACGTCTCTGTTCCGCTTTTGCTTTTTATTTCGCACATTTGAACTTGATTTTGTTGAACATTTTGTTGAAAGACTCAGTTGAATGTAAATTTGGTTTCAACAATTCTATGACGGCTAAGTCACTTACACATGTACGGGATCACGAATGGTCCTCAGACATGCTTTGAGATGGCGATAAACCACGGCCACAAACAATTTAGAAACTCACTCGAACGTGAAATTTGACGATATTGATACTAAGTTCCCCCCCGGGCACACACAATTCGCCTCGAACGGCACCCGACCTCGAACGGTCATAATTCTCCTCGAATGGCATCCGACCTTGAACGGTCATAATTCGCCTCGAACGGCATCCGACCTCGAATGGTCACAATTCGCCTCGAACGGCATTTGACCTCGAACGGTCACAATTCGCCTCGAACGGCACCCGACCGCGAACGGTCACATACTGCCCCAAATGGCATATGATCGCGAACGATCACTATTCATTGTCATGTAAGATTATCAATCTCTTTGCAGGTCATTAACAGGATGCGAACATCCAGCTTATCGAACTACAAAACACACCTTCCTATTGCAAGACATGTTTTGAGGGGCAAATGTTATCCCGCCTTTTGGCAAGGCCGTGACACCAAGAAATTGACTAGAAATCAAAGACAGTTCGTTCCGAAGATCGGTTATACACAGGTACACTATGGATATCGACAAATTTTGCCCGAGTCCAGATCAAGCTAGAATTGATATGACACGACAATTAAAGCTGTGAAAGCTAACGTTTCAAATTTCAAGACAATCCGAGTTCGTATGCTCAAGATATGATCGATGCAAATCAAGGAGATCAATTCATTCGTATCCATCGTTTCACTCTCTTCGCATCGCTTCCGTTCGCACCCACCCGGAACTACACTCTTCGTATCCATCCAAAGGCGGCCTCCTTCATATCGATCTTGTTCGTATCCATCAACCTACCTCATGTCCATGCTACTTCGTATCCATTGAGGACCGACCTAGTTCGTATCGATCACAGGTAAGGTTAGTCCGTATCCATCCACCCTACAGACCTCATTCGTATCCATCAAGTTCATGGTTGTTCGAATCGATAGCATCCATGAGCCTTCGTATCCGTCATAGTCTTTGTTTGTATCCATCATAGTCCTTGTTCGTTTCCATCAGAAAACCCCTCAAACGAAGTCACTTCGTATCAATTGTATTTACAACGATCGATACGTAGTACACCATCAATTATCAATATGAATAGGGGATGAAATGGATGGATGCAAATGGAGTATTACAGATGGATACGAATGAAGTCTACAAGGAAGAAGGCTCGGTCAACGCGGCGAAAAATATGGATCCACCCCAGTTTATCGTTCCACGTCAATAAGCAAGCACGTGCCTTTGATCGACATGAAGGAGATGGAAACGATACGAAGGGTATCGATATGAACGAAGCAGCCTAGAGAAAACACAAGTTTGCATCGATCATAACTCATAATCTACAGGTCCAAATGCCACCAAATTTTCACTGGAGCTTACGTACAACCTAAAGAATGTTAATGCTCGATTTCGACTCGATTGGGAAAAATCTTGATCGATACAAAATTCGTTCGTATCGATCACAGAACGAGTGCAAACCACATAGGATCGATCGCGTGGGTCCGCCCACGTGCCAGAAGAGGTCTCCCAAAATCTAAGCGAGATATTTGCAGCCTACGCTTATAAATAGCATCCTAAAACCTACAGAAAAGGGACTTTTTTTTGGCTCTTCTACGTCTAGACTCTGCCGGATTCATCATTGTACTCAGATTTTGCTGTTGTAATCAGTTATAACTCGTTGTAATTAGCAAGCAAATTTCAATAAAATTATCAACTTCAAAGTGGACGTAGGCCGGATTGCCGAACCACTATAAACCCTGTGTTCTTTACTGCTTTCATCTAAATTTTCTAAGTGTTCTTCATTTTTAATTCTCTACATACTTGTTATCTGTGATTGTGAACTAGTGCTTTCATTGGCAATTAGGCGTTTGTGACCAATTTTGGTGCAAACAAGAGTATATCAAGATATCATCTATAAATACTAACAAGAACCTATCCAAGTGCTCTCGGAAAATTCGATTCATCAAATCTACAAAGAATGCTGGCGCATTAGTTAGTCCGAACGGCATTACTAACCATTCGTATGATCCATATCTGGTTCTAAACACCGTCAAAGGAATACTATCCTCTGCCACTCCAAGCAGCTCGAATCCTGTCGCCAAATCCAACTGGGACAATACTTTGGCTCCACTCAACTGGTCGAAAAAATCGTCAATTCTAGGATGGATATCGATTCTTTATCATCTTCTCATTCAACTCACGATAATCGATACATAACTTTAACGATCCATCCAATTTCTTAGCAAACACTACGGCTGCTCCCTAAGGCGAACTGCTTGGTCTAATAAAATTATTGCCTTCCAAATCCACCAACTGCACCTTGAGCTCTCTCATCTCGGTAGGCGTCATTCTGCTTGGTGGTTTACTCACCGGTTCTGCTCCTGGTACCAAATTTATCCGAAACTCAATGGCTCATTTCGGCGGCAATCCCACTACAAGTTCAAAGACATATGTGAATTCTCTAGCAATGAAAACTCGACTCAACTCGTCTTCTACCTCCAAAATAACCAACAAAGCATTATCCTTAGAACTACGGTTTTCTACGGAGTATATAATCCGATCACTACATTCAGGGTGTCTAAGAGATATTTTCCTATCATGACAGAATATCCTAGCATCGTATTTACTTAACTAATCCATACCTAAAATAATTCCGAACCCTACGAAATCAAACACATGCAAACTGCAAACAAATGCATGACCTAACAATTCAAACTCTAGGTGGTCACATCTCATCCCAAGTGTCGCATACCCTCCTATCGGATTTGCAACCCTTAAGGAAATAACTAGGTATGAGGGTTCTAGGTTAAGCTTATATATCAAACAACGAGATATAAAAGAATACGATGCACCGGTATCAAATAGAACTCTAACTGATACACCATAAATCAAAAGCGTATCTCCCAACACAACTTTTCCTTTCTCGTACGCTGTTGGTCTCGAGGTAGCTGGTTCCAATGCAAACACTTTGCCTTTACCATCCTTGGCTGGCTCCTTGCACTAGTTCTTATAGTGCCCAATCTAATCAAAATTGAAACACCTCACCCCTTTCTTCTCAGCAGCTTTCTTTCCTTTTCCTGTCCGGCATTCATGAGCGTAATTCCCTTTCTTATTGCACTTATAACAGACAACCTCTGCCTTTCCTTTCTTAGCAGCTCCACCCTTCTGAGCTCCTTTCTTATGGAAAGACTTCCTTTTATGACTCTGCCCTCCTTGAGATTCCTTTTCCTTATTTCCTTCTAGAAAATCAAGCATCTCTTCATGCCACAAAGCCATCTCAACATCACATGGATCTCTAATGTGCGATAACATGGCCTTAGCAAGCACATGCTTCAACCCCCGAATGAACTTTTCATTCCTCTTAATAACAGTATCAACCATAGCATAGCCATATCTTGCTAGCTCCTCAAATCTTATTGCATACTCAAGTACAGTCATATCCCCCTGCTCCAACTCAGCAAACTTTTTGAGTAGAGTGGACTTAGCAATCTCTGACATAAACCTTTCTTCGAACCTTCTCCCGAACTCAGCCCAAGTCATGGTCTCCTCATTAACTCTAATAGTAACACTGTTCCACCAGTATAGTGCTGCTCCTTATAGCTATCTAGAAGCGAGCCTCCTTTTCTGCTCATCGTTGAGCCCCAAATCAGCGAAAATCCTCTCGCAATGAAGTAACCAATTCTCCACTTCGACTGCGTCTTCAGTACCAATAAACGGCTTTCCTCCAAGCCGAGCATAATCTCTACTCAAAATAGCATAGTTGTTCACCACCAGAGCTTCTTGATTTCTTCCTCCAACATTTCCTCCAACTACTCCAGCAGCAACTCCCGCTTGCATCATGTTTACAAAGAACTGATACATTGCTCCTATGTCAACTTGCGGGACTCCATCACCCGCATTTGCAGCTTATGCCTGACCTTGATTTCTCCTGTATTTGGTCTGGCATTTCCATTAGTCGTGGTGCTTCCACCACCAAGGTTAACTCTTCCACTTCTAGCATCCATTTCCTCATTCGAGCCTTCGTAAGATATGGAAGAATAGGCTAATAGAGATGGGAGAATAGAGATAAAGTGTATACTTATATATAACAAATACAAGTACGTTACTATAGCGTTATCCCATACCCCAATCTTTTCTCTAATTCCTTAGGATTATGTTTTCAAAATCATTTTAAGTTTAAAGTTTTTCATAAACCTATGCTCGGATACCAAGTTGTAAGATCCCCTATCTTGAGGCCCAAAGCTAAGCGCTACAGATGCTGCAGTCATCTATAGTATTAACTTCCGGTGACAAAATACGGTAATGTTAATGGTATCCATAATATCAGAAGCACGTGAATATGAAATAAAATCAACACAAAATAAAACAACTTTTCTGAATACATTTCAAATCAATATTTCATATTCAAATACATAATCCCAAAATGATTCCCAGCTTTTGATCAAATATGATTATTACAAAATACGCCAAGAGCGACATATGAAGATGCCACCATGGATGATCAGAGTACTAAATATACAAAAACTGTCTTAATACGTCACAACGAAAATAGAAATAAAATAACAACTCCTAAATAGCTATCCATGCCTCCTGCACATCTTCGGAAGCTTTATTCGTCCACCTACTAAAACCCGTAAATCCTCAACTCTCAACCTACTCAAATCCTATTTTGAGCACCCGAGAGTTTAAGGGAAAAACATAACCTTCGAGTCAGACATAAAGCATGGTGTGAATAATACTATTACATCTCAGTTTACTGATATTAAGTGAGATCACGCCACTTAGTGGAATGAGTTTCCCCTCACTAATATCCCTTTAAAACATATCTTTTAGCAAATCAGAATCCTACAATCAAACTGATTATAACAATAATAGCAATATCATATGTGCTTATAAACATGTAAAAAATGGACTATCTGTCCAAAAAATATAGTTTTGTTTAGCTAACTACTAACCATTGGCTGACTCGGGCCTACCAAACAAAATAAACAAATAATCTAACACTTGTTAGACAAACTTCTGAACGGTCTGTCCTTAATTTACTTCTCCAAGGGTTACCTGATCCTAAAGGTTTTTCGGGCTCACCGATAACCTATCCTACTTCTCTGTATATATTCCTTTTTGTGTGTATCCATCATTTAAGTCTTACCTATGACGAAGCCCTACACACTGGAATTTTGGACTAAATTAGCTAGGGGCTATAGCAAATGTAAAGGGCGCAATCCCATACCAGTCCCATCTGGTATTCAATTATCCGAGTCATTTTACTTAGGGTTAACTACCCATTAAATTTTCCTTGAAAACCTTTCAAATTCATTTAATCCCTTTAAATCATACTTAAATAAGGAAAACATACTAATTGCTTTACTCAAATATCTTTTCCATGATATATGCTTTACTCAAAACATTGTTGATGAAAACATTCGAAACCTTTGTTTAAACCTTTAAACAATCTCTTTCGAAACCATTGAAAGTACCCTTTTCGAAACCATTGAAAGTACCTCTTTCGATATAAGTAAACTACTTTACTTTATAACCTTAGGCCGAATGGCCAAAACATCCCTCTCGAAACCATTTACGATAGTCCTTTCAAAAACATTGAAAACATCTCTTTCGAAAGCTTTATAAAACCTTAGACATCCTCTTTTAAAACACTTCAAACCTGCCTTTCGAAAACAATGGAAACCTTCCATTCAAATACTAAAGGTAAACCTTTCGAAAACATTGGGGAACCTCCCCTTTGAACCCTTTATCATATACTTTTCGAAAGTACTGGGGAACCTCCCCTTCGAAACCTTTATTTGTTACCTTTCGAATGCATTAAAGTAATCTACTTAAAACAAACCTTTCCAAAGCATTTGGTTCAAGTAAAAATGTGTGGAACCTAGTTTTGAAACTATTTAAAACTATTCTTTTCAAAACCTTTGGGTTTAGCTTTCAAAATATAAAATGGGTCTTGAAAGAACTAAGTTGAAAGCAACTCTTTCGAAAGCAATTTCCTAAGTAAGAGAAGTGGATGGTGTCGAAACCGACCCCTTCAAAAGCATTGGAGAAGCGACTCAGGGTTTAAAGCGAAAGAACCCTTTCAAAGGCATTGCTTCGAAAGGTAGGATGCGATAGCAGGGGTTTCGACCCCTTCGAAAGCATTTTCTTAAAATAAAGGCGACAACCTCTTTCAAAAGCTCTTTTCTTTTAAAGCACTTGATCTAGTCGAAAGCTATCTCATTCAAAACATTCTTTTCGAAAGCAAAGCAAGCGACATTTCCTTTTGAAAGCAAAATAAGGTCTCGACCCCTTCGAAACCCCAGTTTCCACTCTATACCTTTCGCCTATCTCCATTCCACTACGTACCAAGTCTTTGATACCATGTGTGTTGGTTTCGACTAAGGTGGAGGAGGAAGTATGAAGTCGAAAGGTGCTTCCGAAAGTGGCGAAATAGCAAAAACCTTGTAAAACTGATTTTTAACTTTATAAAGTAATTTCTTTTCAACTAACCTGCTTTGTTTGTTAGCATATGAGTGGTTGCCAATTTCTTCTCCAAATTCTTTTCTAAAAGTGCTACCGAATTTCAAATATTTATAATTTATAACAATTGTAAATTGCCCCTTTTTCTTTTATAAACATATAAAACATTTATGTCCCCATACCTTAACTAATTTTATATACTTATTAAACACTTAGGAAAATTCTCCAAAAATTCCATAAATCACTTTTAATATGTTTTCTAATATATTTAAATTTCTGACCCGAAGCTAATATATAACAGCCGTAATTAATTTTAAACCTAATTTAACAATTTTCATCACTAGAAAATTCATAATAAATCCACATTAATTCAGAAAATTATGAAACTTGAAACCCATTTCTAAAATAATATTTCTGACCTTATATCAAAATCGCAAGGCATTTGGATGCCATTTAATTGGTTTTTCAAGTTAAACCTTATCATAAAATCTATATGAAATAACATAAATCATCAACAAGCATATATCTATATTTAAATAATCAAAACATGGCAAATCATTTGCAAAATAATTTTGAATCTCCACTATAACCAAAAATAAGAAAATATGAGATGTAACATATTATTCACCTTTAGCTTGTTGTTAAGGAGTTGAGATTTGCTTCTTGAATGAATTTTGATTAAGCCTTTTCCTCTTGATTCTTGCTT
This sequence comes from Allium fistulosum, assembly GCA_030737815.1. Taxonomy (NCBI): domain Eukaryota; kingdom Viridiplantae; phylum Streptophyta; class Magnoliopsida; order Asparagales; family Amaryllidaceae; genus Allium; species Allium fistulosum. The sequence goes on from CM060908.1 coordinate 907,817,163, forward strand.
ATCTTCATCTTAGTTCTTCTAATGGTGGCTGACCTCTTCTTAATTTTTTTTAGTTTGTGAACGTGAAAAATAAATGTGGTATGAGGGTTTAGGGTATAAGAATATGACTTATTCCTAGTTTGCCCTTATCTAGTTTCCCTTACTATTTCATTTTAATTCCATTTAGTTCATTGTTTAACTAGGCACGGCTACCTCTAATCACACAAATATCAATCCCTTAACCATTTACATTATTTCATTTAATTTAACTAATTAAATGTCCTAAATAATGTTAATCAAAATTAGGGTCGTTACAAGAAGGATCCTTACCCAGCAAGTAGTGCCTCCATATTTTCAATCCAAAGACAATAGGCAGCAACTCTAGGTCATACGTAGCATAATTCTTCTCATGAGGATTCAATTGCCTGCTTGCATACGTAATCACTCTACCATGCTACATCAAAACAGCGCCTAGTCCCACTCCACAAGCATCTGTGTAAACCGTGAACCCACTATTTCCATCTGGAACAACCAAAACTGGTGCACTGGTCAATCTCTTCTTCAATTCTAGAAATGTTTCTTCACACTTTGGAGTCCATATAAACTTCTCTCCCTTCTTAGTTAGCTTGGTCAAATGGGAGGAAATCTTAGAATAATCTTGAATAAATCTCCTAAAGTATCCCACCAAACCTAAGAAACTGCGAACTTCGGTAGGAGTCCGCGGTCGCTTCCATACCTGAATAGCCACCAATTTTACTGGGTCCACCGAAATGCTATCTCCCGATACAATGTGCTCTAAAAAACTTACCTCTGATTGCTAAAAATGGCACTTAGAAAACTTTGCCTTTAGGACATGACTCCTCAATGTTTCTAACACCACTTCCGAATGATGTTTATGCTTCTCCTAAGATTTGGAGTAGATAAGAATGTCATCGATGAAAACTAACACAAATTTGTTAAGAACATCTTTGAAAACACGATTCATGAGATCTACAAAATATGCAGGTGCATTGGTTAGCCCGAAAGGCATAACCAACCACTCAAAGAAACAATCAAGGCCCCTAAACGCAGTTAAGGGTATACTATCTTCAGCAACTCTCAACTAATGAAATCTTGTAGCTAGATCCATCTGAGAAAATATAGTAGCTCCATGATTTTGGTCAAAAAGATCATTGATGCGAGGTAAGGGATGCTTGTTCCTAATGGTTAGCTTATTCAACTCCCTATAATCCATGTACAACCTTAAAGATCCATCAGACTTAGCCCCAAACACCACAGCAGACCCCTAACTCGAACGATTGGGTCTAATCAATCCTCTCCTTAACAGATCCTAGGTTTGACTTACCAACTCCTCTCTCTTAGAGCCATCCTTCACTTAGGTTGAACCACAGGCCTTGCACCAGGGACTAAATCAATGCACAACTCTATCTCTTGGTGTGGGGGTAAACTTTTAACCTCCTCGAATACATCGGGATTTTTTTAACAAATTCAATAGTCCCTAAATTTTCTTGGGATTCTTCTAGGGCATACAAGAAACTACACATATGGATGCTGGGTTCCTTACATGATACTTTAGCAATTCTTCCCAAATTGGTTACTAATGATATAGTTCTTTCATTACAATATAAAACATTCCCATATTTCGATAACCAATCGATACCAAGAATAATGTCAAATCCTTTAAATTCCAAGACATACGGATCATAAGAAAAGTGATGAGAAAGGTAGGAAATCTGCACATTCTCACAAATCATATTCAAATGGGTTACCCCGCCTATAGGGTTAGACACACACATAGGGTTTTCTACAATACTCGGAATATGATGAAATTTATCTACCGATTCTAAAGATATAAAACTATGAGAGGCACCAATATCAAATAATGCTCGAACAAAAATACCATTAATCAGTAAGGTACCTTCAAGGACGCCTTTCCCCTTCACATCCGTTGAAGTCGACAGTTCATTCTTAATAGCATACACCTTGGGCTGCTGTACCTTCTTCATGAGTGGGCAGTCCTTCACCATATGGTTGAGCTAATGACAATTAGAACAGAGAGTCTTTTGGACCATTGGAGAGATGGGTCCACATTGTTGCTTTGGAACTTCACGATTCGAACAATACCTGGCAATATGTCCTTTATGCTTGCAAATATAACAACCTCTATCCTTAGGCTTGCTTCCTTGACCTTCTCCCTGCTTTCCTTTTCTTTGATTCTTCTAATTCGGATTGAACTTCCTTTTATTAGAACCATTTCCACCGGTAATTCCACAAGGTGCCACTGGAGTAGGCTTTTTCTTTTCCAAGGCCTCGTAACTTAGACCCATATCAACTAAATCCATAAAAGAACCTTTGATATGAGCAGTCATCTTATCGTGGAAACTATCCCTCATGCCCATAACGAACATTTCATTTTTCTTCAATGGGGTATTAATCAATTCTGGTCCAAAACAAGATGGCTCGTTGAACTTCGTCTTATATTCTACTACAGACAGATCCCCCTGCTTCAAGTCCATGAAGTTCATGTACATCCTAGTCCTTCCAACTGCAGGTGGGAACTGATCCTTAAATTCTTCTCTAAATTGAGCCCATGAAAATTCTTCTTTTGGCACATTTGCATTAAGGGAGTCCCACCAAGCTGCTGCCCCCTCTTGTAGTTGCCATGTTGCTAAGAACCTTTTCCATTTATCTGATAAGCCAAGACCTTTAAAAATCTTTTCACAAGATCGCAATCAAGCTTGCACTTCCATGATAGACTTAGTTCCTTTACAAATACTCTCTTTCAGAGTTGACCCTAACCCAAAGCCTAGGTGTACGCTCAACCTTGCTTTATACCAAATGCAACGAACTGCCTTTCTTACTCCAAAAGATAAGTCATTAAGGGTAGAAGAAAAATAAAGATAAGAAGAAACTTTACAATCACAGAATCTCATAGCGGAACAAAACAATATATGTTAATCAACATATGATTTTATGGAGATACAGCCATAATAGTACCTCAAAGTCATTATAGTACAAGTTCCAAACCGGGACTGTTATAACTACCCGTCTTTACACCACTAATACAAAATACATACATATATACACAGTGGAATAAGATAGTAGTTAGCTAACATTAAAGCCACCGGCTCCAACTCCTCCAAAATGCAATCGTGAGAAACCTGGATTACTTGGCTACACATAAAAATTTGAGTACCCAAGAGTTTTGGGGAAAGAAATAAAACTCCGGGTCAGACATGGGTCTCGTGTGAGTAAAATCAAACAACCGAATTATTACTTTTAAAACACTTTTAAAATCAAGGGTATCTCGTAAGATGACGCTGCATATAAATACGGACGAGCTCTTACCTTACGATAACCAAAATGACTTATATAGAAATCTAGTGATATTATCATAATGTCTAGGGTTTTCAAGTAAAATAGAACATAGCTGAAATGCTTACATCCCACATTTCAACATATTTGTGTACAACTAAAAATGTATGGCACCTTTTGGAGAACTGATTCCATACAATGACTGGTCTACTGGGGTACCGCCAATTACGGTGCATCCCTAGATAAAATAACACCGAGGACCTCGCTTGGATCCCCTGTCAACACAAGACTGGCCTACCACTTGTAGGATAGTACTGAATAAGATCACCCCTCGGTTGGGATCAGGAACCGTACCAAGTATACATGAATTGATAATAAGGACTCTAGATAAGGATAACCTTAACCTAAAGGGAGCAACCCATTTAGCCTTGCCGCATCTCCCCTGTTTTAGTCATTCCTGTTTGATGAGGCTTGAGGCTATGTTTACCTTTGTTAGAATGCTAACATTGCCTTCCATATGTTGATGCAATGTCAGCACTCATCCATACAAGTCGTTCAGGAGATGAACGAACCGAAGGCACTTTATAGTCTTCTTCTTAGACCTTGCCTTTACTATTTTCAATTCGAACATTTACATTAGTTCGAAGTGGTTTTCGGATTAATATTTGATCCTGGCCTCTCCAACCCAACGCTCGATAGTTTTAAAGGGTCAAGTTATTTATAATGGGCTATCCCACTATCAGGGTGTAAAGATTTATGTATGGACATATATTCCATATGCTTAGATTATCTTGACTCTCTTATCGAAATTAACCCTCTTGTATTCATCACGTTCCCGACGTGCGGTATTTGTGACAAATACAAGCCAACTTACTTTCAATAAAACGTGTCATCGTTTATTACAACTACTCTAGGTCATTTGGCTACTTAATAACATGGACAAGAGATCCTTGATTTTGAAACAATTCACTAAGAGAAGAAGGTTAATATAAAATAAAGAATTGTTGGAGTTTAAAATAATTTTAAAAAATAAATAAATCATCATTAAATCACAAATTAAAGCTTAATTTATCCTTAATTAATTATACTTAAATCAGAATTTAAAACTTTCATTATCTTAGTTAAGTCTTAATTAATTACTAATAATTACCCTTTATTAATCAAAAATTAATTATATAATTAAAATCTAGTTGAATAATAATTAAATCCTAATTATTTAAAAATAAATAGATAATTAGAATATATTTAATAACAATTTATTATAAATTAAACCCTAATTAATAAGTATTATGTAAATAAACAACTCTTAATTAAATAATTAAATACTAATCAAATAATTAGTTTAAAAATAATTAACTTGATAAAATAAAATTTATTAAAATAATTACCCCTTAACTTAACTAATCATTAATTAAAATTAATTAACTACAAATGATTAACTTAATTAATTGATTCTTAAACCCTAATTATAATTAATTAACTAATAATTATTTTTAATAAATAAATAAATTATTTAACTCATAAATTAAAAGTTAATTAAGTTTTATAATATCTAATTAAGTTTGAAATGGTTTTCAAAACAATTTTAAAAGAAAAACTTAAATAAAAACTTGAAAATCGTATATTTCCGAACTGCATCCATATCGACTATCGCTATGGATGCCATAACTTAGAATTTTTTTTTCTAACTTTACCATCCAAAACTTAAACTTCCACTATTGTTTATTTTAAAAAAATAAAAACATAAAGGAAGAAAGTTTAAAACTTTAACAAATTTAGAATTAAAAATAAACAAAACCTTTACTAAGCTAAACATGTAAAACGATTTAATTTTCAAAGAGGATCTCAAGTCCTTTTTAACATGTCGCAACTCTAACTTCCAAACCATTCATGACATATCCAGGCTTATACAAACATAAGCATGCCATTCCATACATAAACAAAACCATAATTTATATAACAAACATTACATCTTTCCACCACATGCATCACTTAAATAATAATTTCAAGTCCAAAACTCAAACACAAGCTATCACATACACATACACCCAAACCATATCATATCCAAACATCAATAACATGCATAAAAAACCACATAACCATCAAGGTAAGATCTTTCCAAAAGTTAGGAGTTTTACTCATCGAATTCAATGAAATCTTTTCAAACTTTTTGCAAAATGACTTAGGATTTTTGAATTTTCTTGAAAAATACTTGATCTTGTCTGAAACTTTGGAAATGTTCTTAGCCTAAGGACAACATGTTTTGGCCATAAGCACTAAAGGGTACGGCCTTAGCTAATTTGGGTGGAGATGGCTTGATCTTGCAAGAGGAAGTGAAGAAGAGGATGTAAAAGTGTTTTTAAACAAGTTGCTTAAGGAATTTAAGTGGAAATATATGTTTTTATAAACTTTGAAATGAGGTAGGAAGCCATGGAAATTTTGCTTAGGAGCTTTAGGAATTTTGAAATGGAAAAAGAGAATGAGAAAGTGAAAAGAAATTGGAAAAATTAGTTTTATATAAAGTGCATATGTGAAATTACTAAAACGAATGTAGCACCCCATATTTTTAGTAACATTATTTAGGATATTTAATTAGCTAAATTAAATAAAATAATGTAATGATTAGAGGATTGAGATTTGTAATTAACAAGGGGTAGCCTTGCCTTTAATAAATGAACTAAAATAAAATGATTAAGTAAAATAGGTAAGGGCAAAATAGGGAGAAGGATATTCTTATACCCTAAACCCTTAGGAATCCATACTACACGTTCATTTCATTTACTAAAATTTATCAAGTAGAGGCCGGCCACCATTTTAAAGAATAAGAGGAAGAAAGCTAAAGGAATATGCTAAATCAAAATCAAATTCACTCAAATCTCAAATCCTTAATCTCAAAAGCTAAGGTGAATAATAACTACATCTCATTTTTCTAATTGTTTTCGGTTTTAGTATGAATCCAAAGAATTTTGCATGATTATGACATGTTTTTGAATGATTAAATGTTTATATATGCTTGTTGATGATTTATGCTTGTTCATATAGATTTTATGATATGTATTGATATGAAAACCCTACTAAATGACATCTAAATGCCTTGCGATTTTAGATTTAGATCAAAAATGATATTTTAGAGATGAGTTTCAACTTTCATAATTTTTCGAATTAATGTGGGTTTTATATTAATTTTCTAGTGAAGAAAATGATTTTTTGGGTTTAAAATAATTTACGGTTATATTATATATAATTTGGGTCTGAAATTTATATATGTTAGAAAACATATTAAAAATGATTTTTTGGATTTTTTGTAGAATTTTCCTAAATGTTTTGATGAATATATAAAATTATTTAAGGTATGGGACTTAAATGTTTTATATATTTATAAAAGGAGAGGGGTTATTTTGTAAATAAACTAAATTGTTTATTTCTGAAATTTTGACAGTGCTTTTAGAAAAGAAAATTTGCAACCAATAAGAATTTGACAAACAAGGCGAGGTAGTTAAAAAGATTGCTTAAAAAGGTTAAAAATCAGTTTACATGCAAAATGTATGTTTCGCCACTTTCGGCACCCTGCTTCCAACTTAGATGGCTTTCGACTTAGTTCCACCGCCTCCATCAACATCGAAAATAATACGCATGGCATCAAAGACTTGGTGCATAGCAAATGGGAAAGAAGGCGGAAGGTATGAGGTCGAAACCAGGGGTTTCGAAAAGGTCAAACATAATCCTAAGGAATTAGAGTAAGATTGGGGTATGGGATAACGCTATAGTAATGTACTTGTATTTGTTATATATAAGTATACACTATATCTTTAGTTTCCTATCTCTCTTAAGCTATTCTTCTATATCTCACGAGGCTTGAATACAGATATGGACGCTAGAAGTGGGAGAGTGAATCTTGGAGGAAGCACAACCACAAATGGAAATGCCAGACCGAATACCAGGAGAAACCAAGGTCAGGCACAAGCAGGGAATGTTGGTGCTGGAGTCCCACAAGTGGATATGGGAGCTATGTATCATTTTTTTCGTGAATATGATGCAGGCGGGTGTTCCTGCTGGAATGGTTGGAGGAAATGCTGGAGTAGGAGTTCAAGAAGCTCCAGTGGTCAACCATTATTCTATCTTGAGCAGAGATTATGTTAGGCTTGGAGGGAAGCCCTTTATTGGAACTAAGGATGTTATAGAAGTGGAGAACTGATTGCGGCATTGTGAGAGGATCTTTATAGACATGGGGCTCAATGACGAGCAAAAGAGAAGGCTTGCTTCGAGACAGCTTTAGGGAGCAGCTTTATTTTGGTGGAATAGTGTGACGGCTGGAGTTAATGAAGAGGAGATGACATGTGCTGAGTTTAGGAGAAGGTTTCAGGAGAGGTTCATGTCTGTGATGGCGCAATCTGCTTTTCTCAGGAAGTTTGCTGAGTTAGAGCGGGGGAGATGTCTGTTTTGGACTATGCTAGAAGATTTGAGGAGTTGGCTAGGTATGGGTATGCTACTGCAGATACTGTGTTGAAGAGGAATGAGAAGTTCATAACGGGGTTGAAGCCTGAGTTGGCAATGACTACATTACCTCATATCCGAGACCTTTGTGATGGGGTTATAGAGATTGCTTTGAGACATGAGAAGATGCTAGCTTGTCTAGAGAAGTGTAAGGCAAAGGAGGTCCAAGCTGGGCAAGGCCAGAAGAGGAAGTTCTTTCATAAGAAGGGCTTAAAAAGGTGGAGCAACAAAGAAGGGAAAGTCTGAGGTTGTGTGCTTCAAGTGCGACAAGAAGGGGCATTTTGCAAATGGGTGTCGTACTGGAAAGGCGAAGGAAGTGATCGGTAAGAAGAACATCAGATGTTTTAACTGCAATCAGATTAGCCACTATAAGAATCAGTGTAAAGAGCCCGCTAAGGATGGAAGATGCAAGGTATTTGCATTGGAGCCTGCTACATAAGGACCAACAACGTAGGAAAAAGGAAAGACAGTGTTGGGAGGTACGCTTCAGATTCATGGTATGTCTGTTAGCGTTCTGTTTGATACTGGTGCATCACATTCTTTTATATCTCGTTGTTTGGTAGATAAGCTTAACCTAGAACCCACATACTTAGTTACTTCCTTAAGGGTTGCAAATCCGATAGGAGGGTATGCGACACTTGGGATGAAGTGTAGCCACTTAGAGTTTGATTTGCTAGGTCATACCTTTGTTTGCAGTTTGCATGTGTTTGACTTTGTAGGGTTCGGAATTATATTGGGTATGGATTGGTTAAGTAAGTATGATGCTAGGATATTTTTCGATGATAGGAAAAATTCACTTAGACACCCTAACTGTAGTGATCGTATTGTATATATCATAGAAATCCCTAATTGTGAGGTGAATGCTTTATTGGGTGTAGTGGAGTTGGAAAATGAGTTGAATCGCGTTTTCGTGGTTAGAGAATTCACGGATGTCTTCGAGCCTGTAGTAGGATTGCCACCGAAACGAGCCATTGAGTTTCAAATAGATTTGGTGCCTGGAGTAGGATCGGTGAGTAGACCGCCAAGTAGGATGACACCTACAGAGATGAGGGAGCTAAAGGTGCAGTTGGTAGATTTGGAAAGTAAGAGTTTTATTAGACCAAGTAATTCACCTTGTGGAGCAGCCGCAATGTTTGCTAAGAAGCCGGCCGGATCATTGAGGTTATGTATCGATTATCGTAAGTTGAATGAGAAGACGATAAAGAATCGATATCCATTGCCTAGAATTGACAATTTGTTCGATCAGTTGAGTGAAGCCAAAGTATTTTCTCAGTTGGATTTAGCAACAGGTTTTCATCAGCAAAGAGTAGCAGAGGATAGTATTCCTCTGACGGCGTTTAGAACTAGATATGGATCGTACGAATGGTTAGTTATGCCGTTCGGACTAACTAATGCGCCGGCATTCTTTGTGGATTTGATGAACCGAATTTTCCAAGAGTACTTGGATAGGTTTGTGTTGGTTTTTATAGGTGATATTTTGACATACTCTAAGGATGAAAGGGAGCATGAAGTTTATCTTAGAGTAGTGCTTGAGACGCTGAGGAAGAATCAGCTAAAGGTGAAGTTTTCGAAGTGTCATTTTTGGAAAAAGGAAGTGAAGTTTCTTGGTCACGCAGTTTCAGAGAAGGGGTTGTTAGTCGATCTAGATAAGGTCGAAGCTGCTAATAATTGGAAGAGACCAGATACAGTGACTGAGATTAGAAGTTTTCTTGGATTGGATGGATATTATCAAAGGTTCGTTAAGGATTTTTCGTAGATAACAGCACCGATGACCAAGCTAACGCGAAAGGATGTGAAGTTTGTGTGGACCGATAGGTGTGAGGAAGCATTCCAGAGCTTGAAACACTTATTGACCCATTCACCTGTATTAGATGTTCTGGAGGGGAATCAAGATTTGGTAGTTTATACAAATGCGTGTGGAACTGGATTAGGAGCTATATTGATGCAGAGAGGTAAAGTGATTGCTTATGCTTATCGACAGCTTAGAACACATGAGATTAGATATCCAACGCATGATTTGGAGTTGGATGCAGTGATTTTTGCTTCGAAGGTGTGGAGACATTACCTTTTGGGAGAGAGGTTTGAGCTTTATACGGATCATAAGTCGTTGAAGTATTTGTTCTCTTAGAAGGAGCTGAATATGAAACAGCAGAGGTGATTAGAGTTTTTAGCCGCTTATGACTTTGGTATTGAGTACACACCAGGAAAGAGCAACAAAGTTGCAGACGCACTTAGCAGAAAGCATCAGAATTCAATGTTGGTAATGATAGTAGAGTGGAAAGATTTGGAAGATTGTCGACTTGCAGAGTGCAGTGGAGATCTGAAGTTGGATCTAGTGAAGGAACTGTTGTGTTATCTTGTTTAGACGTTCGACCAGTAATGATTGAAAGGATTGCTTCTAAACAGGAGGAGGATCTAGTGTTGGCTTAACGGATCAAGAGGTTGAAGAAAGGAATGGATGGTGATGACTTGACGGATTTTAGTCTTGACCAGAATGGGTAGTTGAGAAAGAAAGGCAGGTTATGTGTTCCGAATGTAGGAGACATAAGGAAGGAAGTTTTGGAAGAATGCCATCGTTTGAAGTTCGCTATTCATCTAGGAGGAACTAAGATGTATCAGGATATGAAGCGGAGTTTCTTCTGGGAAGGTATGAAGAGGGGTGTAGGCTTATGGGTGAAGTAGTGTTTGAACTGCCAACGGGTAAAAGCCGTACATCAGAAGCCAAGTGGGTTGCTTCAGCCTTTGGACATTCCAGTGTGGAAGTGGGATTTTATTTCTATGGATTTCATTGACGGGTTGCCAAGGTCTAATAGAGGAAATGAAAGCATATGGGTCATTGTGGACAGGTTGACCAAGAGTGCCCATTTCATTCCAATTAAGTCAACCAGAACGACACCTATGTTAGTGAAGTTGTTTATGAAGAATGTAGTTAGACTGCACGAAATTCCTAGTAGTATAGTAAGTGACAGAGATTCCTTGTTCACTAGTGAGTTCTAGAAGAGTATACAGGAGATTTTAGGAACCAAGCTCAAGATGAGTACCGCTTACCATCCACAGACGAATGGTCAAACAGAAAGAGTTAACAAAGCCTTGGAGGATTTGTTAAGAGCTTGTGTGTTAGATTTTGGAGGATCATGGGAAGACCATCTACACTTAGTCGATTTTTCGTATAACAATAGTTATCAGACTAGTATAGGGATGGCACCGTTTGAAGCTTTGTATGGAAGGTCATGCAAATCACCAGTTTGTTGGTTAGAGACCGGGGATAGGTTGGTTCTTGGTCCAGATTTAGTTAGAGACCGGGGATAGGTTGGTTCTTGGTCCAGATTTAGTTAGAGAAGCCGCAGAGAAGGTTGAGTTGATTCAAGCTAGGATGAAGGAAGCTCAATCCAGACATAAGAGTTATGCAGACAGAAGAAGGAAAGTCTTGGAGTTCTCTGTTGGAGATCATGTTTTTATTAAGGTGTCACCGATGAAGGGTGTGATTAGATTCGGGAAATCAGATTAGTTGGCACCGAGATTCGTAAGACCATTTCCTATTATAGAAAGGATCAGGAAACTCGCATATGAGTAGAGTTACCGAGCAGTTTGGCAAGAATCCACAACGTGTTTCATATTTCTCATCTAAGGAAGTGTGTTAGAGATCCGTAGTCTACTATAGCACCGACTGTGTTAGATGACTTAGTAGTAGAACCAAACTTGACTATAGTTAGAAAGCCGATTCGTATAGTCGCGGGAGATGAAAAGAGGTTAAGGAACAAGACAGTCAGATTAGTGAAAGTCCAGTGGAGCGACGATGAGAGAGACTATACTTGGAAGACCGTGAGCAGGATTAGAGACGCTTATCCTGATTTGTTTGAAGGTATGTTTTACCTTTATGTTTAATTGTTGTGTACCTTATCGTAATTTCGAGGACGAAATTCTTTAAGGATGGGAGATTGTAACACCCCATATTTTTAGTAACATTATTTAGTATATTTAATTAGATAAATAAAATAAAATAATGTGATGATTAGAGGATTGAGATTTGTAATTAACAAGGGGTAGCCTTGCCTTGATAACAAATGAACTAAAATAAAATGATTAAGTAAAATAGTTAAGGGCAAAATAGGGAGAAGGATATTTTTATACCCTAAACCCTTAGAAATCCATACTACACGTTCATTTCATTTACTAAAATTTATCAAGTAGGCCGGCCACCATTTTAAAGAACAAGAGGAAGAAAGCTAAAGGAAGAAGCTAAATCAAAATCAAATTCACTCAAATCTCAAATCCTTAATCTCAAAAGCTAAGGTGAATAATGACTACATCTCATTTTTCTAATTGTTTTCGGTTTTAATATGAATCCGAAGTATTTTGCATGATTATGCCAAGTCTTTTGAATGATTAAATGTTTATATATGCTTGTTGATGATTTATGCTTGTTCATATAGATTTTATGAAATGTATTGATATGAAAACCCTATTAGCCGACATCCAAATGCCTAGCGATTTTAGATTTAGTTCAGAAATGATATTTTAGAGACGGGTTTCAATTCTCATAATTGTCTGAATTGATGTGGGTTTTATATTAATTTTCTAGTGAATAAAATGATTTATTTGGTTTAAAATAATTTACGGTTAAATTATATATAATTTGGGTCTAAAATTTATATATGTTAGAAAACATATTAAAAATCATTTTCTAGAATTTTTGTAGAATTTTCCTAAGTGTTTTGATGAATATATATAATTATTTAAGGTATGAGACTTAAATGTTTTATATAATTATAAAAGGAGAAGGGATATTTTGTAAATAAATTAAATTATTTATTTCTGAAATTTTGGCAGTGCTTTTAGAAATGAAAATTTGCAACCAATAAGATTTTGACAAACACGGTAGGTTAGTTAAAAAGATTGCTTAAAAGGTTACTAATCAGTTTTACATGCAAAATGTATGTTTCGCCCATTTCAACACCCTGCTTCCGACTTAGATGGCTTTCGACTTAGTTCCACCACCTCCATCACCACCGAAACCAATACGCATGGCATCAAAGACTTGGTGCGCAGTGAATTGGAAAGAAGGCGGAAGGTATGAGGTCGAAACTAGGGTTCCGAAGAGGTCGAAGCGCTGCTTTGTTTTAAATAAAAATGCACCTGGTTTGCTTTCGACAGTATAACTTTCGACTTGGTTTTCTTTCGAATAGGTCAATGGTTTTAAAAGAATGGTTTTAAAGAGGTTGCGCCTTTGTTTTTAAGTAACTGCTTTCGACTGGGTCGAAGCCCTTTAGTTGCTGCTTTCCTACCTTTCGACGCCAATGGTTTCGGAAGGTATACTTTGCCTTTAAAACATAGCCGCTTCTCCAATACTTTCGGAAGGTTGGTTTCGACACCATCACTTCTTTGCTTAGGAAATGCTTTCAAAAAGTGTTTTCGACTTTAATGTTTTATGAACCTTTTGCTATGTTGAAAGTAGAACCCATATGGTTTTGAAGGAGTTATTTTTTAATGGTTTCAAAAGGTGTTTCCACATGTTTTACTTGAACCCAAAGGCTTTCGAAAGGTTTGATGTTTTTATTGATTTCCAAAGGTTTTAAAGAATGGTTTCAAAGGGGTGGTTTCCCAATGGTTTTGAAATGTTTGAAAGGAAAGGTTTCCCAATGTATTTGAAAGGATATGTTTATAGGTTTTGAAGAAGGATGTCTAAGGTTTTAATGCTTTCGAAGGAATGGTTTTTCAACATTTTCGAAAGGAAGTTTGAATGGTTGCGAAAGGAATGTTTTGGCTTTCGGCCTAGGTGAAAGAATGGTTTTACTTGGTTTCGAAAGAGGATCTTTCATGGATTCAAAAGGAGTACTTTCAAAGGTTTAAATGTTTTCATCAACAAAGATTTTAGTAAAGTATATATAACATGGCAAGGTGATTTTTAGTAAAGCATAGAGTATATATTTTCCTTGTTTAAGTTTGGTTTAAAGGTTTTAAATCAATTTGGGATGAAAAGGTTTTCAAGAAAAATTTAAGGGAATATTACCCTAAGTAAAATGACTCAGATATTAGAATACCAGATGGGACTGGTATAGGGTCGCGCCCTATACATTAGCTATTAGCCCCAGCTAATTAAGTCCAAAATTCCAGTGTGTAGGGCTTTGTCACAGGTAAGACTAAAATTATGATTACACACGGAAGGGAATGTATAGTTGTATACAGATAGGTTATTGGTGAGCCCGCAAAACCATTAGGATCAGGTGACCCTAGGAGATGTTAAGTTAGGGACAGATCACCGTCCCGAAGAGGAGTATTTAACAGATAGTTAGGGACAGACCGTCCAGAAGAGGAGTGTCTAACAGGTGTTAGATTATTTTTATTACATTATCTGGTAGGCCCGTGTCAGCCAAAGGTTAGTAGTTAGCCAAACAAAACTATAGTGTTCGGACAGATAGTTCATTTATTACATGATATGCATGTTTACATAATAATGCTTTACATTTTTAACCAGTTTTGGTTGCAGGATAGAGGTTTGCAAAAGATATGTTTTCAAAAGCATATTAGTGAGGGGAAACCCATTCCGCTAAGCGGCGTGGTCTCACTTAATATCAAATAACCGAGATGTATAGTATTATTCACACCAGGCTTTATGTCTGACTCGAAGTTTATGTTTTTCCCCTTAAACTCTCGGGTGCTCAAAATTGATTTGATTAGGTTGAGGGTTGAGGTTCTACAGGTTTTAGTAGGTTGACGAATAAAGCTTCCGGAGACGAGTAGGTGGCGGACGGATAGCTATTTAGGATTTGCTATTTTGTTTTGTTTTATTCCGCTGTTTTGTATTTAAGATAGTTATGTCTATGTAGTACTCTGGTCAACCAAGGGGGCATCATCATATGTCGCTCTTGGCGTATTTATGTAATAATTATATTTTATCTGAACCTGGAAAATGATTATGGGATTATGTAATTTAAATGTGAAACATGTGTTTTGAAATGTAATCAGTAAAATGTTGTTTGTTGAAATATGTGATTTTGTTTCATATTCAAGTGCTTCTGATATTGTGGATACCATTAACATAGTCGTATTTAGTCATTGGAAGTTAATACTATGGATGACTGCAGCATCTGTAGCGCTTAGCTTTGGGCCTCTAGATAGAGGATGTTACAATGACCTTGTACTTTATCCCCTCTCACATGTTGCCACCTCACCCCCTTGTCTCCCCTCCTTTACTCACATTTCCTTTTGTCCCCATTCCAATTTTCCAAGCTAACATGCCTTAATACTTGTTTTGTACTTATGTCTAAAGTAGCATCTTTATATTATATAATATATATACTTTTTAAAATAAAATTCTTAACTTACTTGTAAATACATGCATACTTAAGTGTACATACATGTACACATACATTCAAACATGTCTATGATGATTTATAAATGTGTGCATGTGTACACAAAGGTGTTACAACATTTCCGGTAACTTTTAGTCGACGAAAATTCGAAAATTCGAAAAACGACTTCCTGTCATATTTTCAGTCTTTCGTCGAACTAATTATTTTTGTAAACAAAATTTTAAATTGATTTCACTATCATTTATTATTATTTAAAAGGAGTTTATTTTAGTTATAAAATCAATTAATCAATTATTAGAATTATTTTTAAATATCCATACTTAAAGTGATCAAATTATGGGTCGTTACATTATGGTTTTGAATATAAAAAATGGTTGAAAAATGAATATTATAATAATATAATATTATAATATGGAATAATGTGGAAAATGAGTTTTTAATATTGTAAAAATAGTTTGAAATGATTTTAAATGGGTTATTATGGTATTTTAAACATTTTAACAAGTTTTGGCAAAGTTCAATGAAGTTTGAAAATTTTAGCCAATTCGAGCTCGTCGCATAGCGGTAGTTCATCATTTTTCGAACTAAAAAGTTAAATCAATGTGTAGGATGCAATATAAGTCAGAATTCTTTGAAATAAGAATTTTTCGGACTCATGTTGGAATAGTTTTCAAACAAAACAAGAAAATCAAGATTTCATTTGGTATAGTTTGAAATATGTCCAAATCAAGTTTTCAAAAATAATGCATTTTGGAAGTTCGGAAATCAAAGGGGTAAATTCTTCAAAATGAATATTTTTTAAGTCATTAAAAACATAAAATAAATTCCATAAATATGGTTAAATTTTTTAAAAGAGTTTTGAACAGAAAAATTGGACATATATGAGGTGGAATATATATTTAGAGTTGAGAAGCTCTAAAAATATTATTCATAGCAGTTTTTGCGACGATTTTCGGTAACTTTCACAAATCATGGTTTTAACTTAATTATTCTTCCTCGATCATTTTATTAATATTTTCAAATGAATAATTAAGTATTTTGAAGATGATTTGGAAGTTTTATAATTATTTTGAAGGAGTTTAAAATAAACGATTAAAGGAAAATTATTTTAAATAATATTTGGAATAGTGTTAAGTAAATAAAAATCACCTCTAAAAGATCATATAAAGGATTTAGGGTTGATCAAATAACTTGACCACTTTATGGATGACAGAGGGATAGTCTCTAGACCTGAGCTTGGACAACCAGTATCTGGGTTCCGCTCTAGCTATCCAGACTGGCCCAATGGAGGGGATAGTTAATTTGATTTGCTCGGACTGCATTTTCTTAAGTTAAAAGAAAAGAGATTTGGAGTTTTTCAAAAGTTAACTAGGATTTTAAAATATGATTTTTTTGGTATAGAGAATACCCTAGTTAAAATTTGTATTAAATTCCAAGGAGGGAACTCGTACTATCCGTGTAAATTTTAAAAGGCGATTTCACCGTTATTTGACAAATAGTAAAGGTTGAATATGGAAATGTTATTGAGTATAACTAGTCTAATCTCTATGGATCCTTTTCTACTCAGTACTCATTATTTTGGGTTTATAGTAAATGATGTCTTAAATAACATTTTTTGACCCATTTAAAAGTTATGATTTGAAAATAAGAAATCTTTGTTAAGATTTAAATAAATGATTTGGAAATGTTTTCCTAAGTAAAAGGCAAAATGATTTAGAATTATTCCAAGGTTAAAGAGGTTTAATCAACCCGAGTAATCGATAAATGAGGCTTAATGATTCCATATACTCTTAAAGATAAAGCAATAGTTTAAAAGAATATATATTTGAAAGATATTTGATTTGATAAAAAGATAAATTGATTATATGTTGATTGATAATCACTATATACTTGACATCTTTTTATTGATGATTGGTTCGGAGAAATCGGGGTTGGATTTGGGTAATTCGTATCCAAAAACCACTTCGAAGCAATATATATGTTCGAAAGTGAAGACATGTTGAAAACAATGATTTGAAGATGGAGATCTCCATTATGTAGGGTTGCTTGCCACTAACCTCTGAGTTAATCCCCATATCATATATATATATATATATGATGTCAGTAGCGCCTTAGTTCTGAAAATCTTCGATTTGCAAGGACTACTCGCTACTTATCCTAGGGGTGATTCCCAAATAGGAAGTAGAAGGAGGAGTGCCTTCGGTTTGTCCTTTACTTGGACAACTTGTATGGATGAGTGTTTGACATTGCATTTCTAAAATCACGTACATTGATCTCGACAAACGTACATCTATTTATTGCTGTTGGAGGTAACCCCTCCTATACTTAACACCCTTCTCTGAGACGTACGAGCTTAGAGGTTGTACTTTTGTGGAAATCAATAGCGTGTTGTTAGAAAGGGCAAAGTAGCATTCTAAGTGGAATTTGCTTTGTGAAAAGCAAAGCGTTGCTTTGTGGAAAGAAGAGCGTAGCTTTACGAGCCTCACATCTAAGGAATGATACGGGATACTATATGATCTACATGACATATATCTCAAGCTATCGATTTTATTAACGATGGAGGAGTCCAGTAGTGTATGAACCCTCAATGGTTTAAATTGGCAGGCATTGGAGCTCGATTGAGAAAGAGGAAACCCACCAAAATACGCTATTCCATTGTAGTGTAACAATGTAGTACCGAGGCTTGCTTGAGAAAAGTTAATAGTCACCGTGGACTAGGATTGTTATGTGTGGATTTTGCATCGGAGGTAATGGCCACTACTTCCCTATCATGTTGGAAATTTGATTCCAATATGATCTATACAGTTTTGGTTGTATTCTCAAAGTAGCTGTAATGTTTTGCAAATATTTTAGCTACCCTTTTGGTATCATATATACCGTTTGACATTGTCCGAATATTGGTACCTTCTTTATATATTTATTTGAAAAGTGTTTTCAAACAAATGTCATTATTGATAATATCAAATTTGTTTTGGTATAAAATATTTTGGTTATCATAAGGTAAAAACCCGTCCATGTTTATGTGCAATGTGGTCTTACTTCTTTTCAAAGGTTTTGAGTAACATCAATATGAATAATGACACTATCATATACATTTATAATTCGAGTTTTTTCACGCTGGTTTATTAAGCTTGATCCGGGTATTTATAATACTTGGGTCAGATTCGAGTAGTTTTAGGTTTAGCTAAAGACACTTGGAGTTTTCGGAGGAGAGCTGGAGATTTTCATCAATGTATGGATGTATTCTATTTTCCGCTGCATTTGTTTTATTGTTTTTCAGCATTTGTAAGGACAAAAGATTTATAACCATCCAGGCTAAATCTAGGTTAGACTTTGATATTGTATTCAATATTTTCCACTATAAAAGATTTTGTGGTTAATAATATATGATTATTCCGTTCATGTGGGATTCTATTTTCTACTCTGTTATATGTTATAATTTTTTACCCTTGATCAATCTGCCTTTCCAGCACTTGAATTTGCAGCACGTGAATACCGAGGATGTATTAGTGTTGATTTTCAAAAGTCGAAAAAGCAGGTCGTCACAGGTAGACGGAAGATCAATGTTTATGAACAATTTTGTAGGAGTCAACTCGATGCGATAAAGGGAAGCTTGACATTGGGGAAAAACAATTGCGATATAGAAGTTTCTGACCGCGACCAAAATTTAGGGTTGGGAATGATGTTAGAAGTTATAACTTATATGCACTGAAAACAAGGTATTTTGAAAAAAAAATTAATAATTCGAGATGCATAGTTTTTATGGAAACATTAGTTCACCGTTGCAAAGCTAGAAAGATCAAAAAACCATTTTGAATTAAAAATATATGGTGTTTCTAATTTACCTATTTGTTGTAGTGGTATATTGGATGAGTATATAGAAATACCTGAATATGGATGAGTATTAATATAATATGAGTTGGTGTTATCTACAAGCATGATGAAGTATTTGGAATTTTGTAGATAGATATGATTTGGAGAATAAAGAATTGTGCAGAGTTTGTGACCTCTGTTTATAAAAGATATTCCAATTTGGATTAGTGGCAATGATTATATGAGAAGTATTTTTGATTAGGGTAGATAAAGAATTTAGATAAAGGATTTCGATAAAGGATTTTGAACTATTAAGATAAATCTGAATTGAGGAATTGAAGAAAAGATGTATATGATTAAATTGATACTAAAGTAAAATAAGAAAAGACCATGGAAATTTATTCGAAAAGATCGAGGAAAGTGTGTTATGGTTAGTATGCATAAGGAATGCCAAGGCGGATTTATGGAATATGGTATTTTGAAGCTCTAATATGACTTCCAGTGAGGAGTAGATGGATTTTTTCAATCATCCCTCAGATTGATGGAAGACTGTCCATTCAAAGGAAACCTTTTAGAGTAGCGACTAAAAGTTATAGAATTTACATCGCATATGATGTAACAACTTGTACCCCCAAACATACCGATTCAAAGCTCAAAAGTGGCTTTTGAACCGTCGTCATGCTAAGAAGTATGAATCGTTAGGTTTTAAAATGGCTTAAATGATACATATACAATTATAAGTTTACACAACTCTACCCTTTTAGATCTCACAACAGGAAATAAAATGTAAGTGCTAAAATAATCCAAATAACACGGTCTCAGAATAACCGTGGTCCATATGATGAATAACAAAATAAAGCCTCATATGCCAATACAACACAAGTCTGATGAAGGTAAAGTCCCCTAATAATACCATAATAGTAGTCTACCTAAAAGATATAATAAGATACATAGAGAAAGACTGTAAATAAATAAATCTCCAATGTCATGTCTCCTTCTTCACACACCTTGACCAAATCACCTCATTTACTATACTATCCTCCTGTACTGGGTAATAAGAGGAAGAAATAGAGGGGATCAGACAAAGTCTGGTGAATGAATTATATCACTAGCGGTATGGTGTTAACAAGTGATTGAAGTTCAGTTATATCCTATACTTAGGGTGTTCCTTAGTGTGTGTTATATGTATAAGGAGCTAGTTATTTTATAATTTAGGTTGACTACCCAAAGTTTCTAATTATGGTTTATGAAATTTTCACTCACAGGTGGAACATACTAAAATAGAGTAATTCCTAAAGGCATCTCTAGTGTATGGTCCAATGAAAAATCACCTAACTATACATCAACTAACATCTTTAGTAGCAGTAGCTAAGGTTATTCCCATCTAAGTACACACCTAATGCCAGTCCATGCATCAAATCACTATCTGATGGTTCTTGCCGTATATGCAATGGTGCTCCTAACCGAATATACATCTAATGGCACGACTGTAACATCCCTAATTTTTGATAAAATTATTCGGAAGATTTAATTATATAAATTAAATAGAATAATGAAGATAAGGAGATTGAGATTTGAATAAATTATATAGGGTCGTGTTTATTAACAAAGTAAATGCGCTTTAAATTGGTTTAAAGGTTAATTAACTTACACTTGGGCATATTAGTAATTTAGCCAATCTATTATACACGGCTATAATTTATCATTTTTGTCCATTCACGTTTCATTTCTCACGATCACAAACCCAAATCTAAAACCTAAACCAAAGTCGGCCATTACCAAGGAAGAAAGGAAAAAATTTATCAAAAGCTAAAGATCAAAAGCTAGACATGATTAATCAACAAAAAATCTCAAATTCCTTATCAAGTTTAAGGTGA
The DNA here is from genome assembly GCA_030737815.1 of Allium fistulosum. Lineage (NCBI taxonomy): Eukaryota > Viridiplantae > Streptophyta > Magnoliopsida > Asparagales > Amaryllidaceae > Allium > Allium fistulosum. Next base: position 907,837,954 of record CM060908.1, read on the forward strand.
ATAATAATCTCATACCATCTTTATTTTTATTCCATGATTATAAGGTTTTAGATTTATGATTTAAATTCGTTTTTGTGATAAAATGGATGATGATATGCATGGGTTATATTATGTTAATTTATTTTAATTCATCCGCATATGAATTTGCACTGTTTTGATGTAAAACCAAGAATATATGATTTTAGATTGCCGTGGAAATTTTTTTATGTTAAGTAAAACATGATTTTGGAGATGAGTTTTAAGTTTTCAGAATTTTCCAAGCTACGGAAACTTTATTATGAATTTTTGATGAAAAATATGATGTAATTGGGTTTAAAATTTATTTTCTACATTTCAGGTAGAAATTGGGTCTGAAATTTTAATATGTTTGATTACATGATAATATTGAATTTCAGTGATTTTTGGGGATTTTTCCCAATTGATTTACTAGGAGAAATAAATTATTTTAAAAGAAGGGCTTTTTCAGCAATATTGGTTTTTGTTATATGGAAAGGTTTTAACGTTAAAATCTTTTGATTTGGATCTGAATAAATGCGGCAGTTTTGAATAAAAGGTATTTGAAAAGTTATGCAACAACCAATCAATGGTTTACAAATAGGCAAGTCGTTAGAAAGTAATTACTAAAAGTTGCTATATTTCAGGCTTTAAATCAGAAATAGGTGTTCCGCCTCTATTAGTAAGTATCCTTCGACCCCATTGATTCCGCCTCATCCCAGTCGAAACCAACACAGTCGAAACCACCATACTCGAAACCAATGCACAAGATATCACTTAGATTATATGCAGTGGATTGGAAGGACGGCAGAAACCTTAGTGTTGAAAGGGTAGCTTCTAATGGGGTCGAAATCCTGCTTTGTTTTCATAAGTTAAAATTCTTGCCTGGTTTTACTTAAAGCTTTCGACATAGTTGAAACGTATGTTTTCGAAAGGGTTTTATAATTAGCTTTCGAAGAAGGTTGTCACATTTTGTTAAAGTATTAGATTTCGAAGGGGTAACTTTTTCCTTAAACAAGAGCTTTCGAAAGGGTAGGTTTTGCCTTAGTCGAAACCTGCCGCTATGCTACCTTTCGACTATGATGCTTTCGAAAGGCTCTTTTTTAACCAAAGTTAGCCACTTCCTAATTGCTTTCGAAGGGGTTGATGGTTTCGAATGTGATGGAGTCGAAAGGGGGTTTCGAATCTGTCCTTCGAAGTTTTGATTTTTAAAGTCTTTTGCTTTCGACTAGATGGTTCTGACACCATCAACATTTCCCCAAATTTATTTTAGTTGGTTTCAAAAGAGATACTTTCGTATATAACCACTTTGACCCAAATGATGTTTTTAAAGAGTAAACCCAATGCTTTCGAAAGGATACGTTATATGTTTCAAAGCTATGTTTTAAAGAATGTTTTCTTGATACCTTCGAAAGGTATCATTGGTTTCGAAAGGTATATACTTATAGTTTTAAAAAGAGGTTTCTATGCTTTCGAAGGAGGTCATCTAGTGGTTTCTAAAGTGATGTTTAAAATTTTCAAAACAAATAACCCATTTTCATTTTTAAAGGAAAAACCATGGCATAAATAAAGATTTTGGAAATATTATTCACATTTTTATTAACCCATAACTGTATTTTCGGGAAAGGGCTGAATAACCAGTTAGGTTGACCCAGTAGTGTATATAACTTAATAGATGTTAAACTCTTAATTTAAAGATATTGTAAAGGGCCAATAGGTTTACAGTAAGCCAATGAAAACTGTATGATATTGGTAGGAGCCAATAGGTTCATAGTCAGCCCATGAAAATTATGATTTGATACTGGCAGAGGCCAGTAGGTTTGTAGTTAGCCTATGAAAACTATATCCGGATTAAGATATTAGCTGTCAGCCAATTGGTTCCTAGTTAGCCCATGAAAATTAGGATAAGAAATTAGATATTGGAGTTAGCAATAGGTTCTTAGTGATCCTATGAAAACTAAGTAATTGGACAGATAGTCCTTAACATTTAACAGGTTAATAGTAACCTTAGAAACTATAATTGAGACAGATAGTCAGAATGAATGGTGATGGGTAATCCAGAATTGATTTATTTGTTTTGCATATCATCATAATGTTTTGAAATACTATGTTTTTACCATTGTGGATGCAGGAGCACATTATATGGTTTTATAAATGTTTTAGGATATTAGTGAGGGGAAAACCCGTTCCGCCAAGCGGTGTGGTCTCACTAGATATCTAAATGGTTTGAGATGGTAAATTATTATTCATACTAGGCTTTATGTCTGACTCAAAGTTTTTGTTTTCCCCTTAAACTCCCGAGTACTCAATTGATTTTGAGTAGGTTGAGAGTTAAGGTTTCTAGGTGTTCTTTTAGACCAATAAAGCTTTCGAGAACGTGCAGGAGGCAAGCTTGTTATTAGATTACTTTTATTTCCACCGTGTGTTTTGTTTGTAAAGGCAAATTGTTTTCTTGCCTATCTATATACTCTGATATACCAATGGGGCATTTTCATATGTCGCTCTTGACGTATTTTGTAATAATTATGTTATCTGAACGTGATTTGCGATTTTGGATTATGTAGTCAATTTGGAATATTTTGAAATGGAATGTGGAATTTGTTTGCTGTTTAATTTTTTTCCATATTCTTGTGTTTCTGTGTATCAATGTATCTAATGTTGCCATATTTGGTCGCCGAAGATTAATAACTATGGATGACTGCAACATCCGTAGCCATTAGTTTTAGGCTCTAAGTAGGGGGATGTTACAAGCTGGTATCAGAGCATAGGTTTATGAAACTTAAAAGAAACTTAAACCTAAAAGATTTTCTAGACATAATCCAATGAATCGAATAATAAGATTGGGGTTTGGGTTAACACTATAGTAACCTACTTGTATTTTCTATATATAGTTATAGATATATAAGTACATATCCCCAGTTCTCTTAAACCGTTCTTCTCTGTCTTACTAAGGCTCGTATGCAGATTTACGAGAAAGGAGATATAAAAGCAGGAAACGAAAGAGGAAATCTCGGTGGAGGAAGCACCGCAACTAATGGAAATGCTCAACCCACTACCAGGAGAAATCCGGGTCGATCGGCTAATGCTATTAACCAAAATGCTGAAGCCAATGTGGGTGTTGGAAATCCAATAGTAGATATGGGGGTGATGTATCAGTTCTTTGCCGGTTTGATGCAAGCCGGAGCTGATGCTGGTGTTGCTGGAAATGTAGGAGGAGCTAATCCTGTGGCTCCAATTGGAAATATTGCTTTGCTAAGTAGAGATTACATAAGTTTGGGTGGGAAGCCATTCTTGGGAACAGAAAGTGCCGTAGAGGTTCAGAATTGGCTGTTGCATTGTGAGTGAATATTTATCGATTTTGGTCTGAATGATGGACAAAAGAGAAGGTTGGCCTCTAGGTAGTTACAGGGGCCAACACTACACTGGTGGAATAGTGTTACTGCCGGAGTGTCGGAAGAGCAGTTAACTTAAGCTGATTTTAAGACGATATTTGAGCAGAAGTTTGTATCTGAGTTTTCCAAGTCTGAGCTGATGTGGAAGTTTATGGATTTAGTGCAAGGAGATATGTCAGTAGTCGAGAATGCTACTAAGTTTGAAGAACTATCTCGATATGGATATGCTATTATAGATACTGACATAAAAAAGAATGAGAAGTTCATTCGGGGATTGAGACCCGAGCTTGCTAGAATGACCATGACACATGTCCGTGATCCTTGTAATATGGTGGTGGAGATGGCCATTCACCATGAGGAGTTGCTCGCTGATTTAGCTAAAGAGAAGTCAGTGGAAACTCAGGGTTCTTAGGGGAAGAAGAGGAAGTTCTTTAAGAAGAAAGGGAACCCAGAAGGGAGATACTGCCAAGAAGTCGAAGACTGAGGTAGTTTGTTATAAGTGTGACAAGAAAGGTCACTTTGCTAATGGATGCTGGTCAGGAAATGGGAAGAAAGCTGCAAGTAAGAAGAATGTGAAATGCTTCAACTGTGATCAAGTTGGGCATTACAAGAATCAATGTCCAGAGCCAGTTAGGGAGGACAAAGGAAAGGTCTTTGCTATTGGATCAGCTAGGCCTGCTGCAGTTGATAAAGGAAAGACTGTGATGGAAGGTACGCTTTTGATTCAGAGTATTTCAGTTAGAGTACTTTTTGATACTGGTGCATCACATTCATTTATACCTCAGTGTTTGGTTGATAGATTATGTCTAGAACCCACCTACCTTGTTACTTCCTTAAAGGTTGCGAATCCAATACGAGGGTATGTAACACTTGGGTTAAAATGTGACCAGTCAGAACTTGATTTATTGGGTCATAAATTTGCATGTAGTTTGTATATTATTGATTTCGTAGATTTCGAGATCATTTTGGGTATGGATTGGTTGAGTAGGTATAAGGCTTGAATATTTTTCCACGATAGGGAAATATCACCGAGACACCCTGATAGTCATAACCGATTGATATTCTCAGTAGAGAATACTAACCGGAGTGCTAGTACTATGCTTAATGCTACGGAGGTAGGAAATGAGTTAAGTCAGGTTTGGGTAGCAAGGGAGTTTGCAGATGTCTTTGAGCCGGTCACCGGACTACCCCCGAAAAGAGGTGTAGAGTTTAGAATAAATCTTGTGCCCGGAGCTGAACCTGTAAGTAGACCACCTAGCAGGATGACACCTATAAGATGAAGGAAATGAAGGTGCGGCTAGTGGATCTAAAAGGAAGGAATTTTAATAGACCAAGCAGTTTGCCTTAGGGAACAGCCACGGTGTTCGTGAAGAAACCAGATGAGTCGTTAAGTATGTATATTGACTATCGTAAGTTAAACGAAAGGACAATCAAGAATAAGTATCCTGTGCCAAGAATAGATGATCTGTTTGATCAATTGAGTGGAGCCAGAGTGTTTTCCCAGTTGGACTTGGCGACGGGTTTCCATCAGTTGAGAGTAGCGGAGGACAGTATTCCTTTGACAACATTTCGGACTAGATATGGTTCATATGAGTGGTTGGTGATGCCATTTGGATTGACGAATGCACCTGCTTTCTTTATAGATTTGATAAACCGAGTTTTCCAAGAGTACTTGGATAGGTTCGTACTGGTGTTTATAGATACATTCTAGTATACTCTAAGGATGAGAGAGAGCATGAAGTTTATCTTAGAGTAGTACTTGAGACGCTAAGGCAGAATCAGCTAAAGGCGAAGTTTACCATGTCATTTCTGGAAGAAAGAGGTAAAATTTCTAGGTCACATGGTTTCAGAGAAAGGATTGTCATTCGATCTAGATAAGATCGAAGCCATGAATAATTGGAAAAGATCAGAGATGGTGACTGAGATCAAGAGTTTTCTTGGACTTGCTGGCTACTACCGGAGATTCATTAAGGATTTCTCGTGGATAGTAGCACCCTTGACTAAGCTAACCAGGAAGGAAGTGAGATTTGGTTGATCCGACAAATGTGAGGAGGCATTCCTTAAGTTAAAGCATTTGTTGACTAATGCACCCATGTTAGTAGTTCCAGACAGAAACCAAGGATTAGTGGTGTATACTGATGCATGTGGAACTAGACTAGGAGCAGTGTTGATGAGAGTTGAAAAGTCATTGCCTACGCATCTAGGCAGCTTTGACCGCATGAAGTTAGATATTCTACTCATGATTTGGAGTTGGCAGCTGTGATCGTCGCATTGAAGATTTGGAGACATTATCTCTTAGGGGAGAGATTTGAGTTATATACCAATCATAAGTCTTTACGATATTTATTCTTTCAGAATGAGTTGAATATGTGACAACAGAGGTGGCTGGAGTTACTGGCTGCATATGATTTTGGTATAGAATATACACTAGGAAAAGGTAATAAAGTGGCTGATGCTCTTAGCAAGAAACATCAGAATGTGTTGTTAGCTATGTTGGTAGAGTGGAAAGATTTAGAAGCTTTAGTTAGTTGTGATGTGCAGTTAAGATCGACTGCTGGGTTTAGCCATAGTACCGCCAGGTTGCCTTGTTTAGAAGTTCGACCAGTACTAATTGAGAAAACTTCTTCTAAGTAGAAGGAGGATCCAATATTAGCTGAAAGGATCATAAGACTTGAGGTTAGAACATAGATCGATGATTTAAAGGATTTTAGCCTTGAACAGAGAGGGTGGCTAAGAAAGAAGGGATGATTGTGTGTTCCAAATGTGGAGGACTTGAGGAGAGAAATTCTTGGAGAATGTCATCGATCCAAGTTTATGATTCATCCTGGAGGAACCAAGATGTATCAGGATATGAAGATGAGCTTCTATTGGGAAGGCATGAAGAGGGATGTTGGCTTGTGGGTTAGACAGTGTGCAAACTGTCAACAAGTGAAAGTTGAACATTAGAAGCCTAGTGGATTGCTTCAACCTTTAGAGATTCCAGTTTGGAAATGGGATTCGATATCCATGGATTTTGTAGACGGGTTGCCAAGGTCAAATAGAGGTAATGAAAGTATATGGGTTATAGTGGACAGATTGATGAAGAGTGCCCATTTCATTCCAGTTAAGTCAACCAGAATGGCACCTGTTTTAGCTAAGTTGTTCCTGAAGAACATAGTTAGACTGCATGGAGTTCCTAGTAGTATAGTCAGTGACAAAGATGCATTGTTCACTAGTGAATTCTGGAAGAGTCTACAGAAAGTGATGGGTACCAAGTTTAATATGAGTACTGCGTATCACCCTCAGACAGATGGGCAGACAGAGAGAGTCAATAGAGCACTCGAGGATTTACTGAGAGCTTGTATATTGGACTTTGGTGGATCTTAGGAGGATCACCTAAATTTGGTTGAGTTTTCCTATAATAATAGTTACCATACTAGTATAGGAATGGCGGCGTTTGAAGCTATGTATGGAAGGCCATGCAAATCACCAGCATGTTGGTTGGAGACTGGAGACAGATTAGTCTTAGGTCTAGATTTGGTTAGAGAGGCATCCGAGAAGATTGAGTTAATTCGGAGAAGGATGAAGGAAGCTCAGTCCAGACAGAAGAGTTACGCAAATAAAAGGCGTAAGGACCTAGAATTCTCAGTTCGAGATGAGGTTTTCATTATGGCATCACCTATGAAAGGTGTGATACGGTTTGGAAAGTAAGGGAAGTTAGCCCCAAGATATGTAGGTCCATTCCAGATTATAGAGAGGATTGGAAAGCTCGCATACAGAATAGAGTTGCCGAGCAGTTTGGCAGATGTCCATAATGTATTTCATGTGTCTCATCTTCGCAAGTATGTGCATGATCCAGAAACTACTATTCCTCCGACAGGGTTGGATGACTTAGTGGTAGAGACTAATTTTACTTTTGTTAGACAACCAGTTCGGGTTGTAGCTAGAGATGAGAAAAGATTAAGGAACAAGACAGTCAAGTTGGTGAAAGTTCAATGGATCGACAACGAGAAGGACTGTACTTGGAAGACAGAGGACATGATTAGAGAAGTTTATCTTGATCTGCTTTGAGGGTATGTCTATATTAGATCTATATAGATAGTTGCTAGTCAGTTAAACTAGTATGGTTGTTAGGTGTTTTTGCAAATGATTGCTATGTTTAATATTTAGTCCTTACTGAATTTCGAGGATGAAATTCTTTAAGGGAGGAGCCTGTAACATCCCTAATTTTTAATAACATTATTCAGAAGATTTAATCAGATAAATTTAATAGAATAATGAAGATAAGGATATTGAGATTTGAATAAATTATATAGGGTCGTGCTTATTAACAAAGTAAACGGGCTTTAAATTATTTTAAAGGTTAATTAACTTACACTTGGGCATATTAGTAATTTAGCCAATCTATTATACACGACTATAACTTCTCATTTTTGTCCATTCACATTTCATCTCTCATGATCACAAACACAAATCTAAAACCTAAACCAAAGTCGGCTATTACCAAGGAAGAAAGGAAGAAATTTATCAAAAGCTAAAGATCAAAAGCTAGAGAGGATTAATCAACAACAAATCTCAAATTCCTTATCAAGTTTAAGGTGAATAATAATCTCATACCATCTCTATTTTTATTCTATGATTATATGGTTTCGGATTTATGATTTAAATTCATATTTGTGATAAAATGGATGATGATATGCTTGGTTTATATTATATTGATTTATTTTAATTCATCCGCATATGATTTTGCACGGTTTTGATGTAAAACCGAGAATCTATTATTTCAGATTGCCATGGAAATTTTTTTATGTTAAGTAAAACATGATATTGGAGATGATTTTAAATTTTCAGAATTTTCCAAGCAATGGAAACTTTATTATGAATTTGTGATGAAAAATATGATGTAATTGGGTTTAAAACTTATTTTGAACATTTCAGGTAGAAATTGGGTCTGAAATTTTAATATGTTTGATTACATGATGAAATTGAATTTCAGTGATTTTTGGGGATATTTCCTTATTGATTTACCGGGGGAAATAAATTATTTTAAAAGAAGTGCTTTTCAGCAAATATCGGTTTTTGTTATATGGAAAGATTTTAACGTTAAGATCCTTTGATTTGGATCTACATAAATGCGGCAGTTTTGAATAAAAGGTATTTGAAAAGTTATGTAGCAACCAATCAATGGTTTGCAAATAGGCAAGTCGTTCGAAATTAATTACTAAAATTTGCTATATTTCAGCCTTTAAATCAAAAATAGGTGTTCCGCCTCTATTAGTAAGTATCCTTCGACTCCTTTGATTCCGCCTCATCCCAGTTGAAACCAACACAGTCGAAACCACCATATTCAAAACTAATGCACAAGATATCACTTAGATGGTATACAATGGATTGGAAGGAGGGCGGAAGCCTTGGTGTCGAAAGGGTAGCTTCCGAAGGGGTCGAAACCCTGCTTTGTTTTCATAAGTTAAATTCTTGCCTGGTTTTACTTAAAGCTTTCGACATAGTCGAAACATATGTTTTCGAAAGGGTTTTATAATTAGCTTTTGAAGAAGGTTGTCATGTTATGTTAAAGTATTAGCTTTCGAAGGGGTACCTTTTTCCCTAAATAAGAGCTTTCGAAAGGGTAGGTTCCGACTTAGTCGAAACCCGGCCGCTATGCTACCTTTTGACTATAATGCTTTCAAAAGGTTATCTCTGTTTTAACCAAAGTTAGCCACTTCCAAATTGCTTTCTAAGGGGTTGAGGGTTTCGAAGGTGATGGAGTCGAAAGGGCGTTTTGACTATGTCCTTCGAAGTTTTGATTTTTAAAGTCTTTTCCTTTCGACTAGATGGTTCCGACACCATCAACATTTCCCCAAATTTATTTTAGTTGGTTTCAAAAGAGATACTTTCGTATATAACCACTGTGACCCAAATGATGTTTTTAAAGAGTAAATCCAATGCTTTCGAAAGGATACTTTATGTGTTTCGAAGCTATGTTTTAAAGAATGTTTTCTTGATACCTTCGAAATGTATCATTGGTTTCGAAAGGTATATACTTAGAGTTTTGAAAAGAGGTTTCTATGCTTTCAAAGGAGGTCATCCAGTGGTTTCGAAAGTGATGTTTAAAAGTTTCAAAACAAATAAGCCATTCTCATTTTTAAAGGAAAAACAATGGCATAAATAAAGATTTTGGAAATATTATTCACATTGTTATTAACCCATAACTGTATTTTGGGGAAAGGGCAGAATAACCAGTTAGGTTGACCCAGTAGTGTATATAACTTAACATATGTTAAACTCTTAATTTAAAGATATTGGCAGGGGCCAATAGGTTTACAGTAAGCCCATGAAAACTATATGATATTGGCAGGGGCCAATAGGTTCATAGTCAGCCCCTGGAAACTATGATTTGATACTGGCAGGGGCTAGTAGGTTTGTAGTTAGCCCATGAAAACTATCCGGATTAAGATATTTGCAGTCAACCAATAGGTTCCTAGTTAGCCCATGAAAACTAGGATAAGAAATAAGATATTGTAGTTACCAATAGGTTCTTAGTGATCCCATGAAACAAAGTAATTGGAAAGATAGTCCTTAACATTTAACAGGTTAATAGTAACCCTAGAAACTCTATTTGAGATAGATAGTCCGAATGAATGAGGATGGGTAATACAGAATTGATTTATTTGTTTTGCCTATCATCATAATGTTTTGAAATACTATTTTTTTACCATTGTGGATGCCGGAGCACAGTATATGGTTTTACAAATGTTTTAGTATACTGGTGAGGGGAAAACCCGTTCTGCTAAGCGGCATGGTCTCACTAGATATCTAAATGGTTTGAGATGGTAAAATTATTCATACTAGGCTTAATATCCGACTCAAAGTTTTTGTTTTCCCCTTAAACTCTGGGTACTCAATTGATTTTGAGTAGGTTGAGAGTTAAGCTTTCCAGGTATTCTTTTAGATGAATAAAACTTTCGAGGACGTGTAGGAGGCAAGCTTATTATTATAGTACTTTTATTTCCGCTATGTGTTTTGTTTTTAAAGGCAAATTGTTTTCTTGCCTATCTATATACTATGATCTACCAAGAGGGCATCTTCATATGTCGCCTTTGACATATTTTGTAATAATTATATGTTATCTGAATGTGGTTTGCAAATTGGGATTATGTAATCAATTTGGAATATTTTGAAATGAAATGTGGAAATTTTTGTTGTTTAAAATCTCTTCCATATTCTTGTGTTTCTATGTATCAATGTATCTAATGTCGCCGTATTTGGTCGCCGAAAAGTAATAACTACAGATGACTGCAGCATCCGTAGCCGTTAGTTTTGGACCTCCAAGTAAGGGGATGTTACAATGACATTTCATCGAATCATAGTTTGATGGTTCTTGCCGTCTTACATTGGTGTACTAAGTAGAGTATGCATTCAATGCCTGACCCATTTGTAGGATCATTGTCCAGCGATTCTTGCCGTATTGCATTGGTGTATCTCCTTGCTAGTCCTCTTGATAAGTTCTATATTGTTACACAAGTGCAACCAAGGATTAATTCACCCCTCATATAGGATTCACTGATCCTTTTCTAACGAATGTTTTCATCCACACTTTCCAGCTTCCACCAATCTATGGCTATGACTGGCTACGAACGATACTAACTTCTAACTACGATATAATTGCCCGCCACGTTGAATGTCACGTTCCAACTTCTTAAAGTAAGAGCCTAGGAATTTACCCAAAGGCAGTACGTTTCTAACTTGCTTCCAAACCCCATTTAGCTGCACATAACTCTTGAGTAGCTAAAAAGTGGGAACAAGTGATTAAATTTCAGTTAAATCCTACACCAAGGGTGTTCCTTAGTTTGTGTCATATGTATAAGGAATTAGTTATCTTAAAATTTAGGTTGACTACACTTAGTGTCTAATTATGGTTTATAAAAGTTTCATTCACAGGTGGGACATACTAAAATAGAGTAATTCCTAGAGGAGATGCACTAATGCAAGCTGGAAATGTATCTCCTAGGTTGTTCCCACTTCTTAATTACTTGAGAGTGTGCATAGCTGAATGGGTCGAGCAACAAGCTATAAACGTACCGCCTTTTGGTAAATTCCTAGGCTCTTGCTTCATGAAGTTAGAATGTGACACTCAATGTGACATGCGGTTATATCACAATTTGAAGTTCATATTTTTCATAGCTGATCCTGGCCAAAAATTGGTGGAAGATGGGAAGAGTGAACAAAGACGTGCTAGAAAATGGGGTGCCTACAACACAATGCGGAATGGACCTTAAGGCTATTTAAACACTAGAGGGGTTGAAGTGTGTATTTCAAATCTATCAAACTAACTTAGGAATTTAACACTACATCTACTCAAATTGCAAACAGAAATTAGTAAGTAATAAGGTAAAATGTGTAAGGTAAATAACACCCGGATGTTTATACTGGTCGGATTGACCAATCCTACATCCAGTCCTGCACTCGACCGTGCAGAATTCCACTGTGATCGCTTGCTTTCCACGAGTGGCAAGAACACCTTTACAATCTTAGTTTCACAAGCTACAAGATACAACCTCTTGATTTACGGGCTGCAAGATCACCCTCTCCTTTTCACAAACAACAACAAACTATGGCAAGTAATCGTATCTTTAATACAGATTCTTGCAGATTCGGTACGATGATCCTATAGACCTCCAATAGCAATATATCTTTGAAATATTTGAGGAATAGAATGAAATCAGAGAGAGAATGATATGAATTAAAGTACAACTCTCTGATGTTGCCTTTGCAAATCGGTGAAGAATTAGAGTGAAATAGTATCGATTTGCAAGGAGATTGGAAGAGTATTTAATGGGTTTCTTTTGAAAAAATGTGGAAGAGAAAGAGTAAGAAGTGAAAAGTGACTGGAAAATTCATTTTCCAGAGGCTTTAATAGGAATTGAAGAGACATGTCTTTTGGTGAATAGGTGGCGGGAAAATCCTTTGATTAAGTTTTAAAAAATTGACGAACGGGACATAAGTCGACATACATGCATTTTCCAAAAGGAATCAGCAACACCAATAAGCGTTACAAATTTTAGAATGTGTTGCAAATTTTAGATATCAAAAGTACCTCTTATTTGTTAAGTTTTGTGATTCGGTTGAGGTTAATCGTTGATGATCTTCAATTATAGTTGTCATGGGGTCTTTAACAAGTGATTCTAAGGTTCAACCAACTAACCATCACTTCAAATACTTCTGTCCTTTTAGCATTCTTCTTCAATCAGTTTTGTTCTTCCATTGCTCTGATTGACCTTCATATGTAATTTATTTGCTTTCACTGAATTCTTGTTTATCTCTGTAAATGTCTCTATAATATATCTGAAATAAATGCACAACTTGGAGATAGAAATAATGTTTATATGGTTGTTGTCATCAAATAATACCTAGGGTACTAGCAATCTTCCACTTTTTGATGATGACAACCATATAAATATTTGAGAGATAATATATCATATTTTTATATTTGACTCCCCCTAACTCTATGCACTTCCCCTAACATTTTGCCTAGTATATTTATACCTTTTCTTCCCATTTATCATCAATAAAAAGGGTGAAAAAGAATTGCTTAAGCGCAACTAGACAATATGTATAGAGTTTGTATACAGATATATATATATATATATAAATGTATATAAAATAGAACTTATGAGAGGAATCAAAATCAATACGAAACATGAAATAAAGTCATCCAAAAATATAATTAAAATTAGATGAGTTTTAGAGTTACCGATGTTGCCGATGCCAAAAATATATTCTTTTGAATGAATTTCTTATCTTTGAACATCCGTTGTCCAGTATCCATTGTTTGGTACTTGAAAAATATAAAATATAGGCACTGGTACCCTTTTTATTTTGGGTCCATGGGATTAAGTTTTGGGAAGCCAAACCCATGAAGAGTTTGAATACCCTTTCAAAACATAATCATCAGATAAATGAATATTATTAATAAAATTATCAATGTATTCCTCTTTCTCATTATTATCTAACTTTATAGAAATCCATAAATTAATAAACCTATTCATGGGTTTCATTTTAATTTCCTAGATTTTCCTTTGGACTTGGTAGCCTTAACAAATTTAGTATTTTGAGTACAATTTTTCTTTGATTTTGGCTTAGGGGTGTATCCAAGTCCATATTTATTGTTAGTGGGTTTAGATGCTGATAATAAATTTTCTAGATTATCCTCTCCTTTGTTAAATTTATCAATATCAATATCAGTTTTAATTTTATCAAAATCCATATTTCGGTAAAAAATAACGTTATCCAGAGATGTTATTTTTCATTCAGATCAGTGATCTCTGACTTTATTAAAAGATTTTCTGATTTTAAGGATTCACTTTCACTTTTCAGTTTTTCAAAACTTTTAAGTGTTAAATCCTTTTCGTTATTATGCCCATTAAGTCTTTCAATTTCTTCTTCTAGACCTTGTTTTTCTTCGGTTAACATTTCATTAGACATTTCTAATCTATCTATCTCTCCTAAACTATTGTTGTACTCTAACCTAAGCATTTTATGTCCCTTATAGATATCATTTAAAACATTAGTAATTTCTTTATTAAAATTTCATACCTGATCATCCTTTGCCATGAAGCACATGTTCGCATTTTTTTGTTTCTGAATCACTATCTCTTGATGAAGTATCTGAATCATCCCATGTTGCATTGAAAGCCCGTTTCCTCTTCTTATTGATCGAAGAGTACTTTGATTTCTTTAGGTTGGGACAATCTCTTTTCAAATGGTCGAGTTTATCACATTCAAACCACTTAACAACATTTCCATTTATGGAATTATTGTTGTTAGTTTTTCGAAGTTTGTTCGTTTTCCAATATTTCAAGAAATTCTTGAAAATCTTGGTCATAAACTCGATATCATCACCAGCAGTAGCATCATCCGGTTCATCATTGTCGTTCGTAGCATCGAGTGCTAGTGATTTCTTTTCATTTGCCTGATTCTCTTTTCTGACCTGCAACTTTACTTCATAGGACATTAGATTACTAATTAAATCTTCTATTTTCATATTACTAATAACATTGGCTTCTTCGATTGTCAGAGTCTTCTAATCCCATTCACTGGGAAGTGAATTCAAGAACTTTCTGACTTGGTCCTCTTTAGTAATTTTCTTTCCTAATGATATTAATGCATGTACTTCTAAAATCTAGATTGCAAATCAGAAATAACTCATTTGGTTTCATTTGAAAAAGTTGAAACTGGTTAGTTAGCATAAATATCTTAGTTTGTTTTACTTTGCTAGTGGCTTCGTGTGTGACTTGTAGTGTTCTCCAAATTTCATATGCAGAATTACAAATAGACACTCGATTAAATTCATTTCTATCTAAGGAGCAAAATAAAATGTTCATGGCCTTAAAGTTACTAAGTGCTTGTGTCTTTTGGTCTATTGTCCATTTTAAATATTCAGTTTGGGATTCAGTGTACTCTATTTGGGTAATGTTCCAAATATCTAAACCATTAGTCTGTTCATCCTACAAGCCCAATATGCATAATTCCTACCATCAAATAGAGGTGGTCTAGTGGTAGACTACCCTTCTACAAAAGTGTTAAAAAATATGTTACTAATGTCATTACCCATTTATACTTTTCAACCAAGTTATAATTTTTGGAAACTAGTGCTCTGATACCAAATGTTAGAAACTGGGGTGTCTATAACATAATGCGGAATGGACCATAAGGCTATTTAAATGCTAGAGGGGATGAAGCGTGTATTTCAAATCTATAATACTAATTTAGGAATTTAACACTACATCTACTCAAATTACAAATAGAAATAAATAAGTAATAAAGTAAAATGTATAAAGCAAATAACACCCGAATTTTTATACTGGTTCAGATTGACCAATTCTATATCCAGTCCTGCACTCCACCATGTAAAATTCCACTATAATTGCTTGCTTTCCATGGGTGGCATGAACACCTTTACAATCTTGGTTTAACAGGCTACAAGATACACCTTCTTGATTTACGGCCTACAAGATCACCCTCTCCTTTTCACAAACAACTAACAACCACAAACTATGGCAAGTAGTTGTATCTTCAATACAGATTCTTGCAGATTCAGTATAATGATCCTACAGACCTCCAATGGCAATATATCTTTGAAATATTTGAGGAATAGAATGGAATTAGAGAGAGAATAATATGAATTCAAGTACAACTCCCTAATGTTGTGTGGTTTGCAAATCGGTGAAGAATTGGAGTGAAATAATATCGATTTGCAAGGAGATTGGAAGATTATGCAACGGGTTTCTTTTGCAAAAATGTGGAAGAGAAAGAGTAAGAGAAAGAAGTGAAAAGTGATTGGAATATTCATTTTCCAGAGGCTTTAAATAGGTATTGAAGAGACATGTCTTTTGCTAAAGAGATGGTAGTAAAATCCCTTGATTTATATTTAAAAAAAACTGACCAACGGGACATATGTCGACACACATACATTTTCCAAAGAGAATCAACAACACCAATAAGCGTTGCAAATTTCAGAAAGTGTTGCAAATTTCAGATATCAAAAGTACCTCTTATTTGTGAATTTTTGTGATTCGGTTGAGGTTAATGGTTGATAATCTTTAAGTATAATTGCCTTGGGGTGTTTAACAAATGATTCTAAGGTTCAACTAACTAACCATCACTTTAAATACTTCTATCCTTTTAGCATTCTTCTTCAATCAATTTTATTCTTCCATTGCTCTGATTAACCGGAATATATAATTCATTTGCTTCCACTGAATTCTTGTTTATCTCGGTAAATGTCTCCGTAATATATATGAAATAACTGCATAACTTGGAGATACATTAGTAGTAATGGCCATATGGTTGTTGTCATCAAAATCAATACCTAGGTTATTAACAGGACATTCATCAAAAAAGGATCAGTGAATCTTAAATGAGGGGCGAATCAACCCTCAATTGCTATTTGTGTGATGATATAGAACTTAGGAAGCGTACTAGAGGGGGATGCGCCAATGCAAGATGGCAAGAACCATTGGACAGTGATCCTACAAATGGGTCGGGCATTGAATGCATACTCTACTTAGTACACCAATTCAAGATGGCAAGAACCATCAGACTATGATTCGATGAACGGATATGGCATTGGATGTATATTCTTTTAGGAGCACCATTGCATAGATGGCAAGAACCATTGGACAATCATTCGATTAACGGGTCGAGCACTGGGTGTATATTCAGATGGGAAAATAACCTTAGCAACTACTACTAAAGATGTTAGTTAATGTATAGTTAGGTGGTCTACCATTAGGACCATAAACTAGAGATGACTTCAGGAATTAATCTATTTCAGTATGTTCCACCTATAAGTGGAACTTTCATAAACCATAACTAGACACTTAGGCAGTCAACCTAAATTGTAAAATAACTAGCTCTTTATATATATAAGACACACTAAGGAACACCCTAGGGGTAGGATAATAAAACTTTACTTACTTGTTAACCCCATACCACTAGTGATATAATCCATTAACAATACTTTGTTTGGTCCCCTCTATTTCTTCCTCTTATTACCTATTATAGGACAGAGAGTAAATGAGGTGATTTGGTCAAGGTGAGTGGAGAAGGAGACATGATGTTGGAGATTTATTTATTTACACTCTTTCTCTATGTACCTTATTATGTCTTTTAGTCGGACTACTGTCATTGTGACGACCCACCTTTCTAACTCCTGGGAACGACACTTAATACATCCACGGTATTCGTGTGTTGTTGCCCAAGAATCTGAAAGATGAATGGTCGTGGGGTAAAATAAAGAACATAACAGAAAATCTCACAATGAAACTGTTAAATATAACATAACAGTAATATAGTACATAAGACTACTCCCTAACTTGGAGTTATCAGAGTTACACAAAAGTACTACAATTAATTTAGGCAGTTATAACAACCTGCCTTTACATATGATGAACCAAAATACACTTACAAGAACTAAACAAATAGCAAAAACATACAACTAAATAGATAAAGGCCTTCTGCTTGAACGCCGTCTTCAAAAGAGCCCATAAAAGGCCTGCTACTCTCGGACTACTCAAATATAATTGAGTACCCGAGAGTTTAGTGAAAACAAACGAATCGGGTCAGACAATATGTCTGGTATGAGTAAAACTCTAAATAATAAGTGTAATTAAACAATAACATGTGAGACCACATCGCCAAATGCGGAACGGGTTTCTTCTCATAAGAACAACATCAAATGTAAAGAATGGATACAAATAATTAACATCGCGAAGAGTGCTATAATCTTCCCGATACAATTAAATAAAACAAATTAGAAGGTTCGAATCAACAAGGGAAGGGAAATTTACCAACAATGACTAGGAGGGTGCACCCCCTTACCGAAAGTATACCTCTAGAATATATACTTGAGAACTCCGATGGCTCTCAGACATGTCCAAGCCGGAACCCGCCAACAGTTACCGAAAATCCGAGTAATTCACACATTGGTGCACAAATATCCAAACCAAATCTAGAGTAGATGTGATAATACCCTAATGGGAGCAACCCACATAGCTTGGCTTCCACTCGCACTATAGGTTTTGTCATTTCCAAAAAAGGATAACAAAGCTCAAGTGAGCAACACATCGTCTTAGAATGACGAAATACAAAGAAGGCTGAGGTAATCGATATTCGACAAACCGACTATCGAAGATCACAAAATCGTGTATATGGACAGTAAACCTCATATTCCTACCACTACTCGTCGAATTCAAACTTGTACTATTTCTTGGTTAAAAATGAAGTCGGGCAAGTGAAGGTAGTATTACCTCTAGGCATTGCCTTGACGACAATTTTAACTTTCGAGATAGTGACAAGTTTCCATACCTCGACGTTTAGTGCCAAGAGTATGAATAAATTATTTCCATATAAGTGATATCGTTTACGGAAATTTCTTTTCCATATCCGAATCAAACTTTTACCTTTTTAAAACCAAACTCATGCTTGGGCTTCTCGTTACAAGTTTTTAACTTTAAACAACTTTGTAAGAATGGTTCATTAACTTTAAAACACCATTATCAAAAAGATTTAATCATTTAAAACATCCTTATTAAATAGGTTAATTATCTTTAATTAACACTAATAAGAATGATTAATAATGTTTAAACTTCATTAATTAATTTGATTAATCAACTTTAAATACCCATAAAAAGAGTTAATCATTTTAAAACAACATTAATTAAATTAATTAATTAATTTAAATCTCATTAATTAAGTTGATTAATTAATTTTAAAACATCATTTACTAAAAATGATTAACTAATTTAAAATATCATTAATGGAAATGATTAATTAAATTTAAATTAATAAATTAACTTTAAAAGTAATTAATTAAAAATGATTAATTAATTTTTAAACACCATTAATTAAAATAATTAATTAACTTTAATCAATAATTATTTAAGAGATTAATTAAACTTAATCACCATTAGATAAAATGGTTAATTAATTTTAAACATCATTAACAAAGTAATTAATTAATTTTAAACACATCATTATTAACATAATTAATTATCCTTAATCCTCATTAATTAAAATAATTAATTAAATTTAAAATCATTATTAAATTAGTAAATTAATTTTAAATCCATCCTTATTCAAAGACTTATTTAACTTTGTAAAGTAAAACCTAAGCTCGAAAGTAAAACAAATGATGTCAAAGAGATAGTGTTTTCCGAAAGTGCCGATATAGCGATAGTCGCTATACGGACACTTCGAGAACTACTTTCATGTCATAATGATTTTCATCCAAGCCTCAAATCACATAACATAAACATGGCATATAAACAAAGTAAATAATATTTATGAACATAAAGAAGGCATCACTTATACAAATTTACTTCGAACTTCAAAACTAGTTTTGATTACTTACTATCTACTCAAGGTGTCAACTTTTTAACAAGCAAACTAAGTAACAATCATTACAACCAAACATCCATAATCAAGTGACTTAAATAGATAAAATAATATGATGGAAATAAATTCCAAAACTTAGTTAAAAAAGGCGAGCTTTACTCATAAAAGCTAACCAAACAACCTAGAATTTAGTCATCTTCTCATGAACTTTTGGCTATGTTACTCTCGGAATTTGGAGAAGTAGTCAAAGAAAAAGTTCTTAGAAATTTGTTTCTCTACGATTAAAAAAAACGAAATACTCAATTAGGATTTGTTTTGAGGGAGAAATAATCATAAGAAGAAGAGGTATTTTCGGACTTGAAAATCCAGGTCCGAAAATGCTCTGCAAGGAAATGAATTTTTCGTCCATTAACACTCGGGAAACGAAGAAATGGTGTAAATGAAAATTGTATCCAACTTGGTTCTCTTGAATTTGATTTTTTTTTATTTTGAGTATTTTTGAGGGAGTTATGGTCGTGAGAATAGGAGATAAAATTTTGGAAGAAAATGAAAATGAAAGCATGAAGTTGCTATTTATAATCTCATGCAAACTGGCTAATTCCACTTATCCCTCATATCCATAGTTGTACATCACAATGCTTGCCTCTCCCTTACCAATATGCATTTAAAACTCAAGTTGTCAAAATATCAAATCATGTCTAAACATGTTTCATTTGATGTGACATTTGGTTTTTGTTTTAATTTTGAACTTAGGAAATTGTCACATTACGTTTTTTATATATTCTTAAATTATAAATAAATATTTATTATCATTTCTAAATACTAATTTATTTTATAAATGTTTGTTTTTATGTATTCTAAATTGTTTACAATGTTTTGGGCAACTTTTAGAAGATGTAAAGTCGAAAATTCGGAAAACGATTTCCTGTCATATTTTTGATTTTTCTTCGAACTAAATATTTTTATAAACAAATTTTGAAAACCCTTTAACTATCACTAACCATTATTTTAAACTATTTTTTTTAGTTATAAATCAATTAATTAATTATTTAAAAATATATTAATATCCATATTTTAAAGAGGTTAAATTACGGATCATTACACTCTCCCCCTTGAAAGAATTTCGTCCCCAAAATTAACACTTAAAGAGATAACTCAAAAAAAGGCATATATATATATCATGAAACCCATACAACATATACGCACTAAATTACTATATTAAAAACAGTGCATACATAATTCATATAAACAAAAAAACACTATCCTAACATCAACTCAGGGTATGCTTCCTCATACTATCTGCAGTCTCCCAAGTGCAATCTTTGGTATCTGCACTCCACTGTACTTTGACCAAGTCCAAAACCTTAGTCCTTAATCATTTCTTATCTCGATCAACAATTCGAAGAGGCTGTCTTACAGTGGTTATCTCAGGCTCAACTTCCATATCCTCATGCTGTGATGGCGGAATAATCAAAGTAGGATCATGTACATACTTACGTAGATGAGATACGTGAAAGACATCATGTACGGCTGACAATCTAGTCGGTAACTCCACTTTATAAGCAAGAGTTCCTATCCTCTTGAGTATCTTAAAAGGTCCAATATAATGAGGAGCTAGCTTTCCTCTTTTCCCGAACCGAATCACCCATCTTATTGGAGAAACTTTGATGAATACATAGTCCCCAACTGCGAACTCCAAATCTTGACATCTCACATCTGCATAGTTCTTCTGCCGACTCTAAGGTGTCTTTAAGTGCTTCCTAATCCAATCTACCTTATTCGTGGCATCACGAATCATATCTGGTCTAAGTACTAAGCGGTCTCCTGGTTCCACCCAACAAGATGGAGACCTACAAGGCCTTCCATACAATGCCTCAAAAGGCGCCATCCCAATACTTGTCTGAAAACCGTTGTTATAAGTGAACTCAACCAATGGCAAGTGGTCCTCCCATGAACCTCCAAAGTCTAGCACAAAAGCTCGAAGTAAATCTTCCAGAACAAGATTCACCCTTTCGGTTTGCCCATCTGTCTGAGGGTGATAAGCTGTGCTCAAACTCAGCTCTGTCCCAAGTGCATCATGCAAACCTTTCCAAAACCGACTTGTGAAGATCGGATCCTAATCACTCACAATACCACATGGAATGCCATTAAACCTAACAATCTCTTTAACGTATAACTGAGCCAAACTAGCAGCCGTCCTTGTTTCCTTGACTGGTAGGAAGTGAGCGCTCTTGGTTAACCTATCAACGATAACCCAAATTCCTTCATTACCTTTCCTCGATCTAGGTAATCCATCAATGAAATCCATAGAAATCTACTTGCACTTCCACTTTGGTATCTCAAGTAGCTGAAGCAGTTTGGCTGTCTTTTGGTGAGTTCCCTTTACCTGCTGACAGTTAGCACATCTACTTACAAATATAGCGGCGTCTCTTTTCATCTCTTCCCACCAGAAAGCATGCTTCATGTCCTGATACATCTTAGTGACCCCTGGATGTATTGTTAGTTTAGAATAATGAGACTCTGTCAAAACTTCCTGCCTAATTCCATCCACATCCGGGACACACAACCGACCATTCATCCTTAGAACACCATGGTCATCTACCATGAATCCTGGCCACTTCTCTGGCGAAACATTTTCACTAACAACTCTAGCTATCTGAGAAAGACGAACCTCCCTCTGCTGATTATTTTCAATGCGTTGGATAAGATTCGGACGAACTTCCATATTAGCCAAAACTGCAAAATTCCTGCTCAGCGCATCAGCTACAACATTAGCTTTTCCTAGTGTATACAAAATCTCAAGACCATAAGCCACTAGAAACTCTAGCCAACGTTATTGCCTTAAGTTCAAGTCCTTTTGAGTAAAGAGATACTTTAAAGATTTGTGATCCGTATATAACTCAAACTTTTCACCCAAAAGATAACGACTCCACATCTTTAATGCGAAGACAACTGCCAAGAGCTCCCAATCAAGCGTAGCATAATTCTTCTCGTGTGGTTTCAGCTGTCGACTTGCATACGCAATAACTTTCCATGTTGCATCAGAACTGCTCTCAATCTGGTTCCGTGTATATAGTTAACCCTTCGTTCCCATTTGGAATAGTCAAAATAGGAGCATTGGTCAATTTCTCCTTCAGTTCATTAATGCTTGATCGCACTTAGGTGTCCACACAAATTTAGCATCTTTCTTCGTCAACTTTGTCAGATGAGAAGCAATCTTCGAGAAATCTTTGATGAATCTTCTATAAAAACCAACCAATCCCCAGAAACTTCGAAACTCTATCACATTTTCGGACTTCTTCCAGTCTTGAACTGCAACTACTTTTGTTGCGTCCACTGGTATGCCTTCTCCCGAAACTACGTTCCCCAAAAACATAACTTCGGATTTCCAAAAATGGCACTTAGAAAACTTTGCTTTCAATACATGATGTCTTAAAGTATTTAAAATGACTCGGAGGTGATACTTGTGCTCTTCCTCCGTCTTAGAATAAACAAGAATATCATTAATGAAGATGAGAACAAACTTATTAAGAAAATCCCGAATCACTCGATTCATTAAGTCCACAAAATAAGCGGGTGCATTAGTCAGTTCGAACGGCATGACAAACCACTCATAAAAACTATCAAGGGTATGAAAAGCTGTTAAGGGCACACTCTCCTCTACTACCCTTAGTTGGTGAAAACCAGTAGCAAGATCCAGTTGAGAAAATACCCGAGCTCCGTGGAGTTGATCAAACATGTCATCGATCCTAGGTAAAGGATACTTATTTTTGATAGTCCTCTTAATCAACTCCCGGTAGTCTACACATAACCTAAGAGAACCATCCGTCTTTGTAACGAAAATTACCAGCGATCCCCAACTTGATATGCTACGCCAGATCAAATCTTTCTACAATAAGTCAAACGTCTTCTTCTCTAATTCCCTTCTTTCTTTCGAGGCCTACCTTCGAGGAGGTTGTACGATCAGTGTCATTCCTGGAATCAAGTCAATACAGAACTCTACTTCACGATGAGGAGGAAAACCTTACACTTCATCGAAAATATCCTTAAAGCCCCAAACAATCGGTATATCTTTTTCTCCTCTTTAGCCACTTCAAGTGAATAGAGAAAATGTAAGGACCCGATTCTTCGACTTCCGAATATCGACACAGATACGTCCACTGTATCGACTGTCAAGCCATCGAATGCCGAAAAACCGAATACTTAGGGTTTTAAAAGAAGAGGTAGAAGAAAAGATAGAAGAAAAAGAGAAGAAAAGAAGAACAACAGAACAACATCAGAAACAGAAACAATATCAGAATCTCACATATCGCAGCGGAACAATATATAATAGATAATCACTAGTCTTTTAAAACAAAGAACTATATCAATTTATACATACATCAATCAGAGTCAATATACAATTCAATACAACAATGGACAGTTATATAAAACTTGTCCTCATACAGAATACACAGCGGAATAAATAAACAAATACGGATGATACGTTTCTCCATTCAGCTTGCTTCCAAAGCTCCAGAATATCCAGAATATCCTGATAACATAACTCTAGGCTGCCCGTGTGGAAATTGGAGGGCACCCAGAGTTTAGAAGGGAAACAATAAACTCCGATTCAGTCATGGTGACCGGTGTGAGATCGTAAAACAGTTATTTTTCACAAAGAAAATAAAATAGATTCACAATGCTTTTGGAAAATGAAACTACCATAAGACCTCCCGCCATACACACAATGCAAACGCAGAATTGGAGGAGATTTCTTCTTATGATAGTCAAAGATGCTTACTACGCAAAATCAAATCATTTTGGATATTATTGTTAGTGCATAGTGGAAAAACATTTCGAAAGTAGAATATAAATCTTAGCCAACATACGACCAGTATCGTATGCCTACTATAGCTACCATCTAAACAGTGGTGACCACCGTACGTAAATGGCAGGTTCTACAACTAATACCATACAAGGTGCGTATTGGGGTTTGGATTTCCAACAATGGTCGGGCAAAGGAACTTCCCATATAAAATAGAACGCCTCTGGAGCGACATTCCCGGATCCTAACCGGATCTCTGCTACACAAGGCCGGGTTACCTCTGCAAAAATAGGTAACTACTGACACGCGTATGCCATCCCCCGATCGTTTGCGATCTTTATCCGAGGATCCCCGATTTCCAACAACCACATAAGAATAATAATGCAGCAACCACAGAGTAAGTATCTGGGCTCCATACCATGATACCACCCATAATCCAGAAGGAAATGACATACACTAAGGGGCGCTACACCCTAGAACCTTGCTGCAACGATTCCTGTTTCGACCATACCGGGGTGTGAGGTCCGACGAAGTCTCGTCCACAAAGCTACGCTTTGTCATAAAGCCATGCTTCGGGTCAAACAAATGATCAAAGAAATGATCACAAAGATAAATGATCAAACAAATGATCATATCACAAATGATCAAACAACGATCATTTCACAGCAACACTCAGCATGCCACGTTACCAAATTGGGAGTATATTGCTGATAAATTTCAACTACATAACCTCTGAGCTCGTACGTCTCAGAGAAGGGTGTTAAGCTAAGAGAATAAATTCTCCGCCACCAACAGAAATGTATTTGAAAGAAATCAGCTTTATATCTCAATTTGTAACGTCAGACACACAACCATACAAGTCTGTTCCGGGATCGAACAGAACCGAAGGCACTTCTCACGAAGCCCTTGCAAATCCGGATAATTTTCTAATCACGTCCAGACTTCCTGTCACTAAGGGTGATAAAACCTCTAAATCGGAGATCAGCCGATGTAGAGTAACTCGACGGTAATCCTTCCGTTTTCCAAAATATCCGGTCTTCAACACCGGTCATCAAATGCAATCCATAACGACGTATCACATATTCGGAATGGGTTATACGACCCCATGGTCCTTTCCCGGCTAACCCGAATAGTGAGCGCTTATTCAAAAATAAGTGTGGCATTCAAATTCATCCAATTCACAACAAATACCCATTCAAGGTAATTATTGATAGTCGGTTATTTAATTATCAATAAAGATGCGCAACATCATCAGATTCCAAATAATTTTCCAAATTATTTATTTTCCAAAATATCTTTACTAGATATATAATTTCCACACTTTAGCCGTTTGAAAACAAATTTCAAATATTCACTTTCGATTTATCTTTAAGAAGATAAAATCTCAAAACGTTCCATTTCATATTGGAAAAACATTTCCATAGTTATTTAAAAATAAGTGATTCACCAATCTATTTATTTTCAACATTTGAAAATATTCGATATACTTAAATCAAAATTAAGTATAAATTCATTCTTTAAGGAAATCATTTACTATAACATCATCTATTTGAGTCAAAACAAATGTTACGTAAAACATCGTTACGACGACTCAAAATCACTAGTACAGGGATTTGGAATTTAGATAGATATGTAAATCCCAATACTATATAAAAACATTTCCTTTTGGAAATCATTTACTATAACAACAGTGTTATAGTCCACCATTTCCTTCTTCCTCGAAAACGTCTATTTCAACAATGAATGTTGAAATCTATGATTTCGATATTTAATATATTTTAAAACATCTTTAAAATGTTTAACTTCATTTTTTATATCACTTCCCCAAAATGTATCCATTTTATTCAATAATATATTCACTGTCCAAAATCGTGAATATACTTCACTAACCAAATTTCAATCATCTCTACACATTTTATTTCAATAATAATTCGCTATCCAAAATCGCGAATATATCTCCTTTAATAACCTTCTATATTTAACTTATCAAATCCAATTGATTTTGAATTTATAAAACAACGTTTATAAATTCTATTTCTATTTTGTAACAACTTTGATTTATAAATCTTCTTTATTAACAATTCGATCAATATTCCATTTAAAGGCAAAAATCCAATTTATAAGTAAATTTCTTATAAATCTTTTATTCTACAATTTCATTCATTTTATAACTTCACAATTTATAAATCTATAAATTCCATATCTTCACGATTTATAATTCTATAAATTTCATATCTTCACAACTTATAATTCTATAAATTTTAATTGATAAATATCAATTTTGTACATCTTCTATATACATCGTTTTTAATAACTCAAAAATCCAAATTTAAACTATTTTATAAATTACTTAACTATTTATTTCAAAAATCACCTTTTGGTTATAATTCACAAAAATCTTAACTTTTATAACTTTAAGATTTGAACGTTTATTTATTTAAAATAAATCACTTCAAAAATTTAATAAAACGTATATTTTCAAAGATCACTTCAAAAAATCTCTTTTAAAACCAACATCATTATTTTTAAATTTCGAAGATGAATCCGATGATGCAACGCACCAATTAGTCAATCACAACATTCAATATCATATATCAATATGATAACAGAATACATCACAATATCTGTAAATAAATAAATACTGGTGAGGAATCCAGTTGGATCCCTCCTACCTGTTTCCCTGCATCCACAGACATTAGCACAATACCAATTCCACTTCGAGGTGGAATATCGCGGTATATGGGATTTATAAATATATCATCCGCTTACTAACGGCGCAATAGGGTCTCATCCGCTATACAATGCGGGAAATCAATCAATCCAATATATACATATGCCAATATGTATATATTGCTATATATATATATAGATATATCCTACTATATCTAATATCACAAATCCAAACAGTCAATCATCAATAACTGCAAAAATTCCACATTCAATTTGAGTGAGAAAAATCTCACCTTTGACTTAATTTGCAATCCCACTTCCATTCCAATTTGTTTTTCTCCATTTATACCTTATATAAATATTTACACAATTTATTAATATTTGAATCAATCGAATAACAAATTTTCATTTGGTAATTTTAATTATTCAATGCTTTTATTTCAAACCAATTTGTTTTAATAGAATTATTTAACAAGAAATTAAATTTAAAACTAATTTCTCCTTTAACAAAATATCTTCCAGTTACCAAAATAATTACATAAGCTAATTAAATAGTAATCTGTACTTTATATTTTATTTTATTTTTCATATAACAACAATAGTTTATCTATTTTTCTTTTGGAACTTCATATATATACACTTATATAACAATCCATATAGATTTTAAAACTCAAACTTTAAAATATCATTTATCTATGTTATTATTGTTACTATTATATATTTTTTTCTAACGAGTCAGTGTGTGTGTATACTCATTTTTTTAAATTTTAATTTGAAAATAAGATTCGAACCTCTCTGCCAATTCTAGCTTGAGAACATCGCGACCCCTATCTGCCTCCACCCTGCCGCGACGCCGCAACCATCCACAATCCAGTTGCCCCTCGACCTTGCTCGATCGAACACCCAATGTCGCGGCCACCTAGTCGATTTCGATCGTTAGTTCGATCGCGACCACTAACTTCCCATCGGCCATCGTCTGCTCGACCCTCACGCGCGAACGCAAATCGCCGCGAACTCATCGCGACTTCCAGTGCTTGCTCGAGCCACCGCGACTAGCTCGCGAGTTAACACTCACAACTCCTCCCCTCTAGTATCGACGTCTCCATCAAAAATCGAAGCCGAAGTTGATCAAATCGAAGAGGCGTTTGACTGTCGAAACAAGAACAGGAACGAGGCCGCCACTGTTGTTTTGAATTGAAGAGTTTGAAAATGAAAAGGAGAATGACCATCAATTTTCGTACTGAAGATGGGAACGAGGTTTAGGGATTTGAATATGGTTCGGCCTCTATTGATTTTTGAACTGAGGAGGGAGAACGAACGAAAATTGTTCAGTTTGGATTTTGCTTTTGAATTTCGAAAGAAAAGAGAACGCGACCATTATTTCTTTGTTTCGATTTTTTTCTGAACTGATGAAGGAAGAGGAGTATTTGAAAATGAAAGAAGAATGGTTGCGTGATGGGTTGCACGATTTTTTCGTGATTCTCGGCTGAAACAAAGGGGCGTGTTTTTAGGCGTGATTCAAGGGAAGACAACGTGTTGATGCTTACCAATTTAAATTTAAATTGAATCTCGATAAAAATCCAATGCGTTTACTCACCGTGTGTTCACACCACAACTACGAAAAATACAAAATTTGAAACCCGATAACAATTCAACATTACGGACCCAATGGAACTGGTTTCGTCGAATTCCGAAACTGCGCCTCGGAAGGCTATTTTCAAATATCGATACGAACGATAATATTTCAAAACTGATCAAATCAATTTCAAATTCAATTCTGAAGCTTCTATTATCTTCAGTATTGTCAATACGAATTTTAAAAGCTTTTGAAATATTTTTTCTTCAGCTTAAAATTGAAGATTCAAATTTTTATTCAACTTACAATAGATTAAATTTTATAATTTAATCGCTAATTTATTCCAATAATTTGAAATTCAAATCAAACCATCATTCAAATATTTAAAATCAATTAAATATTTTCAAATTAAATTGTTCAAAATTCTGGGTCGTTACAATCTTTCCCCCTTAAAAGAATTTCGTCCCGAAATTACAAGTTAGGAAAAAAAGTCCTTATCTCGTCTACTATTTTTCAAAATCCAATAGTTTTATCAAATCATCAAAACAAATCTTTTTACTAGAGATTCATTATCAATTTATCTAGCTCTCCAACTTCAATTATAAGTTTCAAACGACATTGTTTTACTTCTTAATTCAATTTTAAATTTAAATTCAAATTTAAACTTTCAAAATTTTACTAACACCCGAAATTTTCAAAAAATTTCGCCAGCGTCTCTTTTGCGCGGCTAACACGGCACGACTACAAAACGTCCCTACGGACTCTCAGATTTCAAAAAGAAAAGAAAAGGTTAAGCGGCTAGACAAGAAAATCATCAAATCTCATATAGAAATTCAAATACTTACCTTTTTGTCGAGCAATTCAAATTTATCTTTGAAATCAAAATTCCAATTCCTTTATAATACCTGTATATCCTACTAGCCATAATATCCAGTTACAACATTCAAACCATTTTGCAAATTCTATTACAAAATTTTCGATATATACTGCTTATACATTTTTATAATTCACTATTGAAGTTACATATCTATTATCATTCAATTTCACATTTCAAATTACATTTGAATTTAATTCACAATTTCAATTCAATTTAACTTCTGAATATTGAATTTATCAATTATCTTGCACTATTTTAAATTAGTTCCAATTACTAATTTATCACAAATTCTAGTTCACTTTATTCAAATTTGTTTTCAACATTCAGTTTCGATTCCAGTTTTATCTTCATTCAATCATCAACTTAGAATAATTTCAATATCAAATTTTACTTAAGAATTTCACTCTTCATTTCTTAGGTTCAATATAAATATTCCACATACACATTATATTTATTTGCAATTTACCACTTCGGTTAAATCTACTTACATTTAAACTGGATTTCCAATTGGAATTCAATTTACTTTCATTTATAATTATTGAATTTAATTCGTTCCAAACCTTATTCATTTGGTCAATATTCAATTAGCTTCACTTACTAATTTTAGTTTAATACTTCACAAATCAAATTCAATTCCAGTTTTATTTACTTTCAAATTCAAAATGAATTTTAACATTCAATTTCATTTTCTTGCACTTGCAATTACAAATTTATTCATTCACTAATTCTTTCATTTTCATTTTAAATCACATTACAATTCCATATCTACAAATTTCATTCGTATATGAATTTATTTCCTTATATTCTTAATTCATATTTATAAATTTCATTTGTCAAATGAATTTATTTTCAAATCTTTGGTTATTATTTTAATTTCTTATTCCATTTCAATATAACAATGATAATAATTCAATGTTATTATTTCCTAACAACCATGCAACCATATATTCTAATAATTCACAGAAAATCATTTCTTTTATATACAAAAATAGTTTTGGGTAAAATTATTTCATTTACCCTATTTAAAAACAATACTGTGTCGGTTTATCTTGTTTAGAGTTTAGAAATTCCTATCGATTACAGTTGGCCACCCTGCACCGACCAGAATCTATAAACAGTCAACCGATAAGTCAACACAATACAAAACAATTTTATTCAATAACAAATACGCACTCATATCTATTATTACACTCAACTCATTCTAGAGTACTACTGACTCTATCTCTAATGAGTAACACCCAACAGAGCAGGGTTGTCGCTTAACCATATGCTCTGATACCACGTTGAAAGGACCCGATTCTTCGACTTCCGAATATCGACATCGATACGTCCACTGTATCGACTGTCGAGCCATCGAATGCCGGAATACTGAATACTTAGGGTTTTAAAAGAAGAGGTAAAAGAAAAGATTGAAGAAAAAGAGAAGAAAAGAAGAACAACAGAAGAACATCAGAAACAGAAACAATATCAGAATCTCACATATCGCAGCGGAACAATGTATAATAGATAATCACTAGTCTTTTAAAACAAAGAACTATATCAGTTTATACATACATCAATCAAAGTCAATGTACAATTCAATACAACAATGGACAGTTATATAAAACTTTTCCTCATACAGAATACACAGTGGAATAAATAAACAAATACGGATGATACGTTTCGCCATCCATCTTGCTTCCAAAGCTCCAGAATATCCAGAATATCCTGATAACATAACTCTAGGCTGCCCGTGTGGAAATTGGTGGGCACCCAGAGTTTAGAAGGGAAACAATAAACTCCGAGTCAGTCATGGTGACTGGTGTGAGATCGTAAAACAGTTATTTTTCACAAAGAAAATAAAATAGATTCGCAATGCTTTTGGAAAATGAAACTACCATAAGACCTCCCGCCACACACACAATGCAAACGCAGAATTGGAGGAGATTTCTTCTTATGATAGTCAAAGATGCTTACTACGCAAAATCAAATCATTTTGGATATTATTATTAGTGCATAGTGGAAAAACATTTCGAAAGTAGAATATAAATCTTAGCCAACATACGACCAGTATCGTATGCCTACTATAGCTACCATCTAAACAGTGGTGACCACCGTATGTAAATGGCAGGTTCTACAACTAATACCATACAAGGTGCGTATTGGGGTTTGGATTTCCAACCATGTCGGGCAAAGGAACTTCCCATATAAAATAGAACGCCTCTGGAGCGACGTTCCCGGATCCTAACCGGATCTCTGCTACACAAGGCCGGGTTACCTCTGCAAAAATAGGTAACTACTGACACGCGTATGCCATCCCCCGATCGTTTGCGATCTTTATCCGAGGATCCCCGATTTCCAACAACCACATAAGAATAATAATGCAGCAACCACAAAGTAAGTATCTGGGCTCCATACCATGATACCACCCATAATCCAGAAGGAAATGACATACACTAAGGGGTGCTACTCCCTAGAACCTTGCTGCCACGATTCCTGTTTCAACCATACCGGGGTGTGAGGTCCGACGAAGTCTCATCCACAAAGCTACGCTTTGTCACAAAGCCATGCTTCGGGTCAAACAAATGATCAAAGAAATGATCACAAAGATAAATGATCAAACAAATGATCATATCACAAATGATCAAACAACGATCATTTCACAGCAACACTCAGCATGCCACGTTACCAAATTGGGAGTATATTGCTGATAAATTTCAACTACATAACCTCTAAGCTCGTACGTCTCAGAGAAGGGTGTTAAGCTTGGAGAATAAATTCTCCGCCACTAACAGAAATGTATTTGAAAGAAATCAGCTTTATATCTCAATTTGTAACGTCAGACACACAACCATACAAGTCTGTTCCGGGATCGAACAGAACCAAATGCACTTCTCACGAAGCCCTTGCAAATCCGGATAATTTTCTAATCACGTCCGGACTTCCTATCACTAAGGGTGATAAAACCTCTAAATCAGAGATCAGCCGATGTAGAGTAACTCGACGGTAATCCTTCCGTTTTCAAAAATATCCGGTCTTCAACACCGATCATCAAATGCAATCCATAACGACGTATCACATATTCGGAATGGGTTATACGACCCCATGGTCCTTTCCCGGCTAACCCGAATAGTGAGCGCTTATTCAAAAATAAGTGTGGCATTCAAATTCATCTAATTCACAACAAATACCCATTCAAGGTAATTATTGATAGTCAGTTATTTAATTATCAATAAAGATGCGCAACATCATCAGATTCCAAATAATTTTCCAAATTATTTATTTTCCAAAATATCTTTACTAGATATATAATTTCCACACTTTAGCCGTTTGAAAACAAATTTCAAATATTCACTTTCGATTTATCTTTAAGAAGATAAAATCTCAAAACGTTCCATTTCATATTGGAAAAACATTTCCATACTTATTTAAAAATAAGTGATTCACCAATCTATTTATTTTCAACATTTGAAAATATTCGATATACTTAAATCAAAATTAAGTATAAATTCATTCTTTAAGGAAATCATTTACTATAACAACATCTATTTGAGTCAAAATGAATGTTGCGTAAAACATCGTTACGACGACTCAAAATCACTAGTATAGGGATTCGGAATTTAGATAGATATGTAAATCCCAATACTATATAAAAACATTTCCTTTCGGAAATCATTTACTATAACAACAGTGTTATAGTCCACCATTTCCTTCTTCCTCGAAAACGTCAATTTCAACAATGAATGTTGAAATCTATGATTTCGATATTTAATATATTTTAAAACATCTTTAAAATGTTTAACTTCATTTTTTATATCACTTCCCCAAAATGTATCAATTTTATTCAATAATATATTCACTGTCCAAAATCGTGAATATACTTCACTAACCAAATTTCAATCATCTCTACACATTTTATTTCAATAATAATTCGCTATCCAAAATCGCGAATATATCTCCTTTAATAACCTTCTATATTTAACTTATCAAATCCAATTGAATTCGAATTTATAAAACAACGTTTATAAATTCTATTTCTATTTTGTAACAACTTTGATTTATAAATCTTCTTTATTAACAATTCGATCAATATTCCATTTAAAGGCAAAAATCCAATTTAAAAGTAAATTTCTTATAAATCTTTTATTCTACAATTTCATTCATTTTATAACTTCACAATTTATAAATCTATAAATTCCATATCTTCACGATTTATAATTCTATAAATTTCATATCTTCACAACTTATAATTCTATAAATTTTAATTGATAAATATCAATTTTGTACATCTTCTATATACATCGTTTTTAATAACTCAAAAATCCAAATTTAAACTATTTTATAAATTACTTAACTATTTATTTCAAAAATCACCTTTTGGTTATAATTCACAAAAATCTTAACTTTTATAACTTTAAGATTTGAACGTTTATTTATTTAAAATAAATCACTTCAAAAATTTAATAAAACGTATATTTTCAAAGATCACTTCAAAAAATCTCTTTTAAAACCAACATCGTTATTTTTAAATTTCGAAGATGAATCCGATGATGCAACGCACCAATTAGTCAATCACAACATTCAATATCATATATCAATATGATAACAGAATACATCACAATATCTGTAAATAAATAAATACTGGTGAGGAATCCAGTTGGAACCCTCCAACCTGTTTCCCTGCATCCACAGACATTAGCACAATTCCAATTCCACTTCGAGGTGGAATATCGCGGTATATGGGATTTATAAATATATCATCCGCTTACTAACGGCGCAATAGGGTCTCATCCGCTATACAATGCGGGAAATCAATCAATCCAATATATACATATGCCAATATGTATATATTGCTATATATATAGATATATCCTACTATATCTAATATCACAAATCCAAACAGTCAATCATCAATAACTGCAAAAATTCCACATTCAATTTGAGTGAGAAAAATCTCACCTTTGACTTAATTTGCAATCCCACTTCCATTCCAATTTGTTTTTCTCCATTTATACCTTGTATAAATATTTACACGATTTATTAATATTTGAATCAATCGAATAATAAATTTTCATTTGGTAATTTTAATTATTCAATGCTTTTATTTCAAACCAATTTGTTTTAATAGAATTATTTAACAAGAAATTAAATTTAAAACTAATTTCTCCTTTAACAAAATATCTTCCAGTTACCAAAATAATTACATATGCTAATTAAATAGTAATCTGTACTTTATATTTTATTTTATTTTTCATATAACAACAACAGTTTATCTATTTTTCTTTTGGAACTTCATATATATACACTTATATAACAATCCATATAGATTTTAAAACTCAAACTTTAAAATATCATTTATCTATGTTATTATTGCTACTATTATATATTTTTTTCTAACGAGTCAGTGTGTGTGTATACTCATTTTTTTAAATTTTAATTTGAAAATAAGATTTGAACCTCTCTGCCAATTCTAGCTTGAGAACATCGCGACCCCTATCTGCCTCCACCCTGCCGCGACGCCGCAACCATCCACAATCCAGCTGCCCCTCGACCTTGCTCGATCGAACACCCAATGTCGCGGCCACCTAGTCGATTTCGATCGTCAGTTCGATCGCGACCACTAACTTCCCATCGGCCATCGCCTGCTCGACCCTCACGCGCGAACGCAAATCGCCGCGAACTCATCGTGACTTCCAGTGCTTGCTCGAGCCCGCGACTAGCTCGCGAGTTAACACTCGCAACTCCTCCCCTCTAGTATCGACGTCTCCATCAAAAATCGAAGCCGAAGTTGATCAAATCGAAGAGGCGTTTGACTGTCGAAACAAGAACAGGAACGAGGCCGCCACTATTGTTTTGAATTGAAGTGTTTGAAAACGAAAAGGAGAACGACCATCAATTT
This sequence comes from Allium fistulosum, assembly GCA_030737815.1. NCBI lineage: Eukaryota > Viridiplantae > Streptophyta > Magnoliopsida > Asparagales > Amaryllidaceae > Allium > Allium fistulosum. The sequence goes on from CM060908.1 coordinate 907,873,021, forward strand.
TCGTACTGAAGAGGGGAACGAGGTTTAGGGATTTGAATATGGTTCGGCCTCTATTGATTTTTGAACTGAGGAGGGAGAACGAACGAAAATTGTTCAGTTTGGATTTTGCTTTTGAATTTCGAAAGAAAAGAGAACGCGACCATTATTTCTTTGTTTCGATTTTTTTCTGAACTGACGAAGGAAGAGGAGTATTTGAAAATGAAAGAAGGATGGTTGCGTGATGGGTTGCACGATTTTTTTGTGATTCTCGGCTGAAACAAAGGGGTGTGTTTTTAGGCGTGATTCAAGGGAAGACAACGTGTTGATGCTTACCAATTTAAATTTAAATTTAAATTTAAATTGAATCTCGATAAAAATCCAATGCGTTTACTCACCGTGTGTTCACACCACAACTCCGAAAAATACGAAATTTGAAATCCGATAATGATTCAACATTACGGACCCAATGGAACTGGTTTCGTCGAATTCCGAGACTGCGCCTCAGAAGGCTATTTTCAAATATCGATACGAACGATAATATTTCAAAACTGATCAAATCAATTTCAAATTCAATTCTGAAGCTTCTATTATCTTCAATATTGTCAATACGAATTTTAAAAGCTTTTGAAATATTTTTTCTTCAGCTTAAAATTGAAGATTCAAATTTTTATTCAACTTACAATAGATTAAATTTTATAATTTAATCGCCAATTTATTCCGATAATTTGAAATTCAAATCAAACCATCATTCAAATATTTAAAATCAATTAAATATTTTTGTAACGACCCGGGTTTTTCTACACGAAAAAACCGGACCATTTTAGTTAAGAAGAAGAGGTAGAAGAAGAATAGAAAACAACAACAGAATCTCTCATACGCAGCGGAATAAACTATAATAGGTAATAACAGATCTTTACACAAAAAGAAATCTATATCTGTATATATATACATCATCCCAATACATCATCAGAGTACATCACATCAATATCATACAACTGGACAGTAATCATAACTTGTCCTCACAATCTGAATACACAGCGGAATATATAACTCAAATACGAAAGTACGTATCGCCATCCAGCTCCACAGCATCATTTCCTGTAATTTATAATACTCGGTCTGACCCGAGCATCATATAAAACAATACCCGAGTCAGTCTGGAAAACCAGCGTGAGAAAATCACACTCAAATTGATTATTAAAGTTTCAAAATCCTTTGAAAACAAAAGCATCTCGTAAGACCACGCCACAAATAAACATGTCGGGTTTTTTTACCTTACGATAGCTAAAACACTTTATATCAAATCCTCTGATATTATAATAGTGTCTACAGAAAGTAAGATAGAATCTAGCTGAAATGCTTGCATCTCACATTTCAACAATAGTTGGGCACAATCAAAACCGTACAGGCATGTAGGGAGAATGGATTTCCAACGAATGACTAGGCACTGGGGTACCACCTATCACAGTACGTGGCCTAGATCACAGTACCGAGGAGTATGCCCGCTCCTCTGCAACACAAGGCCGGAACCATCCCTTACTGGATGATCCCGAATAAAATCACCCCACGGTTGGGATCAGCAACCGCACCACTAAGCCGAAATAGAAAGGGACATCTAGACAGGGATGACCTTACCCTCCAGTGGGAGCTACCCACGAAGCCTTGCTGCATAACCCCTGATTTTCAGTCATTCCCGGTTGATGAGGTTCGAGGCTAAACGATACCTTTTAGAGAACATATCCCTTAGAATGCCCATCGTCCACCTGACGATGTTTCGCAAGCATTCGTCCATACAAGTCCGTCCCGGGTTCGAACGGAACCGAAGGCACTATTCCTACTACATCCATTTTGGAAATATCCTCAGGATTAGTAGCGACTAGCCCTTGCACTTCACTGCTCCATCTTCGACTTCGAACACGTTACCCGAAACGTACAAACCGAATCGAAGTGGTATTCGAGTCTCCAGACCTAGAATCCCGGTATACGGAAACTCGATCCCGGTCTCTTCGAAACGATCAGCGCATTGGCCAATATTGATAGTCGGTTATTTAACTATCAATTAACATCCACAAGCAACCATCACACAATAAATAATTTCCCACATTATTTATTTGCCCAAATATCTTTCCAAGATATATTTCCAAATTTTCAAACTCCTTTTTGAAAACAATTTCAAACAATTTCCGCTTACGGAATACATTTCCAAATATTTATTTCCTTGAAACACCAAGTACAAAACACTTTTAGATTTTAGAATAATTTAAAAACACTTTATTTTAAATATATCTTATAACATTGAAATTAAACTACTTTAATACTTTATTAAAAATATATACTTTAAAATAAACCACTTTATAAATATAAACTAAATTTCTCCTTTTAAAACATAATAGCAAATCACTTTTATATAATTACTACAATAATATATTTTTGAAAATACTTACTTTGGAAATTAACTTTTAGAAATAATCAATTTTCTAAAACATACTTTTAAAAACACAATTAGAACTTTTAACTTATATTAAAAATTACTTTGAAAACGTACTTGGCTATCCAAAGAAATACACTTCTCATTTCCATAAAATAAATCAACATTTATTTTTAAACCAAACCATATCTTTTTATAAATTCTTACCTTGAATTTATATTCAAATATCCACTATATTTTATTTTACTTTATAAACCCAGTTTATATCTCCAAAATCTCACTTCTTTTAAAATTCCAATTTTAAATAACTAAATCAATTTCCAATTGATTTTCCAATTTACTTTACTTTACTTTGAAATAAATTTCCTTTACTACTTCATTTATTTCAAAATACATTAACTTTTAGATTTATTCCTTTATTTGAGTTAAAACCCTTTTTAACTGAAAATACCAATTTTAAACTTCCAAAATTCCTTCTTTAGCCTTTAATTAAATTTAATCCTTACATTCAAAATAAATCCTTTATTCTTTAAATTTAATATCACTTTAGTTTAAAGTTAATATTTCCCTTGTTATTTCGAAATTCCCTTATTCCAATTCACTTGAATTATTTACTTAAAATTTATTCTTTTATTTCTTTCAAAATCCAATTCAATATATTTTGATAACTCCTTTTATTGAAATATTCAATCCAACCATATCATCCAATATTTCAATCATCAATAATATCATCTCAGGATATCAATATTCATAACACAGAATATCAAATAATCTAAATAATTTTGAGGAATCCAGTTGGATCCCTCCAACCTGTTTCCCTGCATCCACAAACGTTAGCACAATACCAATTCCACTTCAAAGTGGAATATCGCGGTATATGGGATTTGTATAAATCATCCGCTATTATGCGGCGCATAGGGTCTCATCCGCTATATAAATGCGGGAATATCAACAACTCAAATATATACATATGCCAATATGTATATATTGCTATATACTACTATATATAGTATAGCACATCAATCAATGCAATCATCCAATCAATTATTTAAATTTAGCCATTTAAATTTAAAATAAAATTCAACTGAGTGAGATTAACTCACCTTTGCTTTTCTATTTGCAATCCAATCCTCCTTGACTTGTTTTTCCTTGATTTTAACCCTTGTAAAAAAAATTTTTTACGATTTATTTCCATCGAACTAATCAAACCATTTATTATCCATTTTATAAATTTAATTAACTAATGGTTTAATATATTTATTTTTTTTCTTAGAATCTGCTCTCAGATTTTATTTCAAAATAACTGTCTGTTCAATTAGAAAACAATTTTTCCCTAAATATCATAAATTTCATAATAGTTAATATATCTCTTTTATAAATCTAAAATATCAAACTTTAAATAAAATCTTCATAAATCTTTTCCCTCAAAATCTTATAAAATTTTCTCTATAAAATATTTTTATTCTTATCTGCAAGATAAAAACAGAGTTATTTTTATGCTTTTCGACCAGAAAGATTGTTGTTCCAGACTTCACATATTTTCCTAATCTTGTATATATATATACACATTAAATTATATTAAAATAAAATTTCTTCCAAACCCATATTAAATTAAAACAGAATTGTTTTTATATGTCATACTGTAAAGTGTATATACATTTTTTTTTTCTTATAACCAAACAATTTGATAGTAGATTTGCTAAGTTAATTCCAGAAATAAACTATGAAATTACCTATCTCGCAACCCACTGCAGCCACCAACTACTCGCCGCCGACCCCCGCTCTTACCCAAACCCATACTCGTCTTCGAAACCGCCTCCTCCTCGAGCTGAAATCGAAGTCGATGACGAAGCCCCTAACACCATCGATTCACCCATCTTCGTGAGTACGGCCATTGCGATCCCATCGCCAATCCCCCTTTCAGTCGACCTCCTCAAATCGAACGAGCTGGGAAATCCTCCTCGTCGCGAGACGAACACTTGTCGAGCTACTCATTAAAGCACGCGCACAAGGCCGGCCTCCCCTTCGAGCAACCCACTACAGCGACCAAACGAGTTCTCCCCTCTCGTCTTCGACTGGGCTTCAAATCAACAGTAGAAAATATCGCGTAGGAGCAAGGACGAGCCAACTATGGCTGATGGAATAGCCAAGTTTCGCAGCGATGATTAACTCGAAGGCGTTAATTTATGGAACCCTAGTTTTCACGGGTTCAAGCATCACGACTTGGAGATTGCTATTTAACTGTGACTTTGAAGAGAACAGATTCCATTTGAATTAATTTGAGAATAGAGGGAGGTAAAGGGAAAACGAACGAAGGCAGCCTAATTTCTTTTCGAACGAGATAGCTTCAATTGAAAGGAACAACAGAGGGGGAGACGCGTGTTTATTAGGTAGGACACGTGTTTAAATTAGGCAATCTACAGTGACTTTCGAAATGAAAGGAGAAGATCTGATGTGAATTTCTTTTTAACTGGTCAATATAACTTATTATTTATATTTGAATTTCAATTAAATTTTCAGCGCGTTTATCTATCGTTCGCTCAAACCATAACTCCAAATGTTACAAAAATTGAAATCCGATAATAATACAATATTACGGACCCAATAGAACTGGTTTCGCTGAATTCCGAGACTGTGCCTCGGACGGCTATTTTTAAACTCAATTTCAATGATATATTTTTAAAACTGAACAAAACTCTTTAAAATTCCATTTTAAAAGTTCTATCATCTTCAGTATTAACAATATAAATTTTCTGAACCTTTGAACTATTTTTAACAGGCTTAAAATCAAGATTCAATATTTTACCCAATCCCGATAATTAAATTTAATAATTAATTATCCAAATAAATACTGTATATTTGAAATTAGAGTTAAAATTTAACCTTCGGATATTTAAAATAAATTAAACATTCACATTTCAAATATACAAAAATTCCGGGTCGTCACATTCCTCCCCCCTTAAAAGAATTTCGTCCCCGAAATTACCAGTTAAGAGAAATGATTCGATACCCGTTCTTTTTCCCAATCCAAATAGTTTTAACAATATCCAAACAATCTTTTATTAATGATACACTAATCATCTTTTAACTTCCCAAACTTATTCATAAGTTCAACCCAAATCACTTACTTATCAATTCAAATCTAAATTTGAATTCATATTTTAAATTATCAAAATTTTCTCAAAATTTTTCTAACTTCCTAAATTTCCGAAAAATTTCGCCAGCGTCTCCTTTGCGCGGCTAGCTCGGTACAACTACAAAATGGCTCTACGGCCTCCCAATCTCAAAAAGAAAACAAAAAGCCAAGTGGCTAGATCAAAACCCAATCAAATTTCATATAGAAATTCAAATACATACCTTTTTGTCGGGCCATTAAATTTTATCTTCTAAAATCAAAAATCCCAATTTATCCATTGCTTTTATACACCTGTATATCCTACTAAGCAATAATATTCCCTCACAATTCCAAAGTCACTTTATACTTTTCTTTACAAATTTTCAATATTTGCTTTACTTAAGCCCGTACGATGCACATATATCATCCGTACGCAATATCACATTCGATCGCTCAATCGATCACACAATTCCACTTCCGAACTAGTATCGTCCACCCGACTTCCTAGTGCGGACTCAGATCTGGTTCCTTGATCAGAAACCGTCATTCTCCTTGCATAGCCACCAACTATGATAGAGAATATCCAGAATCAATCAACAATCCATATCCAGGTTCGCCGTTGAAAATCGAGTGAAAAATCCTGATTCGGATCGATAAAACTATCTCGAAATTCTGTGTTCGAATCTGGATCAAATAGCTATGCGAACAAGTAATATACGTACACCTTACGTAATTAGCCCAATTGATTATCAACTATATCAATTCTCTTTTATTCACAACTATCCTATTTCACAACTTCAGTTTTAGTCTTCATTCAACTATTCACTTAGTATATTTTTCCATTCCAAAATTACTAAGTATATTTCCAATACAAATTTTCTTAAGAATTTCATTCTTCAATTCTTAAGTTCAATATAAATTTTCTTATATTTATTTACTACTTCACCACTGAAGTGTATATATTCAAATTGAACTCCCATTTCATATGAATTCCAACTTACTTCAATTTACCACTTCATTTCAAATATAAATACTTATTCCATTTGATTTCAATTTGGCTTTCACCCGAATATTTAATTAATTGCACTTACTAATTAATTTAAAATTCAATTAATAGTTTATTCGCAAACTTCACTTCTTTAGTTCCCTCAATTTCACTTATCCTTACATTTACATTTGAATTAGATTCCAATATCTAGTTCCAATTTCATTTGCTAACCAATTTAGATTATTTATCGTAAATGAAAAATTTCAAAAATCTCAAAAATTTTCTAACTCCCAAAATTTACGGAAAATTTTGGCAAAGTCTCCCTTGTACGGAGGGACTTCTGCGATATCGCAGGATGCACAAATATGTATATACATCGGCCTCAGGCCGGAAATCACAATATATATCAATATATGCAGTTCATACCTCCTATTAAATTCTTTTGCGTAGGCTACCTCTATTTTAGCATTTTTAAAGCAAGCGGCTTATTATTTAGCAATTAATGCAACCCAAAATCAGCTATACGGCTTCCCTGAACCTGTACTAACTCAATTTAAAAGTGTAAGTGACAAATATAGGAAGTTCATAGCATTTCACTTATATTTAAATAGCTAAAATATGGATTCTATTACAATGCATGTTATATACTTCCATAAACACGTATGAAATGTTCCAACACTAATTTTAATTGTTTCCCAACAACATTTAAACCATCCCATTCAATTTAAATGATTTTACAACTTCCTTTCTTAACTTCAATTTATTTTTAAGTCCAAACAAACCCATATCATTACAATTGATTCAAAACAAATTTTATTGTTTATATTAACTCAATAGATTTATACAATCTCATTTTCATTGCATTTTGAATTCGAACCCTTTAACTACTTAGGTTCATCTTCATTACCAAGTGGATTTCCTTTTTATCTTAATTCATTCACAACAATTATTTAGCTCGACGCATTCCAATTAAATGTTATCTGTAACTCACCTAAATTTAGTTCGATTAAAATTTATTTCCACTTAGTTGGATTCTATTTGCAATTCATACCATTTCTATTTTAACCCAATTTCATTTTTATATGATACACTTTCAATTATAATTAATTTGTTAACACTTCATGTTAACTTTTAATTTATAACTCGAGTTCTAGATCCACTACCCGTTTCCAATCTACTTATTTCTAATATTTGATTTTTTTATTTCAAAAACACTTTACTATTTTCAAGTGTTCAATCTATTTTATAATTTAAATTTCTGGATTATATTCCTTACTATTACAAACAGTTTATTTGGCTTATTTATTTTACTCCCAAATTTTATAAGTCCCAAATTTATTTATATCTATATTTTATTCATTTACAATCGATTTCATTCACATTTTAATACTTTACTACAGGATTTATATTTTATTTAGTTTGGCATATTTATTATTCCATATAAACATTTTAAATATGATTCCAGAGTTTAAACAATTCTCCAAAATTTCAAAATCACTTTTGAAATCAACTTCATCCAAAACCCTTAACAATTTTCATTTCCCTTTGGAATTTCAAAACCAAACCCAGTTCACAAACAATTCCAATTTAAAACAGTTTGGTAGCAATTTTTCTTTAGAGACTCGAAAATGAACATCGATGATGCTGCAGTCATCATCGAAGTTATTTTCCAGCGACCGAAAGAGAATTTAATGCTTTCATCTCTTTAAAAATATTTCAAATACTTTTAATTTCCAAATCTCACAAGATTTCAAATTCAACTCAAAAATATTCCTGAAATAATACTATTAGTTCTCCAAAATCTTTGAAAACCATTTCCAAATCCCAGGAATTTGAATTTTTCCCAAAATTCCAAACTTGAACTCCATTCCGATTTATTTTCAACATTTCTCTGGAATCCTATTTCCAATTATAAATCACATTTGTATATGAAGTTCATTCAATTTTATAAATTACATTTATAATCTATATCTCAAATTTTATTTTATTATAAAATTTTATTCTTTGCTTTGGTTATAAATTTCAATTTCTAGTTAAGTTTCCATATATTAATGATAATAGTTCCATATTATCACTTCTAACATCCAAACAACCATATATATTAACTAGAATAGTTTACAAAACATTTTCTTTTTATACAAAAATAATTTGGGTAAAATTATTTCATTTACCCTACTTTAAAACAATACTGTGTCGAATTGTTCTATACAAGTGTTTAGAGATCCCTATCAATGTTGTGGCGTCCCACACATCGACCAGAATCCATAAACTACTCAATAAACCAATCAACACAATATAAAACAATTTTATATTCACTAACAAATACGCGCTCATATCTATTAATACTCTCAAAATTCCCACCAGAGCCAAGGTTATCGCCAACCTTCGCTCTGATACCACTGTAACGTCCTAGGCTTTTCAACCTTCAGCAACGGTTCACGACCGGTAGGCTTTTCAACCATCCCAGCCCCGCTGTGGCTCACAGTGATACCTCGGGTTTGCTTTTACGGCCACCCTCTCGAGTCGCAACCAACCCCGCAAGGCCTTATACTACCCCCGGGGGCATGTAGGGGTAAGAGTCTCCCGTTCGCCACCTAACGCAAAGCGAGAACCCCCTATCACGCTGTAATGTAGCAAACCCGATCCCGATAATTAAATTTAATAATTAATTATCCAAATAAATACTGTATATTTGAAATTAGAGTTAAAATTTAACCTTCGGATATTTAAAATAAATTAAATATTCACATTTCAAATATACAAAAATTCCGGGTCGTCACAATTTTCAAATTAAATTGTTCAAAATTCTGGGTCATTACAGAAAACTATTCAAAAGTTCATTAGGCCCCTCACAACAGATATCAATGCTTCTATCTACAACATCCTTACTACGACCACTCTACAAACACAGTCTAAGATGGCTTCAAACTTAGATAACCAATCCATACCCAACAATACCTCAAAACTAACGAACTCAAGGATGAACAAGTCGGAAAAGAAGTGCCAATCTCGATAAGAAATAGGCACATTCAAACACCTAGTGTTAAGGTATGTAGGACCCCCAATTGGATTTGACACACAAAGAGGATTATTTAGAAAGATGGGTTTAAGGTTAAGTTTATCAGCAAGATCAACTGAAATAAAACTATGGGAAGCACCCGTGTCGAATAGTACTCTAATGGGAATATCATAAATGGATAATGTACCTTGCAACACATGCTTTCCCTTTTGATCCATATAAGTAGATGGTATTTCCTTAATAGCAAAAGCTTGTCCTTGCGCCCTCTTCTTTTGGAAATGACACTCATTCTTCATGTGTCCCAGCTAACCGCAGTTGTAACAAGAGACACTTGGATACTGATTTGCAAAGTGGCCCAACTTCTTGCACTTGAAATAAAGAACGTTAGCAAAGTTGGGCTGCTTCTTTTGATTTGTAGTTCCACCTCCAGGTTTCTTTCCTGACCACTACTTCTTTCCTTTGCGTTTAAAATTCAGCTTGTTTACAACAGGGATAACTGATAAAGGTTGGGCACTAAGTACTGGCACTGCACCTTTTTGAACTCCTTGCTTAATATCCAAAGCTTCAAACCTCAAGGCCATGCTGATTAAATTGGTAAATGTACCACTAACATGATTGGTCATCTCACGATGGAATTCTAGCCTCAGCCCTTTCACGAACATCTCATTCTTTTTAAGTGGTGTCTCTATCAATCCTGGTCCAAAGCGAGACAATGCATTGAATCGATGCTCGTACTGCGCCATTGTTATATCTCCCTGATTCAAATCCATGAAACTTCTGAACAACCGAGTCCTCCCCGCTTCTAGAATTAACTAAGCTTCAAAGACATCCTTAAATTGAGCCTATGTAAAATCTTCCTCCGGGGTATGAACTGTCACTGAATCCCACCAATCCATGGCTAACTTTTGGCTGAAGATCTCCAAATATCCTTTCACAAGAGCGAAGCCATGTTTGAACTCCCTGAATATCTTTAGTTCCAAAGAATTGTTTGCCACCCAAAGCAGTATAATTTTTGCATAGAGTAGCAAAGTTCTGAGGCAGTTGAACTTGCACTACTACTTCTTCCACCGGCTCTACAACTGGCCTATTTCTAGGAGCTCTGCCATTTGTAGCCGTGCTGGTTCCAGATCCTCTCCCTCTTCTTCCTCTTGTACTTATTTTAAGTACCTGGACAATGACAGGTATTATCAGAATACAAAGATCAGATCAAAATTGTTTAAGGGAAACAACACCAAAGGATCTAAAACAAATCATAAGGATGAGTGATAAAAAAACTTTCTCTTGAGGTTAACTCATTCTAGGGCTCTTCTCACCCTATCTCTAATGAGTTGTACCCAAATCGAGCTAAGTTGTTCGCTCAACCGGAGCTCTGATACCAAATGTGACGACCCACCTTTCTGACCCTTGGGAACGACGCTTAATACATCCACTGTATTCGTGTGTCATTGCCTAAGCATCCGAAAGATGAATTGTCGTGGGGTAAAATAAAGAAAAAAACAGAAAATCTCACAATGAAACTGTTAAATTAAACATAACAATAATATAGTACATAAGGCTACTCCCTAACTTGGAGTTATCAGAGTTACACAAAAGTACTACAATCAGCTTATGTAGTTATAACAACCTTCTTTTACATATGCTGAAACAAAAGACACTTACAAGAACTAAAAAAAATAGCTGAAACATATGACTAAATAGATAAAGGCCTCCTGCTTGAATGTCGTCTTCAAAAGATCCCATAAATGACCTGTTACTCTCGGACTACTCAAATATAATTGAGTACTTGAGAGTTTAGTGAAAACAAACAACTCGGGTCAGATAATATGTCCGGTACGAATAATACTACAAATAATAAGTGTAAGTAAACAACATGTGAGACCACACTGCTAAACGCGGAACGAGTTTCCTCTCAAAAGAACAACATCCAAATGTAAAGAATGGATACAAATAATTAACAGCGCGAAGAGTGCTATACTCTTCCCGATGCAATTAAGTTAAACAAATTCGAAGGTTCGAATCAATATGGGAAGGGAAATTTACCAACAATGACTAGGAGGATGCACCTCCTTACGGAAAGTATACCTCTAGAATATATACTTGAGAACTCCGATTGCTCTCGGACACATCCAAGCCAGACCCCGCCAATGGTTACCGAGAATCCGAGTAAGTCACACCTTGGTGCACAAATATCTGAACCAAATCTAGAGTAGATGTGATAATACCCTAATGGGAGCAACCCTACAAGCTTGGCTTATACTCGCTCTTTGGGTTTAGTCATTTCTGAAAAAGGATAACAAAGCTCAAGTGAGCAACACATCATCTTAGAATGACGAAATACAAAGAAGGCTGAGGTAATTGATAGTCGATAAACCGACTATCGAAGATAACAAAATGATCGTATATGGACAGTAAACCTCATATTCCTACTACGACTCGGCGATTTCTAACTTGCACCATTTCTTGGTTAAAAATGAAGTCGGACAAGTGAAGGTAGTGTTACCTCTAGGCATTGCCTTGACGACAATTTTAACTTTCGAAATAGTGACAAGTTTTCATATCTCGACGTTAGTGCCAAGAGTATGACTAAATTCTTTCCATATAAGTGATATCGTTTATGGAAATTTCTTTTCCATAACCAAATCAAACTTTTACCTTTTTAAAACCAAACTCGTGCTTGGGCTTCTCATTACAAGTTTTTAACTTTAAACAACTTTATAAAAATGGTTTATTAACTTTAAAACACCATTATCAAAAAGATTTAATCACTTAAAACATCCTTATTAAATATGTTAATTAACCTTAATTAAAATTAATAAGAATGATTAATTATCTTTAAACTTTGTTAATTTATTTGATTAATTAAATTTAAATACCCATAATTAAAAATGGTTAATCATTTTAAAACATCATTAATTAAATTAATTAAATAAATTTAAATCTCATTAATTAAGTTGATTGATAAATTTTAAAACATCATTTACTAAAAAGGGTTAACTAATTTAAAATATCATTAATAGAAAAGATTAATTAAATTTAAATTAATTAATTAACTTTAAAAGTAATTAACTAAAAATGATCAATTAATTTTTAAACACCATTAATTAAAATAATTAATTAACTTTAATCAATAATTATTTAAGAGATTAATTAAACTTAATCACCATTAGATAAAATGGTTAATTAATTTTAAACATCATTAACAAAGTAATTAATTAATTTTAAACACATCATTATTAAGATAATTAATTATCCTTAATCCTCATTAATTAAAATAATTAATTAAATTAAAATCATTATTAAATCAGTAAATTAATTTTAAATCCATCTTTATTCAAAAATTTAATTAAATTTGTAGGGTAAAACCCAAGCTCGAAAGTAAAACAAAAGATGTCGAAGAGATAGTGTTTTCCGAAAGTGCCGATATAGCGATAGTCGCTATACGGACACTTCGAGAACTACTTTCATGTCATAATGATTTTCATCCAAGCCTCACATCACATAACATAAACATGGCATATAAAAAAAGTAAATAATATTTATGAACATAAAGAAGGCATCACTTATACAAATTTACTTCAAACTACAAAACTAGTTTTGATTACTTACTATCTACTCAAGGTGTCGACTTTTTAACAAGCAAACTAAGTAACAATCATTACAACCAAACATCCATAATCAAGTGACTTAAATAGCTACAAAAATATGAAGGAAATAAAGTCCAAAACTTAGTTAAAAAAGGCAAGCTTTACTCACCTAAAAGCTAACCAAACAACCTAGAATTTAGTCATCTTCTCATGAACTTTTGGCTATGTTACTCTCGGAATTTGGAGAAGTAGTCAAAGAAAAAGTTCTTAGAAATTCGTTTCTCTACGATTTAAAAAAAAAGAATTACTCAATTAGGATTTTTTTTGAGGGAGAAATAGTCATAAGAAGAAGAGGTATTTTCGGACTTGAAAATCCGGGTCCGAAAATGCTCTGCAAGGAAATGAATTTTTCGTCCAATAACACTCAGGAAACGAAGCAATGGTGTAAACGGAAGTTGTATCCAACTTGGTTCTCTTGAATTTGAAAAAAACAATTTTTTTTATTTTGAGTATTTTTGAGGGAGCTATGTTCGTGAGAATAGGAGATAAAATTTGGGAAGAAAATGAAAATGAGAGCATGAAGTTGCAATTTATAATCTCATGCAAACTGGCTAATTCCACTTATACCCTCCTATCCATGGTTGCCACATCACAATGCTTGCCTCTCCCTTACCAACATGCATTTAAAACTCAAGTTGCCAAAATATCAAATCATGTCTAAACATGTTTCGTTTGATGTGACATTTGGTTTTTGTTTAAATTTAAACTTAGGAAATTATCACATCACATTTTTCTTATATATATTCTTAATTTATAAATAAATATTTATTATCTTTTCTAAATCCTAATTTGTTTTATAAATGTTTGTTTTTATGTATACTAAAATGTTTACAACGTTTCATACATCTTTTAGAAGATGTAAAGTCAAAAATTCGAAAAATGATTTCCGGTCATATTTTTTATTTTTCTTCGAACTAAATTTTTTTGAAAACCCTTTAACCATCCCTAACCATTATTTTAAAGTGTTTTATTTTAGTTATAAATCAATTAATTAATCATTTAAAAATATATTAAATATCCATATTTTAAAGAGGTTAAATTACGGGTCGTTACAATTATGGTATTATTAGGAGCCTTTAACTTTACCATACATATACTATATTGGAATTTGGAGACTTTGTTTTGTCATTTATCATATCGACCATGGTTATTCTGAGACTATGTTATTTGGATTATTTCAGTACTTATATTTTATTTTCTTTCACTATGAGACCTAAAAGTATATAATTGTGTGAAGTTATAATTGTCTCTATACCATATAAACCATTTTAAAACCTAATGATTCGTAATTCTTGGAACATGATGGGTTAGAAGTGTCTTTTAGGCTTTTAATTGGTGTGTCTAGGGGTGCGGGTTGTTACATATGACATGCATGTTGACACTGTATTATATAAGCTATTCTTTTAACCCTATCACTATCTTAGATTAACATATTTCTTAGGTTAGAATCCCACTTAGATTTAGAAATCTTATTATTGTGGTTGTATTGATTGAATAGAGTTGGATTTCTCTTGTTTGGATGCTTGCTTAATTGTAGGTTGTACACTTTAGGATGGAATGTTTGGATTATACTTTGGGTATTTAACTTATTAGATAATTGGAGAAATTATATCATAAGCATAATGATATTACTTAAGTTAGACTAGATATGATAGAAGGTATGATATGTTCACCAGGTTGAGATATAAATCAATTTGGATGTTCTTTGGTGAAAGAGGAAATAATATGGTGATTCAAGTTGGTTGGATTTTTTTGGTAAGACACCATCCACTTTGAGTTGCCTTACCTTAGCAGTCCGAAAGAATAATTGAGGAAAGTACTACTATACGATTTAAGTATTGAGTATGTGCATTTAGGAATGGTATAAAAGATTGCAATTTTGTTTAGGCACGTTTGTGCTAAAACTACACGTTGTTATACATTTCAGAGACAATTATTCGAGATGGTAGCATGGACTGCATAAGTTGTAGACATGCACGTACATTTGCTATTGATGTTTCAGAATGAGTTTATGCCAGTAGTAGAGTTTGTTAGATTTAGTTGGGATAATGATTTGGTTTGGGGTATTTGAAAAGTGGAGAAGTAGATTCGAACTTTTCAATTTGACATCTTTCTGGAATGTTTTCCATTTACTTGATTTTTTTAGTTTAGTTAAGATCTAGGTTTGGATATTAGACTTTGGATGCCTAGGATTTGGTTGCTTCGTGGTTGATTTAGATTGGTCTATAAAGATCATTGTGGTGTTTGAATCTTTGGCTAATGATATGATATAAGTTGCATTCATATAGATTTTGTCCATGCTGATATACTAAGGTTGTATTGGATCATGCCTATATGCCATTTATATTTCATACATTTAGGAGGTAGACTAGTTTAAGAGGCCGTCTACCAATTGCATTATTGCCTATTGTCAAGTATTACAGAAATTGATTACGAATTTTTATTTGTTGATCTATGTGATATGTATGTGTATATTAATGTGATTTTGGTTGAATTGGTGTGAATTGATTTGACTTGGATGTTTTATTAGTAATTTCAGGGACGAAATTCCTTTTTAAGGCGGGAGAGTGTAATAACCTGTATTTTTTAATAAATAAAAAATTCAATAATTTTTAATCTTATGAGATTTTTTTGTCTCAGAAATACCCAAGATTTTTATGAAGTAATCATGATTCTTAACATTTTCGTGATTATGAATCAACAAAATTATTAATATTGCCTTTAAGAGGAGTAATTATGTTGCTTTAAAGCTTACACGATATGGGAAGAATTATATTAGGAATCAGTTTGTTATCTCGATTTGAACATTGACAAAATTAAAATAGTAAAATAAAGTACTGAAATACAATAAAAGGGCACATAGAATTTACGTGGTTCGAATGTTAAAAAAATCCTACGTCCAAGGCTAAATTGCCATTATTTTCTCTCTTGGTTCTTAGTATAAACAAAAATGGCAGAGAGTACAATTTTTTATTAATGTGTCCAAAAATAATAAAGTAAAATTCTACTCCTTTTCTACTACAGTGCCTTATTCATTTATAATACAGAGATTCATGTGGATTGCCAGCATCACCTTTCTGCTCTCTTTATTTCAGCCTTTGGATCGTGCCACATGTCGACCATCCATCTTGCTTATTTGATATGCCTGGATTGCTAACATAGCCTTTGGTAGAAAACTATGATTTGAGTGTTTGAATTTTGAACTTAGGCGGGAAATTTGAAATTAAAGCTGGAAGTCCCAAATTTGAATAGACCATGATTTTCTGATTCTGTAAAGCAACAGGCTTGTGGACTGCACGTATATGTAGATGAAGCCATAATGGGAAATTGCCTCCTAGGTAAGGAAGAACTGCACCATAATTAGCACTTTAGGACTTCATTTTAGTTTACTGGGAGTCGTGCCTTTGTTATGCCCAGGGTAGTGATACCGTGTAGTATTCATACTACATTGCCACTGCCAAAACTATACTGCATTGTTCAATCAGAAATATTAGCAAGGCGTAGTGTAGGAGTTGAGCTGTATGGCTTAGTAAAAGAGACTGCACTGTTGTTTTAGAGAGTTGCTGCCTTGCATGACTCTATTCTGAGCCTATCTTCATTGGTAGAGGACTGCACCACTGCCCTTGTTTATGAGCCGAGTTTAGCGATCTTAGGATGAAGTTGGGATCTCTTGGTTTGCCTTTAAAAAATGAGGTTCGGGTCGTGAAGCAGTCTTTTCCCATTACCTCATCCTATAAGTCCTTATGTCCAGAGGCGGTGTTTTTTGGATTGCAGTGGTGTTCTGTCACATCAAGTTGGCAGCGCAATCTTTATCAATTCGATATTGATATAGGATTGCGGCGCACTTATGTCATATCCACGTCAAATTAGGATGGCGGCACATCCTTATAGCTTTTTGATACAAAATTGAGGCATAGACCTATTACTTAAGATGTTAGTTTAAGATTGCAATACATCCCCGTTCGCATATAGTCGCTTAAGGGGTTATGTCGCAGTACTGTATTCTTAATGTTGCTTTCAAAGCCATAGCACAATTTCCATATCTCATTGTCACTTAAAGACTATGCCATAGTTCTACCTATTGATGTGAGTATTAAGATTGCAGATTGGTTCCTATACTTTGTAGCCATCTCAGGTTTTCGGCCCCATTTTAGCGTCAAAGCTATATTCAATAAAAGGGTGCCTTCTTTATGATTTGCCGTTGACTCGGGATTTTTGGGAAAAACTATCTGAATTTTGTTCTTGCTCTCTCTCCATTTTTTGGCTCCTATCATGGAAGCAGTTCTTCCGAGCTTAGTACTTGTATTACTTTCACCTTGACAACACTTGAAAAATATAGGTGTAACACTGGCCCCCAAGTCTGCAACGATCATAGATCGGTGTGGATTTGTCTTTACTTCCATATTTTTTTTCAACCCATCACCTCTGGCTTTCTCTTTCTTTTTTTCAAAAAGAAGGAAAAATCTTTATTGCTGTTTCGCATTTAATGCTCAAGTACACGTATCGCTCCCTTATTGGCCAATCTTCTTAAAGTTGTACCTCTAGTCTTTTCGACTCCTAAGAAAATTTATTTTGATTCTTGTGCTAATCTTTCATGTCATTAATCAACTAAAGTTTTGGGGATTTTTCATCATTCCGATTGATTGCTGGGACTCAAATTGAGGTAAGTATATATTTTTCCTCTTTTTCTTCTCTGTTTTACTTGCTTCCGACAAGAAGGATTCCGAATCAAAGTAAGGACCTTCTTCCTTTTGTACTTTCCTTTTTCTTGTATTTTAACAACAATCAATAATCAGTTCAATAATTCCGATATGGCATCCACTTCTTCCTCTCCTTTATTTTTGGCATCTAAGATAACCAAACTAGAGGAAATAGAGAGCATTCTAGACCATTTTGGGTTTGAGGGTTATGTGGGTAGAGTACCAGAGCCTCACAAACACATCCATACTTCTCCCCATGGTTTTATTTCCATCACTTCTAAGCACATTTAATGTGGACTTTATCTTCCTCCCAACCAGATTCTTCGGCTATCGGTATCATTCCTGTAACAACTAAGAATTTTGACCCTCGAAAATCGACACTAATACATCCACTGTATTGCATGCCGAGCAATCGAATGCTGGGAAAATCCGATTGTTAAGGGAAAGGAAGAAGAAAGAAGATAAGAAGGAAACTAACAACATGGAATCTCACAACGGAATGAATAATCTATAATATATAAACCAATCTTTACCCAAAAACAAACTGTAATATATGTATTTACAGACATCAATCAGAGTATACTAACCTATTTCAGCCCGGATAGTTATAACAGCCTATCCTTAGAATTGCTAATAAATACAACGATGAATGCAACGAAAAAATAAACATATACGCGAATATGTTTCTAGGCCTTCAATTTGTCTCTTGAAGCTCTAAAGCAATCAAACTAAATATGTAATATGCTCGATCTGACCCGAGTTATAATAAAATAACACTCGAGTCAGTCTGGAAAACCAACATGAGAAAACACACCCAACTGGATTTTAAAGTTATAGAAAACCTTTGAAATCAAAGGTATCTTGTAAAACCACGCCGCATAGAAATACATATGGGTTTTTACCTTACGATAACCAAAACATTTTCATATGAAATTCTCTGATATTATGTTATTGTCTAAGATGAAAATACTTATTAATCATAGTCGAAATTGTTACATTAATTAAATTCTAGCATAATAAGTATACAACTAAAACTGTAAAGGCTCCTATTGGGGAATGGATTTCATACAATGACTGGGCTACTGGGGTACCTCCCACCATGGTGCATCTCTAGATAAAATAACTCCAAGGACCTCGATGGGATCCCCTGCCAACACAGAACTGGCCTACACTTTGACTAGTAGTACGGAATATGATCACCCCTCCATTAATGGGCCCCGAAGCATACAATTTGAGAGATAATATGACTCTAGATAGGGACGATCATAACCTATTTGGGAGCGACCCACATAGCCCTGGTGCATCTTCCATGTTTTAGTCATTCGCAGTTAATGAGGCTTGAGGCTACGTTTTACCTTTTTATATGGCACTTGTAACGACCCGTATTTTTAACCATTTTAAAATATTTAATTTTATATAATTATTGAATAAAAATTGTTGAAATTAAAATTTTGTGTTTTATTTATGTAGTTTATTTAATATGAACTTGAATGAAATCCTGAAATAACCAATTTCAAAGATTTTAGAAATAGTAAGTATTTGAATGAAATTCAACGTATTTTGTATGTATGAAATCAATAGCAAAAATCGTATAATGAATGTTGAACTATTTATGGAATTGTGAAACGACCCGAAATTTTCGAACCCGAAAATTCCAGATAGTTAGGAGAAAAAGAAAAAAGATAGAAGAAGAAAATGGAAAATCAATATCAGAATCTCATAATCGCAGTGGAATAATATATAATAGTTAATAACTGATCTTTACACAAAAGCAAATCTGTTTATACATTACATCATCAGAGTACACACAATCAATAACACACAACTGGACAGTTAAATTAACTTGTCCTCACCAACAGATAATACAACCTACAACATAGCGGAATAATACATCAAGTACGTATGCTACGCCTCGCCATCCAGTTCGTCTCCTGAGCTCTACAGCATCATATCCTGTATCCTATAATACTCGGTCTGACCCGAGCATTATAATAAAATAACACACGAGTCAGTCTGGAAAACCAGCGTGAGAAAACACACTCGATTGGATTATTAAAGTTTTCCAAACCCTTTGAAACCAAAAGCATCTCATAAGACCACGCCACAAATAAACATGTCGGGTTTTTACCATACGATAGCCAAAACACTTTTTATCAAATCAGTCTGATATTATAATAGTGTCTATATACAAATACTTATTCAAATAGATGAAATTGTTACATGATTAAATTCCAGCATACTAGCCCCAAAGTGGGTTCTACAAACAAAACTCGTAAAAGGCACGTAGGGAGAATGGATTTCCAACTAATGACTAGGCACTGGGGTACCACCTGTCACAGTACATGGTCTAGATCAGTGTACCGAGGACCACGCCCGATTCCCTGCAACACAAGGCCGGAACTACCCCTTACTGGATAATTCCGAGTAAGATGACCCCACGGTTGGGATCAGCAACCGCACCACTAAGCTAAATATAAAAAGGGACATCTAGACAGGGATGACCTCACCCTAATGGCCACTATCCACATAGCCTTGCTGCATAACCCCTGATTTTCAGTCATTCCCGGTTGATAAGGCTCGAGGCTAAGCATTACCTTTATAGAACATATCCCTTAGAATGACCATCGTCCACCCGACGATGTTCCGAAAGCATTCGTCCATACAAGTCCGTTCCAGGTCCGAACGGAACCGAAGGCACTATTCCTACTACATCCATTTTGGAATCATCCTCAGGATTAGTAGCGCCTAGCCCTTGCACTTCACTGTACCATCTTCAGTTCCAAACTCGTTTCCCCACGAAAACGTACAAACCAGATCGAAGTGGTTTTCGAGAAATTAATCCCGATCCCGGTCTCTTCGAAACGATCAACGCATTGGCCAATATTGATAGTCGGTTATTTAACTATCAATTAACATTCACAACATCCATCAGACATATAAATAATTTTCCAAATTATTTATTTACCTCAAAATATCTTCGCAAGATATATTTCCACTTTTAAACTCCTTTGGAAACAGTTTCAAACCACACTCTTTTCACGGAATAAATTCCAAATATTTTCTATTTCCACTGAAATCACCAAGTAGAAACACTTTAGATTTTAAAATAATTTAAAACTCTTTATTAAAAGTATCCTTTAAGACATTTAAGTTAAAAACTATTTTAATACTTATCCAAAAATACATACTTTAAGAATATTTAAAATAAAGCTACTTTAGAACATATAAAACTAAATATTTACCCTTTTAAAACAAAATACCCAGTCACCTTTAAATAATTACTACTATAATAAATTTGAAGAATATTTACTTTAAAATCTAAACATTTAAAATAATAAATCTTCTAAAACATTTCTTTATAACAAATTTTTAAAGCCTTTAACTTATACATAAAAAGTCTCCTTTAAAATATACTCGGCTTTCCAGGGAAATACACTCCCCATTTCCATACCTTTAAAAATAAATCACTATTTATTTTTAAAACAAATTCTCATTCCTTTATAAATTCCCATCGTGAAATTTATACTTCCAAATATTCACTGATATTTTACTTCACTTTATAAACCCAGTTTATAAATTCCAAAATCTCACTTCTCTTTGAAATTCCAATTCAAACACTTAAATCAATTTAGAATTGATTTCCAATTTACTTCACTTTGAAATAAATTTCCTTACTTACTCCATTTATTTCAAATCCATTAACTTTTAGATTTTATTTCTTTATTATGATTAGAATCTTAAAACTGAAAATTTAAATTCCAGATTTTCCAAATTCCTTCTTTTTCCTTTGATTAAATTTAAACTTTGAATTAGAATAAATTCTTTATTCTTTTAAATAATATCACTTAAGTTTAAAATTCATTATTCCTTTGTTTATTCAAATTTTCCTCTCCCATACCTGGAATTTATTTATTAGAAATTAAAAATTCCTTTTATTCTTTTCCAAATCATTCTTTAACTTATTTAAATTCCTAATAATTATTTTTCTTAAAAATTATCTCTTTCATTTTCTCATCAAAAATCCAATCTATATTTTTGATAACTCAGAATACCCAAATATATTCAATCAAACACATCATCCAATGTTTCCAAATATCAATATAATTCATCACAGGATATCAAATAATCATACTAAGAATATTAAACAATCTAAATAAATTTTTGAGGAATCCAGTTGGATCCCTCCAACTTGTTTCCCTACATCCACATATGTTAGCACAATATAAATACCAATTCCACTTCGAGGTGGAATATCGCGATATATGGGATTAATATAATATCATCCGCTATTATGCGGCGCATAGGGTCTTATCCGCTATATAATGCGGGAATATCAATCACTCCAATATATACTATATATACTACTATATATATTATCACATCCAATCAATTCAACCATTCAACCAAATATTTAAATTTAACTATTAAATTTAAATTAAACCCAGAGGAGTGAGATTAACTCACCTTTTATTTTGTTGTTTGCAATCCATTCCAAACTGGCTTGTTCCATGATTTTAAACCTTGTATAAACATTATGCAATTTATTAATATTTGAACTAATTTAATAATCAATTTTTCCATGTAATAATTTTAATTGATGATTTAATTAAACTATAAATTTCCCTTTGAAACCACATATACACTTATCAAAGATAAATTATAGATTTTAAAAAATCTACTTTTATAAATTCCTCATGCACTTTAAAATCACTATATATTTCCAAGATCTTATATATATATAATTAACTAAGACAGGCATGTGTATATAATTTTTCTTAGTAACCTAAACACATAAATAAGTTGATTAAACAAGTAAATCACTAAAATCCATTATTTTAAAATTAAACTAGTAGATTTTAAAATGTATATTTATTTTATTTAATTGAAACAACATATACACTTAAAAATCAATTTTTTTATATATATCCCTATATTTCCAAAGTTTTACATATGTGTGTGTATATATTTACTTTTATTTTTCTGAAACTTCATATTTACTTATAAAATAATCTTTATAGATTTTAAAAATCTATTTTTTTATTATATAAACTCTATTGCATTTAAAAATCCCCTTTTTCTCAAAATCTTAACTATATTCATAATTAAATTAAATAGGGCTGTGTATGCATATATATTTAAATTTATACTTTTCTTACTGTATATGTCTATATATATATATATATGCGTGTTTATATAAATCTTTAAACTGGAAAAGGAATAAATTTATTTTATATCTTACTGTTAATTTAAAATCTTATATATATATATAAATAAAATTGATTCGATACCTTGCCGAAGAACCCAGCTCGAGATCGAGTTCGGCCACACACCCATCGAAGTCGCCAAACCCCTTTATGCTCGACTTCGAGCCTTTGCCCACCTGCTCATCGCCGTCGAACACCACCACGCCCTTAACCCCCTAACTCATGCTCGACCCTGATCGACTTCGGTCCTTCCCAGTTGCCGCCTTCACGAAGCCCTAGATCCAATCACGTGCCAACCACACGTGACTCTCCCTCTTCCACTCCTACGTAGTCGAATGACTCAATCGCCATCGATTTGTTTTAGCCTGGATCGAAATTTTGGTTTGCAAAGAAAGAAAAAAAAACAGGCTGCGATCGATTTTTTTTCTTTTTCGAATGAATAAAATCTCGTGAAGCCGGGATTTCTATCCTTCGAAGATCAATTTCGGCATAGTTGAAGGGATTCATGAACGGCATAGCTGAAGAGTTTTTAAATAAATCACTATCCCCCTTTTTTTTCGAATATGAATTTCATTTTCCTTTAAACGTTGAGAAAAGGGGACGCGATATAATACAAAGTCCATTCTCTTTTATATAGTTTTATTTAAAAAGTACTCAATTCAGTAAAATAAAGAAAAGAGGGAGGAAGAACAAGACGTTGGCGTGTAGGAGAAGACAATGGAAACGTGTACGTTTCATCTTGCAAAAAGGTGGCCGTGATTTGATTTGGATCAGATATATATATTTATATTTAAATCATCTCAATCTCCTATCGAGGCGTGCCGCTAAGCGTTCATAATGTTATACTCCTATTCCGAACGCAATGGAAATGGTTTCGAGTCTTAATTCGATCGTATGGAGAAGATAGCTTTTTGCACCCAGTTATTTTATTAAATTTTCCGATATAAATTCAGCGCGTTTATATATCGTACGCTCACACAACAACTCCAACCACTATGAAATTTGAAATCCGATAATAATACAATATTACAGATCCAATGAAACAGATTTCATCGAATTCCGAGACTGTGCCCCGGAAGGCTATTTTTAAATCCAATTTAAACATTACATTTTTAAAACTGAACAAATCACTTTTAAATTCGATTTTAAAAGTTCCATCACCTTAAGTATTATTAATATGAATTTTATAAGCATTCAAATTATTTTTAGCAAGCCTAGAATTTCAAATTCAGCAATTCACCCAATTTCCAATTATTTAATTTAATAATTAAATTATCCAATAAATAGTGATATTTGAAATCCAAGTCAAAAATTCACCGTTGAATATTTAAAATCAACTAAATATCCTAATTCGAATACACAAAAAATTGCAGGTCGTCACAAATTGTTTTAAAACTATAGTTCATTTGAAATCTAATTTTTGAATTTGTTGCTTTTAAAGTGCTTTGATTTAAGAAGTGTAGTTTATGTATATAAAGGGAAGAACTTTGGTCGTAGTGAATTAGAACGAACATTTTATTTTATAAAATGATATTTGAGATGAAATTTGAATGTAAGTCTTATTTTGATTATGAATATAATTTTATAAAGAGTATAATAGTTGGTTATAAATTGAATTTGCTTTAAAACTTGATATTTAAATCTTTAGTTTATAAGCGAAGTATTTGGAAGTTAATAAGTTACGTAAGTTTCATCGTTTGTGTTATTTTGGTAAATAGTATTTTAGTGTGAATTAAAACAATTTCAAAAGCTTATTTAAATTTTATTTAAATAAAATGAAGTTAGCGAACTTTTAAAATTGAATTTAAAAGTGATTAAATTGATTTTCAGAAATGACTCATTTTAATTAACGCGTCGAAAAGAGCCATTCTGATCACTGTCTCGGATTTCGACGAAACCAGTTTCATGGGATCTGTTTATTATAGCATTTCAAGTTTTGTAGCGATCGGACTTATCGTTTGGTCGTGCGAGAAGGAAACGCGTAGAACTTATTAAGTGATTTTAATTTTAAATAATTTGATTTTTAGCGTTATCTCATGTATACGATGGAATTGGCTCCCGATATATATCACATTGAGTCCGAAATGGGGGTATAACATATAGAACGCCTGTCGGAACGCTTCATTTGGAGTTCGGAATATTTGTCACGTGAATAGTGTTTTGTAATTGCCTATATAAGGTCCTCATTTGCAAAACCCTAGCCTTTATTTTATGGCCACCTCTTTCCTTCGTTCAATGGCCAAAAATCGCATCTCCATTCTCCTCAAAACTTCTCCATATCCGTAAAGTATTAGACCCCGACTTCAACTAGGAGGATGAAGAGCTCGACGAGCTCTACGTTGTGTACAGTTGGACCGTGTCGGAAGCTTGTGAAATTACCAGAATTGAAGCACGAAGGGTTGGCAGTTTTGGGTTTCGCTCACGATGATGGTGGCACTTAAGGAGGCTGGATTTTGGCTGTAGGTAGAGCTCTCGTGGGCGGCTCTGGTGGTGAAGCCCGATCATCGATCGACGGTAGGAGGTGATGGGTAGTTGTCAAAGTATTGGTTGCATGCTGGGTTTTGGTCTCGCGGAGCAAACTAGAATGAGGGTTTTTGCGTGTGAATTAGAATGTGCGGTATTTATTTTAATTATATATTTAATTACTTCATTTATTATTTCGTTAATAATCGTTCGCCAATAAATTGCATAACTTTTTCATACGAGGTCGGATTCGAGCAAAACAAGTCGCGTTGGATTCATATCGACATCATCTACGACATGGAGTTGGATTAGCATTTATTTATCGCCGAAAAATTTTCAATTCTAATAAATGTGAGTGATTAAACCAGCTCACGAATACTAAAATATTTCTTATGTTAATTAAATCAAAATCATGAAGTGATTTATTTTATAGACCGTTGTTTGGTAATTTAACTGACATTTAAATTGACATATGAATTGAACTGTTAGGAATTTGTAATCGACGGTTAAATTTGAAATTGAAATTGAATTGCTAGTTAAACAACCGATATTGATAGCTAGTTAACTGTTGTGATATATTGACTGTTTTGGATGTTGATTGTGATGGATGGCTATTGGTTGATATTTTGGATGGATGTTTATTTATTATATATATATATATATATCCTGTTATCACCCTGTATGTTGCTGATAGTATATAAAACTATTATTTGAATTATTTCAAATAAATTAAGAAATAGGTTGAAATGATATATACCTATGACACTTGGATTTGGATTGAAATGATATATATCCATCCCTGAAATTAAAATCAAAGTAACTAATCACTTGACCATAGGATAGACAATTATATACGGATACTGGATTAATTAAATTAAATGGTTTTCAATTCTTGAATTTGAATCTATTTGAATAATTTTGTTTCGGAGAAAGATTTTTTTTTGAATTTATGAGAATTGAATTAATTTCTAATTCGAGTTTTGAAATGTTGAATTAAAAATTTGTAAAAGAAATTGTTTAAAGAATTTATTTTGAAATTTGAAGTTACAATCGACATATGACTTGAATTATGGAAATTGAAATTGTTTTAAAGGTTTGAAGTTTTACTTGAACTTCGAATTTATCTAAGTAAAAGTGATATAAATGGATAGTTCAAATTTGAGCTCGGAATTGAATTATTTTAAAGATTTGAACCTTAAATTGAACATTGAAGTTAAATTTGGTTTAAGTAATTTAAATCGGGAAATTGAAATTGGACTTGAAATTTATATAAATTCAAATGGTTTAAAATATGAATTGAATTGAAATTTGAATCATTGAATCAAATCGTTGAATCGAATTGCAGTTAAAAATGAACATTTCGAAATTGAAGTTAATTTGATTTGAAATTGAAATTAGAGTTAATTTGAATTGAAATCGAAATTAAAGTTGATTTGGATTGAAATCGAAATTGAGTCGAGATTGAAGATGATTTGAATTGGAAGTTTTGTAATTAAATCAGTTTGATTGGAGTTTGGACCTGGGTCCAAATTTATGGGAAATAGAAAGAAACGGTTTTAGATTTGAAACTATTTTCACTATAAACTATTTTACTGTAAACTGTTTTAAAATTCATCTTTTTAAATTTTCAAATTATTTAAATTTTTAAATCATTTAATATATAACCTATTTTAATATCTAAACTATTTTAACTATTCAAACTATTTTAACTATTCAAACAATTTTGACTATACAAACTATTTTCAAAAAATTTCAAACTGTTTAAGTTGGGAACTGTTTATGTTTAAATCGTTGATTTAAATACGAATGTAGTTAAAATGAAGTTATAACCTAAGTCGAAATTCGAAATGATTTTGAAATGAAATTGATTTCGAAGTGAATAAAATGATTTTGAAATGAAATTGATTTCAAAGTGAAAAAAATGATTTTGAAATGAAATTGATTTCAAAGTGAATAAAATGATTTTGAAATGAAATTGCTTTCGAAGTGAAAAAAATGAGTTTGAAATGAAATTGATTTCGAATTGAAAAAAATGATTTTGAAATGGAATTGATTTCAAAGTGAATAAAATGATTCTGAAATGAAATTGATTTTGAAGTGAATATGATAATTTTGAATGAATGATATTTTGAAGTGAATATGATACTTTGATATCAAGTATGAATCGTCTTGAAATGTAAAAGAACCAACCGTTGTGTAAAATGACGTTTGTTTGTTAAAGAACCGGAGCCGATTATTGGCATACTCTCTGTCAATGTTGGAACCACTTTAACAACTGTATACGTGAAGGAGACTCCAGAATGAAGTGGTTGGATTTGATGTACGTTGCTGGATTTGAAGAAAGAGAACGATGATGGATAGCCCCGGCACTTATGTCAATTCGAAATGACTAAAACAAGATGGCTTGAACGAGGCCAAGTAGGCTAGCTACCCCTAGTGGACACTAGTTCTTCGATTTTTCTTGTGGACTCGGTCCATACTATTACCTTTGTTGTTGGTTTTGATTAGTGCAGCTTGATTTGGGATAACCTCCCTTTGACTCGATATAGGATGGGTGTATTTGGTGGGCGGTCGTTGAGGGGATGTGTTACCACCAGCCCGGCGACTTGAACTGGTAGCATACTACCTTGGGCATTGCCTCATATGCCTTGTCATACTTTTATCCTTATACGAGACCACTATGAGTTTGGTTTAGTGTTGTCATATCATGACGCATCCTTATCTACCGACGTTTTACTGGTTGTGTTATATGCAAACTGTACGACAATGCTTAAAAATGCATTAAGTGGGATTAATGTAAGACCTTAACGCTAGGAAAAATATTTATTTTATTGATTAGACATTACATATATAGCTTATTATACTATATATAGATATTTTGATGGATCCTTAAGAGATGGATAATCCCGTAACATCTCATGAGTCATTGCACGCACGTTATACACTGGATAAGAGATGTAAAAACCTGTAAACATCTCTGACGCTATTATACACTCCTGTTATATGTGATATTGATTTGACTCACATGAGAATATTTTAGTTCTGACTCGAGTGTATTGTTTTACTTTATGCTCGGGTCAGCCTGAGTTTCAGTGCATTGAAGATCATATTATTCTAGAGGACGAAGATGAAGATTTAGTATATTATATTAATAGTATTATTCCCCTGCATCATGTTGTTCTGCTGCATTGTTTTATTTTGTCTGTTGTATGTATAGCTCTGATTTATGTTGTAAAAGTATAATCAAATGTATAGTGTAAACAGCTTCATGAACTATTTATTTGACTATTATATTTCATCATTCCGCTGTGAGATTCTATGTTTGTTTTCTTCTTTCCTTATTTTTCTTAATTAACCCCATTGATTATCTGTGTTCTGGATTGTTTTGAGTTGGACATGTGTGGTTTATTGTCAAATTAAACCTTCGGAAATGGGGGTTGTCACAGCACTTCCCACTTGGAATGCTAACAGTGCCCTCCAGGCAATAATGCAATGCCAGCATTCATCCATACAAGTTTGTTCTGGGACCGAACGAAACGCTTGGGAGCTCCATCTTCAATTCCAACAACTTTAAGATGTCTTCACTTTGAAATGCTTGAGTTGGATTGAAGTGGCTTTCGGCTAACATATCCAATCCCGATCTCTTCGAAACAACATTCGATAATTTCCGGTAAACTCAACCCCGGTTCTTTAGGAAATAAACTGTCAAAGATAAGAGCGGAGATCACCTCCTAAGCTTTAGTGGACGGATTTCCTTATCATTGTCCTAGGAGAACGAAATGAGATTTATATGTACAACATCATTAGAGATGACTGTGCCATATAACTCACGTGTTTCTCCTAGATATTTCCAAAGTTATGATTTGGGTCCAAATTCGATAGTCGGTTATTTAACTATCGAATATACAAACATTCAAATCAGGGATTTATTTCAAAAGGGAAAACCAACATTGGTTAAGCAGATAAGCAACCGCTAGCCTCTTCTATAAATCTTTTTCATTAAATAATTTATTTGGAAATACTTGTATCAAAATACTTTTACAAAAATATGTTCACAAATCCTTATATTTTAATACTTAAAAAGTATCCATATAATTATCTTAACGCTATAAGTATATTCACAAAACTGAGAAAGATTTCCTTTCTATACAATTCTAAAATCATTTATAAATCCCTAATAAATCTCAAAAACCATTTATAAAACTATTTTATAATCTATAAACCCATTTTTAAAATTCGTTTATAAAACTCTTTCACCTTGTAAATAATATTCCTTAAGTCTTCAAACCATTTTATAAACTCTTCTTATAAAATCCAAGTCCGTTTGTAAAACTCTATTATGAATCTCGAAAACATTATAAATAAATCATAATCATTTACTTTAAAACACTATTATATAATGGTAACTATTAATAATAAACATTATAAATAAATATTTACTAACCTTAAAACATCTTAAAATAAAAATTAATAATAAATTCAAAGACATTATAAATAAAACACCGATAATTAATTCTAAACCTTATTATAAATAATAATAATTAATTTCCAAAATAGTATTAATAAATCAATATTATTAATTTCAACCCATATTAATTGCTTAAATGATTAATCCTTCAAAATATTAAAATATTGATAATTAACTTTAAAATAACATTCTTTTCTCGAAAAAAAACTTTAAAATAACATTCTCTATAAAATAAATAATCTATTAAACAATATTAATTATAAATAAATAACCTTTTAAAACAATGTTAATCATAAATAAATGACTTTATAAAACAATGTTAAATATAAATAAATAACTTAGAAAAAGATAGATAAATAGTTTGGAGTAAAATAGAAATTAAATCCTTAAAACAAAATATTTCCAAAACCCAATTTCGGATTTAAAACCATTTCCTGTCTCAAAATCCAATCTTAACTGAAATGGCAATTTATAGTATTTTTAAAATACCAATTTGAGGCCAATAGCTACACAACACTTAACTAATATCGATATTGATTTTCTATCACTACAAGGTTTTAGTTGAACAAATAACAATATCATAAACCATAGTGTCCCACAATCAGGTTCATATTCAATAATCATATGACGGGAATTTAACTGAAATCAATTAACAATAGCGAGGAATCCTGTTGGATCCCTCTAATCTATCCCCCTACAATTGATTTCATATATTAATTGCTTTTTAAAACGAAAATTCATCAAAACCACCAATCGATGTATATATATCTAAACATTCATTCAACAATTTATTTAGACTATATAATATTTCTGGTTAACCAAGAGTTTAACTCACCTATAATTCTGTTGTCGCCAAGGCGTTCCGGTTTCGTCTGAAATCACACGACGTTTAATTTCAGCGAAAAATTCAACTAGCTCCAATCTCTACCAAAACAACTTCATCGCCTAGCATTCGCTAATACGATCCTAACGCAACTCGTTGCGCTCGATTCTGATCTTGTATGCAAAAATTATTCGATTTATAAGTTAACGATTGAATTTTATACTTAATTTACTAATTACAAAATTAGTTTAACTAATTACCTTAATTTACTAATTACAAAATTAGTTTAACTAATTACCCACTTAAATAAAATAATCCTTCTTCTCCAAATATAATTCCCGCTCCTCCCAGTGAACTCCAACACCATGCTCGATGCCTTCATCAATCACAGGCTCCTCCATCCATCCATGAAATGCCCCGAAACCACTGCCATCGTCTTTGTATGATCGAGCTCCACCTCCCTAACCTAATCACATCATCACCCTGCGCATACAGATCAACGCACTCCTCCATGGTGAGCTGCACTACTCAAAAACTCGCCTATCGATGCTAAACGACACGCTAAACTCAGATCCTACATCAATTTTACAAATCCATGTCCAAATCTTGAAAATCATACATCCCTAGTTAACTACCCTATTTTCGACCCCAATCCAGAGAGGTTGAGACCAAGATTGAGCCCATAGAATTTGAGACCTTGGTCACGTGATTCCAATAAATCAATGTTTGTGACTTTTGTTTAGAATTTGATTTGATTTTCATATTTGAGGTTCTCTACTATATATATATATTTATATTTATATTTGTATATATATATATATTCACTTCTGGTATGAAACTGTTGAACGAGAGGGGGAAAGAAGCATTTAAAAAGAAAAATGAGGGATGGTCATGAACGTGCAGAGGTGTGGGCTAGAGCATGGTTAAAAAATATTATATATATTATTTTAATTTAAAATATCAAGCTATAAAACATCCGAAAAATTTGAACTCCTATCGAGACGTGCCGCCTGACATCCTCTATATAATACCCCTATTCCGAACAAAAGGGAACTAGTTCCGAGCCCTAATTTGATTATATATACAGAAGAAAGCTTTTCCAACCTAGTTATATTATATAAATTCTGTAATTAATTTATAAGCGTTTCGATCTCACACGACCAAACAATAATTTCGATCGCCATGAAATCGTCGGTATACAATAACTCACTATTATGGATCTAATGACACTGATTTCGTCGAAATCCAAGACAGTGCCCGAAAGGCTACTTTTATATGTTAATTAAAATGATTTATTATAAAACCAAATAAATAATTTTTTATCCAAATTAAAAGTTCAGTATTAACATTCTTATTATTTTAAATTGTTTAAATAAGATTTCCAAATCATTTTCATTCACATAGAATTCAAGATTTAATTATTTAAACAATCCCAATATTAAATTTAACAATTTAATTATCAAATAAATCGATATATTTGAAATTCAAGTTATTTAACTTGTAAAATTAACTTTTCAATATTTAAAATTAATTAAATACTCCAAATTCAAATGACTAAAATTCTGGGTCGTTATAGTTCCCATCCAACTTGCTACCCTTTCTTATTCAATTATAATTGCTACATTTTTTCTTTATGTTGAGAAGTGTACGCCTCCTTCTTTTGAAGAACTCTAATTTTTATTTGATATCTATAGGAATCCTTCTAGGGGTAACTCTAGGTTTTATCTGTTCAGGCAGAAAAAATTGGTTGTTAGATCTGTTCCCAATAAGACCCAAAAATGGATCGATCAATACTTTTTATATCGAATCATGATATCTTCCCTTCTTCCTTTCAACCACACCCTAATCGCCCTATTTTTTCCGATTAAGCCACTATTTCATTTGAATTTCGTAGGAACCACTCCTAGGTTTAGGTGAAGATGAGAGGAAAATTAAATAATTTTTTACCGAGTCGCTGTTGCAAAAGTATAATTTCCTACACACTTACAACAACTTCTCTATTTCCATTTTTAAGTTTTCCTCAGTATTGGATGAGCCCAGGGATATAACTTGACTAACTGGATAAAGAAATTTTTTTTCTAGTTCTTAATCCCTTTAAGAATGCTTACTGATCTTTTGCATTTTTCTCATGTACAGGTGAAATGACCGGTGATCTTGTTGATGCATATTTTGATGATTTTGCGCTACAAAAATTAGTGTCGGAAAAGAAGAAGAAGAGGCAAAAGAGGAAGGCAGATGGATGTGTGGCTTTTGACCAACCCTTTAATAAGACTACCATGTCTCCACTTCCTCCTTCCTCAGAAGCACTTCCCATCATGCCACTCCAATCTCTCTGTTACCCAAACATCGCTACTTGCCCTTGCCCGAGGGTACTGTTACCGATCTCGCCAAGTAGGTAGGATGTATCACCTTTGATGGCTTATCCCATATTGACTTCGCTCCACATTCCTACCCCATCGTTCTTCCATTTCTGTACTTTCCTTCTCTGAGCTTCTATTAAGCTTGGAAGGACTCTGGCCTTTATATGTATTTCCTTTTCTTCTTTATTCAATAGTGGTCTGCCTTGCCAATTTTCATTTTATTTTACTTTATTATATTTATTTCTTTTTTGTTAACAGGCAAGTGCCTTGGCGGTTGAGGCTCGAAAGAGGGAAGAAGTTTTTTTCACTACCTACATTTCTAAGCTTGAGGCTGACCTTGTTGTGGTAGCTTCTATGAAAACTAAGCTTGAGGAGGACCTTAGGGTTTAGCAATAGAGGGCAAAAAAGGATGAGGAGGTGATGAAGGCAATGGAGGAGGCCTTGGCGTTGAATGGTCGTGAGTTGGAGGAGAAAAAGAAGGCATTAGAGGTTTCTAAGCATAAGCTTTCAGGATCACCTACCGGGTGCTTTACAAGTTGTACGCCTCGGTTAAGCATCAAATTTTAACCGATCTCTTGGAGGATACTTCTGCCGAGGTAGACCTTAGTTTCCTGGTAGACCTCGAAAAAAAAATCAAAGATGCTCTTGCTTATTTCCAGATCGAGTGGGCCAAGGAGCTGGCAGTAGAGAAAGCTTCCCTCTTTGCTTCTTTGCAAGAAAATGGTGAGGATGTAGGGTCCAAGCAGACTGAGGTCACCTTAACTTCTCAAGCTTATATAATTACTTGAACTCTTATAAATGACCTCAGTATTTCTTATGTAATAAAAATATTTTTGTTTTCAAATTTTGTTGTAATCAATCTCTTTAGTTTATTTGTTGCTTTATAACTGCACTACGAATGACAATGTTATTTTTATTCCTTTGTCCTTTATAAACTTCTAAGGAAGTAATATTTACTAAACTTCTAAAGGAGAGCCTGGACGAATCCCCACCCAGACTATACATCATCTTGGTCTTAGTGCAACAGAGATTTCTAAGCATGAAAAGGAGTTAGATGAATCGTTCACGCAACTTAGAGAGGAAACCCAAGAGTTGCTTTCCAAAATCAACCAAATAATTAAAGAAAAAAAGCCCTTAGTGATTTTGTACCGTGTCGGTAGCGGTATAGTTTAGAGAGCAGCCCCTTCCACCCAATAGTGCTCACTTGGAATTTTTTAGGCTTAGGCTGAGAAATTTAAATAGAGAGTAAACGCTGTGTATTGTTATTATTTCTTATATGTGAATTTATTAATTTCTCTATATGAAATTGTTATTTTTGTGACATGTTTTCTCTAATTTTAACTTTGTGTATCCTGATTTCTTTTAAATCAAATTTGAATTGCTACTAACTAAGTCGATCCTATGTGGGCCTCTTCCCCAATCTGTTGGAGCCTTTCAATCAAATGAACCTTCAATAACCACCATTTATGGCCCAGGTGACACAGATGTGCCTGAGTTTGAGGTTGCGATTATGACTTCTTTCATGTTCCTAGAGGAAGAGAATCTATATTTAACATTCACTAACAAAGGGCTTGAAAGAGACTTGAAGAATGCCTTTTCTGCACTTAAAGAAGCTAAAGACGCCCTTAGCTCTAGTTCCAACATAATGTCAAATTGCACACTGAGCTTGAGGATGCAAATTCAAAGGTTGTTGAACTATAATAGATATTAAAGGAAAGTGAGACGCTCCATGGGGTTGTCTATGAAGTGGAGATTAAGGGATTAAAAAATAACATAGAAGACATGTCCCTTCAGGTTGCCACGCAATATAAAGGAAAGTAAGTTGTTGAAGAAGGAGAGGCAGCAAAGGGGTTTAGCCTGGGTTCGACCCCTGCTCCTCCTATAGGTTTGAATGCTTCTTTAGCGAATGGGTAGAGAAGGAAATTGGAATTACACTTCCAAAGCAAGCTTAAGGAGATGAAAGCTTATTATAAGAAATAGTCCGAGTGATCAGGGCATAAGGTGATTCCCCGTACATAGAGGAAGGGGTGGAAAGCTGACGCTCTAAAGTATTCTGGCGGTTTTTCTAAAGATTTAAAAAATGACAAGGGCTGAATTGATAGAAACCCTAGAAGAGACGAGGAAGAAAGTCGTGCTCAAGATTACGAGCTCAAAGATCTACTTCAAAAAATTCTGGCTGCCCCAACGCCGTTGCAGCGTTTTTTAATATGCTCGAGCAGGATTAGATTGCTAACCTCGTAGAGAAACTCCAAAGGGAGAAGGTTAAAGGCAAGATAAGGCAGATAGCTTTCCAATGAGCCATAGATGTCTTTAACTATTTCTACCCCGTGCTTGACCTAAACTTCCTTTATAATAAATAAGGTTTTAAGGTGACCATAGAGGATCCAACGGACCCCTGGGCAGGTGCCAATTATTACCCAAGGAAGACCTTTCATATCAGAACAGACCTACCTTTGGCCAACATGCCTTCGATTAGGTGTTTTACAGTTGGGATAGTATTTTAGGATCCTATAACATAGGATACTCTTGTAAAATTATGTTGAAGGAAATGTTCCCTTTGGTTGTGCAAATACTCATAAGGGTACATGTACTAAATCCCTTCATAAAAAGTGTAAGTTCCTTGTGAATTTTTTGCTTGGTCGCACTTTTTTTTTAAATTTCATTTGTTTGGACTTACTTTATTTTCAGCCTAATACTACTAATCAAAGTTCGAAGATTGCCGATTTGGAAGAGAAGCTCAAGTCCACTCTGATTCGAATTATTGAACTAGAGGTTTACTAAAAAAATGCTGGAGGTGTATATAAGATTTTTTATGAAGATAAGATCAAGGTAACAAATGACAGATGTAGAGTTGTCTCTCCAAGCCGCTAAGCAAATTAGTAAAGAAGATGATCCTATTGCATCCTTAGATCCCGATGTCGTCTCAAAGCTTGGTGTTGTCCCTTCGCCTCCATTGGGGGCAGATACTAACATTGTTTCTCGATGGAAGGAATATTTGAAAAGTTATTATGAAGCCAAGTTCTATGAGTTAAAGGATTACTACAAAAAGGGCTCACGGTTTCTAAAGCAAGGAGCGGTTTAAGTCAACATCCTTCATCGGGCGACCGCAGATCTCGTCATTGCGAAAGAATCATAATCGACGATCCTTCTTAGAGTGGGTTAGAACCATAACGTAGTTTTCTTTATTATAAACCATATTTTCGAGCTCAGTTTGCGATGTAATTTTACTTGATAATTATTTTATTTTCACTTGTGATATGTGTGCAAATGTGAGGAACTATGCAGATATGAGTAAACTTCAGTTAATCTTAGTGTTTAATATTTACTTGGTAAGCTTTATGTATTTTCTGGAATCGTACCCAATTTTTAGGTTGCATCGCATTCCGTGCGTTATCTTTTCTTGGCACTCTTAATTGATTCTTCTTATAGTTCGTGCTTCATGAACTTGGTTTTGGAAGTCATGCTCAGTCGTGCACTTAGCATGGTCCGCCTCATTGCCTGAGGCCGGACTATTTTTTACTTTTAAAGTCGGGTCATGTATATACAACCTTTTAATTCATACGCATGGTTTTTTATACTGGTTAAGACCTTCTAATATCCTAATGTCCAGTGTAATTGCTTGGTTGAGAAGCCAAGTTATGTATAATACAATGCAATGTCATTAGCTATGTTAGTGAAAATAACACAAAGAGATTTTTATACTAGTTTGGGCCGTCTAATATCCCTATGTCTAGTTCATTGTATTACTATTTTTTATAATAATTATAATGTTTACTTATACAAGTAACACTTATATAAAATAAGGCCTGAGTTGTTCTGAATTCCATGCTTGTGGAACTAGATTTCTATCAGGTTTTGATAGTTGGTATGCCTCATTAGCTAAGACTCCTGCTACAACTAGGTGACCTTCCTAATTTGGGCCTAGAGCTCCATTTGCTAGGTCTTTGGTGTTGGCATAACCCATCGTAGTACTATGTCTTCTTTGTAGACATTTCTATCCTTAAGCCCAGCATTGTAGTTTTCTGCCATCCTTTGTTGGTATGCAATGGATTGGACTGCTACCTTGTCTCTTTTCTGTTGAATAAGTTCGAGGGCAACTTCCTTTAATTCTTTGTTCCACTCTGCCACATATGATATCTCTCTATTTGATGGGACCTTTGTTTCAATAAGGAGCATGACTTCATAGCTGTAAATTAAAGAGAATGGTGTATGACCGGTTGGCGATCTAGATGAGGTTCTGTAAGCCTACAGTACTAAAGGCAACTTCTCTTCACATTTTCCTTTAGCTTTTTTCAATCTCTTCTCAAGCAATTTCTTGATAGTTTTGTTTGCTGCTTCGAACTACCCGCTTGCCTGTGGATCTGTGACTGAGGAGAAACTTTTTATTATTATGTTCCTTTTACAGAGCTACGCGAAATCCTTACTTTCAAATTGGGTCCCATTGTCTGAAATTATTTTGTGGGGGATCCCGAATCTAGTGATTATGTTCTTTACCACAAAAGTGACTATCTTCTTTGCGATGATTTTAGCCAAAGGTTCTGCTTTTACCACTTGGTGAAGTAGTCTATTGCCACTACATCATATTTTGCCCCTCTCTTTGACATGTAAAGTGGACCTATCAGATCTATGCTTTATATGTTGAATGGCTATTGGCTGGCTAACGGGATGAGCTCATAGGAAGGTTGCCATGGGATACTCGTGAACCTTTGACATCTATCACATCTCCTTACATGTTCTTGTGCATCCTGAAGTGTAGTAGGCCAGTAGTAACTGTGCCTCAGTACCTTCTTTGCTAATTTGTCCCCTTCGGAATGATCACTGCACTGTGCTTCATGTACTTTGCTCAAGATTCATATTCCCTCTTCTTTGGAAATGCATTTATGATAAGGGGTAGAGTACTCTCTCTTTATAATATGTCGTTAAGAAGGAGTAATACGGAGCCCGAGACCGTATTTTTTAGGCTTTATTTCTATTTGGAGGTAAGATTTTGTTTATAAAGAACTGTTTGATATGGGTCATCCATGAGTCTTCCTCTATCTGTTGTGGTGGAGAAACAGTTGGAGATTGCTCTCAATTTTCCACCATTTCCTGATCCTGATCCTACGCTTCTCGGATCGTGGCTTATTGTGCTCTAGTTAAGACTAATACTTGGTTGGCCTCAATAATGTTTGGTTCGGCTTGATGCCCTATTAGGGTGGCTTTCATTTCTTGTTCCAGCTTAGTAGTAGCTAGTTTGGTTAATGAGTCTGTAGAAGAGTTGTTCTCACATGGAATTTGTTCTATATCAAACTGTTCGAACCGCTCTAATAATTTTTAACAAGTTCTACATATTTAGATAGAGTTTGCCTCTTTCGTTTGTAATTACCCTACACTTGGTTCACAAATAATTGGGAATCGCTATGAATTTTAATATGGATAACCTTCATTACCTGAATCATCCTTAAGCCTGCGAGGAGAGCTTCATATTCTTCATTGTTACTGGTAGCTTTGGATCCAAGCTGCATTGCTTAGTATAGTTTTAGCTCATCTAGAGTAATCGACACATATCCAATCCATATCCCATGTTCATTCGATGCTCCACCAACATATAATTTCCAGAACTACGTAGTGGGTTCTTCCTCAGGTTGGGGCTCAGTAGGTAGCATGCATTCCATGATGAAATCTGCTAGTGTTTGACCTTTGATTGTTTTTTTGGGACAATAGGAGGCATCATACTGACTGAGCTCCATCCCCCATTTTAGCAAGCGACCCGATGTCTCTGGCTTCCGCAGTATTTGCGTTAGCGGTTTGTCTATGAGGACTTTGATGGGTTATGCTTGAAAGTAGGACAGCAGTTTCCTTACCATGAGAAGCAGGATGTAAGCTAGCTTTTCAATGACAGAATAGTTAAGTTCTGCTTCTGATAGACGTTTGCTGGTGAAGTAGATAGGCATGTGGTTCCCTTCATCCTCTCGAACCACTACAACACTAACAGCTTTATCAGTTACAGCTAAATATACATACAAGTCCTCACCTATCACTGGTTTTGATAGGATAAGAGCACTGATCAGATGGTCCTTTAGATTTTGGAATATGATTTTGCATTCTTCAATCCACTTGAAATTTCATACCTTCTTTACTTGGTCGAAGAACGTATGCCCTTGTCAGTTGCTTTGGAAATGAACCTGCTTAGTGTAGCAACCCTACCGTTTATGCTCATGGTATATTTTGGCTTCCCTTGGACCTCCATATTCTTCATGGTCTCAATCTATTCTGGGTTTGCTTCAATATCGCAAGCGCTCACTATGCATCCCAGGATTTTCCCCGACTGAATAGCAAAAGTACATTTTAAGGGATTCAACTACATATTATACTGCCTTAGGACCACAACCGTTTCTTCTAGATCTTATACATGAATCGATGCCGCTTTTCACTTGACTATCATGTCATGCACATATACTTCGATGTCTTTGGCAATCTGGTTTGAAACATCATGTTAACTAACCTTTAGTGGGTTTCTCTAGCATTTTTGAGTCCGAATGGCATCACTTTGTAGCAGTATAAGCCTTTGTTCATCACGAAACTGGTGTGCTCCTAATCTAGCTCAAACATCGCAGTCTGATTGTAACCTGAGTATGTGTCCATGAATGAGAGTAGTTGCTGTCCACTAGTTGCATCCACCAATTGGTTAATTCTAGGTAAGGGAAAGCTATCCTTTTCGTAGGCCTTGTTTAGGTTGGTACAGTCTATGCAAGTTCTCTACTTTCCTTTGGGCTTCTTTACCAGAACATGGTTGGCAATCCATTTTGGGTAGTATATTTCCCTATTGAATCCAATTTTTTTAGCTATGTGACTTCTTCATGTAGAGCATTATACCTTTCCGAATCTAGGGTCCTGCATTTTTACCTAACTAGATGAGCATTGGGATCGATGTTGAGTGTGTGGCAGATGATGGTTGGATCTATCCCTACCATGTCCGAATGTTCCCAAGCAAAAACATCTGCCGATTCCTTTAGGAATTCTATCAATTCGTTTCTGGCTTCTACGCTGAGGTTGTTTCCTATATAGAGAACCTTTTTGGGGTTTTTGGGATCTATCTATACATCTTTGAGGTCATTTATTGGCTTCAACTACATATTATACTGTCTATTTCATCTTTTTCTTTCTCTTTGGGTTGAGAGAAGTGGAGGAAATATGCTTCTGGGCTTCTTTAGAAAAATACTGTGCGTAGGTCGTGTTAAATTCATGGGTGTTGATCATACACATATAGTCCCTCTTTTTCTTCCTTACTGGTGCTATGGTCGTAGAATGACCTGTTTCAGCATCAGTCTTGGTACTTGTACCGATGTAGTTCTAGGAACTGGCTTGATTTCCTTTTCATTACTATTGTCACAAATATTAGAAGAGACAAGAGAGGTTTTAAAAAAATTTATTGCTAGAATTAAGGTTTACATTGTATAATTCCCTAGCTACAACTATTCTCCTCTTTATCAACCCTATTCCGGTTGGGGTGTGGAACTTCATGAGCTGATCCTTTTAAGAAATAACCACCCCCATGTCAATCAATGCAGGTCTTTCTAACAATGCATTGTATGGTGATGGCTGATCGAAGATTAGGAAGCTCACATATAATGATTTGTGAAGGGGTGCAGTTCTAACGGTGACAAGTAAGCGAGCTGCTCCAACATGGGTGGTTGCAGTATTATTGAAGCTGTAGATCGGGTAGGGCTTGGCTTTAATATCTCTGTTGGAAGTTTCATTTGGTCTATGTAGATTTGAAGATGACAGCAGCTGAACTACCAAAATCCACAAAGACTTTCTTCATGTTGCAGTTAGAGATCTGCAATGTAATTATGAGTAGATCCTAATGCGGGAAAAAAATTCCAATGGCATCAACTATAGTGAAGATTATGTCCTGTGCCAGCTTTTGTTTTACATGGAACATGATCCTCTGCTCTACTTTTGCTTCTTGCACGTATTTCTCCTATGGTTTCTTAATCTTTTCTTCAAGGTGCGATCCTCTATGAATTAAGGCTATAAGGTTAGAGGGGTTTCTGGCTAGGTTTTCATTTAGATACGGAGTGAGGTTTCCAGTCCTTTCACCATTATCTTCCTTCAAGTATCCGCTTTGGTATCCTTTCTGGATCAGTCTCTCAATCTCGTTTCTCAAGTGTCGGCAATTGTCTATGTGATGGCCATTTGCCCTGTGGAAGCGACACTATGCTCTACCTCTGTTCTACTCCACCTTTTTCCCTTTGTTCAGTACATTTTAGGCTAGCTCAGACCTGGTCATCTCGTATACCTGCCCAGGTGTATGGGTGAGGGTTTTGCTACGAAGTTCAATTCTTTCTATCGATTTGCGGGCGGATGGTTTCTTTTTGCCCCTTTTCTTCTCATTATGGGGAGCATAAACTATCTCAGATTATGCTACAGACCCAGTTTTTAGAAAGCCTTCATGCTACAACATTGATTTCTATTGTTCGTCTCCTAAATGGCAGTATCCCTTCTTATCCCCACATGCACTGCCATTAGTAATGCCTCTTCACAAGTCACCCCAATCTGGAGCGCTTTCGATTTGAAGTGTTTGATGAAGTTACATAAACTCTCATTTTCGTCTTACTTTACACATGACATGGTATGTACATCTAGTAAATCTTTTTTTCCCTGAGTTGAATTGTCTTAGAAAATCTACGGATAGCTGCCGCCAAGAATGGACCTCCCATGGCCCGTATCTCCTAAAAAATTTGAAGGCTGCACTAGCAAGATAGACTGGGAAGAGTTTGCACTGTGCCATCTTCCACACATTTAGGATATCCATATAGTACTCAAAGGTGCAGATGTGGTCAGCTGGGTTCATGGTTCCATCAAATTTATCAATCGATGGGGCTTTGAAGTTGTTGGGAAAGTCTACTTTTATGATGGTTTCACTTAATGGGGAAGAACCTAATTCCCTTACTTCTTCTCCATTGTTTTTTCAGCAAAGTTTTGCAAGCTTCTCTATACGAGCTCTCAACTAACAGATCTCATTTCTCTAGGATCCATTTGGGACAAAGGGTCGCTGCAAAGTGAAGTTATGCCGACGTCATCGAGAGTAGTTTGTGGATGCTTTTTTAGCATAATAGGTTGATGATAGTAGGCTTTTATTTGATTAGAGGATTGATCTAGAGTTTATCTTTGAGTTTAGCATTAGTTTTGGGCCAGCTTCACTGTTCTTATATCTGAGATTGTCATTATCGTTCACATGCCGGCTAGTGCCGTTAATGAGTGATGGCGGTGAGTTGTAGATGATTGAGGGGAGATTGTCCTAAGAGCAGTATGTTGGGCCATGAATCTCTCTAATCATTCCATGCATTGGTTCATTTGGGTTATGAAGGCTTAAAGAGCTACTAGGACATGATCTGAGGTAGGCTCTATAGAGGCGCCTGCCACATGTTAGGTTATGGAGGTGAGAAGTGGCTTTTTAGACATTTTTGAGGTAAGGTGAAGTTGTTCTTGGGAAAGATGAGTGGTTGAATCTATGGGATTCATGATATTGTATTGTTTTCTAAAGGAAACGTAAGTGAAGTTTACTGGAGAGGGAAAATTTTCCTTTTTCTAGCGCCAAATATGCTAGCGAGATTTTTCATCTCAGAAACACCCTAGTATTTTTATAGAGTAATCACGATGCTAAACTCTTTCATGAATATGAATCAACTAAATTTAGTAATATTAATATTGCCTTTAAGAAGAGTAATCTATAAAGCTTACATAATTATGGGGAGAAATATATTAGGAATCAGTTCGTTATCTCAATTCAAGCACTACAAAATTAAAATAGTAAAATAAAGTACTGACAAATAATAAAAGGACATAGAGAATTTACGTGGTTGGGATGTTAAAGAATCCTACGTCTATGGAAAAAAATATCACTATCTACTCTCTTGTTTCATAGTACAAAAAAATGACAAAGAGTACAATTTTTGATTAGATTGTCCAAAAAGAGTAAAGTAAAATTCTCCCCATTTTCTGCTCCAATGCCCTATTCATTTATAGTAAAGAGATTAACGTGGATTGCCAACATTACCTTTCTGCTCTCTTGATTTCTACCTTTCGATCATACCACGTGTCGATCATCCATCTTGCTTATTTGATATGCACGGATTTCTAATGTGGCCTTTGATAGAAAACTGTGATTTGAGCGTTTGAATTTTGGACTTGGGTGGGAAATTTAAAATTGAAGCGGGAAAACCAAAATTTGAATAGACCATGACTGTCTGATTCTATAAAGCAACGGGCTTACAGATTTCACGTGTGTGTGTCTATGTATATGTATATATATATGTGTGTATATATATATGTATATATATGTATGTATGTGTGTGTGTTATATACACACACACACACACACACACACACACATATATATATATATATATATATATATATGAAGCCATAATGGGAAACTGCCTCCCAATTATGGAAGAACTGCACCATTATTAGCATTCCAGGACTTCATTTTAGTTTACTTGGTGTCGTGCCTTTGTTATGTCCAAGGTAGTGATACTATATAGTATTCGTGTTGCATCGCCACTGCCAAAGCTATGCTGCACTTTTTAATCTGAAATATTAGCAAGAAGTAGTGTTGGAGTTGAGCTGTATGACTTATTGAAGGAGACCGTGTTATTGTTTTAGAGAGTTACCGCCTTGCATGACTCTGTTCTGAACCATCTTCATCGATAAAGGACTTCGCCACTGCTCTTGTCTTTGAGCTGGGTTTAACGATCTCGGGGATGAAGTTGGAATCTCTTGGTTTGCCTTGAAAAAATGAGGTTTGGCACTTTGTCATGGAGCAGTCTTTTCCCCATCACCTCATCCTATAAGTCTTTATATTTGGGGGCGATGTTTTTTTGGATTGCAGTGTTGTTTTGTCACCTTAAGATGGCGATGTATTCTTTGTCAATTCAAAATTGTTATAGGATTGTGGCGCAGTTCTGTTTTATCCATATCAAATCAGGATGGCGACACATACTTATAGCTTTTTGATACAAAATTGTAGTGGAGACCTATCACTTAAGATGTTAGTTTAAGATTGTGACACATTCCCGTTCGCATATAGTCGCCTAAAGGGTTCTGCCGCAGTTCTGTATTGTTAATGTTTCTTTCAGGGCTGCATCACAGTTTATACATCTCATTGTTACTTAAAGACTATGTTGTTGTTCTACCTATTGAGGTAAGTATTAAAGGCTGCAGATTGGTTCTTAGACTTTGTAGCCATCTCAGGTTTTCAATCCAGTATTATAGCACCGAAGCAACGTTCAACAAGAGGGTGCGGTCTTTATGATTTGCCGTCGACTCAGGATTT
This sequence comes from Allium fistulosum, assembly GCA_030737815.1. Classification (NCBI taxonomy): domain Eukaryota; kingdom Viridiplantae; phylum Streptophyta; class Magnoliopsida; order Asparagales; family Amaryllidaceae; genus Allium; species Allium fistulosum. The sequence goes on from CM060908.1 coordinate 907,917,532, forward strand.
TGGTGCATATATATTTAGATATTTTTCTTGATCCCTTTCCATATTTCGGCTCATATTATGGGAGTAGTTTTTTGAGGCTTGGTACTTGTATTACTTTCACTTGACAAAATTTGGAAAATATTGGTGTAACATTGATTGACGGGCAAAGTCATCATTTTTCAAACTTTCAAATTTGAAAATTAAACTAGCGACATTGCGACCATCTCATTTTTCTAATGCCTGGCGTATATTCATTTTCCAGAATTGGAGTCAGGATGGTGAGATATCGAGGTTTTAGTATTTCAAAAATTAGAATTTTCTACTTGGGCCAATCCCAGCATAGTTTAATGGACACTTGGTTTCTATTGTATATAGCAGGCTATTCCTTCCATTTGAAAATTTAAAAACCATTTCTTTCTATATGTATCTTATTCTCCTCTCTTAGAAAAATAGAAAACTTATTTCAATCAAGCTCAAATTACTCCCTTAATTCTTAACGAAAATCAACAATTGAACCACTGGATCGAAGAGCAAGGAAAGGGCTATAATCTAATATCAATACGATTCACAAATTTAATAGTTTGGAGTGGAAGCCAATTTTGAACAATGAGCATCTAGAGGAAAATTAGATCATTGTGAGTGGTTTGCGCCCAATTTACAACATAATCTCATTAATCTTGAATAGAGCTTAGTAATTATGGTTTAGAATTTGAGAATTTGGAATATGGATATAACCGATGAAATATTGTAGTAACTAAAGAAGATATAATCTGAATTTAAAATAGAAATTGGATGTATAATTAATATGAAATGATAATTTAATGATGTTTGGCCAAACAATGAGAAATTGGTTTGTATAGCGATGATATGAGAGTTATATCCATATGCAATATAATAACTATTATAAAATAAAGTTGAGCTAATTAGTCTTATAAACCAGAGAATATAAATTCAAAATTTAGTGAATTTATATGTATATAATAATTATATTAGATATATAAATAAATATACGGAAAGGAGGCTTTGGAGTTGAATTTTGAGAAATGCACGTATATGCAACATCCAATTTGATATGTTAAGCTATATAAAGTTTTATAAAAGATTTCTAGAAGTATGTTAATTTATTTTAGAGAATATATTTATATATATTAAAATGTATTTAGTATGATTCATACTGGGATATTTGAAGATAGCTTGGACAATTATATTTTTGTACTAAGAAATGAAGTATATTGATATATGTGTAGATAATGTATATATAAATTATATAAAAATATTTTAATCTGTCAAAAGATCTTTTAGGTCATAATATGATTTTACTTTGGATTTACTATGATTTTAAAGTATGTTTCGATATGTGTGTGTGTATAAGAAAGTGTATTTAAAAAAATCGAAAAACTAGTTTTATAAAAGGTTTCTGAAATAATTCAACTTTAACCTGTAGTAAATTTGAATTAGATGGATAGTAAAGACTTCTATTTGAATATAAAAGGAAACGGTTTCAAAATTGAGTGGAAAACAAAGAAGTTATGGTCGTTACAAAAACTAGAAATAAATATATAGCTTTCTTGAAATTGTTAGGATTTTAAAATTTTCATGTACATTGGTGCCACCTATGGTAGTGCACTAGTGCACAGTGTGAAGAAAAACTACATAATAAATCTAGGCCAATAAGGCCAACATTAATAACTTAAATTGATTCGGCGCTTTTCCTATGGGCTTTGGACATCGGTTGGTGATGTTTTAAAGTGATTTTTGACCTTATTTAATTGGAATGTTTTGGACGTATATATGAATGAATGAGTGTATATATGTGATATATGTGAATACACACGTATGAATAGTCAACCATTATTGACATTTTTGCTTGACTATTGATTCTGAGACCTCTATTGGTTATCATGATAACACGATAGCTCAGTATGCGTAGAAAATCTGAGGTGCTTATTGTTGTATGGAAATGGATTTATAAGCCATGTATGGAACTGCATCCATTCTGTGATTCAGATATGTGTTAATGCAACAGGGTGGGCTTAGCTTTGAATATGGTTTAGACCATACCATCGACCATTATAATGTACTGGATTTGAGTATGGGTTAAACCATACCATCGACTTGTAATGTATTGGATTTGCATATGGGTTAGGCCATACATCGACCATTGTAAATGTATTGGATTGAGTCCTAGTTTCACGAAGTTAGCCATATATCATTGTATTATTTGACTAACTTATCATATGTAGGTGAAATAGGATTAAGGTATGATTGGTTATCACAATTATCTTGGTATTATTTGGAAATGTTTAGAGTATGTTATAGAGTAGACGTACATCACTCACTACACTGTAATTTAACCCTCTCCTTGTATTTTTCCGTTTTTGTTTCATCATTAGGTTGATGGAAACTAGAGCATTGTACCAAGTGATGCTGGGTAGTGCAGGCGATGAAGGTGTTATTATTGTATATAGATATGTATATAAATAAGCATCTGACATTGATTGTATGTATGTGTGGATTTGGATTTGGTTTAGTTGATTATGGATTTGTTGTTTAAAGTAAAGTGATATTTGATTTATATTATATGTTATTTCCTTCATTCATAATTTTAGAAAGAGATAGATAGATTTTATTATATTGTTTTGTCCCTTGTTATCTTAACCTAACTACACGTTGTTTCTGGTTTTCGAGGTTTACACACCATGAGTTGTATTAAATTGAAAGGCCGAAAATGGTGGGCTGTTACAGTTTATGTCAACTATTTAAAAATTAATATGCAAATCTATAAATTATCTACTTGAATGAGTAATAGAATCAAATGTGTAGGAACATAACTAAATAATAAATGTAGAGTAAAATAAAAGTAAAGAGTAAAAGATACAAGGAATTTTAAACTAGTTCAGATATTCAATCCTACATCCAATCATATACTGGCCGTATAGGTTCACTACCGTTTCTTTCTTTCCATGGGTGGAAAGAAAACCTTTACATCTTACAATTCCACTAGTGGTGAGATATACCTTTCCTCTTGTCTTTGCATGGGTGGCAAGAATAGTTTTTTAATTACAACAATAATATAGGGAAAAGTAGTTGTATCTTCAATATGGAATCTTGTAGCTTCAATACAATGATCCTATAAACCTCCAATAGCAATATTCTTTGAAATCAGTGAGCAATAGGATGTGACCAAAGAGAGAATGATTGAGAACTCAAATACAAACTTTCTTATCTTTTGTGATTCGCAAATCCTTGAAGAACATGAGTGAATACATGTGGATTTGCAAAGAAAGTGGAACTGTACAAAGGAGTTTTTCTCATTAAAATATAAGATCGTTAGAGAGACCAACTATGGAATTTCGCTTTCTAAGTCTCCTTACATAAACGATGAGAGGATGTGTTTATTGGCAAAGAGTTAGCTCCAAAATTCTTTTATTTGAATTTTGAAAAACTAAATAACTACCACTATGTCGACATAGACCAAAGGGGTATTTCAACATATATAGTATAATTTGGATTTTAGTTTTCTAAAATTCAAGGAGACTTCCAAGCTTTTGAACTCAGAATGTATGACTATATGAAGATGTTTAGAGATGATTTTGAGTTAAATGAAAGAATTTTAGAAGATATTATTATGGGTGTTTAACAAAAATTCTAAGTCTCGGTAGACCTACAAAACACTTCTTGTATCTTTGTCTTTGAAGTGCATGTGCTTCGATTGTATTGAGTTAAACATACCTTTCAATTGCTTGATTCCATTCTTCATACACATCTTTTATTTTCTTTATTTTATTCATTGTGTATTTAGTAATCTCTATATAACAACTCCATAATATATCTGAAAAATTTGCACATCTGGAAGAAATATTAGTGGTAATATTTATATGATTGTTTGTTATAAAAATCAATACTTAAGGTGTTAAAAGAATGGGTCTCAATCACATACAATACTAGAGAATACACCATGCAACCTCATTGCTTCCCACACATACAATGTAGCCAAAGACAGAGGATCATAGAAACCTTCACAAGAATGAAACGTACACTTCTCATCAAATGGTCTACAACAACCCAAATGCCCTCATTTCCCCCACCGACTCTACGATAGTCATCTATAAAATCATGGAGATATGCTCCTACTTTCAATGCAAAACCTTTAAAAGCAATAAAAAAACAACCGGGTTTATTTTGTTTGGCTTTGGCTCATTGACAAGTCATGCACTTCTTTACAAAGTCCTAAATATGTTGTTTCATTCACTACCAATAATAAGTGTGTTTAACATCATTTACATCCTTTTACCATTGGGATGCATAGTCATCCTAAAACGATGGAACTCTCAAAGTATTTCTTTAATAAAACCTTCTACCTTGGGAACACACATTCTCCCATCCCTACGAAGCAAACCCTTCGCATCAATAGAATACCAGTCAATGTGATTAGACCTTTCCCTTTTCTTAAGTCGATCCATGATGTTTACTAAATTTGCATCAAGTCTTTGGCAAGAACTGTAGAATATAGTAGTTTATGATTTTTGTTTGATGATAATAAACATATATGTTTTTCAAATGTATTTGTTATAGTACTATTACAATATCACAGAATGAAATAAACAGATAATTTTTTATTTCAATAATGTTTCAATAGTACACACAATTACAATAAGAGCTACCACAATATTCTACATATAATATTCATATACACCAATATTTTACATTCTCATATACAACACACTTTCAAATACAATAATTTGTAATCACTCGTCACCTCACTCACTCGAATTCAATTTTTATCTTCTTTCTCCAATTTTTTCTTCTTCAGTCATCTACTTTGCTTGTCAAAAAATTACGTGGCAAAAAGCGGAAAAAAAAAATTAAAACTACAAAAATATAAATATATTTGAACTCGACATTGCATCTGTTTTTTGATTTTTTTTCTATTTATATTTTAAATAAGCACCAAAAATAATGAACATGGAGCAGTATAACAAGTATATGCAAAGACCAGTACAACATGTTCGTATGGAACAAAAATTTAAAATCAATTCAATAATATGCACATTTCACACTTACATGTATACACAACCAAGTACAGGTACACAGCAGAAGCACATGTGCATCAGATTTAGGTACAAAGTATGCACAAAAGAAAGCTACTATAGTGCTTAAGGATACAGGAAGTTTATGCACACGACACTCACAAACAGGCAAAGTACACAAAAGCACACAGATCAACAAACAAATGATATCAGGTGCAGCACAGCATACACAAGGCCGTGTGCAATACAGCTAAGGCAGCAACAAGGTTACTCAGAATAGATTCGGGGATTCAAGGCAAAGAGAAAAACAAAGCAGAAGAGTGCAATGGCAATACACAATCAATTGAAGTACAAGAATGTATTGTGCACCAAAACAGCTCAGTCAAGGCACATGCATAATGCACACACAGAACAGCTATAAACTAGAAAATACGTAGATGAGACAAACTTCGAGTTAAAATTCAGTTCATTAGAAAATATGCATGAACAATTTCAAAACTAGTCAAGAATAGCCTCAGAAATTAATATGGTTGAAGAAGTTTGAAACAGCAAAGGCAAGTGAATGTCACAGCACACAAGCTTGGACAAGTATATAATTCAGACACAAAGTCATGCATGCACAGCCATAAATACAAATCAATCGGGTGAAATAAAGCACAAAGTAACTCAACAAGGACATGCACACATATACAAGCATATAGGATACATGGGAGCATCTCAAGTACTTACAGTCCAAACACCAATACACAAAGCAAAGCAATTTTTTAAATACACACACACACACACATATATATATATATATATGTGTGTGTGTACGTATGCAACATTTTTATAATCAATCTGGTCGTAACCAAAGATTGAAGAAGTCAGATATCTAAAGCACGTGCAGTCAAGAACAAATTCAAGTGCAAAGAAAATAAATGCAGTAAATTCAAAGTTGAATATGTCAATATTTTCAAATGGGAGCAAATCAAAATTCAGGATTGAATAAGTCAACAATGTAAGCCAAAAAGCATAAATCAAAAAATCAATAGTCATGATTAGAATCAAAATCGAGGCTTGAAATATTCAAAACAGAAATTTGAAAATATATGGAATCAGAGAGGACCTTTTCTTTAAATCCTATCGTACATAAACCATTCATCATCGGCAATTTTTTTAAAAGTTGAGTTCGATACCAAAAGTCAAAAAAGAAAAAATCATACCAAAGTATCAATCGAATAAACACTTGACCATTGAAGCAGTCAAGCTTGTGAATCGCCAGGGCATTGAAGAAATCGATCGATAAGGAGATAAAGGTGAACGTTCTTAAATCGAGGATAAAATCGGCAACTTCCAAATTAGGAAACCCTAAAAGAAGAATAATAAAGTAAAAGAGGATCCGTTATTGAAGAGAAAAGAAACGGGCTTAAATGATTTGAAGAAATTTTTTATTTGGGTCGTATTCTCTTTTAGTTTAAATTAATTATAAGTTAAGGTTTTAATTTTCATTTTAATTGCATTTTACTTTTAACTTTTAAAACTCTAGTTTGTAAGTAGGATTGAATTGTAGCGTAGTTCAGGAAATTCTCAACTCGAGGATAGAGTTGAGGCAGGGTTTCGAGTTTAGGGTTAGAACAATCAGATAAGCGATTTTCTCAAGTTTACACGGTCTATAAGCAGTCGATTGTTTAATCTTAGTAGAAACCTTAAGGGCAGAACTAGGCAAGTATTGCTGAAGCCGGGTAAATTTGTTTGTTGCTTTTATTTCCGCATTTACTCTATTATTATCTGTGCTCGACTTTTATTATTTTATGAATTTATTATAAACCCTATTCACTCCTTCTAGGGTTAATTTGATCTTACAAGCGGTATCAAAGTAGGGTGCTAGTAAAAATGTATAACCCTAGTTATAGATTTAGCAGGAGTCAGTCCAGTATTAGTTCACCTATTTTTGACGGAATAACTTTTTTAAATCGAAAATTGAAAATGGAACTTTATTTAAAATCTACTAATTTTAAGTATTGGGATATTATTAAAAATGGGTATGATATGGTAGATAAAAAATATATTTTGATTAACACTTGCGCTAGCAATACTCTCTACTCTCTAATTAATAGAGCTGAATTTAACCGTATTTCTCATTGTTTAACTATACAGGAAATCTGGAACACTCTCGATGCACTATATGGTGGAAAAGTCAACAACGGCAAGAAACTCCCCAAAACTGGTTCAATAGAAAAACTTTATTTGATAGGATTCACAAAAGACGATTCAGACAATGACATTGATGACAATGATTCAACAACTAACGAGACAAGTGATTTATCGTCTAAAGATTTAGTTCTTTTGTGCCGTAAATTAACTAAAACTATTAATGGTCTTAAACTAAAAAATAGTAGGTTGAAAAGCGAAAAATCTAAACTGCATTAGAAAAATAATAAATTGGAAATGGAGCTTGAAAATATGAAGAAAATTGGAAATTCTAATTGCAAAAAGTGTTTGAAGTACGAAAAAGAATTTATTCCTTTTCATGAAAAATTTTAAAAGCTAGAAAATGAAAATTTGATTTCGGCAAAAAACTAAACTAAGTTGATATGCAAAAATAACATTTTACAACAAGAGTTGAAAAGTTTTAAAATGTCCAAAAATTCCAAAAGTGCAAAGTCTGAAAGGGAACTAGCAAGGTTAAAGAAAATTTCAAAATCATCGAAAATGTAAACGTGATTTTTAAAAATAGCAAAACTAAAACTATTTGAATAAATCACAAATTTGAAAAAGTGATTGAAAAAATCAAGGATTTTGAAAACTTGAATTTGAAAAATGTAAACTTTTTGAAACGAAGATGCTTGAAATTAAGACCAAAATAACAGTGCTCGAAAATGAAAATTTGGGCTTAAATGAAAAGGATGTTGAAAAGAGACAAAACACTATTAGTCACCTAAAGATTCCAAATGTAAATGAAAGTGATCTTACATTCTTTGTTAGGTCACTCGCTTCTTCTAATATTTAGGCACAAAGTTGTGCTAAGGAACAACTATGATAGAGGCAGATTTTGAGTTATACTATATATCGTTAACACCTCAGTTATTGATTTTGATGATAACAATCTTGAAAACAAAATTTATATAAAATATAGATACTAATATTTTGCCAAGTTAAATAGTATATAGTGCAGGATATTACATAGGTGTTGAATCGAAAACTGTACAGTACAAAGACTCGAGCAATGGACATGAAGACTCATGAGTACAAAGACCAAGACATGAAGATCTCAAGACTATAATATAGTGTATAGAGTCATGTGCAGTTAAAGCGCTCGGCAGATTCAAAGTGGTGGAGGTGCAAAAAGTCATAGCGGGGATACAGCGAGGATATAGCGGGATATAGCAGATGGCTCTAAAATTGCATATAAAACTCGTACTTAATGTTTTTACAAATATATAAATGGTAATTAAATGAAAAATTATCATTCAATTGAATTATAATTAATACATAAATAATTTTAAATAAAAACATGTGCGAATACACTTTAAATAAACGTAAAAATGTTATATAACATAATTGAATTTAGTAGAATATTAGAGTATTTTCATTTCTGAAAATATATTAAAAATTAAATAAAATAAATTAGTTTCATAATTTTTATAATGTATAAATGCAATTTTTCAATTCATTTTATTAAAGAAGATATAGCGGAAATAGCGGAATATAGCAGGAATAACGGGATATATCGGAAATAGCGGGGCTTAAAGCGGAAAGGCTATAATTTGGGGCTATATGGAAATATCGTAGGGGTAGAAATCCGCTATGAGATATAGCGGGGTAATAGCGGGGCATTAACTGCATAGACAGAGTCATAGTATATAGTTAAAGTCCTGGGTAGCAATTTTTGATCTCTACCTCTTAATTTTCTATCTTTTATAAAAAAAATTTAAATTTCAGAGTAAATTTCAAAATATTTTATAAAAGTTTTTCATAGTTCAAAATGTTAATAAACTATGTTCAAATTATTTTACAAAGTATCAAATTATTTTACAAAGTAAAGGATTTTCAAAACATTTTTTGTAACGACCCGTAATTTTCGATAATTAAAAATAGTTAATTTAATAAAGTTTGGGTGGTTTAATATTGGAAGAAATAAAATTTGTGATTAATAATAAGAATATAACTCGAATAAAATGTAATAGTATTAATTTAAGGTAATTGATAATTACTTTAAATGTAATTCCAATTAAGTAAAATGATTAAAGAGCTATAATTGGTGATAGATTGTAAATCAATTGTAATAATGTGTGTATTAATTGATAATTGGATTAAAGAGTAATTGATAATTTAAATGTTGAGTTATTAATGAAATAATGTGTACTAAATTGTAATTGAATAAAATTAGTGTATGTGAGTTGTTATAACATTTGTTTGTAAATAATAAACTTACAAATGTTATTAAATGTAGAAATGGTGACAATTGTTATTTGTTACTAATTTATTTAATCAATTATAATTAAATGAAATTAAATGTTACGTAAAATGAGTTAAGACGATAACTGGAAAATGTGAATGCAACAAAATGTACAGAAATGTCAATTACATGCATAAGGTAATAATTAATTTACTAAAAAGAGTGAAAACAAGATAAATTAATTTATTGGGATTTTAAATTATAATTAATGTGAAAATCGACAAAAATTCAATATAATTGAAGTATCACAACTAATATGATAGAAGATGATAACTTTGGAATATTAATGCAATATGATGTAAACCAATGTTAACTAGGTCCATAAAGTAATAATTGATTGTATAAAAAGGACCGGAATCAAGTATAATTAATTTATTAGAATTAAATTATAATTAATTGGATTTAATTACAGTTGAAATTGAACACTGTAATTAGTATAATATTTAACACTAAATTGATATGTAAATTTGTTTTAAATTATTATAAATGTCTAAGTGATCAAAAAATGATGAAATTTGTTAATTACCAAATTTTAATGGAAAAAGTGATTTAATTAACGTAATATTAAATTATTCAATTAATGTGAAAATAGCCATTTTGGCCACTGTCTCGGATTTCGATGAAACTAGTTTCATCGGATTCATAACAGTGAACTATTGTAGGATTTCAAGTTTCGTAGTGATCGGCCTTGTCGTTTGATCGTACGGGCTTGAAACGCGTAGAAATCAATTTAAATGAAATCAATTTGAAATAAGCTGATTTTAAAACCAACTTCTTCAACGATGGAATTAGGACTTGAAACCTTTTCCATTGAGTTTTAAAATATTGAAAACATCTATTTTGATATATGGGATGACCCACTTTCGTTTCGGAAACGAAACGGGCTTTTCGAGTCGTATTTGTCGTTTCAAATCTATTCGAATGTTCATTCTTTCTTATCGTGCTTTGTTAATATAAATAGACTTTGTTTCTCAAACCCTTGTAGTCTTTCAGTCTATTCTATATGTACATCAACTTCTGCCTGTTCCTTCTTCAATGGCAGAAGCAAAATCAAATTGCAAACCCTCAATCAAATTCCAAAACAAATTTCAAATTTCAAACTCTCCAAACCCTATCATATTATATATCGTTGGAAAGCTCTCGACGAGCAAAACCCAAATATGTGATTTTTTTTCGATTTGGATCATGGTTTGACCGGAAATGGGCCATTTATCCCTGGCCGTTCAGGTGTGGTGGTTGAGATTGGATGGTGGATCTTCGTCCTGGCGACGATCGGAGGGCATGGGGTGGTAGAGCTTGTCGAGCAGTGATCATCAGTGGTCTTCACTCTTCATATAGGTGCATGATCTTGCCTCGATTAGCATGCATAAGGGGACGGCAGCGTGATCACCTGGAGGAGCCGCGGCTGATGCGGTAGGTGCTGGTGGGGTCGGTCGTGGGCAAAGAGGCTAGCGGCTAGTCTTGATCGGAGTGGTTAGCGACGTAGGCGATGGCAAAATTTGTTGTAGGGTGGCGGCTCGTTCGAGCTCGAACTGGAAGGTAGCATTCTAGGGTTTCGCTCGAACAAAGAGCTGAATTGTGGTAAGCGCGTTTTTTTTTCCATTTTATTATTTTAATTTTAAATCGTTAATCTTCTAATCGTCATAACTTTTGCGTACGAGGTCCGATTCACGCGCAGTTTGTTTCGTTGGGATCATATTAAAATTACGGACATTTTGGAACTAGTTTGGATGATTTCTAAGACTTTTCAAATTAGGGGCTTATTTTGGATTTCAAATCGATTTGAAATAGAAAGTGAGTGTTTTAACCCACTCACAATTGCTAAACTATCTTATGTTGGTTAAATTAAATTTATGATGTGAGTAGAAATTAATTGATCGATGTTTGGTATTTTTAAATTGTCATTCTAGTTAAATTTGACTTTTATTGCATTTAATCATTGTTTAATTTAATATTGAATTTAATTGTCAATTTAATACGTGTTAATTATGATCAGTTATCTATTGAGGTTTATTGGTTGATTTGGATGATGATTGTGATGGATGTTTGATTGTTGATAGTGGATGACTGGATGTTTATTTTATATTGTTATGACACTGCAAGTTCCCTATGGGTTGAAATGATACATACCCGAACGATTTATAGATTAGGGAAAAATCGTTATGGGTTGAAATGATAGACTTGAGCGATTTTATGGATTTTTATTTAATTCAGGATTGCAGTTTGAAATGATATATAGCCGTAAAATGTAAAATTACGGATTGAAAAGATAAATATCCGTATCACTTGACCATAGGGTAGAAAATTATATACGGACACCAGATCGGTTAAATTTAATGATTTTTAATTCTTTAAAATTTTGAATTCAGTTAATTGGCAATTTGAAATAGAAATTGATTTATATAAACTGTATTATTTTCGATAATCCAAGCGTTAATGCTAGAATTGGAATTGATTTAATGAATTGTTCAGAGGATTTAAATTGGAATTTCAAAGTTGAAGTGTCAAATATAAACGAATTTATCGAAATTGAGTTATTGAAAATGTTTGGATATAACTTTGAAATCTATTTTTAACTAATTTAAACTATAATAATTAAATTAACTATTTAATCAATTTAAAACTATTTTAATTATTTTAATCTATTATAACATATTTAATCCAATTTAATCTAATTTACCTATTTTAAATTAATTAAATTTATTTAATATATTTTAAATCTATTTAATATAAATTAAATCTATTTAATCTATTTTAAATTTATTTAATCTATTTTAAATCTATTTAATATAAATTAAATCTATTTAAGTTTATCTAATCTATTAAAAATCTATTTAATTAAATTAAATCTATTTAAATCATTTTAAATCTAATTAAATCAAATTAAAATTTATTTAAACTATTTTATTATTTAAACTATTTTTAAAGCTAGTAAAACTATTTATGACAATCTAAACTATTTTCTAAAATTTCAGACTGTGTAAAAGTTGAAGTATTTATATTTATATCCTTGATGATGATACAACCTGAGTTAGAATTTGGAATTGATACCTTTTTTATGAAATGACATATTTGAGTAAATATGATGATTTTGGAACTAGGATTTAATTAACATACCTTATCGATAAATTCAAAAGTGAATATGATTTTGAAAGCGAATATGATCTTTGAAAGCGAATATGATTTTGGAAGTGAATGTGACTTTGAAAGTGAATATGATCTTTGAAAGTGAATATGATTTTGGAAGTAAATGTGATTTTGAAAGTGAATATGATTCGAAGGTGAAATGGTTTTGAGAATATGATATTTTGATATAAATTGTGAATTGACTTTTTGAAATGTAAAAGAACCATCCGGTGTGAAATAAGCGTTTGGTTGTTAAAGAGACCGGGATCAGATATTGTCATACTCTCTGCCAATACCGCAAACCACTTTAACAACTGTGTACGTGGTGGAGATTCCATAAATGAAGTAGGATGGTTTGGCGAACGATTCTGTATGAGGTATTTACGTGACCCTAACTCTCATGAGTCAGCTTAGATATGACTAAAACAGGAGCCACACCGGGCCAAGTGAGGTCGCACCTCCGATCGGACACATTTCTTCGATACCATATTAAGACTTTGTGATGATTTGGTGGCCACCCCTCGATTTTGATTATGGGAGTGTGCTCCAAGGTGGGCGATAGTAGCTGCTATGCGTTACCACCATTCCGGATCCGCAATTGGTATATCTACCCTGGCATTGCCTCGAGTGCCATGTTCACATGCCCTATCGTGCCTTCTACGTGTTTGTTTTGTGTCGTACCTATGGAGTGCTCCCTAATAGCCCACTTGCGGGTGGAGTTTACAGTATCTGTATAGACTACGACATTATATAAAATGTGTTAAGTGGGATATGGGTAACGCCTTAAAGCTATTTTAATACTTTACTTACTGTAGATGCTATTATAATAGCGTATTGTACTACATAGTAGATAGTTTAAGGGATCCTTAGGAGATGGTAATCCCGAACATCTCTTAAGTTATCACACTCACGTTAGACACCAGATAGGAGATGTCAAAACCTGTAAACATCTCTGACGTCGTTACACTCATATTTATTTACTGTAGATTTAACTATAAGATCTTTTAGTTCTGACTCGAGTGTTTTATCTTTTCAATTCGTTCGGGTCAGTCTGAGCTTTTCAGTTTATCGAAGATTTCTTTCTGGAGGATGAGGACGAAGATTTTGTACTATTATTATGTATTATATTTAGTCCACTGCATCATGTTGTTCCTCTGCATTTATTTATTGTTTATTCTTGTTGTATGTAACTCTGATCTGTATTATGAAAGTTTAATCAATGTTATTTGTAAACAGCTTCATGAATTGTTTATTTGATTATTATATTTTGTCCTTCCGCTACGAGATTCTGTATTGTTTTCTTTCTTTCTCTGCTTTTTCTTATTTACCCCATAACAATCTACCTTTTTGAATGGTTTGAGTACGACGTACATATCTGCTTAAAACCTCCAAAAAAGGCAGGTCGTTACAGTTGGTATCGGAGCTTTGGTTTAACGATAACTTAGCTTTGTGGTGTCTAACTCTTTAGAAATAAGGTAGTAATACCCTAGAATGAGTCACTGAGTGTATATATATACAAGAGAGCGTATTTGTTAGTGTTGTAAATGGTTTTGTATTGTGTTAATTTGTTCTGTTTTGTATTTATAAATTCTGGTCGGTGCATTGGACGCTATGACATCGATAGGGATTTCTAAGCACTTAATAGGACAGACAGACACAATATTTATTTTGAAATATAGGTAAATGAAATAATTTTGCTTATTATATATTTTATATATAAAATAATAGATTTTATAAATGGTATAGATGGATGTAATATTTGTTTGTTAGGTAGTGAAATTTGTAAACATTGGTTGGAAAAAAAATGAGATTTGTAAATAAAATAAATATAAATTGGAAATTTTAGAATTTAAGTTCTGGGATTTCGTCAATTTCTTTCAAAAAGATTTTGGAATATAATATTAATAGTATTTAGAAGTATTTTCTGATATGAATATTTCAATATGATTTGAAAGAAATGTTTTAAAGGAAATAAAATCTGTACTCCACTCTCTATCGCTGGAAAATAATTTCGGTGATGAGTGCACGCATCATCGACAATCATTTTCGAGTTTCAAAGTGGGAAGACGCTGTAGTAGTTTGGCTACACCTTTGTTTTGATAAATAAATCTTAACTTTTGATTTCTAAATATGATCTAATCTGTAAAAGAGATGAATATATATGTATTATTTTAAAATGATTTGGAAATGAACCTGAGTTTAGTTCTTAAAGTTTCTGATAATTAGTAGTTTCAATTATTATAATGAATAAAATCTTAACTAAATTCAACAATTGGAAGCTGTTAAAATGGAAAATAAGAAGTTCGATGTTAAAATGATAAATGAAATAGATAAGAAATTGAAAATTTGTAATTGTAAATAAAAAGGAAATGAAAATAAGAAATGTAACTATTGAACATTTTATTTATTAAATAAATAAGATAAACTTGTGTGACTTTCTATTGCATTCTATAAAGACATATATATATATATAACTTATCAAAATGTAAAAAGTTGTAATGTTAAATAGAATTATGTGATAGAATATTATACAAATAAAACTTAGAAAATGAAAGTGTTCAACGTGTTTTATTTTGTGAATAAAAATTCTAATGTTATAAGTTGTTATAAACTAAGGTTAATAGTTTGAAATGCTACTAATTAAATGTAATAAAAGTGAATAATGTAAGAAGATGATTATAAGCTTAAGTTAACATTTAAGCCATCTATAATCAGATTGAATAGAAAAGGTGAATACTGTAAGTAAATAATTACAAACTTAAATTAATATTGAAGCCATTTATAATTAAAATGAGTACTATATAAATTGAATGATTATAACTTCAGAAAACATTGAAATGATTTAGAAATGGATTAAATATTCAATAATACTATATATGGAAGAATAAATGTGAAAAGGAATTAATCTGTTAATGGTAAATTAAATTGAAATGAGACTTACATAATAACGAATAATCTAATAATTGAAAATGAAAATAACCTATGTAAGCAATGAATGTAAGGTAATGAAAAGAAAATAGTATCGTATAAATGAATGGAAAATTAATTTTTTTAAGTGATAAATGTCAAGTAAATTAAACAAGCATTGCATGAACAAATGAAAATTTACAGTAAATAATGTGGAAAAAAGTAATAAGAATAAAACTTAAATATTATTGGAAATTATGGTTTGTTTGGCTTATGGATTGGTTGGGAAAGGATACTTCAATTGTATAAAGATGTATAACTAATTTATTGAGTTTTATCTAAGACTGTTGAGTGTATGGTATACTTAGTAGTTTATTTATCATTTTATACGATTAAAAGTTTTTGAACTCGAACAAACCCTTTGCTTTGATTGCTATGGATGAATGGTTGATTGCTTGGATTGCATGTGATGATTGTATGGTTTTGTTGCTTGTGACTATTGTTTGTTGTGTTGATTTGGTTGTGACTAATTGAAACAACTTGGTTATTTCTCTTTTATATAATTATTAACTTCTTTGGATTATATAAGTGAAATACAGGTTTATGGAAGCAATAGCTACCGCTTTTGGTTTCATAAATTAAGCGTTGTTTGCCCGACAAATAGGTACGTTTTTGGATTATGGTTTCTAGCGATATTATATTGTTTTCCTGTGGTTTGGGATATTTTATTTTGAAAAATATGATATATATTTTTATTATTGATATTATTATTTCTTCCAGACCTCTCCGTACAAAGGAGACTCTGTTGAAATTTTCCGTGAATTTTTGACTTAGAAAATTTTGTGAAATGTTTTCTAAACTTTTGTTAACTTGAATATAAAGGATTTAATTGTTATAAATTGATATATTTTATTTAAATTATTTAATTGTGTAAATTAATCGTTATAAATTTAATACTTTGAATAAGATATATTGATTAATTAATTTCTTCTTTTCCCTTCTTTTCCTTTTTGAGGACGAAAAGTTTTGAGTGGAGGAGAGTGTAACGACCCGTAATTTTCGATAATTAAAAATAGTTAATTTAATAAGGTTTTGGTGGTTTAATGTTGAAAGAAATAAAATTTGTGATTAATAATAAGAATATAACTAGAATAAAATGTAATAGTATTAATTTAAGGTAATTGATAATTGTTTTAAATGTAATTCTAATTAATTAAAATGATTAAAGAGCTATAATTGGTGATAGATTGTAAATTAATTGTAATAATGTGTGTATTAATTGATAATTAGATTAAAGAGTAATTGATAATTTAAATGTTGAGTTATTAATGAAATAATGTATACTAAATTGTAATTGAATAAAATTAGTGTAATGTGAGTTGTTTTAACATTTGTTTGTAAATAATAAACTTACAAATGTTATTAAATGTAGAAATGTTGACAATTGTTATTTGTTACCAATTTATTTAATCAATTGTAATTAAATGAAATTAAATGTAACGTAAAATGAGTTAAGACGATAACTGGAAAATGTGAATGCAACAAAATGTACAGAAATGTCAATTACATGCATAAGGCAATAATTAATTTACTAAAAAGAGTGAAACCAAGATAAATTAATTTATTAGGATTTTAAATTATAATTAATGTGAAAATCGACAAAAATTCAATATAATTGAAGTATCGCAACTAATATGATGAAAGATGATAATTGTGGAGTATTAATGCAATATAATGTAAACCAATGTTAACTAGGTCCATAAATAATAATTGATTGTATAAAAAGGACTGGAATCAAGTATAATTAATTTATTAGAATTAAACTATAATTAATTGGATTTAATTACAGCAGAAACTGAACACTGCAATTAGTGTAATATTTAACACTGAATTGATATGTAAATTTGTTTTAAATTATTATAAATGTCTAAGTGATCAAAAAAAATGATGAAATTTGTTAATTACCAAATTTTAATGGAAAAAGTGATTTAATTAATTTAATATTAATTAATTTAATTAATGTGAAAATAGCCATTTTGGCCACTGTCTTGGATTTCGACGAAACCAGTTTCATCGGATCCGTAACAGTGAACTATTGTAGGATTTCAAGTTTCGTAGTGATCGGACTTGTCGTTTGATCGCACGGGTTTGAAACGCATAGAAATCAATTTAATTGAAATAATTTGAAATAAGCTGATTTTAAAGCCAACTTCTTCATAGATGAAATTAGGACTTGAAACATGTTCCATTAAGTTTAAAAATATTGAAAACATCTATTTTGATATATGGGATGACCCACTTTCGTTTCGGAAACGAAACGGGCTTTTCGGGTGGTATTTGTCATTTCAAATCTATTCGGATGTTCATTCTTTCTTATCGGGCTTTGTTAATATAAATAGACTTTATTTCTAAAAACCTACCAGTCTTTCAGTCTATTTTGTATGTACATCAACTTCTGTCTGTTCCTTCTTCAATGGCAGAAGCAAAATCAAATTGCAAACCCTCAATCAAATTCCAAAACAAATTTCAAATTTCAAACTCACCAAACCCTATCATATTATATATCGTTGGAAAGCTCTTGACGAGCGCAACCCAAATCTGTGATTCGTTTTTTGATTTGGATCATGGTTTGACCAAAAATGGGCAATTTATCCATGGCCGTTCAGGTGTGGTGGTTGAGATTGGACGGTGGATCTCTGTCGTGGCGACGATCGGAGGGCATGGAGTGGTAGAGCTCATCGAGCAGTGATCATCAGTGGTCTTCGCTCTTTAGATAGGTGCATGATCTTGCCTCGATCAGCGTGTATAAGGGGACGGCGGCGTTATCACCTGGTGGAGCCGCGACTGACGCGACAGGTGCTGGTGGGGTCGGCCGTGGGCAGAGAGGCGATCGGCGAGTCTTGATCGGAGTGATTGGCGACGTGGGTGATGGCAAAATTTGTTGTAGGGTGGCGGTTCGTTCGAGCTCGAACTGGAGAGGTAGCATTCTAGGGTTTCGCTCGAACGAAGAGCTGACGTGTGGTAAGCGCGCTTTCTTTTTTTTTCATTTTATTATTTTAATTTTAAATCGTTAATCTTCTAATCGCCATAACTTTTGCGTACGAGGTCCGATTCACGCGCGGTTTGTTTCATTGGGATCGTATAGAAATTACTGACATTTTGTAATGGGTTTGGATGAATTCTAGGAATGTTCAAATTTGGGGCTTATTTTGGATTTCAAATCGATTTGAAATCGAAAGTGAGTGTTTTAACCCACTCACAATTACTAAACTATCTTATGTTAGTTAAATTAAATTTATGATTTGATTAGAAATTAATTGATTGATGTTTGGTATGTTTAAATTGTCATTCTAGTTAAATTTGACTTTTATTGCATTTAATCATTGTTTAATTTAATATTGAATTTAATTGTCAATTTAATACCTGTTAATGATGATCAGTTATCTATTGAGGTTTATTGGTTGATTTGGACGATGATTGTGATGGATATTTGATTGTTGATATTGGATGACTGGATGTTGTATTTTATATTGTTATGACACTGCAAGTTCCCCATGGGTTGAAATGATACATACCCAAATGATTTATAGATTAGGGAAAAATCGTTATGGGTTGAAATGATAGACTTGAGCGATTTTATGGATTTTTATTTAATTCGAGGTTGCGGTTTGAAATGATATATAGCCGTAAAATGTTAAATTGCGGATTGAAAAGATAAATATCCGTATCACTTGACCATAGGGTAGAAAATTATATACGGACATCGGATCGGTTAAATTTAATGACTTTTAATTCTTCAAAATTTTGAATTCAGTTAACTGGATTTTTGAAATAGAAATTGATTTATATAAACTGAATTATTTTCGATAATCCAAGCATTAATGCTGGAATTGGAATTGATTTAATGAATTGTTCAAAGGATTTAAATTGGAATTTCAAATTTGAAGTGTCAAATATAAACGAATTTATCGGAATTGAGTTATTGAAAATGTTGGGATATAACTTTGAAATCTATTTTTAACTAATTTAAACTATTTTAATTAAATTAACTATTTAATCAATTTAAAACTATTTTAATTTATTTTAATCTATTATAACATATTTAATCCAATTTAATCTAATTTACCTATTTTAAACTAATTAAATTTATTTAATCTATATTAAATCTATTTAATATAAATTAAATCTATTTAATATATTTTAAATTTTTTTTAATCTATTTAATATAAATTAAATCTATTTAAGTTTATCTAATCTATTAAAAATCTATTTAATATAAATTAAATCTATTTTAAATCCATTTAAATCATTTTAAATCTAATTAAATCAAATAAATTTATTTAAACTATTTTATTATTTAAACTATTTTTAAAACTATTAAAACTATTTATGACAATCTAAACTATTTTCTAAAATTTCAAACTGTGTAAAAGTTGAAGTATTTATATATATATCCTTGATGATGATACAACCTGAGTTAGAATTTGGAATTGATACCCTTTTGTTGAAATGACATATTTGAGTAAATATGATGATTTTGGAACTAGGATTTAATTAACATACCTTATCGATAAATTCAGAAGTGAATATGATTTTGAAAGCGAATATGATATTTGAGAGTGAATATGATTTTGGAAGTGAATGTGATTTTGAAAGTGAATATGATATTTGAAAGTGAATGTGATTTTGGAAGTAAATGTGATTTTGAAAGTGAATATGATTCGAATGTGATATGGTTTTGAGAATATGATATTTTGATATAAATTGTGAATTGACTTTTTGAAATGTAAAGAAACCATCCGGTGTGAAATAAGCGTTTGGTTGTTAAAGAGACTGGGATCAGATATTATCATACTCTCTGCCAATACCGAAAACCACTTTAACAACTGTGTACGTGGTGGAGATTCCAGAAATGAAGTTGGATTGTTTGGTGAACGATTTTGTATGAGGTATTTACGTGACCCTGACTCCCGTGAGTCAGCTTAGATGTGACTAAAATAGGAGCCACGCCGGGCCAAGTGAGGTCGCACCTCCGATCGGACACATTTCTTTGATACCATATTATGACTTTGTGATGATTTGGTGGCCACCCCTCGATTTTGATTATGGGAGTGTGTTCCGAGGTGGGCGGTAGTAGCTACTATGCGTTACCACCAGTCCGGATCCGCAATTGGTATATCTACCCTGGAATTGCCTCGAGTGCCGTGTTCACATGCCCTATCGCACCTTCTACGAGTTTGTTTTGTGTCGTACCTATGGAGTGCTCCATGATAGCCCACCTGCAGGTGGAGTTTACAATATCTATATAGACTACGACATTATATAAAATGTGTTAAGGGGGATATAGGTAATGCCTTAACGCTATTTTAATACTCTACTTTACTCTAGACACTATTATAATAGCGTATTGTACTACATAGTAGATAGTTTAACGGATCCTTAGGAGATGGTAATCCCGAACATCCCTTAAGTTATCGCACTCACGGTAGACACTGGATAGGAGAAGTCAAAACCCGTAAACATCTCTGACACCGTTACACTCATATTTATTTACTGTTGATTTAACTTACATAAGATCTTTTAGTTCCGACTCGAGTGTTTTGTCTTTTCAATTCGCTTGGGTCAGTCTGAGCTTTTCAGTTTATCGAAGACTGCTTTCTGGAGGATGAGGATGAAGATTTTGTACTATTATTATGTATTATATTTATTCCACTACATCATGTTGTTCCGCTGCATTTATTTATTATTTATTCTTGTTGTATGTAACTCTGATCTGTATTATGAAAGTATAATCAATGTTATTTTTAAACAGCTTCATGAACTGTTTTTTTTATTATTATATTTTGTCCTTCCGCTACGAGATTTTGTATTGTTTTCTTTCTTTCTCTGCTTTTTCTTATTTACCCCATAACAATCTTCCAGTTTGAATGGTTTGAGTACGACGTGTGTGTCTGCTTAAAACGTCCACAAAAGGCAGGTCGTTACATTTTTAAAAGAAACTAGTTTTTAAAAAATACGTGTATATGTCGACATACATGCCGCTAAATGGTTTTTCAAATTTTGGAAAGAAGCGTCTATTCGTCGCAACTCTTCGCGAATGGACATATCTTTTATTCACTATATAAAAAGGAGTTCAAACAAATATCTTGACACTTATTTTTTTTTCTTCCCTCCTCTTACTCTCTTGGTAAATGCATTAAAAATATACTCTATTCTCTTCAAAATCATTTAGAACCAACTCAAACTTCACTATATTGATTCACTACACCTTTTTACTATTTTGGAGTTATTTCTCTCAAATCAAAAATCAAAGTGCTGTCCAAGAGGCTATAGGATCCATTGTATCCAAAGTTCAAGAAATTATCATGGGAAAAACCATAAAATTCTATTTTCATTTGCTTGGGTATGCTTGTAGAACGTTTAAATCAAGTGGGTGTGCTTGGTAGCCTAGAAATCTAAGTGGCTATGCTTGTAGTCCATCAAAATCAAGTGGGTGTGTACCCTAAGCCCGAAAATTAAGGAGGGTGTGTCTCGTAGTCTCATAATCGAGATTGTAATTGGGTTTTCCTTTTGCCTATTTAAAGATTGGCATTTGAAAAGAAATCTATACAAGCAATTTTACGGGATTGGATGTAGGAGAAATCCGAATCAGTATAAAATCCCCAGTGTCATCTCTCTAACTCTTTACTTTGATTTACTGCTTTTATTTTTTATCTACGATTAAATTTATGACTATTTAGTAGTATAATTCTGTGTTGTGAATTTGAAATTTAATATTTAACTTGAAAGAAATTTAAAAAGATTTACAAAAATTAGAAAACACTATTCAACATGCCTTTAGTGTTTATTTAGCCTTAAGATCCATTATTTCGCAACCCGCATTTTGTATCAGAGTACTAGGTTTTCAAAAACTCATAATTTGATTTTTGAAAAGTTTTAATGGCTAGCAACACTGTTAGTACATTTGTTAACACTTTTGTCAAATGACAATCTACTGCCAGATCCTCACTTTTTCATGGCAGTAATTACACTTATTGGTCTTGTAGGATGAAGATTTAGTTACAATCTAATGGTTTAGATATTTGGAATGTTACACAAAACGAGTACATTGAACCCAGACAAATTTTACATAATGGACTGTTGACCAAAAGGCACTTGCACAAAATAATTCTAAAGCCATAAATATTTTGTTTTGTTTACTAGACAAAAATGAATTTAGTAGAGTCTCTATTTGTCAATCTACATATGAAATTTGGAGAACACTGCAAGTTACACATGAATGCACTA
Source organism: Allium fistulosum (assembly GCA_030737815.1). Taxonomy (NCBI): domain Eukaryota; kingdom Viridiplantae; phylum Streptophyta; class Magnoliopsida; order Asparagales; family Amaryllidaceae; genus Allium; species Allium fistulosum. The sequence goes on from CM060908.1 coordinate 907,940,302, forward strand.
GAAAAGTTAAACAGACCAAAAATTTTATGCTTACCAATCAGTTTCAATTGTTTAAAATAAATCTAAATGAGTCTATTTTTGACATGTAATATAGATTTCATAATTTAGTGCATTCATTAGTAGCATTAGGTAAAAAAAATTCTAAAGAGGACCAAGCTATAAAAATCATCAAATCACTCTCTTCGGAGTGGGATCAAAAGACACTAGCAATAGAAGAGGATAATGCTATTAATACTCTGAAAATTTAAGTGTTAATAGGCAATTTAATTTCTTATGAAGCACAATTGCAGGGTAGAAGAAAAGCAAGGCAACAGAAAAGAAATCCATTGCTTTCAATGCAATAAATGATGATCAGGATTCAAACGATGATAATGATGAAGAAATTGATTATGACCATAAATTTCAAAAATTTCCTGATGTATAGAAAGATGAACAACTTTCAGAGACCTGTAAACAAGACTCTTGGAACTGGAGCAGCAATTAGATGTTTCAACTGCGATAATCTCGGTCATCTACGAAGAGACTATCCACATCCAAATAAATGAAATACCTTACCAATTACTGATCCATCCAGAAAAAGAAAGATGACTTATACAGCAAGATTAGACGATTCAGATACTTCCTCAAGCGACAATGAATCGGATATTGAGGATGCAAACGTGTGTTTCATGGTAGTAGTTGATTAATTATAATAGACCAAAGAAAAGGAGCAAAAAGTGGTACTTTTTACAATTTATTTTTATTTCCATTTTTTGTGTTTTGTGTGTTTTAGGAATAACATAAAGGTTAAAATATTATTGGATGAATATAAGTATATATATATATATATAAGAATCTATTGTCTTAGTTTTAATTTTGAATTTTTCGGGCTATATGTCGACATACTTCCAAACCATGTGTCGACATACATGCTAGAATTTTGAAGTTTCTTTCAAATTCAAAATTTGAATTTCCCACTCTTTTTCATTTATTTCAAAAACTGAAAGAGCATCTTTTAAAAATTGAAATGTCAATTCTCTCTCTATTAATTCACCATATCTCTATCCATTCAAATCACTCACTTTATTTCAAATTTCAAATACCTCTTCATTCTCCTATCCCCATAAAATCTCAAAAATGGCCTTCTCAAGTCAAACTCCTAAAACCATAAGGCTCTCTAAGAGAACCAAAGGCTTTCTCTTTAATGAAAAAGTGTCATTGATACCTATATGGAGTATGCTACTTTCGGAAAAGTTTTTCCCGAAAGATTGGCTAAATTTGATGTTTTTTCCCCTTATGGTCTTCAAGATCTTTGTTTTCAAAATGAAATTCTTGATTTGGATGACTCTTCTCAAAACAATTTTGTTTGTTATCCAGAATTAGTCAAAATGTTTTATGCAAATTTGAATAGGAAATTTTTTTTAAGGAGAAGAGGGACAAATTTTGAGTAGTGTAAATGGCAATCGAATTGTTTTAAATTGTGAACTTTTGGATCATATACTTAGTTATAAATCTAGTAGAATTGACCTCTCCACTTTTCAACTTGATGAAAAAAATCATGAAGTATTTCACGACATTTTCGAAACTGATGAAGAATTTGATTTTAAACACAAGAATCTTCAACCAAAATCGAGACTTATGAGTCTCATTTTACAACAAAGTATCATTTTGAGGATGGGTAATTACAATAACCCTACTCAAAATTTTTTAAAGCACTTTTCGCCATTTATGAAAACTATGACATCAATTGGGCATAAGTCATTTTTGATGACTTTTTTAAAAAGAACATTTCTAGACATGAGAACACACTCTACCATGGTGTGTATCTTACTAGATGTTTCATATATTTTGGTGTTGATCTACGAGGAGAATCAACTCTTCCTCGAACAATTTTCGACAAGATAAACATCTCTCTTATTCACATTCTTCCTTATTTTAAACCATATGAGACCCTTGCCGAAAAGGAAGAAATATTAGCATATGAAGAGGAGCGAGAAATTCAACAAGAAGAAGAGGAAGAAAGTGACGAAATGGATATAGATGAGGAGGAGGAGGAAGAAGTGGATATTTCTTTAGAAAGTTTCAAAAAGCCATCTCACCCCTTTAATAAAGAGATTATAAGGAACCAAGAGAAGCTTCTTAAAAACCAAAAGAAGCTTAAATGTTCCTTTAGTAAAAAGTTCACTTTCCTTTCCAACAAAGTGGACAAATACTATGGATAGATCATTCGCAAGCTTGATGGAAATTCGTCGTCATCATGTACATCTTTCTAAGCCTGTCTTGTTATTTCCTTATGATATCTAGCTTTGTATTCCTTAGTAACATGTGTTTTTAGTTTTCATGTTATTTTCGTGTATTTCTTTTAAATCCATGGAGTTCTCTATCGTTAGTAATGAAATCTTGTTCTTGTTGTTACATATTATTCTAATAGTCTCCGTAAGCTATAAACATAAAGTGCTATAAGATAAAAACAAAAACTATAACAAAAACAAAAGGCTTTGCATTTTTAGGTATGTATGTTGACATATAGGGCTGTCAATGGGTTGGGTCGGGTCGGGTTCGTGTCGGGTCAAGCTGGGTTTGGGTTGATTTTAAATGGGTCGGGTCAGCTCGTGTATTAAATAGATCGGAAATAGCTCAACCTGAAACCGACCCAATTATAAACGTGTTGACCCGACCCGATCCATGTAACCCGATTATAAATGGGTCGGGTCAACCCGTATAAGGTATAAATGGGTTATAAAAGGGTAATAAATGGGTATAAATGGGTCAAACTCGGGTTCACAGGTCGGGTTGGGTTATAATCGAGTCAGGTCAACCCATATAAGTATAAACAGGTTATAAATGTGCTTCGGGTTCACGGGTCAACCCGAAACCCACATGTTTATAAACGGGTCAGGTTCGGGTTGACCGAAATAACCAGCCTACTTAAACGGGTTAGGTTAACCTGCTAATTTCCGTGTAATATTTGGGTCGTGTTTCAGTTGTGTTGGAAGTTGACAGTCCTATCGACATACATACAATGTATATGTCGACATATATGAGCCGTTGGGCAAATTTTTTAAATTTTAAAATAAAATAATTTCCACTCGTTCAATCTTTCCAAATGACTTTTAACTCCTATATAAGCCTATTTCTTTCCAAAATATCCACTTTTCATCTTTACTCTCTATTCTCTTTTTATTCTCAAACATTTTTCCAATAAAATGTCTTCTCCACACCAGAAATTATGTGAAAATCTTGAACAAACACTTCAATATTTTAAGGATATTCTTTCTTTTATCTTAATAAATCAAAGGCATTTAATGTTAAGTCAAATGCAGATGATCAAAGAGAAAAATAAAAGCATTTTGATGCCCTTCGATGGATGATTTCTTCCTTAATCAAAGATGATCAAACCAACAACCCAGAATGCTCTATTAATGAGGATAATGAAAATTGGAATACTCTTATCCCACCTTTTGGTAAGGCTGTGATACCATGGGTTTGGCAAAACAATTTTCATGATCATCAAGCCAGGAAGGCCGAAGAGATGATTATCAGGATTAGAGATCAATTATAAGCAAGGTTATGGATGATAGTCAAGCAAACTCAGACGAATGACATCTCAAAATTGGTTAATTATGGATTGGCACTTCTCCTAGGTAGGGGATCAGATCAAATTATTCCCCTAGGTAGGAGATCGGATCGGATAACTATGGATATAGACATTCAACTCAGCGGATCAACTCATCAAAAATCAATTGGTTACTCCAAAAAATACTTAGGGAACTACGCAAACAACTTAGGAAACAGGAAGAGGACATCATAAGGGACTCCCATGACCAATCATCGGGCCCCACTACCCCTTAAGGGATCGGCACCGATCCCCAAAGTGGGTCCAATGAGGCCCATTTTTGGGGAGCACGGTCGACCTAGTCTGAAGGTTCTTCGTGCAGATTTTCAAATGGATATTTGTCCATCTTCCCCTATAATTACAGTGGGCATGACACTCATTTTAGGATCTTCTTCTCTCTTTGGTACACTCTATTATTTTATTACTCGGATTCAAATCATTGTAACTTTAATTAGCAGTATAAATAAAAAGAAAATCTTTGGAGTGGACGTAGGCCGAAGTCAGCTGTACCACTATAAAACCTCTTCTGTTCATTTCTTACTGTTTTAATTTTCTATTCTTCATATTTTATTCTTTACTTCACTCTGGTTGGAATTATTTATTGGATTTGCGATGCTTTCACATTGTTTGGGTGTTAGCGACCATTTTTTATGCGAATAGATGCCATCAAAGCAGATCAAATCTTTGTATCCGATGGTTGGGTTGAAGTTCCTAGGAATTCCTAGTTTTCTATGTATTTTTCAAGTGTGTGTATTTATTAGATTTGGATTTATTTGATTGGATTTGTGTGATATACTTTGGGCTAATACTCTTAGGATTTGATTTGATTATATTGGTATTTGGATTTGCTTATTTTGGTTTGATGGGATGCTTGGATAGATAATTTGATATGTATGGTTTGAATTGAATAAATAAAATCTTATTTATTTATAACTCTCCATATATCATTATCATATGATATCATTTTTCGTATGCTTTAAACATTTTTTATTGATTTGGACTCTATAGTTTCTAACTATTTTAGTTGGGGGGAGTTTTTATTTTTTCACCGATTTTTGTTGATGACAAATGAGTAGAAAAATATAAAATATTCATATGCATATATTCGGTGGAAGTTATTTAACTCAGGGGGAGTTATACCATATTTTATATATAGGAATATTTAATGGTTGTCATTATCAAAAAGGAGGAGATTGTTAATACCTCAGTTATTGATTTTGATGATAATAACCTTGATAACAACATTTATATAAAATAAAGATACTAATATTTTGCAAAGTTATATAGTTTATAGTGCAGGACATTGCAAATGTGTTGAATCAAAGACTGTACAGTATAAAGACTCAATAAATGGACATGAAGTCTCATGAGTACAAAGAGCAACATATGAAGATCTTAAGACTATAACATAGTGTATAGAGTCATAGTATATTGTTAAAGTCCCTGGTAGCAATCTTTGATCTCTATCTCTTATTTTTCTATCTTTTCTATTTTTAAAACAAAATAAATTTTCAAAATATTTTATACAGTTTTACAAAGTTCAAAATGTTTATAAACTATGTTTAAACATTTTACAGAGTATTAAATTATTTTACAAAGTATAGGATTTTCAAAACATTTTAAATAAAAACTAGTTTTCAAAAAATACATGTACATGTTGACATACATGATATGGATATGTCAACATACATGACACCAAATGGTTTTTCAAATTTTGAAAAGAAGTGTCTGTTCGTCGTAACTTTTCACCAACAGACACATCTGTTTATTCACTATATAAATGGGAGTTCAAATGAATTTATTTTTTGACAATTATTACTTATTTTCTTCCCTCCTCTTACTCCCTTGAAAACTCCATCAAAAATATACTTGTTCTCTTCAAAATCATATATAATCAATTAAAACTTCATTGTATTGATTCACTACTACTTTCATACTATTTTGGAATCATCTCTCTCTCAAATCAAAGATTAAAGTGTTGTCCAAGAGGCTATAGGATCCATTGTATCCGAAGTTCAAGAAATTGTCTTTGGAAAAACCATCAAACTGTATTTGTATTTGCTTGGGTGTGCTTGTAGCCCGTTCAAATCAAGTGGGTGTGCTTGGTAGCTCGGAAATCTAAGTGGGTGTGTTTTAGCCCATCCAAATCAAGTGGGTGTACCCTGAGACAAGAAATTCAGGAGGGTGTGTTTCGTAGCCTCGTAATCGAGATTGTAACTGGGTTTACCTTCTGCCCATTTAAAGATTGACATTTGAAAATAAATCTATACAAGAAATTATATAGGATAGGATGTAGGAGAAATCCAAACCAGTATAAAATCCCTGGTGTCATCTTTCTAACTCTTTACTATGCTTTACTGCTTTTATTTTTTATTTGTGAATTCATCTGTAACTCTTTAATAGTGTAATTTTGTGCTGTTAATTTTAAATTTAATATTTAACTTAGAAAGAAATTTAAAAAGATTTACAAAAATTAGAAAACGCTATTCACCCTCCTTTAGTGTTTAATTAGCCTTAAGATCCATAATTTTGCAACCCACGTATATTTGATGTGGATTAATTGCAATGTTCCTTAGCCTAGAAAAATGAGGTGGAGATCTACAATAAATATGGTGAACAAGAATACAACATCAAAGGTAAGAAAAGGTATGATCTCTAAACCTCATTTTATTTTCTTGTTCTTAATTATGTTTTGTTGACATTGCTGTAGTATAATTACCATATCTTGAAATCCTATACTCCGATTTGCAAAATTCAAGATGTTTTGGAAAATAGATTGAAAATTTTACAATTTTTATGTTTTTCAAGGATTTGAACTTAAACCATTAAAAAACTGCAAATCATTCAGTATATTATTTGAAAACAATTTTAGAGCTTCCTAACACAGATGTAGTAAATCGATCATAACTTGAACACCGTTACTCCAAGTTTTGAAATTCTTGAACTTTTGGAAAGTTAACTAATAAAACTTAGACATTACTGTTTTGAGTTTTTGCTCATTCATTTTGTAAAGCCTTGAAAAATAGCAATCATGTTAGCATATTACTTGAAATACAGGCCTAGCCTGTCAGTTTTTACTGGCGGCTATGTGTTGAACCTAGGTCGAACGTCCTGGATTTAATATAATCTAACCTAATGGCTGGCATTGATTCGAACCCTATAAATACAGGCCTAGCCCCTCAGTTTGCTTCTCATATGTTCTAAAGTAATGGCAAAGCTCTACCATTTTCTTTTTTACGTAAATGATAATATATGTGTAAACTATTATATGTGTGTGTGTATATATATATAAGTGAGGAATAGTGGAGAATAATAAAGAAGAAGAATATGGTCGAATTGAATCGCCAAAGTCAAGGTAAATTGTAAATCTAGATCAAAATCTATATTAAATTCAAACCCCTTCTCGAATCTAAAATTCTAATAAATATGTATATGCTTTCGATATATATTTTGGTTGAAAGAAATGGAGTCAACCAGGAATAACAGTTTAGTTTGGAGATTTGGAAGCTTATAGGTGAGTGGGAATATATTTTATATAATATTAGATTTATATTGTTGTGGATCTATTCCTTGCATACCTAATTGTAATTTTGGAGTTGTAGGCTTAAATATGTATATGTAATAAATTTGATAATCTTGCCTACATATTCTGTGAATTGTTATATCTAATTAAATATCGTATATACCTAAACCTGGAAAGCGAGGGTGAAAGTAGTCCATAAAGTTATGAATAATTCATTAATAAGATTGCTATCTATATTCCAAGTTTATTATTTGAATGCATATGTTATTAAACATGAATTGAAGATTTTTATGAATTGGATAAGGTTTTAAGTAATATTTTAATTCACTAGAATAAAGTATGTTGCAATGTAAATTTCTATAAATTATCCAACTCTATAATTATGTATGAAGGTATATTGTTTGGAATAAAAAGTTATACGACCAAAAGAAAAGGATGTACAAAATAGTGATGTTTACTATAATTTGTACCGTCTATTTCAATAATAATAGAAAATATAATTCCTTGTAATTCCAACCATAACACAAATCCACTTTTAGGTAATTAATGAAATATTACATTTTTAACATTACCTTTTGGGAAGTTGTGATTCTATTGCATTAAAATATAGAAATCTCTAAAGGTAAAAAACCAATATAATATAAATAGAAATAATAACAATAATTACGTTGTTAATTTAATATACATGTTTAAAAGTAAGTTAGCAAATAAATAATAAGCGATGTAAGTAGTAACAAGACAACAAATTAAGAAATTAGGAAAATTATGATAATTAGAGAAGTATAGCTATTAGTTGAAAAGGAATAATAGAATATATCTAATTATAATAATTGGAAATCAAACAGTAAGAAGTATTTAATCTATTAAATTAGAGATAAGAAGTAAATGACATTTAATAGTATAAAAGAAGTAAGAAGTAAGTTCATGTAAAAGTGTCTGAATACTAATAATTAGACTTAAAAGGCAAGTTAATTATACAGAAAAAACTCTATAGCCTTAAGTATACATTTATGACAGGTGTGAATTATTAAATCTAGTCGATAATTTAAATTAACTATGAAAAACGTAGTCATTTGTAAGGGTTGGAATGCAAGGTTAGTATTGTTGCACAATAAAAGTCTGCACTCCGAAAGGGCTACCGGCTATTGTGTATACATTGTACTAATGCGAGACATTCCAACTGTAGGACCTGTGGGAATATACGTTCGCATATAGGTGAAGGGAATATATCAAAGTGGGTTTTCCTTGGTTTGAAGTCTTAAACGGCCAAGTTAGATCTACTTCAATCCTTATATGGGGTATTAAGTAACAAGTGTACATTTCCTTGATTGCAATAGGCAATCTAAATGGGACGGTGAGCGTAGGATCGGTGGTATATCAGCAAGGTTGGTACCATATATGTGTGGAGTAAGGCTGTATACATGGGTCGAGATCGTCATTGGTCCTGGAGCAGTCATAGGAAAGACCCTGGTTACACCTAGGTAGACTACACCTCCTACTAGTGTAGGTTCCATATGGGACATGCACCGCCTCAAAGTTGTTTGTTAGTTTTTATGTCATTAGGAGGCAATGCTAGATAACCCTTAGTTAAAGTCTTTCAGATGAATTATAATACAATAGTCCGAGGAGCTGAATGCTCAATAGTTTGAGAAGTTGAGTCCATGATAGTCCAAGGAGCGGAGTCCTTAATATGAGGTGGCTAGATAAGTCTTCGAGACGAAGTAGGATACGGATAATTAGTGGTAATGCCGTTAATAGGCTTATTAGGCACTAATGGAATATTCCTTGGTGTACGCTGGAAATTTGGCCTAGACACAGATGGGGATACTTGGTGTAGTGAAAAGTTACGGATACTAGCAGGATGTCTATCCTGGTCCATGAGGGATTGTGACATATAAATATTTATATATATATATATATGTGTGTATGTGTGTGTATGTATATATGTGTATATGTATATGTATGTATGTACGTGTGTGTGTATATATATGTGTGTGTGTGTACGTATATATATATGTACGTATATATATATATATGTATATATGTGTATGTATGTACTTATATAGTTATTATATACCTTGAGTTGGTTGGGAATATCGTACGCGTACATAAAGTCAAAATGACTAAACTTAAATAATAGACATAACACGTAATGGAAAACAATCGATATAAACTAGTATTATGGATAAATTATGTAATTTATTAATCACCATAATATTGTTCTAACCCCATCATCATTATAACCCATAGGATAAATTTAGAAGGACAGGTACTGGTTTAAGGCATGAACGGCGGGAGGACAGATTTCCTTGTGCATGCTATGTACCGACAAGAGCACTAGATACCAGAGATATTAGACTTGGTCAGTAATTATATGTTTTATTATACTTTATTATTCCGCTGTGAGTTCTTATCGATAGCTCTCTGATATACTTTTGTTTATTATAGGATACCAATACCAATGATCCTTACCCTAGTGGACAGATTTTTGATTTAGCGAAAATTCAAGCCCATTAAAGTGCGGGTTGTTACATATGGTGTCGGAGCTTAGGTTAATCCGTCATAGAAATCAAAATATGATGAGTGAACATATTTGTATCTTTACTTATATATATACATTAAAATTTACAAATTTCGACTATAGAAGTAGTTGCAACCATATTCTAAAAAGATAGATAAGGCGAATACGAGTTGGAAGAAATAGATAAAGTTAAAAATATACACATATCTCGATCACCCCACGAAAGATAGGCCGTACTGAAAAGCATTGACTTAAGAAGAGCATGAATGCAACATATAGAAGGATCCCTGAAGCTGGATGGTACTTGAATCTCTTGTTGGGCCTATATTTCCTTATAGTTGTGGATTCTCATAGGATTTCCGATTGATGATGTACGTTAGATCCAAATAAGTGGAAAGTAAGAATCTATATGTTGTAGGCATCCGGAAGTAAGAATTAAATAATTTCCCAAGGGAAGGTGTGTAGCAATCACTCCAAGATGATTGTAGGATTTATCATATATTCTAAAAGAAGGTAAGTCAGAAAATAAGTAGAAAAGAAGAAGAATCCAAAAGAATGGGCAAAATAAAACCCACTCTGAGTTCGACCTCATATGAAAGAATTTAATAAAAAGGTTTTGAATTTTTTAAATAATTTCAAAGGATCTATTTAAAAGTAGAAAACTCTATTCTCAAAAGTAAGAAATTATTAAATTTTCTGAAAAAGAAATACAATTGATTTAAATAGAATTTCTTGTAGAAATTAAAATTGTTTAGACCGAAAATTTCAGTTAAAATAGGTTTTAATAAGAGGCATTTGTTTTGGAATAAATAGAAAATAGAGTGCATGTATAGCTCGATAATTTTTCTTTTTTTGTAAATACGAAGTTTTAAAATTCTTTCAAGTGGTGGACAATAGAAAGTGGTACTAATTTTAAATAGGGTAAAAAGAATGAAAGTGCACAAGCGCCTGAATAAGAGAGAGATAGGAATTTAATGAAAAGGAGACAAGAACCTGAAAACAAAGCTATAGATGAATGTATTGCACGAGGACAGTCAATTGAGAGAAAAGCTATATAAAGAGAAGTAATTTAGATAAGAGCAGTTTACGTAGAATAAAGTGAAATAGTAGTAACATTATGAAATATAAATAGAAATAATGTTAGAAATTTATATAAAATAATGTTGGTAATTAGAAATAACATAGCAAATTAAAAAAAGGATAGTTTTTGTAGATATGTGCAGTAATTGCACATATCTTTAAAAAAAGAGTCCCCTTCGTTTGCTATCATAGTCTCCACTAAGGTTTAAAGTGGAAATTGCATAAGTGATAGGAAAATAATAGAATGGAAGTGGTCCTTGTCTGCTCTAATTTTTATTGTCTAAAATTATAAAGGATGTTGTAAAAACACTATAAAGTGTATTTTTGAAAAATGGTTTGGTATAAAAATTAAGTTTTTGGAAATAAAAAACTTAATAAATGATTTGAGTTAAAAAAACCCAACTTTTTTAAGAAGTAAAATCTTTGTTGTGAAAAGGTTTTAAAGGAAATGATTTTTTTAAAATTAAAATTAATAACAATGACTTTTGGAACATAATAAATAAACTTGCTTCTTAAATCCTAAATATAGCTTTAAAAGTTCTAAGTTTATATTTTAAAGATAAAAATGTTAGGTTAAGTACTTCATGGTTGTAAAGTTTTAATTTTATAAAGTATAGTGAAAACCAAAACAAAGTTTTAATTTGGAGTAGATATGGATGACTACTTAGGTAAGGCAGCGTAAAACATAAGGCTTGAATAAAATAGCGATGAATGCTTGCAGAATAGCAATAATAAATCCCGATTGAATGTAAGGAATATTGTTATGAGCCTAGGAATGTTATATTAAACATGTGTGAAAGCCATAAAGAAGAATCAATAAAGGAATGGGAAATGGTATTAAAGTACATTTATGCAAGTTCTAGTGTATATGTGCATGAAAGATTACAAATAAAGAAAGTACATACCGAGATTTGAGGATACTATCAAAAGATTTGAATTAAAACAAGATAGTAATATTATTGGTTGTGATAATTGAAATAATGGATGAGCCTTATTTATTGGAAGCCAAAATGGTAAGTTAATATATGTGGATTATAGTGGAATGGCATGCTAAAAATGTCCATTTTATTTAAGTAAGAAGTGATAGAGCCATAACATGATTCATATCAGTTGATGCTAAAGGGCAACTTCTACAATTGTTTTCTTTTAGGTTTTGGGTTGTAAGCAATATTTTTCTCTTATATAAAAATGCGTACGATATTTTATGAGAAATGTTCGTTTTTATTACTGTGTTGATTTTTTGGATTGACCACTATATAGATTAGAAAGCAGAATAAATAAGAAAATCTCATATAGTGTGACGACCCGCAAATCCGTACCTTTTGAATCGACAATAAACCACACATGTCCGAACCAAATAGCACAGACTGACGGAAAGTCATGAGAAAGAAAAGAAGAGAGAAGAAGAAAACCAAACAGAACAACATAATCTCACATCGCAGCGGAAAACATATAATATCATATCAATGATCTTTACAAAACAGAAACTGTATATACATACATAAATCATAGTTCAACAATCAATCACTAATCATCAGCCTGGACAGTTATAGTAACCTGTCCTTACAATTGCTAATAATTTAAATAACAAAGCAGCGGAAAAATAAACATATATGGGAATACGATCTGAAGACTTCTAGCTCTCCTGCTGAAGCTTCAAAGCACCAACTCTAAACCTGAAAATATACTCGGTCTGACCCGGGCATTGAAAGGGAAGAACGCCTGGACCAGTCTGGTAAACCAGCCTGAGAAACACACTCAACTAAATTTATTTAATTACCTAAACTTTCCTTTTCAAAACAAAGGTATCTCGTAAGACACGCCCACACATAAACACGGACATGTTTTTACCTTACGACAACCAAAACCATTCATATCAAATCATGTTATATTATACTAGTGTCTAGTATACAAATAATAATTAAAATAGCCGAAATTGTTACCATTATTAAATTCCAGCATACTAGGCTCTACAAACAAAATGGCAGGCATGTAGTGGAGTTTGGATTTCCATACAAATGACCAGGTGAAGGGACTACCTTCCGACAGTACATCTCTAGAGGAATGTACTGAGGACCATCACAAAGGATCCTCTACCAACACAAGACCGGCCTACCTCTATAACTAGGTAGTACCGAATATATCATCCCCCGATCGTTACCGACCTTTCCGAGGGCCCTCATAGCATACAAACCACATTAATTTACATCCCGAACATCATAGCGGGAAGAAATATACCTAGAAGAGGATGATCATATCCTAATTGGGAATGACCCACTTAGCCCTGTTGCATCTAACCCTGTTTCGGTCATTTCCGGTTGATGAGGCCTGAGGTAACGATTACCTTTCACAGATCACATATCACATCACTTTGAATGCCACATTGCCATTTCCGTTGACTACTAATTGCCTTCCACAAAAATACAACCCTTGAGCTCGTACGTCTCAAGGAGGGTGTTAAGCTAAGAAAAGCCTTCTCCGCCACCACTAATGTACGTTTGTAAAAACCAATGTACGTAATCTTAGAAATGCAATGTCAGACACTCATCCATACAAGTTGTTCGGGAACAGGAAAAACCGAAGGTACTTTCCTAACACATCCTGTCGGGAAATCCCTAGGATTAGTAGCGAATAGTCCTTGCAATGGATATTTCATAATGAAGAGACTACTGCTACTGAATGTATATTGGGATTTTAACCCCAAACTATCAACAAGCAGTCCTCCACTATGAAAATCCTAAATCTCAATATCATCGATAACCTACACAATCGAATGCATATACGTTGGTCCGAAGTAGTTTTCCGATAAATCTGATCTCGGTCTCTTTGCACCAACAACGCAAAAGCGTTTCTCAACCTCATACAGAAACTAAGTCTCATAGACATATCACGTCTCCAACTTTCAACTTGCTATCCTTCAGCCAAGAAGGAAGCTTGATAGATTGGAGTAATCACTCCGCACTACACGAATCAACATCCTCAACACAAACGATAATCAAGCCTACACAGATGGCTACGTACTAAGTGTACGACTAAATAGTTCCCACATCAAGTCGAGGAACTAAAATGGCCAAATTTGATAGTCGGTTATTTAACTATTAAAGCAAACAAACAAATATCTAGCACTATAAACAATCACTAGGCCTTTTAATTAATCTTTTATTAATTAAATCACTTTCCAATTATTCACTTCAAATTATCTTTAAAAAGATATATTCACAAAACCATTTCAATATTTAGAAAACATTTCCATATACTTATTTTAAAAATGAATTCACAATTTACTTTAATTTCAAACCATTCAACTTCATTTAAAATATCACTTCCCAAAAATATCTATTTTATTTAAGGGATTATTCACTGTCCAAAATCGTGAATATAATTCGTTTACCAAATTCATTACTTCTACACATTTTTTTAAAGGATTATCCACTGTCCAAAATCGTGAATATTTTTCCTTTAATAAACTTTCATATTTAACTTATCAAAATAAGTTGATTTCACATTTATAAAAAAATGTTTATAATTCACATTTATATTTTATAAAAACTTCCATATATATATATATATTCCTTTATTAACCAATTTCATTTATCTCATTTATATGCCAAAATCCAATTATAAGTTAAGTTACTTATAAATCTCTTTATTTACAAATTCTTTTTATAACTTCATCAATTCATAAATCTTATTCGCTTATAAGATTCATTTATAACTTCATTTTAAACACTTATAAAACTCGTTTATAATTCCATTATTTTTATTTCTAAAATATCAATTTTATAAATCTTATATTTATACCGTTTATAATAAGTTCAAAATATCAATTTAAATTCTTTTACAAAATAGTTAACTCCATATTTCAAAAATCATATTTTGGTATATTTCACAAAATCATAATTTTTATAACACAAAAATTATAACTTTTTATTTATTTAAAATAAATTCATTTCCTTAACAATTCAAAAATTAATAAAACATATATTTTCAAAATCACTTTGAAATCCTTTTTATTTTGAAATCATCACTTTAATACTTTTAAAATTCCAAAATATGGCCCAATGCTACAACAGCACTAAATAAGGTGATTCACAACAATCATATCCATCATGGCATCCAAACATCATATATCACATGATAATAGCATATATAACACTATCTGTAAATAAAAATCAACACTGGTGAGGAATACAGTTGGATCCCTCCAACCTGTCACCTACAACAAATATACATATGAGAAAATATGTACAATGTTCGCTTCGAGGCAGGCGCGCGTACAAAGGGTCATCCGCTCATACACGGAAACGTATAGAGTCTCATCTACTCCAATAGGCAGGAATATATCCAAACCAATAAATATATATATATATAATATATCATATATCATCCAAACAATCATCAATCACCATAAATAAATTTATTCTCACTTATATAAAAATATAAGCGAGTCAAAAAGAGTGAGATGTACTCACATTGACTCCAATAGTCGTTGCAGCGTTTTATTTCGAATGGACGTTTAATTTTACCCAAAATTTTCACTAGCTCCAATCAACTCCAATCTAGCTCCATCGCGTAGTGTTCACGAATACGAACCCAACGCAACTTTTTTCGTCCGATTTCGACCTCGTATGTAAAAGGTATGATTTTTATAAGATCACACGAATTTATATACAAATAAATTTATTTTTTTATTTTAACCTTCACAATCAATGTCGTTGATTGCAAATAGCAGATCGTGGCCGCTCGTTCTATCTTCCACATGTGTAACATTCCCAGGTTACCATCGTATATTTGAACCCATAGCCGCCATTATAAAATTGATTGCCGAGCCTCCTACGATCACTTAGGTGATGATCAGCGACCCTCACGACGAAGCCCCAGTGCCACCTCATCTACGGTCGAAGACCACACCCCTTAGCCTCGCCATCACTTCGAAAAACGCGCTCAAATGTGGCCAAGATGCGAGCCATTTCCTCCTCGATCGTTGCGCCATTCCAGATAATAGCCGTATGGATGTGAAGAGCTCGACAAGCTTGACAATATTGCAGTTGAACGTTTTCCTTGATTGTGACTGGATCGTGAGTTATTGAGGAGGAAAGAATTGACGATTTCGGCCGTTCATTTGAAAGCGGCGGCTAGGTTAAGGAAACCCTAGGTTTTGAGAAAAATGGGAAAAATAAGGTGCTTTTATAGTAAATTTTCACGCACTATTCATCCGAAAATATTTCGAACTCCAATCGAAGCGTGCCGCCAGGCGTTTATAATGTTTATCCCTATTCCGAACACAATGGAATATATATCGGGAGCAAATTCCATCGTATTTGGAAGGTAGGTTTTCGAATCGACCTATTTTAATTAAAATTTACTTAAATAAATTTCTACGCGTTTTAGCTTCACACAGACATGAAATTTGAAATCCTACAATAATATAACATTACGGATCCAATGAAATTAGTTTCGTCGAAATCCGAGACAATGTCAAAATGACTATTTTACACGTTAATTAAATATTAAAATACCCAATTTCTATAAATTTACTTTTAAATCAATTTTAAAAGTTCCCTAACTCCATTCTAATTCAAATAGAATTTATACCAACATTTTAAATCATTTTTATTCTCATTAAACCCAAATTCCAATTGTTTCTGCAATTTTAAATATTAAATTAATAATTTAACTATCCAAATAAATACTTATATTTCAAATATAAGTTATTCAACTTATAAAATTAACTTTTGAATATTTAAAATCAATTAAATATTCTAATTTCGAATGACCGAAATTCTTGGTTGTTACATATAGACACTTAACAAATACAAAGATGACTGGAAGATTATAAAATAAGTTAGGAATTTTATTAGCTACTAAAAGTAATATAATGTCAAGTCCCAAAGGCCTTAACATCTTGGGAAAATAATATTTTAGCTAGCAAAGGACAAGGAAGGTTGTTGCGAAACCACGGGTCACTTTCCCTATGCCTTAAAAACCTAAATTTATAAATATACTTATATGTTGTAGTTGTGCTAAAATAAAAAGGAAGTGTTTTTGAAATTTAATATTAATTGCATAATAATTTAGGATCAATCATACGCGTTAACCCATCGACTCAATCCCGATTGCATTGGATGTGGCTTGATTCATTTTGAAAAAAAAAATATTTTTGAAATTTTTGTTCAAAAGTCTCCGATTTATTTTAATATGAAATATTTTTGTAAAATTTTCACAATGTAAAGCTTTATTTTAAAATTTTCCAACTATTTCGAAAATTAAATTTAAAAAGATTTTGCATGAAAAATGGGAGTTTCTGATTTTTTAAATGCCACATGCTTAGCATATGAAAAGTTGACGGGTTAACGAATGTGACTTTTACTGTCCAACGGAAATGAAAGTACATGAAATGCAATTAACGACAAGGGAAAAAAGCTATTTTAGCTTTGGAATTTCTTTTTTCATACCTTGTGGACAAGGGAACCAAAACATGTTTTGAAGCAACTCTGTTTGAAAAATAAATTTCCTTATACGGACTGTATTTGGAAAAGTTGGAAAAGAATCTAGGGAAAAAGACATGGTTCTAAGGTATAGTGGAATGGGTACACAAGAGAAGGATGCAAATATGGAACTCTCCATCTAAACCCCTTTTCAAGCATAATAATGTAGGTTTATAAAATGGGAGTTTCAAAATTTTGGATGTTAGCAACGGTGTATTAGATATTGGATGACAAGGATTGATGCATTATTGGTTGAATCATACCCCTATTCGTAGGAGCATGGAAATTGTTGTGTGAAAAATGATTTTTGATTTTTTAAAACTTGCATACATATAGAACTGCCAGTACATATAGGTTGTTTCACCATATTCTCAAAATTGTTTTTAAAGAATGCATTCATTTAGGGGCCGCCAATTTAGTATTATCCAGCACACATATCATATATGTTGTGATACACCGTGCACTTGAACACAATTGGCTGCAAAAATTGATTGCTCACTGATCGGTTGGATAGCTGAGAATAGTTGCACGCTATGCTGCTTGATTTGGTCCTTTAGTAATTTCGGGGATGAAATTCTTTTAAGGGTGGAAGAATATAACACCCCATAAAATGAATGATAATTAATTAAAAATAAATTAATAAATAATCATTAAAGCCCAAAAAAGGATTTTTTTTACAAACGTCGACATTTGGCTATAAAACTTGCACCATTGTGTTCATGGTGATTTTCTGATCAACTTTCATATATAAAGTTTAAAATTAGAGTTCAAACGGAAAAGTTATTATCATTTGAAGATTTCAGGTCGGAAATGATTATATTTATAATTAAGGAAATAATTATCATTAATTAACGGTAGTTAATGTTAAACCAATACTTCACGTCTAAGCATAGTTAACGTAAATCAAATCAAACTAAATCAGTTTAATTAGTAAACAAAGCAAACGAAAATGAATAGTTGACATATAAAGATGACCGGTCAACCTGTGGTAACATAGCGGTAGACTGATGGAAAGTTGGCAACTAGGTGTGGAACCTTGGCCGAACAGCCTGGATTTAATATAATCTAATCTAATGGCTGGCATTGATTTGAACCCCAATAAATACAAGCCTAGCCCCTCACTTTTCTTCTCATACTTTCTGAAGCAACGGCTAAGCTCTACCATTTCCTTTTCTCCACAAATTCTAGAATCTGTATAAACTATAATATATATACATATATAAGTGGATAATAGCAGAGAATAATAGAGAAGAAGAATAGGGAATTGAATCGTCAAAGCCAAGGTAAATTGTAAATTTAAATCCAAATCTATAATAAATTCAAATCTCTTCTCGGATCTAAATTTGAAATAAATATGTATATGCTTTTGATACATATTTTGGTAGAAAGAAAGGGAGTCAATCAAGAATAAAAGATTTAGATCTGGAGATTTGAAAGCTTAGAGGTGAGTGAGAATTATATATTTTATATAATATTGGATTTATATCGTTGTGAATCTGTTCCTTGTATGCCTAATTGTAATTTTGGAGTTATAGGTTTAAATGTAATAAATATAATAACCTTTCTTATATATTCTGTGAACAATTAAATCTGATTAAATATCATATATACCTAAACCTAGAAATGAAGGGTGAAAGTAGTCCCTAAAGTTATGAATAATTCATTAATAATATTTCTATGTAAATTCCAGGTTTATTATTTGAATGTTATATGTCATAAACATGACTTGAAGATTTTTATGACTTGGATTGGAATTTAAGTAATATTTTAATTCATTGGAATAAAGTATGATGCAACGTAAATTTCTATAAATTATCCAACTCTATAATTATGTATAAAGGTACATTATTTGAAATAACAAGGAATATAACATAAAAAAATAGATGTACAAATTATGGATGTTACCATACCTTTTACCATCTATTTCAAAAACAACAGAAAATGTAATTCCTTGTAATTCCAACATAACACAAATCCACTTTTAGGTAATTTATCGTAGATTACAGTGTTAACATTACTTTTCGGGAAAATGTACTTCTAATGCATTAAAATATAGAAATCCCTAAATGTAAAACCAAGATATTATAAATACAAATAATAACAATAATTCCGTGGTTAATTTAATATAATTGTTTAAAATTAACATATAAAATAAACAATAAGTGATAAAAGTAGTAACAAGACAATGAAATAAGAAATTAGGAAAGTTATAATAATCAGAGAAGTATATCTATTAGTTGAAAAGGAACAGTAGAATATATGTAATAATAATAATTGAAAACAATAAGAAGTATTTAATCTATTAAATCAGAGATAAGCAGTAAATGAAATTTTTAGTATTAAAAAAGTGAGAAGTAAATTCATGTAAAAGTGTCTGAATACTAATAATTGGACTTAGGAGGTAGGGTAATATACAGCTAAAACTATATAGCCTCAAGTATATGTTTAGGCCGGGTGTGAATTATATCCCATCAATAATTTAAATTAACTATGATCGACATAGTCATTTGTAAGGGTTGGAATGCAAAGTCGGTAATGTTGCACAATAGAGGTCTGCCCTTCGAAAGTGGCTACCAGCAGTTGTGTATATGTATTGACGTGTGACATTCCAACTGTAGAACCCGTAGGAATAAATGTTCGCGTGTAGGTAAAGGGAATAGAGCAAAGTGGGTTCGCCTCTATAACAACCTGCCCTTCGTAAAACCAAAAGTCATAATCTTATAACAATGATAGACTTAAGAATCTCATAAAAGACAGATTGTTAGGGTAAACTTTAGAATAAAACACTAAACTAAGACATCGGTGGGATCTCACAATGGAATGACTACATATAATATACTGAATATACATGAACAAAATAGAATGACAATATATAGGAGACTGCACTAGCAGAAGCAACTGATAAATAAATATTAGTATAGAAAGTCAGAATATATCAACTTCAAAATCACTGAATTCTGAAAAATATCCTATACAACGGTCTCATA
Source organism: Allium fistulosum (assembly GCA_030737815.1). Classification (NCBI taxonomy): domain Eukaryota; kingdom Viridiplantae; phylum Streptophyta; class Magnoliopsida; order Asparagales; family Amaryllidaceae; genus Allium; species Allium fistulosum. The sequence continues at coordinate 907,960,496 of CM060908.1, forward strand.
TACAAATAAAAGGTCTGTCATGTACTACTAAAATATCAAGTATATATATCTCAATATATCGATGTCACACCTCTAAAATGCTCTAACCGTGCATCCCGCTAGCGTATCCCCAATGCACCTAACTTTTGAAACTCCTCAATCGAGTACCCGGGAGTTTTCATGATATAAGCAGACAAAGACAAAACGTGGGTCAGACATAAAGCCTGGTGTGAAGGGACTATCTCAAAAAATTGTACATCAAAACTATATACATATAAAATGAAAACAACTAGCTCACAATCGACTATCTCCACAAACATGGCTCATGGGTAATCCAGACTGTCTATAAACAAGTACAGCAAACCCATCTAAAAAATAGGGGATCATACCATAACCTTCTATTATATTGTAATCAATGAGTCAGCACAACTAATATAATGTGACTGAAACGTAAATATCACATAATCATAAAAGTAACCCAATATCCAAAAGTAGGGTGATCATAATATAAGTCTATCGCTAAGTACAAAATAATAACAAATGCAACAATAATAACAACAACCAACTAATAACACACACAACATAGCAATGGAAGATAACTAAGGAAAACAAATCAATACCTGTCATACTGATGGGTGGAGTCAGCAACGGACACTTATTGCGATCCAACAATTCAATATAAAAATGGACAGCATATTAACGTACTCAGACATTTGTCGCAATTCAATAATATATAGAGTCAGTACACTAACGTAACGAGACATTTATCTCGACCTTATAATGAATAGAGTCAGCACACTAACATAACCAGACATATATTTCAATCTTGTAACAAGTAGAGTCAGCACACTAGCGTACCCAGACATCTACTACGATCCCAAAATAAATAGAGCCAGAACAATAACGTATCCAGTCATCTATTAGAATCTAATAATAGGCATGACCATTAATATAAGGCCAATACGATGTATGATCACTAATATGAGACTAATATTGTGCATGGTCACTAATATAAGACCAATACAATTTATCGTACTATACATATCCCGAGGTCAACACCTGAAGGTACGAATTTACTCTATTCGATCATACACGCTTGTCGGGCGTGATTGTGCGATCAATCGCCATACTGACCGCGTGCCCGATCATTATTGATTCCAAACAAATCGCTTAACATTTGCATCCAAATCACGAGCTTTGCCTTGCATTCCGTCTCCTTGAGTAGCCTAGAGCCTTCCCGAAATCCTGCCAAGATACCACAAAGAACCGCGCTCGAACGAGAGAGAAATTCCCTAAGTTGCATTTCTGCCCAACATTCAGTCGATTGGGGAAAATTTCAATCAACTGAACTCAATCGACTGAGAATTGTTCCTAAGTCTTCTGTTTTGGGGCTTTCCCCCTCGATCGTCTATTTTACTCACGTTCAGTCGTCTGAACGTTTCATTTAGTCGAATGAACCCTGCTGTTCCCAAACAGTAAGCCTAGGATGGGGGAACTCCTATCCGGCCATCGATTTGCGTGTCGTTTCTTCTGACGCTTCACTCGATGATTCACCTTGCTTCTAAAGCATGACCCTACCTCATTAGAATTCCACTGGGATTCATTTGTTGACGTTTCGGAAGTGAATTCCATAAGTATTCAGAAATCGGTTTCGACAAAAAAATCCACTCTTTGCACGAGTAGAGTTCAATAGACAATTATAGCGACCCGGCTTCCTCTAACATGCCAAAACTACATACCCGACTTACTTGCCTTCTGCATAGCTTATATTTGTGTCGATACACTCATTCATGCATGCTTATGCACACATGCTTGTGCAAACAAACAACAACTTCTCAAGTCATATTCCAAACTTCACTGGGGCGATTGCTCGATCCGGTATACTCTCACGCAACTTAACGCAAACGATGGTGGATATGGCTACATGAAATGTGTGCGATGAACTTGTATTCAATAATATATCTAGATAATCAAACAATTGCATATATATATATATATATATATATATATATAAACAGCCAAACATAATACAATTGTAACTATAATTCACACAACGTTCTGATTGCTATATATCTTCAAATACACGTATACATATACTTGCCCATGCTCATAAACGTACATGTATATTTAAATAAGTAATCCATTTATTACTTAATCAATTATTATTTTTACTTACTAATCTTCTCAATAAAAGTCAAATATGGTCTCATACTATTTTATAATATATATCACTAGTTTATACATCAATTTTAAGCCTTTAAATACTTAATTGCCTAACTTGAAATTAAGCATGCTTCATATTACTATTTTATAAAATATCGTTTCCATTTTATAAAATCTATACTTTATTTATAAAATCATCTAACCATTTTATAAGTACTATTGAGCTTCGTTTGCTATTTTACAAAATATCATATCATTTTATAAATACCTTCTTTGCTTATAAAAATCATTCTTTTATTTAAACGATATTTATAAATACTAATTTAGCTTCATTAACCCTCTAATCGCTTTAATAATGAGTATAAAGTTCAAAACTTATTAAATTAGTTTACTAACCAATTTCAAAATCATTTGAATTAGTTTAATTATAGCCAAGTAATGGCAAGCACTTTGTTATAACATGTAATTAGTCCCTAATTTATCTCTTTATCACTTATAATCATTCAGTTAACCTAAAATAAAATTCGTAGGTTACTAATTATTTTCAAAAATAGTTATTATGGTCTTAAAAAAATGATGAGCTAATGTAATCATGTTTATAGCACAAACATAAGCCCAAATCAATTCAAACAATCTCCAAGTCACTTCATATGATTCTATAATTATCAACAAATGAAAATATAAAGATTAACACTTAAATTAATAAGGAGAATCATCCTACTTACCTTGTTTTAACCCAAACCAAGCTCAAATCATCAAAACCCAAGTTCATGCTCTCTTTAAATTTCGAAATGCAAACCAACACTCCAATCTATGCCAATTTCTTCATGGGTTTTGTAGAGGATTGGAAAAGAGAAATTATGGTGATTTTTATTTAATTTTAGGAAATTTATTTAATGGGTTTAGGGTTGGTGATTAGGAGTGGATTAAGAGAAGATTAGTGGAGTAATTAGAGAATGAGGAGAAGAAGTAACGTGAATGAAAAGTGGAATGGGAATTATGAAGAGGAGCTAGCCACTTATAGGCAACAAATGGGCTTAGCCCAAATTTTCTTCATCCGACACTATTCATCCCCGAAAATCATCGACTCCAAACATAGTCAAGTTTATATTCATTTTACTCAAGTCAAAAAAGTAAAGCCAACCATGAGTGTATCGAGTCCCAATTCGCTCATTTGTAAAAGTCGAGTATAAGAGGCGTTCCGTCACTTAACGATTAAATATTTAAATTAATCGTTTAAAAAGTCGATTGTTAAACTTATGGGGTGTTACATTCTAGCTTCCTTAAAATAATATCATCCTTGAAATTCCCATGAGTACGAGAAAGTAACAGGGCTGACCAAACTTTCCGAATCTCAGTTTCGAAAAATCCCTACAATATCTTCCCTTTTGCTATTAGCATCACAGAAACTCCCAAATTAGAATGCATCACACACTAGAAAATATGCGATAATCTACGTCATCCCACATTCTTGAAAAATTCATACCTCTATTAAGAAAGCTTTTCACTGTTTAAATGCTAATTATAGTGAATAAACATTTAAATAGCTACACATCAGCTCTCAAGTACCTAATTGTACTATACAAAGAGGATTGCACAAACAAACACAGAAATCAAATATGTATACCTTAGCATAGTAACCGATACTACTACAATCATATACGACAATTAATTAGAGAGTAAGCTTGAGTGAGTCGGTATCAAAATATACCATAGACTCCAAGTCACATCAAAAGATAGTGGACTTGTATAGATCCCATCCCGACCCCATAGTGGGCATGGATGAATGCGATCTTCTTTAGATAGCTATAGCTATCACTCTCCGAATCATATTTTAAATTATGAAATTATAACTACCATACAAGCAATAAAACACATAAGACAAGCAACAATCAAATAATCAAATTATAGCAAGCAATAATAAAAAACAATAACTAGCATCCAAATTATTAAACATGAAAGCAAGCAATCAACAATAATAAAAGTCAGCCAACAGCAAAATCAAACAACACACAACTTCAAACGGTAGCAAGCAAACATAAGCACTAGCAAACAACAGCAAGCAAGAACAAACAATAATAAATCAACAAGCAATGACTAGCAACAAAAAAATAATAAATTAACAAGCCATAACAAGCATATAAAATAATGAGATATTTAAAAGGAGTCTATACCAACATGCACAGTAACCATCAAGAGTCAAACACACATGTCAAACTATAAACTCTGATGAGCCCGTTCAACATTCAAAAGGAATAAATGCCTAAGTGGGGTAACCTCATTCATGAACATAATAGATGAGTGACTATTAAACTATATACAGGATCATCGAGTCTCGAAACTCTCGAATAAATCTAGCAATCAATGCCTTAACCCTCCTTTTCTTCTGAACATAACTCATTTTTCAAAGAAGAAAATTGTACTAACTAAATCATCTTAAAAATGAAGATCTACAATGCCTGGGTTTGCTTTGGTACAAACTCACCTCGTCCGCACAATGTTAATAAGGATAATATACTAAGTGCACTACGACGCTCGCCTAGAAAAGCATCATCTCGTCACTTTGAAGATTATCCGAATCACCACAAAACTAGTCCAGAAATCCTTTTCGAACTATCCCATGCAATAATAATTACATTGCACTAAATTTTGCAATAACTAAAGATCACCCTAAATGACACAGCGCACGTTCCAATTCTTATTTTCCTCACATGACTTCTTTGTTAAATTAGGGTCAGCCAGTTGACTCTATCTATGCGAACTCCGATCCAGTTCCTTGATCTGACTACTAAAATCTCCTTGCACGAGTAAGGTCGTGCTTTTGAAATCTCCTAGGTGTCCCAAGAATCCGAATCAAGTGCTTATTTACCAGAATCAAGTGAAAAACCCTTTCCTAACTAGTGCAAATCACCTAGAAACTCTACGCTCAAACTATAGGTTAAGAACTAACATGTAAATGATCCAATCTTTAAAAAGTGTCCCTTTTGGCACATAGGATTACTTCCATCATCTAAGGTTTACCGACACAAAGAAAAACAATCATAACACAAACGACTCTAGGCAAATGCCTATAAGTCATCCGCTCGGTCTCTGCTCGTTAATGGGCATCCACCAATCCCTACCTGGATATAAATCCAAGTCACACTTCATTGACCAACCCAATCAACTTGAAAGCTCATACATCAAGTTCGAATGGTAAAACTCTCAATCGTTTCACTTTAGCTTTGCAACTAAGGTGACTCATACAAGGTTTATCTTGACTAAAGAATTAATCCACTATGAAAGGTGTCAAGTTTAACCTATCTACAAAGTAACTAGCAAGAGATAAAATATACCGCTTAAGTGTTGGAAGGAACATAAGTGAGTTACCAAAAATAGTGCATACCTCACTATATAAGCTCCTTATGATTCTCCTGAGCCATAGTCCTATGAGGACCCGGTGATGCCTGTAGGGCAAAAGTCATCATCACTTACTCACCCTTCGAAAATGTTGGACGGTCATTCTTCTAGTGATCAAGCCGATCATAATTGCACTTACGCTTCGCTTTGTTGGAAAACATTTCATAGTGAAATGCCTCCCCTATGCTTCACGAATGACATACTAGGCCGCTTCTAATTTTTGAGCAAGCTTGATCTTTCTTGTACCATGGACTTTTCACCTTGGCTGGAGTTTCGGTTGCTTTCCACTTTCATCACCTTAACGGTATCTCATGAGCGTTCTCATGAAGGAAAAGCATCCCCATGAGATATTGAAAAATGGACCCTAATAGGGATAAGGCTGAGCAGTGAAATCCCAACCAATGCTTAGGACCGAAGACAAATCTCATTGCCCACAACAATAGAGTATCAACCACCTTAACTCCAAAAACAAAAGGTTGAATTGGTCAACACTCCTTCATGACAAGTTGTCCTGCATAAGATGGATAGAATGCTCAAAGTACATGCTCTTCTCATTCTTAGAAACAAACTAAGAACCAAAGCAACGCTTGAATAAATTCCAAATCATAGGTCTGCTTATCAGCCTACCCAGCCAAAGTCTTCTCCCTTCTCAAAATGCTAAGAAACAAACTTCCTTATGAGAAAATTCCCTAGACCTATATTGATGGAAGCCTTCTCATGCATCTGTCTAAGACCATGTCTTAGCAGCACTCTTGGGACCCGGATATGGCTTCCCTCCAAGGCTAAGGAAATTTCGGCACTGCTTCGAAGAGTCTAAGGCTTATGGAGCTAGAAGTATTGATGCCCCAAGGCCACACCACTTCTGACACCCATTGCATATGATGGAAATGTTCACGGGCGGCGGAACATCTTTCGCAATAGCTAAATAGTCTCTAAACTAATCAAGCATCTTAGACTTCTTATCCACAGTCACCCATGTACTCTATTTGCTTATACTGTTAGCCTGACGAAGATACCTTGGAAACTAGTGATAGAAATAAATAAAAGTCCAAAAAAGAAGCAGCGTATACAGTATAATATAGTAGAAAAATACAAGTACGATGTCTTAAGATATCTCATTTTTCCAGATTGATTAACTCAAATTGGTCTGCTTGGTCCGAGTGTGGAGCCTAAGCTCTAACACCAATTATAACAACCCGCCCTTCGTAAAACCCAAAAGTTATAATCTCATAACAACGACGGACTTAAGAAACTCACAAAAGACATATGGTTGGGGTAAACTTTAAAACAAAACACTAAACCAAGACATCGATGGGATCTCACAATGGAATGACAACGTATAATATACTGAATATACATGAACAAAATAGAATGACAATATATAAAATACCGCACTATCGAAAGCAACTAATAAATAAATATTAGTACATAAAGTTAGAATACATCAACTCTGAAATCACTAAGTTCTGAATAAATATCTAATACAACGGTCTCATATACAAATAACAGGTCTGTCATGTACTACTCAAATATCAAGTATATATCTCAAATTATCAATGCCACGCCTCCAAAATGCTCTAGCTGTGCATCCTGCTAGTATATCCCTAAAGCACCTGACTCCCGAAATTACTCAATCAAGTACCAAAGAGTTGTCATGACATAAGCAGACAAAGACAAAACGCAGTTCAGACATAAAGTCTGGTGTGAGGGGAACTATCTCAAAACATTGTATATTAAAACTATACACAAATAAATAGGAAACAACTAGTTCAAAACTGTCCCTCTCCACAAACGTGGCTCAAGGGTAATCCGAACTGCCTATAAACAAGTACAGTAACCCCTTTCAAAAATATGAGATCATACTATAACCTCCTCTTCTCCTTTAATCAATGAGTCAGAACAACTAATATAATGTGAATGAAACACAAATATCATACTATGATAAAAGTAACCCAACATCCAAAAGTAGGGTAATTATAATATAAGTCTATCGCTAAGTACAAAATAATAGCAAATGCAACAATGACAACAACAACCAACTAATAACACACATAACATAACAAGGGAAGTTAACTAAGGAATAAAAATCAATACCTATCATTTCTGATGAGTGGAGTCAACAATGGACATTAATCACGGTCCAACGATTCGATATAAACAGGCCAGTACATTAACGTACGTAGACATTGGTCACAATTCAATAATAAATATAGTCAGTACACTAACTTATCCTGACATCTATCTCGATCTCATAATAAATGGAGTTAGCACACTAACGTACCCATACATCTATTTAAATCTTGTAACAAGTAGAGTCGGCACACTAACGTACCCAGACACCTACCATGATCCCATAATAAATAGAGCCAGCACACTAACGTACCTAGACAACTATCAGGATTCAATAATAGGCATGGTCACAAATATAAGGCCAATATGATGTATGATCACTAATGTAAGATCAACAATATGCACGGTCACTGAAATAAGACTGATACAATTTATCTAACTATACATAACCCGGGGTCAATCCCTGAAGGGACGAATTTACTCCATTCGACCGTATACACTTATCGGATGTGATCATGCGACCAATCACCATACTGACCCAATGACTGATCGTTATTGATTCCAAAGGAATCGCTTAAAGTTCGCATCCGAATCACAAGCTTTGCCTTGCATTCCACCTCCCCGAGTAGCCTAGAGCATTCTCGAAATTTTTTCAAGACACCACAAAGAATTGCGCTCGAACGAGGAAGAAATTCTCCAAAGTTGCATTTCTGCCCAACATTCAGTCGACTAGGGAAAATTCCGGTCGACTGAACTCAGTCGACTGAGAATTATTCCCCAGTCTTCTGTTTTGGGCTTTCCCCTCTCGACTATCTATTTTATTCTCGTACAGTCGGTTGAACATTTCATTTATGCGACTGAACCCTGCAATTCCCAGGCAGTAAACCTGGAACAGGCGAAAACTCCCCTCCGGCCATCGATTTGCATGCCATTTCATCCAAGGCTTCACCCAATGAGTTTCCTTGCTTCTGAAGCCTAATCCTACCCTATTGGACTTCCGTCGATATTTATTTGTTGATGTTTTGGAAGTGAGTTCCATATGTATTGGAAAATTGGTTTTGACACAAAAATCCACTCTTTGCACTAGTGGAGTTCAACGGGCGACCATAGCGACCCGACTTCCTCTAACATGCCAAATGACATACCCGGCTTCCTTGCCTTTTGTATAGCTTATACATGTGTCGATACACTCATTCATGCATGCTTATGAACACATGCTCCTGAAAGCACACAACTTCTTAAGTCACATTCCAGACTTCACCAGGGCGATTGCTCTCAGTATATTGTCATGCAACTTAACGCACGTGACGGTCGCTATGAGTACATGAAATGCTCATAATGAATTTGTATTCAATAATCAATCTAGATATTCAAACAATTGCATATATATATATATATATATATATATATATATATAACCAAACATACAACAATTCTAACTACAATTCACACAACGTTTTGATTGCTATATATCTTCAAGTACACGTTTATGTATACTTGCCCATACTCATATACATACGCATATATTTAAATAAATAGTTTGTCCATTACTTAATCAATTATTACTTGTATTTACTAATCTTCTCAATAAAAGTCTAATATGGTCTCACACTATTTTATAAAATATATCATTAGCTTATACATCAATTTTAAGCTTTTAAATACTTAATTTCCTAACTTGAAATTAAGTATGCATCATATTACTATTTTATAAAATCTATACTTCATTTATAAAATCATCCAACCATTTTATAAATACTATTGAGCTTCATTTGCTATTCTACAAAATATCATATCATTTTATAAAATACTTTCATTACTTATAAATATCATTCTTTTATTTAAACGATATTTATAAATACTAATTTAGCTTCATTAACCCTTTAATCACTTTAATAATAAGTGTAGAGTTCAAAACCTATTAAATTAGTTTACTAACCAATTTCAAAGTCATTTGAATTAGTTTAATTATAGTTATCTAATGACATGCACTTAGTTATAACATTAATTAGTCCCTAATTTATCACTTTCTCACTTATAATCATTCAATTAACCTAAATTTAAATTCTTAGGTTACTGACTATTTTCAAAAATATATATTACGATCTTAAATAAATAATGAGCTAATGTAATCATGTTTATAACACAAACATAAGCCCACATTAATTCAAACAATCTCCAAATCACTTCATATGATTCTATAATAATCAATAAGTGAAAATATGAAGATTAACACTTAAATTAATAGGGAGAATCATCCCACTCACCTTGCTTTAACCGAAACCATGCTTAAATCGCCAAAACCCAAGCTTATGCTCTCTTTAAATTTTGAAATGCACACCAATACTTCAATCTAATCCAATTCCTTTACGAGTTTTGTAGAGGATTGGAAAAGAGGAAATATGGTGATTTTTATTTGATTTTAAAATATTTAATGGGCTTATGGTTTGGTGATTAGGAGTGGATTAAGGGGAGATTAGTGGAGTAATTAAAGAAAGAGGAGAAGTAATGTGAATGAAAATTGGAATGGGAATTATGAAGAGGAGTTAGCCACTTATAGGAAACAAATGGGCTCAGCCCAAATTCTCTTCATTTGGCACTATTCATCCCCAAAAATCACTCCAAACATAGTCAAGTTTATACTCATTTAATCGCGTTAAAAAAGTGAACCCAACCACGAATGTATCGAATCCTAATTTGATTGTTTGTAAAAGTCGAGTATAAGAGGCATTCCGTCACTTAACGATTAAATATTTGATCGTTAAAATTGCAGGGTGTAACAGCCTCGGTTTGAAGTCTTAAACAGCCAAGTTGGATCTACTTCAATCCTTATAAAGGGTATTAAGTAACAAGTGGGCATTTCCTTGAGTTCCATAGGCAATCTAAATAGGACGGTTAGCGTACGCTCGATGCTATGTCAACAAGGTTGGTACCATATATGTGAGGAGTAGAGCTGTATACATAGGTCGAGATCGTCATCGGTCCTGGAACAGTCATATGAAAGACTCGGGTTACGCCTAGGCAGACTACACCTCTTACTAGTATAGGTTTCATATGGGACATGCACCATCTCAAAGTTGTTTGTTAATTTTTTGATCATTAGGAGGCAAGGCTAGATAACCCTTAGTCAAAGTCTTTTAGACGAATTAGAATACAACAGTCCGAGGAGCTGAGTCCATGATAGTCCGAGGAGTTTAGTCCTTAATATAAAGTACTAGATAAGTCTTCAAGACGAAGTAGAATATGACTAATTAGTTATAATGTCGTTAATAGGCACTAACGGAAGGTTCCCTGATGTACGCTGGCAATTTGGTCTAGACACAGATGGTGGATACCTAGCATGGTGTAGACTTACGGATACTAGCGGGGAATGTATCCGTGTCCTTAATGGACTGTGATACACACACACACACATATATATACAAACACACATGTATATGGTTATTGTATACCACGAGTAGGTTGGGTGTATTATATGCGTATATAAAGTCAAATGACCAAGGTTATATATTAGACATAACATGTAGTGGAAAAAAATCAGCATAAATTAGTGTTATGGATAAAGTATGTAATTTACCAATCAGTAGAATGTTGTTCTGACCCCTTCTCATTATAACCCACATGATAAATTTAGAAGGATAGGTACTAGTTTAAGGTGGGAACGACGAAAGGACAAATTTCCTTAAGCATGCTCTTTACTGACAAAGGCACTGGGTATCAGAGATATTAGCCTTAGTCAATAATTATATGTTTTAATACACTTTATTATTATGATGTGAGTTCTTATCGATACCTCTCTGATATACTTTTGTTTATTACAAGATATCATGCCAACAATAATTACCCTAGTTGAATTGGGTTTTCGATTTTGCAAAAATTCGGGCCCATTAAGGTGCGGGTTCTTACAATGACCATAAAGATATACTAGGTCATGGAGTTATTGGATTGTAAGGTGCCTTGACTATTAGTCTAAGGTCCAACGGTATATGTTAGGATGCCATGATAGGGTTCAATCCTCAAAGATTTATAAACTCTAGAGGGAATTATGATAGAGTTCCATGGCAGGGTGCCAAAACATCAGGGTGGTGTTATAACTGAAATAAATAAATCGACAATGCAAATGATAGCGGTTCAGGGACTAAGAGGGGCTACTGATGCTTAATGAGGATGCTTACTAGAAAATATTTAGGGTGTTTACATTCGACCTGTTAGGGGAGTCAAGGTGGCTCTAGTTTGGATGGCTCCCATTGGTTGAATGAGTGGCCATTTCATCAAGAGATGTTGTTCAAGAAAAGATAAAATTGGTGATAGATGGACCAAGGGAGGTAATCACTAAATAAGTGGATGATAACTTAATGATGAAAGCTTAAAATAAGTGATTTGGTGATGTTTGAATGAATGATGAATGATGGTATGACATGGTTCAGAACATAATGATAAGTATAGGGTATACTTAATTTGAGTTGATATATGACATGGTTCATAACTAAATGATAAGTATAGGGTATACTTAATTTGAGTAGGCTGAGTTTATGGATAAACATATAACAACCCACACCTTAATCCATAATAAGAGATTTGGTGATGTTTAAATGAATGATGAATGATGGTATGACATGGTTCATAACATAATGATAAGTATATGGTATACTTAATTTGAGTTGATATATGACATGGTTCATAACTAAATGATAAGTGCAAGGTACACTTCTTGATTGAATATACACACATAGTTGCTTTTTATGTAATGTTGTTTACATATTATGTATCATGATTATAAATTGAGGGGAAAACCAATTCGACGTTAGCGACGTGGTCTCACTATAGATGATTAGGGAATTTTTTTTACTCATATCAGGCTTTATGTTTGACCCATGTTTTTATTATCTCCCATGAACTCATAGGTACTCATTTGAGTAGGCTGAGTTTATGAATAAACATATAGCAACCCATACCTTAATTGGCTCGAATTTTGACAAAATCAAAACTCAAATCCATTAGGGTACGGATCATTGGCGTTGGTAACCAAAAATAAACATAAGCATATTAAAGAGTTATCTTCATAAACTCACAGTGGAATAGAAAAATTATAGTATAACATATATACCGACAAAAGGCTACTACCTTGGAATCAATATTATTCCTTAGATGTCTAGTTGTCTTGTTAGTGCCTAGCATGAATGAGAAGACTTCTCTATCTAGCATTCCCATCTTGCACTAGTAGCATGTCCCTTTAAATCTATTTTATGGGTTGTAATGAGGATGAGGTCAGAACAACATTCTAGAGACCGAAAAATTTCATACTTTATCTGTAACTATATTTTATGGTAATTGATTTCTATTTAAGTGTTATGTCTATTATTCACGGTTTATCCATTTAACTTTATATGTGTGTACGATATATCCAACCTTCTTTAAGCTATAACTGCACACACACACACACACACACGTATATGTACATCTACATAAACGTGTACTACCCAAAGGAAAACCCCAACCACTTAATGCTTCTTAAATAGGGAGGAGGCAGACCCAATGGCTATCTAATACGCTAACCCCGGAGCGGGCTTTCCGTAACATAAACACTAGTAAACTGGACCTTAGCTACAAAGGCTAATGGCCCATAGATACAGCTTTATAATTTAACTAACCGTATTATTAATGCATCTCAAAGACTTATCTAATGGTTAACTAGCTACCTCTAACAAACAAATAACTAATTAAACTCCATTCTTTATGCAACTTATGACTTATGACTCCAGGTATGAAATACGTAAGCATTCTGCTTACTTATCAAGGATCAAGAAGTCACATTACATGGAGTTATTCTACAAGATTATAGGAAAATTATCCATATGGCATAATAAGTACATAAACTAAGCCGTTAGATTGACCATAGTTAAATCTATCCCATCTCCATGCAAGTGTACTATTCTAGAATCTTTCTTCTTCCTAAACAACTGCTCAAGATGATAGAACAAGCATGCTACCACTTTCTCTGGTTTGGAAATCCTTTTTCAAGGAAAACAACTCCAATCTCTCTCACCAAAATTCAATCCTTTATAAAGAGCGGTAGCCTTGGTGTATTAAACTTGTTATCATGGAACTTAGCAGCTAACACAATACACCTGAATTGCCTAAATAGATATGATAATACCATCTAGAACTACACCAAATACTATGTTAAAAACAATGATTTTTGGTCGCTTCTAAGGAAGCATAATGCAAGCTGGATCTGGATATCTATTCTGCATTTCAGAGATAAACTAAAGCACCATATGCAACTCCCTTTCGGTCATCAATACAAAGCTCTTTACTTGAAAGAACCTTGGGCAGCACCAGGTCTTATTCTTCAGGACTACCTATCTTACTCGTAAATAATGCTTATGGGTATCCCCGATCAATCCAAAATCTTAGACTATTATTATAATGGCAGAGTGAACTTACCATACTCCAACAGTCAAAGAGCGAGAATATTATGGAAACTATCTCAACAGCCGAACCTTTGTCGGGATGCAAGACTTCTTATGCTAGGGTAATCCCTCAATGCAACACTATATTAAAAGAGTGTATAACCTTATTACAATGTATGATAACCAGAGAAATGATCCATGGGCTGATAGAGTGTAGGACGTTACAAGGAATCACAAACTCAATTTTTTCATATGGAAATTACAAGAAAATGCCTTGTAACCCAAAATCAACTCTGCCATATGGTAATACTGAATGTCTCGACGTGTGTATGGCGTGAATGTGCAAATGAAACCAATGAGCACTTGTATTTTGAATGTCATGAAACTTGGAAAATATGGAAGGAATTTCTTTAAGTTGGGAATTACCATATTCCATCACATGCAAGCAAGGATGAATGGTACACAATTTTTGTTATGACAAGATGGAAGTATTACTCATATAAAATCATCCTAATAATGCTTATGATTACATAGGCGAAGATCTAGAGGGAGAGGAATGCTAGGATATTCGAAAGGAAAAAGAGGAGGAAAGAGGACATAACAAGGGAATGTATTAAGAAATTGAGAAGTAAAATTCTTATGTGGAGTGAAATTGATTTAGTCGCACGGCATGGTAGGAATATATTCTATAGATTGCTTGGTTTTTTGGTAACCCAAGCTTTGTAACATACTGTTTTAATTTTATAATATGAGGTAAAGGTCTGCTACAAATACCCTACTTATATACCAAAATACATATATACACACATGTATATGTATATTTATATGTATGTGTGTGTATATATATATAGCTCCCAATGAACTCTTTTGCAGAGATTGTATAAAGAAACTCCAAAAACAATGGTTAGAGGGCTGGAAATAAGTTTTAATTTTGTTTCCCAATGTTAAAACGAGTGAAGGTTGGGATAATGTTTTCCCAAAAACATCCAACTTTTTCAACAACGCTGATGTATTGGTTCAAAATCGCGTAAAGAAAAATTACAAAGATTGCCGAAAGATGCCTTGATTATTTCTAGGACTACATTTATCTAATTCACATGTACATTTTTTGTGCCAGAAAAGCAATGCATGATTTTTGGATGAATTAACTAATTTATTAGTTTATCCACATGTGTATAAATTTACTAATTGTTTTATTATAATTTTGAGTGCTGAATATGCACTTTGTGAAATGTATTTATTGAACTAAAATCAATTGAATTAGCTTGTGAGACACGAGTGAACATGATCCATATTTTTTTATTTATTAGCTTTTTTTCTTAGCTTAATATTCTAGCATATAACTATATCATAAGTTTTTTTAAAATATTTTCAGTATATGAAAACCCTCAATTATGTTATAAAAGTTTGAAGTCAGCAGTACAACAAAGATGAGGCTTTTACTCAGTACATATAAGCATTTAAAGACCTATCAACATACATCTTAGATATATTTCATAGAGCGAATAATTTATGTAGACATGTAAATTATGAGAAGGTTGATATAATGTAAGAAATGTTGACATAAATGTTTATGGATGTTGCAATGTCTTGGTAACTAACAACTAATAAAGTAAACAATATATCAAGAGGTAAAGCAAAATAAAATAAGTAACGTGTTTCCAACACTGCCTACACTGTAAATATATTGAATGACAACCAATCACTGTCAGAAACTCAATGCAATTTTATATTTGTTATCCCATCTTTTGGCTAGGCCGAGATATCAAGAAATTAACTGAGAATCAATGATTACTCGTTCCGAATATTAATTATGCATCGCAGGTTCACTATGGATGTCGATGAATTTTGCCCGAGTCCGGATCGAGATACAATTGGCAAGACATGACAAGCAAAGCCGTAAAGGCCAGCGTTTTAGATATCAAGTCAATCGGAGTTCGTACAGTCGAGATATGATCGATACAAGTTGAGGAAGGCGCGCTGTTCGTATCCATCAGAGAGCCATGATATTGATCGAGTTCGTATCGATCAGAGTGACTTCGCCTCGCATCCATCGAGTTCATATCGATCAGATTGAAACCCTATTCATATCCATCGTTTACCCGTATGTTCGAATTGATCCAGGAAGTCCTGTTCGTAACCATATGTTCGAATCAATCCAAAGAGTCGTCGCATCGGTTCTGTTCGCAATGGTCCTGTTCACACTCCTCTAAGAACTACACTGTTCGTGCCGATCTGTTCACATCGATCAAATACTCGCTGTTCATATCGATCCACAACCACTAGTTCGTATCGATCAGTAATAGTTGATAGATACGAACAGAACCAAGATCGATCGATACAAACAGTGCATCATTCCCCTATAAGTGACCGATGCGAATAGTGCCATGATAATCGATGCGAACAAGAAGACTGCATCGATCACTACGAGCAAGGCAATGCCTTCGATAAGAATAAGGCGAAAGATTCGGGACGACTTGATCACTTCGGCACAAAAAGTGGATCAATCCGAGAATCTCGGTCCATGTCATCTCGCCCGCACGTGCTTAAGATCGAGTCGAACAGATCGATATGCAATGTATCGATACGAATAGGAGCGATGCGAAGAGGATCGAGTCGAATGAAACATCCTAAAGAAAACTCCAACTCATATCGATCATATCCCTAATCCACAAGTCCAAATGCAATGAAATTTTCACTGGAGCATACGTACAAGCTAAAGAATGTTCACACCAAGTTTCGACTCGATTGGACAAAATCTTGATTGATACGAATTACGTTCGTATCGATCATGGATCGAGTCGAAACTTCATGGGATCGATCGCATGGACCCACTCACGTGCCAGAAGAGGTCTCCCGAAGTTTGGGCAAGATATTTGCATGGAGCGCCTATAAATAGCACCCTAGAGCCTATAGAAAAGGGACTTTTGGCTGAAGCAACGTCCAGACTCTACCAAAATCACGATTGCACTCAAACTCCATCATTGTACTTGAAAATTACTGATGTAATTCACTGTAACCAGCAAAAACATCAATAAAAGATTATCTTTTGAAGTGGACGTAGGCTGGAGATAGCCGAACCACTATAAATCTCGTGTTTCTGTTCGTTATTTTCCAATTGTTGTTCTCTATCTTGCCTGGATCTGAGATTTGTGTTAGAGTACTGTTGATTTGTATTCATATATTGGTGCTTTTACGATATTCGGGGTTTGTGACCAATTTTGGCGCAAACACTTTGGTGCTTTCACCGAGAAGCAACTAGCACCCGCTACACCAGATTTGTAGTTTAGATTTGAAAGCTTGAAGAATTCAAATTTGAGAAATAATGACGCGACAAATAAGCAGAAGACAAAGAGCCGAGAGAAGCCAACAAGGGGGAAGCCAAGTGGCATCCTTTGGAGCTAGAGAAGGACCAGCTTCGATCTACATTACCAGGGATAAAATGGAGGCTATGGTAGATTCAATTCACGAAAGATTGTTGAAGAGTCTACAAGAAGCAATGCAGACTTTCTTTGAACAGATGAGAGCAGCAAGTGCACAGAACCTTGGACCGGCTACGGCGGCTGCAAATGCGGGACAAGGAGCCAGAGTAGCAGGGACCACTGGAGGTCAGATCCAAGACCAGAATGCAGAGCCTGAAGGCAATCAACAAGGACTTGGGGGCATACCCTCAGAATCTGACATTGGAAGACCCATAGATGGAGCCCAACAGGCTAGAGCCAATGTTAACGTTAATGAGCCACATGAAGAATATTACCCAGAATATCCTTCAAGACCTGGGGGCAGGATAGAGGCATGCTGAGGGGACAACCCTTAGATGGAGATGAAAAAATGGTTGGATTAGTGCGACGAATTATGGGAGGAGGATTGTCAAGTGGAGGCCTAGAGGAAGTTAGTCGGAGTCCTTTTACTCCGAATATCAGAAATGTCAGGAATCCTCCAAAGTTCAAATTACCCATGCTGGATCCTTATGATGGAAAGTCAGACCCGACCATGCATATTACCAGATATATTAGACATATGGAAGTGCTGGAAGCATCCGAGGAAGTGATGGCACAATGTTTACCTTTATTCTTATCAGATTTGGCTGCGCTTTGTTTTAGACAGCTAGAGAACGGATCTATCAGAACGTGGGGTGAGCTAGTGGAATGCTTCATGAGACAGTTTAGGGTCCACATGATGCCACCCAAGAGTGTGATGACCTTAGCTTCGATAAAGCAAAGGACCGGAGAGTCCATAAGAGATTTTCTACTACGATTCAATGCGACGGTGGCTTTAGTGGATCGCCCGGATCCATTTATGATTTTGATGGCAGCGGTAGCCGGATTTGCTGCAGGCACAGAGTTTAAGGATTCTTTGGCAAGGGATCCACCACAAGATCTTGGAGAATTCTATCATGAGGCTGAGAGATTCATTCGGCTAGAATACTCACGCCTAGAGAGACGAGAAACAAACGCTGTGCAAGGCGAAGGAACATCCAAAGAACAGTCCGAAGCAGACAAAGGAAAGCGAAAGCAGGACGACAGATATGATGGTCCTGATAAACGGAAGAAATTCCGAGAACCCAGATTCAGACAATACACAGACTTGACGGCAGGCCTGGAATGGTGTGATAACCCTGATTTTTGTGAGCAATTTCATGATTTAAATTAGTTTATGTTTGTTTAAAAATTGCATTGAGAAAGATAGGAATGGAAACTGATTGCAAATGTATGGTTTAAACATGTGCATGTGCACAAGATGGTGCACACACATGCACACATTTTTCTGTATAATGAAATAGGCAGAAATCAATATATAAATTAGAATAAATAATTTAGAAATACATATGTATGAAGATATGATTATGTCTTTAATAAGTTTGGCACAAAGAAAATAAATGTTAGGCAGGAATAGAAAATAAGGACTTAGGCAAAATAGGCATACATATATTATATATGTGCACAAGCAAACACTTGCTGGAAGAAAACAAAAATTGCATGGAAATGGCATGAACCCTTAAGCAAGCACTTTATCCATTTCCAGCAATCCTTTTACTTTGGAAAATAAGAAGTCATGCATATAACATGACCGGGGTGAGATTAAAGAGATAAGGCTTATTTCTGAAAATAAAAACAAGGACCACATACCCTTTTCTCTCTCGAATCAAAATGAGAGGCAGATCATGTTTTATAGGGTAAAAATGACATTGGGTAATTTCACTAAACCCTAGTAGCAGCCAGGGTTTTGTATAAGGAGGCTTAGTGCAGTGAGACCTTTCACAATTGCTCTTCATCATTTAAAGAAAAATAAAACATAAGCCAGAGAAAAATAAGGAGCACCGCCCACTAGAATTAGAAGAAGGCAGAAGACCAAAAGGGTTCAAAAAGCTTAGGAAAAAAGAGGGATTAATGTGAGTAACCTCACTGGAAACTTTGGCAATAAGTCCTGAATATTGAGGCTGCCTAATTAAATTTATATTTCACTTTTGCAAGCTATGTTCATTTTTATGATTTGATAACTTTGGCTTGTCAATGATCTGCTCAAGTGTAAAACCCTTTATAGTGACTTATCCAGTATAAAAGAGTCATGGATTTCATGTTTAAATATGGTTATCTGTGTTGTGGTTTAACTTTGAGATGAAGTAGATTTTTTTATGGGTTTTCTTTATACATTTATTTACTTAAAAACCCAGGATTTATATTGTAGGTATATGGTCTAAAAATGAAAGAAAATGTAGGGCTATAATATTTTGTTGTTGCTTATGTCTCATATCAACTAAAATAAAGATAAATGTAGAGGTGCGATGTTATACATGTGCTGAGCTTCTATGTTTTATGAACTCTCCAAATCAAAGCATATACTTGTGGTTTAGCCAATCTTAAAGATTAACAAAGGTCAGATTGAACCAGAGGTAAAAGGAGACAACCAGAAAACTATCTATGACCATATGTTTGTAACTTGATCCATTGAAACCCATAGACAAAATAATATGCTTAGAAATCACATCTGTTTGCATGATTAAATGCTTGCTTATGAGAACATGACTTACCAATCTTTGGATGAATACATGTTGGCTGAATGTTTATTTCTCTGATTGAAATATGATATGCAGAAGGGATTAGCATAGGAATGAGAAAGGAAAAGTAACACTTAGTAATTTAACTAAGGACTTTTGGATCTTAGGGCTACAAAATATGGCTTGGCAAGGTGAACATTGCAAGCTCACACATGATATGCTTATACCCAGGGGCCTGAGTGTGCTGGGTTAACAGTGATATGTCCCAGGCAGTGTGTGGTTTAACAAGAGAAAGTAGCTAAAGACCATAATATACTTGATGGTGAACAATAGAAATAGGTTCATGAGAGGGCTTGGGTAAAATCTCTTATGGCTAGTAATCTGGTAGAAAAGGCTTGATGATTGAATTGATGAATGTGTTGATTGGTTTATGATGTTTTATGGATGGATCCTATGATTGTTATCACTGAACTAAACCATTGAATCATGTATAATTTGTTGTGCACTAATGTATATGCACATGTATCACAGGAACATGCACAAGAGTGGTATTGAGTTCCTTTATCCATTTGAAGTTATTTGAATATGAATAAGTGTCATATAAAATCATGTTTTCAGTTAGATTACTCATACCATACTTTAGTCTCACCCTTGTGTGTTTTATGCACCATTGGGTGTCTCATGTTTATATGGGGCAGTTCATGGTGATTTTGCAGGAAAGTAGGAATTTCTTTGATCAGGCTTTGGATGTTTAGCTGCTTAAGGAATTGGATGCTATATTTAAAGATTTGCTGAAGTTAAAATAGATGTTTATGCTGAATTATGTTAAGCTATTTTGTTTAAATTTGCTTAGAAAACTAATGTATTGTTAGAACTACTGTTTTGCAAGTGTTGAACCTATATGTGTATCAGCTGAAACTTATGTGCTTTGTTTTGCAAATGTTTTGCTAAGAAATGGAATTTTTAAGCTTTAAGAACAGTTAGTTTATAATGGTAGAAAATATGAGATTGAAAGGATTTATGGATTGAATGTACAATCAAGTATTTAACATAGGAAAATCCATGTTTAAGTTGATATAAAATCTGGCAGAATAAAGATTTTGAGTTGCTTTGAAAAGAAAACAAAATGACATGTATTTTGCTTAAGAATATGTGCAAGTTGAATATGGCTAACATGACCATTTTATTGAGCCTGGGTTAAGCCAGCACTAAAGAGTTTTAAGCTCAATTTTCAGTAAAGTTTTACAACCCAAATATAGGGTAGACTCAGTCATTTTGCTAACAAGAAGAGGTAAAATTAGGCACTTAAATCTTCCACTGACACACACATGCACAGGAACATGCACACACATGTACATGCAAGAGCACAGTTCATACAGTAACAAAATTATGGAAAAACATGCAAAATGCTAAGTCTTGAGACATGAAACCAATAGTTATGCAATAATCTAAGTATGCTTGGAAAACCTGGTTTTTAGAAACACTATTGCTATGGAGGAATTATTTCTTTTAATGATTCCCAAACAGATTTCTACTTCCAAACTTTTGTACTCTGATTCAAGTAGAAAGTAACTTATATATCTTCACATATGTAAGTTTAAGATGATTTGAGCAAACCAATATTTTTATATTGGCATAAAGATCCTGGATAGAAGAAAATTAGAGTGTAATATTTTCTTGATTAAATGACCACTGTATATATATATATGTAAAAAAAACTTTAGGAACAGAAGGTGGGTCATTTCATTTGGTATCAGAGCTATGTTGTTAAATAACATAGCAAAATTTTGTATGAACTTGTTTGCATTGGGTGTATGGAGGTGTTGACTGCCTTGGATGCTTTGTTTTGTTAGTGCTTATACTACTAATATCTATTATAACTGAATAGGGATAGATTGAAATGAATTAATCTATAGAGTATTAGGCAAAACGGACTAACCTAAGTGTCATATCCATAGAGCTATGGTAGGATCCATACATCAAAATGTAGGAACAAGTGGACCACTCATGGTGAATGTGCAAGAATTCATGAGAGCCATAAGGGATGGAGTAGGCAATAGGCAGGAAAATCCACATGAGGAGGTTTCCAAACTACTCAAGACTTTTACCAACCTTGGAGGCAAAACTTTTGATAGCACAGAAGGAGTTATGGGAGTTCAAAATTGGATTAGGATTTTGGATAGGGTCTTTGCAGACATGCAGGTTGAAGACCAAAGGAAGAGGCAAATTGCATCCAGGCAATTGAGAGGAGCAGCTTTGGATTGGTGGGAGGTTATCATTGCTGGAAGACCTGAAGGAGAAGTGACATGGGATCAATTTAAAGCAATGCTGGAAGGTAGGTTTGTCCCTGCATCAGCCAAGGAGTCTTTGCTAGAGGAATTCATCAAATTAAGGCAAGGGACTATGAATGTCGCTGAGTACACTGAGAGGTTTGAATCATTGGCAAAGTATAGTGCAGTAATCATCACCACTGAGGAGGCTAAGAATGGCAGATATATTCAAGGGCTAAACCCTAGCCTTAGTAGAGCCATGCTACCATACAAGGACAGGACTTTTGATCAAGTTTTGGACTTGACTTTGAGCATTGAACAACATGATAAGGCTAGAGAGAATTTCAGGGCATTCAAGAATAGCCAAAACAAAAAAGGAAAGGGAAAATTTCACCCTTATGATAAGAAGAAAGTAGACACAGCTTCCACCAAGAAACCAGAAGAAGCCAGTGCTGCTGAAATTAAGAAGAAGATTACTTGTTATAACTGTGGCCAAGAGGGGCATATGAAGAATAGGTGCACAAATGTTAGGCCAGCATCCTTCAAATGTCACCATTGTGGGAAGGAAGGTCACATAAAGAGGAATTGTCTAGATTTTAAGCAAGGAAAATTAGGGGCTTTGGAAGGAAAAGGCAAGGCAACTGAGGGATCAAATGTTGAGAATCATGGCCAAGTTGAAGGTACTTTGTTTATTCACTCAATACCTTTTGTAGTAGTGTATGATACTGGGGCTACACACTCATTGATCTCCTATGATATTGCACAACAATTAAAATTGAATTGTATGATTGTTGATAAGCCACTGTTTATTAGAAGCCCTATAGGTAGCTCATGTGTTCTGGGTATGATGTGTATGCAACTGGGGTTAGATATAGGGGGACATGTGTTTAACTCAGACCTATATGTGTTGCAATATCCGGGCATAGGGGTTATTCTAGGAGTTGATTGGTTGAGTAAATATAAGGCTATCATAAATATGGAGACATCGACCATATCATTGAAAATTTCTGATGGACAAAGGGTAGTTTGTCTTTGTGAGGCAGATAAGAATAGAAATATAGCCAACCTTTTTGCATTGTCTAGTGAAAAACCCATGCCTGCATTAGAAGAAATCCCCATAGTGAATCAATATACTGATGTGTTTGGTGAAGTTAGGGGAGTTCCAAACCATATACCAGTTGAGTTTTCAATCAGAATAATTCCAGGAGCTAGCCCAGTGGTTAAAAGACCAACCAGAATGGGGCCTAAGGAGTTGATAGAATTGAAAAAGCAATTGGTTGAATTAGAAGAAAGAGGCTTTATTAGACCCAGTAGCTCATCATGGGGAGCACCAGTAGTCTTTGTTAAGAAACAAGATGGATCCCTTAGGTTATGTATTGACTACAGGTTATTAAATAAACTCACAATTAAAAATAAATATCCTTTACCAAGAATTGATGATCTCTTTGATCAATTGAGTGGTGCAAAAATATTTTCTAGGCTTGATTTAGCTTCAGGCTTTCATCAGATGAAAGTAGAAGAGGAAAGCATTAAGTATACAGCCTTTAACACAAGATATGGAGTTTATGAATTTTTAGTAATGCCATTTGGCTTGACAAATGCTCCTTCCTATTTTGTTGATTTGATGAATAGGATTTTTAGAGAATATTGATGACATACTAATTTATTCTAAGTCAATTAGAGAGCATGAAAATCATTTGCATAGGGTATTTGAGAAATTGAGGCAGGAAGACTTGAAAGCAAAGTTTTCAAAATGCACTTTTTGGCAAAATGAAGTGAATTTTCTAGGCTATATTATATCAGAAAAAGGAATATCTGTGGATCCCAATAAGGTCATTGCAGTGCAAGCTTGGAAAAGGCCTACCAATGTCACTGAGGTCAGATCATTCATGGGAATGGCTGGTTACTATAGAAGGTTTATAAAAGATTTTGCAAAAATTTCAATCCCATTAACCATATTGACTTGGAAAAATCAAGTGTTTACTTGGACTGAAGAGTGTGAGAAAGCCTTTGGGAAATTAAAGGAAGCACTAGTGCAAGCTCCAATCCTCAAAGTACCTGAAGGGAATGAAAACTTGGTGGTGTATACTGATGCAAGTGGACAAGGGCTTGGGGCAGTATTGATGCAACAACATCAAGTGATATCTTATGCTTCTAGGCAATTGAAACCAAGTGAGGTAAGATATGCTACTCATGACCTTGAATTAGCTGCTATAGTGTATGCTCTTAAGCTATGGAGACACTACTTGTTAGGGGCAAGGTTTGAAGTTTACACAGACCATAAGTCACTTAAATATTTATTTTCACAAAGAGAATTGAATATGAGGCAGCAAAGGTGGATTGAACTCCTAGCCTCATATGACTTTGAAATATTATATACCCCTGGTAAGGCTAATAAAGTAGTAGATTCCCTAAGTAGACAACATGCTAAAGTGGCTAGATTAATGATAGAAGAGTTTAACACTTTATCATTGTTAACTGATTTAGAGATAGAAAGTGATAATGTAGAAAACATGAGCCTATGCAGTGAGCATATAGAAATGAGAAAGTTAAGCTTTATCACTCTGGAGTCAGAATTGAAAAACAAAGTTGTAAAGTTACAAGACCAAGATCCATTTTTATTTGAAAAGAAAACTCAGATATTAAATGGTGAAGCAGTGGAAGGTTTTTAGTTGAATGATCAAGGCCATTTGAAGAAAGGAAAAAGAATATGTGTTCCAGCAATTGATGAGTTGAAGCAAGAAATCTTGGATGCTTACCACAAAAGCAAATACACTATACACCCAGGAAGCACAAGGATGTATCACAACCTCAAAAGGGATTATTGGTGGAGTGGTATGAAGAGTGCAGTGGCAACCTATGTATCTAAATGTATGGTTTGCCAACAAGTGAAGGCTGAGTATCAAAAACCCTCAGGGATGATTCAACCTTTGCAAATACCACAGTGGAAATGGGAGGATATATCAATGGATTTCATTGATGGTTTGCCTAGAACTAGGAGGGGAAATGATAGCATTTGGGTAGTGGTTGATAGGTTAACCAAGTCAGCCCACTTTATACCAGTAAAGTCAGAGGGAAATGCATGTACACTAGCCCAGTCGTTTATCAAGGAAGTGGTTAGACTACATGGTATACCAAAGACCATAGTAAGTGATAGAGATACCATCTTCACTTCAAAATTTTGGCAGAGTTTTCACAAGGCAATGGGGACTGATTTATGCTTAAGCACCGCATACCATCCTCAATCTGATGGTCAAACAGAAATTGTGAACAAATTGCTTGAAGACATGTTGAGAGATTGTGTATTGGATTGGGGAGGAAGTTGGGAGGATCATATCTTTTTAGTTGAATTTACATACAACAATAGCCATCATAGTAGCATAGGCATGGCACCCTTTGAAGCTCTCTATGGGAGACCATGTTTATCACCCTCAAGTTGGCTTGAATCTGGGGAAAAAGTGGTCTTAGGGCCAGAGAGTGTGAAGGAAACTTCAGAGAAAATAGCTTTGATCAGAAGAAGAATTGCTTCTGCCCAGGATAGGCAAAAGAAATATGCAGATCAAAGAAGGAAGGCAATACAATATGGTGTTGGGGATTATGTATTTATCAAAATATCACCCATGAAGAAGGTTCTAAGGTTTGGGAAACAAGGAAAGTTGATTCCTAGGTACATAGGGCCATATAAAATTCTAGAGAGAATAGGAAATATAGCCTATAAGCTGGAGTTGCCAGAAGAAATGAGAGCAATGCATGATGTTTTTCATGTGTCTCAACTAAGAAGGTGGGTTCATGATAAGGAGGCAATCCTAAATCCCCTAAGGATGTGCAGAGTGACCCCAGGATGATCTATGAAAAGGAGCCAGTGGGCATAGTTGCTAGAGAGATCAAGAAATTGAGAAACAAAGAAATTAAATTAGTAAAAGTGCAATGGAGTCTTGACCCAAATGATTGCACATGGGAAGTGGAGGATAAAATCAGAAATGATTATCCACAACTGTTTGATTGAATGAAAGGTATAATTTATATATAGTGATGAATGTTTTGATTGAATATGCATTGTGATTCTTGTTTTAATATGCATAGAGTTTAATCAAGTGATTGGCTTGAGAATGGTTTGAGATCAGAAAAGTTGATTTTCTGGATTGATGATACTTAAGTTAAGTATGAGAGAATTGTGGGACACAATTCCTAAAAGGAGGGGTATATGTGATAACCCTGATTTTTGTGAGCAATTTCATGATTTAAATTAGTTTATGTTTGTTTAAAAATTGCATTGAGAAAGATAGGAATGGAAACTGATTGCAAATGTATGGTTTAAACATGTGCATGTGCACAAGATGGTGCACACACATGCACACATTTTTCTGTATAATGAAATAGGCAGAAATCAATATATAAATTAGAATAAATAATTTAGAAATACATATGTATGAAGATATGATTATGTCTTTAATAAGTTTGGCACAAAGAAAATAAATGTTAGGCAGGAATAGAAAATAAGGACTTAGGAAAAATAGGCATACATATATTATATATGTGCACAAGCAAACACTTGCTGGAAGAAAACAAAAATTGCATGGAAATGGCATGAACCCTTAAGCAAGCACTTTATCCATTTCCAGCAATCCTTTTACTTTGGAAAATAAGAAGTCATGCATATAACATGACCGGGGTGAGATTAAAGAGATAAGGCTTATTTCTGAAAATAAAAACAAGGACCACATACCCTTTTCTCTCTCGAATCAAAATGAGAGGCAGATCATGTTTTATAGGGTAAAAATGACATTGGGTAATTTCACTAAACCCTAGTAGCAGCCAGGGTTTTGTATAAGGAGGCTTAGTGCAGTGAGACCTTTCACAATTGCTCTTCATCATTTAAAGAAAAATAAAACATAAGCCAGAGAAAAATAAGGAGCACCGGCCATTAGAATTAGAAGAAGGCAGAAGACCAAAAGGGTTCAAAAAGCTTAGGAAAAAAGAGGGATTAATGTGAGTAACCTCACTGGAAACTTTGGCAATAAGTCCTGAATAATGAGGCAGCCTAATTAAATTTATATTCACTTTTGCAAGCTATGTTCATTTTTATAATTTGATAACTTTGGCTTGTCAATGATCTGCTCAAGTGTAAAACCCTTTATAGTGACTTATCCAGTATAAAAGAGTCATGGATTTCATGTTTAAATATGGTTATCTGTGTTGTGGTTTAACTTTGAGATGAAGTAGATTTTTTATGGGTTTTCTTTATACATTTATTTACTTAAAAACCGAGGATTAATGTTGTAGATATATGGTCTAAAAATGAAAGAAAATGTGGGGTTGCAATATTGTGTTGTTGCTTATGTCTCATATCAACTAAAATAAAGATAAATGTAGAGGTGTGATGTTATACATGTGCTGAGCTTCTATGTTTTATGAACTCTCCAAATCAAAGCATATACTTGTGGTTTAGCCAATCTTAAAGATTAACAAAGGTCTGATTGAACCAGAGGTAAAAGGAGACAACCAGAAAACTATCTATGACCATATGTTTGTAACTTGATCCATTGAAACCCATAGACAAAATAATATGCTTAGAAATCACATCTGTTTGCATGATTAAATGCTTGCTTATGAGAACATGACTTACCAATCTTTGGATGAATACATGTTGGCTGAATGTTTATTTCTCTGATTGAAATATGATATGCAGAAGGGATTAGCATAGGAATGAGAAAGGAAAAGTAACACTTAGTAATTTAACTAAGGACTTTTGGATCTTAGGGCTACAAAATATGGCTTGGCAAGGTGAACATTGCAAGCTCACACATGGTATGCTTATACCCAGGGGCCTGAGTGTGTTGGGTTAATAGTGATATGTCCCAGGCAGTGTGTGGTTTAACAAGAGAAAGTAGCTAAAGACCATAATATACTTGATGGTGAACAATAGAAATAGGTTCATGAGAGGGCTTGGGTAAAATCCCTTATGGCTAGTAATCTGGTAGAAAAGGCTTGATGATTGAATTGATGAATGTGTTGATTGGTTTATGATGTTTTATGGATGGATCCTATGATTGTTATCACTGAACTAAACCATTGAATCATGTATAATTTGTTGTGCACTAATGTATATGCACATGTATCACAGGAACATGCACAAGAGTGGTATTGAGTTCCTTTATCCATTTGAAGTTATTTGAATATGAATAAGTGTCATATAAAATCATGTTTTCAGTTAGATTACTCATACCAGACTTTAGTCTCACCCTTGTGTGTTTTATGCACCATTGGGTGTCTCATGTTTATATGGGGCAGTTCATGGTGATTTTGCAGGAAAGTAGGAATTTCTTTGATCAGGCTTCGGATGTTTAGCTGCTTAAGGAATTGGATGCTATATTTAAAGATTTGTTGAAGTTAAAATAGATGTTTATGCTGAATTATGTTAATCTATTTTGTTTAAATTTGCTTAGAAAACTATTGTATTGTTAGAACTACTGTTTTGCAAGTGTTGAACCTATATGTGTATCAGCTGAAACTTATGTGCTTTGTTTTGCAAATGTATTGCTAAGAAATGGAATTTTTAAGCTTTAAGAACAGTTAGTTTATAATGGTAGAAAATCTGAGATTGAAAGGATTTATGGATTGAATGTACAATCAAGTATTTGACATAGGAAAATCCATGTTTAAGTTGATATAAAATCTGGCAGAATAAAGGTTTTGAGTTGCTTTGAAAAGAAAACAAAATGACATGTATTTTGCTTAAGAATAAGTGCAAGTTGAATATGGCTAACATGACCATTTTATTGAGCCTGGGTTAAGCCAGCACTAAAGAGTTTTAAGCTCAATTTTCAGTAAAGTTTTACAACCCAAATATAGGGTAGACTCAGTCATTTTGCTAACAAGAAGAGGTAAAATTAGGCACTTAAATCTTCCACTGACACACACATGTACAGGAACATGCACACACATGCACATGCAAGAGCACAGTTCATACAGTAACAAAATTATGGAAATACATGCAAAATGCTAAGTCTTGAGACATGAAACCAATAGTTATGCAATAATCTAAGTATGCTTGGAAAACCTGGTTTTTAGAAACACTGTTGCTATGGAGGAATTATTTCTTTTAATGATTCCCAAACAGATTTCTACTTCCAAACTTTTGTACTCAGATTCAAGTAGAAAGTAACTTATATATCTTCACATATGTAAGTTTAAGATGATTTGAGCAAACCAATATTTTTATATTGGCATAAAGATCCTGGATAGAAGAAAATTAGAGTGTAATATTTTCTTGATTAAATGACCACTGTATATATATATATGTATGTAAAAAAACTTTAGGAACGGAATGTGGGTCATTTCAAATGGATTTACACGGAGACTAGGGGGCAGCTCCCCTATCGAAAACCACCCAGGAGAGATCCCATAGAACAGGAACGTAGGAGTGGGAAGTACTGCCTATACCATGAGCTGGAAGGGCATACAACCGACGAATGTCGCCATCTGAAAGATGAGGTGGAGGAGCATGCCATAAGTGGTAGATTGCCACAATACACCAGAGATCGGACAGCGGCCGTAGGACCTGAGCAGCCACTGCCTCCACCTAACAGGAGTAATCCTAGATCAGGATCATGACTCGTCATCAATTGATTATGATGGCAGGGGCCAAGTTCAGGATTTGGACTTTGGTCGATTAGATTCCTTAGATTTGATTTCAAAATAAAACGGCTATTCCACTTACACATGTACGGGAACCGGAGCGATCCCCAGGCATGCTCTGAGATGGTAATAGACCGCTCTGCCCGAAGAGGCAACATTTAGATTTTTCCTTTGTTTATGATTGAACACTGGAACTTGAATTTAATAAACGAACTTGAATTTCTCGAAATAAAACCTTTGACCGGAGAGTTAAAGGGTGAATATTGAAAACCAGCTTGAAAATGATCGCTTTATGACCCTACCCGGAGAGGCGGGGTCCGGAGTGCAAGAAGTGAGTTGCTTCGCCGGAGAGCGACAGGATCAACTTACTTAACGTCGTTCCCCATTCACCGGAGAGTGATTGGATGAGGGTTCGATAAGAGCCCGGAGTGGCTGTGATCGGCCTAGGATTTAGGCCATGACATTGCTTAATGTTCAGAAACACTGAACCGGAGTGTAGGGGGTGTTGCCGCTTCGTGGGAGAGCGACAGGATCGGCTCACTCGACGTTGTTTCCCCTTCACTGGAGAGTGACAGGATGTGATCCAGCAAGAGCTCGGAGAGGCTATGATCGGTCCAGAAAGACCAAGACATTGCTATATGCCCTCGCTGGGGCCAGAGTGCAAGGGATAGAAAGCAACGCCGGAGGGCAACAAGATCTTTCTATTCGATCGCTAGGTTTGGAATGGACATAGCAAGGGTCCGGAGTGACCATCGATAGTCCGGAGAGGCTGTAGAACTTGATTAATGACTTCCGCAAGTGGAAATGGATGCTGATTCGGCTTCGAACAGCCACAAACTTGATTGATAATACTATAGTTGTGAATAAAACATAAGCTCATAGCATTCGATTTGAAGTTATTCAAAACACACCTTTTACCAAAAGGCATGTTTTGGGGGCAAAGTGTTATCCCATCTTTTGGCAAGGCCGAGATATCAAGAAATTAACTAAGAATCAATGATTACTTGTTCCGAATATTAATTATGCGTCGCAGGTTCACTAGGATGTCGATGAATTTTGCCCGAGTCCGGATCGAGATACAATTGCCAAGACATGACAAGCAAAGCCGTAAAGGCCAGCGTTTCAGATTTCAAGTCAATCGGAGTTCGTACGGTCGAGATATGATCGATACAAGTTGAGGAAGGCGCGCTGTTCGTATCCATCAGAAAGCCATGATATTGATCAAGTTCGTATCGATCGGAGTGACTTCGCCTCGCATCCATCGAGTTCGTATCGATCAGATTGAAACCCTATTCGTATCCATCGTTTACCCGTATGTTCGAATCGATCCAGGAAGTCCTGTTCATAACCATATGTTCGAATCGATCCAAAGAGTCGTCACATCGGTTCTGTTCGCAATGGTCCTGTTCACACTACTCTAAGAACTACACTGTTCGTGTCGATCTGTTCGCATCGATCAAACACTCGTTGTTCATATCGATCCACAACCACTAGTTCGTATCGATCAGTAATAGTTGATAGATACGAACAGAACCAAGATCGATCGATACAAATAGTGCGTCATTCCCCTATAAGTGACCGATGCGAATAGTGCCATGATAATCGATGCGAACAAGATGAATTCCCTCGATACGAACAAGAAGACTGAATCGATCATGACGAGCAAGGCAATGCCTTCGATACGAATAAGGCGAAAGCTTCGGGACGACTCGATCACTTCGGCACAAAAAGTGGATCGATCCGAGAATCTCGGTCCACGTCATCTCGCCTGCACATGCTCGAGATCGAGTCGAACAGATCGATACGAAATGTATCGATACGAACAGGAGCGACGCGAAGAGGATCGAGTCGAACGAAACAGCCTAAAGAAAACTCCAACTCGTATCGATCATATCTCCTAATTCACAAGTCCAAATGCTATGAAATTTTCACAGGAGCATACGTACAAGCTAAAGAATGTTCACACCAAGTTTCGACTCGATTGGACAAAATCTTGATCGATACAAATTACGTTCGTATCGATCACGGATCGAGTCGAAACTTCATAGGATCGATCGCGTGGACCCACTCACGTGCCAGAAGAGGTCTCCCGAAGTTTGGGCCAGATATTTGCATAGAGCGCCTATAAATAGCACCCTAGAGCCTACAGAAAAGGGACTTTTGGCTGAAGCAACGTCCAGACTCTGCCGAAATCACGATTTCACTCAAACTCCATCATTGTACTTGAAAATTACTGCTGTAATTCACTGTAACCAGCAAGAACATCAATAAAAGATTATCTTTTGAAGTGGATGTAGGCCGAAGATAGCCAAACCACTATAAATCTCATGTTTCTGTTCATTATTTTCCAATTGTTGTTCCTTATCTTGCCTGGATCTGAGATTTGTGTTAGAGTATTGTTGATTTGTATTCATATATATTGGTGCTTTCACGATATTCGGGGTTTGTGACCAATTTTGGCGCAAACAGTATTTGACCAAACCATCAAATGACATGAAATCAGACGGATGAAAATGAGAAGCTTTGAAAAAAATTAACTGCATCTTTTAACGTACATATATTGTATACAAAGAAGATAAGAAAGCGTTTGATTCTAGCAAAACAAATATCTAAATAACCAACATCGCTTAAAGAAAAAAGGAGTTCAAGTTACAGCCAGAACAAAAAAAAAACTACCCGAAACTGAATTCAAAGTACATGAACGTTGCTAAACAAACAAACAAACAATAGACTACAATTCATGTAAATTAAAAAAAACTATAGTCATAATGCATGAAGTAGTTCATCAATCCCATAGTATGATAGTCCATTTATATTTTCTTTTTCCTTCGTTTGTCCATTGCCTTTGTACGTGTTGGTTCCACTTAAGTTGCAAGATCTTCATCTGCCTGAAAACAACCATTAGCAATTATATGAAGCATTATATAATGTAAGCTGGTGAGTGTTTAACGTATGACAGCATAGATTGAATCGGAACTGTATTAAAAACAGTTAGTTGAAAATCAATTTAATATTGGAAGTTCAGTGGTAGGTAATGTTTGAACCTAGAATTTTGGTGTTTTGATTGTAACAACTATATAAGTAAATATTATATGAACTAACCAAACTTGCAGGAGAAGATATTGTTTTTACTCGAGAAATAGTCTAACAATTTGCAGACCAGATTCCGGATTGAAGCTTCAGCAACGTATTAAGTTTAAGGTCTTAGTTTAGTAGTAAATATATGTTAAAATCTCTCTGAAGTGGTATATGCATGCACACACAATATAAAGTTTATCAAAACATTTAAATAAGCTAAAAAAACACTAAATAGCCCACTAGATGGCATAACTCAACCGGCTGAATACTGTGCATGTGCACAAATTAACTTGAATATTCAGACGGCTGATCATGATTTTTCAACCAGCTAAATTGTGTCCCTCTTAAACTATTTACTTCCTGTTTCAATTTTAAATTAATTCGACTGGCTGAGTTGTTCCATTCAGTTGGTTGAACCTTCATAACGGCTATATTTTCAAAAGACACTTCAATTCAATGAACAGAAACAACTCTTAAATTCAAGAGTTGCTTCCATATCTCTTCATGGTTATCTTTCACGAATGAATACAACTTTTTAACCTCTATAAACAGCCATGAATTCCATTGTTTTAATCACAAATTCTCTCTCTTGTTTCTAATATATCTTGCTATTTAAACTCTAAGCACTCAATACTTCATTCCGATCACTTGTTCATTCAATAATACTTCATTAGTGATTTAATAAACTTCCTATCTTTATGAATTGCACGATATACCACAAAGAAGAAGATTATAGGAAGGGTGAACTCTAAAGACTTATCCATGCTATTAAAGAGGCCATTCAGTCAAGATAATTCTCTGTATTATTGAAGTCCTGTTCGGTTGCTCAGGCAGTTGAAGTCCTATTATGTTGCTTAGGCGGTTGAAGTCCTGTTCGGTTGCTCAGGCGGTGTAATACCCGTTCCTTTGAGTTAAGTGTGGGTTGATAGTTAAATTCTTAAAGGAGTCTGGGATTGGACGTAAAACGGGAAGTTCGAACCAGTAGAAAATCTCTGGTGTCATTTACTTTATTACTTTACTTTTACATTTACACTTTGCATAAGTAGATAGTTTACTTAATATTGCATATTACACGATCCTTAGTCACTTTCATTTGGTATCAGAGCAATGTCATCAAAAAACCATAACACAGTTATATGATATTCAGTTAATATGGAAAATAACACTAGCACAAGTTTTATTGAAGGTCAATCTACTGCATGACCACCACTATTTAATGGTTTGAATTACAATTATTGGTCAATTCGCATGAGAATTTATATGCAGGCAAACAGATATGACACTTGGAATATAACTCAAGATGAATATATTATACCAACCACACCATATGCACAATGGTCAAACACACAAAAATTAGATGCTACCTTTAATGCAAAAGCCATGAATATGCTATTTTCTGCTTTAAATAAAAACGGAAGTGACTAAGGATTGTGTAATATGGAATATTAAGTAAACTATCTACTTATGCATAGTGTAAATGTAAAAGTAAAGTAATAAAGAAAATGACACCATAGATTTTTATACTGGTTCGAACTTCTCATTCTACATCCGGTCCCAGACTCCTTCTAGAATTTAACTATCAACCCTCACTTAACCAAGAGGAACAGGTATTACATCGCCTGAGCAACCGAACAGGACTTCTACCGCCCAAGCAACAAAATAGCACTTCAACCGCCTGAGCAACCGAACAGGCCTTCGATAATACAGAAAATTATCTTGACTGAATGTGCTCTTTTAATAGCACGAATAAGTCTTTTGAGTACACCCTTCCTATAATCTTCTCCTTTGTGGTATATCGTGTAATTCGTGAAGATAGGAAGTTTATTAAATCACTAATGAAGTATTCTTGAATGAACAAGTGATCAGAATAAAGTATTGAATGTTAGAGTTTAAATAGCAAGATAGATTAGAAACAAGAGTGGGAATTAGTGATTAAAACAATGGAATTCATGGCCATTTATAGAGGTTTAAAAGTTGTATTCGGTCATGAAAGAAATCCATGAAGAGATATGGAAGCAACTCTTGAATATAAGAGTTATTTATGTTCATTGAATTGAAGTGTCTTTTGAAAATATAGTCGTTATGAAGATTCAGCCATCTGAATGGAACAACTTAGCCAATTGAATTGATTTAAAATCGAAATAGCAAGAAAATAGTGTAAAAGGGACACAATTCAACCGGCTGAAATAGCATGGTCACCCGTCTGAATATTCAAGTTAATTTGTGCACATGCGCAGTGTTCATCCGGCTGTTTTTAGTGTTTTCTGGATTATTCAAATGTTTTGAAAATTTTTATATTGTGTGTGTGTGCATATACCACTTTGGAGAGATTTTAACATATATTTACTACTAAACTCGGACCTTAAACTTAATACGTTGCTGAAGCTTCAATCTGGAATCTGGTCTGCAAATTGTTAGACTATTTCTCGAGTAAAAACAATATCTTCTCCTGCAAGTTTAGTTAGTTCATATAATATTTTCTTATATAGTTGTTTAAATCAAATAAATCATGTAGTTTTCCTATCGAACATTGAACTTAAAATGCTAAAGTAGCCTCAACTGATGATTACTAGATTATAGTTATGCAAGAAGAGTTAAATCAATTTGAACGAAACTAAGTTTGGGACTTTGTTCCTAGACCTAGTAATTAAATAGTCATCGGTACTACGTGGGTTTACAAAAATAAATCCGATGAGCAAGGGAATATTATTCGAAACAAAGCTAGATTAGTTGTTCAAGGGTACACTCAAGAAGAAGGAATAGACTACGAAGAAACGTTTGCTCCTGTAGCCCGACTAGAAGCAATATGTATTTCATTAGCTTTTGCATGTTTTCATAACTTTAAACTATATCAAATGGATGTAAAAAGCGCTTTTCTAAATGGTTTTATAAAAGAAAATGTGTATGTAGAACAACCGCCTCTATTTACACATGAAAAATTTCCAAACCATGTTTATAAATTAAAGAAAGCTTTATACGATTTAAAACAAGCACCTCGTGCTTGGTATGATCATCTTAAAAGTTATCTTATAAATTCTGGTTTAAAAATTGGAAAAGTAGATCAAACTTTGTTTATAAAATAAGATAAAAAGGATAATTTAATAATACAAGTTTATGTAGATGACATCATTTTTGGTTCCACGAATGAAAAATTATGTCAAGAATTTTCAAATATTATGACAAGAGAATTTGAAACGTCTCATATAGGAGAACTTTCATATTTTCTTGGATTACAAATCAAACAATTAAATAATGGAATTTTTATTAATTAGGAAGAGTATTGTAATAATCTTATAAATTGTTTTGGTATGGAAAATACTTCTACTAAACC
The DNA here is from genome assembly GCA_030737815.1 of Allium fistulosum. Taxonomy (NCBI): domain Eukaryota; kingdom Viridiplantae; phylum Streptophyta; class Magnoliopsida; order Asparagales; family Amaryllidaceae; genus Allium; species Allium fistulosum. Next base: position 907,996,835 of record CM060908.1, read on the forward strand.
AACACCTATGAGTACTGCGGTACATCTCGATCGAGATGAAAATGGCAAAAGTATTGACCAAAAACTATATCGAAGTATGATAGGATCTTTACTTAACTTAACTGCTAGTCATCCTGATATAATGATGAGTTTATGCTTATGTGCACGATTTCAAGTTAATCCCAAAGAATCACATCTGCGAGTGGTGAAACGAATTTTGCGCTACTTAAGCAAAACTAAAGACTACGGTCTCTTTTACCCGAAAGAATGTCCTTTTGAGTTAGTATCATATAGTGATGCTTACTTTGGAGGATGTCCAACGGATCGAAAGAGTATAGGTGGTACATGTCATTTCATTGGACAGTCTTTAGTATCTTAGTTTAGTAAAAAAACAAAATTGTGTTTCACTATCGACGTGTGAAGCAGAATATATTTCTGATGCTTAGGCATGTGCTCAAGTAATATATATGCAACAAACACTTCAAGATTTTGGTATAAATTTATATCAACAATTTATTGTGATAATAAAAGTGCTATAAATTTATCGAAAAATCCAATAAACTACTCAAGAACTAAACATATTGACATCCGACATCATTTTCTTCGTGATAATATAGAAAAAGGTAATATCTCTCTTGATTTTATATCATATGAAAATCAAGTTGCAGACATATTTACTAAACCTTTAAATGAAAATATTTTTCTTAATTTAAAACATGAACTAGGAATTATGTCATTACATGATTTATAATTTAATAATCAAGTATAAGTAAAAAGTTATAAAATAAATAATAATTTAATTTGACAAAAATTAGAGATGATGGCACTCGAACTCTGCACTCATGGGAGGTAGTCACATGTCTTTCCAATGATCTATTGTATTAATTGCATTAAGACCTTTTATTCTTTCTATTTTATATACGGTAATAATCTCTTTATATTTTTTCACCCTACAACCTTATAACTATTTATAACTTATGGAAAATAAAAGGATAGGCTGAAGTTTAGTGATCAATATTAACCAGAAAATTTAAAACTACAAAAATAGAAAATGAACCAATATATATACATGAAGAGAAATTTTTTTTCATATAAAACTAACATTAAGTATATATATACATCCTCTTATAAAATGTCGTCTCAAGAAAATTTCGATCTTTCATCAATTGTTTTTAGCACTTCACCTTTGGATTCGTCAAATAAATCTACTCATGTGTATATTCAAGTGAAGATTACTCCATCTCCTAATCACCATACCTGATATACACCAAACCTCAAACGAGCTAAAAAAAAAGCTTAGAATTTGGATTACCTTCTTCTAAGGAGAAAATCGATGATATTCATCACTACCAGCGTGAAACCTTAAGTATACAACGTGAGATGTATTATGAGCAAAAACACCATAGTAGACGTTTAAATTTTCTTGAACAATTTTCTCTCAAATTCTGTGGAACGACTCCTAAATAAGGAGTGCATAATCCATCTCCTCAACGTCCTCACGTATCTCCAAATTCTAGGGAACAAGGTGCTCAACGTGATGCTTGGCCTTCTATTAATCCATTACGTGATGTCACCAAAGTTGAACCAAGCTCATTCAAAGTTTCCTCTTCAGACGAATCTATGAAGACCCAAATTATTGAGATTAGAATAATTAAAAAAAGAAGAGAAAACTTTCAAAACCAAATATATATATATATATGTAGTCTGAAGATAAATATTGAGAATGACTTAAAAGTAATAATAGTTAAATTGAGTAAGTCTTATATTCACATGTATACATATACATATATGTATCTTGAATATAAACAGTAATAAGAAATAGTATTTCAGAGGGAAGAGGATATATAACCGAGTGTATATATGGACATATGTTACCATATGTTGTATTTATATATATATATATATATATATACCCAGAAAGAATAAACATAAGATAAATAAGGAAAGAACACCAGAGTAATTAAGAATATGAATACATTTACATATAAAGAGAAAACATATGGTTTGAGATATTAACCAGAGGATAATTGATAAAGAGGATATACATATATATTACAGTTTAACATAAAGAAAATAAAAATAATTCTATAAAGAGAAAATTGTTTTCAACAATTAGGTAAGGAGAAAATGATATATTCTTTGATAAATTAAAATGCTTTAAAAACCAGTTTTATATTAGTTATACATGAGTAAAATTTTGAAAGATAAGCCACATGAAAATAATATACAACTGAAACATGCAGATTGCATGTACACAGGGAAAAGCAGTGGATAACTGCTTTTACCAGAAATAGAAACCAGGGGAAAATGGAACATTTAGCCATAACAGCACACACATAATTCTTTGAGTGATGTGAGGATAAAAGGGGGTTTTCCCTTCAGTAAAACCCTAGTGAAAATGATTTAAATCAAGAAAAGAAGCAGAGGTTTTTCTCTGAGGGAAAAACATAAACATATTAAAAAAAAGAACATACACTGTTTGCAAGCTTAGGCAATCTCGGGGAAAAAGAAGGGAAAGGTGAGTGATTAATCAATCTCATGAGGCTAAGGCATTAAGACCCAAGTTAAGGGAAGCCATTTTATTTTATTTTGTGCTTGATCAACTTGTTTTTCTTCCTCTGAATTAATGAATGCTGAGCATGGTTGGTGTATTGATAGATCTTTGGTTGATGCTTTGATATGTTTCATTTGATTGTTTGATAATAGTAATGCCATGATCTCTGAGATGGATCCAGTACCATAAACCATCAGTTTGTATTTATGATTGTAAGATAAATACAATTTTATTATGAAGTAGGGTAAAAATTTGAAAGATAAACCAGGCAGTGTGAACAAAGGAGGTTCATGCTTATGTCTAGTTTGTTTTAAATTAGAAATGAACAATGCAATAAATTATTTATGTGCTGATTTGTTCAGATCTAAGGCTAAAAATGTTTTAGGGGTTTTTCTCTAAAAACCTTACCCTATGTTCACAATAGAATTAAGCATAAGAAATTTTAATGGAACACTACTGGATTTGTTAAGAGATCATGACATTCTGGAATACAGAAGTATACAAGTGATAAAACAAATTTTGAATGAGACAACTGGAAAGAAAAATGAAATGAAAACATGATTTTCATGAATGAATGTAGGGTCAGTTGAAATCCCTGAGTAAGATTAACTCTCTCTCTGATTCATAGAAAAAGAAAGAAAGTAAAAGCAATCCAGGAGTTAATAAATCTTTCTGAAATAAGAAATGAGACTGGTCACTAGATTATAAAACTAATCTAGGAGAAAAGCCTTGATCTATTCATCATAAGGAGTATGATGGGTATGTGCATGACTTGTTTAAGTCCTATAGGCCTTTGTGCAGGGGCTAACAGAATTGAGTCCCTTGCAATGCACACATGGTGTTCAATGGCAAAAGAGACATGACCAAATTAAATTGATAAATCAAGTTTTGAAGTTGAACTATGGAAATTAAAATGAGTTAATTCCATAAGAGTGTGTGTACATGTATACTGTATGGAATGATTGAATGGTTGCTTGTGTGCATGATTGTGGTAGGAGCTTAGATACATACATATATATATATATCCAGTTGCATCATGAATCCAAATTGCTTCAAGCATATTGATACTCTGCACTACAATTTAAAAATGACAAGATATTACAATTTGATTTCACTCATACCAGAATTATATTCTGACCCTATTTGTTGCTTTGTAACATCTGGGGTGTCTCATTTTTATGGAGGCAGCTCTAGATATTGCTGCAGGAAAGGAAGCATAGGAAACTTGTATGCATGGACAATTGAAGACTTACTTGCATTTAGAATGTTTAAGGAGTTTGGCAGATTTGTTGTAATAAATAAACCGAGCCAAAAATATCATTATGGGTTAAGTATTTTCTGGATTGTTATGTGTTTGTTTTTCTGAGAAGAGAACTTGTAGGAATTTTAAGTATTATATATATGCATATGTGGATTTGGGTTTTAAGAATTTGATCTTCACAGTCTCTGGTGAAGTAAGATAAAGAAGATCATGTCATGTAATTTGATATGTGTTCATGTCTCCTTTAGTAAAGTCAGATGAACTTTTAAAATGGTAGAGTTGAAACAATCATAGGGAGAAAGGAATATAGCATTATCAATGAATTTTGTAAAGGTTGAGTTGAACCTAAATTGGCTAACCAGTAAGGCTTAACCATGACTTATAATTGATATAAGCCTATGCTAAGGCTGGAAGGCATAGCCTGTAATCTGGTTAGAGCATTTGATTTTCCCAGTGAAAACTTGTATTGCTTGGTGTAATAAGCTCATACGCATGCTTGGTACTTGTAGACTTCACTGCAATTATACTTAACTAATTCCTATTATCTAGATACTTAATTCAAATCTGATAGTATGGGGCCATGATCATAACCTGTGGTATATGGTAGATGCATATGGTCTTGATTGTAATGAGCAATTCCATCATTCAATAGAATAGTGACTACTATCATTGTTCTCTTTCATGGAAAACATCAGATGTATTCATCATAAGTTCACCTGGAAGTCTTGCATTTTGTCTGATCCTTTTTGTTTACTTTGCCTTAAGCATACTGACTGCACACATGATCTTAGCCTCTGTTTAGCATTATAGTTCGAGTTAGCACTTTGATCTGACTGTATTGTTTTCCTCTGCTTAGCCTCTAAATTAGTATATCATTTCAACATTCACATGATTATTGCAACTTTATAAATCAAAGCATGGATATTTCACCTGATATAAAAGTTGTTCGAAATTAAAATGAGTAACACAAGCCAAACTAATAAGCATGAGTTAGGTTGAACACCTTTTACTTAATATAGAACAATAAGCATCAGATTACAAAATCCCAGGATTAAAGGGTATGGCTTGTAAATTCAGGAGTCAATTACTTTGTGAGGTAGAACAAGAAAATAAGAGAACTAGGATATCTAATTCTAAAGTTAATCAAGCTTGACTTCTAAAAGAAATATGTATATGATAAATAGAAATGGCTATGTGACACCAAATCTCTAATATGAGAAATAAGGTGGGAATGAGTTGCTTTGCTGTTTTAAATCACTCTGATAAGCAAAGAACCATTTATATATCTTCATATATATAAATGATAGAATTTATTTAAATACTGATATATTTATATTAGTAAAAATTCAGGATCTTGGGAAATTAAATTAAGAGAAGTGATCCATTGAGAAGTATATATATATATATTGTAAAAAAAAATCTAACAGAAAATTCACTATAAATAAATGATAAGAGAAGTGGGTCACTTCAGTAATGATAAGAGAAGTGGGTCACTTCAGAATCCAAGACTTATGAAAAATAAAATCTACGTTTTTATAAATTTATGTTCATGAAATTAATATTGTAATTTGGATATAAAATACGTTTGTTGAAATAAAATTATATTCTTTTTAACATGAGAATAAAGCTTGACAAACAAATATATATATATATATAGCATTGTTTATTAACCAAATTAGAATGGACTGAAAATAAGCTATACCTCAAAAATTCAACAGTTTCAACCGGCTTGCTCAAAGTATTCAGTCGACTGAATATTCAAATGTACAAAAATTTAACCTAGAATTCAGCCGACTGAACCCCCTATTTCAGTCGACTGTTTCATACCATTTTTCAAATAATTTCTTGCGGGTTCTAATTTTCCCTATTTCAGCCGACAGCCTTTATCATTTCAACCTGCCGATTCATCTGTTTTCTGTTTTTTAAAATAGACCCGCACGTTTTTCAATGCAACTATCCAATATAACCTACTTCTTTTTATCATCTACCCGTTCATTCTTCATATACCAACCATTCACTTCCTAGAAAAACAAAAAGAAAACCCTAACTTCTTCAAAAATTCAATTTTTTCTTCATTTTCCATAAAACAAAATGCCTCCAAGATCAAAGAGGGCAAGAGAATCAACAACTGGACCTTCTGAAAGTAAAATTCGATCATGGTTATATAATGATACAACAGTAAATTCATTCAATAGCATGAAAAATTCGAAGCTTTTCGAAGGAGCCTTTATGAAATTTCCGTAATTCAATTGCTACGTGATTAGAGAGTTAGCCAAAGCTCATGGTTTCGATTCACTTATTAGGTATGGTCCTAATAATGTTAAAATCTACCCTCTTTTAATTAAGCTCTTCTATGCCAACATGAATCTCGATCATCAAAATCCATAAAATAGAAATGATTGTATATGGACGTTAGTTTGTGGAGTAAAAATTAACTTACCTCTTTAAAGGTCAGGGCACATTCTAAGATGTCCATCCGAGGGGTTGGATATTGATGATATTGAAGTTGATATGTACAATCGTGATGAAGTATCACATCGTTTCTTGTCGGACGATTTAGTGCCTTACGTCCAAAAGCAAGAATTATTTATCGTGCTTTTATTCGATCTCTACAACCCCAGACCAGAAGTTATGAAAAAGTTTACAAAAGAGATTTTCAAGCTTTACTCCTCTCAACGAGTAAATTGGGGTAAATTAATATTAGATGAATTTCTTAAAGTCAATCATAGAAGATGCTACAAACCATTCACTATGGAGCTTACATGATGCAGATTCTACAAAATTTTGGAGTTCCTTTACCCGATACCAAATTTACGACTATAGGCGAGCTTAACTCCAAAACCCTTAGTCTCATGGGTCTTCCTAAATGTCCCGAAAGCCAACAAATCATTAGTTTTCAAGAATGGGTCACAAATCGTAATCAAGGAATTCCGCAACCTCGAGACACGAATATTGCCTCCTCCTCTTCTCAAGTTCCTCAACAAGAAGAAGAGGATGACGAAATTCATGAACTAAATATTGACGTGCCTCCTAAGCAAGCTCCTGTCATGTTATCTCGGAATCAAAGCAAACTCAATCGACGTTTAGCTAATGTTGAGAAGAACGTTTCTAAAGCAAAAAAAGCTAAACTCGATAAAAGGTTTTCTAAATAAAATTTAGGAAAAAATTTCTTGTTCCGGATCCACTTAGACAGGTATTATTGAAAATGAGGCACCATTTTCTTGGACAACCTCGGAAGAAGAAGGAGATGAAGAAGAAGAAGGTAGCGATGAATGAATTGGTATGCTTTTTATTATCTAAACTCTTTGAATATTTGTTGTTTTTTATGATATTTAATTCGTGACAATTTGTTGTATGATTATTATGTTTGGTTAAGACATGTTTTTATCTTAAAACCTTGTAATGTCTATGTGTTTGTGATATTTTCTTCAACCATTAATATCATATTCTATGTGAAGTTTCTATGAGAGATGGCTATTTGTCTGTCATGTCTATGTGTTTATATGTCTCTGTTATTTCTCATATCAATTATTTTTCCTTTTTGTCAATGACAAAGGGGGAGAATAAATTAATAAGGGGAGTATTCAGTCAGGGGGAGAAAATTACTCTATATATTTAAAAACTTACATAGTTGTCATCATCAAAAAGGAGGAGAATGTTAGAACCTAGAATTTGGATGTTTTGATTGTGACAACTATATAAGTAAGTATTATATGAACTAACCAAACTTGCAGGAGAAGATATTGTTTTTACTCAAGAAATAATGCAACAATTTGTAGACCAGATTCCGGATTGAAGCTTCAGCAACGTATTAAGTTTAAGGTCTGAGTTTAGTAGTAAACATATGTTAAAATCTCTTCGAAGTGGTATATGCATGCACCACATAATATAAAGTTTTTCAAAACATTTAAATAAGTTAGAAAACACTAAAAACAACCGGCTGAATGGTAAGTCAGCCGGCTGAATACTGTGCATGTGCACAAATTAATTTGAAAATTCAGACGGTTGACCATGCTATTTCAGCCAGTTGAATTGTGTCCCTTTTACATTACTTTCTTGCTGTTTCGATTTAAAATCAATTCAACTGGCTGAGTTGTTCCATTCAGACGGCTAAATCTTCATAATGACTATATTTTCAAAAGACACTTCAATTCAATGAACAGAAACAACTCTTATATTCAAAAGTTGCTTCCATTTCTCTTCATGGCTATCTTTCACGAACGAATACAAATTTTAAACCTCTATAAATAGCCATGAATTCCATTGTTTTAATCACTAATTCTCACTCTTGTTTCTAATCTATCTTGCTATTTAAACTCTAAGCATTCAATACTTCATTCTGATCACTTGTCCATTCAAGAATACTTCATTGGTGATTTAATAAACTTCCTATCTTCACGAATTACACGATATACCACAAAAGAGAAGATTATAGGAAGGGTATACTCTAAAGACTTATCCGTGCTATTAAAAGAGCACATTTAGTCAGAATAATTCTTTGTATTATTGAAGTCCTGTTCAGTTGCTTAGGCGATTGAAGTCCTATTCAGTTGCTTAGGCAGTTGAAGTCCTGTTCGGTTGCTCAGACGGTGTAATACCTGTTCCTCCGGGTTAAGTGAGGGTTGATAGTTAAATTCTAGAAGGAGTCCGGGACTGGATGTAGAACGGGAAGTTCGAACCAGTATAAAAATCTCTGATGTCATTTACTTTATTACTTTACTTTTACATTTACACTCTACATAAGTAGATAGTTTACTTAATATTTTATATTACACGATCCTTAGTCACTTTCAGGTAGAAGTACACACATAGTAAACTAAGAAAAGTTTTTTGTATTAAAACCTGAAAAATCAATGGAATTTTTTTGAGTGAAGGAAACTATGAAGTAATTACTATGTTCCATTTGAGAATTCTATTCTTAACTACATCAAACCATTTTCGCTTATTTAGATAACATTGTTTCTCCTAACTTGGATAAATATGTGGTAATGGTGATTCTTCTTTCAAATGGACTATCATAAAGTGGTTCCCACCCATCAAAACAATTGCTATTATTCTATATTTATCTTTTGGACCTATTCTTAAAGGAAAATAAGTCATGCTCTCTTCTGGGAATAAATACAAATTGTACAGTTAAATGATGTTGCAAATAAGCAGCCCATGTTCGGAAAACTCAACTAATATTTTTTACATGCATATTTCCCAAAATTTGCTAATGTCGCTTCAACTTGTTGATATCTCTTCACAACACCTAACAAGTTTATATATTATTCCTTGTGCAAGTGTAATTCTTCTATCATGGTTAGTCGTAAAGTTTTCCATGAATCATCCTCTTCGAGACCCAATAGTTGCATGCAACAACGATATCCAATATGTCCATCTGGTGGAACATCTTCCACACTCTCAAAAACATGTTCCTTAAATGATGGACTAAAATACTTAAATGCAAATTCAACTGGTGACAACTCATCATCTGAATTTGTAAGCTTGTACCTTTGTCTCTTTTGTTTGACATTATTAGCGGTAGAAGTTTTCCTTTCTGTGAGTTTATTTTGCATTTCCTCCTTTGTTTGTGCGTACTCAAATGCAGATTTATCACGCTTTATGCTATTGATTATTTTGAAATTTTCTTTTCTTTTAGGCCTTTATTTGAGCTTTTTATTTTTCTTTGGCGGTTCCATATTTCCGCTTTCAGGATAGTTAACCTGAAACAAAAAGTATAAGTGATTCAAGCTATTGACTAAGAAGCAATAAATAGTAAAAAAGTTCAATATCATACATACGTCTTTTATCACTTTTAGCATTTTTAGTTGTTGCTCCTCGGTAGAACGATTAAATTTACATAAAAATGTGGAGATTTCTGGATTAGGATCAAGTGGACTATCAACAATCTCATTGAAAACATCATTAAGTTTTCTCCAAAATTGATGGATAGACGATAATAAGATCAACCTATTCTCTTGTTTTAACTGCACGAGCTCATGTGCATAAGGATGTCTGTATATTCATTTAATTATGCAACCACATTTGGAAATATCTAAACCAAAATTTTTCGATCTTTTCATTTCCTTGACAATTTGATCTATTGCATGGTGTGACACAAATCCTCTTAGATTGTTGAAAAATATTATACAATGGTTATGCAAACTAGTACTTAGTGATCTACAAAGATAAGCTCTGATGACTACATGCTATGTTATTATTAATCTATCAATCATAATCAAATTTTGGACCAAATTACCTTGAGATGAAGCGAAATATCTCTTCAATGATGAATGTTATGATTCTACTCTGTTGGTTGTACGATTTCCAAAATGTCTCACATTGTTTCTCCATGCAGCAATAAATTTTTCTTTAAAAAGCTTAATCCAATTAATCTTGATATATAATATGAGATCTTTGAGGTTAGCATTCTTATTTTTAAAATATGCCATGCTTCATTGAATAACTTCTTAGTAGACTCATCAAGTAATCTATGAAATGGTTAGATGAAATCATTCCACTCTTCCATTATTTTAAAGTACTTTCCCCTTTGCTGTAATATTCTTTGATATACGAAATGTACTACATAATAAACGGGAGGCACCAGGAAATATCATGTTAATGGCATTCATTAAGGATAGTTTTCAATCAGTAATAATAACGAAAGGAGTACAATTGGTTGGACCAAGAATTTCTTTTAAACATTGCAAAGCCCATATGTAGTTATCAACCGTCTCATGACAAAGAAAAGCATGTGCAACTATGAATGTCTTCCATATAGATGTGACTCTTACTATCTCTAATAAAGGTTTATCATGACAGTTGATTTTATAGGTGCAATCCATGATCAAAACATGCAGAAAACATCTAATAAGCATCATGGAATATGAATGTCCAAAAAATAAATCTAATACCTCTTTTGTATTATCATCTCTCCAGTGAAATTCAATATAATCGTTTTCATCTAACATGTACAGCATTTGTTGCATATAAGTCCTTCCTTCCATCTCAATAACTCGATGTTTAGTCTTAAAATTGTTTGCATCGTAGAGGCATTATTTGGTTTATTTTCTTTGAGAATACGGAGCACTTCACTTGCTTTTACACCACATGCACTTAACTTTATTACTTCTATCTCTTCATTTTTTGTAAGTTTACCAACATATAAATATCCTTCAAGATTTGTAGTTTTTTTCTTCAATGGATGATTATGAAGTCCACAAATAACTTCTACTCTCCATTAATCAAACATTGGCAGTTTAACTCCTTTCAATAAAAACGGGCATCCACATTACTTTGTTCTTGTCTTTCTAGCCTTCACTTGTTTGTCAGTACGTGTCTTATCGTTAATCCCAACGTAAAATCCACTTCTCTCACACCAATGTGATATTTGACCTCTACGATCATTTTTTGGATTTTCACATTGTTTAATAGTAACAGCTACTCTATACGACTTTCCAATATTTTTGCACCATTCAGTAAGTTCGTCACGTGAATCAAAAATACGAGTTATAATAAAAAACTAATTGATTTTATATCCTCTGTGTAACGTTAAAATTGAAAAAAAATACATACCTTACTAGTTCAGAATGCAAAAGTGCAATCCCAGTCTAGTACTTGACCTTTTAAGCATAGTAGTTCACTATCCTAAATAACAAAATATCAAATCAAACATAAGAAAACAAAATAAAACTCTATGTAAAACAATCATAAAAATTAAAATTTACCATACTAAAATTGATTTCTCGAGATTATCTACACATTGTTCGACTGCATCATTGTTGTGCATGTTCTCTTGTTCTGTTATACTTGTATCTAACCACTCTCCATCTGTTTCATTACTTATAAATCTTGAATACTCTAATCACTGTTCACTTTCATTTGTACTAAAAAAATTTGATTTTCTCATTTATATTGAAAGAACTACTCTTTTCAGACATATTCATGTTGAACATAGATCAAAAGACTTTAAAAAAATAAAAATAAACGATTAGATTTTTTCTTTCCTTTTCAACTGAATTTTCAGCGACATACACTGTAATTTCACGCATTTATTACACATTGGTTTGAATTCTCAATAAATCAGCAATTGCTTTTGCATGATAATATTGTTCTGAAAAAATAACTAAATTTACAAGCAAAACTCTACATATAGATTCATCTTAGAAGAATTATTTTTTGAAACATTGCACTTACCTCAGTCTTTTACTCTTCTATTTCAAATATGCATTAGGTCATCTTCATGCAGCATGATAATGAGAAGAAGAATCAGATTTGACAATCTTTGTCTTTTTAATATTTTGATTTAACCCTAAGGTGATGTATTTGTAACTTGATTAGGCAATGAAACAAAGAGAACTTCAAGAAGAAGATGCAACTATACATTATGTGGATTAATTAATCAATTTTTAAAAATTAAAGAGACCATAAAAGTAAGAAGTAATCAAAAAAAATTAGGATAACCAATAGAAGACATTGGAGAAACATTATCCCAACCTTCACCCGTCTTCATCCGTTTTAACATTGGGAAGCGGCGGCTAACATCCAACTCTTTCAACAATGCTGATTGTTAGAGCAAAAATTGGTCACTTACACCCAAAGCCAGATGAAAGCACCAAATCACAGTCACAGATCATAGATAGAGTGTATGTAGAGAGTATAAATATGAAGAACAGTCAAAATTAAAAAGAAAGCAGTAATAACAGAGGATTTATAGTGGTTCGGCTAACTCCGTCCTACGTCCACTCCAGAAATTTCCTTTTTATTGATGTCAGAATCAATTATAGTTATAATCCAGAGTTTTTAAAACAATAATGGCACAGCAGCCTTATTGTAGAAGATGAAGGGAAACAGAAATGAAGGTCTCCTTTCTGAAGCCCCGTATGTTGTATTTATAGGTAAAACCTGAGTTACTGGGCTTCCTGAGTGGTCCGGGCCCACCAACACCATAGCCGACCCAAACCTCGAACACCACGATCGCCCCCGAGTTCATAATACACCGACCCGATATCCCTCGGGCATGACTCAAAGCAGATCTATCCAAGAATCGGAGTAAACTAGGCTAGAACCCGAAGCATAATGAAGTCGATCCTATCCGCTCATTCAATGTCGATCCTATCCACCCAACCGACCCACACCATCATGATCGAACCCCTTCCTACCGACCGAAAGCCTTCACAACACTGATCCAGTGTCTCCAAATGCTTGTCGAACCCGGAACGAGATGCCGATCCACACATGCCAATCGACTTATGCCGAACTACGTTAGCCGATCCATATCCGTACTCCAACACCGAGCCACTCCCAACTCTAATACCTCCTAAGCATGCCGATCCACTGCCAAATGTGCCGAACCACCTATGTTCTCTCATCATAGCCAATCCAGCCCAGTCCTTTCCATGCCAATCTGATCCAAGATTCTTACCCGAGTATGAGACTCACCGACCAGGAGTTACGAACGCGCCGACCTGAAGCACTCCTCAAAGCCAATCCACCTTCTGCCGATCCACTCCAACCAGACCGAACCATGCATGATCTCCTATCATCGACCGAGTCATGTACGACCGAGCAACCTTGATCGAATAGCCGACCCACATTGCTGAACTCCAATGACCGACCCATGTTATGCCGAACCCCGGCTTCGTAATCATATTTATCATCTATGATTGATCGTCTATCCATCAAGTTGACTCAAACCCATCGTATTCCAGCCTCGACAAACGAGTAGTCGATTTAGTTAAATCCGTCTGTCCATGGCCTTGCCAAAGGGCGGGTTAACATTTGCCCCCCAAAACATGCATTGCTATTGGAAGGTGTGTTTTGAATAGCCTCAAACCCGATACCCGAAGTCCATATGTTATCCATATCCATACTTTCCGATTCATAATCCAATTCATTTTATCCAAGTGCCATTGCTATATCCTTATCCAAATCTACGACTGCTCCGAGCCGATATCTGATTCCTATCTAGTAACCAAATCCTTATCCAATTCCACATCCATCCGAACCCAACAACCGAGTTCTAATCCATCCATATCCAATAACCAATAACCACATCCGTGACCTCTCCGGGTCGATATCCAAATCTGGGACAGCTCCGGGTCTATGCCCAAACCCTTAGCTGTTCATAGCCAATATCCAAATCCGTAACCTCTACGGGTTCTTGCCAAGTGTAATCCACACTCGACGACCTGTGTTAAGTAATGCTATAGTGTTCCTGGTTCAGTGTCCCTAAACGCTAAGTAATGTCGTTGCTTAAGTCCTAAGCCGAATCCTGGTCGCTCCGGACCCTTGCCGAGCATAGTCCATGCTCGATGACCTGGAATAGTAACCGATAGAGAATACGGGACCTAAGTCCTAGGCCGAATTCTAGTCTCTCCGGACCCTTGCCGACCATAATCCATGCTCGACGACCTTTTAGCCAAAAACCAGACAAAAAGTCAATCAAAATCCAATCCGAAATCCAAATCAAACCAGAAAACCAGAAATCCATATCAAAAATCCTAATAAAAAATCAAGCATCCAAACCAAAATCCAAATCAGAAAACCAAAAATACCGGGAGTTCAAACCAAACTCCAAAACCAAAGCAGAAAAAGCATGTGTCCAAGCCAAAAAGAAAAAACAGATTTCACAAACCAGGGAGTCACGGTCTATCATCGTCTCAGAGCATGCCTAAGGGTTATCTCTGTTCCCGTACATGAGTAAGTGATTTAGCCGTTTGCCCAGAGTTTGTTACTTATTCCAAACCATCACGATTAGTTGATGATCAACCGACCACCGTTCCTGGGCCTCGTGCCATCATCATTCAAGGTAGGTGGTGGTTGCTCCTGTTCCACCGCCGCATTCCAAGTTTTGACATATTGCCGCAACTGACCATTCCTTACTTGCTCCTCGATTATATCCTTTAGATGCCGGCAGCTGTTAGTATCATGCCCGTCCAGTTCATGAAAGAGACAGTGCCTTCTTGATGCCCTTTCGCATTCTGAGGGTTCCCTCCTTGTCGGCCTTCGATAAGGAAGGCGATCCCGAGTATCCAAGAATATCCGCTCCAATGTTGCATTCAATCCTGTGTAAGTGGAGAATTTTGGTTCTCCCTAGCGCTTCCTTTTCCCTTTATCCTTGTCTTTACTCGAGCTTTCATCGGGCGGTCCTCCATCCTTAACCATGTTTACTTCCTTTGACTTCATATCCAAACATGCATCCTCTTGTCGAAGAAACCTCTCGGCTTCATAAAAGAATTCCCTGAGATCCATTGGTGGATCCCATATCAACGATACTTTGAAATCTGAATTATCCCTGACACCTGACACTGCCGCTATCAAAACCATTGATGGATCTGGCCGATCCACCGAAGCAACTACTGCATTAAACCGAGTTAAGAAAGTCCTGAGTGATTCATCCGCCCTCTGTTTCACCGACGTCGGTGTCGTCACATTCTTCGGCCTTTTGATGTGAACTCAAAACTGTTTCAAAAATCTATCTACCAGTTATGTCCATGTTCTAATTGATCCATGTTCCAACTGTCTGAACCACATAGCAGCTATATCGGTCAAGTACAGGGGGAAACATCAGGCCATAACCTCCTCTGATGCTCCCAGCACCTCCATATGTCTTGTGTACCTCATCAAGTGGTCAGTGGGATCCGTCTTACCATTGTATACTTCCATAGCGGGTAGCTTGAAATCGGGTGGATTCCTAGCCATTCTAATGTTACGGGTAAACGGACTTCTGTTTACTCCCTCCAAATACCTATTTGTCAAACCTCCGCGAATAGTTCGCCTGATGATGTCAGCCAATCCAGTGTTACCTGGTAAGGGTTGCCCCCCCCATCCATATTTCCTAACTGTCCTCCAAGTCCACGAGGGAATTCTGGCACATACTCCTCATCACGTACTTCTGTATTCCTGTTGGCGCCGGGTTGCACAGCGTCATCTGGTATCCCTCCATGGATTGGTCCATCATTACCTGGTGGTGTGCCCCCGAGTCTAGGTCCATCCAGATTGATAGTTGCTTGCTGATTGGGGGCTGCCCCCTGCTGAACCACTCCATCTGCTTGCCTGTTGAGTCCTTCTGATCCATCTCCATGGATTTGAGCTCCTACAGCTCCTAATGTTCCAACTTGTCCAAATTGTCTGAAAAGTGTCTGCATCATTTCCTCTTGCCTTTTCATCAACCGCTCTTGCATAGAATCCAACATAATCTACATCTCGTCCCTAGTGATGTAGATTGAGGCTTGATTAGCTCCATAGGAAGCCTCCTGACTTCCTTCTTGCTGACTCCTTTCCGTCCTTTGTCTCCTGGTTGATTGCTTTTCCATAGTCTCCAGAATCCAAGTTCCTAAGCCTTTAAATCCAAAATCCAAGTTTCAGAATCCCTGAGTGCTAGCGCTCTCAATGGAAGCACCAAAATGTTAGAGCCAAAATTGGTCACTAACACCCAAATCTAGATGAAAGCACCAAATCACGATCACAGATCACAGATAGAGTGTATGTAGAGAGTATAAATATGAAGAACAGTCAAAATTAAAAAGAAAGCAGTAATAACAGAGGATTTATAGTGGTTCGGCTGACTCCGTCCTACGTCCACTCCAGAAATTTCCTTTTTATTGATGTCAGAATCAATTACAGTTATAATCCAGTGTTTTTAAAACAATAATGGCAGAGCAGCCTTAGTGTAGAAGATGAAGGGAAACATAAATGAAGGTCCCCTTTCTGAAGCCTCGTCTGCTGTATTTATAGGAAAAACCTGAGTTATTGGGCTTCCTGGGTGGTCCGGGCCCACCAACACCATAGCCGACCCAAACCTCGAACACCACGATTGACCCCGAGTTCATAATACGCCGACCCAATATCCCTCGAGCATGACTCGAAGCAGACCTATCCAAGACTCGGAGTAAACTAGGCTAGAACCCGAAGCATAATGAAGCCGATCCTATCCATTCATTCAATGCCAATCCTATCCACCTGACCGACCCACACCATCATGACCGAACCACCTTCCTACCGACCCAAAGCTTCACAACACCGATCCAGTGTCTCCAAAAGCTTGCCGAACCCAGAACGAGATGCCGATCCACACATGCCGGTCGACTTATGCCGAACTACCTTGACCAAACCATATCCATACTCCAACACCGAGCCACTCCCAACTCTAATACCTCTCAAGCATGCCGATCCACTGCCAAATGTGCCGAACCACCTATGTTCTCTCATCATAGCCAATCCAACCCAGTGCCTTCCATGCCGATCTAATCCAAGATGCTGACCCGAGTATGAGACGCACCGACCCGGATTTACGAATGCACCGACCTGAAGCACTCCTCAGAGCCAACCCACCTTCTGCCGATCCACTCCAACCAGACCGAACCATGCATGATCTCCTCTCCTTGACCGAGCCATGTACAACCGAGCCACCTTGATCGAACGGCCGACCCACATGGCCGAACTCCAATGATCGACCCATGTTATGCCGAACCCCGACTTCATAATCATATTTATCATTCGTGATTGATCGTCTATCCATCATGTTGACTTAAACCCATCGTATTCCAGCCTCGACAAACGAGTAGTCGATTTAGTTAAATCCGCCTGTCCACGGCCTTGCCAAAGGGCATGTTAACACTGATGTATTGATTCAAAATCACGTAAAGAAAAATTACGAAGATTGCGGAAAGATGCTTCAACTATTTCTAGGACTACATTTCTCGAATTCACATGTACATTTTCTTTGCCAGAAAAGCAATGCCAGATTTAGGGTGGAACGACTATTCAATGGACGATGGTCGATTTCTCAGACTTTGGGCAATAAACAAATTGATTTCAAGATCAAAAATGGCGAAGTGGACTTCGAATTAAAATGATTTAGGGTGGACCGACAAATAAATCAGATCGATAGATTTGGCAATTTTGAATTGAAGCGAAGTGATTTTCAAGCCTCGTGAATGATGTATATGATGCTCTATTGTCAGACAATCCGAGAACGATGTAGATGCTGCTTAGTTGTCAGACGACGTCATGGGTGCGAATAGAAGATGCTGTTAGCGGCTAGATCTGGCGATTTTGAGGTCAAACTTGCGAAGTAGATTGGTTTCCAGATTCGCGAATAACATAACCGGAAGCATTTCATCGGGATAGTTCAGATTGTACATGGACGAACTGGAGATGCAGTTTCAATTCAGAAGATGGAAGCATAACGAAGTAAGCAGCGGTTACTGATGGGAGAAGTTTCAACATGGAAGAAGATTATCATAACCGTCAGTGTAAATGAAAGAAGTTTCAAAACCATGAATTGATGGGCTGGGCTTTAGTCTTTGCAACCAATAAGCCTAGTGAATATAATTGGACCTTGCTCTAATAATAAAATTAGGGACAGTTTGGCACAGGTCCCTAATAAGTTTCAAAATACACAAAAACCCCAGTAAAAAAAAGTTTGTAAATTAGGTCCCTAGAATTAAGTTACCGAATAATGGCATAGACTTATTCAATTATTCAATGAATAATTGCAGATGTTTATGCAATTATATCAAAAAATTGCAGACATTTCCACAATTATTCACTGAAAAATTGTGGAAATTTCCGCATTTTTTTCAAAATATGCGGAAAATTCTGCAATTAATAGCAAAAAAATTGCAGTAATTTCCGCAATTTTTTCAAAAATTGGTGGAAAATTCCGCAATTATTCACCAAAAAAATTGCGGAAATTTTTGCAATTATTCACCGAAAAAATTGCATAAATTTATGCAACTTTTGGATATAATTGCGTAAATATTTGCAATTATTCAGTGAATAATTGCATAACTATATGCAATTACTTAGTAACTTAATTCTAGGGACCTAATTTACATACTTTTTTTTACTGGGGTTTTTGTGTATTTTGAAACTTATTAGGGACCTGAGCCTAATATTCACATAAAATTACTTGGGATCTAAAGTTGTTGTAATCTTAGCAACATTGCTGTCAAGATGCACGAGAGGGAACATACAAAAGATAAATATTTTCCCACAAGAAGCAAGAAGATTTGCGGGGATAGCATTTAGCGAATACGTGTATTTATATGTGTTATACTAGTTCTATATTGTATGTATGTATGACTAGATGAAAGTAGCTCAATATTAGTTGAGTAGTGTGTGTTGTAGTGTGATCTATAATGTAATATATTTGGAAAAAGCAATAAAAAAGAATCATTTAAACCCCAGACATTATTATAATATCATTGGATTTTCAAATAAAATGGTTTGGTTATCGTAAGGTAAAAACCTGTCTGTGTTTATGTATGGCATGGTCTTACGAGATACCTTTATTTTTGAAAGGTTTTCTTTAAATATAAAATTCCATATGATTCGATTTTCTCACATCGATTAACCAGATTGACCCACGTGTTATTTTCCTATAATACTCTAGTCATACCTACGTACTTTTCTATATTTAGATATGGATACGATGGAGCTTTTAGGAGATGAGTTGGATGCCTCTAAGATGTATTCACATATTTTATTTCCACTATATTTTCTTGTTTGTATTTATCAGCAATTGTAAGGATAGGCTGTTAACTGTCCAAGTTGAGAGATAAGTTAGTTTACTGATTGATGTATGTATATAAATGTTTTCTTTTGTAAAGATCTGTTATATATTATATATTACTCGTCATGATGCGAGATTTTGTTGTGTCTTTTCTTTTCTTTCACTCCAACAATCTATCTTTCTGGCACTCGGATACTCGACACATAAATACCGGGGATGTATTAGTGTCAACTTTTGAGGGTTGAAAAGGTGGGTCATTACAGTGGTATTAAAGCTGAAGGTTAAGCGAGAACCTTAGCCTTAATGGGGTAAACTCATTCGAGACAGGGTAAGTGACACACTAGAATGAGTTTGAGTGTATATAAATATGACAGCGCGTATTTATTAGTGTAATAAAAATGTTTTATACTGTGTTAATTGATCCGTTGAGTGGTTTATGAATTCTAATCGATATAGATGGTACAACTGTATCAATAAGGGTTTCTAAACACTTGAACAAGGCAAACTGACATGGTATTATTTTTGGAATTGGTAAATGAAATAATTTTACCTAGAATTATATTTTATATACAAAAGAATAGTTTCCAAAAATTTCTATAGTAATTTATGTTGTGTTTGTCTGTTAGGAAATGATAATATTTAATTATTATCATTTATTGTTTGAGTAGTCACGCTCGTCAATTTTTGGGGCATTGACTATTGTTTGCTAAATGATTATTTATGCTCGGCCAGTTTATGAGCATTTATTTATTTGATTTAGATTAAATACGAACACCTTGTGAATTCAGTTTCACGATTTGACTATAAGGTGTTTGTTAATAATATAGGTTTAACAAGTTTATCTTCAACAAGAAGGAATGATTTTATATAAAGTTGATTCAATAAATATGGTTTATAAAATGTGTTTGTAAATAAGGAGGATTTTTGAGAATTTAAAATCCTGATATCTTTGAAAAAGATTTCAAATGATTTTTTGGAAAAGGTAATAATAGTATTACTTGAAAGTATTTATAAACATAAATATTTCAAAGAAAATTTTATGTAAAATACATTTTCTTTGGATAGTTCGGGGAATGGGTCTCGATTTGTTTTGTGATAATCTGAATAATCTTCTAAGTGACGGTTGGATTTTTGCTTAGGCGAACGGTGTAGTGCACTTAGTAAATTATTTCTTTGTCATTGTATGATCGAAATGAGGTTGAATCTGAACAAACCCAAATAAGTTGGTAATAGATAAGTTGTTAAAACTATTTATATGAAAATATATACTGTATTGTTTCAAATAGAATTCGATAAAGAAGAAGTATTTGTATGTTAACTAGTTCGACTGGCTCGAAATGACTAATGGGCAAGAGATGTGTTCAAATTGTAAGCACTTCTTTTAAGTATTACCCTTATTGGTAAGGGGATGTATGATACTATTTGGTAAGACCCAGTTCCTTAGTATCATTTTAGTGTTACTCGATCTATATGTATATTTGCTATTGATTAAAAATATAGTATCATTTCAAAAAGGTTTTGAAGTAAAAACCGGTATTTAGTTCTTAAGTTTCCTTATAGAAAATGGATTTAAATTAAAAAAAATATTTTGATAAAAGATTAAATCAGATAGTTGTACATACTCTTAGGATGAAGTAAGGTATTATACAAGCTTAAAACTTAAGTCATGTTTTTATGAAATGTTTTCATAAATAATTTTTGGAAGTAAAAAGAATTGGAGTAATATAATTATTAAGTTATCCTAAAGGGATAAAACCGTAAGTTGGACTTGGATCATTTTATTGCATGACAGTTCTTGACCCAGAGT
Source organism: Allium fistulosum (assembly GCA_030737815.1). NCBI lineage: Eukaryota > Viridiplantae > Streptophyta > Magnoliopsida > Asparagales > Amaryllidaceae > Allium > Allium fistulosum. The sequence continues at coordinate 908,017,938 of CM060908.1, forward strand.
TTTGGCATAGGATTTGTAGGTGATATACACTAGTCCGAATAAGGCGTTTTTGCTCGATTTCTCGTTGGCGAGTACTTGGGATGGATTATTGGTATATGATGTGAGTGTTTTCTATCATAATTTAAGACTATGTAAGGAAAACATAAGTATCGAATTAAGGAACCGGTTCAGGATTCCTCAATAGAGAAGTTAAGTGACCTATACTAGTTTGGATGAGAGATTTATGTATCTGAGCAAGTGGTCGGGTCGAATTTTGCGTACGGATGATCTATGCACATTGTATGGGCTTAAGTAAGAATGTTAAGTATTAGTATGAATCTTTCATGGTTGTTTGTTTGTGATGAAATTTCGGGATCGAAATTCTTTTAAAGGGGGAAGAATGTAACGATCCGAAATTTTATCACTTTGATTTGAGAATATTTAATTAATATAAATATTCAATAATGGTTTTTAATCATTAAATAACCCTCTTTTAATTAATAACTAATGATAGTGAACTCATCCTGAAATTTTGTTTATAAAAATAAACAGTTTGATGAAAAATTAAAAATGTGACCGAAATTCGTTTTTCGGATTTTTGACTTTTTACCAAACGAAAGTTGTTGGAATGTTGTTTAACACACACCTAAATATTATGCACACATACATTCACTAAATAAGAAGAGGCTAGCACTAAAATATTTTTAGTAAATTAATTAGTGCAGTTAGTGGTTTCTAGAAGTGATTAAACTAGTAATTAGGTAAAGAGAGTGGACTTTTGTGGTATTGATTTGTGCGCTACTATTGTCATCATGATGGAAGTACCATGGTCACATGGAGAGGGTATGGGTCGGGCCAAAAATCTTTGAGGGACTTTTGTGGTATTGATTTTTGCGCTACTATTGTCATCGGGATGGAATTACCATGGTCAAACGGAGAGGGTATGGGTCGGGCCAAAATCTTTGAGGGGTAGGGGAGTGTTTTGGCAAATTTCTAAAGTTTATAAAAGAGGAAGCTTAGTTCTTTTTTCTATTTTGCAAATTCAAAAAACTTTTTAGCTCTTTTTTTCTCCTTCCCTCTTCCTTCTTCCTCTTCATTCAATGGTAACTTTCACAAAACAATTTCAAATCGAGTGATTGAAACAGCTGGGGTTTTCGACCATTGAAAATCGACACTAATACGTCCACTATATTATGTGTCGAGTATTCAAGTGTCGGAAAAAAGACGATCATTAGGGGTGAAAAAAGAAGATAGAAGAAACAAAAACAACCATAGAATCTCACAACGCAATGGAATAATATATATTAATCAACATAATACTTTACAAAGTCGTTTCAAAAATGATACATCAGAGTCATACTAATACAATTTTACCCTTGGACAGTTATAACAGCATGTCCCTACTTAACTGATACAAGATACATATAATACAATGGAAACAAGATAATAACTAGCTATCGATGAAGCCTCCTGCTCCAAGCTCCTCCAAGCTCCTCCAAGGTGCATCCAAGGAAAACCTGAACTACTTGGCTGCCTATAAAAATTTGAGCACCCAAGAGTTTTAGGGAAAGAAAATAAAATCTGGGTTAGACATGGGTCTGGTGTGAGTAAACTCAAACAACTGAATTATTATGTTTAAAACCCTTTTTAAAATCAAAGGTCTATCGTAAGATCACGCCGCACATAAACACGAACGAGTTTTTACCTTATGATAACCAAAATACATTTTTTTAGAAAATCCAGTAATATTATAACAATATCTATGCATTCAAAATAAATATATGAAAATAGCCGAAATTGTTATCATTATTAAATTCCAGGATAATAGGCTTTACAATCAAAACTGTAATGGCACGTATTGGAGATTGGATTCCATACTATGACAAGGCACCATGGTACCACCTACCATGGTATACGTCTAGAAAATGTACCTAGGACCTCACTAGGATCCCCTGCCAACACAAGACCGACATTTCCCTTACTGGATAGTACCGAATATGTCATCACCCCAGTTGCTTTGCAACCCTTTTTATTGAGATCTCATGCACAACCAATTCATAAATATGTAGATGTATTTAGAAAGGTGATGACACACCCTAATGGGAGTGACCCACTTAGCCTTGCTGCTTCTCCCTTGATTTTAGTCATTCCCAGTTGATAAGGCTTGAGGCTACGCTTACCTTTCGAATAGCAATCCCACTTGGAATGCTAACACTAGCTTCCAGGCAATAATGTAGGGCCAGCATTCGTACATACAAGTTATCCAGGATAAGGACAATCTGAAGGTACTACTTCTACTACATCCATTCCGGAATCGCTCTAAGGACTAGTAGCAAGCCGCCCTTGCACTTCAATGCTTCGCCTTCGATTCCATATTCTTCAAGATGTTTTCAGTTCAAAACGCTGGAGTTGGATCGAAGTGGTTGTCAGATAACATATCCAATCCAGGTCTCTTCGAAACAACTTTCGATAGTTCCCGTTAAACTCAACCCCGGTTATTTAGGAAAAAAACAGAAAAAGATAAGAGCGGAGTTCACCTACTAACCGTTTGGGGATGGATTTCCTTATCATTTATCCTAGAAGAACAAAACAAGATTTATACGCACAGTACAAAATTAATGGGGATGAGTGTGCCATATAACTCACGTTTTTCTCCTAGAATATTTCCAAAGTTACGTTTAGGTCTAGATTTGATAGTCGGTTATTTAACTATCAAATAAACAATTATTCAACATTGATTTGATTCCATATAGGATCCACTAAGCCTTTATTAATTAATCTTTAATTAATTAAAATCACTTTATAAACATTCGATCAAAAGATCTTCTCAAAACACTATTTCCAAACCCCTTACATCCCTTTTATACTTGGAACATTTATACTTATCCTAGGGGTATAAGTTTATTATCAAAACATTTGGAAAATTCCTCTGTTTAAATTTCTTTTTGAAAACATTACTTACTATAAACTGATCCACTTAGCCTTTATAAAAAATTCCCTTTTATAAGCTCACTTCACATTTAAATACCTTTATAAATTTCCAAAATCAATTTATAAAACACTTTTATAAGTCTACCGGTCAATTTACAAACCTCTAAATCATTTATAAAATGTTTCCTATTTAAAACTTCTTTGATAAGTCTCCATTAAGAAAAATCCTTTACAAAATATCCTTTGCAACTCATCTTTTTATATCACTTTAAATAAACCTTTTTACGTAGTAAAACCCATTTTTATAAACAAGCCATCATTATAAATACCTTTATAAAATAATAATATAACTTGAAAAATCATTTATAAACCTTAAACCCTAAAATTAATTAAAAAATTGAAGTTAATTCAACACCATACTTTATAATTTCAAAAAGAGCTTAGCAATCCCAATAGTAGTAATTTAAGTTACCATTTAACATCAATTTCACTTCCAAGTCATTTAACCATTTATTTACATAAGTCAACATGTATGTAAATTCAATTCATATCCAACTCAGGGAATAACATGTCAATACAACTCAACTAGCATATACATGTCCAAATAACATAATAGCAAGATGGTGATTTGTCCTACCAAATAGGTGTCCAATAATCAAACAATTAACTTATAGCCGAATGAGGATTTATTCTGCTAATACATATGTCCATACAATCAAACAACCAATGTATAGTAGAACAGGAATTTATTCTACTAACACATATCTACGCAATCAAGCCATTTACATAACTCATTCATAATTGTTTGTCTACTTAATGGTATCGACACTTGAATCCCTTGTGTTCAAAACCATCTTTGAAAAAGAAGCACCTTTAAAACAATTTGGTTCTTGAAACAAAGAATTTAAAACTTAAAACTACCTTTTAAAATGATTAATTACAAGTTAAACTCTTTATTTAATCATAATTAATCGTTATTATATTTGAACTTAATTTAGTTATAACTTAAACCCTTAAATCCTTTATTAATTATTAAATAATAATTTAAAACCTTTATTATTAATTAACTACTAATTAATCTTAATTAATTAATTAAATAATCTTTTAATAAAAACATAAATAATAAATTAAACCTTTAATAAATAACTATTTTAAAATTAAACCTTAATTAATTTATCATTAAAAATAATAACAATTGATTTATTAAATAAATAAATAATTGACCTTATATTTGATTAATACATAATTAAAAATAAATCATGTACTTAAGACATAATTAATTAAAAATTAATCTTACTTTTAAAAGATAATTAATTAGTACTAATCTTTAATTAATTAAAATTAACAAACCTTATTTAGTACTTAATCAATTATTAATTATCAAAACTAATTAATTAATAACTAATTACTTAATCATTATTATTAAGTTTTTAAAACATTTCAAAACAATTTAAAATATAATTCAAAAATTGGACTTTTTATCGAACTACATCCATAGCGACTATCGCTATGGATACCATAACTTCCAAACTTGACTAACATCTAAAATAGTCTTTTAAAACACTTACTATTTAACTTTAACTTACTTTATGAACTTAATATAAAGTTTTGAAAGCAAAATAAAAAGCTAGAAATTTTAGAAATTTTTTTGTTTAAAACAAAGTAAGTAATCAAATTTAAAAACTCAAAGGATTGCTATGTCAAACACTGTTAGCGCCAAAATTGGTCACCAACACCCAAGTCCAGATGAAAGCACCAAATCACAGATAGAATGTATGTAAAGAATATAAACGTGAAGAATAATAAAAATTAAAATGAAAGCGGTAAAGAACAACAAGTTTTATAGTGGTTCGGCTAACTCCGGCCTACGTCCACTCCAGAAGTTTCCTTTTTATTGATGTTAGAATCAATTACAGTTACAAACTGATAGAGTAGCCTTAGCCTTAGAAAATAGAAAGTAAGAGAGCGGAAAGAAGAAGATCCCTTTTCTGAACCCCCGCATGTTGTATTTATAGGCAAATCCTGAGTTGTTGGGCAATGGTATAGGCCCATCAAGGCCTTCCACCGAGCCACGTACCTCCAAGGCTGATCGACCTTCCACCGAGCCACCCACCAATGCCGAGCGACCCCAATCTTGCCGCAATGCCGAGCGGCATAACCTCACCTCAATGCCGAGTGGCATAGCCTCACCACAATGCCGAGCGACATAACCTCACCTCAATGTCGAGCGGCATATCCTCACCATAATCCCGAGCGGCATAACCTCACCTCAATGCCGAGCGGCATATCCTCACCACAATGCCGAGCGGCATAACCTCACCTCAATGCCGAGCGGCACATCCAGGTGAACTTCATCTCTCTAAACCGAATCAATCACATTTCAGCCTCGATAGACGAGAAGTTTACTTAGTTAAATCCGCCTGTCTGTGGCCTTGCCGAGAGGCGGGTTAACATTTGCCCCCCAAAACATGCATTGCTATTGGAAGGTGTGTTTTGAATAGCCTCGAGTCCGATATCCAAAGCATGTATGTTACCCCATTCATACTTTCCGACTCATAATCCAATCCATTTTATCCAAGTGCCATCGCCGTATCCTTATCCGAATGTATGACTACTTTGAGTAAATATCCAATTCTGAATCCAGTAACCAAATACTTAGCCAAATCCATATCCATCTGAACTCGACAACCGAGTTCTAATCCTTCCATATCCAGCAACCAATAACCACGTCCATGACCTCTCCAGGTCGATGTCCAAATACGGGACCGTTCCAGGTCCATGCCCAAATCCTTAGCTGTTCATAGCCAATATCCGAATCTGTAACCTCTCCGGGTTCTTGCCAAGCGCAATCCACAATTGATGACCTATGTTAAGTAATTCCATGGTGTTCCTGGTTCAGTGTCCCTGAATGTCAAATAATGTCATGGCTTAAGTCCTAAGCCGAATCCTGGTCGCTCCGGACCCTTGCCGAGCATAGTCCATACTCGACGACCTGCATAGGAGACAATATGGGGCCTAAGTCCTAGGCCGAATCCTGGTCTCTACGGACCCTTACCGAGCATAGTCCATGTTCGATGACCTTTCAGCCAAAATCCAAACCGAAATCCAAATTCGACCAGAAAACCAGAAATCCATATCAAAAATCCAAACCAAAAACAAACATCCAAACCCGAATCCAAACCAGAAAACGAGCAAAGCAGGGAGTTCAAACCAAACTCCAAAACCAAACCAAAAAAAAGCAAATGTCCAAGTCAAAGGAAAAAATAGATTTCACAAACCAGGGCGTCTCGGTAAGCCATCATCTCAGAGCATGCCTGAGAGTTATCTCTGACCCCGTACATGAGTAAGTGATTTAACCGTTTGCCCGGAGTTTGTTACTTATTCCAAACCATCAAGATTAGTTGATGACCAATCGGCCACCATTCCTGGGCCTCATGCCCTCGTCGTTCAAGGTAGGCGGTGGTTGCTCCTGTTCCACTGCCGCATTCTGAGTTCCAACATATTGTCGCAACTGACCATTCCTTATATGCTCCTTGATTATGTCTTTCAAATGCCGGCAGCTGTTAGTATCATGCCCGTCCAGATCATGAAAAAGATAGTGCCTTCCTGACACCCTTTCTCATTCTGAGGGTTCCCTCCTTGCCGGCCTTCGATACGGAAGGCAATCTCGAATATCCAAGAATATCCGCTCCAATGTTGCATTCAATCCTGTGTAAGTGGAGAACTTTGGTTCTCCTCAGCGCTTCCTTTTCCCTTTATCCTTTCCCCCACCCAAGCTTTCGTCGGGTATTCCTCCATCCTTAATCACGTTTACTTCCTTTGACCTCATGTCCAAACATGCACCATCTTGTCGAAGAAATCTCTCAGCTTCATGAATGAATTCCTCAAGATCCAACGGTGGGTCGCGTATCAATGATACTTTGAAATCCGAATTATCTCTGACTCCTAATACCGCAGCCATCAGAACCATTGATGGATCTGGTCGATCCACCGAAGCAACTGCTGCATTAAATCGAGTTAAGAATGTCCTGAGCGATTCATCCGTCCCTTGTTTGACTGACGTTATCATTATCACTTTCTTTGGCCTTTTTATGTGAACTCGAAACTTACTTAAGAACTTGTCCACCAGTTCCGTCCATGTTCCAATGGATCCATCCTCCAGCTGTCTGAACCACATAGCAGCAATATCAGTCAAGTACAGGGGGAAACATCGGGCCATAGTCTCCTCTGTTGCCCCCAGCACTTCCATATGCCTAGTGTACCTCATCAAGTGGTCGGTGGGATCCGTCTTCCCGTTGTATACTTCCAAAGTGGGTAGTTTGAAATCGGGCGGATTTCTAGCTGTTCTAATGTTCCGGGTAAACAGCTTTTGTTAACTCCCTCTGAATCCCTGTTTTTCAGACCTCCGCGAATAGTCCGCCTGATAATGTCAGCCAATCCAGTGTTTCCAACCAAGGGTTGCCCCTTATCCATGTTTACAGACTACCCCCAAGTCCACGAGGAAATTCTGGCACATATTCCTCATCACGTACTCCTGTATTCCTATCGACGTCAGGCTGCATAGCATCATCCGGTATCCCTCCATGAACTGGTCCAGCATCACCTGGTGGTGTGCCACTGAGTCTAGGTCCATCTAGATTGTTAGTTGTTTGTTGATTGGGAGCTACCCCCTGCTGAATCACTCCATCTGTCCGCTAGTTGAGTTCCCTTGGACCAGTTCCAAGAACTTGAGCACCTGCAGTTCCTGGTTGTCCAAATTTCCTAAGAAGAGCCTGCATCATCTCCTCTTGCCATTTCATCATCTGCTCCTACATAGAATTCATCATCACCTGCATCTCATCCCGAGTTATGTAGATGGATGCATGATCCTCTCTAGCTCCAAAAGAGGCCGCTTGACTTCCTTCCTGATTGCTCCTTTCCGCTGCTTGCTTCCTTATTGGTGGTCTAGCCATTGCTTTCTAGGATCCAAGTTCCTAACTCCAAAATTCCTGAGTGCTTGCGTTCTCAGTGAAAGCACCAAAATGTTAGCGCCAAAATTGGTCACTAACACCCAGGTCCAGATGAAAGCACCAAATCACAGATAGAATGTATGTAGAGAATATAAACGTGAAGAATAATAAAAATTAAAATGAAAGCGGTAAAGAACAACAAGTTTTATAGTGGTTCGGCTAACTCCGGCCTACGTCCACTCCAGAAGTTTCCTTTTTATTGACGATAGAATCAATTATAGTTACAAACTGATAGAGTAGCCTTAGCCTTAGAAAATAGAAATTCAGAGAGCAGAAAGAAGATCCCTTTTCTGAACCCCCGCATGTTGTATTTATAGGAAAATCCTGAGTTGGGCTTTCTGAACAGTGTAGGCCCATCAAGACCTTCCACCGAGCCATGTACCTCCAAGGCTGATCGACCTTCCACCGAGCCACCCACCAATGCCGAGCAACCCCAATCTTGCCGCAATGCCGAGCGGCATAACCTCACCTCAATACCGAGCGGCATAGCCTCACCACAATGCCGAGCGGCATAACCTCACCTCAATGCCAAGCGGCATATCCTCACCACAATGCCGAGCGGCATAACCTCACCTCAATGCCGAGTGGTACATCCAGGTGAACTTCATCCCTCTAAACCGAATCCATCACATTTCAGCCTCGATAGACGAGAAGTTGACTTAGTTAAATCCGCCTATCCGTGGCCTTGCCGAGAGGCGGGTTAACAAACACAAACACCTTTCATTTGCTAACCTTGCTCACTAACTTTTCCATTTACTAACTTTACTTACTAACTTTCCATATCACTTCCAATTACAAGACAAAGATCACAACTTTATAACAAAAATTTTCACTTTAACATTAGATTCACAAATCTACGCTAAACCATAAACTAGCAACATATATACATCCAAATCATATGATAATTTAACCAACAAAACAATATATTCTACAACCAAATAGGCAACATAATAAATATTGGATCTTTTCACAAAAAGTTAGGAGTTTACTCACCAAAATTTCGCAAAACTATTTTGAAAATTTGAAATACATAGAACTTTCAAAGCTTGGAAAACCACAAAAAGCAACTCGAAAATGGGTCATTTTCTCCTCGACTTTTCGCCATGTTCCTCTCGTAATTTTGGAAAGTGGTCAATAGAAAGGTTGTTGAAAATTCTTTTCTCTATCATTAAAAGAAAAGATTTACTCAATTAGGTTTTGTTTTGAGTGAGATATGGTCAAAAGAAGAAGAGGTATTTTTGGACTTGAAAATATGAGTCCGAAAATGGGTCTGAAAGAAATGAGATTTGGACAAAGATAATCTTAAAATTTGAAGAAGTCATACAAATAAACTTTATAGCCACTGAAATTTTACATGGTTTAAAAAAAAGTAAATCTCTATTTGATACAGAAATGAGGAAAATATGATAGGAGAAAGAGGAGGAAAATTTGAAGAAGTGGAAGGCTAATTATAAGCAATAGAAAAGGTAAATTACAAAACTACCTTATACTTCAACCCACCACATTGTTTTACCATCTAAACACCCTCCACCACACATGTCATTTCATCCTCCAACTTTGTCCCTCCCTTATTATGTCAAATAAAACATGTTTAAACATGTTTGTACTCGAGTCGCCAAAGTGTCAAATCATGTCTCTTAAGACATCTTTTAGTATATACATGTATATACTTAAATATATATACCTATGTATATACCAATATATACTTATTAATTTAAATTCTTAACCATTTAAATATTGTTTCAAATATAAATAAGGCTCACAACATTTCAAACAACTTCTATATGATGAAATGTCAAAAATTCGGAAAACGGTTTCCGGTCACATTTTCTAATTTTCATCGAACTAAATATTTTTATAAACAAAATTTGAAAATGATTTCACCATCATTAATTATTATTTAAAAGAGTTTTATTTTCATTATAAAACCTATTATTTGAATATTTAAAATTAATTAAATATTCGCAAATCAAAGTAGTGAAATTCCGGGTCATTACAGTGGTCCTTTTTTGAAACCAAAGTGAATTCAATAAGCAAGAACTTTCCTTTTGTTCACTTTTTCAAATTTTGAAAGTAGCCATGTCAAAAATCATTTAGAGAATAACCCATTTTCTTGCCTAGTTTCATAAAGCCAAATTAAAACCCAAACTCCCTTTTTGTGATCATGGCTGAGCATAATAGAGGTGTTCCCGGGGCCTTATGCTAGCTTGTGGTATCTTGTACAAGTTGTTTTGAAGTGGTTTTTAGTTACAAGGAGTAATGTTGATGTGGAGTAGTTAGGTTGCAATTCTAAGTGAGGATCTTAACTTTAAGCTATATATTATTATTTTTTTGTATATAAAATGTTGAAATGATTTATACGTTGCTTGCTCTTATATTTTGATGCATGGATTTTGAGGGGGTATGACCGAGCACACTTAGGTAGCGGGAGAGGCCTGGGCCAAGCCAAAGTGAAGGGAGGTGGTTGCTTTTGTTGTTGTATAGTAGTTGGAAGATGATGGGAGCTTTGCTTGGGTTTGGTCGATGGATAAAAGTGAGATAACTCACTTTGCATTAGCTTTAAAAAGTGAATGTTTTTATGTGTAAATATTATTGCTTATGTTGTCTAATTTCATATAATAATTATCATTGTTATTTGGTTTGATTTCCGCTTGGAAGCGAATGATATAAACAACCATTATGAAGTGTTTCATAGTGGATAGACCGCATTGAATACACTTCGAAAAAAAGTGATTTTTATGGAGGGATCCAACTGGATTCCTTACAACCATTGAATTTGTTGTTCTTATATTATTTGTTACGTGAAATAAATGTATGCCATATCTTGGTATCTTGGATTTTCTATATGTGAACTTGATGTTTAAAACTTGGAATCTTTTTGGTAAAGAAAAGAAGTAGTGGTATGTGTTAAGCACTATGGTAGTGCTAAGCCTCTTTGTGAAACGCTTTGAAAAGATGTTGGTTTGATGACTTTAAGAATCCCTTGAGTTGTTTTTGTTACCACTTGATTTCAAGTATAGGTTTAAATTCGACATTTGAAATATGACTTTGTCGTCTGATTTCTAAAAGTGTTTTGAAATAGTTTTCGAACTTGATTTTTTGTTTTTCAAACCTTTTTGCAAAAGTATCAAAGTGGTATATAATGTGGTTCAAAACAAAGTATTTAAAAGTATGGTCCATATAGCGATAATCACTATAGATGCACTTTGGAAAAATTAGAATTTTATAAAGCATAAAAGCTTATATACTTTAGATATTTCGTAATTCTTTTCAAATATGTTTTATAAAAATTATATAAGTATTTTAAAGGAGTTTGAAGTTTTAAATATATTTTTGTATTTTTAAACAAGTGATTTTGTTTTAAAAGAAGATAGAACTATTCTGGAATAAATATTTGTGAAAGGCTTTATAGAAAATGTTGTATGGAAAGATAGATCTAAAATGGTGTTTCTAGATAACAGAATGGATTTATAAATGGTATTTTTATAAAAGGAAAACGATATCATTTTGAATAATTGGAATAATAAATCACATTTGTAAATTTATAGTGATATATGGAATGATCGTTTTATGGAAGGTATATGAGATTTAATTAAGAGTTTTATAAAAGAAGTTTTATAAAATGGGAAGTTTATGAGATTTAATTAATAGTTTTATAAAAGAAGTTTTATAAAAAGAAAAGAGATTTATAAAAGAGGTTTATAAATATGAAGGAGATTTATAAAAGGAGATTGTAAATATAAAAGTGATTCATAAAAAGGAGTTTATAAACGGAACGAGATTTGATTTCCATAAATGATCTTTATGACTAATGATGGTATGGAAAGTATTCTTTTCATACTTATTACCAAATTTTAAGGTATATAAACTCATCTCTATCTTGTGAATTTAGAATATATGTCGAGAAAAGGATAGTTCTCTAACTTGTCTGATTTCATTGTTAGTCGAGAGATAGTACTATTTGAAAAGAAAGGTGGTGTTAATTATATTTAGTTTAATTTCCATATGATCTATTTACTTACACTAAAAAGAAAAGTGGTTTTGGTTTGTACTAAACAATGTTTTTAAATGCCAATTGTTTTGACCCAATTTAACATGGTTTGGAAAAATATGAAATCTTCCTTAAGATTTGAGAATATACTTATACCGTTGAGATAAGTATATGAATACAATTTCTAAGTATTAAAAGTGTAGTGTTTTGTGTATATACTTATACTATTAAAATAAGTATATGGGATATTTTTCCAAGCATTGAAAAAGTATAGATGAAAAATAAACGAGTAGTATACTTATGTATATCTTTTGTAAAAGCGTATTTTAATACAAGTGCTTACGAAGTGATTTTAACGAAGGATTAATTAAAAAGGGTTTGTGGTTGCTTATGTGCTCAATCATGCTTGGTTCTTCATATGAAAATAAATCTCCGATTTGATTATTTTATTTGTTTTATAGTTAAATAACCGACTATCAAATTTTGACCAAATATAACTTTGGAAATATCTAGAAGAAACATAGGAATTATAAGGTATAGTTATCTTCGATAATGCTATACTGTACATATAAACTCCATTTGCTCTTCTAGGATAAATGATAAGGATATCTGACCCTAATCGTTTAAGAGGCGATCTCCGCTTTATGTATTGTTTATTTATTTCCAAAAGAACCGAAGTTGAGTTTACCAAAAATCTATCAGTTGTTGGTTCAGAGAGACCGGGATCAAATAAACGTGAGTTATTTGAAAACCACTTTGAACCAGCATAAGCGTTCAAATTGGAGACATCTTGCAGATGATCGAAGCCGGAGTTCTTTGAAGTGCAAGGGCTGCTTGCTATTAATCCTAAGGGTGATTCCAATAAGGATGTTGTAGAAGTAGTGCCTTTGGTTTGTTCATATCCTGAACAACTTATATGGATGAATGATGGCATTGCATTGTTGCATAGATGGTTGTATTAGCATTCCATGAGAGATTTGCTAAGAATAAAAAGATAATCATGGCCTTACAAGCCTTACACCCAGTAATGACTAAAATCAAGGGATGCACCAGAGCTATATGGTTCGCTACCATTAGGAGCATCATTTCTCATATCTAGATTGATATTTATGGATTTTAGTTTCCGTGCACACGGAAAAGGGAGGGGCTTGATGCAATATTTGTAGTCTCGGTACCCGAGGGATAATGTAATCCGGCTGTGTCATGTACAAAGGGCAGACTGGCTCTATTTTTGAGAGGGGTCAAAGAGGGCTGTTGGCACATTATCTAGAGATGTACTATGGTAGGTGGTATCACGGTGCCTTGTCATTGCATGAATCCAATCTTCAATACGTGACTTACGATTTTAGTTGTAGAACCTAGTACTATTGAATATAATTATGGTTAACCATTCCAGATATGTTATATATTTATTTTAAACCCTAGACATTATTATAATATCACTAGATTTTCTAATAAAATGGTTTGGTTATCGTTAGGTAAAAACCCTTCTGTGTTTATGTGCGGTGTGGCCTTACGAGATACCTTTATTTTTGAAAGTTTTTCTTTAAATATAAAAATCCATATGATCTGAGTTTCTCACGCTAGTTTACTAGACTGATCCGAGTGTTATTTTCCATTAATACTCAGGTCAGACCCGAGTACTTTTCCCGATTTAGATATGGATGCATTGGAGCTTTCAGGAGACGAGCTGGATGCCTCCAAGATGTATTGACATATTTTATTTTTGCTGCATTTTCTTATTTGTATTTATCAGCAATTGTTAGGACAGACTGTTATAACTGTCCATGTTGAGAGATATGTTAGTTTACTCTGATTAATGTATGTACATAAAAGTTTTCTTTTGTAGAGATCTGTTATATTTTATATATTACTTGTCACGATCTGAGATTCTGTTATGTCTTTTCTTTTCTTTCACCCTAATAATATGTCTTTCTAGCACTCGGATGCTCGATATGTGAATACCGTGGATGTATTAGTGTTGGCTTTTGAGGGTCGAAAAGACGGGTCGTTACAGAGCTATTCGGCTCTAGGAAATCACTTTGGTGCTTTGTCGATCTCCGATGATGGGACTTCATTTCCAGTTTATGCGAATGTGTTCTTAAGCATGCGAGCATCCATAACAATCCAAACAATGCATCACAATATCAATTTGAACACCTAGTTTTCTAATTATATAATAGTAAAACTTTCATTAGGTAATATTTCATACTACCTCAATTGGTTCAGTTTTACGTCTGAAATCATCAGTTGAGTCTATCTATACAAACATGCAAACGAATTCAGAGAGAGTGATGAGGATTACTCACCTTGATTCCTTGAAGAAGTTTGCTAAAACCCTCAAAATCGACCTAGATTTAATTTTTAGCCCAACCCTTGAATAAGCTCGACCAAAAGAGGAACAGATGGTATTCAAACACTGTAAAATCTAAGATAAAAAGCTTCCTAAAAAGAGTTTAAGGCTTGAGAGTATTACCTGATTCTTATTTTAATTTCTGGAATTTCCTTGAATTTAATTAAGTGGATTTAGCTTCTAGGGTTTGACAAGAGATATGTTTTTCTACTTTTGTTTCGTAATGGTTTTGAACGTACAATGACAATGAGAACCAGGAAGAGGATTTCTTCTTTATGCAAGCTCTTGGGCCTTGGGTTGTTCACTAACCTATAGCCAAGCACAAATTATTTCATTCTTTTGTTCTATATAAATGTGATTATTTTTATTTCTCAAATCCAAACATTGTAACGACCCAGAATTTCTGTCATTTGAAATTCATATATTTAATTGATTTTAAATATTCACAAGTAAATTTTATAAGTTGAATAACTTATATTTTGAATATAGTGATTTAATTGGATAATTAAATTGTTAGTTTAATATTTGAAATTGCAGAAATAATTTGATTTTAAATTTAATGTGAATAAAAATGATTTATTAAGTTGAATTAAATTCTATTTGAATTAGAATGATGTTGGTAAACTTTTTGAAATTGAATTAAACGTTAATTTATTGAAATTGAATATTTTTATATTTAATTAACGTGTAAAAATAGTCATTTTTCACACAGTCTCGGATTTCGACGAAACCAGTTTCATTGGATCCGTAATGTTATATTATTGTAGGAATTCAAATTCGTGTCAATCGGGTTTATGGTTTAGTCGTGGCAAGCTAAAACACGTAGAAATTTGTTTAAGTGAATTTTAAATTTAAATAATTCGATTCGAAAACCTATCTTCCAAATACGATCAAATTTGCTCTCGATATCGGAATAGGGGTAAAACATTATAAACGCCAGGTGAAATGCTTCGTTTAGAGTTCGAAAATTTTTCAGATGAATAGTGTCACGAAATTTTCTATAAAAGGCCTCAACATTTTCTATTTTCACCCAAACCCTAGAAATCTAACCCTAGCCGCCATTAACATTTGAATGGCCAGAAACATCCAACCTTCTTCCCTCTTTATCTCTCGATCCATCCACTTCTACGAAAAATCTTCAACTACAATGTTGTAGAGGATCGCGACATCGTCATATCCAACGTCATTACCGGATATTACATGGTAGATCGACGACAAATTGGCCACAAAGGGCATACGTTTGAGAGGCGATTTCTTGGCCTGGGGATCACCGAGCGTGATGAGGCTCTGGCCGTGGGTGAGGCTCGTGTGGGCACGTTCGCTGGTGGGGTCTAATTGTCGAATAGGCGAGAGATGGGGGAGCGGTGATCGGTTTACATAAACGACGATTGGTTTCATTATTCCGAACGGGACCTGGGAGTCTTCGAATACCTATAGGAAGAAGAAAGGAAACGCGCGGTCCAGATCTGATGTGGATGAAATCAATGGCTGTTATGCAATCTAGGCTTTAAAATAAATAAAATTGTAAATTAATTTATATATAAATTTGTATAAACTTTAAAAATGCGTAACTTCTTCATACAAGGTCCGTTTTTGACGAAACAAGTTGCGTTGGGTCCATATTAATGAGCACTACATTTTAGAGCTAGTTTGGAGTTGATTGGAGCTAGTGAAAATTTTGGGTAAAATTAAACGCCTGTTTAATTTTATTCGGAATAAAACGCTGCAACTGCTATTGGAACCAAAGTGAGTACAACTCACTCTTTTTGTCTCGCTTATATTTTTATATAAGTGAGAAATAAATTTATTTATACTGATTGATGATTGTTTGGATGATATATGATATATTATCTATATATTGATTGGTTTGGATATATTCCTGCCTATTGGAGCAGATGAGACCCTATACGTTCTCGTGTATGAGCGGATGACCTTTTGTACGCGTGTCTTCCTCACAGCGGACATTGTTCATATTTTCTCATATGTATATTTGTTGTAGGTGACAGGTTAGAGGGATCCAACTGGATTCCTCAACAGTGTTGATTTTATTTATAGACATTGTTATATATGTTGTTATCATATGATATATGATGTTTTGGATGCCAGGATTAATAAAATTGATGTGATCACCTTGTTTAGCATTTTTGCAGCATTGGGACTTATTTTGGAGATTTAAAATATTAAATCGATGATTCAATTTGATAAGGATTTCAAAGTGATTTTGAAAATATATGATTTTTTAATTGTTAAGGAAATGGATTTATTTTAGATAAATAAAATTTATAATTTTTATGTTATAAAAATTATGATTTTTGTGAAATGGAATCAAAATATGATTTTTGAAATATGAAGTTGATCATTTTGTAAATTGAGTTAAATTGAGATTTTTGACTTATTATAAATGGTTTATTTATAGATAAGATTTATAAAATTGATATTTTTATAAATCAAAATGATGGAATTATAACGGAGTTTTATAAGTGTTTAAAATGAAGTTATAAATGGATATTATAAGTGAATAAGAATTATGAATTGATAAAATATAAAAAAGAATGAATTTGTAAATAAGAGAATTATAAGTAAATTAACTTATATAATTTTGATTTTGAAATGTAAACGAGATATAAATGAGATTTGTTAATAAAAGAATTTTATAAATGGAAGTTTTTATAAAATAGAAATGTGATTTATAAACATTGTTTTATAAATCCAAAATCAATTGAATTTGGTAAAGGAAATATATTCACGATTTTGGACAGTGGATAATCCTTTAATAAATGTGTAGAAATAATGAATTTGGGTAAATGAATTATACTCACGATTTTGGATAGTGAATAATCCTTTAAACTAAATAAATGTTTTGGAAAGTGATCTTTTAAATGGAGTTAAATGATTTGTAGGTGTTTTAAAATGTGTTAAGTATCGAATACATAGATTTCAACATTCATTGTGGAAATAGACGTTTCGAGAAGTAAGGAAAGCATGGACTATAACACACTTGTTATAGTAAATGATTTTCGGAAGGAGATGTTTTGTATAGTATATGGGATTTATATATCTATCTAATTATCGAATCCCTATACTAGTGAATTTGGGTTGTTGTAACGATGTTTTATGCAACATTCGTTTTGACCCAAATAAATATGTTTAAGAGAATGTTTTCCTTAAAGAATAGAATATATACTTAATCATAATTTAAGTATATGTAATATTTTCTAAGTTTTAAAAATAAAGAGAATCGTGAATCACTTATTATTGAATAAGTATATGGAAATGTTTTCCAAATAGTGAAATATTGAAATGGTTTTGAGATTATATCCTTTTAAAGATAATTTGAAGTGAATATTTGGAAAGTGATTTAATTAATAGAAGATTAATTAAAAGGGCCTAGTGATTACTTATGGTGCTAAATATTTGTTTGTTGCTTTGATGGTTAAATAACCGACTATGAAATTTGGCCAAAATTTTAGTTCCTCGACTTGATGTGGAAACTATTTAGTCGTACACTTAGTACGTAGCCATCTATATAGGCTTGATTATCATTTGTGTTGAGGATGTTGGTTTGTGTAGTGCTGAGTATTACTCCAATCTATCGAGCTTCCTTCTTGGTCGAAGGATAGCGAGTTGAAAATTGGAAACGTGATAAGTCTATGAGACTTAGTTTCTGTATGAGGTTGAGAAACGCTTTTGCGTTGTTGGTGCGAAGAGACCGGGATCAGATTTATCTAAAAACTACTTCGGACCAACATTTGTACGACGATTATGCAGGTTGGTCGATGATATTGATGTTTAGGATTTTTCATAGTGAAGGACTGCTTGTTGATCATTTGGGGTTAAAATCCCAATATACATATAGTAGCAGTAGTCTCTTCGTTATGAAATATCCAGTGCAAGGACTATTCGCTACTAATCCTAGGGATTTCCCGACAGGATGTGATAGGAAAGTACCTTCGGTTTGTCCTCTTCCTGGACAACTTGTATGGATGAATGTCTGATATTTGCATTTTCTGCGATTACGTACATTGAGTTTTACAAACGTACATCTGTTTGGTGGCGGAGAAGGCAACTTCTCTTAGCTTTACACCCTTCCTTGAGACGTACGAGCTCAAGGGTTGTATTTTTGTGAAAGGCAATTAGTAGTCAACGGAAATGGCGAATGTGGCATTCAAAGTGATGTGATATGTGAAAGGTAATCATTACCTCTTTGGCCTCATCAACCGAAAATGACCGAAACGGGGTTAGATGCAGTAGGGCTAAGTGGGTTATTCCCATGTAGGATATGATCATCCCCTTCTAGATATATATCTTTCCGCTATGACGTTCAGAATGTAAATTAATGTGGTTTGTATGCTATGAGGGCCTTAGGAAAAGGTCGGTAACGACCAGGGGATGACATATTCGGTAGTACCTAGTTACAGAGGTAGGCCGGTCTTGTGTTGGTAGAGGGCGGATGTTCTATGCCTTGGGACACCCATCTAGAGGTGTACCCATCGGAAGGTAGTCCCTTCACCTGGTCATTTGTATGGAAATCCAAACTCCACTACGAGCTGTGATTTTGTTTGTATTGGCGTAATGAATAACCTCGAAATGCTATATGGGTAACCATTTCGGCTATGATTGATATTATTTGTATATACTAGACACTAGTATAATATTAGGTTATTTGATATGAAAGGTTTTAGTTATCGTAAGGTAAAAACATGTCCATGTTTATGTGTGGGCGTGTCTTAAGAGATACTTTTGTTTTGAAAGGAAATTTTTAGTAATCTAATAAATTCAGTTGAGTGTGTTTCTCATGCTGGTTTACCAGACTAATCCGGGCGTTCTTTCCTTTCAATGCTTGGGTCAGACCGAGTATATTTACAAGTTCAGATTTGGTGCTTTTGGAGCTTCAGCAGAAGAGCTGGAGATCTTCATTTTCGTATATACGCATCAGTTTTGATTAGTGATGTTCGTACATGATAGGGGGTTCTCGCTTCTTGTTAGGTAGCGAACGGATGACTCTTACTCCTACATGTCCCTGAGATCGAGTATCGAAGGGTTGGTTTTCTAGTTTGGCTTACAGTCGAGAGGCTGGCCGTAAAAGCAAAATGTGAGGTATCCATGTGAGCTACGGTGGAGTTATCCACTATCGATGGTTGCAAAGCCTAGATCGTCACATTTGGTATCGGAGCTTAGATTTTGTATATTCCTAGGCTTTGTTGTGTACTCAGTATAGATAAGGACAGTAGCACCCTAGATTGAGTTTGAGTGTATTATATATATGAGCACATATTTATTAGTGATATAAAAAATGTTTTATATTGTGTTTACTTATCCGTTGAGTTTTTTGTGAATTCTGGTCGGTATGTGGGACGCCATATTATCGATAGGAATTTCTAAACACTTAAACGAGGCAAGTCGAGATAGTATTATTTTTAAATTGGGTAAATGAAATGATTTTACCTCGATTATATTTTATATATCAAGGAAACCATTTTTCAGAAATTATGATAGTGTATATGAATTGATTGTTTGGTTATTGAAAATGTAAATATGTATAAGTTAATAAAAGCTGTTTGAATAATCTAAATAAAAACAACAATTATGGAAGAATAAATTATATAAGCAAATGAATTTTAAAGTATGGAATTATAATTAATATGATATACAATTGTGAAATAATCTTATATATAAGAAATGAAACTACATGAGATATTTATAAATATGAGTTATAAATAAAAATGGATTTAAACTAAGAATTTGAAAATTTAAATCCCGTTGATTTTGATAGTTGTTTTTCAAAATTTAAAGAGGTTATATTATTATAAATCTAAACAAGATAAATAAATTTGGAATAAATCTTATATAAGTAAATTAAAATAGTAAAATTATATAAGTAAGAATTTATAAACGTGATTTATAAAAATAAAGGTGATTTTAAAATAATATAAAGTACTGAATTCACTAATGTTGCTGGGAAATAATAAGGGTGATGACTGCAGCATCATCAGTATCATTTTCGAGTTTCTGTCTGATGGATTTGCTACCAATAGTAAATTGAAAATTTAAGTTTTGTTATGATAAACAAATTTGAATTTAAAATCCAAGTTGAAATTGATAAATATAAGTGAAATGAGTTTTGGACTTATAATATGAAATGAAAAAAAATTTAATTTTAGTAAAGTTAAACGAATTGAATTGGATTTGAACTGGATTAGAAATGTTATTGAAATGAAAATTAAACTTAACTGGTAAAGTGATTATATAATGTGAATTTGGAAGTTTGAATAAATAAGTTGTATAACTTATAAAATGAGAAAATGTAAGTAAGACCAATGTTAAAATGGTTAAATAATTTTGTTAAGCAAAACAAAATCTAAATTTGAATAGTGATATGAAATTTGACTTAAGTAAAAGTTAAATAAAATGATCTTTGAAAATGAAATTTAACTCAAGTAAAGAAAAAGAAATGAGCTAATAAAATGAGTTAAATAAAAAAGAAATTGAATTAAGTTAGGAAGTGAACTTAAGTTGTATAGTGAAAGTAAATTCAAGTAATAATGAAATGAAATATAACTTAAGTGATGAATATAATATGAAATTGAGTTATAAAAGGTAATTCAACTTTAGTTGTTAAAATGAATTATCGGTCGAATGTAAATGAATTGATAGGGAATAATGGATGTAAGTGTTAATTCATTAAAAGCTAATGAAATTAGGAATTGAATAATTGAATGAAAATCAATTAGATATTAAACCAATTGAAATTAAATGTGTTAAACCAAATTGAATGTAAACAAAGTAAATATGAATGCTGAGTGTAAAGTAAAGTAAATTAAATAAATTTGGTTATGTTGGATATACATTGGTTATTAGATGGATGTTAGTTGATTGAATAGAAATTCATTAAAAGTTAATGGAATTGAATTAATTAAATCGAAAGCTATAAGTAATGGAATTCAAATTGGAAGTAAGTGAATCTAAATATAATTGAATTTAATTTGAATTGGAAATGAACTAAAATGAGTAGAAATTAGTGAATGTAAACTAATTGAATATGAATAAATGAATGTTAGTAAAATCCAATGTTAATGAATCAAATGTGATTAAATTGAAAATCAATTCAATGAATATTAATGAGAAATGAATGTATATTGATTTGGTTATGGATTGATTGGATAGATATTGGTTTTTGGATGTTAGTTGGATGATAGTTGTTTGATGGTTGTATTAGTATATGTTGTATATTGATATTACTTTTCATATATGTGTTCTCATTTGTTTGTTGATTGTTTAGTAGGTGCAGATGGCGTATGCTTCGCATTTGGAGCTCGCTTTCGCGCTATATTAGCCATATATGCTCACAAATAATATATAAGGTACATATCTCGGATTACATATCGTACTTTTATATTTTTTCCCTATGGGATGCCTTATCCTCGAAGATGAGATGTATATTTGTGATATATATATATATATTGTGATTTTACTACGATCGAACCACGCAAAGGAGACTATGGCGAATTTTTTTTGAAATTTAAGGCGTTAGAAAATTTTGGGAAAATGGGAAAATTTTTGGTAACTATTAATTTTGATTTTGAGTTAAAGGTTAAATAATATTAGTTGGTTTTGAAAAGATAACTAAGAATGGATTTGGAAAATTAGAGAAGTTTGAACGAATTGTTTTTGAAAGGTTAATGGATTTTGTGACTTCTTCTTACTTGGTAATTTCGAGGATGAAATTCTTTTAAGTAGGGGAGAATGTAACGATCCAGAATTTCTGTCATTTGAAATTCGTATATTTAATTGATTTAAATATTCACAAGTAAATTTTATAAGTTGAATAACTTAAATTGAATATAGTGATTTAATTGGATAATTAAATTGTTAATTTAATATTTGAAATTGCAAAAATAATTTGATTTTGAATTTAATGTGAATAAAAAAGATTTATAAAGTTGAATTAAATTCTATTTGAATTAGAATGATGTTGGTAAACTTTTGAAATCGAATTAAAAGTTAATTTATTGAAATTGAATATTTTGATATTTAATTAACGTGTAAAAATAGTCATTTTTCACACGGTCTCGGATTTCAACAAAACTAGTTTTATTGGATCCATAATGTTATATTATTGTAGGATTTCAAATTTCGTGTCAATCGGGTTTAGGGTTTAGTCGTGGCAAGCTAAAACGCGTAGAAATTTGTTTAAGTGAATTTTAAATTTAAATAATTCGATTCGAAAACCTATCTTCCAAATACAATCGAATTGGCTCTGGATATATATTCCATTATGTTCGGAATAGGGGTAAAACATTATAAACGCCCGGCGGCACGCTTCGTTTGGAGTTCGGAAATTTTTTGGATGAATAGTGTCACGAAATTTTCTATAAAAGGCCTCAACATTTTCTATTTTCACTCAAACCCTATAAATCTAACCCTAGCCGCCATTAACTTTTGAACGGCCAGAAAATTCCAACCTTCTTCCCTCCTTTTCTCCCGATCTATCCACTTCTACGAAAAATCTTTGACTACAATGTTGTAGAGGATCGCGAGATCGTCACATCCAACGGTCATGATCAGATATTACGTGCTAGATCGACGACAAATTGGCCACAAAGGGCAAACGTTCGAGAGGCAATTTCTTGGCTTGGGGATGACTGAGCGTGATGAGGCTCTCTGGCCATGGGTAAGGCTCGCGTGGGCGCATTTGCTGGTGGGGTCTGATCGTCGAATATGCGAGAGATGGTGGAGCGGCGATCGGTTTACATAAACGACGATGGGTTTCTTTATTTCGAACGGGACCTGGGAGTCTTTGAACGCCTGGAGGAAGAAGAAAGGAAATGCGTGGTCCGGATCTGATGTGGACAAAATCGACGGTTGTGATGCAATCTAGGTTTTAAAATAAATAAAATTGTAAATTAATTTATATATAAATTTGTATAAACTTTAAAAATGTGTAACTTCTTCATACGAGGTCCGTTTTTGATGAAACAAGTTGCGTTGGGTCCATATTGACGAGCACTACATTTTAGAGCTAGTTTGGAGTTGATTGGAGCTAGTGAAAATTTTGGGTAAAATTAAACGCATGTTTAAGTTTATTCGGAATAAAATGCTGCAACTGCTATTGGAACCAAAGTGAGTACAACTCACTCTTTCTATCTTGCTTATATTTTTATATAATTGAAAAATAAATTTATTTATGCTAATTGATGATTGTTTGGATGATATATGATATATTATCTATATATTGATTGGTTTGGATATATTCCTGCCTATAGGAGTAAATGAGACCCTATACGTTCCCGTGTATGAGCGAATGACTTTTTGTACGCGCGTCTGCCACCAAGCGGACATTGTACATATTTTCTCATATGTATATTTGTTGTAGGTGACATGCTGGAGGGATCCAACGGGATTTCTCACCAGTGTTGATTTTATTTACACATTGTTATATATGTTGTTATCATATGATATATGATGTTTTAGATGCCAGGATTGTTATGATTGATGTGATCACCTTGTTTAGCATTTTTGCAGCATTGGGCCTTGTTTTGGAGATTTAAAATATTAAGTTGATGGTTTCAATTTAATAAGAATTTCAAAGTGATTTTGAAAATATATGATTTTTGAATTGTTAAGGAAATGGATTTATTTTAGATAAATAAAAGTTATAATTTTTATGTTATAAAAATTATGATTTTTGTGAAATGGAATCAAAATATGATTTTTGAAATATGAAGTTGATCATTTTGTAAATTGAGTTAAATTGAGATTTTTGACTTATTATAAATGGTTTATTTATAGATAAGATTTATAAAATTGATATTTTTATAAATCAAAATGATGGAATTATAAAGGAGCTTTATAAGTGTTTAAAATGAAGTTATAAATGGATATTATAAGTGAATAAGAATTATGAATTGATAAGACATAAAAAGAATGAATTTTTAAATAAGATAATTGTAAGTAAATTAACTTATAATTTGGATTTTGAAATGTAAACGAGATATAAATGAGATTTGTCAATAAAGGGATTTTATAAATGGAAGTTTTTATAAAATAGAAATGTTATTTATAAGCATTGTTTTATAAATCCGAAATCAATTGAATTTGGTAAAGGAAATATATTCACGATTTTGGACAGTGGATAATCTTTTAATAAATGTGTAGAAATAATGAGTTTGGGTAAACGAATTATATTCACAATTTTGGACGGTGAATAATCCTTTAAACTAAATAAATGTTTTGGAAAGTGATCTTTTAAATGGAGTTAAATGATTTGAAGGTGTTTTAAAATGTGTTAAGTATCGAATACATAGATTTCAACATTCATTGTTGAAATAGACGTTTCGAGAAGTAAGGAAAGAATGTACTATAACACATTTGTTATAGTAAATGATTTTCGGAAGAAGATGTTTTGTATAGTATATGGGATTTATATATCTATCTAATTATCGAATCCTTATACTAGTGATTTTGGGTTGTCGTAACGATGTTTTACGCAACATTCGTTTTGACCCAAATAAATATATTTAAGAGAATTTTTCCTTAAAGAATAGGTATATACTTAATCATAATTTAAGTATATGTAATATTTTCTAAGTGTTGAAAATAAAGAGAATCGTGAATCACTTATTATTGAATAAGTATATGGAAATGTTTTCCAAATAGTGAAATATTGAAATGGTTTTGAGATTATATCCTTTTAATGATAATTTGAAGTGAATATTTGGAAAGTGATTTAATTAATAGAAGATTAATTAAAAGGGCCTAGTGATTACTTATGGTGCTAAATATTTGTTTATTGCTTTGATGGTTAAATAACCGACTATCAAATTTGGCCAAAACTTTAGTTCATCGACTTGATGTGGGAACTATTTAGTCTTACACTTAGTACGTAGCCATCTGTGTAGGCTTGATTATCATTTGTGTTGAGGATGTTGATTCGTGTAGTGCGGAGTATTACTCCAATCTATCAAGCTTCCTACTTGGCCGAAGGATATGGAGTTGAAAATTGGAAATGTGATAAGTCTATGAGACAGTGTCTGTATGAGGTTGAGAAATGCTTTTGCGTTGTTGGTGCGAAGAGACCGGGATCAGATTTATCTGAAAAGCACTTCGGACCAACATTTATACGACGATTATGCAGGTTGGCCGATGATATTGATGTTTAGGATTTTTCATAGTGAAGGACTGCTTGTTGATCATTTGGGGTTAAAATCCCAATATACATATAGTAGCAGTAGTCTCTTCGTTATGGAATATCCAGTGCAAGGACTATTCGCTACTAATCCTAGGGATTTCCCGATAGGATGTGGTAGGAAAGTACCTTCGGTTTGTCCTGTTCCTAGACAACTTGTATGGATGAATGTCTAACATTTGCATTTTTTGCGATTACGTACATTAATTTTTACAAACATACATCTGTTTGGTGGCGGAGAAGGAAACTTCTCTTAGCTTTACACCCTTCCTTGAGACGTACGAGCTCAAGGATTGTATTTTTGTGAAAGGCAATTAGTAGTCAACGGAAATGGCGAATGTGGCATTCAAAGTGATGTGATATGTGATATGTGATATGCGAAAGGTAATCATTACCTCTTTGGCCTCATCAACCAAAAATGACCGAAACAGGGTTAGATGCAGCAGGGCTAAGTGGGTTATTCCCATGTAGGATATGATCATCCCCTTCTATATATATATCTTTCCGCTATGATGTTTGGAATGTAAATTAATGTGGTTTGTATGCTATGATGGCCCTCGAAAAAGGTCGGTAACGACCGGGGGATGACATATTCGGTACTACCTAGTTACAGAGGTAGGCCAGTCTTGTGTTGGTAGAGGGCAGATGTTCTGTGCCTCGGGACATCCATCTAGAGGTGTACCCATCGGAAGGTAGTCCCTTCACCTGGTCATTTGTATCGAAATCCAAACTCCACTACAAGCTGCGATTTTGTTTGTATTGGCGTAATGAATAACCCCGAAATGCTATATGGGTAACCATTTCGGCTATGATTGATATTATTTGTATATACTAGACACTAGTATAATATCAGATGATTTGATATGAAAGGTTTTAGTTATCGTAAGGTAAAAACATGTCCGTGTTTATGTGTGGGCGTGTCTTACGAGATACTTTTGTTTTGAAAGGAAAGTTTTGGTAATCTAATAAATTCAGTTGAGTGTGTTTTTCACGCTGGTTTACCAGACTGATCCGAGTGTTCTTCCCTTTCAATGCTCGGGTCAGACCGAGTATATTTACAGGTTCAGATTTGGTGGTTTTGGAGCTTCAGCAGGAGAGCTGGATATCTTCATTCATATATACGTATCTGTTTTGCTTATCCGGTTTGCGCATTGTTGTTGTTTTATATTATCGGCAATTGTAAGGACAGGTTATTATAACTGTCCAGGCTGATGATTAGTGATTGATTGTTGAACTCTGATTGATGTATGTATATGCAGTTTCTGTTTTGTAAAGATCATTGATATGATATTATATGTTTTCCGCTGCGATGTGAGATTCTGTATTGTTCTGTTTGGTTCTATCTTCCCTCTTTCTTCTCTTCTCTTCTTCTCTCTTATTTTCTTTCTTATGACTTTCTGTCAGTCTGTGTTTTTTGGATCGGACATGTGTGGTTTATTGTCGATTCAAAGGGTACGGATTTGCGGGTCGTCACATACATGGTGAAATAAACTTTCTAATTAATACAATTAATGAATTTCCTAATTCATCAATTTTTTTCTTTTTAATACAAGGTAATAAAATAAAAATCCCAATATATCGAAAAATACTTATTTATAAAATACCCTTCTTATACAATTAATTAAAAGCTTTGATAAAATAAAGTCTCTACTTTTCATAAAAATAGATTCATTCAAAAATTTCTTAAATATAAATTTTGTATCTTAAATTCCTAATATTATTTAAATTTATTACATCATTCCTTTAATAATTTTAACCAATTCTATTCAACTTTAAAACTCTAACATCTATATTTTCAATTAGTATATAATTATTTTTCTAATTTCTTCAAAAATCCCTTACTTGGAAAAACACCAAACTTATTCAAAAAAATCCAATTTAACTATTTTAAATTTTATTTCAGGTAGCCCTCAAACCAGGGTTGTTACAGACTTCCCTCTTTAAAAGTTGTGTCCCCGCAATTCGTTTCTAGAGATAGTTGATAACACTTTTAATTTATAGTAATACTTTTTCTAAAACTCAAGATTTAAGCATCAATCAACAAAGAAAATAGTAATCATCATTGTGTAACAATCATACATGCTATTTCTATAATTGTTATTTGTATTTAACTATACAAATATGCTACCACTAAGACAAGATAGTGTTGCAGGTTGTTTATTAGATCATTCTAACATTATTAGATTTAGAAATATAGAGTATGCTTAACTATCTTCCTTAAAGTTTCAAATTTTATAACTTGAGAATCTCTTTTAGATTCGGGTTCTATTTATTAATCAACAGTTTTCATATAGCAATTATCAAAATTTGGCAAAGCTCATAAAATAAAACTACTTCTTTACTGAAATATCTTCCCACCCCAAAAATATTTACAAAAATTAGGTTAAATAATTAAAAGATATGATACTTTTACTTTAGCATTTTTAAAGACAAATTTTCAGCAACATGTTTATTTATAATCTTCTATTTCAAACCAAATATAATTCGGAGAACAATAGATTTCTTACTATAATTCATTAAACAAAGTCGTATGCTTTGAATCCCTTTTCTAGAAAGATAAAAGTTGTAAAGATTTGGTTTTTCATTAATAGCTAATCCCGCAAAGTTGAAACAATAATTTTTTTTTCAAATGTACATTTTCAAAACACATCATATTTATGCTTTGCCTCATAAAACGTTTTGTAATAAATAAATAATAGGAAAAAATTTATTCTTCCCCCAATACCCTCAAATATCTTCTCTGTAACGACCGTAATTTTAGATAATTAAAAATATTTAAATTAAATAAGATTTTGAAATCTAATATTGTGATAAATTGAAATTTATGATTTATTAATGAGAAAAATAATTAGAATATGATTTAATAATGTTGTTTGAATGTTATTGACAATTATTTTAATGTAATTGATAACTATTTTAAGGTAATTTCAATCAACCGAATTAATTGTAAAGTTAATTTGATTATAATTGTAGGTTAATAAGGAATAAAATAATTGTTGGAATCAATGGTTGGAATTAATGTAATTAAATATAAATATTGCAGTTAATATGGTAAAAGATGATAACTGTAAAATAATGGATGTAATAAAATGTAAACTTATGTTAAGAAAATTCATAAGGTATTGTTGATTTAAAAATAAGAATATAAATCAAAATAAATGAATTTACTAGAAATTTAATTATAATTAATGAATTTACTACGGTTGTAATTGAACGCTATAATTTAGTGCAATATTAAAATGTTGAATTTAACATGGAAAATTTTATTTTAATAGGTTATTAATTTCTATGTAATCAAGAATGATGAAAATGGTTAACTTTTAAATTTGAACTTAAAAGTGATTAAATTAATTTAATAATAATTTATTTAATTAACGTGAAAATAGACATTGTAACGCCCCACTCTGAGACCCACTGTAACAAAGAGTATTACGGGAGTAATACTGTCTGTTAAAGCGGAGAATAGAGTATAGTGTAAGCGACCATCTATAATCAAGCTATAACTATTTACCGAATACGTCGAAAGGTGGGATCTATTTAAATTTTTCTCAATCAGGTGGTTCGACATATTCGGTAAATACTTATAACGAAATTACAAATGGCTAAAGATCTATCAGGACAAAGCATAATAATAAATGATAAAAACATCATAGAACAGAATCACATAACAGATATAAAATCCCAGAACAATACATCATCAATACAAATCCAAATATCATAAGTGGGTACAAAGCCACTGCTCACACATGTGAGTCAAAAATATGTACATATCAAAGTCTGAATAATAAGAGAGTAGCGGAATAGTGGACAAATAAAAGCGCTATCTATCAGCATAGCAGATAAAGTCCAAGCGGAAGCACAGAAGCTAAGTCCAGAGACCTAACCTGAAATAACTCGGTCTGACCCGAGCGAAAACACTCGGGTCAGGCTAGCTAAACAATCAGTAATAACTGAGATATATAATAATGCGGTACATAAATAAAATAGTACTTATCCAAAGAGAAGTATATTATGAACCACATGAATATAATGACGATCCCTAATCATCAATAAACAATAAAAATCTCCAAAGAGAAATCAACACCAAAGTGTAGAATAAATAAAGTCGCCTCATATCATCGGCGTAGCCAAAGCCATAAAAAGATGCCCATAGGCAATAATCCCAATAGTGACCAGAGTCTGTGATCAATGCCCAAGCAAAGAACGATGCTCCAAAGAGCCATGGGGATATACTGAAAAGTCAATGAAATCAAACACTGAAAAGCAGTGTCCAGAGACACTGTGGATCCATAAGGTAATCGCACTTACATCGTATGGTTCCATAGAACCAACACCGAATGGCGGTACTCGAATGGATATAAAAATAATCAGATAATACAAGTTTTGCATGTGCACCGACCAGAGTCGTTGTTGCCAAGTACTGTAGAGTTGTGATCGATCACTCGCACCGATGCGAAACGCGCGAGACGGCGAGATCCTTCCCAGAAGGATAAAGGCCCAGAGGCACACGCCGAAAAATAAACTGCTCCATAGAGCAGGTGTCCAGAGACGGTTGCCCAGAGGCGTGGTGACCCAGAGGTCCAGTACTGGCCGCCCAGAGGCTAATGTGTCACTAACTTCTTGGAGAGGAACCCGCAAAGTGTTAACAATGAGTCCCATACCCCACGTTCGCACTAAACGGTTTCCTAACCAATAGCAAGCTCACACTCCAAACAATAAAAAGTCTACCTCATATCATCGGTAAACTAGACCCAAAGGTCAAAACGATCAATCGAATAGGTCGGGGATTAACCGGAAAGAAAATACACACGGTTTCCATAGGCCGGAGATTTCCTAACCGTTTAAGCACCTTTCCACTTCGCTCGACGTGCTAAAAGTGAGTGTGAGATTTTTATTATAGAAAATAATGGTGTAAAGCGGATTTATAATTGATTTTCGGAATCACTTTTAAAACGGTCTTTTGAAAGGTCTCCTATTATGGAGTAATTAATTTAATAATTAAAATAATATTATATAATAATTTTCAAAAGCCATTTAGGAGTGAAAAATCTTTTGAAAATGATTCATAAAACCCGTGTACGAAATCTAGAGACAAATCTCAAAGAAATCAATGAAAACCAGAAAATCATCAAAAATATTCTAAGTGTTTGTAAACATTCAAAAACAGCTGTGAACTCAAGTTCGATAATTTATTTGGACTAGCAAACTATGTCCAAATGTCATGAAAATTTGCAGGCATGTAGTCCAACATCCCTACTTTAAGATGCAAAAAGAATTTCTGGATTCCGAGTTGAGAGGAAGTGGCAGCGACGTCTCAAAGTTGGACCCAGAACAAGATTTACACTGTTTACAAATAGCGACTAGAGTTCAACTTCGACACGAAATTCGAAGTACCAAACAAACTCCAATGTTGTCCAAATTTTTCTGAGATGGAGTTCGGAACTCCACCTTTCTAACGAGACCATAAACGTTGAATTCCGACTTCCGATGCGATCGTGGAGGCATCACGGAGTGGCGCTCAAAAGCTGGAAACAGAAGGGATATTTGATTTTCATTCCAAGTGTTTGACCATTCAAAAACTGCTGCGAACCCAAGTTCGGCAATTTATTTGGACCAGCAAACTGAATCCAAATGACATGAAAACTGGTAGGAATATAGTCCAACATCCCTACTATAAGATGCAAAAAGAATTTCTGGAATCCGAGTTGAGGCGAAGTAGCAGCGACGTCTCAAAGTTGGACCCAGAACAAGATTCACACTGTTTACAAACAGCGACAAGAGTTCAACTTCGACACGAAATTCGAAGTACCAAAATAATGCCGATGATGCCTAAATTTTACAGAGATGGAGTTCGAAACTCCACCTTTCCAACGAGACCAAAAACGTCGAATTCCGACTTCGGATGCGATCGTGGCGGCATCGCGAAGTGGAGAAAAAAAATCTGGAACAGGGTTTAAAAAAAAAATTATTTATTATTTTTTTTTCTTTTTTTTCTCGGGACAGTGGTAAGAATGTACAATTTTAACCAAAATAACTTCGAAATTTCATGAAACTCAAAACATGAAAGTTTTAGCTCTAAATCTAAGCTTTCCAGAACATCCAAAATTATTAGATTTGGATAAGAAACGAGAGAGATACATGCAAAACAATATCAGATTGAAACTCAAGATAACTTGTTAAAGACAGAATTGGTCTTCTGTCTTTGAACGCATTTCAGGTCATCTAAATGGCAATATTACAGAAAACTCACTGAACAAAAATTGTAGCATATGTTTTAAGCTTTCCGAAACATCCAAAATTATCTAATTCGGATCAAAAACGAGTAACTTATGGCCAAATCAATTTCAGGGTTTTATTTTATCAACCTTGTAGTTTGTTGTCAGGTCAGCGACAAACAAACGTGATTTCGACCATTGAAACCACAAAATTAGGCAAAGCTCCAAACATGAAAGTTATAGGCTACAGAATAAGCTTTCCAGAACTTCAAGAAAATCTTAATGCCGATTTAAGATGAATGAGATATGCCTAATTTACTAACAGCAATAAACTAATTATAATTTCAGCTAGCAGATATTACCTCTTTCCAAGCAATGAAAAGAAGATTAAAGAGTTTCACAATCTAAATGCAC
Source organism: Allium fistulosum (assembly GCA_030737815.1). NCBI lineage: Eukaryota > Viridiplantae > Streptophyta > Magnoliopsida > Asparagales > Amaryllidaceae > Allium > Allium fistulosum. The sequence continues at coordinate 908,050,015 of CM060908.1, forward strand.
AAAAAAAAGAGGATTACAAAATAATTTCAGAAATTAAAGAATGAATTAGAGGTGGGTTTTGAGATTGCTATTACCTCTTTTAGTAGTTTGGATTAACTCTCTTTGATTTGGTGTAGATTGGAGTCTTGCTTAGGAGGCCATGACTAGGTTTTGGAGCTTTCTAATTAGGTTTTAGTAGTTATGAAATGAAGTGTTGGCTGAAATGGGAGAGTAAAAGATACTTTATAGGCTAATGGTTAGGGTTATTGGATCTAATACATTAGGACTTTGTATTATTCATGTGCATACATATATAGGCAATTTTCTCTAAGTACACTCTACATACAAATTACTAAATACATTTCAAACCATAGAAAATTATGAAAATATGTTAACAATTACTTTTAGCCATTTCATAAAATCCTATATCAACAATATTTTACATTTTAACCCCTAATTTTTCCAAAACACCGTTTATAGTTAATATTAGCCAAAATCACCATTTTGCAAATAAATTGCAAATTAATTTCCCAAATCAAATATTGCACTATTTTACACATATAAAATTTTGCAATAATATAAATTACAAATTTCCCTAATTAATTTCCTTGAAATGCTCCATTTTACACTTAAGCCCAAAATATTAATTTATTCAAAATGACTAAATTTTGAACAAATTAGCCACATTAAAAATTCATTAATAGCTCCAATTAAATTAAAATCCCAATTTTAATTTATTATTTGGTAACCGCAATCACGGGTTGTTACAGACATTTTGGCCACTGTCTCAGATTCCGATGAAACCAGTTTAATCGGATCCGTAACAGTGAACTATTGTAGGATTCCAAGTTTCGTAGCGATCGGACTTGTCGTCTAATCGTGCGGGCTCGAAACGTGTAGAAATTAATTAAAAGAATTTAAATGAATATAATTTGATTTTCAAAGCTAAATTCTGTATACAATGGAATTAGGGTTTGAAACTAGTTCCATTGAGTTTAAAAATATCGAAAACATCTATTTCGATATATTGGATGACCCATTTTCATTTCCGGAACGAAACGGGCTTTTCAGGTCGTTATTATCGTTTCAACCAATTCAATCTGTACCATTCATTCTTATCTATCATTGTCTATATAAATAGTATTTCCTAACCCTAGCAGCCTTTTTATTTCTTATTCATGTACATACAATTGTACCTATCTGCTTCTTACACCTTCCCAATAGCTGAAAATCCAAAACCCTAATTGCAAATCAAAATGAAATCGAAAAATTTAAACTCCTCAAATCATACAAAATTATATATCGTTGGAAAGCTCTTGACGAGCGCGATCTACTGTAGCAATTCGTTTTTTGATTTGGTGCATCGTTTGGCTAGAAATCTGCAAAGAACCTCGGCCGTCCATTTCTAGGGTTTACCATCCAACGGTGGATCATCGACCGTTTGACGATCGGGGAGTTGCGTTGGGAAGAGGAGATCGAGCAGGTCTCGGGGGTGGTGTTCATTCATTCTAGGGGTGTCGGAGTTTGCCAGAAAATCCAACAAACGGCGGCGGTGTGGTCGTAGGGTGGCCGGAGGCGATCGCGGCCGCTGGCATGGTGGGCCTAAGGTCGGCTTGAGGAGGTGAGTGTATTGGTGGTGCTTAATCTGGGTCTTGGCGTGCATGCAAGGCGGCGTTTGGATTGGAACGGCGACAGCTTAGTGGGTTGTTCGAGTCTAGGAGCGTTCGTTTAGGGTTAGGCTAGAGCAGGTGACGTGGTATATTATTTTTATTATTTTATTTGTTTTATAATTTAAATCCCAATCATTCTAATTATCATATCTTTTACATACGAGCTCGGATTTATGCGTGGTTTCCTCCGTTGCGATCATATCGAAATTCCAGACATTTTGGAATCGGTTTGGCTGCATTCTAAGACTGTTCAAAATTTGGGCCTTTATTTGGATTTTAAATTGATTAAAATTCAAAGGTGAGTGTTTTAACCCACTTACGAATGGTAACTATCTTATGTTAGTTAACTTTAATTTATGATGTGATTAGAAATTTACCGATTGTTGTTTAACATATTTAAATTGTCATTTAAATTTAATTTGAGTTTATATTGAATTTGATTTCTATTTAAATTAATATTGAATTTAATTGCCAGTTAAATACCTGCTAGTGATAACCAGTTAAATTTTGTGATTTATTGGTTGATTTGAATGATGATTGTGATGGATGTTTAATTGTTGATATTTGGATGAGTCGATATTATATTAATTTTATATGTTGTTATCACACTACAAGTTTCCTTAGTTTGCTGTTAGGAAAAATCACTATGGGTTGAAATGATACATGCCCGAATGGACTTATAGATTACGGAAATATCGTTATGGGTTAAAATGATAAACTCAAGCGATTTTATGGATTTTGAATTTTATCCGGGATTTCAGGTTGAAATGATATATACCCGTAAATTTAAAATTTATTTCGGGTTGAAATGATATATTTCCGTATCACTTGACCATAGGGTAGAAAATTATATATGGACACCGGATTGGTTAAATTAAATTATTTAAATCCTTAAATTTTGAATCCAGTAAAATGATATTTTGAAATAAACTTTAATTTATATGAACTGAGTTATTTTCAAAATCCAAGCTTTAAAATGTTGAAAATTGGAATTGGTTTAAATGAATTGTTTTAATAGTTTAATTTGATATTATTTTCAAATTAATTATTATTTGATATTATTTTCAAATTAATTATATTTGTTGAAATGGAAGAAATAGTTTAATTTGATATTATTTTCAAATTAATTATTTTAATATAAACTGTTTAAAAATCTATTATTTTAAAATTTAGATTATTTAGATTTTCAACTATTTACTATATAAATCATTCCAATAGTCAAACCATTTTGTACTAAACTATTTTTAGTTGTTTTAAAATCCTTAAACTATTCAAACTATTAAACCATTTTAAACTAATAATACTATTTTAACTACTGTAACTACTATAAACTATTTTAATACATAAACTATTTTAATATATAACCTATTTTAATATATAAACTATTTCTAATATATAAACCATTTTAATCTATATCTTTTTTTTAAATATAAACTATTTTAATGTATAACTATCTTAATATATAAACTACTTTCAATATTCAAATTTTTTAAAGTTGGTTTGTATCGTACATATGGAGTGCTCACTGAGTAAACCATCAGTTTGGTGGAGCTTACAGTATCTGTATAGACTACGATATTTATATAAAAATGTGTTAAGGGGGATATGGGTAACGCCTTAACGCTATTTTAATACTTTACTTTACTGTAGATATATTATAATAGCGTATTGTATTATGTATGTGGATAGTTTAACGGATCCTTAGGAGATGGAATCCCGAACATCTCTTAAGTTATTGCACGCACGTTAGACACTGGATAGGAGATGTAAAACCCTGTAAACATCTCTGAAGCCGTTACACTCATATTTATTTACTATTGATTTAACTTACATAAGATCTTTTAGTTCTGACTCGAGTGTTTTGACTTTTCATTACGCTCGGGTCAATCTGAGCTTTTCAGTGTATTGAAGACTATTTTTCTGGAGGACGAAGACGAAGATTTAGTATATTATTCTATTTATTATATTTATCCCACTGCATCATGTTGTTCCGCTGCATTATTTACTTGTTCTTGTTGTATGTGTAACTCTGATTTGTATTGTAAAAGTGCAATCAAATGTTATTTGTAAAACAGCTTCATGAACTGTTTATTTGATTATTATATTATGTCATTCCGCTGTAAGATTCTGTGTTTTGTCTTTCCTTCTTTTCTCTTATTTTCTTATTTATCCCATTAACAATCCTTCCTTTTGAATGGTTTGAGTTAACATGTGTGGTTTATTGCCGATTTTAACCGTCTAAAAGGATGGGTCGTTACATTTGGTATCAGAGCCAGGTTTAGCGATAACCTTAGCTTTGTGGGGTCTGACTCATTAGAGATAGGGTAGCAATACCCTAGAATGAGTTTGTCTAAGTGTATATATATATGAGAGAGCATACTTGTTAGTGTTATAAGATGTTTTTATATTGTGTTAATTTGTTCTGTTTAGTATTTATAAATTCTGGTCGGTACATAGGACGATATGGCATCGATAGGGATTTCTAAACTCTTAATAGGGCAGACCGACACAATATTGTTTTAAAATATAGGTAAATGAAATAATTTTAGCTAGTATTATATTTTGTATATAAAAGAATGATTTTTATAAATGGATATAGTTGTATGTGATATGTTTGTTTGTTAGGAAGTGAAATTTTATAAATATTGGTTGCAAAACAAAATTTACAAATAAAGTAAATATGAATTGGAAATTTGAGAACTTAAGTTCCGGAATGTTTGAAATTAGCTTTCAAAGATTTTGGAATATAATATTAGTATTATTTGGAGGTACTTTTGGATAAAAATATTTTCAATGTAATTTGAAAGAAATGTTTTAAAATAATTTTAAATGAAATAAATTCTGTACTCTCCTCTTTAGTCGCTGGAAAATAATTTCGGTGATGAGTGCACGCATCATCGTCGTTCATTTTCGAGTTTCAAAGTGGGAAGACCGATGTAGTAGTTTTACTACATATTTTCTTTGATAAAAAAATCTTAATTTTTAATTTCTAAATAAGATTTGGATATATAAAAGATATGAGTATATATATTATTTCAAAATGATTTGAAATGAACCCTGTAACGACCCGGAATTTTGGACCATTCGCATCCATTATAAGTGTATAGGTAGACACTCATGCCGGAGTTGAATTGCTCAAAATACCGCGTTGTTAATTTAAATTTGGCAAAACTGAACATATACAGTAAATAAATAATCACAGATTACAGACACAGAGTAATAAATGCAGCAGAAATAAAAGAGATAGTAGTTCATGAAGCTACTATATGAATATATAAAATACATCAGAGTTTACAACAGAAGAGTAATACAATACATCAGAGACAAAACAGAATACATCACTGGAATCATCGAATACTGAAAGCAGAATAGATGGCTGGATCGTCAAGCAAAGCTCCAACTCCAAAGGTGAGTCTCGAAAGCTGGTACACTCAGTCTGACCCGAGCGTAAAGCAAAAACACAAGACACTCGAGTCAGGATTAACATTCTTATATTAATAAATCCAACTCAAGTGAAATAGCAATCGAGATACAAGTAACTCAAAGGATGTTTGGAATAACCATCCTTTAAGGATCCGTTAAACTATCTACTATGTAGTAATGTACGCTAAGTAGATAATGTCTATCAGTAATATGTAAAGATATCAAAATAGTGTTAAGTCATGGCCCATTCCACCCTTAACACATTTTTATTCCCAAAAGCATATACAAGACCGTAGTTTCCCCAAAACCGGAAGTCACCAGAGGGCAATCCATATACTAAAGGTACAAATCAAAATCGTAGTGGTCGCGCATAAATGGAATACAAGTATGACAAGGCACATGAGGCAATACCCAAGGTAGTGATACTACCGTTCGCCTGATCCGGACTGGTGAGAACGCAACGCCGCAGCGCCCGCAACACCGTGAAACAACACTCCCAAAATCAAGGGTGCACCAATCGACAACAAGTATAAGTAGTTCGAAGAAGTGTGTCCACTTGAGGTAGCTAATCCTCCATTGGCCCGGCACAACTCCTGTTTTAGTCATTTCCAATTTGACACAAGTGTCAAGGCTATCCATCATCGTTCACTTTCTTCAGTCAACAGTACATCATTCCAACCACTTCATTCTGGATCATCACTCCGCGTATAGTTATTAAAGTGGTTTTCGGTTTAGATAGAGAGTATATCCATAACCGAATTCCGGTCTCTTTAATAACTTCCGTAATTATTTCACCGATTAGTCGTTTATTTATTTCAAAACCAAATCAATTTCAATTTCAAATTCAATTCGTAAATCAACATTTCATTTGTCTTTCAAAACCATTTCCATAAATTTACGTTTCAAAACTTCCAAATTACACTTTCAAAGTCTTACAATTCAATTTCAATTTTGTTTAAAACAATTCAAATATTGATTCAACTTCGAATATAAGTTTCATTCCGAAAATCTTTTAAATAAATTTTACTTAACATTCGAATTTATTTAAACTCATTTATCGATTTCATTCAATATTCATTAAGTAAATTTATCATTCAAAACAATTTCTATTAAATTTCCAATTCATTAAATCGATTTCTTAAGTTCAACTTCATTAAATCAAAACTTACAATTTTGAATTAAATTAAATTCGTCAAATCAATTCTTTAAATTTCAAGTCTTACATTAATTTCACAAAATCACATTTTATTTCTTGTTAAAGAAATTAAATTTCACTTATTTACTTACTTAAATAATTTTCCAAAACTTAATTAATAAAGAAACTCAATTTCAATTATTCAGGAAGTAAAATTCACTTATTCAAAAGTTCAATTTCTCTTATTAAAGAATCCAATTCAATTTAATCATTAAATAATTCAACCTTATTTAATTTATTAAATAATTCAAAACTTAATTATTAAATAATTTCAAAGTTTAATAATTTCAACTTAATTATAATTTCAAACTTAATTCAATCATTTCTCAAATTTAACAATGTTCTTTCATCAATTACATTTGTTAATATTTTATTTCAGATTATTAAATATTAACATTTTCCTTTCATTAAAATTCAAATTTCAACTTCATTTCAAAACCATATTATTTATTCAAATAAAATCTTCATTTTATTTTTAAATCAAATTATTGACCAATCAGGTTTTTATTTAATTCTCTATCCTAGGTCAAAGTTTAAATTTGGGTATTTATCATTTCAACCCGATTCCAATTCAATTAAAAATCAAAACATAGCAAAGGGAACTTGCAGTGTGATAACTGGGATAGTGTCAAAGTAAATACACAAGCAATAACAATCAATCAATATCAACCCAATAATCAATTCAAATAATCCCGAAATAACTGTATTAATTCGCATTGTTATTTGTACGAATTAATATAATTATTTCTAGAATCTACACTATCATTTCATGTAGATTAAAGATTATTACATTACGGTTTTCCCTTGTCATTCAATTTCAATTTTCATACATCATCAATTTAACAACATACATTCAGTGGTTCAAGGTGTAATTAAACAAATCATACGTGTCAATAAATTTAACAGTTAAAGGGGTCATATTATACAAATGTCATTTAATCAAATTTAACATTTAACTATCCTATATCAAGTTCAATTGCATACTATTTATCATTTTAACATTAACAATTTAACGTCCAATATAAACATCAATCAATCAATTATCAGCCAAACTGTATTATCATCGAAAAAAAAATTAACAGATAATGGTGTCAGATGTCATAGGTGAACTGGTACAGGTAATAGAATATATAACAGTGTAATTAACTAACAGCAGCATATTTCAATTGTCGTTTCAATTGAAATCAAATTTAATAAATAAAGAACGTTAATCGTGAGTGAGTGCTCACCTTTCGAGGCTAGAGAGATGAACAATGAAACGAGTTCCGAATTTGATCACGATCTAGACAATCGAACAAATCCAAGCAATAATCTCGAAGCGAAGTAAGCTGAAAGTGGGTTCGACGGCGAAGCTGAAAGGTAGATTGATGGACACGAATTAGGATTGTTTTGATAAATCGAAACAAGATATATGTTATAACTTCAAATCAATATTAAATTTATTTTCTTCAAAATAACAAAACTCATACATTTTAAACTCAATGTCTATTTAAATGACATCGCTTACTTTATACAATATATATTACTTATGATATAAAATATACGGTCATTACTGTTCATAAAATGAAATACTGATGCCAAAACATTTTTCTAATAAAATTTTGAAATACACATATCACTGTTAAACGGTAGTAGGTATACCAGAACAAATATCTTTATAACAAATAATACATAAACAAATTTTTAACCTTCATCTATAATACTGTGACAACATGTAACTTCAAATTTTCCACCAACAATTCTTCACTGTAATAAATCTAATCATATTATACTATATATAAAATATGGGAAAAATGACGGTTCATTACAATGAACAAACAACCGGTCAACTTCATAATATAATAATATGCAATAACACTTCCCTTATAAAATACTATAACGTATATTTCCCTTTTATAAAAAAAAATACAGATATATACACTACCTTTATAATATACGTTGTAAACATCTATATAACTGCATGTAATATAATTTAATATGCCTTCACTGTAGAGTTACCAAGATTTTGAGCACAGTATAAATAATATGTTAAACACACCTCCAATATAGCTTCCCATCAGCAACGCAAATTAGAAAAAGAGAGGAGCATTCGCATGTGCTAATATTTGATGCTTCATGACACTGCTAACTCGGCAGCGAAAATTTCCAGTTTATTTACTTTAAAATCTCCATTCAAAATAAGGTACAAATTACATTTTAAAACTCTATACAAAATATACGATATATATAACAGTTAGAATCATATATATATTATAACTTATACAGTTTATAAACAACATAACATACAACAATCGATATAAACTTATATATATATATAAAACAACACATACGATGTATATGCTTATATACTATAACATCAAATATATAACAAAACACTTCATAAAAAAAAATAACGCACACAGTAGCTTACATAAAACTTGGAACATAAGTATATTATAAACCTAATAACTAATTGTATACTATGCATTATTAACTAAAAGAAGCGTTGGTCATATGCAACTATGCCTCAAGGTATAATATAAGCAACAGAATATGTAACAATATGAATCACCTTTTTTTTTAGAATAAGGAATAGAACTGGAAAGGCTGACACAACAAGTGGGTTTGAGGGAGGGGGGCTGGCATGGTCGCTAGCAGAGGTGATGGGTCGGCTACCTTAATGGAGTTAGGAGGAGGTTGTCGGAAGTTGGCGGAGGTGAGAGAAGGTGGGAGCTGGTGAGTACGGCACTGTCAGGACAGGGGAAGTGGAGCGGTAGGGTGGTGGGATGACCGGTGAGGAGCTGGGTATGGACGGTAGAGGAAGTGTGGGTTCGGTTGGCAATCAGGTGGGTGAGGCTATGGGCTGCCGTGCTTGATGAGGGTGAGGCCGGTGAAGGCTTGGTGTCGAGGCCGGAGCATGCGGGTTGGTGAACAGGTTGGGCTAGAGGCTGAACGGTTGGTGGGTTTTCGAGGCACGGTGGTGGACGTCCTTGGTGCAGGCGAGGCGGGCTCGGGATGGAGGAATTTGCGGAGGGCTTGCGTGTAGGTCTGACGTGGTGGGGAGGAGACTTTGGTTTTGGGCAATGAAAATGAAGGGCTCGGGATTTAAAAGAACGAAAGTAAAATGAAGTTATTAAACAAAATGAAAATTGAACCATTTGAATAGGCAAAAGAAAAATAAATGTAAACACACGAACAAAATAAATGAACCAAAAGAAATGTCAAACAACAAATAGTCACAGCCAAATAGCAGTTCAGAGAATATTAAAAGTAAGAGACTGTTGGTTTTTGTTGAAATTTGAATGGTCACGTGAAGTTCAAAGATTTAAACGGTACCGAGATGGAAACCGTCTTACTGATTTCACAACATACCTGAGTTCGAAAAATAAAAATAAATATACCGTTGAGATCAGCACGACGAGACGATCAAAACGGTATACAGATATCAGTGGTACGATCATCCGATCAAAAATCGATATCGGTACGAAATGCTGCTATTTTACCGAAAATAAGATCGACGGAGCAATAGACGTCCGAATTTGGAAAAACGAAAAACTGACATCTTGCTCAGAAGATGGTTTAGAATTTTTCTATGTAAAAATATTTAGGTTCCGGAAACATTTTATTTTCATCACTTTTTAACTGATTGAATTGAAGTGAATTTATGCGCGAAATAAACTTTCATATTTCCGGACGAAAATTTACCAGTTGCTATATCTAACTAGACGCATTCGAAATATTAAATTTATATTTCAAAATTTTATCATTCAAAATTTCACAAAATTTAACTAATTACGTTATTAAAACAGTTAAAATTTACGGGTCGTTACACTCTCCCCCACTCAAAACTTTTCGTCCCTGAAAAGGAACGAGGTAGGAGAATAGAAACAACCAGAAAGAAAACAGATTTGAAAAATAAAATAACAATAAATTTAACCATACAAATTCAAATTTAGATTAATTGATATTCAATAATTGATTTAATCCATTTGATTTCACTAAAATCAATCTCAACCATTTCTAAATTCATTATCTTATTATCCAATTATCTTAAATTTTCAATTTCTAAAACCATAAATTTGAATAGTCTTTTATTATAATCATATTTTCTTCAACAATTTTAAATTCTTCTTTATTCAAAATTACGGTTAAATTTATTCTACTTAATATATCTTATCACATATATTTAACCCATATTAATTTAAACCATAAAAGTTTCGATTTAAATTAATTTATATCTATTAATTTCTTTTAAATTCAAGGTATTTTCATATGTTGATCAAATTTCAATTTGTTAATTCTTTCAAACAAATTTATTAATTCTTTTCAAAACAAATTTATTTCATTATTAACTGAGTTTACTTATTATCCTATCTAACTCTATTAACATCTTTATAATAAAAATTTAGTGTATGACATTTATTATAAACACTCAAATTTTATTTATAAATTCAATTTATCTTATATATTATCTAATTACATATTCAACTTCTGAATGATTTAGGTAAGTTGTATTAGAATGCAGTTGAACAATATACAAATAAAATTTTCTCAATTCAATTATTCAAGTTTAAATATTTATTACAAACTTTGGTCTTATTTATATTTGAAATCATCCTTTAACAAAATTTAAGATTTAGATTTCCAATTAACTTTAAACAATTTAGAGATATATATAATATATTTATATCAAATCAAATTAAATTTTTAAAATAAGTTACCTATATATATGTGAATCAAAATATACTGAAAAATTCAAATCAAAATATTTTTCAAAACAAACCGTAGCAAAGCTACAGAATGGTTTCTCCACTTCGAAACTCGAAAATGAATGTCGATGATGCGGCCGCCATCACCGAATTATTTTCCAGCGACAAAGAGAAGAGCACTGATTTCAACATTTTAAAATTCTTTGGAAACGGTTTCTATTCAAAAATACTATCAATAATATATACTTTAAAATTTTAAAACCAAAGTTCGAAATCACCGGAAACTAATAAATTCTCAAATTTCTGAATTAGATTCATTTGAATTCCAAATTAAATTTTAAACCATGTTCTATAATTTCATTTATTTATCATATTAGAATAATCAATGGTTTTCCAATAAATGAAAATCAGATATTATCATTTTGACAACAGATTCATTAACAATTTAATTTCATAAAACTTATATTTATATGTAATGTAATCATCCAAAACTATTTTGTTTACCAAATTTGAAAACGATATTAATTTACAAATACACTTCCTCGCTCGACTATATAAGAATAGATTTCAAAGCAAAGACAGAGATTCAAATTTGATGGACTCAAATCAAAGAGAATTTTGATTCAAAAATAAGTTTGAAACAGAAGATAAGATAATTCGATTACCCCAATCAAGAGATGGATGAGTTTATTTAATTCACGGGCAACCTTAACTGGGTCATCCGTAACTTCAAGAATAAGATCGATGCAGAATTTCGAGGCAAATCTACATTCAATCTCAAGAATAGAATTCAGGTATAGCAGGAGATAGATAGCATCGTAAACCGAGGATACATAAATCTCCGGTAAATCGATGCCTATTGTAAATGAGTTTACTCCTTTACGAATCATTCTAAGATTGGCGAGACCGCCGATCTATTATAGATAACATTCAGAATGGAGTTATGGGGTGCTCCATGATTGAAAGAAGACGAATAGTGAAGGACACGAATGAATTTCGGAACCGAGGGGAACGTTCCAAAATTCAAAGGAATTGAGTCAAAGGAAGAGATTGAAACTCGAATGAGAGTGATTATGTAAATACATTTACCCTATATGTTAAGTTTTGCCTAGAGCTACCAAAGCTCTGATACCAACTGTAACGACCCGGAATTTTGGACCATTCGCATCCATTATAAGTGTATAGGTAGACACTCATGCCGGAGTTGAATTGCTCAAAATACCGCGTTGTTAATTTAAATTTGGCAAAACTGAACATATACAGTAAATAAATAATCACAGATTACAGACACAGAGTAATAAATGCAGCGGAAATAAAAGAGATAGTAGTTCATGAAGCTACTATATGAATATATAAAATACATCAGAGTTTACAACAGAAGAGTAATACGATACATCAGAGACAAAACAGAATACATCACTGGAATCATCGAATACTGAAAGCAGAATAGATGGCTGGATCGTCAAGCAAAGCTCCAACTCCAAAGGTGAGTCTCGAAAGCTGGTACACTCAGTCTGACCCGAGCGTAAAGCAAAAACACAAGACACTCGAGTCAGGATTAACATTCTTATATTAATAAATCAAACTCAAGTGAAATAGCAATCGAGATACAAGTAACTCAAAGGATGTTTGGAATAACCATCCTTTAAGGATCCGTTAAACTATCTACTATGTAGTAATGTACGCTAAGTAGATAATGTCTATCAGTAATATGTAAAGATATCAAAATAGTGTTAAGTCATGGCCCATTCCACCCTTAACACATTTTTATTCCCAAAAGCATATACAAGACCGTAGTTTCCCCAAAACCGGAAGTCACTAGAGGGCAATCCATATACTAAAGGTACAAATCAAAATCGTAGTGGTCGCGCATAAATGGAATACAAGTATGACAAGGCACATGAGGCAATACCCAAGGTAGTGATACTACCGTTCGCCTGATCCGGACTGGTGAGAACGCAACGCCGCAACGCCCGCAACACCGTGAAACAACACTCCCAAAATCAAGGGTGCACCAATCGACAACAAGTATAAGTAGTTCGAAGAAGTGTGTCCACTTGAGGTAGCTAATCCTCCATTGGCACGGCACAGCTCCTGTTTTAGTCATTTCCAATTTGACACAAGTGTCAAGGCTATCCATCATCGTTCACTTTCTTCAGTCAACACGTACATCATTCCAACCACTTCATTCTGGATCATCACTCCGCGTATAGTTATTAAAGTGGTTTTCGGTTTAGATAGAGAGTATATCCATAACCGAATTCCGGTCTCTTTAATAACTTCCGTAATTATTTCACCGATTGGTCGTTTATTTATTTCAAAACCAAATCAATTTCAAATTCAATTCGTAAATCAACATTTCATTTGTCTTTCAAAACCATTTCCATAAATTTACGTTTCAAAACTTCCAAATTACACTTTCAAAGTCTTACAATTCAATTTCAATTTTGTTTAAAACAATTCAAATATTGATTCAACTTCGAATATAAGTTTCATTCCGAAAATCTTTTAAATAAATTTTACTTAACATTCGAATTTATTTAAACTCATTTATCGATTTCATTCAATATTCATTAAGTAAATTTATCATTCAAAACAATTTCTATTAAATTTCCAATTCATTAAATCGATTTCTTAAGTTCAACTTCATTAAATCAAAACTTACAATTTTGAATTAAATTAAATTCGTCAAATCAATTCTTTAAATTTCAAGTCTTACATTAATTTCACAAAATCACATTTTATTTCTTGTTAAAGAAATTAAATTTCACTTATTTACTTACTTAAATAATTTTCCAAAACTTAATTAATAAAGAAACTCAATTTCAATTATTCAGGAAGTAAAATTCACTTATTCAAAAGTTCAATTTCTCTTATTAAAGAATCCAATTCAATTTAATCATTAAATAATTCAACCTTATTTAATTTATTAAATAATTCAAAACTTAATTATTAAATAATTTCAAAGTTTAATAATTTCAACTTAATTATAATTTCAAACTTAATTCAATCATTTCTCAAATTTAACAATGTTCTTTCATCAATTACATTTGTTAATATTTTATTTCAGATTATTAAATATTAACATTTTCCTTTCATTAAAATTCAAATTTCAACTTCATTTCAAAACCATATTATTTATTCAAATAAAATCTTCATTTTATTTTTAAATCAAATTATTGACCAATCAGGTTTTTATTTAATTCTCTATCCTAGGTCAAAGTTTAAATTTGGGTATTTATCATTTCAACCCGATTCCAATTCAATTAAAAATCAAAACATAGCAAAGGGAACTTGCAGTGTGATAACTGGGATAGTGTCAAAGTAAATACACAAGCAATAACAATCAATCAATATCAACCTAATAATCAATTCAAATAATCCCGAAATAACCGTATTAATTCGCATTGTTATTTGTACGAATTAATATGATTATTTCTAGAATCTACACAATCATTTCATGTAGATTAAAGATTATTACATTACGGTTTTCCCTTGTCATTCAATTTCAATTTTCATACATCATCAATTTAACAACATACATTCAGTGGTTCAAGGTGTAATTAAACAAATCATACGTGTCAATAAATTTAACAATTAAAGGGGTCATATTATACAAATGTCATTTAATCAAATTTAACATTTAACTGTCCTATATCAAGTTCAATTGCATACTATTTATCATTTTAACATTAACAATTTAACGTCCAATATAAACATCAACAATCAATCAATTATCAGCCAAACTGTATTATCATCGCAAAAAATAACAACAGATAATGGTGTCAGATGTCACAGGTGAACTGGTACAGGTAATAGCATATATAACAGTGTAATTAACTAACAGCAGCATATTTTAATTGTCGTTTCAATTGAAATCAAATTTAATAAATAAAGAAGAGTGCTCACCTTTCGAGGCTAGAGAGATGAACAATGAAACGAGTTACGAATTTGATCACGATCTAGACAATCGAACAAATCCAAGCAATAATCTCAAAGCGAAGTAAGCTAAAAGTGGGTTCGACGGCGAAGCTGAAAGGTAGATTGATGGACACGAATCAGGATTGTTTTGATAAATCAAAACAAGATATATGTTATAACTTCAAATCAATATTAAATTTATTTTCTTCAAAATAACAAAACTCATACATTTTAAACTCAATGTCTAATTAAACGACATCGCTTACTTTATACAATATATATTACTTATGATATAAAATATACGGTCATTACTGTTCATAAAATGAAATACTGATGCCAAAACATTTTTCTAATAAAATTTTGAAATACACATATCACTGTTAAACGGTAGTAGGTATACCAGAACAAATATCTTTATAACAAATAATACATAAACAAATTTTTAACCTTCATCTATAATACTGTGACAACATGTAACTTCAAATTTTCCACCAACAATTCTTCACTGTAATAAATCTAATCATATTATACTATATATAAAATATGGGAAAAATGACGGTTCATTACAATGAACAAACAACCGGTCAACTTCATAATATAATAATATGCAATAACACTTCCCTTATAAAATACTGTAACGTATATTTCCCTTTTATAAAAAAAAATGCAGATTTATACACTACCTTTATAATATACGTTGTAAACATCTATATAACTGCATGTAATATAATTTAATATGCCTTCACTGTAGAGTTACCAAGATTTTGAGCACAGTATAAATAATATGTTAAACACACCTCCAACATAGCTTCCCATCAGCAACGCAAATTAGAAAAAGAGAGGAGCATTCGCATGTGCTAATATTTGATGCTTCATGACACTGCTAACTCGGCAGCGAAAATTTCCAGTTTATTTACTTTAAAATCTCCATTCAAAATAAGGTACAAATTACATTTTAAAACTCTATACAAAATATACGATATATATAACAGTTAGAATCATATATATAATATAACTTATACAGTTTATAAACAACATAACATACAACAATCGATATAAACTTATATATATATAAAACAACACATACGATGTATATGCTTATATACTATAACATCAAATATATAACAAAACACTTCATAAAAAAAAATAACACACAGTAGCTTACATAAAACTTGGAACATAAGTATATTATAAACCTAATAACTAATTGTATACTATGCATTATTAACTAAAAGAAGCGTTGGTCATATGCAACTATGCCTCAAGGTATACTATAAGCAACAGAATATGTAACAATATGAATCACCTTTTTTTTTAGAATAAGGAATAGAACTGGAAAGGCTGACACAGCAAGTGAGTTTGAGGGGGGGCTGGCATGGTCGCTAGCAGAGGTGATGGGTCGGCTACCTTAACGGAGTTAGGAGGAGGTTGTCGGAAGTTGGCGGAGGTGAGAGAAGGTGGGAGCTGGTGAGTACGGCACTGTCAGGACAGGGGAAGTGGAGTAGTAGGGTGGTGGGATGACCGGTGAGGAGCTGGGTATGGAAGGTAGAGGAAGTGTGGGTTCGGTTGGCAATCAGGTGGGTGAGGCTATGGGCTGCTGTGCTTGATGAGGGTGAGGCCGGTGAAGGCTTGGTGTCGAGGCCGGAGCATGCGGGTTGGTGAACAGGTTGGGCTAGAGGCTGAACGGTTGGTGGGTTTTCGAGGCACGGTGGTGGACGTCCTTGGTGCAGGCGAGGCGGGCTCGGGATGGAGGAATTTGCGGAGGGCTTGCGTGTAGGTCTGACGTGGTGGGGAGGAGACTTTGGTTTTGGGCAATGAAAATGAAGGGCTTGGGATTTAAAAGAACGAAAGTAAAATGAAGTTATTAAACAAAATGAAAATTGAACCATTTGGATAGGCAAAAGAAAAATAAATGTAAACACACGAACAAAATAAATGAACCAAAAGAAATGTCAAACAACGAATAGTCACAGCCAAATAGCAGTTCAGAGAATATTAAAAGTAAGAGACTGTTGGTTTTTGTTGAAATTTGAATGGTCACGTGAAGTTCAAAGATTTAAACGGTACCGAGATGGAAACCGTCTTACTGATTTCACAACATACCTGAGTTCGAAAAATAAAAATAAATATACCGTTGAGATCAGCACGACGAGACGATCAAAACGGTATACAGATATCAGTGGTACGATCATCCGATCAAAAATCGATATCGGTACGAAATGCTGCTATTTTGCCGAAAATAAGATCGACGGAGCAATAGATGTCCGAATTTGGAAAAACGACAAACTGACATCTTGCTCAGAAGATGGTTTAGAATTTTTCTATGTAAAAATATTTAGGTTCCGGAAACATTTTATTTTCATCACTTTTTAACTGATTGAATTGAAGTGAATTTACGCGCGAAATAAACTTTCATATTTCCGGATGAAAATTTACCAGTTGCTATATCTAACTAGACGCATTCGAAATATTAAATTTATATTTCAAAATTTTATCGTTCAAAATTTCACAAAATTTAACTAATTACGTTATTAAAATAGTTAAAATTTACGGGTCGTTACAAACCCGGCATTTAGTTCTTGAGTTTCTATAAATTAGGGATTTCAATTATTGTAATGAAATGAAATATCAACTGTTTTAATAGTTGGAAACTTCTAAAATGAAAAATAAGAAATCAGATGCTAAGTGATTAATGAAATATATAAGAAATTGAAAATTTGTAACTTGTAAATCAAAAGATATGAAAATTTAGAAGATGTAATTATTGAACTTTTTGTTAACTAAAATGAATAAGATAAACTTGCGTAACATTCAATTACATTCTTAAAACATATATATAACTTACCAGAAAGGTTTAAAAGCTGTAATGTTAAATAGGAATATGTAATAAAATATTATAAAAGTAAAACTTAAGTAATGAAAGTGTTCAAATGGAATTATTTCTGTAAAATAAGAATTTTGATGTTACAAAATGTTATAAACTTAAGTTAATATTTTGAAATGCTAGTAATTAAAGTGAATAGTAAAAGTGAATAATATATTAAGTAAATGATTATAACTTCAGAAAATGATTGAAATGATTCAGAAATAGATTTAATATTCAATAATATTATATATGAAAGAAATAAATGTGAAAAAAAGGGGTTGGGAAACTTAAGTATGAATTTATTCACTAATGAAAATTTATCTTAATTGGAAATCAAGTTATATAAGTAAATGAATGTGAATTTAAATTACAAGGAAACTTATATACTATTTCAAAAATTGATTTATTGATGACTTCAGATATTGAATGTGAAATAATTTATGTAAGTAAATGAATGTAAATTAATGGAAAATGACATTGTATGAATGAATGGAAATAAATGAACAGTAAATGATGTGAAAGGAAGTTAATAAGAATAAACTTAAATAATATTTGAAATTCTTGGTTGTTTTGGCTTATGGAATGTTTAGGAAAGGATACTTCTAATTGTTTAAGGTTGTATGAATAATCTATTAAGTAATTATCTAACGCAGTTGAGCGTAAGGTACACTTGGTAGTTATTTACCACCTTTGAACGATGATTAAAAATATTGACTCGTAATCTCAATTTCACAAAATATTAAGGATTTTGAATAATCCTCAATTTGTATTTTATTCAAAATCCTGAACAAGAACGAAAAGTTTTGAGTGGGGGAGAGTGTAACGACTCGTAATTTTCGATAATTAAAAATATTTAAATTAAATAAGATTTTGAAATCTAATATTGTGATAAATTGAAATTTATGATTTATTAATGAGAAAAATAATTAGAATATGATTTAATAATGTTGTTTGAATGTTATTGACAATTATTTTAATGTAAGTGATAACTATTTTAAGGTAATTTCAATCAATTGAATTAATTGTAAAGTTAATTTGATTATAATTGTAGGTTAATAAGGAATAAAATAATTGTTGGAATCAATGGTTGGAATTAATGTAATTAAATATAAATATTGCAGTTAATATGGTAAAAGATGATAACTGTAAAATAATGGATGTAATAAAATATAAGCTTATGTTAATAAAATTCATAGGGTATTGTTGATTGGAAAATAAGAATATAAATCAAAATAAATGAATTTATTGGAAATTTAATTATAATTAATGAATTTACTACAGTTGTAATTGAACGTGGTAATTTAGTGCAATATTTAAATGTTGAATTTAACATGGAAATTTTTATTTTAATAGGTTATTAATTTCTATGTAATCAAGAATGATGAAAATGGTTAACTTTTAAATTTGAACTTAAAAGTGATTAAATTAATTTAATTAATTAACGTAAAAATTTCCATTTTGGCCACTATCTCGGATTTCGACGAAACCAGCTTCATCGGGTTCGTAAAAGTGAACTATTGTAGGATTTCAAGTTTCGTAGTGATCGGACTTGTCGTTTGATCGTGCGGGCACGAAACGCCTAGAAATTAATTAAAAGAATTTAAAAGAATATAATTTGATTTTGAAAGCTAACTTGTATAGGCCCGTAAATCCGTACCCCTTTGAATCGACAATATTTCACCTCAGCTCAACTCAAATTAGACAGAAATACGAATCTTTTAGGGGAAAGAAGAAAAGGTAAAGAAAAAAATAGAATAACAAGAACAGAATCTCACAATCGCAGTGGAACAAAATATTGTACATAATAACAGATTTTTATACAAAAGAATTTGTAACTGTTTTATAATTATAATCATCAGAGTACAACAATCAATACATCAGTCTGGAAAGTTATAGTAACTTGTCCCCATACAGCGGAAATATAACCAAATACGAAAATACATCTAAACTCTTCCAGCTCGCCTCCTGAGCTCCACAGCATTTAAAACTGAATCTGTAATACTCGGTCTGACCCGAGCATTATAATAAAATAACACCCGAGTTAGTCTGAAAAACCAACGTGAGAAAACACACTCAATTTGAATTATTAAAGTTATCAAAATCCTTTTGAAAAACAAAGGTATCTCGTAAGACCGCGTCACACATAAACACGACGGGTTTTTCCCTTACGATAACCAAAACATTTTATAAAAATTCCAGCGATATTATAATAGTATCTAAACACAAATACTTGTTCAAATAGCTGAAATTGTTACATTAATTAAATTCCAGCATACTAGGCTCTACAAACAAAACTGTAAGCTCGTATTGGAGAATGGATTCCAACGAATGACTGGGCCACTGGGTACCGCCCGTCACATTACACCTCTAGAACCATGTACAGAGGACCACGCCGGGATCCCCTGCTACACAAGACCGGCCTACCCCTGACCTGGATAGACCGAATATGTTATCACCCCGGGTGTTCCCACCCTTACTATCGAGCGCTTCTTCTTTCATGTATACCCATATTGTAACGACCCGGATTTTTAACGTATGTAATTGGGTGATTAACTGATTTTAAATTATTGGGATATTAATTTTGATTGGTCAAATAAATAAATTTTCTGATAGTTAAAATATCTGTATCTATAAATTGATTAAAAACTATATTCAAATTTTAAATAAAATATCTGGTTTTGATAATTTTAGAGAAATATAAATAAAACTCCACCATTTAAAATTCAAGGTAGAATAAATTTGTATATAAATATAAATACAGACAAAACTTATGACGTTTGATAATATATACATAAGTATATTAATATACAAGTATATGAATGTATGCCATAGGAAAGTAATGTATATGAAAATATGTATAAATGTAAATGTATATGTATATAGATGCTATATAAAATAGTGAAGAGGTAAATATACATGTTGTAAAAATATTGCATATGTAAGTAAATATATATACGTGAATGTACAAGCTTCATAATGACAAGTTTCAAAACATTTGAGTATATTATATGTATATATGTTTATATTAAATAAGAAATATGTAGATAAGCACGGTATCTAAAAATGTATAAAATAAATATTTATAAATGCAAGTATGGTAAGATAAATATGCATATGTGAATGTATGCATATCCATACATATACAAAGAAGTACAAACCTTAACAAATAAAAAAAGGATAAGGGAAAAAAAGATAATTGGATGTATATGCTTAAGCTTTGATATAAAAATATAAAATCAAAATATATGTATAAAGGTAAGAATAATTACATAAGTGGCTAATAGTTTGTTTGTTGTAACATAAGTAAAAATTTATATAGGTGACATAAGGATAGGTATATATGTATATATGTATATATATATATATTTGTATAAGATAAAGAAGACAAGAAATTAAAGAAAAAATTCAATATATGCCGATATTTAGTGGTTGAGACAATGATATCTGGGTTTGGAAGCATTCTGGAAATGAATTTACCACTACATCTTGGAATGAGGTAAGACATAAAGACAATAAAGTAGAATAGAGCAAAATCATCTAGAATCGTGTCAATAGTCCTAAAATGGCTTTTACTGCGTATAAAGCGGTGCTCAAAAGACTTCCCACAAAGGATAGACTTTTAAACTGGGGGATTATAACAGATAAGATATGTGTGTTATGTAATCAAGAAGAAGAAACTCATGAACATCTCTTTTTTTCCTATAATTTTTCGACAGAGGTGTGGAATCTGTGTAAAATCTCAATAAATTCATCGACTCAAACGACTCACTTATTAGCAGATGAAATAAATTACCTGGTTCAGAAAAGGGACGACGAAGACATGGAAACCAAATTGAGCAGCATTGCTATTACTGTAACAGTTTGGAGTGTCTGGAAGGAGAGAAATCGCCGAGTATTTCAGAACAAACAAAGAAATTACACCGAAGTCAGTAAGCTTGCTTTAAGCGACATGCGACTGGTGCAACGAAGAATCAAAAACTGGAATCTCACCTCACGGGAACGAGACGGAGCACAAATTGGAGAAAGGGATCTGAGCTATCCATTGGAAAATAACCCAAGTACAAACTATCTTGCTCGCCTCCGGCCGCCATGAACTATGAAGAAGATGGAGCAGAAGATTGGTTTTACTTTTCTTTTTTAGGAAAGGTCGAGAGTTCTGTTGGTTTTAACAAATATAAATGATTTTTTTGTATGATCTGGGCCAGTGATTTTGTGTGACGCCCCACCTCAATACCCACGCTAGTCAAGGACACTACGATGTAGTGCTGTCAACTAGCACGGAGAATAAGGCTGTTGAGAAGCGACCATCCATGTAATTGATTATCACACGGTGGATATAAAATAATCTTCGGAAACAAACATAGAAATAAACATAACACAAAGCAGTCACAGACATCCATATCACAAAGGCGGAAGAAGATATGAATATATAACTATCACATGAAAGTGTACATCAGAGTAGTGGTCAAAAAGATCCACAATAATACAAAAGAATAGCAACACGTGCTATACCAAAAGAATACAACTATGAGTCCATATCTCAAGTGTATACAACAAAAAAACTGCTAAACTAAATAGTCGGCCAAAAGTCAGAGTAGCAAATCCCGGGAGGAAGTCAAGCAGAAGCACCTGTAACATCTCGGTCTGACCCGAGTATTATTTAAGAAAATAATAAACGGATCAGTCTAACTATAAATATCAGATGACATGATATAAAATAAAAGATATGGCATAAGCGTAAAATATCCATACTGACATACTACTATAAGTATGAAAATGATGATCGACAGGAGATCAACCGATGAGAAATGATCAATATCACGAGAATCTTCTCAAAGATCCAAAGAGGGCATCATACCCTAAACTTGTACTCATAACAAGTCAATGACATAAAAATCCAGAAATCAAACAAGAAATCCAGAAATCATAAAAAGAGAAAGAGGCCTATCACATGATGGTCCGAAGACCGTGGGGCGCTACCCCATATGTGTGAGTCGGAATCACACTGATTGAGGCCTAGGCTAACCAAAAAGCAAAAAGGTATGTGTGAATGGAATCACACAAGTGGTGTCTAGCCTAACCTCGCAAACAAAAAGATATGTGTGAGTCGGAATCACACTACTGCGGTCTAGACTAACCTTGCGGACAAAGAGATATGTGTGAGTCGGAATCACACCACTGCGGTCTAGTCTAACCTTGCAAACAAAGAGACATCGCACAATTGCTAGTCTAAATCATAAAATGATCATCATGATCAGCGAGAAGTGTCAATCACACCAAGCTAGTAAATATATGAGTTTAGCTTCATGTCCCATAACCACTTGCTTAACTTAAATATTTACGAACAAGCTGTAAATCTTCACTAGGAAATTGTCACGAAAAGGGTTCAATCGAACAAGTCCAAGAGCTAACCGACGAAGTGAACGCAAGCGTTTCATACCACTCGTTTTACTAAGTCGTTTAAGTCGATTTCTCATTCGAGTGAAGTAAAGGCTTATATATATTAGTAGATTGGAAATCGGTTTGAGAAAACGAACTTTTGATATTAAAAATAGTGTTGAAATCGATTGGATGAAAGAGTTTTGATATTTACTACTAGTATTAAAACCTTCATATCTTTAAAGTGACAAGTCATAAAACGATTTTTGGAACAATCTATCACAAAAATTCACATTCGAAGACGTGAATAAAATCCAAGGAAATCAGCTCAAAATGCATCAAAGTGGAAGTTCTGTTGAATGCTTTTCAGATAAGATCGCCTACGCAGAGTTATACGGGGTTCGACCTAGTGAAGGCAAGTGGCCTCGAGAAGCCGAACGACCTAAGGGAAGAATGCCATGCGACCTAGCAGAAGAACAGGTCGAACGACCTAGGGGTAAACAGGTCAAACGACCTAAGTGCTAACTCACGAGCGACCTAACGAAGTGCGCGACCTAACAGTGAGGCGCGACCTAACGAAGTGCGCGACCTAACAGTGAGGCACGACCTAATGAAGTGCGCGACCTAACAGTGAGGCGCGACCTAAGGATGTGTGCGACCTAATAGTGAGGCGCGACCTAAGGATGTCTGCGACCTAACAGTGAGGCGCGACCTAAGGCCTTACGACCTAACAGAGTTACGCGACTTAAGGTGATTCGCGACCTAAGGATACGCGACCTAACGTGGTTCGCGACCTAAGACTCATGACTTAAAGTTTGCCTGGGGGATTATAGGTCGGCAACGACCTACGACTTAAGGGCGAACGACCTAACATTTTGCCTAGGAATTTTAGGTCGGCAACGACCTATAACTTAAAGCTGCTTCGACCTACGACCTATTTCCCTGCGACCTAAGCCGGAACGACCTAAGCACGCAAGCGACCTAGGCCTTAACTCGTGAACGACCTAAGAAAGGGGTGACTTTTCAACGCGCGACCTAAGGCTTAGCGACCTAACGAAGCCAGAGCGACCTAAGTGCAGGAATTTCCCAAAAACGCTGAAAGTTGGAGTTTTTCGCCGATTCGATCCAAACCAAAAGCAAATATTCATACAAATGCAATAGGGGATCATTCCCAACAGCCCAATGGCATCTATAGGCAAGATGTGAGATCAAAAATCTCACCTTTTCATGGAATTTGATGAAGATGGAGATTTGAGAGCAAAGCAAGAACACCAACAAGCTTGAATCAATGTTCTTCACGTGAATTTGATGTTGAATCTCGGATTTGCAATAGAATTTGTGTTTGGAGTTTTAATTTCCACTTCCCACCACCATTTTTGACAAAGCTTAAAGTATTTTGATAGAGTGAGGAAGAGGGTTGGGCTGAACTAAAGGGGTGCAGTCCAAACCAAAGTCAAAGGCGGGAAAAAGTGTTGAAAATTTCACTATCTCCAAACATATCGAAGTTTACACTCAAAAAGATCGCAAACGTCATTTTGAACTCAATGGGGGTGGTCTCGAGTCCTAATTTGACCGTATGCAAAAAGTAGCTTTTCGGACTAACACCCGACTAACGATAAAATATTTAAATATAAAATCGATAGATATGCGGGTTGTTACATTTTGGGTCTCATTCTTGGGCTGAAATGCCTTAATAAAGCTCTTACCTATTTTAAAAAAAAAGATAAAGAAGACAAAAACTATGTTGTGACGCCCCACCTCTATACCCATGCTAGCTAAGGACACTACGGTGTAATGCTGTCAACTAGTACGGAGAATAAGGCTGTTGAGGAGCGACCATCCATGTAACTTCTTTGTGCGAGCACCGATATGTCAGATAGAATAGAATGCATATCTTTTAAAGAGAAAGTCCGACATACTGATACAAACACAAAGCTATCACACGGTGGCTATATATAATCTTCGGAAACAAACATAGAAATAATCATAACATAAATCAGTCACAGTCATCCATATCACAAAGGCGGAAGAAGATATGAATAAATATATATCACAAGAAAGTGTACATCAGAGTTCTGTTCAGAAAGATCCATGATAATACAAAAGAATAGAATCACGTGCTATACAAAAGAATAAGTACACAACATAGAGTCTATATCTCAAAAGTGTACAACCAAAAACTACAAATCTATGTAGTTAGCCAAAAGTCAGAATAATCTTGAAGAGAAGTCAAGCAGAAGCACCTGTAACATCTCGGTCTGACCCGAGTATTATTTATAAGAAAACAATAAATGGATCAGTCTAACTATAAATATCAAATGATATGGTATATAGAAAAAGGCATGACATGAACATGTAATAACCATAACGGCATACTACGATAAGTATGTAAATGATAACCAATAAGAGATTAATCAATTTCACAAGGATCTTCTCAAAGATCCAAACCCATAAGCAGGTAATGACACACCAGTTCACCAATACACAAAAACTGATATCATATCAATGAAAACCACAAAAGTTGGTGAAGCACTAAATCCAGAAATCAACACACGAAATCCAGGAATCACTAAAAGGGGGAAGTCCGAGCACACGGACGAGAAGCTATCTCATGGAAGCTATCCATTTAATTTTCCGGACACACGGATGGGAAGCTATCCATTTAATTTTCCGAACACACGGATGGGAAGCTATCCATTTAATTTTCCGAACACACGGATGGCCCGGAGGCCTTTGACACACTGACAAAGAGACATCGCACATTGCTAGTCTAAACCATAAAATGATCATCATCGATCATAAAGAAGTGTCGATTACACTAAGCTAGTAAATATAAGAGTTTAGCTTCATGTCCCATAACCACTTGCTTAACTTAAATATTTACGAACAAATTGTAGATCTCCACTAGAAAATTGTCACAAGAGATTCAATCGAACAAGTCCAAAAATTAACCGACGAAGTAAACGCAAGCGTTTCATACCACTTGTTTTGCTAGGCCGTTTAATTATATTTTCTCATACGAATGAGGTAAAGGTTTGTATATACTAATAGATTGGAAAATGGTTTTATAAACGAGTTTGATATTGAAAATAGAGTTGAAATCGTTTTGACGAAAGAGTTTTGATATTTACTACTAGTATTGAAACCTTTATATTTTTAAAGCGACAAGTCACAAAACGATTGTTGAAACAAATCGAATCACATAATTTCACGTTCGAAGACGTGAGAAAAATCCAAAGAAATCAATCCCAAAACCATCATAGTAGAAATTATGTTAATTGTTTTTCGAATAAGATCACATACGCAGAGGTGTACGGGGGGCAGGTCGCGGGGGTCCAAGGGGCAGCGCCCCGTCAAAACGGTACGACTTAGTGAAGACAAGAGAGGCGAGCGACATTCTTAGAAATCCCGAGAAGAAGTCATCAATGAAGAAAATAAATGATAACGACAAATAGGATCATCACTAATCGATTTAAATTGAGAATTCAATCCAAAAAGGCAAACTGGACTGAAACAGCAGGTTCAGTCGACTGAACAGAGTTTTCAGTCGACTGACCCTGTACCTGGAAATTTTCCAGGTTCAGGAACCTTTCTGTTTCCAGGTTCAGTCGACTGAACAGAGTTTTCAGTCGACTGAATCATGCCTGGAAACTTTCGGGTTCCAGGTTCAGTCGACCGAACAGAGAATTTAGTCGACTGAATCATGCCTGGGCTGTTTTTCAGCCTATACAAATGAAGGGCAAACTCTTCCAAAATGCAACCGGACGAACATTGGCTCTAAGGGATTATGCCAATCAGCAACCCGACCCTATATGCTCCACGGTGCATCACCAAAAGCATGATCAAACATCCATAAAGAGATTTACACACAAATTTGACTTCAAAAACCAAAAATTGGAATATTCACAAAACCAATCCAAAACAAGAGCAAATGCACATGAAGAGGTGTTAGGAATTCATACCTAACAACCAAATATAATTATAGTCATAGATGTGAGATAAAAATCTCACCTTTATGCACAGGAACTAGTATGAAGAAGCTATAGAGCAATGGCAATGACAATCTCTCTTCAATCCCAACTCAACAAGCTTGATTCTAAGCTAAAAAGAGAAACATTTCCTAAATTAGGTTTAGGAATTTCTGAAATTGATAAGAGAGTGAGTTGGGGAAGAAGAAGAGGAGACTTACCAAAGCTTATTCTATTGATTTGGAGCTAGAACTTGATTTGTAGATGGAAACTAGGGCTTTAGAGTTTTAATTTCCCATTCCACTCACCATTAATCTCTTTAGAACTGAAATGAAGAGGATGAGGGAGTGAATGAAGAGGGGGTTTAGTTTGGAGTATTAAGTTAAAATATAGGGCTGAACCAAACCCAAACCCAAAGTGAAAATGGTCAAATTTTTGACTAGCTCCAAACATATCGAAGTTTATACTCAAAAAGATCACAAACGACATTTTGAACTCAATGGGGGTGGTCTCGAGTCTTAATTTGACCGTATGCAAGAAGTAGCTTTTCAGACTAACATCCGATTAACGATTTAAATATAAAAATTACAAAATCGATAAATATGCGGGTTGTTACAAAACTATGTTGTAAACATATGTATGTAGTATGTATATACTTAAAGATATATATATATATTCATGTAAACATACAAGGGGACATGGAATTAAATGCACATTCCCTCAAGCACATATTATATCAAATCTACTTTTCAAATTATCAAATCCTTTTTCAATTTTCAAATCAGGTCAACAAAAACCTCAGATCAAAGAAAATACAAAAGAAAAGTAAAATAAAAACTTACTGTACGCTACTCTTCTCTATAAATACCTCTACCCTTGTCTCATTTTTCATTCGAACAAACTAATGTAAAAAGAAAGGCTAGCTGCCATTAAAACTTAAGTAAAATCAAAAACAACTCAAGGTGCTAGGGGATCAAAAGCAAGCAGTATTCTTTTCCCAAAAACAGTGTCTCTGTTCAAAAGAATTGTTAGTAAAACTTAACTTTTCATACTGTAATCTATGATTATATGATTGGTCATGAAAATAGGAGTGTTGTTTGTCAAGTATGCTTGAAGCAGGAATACATATGCACTTACATATGAGCGTATATCCAGTGTTATAACATTAGAAACTCACAGTGTTCTGTACATTATTATTTTTCTGCTCTGTATTTTTGAATAGAATTGTTATGCCTAACTTCCAAAATCCCTGTCTCTCACTCTAGTTTGTTTTAAGCCATGATGTAAAAAGAGAAAATGTTTGTTTTCGAATGTTCTTTGTTTGAAAAATGGTTCCAGTGGATATTAGCAAGTATAGAACATATAAAGAGTGTTATACTGTAGGTAACCCAATATTGCGAGAAATTCGAGCATCATATTTTGTGTTTTTACTTATATGAACGTAATCGGCATTGAAAAGCATGAATTTTGGTGGTATTTTCACGATTTTAAATTATGTACATAGTGGGATGTAGGGTGATGAACAGAATTTGGTCTTTGACTAAATTACGGTGATCCAGTCGTCGTTGAAGGTTGGAAGTTGGTCAGAAGGAAGCTGGGTGGAAGTGGAGCTCATGAAAAATAGTGTGATATTTTAATTGGGGGTGTGGTGGTCGGACGGAGGTGATTTAGGGTTTGGGTGTCGTACTTGCTCGTGTTTGGTTAATTGGTGATGGCGACGTCGGTGAGGGGAGAGGAGGCTACGGTATGGGGGCGGGGGAAGGTAGAGAGGAAGGAGGCAAAGCTTCTGGCGAAGTGGGTTGAACTCCGGTAGTCGGAGATGGTGGTACGAGGTAGGAAAGGTAGTCGGTCGTTTTTCCTGGTGGTGCTGATTTGTTCGATTTCGATTTTGGGCTTTTGAGGGAAAACTGGGTGGCCAGAGAGGTCGCGTGGGTCGGGGTTGACTTGGAGGAGAGGTCGGAGGTGGTCGGCGAGGCTTCATTGGGGTGTGCACGTGCACGTCGGAGTCGTGCAGGAGAAAAGGAGAGGGAAGAAATGTAGTAGCAAGGGAAATAAAAAAGAAAGAGAGGAGGAGGGGTTGCCTTGTTTTGTCTAGTTGGGCCAATTGGGCCTGACTTTTATTTTAAAATAAAACTTTAAGTACTTATTTTCTTTAATTTAAAAACACTGTAAGGAATTGTAATTATCTTATCTTCCAAAGCTATTTACTCTTGATGAAAGTTTTGTAATTAATTTAATTTAAAAATGATTAAAGTAAATAAAACAACTTAAGCGTTAAATTAATAAAATCCTAGATTAATCTTTATAGGATAATTATTGATAAATTTCTAAAATTTAATTAAATTAATAACAAATAGTTTTTGTAATTAAATTTAATTATAAGTAAGCAGGATTTGAAAAGGACAATTAATTTTATTTTAAATTAAATGAGATGATGGATTGTGATTGATTAATATAGGCTATAAATTGTCTAAATGGTTCAGGATATGTGATTTGCCTCGATTTCTCTTGTATAGTCAATTCAGTTGTTCTGTGACGGAGTACCCTGATAAATTGAATATTGCCACCCTAAATAATAAATTGTTTATTTTAAACAATTTACTTTCCTTAATTTATTACTTAGATCCGAAGAGACCGGGATCGGATATTAGTGTTACCCGGAACCACTTGATTTGAAAATCACTGCTAACCTTTACGGTTTTTGATTATAAAGTTTAATATGATGGAAATGGATTAATTTACAAATTTGACTATTTTAAATAAGAAATCTATACCTAAACATTTTTACAATATCGATGGGTTTCTGTAAAGGCGTTTGGTTCTAATCAGATAAAAACTCGTAGCTTTGTACGAGTTACCTTGGTTTTTCAAAGGAGTTTTATACTTAAGTATTCAAATTAAGTGTGTTTACTCACGCTGGTTTCCAGCCTGACTCGGGTGTTACTTTCTTGTAATGCTCGGGTCAGACCGAGTATTATAGAATTTTAGGTTAGGACGCTTTGGAGCTCAAGAGACGAGCTAGATGGCAGAGACGTATTTCACGTTTTTGACTATATTCCGCTGTGTACTATAGGCTGTATGGTCAGCATTTAGGGACAAGTTATTATCACTATCCAGATTTATTTGTTGATGGTTGTACTCTGATAACTTGAATGCATATTAACAGTTACAGCTTTTCTTTGTATAAATGTTGTTATATATTATATTTTGTTCCGCTGCGATTGTGAGATTCTGTGCTATTGTTCATGTTCTTCTTCTATCTCTTTTTCTTATTTAACCCTAACAGCCTGGTGTTTCCGGCACTCGACTGCTCGGCACTCTATACAGTGGACGTATTAGTGTTGATTTTCAGGTGTCGAAAATCGCCCGGTCATTACATATATATAAGATAAATAGGGTTTTCGAGGACATCTAGAATGGTGATAACATACCCTACTTGGGTGCGACCCACTTGGCCTTGCTGCATCTCCTCTGTTTCAGTCATTCCCGGTTGCTGAGGTTTGAGGCTAAGCGTTACCTTTCAAGAACAATTTTACTTAGAATGCTCATCGTCCTCCAATGACGATGTTTTGATAGAATTCATCCATACAAGTTGTCCTGGGTCTGGACAAACCGAATCACCGTCTTCGTCATCTTTACGGTATTCATTCATAACGTTCAAACCGGATCGAAGTGGTTTTTGGATAATTAAATCTGATCCCGGTCTCTTCGAAACGATTAACGAAATTGGCCAATATTGATAGTCGGTTATTTAACTATCAATAAAACATCCATAAGCAAACACTAGGCTTAATTTTATAAATCTCCAAAATATTTATTCCAAAACATCTTCACCAAGATATATATATTCAATATTTTTCAATATTTCTATTTTTGAAAACAAATTCAACACTTGTATCCATAACAGGATATTTCTCTATTTCAATACTTAGAAATATTTTCAACTTCCATTTTTATAACACTTAGAAAAATATTTCTATTCCAAATCTTTCCTACTAAATTTTTTCCAAAACCTTCCTTTCAATGCTTAGGAGAATATTTATACGTATAGTTTCCAAAATCTTCTCAATATTTAACTTGGAAATATTTCATACTTATCTTATAAGTCTCTAGAATTTTTAATAAATTCTTCTTACGATTTCCAAACCGATTATACTTATTTATAATCCCAATCAACCAATTTTTAACTTCTTTAAATGAATTCACATTCTTTCCGAAGTTATCTCATCTAAGCATTTAAAATTTTCTTAAGTCTTTAGAATTCCGTTTATAAGAAATCTCTTATAAAATCTCCTCCTTAAAATAAAACCTGTCTACACATCTCGAGAGAATTTTTAAAAAATAAATTTCAACCATTTCAAACTATATATATATAATGAGCATTTTTAAAGAATCGTATTTTATTTTTATTTTAAAATAAGTTTTAAGTTATTATTTGAAATATCAACATTTTAATAAACCATCAATAACCCATTTAAAATGAAACAAATCAATTTACAAAGCTGATTATAAAAGTTAAATTTTTATTTCAATAAATATTAAATATATGAAAAATCCATTTTCCAAAGTATTCCAATATTAACTAGTTTAAAATTTTCATAGTTTTAAATAATAAATTTCCTTTTTGAAACGAACTTAACTTCTTAAAAATATATTTTTAAAACCTCGATAACCAATTTAATTTATAACTTCCTCTCAATTTCACATCATATCGTTTTTAATTCCGATTCCCAAACCATTCCCATTTCAAAATTAGAGTCTACTATTTTTCTCAACTCCGTTTTCCATATTCTAATATAAACTCACCCTATGAATTTATATTTCCAATTATCATCTGCTATCGAATTCCTTTATTTATAAACATTGTTTATAAATTTTATAACCCTTTTTGGCTTTTATCTGTTTATAAACAAATCTTATTTATTTAACTCCATTATATACATTCTTTTCTTATAACTTCCATTTACACTTCAAATCTATTTTCAATATTGTTTTTAACTCCTTTTTATATTTCCAAAATATCACTTATAAAGTTCTCTTATATAATTCATTTTCAAAATCCCATTTAATAATTCACAATAGTTAGGTATAACCAAAAATCAATATATTTTTCTAATTCGATTCTTTAAAATAACTCCAGTTCCAATATATATATTTTTATATCAAATCCCTTTAATTCCATAAATCTTAAAAATATATTTATAGTATTTAAATCGTCAAAATTCAGGCCAGTGCTACAATAGCATCCAACAAAAAATCAATCACTACAATAATCTATACTAGATTATTCCACACAATTCATATATCACTATATATGAAATTAAATTTAACTTTTTGAGGAATCCAGTTGGATCCCTCCTACCTGTTTCCCTACATCCACAGATATTAATACAACATAAAATAAATACCAATCCCACTTCGAGGGGGATATCGCGGTATATAAGGTCATTCGCTATTATGCGAGACGCATAGGGTCTCATCCGCTATAATGTGGAGGAATATCACCCCAATACTAATATATATATACTATTATATATATTATATGATTTAACAAATAATCAATTCAACCAATAGCCAGAACTAATTGTAACTATAAAAATTAAATTTGGTAATCCAAATGAGTGAGAATTTTCTCACCTTTGATTTTTAAATCCACAAAACCAAATCTGTAGCATCAGTTTCATGGCTACAAATCCAACTCGACCTGTTCCATGATTTTTGGATCTCACATGTAAATTTTGAATAACATAAATTAGTGATTGCAATTTCAATGAAAGTAAATTTACTAATTATTAAATTTTAAACTAATTACTTATCAATGGATTTTTTAAGTTTAAACATGATTATCATAAATAAGTAAAAATGCCTTTGAATTCAATTACCTTCCTAAAACTTTATGTTCGCTATCCATGAATCCACCACCTTTGGCATAACCGGAATCCACCATCGCTTCCCCTGCCCATCACCGTTAAACAACAGCACTCTCGAATCCCACCAAACCCACTGCCGAACCTTGAAACAACTCCTCCCCTGCCAGTGCCATCGACCATCGATCTCCCTCCAGTATCCTCCTCCACCTTTTTGGTGCGAGTCCCTATCTCCCCACCCTCGCCTCGAATGACATCACTCACCGCCTGCCGGAGACGACCAGTGCGAACGCGAACCCTAACAGCTGCTCGTCGCCCAACCACCTCGCCGCGAACGCCATTGCGAGCCATAGCCCCACGCGCCTCGCCCACGCCAAAAGCGGTCGCCGCAGTTCCCATGCATCTGCTATATCGCGAATCCCCTCACGCGCGCTTCATTCCCTTTTTTCGTATTGATTCGAATCGATTTCGAATCAATTAATTTGAGGAGGAATATGCGATTATAAGACTGAAGAGAATGCGGCATTTTTCTTTTTTTTTAAATTGATTTCGATTTCGACCGTAACTACTGGAGCAAGTGAAAAGGGAAAGCTCGTGTTTATAAAAGGAAGGGAAAGTGGCTTCGGTTAGACGATAGGTTGGATTTGATTTTCTCTTTTTTTTTTTCAATCACCTGATTTGAATTTTGAAAATGAACTGATAGGAGAAAGGAGGGAATGATGCGACTTAAACGTGAAGGAGTGGGTTTGGGTACGATGTTGGTCGGCTAAGACTTGACTTGACTGACTATATATATATTTATTTAATTATAAAATATCTCGTTTTAGCAACTTAAAATTTCGATCTCCTATCGAGGCTTGCCGCTAGGCATTTATAATGTTATAACCCATTTCCGAACGCAATGAAAAAGGTTTTGAGTCCTAATTCGATCGTATGGAGAAGGTAGCGTTTTGGACTTAATTATTATATTGAATTTTCAATATAAATTTCAGGGCGTTTCAATCCCATACGATCAAACGATAACTTCAAAAGCTACGAAATTTGAAATCCAATAATAATACACTATTACGGATCCAATGGAACTTGTTTCGTTGAATTCCGAGACTGTTTCCCGGATGGCTATTTTTAAATGTCAATTTGAACAAACTATTTTTAAGATTGAACAGATCACTTCTAAATTCAATCTTAAAACTTTTATTATCTTCATTATTATTAATATAAATTTTACAAGCCTTTAAATTATTTTTATCAAGCTTAAAACTCAAGATACAATAATTTACCCAATATTCAATTAAAAATTCAATAATTAAATTATCCAACAAATCGCAAATTATGAATTTATTATATAAATATAAACCAAATTTCCATATTAAAAATCAATCTAATTCAAATTCAATATTTAAAACCATTTAAATATTCCAAATCAAACGTCAAAAAAATCCGGGTCGTTACATTCCTCCCCCCTTAAAAGAATTTCGTCCCCGAAATTGCTAAGCTGAAAAATGCTCCGAACCCATTAATTTATCCAAACCCCACTTAGTGAAAATTCGATACTTCACTTCCTAATCTTTAACCTTCAACCTAAACAACTAGTTTTCAATTCTAAACCCAAAACTCTTATTTCAATTTCAATTTGAAATCAATTCGTCGTTAACAAAAAATTTCCAAAATTTTTTTTTTTAAAATTTCTAACACCCTAAATTTCCGAATATTTTTGGCAAAGTCTCCCTTGTACGGAGAACCTTTTGCAATATGATAAAAGAGATAAATATATATACATCGACCCACACAGTCGGAAAACAAATATATATATCAATATTTTATATTTTGCGATATTTAATCCGAAAACGTACCTTATTTTAGCATTTTTAGCAAGCGGCTTAATTTATTTAGCAATTCGCGCAATCAAAGTCAAGCCAAACAGCTCCAAGTACCTGTAATTACTCAATTTAAACACATAAGTACCAAATATATGAAATTCACTAACATTTCATTTATTTAAACAACTACAACGCATGAGTTTCAAGAACCAATCACGCTAAACATGTGTTACAAGCAATTATAAGGTTCTGACATTCATTTTATTACTTTCAATCAATCCATACATCATTTCATTCAATCTGAAATGATTTACAACCCAATTTGCTTACATTCAATTCACATTTGTACTAAACAAATTAATATTCATTCCAAATTGATTAAAAATCAATTTATTCACTTCTATTAATTTATAAAATTTTATTTACTTCCATTTATGTCAAACGACAAACTTTTCTATGCAGATTTTGTCGACAATCATTTAATAAAATATCCATTTCAGTTTATAGCTATTTTAATTTGATTCCAAATCATTTTATTTTTAATTCTATTCCATTCCTAATTGATTCTCGATCAATTTGTTTTTCATTCCATTCAATTCACTTTTTCTACACTCAAATCCATCTAATTTGACTCGGAAACATTCCATGCTATTTTATTTAATAGCCATTTTACAAATTTTATTTGTGTCAAGCTTCTATTCAAGATTATTAACTTAAGTTAATTCATTTTGACCATACAACTTAAGTTCATTTTCATTTGCAATCAACTTCCATTTCGTTTATTAATTGATTAATTAGTTCATTCATTTTATTCACTTCAATTTAAATTTCATACTCGAATTCATTATCGACTTCATTTAAATAATATTCAAGGCCATATCCAATTATTTTATACTCAAATTGGATTTTATTTGTAACATAAGCTATTTCTTTTTCAATCCAGTTTTACTTTATTCGACAACATTCCAAATATGTTTAATTCACTTACAATTTAAATCAAATTTTATTTATACTCAATTTCCATTTCTACTATTCACTTTTAATTCACAATCCAATTTTATTAACCAAGTTAATATTCATTACCATATTTAATTTAACTAATTAATTATCCAATTAGCTCACTTCCAATTTATAATTCAATATTTGATTTTTTTTTAATTTCAAAAATCACTTCATTCAATCTTCTTGGGTTCAAATTTATTTTATAACTCAAGTTTGGATATTTATTTCATTACCAAAATATCAAACCATTTTATTTTGGTTTATCCATTCCAATTTCCAATTTTATAAGTACAAGGCTTATTTTTCCCATTTCCGTCAACTCTAAGCTCGAGTACATTCACATTTTATTTTTATTTTATTTTTATTTTTTTTAACTCGAGATTATACACTTATTTATAGCCCAAGAATATTTTTATTTTCATGAATTTAAATTTTTATAAGCTATTGAAATTTATTTATTCCAATTCAATTTTTATTTTCCGTTCAATCCAAATTCAACTCAATTTCATTCATCTTAGCTTAAGTTAAATTTTCAATTCAATTCTATTTCTCAATTCAATTAGATTTTATTTTCCAATTCAATTCATTCACATCCCAATTTAATTCATTTAACTAGTCTACTTTACTAATTCATTCCTTTTAAATCACAATCAATTAAATTTCTAAAATTTAATTCATTGAACTTAACTTAAGTTGAATTCTATTTAATTTTATATCTCAATCCCGATCGATATGATTTCCAATCCAATTTTATTTAACTTAGCTCAAGTTAAATTTTATTCTTTTTAACTTACTTAAGTTTAAATTTTATTTCCAAAATTTATTTTCATATTTTTCCTTCCTTATTTAGAATCATTCTCAATTTATAAGTTTATAACTTATTTCCTGATTATCTCTAAATTAATTAAATAATGATTCCAGAATTTTTAAACACCCGATATTTATTTCAAATCATTTTGAAATCTCAAATATTCCAAATCACACTTGTTAAACTTAAACCAAACCTTGTTTTTATCCAAACAAATTCCCTTCGGAATTTCCAAAACAAAACTTGTTCTTCCCAAAATCTCCATACCAAACCACACTGGTAGCAATCCGTCACTTAGAAACTCGAAAATGAATACTGATAATGCTGCAGCCATCACCAGGATTATTTTCTAGCGACTGAAGTGAGTTAAGTGCTATAACATCTTCAAACTCCATTTAAAACAATTTCCTATTCAAAATTATCTCCAAATTTAATAATACTATTATTTATTTCAAACACTTTGGGAAACATTTCCAAAAATCTCTAGGATTTAAAATTTTCAAATTCTGGTTTGAACCCATTTGTAGTTTTTAACTCATTTGTATAATTCACTTATACAATCTAATTTGGCTTTTAATAAACCATTTCCAATTTTATAATCTATTTTTGATTAAATAGTAACAACCAACACACCACTACAATAATTTCCAGAAAATTATTTCTTTTATATCAAAAATATAATTGGGAAAATTTATTCCATTTACCCGCTTCAAAACAATACTGTGTTAGTTTATCGCGTGCAAGTGTTTAGAAACTCCTATCGATTTAGTGGCATCCCACTATTCGATAAGAATTTATATACCACTCAACCAATAAGTTAACACAATATAAAACCATTTTATATTCACTAACAAATACGCACTCATATCTATTAATACGCTCAAACTCATTCTAGAGTACTACTGACTGTATCTCTAATGAGTAATCCCCACGAGAGCCAAGGTTCTCGCTTAACATTCGGCTCTAATACCAATTGTAAAGGACCGTAAATCCGTACCCCTTTGAGTCGATAATATTTCACCTCAACTCAACTCAAATTGGACGGAAATACGAATCTTTTAGGGGAAAGAAGAAAAGGTAGAAGAAAAAAATAGAACAACAACAACAAAATCTCACAATCGCAGCGGAACAAAATATAGTACATAATAACAGATTTTTATACAAAAGAATCTATAACTGTTTTATAATTACAATCATCAAAGTACAACAATCAATACATCAGTCTGGACAGTTATAGTAACTTGTCCCCATACAGCGGAAATATAACCAAATACGAAAATATGTCTGAACTCCTCCAGCTCGCCTCCTAAGCTCCACAGCATTTAAAACTGAATCTGTAATATTCGGTCTGACCCGAGTATTATAATAAAATAACACCCGAGTCAGTCTGGAAAACCAGCGTGAGAAAACACACTCAATTTGAATTATTAGAGTTATCAAAATCCTTTTGAAAAACAAAGGTATCTCGTAAGACCGTGTCTCACATAAACACGACGGGTTTTTCCTTTACGATAACCAAAATCTTTTATAGAAAATCCAGTGATATTATAATAGTGTCTAAACACAAATCCTTATTCAAATAGCTGAAATTGTTAAATTAATTAAATTCCAACATACTAGGCTCTACAAACAAAACCGTAAGCTCGTATTGGAGAATGGATTCCAACGAATGACTAGGCCACTGGGGTACCGCCCGTCACGGTACACCTCTAGAACCATGTACCGAGGACCATGCCGGGATCCCCTGCTACACAAGACTGGCCTACCCCTGACCTTGATAGACCGAATATGTTATCACCCCGGGTGTTCCCACCCTTATTATCGAGCGCTTCTTCTTTAGTGTGTACCCATATATAAGATAAATAGGGTTTTCGAGGACATCTAGAAAGGTGATAACATACCCTACTTGGGTGCGACCCACTTAACCTTCCTGCATCTCCCCTATTTTAGTCATTCCCAGTTGCTGAGGTTTGAGGCTAAGCGTTATCTTTCAAGAACAATTTTACTTAGAATGCTCATAGTCCTCCAATGACGATGTTTTGATAGCATTCATCCATACAAGTTGTCCTGGGTCTGGACAAACCAAGTCACCGTCTTCGTCATCTTCACGGTATTCATTCGTAACGTTCAAACCGGATCGAAGTGGTTTTTGGATAATTAAATCTGATCCCAGTCTGTTCGAAACGATTAACAAAATTGGCCAATATTGATAGCGGTTATTTAACTATCAATAAAACATCCATAAGCAAACACTAGGCCCCATTTTATAAATCTCCAAAATATTTATTCCAAAACATCTTCACCAAGATATATATATATTCAATATCTTTCAATATTTCTACTTTTGAAAACAAATTCAACACTTGTATCCAGAACAGGATATTTCTCTATTTCAATACTTAGAAATATTTTCAACTTCCATTTTTATAACACTTAGAAAAATATTTCTATTCCAAATCTTTCCCACTAAATTTTTTCCAAAACCTTCCTTTCAATGCTTAGGAGAATATTTATACGTATAGTTTCCAAAATCTTCTCAATATTTAACTTGGAAATATATCATACTTATCTCATAAGTCTCCAGAATTTTTAATAAATTCTTTTTACGATTTCCAAACCGATTATACTTATTTATAATCCCAATCAACCAATTTTTAACTTCTTTAAATGAATTCACATTCTTTCCGAAGTTATCACATCTAAGCATTTCAAATTTTCTTAAGTCTCTAGAATTCCATTTATAAGATTCTCTTATAAAATCTCTTCGTTAAAATAAAACCCGTCTACACCTCTCGAGAGAATTTCTATAAATAAATTTCAACCATTTCAAACTATATATATATAATGAGCATTTTAAAGAATCGTATTTTATTTTTATTTTAAAATATGTTTTAAGTTATTATTTAAAATATCAACATTTTAATAAACCATCAATAACCCATTTAAAATGAAACAAATCAATTTACAGAGCTGATTATAAAAGTTAAATTTTTATTTCAATAAATATTAAATATTTGAAAAATCCATTTTCCGAAGTATTCCTGTGATATCCCGGGAATTTGGACAATATCAATTTAATAATTTATATTTAAAAATTAAATTGATTTGATGATCTTTGTTAATAAATTTGAATAAAATTTAAAAACCTGGAAATAGACAAGCTTACAATTGCCTGAACCAAACAATTATTATCTATATACACATGGATAGATAATTCACATATCACAATAGATAATCAACATTATCAATATCATCAGATAATCCATATTATCACAATTCAACTAAACATCCATATCATACAGCATATATCTCATCAGAGATATCAATCAAATGCAAAGCATTCAGTATTATCATCCATCCATAAATTTATTAACAAAGATCATCAAATCAATTTAATTTTTAAATATAAATTATTAAATTGATATTGTCCAAATTCCCGGGATATCACAATTCCAATATTAACTAGTGTAAAATTTTCATAGTTTTAAATAATAAAGTTTCCCTTTTGAAACGAACTTAACTTCTTAAAAATATATTTTTAAAATCTCGATAACCAATTTAATTTATAACTTCCTCTTGATTTCACATCATATTGATTTTAATTCCGATTCCCTAACCATTCTCATTTCAAAAATAGAGTCTACTATTTTCCTCAACCCTGTTTTCCATATTCTAATATAAACTTTAATGACCCGATATTTTCAACCATTCGCATCCATTATAAGTGTATAGGTAGACACTCATGCCGGAATTGAATTGCTCAAAATACCGCGTTGTAAATAAAATTTGGCAAATCTCAGAATATACAGTAAATAAATATAATCACAGATCACAGACACAGAGTAAAATAATGCAGCAGAAGTAAAAGAAATAGTAGTTCATGAAGCTACTATATAAATATATCAGAGTGTTACATAAGATATAGCAGAAGAAATAGAATACAACAGAAGTCTCAATAAAATAACCAAGAAGCTGAGTAGAACAACAGAATTGAAATAGATAGGACATGACAAGCAGATAATCTCCAGCAATTCAAATCTCCAAGAGAGTGGAAATCCAAATCTGTGAATAACTCAGGCTGACCAGAGCGTAAAGCAAAACACAAAACACTCGAGTCAGGACAATATATACTTATATAATGTAAATCAACTCAAGTGAACTGTAATAAGGTACAAGTAACTTAAAGAATGCTTGGGATCGCCCATTCTTTAAGGATCCGTTAAACTATCTACTATGTAGTAATATCCACTATTATAATAATGTCTAATCATAAAATAAACATACTTTTAAATAGCGTTAAGGCTTTACATTTTCCACCTTAACACGTAATATGCCAATAGTCTACACAATACCTGCATACCTCGCAAGGCTATGAGAAGATACTCCATAGGTACGACACAAATAGAAACTCGTAGTAAAGCTCGATATGGTAGGTGACACGGCACAACTAGGCAATGCCAGGGTAGATATACCAATTACGCATCCAGACTGGCGGTGACGCATAGCAGCCACTACCGCCCACCTCGAACAACACTCCCAAATCAAGGGTGCGCACCAAATCAATCATAAGTAATAGAATGGTATCGAAGAAGTGTGTCCGATAAGAGGTGCTACCTCCTTGGCCCGTCGATCGCTCCTATTTTAGCCACCTTATGTCAACTCACGGGAGTTGGGTCCACGTATATACCTTAGGATCGTCGCCACCATCCTACTTCATTCTGGAAACTCCACCGCGTACACAGTTGTCAAAGTGGTTTTCGGTATCGACAGAGAGTATGTCCATATCCGATCCCGGTTTCTTTAACAACCAATCGTTATTATAACCCGTGGTTATAATTTATAAACAGTTTATACCTCAAAATAGAATTTCAAATCCAAATCTTTATCAAAATAAA
Source organism: Allium fistulosum (assembly GCA_030737815.1). NCBI lineage: Eukaryota > Viridiplantae > Streptophyta > Magnoliopsida > Asparagales > Amaryllidaceae > Allium > Allium fistulosum. The sequence continues at coordinate 908,091,496 of CM060908.1, forward strand.
GATTAATCAATTCCAAACCATTTCAATATATTTAAAATATCATATCATTTCAAAACTTCATTTCAAATCATTTCAATATATCAAAATATCATATCTTTCTAAACTTCATTTCAAATCATATTAATATATCAAAATATCATATCCTTTCAAACCTCATTTCAAATCATTTTAATATATCAAAATATCATATCCTTACAAAACTTCATTTCAAATCATTTTAATATATCAAAATATCATATCCTTTCAAAACTTCATTTCAAATCATCATTGGAGTTCAAATCCAAATATTCAACTTTAAAAACCTTTTTAATTTAAAGATATCATTCATTTATTATCATTTCAAGTCACCCTTTTTAATTAGTATATATTTTAATCAAAATAATTCATTTAAACCATTCAAAAGTGTAATTATTATACTTTCAAATCAAGTATTAAAATTTGCAAAGTTTCAATTCAATTTAATCATTTATTTCAATTAAATTTCCATAGACCATTTCAAATCTTATAAAATTTCAAATATAGATTTAATCCACAAAATAACTATTCAAATTATAAAATAAATTCCAAAGCTTTATTATCCTATATTTCATAAGTCTAATATCTTTTAAATAGATTCAAATTACAAGTGTAACAACCCGGGATTTTCATTACCAATTAATAAATAAAAGTTAGGATTTTTATTTATTTTAATGAAGCATAAAAGGATTTGGAATAACAAAAATTTATTTGAAAAAGGCTATTTTAATTAAATGGGAAATATGAGATTTAAAATGAGGATAAAATGTTATTTTTGGAAAGTTAAATATTTTAGGAGAGATTTTAAAACGGGTTTGGATAAGAAAAATGAGTTTTATAAACATATATGAACACTTAGACTAATTGTTGGAAACATGTAAATAACTCTCTTCTTATTGGATTACTAAACCTAGCCCAATAACCCATCCTAAACCTCCTCTATAAATTATCTCAAACTCTCCTAACCTCATTCATTCATCTCTAATCAAAACCCTAATCATTTCCTAAAGCTTTCATAACAAAAATGGCATCTATCTTCATCTCCTTCTAGTTTTAGCTTATGCAAGTCATTCTATGCAAAGGTAATGCAAATACCCACCTCAAATCCATTTTTATATCTTTCTCATTTCTGAAATGTATTTGGTAACACATGTTTTATGTGTTTTTTTGATCTTATAGCCTCCTAATCATCTTTTGCTAACTTGGGTTGATGCTATAATAGTCTTTGTTGCTTTCAAGAGAGGTATATTGCTAAAAACCTCTTCTAATATGTGTTTAATTATCTTTTGATTTTGGTAATCAGTTAGTAACACATGTTTTATTATGTAACATGTGAATCATAGCTCTTTAATCATCTTTGCTTTCATTTTGGGGTGTGCACATAAGGTACTTGTAGTATATGCTAGCTGAAATTATAATTAGTTTATTGCTGTTAGTAAATTAGGCATATCTCATTCATCTTAACTCGGAATTAAGATTTTCTTGAAGTTCTGGAAAGCTTATTCTGTACCCTATAACTTTTATGTTTTGTGCTTTGCCTAATTTTGAGGTTTGAATGATCGAAATCATGCTTGTTTGTCGCTGACCTGACAACAAACTACAGGGTTGATAAAATAAAAACCTGAAATTGATTTGGCCATAAGTTACTCGTTTCTTATCCAAATCTATTAATTTTGGATGTTCTGGAAAGCTTAGATTTAGAGCTAAAACTTTAATGTTTTGAGTTTCATGAAATTTCGAAGTTAATTTGGTCAAAATTGTACATCCTTATCACTGTCCCGAGAGCACAACGACAGTGATATAAAATTTAGATCTGAGATTTGTTTTAGTCATAGAATTTTCATCTCTGGTCGGAATTTGACGATCTTGGTCATTCCGGAAAGCTTAGAAACTAAGCTACAACTTTCATTTTATTCATTTTTCCAGAATTTAAAGTTTACTATGCCAAAATTGTGGTTTTTCATCTCTGGCCAGTTAGTGCATAGCTATAGGCCTTAGTCTCTTTTCTCCCGTTATTTTCAGCGTAGAACCCCGACTTTGCGACGCCATCCCGGGCTCGTCCTTTGTCGGATTTCATCGTTTTTGGTCTCGTTAAAAAGATGAGATCGAGATCTTTAACCATGCAAAGTTTGGTTTAGATCTGGGTGCATTAGGTACTTCGTTTCTATTGCCGAAGTAGCACCCAGAAACTGTTTTACAATAGTGATCATTTTCAGTTATCGTCGGACCAACTTTGAAACATTGTCGTTTCTTCGTTTCAAGTCGAAACCGAACGATTCTTGTTGCATATCAAAGTAGGAGTACTTTACTACGCTCCTGCATATTTTCATCAAGATCTGAGTTCATGTGACCCTTCGACCATGTCGTTGAAGTGGAACCTTTACACTGTTTTGACACAGTAAAGTTTTATGATTTTTGTCCGACTTTGAGACGACGCCGTTTCTTCGTTTCAGGTCGGAATTTCCTGATTCGTTTTGCATCTTAAAGTAGGGATGTTGGACTACATGCCCGCAAATTTTCATGACATTTGGACACAGTTTGCTAGTCCAAATAAATTGCCGAACTTGGGTTCGCGTCAGTTTTTTTTGAATGTTTACAAACACTTGGAATATTTTTCAGTGATTTTCTGGTTTTATTGATTTCTTTGAGATTTGTCGGGTTTTATGAATCATTTTCAAAAGATTTTTCACTCCTAAATGGCTTTCGAAATTATTATATAATATTATTTTTAATTATTAAATTAATTACTCCATAATAGGAGAGTTTTCAAAAGCCGTTTTAAAGTGATTTCAAAATCAATTATAAATCCATTTCGCACCATTATTTTCTATAATAAAAACCTCACACTCACTTTTTAGCACGTCGAGCGAAGTGGAAAGGTGCTTAAATGGTTTGGAAATCTCCGGCCTATGGAACCGTGTGTATTTTCTTTCTGGTCAATCCCCGACCTATTCGATTGATCGTTTTGACCTTTGGGTCTAGTTTACCGATGATACGAGGTGGACTTTTTATTGTTTGGAGTGTGAGCTTGCTATTGGTTAGGAAACCGTTTAGTGCGAACGTGGGGTATGGGACTCATTGTTAACACTTTACGGGTTCCTCTCCAAGAAGTTAGCGACACATTAGCCTCTGGGCGGCTAGTACTGGACCTCTGGGTCACCACGCCTCTGGGCAACCGTCTTTGGACACCTGCTCTATGGAGCAGTTTATTTTTCGGCATGCGCCTCTGGGCCTTTATCCTTTTGGGAAGGATCTTGCCGTCTCGCGCGTTCCGCATCTGTGCGAGTGATCGATCACAACTCTACAGTACTTGGCAACAACGACTCTGGTCGGTGCACGTGCAATATTGGTATTATTTGATGATTTTTATATCCATTCGAGTACCGCCATTCGGTGTTGGTTCTATGGAACCATACGATGTAAGTGCGATTACCTTGTGGATTCACAGTGTCTCTGGACACTGCTTTTCTGTGTTCGATTTCATTGACTTTTCAAAATATCCCCATTGCTCTTTGGAGCATCGATCTTTGCTTGGGCATTGATTACAGACTCTGGTCACTCTTGGGATTATTGCCTATGGGCAACTTTATATAGCTCTGACTACGCCGATGATATGAGGCGTATTATTTACTTGACACTTTGGGGTTGATTTTCTCTTTGAAGATTTTATTATTGATTGATGATTATGTTATCGTCCAGTATATTATGTGGTATTCATTGCTCTTCTCTAGGGAGAAATTCCTTACCTTCTATGTTATCGCATTTTTATCTCTCAGTCTATCTAACTGATTTGTTTAGCTAGCCTGACCCGAGTGTTCTTTTCACTCGGGTCAGACCGAGTTGTTTCAGGTTAGGTCTCTGGACTTAGCTATTCTGTGCTTCCGCTTGGACATTATCTGCTATGCTGATAGATAGCGCTTTTATTTGTCCACTATTCCGCTACTCTTTTATTATTCAGACTTTGATATGTACATATTTTTAACCCACATGTGTGGGTAGTGGCTTTGTACCCACTTATTGTATTTGGATCTGTATTGACGATGTATTGTTTTGGGATTTTATATCTGTTATGTGATTCTGTTCTATGATGTTTTATCATTTAATATTATGCTTTGTCCTGATAGATCTTTAGCCATTTGTAATTTCGTTATAAGTATTTACCGAATATGTCGAACCACTTGAAAAAAATATATAGATACCATCCTTTCGACGTATTCAGTAGATAGTTATAGCTTGATTACAAATGGTCGCTTCCACTATACTCTATTCTCCGCTTTAATAGACAGTATTACTCCCGTAATACTCTTTGTTACAGTGGGTCTTAGAGTGGGGCGTTACAGTTTGGTATCAGAGCCTGGTTTCAGGAATAAGCATAATAAACACAGAACAGATACACTTAGTACAATACATTTTAATTAGATCCGAATTAAATCAAATCCCTTCCTTATGTTTATTGATAGATAAGTTAGGAATATGTATAGGAATCCGTTATATTCCGTAGTATTCCTTAATCAATTATCTATCATTGAATCATGTTTAACTCTAATTCCCGTTACGACATGTTGAGCGGTGCGAAGGTCTTCTCTCAGCTTGACCTTGCCACCGGATTCCATCAGCTACGAGTCGTGGAAGACATCATTCCTCTTACAGCATTTCGCACTCGTTATGGTTCTTTTGAGTGGTTGGTCATGCCGTTCGGCTTGACGAACGCTCCGGCTTTCTTCGTCGACCATATGAATCGAGTATTCCGGGAATACATCGATAGATTCGTTCTGGTTTTCATCGACGATATTCTTATTTATTCTAGATCCGAGGCGGAGCATGCTCATCATTTGCGGATCGTCTTGGATACTCTTCGTCAGCATCAGCTTAAGGCCAAGCTCTCCAAGTGCCATTTTTGGGAGAGCAAGGTCAAGTTCTTGGGCCATATTGTATCATCTGAGGGTATTTCTGTCGATCCTGCCAAGATCGAAGCTATTCAGAGTTGGAAGCAGCCCGAGAACGTTCATGATATTCGCAGCTTCCTTGGTCTGGCGGGTTATTACCGTCGATTTATCAAGGATTTCTCTCGTGTTGCACTTCCCCTCACGACTCTGACTCGTAAGGGTGTTCGCTTTATTTGGTCTGATAAGTGTGAAGCTTCCTTTCAGCGACTGAAGGAACTTCTCACTCATGCTCCTATTCTAGTGGTTCCTGAGAGTAACCATGATCTTGTTGTTTACACCGACGCTTGTGGTTGCGGCCTCGGTGCTGTGCTTATGCAGAAGGATCGGGTAGTTGCTTACGCTTCTAGGCAGCTACGTCCGAATGAGGTTCGTTATCCTACTCATGATCTTGAGTTAGCAGCTATCGTCTTTGCTTTGAAGACGTGGCGTCATTATCTATTGGGCGAACGTTTCATTCTCTACACCGATCACAAGTCGCTGAAGTATTTATTCAGTCAGAAGGATCTCAATATGAGGCAGCAGCATTGGCTTGAGTTTCTCGCCTCATATGACTTAGACATTCAGTATACCCCTGGCAAGGGGAATCGTGTTGCAGATGCGCTCAGTCGCAAACACTCGGCAGTTGTTTCTATGATGATTGCCGAGTGGGATATTCTTGAGACTCTCTCTATGTGCGATATTCGAAATCGAGCTCCGTCTTCTGATTCTCAGATCTTGTTATTCAGCTTGGAAGCTCGACCTATTCTATTGGATCGCATTGCCCATGCTCAGCGGCAGGATCCAGACTTGTTGCGATATATTCATCTCCTTGAGTCGGGATCCAGTGATGAGACATTGTTGGATTATTCTATTGATTCTCATCGGTGTCTTCGCAGGAAGAACTGTATTTTGGTACCATCGGATTTATCACTTAGGCATGACATTCTGGACGAGTGTCATCGCACTAAGTACACCATCCATCCCGGCTCGAGCAAGATGTATGCTGATATGTGTCGGGTTTATTATTGGGAAGGGTTGAAGAAAGATGTTGCAAGTTATGTGAGCGGTTGCATGACTTGTCAACAGATCAAGGCCGAACACCAGCGTCCATCCGGTCTTCTTCAGCCGCTAGAGATTCCATTGTGGAAATGGGATCAAATATCCATGGATTTCATCGATGGTCTGCCTCGATCGAGGTCAGGCCATACTTCTATTTGGGTCATCATCGATCGCTTGACCAAACCAGCTCATTTCATTCCTATTAAGTCCACTCGGACTGCTCCTCAGCTTGCCAAGCTATATGTGAAGGAAGTCGTTCGACTTCATGGCATTCCTAGCTCTATCGTCTGCGATCGAGACACTATCTTTACTAGTCACTTTTGGAAGTGCCTACAGTCAGCTTTGGGCTCAAAGCTGAATCTCTCGACTGCTTATCATCCTCAGACCGACGGTCAGATGGAGAGGGTAAATCGTGTTTTGGAGGATCTTTTGCGCTGTTGTATTCTGGATTTCGAAGGTAGTTGGGAGGATCACTTACCGCTTGTAGAGTTCTCCTACAACAACAGCTTTCAGTCTAGTATCGGCATGGCACCTTTCGAGGCTCTCTACGGAAGGCCATGTCGCTCTCCTGCTTGTTGGTTAGAATCTGGCGAGAAGCTCCTTCTTGGTCCAGATTCAGTTCGGGAATCTTCTGATAAGATTATTCTTATCCGTCAGAGAATGAAAGAGGCACAGGACCGCCAGAAATCCTACGCGGACAACCGTAGGAAGCCTCTTGAGTTCTCCATTGGTGATCATGTCTTTATTCGGATATCTCCCATGAAGGGGGTTGTGCGTTTCAGCTCTACAGGGAAGTTGGCTCCTCGCTATGTCGGACCATTTCCTATTACGGAACGCATCGGCCCCGTTGCTTATCGTGTGGCTCTACCTGCTCATTTCTTCGGAATACATGATGTGTTCCATGTTTCTCAGCTTCGCAAGTGTGTGCGCGACCCTGATTCTATTATCGAGCCTCATATCGTGCCCGATTTGGAGATCTCACCCGATCTATCTATAGAGCAGCATCCTCTTCGTGTGCTTGATTCGGAGGTTAGACGCTTTCGCAACAAAGAGGTTCCACTCGTGAAGATTCAATGGTCACCGAATCCTAAGGACTGCACTTGGGAGACCAGAGAATCTATCGAACGCTCTTATCCTGGCTTTCTCCCATCTTCTTCTGCGGGTGAGAATTCTTTATTTTATCTCTATCACTTCTTTTGGGGATGTGACGTTATAAACGACATCTATCTTAAAGAATTGCGGGGACGCAATTTTCTTAAGGGGGGGAGTCTGTAACAACCCGGGATTTGCATTACCAATTAATAAATAAAAGTTAGGATTTTTATTTATTTTAATGAAGCATAAAAGGATTTGGAATAACAAAAATTTATTTGAAAAAGGCTATTTTAATTAAATGGGAAATATGAGATTTAAAATGAGGATAAAATGTTATTTTTGGAAAGTTAAATATTTTAGGAGAGATTTTAAAACGGGTTTGGATAAGAAAAATGAGTTTTATAAACATATACGAACACTTAGACTAATTGTTGGAAACATGTAAATAACTCTCTTCTTATTGGGTTACTAAACCTAGCCCAATAACCCACCCTAAACCTCCTCTATAAATTATCTCAAACTCTCCTAACCTCATGCATTCATCTTTAATCAAAACCCTAATCATTTCCTAAAGCTTTCATAACAAAAATGGCTTCTATCTTCATCTCCTTCTAGTTTTAGCTTATGCAAGTCATTCTATGCAAAGGTAATGCAAATACCCACCTCAAATCCATTTTTATATCTTTCTCATTTCTGAAATGTATTTGGTAACACATGTTTTATGTGTTTTTTTGATCTTATAGCCTCCTAATCATCTTTTGCTAACTTGGGTTGATGCTATAATAGTCTTTGTTGCTTTCAAGAGAGGTATATTGCTAAAAACCTCTTCTAATATGTGTTTAATTATCTTTTGATTTTGGTAATCAGTTAGTAACACATGTTTTATTATGTAACATGTGAATCATAGCTCTTTAATCATCTTTGCTTTCATTTTGGGGTGTGCACATAAGGTACTTGTAGTATATGCTAGCTGAAATTATAATTAGTTTATTGCTGTTAGTAAATTAGGCATATCTCATTCGTCTTAACTTGGAATTAAGATTTTCTTGAAGTTCTGGAAAGCTTATTCTGTACCCTATAACTTTTATGTTTTGTGCTTTGCCTAATTTTGAGGTTTGAATGATCGAAATCATGCTTGTTTGTCGCTGACCTGACACCAAACTACAGGGTTGATAAAATAAAAACCTGAAATTGATTTGGCCATAAGTTACTCGTTTCTTATCCAAATCTATTAATTTTGGATGTTCTGGAAAGCTTAGATTTAGAGCTAAAACTTTAATGTTTTGAGTTTCATGAAATTTCGAAGTTAATTTGGTCAAAATTGTACATCCTTACCACTGTCCCGAGAGCACAACGACAGTGATATAAAATTTAGATCTGAGAATTGTTTTAGTCATAGAATTTTCATCTCTGGTCGGAATTTGACGATCTTGGTCATTCCGGAAAGCTTAGAAACTAAGCTACAACTTTCATTTTATTCGTTTTTCCAGAATTTGAAGTTTACTATGCCAAAATTGTGGTTTTTCATCTCTGGCCAGTTAGTGCATAGCTATAGGCCTTAGTCTCTTTTCTCCCGTTATTTTCAGCGTAGAACCCCGACTTTGCGACGCCATCCCGGGCTCGTCCTTTGTCGGATTTCATCGTTTTTGGTCTCGTTAAAAAGATGAGATCGAGATCTTTAACCATGCAAAGTTTGGTTTAGATCTGGGTGCATTAGGTACTTCGTTTCTATTGCCGAAGTAGCACCCAGAAACTGTTTTACAATAGTGATCATTTTCAGTTATCGTCGGACCAACTTTGAAACATTGTCGTTTCTTCGTTTCAAGTCGAAACCGAACGATTCTTGTTGCATATCAAAGTAGGAGTACTTTACTACGCTCCTGCATATTTTCATCAAGATCTGAGTTCATGTGACCCTTCGACCATGTCGTTGAAGTGGGACCTTTACACTGTTTTGACACAGTAAAGTTTTATGATTTTTGTCCGACTTTGAGACGACGCCGTTTCTTCGTTTCAAGTCGGAATTTCCTGATTCGTTTTGCATCTTAAAGTAGGGATGTTGGACTACATGCCTGCAAATTTTCATGACATTTGGACACAGTTTGCTGGTCCAAATAAATTGCCGAACTTGGGTTCGCGTCAGTTTTTTTTTAATGTTTACAAACACTTGAATATTTTTCAGTGATTTTCTGGTTTTATTGATTTCTTTGAGATTTGTCTCTAGATTTCGTACATGGGTTTTATGAATCATTTTCAAAAGATTTTTCACTCCTAAATGGCTTTCGAAATTATTATATAATATTATTTTTAATTATTAAATTAATTACTCCATAATAGGAGAGTTTTCAAAAGCCGTTTTAAAGTGATTTCAAAATCAATTATAAATCCGTTTCGCACCATTATTTTCTATAATAAAAACCTCACACTCACTTTTTAGCACGTCGAGCGAAGTGGAAAGGTGCTTAAACGGTTAGGAAATCTCCGGCCTATAGAACCGTGTGTATTTTCTTTCCGGTTAATCCCCGACCTATTCGATTGATCGTTTTGACCTTTGGGTCTAGTTTACCGATGATACGAGGTGGACTTTTTATTGTTTGGAGTGTGAGCTTGCTATTGGTTAGGAAACAGTTTATTGCGAACGTGGGGTATGGGACTCATGGTTAACACTTTACGGGTTCCTCTCCAAGAAGTTAGTGACACATTAGCCTCTAGGCGGCTAGTACTGGACCTCTGGGTCACCACGCCTCTGGGCAACCGTCTTTGGACACCTGCTCTATGGAGCAGTTTATTTTTCGGCATGCGCCTCTGGGCCTTTATCCTTTTGGGAAGGATCTTGCCGTCTCGCGCGTTCCGCATCTGTGCGAGTGATCGATCACAACTCTACAGTACTTGGCAACAACGACTCTGGTCGGTGCACGTGCAATATTGTTATTATTTGATGATTTTTATATCCATTCGAGTACCGCCATTCGGTGTTGGTTCTATGGAACCATATGATGTAAGTGCGATTACCTTGTGGATTCACAGTGTCTCTGGACACTGCTTTTCTGTGTTCGATTTCATTGACTTTTCAGTATATCCCCATTGCTCTTTGGAGCATCGATCTTTGCTTGGGCATTGATTACAGACTCTGGTCACTCTTGGGATTATTGCCTATGGGCAACTTTATATAGCTCTGACTACGCCGATGATATGAGGCGTATTATTTACTTGACACTTTGGGGTTGATTTTCTCTTTGAAGATTTTATTATTGATTGATGATTATGTTATCGTCCAGTATATTATGTGGTATTCATTGCTCTTCTCTAGGGAGAAATTCCTTACCTTCTATGTTATCGCATTTTTATCTCTCAGTCTATCTAAGTGATTTGTTTAGCTAGCCTGACCCGAGTGTTCTTTTCACTCGGGCCAGACCGAGTTGTTTCAGGTTAGGTCTCTGGACTTAGCTATTCTGTGCTTCCGCTTGGACATTATCTGCTATGCTGATAGATAGCGCTTTTATTTTTCCACTATTCCGCTACTCTGTTATTATTCAGACTTTGATATGTACATATTTTTAACCCACATGTGTGGGCAGTGGCTTTGTACCCACTTATTGTATTTGGATCTGTATTGACGATGTATTGTTCTAGGATTTTATATCTGTTATGTGATTCTGTTTTATGATGTTTTATCATTTAATATTATGCTTTGTCCTGATAGATCTTTAGCCATTTGTAATTTCGTTATAAGTATTTACCGAATATGTCGAACCACTTGAAAAAAAATATATAGATACCATCCTTTCGACGTATTCAGTAGATAGTTATAGCTTGATTACAAATGGTCGCTTCCACTATACTCTATTCTCCGCTTTAATAGACAGTATTACTCCCGTAATACTCTTTGTTACAGTGGGTCTTAGAGTGGGGCGTTACAACAAGTAAACCAAATATTTTTCATACTAATATAAACTTCAATTATTTATTCCAAGATTTAATATCATTTCAAATTCATTTCAAAATATCAAAATATCATTTCAAAACATCATCTATTTAATTTAAATTTAAATACCATTTAATCATATTTCAAAATAGTTGTATTTCCAAAATCAACTATTCCATTTAAATCATTTAAAGTCAATTCATTATATTTAATAATTAAATATTTAATTTCCAAAATTTAATCTTTTTCAAAGATCATTTATTCATTTAAGTTTATTAAAACAATGAAAATTTCAACTTTCGCAGCACTTAGGAAATGCTACGTAATGTTATGTTTTAAAACAGTTCATTAACAAAAGACGGCATTTAAAATGCTGTAACATCTTTACATTATATTTCAAAAATACTATCAAATCAAATTCAGAGTTTAATTACGATTTCGCAAACAATTAACTTTTAATATAAACCCTTTTAACTTATAAAATCATATATTTTCACATTTTAAAACAATCATTTAAATACCTTTATTTCTATGATTTTATAAAGTCCAATTTCCATACAAAAATCAAATTAAATAACAATTAAATTTTCATTTCTTTAATTAAATTCTTAACTTAACAACTAAGTTTTAAATTTCCAAAATATAACTTATTTCCATTTATTTTACTTAATTAAAATTTCACTTTTAACAAAATTCACAATTTCCCAATTTAAGTTATATTTTAAACAAATTCAACTTAAACATTCATTCATTTCATATTTTAATTTATACAAAATCATTAACACTTCTAAAAATTATTATTACTTAATAAAATCAATAAATTCATCTTTTAAATCAAATTTGTCATATATTCTTACTTTACATAAATTCCATTTATAAACAAAATCATAAATTCCAAAATTAACTTATATTTCAAATTCTACTTCACCATTTACTTAATTCAGTTATTTAATTTGTAGAAAATCACAAATATTTTATAGAAATCATTTTAATAAAGTTTAAATCAAAATATCATAATATTTACATTTTTAAAATATTTTAGAAATTTTAGAAAAATATATAAACCACGGGTCTGTATATAATTTTCTAGCCTAGGTCAAGTGATACGGATATGTATCATTTCAATCCGCAGTTTACAAAGAAAAACCGGGTTTTATCATTACAAACCCGCAATCCCAAGTAATATAATAAATAAATAAAACCGTTTGGACCTATCATTTCAGCCCATAACGATTTTTCCTTATTCTAAAGTCCATTCAGGTATGTATCATTTCAACCCATAGTGATTCTAATCTACAGCGAACTTGCAGTGTGATAAACTGATATAAATAAACAGTATACAATATATAACAGTAACAGATGATATAACATGTGTATAAACAGGGATGAACATCATATAATCATAATATAACAGTTATAACAGGATGATATAAATTTACAGATTCAAGTGATGTCAGTTTATCAATTATACAAGTACATATTAGTCCGGTGAGATTTACTCACTTGTTTAAAGCTGGAGATCGCTACCAAAGCACACAACACAAGCACAATGAAGGCACGATGACATGGATATGACTTGAGAGTGGAGAGCCAAAGCAATTTGACTTGATAACATATACACAAACAATATATATAATACATAAGTTTCAACACGAAAATAACATCAAACAGCATAAGAATTCAATGCCCAAATCAACAACGATTGACTTGCACTTGTTCTCAAATTCACATGGATCAGTTATGGATGGGATTGGTTCAGCCAAGGCATGCACTAAGGTCTGGTTTGGTCCAAATAGGGTCGGCCTAGGTTGGTTCAAAGGTGAATGGACATAGGTGCAACAAAATAACAACTACAAGGCAAATTCATCACTTCTATGCTATAAATGGGTTCGGCCATAGGCTCTAGGGGCATGGCCAGTGGGTCCAGGTTGTGGTGGGTGATGTGGCAGAGGGTGGAGGTCAGGTCAGAAGTGATGGTGGTGGTGGAAGTGGCGGCTAATGGTTGTAGAAGGTGGTGCTAGCAAACTAGGCTCGGTTTATGTAAATAGGTGATGGTTTTGTGCATTTTTGGTGTTGTCTCTTGCTAACGTGGGTTCGGCCTGGTCATGGTGATGGACTAGAGGGGTGGTTGATCAGAGAAGGAGGAGGTCAGCCTAGATCTGGTTGAGGAGGAGTGGAGCCATGAAGTAGAGAACAAGTTGCAAAATCACATAGAAAAACTAGAAAACAAGAGAAGAGAAGAAGATTTTACCAAAGTTTTGCAAGATGGAGGCCATGATTTTTTTTAGGGTTGAGAAGCTTTGAAAATACGTGAAAAGGATGAGGGAGTCGGCTGAAAAAGAATGAGGAAAAGAATGGCAAACATAAAATAAAAGATGTATTGATTAAAATGAAACGGTGGAATACAAAAGGACTTAGGCAAATCAAAGGTCACAACTTCTCAAATTTCTTTTATTTAATTTGTAATTTATAAAAACATATAAAACTGATAAATAAAGACAACACTCAGAAATTAAAATAAAAATATAAAATAAATAATTAATTTTTAATTAAATAGAATTTAAATTAAGAAAATGGCTTAAAATTGCGATGTAGACTTTAAAATTAGAAATAAATTCAATGCACTTTGGAAAAATTTTATATACATGAAAAAAAAATTTATAAATAAAGATAAGTACACAAAACAAAAATGAATTCACAAAAATAAATAAATAATTTTTAATTAAATAAAATTTAATTGAAGAAAAATGGAAACTAGGCTTAATAAATTGAAATAAATTCGAATAAACTTTAGAAAAATTATACTATCACTAAAAAAATATTAAAAGATGAAAATATACCCAAAATAACATATTAACACAATTAAAATAAAATATCACAAAGAAAAATATAATTTATATAATTTAAAATAAACAAAATTGCTAAATAAATCAAATTACATTCAATATTGAAATATACATAACTTTCGCAATTTAAATCCATTTTCAACGAAACGAAAAGCAGTATTCAAGTTATTACATATATTTTCATAATAAAAGATAAAATTTAAGAATTTGAATATTTAAATTTAAAAGTTAAAAGTCAAAGTTTGACCAGTTTGAACAGAAATTCACTTTTTAGTGAAATATCCAATTTATACTAGTTTGAAGTTATAGTTCACATAATAATTAACATTTATTTTTAAAAATGAAATGTTTGAAATCAAACAAGTTTAAAATAGTTTCAAAATAAAAATAAAGTCAAATTTTAAAATATAGGCCAAAAATCTAGGGTTGTTACACTCTCCCCCACTCAAAACTTTTCGTCCCCGAAAAGGAATGAGGTACGGGAAAGCACTAGAAAAAGATAGAGTGAAATAAGATTAAGACAAGATGACAAGGAGATTGAGATTATACCTAACAACTATTGTTATAGGTAAGTTTAACAAGGTGGATGGCAAGCAATCCTCAGATTAAAATAAGTACTAAACATTATCAAAGATTATAGAAAGATTTCTAAATAGAAAGATTATAAAAAGATGCCTATACCAGTCTGTAGCAAGATGAGGAAAATAAGAATAACCAAAAGACAGTTTGAAAACAAAATAAGATAATAAGTTTGAAAAACAAAATAAGATAATAGGTTTGAAATTTCCATGGTTTCAGCTTGAATTGATAATTAATTTTACACAAGTTAAATAAATTTTACTATCTCTAATTTCATTATCTTATCATCTAATTTCTTAAACCAACAATTTCAAAAATCATGGATTTAATTAAAATTAAGTGTATAACATTTAATAAAATTTAATTCTTCTTTATTCCTAATTAAAATTAAATTTATTCCTCTCAATTTTTTTTATCACCTATGTTAAATATACTTACACTTATTATAACCGTTTTAATTTATTCCTAATTCCCTTAACATCATTTATATTGTAAATTATTCAATTAACCTTTTAGTCTATTTACCTCTGTTAATCTTTTTATAACTAAAATTTAAGTGTATAATATTTATTATAACCACCCAAATTTTATTTATAAAATCTTTTTATATTGTATATTATCCAATTACATTGTTAACTTCTAAAAATTAAGGTAAGTTATATTGGAATGCAATTGAGAATTATACAAATAAAACTTTCTAAAATTAATATACAATATAAACATTCTAATTCAATCATTTCAAGCTTGAATATTTATTCAAAATTTTGATTTTTTTTTTTATACTTGAAGTTATTATTTAAGATAATGTTTAAGAATAAAATTTCCGATTCCTTTCAAACCATTTAGAGATAAATAAATGTATGTACATAATTTGTCAAATCAAATTTAAGTCCTATATCTATATATATTATAAATCAAATCATATTTTAGAAATTCAAATCAATTAAATTTCCCAAAACAAAGCTGTAGCAAGACTACAGAATGGTTTCTTCACTTCGAAACTCGAAAATGAAAGTCGATGATGCCGTGGTCATCACTGAAATTATTTTCCAGCGACAAAGAGAAGAGCACTAAAAAATTTTAAAACTTTAAAATTCTTTGGAAACAAATTTCTATTCACAAATACTTTAAATAATATATCCTTTTAAAATTTTAAACACAAGGATTGAAACCATCGGAAATTAAATTCTCAAATTCTTGATTTAAATTCATTTCAATTCCCAAATCAATTTATAAACAACTATTTATAAATTCATTTATATAATGATAAATCAAGTATTATCATTTCAAATAATCAATTTAAATCACTTTATTAAGTTCCATAATATTTACTTATATCAAAATTTATTTCATTAACCAAATTTTAAAATAATATTATGTCATTTTGTTCTGTCAAAGTGTTTTAGAAATCCTATCGATAGCGTTGATCAGACGAATCGATCGGAAGCCCAAATCAATATCAACAACTCAAACAACACAATATATAAAACAAAACATAGATTTACAAGTACAATTTTTAAAAATGTTTGGAGATATTTTTGGAAACAAGGACAAGATGATTAATTAACAAAATATGAAGATGGATAAGCTTAGATAAATCGCGGGCAACCTTAACCGGGTCAACCGTGACTTAATGAATAAGATCAAATGTGGATTTTTTTCTAGGGTAAATCTACATTCGATCTCAAGAGAAAGAGTTTGGAATAACAAAAGATATTAGCATTTAAACCAAGGATAGATATAAATCTCTGGTGAATCAATGCTAATTTGTAAAGGAGTTTTCCCCCTTTTACAAGTCATTAGAGTACTGGTGAGAACGCCAATTCACTATAAAGCTCATTTGAAGTGGAGTTATGTGATACTCCAAAATCAAAAGAAGACGAATAGTGAGGGACAAGAATGAATTTTGGAACCGTAGGGAACGTTCCAAAAATTCAAAGGAAATTCGAATTAAGAGGAAAAGATTCAAACTCGAACGAAAGTGATTCTGTAAATAAGTATACTCCATATGCTAAGTTTTTCCTCAAAGCCAAAGCTCCGATACCAACTTTAACGACCCGATATTTTCAACCATTCGCATCCATTATAAGTGTATAGGTAGACACTCATGCTGGAATTGAATTGCTCAAAATACCGCGTAGTAAATAAAATTTGGCAAATCTCAGAATATAAAGTAAATAAATATAATCACATATCACAGACACAGAGTAAAATAATGCAGTGGAAGTAAAAGAAATAGTAGTTCATGAAGCTACTATATAAATATATCAGAGTGTTACATAAGATATAACAGAAGAAATAGAATACAACAGAAGTCTTAATAAAATAACCAAGTACAAGCTGAGTAGAACAACAGAATTGAAATAGATAGGACATGACAAGCAGATAATCTCCAGCGATTCAAATCTCCAAGAGAGTGGAAATCCAAATCTGTGAATAACTCAGGCTGACCCGAGCGTAAAGCAAAATACAAATCACTCGAGTCAGGACAATATATACTTATATAATGTAAACCAACTCAAGTGAACTGTAATAAGGTACAAGTAACTTAAAGAATGCTTGGGATCGCCCATTCTTTAATGATCCGTTAAACTATCTACTATGTAGTAATATCCGCTATTATAATAATGTCTAATCATAAAATAAACATACTTTTAAATAGCGTTAAGGCTTTACATTTTCCACCTTAACACGTAATATGCCAATAGTCTACATAGTACCTGCATACCTCGCAAGGCTATGAGAAGATACTCCATAGGTACGACACAAATAGAAACTCGTAGTAAAGCTCGATATGGTAGGTGACACGGCACAACTAGGCAATGCCAGGGTAGATATACCAATTACGCATCCGGACTGGTGGTGACACATAGCAGCACTACCGCCCACCTCGAACAACACTCCCAAATCAAAGGTGCGCAACAAATCAATCATAAGTAATAGAATGGTATCGAAGAAGTGTGTCCGATAAGAGGTGCTACCTCCTTGGCCCGTCGATCGCTCCTGTTTTAGCCACCTTATGCCAACTCACGGGAGTAGGGTCCACGTATATACCTTAGGATCATCGCCACTATCCTACTTCATTCTGGAAACTCCACCGCGTACACAGTTGTCAATGTGGTTTTCGGTATCGACAAAGAGTATGTCCATTGTGACGACCGCCCATGACCCCTGCACCAAATCTAGAGGTAGTGCGCTGTAAAGTGTGCCAGGCGACCATGGACGATTGTCTGGGTAGATTAAAACAACAGAATCTATCGTATTACTCACAGCGCATGGACAAAATACAATAGAACATATGTATAGTGAAGCTTTACAGAACAAAATGCCATCATATAAAACTCCATAATAGTTGAATACAAGCATCCAAATAGTCAATACATCAAGCCTCACTACATAACACTCAGAGATTTTACAAACAGCGGAACATCCAGTACATATAAGAAGATAATATGCAACCCTCTAGCTCGTCTTCGATATCAGCATCGTGAGAAGAGAACAGCACCTGTCACCTGCTACCTAGTTTGCCCGTCCCAAAATGGACGAACAGCCCAAGGCAATAAGAATTAAAACATAAAGCCTTGAGTCAGACAACAGTCTTAGTGAGCAGTAGATTAACTAACAACATACCAAAAGAGTACAAAGGAAAAAGGAATAGGAATACAACCCTCCCACTCCAACCTCTTTCTACAGTGATAGCCCCCAGACACACACTAAATAGAAGCAAACATAGCAGAGCATACAATTTAAAGTAGGGTAATAATCATTCGAGTCAAGGGCGATGTTTTCCAAGTACCAAGGCCTAAATCAGATAAGTACCCAGAAAATACCGCTCTTGAGTCCGAACGACGATACAACCAAACATCCATGACTCTGGCTATCACTGTTATCACTGCTTCGATATCACCGTTAATTGAATGACCGGCACATTCTTTCAGCCGTCCGTCAAGGGCTAATGGAAACCCCGGTTCTAGACAAAACTCCGCATGTCGTCGCAGCCCGTGCCAAGGATTTTCGCAACTACCCAGGGTACTCGACCATCAATTCATTGTCGTTGGGATTTTCGCAACTGCCCAAACGTACCCTTGCTTTGAGTCTGCTAGAACCTTCAACAACGATGCTATCCAAGCCTCCTAGTCATCCTCCTCGACGACTATTTCCATACTAGCTCAAGCGCCTCTCAAGCATCCATTACCCTTAACTCGAATCATATCACCGAGTTACCAACGTGCTTGGAATGATCCCGTCTGGATTAGACCAAGTCTTCATCACATGATGCTTCGCTTCATCACATCCTCGCAAAGCCTCATCTCAACATTATATCATCAAATCTATGCATAAGAGCTTCATCATCCCGCTACATATGCCACGAGCAGCTTTCCCAATTCAAGAGCCTTTCCCTTAGCTTTTGAATCATCTTCAACCACCTTGTCTAAAACCAATCAACAATCATCTAATTCACAGCAATCAATCATGTCAAACATCAATCCAATTAACCAAGCATTCAAATATAAGCAAAATGGACAATTATAACAATAATGGCAATTTCGTAATTAAGGAGTTGAAAGTCTAACAAGCAGAAAACATGAGAATTATCTCTACAACTTGATGAATGAACCTGCATAGGTTAATCATATACAAAAATGGTTGTCAAATCATCATGAACAATGGATCTACATGGATCTACACTTAGGTTTACAAAAATGCATAGAAATCACTATTTTAACACCAAATCAAGCCAACAATCCGATCTACTCCTTTGGATCCGTGTGAGAGATAATCACCACTCACCAAATCACCTAAACAACCTCAAATCAACACGCTTCAGATCTGGACAGCGAAGGATCAAGCTTGATCTATCATGAATTTGCTTCAAATGAAGAAATCTCACTTCAAAGGATGAAGATCTTCAACTCTAGATCTTGGATCTTCGATCTTGATCTTCGATTTGGATGAAAGGAAGCACTAGATTAGAGTGGAGAAAAGAAGTGAAGAAGTGTAGAAGTCGAGCTCTCAAAATGGCAGCACTACGTCGCTTCAAAATCCGGATCCCAAAAAGTGAGAACAACCCCCTCTATTTATAGCAGAAATTCCCTTAGGTCGCTCGGAGTTAGGTCGTCCGCGACCTACGACCTAGCAACATCTTCGACCTAACAAAAGCCAGACGACTTAAAACCAACCGACCTAAATACTTGCCCAAACCTTACGACTTAACACATGGCCAAACCCAGCGACCTAACAATGCGCACGACCTAACAGACAACTGAAGCTTAGCGCACATACGACTCAACTTCTAGGTCGCTTTCAACCTAACACCCAGCGACTTATCGCACGCGCGACCTAACAACTTAACAAAGCCCAGCGACTTAACAACTCATGCGACCTACCAACCCAGGGACTTACCAGTGTTACGACCTAACACTTAGACCCACGCGACCTAACACTTAAACTATCCTAGCGACCTAACAACTCACGCGACCTACCAACCCATGCGACCTAACAACTTATGCGACCTAACTCCTTAGGTCGCCTAACGACCTAACTATGCTAACAAGCTATCCACTAGGTCGCAACATACTGGGTTGTTAACTCGCTAACCCTTAGGTCGCGTACTACTATAGGTCGCTCCCTGCTTATCCCCTAGCTTCCTTAGGTCGCTGCCCCTATAAGTCGTCTACGACTTACCACTTAACTTCCCTAAGTCGTATACTCCTTAAGTCGCTAACCTATAGGTCATACCAAGATACTAGGTCGCAACACAGCTATCTCCAAACTTCTTAGGTCGTTGCCGACCTAACAATGCTAACTCGGAACCACTAGGTCGCTCATCCCTAGGCGTTAACTACTGGGTTTAACTTGCTACTCCCATAGGTCGCTCCAAACTATCCACGACCTAAACCACCTCGCGACTTATCACCTGAACGACTTAACACTTAGGTGAGACTCAAGACAGTGCGACCTACCACTTAATCTGGCTACGACCTAACTCTTAACTCGCCTATCCCCTTAGGTCGCAGACCTTCTCTAAGTCGCTCACGACTTATCTCCTAAGTCGCCAACAACATTTAACTAACCTCTAGGTCGCGTACGACCTAGGACTTAGACAAATTTCAACCAAAATCTGAAACAACTAGAAAATGCCGAAAATCCCAGATTTTGACAAACTTTTCGATCCGTAAAATACGGGTCGTTACATTCTCTCCCCCTTAGGAATTTCGCCCCCGAAATTCCACACAATCAAAGCAATCAAAGACTATTCTGTACGCCTGCCGTCTATAACAATCAACAAACCATGCATACAATTCTAGCTTAGCGTACATAATTCTAAGACTTAGAACAAGTTACAATATCGTGAGATGAGACGACACCTTAGGGCCATACCTCGAAGAGTTCAGGATGAGCTGCTTTCATCCTCTCTTCCACCTCCCACGTACAGTCGTTATCATCGTCACTCCATTGTATCTTGAGCAACTTAACTACCTTCCTCCTAAGCTGTTTCGTGTCAGTTTCCACAACACGAAGCGGCTTACGAGGTCTTCTATCGACTGGATCAACTTCGAAATCTTCACAGCTATCAGCAGAAACCACCATATTCGAGTCGTGCACGTACTTCCGTAGATATGATACATGAAAAACATTGTGCACACTCGACATCTTTTTCGGTAATTTCAATCTATAAGCGAGCTTTCCAATTCGCTCGATAATCGGGAATGGTCCAACAAATCTCGGAGTCAATTTCCCTTTCTTCCCGAATCGGATAACATTCTTCAGTGGAGAAATCTTCACAAAAACCATATCACCTACGTCGAACTCCAAATCCTTACGACGCTTATCAGCATAACTCTTCTGACGGTCTTGGGCTGCCTTCTTTCGTTGCCGAATGATCTCTATGCAATCCGAAGTCTGTCAAATCATCTCTGGCCCAAGTATCAACTTTTCTCCAGTTTCTATCCAACACGTCGGAGAGTTACACGGTCTCCCATACAATGCCTCATACGGTGCCATACCAATGCTTGACTGGTAACTGTTGTTGTACGCAAACTCCACCAAATGAAGGTGATCTTCCCATAATCCTCCGAAGTCCAAAACACATGCTCTAAGAAGATCTTCCAAAACTCGGTTGACTCTCTCGGTCTGACCATCTGTTTGAGGATGATAAGATGTACTCAAACACAACTTGGTTCCCAAAACTTCCTGGAAGCTCTTCCAAAATCCACTAGTGAACAATGGGTCTCGATCGCTCACTATACTCTTCGGAATACCATGGAATCGAACTATCCACTTAACATACAACTCAGCCAACTTTGATGCAGTCCTAGTCGATCGAACAGGAATGAATCTTGCGCTCTTAGTCAGACGATCCACAATGACCCAAATCCCTTCACTTCCCGTTCTGGTTCTAGGTAATCCATCAATAAAGTCCATCGATATTTGCTCCCACTTCCATGTAGGAACTTCTAATGGTTGAAGTAATCCACTTGGCTTTTTCTGTTTAGCCTTTACCAACTGGCAGTTCATGCACTTGGAAATAAAATTTCCAACATCCTTCTTCATGCCTTCCCAGTAGTAGGTTCTCTTCATATCCCGATACATCTTATTTCCACCTGGATGAATTGTCAGCTTCGAGTGATGACTTTCCTTCAGGACTTCACTCCTCAATTCATCTATATCGGGAACAACTAGTCGTCCTTGCTTTCGAAGCCAACCCTCTCGATCGACCTCGAATCCTTTATCCTTTTTTGGATCCAATCCAGATTCCAATTCACGGATAATCTTGACAAGCTTATCGTCTCGCTTTTGGCTCTCGCCAATCCTTTCCACAAGAGAAGGTCTTATCGATAAGTTTGCCAACATCTCAGGTTCCAATTCATATCTAGGCCTGAAGTCAAATCCAGCTAAATACTCGAGACTCTTCCATTCTGAAAACATGGCTCCCAATCCTGCATGTCTTCGACTTAACGCATCTGCCACTGCGTTACCTTTTCCCGGAGTATAAGCTATACCAAAATCATATGATGCTAAAAACTCTAGCCAACGTTGCTGCCGAAGATTCAAATCCTTTTGGGAGAAAAGATACTTCAACGACTTATGATCCATAAACAACTCGAATCGAACTCCCAACAGATAATGTCTCCACATCTTCAGAGCAAATACAATCGCCGCTAACTCCAAATCATGAGTCGGGTAATTCCTTTCATGCGGCTTCAGTTGTCGACTTGCATACGCATCAACTTTATCCCTCTGCATCAGCACTGCTCCAAGTCCAGTACCACATGCGTCGGTGTAAACCACCATCTCATCATTCCCACTTGGAATAGTCAAAACAGGAGCACTTGTCAATCTCTCTTTCAAGATTCCGAAAGCTTGCTCACACTTAGCATCCCAACTAAACACTTGGTTCTTTTTCGTCAATCCTGTTAACGGTGCAGCTACCTTGGAGAAGTCTTTGATAAACCGTCGATAATATCCTGCTAATCCAAGAAAACTTCTCACATCAGATGCATTCTTAGGTCTAACCCAATCCTGGATTGCTGCCACCTTAGCGGGATCAACCGCTATTCCACTTCCAGAAATCACATGGCCTAAGAACCTCACTTCACTCTTCCAAAAGTGACACTTCGAAAACTTAGCCTTCAGCTGATGTTTCCGCAAGATTTCCAAAACAATACGCAAGTGTGTCTTGTGCTCTTCTTCAGTTCTGGAATAAATCAGAATATCATCCACGAACACAAGTACAAACTTGTTCAACTGATCTCTGAACACTCTATTCATAAGATCCACAAAATATGCTGGCGCGTTAGTCAATCCAAACGGCATTACCAGCCACTCAAAGAAACCGGATGGTGTCCTAAAAGCAGTCTTCGGCACACTATCCTTAGCCACTCTCAACTGGTGAAATCCCGTTGCTAAATCCATCTGAGAAAACACCTTGGCTTCGTGAAGCTGATCAAACAAGTCATCTATTCTCGGCAATGGATACTTGTTCTTCTTTGTCACCTTATTCAGCTCACGATAATCCACACACAATCTCAACGACCCATCTGCCTTGGTTGCAAACACAACTGGTGCACCCCATTCGGACACACTACGCCGAATGAATTTTTTCTGCAAAAGATCATCAACTTGCACCCTCAACTCCTGCTGTTCTCTAGGCGCCATCCACCTAAGAGGCATCACAACATGTCTGGCT
This sequence comes from Allium fistulosum, assembly GCA_030737815.1. Taxonomy (NCBI): domain Eukaryota; kingdom Viridiplantae; phylum Streptophyta; class Magnoliopsida; order Asparagales; family Amaryllidaceae; genus Allium; species Allium fistulosum. The sequence continues at coordinate 908,115,130 of CM060908.1, forward strand.
CCTTCAACTAGATCTATACGAAACTCGATCTCTCTATGCGGCGGCAACCCTCTGACTTCGTCAAAGACATCCTCGAATCCATTCGCGATTGGCACTAATGACAGTCCATCCCGTGGAACAACTAGCGAATACATAAAGCTCATGAAGACGCCTTCTTCATGCTTACATCGTATCACAATCTTTCGCCCCTCCACATTCTCGACTGTCACTTCCAACCTTTCGCAATCAACCTTTGCCGCATACTTCCTAAGCCAGTCCATACCCAAAATAATTCCGAACCCCGCAAAGTTCAGAACAAAACAATCACAAACAAAAGAGCAACCATGACTCGACACAACTAGACCACGGCATAACATACACAAACAAGACGAACCCCCAACTGGATTAGTCACAACCAATGGCCTATCAACAATATCCGGTTCCAAACCTAACCGGCCTACGAGTTCACTACAAACAAACGAATGTGACGCTCCAGTATCAAACAGAACTCTAACTGGAACACCACATAGGAAAAGAGTACCTTGAACCACCACACTCTTTCCCTTTTCTTCAGCGGTAGGAGCTTTTGAAGACGAAGGAACAGCTCCCAAAGCATAAGCTTGCACAATCTGCTTGTCCCTCCTCGGTTCTGGACAATTCTTCCTGAAATGCCCCGGCTTGTCACAGTTGTGGCACTTCGCCGGCGCTTTCGGATTCTTGCAATCCTTGGAGAGATGGCCTTTCTGCTGAGAGTTGTAGCAAGTCACCTCGCCTTTCGGCTTCTTCTGGCCATCCTTACACTTCTGCTGCTGCTGCTTCCTCTTCTTGTTTCCACCCTGCTGGGGTTTATACTCTTCCCTGGTCACAGCAACAACAGATCCTTCCTTAGGAAACAGACTCTCATGCCTAAGAGCTTTCTCCACAAGCTTCTCAAATGAATCGTCCAAATGATCCACCAACTGCCTCCCAAGATAACTGTCCAAGCCCGTCACAAACTTCTCATTCTTCTGATATGCAGATTCAATATATGACCGGGCATACTTGGACAAAGCTTCAAACTCAGAAACATACTCAAGGACTGATCTTCCACCTTGCTTGAGCTCCACAAACTTCTTGAACAGAACAGACTTCTGAGCTGTAGAAATGAACTTAGCTTCAAACCTAACTTGGAATTGCTCCCAAGTAATCTCTTCCTCCGAAGTATTGATGGTAATAGAGTTCCACCAATCAGAAGCTCTCCCTTGAAGCTGTCTTGATGCCAACTTCCTCTTAGTTGCTTCATCAATTCCCAAATCACCAAAGATCCTTCTACAAGCATCTATCCATCTCTGGACTTCGATAGTTGATTCTGTTCCCAAGAAAACCTTTCCTCCAAGAGCAGTATAATCCTTGCACAACTTAGCAAAATCCACTGGTTTCGGAGTCTGGACTTGAACTCCAACATCTACTGCTGCCCCCGGGACTGGTATTCTTCTCATGATCGAAGTCATCATAGCTTCAAACATAGCTGCATAATCAGCAGTCCCCTCAGTAGCACGGCCTTCCCTAGCAGCTGGTCTCCCTCTTCGACTCATTCTCAATATCTATAAAAAGGAATGATTAGAACATCTTAGAGAAACAACTGCATAAAGGACTCAAACTCTACTAATCTACTATATTATATATAGTAGTCATCCATCAAAATTACAATTGCGTCTCTCATACGTAGTTACGTCAGCGAGCGTTGGGTAAAATCGATTAACCAATGCTCTGATACCAAATGTGACGACCGCCCATGACCCCTGCACCAAATCTAGAGGTAGTGCGCTGTAAAGTGTGCCAGGCGACCATGGACGATTGTCAGGGTAGATTAAAACAACAGAATCTATCGTATTACTCACAGCGCATGGACAAAATACAATAGAACATATGTATAGTGAAGCTTTACAGAACAAAATGCCATCATATAAAACTCCATAATAGTTGAATACAAGCATCCAAATAGTCAATACATCAAGCCTCACTACATAACACTCAGAGATTTTACAAACAGCGGAACATCCAGTACATATAAGAAGATAATATGCAACCCTCTAGCTCGTCTTCGATATCAGCATCGTGAGAAGAGAACAGCACCTGTCACCTGCTACCTAGTTTGCCCGTCCCAAAATGGACGAACAGCCCAAGGCAATAAGAATTAAAACATAAAGCCTTGAGTCAGACAACAGTCTTAGTGAGCAGTAGATTAACTAACAACATACCAAAAGAGTACAAAGGAAAAAGGAATAGGAATACAACCCTCCCACTCCAACCTCTTTCTACAGTGATAGCCCCCAGACACACACTAAATAGAAGCAAACATAGCATAGCATACAATTTAAAGTAGGGTAATAATCATTCGAGTCAAGGGCGATGTTTTCCAAGTACCAAGGCCTAAATCAGATAAGTACCCAGAAAATACCGCTCTTGAGTCCGAACGACGATACAACCAAACATCCATGACTCTGGCTATCACTGTTATCACTGCTTCGATATCACCGTTAATTGAATGACCGGCACATTCTTTCAGCCGTCCGTCAAGGGCTAATGGAAACCCCGGTTCTAGACAAAACTCCGCACGTCGTCGCAGCCCGTGCCAAGGATTTTCGCAACTACCCAGGGTACTCGACCATCAATTCATTGTCGTTGGGATTTTCGCAACTGCCCAAACGTACCCTTGCTTTGAGTCTGCTAGAACCTTCAACAATGATGCTATCCAAGCCTCCTAGTCATCCTCCTCGACGACTATTTCCATACTAGCTCAAGCGCCTCTCAAGCATCCATTACCCTTAACTCGAATCATATCACCGAGTTACCAACGTGCTTGGAATGATCCCGTCTGGATTAGACCAAGTCTTCATCACATGATGCTTCGCTTCATCACATCCTCGCAAAGCCTCATCTCAACATTATATCATCAAATCTATGCATAAGAGCTTCATCATCCCGCTACATATGCCACGAGCAGCTTTCCCAATTCAAGAGCCTTTCCCTTAGCTTTTGAATCATCTTCGACCACCTTGTCTAAAACCAATCAACAATCATCTAATTCACAGCAATCAATCATGTCAAACATCAATCCAATTAACCAAGCATTCAAATATACGCAAAATGGACAATTATAACAATAATGGCAATTTCGTAATTAAGGAGTTGAAAGTCTAACAAGCATGAAAACATGAGAATTATCTCTACAACTTGATGAATGAACTAGCATAGGTTAATCATATACAAAAATGGTTGTCAAATCATCATGAACAATGGATCTACATGGATCTACACTTAGGTTTACAAAAATGCATAGAAATCACTATTTTAACACCAAATCAAGCCAACAATCCGATCTACTCCTTTGGATCCGTGTGAGAGATAATCACCACTCACCAAATCACCTAAACAACCTCAAATCAACACGCTTCAGATTTGGACAGCGAAGGATCAAGCTTGACCTATCACGAATTTGCTTCAAACGAAGAAATCTCACTTCAAAGGATGAAGATCTTCAACTCTAGACCTTGGATCTTCGATCTTGATCTTCGATTTGGATGAAAGGAAGCACTAGATTAGAGTGGAGAAAAGAAGTGAAGAAGTGTAGAAGTCGAGCTCTCAAAATGGCAGCACTTCGTCGCTTCAAAATCCGGATCCCAAAAAGTGAGAACAACCCCCTCTATTTATAGCAGAAATTCCCTTAGGTCGCTCGGAGTTAGGTCGTCCGCGACCTACGACCTAGCAACATCTTCGACCTAACCAAAGCCAGACGACTTAAAACCAACCGACCTAAAGACTTGCCCAAACCTTACGACTTAACACATGGCCAAACCCAGCGACCTAACAATGCGCACGACCTAACAGACAACTGAAGCTTAGCGCACATACGACTCAACTTCTAGGTCGCTTTCAACCTAACACCCAGCGACTTATCGCACGCGCGACCTAACAACTTAACAAAACCCAGCGACTTAACAACTCATGCGACCTACCAACCCAGGGACTTACCAGTGTTACGACCTAACACATAGACCCACGCGACCTAACACTTAAACTATCCTAGCGACCTAACAACTCACGCGACCTACCAACCCATGCGACCTAACAACTTATGCGACCTAACTCCTTAGGTCGCCTAACGACCTAACTATGCTAACAAGCTATCCACTAGGTCGCAACATACTGGGTTGTTAACTCGCTAACCCTTAGGTCGCGTACTACTATAGGTCGCTCCCTGCTTATCCCCTAGCTTCCTTAGGTCGCTGCCCCTATAAGTCGTCTACGACTTACCACTTAACTTCCCCAAGTCGTATACTCCTTACATCGCTAACTTATAGGTCATACCAAGATACTAGGTCGCAACACAGCTATCTCCAAACTTCTTAGGTCGTTGCCGACCTTACAATGCTAACTCGGAACCACTAGGTCGCTCATCCCTAGGTCGTTAACTACTGGGTTTAACTTGCTACTCCCATAGGTCGCTCCAAACTGTCCACGACCTAAACCACCTCGCGACTTATCACCTGAACGACTTAACACTTAGGTGCGACTCAAGACAGTGCGACCTACCACTTAATCTGGCTACGACCTAACTCTTAACTCGCCTATCCCCTTAGGTCGCAGACCTTCTCTAAGTCGCTCACGACTTATCTCCTAAGTCGCCAACAACATTTAACTAACCTCTAGGTCGCGTACGACCTAGGACTTAGACAAATTTCAACCAAAATCTGAAACAACTAGAAAATGCTGAAAATCCCAGATTTTGACAAACTTTTCGATCCGTAAAATATGGGTCGTTACATCCATATCCGATCCCGGTCTCTTTAACAACCAATCGTTATTATAACCCGTGATTATAATTTATAAACAGTTTATACCTCAAAATAGAATTTCAAATCCAAATCTTTATCAAAATAAAGATTAATCAATTCCAAACCATTTCAATATATTTAAAATATCATATCATTTCAAAACTTCATTTCAAATCATTTCAATATATCAAAATATCATATCTTTCCAAACTTCATTTCAAATCATATTAATATATCAAAATATCATATCCTTTCAAACCTCATTTCAAATCATTTTAATATATCAAAATATCATATCCTTACAAAACTTCATTTCAAATCATTTTAATATATCAAAATATCATATCCTTTCAAAACTTCATTTCAAATCATCATTGGAGTTCAAATCCAAATATTCAACTTTAAAAACCTTTTTAATTTAAAGATATCATTCATTTATTATCATTTCAAGACACCCTTTTTAATTAGTATATATTTTAATCAAAATAATTCATTTAAACCATTTAAAAGTGTAATTATTATACTTTCAAATCAAGTATTAAAATTTCCAAAGTTGTAATTCAATTTAATCATTTATTTCAATTAAATTTCCATAGACCATTTCAAATCTTATAAAATTTCAAATATAGATTTAATCCACAAAATAACTATTCAAATTATAAAATAAATTCCAAAGCTTTATTATCCTATATTTCATAAGTCTAATATCTTTTAAATAGATTCAAATTACAAGTAAACCAAATATTTTTCATACTAATATAAACTTCAATTATTTATTCCAAGATTTAATATCATTTCTAATTCATTTCAAAATATCAAAATATCATTTCAAAACATCATCTATTTAATTTAAATTTAAATACCATTTAATCATATTTCAAAATAGTTGTATTTCCAAAATCAACTATTCCATTTAAATCATTTAAAGTCAATTCATTATATTTAATAATTAAATATTTAATTTCCAAAATTTAATCTTTTTCAAAGATCATTTATTCATTTAAGTTTATTAAAACAATGAAAATTTCAACTTTCGCAGCACTTAGGAAATGCTACGTAATGTTATGTTTTAAAACAGTTCATTAACAAAAGACGGCATTTAAAATGCTGTAACATCTTTACATTATATTTCAAAAATACTATCAAATCAAATTCAGAGTTTAATTACGATTTCGCAAACAATTAACTTTTAATATAAACCCTTTTAACTTATAAAATCATATATTTTCACATTTTAAAACAATCATTTAAATACCTTTATTTCTATGATTTTATAAAGTCCAATTTCCATACAAAAATCAAATTAAATAACAATTAAATTTTCATTTCTTTAATTAAATTCTTAACTTAACAACTAAGTTTTAAATTTCCAAAATATAACTTATTTCCATCTATTTTACTTAATTAAAATTTCACTTTTAACAAAATTCACAATTTCCCAATTTAAGTTATATTTTAAACAAATTCAACTTAAACATTCATTCATTTCATATTTTAATTTATACAAAATCATTAACACTTCTAAAAATTATTATTACTTAATAAAATCAATAAATTCATCTTTTAAATCAAATTTGTCATATATTCTTACTTTACATAAATTCCATTTGTAAACAAAATCATAAATTCCAAAATTAACTTATATTTCAAATTCTACTTCACCATTTACTAAATTCACTTATTTAATTTGTAGAAAATCACAAATATTTTATAGAAATCATTTTAATAAAGTTTAAATCAAAATATCATAATATTTACATTTTTAAAATATTTTAAAAATTTTAGAAAAATATATAAACCACAGGTGTGTATGTAATTTTCTAGCCTAGGTCAGTGATACGGATATGTATCATTTCAATCCGCAGTTTACAAAGAAAAATCGGGTTTTTTCATTTCAAACCCGCAATCCCAAGTAATATAATAAATAAATAAAAACCGTTTGGACCTATCATTTCAGCCCATAACGATTTTTCCTTATTCTAAAGTCCGTTCAGGTATGTATCATTTCAACCCATAGTGATTCTAATCTACAGCGAACTTGCAGTGTGATAAACTGATATAAATAAACAGTATACAATATATAACAGTAACAGATGATATATCATGTGTATAAACAGGGATGAACATCATATAATCATAATATAACAGTTATAACAGGATGATATAAATCTACAGATTCAAGTGATGTCAGTTTATCAATTATATAAGTACGTATTAGTCTAGTGAGATTTACTCACTTGTTTAAAGCTGGAGATCGCTACCAAAGCACACAACACAAGCACAATGAAGGCACGATGACATGGATATGACTTGAGAGTGGAGAGCCAAAGCAATTTGACTTGATAACATATACACAAACAATATATATAATACATAAGTTTCAACATGAAAATAACATCAAACAACATAAGAATTCAATGCCCAAATCAACAACGATTGACTTGCACTTGTTCTCAACTTCACATGGATCAGTTATGGATGGGATTGGTTCAGCCAAGGCATGCACTAAGGTCTGGTTTGGGTCCAAATAGGGTCGGCCTAGGTTGGTTCAAAGGTGAATGGACATAGGTGCAACAAAACAACAACTACAAGGCAAATTCATCACTTCTATGCTATAAATGGGTTCGGCCATAGGCTCTAGGGGCATGGCCAGTGGGTCCAGGTGGTGGTGGGTGATGTGGCAGAGGTGGTGGTGGTGGTGGAAGTGGCGGCTAAAGGTTGTAGAAGGTGGTGCTAGCAAACTAGGCTCGGTTTATGTAAATAGGTGATGGTTTTGTGCATTTTTGGTGTTGTCTCTTGCTAAGGTGGGTTCGGCCTGGTCATGGTGATGGACTAGAGGGGTGTTTGATCAGAGAAGGAGGAGGTGGAGGTCAGCCTAGATCTGGTTGAGGAGGAGTGGAGCCATGAAGTAGAGAACAAGTTGCAAAATCACATAGAAAAACTAGAAAACAAGAGAAGAGAAGAAGATTTTACCAAATTTTTGCAAGATGGAGGCCATGATTTTTTTTAGGGTTGAGAAGCTTTGAAAATACGTGAAAAGGATGAGGGAGTCGGCTGAAAAAGAATGAGGAAAAAAAATGAAAAAATAAAATAAAAGATGTATTGATTAAAATGAAACGGTGGAATACAAAAGGACTTAGGCAAATCAAAGGTCACAACTTCTCAAATTTCTTTTATTTAATTTGTAATTTATAAAAACATATAAAACTGATAAATAAAGACAACACTCAGAAATTAAAACAAAAATATAAAATAAATAATTAATTTTTAATTAAATAGAATTTAAATTAAGAAAATGGCTTAAAATTGCGAAGTAGACTTTAAAATTAGAAATTCAATGCACTTTGGAAAAATTTTATATACTTGAAATTTTTTTTTATAAATAAAGATAAGTACACAAAACAAAAATGAATTCACAAATATAAATAAATAATTTTTAATTAAATAAAATTTAATTGAAGAAAATAGCAGAAAAATGGAAACTAGGCTTAATAAATTGAAATAAATTCGAATAAACTTTAGAAAAATTATACTATCACTAAAAAAATATTAAAAGATGAAAATATACCCAAAATAACATATTAACACAATTAAAATAAAATGTAACGCCCCACCTCTATGCTCATAATAACAAAGAGTATTAAAAAAAATACTGTCTATTATTACGAAGAATAAGGCTGGATAGGAGCGACCATCCGTAATTGGCCTTACACTAATATTGGTTATCTCGATAGGAGTGATATATACTTTTTATTTTTCATCTATTATTTATTTACTCCCATCGACATATCCAATTATCAGTATAAAACAAACTACGATAGTTCATAATAGTTTAGGACATTAGATATAACAATAACACAGATAATATAAATGCGGAACACAGATTAACAAAAATCTCATATATATATATAACCGATGTCAATTACAATGTAGTTGACACGATACATATGATACAACTACAACTGTCGACTCTAGAAGTTATATATACAAGTACATTATCGACTAATATACATGAATACATATCGTTCTATACAATGACACGACTACTACAAAATGACACTGACAACTTCAGAAGATGTGAAAAGTCTTCAAATCCCGAACAGCAACTCAAAGAAGGAAATCTACAACCTGAAATAACTCGGGTCTGACCCGAGTATTACATTCAAAAGAAAATAATACACGGGTCAGTCTAATTCAAACTTAGTTATTAATGCACAGAAGCAATAATAATCAATATCAAATAGACGACAGTCTCGGAAATCTCGTATATCCAACTCTCGATACGAGAATTGGATAACGGCAAATATAACACTAAACAGTGTTAAACGACAAATCAGCAATCCAAAAGCCAACAAATCCAACTCAAATCAAAATGAATCAAATACAATTCCCAAATATTGAATTGAACACAAAACAATTCAAACAATTGAAATAACAATTAAAACATTAATACCGTGTGGCTGCAGTACACGCATGCGTGCACTGCCTCGCCACTAGTATAAAATAGGGATCAACACAAGGTCAAATCCGAGCGGCCAGCTGGATTCAACTCAAGTGATTTCAAAAACAATCTAATTTCATCAATGCGATGCAAGTCCAAAAGGAGCAACTGCAAAACGAATACGAGGGCAAACTGCAACCAAAAACTGCAGCCACCACAAGATCCTACATGAAACCACTTAAAACTGTCGAGCATAAATTCACATACAACCGAATGGTGCAGTGATGGGTATGCCACCAAATACCACCAAGAGTATGATAATACGACCCATTAATTGAAACATCAATTATGAAATGAATATAATAAAATGTATGCAACTACACCAAGTAATGGCACATGTATGCTACAGGTCTGAACCCGCAAGGGCAGTGACAACATAGAAAAATGACCAGGCAGCATGAATTATGCAAACTAAACGCCTCAGTGACTACAATGACCAAGTGCGCAACGGCGTTGGTACAAACTACGTGAAGCCAGCCGAGTGGAGGTGAGAGCACCAAAAGTATGGCACCACAACACACGACAATAATGAGTCAAGTGGATGCAATATGAACCAAAAATGTGAAAAAGGCTCGAACACATGTTAGTACACAAAACAAACTACAATGAACAGGCAAACTGAATGTGAAGATGACAGAGTCCACAAGACCCAACCCAGTGAACAACCTGATGCATCCCTGAGACATGAATGCATGGAGAAGGCATCACTCAACAGTGAAGACATCTAAATATACTATAAAGAGCAGTGCAACTACAATGATGAACCAACATCAAATATACTTAAGTCAAGTTCAAATAACATGGTACAGCAGTCAAGTTAACTGCCGAGATACTGTCCGAAGTCGAGTGCGTAAAGCAAATGCAAAGTCAACTAAGTTTTCATCAAAAATATTTTCACAATTCAAGTGATATAGATGCAACAACCAAAGTTAAAGCAAAGTGAAATCATCATCACAGTAAGGTCAATAGAAATATGGTCAGAGCCAAGACAACTCAAGAATCAAATTGCACACACTAAAGAACTGCATATACTACTCAACAGTGCACAGTGAACTCAATTGTACAAGTTTAAACCATCGAAAGATATAAATACAAGCAAAACTGGTCAATGTAACATGAAGTTACAGACCAACAAATAACTTGTACACCCAATAGGCAATGATGAAAATGCAGTGGTATGTAGTAGTAAACAACACAGTGAAGCAAACAGGACACGTGCAATTATAAACCGTAAAGCAACAAGAATACCATACTTCACTACGAACAGCAATAAAAATACAACTAGAGCATAACTCGAACCACATCAACATCGAAACAAAATTGAATGACCGAGATGAAGTCGAATTCCTCTCGATCGAACACAATGATCAGTAAATTCGGATTGAACAAAAGCAGGGATTTCAATTAGATGTGAGTGAATAATTCACTCACCTTATCGATGAAATCTGAAGTCGTGGCATCACTAAGTTTTTGGCGCCCTCGATTTCACACAGCCCTTCATTCCCAAACCATAGATCGACGAAGCTCTCGATCGAGATAATCCTAGCAGCCATAGCTTTCTCGCGAACCCACTGTGTCGATCAACTAATAGGCGCTGCTTCAATTTCTATAATGCCCTAATTTTTGAACTTGGGGACGAGGATGAATGAACTCGGCCGGCATTTATTTTCTTTCGTAAGCTTATTCTTAGGGTTTAAAAATGAGAAAAAGAATTTTGGGGAAACAGGTATTAGCCTTGTGAATTTTCACGGCGTCCATTAAAACATGGGCTACTATTTAGTTCAAAGCCCCTAAACCCTTTAACAAATTTCAAAAGAATTTCTACTAGATATAAAAACTCCAAGAACCATTTTATAAAAGAATTTACACTGATAAAAGCACTTAACAATTTTTACAAACGAATTTCAACCCGAATAAAATTCCAATTGCAATTGTCTTACAAATTAAATCGTCATTCGACGATAATCATCTGTTATGAAACCCCGGGTTGTTACAGACTCCCCCCCTTATAAAAATTGCGTCCCCGCAATTTTCATAATTTAAAGTCGTCCATAACAATTATTTTTTTCTACCATAAACTGGTTACGCAAGCAAATGAGAATCGAGAACACAAATACCAAAAAAATCTTTTAATTCCATAAAAGAAATTCAGAAATTCTCAACAAAGCCTAATTATCAATAGATAATCAGAAAACAGTAAAACTGGATAAACACAATTACCAGCAATCTTCAATTATCAACTAGATAATTAAAATACAAAGAATCATAAAGCAACAATGTCTAATCATCGATACGATAATTAGAAAAACAACAAAAGCTAATTATCAATAGAGATAGAGATAGATAGAAAACAGCAAATTAGCATACTCTAGAATCAATTGGAGACTAGAAAATCTCATATCAATAAAATCAGCAAACAACCAATAATCCAAACGATAGTCAGAAAACAAATCAACAAATATCAAATTAGCAAAACGATAATCAAATTTCAAATTCAACAAATATTCGATTATCAAAAACGATAATCAAATTTCAAATTCAACCAATATTCGATTATCAAAAACGATAATCAAATTTCAAATTCAACAAATATTCGATTATCAAAAACGATAATCAAATTTCAAATTCAACAAATATTCGATTATCAAAAACGATAATCATCTTTCAAATTCAACAAATATTCGATTATCAAAAACGATAATCAAATTTCAAATTCAACAAATATTCGATTATCAAAAACGATAATCAAATTTCAAATTCAACAAATATTCGATTATCAAAAACGATAATCATCTTTCAAATTCAACAAATATTCGATTATCAAAAACGATAATCAAATTTCAAATTCAACAAATATTCGATTATCAAAAACGATAATCAAATTTCAAATTCAACAAATATTCGATTATCAAAAACGATAATCAAATTTCAAATTCAACAAATATTCGATTATCAAAAACGATAATCAAATTTCAAATTCAACAAATATTCGATTATCAAAAACGATAATCAAATTTCAAATTCAACAAATATTCGATTATCAAAAACGATAATCATCTTTCAAATTCAACAAATATTCGATTATCAAAAACGATAATCAAATTTCAAATTCAACAAATATTCGATTATCAAAAACGATAATCAAATTTCAAATTCAACCAATATTCGATTATCAAAAACGATAATCAAATTTCAAATTCAACAAATATTCGATTATCAAAAACGATAATCAAATTTCAAATTCAACAAATATTCGATTATCAAAAACGATAATCATCTTTCAAATTCAACAAATATTCGATTATCAAAAACGATAATCAAATTTCAAATTCAACAAATATTCGATTATCAAAAACGATAATCAAATTTCAAATTCAACAAATATTCGATTATCAAAAACGATAATCAAATTTCAAATTCAACAAATATTCGATTATCAAAAACGATAATCAAATTTCAAATTCAACAAATATTCGATTATCAAAAACGATAATCAAATTTCAAATTCAACAAATATTCGATTATCAAAAACGATAATCAAATTTCAAATCGGCAATCATTTAATTATCTAAAGCGATAATGAAGTTTCAAATCAACAAATATTTAATTATCAAAAGCGATAATTAAATCTCAATCAACAAATATTTAATTATATAAAGCGATAATTAAATTTCAAATCAGCAAATATTTAATTATCAAACGCGATAATTAAATCTCAAACCAGCAAATATTTAATTATCTAAAGCGATAATTAAATCTCAAATCACAAATATTTAATTATCTAAAGCAATAATTAAATCTCAAATCAACAAATATTTAATTATCTCAAGCGATAATTAAAAGCACAAATAACCGATTATCGAAAACGATAATCAGAACCCATATCAACAAATATCTAATTATCACAAGCGATAATTAGAAACAACAAATATCCGATTATCAAAAACGATAATCAGAACTCATATCAACAAATATCTAATTATCATAAGCGATAATTAGAAACAACAAATATCCGATTATCAAAAACGATAATCAGAACTCATATCAACAAATATCTAATTATCACAAGCGATAATTAGAAACAACAAATATCTGATTATCAAAAACGATAATCAGAACTCATATCAACAAATATCCAATTACCTGCAGATAATTGGAAATAACAAATATCTAGAAATCAATTAAGAAGACTAGAAAATCAACATAAAAGCTTGGATCGATCCCATCAGATGGCGAGTTTTTAATTCGCCGCACGTGCATCAACAAATGGCCGAAGCCTACCAAGTACTCAACATAATTTTTGGCGCCCAACAAATGACCCGAAGGTCCGCAGAGTGACCCGAAGGTCTAGTACTGGTATTTGACCCGAAGGTCCAACAAATGACCCGAAGGTCCAACATAGTGGCTCGAAAGCACACGAAAGCATCAAAATATTTCAATTAACGAGTCCGGAATTAACCAAAATAGCAAACGCACATGTCCCATAACCATGAGTTTTACTAAATTGTTTAATTCTCTTCGTCGTTTCCTTGAAAGTGTGAAATCATCAAAATCATCAAAACGACAGATATTCAATTAACGAGTCCGGAATTAACCGAAATAGTAAAAGTGTGGTTCCATACTCCGCACTTTTGCTAAATCGTTTAAATCACTTCATCGTTTCCTTGAAAGTGAAAAATTGTGTATTTTGTAAAAATACACTTTACATTCTCAAACGGACAAGTCCGGAATTAAGCGAATCAGTAAAAGAAAGGGGTCATAGTCCTCGATTTTGCTGAAACGTTTAAATCGCTTTCTCATCCTTTTGAAATCGCAAACTGTAAAATTTCTGAAAACAATTTTATTTATTTTGTAAAAATAACAATTTACATTCTCAACTGGACAAGTCCGGAGTTAAGCGAAACAGTAAAAGAAAGGGGTCATAATCCTCGATTTTGTTGAATCGTTTAAGTCGCTTTCTCATTCTTTTGAAAACGCAAATCGTTAAAAATCTATAAAACAATTTTCATTTTTAAAACGATTTTCCAATCACGTGATTAAAACAGCAAATCAGTAACAATTTCGATAAGGAAATTGTACTTCTCAAAATACCGTAAAAATGGTCACAAAACAACATTGCGGAATAACCGCTTGAAAATCCACTTTTTAAAATTTGACGGTTACTGAAGCCAAAGCGACAGTAATTTTAAAACATCAAAATCACATCAAAACAATTTACATCAAAATGTAATATCAGAGAATTTTCATTCATCAAAATGCCACAAAACACCGTGCTTCAAAAATTTAGCATTGGTGTAAAAATCCCGTTATAAAAATAACGGCAACAAAATACGTTTCATAACCTAGCATCGGTTCAACGTAAAATAAATGCAGTAACGTGCAATTCATTTGCACGCACATTCAATATAAACAAGGAAATCATTAGAGTGTATCTTCAGTGAAGACAACTCAAAACAGCAAAAGCTAATCAATAGATGATTAGTACAAAAGAAAGCTAGCGGAAATTTCAACAAAAATCACATAACTGTAATTTCTTCGAATCCTCAATTCGAATTCGAAATTCCCAAAGAAACAAAATAATTACAGCTATGTAAACAGCAAATGAAATTCATATCAATTTCGTATTTTGATTTTTAAATCAAAAAGATTATCAGTTGTACTTAGCGAAGACAGTGTCACTGATTCCGCTGCGCACTCTGATAAATAGAACACAATTTAATCAAAACAACAAAACACAATTCCACTTTTTTTTTAATAAAGATATTTAAAAACTTTCATCAAAATTTCAAAACTTTAGTTTTGACTCAAATCACAAATAAAACATCGACCAATAGTTGTAACATATGTTCTATCCAAGTTATGTTTTATATTATGTCCATAAACCCCAAGCTCTGATACCAACTGTAACGCCCCACCTCTATGCTCATAATAACAAAGAGTATTAAAAAAATACTGTCTATTATTACGAAGAATAAGGCTGGATAGGAGCGACCATCCGTAATTGGCCTTACACTAATATTGGTTATCTCGATAGGAGTGATATATACTTTTTATTTTTCATCTATTATTTATTTACTCCCATCGACATATCCAATTATCAGTATAAAACAAACTACGATAGTTCATAATAGTTTAGGACATTAGATATAACAATAACACAGATAATATAAATGCGGAACACAGATTAACAAAAATCTCATATATATATATAACCGATGTCAATTACAATGTAGTTGACACGATACATATGATACAACTACAACTGTCGACTCTAGAAGTTATATATACAAGTACATTATCGACTAATATACATGAATACATATCGTTCTATACAATGACACGACTACTACAAAATGACACTGACAACTTCAGAAGATGTGAAAAGTCTTCAAATCCCGAACAGCAACTCAAAGAAGGAAATCTACAACCTGAAATAACTCGGGTCTGACCCGAGTATTACATTCAAAAGAAAATAATACACGGGTCAGTCTAATTCAAACTCAGTTATTAATGCACAGAAGCAATAATAATCAATATCAAATAGACGACAGTCTCGGAAATCTCGTATATCCAACTCTCGATACGAGAATTGGATAACGGCAAATATAACACTAAACAGTGTTAAACGACAAATCAGCAATCCAAAAGCCAACAAATCCAACTCAAATCAAAATGAATCAAATACAATTCCCAAATATTGAATTGAACACAAAACAATTCAAACAATTGAAATAACAATTAAAACATCAATACCGTGTGGCTGCAGTACACGCATGCGTGCACTGCCTCGCTACTAGTATAAAATAGGGATCAACACAAGGTCAAATCCGAGCGGCCAGCTGGATTCAACTCAAGTGATTTCAAAAACAATCTAATTTCATCAATGCGATGCAAGTCCAAAAGGAGCAACTGCAAAACGAATACGAGGGCAAACTGCAACCAAAAACTGCAGCCACCACAAGATCCTACATGAAACCACTTAAAACTGTCGAGCATAAATTCACATACAACCGAATGGTGCAGTGATGGGTATGCCACCAAATACCACCAAGAGTATGATAATACGACCCATTAATTGAAACATTAATTATGAAATGAATATAATAAAATGTATGCAACTGCACCAAGTAATGGCACATGTATGCTACAGGTCTGAACCCGCAAGGGCAGTGACAACATAGAAAAATGACCAGGCAGCATGAATTATGCAAACTAAACGCCTCAATGACTACAATGACCAAGTGCGCAACGGCGTTGGTACAAACTACTTGAAGACAGCCGAGTGGAGGTGAGAGCACCAAAAGTATGGCACCACAGCACACGACAATAATGAGTCAAGTGGATGCAATATGAACCAAAAATGTGAAAAAGGCTCGAACACATGTTAGTACACAAAACAAACTACAATGAACATGCAAACTGAATGTGAAGATGACAGAGTCCACAAGACCCAACCCAGTGAACAACCTGATGCATCCCTGAGACATGAATGCATGGAGAAGGCATCACTCAACAGTGAAGACATCTAAATATACTATAAAGAGCAGTGCAACTACAATGATGAACCAACATCAAATATACTTAAGTCAAGTTCAAATAACATGGTACAGCAGTCAAGTTAACTGCCGAGATACTGTCCGAAGTCGAGTGCGTAAAGCAAATGCAAAGTCAACTAAGTTTTCATCAAAAATATTTTCACAATTCAAGTGATATAGATGCAACAACCAAAGTTAAAGCAAAGTGAAATCATCATCACAGTAAGGTCAATAGAAATATGGTCAGAGCCAAGACAGCTCAAGAATCAAATTGCACACACTAAAGAACTGCATATACTACTCAACAGTGCACAGTGAACTCAATTGTACAAGTTTAAACCATCGAAAGATATAAATACAAGCAAAACTGGTCAATGTAACATGAAGTTACAGACCAACAAATAACTTGTACACCCAATAGGCAATGATGAAAATGCAGTGGTATGTAGTAGTAAACAACACAGTGAAGCAAACAGGACACATGCAATTATAAACCGTAAAGCAACAAGAATACCATACTTCACTACGAACAGCAATAAAAATACAACTAGAGCATAACTCGAACCACATCAACATCGAAACAAAATTGAATGACCGAGATGAAGTCGAATTCCTCTCGATCGAACACAATGATCAGTAAATTCGGATTGAACAAAAGCAGGGATTTCAATTAGATGTGAGTGAATAATTCACTCACCTTATCGATGAAATCTGAAGTCGTGGCATCACTAAGTGTTTGGCGCCCTCGATTTCACACAGCCCTTCATTCCCAAACCATAGATCGACGAAGCTCTCGATCGAGATAATCCTAGCAGCCATAGCTTTCTCGCGAACCCACTGTGTCGATCAACTAATAGGCGCTGCTTCAATTTCTATAATGCCCTAATTTTTGAACTTGGGGACGAGGATGAATGAACTCGGCCGGCATTTATTTTCTTTCGTAAGCTTATTCTTAGGGTTTAAAAATGAGAAAAAGAATTTTGGGGAAACAGGTATTAGCCTTGTGAATTTTCACGGCGTCCATTAAAACATGGGCTACTATTTAGTTCAAAGCCCCTAAACCCTTTAACAAATTTCAAAAGAATTTCTACTAGATATAAAAACTCCAAGAACCATTTTATAAAAGAATTTACACTGATAAAAGCACTTAACAATTTTTACAAACGAATTTCAACCCGAATAAAATTCCAATTGCAATTGTCTTACAAATTAAATCGTCATTTGACGATAATCATCTGTTATGAAACCCCGGGTTGTTACATAAAATATCACAAAGAAAAATATAATTTATATAATTTAAAATAAACAAAATTGCTAAATAAATCAAATTACATTCAATATTGAAATATACATAACTTTCGCAATTTAAATCCGTTTTCAACGAAACGAAAAGCAGTATTCAAGTTATTACATCTATTTTCATAATAAAAGATAAAATTTAAGAATTTGAATATTTAAATTTAAAAGTTAAAAGTCAAAGTTTGACCAGTTTGAACAGAAATTCGCTTTTTAGTGAAATATCCAATTTATACTAGTTTGAAGTTATAGTTCACATAATAATTAACATTTATTTTTAAAAATGAAATGTTTGAAATCAAACAAGTTTAAAATAGTTTCAAAATAAAAATAAAGTCAAATTTTAAAATATAGGCCAAAAATCTAGGGTTGTTACATAAACTCACCCTATGAATTTATATTTCCAATTATCATCTGCTATCGAATTCCTTTATTTATAAACATTGTTTATAAATTTTATAACCCTTTTTGGCTTTTATATGTTTATAAACAAATCTTATTTATTTAACTCCATTATATACATTCTTTTCTTATAACTTCCATTTACACTTCAAATCTATTTTCAATATTGTTTTTAACTCCTTTTTATATTTCCAGAATATCACTTATAAAGTTCTCTTATATAATTCATTTTTAAAATCCCATTTAATAATTCACAATAGTTAGGTATAACCAAAAATCAATATATTTTTCTAATTCGATTCTTTAAAATAACTCCAGTTCCAATATATATATTTTTATATCAAATCCCTTTAATTCCATAAATCTTAAAAATATATTTATAGTATTTAAATCGTCAAAATTCAGGCCAGTGTTACAATAGCATCCAAAAAAAAATTCAATCACTACAATAATCTATACTAGATTATTCTACACAATTCATATATCATTATATATGAAATTAAATTTAACTTTTTGAGGAATCCAGTTGGATCCCTCCAACTAGTTTTCCTGCATCCACAGATGTTAATACAACATAAAATAAAAACCAATCCCACTTCGAGGGTGATATCGCAGTATATAGGGTCATCCGCTATTATGCGGGGCGCATAGGGTCTCATCCGCTATAATGTGCGGGAATATCACTCCAATACTAATATATATACTACTATATATATTATATTATTCAACAGATAATCAATTCAACCAACATCCATAATTAACTTTAACTATTAAAATTAAATTTGGTAATCCAAATGAGTGAGAATTTTCTCACCTTTGATTTTTAAATCCACCAAACCAAATCTGTAGCATCGGTTTCACAGGTACAAATCCAACTCGACCCGTTCCATGATTTTTGGATCTCGTATGTAAATTTCGAATAACATAAATTAGAGATTACAATTTTAATGAAATAAATTTACTAATTATTAAATTTTAAACTAATTACTTATCAATGGATTTTTTTTCTCATAAGTTCAAACATGATTATCATAAATAAATAAAAATGCCTTTGAATTCAATTACCTTCCAAAAACTTTATGTTCGCTGTCCATGAATCCACCACCTTCGGCATGACCAGAATCCACCACCGATTCCCCTACCCATCACCGTTAAACAACAACACTCTTGAACCTCCCCCCCCCCCAAACCCACTGCCGAACCTGGCAGCAACTCCTCCCCTGCCATCGCCATCGACCATCGATCTCCCTCCAGTATCCTCCTCCTCCTTTTTGGTGCGAGTCCCTATCTCCCCACCCTCGCCTCGAATGACATCACTCACCGCCTACCGGAGACAACCAATGCGAACGCGAACCCTAACAGCTGCTCGTCGCCCAACCACCTCACCGCAAACGCCACCGCGAGCCACAGCCCCACGCGCCTCGCCCACGCAAAAGGCGGTCGCTGTAGTTCCCATGCTTCTACCTTATCGCGAATCCCCTCGCGCAAGCTTCATTCCCTTTTTTTCGTATTGATTCGAATCAATTAATTTGAGGAGGAATACGCGATTATAAAACTAAAGAGAATTCGACATTTTTCTTTTTCTTTTTTTTTAAATTGATTTCGATTTCGACCGTAACTACTGGAGCAAATGAAAAGGAAAAGCTCGTGTTTATAAAAGGAAGGGAAAGTGGCTTTGGTTAGACGATAGGTTGGATTTGATTTTCTCTTCTTCTTTTTTTCAATCACCTTATTTGAATTTTGAAAATGAATTGATAGGAGAAAGGAGGGAAAGATGTGACTTAAACGTGAAGGAGTGGGTTTGGGTACGATGTTGGTTGGTTAAGATTTGACTTGACTGACTACATATATTTTTATTTAATTATAAAATATCTCGTTTTAGCAACTTAAAATTTCGATCTCCTATCGAGCCGTGCCGCTAGGTGTTTATAATGTTATACCCCTATTCTGAATGCAATGAAAAAGGTTTCAAGTCCTAATTCGTTCGTATGGAGAAGGTAGTCTTTTGGACCTAATTATTATATTGAATTTTCGATATAAATTTCAGTGCATTTCTATCCCGTACGATCAAACAGTAACTCCAAAAGCTACGAAATTTGAAATCCGATAATAATACACTATTACAGATCCAATGGAATTGGTTTCGTCGAATTCCGAGACTGTGTCCCAAATGGCTATTTTTAAATGTCAATTTGAACAAACTATTTTTAAAATTGAACAGATCTCTTCTAAATTCAATTTTAAAACTTTTATTATCTTCATTATTATTAATATAAATTTTACAAGCCTTTAAATTATTTTTATCGAGCTTAAAACTCAAGATATAATAATTTACCCAATATTCAATTAAAAATTCAATAATTAAATTATCCAACAAATTGCAAATTCTGAATTTGTTCTATAAATATAAACCAAATTTCCATATTAAAAATCAATATATAATTCAAATTCAATATTTAAAATTATTTAAATATTCCAAATCAAACGTCGAAAAAATCCGGGTCATTACATAACTTCTGTATACAATGGAATTAGGGTTTGAAACTAGTTCCATTGAGTTTAAAAATATCGAAAACATCTATTTTGATATATTGTATGACCCATTTTCATTTCCAGATTGAAACGGGCTTTTTGGGTCGTTATTATCGTTTCGACCAATTCAATCTGTATCGTTCATTCTTATCTATCTTTGTCTATATTAATAGTTTATCCTAACCCTAGCAGCCTTTTTATGTACATACAATTCTATCTATCTGCTTCTTCCTCTTTCCCAATGGCTGAAAATCCAAAACCCTAGTTGCAAATCAAAATCAAATCGAAAAATTTAAACTCCTCAAATCATAGCAAATTATATATCGTTGAAAATCTCTCAACGAGCGCAATCTATTGTAGCAATTCGTTTTTCGATTTGGTGCATCGTTTGGCCAAAAATTTGCAAAGAACCTCGGTCGTCCATTTCTAGGGTTTACGATCTAATGGTGGATCGTCGACTGTTTGACGATCGGGGAGTGGCGTTGGGAAGAGGAGGTCGAGAAGGTCTCGGGGGTGGTGTTCGTTTACGTAGGGGTGTCGGAGTTCGCCAGAAAATCCAACAAACGGCGGCGGCGGCGATGTGGTCGTGGGGTGGCCAGAGGCGATCGCGGCCGCTGGCATAGTTGGCGTGGGGTCGGCTTGAGGAGGCGAGCGTATTGGTGGTGCCTGATCTGGGTCTTGCCGTGCATGCGAGGCGGCGTTTGAATGGGAATGGCGGCGGCTTTGTCGGTTAGTCAAGTCTGGGAGCATTCGTTTAGGGTTAGGCTAGAGCAGGTGACATGGTATATTATTTTTATTATTTTATTTGTTTTATAATTTAAATCTCAATCGTTCTAATTATCATATCTTTTACATACGAGCTCGGATTCACGCGTGGTTTTCTCCGTTGCGATCATATCGAAATTCCAGACATTTTGGAACTGGTTTAGCTGCATTCTGAGACTGTTCAAAATTTGGGCCTTTATTTGGATTTTAAATCGATTAAAAATCAAAGGTGAGTGTTTTAACCCACTCACGAATGCTAAACTATCTTATGTTAGTTAAATTTAATTTATGATGTGATTAGAACTTATTGATTGCTGTTTGGTATATTTAAATTGTCATTTAAATTTAATTTGAGTTTATATTGAATTTAATTGTCATTTAAATTAATATTGAATTTAATTGCCAATAAAATACCTACTAGTGATAACCAGTTAAATTTTGTGATTTATTGGTCGATTTGAATGATGATTGTGATGGATGTTTAATTGTTGATATTTGGATGATTGGATATTATATTTATTTTATATGTTGTTATCACACTGCAAGTTTCCTTAGTTTGGTGTTAGGAAAAATCACTATGGGTTGAAATGATACATACCAGAATGGACTTATTGATTAGGGAAAAATCATTATGGGTTGAAATGATAAACTTGAGTGATTTTATGGATTTTGAATTTTATCCGGGATTGCGGGTTGAAATGATATATACCCGTAAATTTAAAATTTATTTCGGGTTGAAATGGTATATATCTGTATCACTTGACCATAAGGTAGAAAATTATATACGGACACCGAATTGGTTAGATTAAATGATTTTAAATCCTTAAATTTTGAATCCAGTAAAATGATATTTCGAAATAAAATTTGATTTATATGAATTGAGTTATTTTCAAAATCCAAGCTTTAAAATGTTGAAATTGGAATTGGTTTAAATGAATTGTTTACAAAATTTAAATTGAAATTTTAAAGTTGAAATTTGAAATACAAATGAAATTTATCAAAATTGAGTTATTATAAGCATTTAAATATTTAAACTTTGAAATCTATTGAATTTGAAGTGGTTTAAATTTGTAGTTCAAACATGGATTTGAAATCGAGATAGATTGAAATGGTTTATAATAAGAATTTGAATTGAAAGATTAAAATTGAGTATTGTTGACTTGAAATTTGGATATGGCCCAGATTTATTGAAATGGAAGAAATAGTTTAATTTGATATTATTTTCAAATTAATTATTTTAATATAAACTGTTTAAAAATCTATTATTTTAAAATTTAGATTATTTAGATTTTCAACTATTTGCTATATAAATCATTCCAATAATCAAACCATTTTGTACTAAACTATTTTTAACTGTTTTAAAATCCTTAAAATATTCAAACTCTTAAACTATTTTAAACTAATAAAACTATTTTAAACTATTTTTAACTACTGTAACTACTATAAACTATTTTATTACATTAACTATTTTAATATATAAGCTATTTTAATATATAAATTATTTCTAATATATAAACCATTTTAATTTATAATCTATTTTTAAAATATAAACTATTTTACTGTATAACTATCTCAATATATAAACTACTTTCAATATTCAAATTGCTTAAAGTTGGTTTGTATCGTATCTATGGAGTGCTCACTGAGTAAACCACCGGTTTGGTGGAGCTTACAGTATCTGTATAAACTATGGTATTTATATAAAAATGTGTTAAAGGGGGTATGGGTAACGCCTTAACGCTATTTTAATACTTTACTTTACTGTAAACATACTATAATAGCGTATTGTACTATGTATGTAGATAGTTTAACAGATCCTTAGGAGATGGAATCCCGAACATCTCTTAAGTTATTGCACGCACGTTAGACACTGGATAGAAGATGTAAAACCCCGTAAACATCTCTGAAGCCATTACACTCATATTTATTTACTGTTGATTTAACTTACATAAGATCTTTTAGTTCTGACTCGAGTGTTTTGTCTTTTCATTACGCTCGGTTCAGTCTGAGCTTTTCAGTGTATTGAAGACTATTCTTTTAGAGGAAGAAGATGAAGATTTAGTATATTATTCTATTTATCATATTTATCCCACTACATCATGTTGTTCCGATGTATTATTTATTTATTCCTGCTGTATGTGTAACTCTGATTTGTATTGTAAAAGTGTAATCAAATGTTATTTGTAAAACAGCTTCATGAACTATTTATTTGATTAATATATTTTGTCATTCCGCTGTGACATTTTGTGTTTTGTCTTTCCTTCTTTTCTCTTATTTTCTTATTTACCTCATTAACAATCCACCCTTTTGAATGGTTTGAGTTGACATGTGTGGTTTATTGTAGATTTAAACCGTCTTAAAGGGTGGGTCGTTACATTCTCCATGTTTCCAAAACACGCCTTAGGTATTATAACATATTCATAATTATACCTTAAATCCTTCTTAATGAATTAAAATATTTCTTTTAAACATTTGAAACATAACTAAAGATTTTCCTCATAAATAATGAATATCTCTAAGCCTTAAATTTATTTTCCAAAGTATTATTTAAACCTCTCTTTTTATTTCAAAAGCTGAAACCTTTGCTTCTTTATACTCCATTAACTTTAAACAACATTAAACTCTCTTTATATTTATATTTAGTAAAAGCAAGTAAGAGTCGTAAAATAACACAATTTGTCCAACAATGACCATTTTCATGAAAAGCACAACACTTACAATATAGGGATCTTAGTGATTTATTTTCTCCAATTGACTACTACTAGAATATCAACATTAACTCGCCACTGATTTTAAATCTTCACTAATATTCAATGATAGCATATATAAATATGGTTGAAAAGCATTCAAATTTAGAAAGAAAAATTTCATTTCCAAAATTATTCATTGTTTTAAAAAATAATATATCTTATATATGTATATTTTTTCAGAAATACTTTGTCTTAATGTCTTGTTCCAGTGTTTAGGAATCCCTATGGATACGTGTGCACCCGCATCGACCATAATTCTTAAAGCACTCAGTGGAAAAATCAACATAAAAATAGACTATTAAATCTTTTTAATCACTTTATAAATAATTATCATAATTAAATTCTCTTTCCAAATCATATATTTTTCTAGTATGAAAAATATCTATTCTTTGACATTATACATACACTCAAACTATCAATTGCTAGCAATCAAGAAACTTCATTATCTATCTGTAGTAGTCGGTATGCATTTAACTGTTGATTCATGAGTTTTGATTCATGACACAAGCTTCAGAGATCATACGACGAAATACAAAGAGAATACTATATGAAAGCGACAAAAAGAGAATAAACGTATATTGTGAACTACAAAGGAGATAAGACTACAATCCAGAGATTAGTATGAATATTTTATTTTATTGAGTCTTAGAATATTGTTAAAATCATTTCTCAAGTAGTCACACACACACAAATTGATCCATGTTAATTTATACATATATAAGTGTACACTATGCAAATAACATCAGGTCGGCTGACCGACCAGGATCCTCGGTCGACCGACCCTGTGTTATGTGCACAGTGACTTTCTGTTTTATATACGATTTCAAACTCAGCTGACCGGCCAGGTTTTCCGGTCGACCGACCAGAGAATAACGGCTAGTTTACTGAAGAGATGCGATCATTTCATGAAGAGGAATGTCCTCTATTTCAAGAGGTATGGACACAACTGTTAACTAAAACTCTTCATGAAAGATTACAACTCTTCTACAACTATATAAACATATTCAATTCACATCTACAAGAACCAATTCATGTTTTAATTCTGAAATCTATTCTCTATTATTCTCTGCAAATAAAAAGCATTCATTCTCATTCAATATCACCAGAATCTTTTAATTAATTCATATACTTCGATTCTACGTGATTATCTTCCTTCTAAATCTTCACACACATACATACTCTTGAGGATTTGATTATAGGAAAGTTGTACTATCAAAAGACAATCAGTGTTATTCAGAACACATTCGTCAACAAACTATTTGTATTAATTTGAAGTCCTCTTCGGCTGTTGAGGCGGAAAATTCCTGTTCGGCTGCTCAGGTGTCGTATACATATTCCTCCGGGTTAAGTGAGGGGTTTAGTTTAAATCCAGAGGGTATTCTGGGACTGGACGTAGAACGGGAAGTTCGAACCAGTATAAAAATTCCTAGTGTCATTTTACTATACTGCTTTTATATTCCACGCTATTTATAGTATTAATATCATCTCTATACTCTGTATTATCATATATCCATATTACACGGTTCATAGCGCACTTTCATTTGGTATCAGAGCCTGGTATTCTATCGATCGTCACAACATCATAGAATAATGGCTAGAAAAAGATCCGGTCGAAGTACAGCAAGCAAAAAGCCTGAAACTATTAGAGCAACGACCAATGAGGACTGTAAAAAGGTACTTTCTGATTTACAAATTTCAGTAAAAGATAATAATGAATTAGTTAGTATAAGCAATAAGATTTCAAAGCTTAATTTTATTATTTTAGAAAAGATGAAATCTGTTGAACTTGAAAATGAGAAATTGAAAAACGAGAAGTTAAAATTAGAAAATCAACTTGGTGATTTAAAGAATAATTTTATAACTCTTACAGATTTTCTAGATAAACAAAACACCATATTTGAAAACGAGAGAGAAAATTTTCAAAAGAAAATTTTGATTTGAAAAGACAAAATGATTTATTACAATCCTCTTTAGATAATTTAGAATCTCAAAATTTCCTTCTCAAAAATGAGAACGGTACGTTAAAAAATGAGAATTCTGAATTAAATGAGAAAATGGATATTTTAAATAATAGTAATATTTCTTTTGAAAATAATAAGTGTGACTTTAAAGCTAAATTTGATAAACTCAACACTGAAGTCGCAAAATTTAATAAAGGTCAAAATGATTTAAACATGATTTTATCTAGTTCTAGACCTTTACATAATTTAGGATATAATCATAGAAATAGCACTAGATACGCTTTTATGTATAATAAAAATGTTAGTGCTACTACTAAATTTCGAGTAAAGTCAAAATCAAATTTTTATCGAAATTCAAAAACTGCTATGACCAATAATGTTTATAATTTCTCTAGAAGTACAAAATCATTAACGAGAAATATGAATAAAAATTATCTAAGTATTTGGGTTCCTGTTAATTGGAAAAATAGAGAAAAATGCATTAATAATTATTTTGATATGGTAATCAATAATGAAAATTATATTTATAAAGGTACAACCACACCCAAATGGGTATGGTTTCCTAAAAATTAGGAAATTATAAGAACCTTGGGTATCACATGCTTAAAATGTTCATTGTTTTCTGATACCTTACAAGTGGTAATTATTTTGTTCTATATTGTTAACACTTATAACAAATATAATATTCGTTATCATATAAACTCTCCTTTTCGTCAATGACAAAGGGGAGAAAGATATTGCTCTAACACAATTTTCAGAAATAAACAATGCAAGCACAGATTAAAGGGGAGAAAAGTAAGTATTACCTTAAAACTCTTATTTGTGATGATGCAATGTATGAATGCTTGTTTCTTTTATTGCTATGTTTTGAATATCTATACATGCATCATATTGTTTTACAACTTGCTATTTCATAATTTCAAGCATTCTTTTACATATTACATCTAGTAAGTATTCCTTTTTGTCGATGACAAAGGGGGAGAAATATATGAAAGCTAACAAGTTTTTTGCAGAAAAGTCGCCATATATTCAGGGGGAGAATTATAATATAGATAAGTTTTACTTCGTCACATAAGTATTGTCATCAATCAAAAAGGGGGAGAATGTTGATTCATGAGTTTTGATTCATGACACAAGCTTCAGAGATCATACGACGAAATACAAAGAGAATACTATATGAAAGCGACAAAAAGAGAATAAACGTATATTGTGAACTACAAAGGAGATAAGACTACAATCCAGAGATTAGTATGAATATTTTATTTTATTGAGTCTTAGAATATTGTTAAAATCATTCCTCAAGTAGTCACACACACACAAATTGATCCATGTTAATTTATACACATATAAGTGTACACTGTGCAAATAACATCAGGTCGGCTGAACGACCAGGATCCTCGGTCGACCGACCCTGTGTTATGTGCACAGTGACTTTCTGTTTTATATACGATTTCAAACTCAGCTGACCGGCCAGGTTTTCCGGTCGACCGACCAGAGAATAACGGCTAGTTTACTGAAGAGATGAGATCATTTCATGAAGAGGAATGTCCTCTATTTCAAGAGGTATGGACACAACTGTTAACTAAAACTCTTCATGAAAGATTACAACTCTTCTACAACTATATAAACATATTCAATTCACTTCTACAAGAACCAATTCATGTTTTAATTCTGAAATCTATTCTCTATTATTCTCTGCAAATAAAAAGCATTCATTCTCATTCAATATCACCAGAATCTTTTAATTAATTCATATACTTCGATTCTACGTGATTATCTTCCTTCTAAATCTTCACACACATACATACTCTTGAGGATTTGATTATAGGAAAGTTGTACTATCAAAAGACAATCAGTGTTATTCAGAACACATTCGTCAACAAACTATTTGTATTAAGTTGAAGTCCTCTTCGGCTGTTGAGGCGGAAAATTCCTGTTCGGCTGCTCAGGTGTCGTATACCTATTCCTCCGGGTTAAGTGAGGGGTTTAGTTTAAATCCAGAGGGTATTCTGGGACTGGACGTAGAACGGGAAGTTCAAACCAGTATAAAAATTCCTGGTGTCATTTTACTATACTGCTTTTATATTCCGCACTATTTATAGTATTAATATCATCTCTATACTCTGTATTATCATATATCCATATTACACGGTTCATAGCGCACTTTCATTAACTGCTTACATTTATTTATTTTTCATTTTTATCTACCATTCCTCATTTTATGTATAAGATGCATACATTTTAGTTATTTTAAATAGCATCATTGTTCCTCAACAGTTTAATTTAAAGAAAACGCCAGCTTCCATTAATATTTGGGTTCATCCGGACTCAAGTAGGTTTATAAATACTCTAGCGGTGACACCTTCTTGATTCCCATATTCCAGACCAACCCAATTTAAAGATTGAATAAATAAAATTATTAATATGATAAAACACACATCTATCGTAACCAAGCAAACAATTGTCTTCAATGGAAAACTATCTACTAGTTTCCGCTGTGCTACACTGATTACTACAAGATCCTAAGGAAAGAGAGTAAACAAACAACATCCAAGAAATTAGCACTGATAAGTTCTTTCGACATGAGTGAATGACAAGCATCCATGTCGATCGAACCCAACTAGGATGATCCTAAACAAAGAGAATGTGACGACCCACCTTTTTGAACAATTCTAGTCGACAATAAACCACACATGTCCAACTCAAACCTTTTAAAAGATAGATTATCAATGGGTTTATTATAGAGAAATAAAAAGAAAAGAAGAAAACAATAACAGAATCTCGCAGCTGAACGACGAAATATAATGATCACATAAACAGTTCATGAAGCTGTTTAACAAATATACATTAGGTTCCAATTTATAACATAAATTAGAGTTATACAGTATCATCAAAGTTATACATTTTAATAGACATAATGAAATAGTGAAGCGAAATAAATACTAGTAGATATGATATACCGAATCATCATCTTCGTCCTCCAGAATAACTGTCTTCTATAACTGAAAAACCCGGTCTGACCCGAGCGTAATGAAAAACAAAACACTCAAGTCAGGACTAAAAATCCTCATTTTAGTTAAACCAAAATCAGGTGGAATATAGTTCTAATTTACTTCGAATTTCACATAAGGTTTCACAGTTTATACTTCATTTCAAGGGTTTCAGTAAATTTATCAACTTCAAATTTATTTAATAATTTCCATGTATTTTCGAACGGCGAACTTCAAAGTTTGAAAATCTCCAAATTTTAGAATCATTGAAATAAATACAAGTTTCTTTTATCATTATTTTTCAAATATTTATTTCCGTTCAAGAGATTCCGCGTTACTTTATATATTTCCAAAATCTCAATAATTCCACATTTCAAGGTATAAAGTACCCAAAATCATTAATTGGTCGAATTTCCAAATCATAGATTAGTTTACAAAAATACTTCCTTTACCATAAAAAGTTATAGAAAATTTCACAAACCTTTTTTTCTTTTTAGAAACATATATTATTATAAAATTAGAATTCAGAAGTTTTATAAATGAATTTAAAATTATTTTCTAAAATCCGATTTAACTTAATTTACAAAATTTACTTTCTTTATAATATATAAATTTCCAAGGGTTAAATTCCAAAACTTTTTAGGGTTTAAAAATTCAATTTATCAAAATCTCTAATTTCGCCAAACGGCGAAAAAAATCACAACCATCACATTACTGTCAAAGCAGTCAACAATGCATCCAATAATCCACACATCAAATAGGATGTCCAAAGGTCCATATCCAAATTCAATGTACAAATGATCAATCGTACTAATAGTGATAACAACAGGGTGACAATACGGATATATCGAGATCACTAAGCAACATAACAGCCAATCACAAATATCATCCATCTCAATATCAACCAACGTCCAAAGCAACCAATTAAACCATATCAATCAACTTATAATAACTATCAATGTCGATTGTTTAAAAGTGATGAAATCTCAATTATCAACATCAATTTTAAATACCAACTTAAATGTGAACTTAACTATCAAATTAAATGTCAAATTTTTAACCATCAATTTTTAACCATCAAATTTATTATCTAATTTAGCTAGTCAATTTAACGGTCAAATTTAAATGTTGATTTAATTAAATCAGTTCAAATTTTATCAATTCGATTTTAGTCAATTAAATTTCCAAGTAGCAATCGATATAAATTTATCACTTCGCCATTTGGTTTCACTAACAGCAAGAAATTTAGCACTTCATGAATGGATTTAACCATTCACATGTATTTCACAGATCAGAAAGCACGAACGATCGACACAAAACGACACAGATACAACGCACGCATCCATGGATAAGCGGACATGCGCACGCACTCGACAAAGCAACCTGCTTGCAAACGAACAGCTGCGAACAAAATTGGCAATTGACTTCGAGGTTCGGCGACGTGGCAACTGCGGAATGATGACTGGACAGCGGCAAAAGCTGTTGGCAACAGGCGGCGATAAGGCAGCCTTCGAGTGCAGATTTCAGTGGTGGGGCAACCTCTCAACAGTGATGGATGCAGTGGAAACTGGAGGTCTTGGATGAAGGCTTGGCGATGTGATGAAGGAAGCTGGAAGACGAGGTGATAGAGCTGGAATTTCAAGCGGGTGCTCAGGCGATGCAGAGGGGTTCATGGTGGCGGAGGCTGTTAGGTGGAGGAGCAAGGCGGTGGTTACGGGGAAGAGGCGGAGATGAAGGGCAGAAAGTGGAGGTCATGAAACAAAGGCGAAGGGTAGAGGTGGCTGCTGATGCTCGGCTAGAGGATAGGGGCATCGGCCATAGCCGTGGGGAATTCTCGATGAACAGGGAGATTCTGGTGGAGGCTAGGTGATGGGAAATAGGCAGATCTGGGTGGAGGCGGTCGCTGTTAGGAGGCCGACGAGGATGGCGACGACACGATGGCAGGAAGATAGGGCTGTCGGCAGGAGAGGTTAATGGTGGATGGGTTTGGCAGCGGTGGCGAAGGGAGTACGTGGGTAGGAGGAAGGCTGGAGTTCAAAAAGAAGGGGACGAGGCTAAAAAAAAGAAATGAGGGGGAGAGAGAACGAGCAGGCATAAACTTATATTACACGTGAACAGTAGTTTATTTTTATAAAATATTATTATTATTTAGAATAACGTGCCTTATATGTGTAGTATTTAATAGACTTAAATGCGCAGGCAAATTTTCTAGACCAATCGATTGGAGGGCAGCGCAATAAATTGGATGGCAGAGATATTTATTGAATGGATGATGGGGCTGATGGGTACAGATATTTACTATAATTCAACCACTTAAAGTTGCACATATAACGTCAAAATACAGAAGTAAATATACCACAACGATCAGCGCGATGAGACGAATCAAATGGTGTAATAAAATCCGTGTTATGACAATCGTGTCAAAAACCCTCTGTTGTCGCCAATTACCTCGATTAGAACGTACGTCAGAGGAAAAATTGCTATAAATGGAGCTAGAAAGATCAGAATTGGACAAAATGAACTTTGACGTTTCAATCGGAAAATTTTCCAGATCATTTCTATGTAAAAATATTTATATGTCGAAAAATAATATTTCCCACTAAAATATTAATTGATTTTTTAATTAAAACTCAAAATCGATAAATTTACATATTTCGCAACAAATAAATTTTTTTCACTATCGCTCATTAGACGCATTTCAATATTTAAATTTTCCCATAATTAAATTTTACTATTTATTTTATTCTAAAATTATTATTTGATCTACTAAATTTAAATTCATTAAAACTCTAATCACACAAACTTATGAGAATAAATTTTAAACACAACATGAGCTTCTTTTAATAAACATTCATTCATTCATTCATATTTAACTTAACACTTACTATCTCGATTTCTACTATAAATTTATTACAACCTAACATCATTAATTCCAATTTTATTATAAGTTACACCTTTTATTTTATTATAACTTGTCGTCATTTTAGAATTTCGATTAAATGTTGTAACTCATGTTCTTCGGTTATTTACATACATCAATCTCTTATTTAAAATAAACATTACTATATCTATCATTAATTATTTATTACTAGTATCATTCAATTTACCTTTTCAATATAAATCATTAGATTTTATTTTTAACCATTTTTATTCAAAAATTATATTAAATTTAATAATTTAAAATAGTTAAAAATACGGGTCGTTACAATCTCCCCCACTCAAAACTTTTCTTCCTCGAAAAGGAACCAAGTAAGGAATTTAAAATAGGATATATTTTACTCAAAACATTAAAATCTTATTTGCAAAACATTTATTATGCTTTTACTATGAGATATTAACTTATTTGTAAAACAAGTTATAAAATTTTAAATCCTCAAAATTTTCTAACACCCGGATTTACGGAAAATTTAGGCAGCGTCTCCTTTGCGCGGCTTGATCGTAACAATTTTTACAATACATTATATATTACAAATATACCAAATATACATCTCATCTTAATGATGAGGCATCACGTAGGGAAAAAATAAAAGTATGATATGTAATCCGAGATATGTACCTTATTATTATTAATATGAGCGAGTTCGCTCATATCAAAGCGCGCAAAACGAGCCAAAACGCATATACGCCCGAAAGGTCTTCAAATGTGCCTATCTCAACTTAATTTGAATATTAGTTGCTTATAAAAGATAAAGAGAGCATGCATGAGTTTTATAGAACTATATAATATGAATTCTTAATTTAAACCATAAGCATAAGCATCAATAAAACAAAGCAACCAGATATAACATGGTAATATGACGCAACTACAAGGACGATGTAGTTCTATGAAATTTTAATGATGTAAAAGTTAAATTCAACTAGAAATTTTTATAACTATTATGTGCAACACATAAATGTAATGCAACTGATAAGGATGATGTTAAACTACATGCAACTAAACAGCATAGCAACCCTAAGCAAGAAACAATCATAGCACACAATCATTGTATTAAATCCGTACGATATATATATGCCATTCGTATGTATAACAATTTCGATCTCTTACTCGAATACACAATTTTATTTTCCGAACTAGTATCGGTAACCCGACTACTCTAGTGAGGACTCTAATCCGACTTCTTGATTAGAAACTTCCATCCTCCTTACATAGTAATAAACTATGATAGAGAACTTCAGATTCATATCAAAAATCCATATCAGTGTTCGTCGTCGAGAATCGAGCGAACAATCCTAAATCGAACAGGTGTTAATTGCCTTAAAATCGTGTATTCAAATCTGAATCAAAACTATAAATGCAAATAGAATGGTCTATATACAACTTACGTGTTTATTCCATTGGTTTCTTAATTACATTATCAAGTGGGTTTTTATAATCAATTCTTAAATGTTTGAAAATTTCTTTGTTAAAAATTCTTTTATATTGAAATAATTTTATATTGAAAATACTTTTGATAACTCGATGTTTCAACAAGTTTATCCTCGTTCTTACAGAATCTAGCAATACGTTGATCAGACGTAAGACTAGAAATCTCTAAGTACTTAGTAGACCCGTTCAACACCTAGTGAAAATACTTGAAAAACATTTTTAAAACATATATGGAAAGTACCACTCGAAAAGCAATCATGGATCACAGTTACACAATGGTTACGCCTCTACCCCAGAGGAAACATCTGTAACTTAGGGTAATCTCTACCCCACGAATTACGCCATGCAAATCGAAATCAAATCGCCCTTGGATCATAGTCTATTTAGCAGTTACGCCCAATGGTTACGTCTCTATCCCAGAGAAAACATAGTAGACTATAGGAAATCACTGCCACCTCGAATTATGCCATGTGGATCGCAGTTTACTTAGTGGTTACACCCTATGGTTACATCGTTATCCCAACGAAAACATAGTAAACTATAGGCAATCTCTGCCACCTCGAATTACGCCAAATACAATCGACCATAGATCGTAGCTACACAATGATTACGTCGCTATCCCAGCAAAATGATTAGTAGACTGTAGGTAATCTCTGCCAGCTCGAATTATGCTATGCTAATCGAATCATAAGACCACAGGTTACGCTATGGAATTCGAAGGAACTCATGAGTTTATGTCCGGACGACCAAAATCAAACAATAGAATGAATCCACCAAGTGGATTATCGAAATCACGGAGGGTACTTCCCATATCCTTTATTTCAAAATATATCATACTATATATAGTACCTTTCCAATCATAACTTCAAATATCACACTTATATAAATTCCATTATATATAAGATTTCACTTCCAAATCGAGTATCTTCCAAAATCAATGGTCTCGAATATATCATATCATTCTTATATTAATTCCGTTATATATAAGATTATCGTTTTCAGATTGAATATCTTTCAACATCAATAGTTTTCAAAATAACCTCATACTTATACAAACCATATTCATATAAGAATTGAAAATTTCAAATCAAATATTTATATAGAGTCAAAGGCCTTCGAAATCAATCCAATTTCATATATCAGATTAGTTTCAAATCCATATACGATCTCAACAATCATTTTTCCCTTTCAAATCGAATGTCAATCAAAATTCAAAATTTTCAAAATCGATAGTTTTTAGAAATAAGCTCAATTTGATATTTATATCAAGTTTATAAATGAAAATTTCTTTTCCAAATCAAATACGTTTAAATAAAACATTTTAAACATAAATTACTTTATAAAACATTTACTAAGTTCATAAACACTTCTTAAAACCAAATTTCATATTCGTATAATACAATATAATCTTATTCATTTTACTTACCAAAATACTTAACAGTTTAAAACTTGTTTAAAATATTATACTTTAACTTAAGAGTTACAACTATTATTATTTTCCAACACCTTAGAAGATGATTTCGAACATCGAAATTCCAATCCTCAAATTCTCATATTCAATTTCTTCCTAGTCAAAACCATATTTATATAGGTCATTTCCTAATATAAAATCATTTAATAATTGTATATATCTGCTTAGATTAATTACACAGTCTATATTACTTCAAAATTTTCCTTTTTTTTCAAATTATCACAACCTCTTATTAAGAAATGGTATCATTCAACATATTGTTATAAACCTATTTTTCTCCAACATTTTCCTGAAAGATTACAATACGTACTAACTTTTATCCATTTTCGATTTCTTCTTATCTTATGGATATTCCCAAACTTGTATCATACGGAAAACATTAAGAATTTAATTATACATATCATTAACCTTGACGCATCAACTACTCAAAAACTAAGGATACAATAGGATCCTATATCATGTACACAAGGTTGCACCAAAAGAAAGGCCTTGGCCTAGACACAACTAGCTAGAAGTTAAGAAATAATGAGTCCTACACGGCTTCTCCCACTTCTCCACATCACTTCAAGAATAATGCTTCGGTATTTATCCTTCCTTATGTTGCCTCAAAATGACCGGTGCACTCGATATCAACATGTCTTCAATTCTTGCATTTGTTACAAAAGTACACTATACTCCCTTTCGAACCTTGTGCATGCCGCTTGAGCGTGATGCATCATGGTTTACCATCCACGTTGTCTCTCGGGACAATTTCTGGCTATATGTCCAGTCTGTTTGCAATGGAAGCAAATGGTTGATTCGTCAGCTGATACAATGGGTACACGCATCTTCTTCCTCGCCTTAGGACAATGGCTTAGAAAATGGCCCTTTTTATGACACTTAAAACATACAATCTCAGAGAGAACACGCTTGTCATCTTTTTCCTTTCGCTCCCTCTTGTTGCTGCACATAGCGGTAAAATGTCCATTTTGGTGACACTTATAACGGACAATGTTATCATAAGGGCCTGGTTCCGACCTTTCTCTAATCAGTTTCTCTTGTTCTAACTCTGCCTCTTTTCGTGCCTTACGTTATGCCTTCCATGCTGCACTTTTTGTCATCCTAATCGAATTAAACGTTTAATAAGGTTCTCCTATCATATAATAAAATCTTCATCGGTTAAATTTTCAATTTTCTTCTTAAGTTTATTAGCATTTTAACAAGCTTTTGAATGTAGTTTCTTTAGAATTCAATGGTCACTAAATTCATTATTTTAAATAAGCCTAAATCGATAGCATATCCAATTTGTTTTGATCATATACTTAAGGATTTTAATATGCTCAATTCTGACAGTAATTCCTTTACTTCAATTCACGCATATTAAATTATACTTGTATAAAAAATACAAATACGCTCTCTCGATACTCTTAACTCATTCTAGGGTGTTATCGACCCAGTCTCTAATGAGTTTACCCTAACAAAGCCAAGGTTCTCGCTTAATCTGGCTCTGATACCAACTGTGACGACCCACCTTTTTGAACAGTTCTAGTCGACAATAAACCACACATGTCCAACTCAAACCGTTTAAAAGATAGATTATCAATGGGTTTATTTTAGAGATATAAAAAGGAAAGAAGAAAACAATAGCAGAATCTCGCAGCGGAACGACAAAATATAATAATCACATAAACAGTTCATGAAGCTGTTTAACAAATATACTTTTGATTTCAATTTATAACATATACCAGAGTTATACATTTTAATAGACAGAATGAAATAGTGCAGCGGAATAAATACTAGTAGATATGATATACCGAATCTTCATCTTCATCCTCCACAATAACTATCTTCGATAACTGAAAAACTCAATCTGACCTGAGCGTAATGAGAAACAAAACACTCGAGTTAGGACTAAAAATCCTCATGTAAGTTAAACCAAAATCAGGTGGAATATAGTTCTAATTTACTTCGAATTTCACATAAGGTTTCACAGTTTATACTTCATTTCAAGGTTTTCAGTAAATTTATCAACTTCAAATTTATTTAATAATTTCCATGTATTTTCAAACGGCGAACTTCAAAGTTTGAAACTCTCCAAATTTTAGAATCATCGAAATAATACAAGTTTCTTTTATCATTATTTTTCAAATATTTATTTCCGTTCAAGAGATTCCACGTTACTTTATATATTTCCAAAATATCAATAATTCCACATTTCATGGTATAAATTACCCAAAATCATTAATTGGTCGAATTTCCAAATCATAGATTAGTTTACAAAAATACTTCCTTTACCATAAAAGTTATAGAAAATTTCACAACCTTTTTTTCCTTTTTAGAAACATATATTATTATAAAATTAGAATTTAGAAGTTTTATAAATGAATTTAAAATTATTTTCTAAAATCCGATTTAACTCAATTTACAAAATTTACTTTCTTTATAATATATAAATTTCCAAGGGTTAAATTCCAAAACTTTTTAGGGTTTAAAAATTCAATTTATTAAAATCTCTAATTTCGCCAAATGGCGAAAAAAAATCACAACAATCACATTACTGTCAAAGCAGTCAACAATGCATCCAATAATTCACACATCAAATAGGATGTCCAAAGGTCCATATCCAAATTCGATGTACAAATGATCAATCGTACCAATAGTGATAATAACAGGTTGATAGTACGGATATATCGAGATCACTAAGCAACATAACAACCAATCACAAATATCAACCATCTCAATATCAACCAACATACAAAGCAACCAATTCAACCATATCAATCAACATCCAATAACTATCAATGTCGATTGTTTAAAAGTGATGAAATCTCAATTATCAAGATCAATTTTAAATACCAAGTTAAATGTAAACTTAACTATCAAATTAAATGTCACATTTATCACTATCAATTTTTAACTGTCAAATTTATAGTCTAATTTAGCTATCAAGTTAATTTGTTAATTTAACGATCAAATTTAAATGTCGATTTAAATTAAATCAGTTCAAATTTTATCAATTCGATTTCAGTCAATTAAATTTGCAAATAGCAATCGATATAAATTTATCACTTCGCTAATTGGTTTCACTAACAGTAAGAAATTTAGCACTTCGTGAATGGATTAACCACTCACCTGTATTTCACGGATCAGAAAGCACGAACGATCGACACAAGACGACACATATACAATGTACGCAGCCACGAATAAGGGAACACGCCTGCTTGCAAACGAACGGCTGCGAATAAAATTGGCAATTGACTTTGGGGTTCAACGACGTGGCAACTGCAGAATGATGACTGGACAGCGGCAAAAGCTACTGGAAACAGGCGGCGATAAGGCATCCTTCGGGTGCAGATTTCAGTGGTGGGGCAACCTCTCAACAGTGATGGATGCAGTGGAAACTGGAGGTCTCGGATGAAGGCTTGAAGAAGTGATAAAGGAAGCTAGATGTCGAGGTGATGGAGCTGGAGTTTCAAGCGGGTGCTCAAGTGATGCGGAGGGGTTCACGGTGGCGGAGGCTGTTAAGTGAAGGAGCAAGGCGGTGGTTACAGGGAAGAGGCGGAAATGAAGGACAGAAAGTTGAGGTCATGAAATAGAGGCGATGGGTGGAGGTGGTTGCTAAAGCTCGACCAGATGACATGGAAAGTGGCCGTAGCCGTTGGGAAATCTCGATGAACAAGGAGGTTCTGGTGGAGGCTAGGTGATGGGAAATAGGAAGATCTGGGTGGAGGCAGTCGCCGTCAGGAGACCGAGGAGGATGGCGACGAGACGATGGCAGGAAGAAGGGGTTGTCGGTAGGAGAGGCTAATAGTGGATAGGTTTGGCAGCGGCGGCGAAGGGAGTACGTGGGTAGGAGGAAGGCTGGAGTTCAAAAATATGGGGACGAGGCAAAAAAATAGAAATGAGGGGGAGAGAGAACGAGCAGGCATAAACTTAGATTACATGAGAACAGTAGTTTATTTTTATAAAATATTATTATTATTTAGGGTAACGTGCCTATACGTGTAGTATTTAATAGACTGAAATGCGCAAGCAAATTTGCTAGACCAATCGACAGGAGGGTAGCGTAATAAATCGGATGGCAGAGATATTTATTGAATGGATGATGGGGCTGGTGGGTACAAATATGTACTATAATTCAACCACTTAACGTTGCACATCAGACGTAAAAATACAGATGTAAATTTACCACAGCGATCGGCACGATGAGACGAATCAAATGGTGAAACAAAATCTGTGTTACGACAATCGTGTCAAAAATCTACTGTTGTCGCCAATTACCCCGATTAGAACGTACGTCAAACGACAAATTGCGATAAATGGAGCTAGAAAGATCAAAATTGGACCAAATAAACTTTGATATTTCAATCGGAGAATTTTCCAGATCATTTCTATGTAAAAATATTTATATGTCGAAAAATAATATTTCCCACTAAAATATTAACTGAGTTTTGAATTAAAACTCAAAACCAATAAATTTACATTTTTCGCAACAAATAAAATTTCTTTCACTCTCGCTCATTGGACGCATTTCAAAATTTAAATTTTTTGATAATTAAATTTTACTATTTATTTTATTCTAAAATTATTATTTAATCTATTAATTCTAAATTCGTTAAAACTCTGATCACACAAACTTTTGAGAATAAATTTTAAACACAACATGAGCTTCTTTTAATAAACATTCATTCATTCGTTTTTTTAACTTAACACTTACTATCTCGATTTCTGCTATAAATTTATTACAACCCAATATCATTAATTCCAATTTTAATATAAGTTACACCTTTTATTTTCTGACAACTTATTGTCATTTTAGAATTTTGATTAAATGTTGTAACTCATGTTCTTCGGTTATTTGTATACATCAATCTCTTATTTAAAATAAACATTACTATTTCTATTTCTATCATTAATTATTTATAACTAATATCATTCAATTTATCTTTTCAGTATAAATCATTAGATTTTATTTTTAACCATTTTTATTCAAAAATTATATTAAATTTAATAATTTAAAATAGTTAAAAATACGGGTCGTTACAGAGAACCTTCTAGAATAGGTGAAGATAAAGTTATACTAACTATTGCTGGCACGGACTTCCTGAGGACTCGACTGCAATAGGCCTTCCTCCTTTCGATTTCTGAGATGCTACTGGACAAGAGGAAACAAGATGATCCTCCTTCTTGCAATAACTACAAATTTTAGGTCTTGGGCAATCTTTGACAAAATGATCTTTCTCACCATAGTTAAAGCATTCACCGGACAGACACCTTTGATTACTGGAGTTGGAACCTGTCTTCTTTACCTCCTTATTTGGGAATCTAAGCTTAAATCTGTCAAACGGTACCTTCCTCTTCTGATTGAACTCCTTCTTAAACTGAGGACCCTCATCACTATTACCCTTCTCCGCCACCTCTAATTTGAGTGATGCATCCACTAACTTCTTGAATGTGACTTTAAGTTGAGGTAAAACCACCTTTCTCAAAGTCTTCATCAATCCATAAACAAATTTTTTATTCTTGTTCAGAGGCGTACTAATAAGCTCTACTCCATACTTGGACAACGCTTAAAATTTCGTGACATACTCTGAAATAGAGGAATAACCTTGCTTAAGGTCTATAAATCTCCAAGCTAAAGTTGCTTTATCCACCTCGAGCATGAGCTGTAGCTCAAAACGGGATCTAAACTGCTCCCATGATAACTCGGCCTCATCAATCTCTACAATAAGCAAATCATACCAATCCAATGCCCTCTCTTGCAGTTGACTCGATGCCACTTGAACTCTATAAGCACCAGATAATTTCATGTGAGTAAAAATCCGCTCGCATGTCTTTAAACAAGCTTGAACTCCTATGACTCCTTCTGTACCCTTAAACTGCTTCCCTCCCAGATGGACATAATCACTGCACATGCGGATGAAACCTGACCGGTGAATAGAAGAAGGGGTAGGGGTCGCAATAGAAGACTGAACATTCCAAACTAATTCAAAAACATGTTGGGTAGTCATGAATACTCTCTCCTGTCTTGGATTACTGGACAGCCCTGACTCAGAACAAGTATTCCTACCTCCATCCATATCTCACTCCTACTACACGCGAGATTCATCTTCAAAAATTTCACCCATGATAACAATCATAATATAAGAAACTATACATGTACGTTACCATGATTACCCATGAATAATACACACACAATCTCTCTACTAGGAAAGGGTTAAAATCTTCCCTGCATACCCCATGGACGGAACTCTAAGTCTGTCTAGGCCAGGATTCGTGTTTCTTACATTCTATATTGTTTTGAACCTTAGCTCCAATACCAAGCTATAATGACCCACCTTTTTACCCATATTACCCAAGAATATTACAAATAATATTGTTAAGTGATACAGATAATAAGGCTAGATAGGAGTGACCATCCATGTCTATTCCCTTGGGTTAACGCTATCGCATCAGCTTTACCTCATAACACAATGTAAAGACGTGAATAGTTTTGGCACAAAGCAATAAACACGATGACTAATATAGAGTAGAACAATATATCACATAATATACAACACAGATTCACAGATCGTAGTGGGAAAATATAATATAGCTTATATCATATAATATAAAGTGAGTCAATAAGAAGTGTATTGGACTCGCACAAATACATATACATAGACTAAGATAGGGCTCCAAAATTCTCTAACGAAATGAGTCTACATCTCATACAAAATAAGACAATATATATAAGACTAGCATCCCAAAGTATAACCATATTACATAGATAATATAACATATATCTACTCGACCTAGCCCACATCCAAAGTCACCGAGTCCCTATACCTGTCAAGTTTGGGTCTAACCCGAGTATTATAAAATAATAATTGGGTCAGACTCTCTCTAAATATCATCAAAAGTGAGATTACACAATGAGCATGCATAAACATCAAAGGTATAGAAATATCTATATAATGTACTACACTGCACATAATAAGGTACCGTTATAAGGTCATCATGTCATAAAGTCAAGTTATGCCCATCATCGACAATTATTGAAATCATAATAACAACCACATCAAAATCATATCAATCAACTAGAATGGAAATGAGTCATAGACGAGTTCATCACAAGTCAACAACTAAAGATGTGCACATCGCAAGTCTGCATAATAGAAGAGCACAC
The DNA here is from genome assembly GCA_030737815.1 of Allium fistulosum. Taxonomy (NCBI): domain Eukaryota; kingdom Viridiplantae; phylum Streptophyta; class Magnoliopsida; order Asparagales; family Amaryllidaceae; genus Allium; species Allium fistulosum. Next base: position 908,157,642 of record CM060908.1, read on the forward strand.
CACAAGTCACTATAATAGATAAGCACATCACAAGTCACTACAATAAACAAGCACATCGCAAGTCACTGCAATAGAAAAGCGCATCGCAAGTCAACACAATAGACAAGCGCATTGCAAGTCACTACAATAGACGAGCACATTGCAAGTCGCCAACTAAAGACGAACACATCGCAAGTCAACCATAATTGACCAATACCGATCAAAAGCATTATATACTCTCTAATATTAATCACTCAAGTAACACCCATGTGTCCCATACCACTCAGTGTGGCTTAGGTATTTACTACACGTTAGTACATTCCACTCACTCAAATATTCTACACAACTAGTTATACAATTAACAGAAAAAGTGATATTGAATGTCCCATACCACTTGGTATTACTAAATCATTTAATTATATTTCTCGTCCTATAAAAGCAATAATCCGCAAAAAAACATTATTTCAAAAGTCATATAGAAATCCCAAAAGATGTACAACTAGTTAAAGGAATACCACAAATAAAATACTAACAAAATCAATCACTAGTGTTTTGTCTACCCTTCAAAAATTCAATCAGATGACAGGTCTATACACAAACAAAAGTAAATCTCATATTAATATTGCTGGGGTGTCTGATAATATTTACCAGAATATCCTTCAGACTTCTGGCCTTAATGCCATGGATCAAAATGCTATGTACCTTGGTGCTCCTATGTGTAAGTCCAGAATTTCAAATGCTCAATGCCTGCCATTATATGAAAAAATAACCAATAGACTCAAAAATTATAATGGTGCTAAATTATCCCAAGCAGGTAGGCTGGTCATCATTCAAAGTATTGCCATTGCTATGTGTGTATACTATTTTAAGCTTTTTATCATCCCTAATAAAATTATTAACATGTTAAATCGTGCTTTCAATCATTTCATTTGGCATGGAAATATTTACTCCACTAAACTCATCCCAATTGCATATAAGAAAATTACTTTACCTGCTAAAATGGGTGGTCTTGGTATAATTAATCTTAAATTGTGGAACATAGCAACTACTTCCCACCATGTTAACAGACTGCTTAGTAATAATATGGGATTATGGGAGGTTTGGAATAGACAGTACAACCTTAAGGGTGGCAATTTCTGGACCATGGAGGTTAATAAAGATGCTAGCTTTCTATGGAAAAGACTTATGGCGAATAGAAGACATTACCTGCCAATGGCTCAATGCAACATTATGAATTCCTTCTGGTATTCTCCATGGAGTGCTCCAGGAAAGATTCTGTCTCACTTTACTGATAATAATCTCATATATAATTCGGGTATTCCCCTTAATGCTAATGCTAATTCGTTTTTTATCAATGGGGTTCTTCACTTGCCTTATGTTTGTTCGACTTCTCTGTACAACCTCTGGTCTTCCATTTCTGCCTCCTTTGAGAACATGGATCATGACGGGCTTAGGTGGAAAGGCAAACTTCACAGCATTTCCTTGGTTTACAATGCCTTAGTTCAGAATCAAAACTCAGCTCCCTTTCCTTGGTATAATCGCATCTGAAAGTTGGGCTCGAAACAGAAGCACAATTTTCTTCTTTCGAAATGCCTGATGAATGCAATTCATACTCAGGATAATCTCGTTAAAAAGCATTTAATCGATCATTCTCAATGCATTCTGTGCAATCGTGCAGCTGAAAATGTGGGGCATTTGTTTTTCAATTGTCCTTTTTCCTACCATGTTTGGAAAGAAGTTCTTCAGCATATTCAAGAGAGACCTCCCCTCAGAAATTTCAAACACGAATGGGTTCGTATCTTTCATTTAACCAAGTGGAAATCAATGAAGTCTAATCGCATTCTCCAATATCTTAAGCTTACGATTGCAGTGATTTGGGAAGAAAGGAATTTGAGAAGATTTGAGCGGTGTTCGTCTTCTATTTCAGCGCTTATTTTTAAAATTTTGTCATGATGTTGTCATGCTGTAATTTTGGTTGTGGGGTTTATTTCCTCTGCTTCGTTTGCTTTGTGTTGTTAACTGTTGTTTGTTGGTTGGTTTTTTTTAGTAGATAGGCTTTCCGCTTATCTCCTGCTTTGTATTGTTTTATTATTTGCTATAATAAAAAGTGGACGGTCCACTATAAAAACCGGCTGGCTTTGCCAAAAAAAAAAATACTAACAAAGGAATTGTTGTTCATAAGCAATAGTTTGCCTTTCATCACATATGGAATGGTTTTCAAAATACAATATATATATATATATATATATATGTATATATACCTTAAACTTCTTTTAAGGTCCATAAACCCATTTACTGCTCAAATATATATATATATATATGTATGTATGTATGTATATGTATATGTATATGTATATGTATATGTATATGTATATGTAATAAATATTATGTCATTAATCAGAATTGATAGCACGATGTATAAATATGTATATATAAGGCTATTCATACTCCATGAAAGTTTAGAGGTTTATAAAATGTAATGCTAAGTGTGTGAGTGCGTGTGCATTATCGTATTTAATAAGTCGTGAGTTGAAAATGCCATAATGGTATGATGCAATAAGCCCTCCAAAAACATAGTTAACAGCCAACGAAAAGTGAAGTAAAGAAATCGGCAAGCCAAGGTGCTTTGCCTGGAGCCGAATTGGGTCCATGTAGTTGCCACCAGTCGACTGGTGGTGACTTTTCATGGAGCTATTAGGCTCTAGGAAATCACTCCGGTGCTCCATCGATCTCCGACGGTGGCACTTTCGTTTCTAGGTCATACGATGGTGTTCTCAGGCATGCATGCATCCACAACAATCCAAACAATGCATCACATTATCAATTTGAACACCAATTTTTCTAATTATATAAAGGTGAACTTTTAGCATATAATATTTCATACTACCACAATCAATTCAATTTTACATTTGAAATCATCAGTTGAGTCTACCTATACATGGAAATGAATTTAGAGAAAGTGGTGAGGGTTACTCACCTTGATTCCTTAAAGAAGCCTACTAAAACCCTCAAAATCGACCTAGCTTTAAGTTTCATCCCAACCTTAGAATTAGCTCAATCCAAAGCAGAATAAAAGGTATTCAAACACTATAAAATCTAAGATAAAAAGCTTCTAAAAAAATTTAAGGCCTGAGAGTATTACCTGATTCTTATTTTAATATTTTTGGAATTTCCTTGAATTTAATTAAGTAGATTTTGCTTCTAGGGTTTTACAAGAGATATTTTTCTACTTTTTTTTGTAAATGTTTTGAACGTATAATGACAATGAGGACTAGTAAGAGGATTTCTTCCATATGCAAGCTCTTGGGCCTTGGATTGTTTACTAACCCATACCCAAACAAAAATATATTTCAATCTTTTGTTCTATATAAATGTTATTCTTTTTATTTTTCAAATCCATGCATGGTGAAAAAAACTTTCTTATTAATACCACTAATGAATTTCCCAATCATCCATTTTTATCTTTTTAATACAAGGTAATAAAATAAAAATCCCAATATATCAAAATATACTTATTTATAAAATACACTTCTTGTACCATTTTATAATTAATTAAAAAAATTTACAAAACAAAGTCTCTACTTTTCGTAAAATTAGATGCATTCGAAAATTTCTTAAATATTAATATCATATCTTAAATTCCTAATATCATTTAAATTTATAATATTGTTTCTTTAATAATTTTAACTAATTCTATTCAACTTTAAAACTCCAATTTCTAAATTTTTAATTAGTATATATTATTTTGATAAAAAGAATGAATATATATATATATATATATTTCTCCACCAAATTCTCTCCTTAATTCTTTTATCTTAGAAAAATCTCCACTTTCTAATTTCTTCAAAAACCCCATACTTGGAAAAAACCAAACTTATTCAAAAAATTCTAGTTTAACTATTTTAAATTTCATTTCAGGTAGCTCTCAAACCAGGGTTGTTACCCTCACGGTTGCAACTGTTTGCAACTATAATCATATAACATTTCATTTAAGGGTTTTCTTATTTATATAATTTAAATTAATTAATTATATCATAATATAATTTAATATATGAAAGAAAAAAGCAACAGGAATAACTTTTATTACGAATAAGATTGATTATAGGGTTAGTTGTATAATACATTTATATAATTGCCCCTATGGCATACCACCAATTCTCTATATACGGTCCAAGATCTAGCAATACCAAAAGCGGATCCACTTACTCGTTAAATTCACCAATATGTTTTCTCAAATGTGAACATGCGTATTTGATACACAAGTTAGATATCTATGTTTAATTCATAGAATATAAGATGGAAGTAGAAAATAAGAACATGCAAAAGAACTAAAACAATTCGATTTGATCGAATACGTAAGTACCTTGGATAAGAGTTCCAATAGTACCTAAAAGCGAATAAGATTCACTGTAAATGTAATTTCTCCCTCTGATACATAATGAAGAGTTAATAAGGATTAATTGGACTCTATTGGATAATGTATGATTGAAAATGGGTAAAGTTGACTTTCTATAGGGATATGCACTTAAGAGTAAGCACATATGTAAAATTTAATTTCATCTAAAGTTGTGGTCACAGATTCATATGAGATATTTATTGGAAGGAACCCCAATCTTAAATAGTTTAAGATGTGTGTGGTTGTCCAATTTACGTTATGAACGCAGATATCATAAACTCAAAACTAGATTTGTTTTATGTAAGTCTGTAGGTAGTTCATAAAATGTTTGGGATGCTAGTTCCATCACACTAAGAAACAAATTCTTATTTCAAGAAACACCACCTTCATGCCGAAGGAAATTCTTTTGGATAAAGTAGTGGTAGTGTAACGGACTTGAATACGATCTAAGACTCGAACATGAAAAATGGTTACATAGATTAAATAAATTTAATTGAACCTAATACAGATACAACTCATTACAATGTCTGATACGAAATTTCACACGCTAAAGAAAAAGTATGAGTTTTTTATCAATGTTGAGAAAGTGAATTATTGGTGGTAATAATCTCCTTATTTATTGATAAGCAAAGAAGAGAGTAGACTCTGCTATATGGCGCGATACTTTAAATTCGAAATGGATTCCAAGTACATTTACAAAATATGATTTTAGCAATTGTACTTGAAAGGATATGGTCCACCAGTTGCAAAAGAAACTTCAGGAAGAAGATCATTACAGTTGGATTTGTATAAAACAGTGTTGATAGGAAATAACTTTGTTGATTTCAAATGTTAAAATTAGTGGAGTATTTTTGTTAGTCAATATGCTCAATTCCATTTGAATTCTACTAGCGAATTATCGCACAATTTGACTTTGTGTTTTGGCACAATGATGTTGAAACAGTGTTTCTAAATGATGATTTGGAAGAGACTATTTGCACACAATAGCCAAAATTTATCAAAGTTAGCGTTAGTGATAATAAGGCTTATGAAATTTTGGATATGATCCAAGAGCGGATAAAACAATAGCGTCCAAAAGACATCTAGAGGTTGGCAAGTATTTTGATGGAAAAATCAAATAGTTTATTTTCAATCAAACTGCAGAGAAAGCATGTATTTGTAAGAAATAAAATCATGAGAGATCCTAAATATGAGTCACTTCATGAGGAGGGATATTGAGTTACCCTAACACACTTATGCAAAATGAATATTAAGGCTTTAAATACACAAGAGAAGGGGTGAATAGAGTATATTAACTATTTAAAAGTTAATTTGTGAAATTATAGTTTATCTATTCAGATCACAAATCAAAACACAAAATTTGCAGATAATTATAGAGTAAATATAAAGTAAGTACAAGTAGTAAAGTAAATGACACCAGAAATTTTTATACTGGTTTGAATTCCCAATCCTACATCCAATCCTATACCCCTTGTAAAATTTCCACTATAACAACTTGCTTTCCATGAGTGGCAAGTACACCTTTACAATATTGACATTCCTCGGGTGGCAAGATACACCTCTCCTCTTGACTTTCCTCGGGTGGCAAGAACACTTTTCTCTTTACAAACTACGGTAGAGTATGACAAGTAGTTGTACCTTCAATATAGATTCCTGAAGATTTGGTAGAATGATCCTATAGAATTAGTAATTAATATAACTTGGAACTCAATGAGGAATAGGATGAGATCAAAGAGAGAATGATTGAAAATTCAAGTACAAACTCTCTGGTCTTGTGTGGTTTGCAAATCCTTGAAGAATAAGAGCGAAGAGTATGGATTTGCAAAGTGAGTGGAAGGATAGCAATGGATCTTTCTCACAAAAGTATAGAAATGAAAGAGTATGATAAAATGAGAAAATTGTATATTAAAATTCATTGTCCAAAGCCTTTATATAGAGAACAAAGGGACATGACTTTTGGAGAAAGGATGAAGAGAAGTGTCCATTCATCTAAATTTGAAAAACTATCCAATGACCAATATGTCGAATATACTTCATGTGTATGTCAATATATCCATGTCGATTTTGAAAAAAAATTCTCAATGGTAACAATCTATGTTGACATATGGTTAATGGTTAAATCGACATATCTAGGTTTTGAAAAACACTTTCTAAGTTTTGATCTTTATAGCTTCAAAACTTAATATATATATATATGTATATGTATATATATAAGTATGTATGTATGTATATATTATAAAAAGATATTAGAGTTGAAAATAAAGTTTTGTAAAAGAGAAATATCAAAGATATTTACTACAGGTCATTAACAAAAAACTAAGACACGGATAGGCTTACTAAACACTTCAAATATCTCTATCGTTAAAGCAATTACATTTGTGTTGATTAATCTTCATATATATAATTCATTTTCTTCCACTGAATTCTTGTTTATCTCTATAAAATGCCTTCATAATATATCTAAAAATATTGCACAACTCAAAGAAACATTATTAGTAAAAAGATATCTTGTTCATGTCATCAATTTCAACACTTAGGGTATTAACAATTTCTCCCTTTTTATAATGACAACCATATAAATATTTGAAAGTTAAGATATTATATTTTTATATTTGACTCCCCTGACTCTATGCACTCTCTCTATCATTTTTCTAGTATATTTATACATTTTCTTCCCCTCTAACATCAACAAAAAAGGGAACAAAAGTATCATTTAAACACACTAGACAATAAATAAAGAATTGGACATAAAGTAGTATATTAAATGTATACAAAACTCATAAGCAGAATCAAAATCAATACTTCAAAATATTAGAAATAATATGAGTTTTCGGATTACTAACGTTGTTGATGGTGATTGAAACGACCTATAAATAATTGAATGATTAATTAAGGAAATTAATTAAAAGAATAAAAGTTAATTGATTACATAATAAAATTAATGGATTAAAGAAGGTAAAATATTAGGGGACATTTATTTACTTTGTGAATATGGGATTGAATGAAGTAGGGAATCTAATTAAATGAGATGTAATTAAATATGGCCGTGAATAATGGAAATCAATTAATTAGTAATTGAGGAAAATTAGATAAAATTAAATTTGGTTGTAAACATGTAAAAAGAAGATTTAATATTTGTACAAAGGAGATCTTATATTAAAGTTAACCAGATTCAACCATGTGTATAAATGGAAAATATAAATATTTGAATAATGAATATTTTTATTGAGGGAAATAAATTAGGTGAGAAAGGATTATATATAGAATATCTTATATAAAGGGTATTTGATGTAATTAAATCTGGTCGTATATAACAACAATTAATTTAAATACATGAATGAGAAATAAATAAATGACCTACATATGAGGTAATCAAATTAATATTTGATAGAGAGGATCTTACGAAGGAGGAAATAAATTAATAATATGGAAAATGAAAAGGGAACAAATTAATTTAATTGCAAGAATTATCGAAGGAAAAATGGATTAATTAGGTGAGGGACACTTTTAAAAGTAAATTAAATCGACCAAAGGTAATTATTGCAGTTAAAGTTTACCTAATTAATGAGAGTAATAAATTTTAATTTTGAGTGCTAAAGGATTTAAAATGTGAATGTCAAATGAAGGAAATATTTTATTTAGGAAAATAGATTAATGAGAATAAATGAGAGGGACTTAAGATTATTAATATAAATACCCCTCACCACCTCTATAATGGCCCACCTTTCGACCCTCGAATGTCGACACTAATACATCTACGGTATTCACGTGCCAAGCATCCAAGTGTCGAAAGGATGAAATGTTAGGGTAAATAAAAAGAAAAGGAAATAGAACAAGGAAGAAGTGAACACAATACGAGAATCTCACATCAAAACGATAATATATAATACCAAAGGAACAGTACAAAGGTGTTACTTCGATATAAAGATTTTAGAGTTACAAAACCTAAGTACCATCATCAGCCTAGACAGTTATAACAACCTGTCCTTACAAATGCTGATATGTACAATATAGTAATGCAGCGGAAATAATAATACTACGGTAGGTGAAACTCCAGCTCGTCTTCTCGAGCTTCAAAGAACATCAACGAAAAACCTGCCTTTCTCAGACCACTCGAAAGAGCACGCGAGGAATTTAGGAAAAACAAAAACCAAGCATCAGATATAAGTCTGATATGAGAAACTCAAGAAATATGTAGCTAGCATATAACAGTACTATTGAGACCGTATGGAATGCCACAACGATTATCCCCTCAAAAGAACCACCATCTAATAAGTACATAAGGTGATATATTAGACAATGTCTAGGGTGTAGAATATAAATATTATAACATAGCTGGAATGGTTACATTTATTACATTCATCAACATATTAGGAGTACAATCAAATCTGACAAGGAACGTTCGCAAAATGGATTTTCCGAGGAGATCTCTCTAGTGGAGCCGGATCCAATCTCCTGCACAAGGGTCAAAAAATACCTCCGAGCAACGTATATCTCTAGATAAAATATATCTTTAGGTAAACATAGTTGGTTCATGCCTGAACACGTGTTCCCAAATACCTTTACCTCCTATGCGCAACATCGATAAGCATACTCTAGATATGGAGTGATAATATCCGATCGTGGGACTGCAAGGCCCCAGGCTATGAGGCCTACTCTGTTTTTTGCCATTTTCGATGTCGAGGTCACGTTCGACACCTTCCACACAAGTCTTCATCACTTGAACAAAACACGAATCGCTAATTGGATTCCCACATCTCGAACAGATTCTAAAACCACACATGGATTCTCATATCTCAACATATCTCGAAATCTCACATGAATTCCTATATCCTGAATAGATCATGAGCAACTACATGTGTTCTAGCATCTTAGCTAGATCTGGAATCTCCACATAGATCCTCGCATCTAGAACCAATCCACTTACAAGAGATAGAACACATATCTCAGCCTTGAAATGGTTTTGAGTAAGTAAAACACTTACCGATCCCGGTCTCTCCAAGATTCAATCGACGAATTTGGTCATTCAATGATAATGACAGCAATCACATATGGAAACTAAGTCTCGTATACTTATCACGTTTCCGATATTTTCATCTCACACTATCCCTCGATTAAGAGTGAAGCCGATAGGTTAGAGCTCTATTGCTCATATCCCTATAGGAACATCAGTTTTAATTCCAATAGGTAGACAAGCCTACTTCATCGGCTTTTAGTGCTAAGTATACGACTAAATGTTTTCCTTAAATGAGTAAACATACAAAGCATGGTCAAGTCATACAAAGCACGATTAAGTCACATATGCGACTTCTAATCCCCTTTTTGTTTAATTAATCTTTTATTAGTAAGACTTCTTTTATCTAATAAAACATCATTTATGAATTTCGACTATTCCTTTGTACTTTTTCAATACACCAAAAGATATTCATATACTTATCTCAAACGGTATAAGTATAGTTACAAACCATTAACAAGATTTCTTACTTTAAACCTTTGCTTTTTCTATACTTCAGAAAGTATTTATATACTTATCTCAAATGGTATAAGTGTAACGCCCCACTCCGAGACCCACATTAGCAAAGAGTATTACAAGGTAACACCGTATGCTAATGCGGAGAATAGAGCTGGATAGGAGCGACCATTTATAGCCTGTCTTCATTATCTATTGAATACGCCGACAATTGCCACTTCTTTCTCTAACGGATCGACAGTTCCAATAAATACTTAATACAAAGCCATAGGTGGCTGAAGGATCTATCAGAATAAAATATAACAACTCTCATGTAATACACATCACAGAACAGTAGATCATCACATACATTTACACATATACAGATACATTACAGAGTATACAAAATGATACATGTCAAATGGTAAGCAAACCACAATATACAGGCGAGTCAAAAGAATACATATCAGAGTTACAGCCAAAAAGGACTACACAAAAAGCTATAACAAAAAGGAGCTAGCGGAATAGTCCATGTAGAAGCAAAATAGGCTAAGTCCAATGTACCTAACCTGAAACATCTCGGTCTGCCCCGAGTATAAAATACATGGGTTAGTCTAGCTAAACAAATCAGTTAGATAAACTAAATGATAATGAACATACAAGGTCATAAAGTACCACAAATTTCTCCAAAAGAGATAACCAGATCATCCAACAGAAGATGAATCATAACAAGCCTCATATCATTGGCAACTCAAATAAACCAAGGATATCATATCCCAAAACAAGCCAAGCAGGCAAATAATACCAATAAAGGTAACACAAGTTTCCACAAGGTAATCGCTATATATCGTGTGGTTCAAAGGACCTACGCCGAAAGGAGATACACTAGGGAAATATAATTGTTAAAGAAACAAAAGATGCTCGAGCTCAGTACTATATAACAAGGATCCACACGCCCGAAGGCAACAAACCGTAGTGGCGAAGGTCCGGAGACCCAGTACTAGACACCACTAACAGGCAGAATGTGTCACAACTCTCAGAAAGGAACCCGAAAAATGTTAACGTGAGTCCCATACCACACGTTCGCACTAAACGGTTTACTAACCGTTAGTCAATTTCACACTCAAAGCAGTACAAAGTTCACCTCATCTCATCGGTAAACCAGATCCAAAGGTCAAAACGGTCAAACGAATAGATTAGGAATTAACTGAAAAGATAAACCCACATGTTCATAGCACACGTTTTATTTAATCATTTAATTCTCCTCCCTCTTCGCTCGAAGTGCAAAATTGTGTGTGTGTTTTAAATAGAAATTATCAATTGGAGAAACGAGCTTTTAATACAATTTAAAAAGATCATTTTATAAAAATCCGTGTACGAAATCAAAAAGGAATCATCAAAGTCAAATATGCAATAACAACTACTTGGAATCCACACGAATTGATTAAAATGGGAAACCAAGCAAAATAGGCAAATTGGGCTGAGACAAGCAGGTCAATCGACTAACTGCAGAGGCCGGTCGACTGATCCAGAAACCCGAAACTTTCGGTTCCTGCAGTCAGTCGACTGACTGCAGAGGCCAGTCGACTGACTATAGAAAACAGAGACTTCCAGTTTCTGTAGACAGTCCCAGAAACTCTCGGTTTCTACAGCCAGTCGACTGACTGCAGACGCTAGTCGACTGACTGGCATTGGAACTGTTTTTCAGCCTATCAAAATGAAGAGCAAACTCTCTCAATTTGCGATCGGATGAGCAATGGGCACTAGCGGTTTATGCCAATCAACAACCCAGCCCTATTGGCTCTTCAATACACCACCAAAAGCATGATCAAACATCAAAGCTATGATTTTTAGAGTTTTTGACTTCAAAACACCAAAAATTGAAATGTTCACCAAATCAATTCAAATCAAAAGCAAATGAACATGGATAAGTGTTAGGAATTCATACCTAACATCAATGATATCAAGAGAAGTAGATGTGAGTTCAAAAACTCACCTTTTAACTCAAAAACAAAGATGAGAAGCTCAAATGCAAAGAAAAGATCAACCACTCTTCACTTCTACTCTACAAGCTCCAATCTAAGATCAAAACAAGTATTTCCTAATTTAGGTTATAGGAAATTTCTAAAATTGGAGAGAGAGAGAGAGATGGAGAGGGTGAAAAGAAGGCTTACCTAAGCTTCTCTTTGATTTTGGAGCAAGAATTTGAGTTTGCAAGAGGAAACTAGGGCTTGGAATTTCTATTTCCCATTCTCTTCCCCTATTTTCAGTTGAGCTTGAGTTTTTATGAAATGAATTGAGTGAATGGAGAGGAGAGGGGGCTGAGTTAGGGTATAGGATGAGTTGGGTGAAACCCAAACCCAAAAGCCCACTTAGAAAATAGCAAAATTCAATTTACTCCAAACATATCGATGCTTATACTCAAAAAGATCGCAAACGCCATTTTCGACTCAATGGAAGTGGTCCCGAGTCCTAATTCGATCGTTTGCAAAAAGTGACATTTCGGACTTAAATCCGACTAACGATGATATATTTAAATAAAATATTTAAATATAAAATCGTAAAATATGCGGGTTGTTACAATAAGTGTATTCACAAATCATTAACAAGATTTCTTACTTTAAACCTATGCTTTTTCTATCTTTTTCAAAAAGATTCCTTACTTATAATTTGCTTTAAAATATCCATTTTAAGGATCTAAGTACTTTCACAAATCCATTCAAAAGGTTTAAGACTAATGTTACTCAAACATTGTCACTACAAACCCAAAACCATTTTGCGTTTTCTTATCTTTAAAACATTCTTTTAAAGATCTATTTACATTCACAAGTATAATAAAAAAGGTTAAATACGAATGTTATTGAAACATTGTCACAACAAGCCCAAAACCATTTCACTTATGCTTATCTTTAAATCATTCTTTTAAACATCTATTTACATTCCTAAGTATAATCAAAAAGGGTTAAAGACGAATGTTATTAACACATTGTAACAACAAACCTAAATCATTTTTCAACTTGTTACTATCTTTACAAAACCTTTGTTTTAAAAATCTAAGTTCGTATTCGGTTAAGATCGATAATCGACTAATCGATTATCTAGTCAAAAACTGTTGCTTATACAAATCAATGTCATATACTTAACTCGTTTCAAACATTCCTGACTTAACTATTCCTCATTTAAGAGGGAAGCCTGGTAGATTAGAGCTCTATTGCTACATCCCTACTCGACATCAATCTTTAACTATCAGAAATAGATAAACCCACCTCATCAACTTTTAGTGTTAAGTAAAGTTAATTACTTTTTTAGACAAGTAAGTAAACAACGAGATTATAATGTTTCTGACATTTCAACTAATACTATTCCTAATTTAAGAGTGAAGCCAGGTAATTTTGGGCACTGGTTGCTCCATGCCTTGGCTAGACACCTCATTCTTGAATCTCACAAACAGACAAGTTTACTCGTCGGCTTTTAGTGTTAAAGCATAGTCAATCACCTTTGTCAAAACTTATATATATACAATAATATTTTATAAATACTTGTAAATAGGTTTTAAATATCTATTTGAAATATGGCTTGAAAATAACTAATTTAGAAGTTTCATTAAAAACAAGTTTTACATTTTGCAGCACTTTACTTTCAAAATTCGTAAATAATCATTAAAACTATATTTAAACTTCTACTCTTTTTTCATACTCAAATACATTTTATAAGAACTTTCATAGAAAGATTTTATAAATAAAAAATTTAGAAACCGTTTAAATCATGAAAAACTAGCAAAAACGTCACATTTTAAACACAAAATAATAAGCGACTTACTACAACATTTATAAGTGCTGTTAAAAGTCCTTGTTAAAACAACATTGAAAAGCACCCTCTTTGCGACTAGTTTTAACCACTTAAACAAATAATTTAAGACTTGAAATTTTTATAGTAAGCAGTACAATTATGGTACTTAAAAACTAAAGAATCCCTAGGAATATCTTTCCATTTATTTATAAAAATCCCCGGAAACAAGGGATTCTGAAGTGCACTTATAACGACTATTCTCATTCCAAACACTTTAAAACTTTCTTCAATTTAACACACAAGTTAAACAACCATTTAAACATCAAGTCAAGGCCATGCCACATGTTTAAGTTGGTAATAGAAGTGATGTTATACAATATAAAGTTATCATTTGCTTTCCAAAGCAAGAGGGGTCCAAAGTTTATAACTTTACTTAGTTAATGTCATTTTAACTTTATAATTCAAACACAACATATATATACACAATATATACTTAAGAGATAATGAGATAAATCATGTAGATCCATGCCTAACCCAAGCACAAAGCTATAAGAACCAAAGAACCACCTACTTCCATCAACATAAGCCTAAAGGTCCAACCTTTAGCACTTCCAAACCAAAGCCACCTTCCTCCTCCTCCATGCTTATGGCCCATCCAAGCTCCCCCTTTTCCTCTCACCTCCTCCTACTTCTTACTTGCTAATCATGCTTCCTATGATGTCTTAGGCCTAAAGCCAAAGTTTAAAATAGATTAGAGAAGGTTTGATTAGCTTCTGAAAAAGTTAGGGAGTAATTAGTGGATTATGGCTTAAGCACTTCCACCATTTTAAACCCTCCTACTTCATCTTAAGCTTTGTGAATTTGTGATTATTAAGTGAACCCCTCCCCTCCATTTATAGGCTTCAAATGGTGAAGCATAAGCTTGCTCTCACCCCATTGGAAGGCTTACCTCCCATCACATTTACTTTATCATATGCTTAACACTTAAGCATTTCAATTTATGAACACTTCTCATTTATGTCACTTCTCCTTTAGGCTAATTATCATTATACCCTCACCATGGTAATATCTCTTATCCAATATAACATTCTAGAACCTTCTAAGCTCAACGAAGAGGTGTGTGTTAATTAGTTGCTAATGTGTTCATTTGATCATTAGCTTAAGAGTTAAATGTTTCCTTATTTGCTCATTTTCCTTTTATTGCTCATTTTTAAAATATCATATGACATCATCACATTTAGTTAGCCATAAACATGAAAATAATTTTAGTTTCTAATTACCTCCTTGGTGATTAATTAGATATGCACAAAAAGTTCGAACAACTTTTGTTGAGAAAAAAGCTGTTTATCGATAGAACAATTTTCGGTTACATTATCGATATTTTTTCAAAGAATACATTTTTGTAAACATTTTTCCAAAACAAGTTTACCATCATTACTTATGATTTAAAAGGGGGTTAAGAAGCTTATTAAATCAATTTAATAGCATTTAATCTAATATTGAAATATTTAAATAATTCAGATATTAAATACAAAGTGTCCGAAATTTCGGGTCATTACAACCTCCTTTACATTCACATTCTCTACATTGTAAAAATAAAATAAAAACAACCCTCAGACATTTTAATTCAATAATATTGGTCTCCCCGTATTTACCCAATCTGTTTCGCGCCTCCGCTTCTCGCCATCTCACCTCGTCGCTCCTCCTCCTCCTCCCTACCTCGTCGCTCTGGGTTCTTCGGATGGCCAAGAATCGTAAGGAAAAGTCATGATTCAATCAGTCCTTTGTTTTTAATTTAGGATGCTCCTCCTCCTGTACCCGAAGTAGCCCATCCCACTCGTCATCTCCTAAAGCACCTCTTGCGGCCATTTTTGGTCTTTCTCCGTCTGTTGTAGTTACGGCTTCTGTTGAGAACATCTATGGTTTACTTGATAGTCAGGCTTCTCATGAATGTTCATTGCCAGATATTCTTGTTAACCATGATGGTGCTTCCTTCCCTCCTCTGCTAGAGTCTTCATCGGTCGTTTTGTCAGGTTTAAAGTCCCTGGAGTTGTAAATTTTAGGCCTGGAAATTTTTATGAATTTGCTTCGTCCCTTGTGCACATTAATTCAAATGTCAAGCATGTTTCTAGGGTTTGTGGTTTGGATGGTTCGAGTGCTTGCCTGTTACTCCATTGCTTGATGCTGCTACTGTTAATGGTTCTAAAGATATTTGGCGAAATAATGGTAAATGTCTGGATGATTTAGGTCTGAATGATGTTATTAAATCTGCTGATGTTCCTTTGCTATGTGCTATAACTTGTATTTTGTATGATCGCCTTTATGTGCTGATCGGAATGTTATGAGTGATCAGCCTGAACAACCTGTCATCCATAATAATACTACTGCTGCTCTTGATTCTTTGAAATCTAATCACCAGCTCCTCCTTTTATTTCAAGCAAATGGTCCTCATTGTTCAGATCTATGCCGAGAAATGCAGGTGAATATATTCCCCGCTCTTTTGATGTTGTTGAAATTGATGGCGTGATGGTGCCACCGATTGAAGTTTTACAAGTAGGAATTGATCTTTGGTCAGATTGCTTGGTCGGCTTCTTCCTTGACTCTAACCTACCGTACTATGTTGTAAGAGATCATTGTCGTAGTTTCTGGAAGCTTAGGGGTGGGCTTCATGTTCATTTTGATGATTCAAAGTTTTATTTCAAGTTCTCTAGCATAGGAGAAAGATTGTGTGTCCTTGAAGCAGAACCACCAAGCATTGCTGGTAAGCCTTTGATTTTAACTCCTTGGAGTTCGACAGTTAATAGTGTTAAGGATTAGATTTTGTCTATTTCAGTATTGGCTCACTTCACGCATATCCCTTCCATTCTGCAACCCTTGATTGGGCTAGTTTGGTTAGCTAGTCGTGTTGGCAAGCTCAAATGTTTTGATGCAAATACTATGGCTAGGAAGAAGCTTGTGTTCACTAAGGCTTTAATTAACATAACACTTGATATGCCTCTTTCCTCTAGGCTGAAGGTTCGTATTGCAAAGGGGAGGATGTCTATGTTGACGTTGATTTTAGTTGGAAACCAGACATTTTCACAGTTTGCCACTCACTTGGCCACGTAGTAGAAAATTGCGAGCATGGTCCTGTTGATTCTCCTATGCCTTTCCCAGTCATGATCCCTCTTCCTCACCCTCTGGTTAGGAAGTGGGTTCCTAAGTCTTCTATCCCTATTGTTGAAGTTGCTACTGTTATTGTGCCACCAGATCCGAATCAGTCTTCTATTCCTTTTGTTACTTTGACTTCTACAGTGCCCTTAGATGATGCTAGTGATCTTTTGGTTGCTCCTCTTATTCCTCCACCCATCAAAAATGATATTGGTTGGAATGCTTACGAGCAAGCGTGGGTACATAAGAAATCTGATATGGGATATAATTCATTGTGTGCTAGTTACCATATGTTTGTTGGAGGGGATGGTGATGATTGTCGTTTATATTATCATGTATCCAGGGAAGGTTAAGTTCTTTTTATGCTTGGTGAAGAAAGAAAAGATAATAGGATTATTTTTTAGGATTCCACTAGGGACAGGAAGTATTTATACTCCAGTGATTTGGTCGATTATGTTCCTAACTTGGCTACACTATTTTCAAAGGTTTTAAATGTTATTGGGCCGGATTCTGAGGATGATGGCATTGGTTCCTCCTCTTTGAAGGGGGATAGCCATTTTTGTTGTTTTTAGTAGCTTTGGTTCTTTTGCCTAGCTCATGTACCTTATTTTTATTTAGTTGTTTTGGCGCATGTACCAAACACTTGTTTACAACTGATTTTAATATAGTGGATGGCCCACTCTAAAGCCGGCTAGCTTTGCTAAAAAAATAAAAATAAATAAAACTCCTTTGTCATACCAAGGCTGGCCATATTTCAAGGGACAGAGGAAGTGGAAATCAAAAATCGAAGGCAAAGCTTTCAAGTCTAAAGGAAAATAGATGATTTAAACAAACTTTTCAAAGCTTTTCTAGCCTAAGTGGGTAAAATTTCCCCTAAAACCTTCCAAACCTGTTTGGGTTCGAATCTGATTTTGTTTTGATGATTTTAATGGTAATAAACATGTTTTAATGATTACATATGGTTTGAATATGTTTTATGATTTAAATGAAAGGAATTTAGTCATGTTTTAGGATAAAACATGGTTTAATCATATCTATATGACATGAAAATTTAGTATGATGTTCCTCATGATAAAATAGAGATGGATTCTTAATTTTATAATTTTATGGTAAAGAATTAATTTATTAAGAATTTCAAAGTGGAAATGGTTAAATTCGGATGTAAATTAGTATTTAAAAATATCAAATTAAATATTTTGTTTTGAAGTTTCTTCAAGAGGAAGAAAACGATGTTTTATAATTTCAGTGAATTTTTGGGAATTTTGCCATTAATTCTCGAATTAATATGAACTAATTGGCTAAGGGAAAACATACCTCAATTAAGAACATAATTAAGGAAATGATTAAAAAATGGAGATTAATTTTTAGCTACAGACAAGATTACTATTACAGAACAAAAGCAACCAATAAATAAATGACATGCTTATAGGTTAGGTAAAAAGATACTGCTTTATTAAGAAAAAAATATCGTTTGTCATTTAATTACAGATTTGCCATTTGGCATAAGATAGCTAAAGATGTGATAGCTAGAGGTTGCGATAGCTATGGGTTGTAATAGCATTGTAATTGCGATATGTGATAGCCAAGTTAACATTGACACTCGATAGGTATTGAACCATGCTTGCGATGGCTAGGAAAGACGAATTCTTCAAATAAACTAAGAAAGTTTTTAGTGACATTTTGGAAGCCAGTTTCCAAGATGTTGGTTTTGAATTTTGCAGGAATGAAATTATAAAGGAAAATTTATAAGTTAAAATTGTGTTAACTTATTTGAACTTTGAATTGGAGTAAGCTTAGAGAAGCTAAGAAATGGTAATTGCAACATTTAAATTAATGATACAAATGTTTTATCTAAAGAATGTGTAAGGTACACAATAAATAAATAAAAGAAATGGATTGAACCAAGATTATAAAGATATACCGACTCATGGAGTTATTGAATGGCAAGGAGCCATGACTAATGATGTCTAAAATTCAATGGTATATGGTAGGGTACCACAACTTGGGAATTCTGTAAGGTTCAATTCAGTTAAACCGAACATTAAGGTAAGTTCACGGCAGAGTGCCCAAACATCAGGGTGGTGTTATAAATGAATCGACAACTTGTGATGAAGGGGTTTTGGGACTAAGAGAGGCTATTGATGCCTAGTATGGATGATTGCTAGAATTTATTTAGGGTGCTTGCATTCAACCTCTTAGGAGAGTTAGGGTTGCTCCTATGGTGGAATGAGTGGCCAATTTATTAGGTAACATTGTTCGAGAAAAGATTAAATTAGTGATAGGAAGGCCTAGGGAGATAATAACCAAATAGTTAATGTTGAGTGACACCTAAATTAGATATTAGTTGATGTGTGTAAATGTGAATGATGAGTGTATGACTTGGTTCATAATTGGATATGTATTACTTGGTTCATAATTGGATATCAAGTGGAAGGTATACTTATAACTGGATGCAGCTATATGGATGCTCATATTGTGAATGATTTTTTTACATGATATGATGTAACTACTATGATGTATTAGTGAGGGAAAACCTGTTCTGTTCTTTAGCGAGCGTGTCTCATTATGTGCATGTTTAAGGTAAAATTTTACTCATATCAGGTCTATGTCCGACCCATGTTTTTATTATTTTTCATAAACTCATGGATAATCATTTGAGTAGGATGAGTTTATGGTTTAGACACGTTACCGTTAGAGCATGAATAAAGCAGGCAAAGACGAAGCAGAAGGCTTTTAGCTAATAAAAGTTACACAGAGTACATATCCTCCAGAATTATTTCCAAAGTTCATAGTTCCACAATCTCTGTTTATAATATTACTTAGTGCTTGGGAATTTCCCATCATATGCTTTAAACATCCGTTGTCTAATATCCATTTCACATTCTTTATATTTTGCAATGTTTGGAACCTAAAAGATATTAAATATGTGCACTGTTACTTTATTTTATTTTGGGTCCATAAGGTTAAGTTTTGGGAAGCTAAACCCATAAAGAGTTTGAATACCCTTCAAAAATATAATTACTAGTAGATGAACTTCATTAATAAAATCATCAATATATTTTTCTTGGTTTTTCCAATTAACGGGATCCCAAATACTTAGATAATTTATATTCATGTTTCTGGTTAATAGTTTTGTACTTCTATAGATATTAGAAACATTATAGTTTAAAGAAGTACTTGAATTTATAAAAAAATCGGGTTTAGATTTTACATCTAGTACTAGCATTAACATTTAAAAAAAACCTACTTCGGGGAGTATACCTAAAGGATTAGATGGCCCGCCATAACCAACCCCTTTTTTAACTAGCCCAACACAGAGCATCAATCCTCTAAGCATTCTTACTTTTTTGAGGGATAACCGTTCTACGTCAAAAGGGTTACATAGTGCAACTTGCTAGGACTCAAACCCGCAACCTCAAGGAACTTTGTTTCATGATCGCCAGGCAACCCTGACCAACTAAGCTATACATGAGCATAACATAACATTTTTATTATGCATGAAAGCATATCTAGTACTATCTCTGCTTAGTGTTATTATATCCTAAAACACTTATATTAGATAAAACTCTATAATTTGACAAAACTGAATTTAAACCATTTTGAACTTTGTTAAATTTTGTGAATTTTCATTAGGCTCACTGAATTTCATTTTATAATCATAATTTTCCTTTTTGAAAGATTCATTGCTACTTTTAAAAGTACATATTTCTTTGATTAGTTTGGGTTTGTCATCTTTTAAAGCACAATTCTCCTTTTCAAGAGACAAAATTTGAGTGTCTGAATTATTTAAAGAAAATTGCAATTTATAATTTTGATTTTCAAATCACCAACTTCTATATCTTTTGGATTTAAAAAATCATTAAGTATCAAAGCATTATTTTTCAATTCAAAAGTTTCATTTTCTTGTTCTACAATCTTATTATCAAAAGCTTCTAATTTTTCTACTATGATAAAATTGATGTTTGGTACTTTATTAAATTTATTAGATAATCGATCGTATTGGCTAGATAATTTATCATATAAATCAAGAAGTACACTATTAGTGTTATTAGCCTTATAGTTGAAAATAGTATGCTCTGATATTAAATGAGATCCCTAAATGTGAGTCCCTTTACAAGGAATTTTAAACAAACCAAATGTGGAATCTGTGAGTTACCTTAACATACTTATGCAGAATGGATCTTGAAGCTTTTACTATACTAGATGAGGGGTGAATATAGTATATCAACTATTTAAAAGTTAACTTGTGAAATCAAAGATTATTTGTTTAGATCGGTAACAAAACCCAATCAAAGAAGATAATCAGAGAGTATAAAGCAAGTAAAAGAGTAAAGTAAATGACACTAGGAATTCATGGGTATGTCGACATATCCATATCGATTTGAAAAACTATCCAATGGTCAACATGCCGATGTTAACTCATGGGTATGTTGACATATCCATGTTGATTTTCAAAAATCTCAATTGTAACAATCTTTGTCGACATATTGTCCACGGGCATGTCAACATATCCATGTTGATTTTGAAAAACAATTTACAAAAATATTTTTTAACTTTATAACTTTAAAAACTATTATTGTGTTTTTATAAAAAGATACTAAAGATGAAATGTGGTTTAGTAAAAGAGAAATATCAAAGATATTTTCTACGAAGTCTTTAATAATAATCTAAGACTCAGATAGACTTACTAAACACTTCAAATATTTCTATCATTAAAGCACTTGTGTTCCACTCGTCTTGAGTCAGTTTTGCTCTTCCATTTTCTTTAAATAATCTTTATATATATAATTCATTTTCTTCCACCAAGTTCTTTTTTATCTCTTTAAAGTAACTGCATAATATATCTAAAAATACTGCACAAATTGGATATTAGAGTGATTTTTGGTCATAATCTAACACCCTAAAAGTCTAAGGGTAGGCTTCAAAAATGATAGTTTAGGAAAGTGAAATTGCTGAAGATGAAAAGCCTAGACCGAAAGTCACAAGAAGATAAAGTGCCGAAAGGTAAGAAAACAGAAATTTATAGTGGTTCGGGAGCTTTTCCCTTTGTTCACTGTTTGGAAGATTCTTTAATACTTTGACATTGATTTCGTAAATGGCTTTACAAGATTAGTTGACATCATCTACCACTAATGTTCTTTATGAAAAAGTTTGAGTCTAAAATGTTAAAATGATTGCAGCAATATGTTGTCGCTCTTTCAAGATTCAAATCCTCTATATGGGGATCTGTGCCTTGAATTATTTGGCAACTTGCAGCTTTGTCATTAAGGTAGAGATTGTCTCTTGGATTGTTGACTTGTCCCGCCTATAGGGCTAAGACTTGGACACATGTCATCATCTGACTGCATGTAGATTGACGGGGATTGACAACGTGGCATTTCTATATATATAGCTTTGAATGCCTTGTCCTATATACTTGTATAAGCTCTGGGGTATGTGAACCTTTGATGTGGCTAGATGCTATCTTAGCCATTGATCTTGGTTTTGTATTGAGGCGCTCTCGGCCTTGAGCAGAAGTAGCTTCGAACTCGTACGCATTTGGCTTATACTCTCGGTTATCACTATCTAGAGCCGTTTCTTTAGGCATTGACCTTCTGGGGGTCTCGGTATATGATATAAAGGAAGTGTGTAGCCTTAGGACTGTTAGCATGCCTTGATGCTTTTAGTTATTCAATATGTAGTTGGTTTTGTGACTCATGCTTACAGTTGAAGTTCACCATGAGGCATGTACTTTCGGTTCAAGGTCAGTTGGGTGACTTGTGCTTTGAGTATGAGGGGCACTTGTAGTCCTCAATTTTCACTTCCTTACGGGCCTTCTTTGTGTCTTAGTATTGTATTTGGTATTCATTCTATGCTTTGGTATAAGGGCCTAGCCTTCGGTTTGAGATACGATAAGGTGCTATGCGAAGTTATATACAAAGTTCGCATTAATGTTTTAATATTTATGGGATGTCAAATATAGAATAGAGCTTTTGATCTTAAGCTAGAAGGTTAATTCTATCAGTATTCATATGCAATGAATGCTATGGAATCCTCTTTTCAGACTTCATCTTCTATTGTTAGTGATTGAGTGTAACTGAGTAAAAATTATGATATAACACATGTCTTCCAAAGCTTACTTCATATGATGAATATTAAGTGAACTTGGATTTTGCTAGATGAGTTAGATTGTACTTCGTACTTTTCTATTTTGCTCTATATTTTGTTATTTTAGGTTCCCATAGCTTTTCAACTGATCAATGTTCGAAAAAAAAATTGAAATCTAACTCCATCATATAGTGGAATCTGAAAAATCTAACATCATGGTAAGGGTTTTGAAGATATAACATCATCATATAGTGAGAATTTGATCGTATAGTGAGAATTTGATAATGACGTTGAAAATTTAACCTCATGCTGAGGGTTTTGAAAATCTAACATCATTATATTGTGAAAATTTGAAATCTAACCTTATCATACGGTGAGGATTTGGAAATGAGTTTGAATCTAACCTCATGGAAAGTTTTGAAATTCTAACCTCATGGCAAGTTTTGAAATTCTAACCTCATCATATAGTGAGGATTTGAAAATCTATCCTCATGGTGAGGGTTTTGAAAATCTAGTATCATCTTATAGTGAGGATTTGGAAGCCTAACCTCATCATTTATCGAGGATTTAAAAATGAATTTGAAGATCTATCCTCACGGTGAGGGTTTTGAAAATCTAACCTCATCATATAGTGAGGATTCGATAATGAATTTGAAAATCTAATCTCATGGTGAGGATTCTGAAAATCTGACCTCATCGTATACCGAGAAATTGAAAGCTAACCTCATCGTTTAGTGAGGATTTGAGAATGAATTTGAAAATATAACTTCATGGTGAGGGTATTGAAAATCTAACATCATCGTACAATGAGGAGTTGAATGTCTAACCTCATTGTTTAGTGAGGATCTAAAGATTGAACCTCATCATTTAGCGAGGATTTAAAAGTCTAACCTTATTGTATAGTGAGATTTTTGAAGATCAAACATCATTTTATAGCGAGGATTTAAAAATGATTTTGAAAGTCTAACCTCATAGCGAGTAAAAGTAAATCTTATAGTGAGGGTTTGCAAAAATATTTGAAAATCTAACCTCATAGTGATGGTTTTGTTGGAAATCTATCCTCGTAGTGAGGGCATTAAAGATAAATTTGGAAATATAGCCTCATGATAAGGGTTTTGAAAATTTATCCACATCATATAGTGAGGCTTTTGAAGATCGAACCATATCGCATTATAAGGATTTTGAATCATAAGGCACATATCAATTACAACCATAGGAACGATAACTATGGCAAGTTGTAATACGGTCCAGGCTAGCTGGACTAGATTTTGGGGAATTGATCCAAGCTTCTCGGGTGTAACTCCTTAGATCACTTGCTGACATCCATAAGGATTTTACGTGGATAGCCCATGTGTTCTAGCTAATACTCTAGGAAAGTGTGAATTTTCACAACAAATTTAAGTTCCCAGTCCTTTTGATCAGTTAATCATTCCTACTTGTTTAAATACTTGTTTTAATTTAGAAATATTATGATAAAAAGTTTCCACTTTAGGTTTGGAGTTAACTATGAATATTGTTTTTATTTATTTAAATAATAAAATCGTCCTTCGGAGTACTACGATGGTCCATGTCGGAACTCATCGGTTTACTATGTAGATTGTTAAGCCAAAATGCGACCCTTCGAAAGCTTTTGGTTTAAGGTCGGAGCTAAAATGGTTTTATGATTAAAGCTTCCTGTTAATGATAATGTCAAAAGGCTCAAAGCTATTATTTAAAGAAGTTGCAACTTCACTAGGATTGAAGTGATCAAAAGCAACATCATTTTGAGTTTTAGTTGTTGTTCCAAAAACTGCAACAGAGATAGAAAATTGTATGAAACTAGGCAATCCTTATGGCATGAACTATCTCGTTAAGCTTTTAACAACATGCTTCGGTCATTGAGACCGAGTCTTAACTGTACTCCTTTTTAGAAACTACCAATATTAGTTTTGTGCCTATAATTACTGACACTTCTTGACCATGTATTACTCTTATATGGAACTACTTGGCCATGGCTCACTCTTTACATGGCACTACTTGGCCATGGTTAACAAATTTGATATATGCAAAAGTTGTTTTGTTGCATGATACTACTCGATCAAGGCTAAAATACTTGAAATAGCTTGGAAGTACTTGTAACACTAATATATTTGATAGAGTTGTAGTTGAATGGTAATATTTGACAATGGTTAACCAATGCTAAAACTCATACATGCGGTAAGTGTAATGACCCATATTTTATGTATCAAAGGATCGTAAAACATTTTTATTTTATTCGCATGAGGTTGTATAATTCTATAATTTTGGAATATGATTTTAATGGACATTTTACACATCTATGGTTTTTCCTGAATTTCTATATGACCATTTTGACCTTGAAAATATTGTTTAGACTATAACTTTTGATAGGAGTCGAATTAGGTTTTCAAACTAGTTCCATTGCTTTAGGATGATGGTTTCTCATTCCGGAGACTGGTCATAATAGAAAAACGAACTTACGATTAGAAAGTTATGCATGTTTTAATTTTTAAAAGCTATTGGCCAAGATTAGTGTGTAACTAAATAAAGCCCATTAGTGAGCCTATTAGTCTAATTAGAAAATACTATAAATAAAGGGCTGAAAAGTCAAATTAAAACTTTTACCTCTCATTCTAAATCAGCTCTAAACCATAATTAGCCCTAGATCCATCCTAATTTCATCCGAAATCACCCAAATTGCTCTCTAAATCAAACTAGATTGCGAATTAGAGACTGGATCTTCTATTAGAAGCTAGAGATCATCAAATTGCTTAAATTTGAGTGCTTTTCTTTGCTGTCCAGATTAGATCTACACACAAATTGGTTGAATTTGGTAATTTGTGAGTGATTTATGCCTTCCCACTATGCTATACATGTTTATATGGTAGAATTATATGATTTAACATGTTTTAAATTGATTTTGGCCATAAAAACATGTTCTAACCGTTATCTTGCCTTTTGATCAGGAAATATTCGGATAGACTAGATGATTCGAACTTTGGAGTTATCAAGGCAGGCAGTCCAGAGAGATAGCCCTAGTGTTATGGAAGCAGGTACAAATAGAAACAGGAGGCAAAAACTAGAATACCACAAGAACCCAAAGTGTTAGATCCAACATTTGTTGGATTGGTACCGATCCAACCTCCTGGATCGATACCGATCCATGTTTCTTCAACCAATGGAGCCCACCTTCTACCTATCTACTTTACTTTATGCTAGAAACCTATTTTAAGTGTTATTTTGTCGATCCCATGCAATTCTCTATCTACCTCCACGAGCACTTGAACCAGCAACTCTGCTTCTCTACTGATCCATCATTTGGACTTAGAAATAAGCTAATAATGGTGCAAACTAGTATGGAATCATGAGGCTAACTACAAGTCGAGCCAACACAAAGAGTTCAAGACAACCATTTTGGCCATCTCATGGTTTAGTGTCGATCCAAGCCTATGGATCGGTATTGATCCATGTATTTTTCTGAGTTGTCCTCCTATTTTCTTGGAGAATTAGTTTATGATGTGGAAAACAAGGTGAAGATAACGAGGTCAAGATTTATGCTACCTACGTATATAAATAGAGAGGCATGGCTCAATTTTATGGATCTTTTTGGGCTCATGCATTCTCTACTCTGATTTCTTGTAATCACCCTCGAATTTATACTAATCCGTAAGAACAATTGCTTGTAATCTAGTGATCTAAGCAATAAAATCGCTAAGTGGACGTAAGCCAAGATTAGCTGAACCACTATAAATGTTGTGTGTTCTTTTCTTGCTCATTTTCATTCATTTTCATTATTTATTATTCTCTACACAATTTTATGGTGTTTGTACCATTTTTGGTTCAAACATTTTGGTATTTTCACTGAGAATGATATTCTTGAGCTACTTAGATTTATCATCTACTATTGGATTTCATAGATCCAGGAGAAAGATACCATTTTCCAACCTTACAGTTCTACTATTCAGATTTTTAACGGTCTAAGAGAAGTTATTTGCCATGGCCCCATCGAGGAGAGAACATGGTACAACATCTAGATCAACTAATGATGCTGAGAACCAAGGCACTCAGCATAGGGATGAAATTGCCCAACCAGAACAAGCTAAAATCCAAAATCCAATTGAAATCATGAGCAGAATGGAGATGGATCGTATGATGAAGCAAATGGAGGATAGAATCCTGGAGCCTCGAAATGAGATGAACCAGCAGATGCAGCAGAACTTAAGGATGTTGATGAACTAACTAAGAACGGCCGTAGGAGGAGTAGAAGGGACTTAGACCATTCAAGTTCAGAATATGAAAGTTCCTCATCATCTAAGTAAATACGAAGAGATAAGAAGTAGAAGAAGACTCAAAACATAGCTAAGACCTCAAATCAATGGAGGAGACAGACCCATGGCTTGGGTTTGTGGATTGGTACCCACCAAAAAGGACGGATTGGTACCGATCCAGCTAATTTTGGCCCCAAGGTTCGGCTTCTGGAGGGTGGCATGGACTTAACCTCTGGATATGCTGTTAATGATCAGAATCTAGAATATTAAGCTACTACTAATAATACAACGCACAAGAATCAAATAGGGGGACTGCTGGACGAATGGATCTCCCAGAGTCTGGAGAGCCTCGATATTGAGAGCCTACTCGAGGGAGTGGAAGATATAGTCAAGAGACTTGTAAGTGGAAACCGATTTAAAAGCAATGATGAATGAGGCACTTCTCCTAATCAACATCCATTCGTTGAGAACATTATGTGCATGAAGTATCCACAAAGGTTTGTAATGCCAACAATGCCACTGTAAAGAGGAAAGACAGATCCAAGGTAACACTTGATAAAGTACAAATGGCATATAGACTCCGCTAGAGCGTACGATGTCGTGAGATGTCATTTCTTTCCAATTTTCCTAGAGGGAGTATTGACGATGTGGTTCTCTTGGCTCCTACTGAGATCCATATCGTTTTTCGCTGTGTTGTCATGAAAATTTCTAGAGAAATTCCGTTTACATACTGCACATCTTAAAGGTGTGATGTCATTATCAAACCTCTTCCAAGGAGTTAAAGAGTCGTTAAAGAATTTCTTGTACCGGTTCCATACAGCTGTGACGGAAGTAACAAATCCTAGTGATGACATAGTGTTAATGGCATTAATCAAGGTGATTCATCCAGAGATTGACTTCAGGAGATGGTTGGAAATGAAACCAGCATCGACGATGGATATTTTCTACAGGAAGGCTAATCGGTTCCTACATTTGGAGGAGGCACACAATCATCCCTCAAGAGGTGAGGCTGGGAGTTCAGCTGAATGATACAGAGCAACATTGCTATAAAATAGTCTAGAAGAAGTTTCGAGAATGTGGATGTAAACAATGGCAACAAGAGCGGTGGTCAGAAATAGAATGAAAATGGGGCCAAAAATCGAAAGGCTGATAATAGGAATCGTCCCAGGATTCTAAGTAGGATAATTATACTGAATTAAATAACTCAATAGAGATTATGTATCTGGCAACTCAAGGTACTGAGCAGTATAGGAAGCCAACGCCGAGAGAGTCGACCGAAAAGGAGAAGAGATTTGGCAAGTTCTGCAGGTTTCATAAGACGCACGGTCATAATACCAATGAATGCAGGCACTTGTGCGATACGATTGAGGAGCTGATTAGAAAGAAGAAATTACAATAATTTGTGAAAGCCTCCTAAGATGGATGACAATGAAACTCTAACCCTCCTGGGTTAACATCCCAATAGGGCCAAGCGGGTCCTAGTGGGGAGGAGTCTAGGCAGCTTGAAAAACATTTGGTGATAAATACAATCATCGATGGACCACATCCAGTCGATAAGAGTTTGAATGAGATGGACATGTATGTTGATGCTTTGAAGTATACCAAGAATGAGAGCTATCTAGCAATAAAGGAAGGAACACTAACAAAACAATTCAAACCCATGTTAGATGGCATTGGTTTTTGAAATAGAGATGCTGATTGGGTGGAAGCCCCGATTATTGACCCATTGATTATAACGGCCATGATTGGCCCTGCTATTTTATGAAAGGTGCTGATTGACTATAGGAGTTCGATCAACATTCTATTCAAAAAAGCATACGAGCAGATGCTTTTAGGGGGAAAGGACTTGAAACCGTGTAAATCTCGGATCTAGGAATTTAACGCAACAACTACGGAGCCAGTTGGATATGTGGAATTACCGGTGGTGCTTGGAGATGAAAGTGTACGTGTAGTACTAAGGATCGTGTAATATGGTATATAAATGCGGAAATTGGTAATAACAGTAAAGTAAAAATTAAAGTAAGCACACCAGGAATTTTTATACTGGTTCGAACTTCCCGTTCTACGTCCAGTCCCAGAATACCCTCTTAAACTAAACCCCTCACTTAACCCGGAGGAATAGGTATATGACACCTGAGCAGCCGAACAGGAATTTTTCCGCCTCAACAACCGAAGAGGACTTCAACCTAATACAAATTGTTTGTTGACGAATGTGTTCTAAATAACACTGATTGTCTTTTGATAGTACAACTTTCCTATAATCAAATCCTCAAGAGTATATATGTGTGCGAAGATTTAGAAGGAAGATAATCACGTAGAATCGAAGTATATAAATTAAAACAAGGATTCTAGTGATATTAATTAAGAATGAATGCTTTTATTTGCAGAAATGAATAGAGAATAGATTTCAGAAATATAAACAAGAATCGATGATTGTATAAGTGAATTGAATATGTTTATATAGTTGTAGAAGAGTTATAATCTTTCATGAAGAGTTTCAGTCAACAGTTGTGTCCATATCTCTTGAAATAGGAGACATTCCTCTTCATGAAATGATCGCATCTCTTCAGTAAACTAGCCGTTATTCTCTGGTCGGTCGACTGAAAATTCTAGCCGATTAGCTGAATTTTAAAATCGTTCAAAACAGAATGTAGCTGTGCACATGACACAGGGTCGGTCGACCGAGGATCCTGGTCGGTCGGTCGACCTGGTGTTATTTGCACAGTGAACACATTTTAGTATAAATTGTTTTGTGTGTGTGTGTGTGACTACTTGAGGAATGATTTTAACAATATTCTAAGACTCAATGAAATAAAATATTCATACTAATATCTAGATTGTAGTCTTGTCTCCTTTGTAGTGTGCAATATATGGTTATTCTCCTTTTTGTCGCTTTCGTATAGTATTCTTGTCGTATGATCTCTGAAGCTTGTGTCATGAATCAAAACTCATGAATCAATATTCTCCCCCTTTTTTATTGATGACAATACTTATGTGACGAAGTAAAACTTATCTATATTATAATTCTCCCCCTGAATATATGGCGACTTTTCTGCAAAAAATATGTTAGCTTTCATACATTTCTCCCCCTTTGTCATCGACAAAAAGGAATACTTACTAGAAGTAATATGTTAAAGTAATGCGAATCATTGAAATTTCAATATTAAATATTCAAACCAAAATAGGAACAATTAAGGATGTTTGCTTAGTACACAACAATAATGAAGAACAATATATTGTGCTCATAAAGAAGTTCTTGAAATTAAATTGTAAAATACTACAATTACTCCTCATCATCATCAGAATCCCAGAATTCTAGACGAGTATTATCATCCAGAGGAGGCGGTTCCTTACCCCGTCTTTGTGTGGAAGCTGCGTGGGTTGCTGATGAGCTTGAACTTGTGTTATCGGATGTAGACCAAGAAAAATTTGGCGCTGGTCTTTTTCCGGGAGCAACAAATGAAGCACCTGCTTCGGAAGTACATGATAAAGCATCCCATAAGTTTAGAAAGAAGCCTTTGATCTTCTTGAACCGCCCATCAATTTTTCGAAGTCGAGCATCCAAAGCTAGTTGATTTCGAGCCAAAATATCAATGGCAGCCTCCGTACTAGTACCGGGAGTTGGTCGTTGAATTGAGGTTTGATGAGTTATACGTTCCGTAGAATGATTAGATAGTTGAGGTGTAGAATAGCTGCGACGTAGTTGTTCTCAAGGAGTAGTACGCCATTGCTAAAAAGTTGTAATTTTGGATGGTGCATCGGGTATCTTCATTAGTTTTATGGTTCGTGAGTCAAAAGTACGAACTTTGGATGTTTCGGATTCCGGAGCATGGGTGACAAAGTTATTAATCAACCTCATTATGTATTCTCCATAATAAATATGGAGCATCTTTCCTTGGTTGAAAGAGAGAAATTTATCCATAAGAAGTTGTGTCCAATTTACTCGAATATTTCCGCACATAGCATATAATGCTTTGAAGTTTTCGGGATATACTAAGTGGTATGATCCTCCTCTTGGAACAATAGACTTCATCATGAATCGATGAAAGAGTCGGGCTTTAGGTCGAAGGGATGAAGTTTGCCTTAAATCAGTAGCGTCATCTTCAAAAAATAGATGACTTAGACGGTCACGAGTCGATGTATTACAATCTACATCATGTAACGAAATTCCACCCGGTCGAGCATTTAAAATGTGGTTAATTCGATCAATGGAAAGGAAGATCGTAGTGCCACAAACCGATGTCCAAATGCAATTTTCAGTGTTTCTCGGTGGATTTACAAGGTTGAGATTTGCTAGAAATAACTTGACCATTATATGATTAATTTTCAAGTTATTTTTCCTATGGTCAAGAAATGTATCAAGACCACTTTCAAGGGCGGCATTTTCAATACCGTAGGAGGTAAAATCAGGATAACTTACAAATGACTCCTCAAAGATTTTGGCATCTTGAAGCCTTATCCATCTTTCTAAAGCTTTGTCACTTACTAGCCAAGAAGCAATTTGAGAGTCTACAGGAGTTGATGAAGATGAGCCAGCAGTAGTCTTAGATTTCTTCTTAGGGGCCATTTTTGTTTGAAGAATTTGAAGAAATTTGGGGAGGTTGTAATGGGGGCTAGGGTTAAAATCTGTTTTGGGAGAGTAAAAGTGAAGAGTTGAGATGGAAAAGGTGAGTGGATGGGTTAAAATATGTAGACTATTGCAACAGGTAGCACGCTCGGTCGGCTGAGTTTCCTGAGTCGGTTGACCGATTTGAGTTTCAGGTTAGTGCTTAATCTTTCGGGAAGAGTCTCGGTCGACTAGTGTAGGGTACTTGGTCGACCGACTAAAAAAAATGTTGTAGTTGCTTTTCGGGATATAGGTTCGGCTGACCGACTTAGGGGATTCGGTCGACCGACCTGGTAGCAATATGTTTTTAAAATTCTCGGGATTGCTTCGGCTGACCAACTCAGTCTCTCTGGTCGACCGAGGCAGGTAAACAAACAAATTTCTGCTGTTTTTGTTTTTTTTTTAAAATATAGAAATATACATTATATTATTACATTATTTATATTTATACATTTTATTGAAATTAATAACATATATATATTAAATTATAGCCATGGTTCATCAACATCTACGTTCCCATGAGTTCGGAGACGGAACATTTTCTATCGGTGACCATCTTGGAGCTATTGGAGTTTGAACATGGTTTGAAGGTGATGGAGATCTGTAAGAAGGTTCAGCAACATCATCCTTCTTAGATGAACAAATTTTCATGGCAATCTTTTCAAGAAAATTTAAACGTCTTGCCGTGACTTTTTGTTCGTAGTAGAGTTCTCGTTGCATATTCATTTGCTGTTGTTGGTAGTGATGTATTTCATTAATTTTTTGTTTGGTTGATGGAGATACTACCATTGTATTCTTCCCTTTCTTCTTTTCAGGTGTATAGCCTGTATGGGAGTCTTCGCATGGTTTCCACCCGTGTCGGGGGTCTTTATCTGGAGAGGAGAAGTCTAGAACACGGTTAGGCATTGGAAAAGTAGGATAGGGGCCATTTTTGGGGATGCGATCAGAGCAATCGTCGTCCGGAGATGTGTATGAAAGATGAGAATTTTCAGAGTTATAGTAATCATTGTTTGAAGACATATTTTCAAGTTTTGTTTTGTAAATTTTTTTGTAGTATATGTTCTTAATCAATAAACATAGTACATATATATAACCATCTATTTTCTGAAAAATTAGTGGTTTAAAACAAATTTTAACTATAATCACAGAACTTTATAGAAAAACTGTTTGTAATTGTATGATATATAAGCTTTAGAGCTAAAAATAGTTTGTTTCTGAAATTAAAGTTAATGGTACAAATTGTAAATAGAACTGAAACAAGAAACACCCATAGCTCAAGTAGCTATAATACAACATCTAACAAATAAGTCAGAGGTCATGAGTTCGAGTTCCGCTTTGGTCAGAAATAAAATAATTTTTGATTTTCGATATTTTTGCATATTTTTATTCATAAATCTTTAAACGACATTATACCTAAATCACGTCTTAGTTTTATAAAAATATTTTCATTTAGCGATTTAGTAAAAATGTCAGCTATTTGATTTTCAGTGTTGATAAATTCTAAATTTATTAATCCTTTTTCCAAACAATCATGAAGAAAGTGATGACGAATATCAATGTGTTTTGTTCGTGAGTGATTGACCGGATTTTTAGAAAGATTTATTGCACTAGTATTATCACAATAAATTATTGATTTTTCAAGATGACAATTAAAATCTTGTAGTGTTTGTTGCATATATACGACTTGTGCACATGCCAAAGCAGCAGATATATATTCTGCTTCACACGTTGATAAAGAAACACAGTTTTGTTTCTTACTAAACCAAGAGACTAAGGAACGTCCAATGAAATGACACGTTCCACTCGTACCTTTTCGATCCGTCGGACTTCCTCAAAAATCAGCATCGCTATAGGAAACTAATTCGAAAGGACATTCTTTCGGATAAAATAGTCTGAAATCTTTGGTTTTAGTTAGATAACGAATAATGCGTTTAACTGCTCTCATATGTGATTCTTTGGGATTTGCTTGAAATCGAGCACATAAACAAACAATCATCATAATATCGGGTCGACTCGCTGTTAAATAAAGTAAAGAACCTATCATACTACGATATAGCTTTTGATCAACACTTTTGCCATCTTCATCTCTATCAAGATGAATCGTTGTGCTCATAGGAGTTGGTTTGGCAGTAGTGTTTTCTAGACCGAAACGTTTGATTAAATTATAACAATATTTTTCTTGATTAATAAAAATTCCATTTTCAATTTGTTTAATTTGCAATCCAAGAAAATATGACAATTCTCCTATATGCGACATTTCAAATTCATTTGTCATTATAGTTGAAAATTCCTAACATAGTTTTTCATTTGTAGAGCCGAAAATGATATCATCAACATATATTTGAATTATTAGAATATCTTTATTAGTTTTCTTAATAAAAAGCGTTTGATCTACTTTACCAATTTCAAAACCAGATTCTAATAAATAGCCTTTAAGACGATCATACCAAGCACGTGGTGCTTGTTTTAAACCGTATAATGCTTTTTTGAGTTTATAAACATGATCTGGAAATTTTTCGTGATTTAACAAAGGTGGTTGTTCAACAAAAAACATTTTCTTTTATGAATCCATTTAAAAATGCACTTTTAACATCCATTTGATACAGTTTAAAGTTATGAAAACACGCGTAAGCTAATAAGATTCGTATAGCTTCAAGTCTGGCGACCGGAGCAAACGTTTATTCGTAATCAATTCCTTCTTCTTGATTATATCCTTGTGCAACTAATCTAGCTTTATTCCTGGTTATATTTCCTAGTTCATCTGCTTTATTTTTAAAAACCCATTTAGTACCGATGACTGATTGATCACTGGGTCTAGGAACGAGTTCCCAAACTTCGTTTCATTCGAATTGATTTAGTTCTTCTTGCATGGCAAGAATCCAGTAGTCATCAGTTGAAGCTTCTTTTATATTCTTAGGTTCTATGTTTGAGAGAAAAGCTACATGACCAACTTGATTTAGTTGATGTCTGGTTTTAACATTCGTATTAACTTCTCCAATTATATTTTGCACAGGATGATCTCTTAAAATTCTAGGTGGAGATTTTATTATATTAGGAGTAATGTTTGTATTGGTTTCATGAATATCGAAATTTTCATTTGTATTACTATTTTCATTCTGTGTAGTTTCATCATCAGAATCAATAGTAACAATTGGATTTATTTTTTTAAAATTTTCGTCAAATGAAACATGTAAGATTTCTTCAATAATTTGAGTTCATTTATTATAAATTCGATAAGCCTTGCTTCGTTCCGAATATCCAACGAATATTTCTTCATCGGATTTTGGATCGAATTTGCCTAGCTGATCTTTAGTATTTAAAATAAAACATTTAGAACCAAAAATTTTAAGATATGAAATATTTGGTTTTCTTCCATTTAGAAGTTCATATGGAGTATTCTTAGTTAATGGTCGAATAGAAACGTGATTCAATACATAACAAGCAGTAGCTACAGCTTCTGCCCAAAAGTGTTTCGATAAAGTGGTTCCATTTAGTAAAGTTCTTGCACATTCTTGTAACGATCTTTTTTTCCTTTCTACAACTCCATTTTGTTGTGGTGTTCTAGGAAACGAAAAATTATGGTTAATACCTTTCTTGTTACAAAATTGTTCAAAAACTTCATTTTCAAATTCGCCTCCATGATCACTTCTTATATTTTTAATTTTCAATGTTTTAATATTTTGAATTCTTTTAACAAAAACTTTAAAATTATCAAAAGTATCACTTTTATTTTTCAAAAAGAAAATCCAAGTATATCTAGAGAAATCATCTACAATAACAAAAACATATCTATTATGATTAATAGACTGCACTTGAGTTGGACCAAAAAGATCCATGTGTAAAAGTTCAAGTGGTTGTTCTGTAGATATTACTTTCTTTGATTTAAAAGAAGATTTTGTTAATTTTCCTAATTTACATGCATCACAAAATATGTTAGTTTCGAATTTTATATTGGGTAAACCTTTAACTAATTTATTTTTAGCTAGTTTGTTGATGGTATTAAAATTGATGTGACAAAATCTTTTGTGCCAAAGACAAGAATCGTTTTCTTTAGCCACTAGACACAAATTTGAATCATTATTAACATTAATATTTAAGATGTAAATATTTTTATCTCTTTTCCTTCGAAAATAGTGTTATGATTTTTATCAAAAATGTTACATTTATTTTCTGAAAAAGTTATATTAGAACCTTTATCGCATAGTTGACTAATACTTAATAAATTATGTTTTAAATTTTTAACTAATAAAACATCAGTAATGAGAGGTAAATTAGATGTACCGTTGCTATTGACATTGCCTTTGCCGATGATATATCCTTTTGAGTTATCTCCAAAGGTGACTGCTCCTCCATTTGAGTATATAATGTTTAACACCATTTCTTTGTTTCCAGTCATGTGTTTTGAGCAACCGCTATCTAAAATCCATTTTCCTCTCTTCTTATGTGGTACCTGCAAAAAGTTTATAAAAAGTTGGTACCCAATCTTTTTAGGGTCCTAAGAGTTAGATCTTAGGAAGCCAAACCCATACGGGTTCAGAATTCCCTTTATAAACATAATTTTTGTTATTATGAACAGTTTCCATAAACATTTCGATATGTTTATTCCTTATCAAAACATTATTTGGTTTTGGAATCCATATCTTAATGGTTTTAGTATTTGAATAAACTGTTTTCTTAATATCTTTCTTAATTTTATTATTAATCCTACTATTAGCAAAATTATTTGTTTCTTAAATCCTAATCTAGATTTATTGTTAGAGGATTGAGAGTTTTCTAGTATACTAGAAAGATTTTCTCTTCCTTTATTGAAATTAGAAACATTTTTAGAAATATCATCAAATTTTATTTTAAGACTAGATTTTTCTAACTCTAAATCCTTAATCTTAGAGTTTAAACTATTATTTTCGAAAAGTAAAACATCATTTTTATTTTTCTGAATTTCTAGTTCTTCAGATATTAACGTAATTTGAGAGGATAAGTTAGAATTCGATTGTTGAGAAACTTCAAGTTCTTCTTCCAATATTATCTTCTCATCTTTCAACATACACTACAAGAAAATGTGATTTTAGTTGCATTAAATAGCAGCGTTTGAATGCTAAATGCAACTATTTTACCAACCTTAATATATTGGTAGCGTTTTAATTTTGGATATGTTCTAGCATGTTTATAGGCGGACTTTATTTCACTTCCCGCCCAGTGTTCTATCCTACTTTCGTGCTTCGCCGCCAAAAGAAAATTGAAACTTCCAACCAAAATCAGCTGTTTCCCACTCCTCTTCTCAAATCTCTAAAATATTTTTCACCACTAACAAAACAAAATCAGATTGTTAATTATAAAAATCATCACTGATCGAACATCGCATCAGCATCTATGTTGCGCAATGCGCACCACCGCCAATTGATGTTAGTGTTTAATTGTTGGCGCTTCTTTAGGAAAATGATACATAATCTCATCCAGGTATTCAATTATTCATAGATTCGTAACTCTGTTATTCAACCTAAATGAAGTTTTGGTATCCAATTCTCTTCCTTCCCCTAAATCGAAATTGATTTCAGATGGCTACATCAAAGGTGCATGAGATAGTAGCTGGCAAAATCTAGGATTTCGTTGTTCTACCACGTCCAATTTAGGTATTATAGTATTTTCGATTTCAAAAGTATTTTTGACATTCTAATTCGAATACAAGGTCTGAAAAAATATTCATGATATTAGAATTGAAATATAAACATAGATGGATTGATTGAGTTTGAAAAGATCACTATAATGATAGATATTGGAGATTGATTGTGTTTCAAGAATGTAATGTTGATCACATGTATCTGTTTAGGTCATCATGGCCATTGGCTGTTTGATCATTTGTTAAGACATCAAGGTCATCAAGGTTTTATTTTTTTAAATAGGATCAACAACTGAATTGAATGGTGGCTGCACAATTCAATTGTTGTTTAAGCTGGCATAAAGCTTGATGTAGAATTCGAAGTTGATGCTACATGCAAAATGGGTACAGTAGATTTTCGCGACCTAGCGTTCATCACACAGGCTAGTGGGTCCAGTGTTAGTCCTCTTTTATATACAAGGTGAGTTCAAATCCTCTCTTCTATTCCTCTGTGATTATGTTTTACACTTTCATTCTGATACCATATAATTGGAAGTAACCTAGTTGTTACATTGTACACTTATCTTGATACCGTGAATTGAAAGATAAAATGCTTCTTTTATTTAAAATGCTTTATATACTATAAAATTTTGCTATCAGAGTTGCTGAAGACGATATTCCAATTTTGATCCGTATCCTCGGGGTATATATATCTCGAGCATATATCATCACTCTTCATAACAGTGCATTGTTTCCATGTTGGAGATAATTCAAGTAAATAGGAGCTTCAGATGCTGGAAAAATAAATAATTTTTACTCGAATGAATAGCTAATGAATACAAAAGCAAAGGGTGCATACTTTTTAATCTCTAGGATCCAATTAATCAGTATGGACGATCTCCTTTATCATTTGAAAATTACATCAATATAAGCCAACAAGAACTTGCCTTTAACAAATTGAAAAGAATACAATAAATAAAAAATCATAGTATACAAACAAATATAGCACTCGTTCTACTTCCTTAATACAGCACATAATGGAAGAACAAGAATAACAAACTTGGTGAAATAAAATGAGATTTTTTGATAGCTAGACTGGGAATCAAGATTGGTCGCTGCCCTTGATTAGGCGGTGGAGATACAGGTTCATCAGCATCAGATGATGGTGATTCTGCTGGTGGCTCAGTATTCGATCCTGATGTTGCGCTATATAAAAATATTTGTAGGAAATTTTTCAATACTTTGTTATAGTTTCTTTTGTCAAAATAGTAGTAATAATAATAATACTTCCAAACTAATGGAAGGGGAAGAAGGTTAGGAGCATTTGCCACTGGCCCTGGGCTTAGTAACATTGAAGTAGAAGCTGGAAACGAACAAATATATAACTTTTCTTTCTTTGTACAAGCAATTTACACACACACACACACAACACACACACACGTAGAACAAAGCGATGAATACCTAGGAATTTGATAGTGTTGATAAAACATGTATTCTTTAATGGCATCACAAATTTAATAAATTCAGAATATGGTATCAAATTTTATAGAATAGTTCCACTTACAATTATCCTTTTGTTAGTTGTGCTTTGTGTTTTACTGATCCTGACTTTGTATGATACAATTATGAATAATTTTATTATTCTTTTATGTTGTTGGTCAATCAAATAAGAATTGTATATGCATTTACAAATATACGAATTCACATCAGTTCCCTCCTTATTGAACTTGTATTCACAATCACCATTGAGTATGCTGCTGCTCTTTTGCTTGTTGTTTATCCGAGGTAATGGCGTTATTATTTTTCCTTAATTTATGTCCTTTTTGAATGTATGACTAGTGAACTATGTTTCACCGCTTTGTTGTGGACATGATCAGTTTTTGATGTCCATTATATTATCTTGCTTTGATGTAGCATCATTCTTTTGACACTTGTACTGAATTTTTTGTATGTATGGTTAGGCTATGTTGAACTACTTGTCTTTTATTTATTTATTTCTTATTTTAGACCGATGAGTCGTTTTAATGGTCCTAATGCTGCTTACATTATGCATGACATGTTTTAATGAAAACACGCTTAGATTAGACCTGAAAAATAGACCGACTGATCATGATAAGCACCTGCTTGAGTTATATATATATATATATATATATATATACACACACACATACAGTGGCGTAGGCAGGATGTAACGTTGGCGTGGGCACAAAGTGAAACGGGTTTCGACTGTGACAACCTCCATTGCAATTTTTAATTGTTTCTTCTTCCTCTGACTGCAACATCTTAATTAATCAGTTATTCAAGTTCTCTGTAATTATAATGAAATTTATACCACTAAACTGAATGAAAAGTAATTATGGTTCAGCATATACAATTTTGCCTGATTTTTTTTCACGTCTCATTCACTAACAAAATTATTTTCACAACAAATATACACTATTAATAAATAGATTGAATCTTTTGTGTGCCTACTACCATTGTTTGTGATTTTGGTTGGAACTTGGAAATTTCAGCCGTATTTGATCTGATAAATTTCCTGTCTAAAGTTATTATGAATTACTTGGCATTGGTTTGTAAATAATTATCGAAGGTAAGATAATGTTGATGAATTCAAGTTTTCAAGCCTCAGTCTCGAACTAACTTTGGAATTTATTCAAATTCCATCATCTCAGTAGAATGCACTTCTTTCTCGTTACAAATTGTAATGTTTCTTGAATACTACTTAGACTTATGGTGCTTAGATTATTGTCTTCAGGAGTAAATGCTGATGATATTCGAGTAACTATTACAGCGCCAGCCAATCCTGTAGATGCTAACAGTGAGCTAATGGAATTCATGGGAAAGTTTTGTGTAAAATTTACCAAGTACTTGCATTAGTTCAGGTTTTTATAAATATATACCAATTGGTACTTGCATTAGTTTCCTTAACTTGATTGTTTAGATAACTTAATAATAAAGTTTTTTTTGACCCCCACTGCTTTCACCCCCTTGATTAAGTTGATAATTTACATTACAGCCTGATGGTACTGTTTGTTCATGACATAAAGTTTTACCATTTGTTTGGTCAAAATTATTCCAGCCTGATGGTACGGTTTGTTCTTCACATACTTCTATTGGTTCCTCACATGTGTCTAGTTGAGAAAGAAACCCCTGGCCGCAAATTTCGCCATTTTGATTAATTTGGATGTAGTAAAATGCTAAACTTCATTTATCTTCTCTATAGGCAACCCATACATGTCAAAAATAAACATTTCTACTTCCTGAGCAAGAGCAGGATCAACATTTTGGAGTATCATATGATGATACAAGCCATTAAGTCCATGCACAGAAATCCTCGCTTGAAGTCTCGGATCATCAGTAGAATATAGTCCACTGGCCACATTACAGGAGCTACAATCATATCTTCCTAACGGGACCCGGTGAAACATGATCCGACCCGTTCCACTTGGACCTGCTGAAGTACCCGCTTCACCTTCCATTCCATCACCCACCACCACATTGCTAAAAACATTCACATCAGCCGCCTCTTCTTGTTCAATTACCACTGCTTTCCCTCTATCATTTCCATCCACATTTTCTTCCACGTTGTTCCCATTATTAGCATTACAATCGTTTCTAATTTGTAAGTATTCTTCAAGTGCACCAGTATCTCCTAGTAGTTCCCTGACCCTTTCCGACATAATCATCACTTCACCATCCTCGCCAACATTGTTGTTGCCCCTACATAATCAGATTGATCACATAAATCAATGATTTCAAGGACATCATTTCTATCACTTGCACCAACAATAATATCATCTCCACTTATAACACAGTTGTTGCTTCTTATGTTTTCTCCGTTACATCCAACGGTTTGTGCTACATTATTGTTATAACTTAATAATAAAGTTTAACACAACCTTATTATATCTCATAACACAGGTCTTGGGTCTGAAGTTTAGTCAAATGGCCCTTCAAAGAGGATGAAGTAGCAAATCAAAGCTTCTTGTGGTGAGTTTCAGCATCTGTATTGAATTATTATAGGTCTCAGTTTGTGATAAGATGGTAATTTATCATTCTTACATACGACACAACATTGATAGTTTGTGATAAGATGGTTAAATTTGTAACATGTCTCACGGTTGTATTTTTAAATGTCATGTCTTCCAAGCTAGCGTTTTTAACCTGTATTATAATCAATGGTGGAGGTAAAATGTCTAAATTAGTTAGGTATGTCACTACTTTTGGTCAGTATTTTAGAATTCTTATGTCACTACTAAATTAGTTAGTAACTATGTCAAGGGGAGAGTTTACTATTGTGGATTATTTTCATACTGACTGTATGCTACTGACGTTAATCTGGTACCAAATATTTGATGATTATTTGATTACTAGTTAGCTGTGATTGCAATGATAACATGTTAATCCTTTATTCAAACGGTTAATCCTTTTGCTTATTTATTTGATGATTACGACATATTTGATGATTATTTATTTATTTGCTTATCCAACAGGGTGCAAATCTGGTACCAAATAGTAGATGTAAGCTGATTGATGTGGGTGAAACGGGACAAGTAGTGGCTGAAGGAACTATCGCTTCAACTGATCCAACAACGATGGTTCATTGTGTTCCGCTGGGAAAAGATGCGGTTAAAGTTTGGGTAAACTTTGTGAGAGTTAGTGACGCATTGCTATGGCGACATACATCTGAGTGTACGTACATGGAAGATGCTTTTGGTACTACGATAGCTTGGCCAGCAGCATATGTCATTGGAGAATCAAGTTCCAGTAAGTATTATTTTTCAGTACATCATATCTCAACATTAAGTTTTAGTTCTGTTTATTCGGGTATTAAAAAAAAATCTGTATCACAACATTTAAGTTTTTATCTGCAAAGCCACAACATTTCAGTACATATCCTCTATGGTAAACGTGTTTATCTGTAGAACCACAACAATTGATACACTTGAAACTAAAATTTAAATAAACCATTTTTCCTAAAACTGTCTACTCAGATTAATCGTTATGTCATTGCACATGTATTAACAAATGTAGTTATACAAGAGGGCTAATACAAATAAATGGAAGTAACTGACACTACAGTTGTTGCCTAATACAGTTACGGCAATGTGAATTTAGGGAATATTTTTGTTTTAGAGAACAGGAAATTATTGTCAAGGACAAAATTTCTCAGCATTTTAGCCTCAAGGACAGACCTTCAGTATTTAGCCTGAAGGACAACTTTCTTTAGGTATCAGTTTTTAAGTTTTTAAGTATCAGTTTGTAGTTATCGGTAGCAGTTTTTAGGTATCAGTTTTTAGTCCGGTAGTAGTTTTGAAAAAATGTTTGTCCTTATGAATAATTTTTACGAGAATGTTTGTCCTTGTGGGTAAAACATTGAATTCGTGTCCTTGAGGTTAAAAATATACAAATTTTTGTACTTTAAATTAATTCCCCCTTTAGAGAACCCAATTGATAGAAAACGACAAGGGTAAAGAAAATTGTACATTTCAATTAGTGGATGAATGCATCATCGATGGATTACAGACGTTCTAGATACTTTTTCATATTTTATAAGATTTAACTTGACCATAGTACTGAATACACAATCTTCCCATAGTACTGAATACACAATCTGCACATAGAATGAAATCCAGTGAGACTTCTAACCCAGTTTTGATCTGAATATCTGTGTAAATTGAAAATTGTGTATTCGTTGGGGAACTATATATGATGCATATAAAAATAGAACAATTTTTGTTAATATGTATTAATATAGAATATCGAGTTATAGATTACATGATTTTCATATATACACATATACACACACACACACACATATATATACACATATATATATACATACATACATACATATATATATATATATTGTTGATTGTTAAACTCGTTTGCAGGTAATTAGCTATTTCGAAGCGAAGACTGTCGACAACAAAGAACTATTGGTAATCAAGCAACGAACATGAATTTAATTGTTATATATGTTGTCGTATTTTGTTAGTACCATTTGTGGAAACTTGTCTGTGAATGCTTGTAGTATGTGACTTATTTTGTTGAAA
Organism: Allium fistulosum; assembly: GCA_030737815.1. Classification (NCBI taxonomy): domain Eukaryota; kingdom Viridiplantae; phylum Streptophyta; class Magnoliopsida; order Asparagales; family Amaryllidaceae; genus Allium; species Allium fistulosum. Next base: position 908,201,015 of record CM060908.1, read on the forward strand.
AATTACTATCGAATTGATTATGGATATTATATTTGATTGTGAGATTAGCATGTTTTTGCAATTATTTGAATATGATGATCATATGATTGATTGTTTGTATATGCTAATTATGTGATTTAATTGTTTGTTTGAATATATGAAAATTATGCGATTGATCATTCGTTTTAATATGAATAGTATATAAGTGATTGCTGGAAATGGTATAAACCATCAACCGTAAATAGTAGCATTTAAAATATGTTACCAAACAACCAATAACTAGCGTTTCAGAAATGCTACAGAAACAAATGTAAACTAATATAAAAATTATACAGCTGCATTTTAAAAACGCTACTGAAAATAAAAAGAAGCATATAAATAAAAAATGCAACCAAAAAATGAAGACTTATGGTAGCGTTTTTTTAATCCTACAGAAAAAACCTATAGCTGCATTTAAAAGTGACTTTTGGTAGCATTTTTTAAATCCTACAGAAAATACCTATAGTTGCATTTAAAAGTGACTTTTGGTAGCGTTTACTACAACGCAACAAAAAGTTTTAGACTTTTAGTTGCATGTCGTATAGCAGCGTTCTCTAAAACGCTACCATAAGTTATGGTAGCGTTTTTTCAACGCTACCAAAAGTCTTTTCTGGTGTAGTGATATCTACTTCTAAAACTGTTCTATCTAACTTTCTTTGCAACTCCTTATTTTTCTTTTTAAGTTGTTTTGTTAAATTTACTAATTCAGAATTTATTTCAATTAAATCTTCAAAAGTAAAATCACTTACATCGTCTGGCGAAGCCATGAAGCATACATTTGCTTGTTCATTATCACTTTCACTCTCTGATGAGGATGATGAGTCAGTGTCGTCCCAAGTGACTGAAAAAGCTTTTCGTTTGGTTTTGTCCTTCTTGAAGTTATTCTTTTTACGATCTGGACAATCCTTCTTCATGTGTCCTTTCTTATGACATTCATAACATTCCATTGTTGAAGATGATGGTTTGCTGCTATTGGAATTGTTGTTTCCCTTGAATTTGTTTCTGTTGGATTTCAAAAAAAAAATTGAAATTTTTGGCGATCATTGCCATATCTTCATTATCTGAGTTGGAATCATCTTTTTCTGCTTGGAATGCCACATTTTTCTTTTCTTGTGCTCCATTTCATTTTGCCTGCAAATTTACTTCGTAGGACATTAAATTACCTATCAATTCTTCTAGTTTTAATGTTGACAAATCAGTTGCTTCTTCAATAGCTAGGACTTTTCGTTCCCATTCGTCCGTTAAAGAATTTAAGATTTTTGTAACAACATCAAAATCAGTAAACTTTTGTTCTAATGATAATAAAGCATGATAAATATCCTGAAATCTAGAGTACATGTCATTTATAGATTCATTTGGCCTCATTTTAAAATTTTCAAATTGATGTTTCAACATAGAAATTTTGCTTAATTTAACTTTGTTCGTTCCTTCTTGTGAAACTTTAAGAGTTCTCCAAATTTCATAACCGGAAGTGCACATGCTAACTCTATTGAATTCATTTCTATCTAATGCACAAAACAAAATATTCATAGCCTTAGCATTTGATGTAGCATCTAGTTTTTGTGTGTTACTCCAAGTTGAGTATTCTCCAGTAGGAGTTGTGTATTCACTTTGTATAATATTCCAGATATCAAATCCACTTGATTGCATATAGATTCTCATTCTATTTGACCAATAATTGTAATTTATACCATTGAAAAGTGGAGGTCGTGAAGTCGATTGACCTTCTGTGAAACTAGAATTAGTGTGAGTGTTGACATCGTTAATTTGTGTGGTTGCCATATTACTAGAAATAAATATCAAATAACTTTGTGATGGTTATAGGATGACCTTGCTCTGATACCAAATGAAAGTGTACGTGTAGTACTAAGGATCGTGTAATATGGTATATAAATGCGGAAACTGGTAATAACAGTAAAGTAAAAATTAAAGTAAGCACACTAGGAATTTTTATACTGGTTCGAACTTCCCGTTCTACGTCCAGTCCCAGAATACCCTCTGGATTTAAACTAAACCCCTCACTTAACCCGGAGGAATAGGTATATGACACCTGAGCAGCCGAACAGGAATTTTTCCGCCTCAACAACTGAAGAGGACTTCAACCTAATACAAATTGTTTGTTGACGAATGTGTTCTAAATAACACTGATTGTCTTTTGATAGTACAACTTTCCTAGAATCAAATCCTCAAGAGTATATATGTGTGCGAAGATTTAGAAGGAAGATAATCACGTAGAATCGAAGTATATAAATTAAAACAAGGATTCTAGTGATATTAATTAAGAATGAATGCTTTTATTTGCAGAAATGAATAGAGAATAGATTTCAGAAATATAAACAAGAATCGATGATTGTATAAGTGAATTGAATATGTTTATATAGTTGTAGAAGAGTTATAATCTTTCATGAAGAGTTTCAGTCAACAGTTGTGTCCATATCTCTTGAAATAGGAGACATTTCTCTTCATGAAATGATCGCATCTCTTCAGTAAACTAGCCGTTATTCTCTGGTCGGTCGACTGAAAATTCTGGCCGATTAGCTGAATTTTAAAATCGTTCAAAACAGAATGTAGCTGTGCACATGACACAGGGTCGGTCGACCGAGGATCCTGGTCGGTCGGTCGACCTGGTGTTATTTGCACAGTGAACACATTTTAGTATAAATTGTTTTGTGTGTGTGTGTGTGACTACTTGAGGAATGATTTTAACAATATTCTAAGACTCAATGAAATAAAATATTCATACTAATATCTAGATTGTAGTCTTGTCTCCTTTGTAGTGTGCAATATATGGTTATTCTCCTTTTTGTCGCTTTCGTATAGTATTCTTATTGTATGATCTCTGAAGCTTGTGTCATGAATCAAAACTCATGAATCAACAGGAGAGGGCGATCGTGGACGAGTGCAAGTCATGCCTTTTGTTTTGTTGGATATTTACTCTGCTTATAATGCATTTTTGGGCCGATAGACCCTAGATGAGTTTAGAGCGTCTATAGCTCCCTGGTGTTTGATGCTTAACTTTCCTACAGAAAACAGTGTAGGAGTAGTGCATAAAGATTAAGGGCTTGGCCGCGAGTGTTATGTCCCCGAGCTAAGGGAGGCATTGTGAAGAGAGAAAGGAAAAGATGTAGAGGGGACTCTTTGCATCAAGGCTTTGGATGCATAAAAACCAATGTCTGAGCCCTGGCTCAAGCAGCATAATCGGTTCCATAAGGATATGGATCCGTGAAAAGAGCCGGACGGTGGAAGAGCAGCTCCTGTCGAGTTAACGATCAACGTTCCAGTTAGTCAGGACGACCCGACCAGGGTCCTAAAGGTCAAATCACAACTCGGTGGAGAATGATGAAGGAGTTGGTTAGTTTCCTCCGGGCGAACCTGGATGTATTCGTTTGGAAGCACTTTGATATGGGTGGAATCTCGTTGGAGATAGCAAACCATGTACTAAACATAAATTCCAAATGTGTTCCGGTGAAATAGAAACACTGCAGCTTGGGTCTGGAGAGATCCACTACACTTAAGGAAGAGGTGGATAAGCTGAAGGATAATGGCTTCAACCGCGATGCCCTATACTTGGAATGGGTGTCATATCTAGTCTTGGTGAAAAAGTCAAACCGAAAGTGGAGGACATGCATTGAATATTCTAATCTGAATAAGGTGTGCCCAAAGGAAAGCTTCCAACTCCTAAGGATTGATCAATTGGTGGATTCGACCATTGGCCATGAACTACTTTCATTCACGAATGCATACTCTAGATGCAATCAGATTTCAACGCATGTTCCGGACTAGGAACATACTAGTTTTATTACTTATCTGATCATGTCGTTTAGGTTGAAGAACGCTGGAGCAACTTACCAAATGCTAGTAAATAGGATGTTCAAAGACCAGATCGGGCACTCAATGGAAGTCTATGTGGACGACATGCTTGTGAAGTCATGACGATCAAGAAACCACATTGATGATCTGGTTGAGATTTTCAATGTTCTGTAGAAATATAGGATGAAGCTAAACCCTTTGAAATGCTCATTCAGTGTTGCGTTAGGAAAATTCATAGGCTTTATTGTGAACTCCCATGCAATCAAAGCTAATCTGGAAAAGATCTAAGCCTTGAGAAATGTCGAGGCCCCAAAGATGATCAACGAGGTCCAAAGCTTGAATGGGAAGGTCGCCACCCTGAGTCGATTCATCTCTAGAGTCGCCAACAAATGCATCCCTATCTTTGTCACGATTAAGAAGGAAAGAAGTCCAAAGGCAAAAAGGAACTTCATTTGGAATCAGGAGTGTAAAGACGCATTCCAAGCTCTGGTAGATCACTTGGAGAGACCGCCCTCCTCTTAAAGCTTGTAGATAATGAGGACTTGTTTATATATCTAGTAGTGTCGGAGCATGCGTTGAGTGCCACACTCATTCGAGAGGAATCCTACATTCAATGACTGGTCTATTACATAAGTAAATGATTGACAAGAGCAAAAAGAAATTACCCAAAGCTGGAAAACCTCGCATACTGCCTGTTGATCTCTTCAAGGAAACTTCGCTCTTACTTTCAGGCTCATACGATCGAAGTTCTTACTGAACAGCCTTTGCGACAAGTCTTGCAACATCCTGAGACTTCTGAAAGGCTGTTGAAATGAAATATTTACTTAAGCCAATACGATTTAACCTATCACCCTCGGAGAGCTATCCAGGGTTAGGCTTTGGTGGATTCCATAGCTGAATTCACTACGCGAGATGATACTTATAAGAGCAGTGGTGAGCAGAATGTTAGGTGGAAGATGTACACGGAGAGTGCTATAAACAAGATTATCAAGTCCATTCTCAAGAAGCGATTGGAAAAGGCAAAGGGCAAGTGGATTAATGAACTTCCATTAGCACTTTGGGCTTATTGGATGACCCACAAGTCAGTGATTGGCCACTCTACATTTGCTTTAGCCTATGAATCAGGGGCTATGATTCTGGTTGAACTGAAAGTACCTTCTCATCAGGTGACTCATTACAATCCACAAACAAATGAGGAACTCCTATTTGAGTCCCTTGATATGCTTAGTGAGAAACATGATGAAGCTGACATAAGAGCAGCTGAACACCGAAACCGAGTCACCCGATATTATAACACCAAGGTTAGCAATCGAACCTTTGAAATTAGTGACCTAGTTCTCAAATGAATCTTCCCAGGCCCTTAAAACTTGGGCCCGAGTTAGGAAGGTCCATTAGCAATTGGAAAAAATCTTGGAGACAACACTTTCAAGCTAGCAATGGTGGATGGGATCTCACTCCTGAGGGCGTGGAATAGGGAAGACTTACAGTGCAATTTCACTTAAAAATAAATTTGTACGTAATTGGTTAAAGCTAGTTCATATGACAAAATCTGTCATTCCCTGTCTTCTCTAGAGTGAAATGGCTTTCCAAATCGTATCTCTGTCTTTACATAGTCTATAATGCAGGTATGTAGGTACCCAAAGTCTTTAAGAGTGGTGAAATATGACCAACTCGAATGAATCTGCACGTGTATAATGCAGGTATGCAGGTACCCAAAGTTTGGTGCTACCTAAACTTCTTCAGTCCATGATTGGACCCTTGGAGTCCATCCACTAATTCTTGCCCTTGATATAAAGGTAGGAGTATAAACCAAAATGTACGTCACTTGACCTTCCATCCACTAACTCTTGCCCTTGATGTGGGAGCAGGAGTATAAACCAAAATGGACGTGACTTGACCGTCCTTCCACTAACTCTTGCCCTTGATGTGGGGGCAGGAGTATAAACCAAAATGGAGGTGAGTTGACCATCCATCCACTAACTCTTGCCCTTGATGTAGGGGTAGGAGTATAAACCAAAATGGACGTGACTTGACCGTCCATCTGCTAACTCTTGTCATTAAATGAGGGGGCAGGATATAAACCAAATGGGACGTGACATGACCATCTACTCATTCGCCCATGCCAAGAGTTCGACTGAGCGCTAATGTCTTGCCTAGAGGATGGCGAGACCAGTAAATCAAAATGGACGTGACAAGACCATCCATTTGATAACTTATGCCCAGAGTTTGGTAAAGCACCAATGTCTTTCCCAGAGGATGGCAAGGCTGAAGGTCTTTGCCCAGTGTTAGGCAAGATCTTACCCAAGCTCCGACCATCGCCCGGAGTTAGGCGTGGTCCAAAACAACAACATTCAAGCCTTTTTCGGAGTAGGCAAGGAAAAAGGTCACATCCAGAGTTGGGTGGGATCTCATATGTGAACCTCAATCAATGCCCAGAATTTGGCATGATCACGAGCAAACGTCCTGAATAGGGAAGTCCTGATCACCATCTTAGGTGGTAAAATCCTAACCGGTGCCTAGAGTTTGGCATAGTCGAGATATGTATTCGGAAAAAGGGTACCTAAACCATGATGCCAAGTGTTCAATCCATATCAATGCTAGGAGTTTAGAACGGTCGAAACCTGCATTCCGTATAAGGATGCTAAACCTACCGTTCAAGCCAATTCATTTCGATCGACGCCCGATAGCAGGCATGATCGCATTTAAAGTTCCTTAAGGGGAATACCTAAGCCATCTTCACAGGTGATCGAAGTCCAACCAAGCCGCCACGTGTGGACATTGTCACATATGGGCACTTGGAGATAGGCATCCCAGAAATTGCTTTACGTTCACTAGAACGATGAAAAACTTGCAAATCACGAAATGGTTTAATGACTTAGTCCAACAATAATCATGAAAAGAGATGGATCGTAAGTACATCGAATGGAAAGCGCATTTCTCAAATGTTTAAGCAAACTTGCATGAGAATTGGATGAAACAAAAGTTTTAATTCACATACAAAATTAAGCTTGAAAGGAAAAGTACAAGTTTTATTAACATCATAACTCGAAAGCAAGTGAGGAAGAAGAGCACACTATTTGGGTTATACGAACCTATAACTTCGATTTTCCAAGCTAAGAAAGAAAGACTTTTTCTTAAGTCTTGAATAGATACCAATCCAAGAACTTGGATCGATACCGAGTCATAAGAAAAATTATGATCTAAATGACAATTCATGTACATATGCATGTGTGTGTGTGCCTATGACAATAGAGTCCTTACAGAATGTGGTTGTATGTGTGCGCGTAATTATATTCAACATCAGACAACTGGGATTGAAAGAAATCAAATCCAATCCTGAAAAATCCAAAAAAGGAATTGGTCCAAAACTGTTGAGCTTGGAATGACAAATCGTGAGAGCATACTCCAATAGTACTAGATATCGGTAAAGCACCATGATAAATAGCCATAGATGTAACTCATCACAAAGATGATCCGTAGGAAGAACAATGACCATTTGAAATAGAGAGTGGAGTCCTTCACAGCAATCTTGACTTGTCTTGATTAAAAGCACGTCATGTTTGAAACAAGATGTATTTTAGGGAGCAAGTGTTCTCTCGTCTTTTGATCAGGCAATATTCGGATAGATTGGACGATTCGCACTTGGAAGTTATCAAGGTAGGTAGCTTGGAGAGATAGCCCAGAGTCCAGAAACCAGGTATAAACAGAAATGGGAGGAAAAAACTAGAATACCGTAGAACCTAAAGTTCCAGATCCAACATTTATTAAATCGGTACCGATCCAACCTCTTGGATTGGTACCGATCCATGTTTCTTCAACCAATGGAGCCCAACTTCTGCCTATCTACTCTACTTGTTGCTAGAAGCCTATTTCAAGTGTTATTTTATCGATCCCATGCAATACTCTGTCGATCTTTCTGAGCACCTGAATTAGAAACTCTACTTCTCTACCGATCCATCATTTGGACTCAGAAACAAGCTAATAATGGTGCAAACTAGTATGGAATCACGAGGCTAACCATAAGTCGAGCCAACACAAAGAGTTCAAGACAACCATTTTGTCCATCTTATGATCGGTACCGATCCATGTATTTTGCTGAGGTGTCTACCTATTTTCTTGGAAAATTGGTCTATAGCGTGGAAAACGAGGTGGAGATCATGGGGGCATGATATTAGGCTTCCTACGACTATAAATAAAGGGACGTGTCTCATTTTTATGGATCTTTTTGGGCTCTTGCATTTTGCACTCTAATTTCTTGTAATCACCCTCAATTTATACCAATTCGTAAAAACAATTGCTTGTAATCCAGTGATCTAAGCAATAAAATAACTAAGTAGATGTAGGTTAAGATTAGTCGAACCACTATAAACATTGTATGTTCTTTTCTTTCTCATATTCATTTATTTTCTTTACTTTTTATTCTCTACACAATATTTTGGGTGTTTTTGCCATTTTTGGTCAAAATTAACTGTAATGACATGTTACTCCATGCATATGATATAGATCGATCTATGTCAGAAATTGCCTTATTTATCTTGTTTTGATGGATTGCAAGTTTGATTGGATGAAATTGCTTGTTATTCTATGTTTGACTGATATGATTTAATGTTGTTTGCCAGTGTTGTGATTGCATAAAAATTTAGGTCGGAGAATTGAGGAAATCGGATGCGAAGTTGGTCGGAATTGGACGAAACTTGGCAGATAGGCTCTGGAACATGGCAGGAAGCTATAGGATAACTCGCACCTTGATTAGATGTAAAGTGATAGGTCGGTGCCAAGTTAAGGCGGTAGGTTGGGCCCGAGTTATAGTGATGGCCCATGAGTAATGGTTAACTTGATGGCTTGGTAGGCTATGGCTAATAGAGGTTGTCTATGGCAAGGTTCTGGAAGATTAGCTAAGTGCTTGAGTTTACGACGAGTTATCAAGTTAAGTTGGTGAGGAGTTATGTCTATAACTCGGTACCAAGTTATGGTGAAGGAGGCTATGACTTGGAGGTTGATATGGATGGATAGAGCTTTGCTAGAGGAGACGTTCCATATCATGGTGCATGGTATTTGGCTATGGGTTGGATGTTATACCGAGTTATCTCTAGGACTAGAAGATGGGCTTTAGATTGGGGGTCGAGTTATCAAGGAAGGATGAGTCGGGGTTTAAAGCACTTAAGGAAGAGGACTAGAGGTATGGAAGAAAATTTAGCATCTGGTTGGCTAGGTATATAACTCGACACTGAGTTATGCTTATAACTTGGCACCGAATTATATAGGTGCAAGTATGGAAGGTGGAAATTCTAGGGACTGATGTAGAGGTTCTATAGATCATGCTGGAGTTGTTAGCTCGATTTTATCGGGTTAGATGACGATATAACAACATGATGAAAAGCAATGGTCTTCGGATGTTGGCTCGTGTTGGGAGTAAGTTTCAAAAATGGCAACTCAAAAAAGGAGTGAGCCAAAGGATTGGGAAACATAGAAGGGTCCTCATGAATAATGGAAACTTGATTAAGCAAGTTGGTCTTGATATCCAAATGGAACAAAGGAAGGCTCGGGTGTACATGCTAAGAAATCGTTGATGCTTGGTGTTTGAACCAAAAATGGCACAAACATCCAGAAGTAATAGAAGAGAATAAACTTGAAGAAATATAAATGAAAATGTGGAAATAATAAGACACAATATTTTATAGTGGTTCGATAAAGCTTGATCTACGTCCACTTTTATATTTTATTGCTGATTTCTGACTTGGAAGCAGAAGTTATTAGAATTCGGTACAGCTCCAACACTTGGAATTTCGAAGATACAAGAATATATTAAATAATAGAGTTAGAGCCAAAAGCTCCTGAAAAATGAGCCATACCGTCCTATTTATAGATATAGAGGGACTTAAATCTTGCATACAATATCTCCTAGTCGTTATACCCAATTTAGACTAATTCTCCCCAAATAATAGGCGCCACATCAGCAAGATTTGGGAGTCGATACCAATCCCTAAGTTAGCCATATTTGGTGTCTTCGACTCTTCATCCCAGATCATTTTGTGGTTAGATTTGAGATTCTATAATTTTTTGCACCAATATTAGCTTGTTTTTTAGTCCAAATGATAGAGTTGCGGGAGAGCAAAGTTGCCAATTCAAGAGCTCATGGAGTTCAATGGAGAATTGCATTGATTCAACAAAATGACTTTGGAAGTAGGGCCTTAGCATCATGATATGCATGTAGGCAAGAGATAGGGTCCACCCAAGTTGTTTCTGGGAGTCGGTACTGGTCCCCAAGTAGGGGTCAGTACTGATCCCCAACTTGGGGGATCCCATAGTTGTATTGCCTTGAGTTGTTTTGGTTATTGTCCCGTGACTCTGTCTGTGCTTGCTTTCTGGATTTCTAGGATATCTCTCTGGGCCTCTACCTTGATCACTCCAAATTTGACTCGTCCTCTGTCCAAAACCTATCTGGTCAAAAGGCTGGATAACACTTGCCCCCTAAAGTACATCTTGTTTCAAATGTGATGTGCTTTGGATTGACACAAGTTTGGATTCCTTTTCATGATGTGATGTGCATGGATCGCCATCCTTTCCATGAATTGATTCCGTGAATTGTCATGTCCATAGTGATCCATCGTGACATTTCTTCAACATATGGGATTATAAATTTGGAGCATGATCTCATGATCTGCTATTTTAAGTTTGATGATTTTAAATTGATCGCCTCTATGAGTTCCCAGGTATAAATCTGACTTTCCTTTAATTTTAGTCATTGGGTGTCGAACATGATTACGTACAAGTATACACGTGCACTCCCTTACAGAATTTTTTTGATCATATGCTCGTACTAATGTTGGCATATGTAGGTCATCATCTTCATTGTTGTTGTTATTTGTTTGTGTGGCTAGACTCGCTTTTGGTTTGCAGTTGTCGGAGTCTGTTTTTGTTTTAGGTCGGCGTTGTGCGGGTTCGGCCACCGCTTTTGTTTTCAGCTTAGCTGTAGCTAAAACCTGTACTTTTCTTTTCAAGTTTTATTTTGAATGTGAATAACAAATACTTTTGTTTCGTCCAATCTTTGTGTGAATTTGTCTAAGTATTTGAGAAATGCGCTTTGCATTCAATGTACTTGCGATCCATTTCTTATCAAGATTATTGTAAGACTAAGTCATTAGCCAGTTCCATGCTTTGCCGGCCTTTTGAAGCACCAATCTTTGGGAATTTTCATGTAACCATATCTAATTCTGGAACCCGATCAAACTTCGATCACCTGGAAAGGTGATTCACGCATTCCTTTTGGAGGAACTTTAAATGTGATCTTCCTGCCTTCGGACGTCGATTAAAGTAAATTGCCTTAAAAAGCAAGTCATGCATCCTTCTTCACGATATGTGTTTCGACCGTGCCGAACTCTCGGCATTGGTCAAGGATAACCACTTAAGATCCTGGTTTAGGAACCATTTGCCAGGATAGTAACATTCGACCATGCTGGACTTTGAGCACCGACCAAAGAGACTTGCCTTGAGTAGGAAGTTTTGCATCCCTTTTTGGGATGCATGACTTGACTGCACCCACTCCGGGTGTTGGTTTACATTAACCATTTCGAACCATGATTTGGACATCCTCATCTAGGACGTTTACTTGCGATCGTGCTTGACTCCGGGCATTGATCGAAGTTTATAGGTAAGATCCTGCCTTTGACTGGGCGTAGATCTTTTGCTTTGCCTACTCCAGGTATGGATCTTTGGCCTTGCCATCCTCTGGGCAAGACATTGATGCTCTGCCAAACTCTAAGAATGAGCTAATAGATGGATGATTGGGTTACGTCCATTTGAGTATATATTCCTACCTCCACATAAAGAGCAAGAGTTAATGGATGGATGGTTAAGTCACATCCCTTTTGATTTATACTCCTGCCCCTGCTTCAAGGGCATGAGTTAGTTGGATGGACGATCAAGTCATATCCATTTTGGGTTATATTCCAGCCTCGCCAACATCTGGGCAAGACATTAATGCTTTGCTAAACACCGAGCATGAGCAAATGGGTAAACGACCATGTCACATCCACTTTGACTTGCCCCCATGTCGAGGGATAAAAAAGTTGACTTTCATCTACCTCTGGACACCAAGGATGGTTGAACTTTAAGGGTTCGATCATGGATGATAGAAATTTTGGTCGGTACCTAACTCCAGGTGCCTTGGTGTTGTAGTATCGGGCGACTTGGTATCGACGTGCAACTGCTCTCAACTCAGCTTTGTTATGCTTCTCATTGATTATATCAAGAGACCCCAGAAGGAGCTGCTCATTTGTCTATGGGTTGTAGTGTGTCACTCGACAAGAAGGTACTTCCAGTTGGACCTGAATCATAGCCTCCGATCCGTATGCCAAGGCGAATGGAGAATGGCCTATCGCTAAATTGTGGGTGGCTCGATAAGCCTAAAGTGTTAATGGGAGTTCATCGACCCACTTTCCCTTGGCCTTTTCCAATCGCTTCTTGGGGATGGACTTGATTCTTTTTTACATCTTTGACATGTCCATTCACCTAAGCGTATGTCACCATAGCAAATCTCTTCTTTATGCGATAGCGACAGAAATCCTTGAATTCAGAATTGTCGATTTGGGTTCTATTATCGATAACAATTGCTTGTGGAACTCCAAAACGACAGATAATATTCCAAACTACAAAGTTGATCACTTTCTTCATGGTATTTGTGGCCAATGGCTCGGCCTTAGCCCATTTATTAATATTCAACCGCGACGATGGCGCACTTCGCGCCACCTTTAGTCATCATCAATACACCGATGATATCGATACCCTAAGCTGCAAATGGCCAAGGGCCAACCATTTGAGTAATCCCCGTCAACTGGTCTCTTGGAAGTTTAGCGAATCTCTGGCACTTGCCACACCTTTGTGTGTAATCAGCTGCATCTCGGTTGATGGTTGGCCAGGAGTATTTGTCCTGGAGGATCTTCATCGCTAGCATCTGCTCCCTATGTGGTTATCACAGGCCTTTTCATAACTAAACTTATTTTAAAAATCGCTTGGCCTCGTCGTGAGTGACATGCCGAAGCATAGGGACAGAGAAACCCTTCCTCTAAAGTACTTCTTCATGTATGATATATCTCATAGCTTATCAAAGGAGCCTTCGTTATTCATTCCTTCCCTCTAGAAGGAATCCTCTCTAAAAATAACCTACTTTTGGAGTCATCCATTACAACTTTTCTGGTTCGGTCTCCAAGATCCAATCGACATCCATCTGATCGATGCTCGAAACTGAAAGTACTTCGACTGAAACTAAGCCCATGAGCCGTGCATCTCCAGGACTAGCCAACTGAGATAGTGAGTCAGTCTTTTCGTTTTCCTCTTTAGGATTCTGAGTGCGATCGCACCTACCTTAAGGCATCGATTGAGATTAACCAACTTAGGATAGCAGTTCAGGTACCCCTTTTCGGGATAGTGATTCTCTATTGTGCCAAGCCCGGGTGCTAGTTTAGGATTAACTACTTAGGATCGTAGTTTGTACATCCTCATATGGGATGTTTATTTCCAATCGTGCCTAACTCCGAGCATCGATCGAAGGCTTAAAAGTTAGATCATGTCCATTTTTTATACTCCAACCCCCAGTCCAGGGACAAGAGTTAAATAAGTGAATGGTTGTATTACGTTCGCTTTGATTTTTACTCCTACCCTTGCATTAAGGGAAAAAGTTAGTGTACATACCATCATGTCACGTCCTATTTGAGCTTATACTCCTACCCTCGCACTGAGGGCGAGAGTCACTGTACGGACGATCAAGTCACGTCTAGTTCGAGTTTATACTCCTGCACTCACATTAGGCACGAGAGTTAGTGTACGGACGATCATGTAACGTCCGGTTCGATTTTATACTCCTAGCCTCGCATTGTGGGCGAGAGTTAATTAGCATCTATCTCTGGACGCCAAGTGTGGTTGAACCTCTATGGTCTGATCCTGAATCATGAAAGTTTGGGCGGCACCTATCTTCGGGTACCTGCAAATTTAAATTAATCATGCACAAATTTATTTGAGTCGGTCAAGTCATGACTCTTGAGCAATGGAGAGACGGAGTCTTGGACTCGGAGAGCCGCTTAATCAATGACAAGAAATGATAGGTTCTGCCATGGACCTTCCCAACACTACTAGAGCAACGTTGGTCCTTAGAAGGTTAGGGATCGAATGTGACCATCGACCCGGCAGTTCGGACCTTCTCGACGTTGTCGAAGCAACATCGGTTCTCAGAAGGTTAAGGATCGAATGTGACCGTCAACCTACCGGTTCGAACCTTCTCGACATTGTTGGAGCAACATCGGTTCTCATAAGGTTAGGGGTCGAATGTGACCATCGACCCAGAGCTTCGGACCTTCCCGATGTTGCTGGAGCAACGTTGGTTCTCAGAAGGTTAGGGATCAAATGTGACCGTCAACCCAGCAGTATGTAAATCTACACTCCCTGTCCATCATCTAAGGACCGAGGAATGCTTTCTTGGTTGTGCCGATGGCTTCAAGGCACAAAAATCCCGCTTGTAATAACATGGTTTTATTGGTTCAAGAAGCTAATTTTATTAATAAGTGAAATAAATGGCATGTCATGCCTATTACAGTGCCCTCAATGTATATAGGAGGCTTATTTGCAAGAAGGAAATCTAAATAGCGAGAGATGTGGTAGCATAGCTGTCAGCTACTACTCCATCCTCAGGTGACCGGGTAGTTGATGACCAGTCTATCATTAGCTCGCCTTTGAACCTGTCTGTCAGGCTCAGGCTGTTCACTTAAAGTAGGTAGACCTTGAGGTCTCATGGTTTTTCTACCGTTTGGCGATTCCTTAACATACTATTGGATCTTGTTATTCCTTATTAGCTCCTCAATCACATTTTTCAGATGTCGACATTCATTATTGTTCTGTCGGTGAGTTTAATGGAAACAATAATATTTTCTTGAGAGCTTCTGTTCATCAGTCGCCTCTCTTCGGGATGGCTTTTTATATTGTTCCATCACTTGCGTGGTAAGGTAGATATTCCCCAACGTATAGTTCAAAGGTGTATATTCTTTGGTTTTCAAGCTCCTCAAGCACTTGTTATTCTCACTACATTGGCCACCTGGAACTGGATTCTGCTTTCTTTAGTTGTCATTCTTGCTACAAACCTTCACATCTATATTAGCAGAATTGCCACCAGATTGTGTTATAGCAACATTGCTTTGACTACCTCATTTGGGTTTCCACAATGGTCCTCCATGTATGCTTGCATGCGTCCTATCAATGCAAATATTGGTTGGCCTTCCAGTAAAAAACTTCCTTGGTCGTCGGTTGCTTCCTCTCTAACTAGTCTTTGAAATCCAAGTCGGAGTAAACTCCCTTATATAATGCCATCAGTACCATGTCTTCCTTAGGATCTGTTACTTTGGTTACGGCCCTGTGGAACCGATTCAAAAAGTCCCTTAGTGACTTTCCTTCAGCTTGGTAAATGTCGGATAATGACATCATGTGCTTCGGACATGAAGCGTGTAAGAGGAATTGCTCCAT
Organism: Allium fistulosum; assembly: GCA_030737815.1. Lineage (NCBI taxonomy): Eukaryota > Viridiplantae > Streptophyta > Magnoliopsida > Asparagales > Amaryllidaceae > Allium > Allium fistulosum. The sequence goes on from CM060908.1 coordinate 908,216,351, forward strand.
GAAATTTCACGACAGCTCAACAAAAGACGATATGGACTTCAGCGAGAGCTGAATGAACCACATCATTGCCACCTCTTCTAGGAAGATTGGGATACAATGACACTTTACAACATTTGAAACTCTGGCTGAATCCATGTGCCATTCATATCTTAATAAGTGCTTCCTAGGATCCGTCATTACTCCATACAGTAGCTTCGTTGGCATGCTAAATCTTTGGGGATATCTTGTATGATGGATATCCTATGTAAATGGATTCCAACTCGCATAGGTATCCCATTCATCATTGGTTTAGAATTTGTTTTCACTAACCAACCTCCTGACCATATCCTCTAGGTAGTCTGAATGATGATAATCGAGTCTTGCTCCAAGTGTTTGGCCTGATGAACGCTCTCGGGAAGGTTCTTTATACCTAGGCTCCCAAACTCTTGGGGATCCATTCATTTAGCAATCTCCCATGTTTGATTTCTACGGGTAGCATCATCAACAACAGTGTGGTTTTCCAGATTATGACCTTCAACAGCACGTCTAGGAATGACATCCATGTCGCCTTCCAGAGGATGGGCTCATGGCCCACCATTTTAGGGGTTGGTATTGATTCCCAAGTGGGGGTCGGTATCGATCCCTAAATTTGAGCTTGGGTCTCGTCCTCTTCCTTATACAGATGTTCCAACATCATATTGAGTTTTCTTTTGCCTTACTTCCCTCCCTCTTTGCTCGAATGCAAAAGAACTCTCTGATTCTGAGCTAGAATTCCTTATACTCTGTCTGCGACTGTTTTGAGTCAGCTCATCCAACAGCCTCAAGCTCTATTGCATTATGTTGTTCATCTCATGTTGGAAAGCTTGGAATCTGTCTTCCATCTACTTCATCATCATATCTATCTCCATTCTGGTCATGGCATCAGTTGAAGTCTGGATCTCGGGTTGAGTTGGTTGGACAACTCCATTTCCTTGCTGAGAATTTTATTCTCAACTTCAACAGTAGCTGTGGAATTGGTAGAACGATCTCTTTTTGATGAGGCCATGCTAGAAAGTTTTTAGTAGATCTTTGCAAATCTGATTTGTAGAATTAAAAGATAGAGAAATTGGATCTATCTCTTGTATATAGGAAATCTAATAATAGATGATGGATCAAAATGGCCTGAGAATATCGTTCTCGGTGAAAGCACCAAAATGTTTGAACCAAAAATGGCACAAACACCCAGAAGTAATAGAAGAGAATAAAATGCAAAGAAATATAAATGAAAACGAGAAAATAATAAGACACAATCTTTTATAGTGGTTCAGCAAAGCTTGGCCTACGTCCACTTTAATATTTTATCGTTGATTTCTGACTCGTAGGCAAAAGTTTTTAGGACTCGGTACAACTCCAACACTTAGAATTTCAGAGATACAAGAATATATGAAATAATAAAGTTAGAGCCAAAAGCTCCTAAAAATGAGCCCTACCTTCCTATTTATAGAGGTAGAGGGCCTAAACACATACAATATCTCCTAGCCGTTGTACCTGATTTAGACTAATTCTCCCAAAATAATAGGCGCCACATTAGCAAGAATTGGGAGTCGGTACCAATCCCTAAGTTAGCCATATTTAGTGTCATTGACTCTTCATCTTGGATCGTCTTGTGGTTAGCTTCGAGATTCCATAGTTTTTTGCACCAATATTAGCTTGTTTTTGAGTCTAAATGATAGAGTTGTGGGAGAGCAAAGTTGCCAATGCAAGAGTTTATGGAGTTCAATGGAGAATTGCATTAATTCAATAAAACGACTTTGGAAATAGGGCCTTGGCATCATGATAGGCATGTAGGCAAGAGATAGGGTCCACCCAAGTTATTTCTAGGAGTCGGTACCGATCCCCAACATGGGGGATCCCATAATTGTATTGCCTTGAGTTGTTTTGATTATTGTCCCGCAACCCTGTCTGCGCTTGCTTTCTAGATTCCTGGGCTCTCTCTAGGCTTCTTGCCTTGATCACTCCAAGTTCTACTCGTCTAGTCTGTCCAAAACCTACCTCATATTATAGTGTTATATGCTAACTCTTTGCTTGCAGGGACATGTTAGTTATGGTTCGTGTAATCTTATTCCTTACCATATTTACCTATATAGTATATTGAGATTCATTTACCGCTCACACGAGACTGTTGTTTAACCCAAGGTTTTATGCTTTGTTTCTTATTATCTTGGGTACTCTTAAATGAGTAGACTAGATAACAGATCTAGGTGACACAGTAGCTGTTCGAAGGACTAGCTGGATGGAGATATCTCGTGTTTTATATATATATGGAGTCTACACTTATTCCTCTATGCCGCACTAGGGAGCTTTAGCAATGACTTCTTAACATTTGTATTTGAGAAAGTTGTTAAGTTTTTTTCGTTATAAACTCTACTATTGATGTATAACTCTATGGATATTATACTCCGATGACGATGATCTATTAACGCTGTTATTATTGTCTCTTCTGTTGTATATGTGATATTATATTTTGTCCATGCACTGTGATATATATGATAGGTTATATGCTATATTGACTTATTTCAACCTTGATGATCATCTTATATCAGTCAGGCATGACAACAGTGCACTATTTATATACTATTAATGCTGGTGGTGTAAGGCGGTCGTCACATTTGGTATTAGAGCTAGGTTACATGATTAATTGGAGACCATGATCTGGTAAAGATAGGAAAGCCAGTTTTTGGAATAGAATCAGCCATAGAAATGCAAAATTGGATTGATAATTATGAACGTATCTTCAGTGATATGGAAGTGGATGATGCTATGAAGAGAAAATTGGCTTTTAGGGCGGGCCTTGAATTGGGGGAATGCCATGACTATTGTCGCGCCCGATGATCGGTTCAGTTGGGAACTGTTTAAGGCAAGGTTTGAAGAAGGATTGCCTAGAACCGGTGAAGAGTAAGCAGGTTGTGAAGGCGTGTGCTTTGGATATAGTCCTGACTTCGTCGAGTGCTCCTTCGGTGAAAAAGAAGAGAACGGGAGTCATTATTTAAGTGACCTGGTAGACAGATTGGTATTGAGACCTGAGATGGTAAACCGACCCCTAATCGTAGCAAACTCTATTGGAGGCTCTACTAGTCTTTGCATGGTTTATTGTGGCCTAGTTTTATCAAGTCATGGATGTTAGATGGTTTGTGATTGTTTTGAACTTTGTTGGGTTTGGGATTATCTTGAGTATGGACTGGCTTGGAAAGTATGCGATCATGGTGGATTGCGAGAAGCTATTGGTGACAATCGGAGATGTTGATGGGCAAACAGTAGTGATTAGCTGCATACCAAAGGATGGGGTGATGGCTAGCTTTCTATATTCGCTTGAGGTTCCATATGAGGGATTGCCATCAGTGGCCATCGCTAGAGAGTATCCGGATGTCTTCGAGGAAGTGACTAGATTGCCACTACATAGAGATATCAAGTTTCAAATAGACTTGATGAAGGAAGCCAGACCAACAGTTATACCTTCGAGCCATATGCCACCTAGAGAGCAGAAGGAATTGGAGGTGCAAGTGAATGACCTGTTTAGGAAAGAGTTCATTCGAAAGAGCATATCTAAGTGGGGTGCACATGTAGTATTCGCAATGAAGGAGGAAGGTTCTTTGAGATAGTGTGTGGATTATTGTGAGATGAACAAAGTGATGAAGAAGAACAAGTATCCACTCCCATGCATTGTTGACTTGTTTGATCTGCTGCATCGTGCGAAGATGTTCTCCTAAATAGATTTGGCAATGGGATTTTACCAGTTAAGAGTAGCAAAGGAGAGTGTCCCTAATACTGCGTTTCATATGCCTTTAGGTTTCTTTAAGTGGTTAGTGATGCCATTTGGATGACTAACGCTCTGATATACTTTGTGGGTCTCATGAATCGGGTTTTCAGAGACCGGCTAAATAAGTTCGTGCTTGTGTTCGCAAACGATATCTGATCTAGTCTAGAACTAAAGAGAAGCACAAGTCACATTTGGGGATTGTGCTAGAGATATTGAGGAAGCATAAGTCGAGAGCGAAGTTCTCTAAGTGTCACTTCTGGAGAGAAGAAGCGAGATTCTTAGGTCACATTGTTTCGGGATAAGGCATAGCTGTGAACCCTGTGAAAGTGGTCCAAGATTGGAATCAGCCAAAGACACTATGGATATGAGAAGTTTTCTAGGATTGGCCGGATACTATAGGCGCTTTATAAAGGACTACTCGAAGGTAGCGACACTGTTGACCAATTTGACAAAGAAGAATCATACCTTTGTATGGGATATGAAGTGTGAGCATGCATTTGTGAATCTAAAAGGAAGGTTAAGGAGTGCACCAGTGTTGACCATTCCAAGTAGGAATGAAGATTTGATAGTATATATAGATGCATGTAGTACGGGATTAGGTGCGGTGTTAATGCAGAAGGTAAGGGTTATCGCTTATGCGAGTCGATAGCTAAAGCCGCACAAAAGGAATTATTGGAATTGACGGCAATTGTTTTTACTTTGAAGATATGGAGGCAGTATTTGCTAGGAGAAAGGTTTGAGCTATTTACGAACCACAAATCCTTAAAGTATCTTTACACTCAGAAGGATCTCAACCTTCATCGGTAATGGTGGTTAGAGTTCTTGGTCTCTTATGATTTTAGTATTTCCTATACTCCAAGAAAATAGAATATGGTTGCCGATGCATTGAGTAGAAGACATGCTGGGTTGAGAGTAACGTTCTTGGAATGGAAGCAGATAGAATATGTTGCTGGTTTTGAATTCTGGCCTCATTACGAGCTAGAACTAGAGATGTTGGCAAGATTGTCGATTAGACCTACTCTAATAGAAAGGATCGGTGCTAGTCGGAAGCGAGATGCTAAGTTGGCAGAGATCATAGTGAAGATAGTAGAAAGAGTAGAATTCGAAGGCATGAAGCATACAACCTCGACCGAGAAGGTTGGCTTCGTAAGGATGGAAGACTAATTATTTCCGATGTTGATGGGTTAAAGATGAAGTGTTATAAGAGTGACACCATTTCCAGGTTGACCATTCATCCTGGCGGTAACAAGATGTACTAAAATATGAAGCAGATTTATTATTGCGAAGGTATAAAGAGGGATGTTGGGGCATTCATCTCGAAGTGTATGAACTACAATTGGTCAAGTCAGAGCAAACGAAACCTAGTGGATTGTTGCAACCACTAGATATTCCTGAGTGGAAGTGGGAACAAGTATCGATGGACTTTATAGATGGATGGCCAAGGATTCGATCAGGGTATGATGGCATTTGGGTCATAGTAGATCAATTGACCAAGAGTGCAAGATTTATACCCGTCAAGTCAAGTAGAACGGCATCCAAGCCGGTGGAGTTGTATGTAAAGGGGATACTATGATTACATGGTGTGCCGAAGAGCATTGTGAGCGACCGAGACCCATTGTTCACTAATAGGATTTGGAAGAGCTTACAAGAGGCATTAGGGACTGAGCTGCATCTTAGTATAGCTTATCACCCACAAATGGATGGGTAAACTGAAAGAGTAAATCGTATATTGGAAGATCTCATGCAAGCATGTATTATAGATTTTGGAGGTTCGTGGGATGATCATTTGAATTTGGTAGGGATTGCATACAACAATAGTTATCAGTCGATTATTCGTATGGCACCGTATGAAGGGTTTATGGCTGACCATGTAACGCTCCTTCATGTTGGTGGGAGGTGGACGAGAAACTGATACTTAGGCCGGATATGATTAGAGAGTCTTCAAAGAAGATTGAGGTCATTCGGCAACGAATGGAAGCTGCTCAGGACCAATAGAAAAGCTATGCGGATAAGAGATGAAGAGAGTTAGAGTTTCCTATCGGAGATATGGTGTCTGTAAAGGTTTCTCCTTTAAAGAATGTAGTTCGATTCAGTAGAAAGAGGAAATTGGCACCAGCATTCGCAGTTCCTTTTCCAATAGTCGAGAGAATCGGTAAGTTAGCATATAGGGTCAACTTACCTCAGAAGATGACATGCATGCACAACGTTTTTCATGTCTCTTATCTACAAAAGTTTGTGCATGACTCAGGTGTGATGATCACAACAGATCAGCTAGAAGATGTTGAGGTAGAACAAGAAGTTTTTATACCTCATTGGCCGCTTCGTATTATTAGGTATGATACAAAATAGCTTAGGACAAAGACAGTGAAGCTAATGAAGGTACCATGGAGCGGAAGTGATGACGATTGTATGTGGGAGATGGAGGTGAGCATGAGGACTACGTGTTAGGAGCTCTTTGAATGGTAAGATCCACTTTTTATCGTATCTACTTGTAACATCCCCTATCTTGAGGCCCGAAGCTAAGCGCTATAGATGTTGCAGTCATCCATAGTATTAACTTCCGGTGACAAAATACGGTAATGCTAATAGTATCCATAATATCAGAAGCGCATGAATATGAAATAAAATCATCACAGATTGAAACAACTTTTTTGATTACAATTCAAAGAAATATTTCATGTTCAATTTACATAATCCCATAATCGATTGCCAGGTTTTGATCAAATATAATTATTACAAAATACGCCAAGTGCGACATATGAAGATGTCCCCTTGGATGATCAGAGTACCGAATAGACACATAAGTTTTAATACATCAGAGCAGAAATAAAACTAAATAGCAACTCCTAAATAGCTAACTTTGCCTCTTGCACGTCTTTGGAAGCTTTATTTGTCCACCTACTAAACCTATAAAACCTTAACTCTCAATCTACTTAAATTGATTTTGAGCACCCGAGATTTTAAGGATAAAACATAAACTTTGAGTTAGACATAAAGCCTGGTGTGAATAATACTATACATCTCGGTTTATTGACATTAAGTGAGACCACGCCGCTTGGCGGAATGGGTTTCCCCTCACTAATATCCCTTTTTAAAACATATCTTTTATGAATAAAAATCCTGCAACCAAACTGGTTAAAGAAACAATAACAATATCATGTATGCATACAAATCAGGTAATCAATAGACTATCTGTCCGAACACTATAGTTTTGTTTGGCTAACTACTAACCTTTGGCTGACTCGGGCCTACCAGACAAAATAAACAAAGAATCTAACTTGTGTTAGACGCACTCCTAGATGGTCTGTCCCTATTTACTTCTCCCAGGGTCAATTGATCCTAATGGTTTTGCGGGCTCACCAATAACCTATCTCTACTCTGTATATTCCTTTCTGTGTGTAACATCATTTTAGTATTGCTTGTGACAAAGCCCTACACATTGCAATTTTTGACTTATATTAGCTAGGGGCTACTAGCTAAAGTATAGGGTGCGACCCCATACCAGTCCCATCTGGTATTCTAATATCTAAGTCATTTACTTAGGGTCAACTACCCCATAAAATTTTCCTTGAAAACATTTCTTTCAAATTGATTTAGCTCTATAAATCATACTTAAACAAGTAAAATATACTCTATGCTTTACTCAAATCACTTTGCCATGTTATATATACTTTACACATTTTTGATGAAAATATTCGAAACCTTTAAAAGTACCCCTTTCGAAACCATTGAAAGTATCCCTTTCGTTACAAGTAAACTACTTTACTTTATAACCTTAGGCCAAAAGGCCAAAACATACCTTTCGAAACCATTTACAATAAATCTTTCAAAAGCATAGAAAGTATCCTTTCAAAAGCTTTACAAAACCTTAGACATCACCCTTTTTAAAACACTTTAAACATGCCTTTCGAAAACATTAGAAACCCTCCATTTTAACACTAAGGTAAACCTTTCAAAAACATTAGGGAACCACTCCTTCGAAACATTTATTATATACCTTTCAAAAGCATCAAGTCCTTTACATAAGTCAAACCTTTCGAAAGCATTGGGTTTAAGTAAAAACATGTGGAACAACCTTTCAAAACCATTTAGAACTATTCCTTTCGAAACATTTGGGTTTAACTTTCAAAATATCAAAAAGGGTCTTAAAAGAACTAAGTCGAAAGCAACTCTTTCGAAAGCAATTTCCTAAGTAAAAGAAGTGGATGGTGTCGAAACCAACCCCTTCGAAAGCATTGGAGAAGCGGCCCAGGGTTTAAAGCGAAAGCACCCTTTCGAAGGCATAGCTTCAAAAGGTTGAATTCGGCAGCAGGGGTTTCGACCCCTTCGAAAGCGTCTTTTAAAAAAAAGGCGGTAATCTCTTTCGAAACCTTTCTTTAAAATAATTGACCAAGTCGAAAGCTGACCAAGTCGAAAGCTATCGCATTTGAAGGCATTCTTTTCGAAAGCAAAGCAAGCAACATTTCCTTTAAAAGCAAAACAAGATCTCGACCCCTTCGAAAGCCCTGTTTCGACTTTATACCTTTCGCCTATCTCCAGTCCACTACATACCAAGGATTTTGATACCATGTGTATTGGTTTTGAACTGGTTGGAGGCGGAAGTATGAAGTCGAAAGGTGCTGTCGAAAGTGGCGAAACAACGAAAGCCAAGTAAAACTGGTTTTTAACTTTATAAAGTAATTTCTTTCTAACTAACCTGCTAATTTGTCATTATATGATTGGTTGCCAATTTCTTTTCCAAAATCTTTTCTAAAAGAGCTGCCGAATTTTAGATATTAACAATTTAAAATATTTACAAATTGTCCCTTCTCCTTTTATAAACATATAAAACATTTAAGTCCCATACCTTAAATAATTTTATATACTTAATAAAACACTTAGGAAAATTTTACAAAAATTCCCATAAATCACTTTTAATATGTTTTCCAACTTATATAAATTTCTGACCCAAAGCCAATATAAAATAGCCGTAATTGATTTTAAACCCAATTTAACCAATTTTTTTACTAGAAAATTCATAATAAATCCACATTACTTTAGAAAACCCATCTCTAAAATAATATTTCTGACCTTAATCAAAATCGCAAGGCATTTGGATATCATTTAATAGGTTTTTCAAGTTAAACCTTATCATAAAATCTATATGAAATAACATAAATCATCAACAAGCATATATCTCTATTTAAACAATTAAAATATGGCAAATCATTTGCATAATAAGTTCGGATCTCAACTAAAACCGAAAACAATAAAATGAGATGTAACCTACTATTCACCTTTAGCTTGTGATTAAGGAATTTGAGATTTGCTTCTTGAATTAGATTGATCAAGCTTCCTTCCTCTTGGTTTTTTCTTCTCTATCTCTTGCTTTCTCCTAATGGTGGTCGGCCTCTCCTTGGTTGAGTTTTAGTTTGTGAACGTGTAAAATGAAAGTGGCTTGAGGGTTTAGGGTATATGAATATATCTTATTCCTATCTTGCCCTTATCCATTACCCTAACTATTTCATTTTAATTCTCACTTGTTCATTATTTAATTTTGCACGGCTACTCTTCCATTATTCAAATCTCAATTCTCTTAACCATTTATATTATTTTATTTTATTTAACTAATTAAATATCCTAAATTATGTTAATCAAAATTAGGGTCGTTACAGACTCCCCTCCTTAAAGAATTTTGACCTCGAAATCACGATAAGGTACTCATCAAAATCAATCATAAAGGTAAAACATACCATGAAACAAGTTCGGATAAGTGTCTCTAATCATGCTTTCAGTTTCTCTGAAACACCTCACACCCCTTAGTATACACAAAAAGAGCACACCAAAGAATATGGTGCGTTATAGGTATAGCTAAAAACTTATAGAGACTAAGATTCACAAGGCAAAATAAATAAAACGGCGGAAACATTAATAACTTATTCAAAAATCAAACTTCATAAATACTTTTACAAAACCAAATATGTCTCAAAATACCAAATATCCATATCTAGTGAAAAACATTATCTCAGTCATAATATCAGAGTACATAAACTAACTATCCCTCTCAAAGAAAAGTACCAGTACATCAAATGAAATAAAAATTGAAAAAAAAGAAGTAGAATACATGAAGAAAATCTCCGCAGCTGAAATCTCCCGAGAAATCTGAAGTCTACTGTCCTTGCCTCTGCTGGCCTATGAGGGTAAAAGGGGAAATATAGGAGTGGGTCAGACTAAAAGTCTGGTGAATGAAAGTAATTACCAGTATTCTTAAGCAAGATAAAGGTAATAGACTTTGCAACAGCTCTAGTATAAAAGCAAATAAAAGAAAAGATAAAGCTGGAATAAAATACGGTTTAACTGTTCACTTTGCTTAGATAGTTCTATTAGATTGTTTGCACTTGTCTCCGATAACTGCTTTGATTAGGCTGAATTCCTAATCCTACTTTAATTAGGCTGAAGTCCTAATTCTACCCTTTGATCGGCCTTCTATCTCTGTTGTGCCTACTGCGGACTAGTCCCATTCTATTGGACCCTACGCAAAAGACACCTACTTCTGCGGACTAGACCCATCCTGTTGGTCCCTACGCAAAAGTCACCTACTTAGCGCTTGGAACTCAATAACGACTTATCAGCCTCCACTGAGGCCGCATGCTCGACCACCATTAGGCTCGCGCTATCTGTTGCTCCCTCTTTTGACCTCTTATTTTCCATAGCTCCAGCATAAGCGTGCCCTAGCCTCACCCCTGCTATTGTGAGACCACCTGTGCCAGACTGAAGAGAATGATGTTGGTACGTGTCCTAACAAACAAAATCTAGTTGTGCCCCTTGCCCAAATCCCCTTGATTTGAGCTTCTATTTATTGACCACTTATTTACCATCACTTCAGCATAAGCGCGTCCCAAGGGAAATGTTGCCGGTACGGGTCTTACTTCTTAATTATTGACCACTTATTTACCATTACTTCAGCATAAGGGGAATGCTACAGGTACGGGTCCTACTTTTATTTTTGCTTATTAACTTAGTATAAGCCTGTTTAAATAAGCCTCTACTGTTATCCTTGCTATATTTTCTTATTAACTTATTCTAAGTCTTAAAAATAAGCCTTTTCTATTTTCTCTAATAACCTGTGTGTTATAATTTTGCTTATTTACTTAACCCAAGGTCTAAGTTTAAAAATATGCTACTTCTTGCTATTTCTTCTATTTTCTCTTTTTAGTTATAATTACATGTTATAACTATGCTTGCAAATATCTTAAATTTTCCTATTTCAGTCTAAGTCCAATTTATTACAGTTCTTCTTATTTTACATCCCAATTTGTGTAAATTCGGTGTTCTTATATTTTAGTCCATATTAACGAATTATTTTCTTCTATTTATTCCATTCGCGTAAAAAGGGAATTAAAAAGAAACTGACATTACAGAAGAAATCCCAACGTAAAATAGATGTAAATAAAACATAAATAATAGTGTGTAACTAACTGTAAATACCGTAAATAACTGTAACTAATTGGAAAAGCTATAATTAACAGTAAATAATTGCGAATAACTGAAATAAAATAGCTAAAATAAAATAGACTAGAAAACAAGTCTAAAATTTCCTTAAAATAAACTGTAAATAAACTTGCATAAAGGTTATCCCAAAATTGTAGAAAAACTATAACTATTGGAAGCCCTATTATTTTAAATTACTTAAAAATCTAAATAATTAATTAAACGCTCATCTGTGGTCCTTAGCTCTTTTCCTTGGCCTTCCCGGATCCACTTGTAAGGTATAAAATATTTTAATTAAAAAGATCTTCTCTTTGGAAAAATATTCCTTTTAGGGTTCGGCCTCAGGCAATGAACCCAGATGGAGAAAATCTGAATGAGAAAAATAGCTAGGCCTAGGGTCTTATTTATAGTGGCACTTATGGATCTTAGACCGTTGGATTTGGAGATTAAATCTGGTGCAACCACGTCATAGGCTCGATAGGAACCGTCGGATGGAAGCACGGACGCACAGGATTGGATAAAAGTTGCAAAATGATGTGTTTGAATCAACTGGATGAAGCCACGTACAAGAATGCACGTGGGTCGACCTTGGTGTCGACCTTCCACTAGCTAGGGTCGACCTATAGGTCAACCTAGCCATGGTGAGGGTCGACCTAGCTTTTTTTTCTTTTCTTTTTCTTGTTTCTTCATTAATTCATATCTTCTTCATACTAGCTCGGATTTTGATGATCTATATATGGAAATTGACTAGAAAATTACCACGGACACAATGGTGCAACTTCCATGGCTCAATTCTGATAATTTCACAAAGTTATTTTATTATTTAATTAATTTGTTAATTAATTATTATAGCTTAAATTTCAGGTTGTTACATTCTCCCCTCCTTAAGGGATTTTGTCCCCGAAATCTCTAAGGATAGAAGAATGAAATAAATGTTTTCATCCAATATTTACAACCAACTACTCAACCATCAACCATTACATCCATTGTCCTTAAGTTTTGCTAATGCGATTTATGATACATATGCAATTAGTGTATTGTCAATGTCCCTAACTAATGAAAAATATTAGGCGGTCTACTGATTCGGTCGACCTTCTTTTATGCGATCATGTATGTGCCATGCATCCAAATGAATGCAAATTCCCTAATGATAACTGATAGTTCTATATGCATGGTACAATCACCATCCAAATGCAACAATCATATGATAATCATCCATTTATAGCAAGCATGGAAAATAAAATAAAAATGCAAATGCGCACACATCCATATGCATATGCTCTAGTGTCCTAGTTAGGCCGATCCCTATAAGATAATAGTGCATAGTGTAAGTATATGCGTCCATTGGCATCCACTAGCAACCACTAGTATTCATCATACATATGTTCTAATAATATGTTTACATCAAATCCTACCATCCATAAGTTAAAACCTATGTTCTACCCTCCCAAAGGATAATAAAGGAAAGAACCTATTCAAAACTAAAGATGGAAATAGGAAATTCAAAATTTATTATCAAAGAGATGTGGATAAGAGGTATTCCTAATCAAATCAATCTTCTCCGAAGTCTCTCTAACCATGTCGGGACCAAATAGCAATCTCTTTGTAGACTCTAACCGACGCGAAGACGACTTGCACGGTCTTCCATAAAGAGCTTCGAAAGGTGGCATTCCAATGCTAGCTTGAAAATTGTTATTATACATGAACTCCACTAAAGGAAGATGCTCCTTCCAAGTTCCTCAAGAATACACATCTTCAACCACGTATGTCTTACCATCTTACTAATATCACACTATTCTTCTATAGTTTACACACATGAAGCAACAATCCTAGGTTTTCACTAGTGTCCTATAAACTTTACGGAAACTTCTATTATTACTTCTAAAAGTAATCACGCTATGGCCTTACACTTTTTCCGTTACACCTAGGAAATGATTCCTATCTACTCCATATTTAAAAGTTTGGTTTGGTATTTATCATTCAAAAACTAAAGCTTCTAAATTTTTAAAACGTCAAATCCCAAAAAATTTGTCTTTAAAAGTGTTATTTTCATATTTCTATTAAATTCAAAGGTACTTGGTAACTTAACATTTTATCTTTCTATAAAAATTGGGATTTTTTAATTTAACTATTACTAAGTTTTTCGCTTCCAAAAACTTATTTACTTTTTCACCAAACCATTTTTCTTTAAAATATCATTAAAATGTTCTAACATGTTTTCAAAACATCTCCTTTTAATAGATTTTCAATTTTGCAAAAACTGGAGTAGATAAGAACAATTATTTCATTCAAAACCCCTTAACTTTCTAATTACCTAACCTTGGAGGAGTTTCTAACTACAAATCGGGACCTTCTACTAAGGCTCTCTATAATATTTCTCCTAACTAACACTTCCTCTAATCATTACACTTCTTACTATACCTAATGGTTTTATACCTTAATATTGGAAATACTTTCTTTTATAAGAAACTATTAACGTTAAAACCTTCTATGAATCCTTTAAAAGAGGACTTTATGTTTATGTGAAATTACAAGGAATTTATTTTATATTTTTCGAAATAGGATATACAAAATATGGTGCTTCCCATACCTTGTACATCTCTTTCACGTATTCCTTATAACTTTCACAAAACATCTTTATTTATAATTTGGTTTCATAGAAAATTTTATCATTATTCATTTCGTTCCAATAGATTAAAGTATGTTTAATCTATATTCTCTTACAATAGTCAATTTCTATGAAAATTATTAATTTCTAATATTTAACTTACACTTTTCTTTTAAGAAAAACCCATTTTCAAAACTGTTTTACATATCCATAATTAGAAAACATTTCCTTATACTTATTTAAATAATAAGTGTACTCACAAACCACTTTATTTCTATACTTAGAAATTATTTTCAAAGCACATTCTTATTTTGGTCAAAACAGATGTTGTGTAAAACACCGTTACTACAACCCAAAAATACTAGTGTATGGATTTAATTAAAATAAATAATAATAAATCTCATATACTATATAATAACATTTCCTTTGGGAGTCACCTACTATAACAATAGTGTTATAGTCTTTGCTCCCTTTATTTTTTCATGAAAACATTATTACAACAATAAATGTTGTAACCTATATTTCTGATACTTAATATACTCTAGGTTTTTAAAATCTTTGTTTACTTTCAAAGAAACTAGCGAGCCATATACGCTCTATAATTCGAAAAGAATTTCACTTTTAACAAAATTTACACCGTATAAAAACCAATTTAAATTTCATACCATTTTTTTTCAAAAACCCAATATTTATTTCTTAAAAATATTGATAATTATACTTTTCAACTTTTCAATTCTAATAATTTCATTTTATTGGGCTAAACCTAAAGTGAATTCTCTTCTTACTATCCTAGGAGTACCCTTCCTAAACCTTGGCAACATTATTTCCTTACTAAAGTCTTTTGTTTCTATTCCTCTTTTATGCTTATATTTATTCCAAAGCACTACCGTTAAATCCACTTATCTAGAACAATTATAATTTTTGCAATTATCTACACATGAGCTTTCTAACTGAATCTATTGTACATCTCCAATCTTTGCCTACCTCTCTTTGGATTTCCACAATCCGAACCTAAATGTACAAAACCGTTTCTCAAACCCTTTCCATGTGTTGACCTTCTCTATGCCTTAAGAAATGCACTTCCTTACGCCAAAAAGTGATATTCCAAGAATTTTGCCTTCAACTGATGAATGCGAAGAACCTCCTCTAGATGAATAGCATGCTCTTCCATACTCTTGGAAAACACCAAAATGTTTTCCACGAATGCTACTACGAACTTACTTAAGACATTTCCAAGAAAACATGGCTCATCAAATCTACAAAATAGGCTGGGGCGTTGGTTAGCCCAAATGGCATAACCAACCACTCAAAGAATCTATTGGGTGTCCTAAATTTCGTCTTATCGATGTTATCGCCGGCGACTCTAAGCTGATGAAATCTAGTAGCTAAATCAAGCTGAGAAAATACTGAAGAGCCAACTAACTGGTCAAAAAGATCATCTATCCTAGGAAGTGGATAATGGTTCTTCTTTGCAAGCTTATTCAACTCTCTATAATCTATGCAAAGTCGAAGGGAACCATCTGCCTTTGTAGCGAAGATGACTGGCGCTCCCAACTCAGATATGCTCCGCTTGATGAAGCCTTCTTCCAATAGCTCACCGATCTGCTTACTTAACTCCTTCCTCTTCCTAGGTGTCATATGTCTCACGGGCAATGCCACTGGCTTAGCATTGTTATTAAGATAGATCCTAAAGTCAATCTTTTTCTTAGAGGGTAGTCCTCTAACCTCCTCAAAAATGTCTGGGTAATCTTTGACGACCGGAACTGAATCTAACTCTAATGATGACGAATCGAGGGAATAAAGGAAGCTCAACATGACTGACCCTTGTGGGTCGCAAGAAACCTCGATAGTCCTACCGCTACATGTCTCTAGTCTAACGACTCTCCTCTCGCAGTCTAATATAGCTCCATAAGCGGATAGCCAATCCATCCCCAAAATCATCCCATACCCCGAGAACCCCAATACATAGGCATCACAATCAAACTCTACGCCTACGTTAAAATTTTCAAACCCCTATAAATCATAGACAAATGTGCCGATCCTCCTATGGGGTTTGAAACAACTATGGGATCTACTGCTAAGGAGATATCTAAGTGCAAACAATCTACCAAAGAACTAGAAATGAAAGGGAGTGATGTTCCAAAATCAAAAAGAGTCTGAATAGGAAAGTCTGAAATAGAAATCAAACCTCCCGCGGTGACTTTCCTACCTCTATTGGATCCGCTGCTAGAAGGTGCTGCATTCAAGGCCTGTATTTGCGCTATAGGTGTGCTCGCTCCCTGTCCCGTCTTCTGGGGACAAACTTTACTAAAGTGACTAGGCTGTCCACAATCGAAACACTTCCCTTTCATCGCTGCCTTTTTACAGTCTTGCGTAATGACCAACCATCCTACAACTATTGCATTTTCCGCTTTTCTTGATCCACTTTTGAGGTCCTCCATCTTTCCTCTTGTCCTTGTCCTTCTTGTTCTTCCACCACAGCTTCTTGGAGCTTTTTGACTTATGAACCTCTTTAAGCTCTCGCTTCAGCTGCCAAGATGTAGGTTGAACTCTATGTCGGTCCTCCAAACCTGACAGCCTAAATCTTCGCTCCATATCCTTCAACCTAGCTTGTGTCTCCTTGGAATCCTCCATGCCAGAAAATGTTCTATCTCCTAGACTAGCGAAACCCTTGCATAGCTTAGAAAAATTGGCTGTTGTAGGTGGATTAAAGGGATCTCCATCTACCGGTGATGTATTGGGTGCTTGCCCTTGCACCTCTGGTACCGTAGCTCTACGGAACCAATCAGTCATGCTATGCAAAGAAAAGGAAACTTAGGCTTTAAAGAATCGAAATAAGGTTGAACTGGACTTTGAGGGGATTTTTATAAAAACTCTTTTATACTTGAAAACTATTTCTAAGAGTTTCTTTTAGAAAAATACTTTTAAAACAAGTTATTTTGAAAAATACTTTACTTTTTTAAAACAAATTTTTAGGAATCCTGTAACCTTAGGCTCTGATACCAAATGAAACACCCCACACCCCTTAGTATACCCAAAAAGGGCACACCAAAGAATATGGTGCGTTATAGGTATAGCTAAAAACTTACAGAGACTAAGATTCACAAGACAAAATAAATAAAACAGCGGAAACATTAATAACTTATTTAAAAATCAAACTTCATAAATACTTTTACAAAACCAAATATATCTAAAAATAGCAAATATCCATGTCTAGTGACATACATTATCTCAGTCATAATATCATAGTACATAAAATAACTATCCCTCTCAAAGAAAAGTACCAGTACATCAAATGAAATAAAAACTGAAAAAGAAGAAGTAGAATACATGAAGAAAATCTCCGCAGCTGAAATCTCCTAAGAAATCCAAAGTCTACTGTCCCTGCCTCTACTGGCTTATGGGGGGAAAAGGGGAAATAGAGGAGTGGGTCAGACTAAAAGTCTGGTGAATGAAAGTAATTACTAGTATTCTTAAGCAAGATAAAGGTAATAGGCTTTGCAACAGTTCTAGTATAAAAGGAAATAAAAGAAAAGATACAGAAGGAATAAAATACGGTTTAACTGTTCACTTTGCTTAGATAGTTCGATTAGATTGTTTGCAGTTGTCTCGGATAACTGCTTTGATTAGGCTGAATTCCTAATCCTACTTTAATTAGGCTGAAGTCCTAACTCTACCCTTTGATCGGCCTTTGATCTCTGCTGTGCCTACTGCGGACTAGTCCCATCCTGTTGGACCCTACGCAAAAGACACCTACTTCTGCGGACTAGACCCATCATGTTGGTCCCTATGCAAAAGTCACCTACTTACCACTTGGAACTCAATAACGACTTATCAGCCTGCACTAAGGCCGCACGCTCGACCACCATTAAGTTCACGTTATTTGTTGCTCCCTCTTTTGACCTCTTATTTTCCATAGCTCTAGCATAAGCGTGCCCTAGCCTCACCTCTGCTATTGTGAGACCACCTGTGTCTGATTGAAGGGAATGTTGTTGGTACGGGTCCTAACAAACAAAATCTAGTTGCGCCCCTTGCCCAAATCCCCTTGATTTGAACTTCTATTTATTGACCACTTATTTACCATCACTTCGGCATAAGCGTGTCCCAAGGGAAATGCTGCCGGTACGAGTCTTACTTCTTAATTATTGACCACTTATTTACCATCACTTCATCATAAGGGGAATGCTGTCGGTACGGGTCCTACTTTTATCTTTGCTTATTAACTTAGTATAAGTCTGTTTAAATAAGCCTCTACAGTTATCCTTGCTATATTTTCTTATTAACTTATTCTAAGTCTTAAAAATAAGCCTTTTCTGTTTTCTCTAATAACCTGTGTGTTATAATTTTGCTTATTTACTTAACCCAATGTCTAAGTTTAAAAATAAGCTACTTCTTGCTATTTCTTCTATTTTCTCTTTTCAGTTATAATTACATGTTATAACTATGCTTGCAAATATCTTAAATTTTCTATTTTAGTCTAAGTCCAATTTATTACAGTTCTTCTTATTTTACATCCCATTTTCTGCAAATTCAGTGTTCTTATGTTTTAGTCCATATTAACGAATTATTTTCTTCTATTTTTTCCATTCGCGTGAAAAGGGAATTAAAAAGAAACTAACATTTACAGAAGAAATCCCAACGTAAAATAGATGTAAATAAAACGTAAATAACAGTGAATAACTATAAATACTGTAAATAACTGTAAATAATTGGAAAAGCTATAATTAACAGTAAATAATTGCATAAAACTGAAATAGAATAGCTAAAAGAAAATAGACTGGAAAACAAGTCTAAAATTTACTTAAAATAAACTGTAAATAAACTTGCATAAAGGTTATCCCAAAATTATAGAAAAACTATAACTATTGAAAGCCCTATTATTTTAAATTACTTAAAAATCTAAATAATTAATTAAACGCTCACCTGTGGTCCTTAGCTCTTTTCCTTGGCCTTCCGGAATCTACCTGTAGGGTATAAAATATTTTAATTAAAAAGATCTTCTCCTTGGAAAAATATTCCTTTTAGGGTCCGTCCTCAGGCAATGAACCCAGATGGAGAAAATCTGAATGAGAAATATAGCTAGGCTTAGGGACTTATTTATAGTGGCACTTGTGGATCTTAGACCGTCGGATTTGAAGATTAAATCTTGTGCAACAACGTCATAGGCTCGATAGGAACTGTCGGATGGAAGCACGGACGCACTGGAATGGATAAAAGTTGCAAAATGACGTGTTCGAATCAACTGTATGACGCCACGTACAAGAATGCATTCGGGTCGACCTTGGTGTCGACCTTCTACTAGCTAGGGTCAACCTATCCATGGTGAGGGTCGACCTTAGGGTCGATCTAGCCTATTTTTTTTCTTTTCTTTTTCTCATTTCTTCATTAACTCATATCTTCTTCATACTAGCTCGGATTTTGACGATCTATATATGGAAATTGACCAGAAAATTACCACGGGCACAATGGTGCAACTTCCTTCGCTCAATTCTGATAATTTCACAAAGTTATTTTATTATTTAATTAATTCATTAATTAATTATTATAGCTTAAATTTCGGGTTGTTACATTCCCTAGTATAGTCTCTCTCGTCGTCGCTCCATTGGACTTTAACTAATTTGACTGTCTTTTTCCTTAGCCTCTTCTCATCTCTCATGACTATACGAACTGTCTTTCTAACTATGGTCAAATTCGATTGCACTACTAAGTCCTCTAACATAGTTGGTGCTATAGTAGTCTCCGAATCTCGAATACACTTCCTTAGATGAGAAATATGAAAAAAAATCATGGACTCCTGCCAAACTGTTCGGTAACTCTACTCTATATGCGAGTTTCCCGATCCTCTCTATAATAGGAAATGGGCCGACGAATCTCGGTGCCAACTTTCCTGATTTCCCAAATCGAATTACACCTTTCATTGGTGATACCTTGACGAAAACGTGATCTCCAACTAAGAACTCTAAGTCTTTCCATCTTCTATTAGCATAGCTCTTCTGCCTAGACTAAGCTTCCTTTATTTTAGCTCGAATTAACTCAATCTTTTCTGCAACTTCTCTAACCAAATCCGAATCAAGAACTTGTTAGGAAATCAATTCTATGGTTTCGATGATAACAACTATACAATGGAAATCGAATGTACATATATCTACATTTACAGATAGTTGATAGAGTAACGTCACCAAAGAGACTAAAGCAACACTCAAGACAAGAATCAAAAGACGTCAAATCAGAAAAGATTGAAGAGAAATGGGACATGCACAAGATAAAGCAACATGCACACTTTCAGACATTTTCAGACGTCTGAGAGCACAAGCCAGACGTCTAAATGATTCCTCTGGATCACAATCTCATAAGAAACCAGACGTCTGATCTAGAACTCAGACGTCTGACATAAATCCAGACACAAAACAGAAGTAAAGACCAGACGTCTGGATTATAAACTCAGACGTCTGAAATGATACTCAACACAAAAAATATATGAAGGCCAAACGTCTGAGGCTACTTTTCAGACGTTTGAAAATGGGCTCGACTGTGTAAATTCAAACACCAACTATCACATCTGAAGAGACACATCCGCTCCTCTTCGCTGCAACTCTTCATCACCAAAAGGAGCAACTATACAACGATTGTTAATGAAGGCAACTATACATAGAGACTCTTCATCACTATAAATAAAATCAGGAATTCAAGAGAAGAACTTACCTACCTGACTTACTTACGCTTTCTACTCTTATACTTTGATATAGTCTTGATCTCAAGCAAATCTCTACTTGTATTCTACTCTTCCAAATATACAGTTCCTCATAGACAACACTCTCTAGATATATATTGGAAGCATTTGTACTCAATAGTCAACATCCGTGTTATAGAACACATTCTTGACAAAGAAACTCCGCTATTGTAAACCTGTTCCTCCGGGTCAAGTGAGGGTTAGTTGAAAGGAAATTCCGAAGAGGAGCTTCGGGACTGGACGTTGGACGGGAGGTCCGAACCAGTATAAAATACCGGTGTGATTAGTTTTATTTACTTTGTTACTATACCTTATAGTATTATATTATATAGCTAACTGTCTATACTTGCATATAATCTAGACGATCCACTCATAAAGACTTTCATAACTAACCTATTCCCAGTCTCAGACCAGCAAATAGGAGATTTGCATGGCCTTCCATACAAAGCTTCAAACGGTGCCATCCCTATACTAGCCTGATAACTGTTATTATACGAAAACTCGACTAAGTGTAGATGGTCTTCCCATGATCCTCCAAAATCAAGCACACAAGCTCGTAACAAATCTTCTAAGACTTTGTTAACTCTTTCCGTTTACCCATCTGTCTGTGGATGGTAAGAGGTACTCGTCTAGAGCTTGGTACCTAAAGTATCCTGTAGATTCTTCCAGAAATCGCAAGTGATTAAGGAATCTCTATCGCTTACTATACTACTAGGAATTCCATGCAGTCTAACTATATTCTTCATAAATAACTTAGCTAAAATAGGTGTGGTTCTGGTTGACTTGACTGGTTTAAAATGGGCACTCTAGGTCAACCTGTCCACTACAACCCATATACTTTCATTTCCTCGATTTGACCTAAGCAACCCATCAATAAAATCCATTGAGGTCGAATCCCACTTCCAAACTGGAACTTCTAAAGATTGTAGTAACCCACTTGGTTTCTGATGTTCGGCTTTTACCTATTGACAGTTTAAACACTGTTTCACCCATAAGCCTACATCTCTCTTCATACCTTCTAAGAAGAAACTTCTTTTCATGTCCTGATACATCTTAGTTCCTCCCGGATGAATAGTGAACTTCAAACGATGGCATTCTTCAAGAACTTCCTTCCTAATGCTTCCTACATTTGGGACGCACGGTCTCCCTTTCTTCCACAACCATCCATTCTGGTTAAGACTGAAATCTTTCAAGTCATCGCTCTCCATTCCATCCGTTAACTTTCTGATCCGTTCAACTAATAATGGATCCTCCTTCTGCTTAGAAGCGATCTTTTCGATCATCACCGGTCGAACTTCTAAGCATGACAACATAGCAGTTTCTTTACTAGATCTAGCTTCAGATCCCCACTGTATCCTGCATGTAGTCAATGCTTCTAAATCTTTCCACTCAGCTACCATTGCCAACACTGCATTATGATGTTTTCTGCTAAGTGCATCTGCAACCTTGTTGCCTTTTCCGGGTGTGTAGTCAATACCAAAGTCATAAGCAGCTAAAAACTCTAACCACCTCTGTTGTCTCATATTTAACTCCATCTAAGAGAATAAATACTTCAGCGACTTATGATCCATATACAATTCGAATCTCTCTCCTAATAGGTAATGTCTCCACACCTTAATGCAAAAATTACCGTAGCTAATTCCAAATCATGTGTTGGATATCTTACCTCATGCGGTCTAAGCTGTCGGGATGCATAGGCAATCACTTTACCTCTTTGCATTAACACAGCTCCTAACCCTGTTCCACATGCATCCGTGTATACCACCAAATCCTGATTCCCTTTTGGAACAACCAACACATGTGCATTCATCAATAAGTATTTCAGCTTCTGGAATGCCTCCTCACACTTATCGATCCAAATGAACTTCACATCCTTTCGCGTTAGCTTGGTTATCGGTGCCGCTATCCGCGAAAAATCCTTAATGCTCTCCGATAATAACTCGCTAATCCAAGAAAAATCTTTATCTCAGTCACTATCTTGGGTCTTTTCCAATTATTCACCGCTTTGATCTTAGTTGGATCTACAGACAACCCTTTCTCTGAGACTACATGACCAAGAAACTTCACTTCTTTCTTCCAGAAGTGACACTTCAAAATTTTCGCTTTCAGCTAATGCTACCTCAACGTCTCAAGCGCTACTCTAAGATGAACTTCATGCTCTCTTTCATCTTTAGAGTATATCAAAATGTCATCTATGAATACCAACACGAACCTATCCAAGTGCTCTCAAAAAATTCGGTTCGTCAAATCTACAAAGAATGCTGGTGCATGAGTCAGTCCGAACGGCATCACTAACCATTCGTACGATACAGATCTGGTCTTAAACGCCGTCAAAGGAATACTATCCTCTACCACTCTAAGTTGATGGAACCCTGTTGCTAAATCCAATTGGGAAAATATTTTGGCTCCACTTAACTGGTTGAACAAATCGTCAATTCTAGGTAACAGATATCGATTCTTTATCGTCTTCTCATTCAACTTACGGTAATCGATACATAACCTTAACGATCCGTCCGGTTTCTTAGCAATCACAGTGGATGCTCCCCAAGGAAAAATGCTTGGTCTAATAAACTTCTTATCTTCCAAATCCACCAACTGCAACTTTAGTTCCCTCATCTCGGTAGGTGTCATTCTGCTTGGCGTCTACTCACTGGTTCTGCTCCTGGTACCAAATCTATTTGAAACTCAATAGCTCGTTTCGGCTGCAGTCCTGCTACAGGTTCAAAGACATCTGCGAATTCTCTAACAACGAAAACTCAATTCAACTCGTCTTCTACCTCCACAACACCCAACAAAGCGTTAACCTTAAAACAAGGGTTTTCTACAGAGTATACTATCCGATCACTACAATCAGGGTGTCTAATTGATATTTTCCTATCATGGCAAAATATCGTAGCATCGTATTTACTTAACCAATCCATACCCAAAATAATTCCGAACCCTGTGAAATCAAACACATGCAAACTGCAAACAAAGGTATAACCTGACAATTCAAACTTTAGGTGGTCACATCTCATCCCAAGAGTCGCATAACCTTTATCAGATTTGCAGCCCTTAAGGAAGTAACTAGGTATGAGGGTTCTAGGTTAAGCTTATCTACCAAACAATGAGATATAATCATGTTTACAAAGAACTGATACATTGCTCCCATGTCGACTTGCGAGACTCCAGCATCCACATTTGCAGCTTGTGCCTGACCTGGGTTCCTCCTGGTATTTGGTCTGGCATTTCCATTAGTTGTGGTGCTTCCCTCACCAAGGTTAATCCTTCCACTTCTAGCATCCATATCTGCATTCAAGTCCGCGTAAGATACAGAAGAATAGCCTAATAGATATGGGAGAGTAGAGACAAAAAGTATACATATATATAGAAAATACAAGTATGTTATAATAGCGTTATCCCATACCCCAATCTTTTCTCAAATTCCTTAGGATTATATTTTCAAAATCATTTTAATTTTAAATTTTTTCATAAACCTATGCTCTGATACCAAGTTGTAACATCCCCAATCTTGAGGCCCGAAGCTAAGCGCTACAGATGCTGCAGTCATCCATAGTATTAACTTCTGGTGACAAATTATGGTAATGTTAATGGTATCCATAATACCAGAAGCACATGAATATGAAATAAAATCATCATAGATTAAAACAACTTTTCTGATTACATTTCAAAGAAATATTTCATATTCATTTTACATAATACCATAATCGATTCCCAGGTTTTGATAAAATATAATTATTACAAAATATGCCAAGAGCGACATATAAAGATGCCCCCTTGGATGATCAGAGTGCTGAATAGACACATAAGTCTTAATACATCACACCGGAAATAAAACTAAATAGCAACTCCTAAATAGCTAACTTTGCCTCTTGCACGTCTTCGAAAGCTTTATTCGTCCACCTACTAAACCTGTAAAACTTTAACTCTCAATCTACTCAAATTGATTTTGAGCACCCGAGAGTTTAAGGAGAAAACATAAACTTCGAGTCAGACATAAAGCCGGGTATGAATAATACTATACATCTTGGTTTACTGGTATTAAGTGAGACCACGTCGCTTGGCGGAACGAGTTTCCCCTCACCAATATCCATTTTTAAAACATATCTTTTGCGAATCAAAATCTTGCAACCAAACTGGTTAAAGCAAGAATAACAATATCATGTATGGATACAAATTAGGTAATCAATGGACTATCTGTCCGAACACTATAGTTTTGTTTGGCTAACTACTAACCTTCGGCTGACTCGGGCCTACCAGATAAAATAAACAAATAATATAACTTTTGTTAGACACACTCCTGGATGGTCTGTTCCTAACTTACTTCTCCCTGGGTAAACTGATCTTAATGGTTTTGTGGGCTCAATAATAACCTATCTCTACTTTGTATATTCCTTTTTGTGTGTAACATCATTTTAGTCTTACCTGTGACAAAGCCCTACAAACTGGAATTTTGGAATTATATTAGCTAGGGGCTACTAGCTAAAGTATAGGACGTGACCCTATACTAGTCCCATCTGTTATTCTAATATCTGAGTCATTTACTTAGAGTCAACTACCCTATCAAAATTTCCTTGAAAACATTTCTTTCAAATTGATTTAACTCTGTAAATCATACTTAAACAAGGAAAATATACTCTATACTTTACTCAAATCACTTTACCATGTTATATATACTTTACACAACATTGTTGATGAAAAAATTTGAAGCATTTGCTTAAAACCTTTAAACAATCTCTTTCAAAACCTTTAAAAGTACCCCTTTCGGAACTATTGAAAGTACCCCTTTCGATATAAGTAACCTACTTTACTTTATAACCTTAGGTCCAAAGGCCAAAACATACGTTTCGAAACCATTTACAATAGATCTTTCGAAAGCTTTACAAAACCTTTGACATCACCTTTTTTAAAACACTTTAAACATGTCCTTCGAAAACATTGGAAACCCTTCATTTTAACACTAAGGTATACCTTTCGAAAACATTGGGGAACCACCCCTTCGAAACCTTAATTATATACCTTTTGAAAGCATTAAGTCCTTTACATAAATCAAACCTTTCAAAGCATTAGTTTTAAGTGAATACATGTGGAACAACCTTTCGAAACCATTTAAAACCATTCCTTTCAAAACCTTTGGGTTTAACTTTCAAAATATCAAAAAGGGTCTTAAAAGAACTAAGTCGAAAACAACTCTTTCGAAAGCAATTTCCTAAGTAAAAGAAGCGGATGGTGTCGAAACCAACCCCTTCGAAAGCATTGGAGAAGCGGCCAAGGGTTTAAAGCGAAAGCACCCTTTCGAAGGCATTGCTTCAAAAGGTTGAATGTGGCAGCAGGGATTTCGACCTCTTCGAAAGCATCTTTTAAAACAAAGGCGGCAACCTCTTTCGAAACCTTTCTTTAAAATAATTGACCAAGTCGAAAGCTATCTCATTCGAAGGCATTCCTTTCGAAAGCAAAGCAAGCGGCATTTCCTTTTAAAAGCAAAACAACATCTCGACCCCATCGAAAGCCCTGTTTCGACTCTATACCTTTCGCCTATCTCCAATCCACTACATACCAAGGGTTTCGATACCATGTGTATTGGTTTCGAACTGGTTGGAGGTGGAAGTATGAAGTCGAAAGGTGCTGCCGAAAGTGGCGCAACAGCGAAAGCCTTGTAAAACTGGTTTTTACCTTTATAAAGTAATTTCTTTGTAACTAACCTACTTATTTGTCATTATATATATGGTTGCCAATTTCTTTTCCAAAATATTTTCTAAAAGAGCTACCGAATTTCAGAGATTAACAATTTAAAATATTTACAAGTTGCCCCTTCTCCTTTTATAAACATATAACACATTTAAGTCCCATACCTTAAATAATTTTATATACTCATTAAAGCACTTAGGAAAATTCTACAAAAATTCCCATAAATCACTTTTAATATGTTTTCCAACATATATTAATTTCTAATCCAAAGCCAATATAAAATAGCCGTAATTAATTTTAAACCCAATTTAACCAATTTCTTTACTAGAAAATTCATAATAATCCACATTAATTCAGAAAATTATGAAACTTGAAACTCATCTCTAAAATAATATTTCTGACCTTATATCAAAATCGCAAGGCATTTGGATGTCATTTAATAGGGTTTTCAAGTTAAACCTTATCATAAAATCTATATGAAATAGCATAAATCATCAACAAGCATATATCTCTATTTAAACAATTAAAACATGGCAAATCATTTGCAAAATAAGTTCGGATCTCAACTAAAACCGAAAACAATAAAACGAGATGTAACCTATTATTCACCTTTAGCTTGTGATTAAGGAACTTGAGATTTGCTTCTTGAATTAGATTGATTTTGCTTCCTTCCTCTTGGTTTTTACTTTTCTTTCTCTTGATTTCTCCTAATGGTGGCCGGCCTCTCCTTAGTTTAGTTTTAGTTTGTGAACGTGTAAAATGAAAGTGGCTTGAGAATTTAGGGTATATGAATATATCTTATTCCTATCTTGCCCTTATCTATTACCCTAACTATTTCATTTTAATTCTCTCTTGTTCATTGTTTAATTTGGCACGACTACCCTTCCATTATTCAAATCTCAATTCCCTTAACCATTTACATTATTTTATTGAACTAATTAAATGTCCTAAATAAAATCAAAATTAGGGTCGCTACTCTACTTTCACCATTATTGTTATATTTAATAGATTAGTATTCCGCATGCTGGGATAGGTCACATATATTATTAATTGCATGGCTGCTTGTTTGAGATGTCTGATGGTTGCTTATGATTGATTGGCATTTGGGATGACCATGGTTGCTTATACTTTGGCTTATTCGAGGATTTTGGGGGTGAAATTCCTAAAGGTAGGGAGAATGTAACGAGCCGTATTTTATGTATCGGATGATCATAAATTTTTTGTTTTATTCACATAAGGTTGTATGATTATATAATTCTAGGATATGACTCTTAGGTACATTCTATACACCTATGATTTTTTTCTAATTTCTATTTGACCATTTTGACCCTAAAAATCTTGTTTAGGCTATAACTTTTGATAAGAGTTGAATTAGAGCCTCAAACTAGTTCCATTGCCTCAGAACGATGTCTTTCCATTCCGTAGAGTAGTTATCGTAGAAAAACGGACTTACGGTTAGAAAGTTATGTCTGTTTTAAGTGTTTGAAGCCATTGGCCATGATTAGTGCGTAATTAATTAAGCCCATTAGTGAGCCCACTAGTCTAATTAGAGAATACTATAAATAGAGGGCTGAAGAGTCAAATTAAAAATTTTCCCTCTCATTCTAAATTAGGTCTAAACCATAATTAGCCCTAGATCCATCCGAATTTCATCCAAAATCACCCAAATTGCTGTCTAAACCAAACTAGATTGCGGATTAGAGATTGGATCCTCAATTAGAAGCCAGGGATCATCAAATCGCTTGATTTGGAGTGCTTTTCTTCACTGGTCGGATTAGATCTACATATAGATTGGTTGAATTTGGTAATTGCTGAGTGATTTATGCCTTCTCACTATGCTATACATGTTTATATGGTTGAACTATAGGATTTAACATGTTTTAAATTGAATTTGGTCACAAAAATTTTTTCTAACTTTAATGACATGTTAATCCAAACATATGGTATAGATTGATTAGAAATAACCTTAATTATGTTCATATATTCATGCTATATGTAGATCTATGTTAGAAATTGCCTTATTTATCCTGTTTTGATGGATTGCAAGTTTGATTGGATGAAATTTCTTGTTATTCTATTTTGGATGATATGATTTGATGTTGTTTGCTAGTGTTGTTATTGCATAGAAAGTTAGGTTGGAGATTTGAGTAAATCGAAGGCAAAGTTGGTCGGAATTGGACAAAACTTGGCGGATAGGCTCTGGAACATGGTAGGAGGCTATAGGATAACTTGCAACTCGATTGGATGCAAAGTGATTGATTGGTGCCTAGTTAAGGTGATAGGTCGGGCCTTAGTTATGGTGTTAGCTCATGCGTGATGGTCATCTTGATGGCTTGGAAGGCTATGGCTAATAGAGGTTGTCTATGGTAAGGTTTTAGAAGATTGGCTAAGTGCTTGAGTTTACAATGAGTTTTCAAGTTAGGTTGGTGACGAGTGATGTCTATAGCTCGGTATCGAGTTATGGTGAAGGAGGCTATGACTTGGTAGTTGACATGGATGGATAGAGCTTGGCGAAAGGAGATGTTCCATATCATGGTGCAGGGTTTTTGGCTAAGGGTTGGATGCTATACCCAGTTATCTCTAAAACTAGAAGATGGGCTTTAGATTGGGGGTCGAGTTATCAAGGAAGGATGAGTCAGGGTCTAAAGCACTTGAGGAAGGGGACTAAAGGCATGGAAGAAAACTTAGCATCTGGTTGGCTAATTATATAACTCGGCACTGAGTTATGCATATAACTCGGTACCGAGTTATCGGGGTGCAAGAGTGGAAGGTGGAACTTCTAGGGACTGATGTAGTGGTTCTATAGATCGTGATGGAGGTGTTGGCTCATTCATAACAGGTTGGATGACAATATAACAGCATGATGAAAAGCTATGGTCTTCGGATGTTGGCTTGTGTTGGGAGTAGGTTCCGAAGATGGTGGCTCGTAAAAGGAGTGAGCCGTAGGATCGGAGAATATGGAAGGGTTCCTCGTAAATAATGGAAACTAGATTGAGCAAGAAGGGCTCGTATCCAAATGGAGAAAAGAAAGGCTCGGGTGTATATGCTAAGGTATTGTTGATGCTCGGAGTGTTTTCTATTGTACTCGAAATAGGGGTATTATAAGTGGGGACGCCCATGGATTGGTAGCGAGGATCCGTATACCCTGGACCTGTGGCTTTGGGTCTAGTATCCAGCTTTAGGCTGCAAGAGACCTATCCAGTTTTGGTCTGCGAGATACTAGAGTACAACAGAGAACTAGGATTTCCATTAGTCGCTGATAGAAAGGATGTCATACGAGTTATCATATATTCAGAGCACAAGGAGTGATAGTTTGGATTGTTGATGGATGCTATGGATGCTTTATTTGATTTATTTACTAAGCTATGCGGAGTAGGAGACGATACTGCGATTGGATTCGACAGCTTGGTTAGAATGCCCCTGATCCCGAAGGAAGAGGAAGAAGAGTTCAAGCAAAGGAAAGGCAAAGCCGCATTGGACTCAGAGAAGGAAGAGGGGGAGTTTGAGAGCAGTAGCGATGAGTCTAATGCAAGTGATGATCTCTACGCAGAGTCTGATGATGAGGACTTGGAATCATGTGACGAAACTATGGGTATGAGCCCCGTTCTTCCGAGCTCGCTTCTCCATGATATAAGCGATAAAGACAAAGCTCCAAAGACCGGGGGGCATCGAGATTCTCCAAGTAAAGACGTTGATGCAGAGTTTGGGGATTTGAGCGATGTTTACGTTGAATTTGACGCGCTTATGAGAGAAGACTTTAAATTCGATGAGGTACCCTCCGCTCGAGCGGAACTTCGCCAGAAGTTAGCCTAGCTCTGCCTACGATATCCAAAGTTAGCCTGGTTCCACCTACGACGGCCGTTCGATCAGGTTTGTGATGATGTTTTAGGCCTACCTTAGAAACACACTATACGTCTCGCTAGGATTATACTCACTTTCTTATACTCTTTATATGCCTGTATTTTATTTCTAAAATTTTTAATTTATGCTTCATGCCAGGTATGACGAGAGGACGAGTTTTTATGACAACTTCGATGAATTTACTAACTCGCAGCGGTATTCCAAGCACACCTCCGGCCGTCATCAATCCGAGAAACAGAGAAGGAATATAGGAGGAAAGAACTAAAGGCTGAAGTCCCCCATTAAGAAGAAAGAGATCAAGGTCGATCGTACAAAAGCGGGTACGAGAAGAGGAGAACTTTTGAGGAAAGGGAGGAGCTATAAAAAAGGTCAAAATTTAAGCATCATCCCCATTCTTCATGGCTTGCCACAGCACACTCTTCAGCGGGCCAAGAAATTCCCGCTACTTCTACTCCGATCCCCCTTCAACTCATATTCCATCGTCTTCTATTGTTAGTATCCCCGGTGCTTCTCGCCCCCACCGGAGACATGCCTATCTTCTTCCTTCAGACCCCCCTAAGCTCGAGGCAACGCTCCCCGGATAGTTTCTAAAGGGGCTTAAGTTTGATCGGGATCTTCATCCAGTCCGCAAAGACTCATATATGCCTCACCTCCAAGCTATTCAACACGATTTAGAACAGGCTGAAGGATGGGAAAAGTTGTGTAAGTAGTTAGCAGACACTAATCGCAATAACTACCAAGAAATCCTTTCTTTCGAATCAGAGAAGGATGATTCTGAGAAAGTGTTGTCTGAACATGACGCCAGAATTAAACTGCTAGAGGAAGAGAAAGCAGCGGCGCTGCAAGAGAGTAAGAGAAACGCCGAGTTGCTAAAAGAGGTGAAAGAGGCGCATGCCCGAATAGAGATCATCCATATAGACGAGATAAAAAAGCCACACGCAGAGGAGGAGAAACTAAAACAAGAAGTGACTGTCTGCAGCGCAACGATTGAGGCTTAACAGAAAACTATTGCTGATCACGACCTCAGCGTTGATGGGCATAACAAAACTATTTATGACCAAGCCGAGACCATTTCCAAGCTACAGGCTCAGGTCGTGCAGCTTAGTGCCGATAAGTTTGCTACTGAAGTTGAGAAAGCTGCCGTGAGAGAGGATTACTTAGAACACCAAAATGCCTTTGAAAAAAAATAGAGAAGCTAGACGCGACCATTCTGAACTTTTGTGTTAACTCCCTGTTGCACCAGAGGAGTCTCAGCTACTTGGGCCCGAAGTTCCCGCGCACTCTTGCTTTCGTATAGGAAGAAGTCTTGTCCCGCTTTTATGATAGCGGTGATGTCTACACCGAGCAGGAGTTGGAGGACACTTATCTGAATGAAGAGTCAAAGAAGGCGTTGGTCGAGGGCTAGGAAATTTTGCGAGCTGAGAGAGAGACAGAGGCCACCGATGCTGCCTTGACGACTGCCATCAAAGCGCTCACCAAGCCCCTTATTTTTGATGCGGGCGAATCATCAGGGCAGCTTCATGACCTTCCAGTAAGTTCAGAGCTTGAGATTCTTCCTCAGGTGGTGGAGTCATCAATAGAAGGCGAAGATGGTGAGTTTGAGGTCGCTATTCTCGACCGTTCCTCTAGTGCAGGTAATGTCCTTGCTTCCTCCGAATTCAAGAGCTTCCAACTTACGCCGCAAGAGCAGGACGAATTTAACGCTTTCATTTTTGATCTTATAGGTCCATCTACCTTTCCCTTTGATGTGCTAGCTTCTTCGGCGCCCGGACCTGCTGCCATTTCCACATCTTCCATGGTTGTTTCCATTTTTGTTCCAGTTTCCACGTCTGCGTGTGGGTTGCAACCAGGACCGGAGGCTGAAAACGATAGTCGCACTTCATGGCCTGGACGACCCTTCTGTGTCATTGGAAGGTGACATAATAGTAGCAGAGGCCCAAGAGAAGGAAACTCAAACGGAGCAGCCCCAGAAGAATCAACACGAGCTGGTCACTATCAAGAAGGAAAATCTTAAAGCGATCAAAGCCTCAAAAGCTCCTGCAAATCACGGAAACGAAAAGCAAAGGGAGAAACTTTTGAGAAAGCTTCGGAGGAAGAGGAGGGCATTGCCACTGAGTTATTCATTGACATTACCGGCAGCGACACCATTCCTGAGAAGAAGCATAAGTTGCCAACCAAGGGCGGAAAGGGGAGCGGTGGAAGGAAGCGTTGAGGAGCTTATGTGGAGACCACTTTGATTTTGGTTCTTTTTGAGTCATTTTGTACAAATGCAGAGTCTGCACTTAGCGTTTTCACTGTGGAGTCTATATTTTCTTTTTGTTGGCTGGTGTTGTGTGGGTACGGCCCCTACATTTTGACCCTTTGAAAAGAAAATTATAAGCAATATATTGATATTTTGACTGTATTCTCATCTGTCTGCTCATATATGTTCTATGCACTCGTGCTTGTTTTATTTTATACTTATCTAGTCCTGTGATTACTACCAAAATCCTTCATTTGAAGTAACAAAACTTTAAAAATTAACAGAACTTAAAAATAACTTAAAAATTCTTTGTTTAGAAATTCTTTGTTTAGAGTGGCAGAACTTGTGAACTTATTGTTTTCACGTGTTTTTATTCGAGTACTGGTGTATGCCCCCCAGTTCACAGGGATGTTTACTTCAAACAACTTTCAATTGACTGGTAACTTAGGGTTTAGATAATTCTCATACTATATTTGAAATTTGGCTAAGTCACAGCTTGATTTGTTTTGCGACTTGAGCACGTAATCAAGTTTCTTGTAATATCCTGGTAAGTATGCAATATGCGTGTTTAAGAGGTGCACATTGCGTGGATTACTGAGGGCAGTTTTGATCGTTAAGTGTCTATAGTTGAGAATTTTTCCGTTGGTTTGTGGCATTCCAATTTTGTTGGGGTGGTGCTCGTTATTCCTGATTATAGGAGCAGTTGGCGCTGGTTATGAGATGCTCGATTTTTGGTGCTCCTCGTTGTTTCCTATCTCCAGGCAACAGGAGGAGTTAGTATTTTGGAATTTGATGCGCGGCTTATGAAGTGCACGGATTTTTGTTTTCCTCAATGTTGCCTTTCTTGGGGCAACGTGAGGAGTTCTTACTTTAGTGTGCGGCTTATGAGGTGCGCGACTTTTGGTTTTCCTCAGTGTTGCCTATCTTTGGGCAACGTGAGGAGTTGTATTTTAGTGAGCGGCTTATAAGGTACGCGGCTTTTGGTTTTCCTTAGTGTTGCCTATCTTCGGGAAATGTAAGGAGTTATTATTTTAGTGTGCGGTTTATGAGGTGCACGCCTTTTGTTTTTCCTTGGTGTTTTCTATCTTTGGGCAACGTGAGAAGTTATTACTTTGGTGCGCGGCTTATAAGGTGTGTGCCTTTTGTTTTTCCTCGGTGTTGCCTATCTTCGGGCAACGTGAGGAGTTATTATTTTAGTGTGTGACTTATGAGGTGCGCGACTTTGGTTTTTCCTCGGTGTTGCCTATCTTCAGGCAATGTGAGGAGTTATTATTTTGGTGCGCGGCTTATGAGGTGCGCGGTTTTTTTTTCTCGGTGTTGCCTATCTTCGGGTAACGTGAGGAGTTATTATTTTAGCCTTCTCGATGTTGCCAAAGAAATACCAGTTTTTAGAAGGCAAAGATCGGGTTCCGTCGATCTAACTGTTTGAGTCGATTTGCTTCAGTCAACCCAGCGGGTAATTATTATGAACATGGTTTTGCTGGTTCAAGAAGCAAACTTTATTGAGGAAAGCAGGGCAGTTTTTGCCTATGTACAATGCCCCCGGCATCCCGGGATGGCTTATTTGCTGGAAAATAAAAATTACATAAGGTAGCTTTCAGACAAAGTAACGGCGAAGCGATTCGCTATTCCATGCCCTGGGAGCTTGAGTTCCATCGACGATTGTTAGCTTGAAAGTTCTGTCTCTTAGCTTTTGATTAATGACATATGGTCCCTCCCAGTTTGATCCGAAGGTTCCCAGAACAGGGTAAACTCGCTTGAGCACAAGATCTCTCACTTTGAAGGTTTGATTGTGAACTTTGGAGTTGAAGTACCATGCGACCCTTTTTTGGTGGGCGGCAGTTCTCAACTCTGCTTCTTCTCTTTTTTCATCAACCATATCTAGCGATTCGAGTAAGAGCTGCTCGTTTTGTTTTTGACTGAAATTCTGCCTTCGGTGTGTGGGGACTTCTAATTCAACAGGAATCATTGCTTCTGAACCATATGCTAGGGCGAACGGAGTGTGGTCGGTTTCCGCTTTGTGGGTAGTTCTGTAAGCCCATAATGTGAGTGGAAGTTCATCAACCCAGTTTCCTTTGGATTTTGCTAGTCACTTTTTGATAGTGGACTTGATGATTTTGTTTATCGCTTCAACCTGCCTGTTTGCCTGCGGATGAGCCACTGTGGAAAAGCTCTTTTCAATTCAGAAGCGCTTGTAGAAGTCTTTGAACTCGGGACTTTCGAATTGGGTCTCATTGTCGGTGATGATTTTTTGCGGCACACCAAACCTACAAATGATGTTTTTAGTAACAAAGTTAATAACTTTCTTTGTGGTTATGGTGGCCAACGGTTCCGCTTCGACCCATTTTGTGAAATAATCTACGACAACTATGGCATATTTGGCTCCTCCTTTTGCTATTGGCAGGACGCCAATCAAGTCGATCCCCCATACTTCGAACGGCCATGGACTGACCTTCTCTGTCAGCTCCGTTAAAGGAGTTCTCTTAATTTTTTTGAATCTTTGGCAGCGATCACATCTTCTGGCATGATCTGCAGCGTCGCGATTTATTATTGGCGAGAAGTACCTGTATCGAAGGACTTTCTTCACAAGGGTCTGCCCCCCAATGTGGTCTCCGCATTGACCTTCGTGTACCTCCTTGAAGAGGGGTTGATAATCCTCTTCGATATAGTATTCCATCCTATATTATAAACCGTGGTGCCTTTCGGAGGAGCTTCTTCCGTTGATTCCTGTCAGTTGAAAGGGTTCCTACGAGCAGATAGTTCTTTATCGGTCTCATCCACGTATCTGGTTCGACGGTGGTTTTGAGAATCCAATCTATGTCCATTTCGTCTATGCTTGGGTTGGCCAGAGTTTCGACTGGGACTAGTCCCAATGACTGAGCTTCTCTGAAACTTGCCAGCTTTGTCAAATAATTTGCCTTAGTGTTTTTCTCACGGGGGATGTGAGTTATGGTGTAGTGCTCGACGTTGCTTAGCAGTTCATGCACTTTAGATAGGTATGGGATAAGATTCTCTCCCTGAGCCTGGTATTCCCCCTTTACCTGGCAGACGACTAACTGGGAGTCGCTGTAGATGTGAATGGATTTTATCTTAAGTTCTTTCACCATCTTTAGTCCTGCTATGAGCGCCTCATATTCTGCATCGTTATTCGTCGCAGGGAATTCCAAGTGCAAGGCGTAGCATTTGGCTCTCCATTCAGGGGTTTCGAGTACTGCCCCTGCCCCTGAACATAGATTGTTAGATGCACCATCTACAAAGAGTTTCCATTGAGTCTCCACTTCCAGCGGTGCTTCTGCCTCGTCGTCCCGTATGGTAAACTCGGCGATGAAGTCTGCTAACGCTTGCCCATTGATAGCTTTCCTAGGATGGTATGCAATATCATATTGACTTAGCTCTATGTTCCATTTGAGGAGTTGCCCGGAGGTTTCGGGTTGTTACAAAACTTGTTTCAACGGTTGGTCGGTTAACACTTTGATTGGATGTGCCTGAAAGTATGGTCGTAATTTCCGGGACGCGATCAAGAGGAAATACACTAGCTTTTCCAATTTTGAGCAATTCTTCTCAACACTGGTGAATCGTTTGCTAATGTAATACAGGGTTCGCTGGATTCTTGCTTCTTCCCGCACGAGAGCGGCGCTCAATGCATGTGGTGAGACTACTAAGTAAATGAATAGGCCTTCTCCATCCACCGGCTTTGATAAGATTGGAGGAGCTTCCATGTGTCATAGGAATTATGCGAAAGCTGTTTGACAAGCTTCACCCCATTCGAAGTTTTTCTTTCCCTTCTTTAGTGCATTGAAGAATGGTATGCACTTGTTTGTAGCTTTTGAGATAAATCGGCTCGGTGCTGCGACTTTTCCATTCAATCTTTGAAGTTCCTTCTAATTTTTTGGAGCTTAGACTTCTATTAGCGCCGTTATTTGTTCTGGATTTGCTTCGATGCCTTGGGCACTGACTATGAACCCCAAGGATTTCCCAGAGGCTACTCCAAAGTGACATTTGAGCAGGTTGAGCTTCATTCCATACTTCCGAAGTATTTCGAACATTTCAGCGAGATTTTCTAGATGGTTAGCAGCTACTCGAGATTTGACCAACATGTTGTCTACATAAACTTCCATAGTCTTTCCGATTTGACGTTTGAACATAGTATTTACTAGACTTCGGTATGTTGCCCTGGCATTTTTTAAACTGAATGGCATTACTCTATAGCAGTACAGTCCTAAATCGATGATGAAGCTGGTGGTTTCTTGATCCGACTCATGCATCAGGATCTGGTTGTAGCCCGAATATGCATCCATGAATGATAGCAATTCATGCCCCATCGTTCCATCCATAAGGTGATCAATTCAGGGGAGTGGGAAGTTGTCTTTCGGGCAAGCTTTATTTAGATCTGAGAAGTCAATACAAGTTCGCTATTTTCCATTAGACTTCTTGACTAAGACTGGGTTTGATACCCATTCAAGGTAAGTTGCGTCTTGGATGAAGCCGTTAGCCATTAGTTTATCTACCTCCTCCCTCGGTGCCTTGGACAAGCTCAGGACCCAAGCTGCGCCTTTTTTGCTTTACTAGTGTGAATTTGGGGTCAATATTGAGCACGTGGCAGGCAATTTCGGGTGATACCCCACACATATAGGAGTGCGTCTAAGCAAATACGTCCAAATTGGCGTGGAGGAATTTAGTTAGTTCTGACCACGTCATGTTTCTCAGGTGCGATCCAATTTTCAGGACCCGTGTTGGGTCATCATACAGACTGGGACAGACACTGTCAATTCTGCTGGTGCTGCCTGATCCTCCCCTAAGCTCTTCTTTCTAGGGCCCAAAGCCTTGTTGAATCGTCTATGGTCCTCAAGCCAGGAGCTTTGTAGTTGCTATTCGAAGGGTTTACGGATGTGAAGGGTTTTCCCCACATCCTTTCCTTTTTCCCTTCTTCTTGACTCACGCAATTCTACGATGTAGCATTCCCGGGCAACGCTTTGGTCTCCTTTCATAATTCTGACTCTGTTCTCTGTAAGGAACTTCATTGTAAGGCACCGTTGGGCCAATGCTATCCTGAAGTCGGCTAATGCGGGCCGACCCAAGAAGGCGTTGTATGCCGACATTTCATCCACGATCACAAAAGTCTGAATGAGGGTGACCTTTCGCTCACTCTCTCCAACCTCCACGGGTAGGTCAATTGTTCCCACCAGTTGCTTGAGTTCACCGGTAAACCCCTGAATCTTTGTTTGGCACGCGGATACGCTTTTCATGCCAATCTTCATTTGATCCAAAGTACATTTGAAGAGTATGCTAACGGAGCTGCCACTATCAACCAATACCCACCGAACTACAGCAGGTCCAATTCCTACCATCACCACCATCGGATTGAGAGTTGGAGCCTCAATCCCCTCAGTGTTCCGATTTCAGAGCACTATATCATCATTCAAGACCCTTTGCAGCTTGGTTGGAGTTTCATCTTCTACAGCTAAACATGATTCCTACGGAGCGTGATTCAACGAACGTGCATATCGTTCCATTTCTCCCCAACTTCTTTACGTGGGATGTGGTCCCCCGGATATTGTTCCAATAATAAGCTTTTGGTCAGTTCATTTCGACCCTTCTTCGTTAGTCCCAGCTTGATTCCTTCGTTCTCTTGGATGCTGAGGAGTCGTAGATTGATCGAGATTTTGTGGCTGCCTTACGTAATGCTAGAGTTTGTTATTCTGGATCAGCTCCTCAATGAGATTCTTTAGGTGGCGGCATTCATTTGTATTGTAGCCGTTTGTTTCGTGGAAGCAGTAGATGTTTTCCTTGAGCACTTTTGCTGCTCAGTTGCTTCCTTTCTGGGGGGCTTTTTGTATTCCTCGGTCCCTTGAGTCGCGAGAAAGATGTTTTCCGATATGTCGCTTAGGGGAGTGTAACCTTCGGGCCTAAACCCTTTGAGCTTTTTATTGTTGCCATTACCATTTTTCTTATTGGAGTTTTGACATTTTCTCTTTGAATTTTCGTCTTTTCCAATGATTCCTTCAGCAGTCCGAGTAGCGTGCACATTTTGATTCATTGCTACATCGCTTTGCCCGACGTTCGTCGGCTTCACACTAGTAGACTTCCTTTCCAATTCTTGTGCTTCCTACAACCTTAGGTACTGACTTGCTTTACGATTGAAATATTTCCTAGTGGCAGGTTGCTTCATATTAATCCAATTTCCGAATTCAGTTTCCGGGTGAATGGCACGGACTAATGCCATAAAAACCATGTCTTCGTTGGGGTTGCTTACTTTCGTCACTGTAGTGTTAAGCCTATTCATGAAAGATTTCAGTGATTCTTTATGCCCTTGGAACAATCCGGATAGGGACATGACGTCTTTTGGCTATGCAGTATGGAGTCTTAACTGATCAAGGAACCTTGTCGCCAGTTGGTCAAAAGTAGAGATAGATCTTAGTGGAAGCCTAGTGAACCACATTGACGCAACTCCTTCGAGAAAGATAGGAAAGCATCTGCATCGAACAGCTTCGGAGGCATTAGCTCCGTCCATATACCAACTGTATTTGTACAAGTGAGGTTTTGGGTCCTTTGTTCCGTCATAGGATGGAATGGTTGGCATTGTGAATTTTTCTGGATATTTCTCATTCAAGATTTCATCAGTGAAGGAATCCGACTTGGGGCAGATCTCCATTCATCATCTCTTCTATTTTTACTATCCTCCATTAATCGTTTAACCACATCCTCTATGCATGCCTCTAATGTCCAGTAGTCCAGAGGATGGCAATCAGTCACTACGCCAAGTGTTTGGCCTTGCAAACAGTCTTAGTGAGTGGGCTGAGACCTAGGCTCTCCTGTCTTCGGGAGAGCCACTCCTGCAGGGTCCCGTTGGCTTGCGGTTGGTCCAACTGGAGC
This sequence comes from Allium fistulosum, assembly GCA_030737815.1. Taxonomy (NCBI): domain Eukaryota; kingdom Viridiplantae; phylum Streptophyta; class Magnoliopsida; order Asparagales; family Amaryllidaceae; genus Allium; species Allium fistulosum. Next base: position 908,255,598 of record CM060908.1, read on the forward strand.
CGTTTGAACATTTCTAGCATCATCAAATGCGTTGGCGTTTTCTTCCATTTGGTTGTCTTACTCTCCGTCTTCTGAATCAGAGAGGTCCATAGCTATGTCCTCTCGTGGGGTCTTTGCCCCTTGATTCAAGTTCAGAATAGGTTGCCTTGTGGTGAACGGAGTGCTTGCATTTCCGTCCATGTTAAGTCTTGTTGTCACCATTTTTTATGGTTGTTTCCCGTTTCTTCTATGTAGACTGGAAACGGAGGAAATCTCTTGTTCTATAGCAGTCGTGGGTTTGGGCATAGTCCTTGGAGCATGGTTAGATTGTAGGGTTAAGAGAACGTTAAGCTTGTCCATTAGAGCCTTTTGGCTATTTTCCATCTTCTAGTTAATCTCATTAACCATCTTATTCAACTCATCCCTGGTGAAAACATCGTGTTGAATGGAGGATGTTGGCACCTGATTTCCTAAGTTAGCACCATTTACTTCAGTGGGTTGGGGATTAACATCTTCTCCAGCTACTACTGCCCCTATGGATATTCCAGAGGCAGTTCTTCTTCTTCCAGGGGCCATTGATTCCAAACAACAGATTCTTCAAGAAAAGATTGAGGATCTAACTTCTGGACCTATGGGATCCAAAGTACATAGCTAGATATGGATCCTGAGTTCAATTCTCAGTGAAAGCACCAAAATGTTAACCCAAAAAATGGATCAACACCCTGGTTTGAGTATGAAAGCACCAGCCCTATTCTGACAGGGCAATATCACAGACCACAGATATAGAAAGAGAACAGTAAAAGAAAGAAGATGGACAATTTTTATAGTGGTTCGGCTGTTAGTGAAGTCTATGTCCACTTTATAGTTTTATTATGACTGATTGCTGTTACAAGTAGTATTTGATTATAAGGCTTTCAATTATCCTTAGCTAGATTGAATCTCCAGAGTTGGAATCCACTAGAGAATCATAGTGAATCCCTTTGGAGATTATTGTGAAGGAGGTAGATAGTGAAGAATGTTTCCAACGGAGCTTCAGCAACCAGTCTGGAGCAGATCCTGTTTATGTTGCAGATAGGATGGTATTTATAGGGATCAGAGAGCTTTTGGGCCAGGTCACTTCATCAAATGCTCGCAGGTAGGTATAGAACAAACTAGGGGGTTTAGCTCGCGATCCGAGCCAAAACCATGGGTCGCTAGCGACCCATAAACTTGGCTCGTACGCGAGCTAATGACTTGGCTCCTTTTTCCATTGCCTCCTTAGTTTGCTCGCTAAAGACTCATGGGCAAGCATGGATCGCTAGCGATCCATGCTGTATTGATCACCAGCGATCCATACACTTAGCTTTGTCAACATCCTTCTGCCTCCTTCTTTTCTTCTATGCACCATAGCGACCCTCCATTTTGCATGGATCGCTAGCGATCCATAGGGTATGGGTCACTGGCGATCCAAGCACTTAGGATATTTCTGGGGTTTGGAGTTTGGGATGTCTCCATGGTCTTGTATCGTCGTTGTTTGTGTAGTCTCGTTGCATGTTGTTCCGTTTTGATGACAATTTACTAGTTTTTTGCACTCAACTGCTGATTGGGCTGAAAGAATGCTGGTCTCTTGGTTTAGTCGATCTCAGTCGTTGCCTTAGTAATGTGGCTTCACTCTCGTTAACTCCTTGCCTCGGCCTTTCTGGTTAAGTTCTAAGCCATTCTGATGTCACAAGATTGTTCAGCTTTCTAGTGGGTCCTGCTGGGTTAAAAACCCAGGTAACATTAAATTTCCCATATGATATTATGTGGCAATAGTTCTTCATTTAAGATCTTCGATGCAAGGACTTCTCGCTACTAATCCTAAGGGTAACTCCAGACAGGATGTGGTAGGAGAGTGCCTTTGGTTTGTCTAGTTCCTGGGCAACTTGTATGGACGAATGTCTAATGTTGCATTTTTAGTTACATAAATTGATCTCTATGAACGTATCATTTGTTTGGTGGCGGAGAAGGCAACTTCTCTTAGCTTAACACCATTTCCTGAGATGTACGAGCTCAAGAGTTATACGTTTGTGGAAATCAATTGTCTGACTATGGGATGGAAATGTGGCATTCAAATTGGAATGTGCTATGTGAAAGGTAATCGCTACCTCAGGCTTCATCACCTGGTAATGGCTTAAACAGGGTACACCGTAAGGCTATGTGGTTCGTAATCATTAGGGTATGGTCATCACCTTTCTAGATTACTCTCTATATGTCGAGTATGTGGTGTATGCTATAGGGCCCAGGATAGGTCGGTTACGACTGGGGTGATGTCATATTCGGTTATATCCAGGCCATGTATGAGTGCCAAATAGGGCTAGGCCGGTATTGCCAGATGCGGAGGATTGTTTGTGTCTCCTTGGTATATTCCTCTAGAGATGTACTATACGAAAGGTAGTCCCTTACCAGCCATTTTATGGAAATCCATTCTCCGAACGAGCTTTGTAAGAGTTTTGTTTATAGAGCCTAACATACCGGAATTTAATATGGTAACAATTTCGGCTTAGATTAATAAGTTTACTTGCAAAGGAATGCCATTAAAAATAATATCAAATGATTTTGCATATCGAATGTTTTGGTTATCATAAGGTAAAAACCCGTCCGTATTTATGTATGGGTATGGTCTTATAAGATACCTTTTCTTTTCAAACCGTGTATTTTGAGTTTCTCACACCAGTCCCATAACTGACCCGAAGTTTATTTTCCTTTTCCCTTAAACTCTAGGTGCCCTAATTTTCCCCAAGCAGTCTGGTAATCAGGTTTAGTTCGAAGAAATATGGAAGAGCTTGGAGCATGGAGTTAGAAGATTTTTCTGAAGATTGTTTCCACCATACTTGAGTAGTATTGTATTCCGCCTTTGTAAGGACAGATATATATATATATAACTATTCATTTTTAATGCTGATAAATGTATTTAAATTTCCGCTGTAAAGATTATTTGTTGAGATAATATATGTGAGATTATAACAAACCTGGTTTGGAGATTACCTTTCAGTATTGAATTATAATGATAATTATAATTTAATATTGTAAATTAAAATAAAATTGGAGAAATTAAATTGTTTATTTGGAATAAACAATGGATTTTGGAATTTAAAATGAGAAAATGAAATTCCAAGCATTATTCTATTTTGTTTGGAGTGATAATAAATGGATTATGGACTTTAAATAATGAAAATGATTTCATTTTAGAGAAAATGCAATAATTATATTAATTATTGTCCATTTGCTTCTTTTAATAATTTTTAAAAGAAGTATGTAAATTTTAAAGGTGGTTTATTGAAATAAAAGGTGGAAATTGGGTTAAAAATAAGTTTTGGCTATAAATAATGATTTGAAATATTTTTCTAAGTGATAAAATAAATTTTGTGGAATTTTAGGAGTTAAAAACATGGTTCTATCCATTTATTTGTGTAAATGGTGTATTTTTGTTAAATTAAGGATTTTAATAATAAAAATGTTTTAAAAATATAAATTAATCTTTTTAAATGTTAGAAAATGTTTTACTTTATATGCATACAAGTTTTCATATTTTTCTTGTGTGAAAATTTAGAGAAATGCATTTTTATTTATGTGATATGTACACATTTATTTGTTAACTGTTGGTTTAAACATTAAACCATTTATCTCTTTTAATTTTTTGAACCCAATTAGGCCTATTAACCCTTAACCAGTTGAGAAATGAGAAATAGTGAAGAGTCTGTACGTTCATTTTCAGTCTCTTCTTCCTCCTCCAACCTGAAAAGAGAAAACAGTAAACCACTTTATCAATTTCTCAAATCCAAGCAATTCCTTCATTTTAATTCAACAAATTCAAGGCTTTTTACAATCTAGTGATAAATAAAAGGTAAACAACTCCAAATTACTGAATTTCATCACCAAATTCTTTTACAGTAAATGGGTTTCTAATTTTTACTGTAAATATTGTTTTGCATGTTCTTCCTATCTCTTGTACATGTATTTAGAAGCTTCAATCTAGCAAAAAAGGCTTCAACTTTGCTGCAAAATCCGAGCTTTTGCAACAAATCAGCAAGGTGAGTTGAATAACTCACAATTCTAGCTGAAGCCAATGCTTTAAACTGCTCAAATCCATGGAAAATTTGCTTTGTAATTTGGTTTTACTTTCAATTTTGTTTCCGTGTCAAAACCTTCTCTGGTTGGTAATTTGCATGCTAATATCTTTTGACTTCGGTAACGAAATGCTACTGGATTTCTTGCATTTGGTAGCTTGCATGTTGAACTTCATCTCTGCAAATTTTGGTTGAAAAATATTATCATTTGGATGTTGAAAACAGTGGTAGAAAATCAACTCAAATGCAGATTTTTGCCTATAGAAATTTTGTTTTCTGAGTTGCTGCAAACATGGCCTGAGTCTATGTTTGAGACAGCATAACTCTTTCATTTCTTACTAGAATTCATCGATTCTTTTTTTGATTGAAAGATAAAGTTTTCTACTATATGCCATTTGCAGCTGAATCCGAGGTAATTTGGTCCTCTGTTTCATGCTTGGAAGTTGAACCGGAGATGGTTTTTAGGCCTGTACATTTATTTTTTTGAACTGTTGCAAATATGGCCTGAGTCCATGTTTGAGACAGTGTAACTTTTACATTTCCAGACGGAATTCATTGATTCTTTTTTTTTGAAAGATGAAGTATTCTAGTATGGACATACCAATTTTCAGCTCAATATGAGGTCGTTTGATCCTCTGTTTCAGGCCTGTAAGTTGGTCCCAAGATGGTTTTCAGGCCTGGGCATATTTTTGTTTTTGAACTGTTGCAAACATGGCCTGAGTCCATGTTTGAGACAGCTTAACTTTTTAATTTCTAGTCGGAATTCATCGATTCTTTTTTTGTTTGAAAGCTGAAGTTTTCTACTATGTGCACAAAAAATTTTAGTTCAATCAAAGGTGGTTTGGCTACCAGTTTCATGTCCGAAAGTTGAACCCAGAGAAGATTTCAGGCATGGGTATTATTTTGCCTATGCATTTTTATGTTCTTTTTCCGTCCATCTTTTGACTTTTACTTCATATTTTTGTGATATTTCAGAAATGTTTTGAGGGCTATGATGTCTATCAATAGGCTAGCCAAGTTTTGATGAATTTTAAATTCAATTTTGAATTGAATTTAAATGACGGTTTTGAGTGATTTCTTTTATTTTGAGCATGGATTTTTCCAAACAATTTTAAAATAATTTTTAAAATAAATAAGCATTTAAAATAATTATTATATAATATTTTTAAATTATTTTAAGCTAAAAAAATCTATTTATTCTCTATAATAAGGAAATTTTCAAATATTGTCTTCAAAAATTGATTTCGGAAAATGGTTTTAAAAGCTTGTTTTCTCAAATAAAGTATTTTATATATAAAACACACGTTTTTGCACTATTTGAGCGAATGAGAAGGAGAATTAAACGGTTTGGTAAAACATATGGTATGGGACACGTGCGTTTATCTTATCGATTAATTCTCGACTTGTCCGTTTGATCGTTTTGACCATCGGGTCGAATTTACCGATGAGATGAGGTAAACTTTTTACTATTTTGAGTGTGAAATTTACTAGCGGTTAGTAAACCATTTAGTGCAAACGTGTGTTATGGGACACATGTTAACACAATTCGGGTTCCTATCCGAAAGTTTGTGACACATTTGTCTAAGAGACGTTTTTGCCAGTACTGGACCTTCGGGTCATTTGTCCTTCGGGACGTTTGTCTAAGAGACGTAATTGTCCATTGCGACCTATTTTTCCTTCGAGATGTTGTCCTTCGGGATGTTTGTCTAAGAGACGTACTTATTGTCCTTCGGGATGTTTGTCTAAGAGACGTACTTATTGTCCTTCGGGATGTTTGTCTAAGAGACGTGGCGCCTTATTTTGAGAGAGCAGTACTTGGTAGGCTTCGGCCATAAGCATGTGTTATATCTTTGAAATGATTTCATTGATGTTAGTTATTTCCCTAATGTATCGCCCTTTTCCAGAATTGGTCTTTTGAACCATTCGATATACATTTGTGGCGATTACCTTTCGGGAATTTGAACTCTTGGGAGTTCTATTTTTGAGATTTGAATTGCCTACACTGGCGTTATATGAGATTTGCCTTTTGGCATTTACTTGAGATTTTATGCTCCTCTTTGGAGATATATTTTCCTTATGGTGTGTTTGAGATGGGATCTCTTTATGCATGTTTTGGGTTTGCCAAGATGGCAGGTTTAGGTTTTCCCCTAAACCATATTTGATGTTTTATGAATGCCAATGATATGAGGCTCGCTACTTTTAGCGTTTTATGGGTTATTTTATCTCTTTTGAGATTATATGTTTATGTAGTGATACCATATTATCACTTGATGCAATCATACACTTTAATTGTCCCTTCTCACTTGAGAATATTATCACATTATCCTTATACTCATATTATCGCTTATCCTTGTAAACTGATTTGTTTAGCTAGATTGACCCGTGTATTTTATACTCGGATCAGACCGAGTTGTTTCAGGTTAGGTACATTTGGACTTAGCCTATTTTGCTTCCGCATGGACTATTCTGCTAGCTCCTTTTGTTATAGCTTTTTGTGTAGTCCTTTTTGGTTACTACTCTGATATGTATATTCTTTTGACTCGCTTGTATATTTTGGTTATCATACCACTTGACATGTATCATTTTGTATACTCTGTGGTGTATCTGTATATGTATATATATGTGATGATCTACTGTTCTGTGATGTGTTTTGCATTCGAGTTGTTGTATTTTGTTCTGATAGATCCTATAGCAACCTATGGCTTTGTATTAAGTATTTATTGGATATGTCGATCCACTTGAGATAGGAAAAAAAATATGGCATTTGTCGACGTATTCAATAGATATTTAAGACAAGGCTATAGATGGTCGCTCCTATCCAGCCCTATTCTATGCATTAGCAGACAGTATTATCCATTACCCAGTAATACTCTTTGTTAATGTGGGTCTCGGGTGGGGCATCACAGAGATTCTGTTCTGTCTTTATTTTCTTTCTTACCCTTGAGAATCCGCCTCTCCAGCACTTGGATTTATGGCACGTGAATATCGAGGACGTATTAGTGTTGATTTCTAAGAGTCAAAGAAACGGGTCCTCACAAAGTTTATAAATTTATCATTACGTTTTCAGTTATTAATCCTTTAACTTGGATATTTCATTCTATATTTTAATCTGTTATAATTATCCTTCCAAAAAGGTTTTCCATTATAACCTTCTATAAATTTACCTAAATTAAGGGATTTTCTTAGTTTGAATTTGCAAGGAATTATTCATTTCTTTTTCATTAAAATAGACAGTGTAAAGTACGAAAAGAAAATCCATACTTAACATATCTCTTCCTTCTTTTGATGTATATTCCTTGTCAAATCAAATATTACACTTTTCTAGGAAATTAGGATACTAGACAAATTCATGGAGATTACACAGACAGTTCTTCCAACGAATTAAAATACAAAACTCATATTCTAAAAAGAATCAAAGAAAAACTAATTTACATTAATATTTTTACACCCCAATTGTAGATATGGAACAAATTCTACATCTTTATCCACATTCAACCTTTAACAACTTGAGGACTGATTTCCAGATCTAGGTGTAAACAATATTCCTATTCATTTACAGAATACGTGGGTGGTGTTTTATACGCTTAATTCAAGCCAACAACTCTTTAGATCTTTATTTAGGCATAAACATCAAATAAAATTCCAACTTAATAAATTCTAATGTAAGTATATTACAAAATTTCTCACTCACCTTTAAAAGCTTTCCAAATCCCCAGATCTGAATCTGATTTCTTGAATCAACTTCGTTTCCTTTCTAATCCCAAGAAATATGTATAAAAGTGTATATACATACCATTAAAATTACAGATCTAAGAAGAGATTTGGGAAAATGGGGAATATAGATTTATAATATTGAAATTTACCTTTGTATTTGCGCAACGTTGATCCTCCCCTTCCCTTTTTCTATTTATTTTCTGCACTTCTCCAATTTGTAAAATACAAACTATTTTAAAGTAAGGAGGAATAGTGAAAAAGAGGAAATGACAGAGCTTCACTGCCCAAGATAAGAAAATATGAGAAGAGAAGGAAGGGGGTTAAGCTTGTATTTATAGGCTCTTGAATATGTCGTATCCGTTAGATTATAATTATTAAATCTGGACCATTGGCCGAGGTTCAAATCGCTGCCAAAATGCCACGACTAGTCGACTGCACCCCTATGAGAGGTCGACCGCTGTAATTACCCCACCGTTATACCCATATTATTAAAGAACATTATAAATAATGTCGTCTAATAATATGGAGAATATGGCTTGTTAAGGGCAATCGAATGTGAATATATCTTTAAACTAACACCGACATGTCATACTTACTTTTTTACTTAATCTCTAGAATAAAACTTGACATGTACAGTCTCAGTTCAAAGTAATAATCACACCGGTTTCTCAAAATTAGAACAGTATCTCCATTCACAGATCATAGCGGAATAATAAACATTATATACATGTACAAAACCAGGAGTCTATCAAATATAACACTAGACTCACATAATATACATTTGGTACAAATCTCTAACTCAAATATACATCTCATATATAGATGAAAAATCCTAAATGAGATAAACTAAAGGTCCAAACAATTTATCTCTCTACTAGCCCAACCATCCAAAGGTCTACATGTCCTGTAACCTGAAAAGTCTCGATTTGACCCAAGTATTATAAAATAAATGGGTCAGACTATCTCTAAATATCCAAAAGGTTGAGAATAAGAAATAATACAAGAATATATGACATAAATAAATCCAAAAGTCCAAGATACAACAAGTCACAGAATTAATTTAACTCAGAATCCATCATAAGACACAGGAATATATATTTATTTCACGAACACAGAATAGTCACAAAATCTAAAGTACCAGAATCCAAGAGATTTTAATCCATACTAATCGTAATGGGCATCCATACCAAACGCAATGATTGTACTCAGACCGTGGCAAACAAACAAACAAAGGTATCACTCATACCGATCTGACGCCAAAGATCGTACTCATATTGGGAACATAGAATCACAACTGATCTCAAAGATAGTCCATACCAATCAAGAGGATCGTAGCAACCATGACTCGAAGACTCTAGATTATTCATCTTTATAAATTTATAATCGTAAAGAAATCCATGAGTATATCCCTTAAGGATCTATTAGTCCCACCGAACACCAAAAGGAAATATACCCTAAAGTGCTAAATACTATCACCTTCAGCAATCACTAGAACTTAATCAAAACATCCCATACTGCCTGGTGAAATTTAAGTATTTACTAGTAAATCTCTCTCGTTATGGATACCGCTGGGAAACTTGAAGTATATTCTCTTAAGGATCTATCGGCCCAGGAAAACACACAAAGAGAATACAACCCTAAAATGTTAAATACTTCCTGATAGTAATCACAAGAATTTAACCAAGGCATCCCATACTACCCAGTGAAATTCGAGTATTCGCTAGTGGGCTAATAATTACCACTCAAACATTATATTCAATGAGTTGTACAATATTCGATGAAGCGTTACTTGAAAGCATTTAAACCAATTGGTAACACTAAATCGATTATTAGTACTCCCCATATTATAGAACTAAGGCGCTCAAAACATTTTTATCTTTTGAGTTTATAGCTTAGAAAGCAAATATTATGATTTTCCATAAGTTCCTTTATTATTTAACCTTACATAAATATTCACTATTTGATAAAATCTCCATGAATCCATTTGTTCCAAAATTGCACTTATATATACATAGTTGTCTCAGATTTCCATATAAGCTACATAGTTAACTGTAACGACCCGTATTTTTAACACTTTAAAAATACGAATTAAAATGAAAATTTTGGATAAAAATCCGAAGGAAATAAAATTTTGTGTTGTTAAATGTGAATTACAATCTAAAATACAAAACTGAATTCTGAAATAAGTTATTTGTAAATTAAATATGGATGTTAACTTGTAGTGAATGTAAATAATGAATTGAATTTGATTGTAAACCAAATATGTTATGATTGTAAACAAAGAATAAATAAAATGGTAGATCTAATAATGGAAGTTTATGTTATTGAAACTAATATAAATAAATGTAACTTAATATTACAGTTGATTGAAAGCAGATAATAACTGAAACTGTAATTTGATAAAGATGTTAACTTGTAATTGAACGTAAGTAAAAGATTTAAATTTGAATGTAACAAGTAATTGAATTGAATTGAATTTGATTGTAAACAACGAAATAAATAAAATGTTACATTTAATATTGAAGTTAGAATATGGAAATCAACGTAAATGAATGTAATTTAATATTACTGTGAATTTAAATAAGATGATAGCTGAAGAAAATGAAAGTAAATGAATTATAAACTATTGATAATAATGTATAAGTAAATGGTTGATTCAATAATGAAAGTGTAAATCGAAATAAAAGAATTCATTTGGAATTAAATAACTTGAATTTGAATTACAATAAAATTGAACGCTGAATCTACTATAATCTTTTATATTGGATTTATAATGGAAAACTGCATTGTAAAAGATTGTTAATTACTGTGAAATTAAAAATGGAATTTGTGAACAATTGAAATTTGATTTAAAAGTTAATAATTTAAAATTGGGAATTTTATATTGAAATTAAACAGTCGAATAATTTATTTTTCGAATATTGGATTTAATTAGACAATTAAATCGATAATTTAATAAGTTAAATTTCAGAAATAATTGAAATCGAGTTGAATATGATTGAAAATAATTTGTAAAATTTTATCTTATCATATTGGAGTTATAGTAATGTTATAGAACTTTTAAAATTGAATTTAAAGTTAATTTGTGAAAATTGAATATTTTAATATTTAATTATCGACTGAAAAATAGCCATTTTTCGAACAGTCTCAGAATTGAACGAAACTAGTTCCATTGGATCCGTAATAGTTTGTTATTATCGGATTTCAATTTTCGTAGCAATCGGAGTTATCATTTGACCGTGGCAGCTCGAAACGCATCGAATTGTTTTTAATATTAATTCGGTGAGAGAAAATAGTCATTTTTCAAAAAGTCTCGGATTTCGACGAAACCAGTTTCATCGGATCCGTAATGTGATATTATTGTATGGTTTTAAATTTCGTGTCAATTGGATGTACCGTTTGTCTGGGGCAAGCCAAAACGCATCGAAATCGTTTAAATCGGTTTAATTTAAAACTGATCGTTTTTCTCCGTAACTCGCCCAGATGACCGAATTAGCCTCCGAAACATGTTCCATTGCGTTCGGAACATGAGGTAAACCTTAGAAACGCCAGCCGGTACGCTTCGTTTGGAGTTCGGAAAATTTTCGATGAATAGTGTTTTGCCATTTTTCTATATAAGGACCTCACATCTTCAATTTGCAAACAAAAGCCCAAAACCCTAATCCAAATAGCTCCAGCCGCCACTTGCTCTTTCAATGGCCAGAAATGTGCCTTCTTCTACCTCGATTATCTCTCAATCCGTTCAACGAAATCAAAAAATTCCAAAAGCAAAGTTGTAGATCTCGGCGAGCTCTTCAAATCCATACGGTTGATCTATGCTTTTACGTCACGGATTCGCCCAGATCTGACTTGGAAGTGTAACGACCCGACTTTTTCTCCACAGAAAGTCGTATCATTAATAAGAAAGAAAGGGGTAGAAAATAGAAAAGAAGAGAAGAAAGAAAGAAACAACAACAACGATCTCACAGCGGAACGAATAAATTATATTAATAACATATACATTTACATAGTATACAACACTTTACAGAGTTACACAGCATATACATCACTTACTAGACAGTTATAACATCTGTCTAGACATTACAACTCAATACACTACAGAGATACAGACACAGCGGAACTACTATATATATCTACAACGCTGAAGCCTCCTGCTCCATTGCTCCTCCACAATTCGTCAAAGCTAAACCTGAATCCCTTGGCTACTCGTAAAAATTTGAGTACCCAAGAGTTTATAAAACAGAAATAAACAACTTGGGTCAGACATGGGTCTGGTGTGAGTAACAGGTTAAACTTGCTTAACTTCAAAACCTTTAGAAAGAAAAGGTATCACGTAAGACTCCCCACAAATAAACATGGGTAAGTTTTTACCTTACGCTAACCAAAACATTTGATAGGAAATCCAGTTATATTATAATAGGGTCTAGGGTTTTCAAATAAATATGAAATAGCTGAAATTGTTACATTATTAAATTCCAGCATACTAGCCACAAAGTGGGTTATACAATCAAAACCGTAAGGGCATGTAGGAAGAATGGGTTTCCATACAATGGCAGGGCTACTGGGGTACCGCCCGTCACAGTACGTGGCCTAGATCACCGTACTGAGGAGTACGCCCGCTCCCCTGCAACACAAAGCCGGAACCATCCCTTACTGGATAATTCCGAACAAGATAACCCCGTAGTTGGCGCGACCAACCACACACTAAGCCGAATAAAAAGAAAAGGGACCTCTAGACAGGGATCTATCTTGCTCTCAGTGGGTGCTACCCACGAAGCCTTGCTGCACCTCCCCTGTTTTAGCCATTCCCGGTTGATGAGGCTTGAGGTTACGATTACCTTTAATCAGAACATATCACTTAGAATGCTCATCGTCCGCCTGACGATGTGCTGAAAGCATTCAATCCATACAAGTTCGTTCCGGGTTCGAACGAAACCGAAGGCATTATCTCGTTACACTCGTTTTGGAATCACCCTCAGAGTTAACGACAATAACCCTTGCACTCTGAATCTTCATCTTCACTTGAGATTCACGACCTATCGTAAATTTGGATCGATGTGGTATTCGGGTCTCCAGACCTGGAATCCCGGTATACGGAAACCCGATCCCGGTCTCATCGAAATCCAAAACGTATCTTTTAAGGGCCAAGTTGTTTTAAGGTTAAAACAATTCAATTCTTATCTATATACACAAAGATAGATAATTCACAATAGATAATCTACATTATCATTTCAATTCAACCAAACATCCATATCATAGATCAGCATATATCTCATCAGAGATATCAATCAATGCAAAGCATCATTCATCCATTCATAAGTAATGATTTATACCATTTTTAATTAATTTAAAATGAATTTAAATTAATTACTTCATTTTATAAATCCTGCTTACTTAACCATTAATTAATTATAATCAATTAATTATTCTCTAATTACCCTTTAATTTCATTCATGTAATTTATCCTTTAATTAATTACTCAAATTAATTATCCTCAACCATTATAGTAATTAACCTTTAATTACTTCATTTAATTAATTAACTATAATTAATTAAATTAATCAACTATAATTAATTACATTAATCCTTAATTAATTACATTAATTAATCACTTCATTTATTAATTATTCCTTAATTAATCAATTCTTAATTACCTCATTAATTATATTAATTAATGATCCTTAATTACATTTTATCATTAATTAATTACATTAAGTAATTAATCTTTAATTAAACCATAATTTATTAATCACTATTGATTAATCACATTCAGTAATTAACTACCCTTAATTACTTCTTAAAATAAATTAATTATTCCTTAATTTATTTCTTAATTAATCCCTTGATTAATTTCCATTAAGTAATTAACTACCCTTAATTACTTTATTAATTACATTAGTAATTATCCATTAATTACTTCCTAAGTAATTATACCTCATTAAATTACATTTAGTAATTACTTCACAAATCATTAAATGATTATCTTAAATTAATTAAACTTAATTAATTAACTTAACTAATCAATTTAAATTCAATTAATTACAATGAGTAATTAATTTCTTAATTACTTTCATTAAGAAATTTTATTTAAAACAATTTCCACAAATGTTTATCTTTTAAATTAATTAATCTAATTAATTATCTAAATTAATCACATTAATTAATTATCCTTAGTTAATGATCTACATTAACTATTAACTATTTTAATTATCTTTCTAAAATAATTAAACATTAATTAACCATTATTAATTACAACTTAATTAATTCTAATTATTAATAAATTAATCTCTAATTAATTAATTAAGTTCTTAATCAATAACTTAATTAAACCTTAATTACCTTAATAATTTTATTTCTAACCATTAACTTATAAAATTAATGATCCTTAATTCAAATTAATTAACCTTTAATTTTAATTTAATTAATCCTTCATCAATCAATTTTAAACCCTTAATTACTAATTTATTAACCCAAGTCATAAATTAATTAAATGGATTAATTAACTTTTAATTACCTTAATAATTTATTTTATCCTAAATTATTAAATCTCAATTATCTTTAAGATAACACTTTATTTCTATTAATGATTAAAATATCATTAATAAAGCATTTAAAACAATGTACCTTTAAATTTACTTTTAAATTTCATTTTAAATTTAAGATTTAAAATGAAGACAAGTTTAACTTTAACAAAGTTTTTAAAAACATCCTTTTAATCACATGTTAAAGAAACACTTAATTAAAGAAATTTAAAACCAAATTCATTTTAAATTCAAATCAATTTAAAATACATCTTAAACATTCAAATTGTTTAAAACATTTTAGATTTTAAAACTTCTTTTTATTTCAAAATTTGAAATACATATTCCAGGTAAATCTTTTAGATTTATAACCTATCTACAATTTAAAAACTTTATTTTAAAAATTCTAACTACTTATCCCTTTTAAAATATTTAAATCAATTCAAAATTTAAATACCTTATCTTATGTAAAAACTGAGATTTTAACTTAAACTCCAGATTTTAAACTAGATTTAAACTTATTTAAACTTTACTTTTATATTTAACTTCAGTTTTCAAATTCTATTTTAAAATTTAAAAACTGGAGAAAACTTTCTCTGTTTAAAAATCTGGAATACAACATTACCCGAGACACATCCAGAATGCTTCGAGTCAAAAACCACACTACTTCGAGTCAACAACCAAAATTACTCGAGTTTTCCCCACTGCCTATACCAGTTTAAACACTTAGAACCAAAAGTGCACAGTGCACATGTACCGTACCTCCGATCAACTCCAGTCATCACCAAGTTGACGAACATGCCGACGCTTGCCCACAGATCCAATTACGATCATCCAAAACTCATCTTCTACTCGAAATCAAATTCGAGTTCCCAAACCCAAACCTGGCAACAGTATTGCAACCATACCCCTAAACCTGTCAATGGCTCGTACTCCTGCCTCCGTTCATCGAAGTCGCTGAAACTCCGGCCATATCTTCTATGACACTCCAGCTTCCAATCTCCAAAGCCCTGTTCATCTCGATCATCTGGAGAGGTCGTATCGATCAAAACTTTGACATAGTCAAAAACTAGGTTTACAAACTTCATCATCCTCCCATCGCCTCCACCAAGCCCTGTTCATCTTCCTGGCATTTTTGCCACACCCTAGGATCACTACACTACCTCCACCAAGAACCCCAAACCTTCAGATCAACTCAGTCACCATAGATTGACTAAAACCCCTTTCTAATTCAAATAAATACTACAGTCTCAATTTCTAACAAAACACTATGATTTTAGTTTTAAAAAATCATCTTTTTGTTTATGTTTTCAGTTTATAATACTGAGTTTATAATTTATTTTGTTGGAGTTTTTACCTTTATTTATCATACTCTAATGTTTTAGTTACAGAGACAACTCCAAATTTATTTTTACTAAATAAGTTTAAACTAAAACTATGGTATAATAACATGTATGTTTTCAGGACTTAAGACTTAACAAAGAAAAAAAATATTGGACAAGAGCCAGAGGATTTTCATTTTTCTTAAGAACTGGTAACAAAGAATGTTACAGACAATCACATTCATGCATATCCAAAATGCCAGTAATTTCATCAATAAACATTCACAAAACATACTTATTTCAGAAAAGAAACATGCACAGATCATACTTAATCTTTTAATTTACTGAAGTTACTCACAGCAAATTCACCAATACATACACATGCAATGCATTCTTATTCCAGTAATCATCATGCAAACAGGTATTCAAACTTATATTTTAAAAATGATTGTTACTCACCGATTTAAATTAGAGACAGAGCCTTTAGTTTGAAATGGCTTTTTGAATTTGAGTGCTGGAAAATGTCTTTTGAAAACTGGAGTTGTTATTGAATCTTGTTTTTGATTTTGCTTTGCCTTTTAAAACTGCATGCTTCATCTTGCTTCAGATTTTTCTTGCTTTAAATTTTGAAAAGATGCTGGAAAATTTCTTTTGCTCTGATTTTTAAAAACTGAGTTGCTAATCCCTACAGAACTGGAATACTTGAAACAGAGTACTTGATTCCAGGCTTGAAGAAGATGCAAGTTAATGATTTGAGTTGTTTGATTTGAAAAGAATTATAGGTTATTGAATTTATTTTCTGGTTTGAGGAGGTATAGATCATCTGATTTGGTTTTGAGAGGAGTGTTTTGATTATAAATTGTTTTTGAGAAGTTTGTTTTAAGGAGGGTTTGATTTGTACAGGCTGAACACCATTTTCTCAAGATTTGAAAAGAGAAAATGGGAAAAGAATGAAGATGAAGTAACATATGTATAAATGCTGAAATAATTTAAATAAAAATAAAAGAAAAATTAAATTAAAGGTGACACTTGTCATATACATTAGCTATTTAATTTACACATGTTTTATCAAGCCTTAATATGGTGACATTTGTCTTTTAAGTATTTAATACATATTT
This sequence comes from Allium fistulosum, assembly GCA_030737815.1. Classification (NCBI taxonomy): domain Eukaryota; kingdom Viridiplantae; phylum Streptophyta; class Magnoliopsida; order Asparagales; family Amaryllidaceae; genus Allium; species Allium fistulosum. Next base: position 908,272,340 of record CM060908.1, read on the forward strand.
TTATTTATTTTTAAATGTAAATAATAGTTTTTATACTTTATTTAAATGTATATATTTGAATTTCTTTTAAAGAAAATGTTATAACAAAATATATATAAATGAAAACTTATCCAAATATTTTAAAATTGTTTATTCTTTTGAATTTCAACATTTAATTCAAATTCAAATTAAATTTAAAAATCCAATTTTAAAATCAAGTTATATATATGCATATATAACTACCATTTAAAATAACAATTCTATTTTATCAAAGTCTATTTATATTTATAAAAACAAAGTATTATAATTATTATTTGAAAATATCAAATTTGACAATTTTAAATAATTTATAAAAGAGATTATAAATTACTTCTATTATTCAATGAATTAATACCATATGTAAATTGGATTTAAACTTCTATTTTTAATACATACAAATCTAGTAATATTTAAAAAGAAATAAGCAAACCTTTTATTTAAATTTGAACTTAAGCTAAATTCTATTTTTAAACAATTAAACATTTATATTATGTATTTTAAAACTATATAGTTATTTATTAAATATCTTTGGAAAGCTTAATATTAATTTAAATCATAATTTCCAAATTACCAAATATATATATTAGAAATTTGAAAACATAATTTCATTTGTTAAATTCAAACCAACTCATCTATTTACAATATATACAATTATACATATATATTATAAATAGAAAATATTTTATTAAACTTTTAAAAGATAAATCACTAATTAAATATTTTATTTAATTAGATTATTAAATTAATTCAAATTTTATTAACAAATTATCAAATCAATTTAATTTCCAATGCAGATTATTAAATTGATACTGTCCAAATTCCCGGGATATCACATTCCTCCCCCCTTAAAATAATTTCGTCCCCGAAATTTAAACAAAGGTAATTTAATAATCTTTTTAAATCACAAGGATGTATTATCATCCATATGCTAACAATCATAGCAACCAATCATCCAAACAAACAATTCTAACTATCAAGAGAAAAAAAAATCTGAATAGAATTTCCTCGAGTTTCCCCAAGTATATATACCGGGATACTCGCTCTACAAACAATCCAAACAAACAATACTAAGCTATAGAGCTCCTACTTATCTAGATTTACAGAACTAAACAAGATATCAGACTACAGACGAGTCTGACTCAACTACCAAATCCTCCAGAACTGCTGGTTTCAAAACCAAGAACACCAACTCTACTCCTCAAACATCAGAAGACTGAACTAACTTCTCCTATCCAGAGATGCATTCCCAAACTGCTTCTGCTGCACAACTCTGATCTGAAGTAGATAAGAATACTGATGAAGAACACAACCCAGACTGGATAACCCATCCCAGAAATAAGGTCCAACAGATCCATAAAGAAAACTCAGATACTCCATCAAAACCTGAGCTGCTTCACCAAACTCTATCTCTAGGAATCATCCTTCAACTTGGTTGATCCACCGGTATCACTTCTGGAATTCTAGTCGATAAGAAAACTCAATCTCCAGATGCGGACCAACTTCTGACTCCTCTGAAGATATCCAGAAAAACTCTGACAACACAAGAGAACACTCAGACAATCGCAAGTCACTTTTGCGATCAACTCATCCTAATTTCAAACAGACTGTTCTCTCTTTACCAATCAGAACAGCTTACACTTATTTATCCAATTTATCAAAGAAATGGATCCACTCTGCTGCTTCTGATCTTCATCTTCAGAAAAAAAACTGCTCAGCCAGAAAAACTTCCTACCAATGCACAGAACACTCCGAGCTGCACTGCTGACACTGATGCCAAGGACTTCCTATTCCAAAGATCTTCGAGAAATTCGAACTCCAAACCAAACAGAAACACCATGCTGAACTCAGACACAATACCAAAGCATACACACTTCCTTAATCTTGTTCCCAAAGAAAACATCTTCAGGAACATCCATCGTCACTATATCTCATCATATAGCTACTATTACCTGAGGTATCAAGATACCATCACTCACTTCTGCCTCATCGACAGATCCAACTCTACTCATCCACACTTCAAAGATAAACTCCGAACCTTAACAGGTTTCCTTCAGAGATTGTGAAATCCTTACAATTGCAAAGTTCACTCGAGACGGTATTAGGTCTACAGTCTCGACAAATACACTTCCAACCTCAACACTCAGACTCCTAATCCTGGATGATAAATTATTATCATCTCAACCAATCATTACAAATACCATATACATTTAAAATGATACTTTTATATATAGAAATTATATCTGGATAAAATTATTTCATCTACCTTTTAAAAAAAATATTGTGTCCGTTGGCCTGGTCCAAGTGTTTAGAGATCCCTATCAATAACGTTAGCTACTCGTATTGACCAGAATCCATATACCACTCAACCGATCAATTAACACAATATAAAACCATTTTATATAACTAACAAATACGCGCTCTCGTATATATATACTCAGACTCAACAGGTTGCTACAGATCCTATCTCTAATGAACAATCCTTCCGAACCTAGGTATTCACTCAACCTAGTGTTCTGATATTCACTTAACCAAAAGCTTAGGCATTCGCTCAACCTATGCTCTGATACCACTGTAACGACCCGACTTTTTCTCCACAGAAAGTCGTATCATTAATAAGAAAGAAAGGGGTAGAAAATAGAAAAGAAGAGAAGAAAGAAAGAAACAACAACAACGATCTCACAGCGGAACGAATAAATTATATTAATAACATATACATTTACATAGTATACAACACTTTACAGAGTTACACAGCATATACATCACTTACTAGACAGTTATAACATCTGTCTAGACATTACAACTCAATACACTACAGAGATACAGACACAGCGGAACTACTATATATATCTACAACGCTGAAGCCTCCTGCTCCATTGCTCCTCCATAATTCGTCAAAGCTAAACCTGAATCCCTTGGCTACTCGTAAAAATTTGAGTACCCAAGAGTTTATAAAACAGAAATAAACAACTTGGGTCAGACATGGGTCTGGTGTGAGTAACAGGTTAAACTTGCTTAACTTCAAAACCTTTAGAAAGAAAAGGTATCACGTAAGACTCCCCACAAATAAACATGGGTAAGTTTTTACCTTACGCTAACCAAAACATTTGATAGGAAATCCAGTTATATTATAATAGGGTCTAGGGTTTTCAAATAAATATGAAATAGCTGAAATTGTTACATTATTAAATTCCAGCATACTAGCCACAAAGTGGGTTATACAATCAAAACCGTAAGGGCATGTAGGAAGAATGGGTTTCCATACAATGGCAGGGCTACTGGGGTACCGCCCGTCACAGTACGTGGCCTAGATCACCGTACCGAGGAGTACGCCCGCTCCCCTGCAACACAAAGCCGGAACCATCCCTTACTGGATAATTCCGAACAAGATAACCCCGTAGTTGGCGCGACCAACCACACACTAAGCCGAATAAAAAGAAAAGGGACCTCTAGACAGGGATCTATCTTGCTCTCAGTGGGTGCTACCCACGAAGCCTTGCTGCACCTCCCCTGTTTTAGCCATTCCCGGTTGATGAGGCTTGAGGTTACGATTACCTTTAATCAGAACATATCACTTAGAATGCTCATCGTCCGCCTGACGATGTGCTGAAAGCATTCAATCCATACAAGTTCGTTCCGGGTTCGAACGAAACCGAAGGCATTATCTCGTTACACTCGTTTTGGAATCACCCTCAGAGTTAACGACAATAACCCTTGCACTTTGAATCTTCATCTTCACTTGAGATTCACGACCTATCGTAAATTTGGATCGATGTGGTATTCGGGTCTCCAGACCTGGAATCCCGGTATACGGAAACCCGATCCCGGTCTCATCGAAATCCAAAACGTATCTTTTAAGGGCCAAGTTGTTTTAAGGTTAAAACAATTCAATTCTTATCTATATACACAAAGATAGATAATTCACAATAGATAATCTACATTATCATTTCAATTCAACCAAACATCCATATCATAGATCAGCATATATCTCATCAGAGATATCAATCAATGCAAAGCATCATTCATCCATTCATAAGTAATGATTTATACCATTTTTAATTAATTTAAAATGAATTTAAATTAATTACTTCATTTTATAAATCCTGCTTACTTAACCATTAATTAATTATAATCAATTAATTATTCTCTAATTACCCTTTAATTTCATTCATGTAATTTATCCTTTAATTAATTACTCAAATTAATTATCCTCAACCATTATAGTAATTAACCTTTAATTACTTCATTTAATTAATTAACTATAATTAATTAAATTAATCAACTATAATTAATTACATTAATCCTTAATTAATTACATTAATTAATCACTTCATTTATTAATTATTCCTTAATTAATCAATTCTTAATTACCTCATTAATTATATTAATTAATGATCCTTAATTACATTTTATCATTAATTAATTACATTAAGTAATTAATCTTTAATTAAACCATAATTTATTAATCACTATTGATTAATCACATTCAGTAATTAACTACCCTTAATTACTTCTTAAAATAAATTAATTATTCCTTAATTTATTTCTTAATTAATCCCTTGATTAATTTCCATTAAGTAATTAACTACCCTTAATTACTTTATTAATTACATTAGTAATTATCCATTAATTACTTCCTAAGTAATTATACCTCATTAAATTACATTTAGTAATTACTTCACAAATCATTAAATGATTATCTTAAATTAATTAAACTTAATTAATTAACTTAACTAATCAATTTAAATTCAATTAATTACAATGAGTAATTAATTTCTTAATTACTTTCATTAAGAAATTTTATTTAAAACAATTTCCACAAATGTTTATCTTTTAAATTAATTAATCTAATTAATTATCTAAATTAATCACATTAATTAATTATCCTTAGTTAATGATCTACATTAACTATTAACTATTTTAATTATCTTTCTAAAATAATTAAACATTAATTAACCATTATTAATTACAACTTAATTAATTCTAATTATTAATAAATTAATCTCTAATTAATTAATTAAGTTCTTAATCAATAACTTAATTAAACCTTAATTACCTTAATAATTTTATTTCTAACCATTAACTTATAAAATTAATGATCCTTAATTCAAATTAATTAACCTTTAATTTTAATTTAATTAATCCTTCATCAATCAATTTTAAACCCTTAATTACTAATTTATTAACCCAAGTCATAAATTAATTAAATGGATTAATTAACTTTTAATTACCTTAATAATTTATTTTATCCTAAATTATTAAATCTCAATTATCTTTAAGATAACACTTTATTTCTATTAATGATTAAAATATCATTAATAAAGCATTTAAAACAATGTACCTTTAAATTTACTTTTAAATTTCATTTTAAATTTAAGATTTAAAATGAAGACAAGTTTAACTTTAACAAAGTTTTTAAAAACATCCTTTTAATCACATGTTAAAGAAACACTTAATTAAAGAAATTTAAAACCAAATTCATTTTAAATTCAAATCAATTTAAAATACATCTTAAACATTCAAATTGTTTAAAACATTTTAGATTTTAAAACTTCTTTTTATTTCAAAATTTGAAATACATATTCCAGGTAAATCTTTTAGATTTATAACCTATCTACAATTTAAAAACTTTATTTTAAAAATTCTAACTACTTATCCCTTTTAAAATATTTAAATCAATTCAAAATTTAAATACCTTATCTTATGTAAAAACTGAGATTTTAACTTAAACTCCAGATTTTAAACTAGATTTAAACTTATTTAAACTTTACTTTTATATTTAACTTCAGTTTTCAAATTCTATTTTAAAATTTAAAAACTGGAAAAAACTTTCTCTGTTTAAAAATCTGGAATACAACATTACCCGAGACACATCCAGAATGCTTCGAGTCAAAAACCACACTACTTCGAGTCAACAACCAAAATTACTCGAGTTTTCCCCACTGCCTATACCAGTTTAAACACTTAGAACCAAAAGTGCACAGTGCACATGTACCGTACCTCCGATCAACTCCAGTCATCACCAAGTTGACGAACATGCCGACGCTTGCCCACAGATCCAATTACGATCATCCAAAACTCATCTTCTACTCGAAATCAAATTCGAGTTCCCAAACCCAAACCTGGCAACAGTATTGCAACCATACCCCTAAACCTGTCAACGGCTCGTACTCCTGCCTCCGTTCATCGAAGTCGCTGAAACTCCGGCCATATCTTCTATGACACTCCAGCTTCCAATCTCCAAAGCCCTGTTCATCTCGATCATCTGGAGAGGTCGTATCGATCAAAACTTTGACATAGTCAAAAACTAGGTTTACAAACTTCATCATCCTCCCATCGCCTCCACCAAGCCCTGTTCATCTTCTTGGCATTTTTGCCACACCCTAGGATCACTACACTACCTCCACCAAGAACCCCAAACCTTCAGATCAACTCAGTCACCATAGATTGACTAAAACCCCTTTCTAATTCAAATAAATACTACAGTCTCAATTTCTAACAAAACACTATGATTTTAGTTTTAAAAAATCATATTTTTGTTTATGTTTTCAGTTTATAATACTGAGTTTATAATTTATTTTGTTGGAGTTTTTACCTTTATTTATCATACTCTAATGTTTTAGTTACAGAGACAACTCCAAATTTATTTTTACTAAATAAGTTTAAACTAAAACTATGGTATAATAACATGTATGTTTTCAGGACTTAAGACTTAACAAAGAAAAAAAATATTGGACAAGAGCCAGAGGATTTTCATTTTTCTTAAGAACTGGTAACAAAGAATGTTACAGACAATCACATTCATGCATATCCAAAATGCCAGTAATTTCATCAATAAACATTCACAAAACATACTTATTTCAGAAAAGAAACATGCACAGATCATACTTAATCTTTTAATTTACTGAAGTTACTCACAGCAAATTCACCAATACATACACATGCAATGCATTCTTATTTCAGTAATCATCATGCAAACAGGTATTCAAACTTATATTTTAAAAATGATTGTTACTCACCGATTTAAATTAGAGACAGAGCCTTTAGTTTGAAATGGCTTTTTGAATTTGAGTGCTGGAAAATGTCTTTTGAAAACTGGAGTTGTTATTGAATCTTGTTTTTGATTTTGCTTTGCCTTTTAAAACTGCATGCTTCATCTTGCTTCAGATTTTTCTTGCTTTAAATTTTGAAAAGATGCTGGAAAATTTCTTTTGCTCTGATTTTTAAAAACTGAGTTGCTAATCCCTACAGAACTGGAATACTTGAAACAGAGTACTTGATTCCAGGCTTGAAGAAGATGCAAGTTAATGATTTGAGTTGTTTGATTTGAAAAGAATTATAGGTTATTGAATTTATTTTCTGGTTTGAGGAGGTATAGATCATCTGATTTGGTTTTGAGAGGAGTGTTTTGATTATAAATTGTTTTTGAGAAGTTTGTTTTAAGGAGGGTTTGATTTGTACAGGCTGAACACCATTTTCTCAAGATTTGAAAAGAGAAAATGGGAAAAGAATGAAGATGAAGTAACATATGTATAAATGCTGAAATAATTTAAATAAAAATAAAAGAAAAATTAAATTAAAGGTGACACTTGTCATATACATTAGCTATTTAATTTACACATGTTTTATCAAGCCTTAATATGGTGACATTTGTCTTTTAAGTATTTAATACATATTTTTATTTATTTTTAAATGTAAATAATAGTTTTTATACTTTATTTAAATGTATATATTTGAATTTCTTTTAAAGAAAATGTTATAACAAAATATATATAAATGAAAACTTATCCAAATATTTTAAAATTGTTTATTCTTTTGAATTTCAACATTTAATTCAAATTCAAATTAAATTTAAAAATCCAATTTTAAAATCAAGTTATATATATGCATATATAACTACCATTTAAAATAACAATTCTATTTTATCAAAGTCTATTTATATTTATAAAAACAAAGTATTATAATTATTATTTGAAAATATCAAATTTGACAATTTTAAATAATTTATAAAAGAGATTATAAATTACTTCTATTATTCAATGAATTAATACCATATGTAAATTGGATTTAAACTTCTATTTTTAATACATACAAATCTAGTAATATTTAAAAAGAAATAAGCAAACCTTTTATTTAAATTTGAACTTAAGCTAAATTCTATTTTTAAACAATTAAACATTTATATTATGTATTTTAAAACTATATAGTTATTTATTAAATATCTTTGGAAAGCTTAATATTAATTTAAATCATAATTTCCAAATTACCAAATATATATATTAGAAATTTGAAAACATAATTTCATTTGTTAAATTCAAACCAACTCATCTATTTACAATATATACAATTATACATATATATTATAAATAGAAAATATTTTATTAAACTTTTAAAAGATAAATCACTAATTAAATATTTTATTTAATTAGATTATTAAATTAATTCAAATTTTATTAACAAATTATCAAATCAATTTAATTTCCAATGCAGATTATTAAATTGATACTGTCCAAATTCCCGGGATATCACATTCCTCCCCCCTTAAAATAATTTCGTCCCCGAAATTTAAACAAAGGTAATTTAATAATCTTTTTAAATCACAAGGATGTATTATCATCCATATGCTAACAATCATAGCAACCAATCATCCAAACAAACAATTCTAACTATCAAGAGAAAAAAAATCTGAATAGAATTTCCTCGAGTTTCCCCAAGTATATATATCGGGATACTCGCTCTACAAACAATCCAAACAAACAATACTAAGCTATAGAGCTCCTACTTATCTAGATTTACAGAACTAAACAAGATATCAGACTACAGACGAGTCTGACTCAACTACCAAATCCTCCAGAACTGCTGGTTTCAAAACCAAGAACACCAACTCTACTCCTCAAACATCAGAAGACTGAACTAACTTCTCCTATCCAGAGATGCATTCCCAAACTGCTTCTGCTGCACAACTCTGATCTGAAGTAGATAAGAATACTGATGAAGAACACAACCCAGACTGGATAACCCATCCCAGAAATAAGGTCCAACAGATCCATAAAGAAAACTCAGATACTCCATCAAAACCTGAGCTGCTTCACCAAACTCTATCTCTAGGAATCATCCTTCAACTTGGTTGATCCACCGGTATCACTTCTGGAATTCTAGTCGATAAGAAAACTCAATCTCCAGATGCGGACCAACTTCTGACTCCTCTGAAGATATCCAGAAAAACTCTGACAACACAAGAGAACACTCAGACAATCGCAAGTCACTTTTGCGATCAACTCATCCTAATTTCAAACAGACTGTTCTCTCTTTACCAATCAGAACAGCTTACACTTATTTATCCAATTTATCAAAGAAATGGATCCACTCTGCTGCTTCTGATCTTCATCTTCAGAAAAAAAACTGCTCAGCCAGAAAAACTTCCTACCAATGCACAGAACACTCCGAGCTGCACTGCTGACACTGATGCCAAGGACTTCCTATTCCAAAGATCTTCGAGAAATTCGAACTCCAAACCAAACAGAAACACCATGCTGAACTCAGACACAATACCAAAGCATACACACTTCCTTAATCTTGTTCCCAAAGAAAACATCTTCAGGAACATCCATCGTCACTGTATCTCATCATACAGCTACTATTACCTGAGGTATCAAGATACCATCACTCACTTCTGCCTCATCGACAGATCCAACTCTACTCATCCACACTTCAAAGATAAACTCCGAACCTTAACAGGTTTCCTTCAGAGATTGTGAAATCCTTACAATTGCAAAGTTCACTCGAGACGGTATTAGGTCTACAGTCTCGACAAATACACTTCCAACCTCAACACTCAGACTCCTAATCCTGGATGATAAATTATTATCATCTCAACCAATCATTACAAATACCATATACATTTAAAATGATACTTTTATATATAGAAATTATATCTGGATAAAATTATTTCATCTACCTTTTAAAAAAAATATTGTGTCCGTTGGCCTGGTCCAAGTGTTTAGAGATCCCTATCAATAACGTTAGCTACTCGTATTGACCAGAATCCATATACCACTCAACCGATCAATTAACACAATATAAAACCATTTTATATAACTAACAAATACGCGCTCTCGTATATATATACTCAGACTCAACAGGTTGCTACAGATCCTATCTCTAATGAACAATCCTTCCGAACCTAGGTATTCACTCAACCTAGTGTTCTGATATTCACTTAACCAAAAGCTTAGGCATTCGCTCAACCTATGCTCTGATACCACTGTAACGACCCGACTTTTTCTCCACAGAAAGTCGTATCATTAATAAGAAAGAAAGGGGTAGAAAATAGAAAAGAAGAGAAGAAAGAAAGAAACAACAACAACGATCTCACAGCGGAACGAATAAATTATATTAATAACATATACATTTACATAGTATACAACACTTTACAGAGTTACACAGCATATACATCACTTACTAGACAGTTATAACATCTGTCTAGACATTACAACTCAATACACTACAGAGATACAGACACAGCGGAACTACTATATATATCTACAACGCTGAAGCCTCCTGCTCCATTGCTCCTCCATAATTCGTCAAAGCTAAACCTGAATCCCTTGGCTACTCGTAAAAATTTGAGTACCCAAGAGTTTATAAAACAGAAATAAACAACTTGGGTCAGACATGGGTCTGGTGTGAGTAACAGGTTAAACTTGCTTAACTTCAAAACCTTTAGAAAGAAAAGGTATCACGTAAGACTCCCCACAAATAAACATGGGTAAGTTTTTACCTTACGCTAACCAAAACATTTGATAGGAAATCCAGTTATATTATAATAGGGTCTAGGGTTTTCAAATAAATATGAAATAGCTGAAATTGTTACATTATTAAATTCCAGCATACTAGCCACAAAGTGGGTTATACAATCAAAACCGTAAGGGCATGTAGGAAGAATGGGTTTCCATACAATGGCAGGGCTACTGGGGTACCGCCCGTCACAGTACGTGGCCTAGATCACCGTACCGAGGAGTACGCCCGCTCCCCTGCAACACAAAGCCGGAACCATCCCTTACTGGATAATTCCGAACAAGATAACCCCGTAGTTGGCGCGACCAACCACACACTAAGCCGAATAAAAAGAAAAGGGACCTCTAGACAGGGATCTATCTTGCTCTCAGTGGGTGCTACCCACGAAGCCTTGCTGCACCTCTAGACAGGGATCTATCTAATATATATGTAAATTGTATTTAAACTTCTATTTTTAATACATACAAATCTAGTAATATTTAAAAAGAAATAAACAAACCTTTTATTTAAATTTGAACTTAAGCTAAATTCTATTTTTAAACAATTAAACATTTATATTATGTATTTTAAAACTATATAGTTATTTATTAAATATCTTTGGAAAGCTTAATATTAATTTAAATCATAATTTCCAAATTACCAAATATATATATTAGAAATTTGAAAACATAATTTCATTTGTTAAATTCAAACCAACTCATCTATTTACAATATATACAATTATACATATATATTATAAATAGAAAATATTTTATTAAACTTTTAAAAGATAAATCACTAATTAAATATTTTATTTAATTAGATTATTAAATTAATTCAAATTTTATTAACAAATTATCAAATCAATTTAATTTCCAATGCAGATTATTAAATTGATACTGTCCAAATTCCCGGGATATCACAGGAAGCGTGTACGGTTTTTCTCGAGCTGAGTGCAAATGGTGGGGCCGAGTTCATCATGGTGGTAGGCGTGGGTGGTGGTGGCCGAGGCGCTTCGAATGGCGGTAGTTTGATGAAGTTTCGTCAAGCGTGGAGGCGGTGACACGTAACCCTAGCTAATGGAGATGGGTTTGGTTTTGTGCGTGTGTGACCTGGAAGAGAACGTGAGGAGGAAGATGATCTTGTGCGGCCAGATCTGATGGGTTGAAAATGGACGGCCCAGATGTGTTGAGGTGGTAAAAATATATAAGGAAATGTAAATTTATATATATTTTAATACGTTCAAACTTTAAAATAGCATAACTTTTTCATACGAGGTCCGATTGGAACGAAACTTTTTGCGTTGCGATCGTAATGACGAAAGCTTCAAAATGAAACTGGTTTGGATGGATTTGGAGACGGTGGAAATTTGGGCTAAAGTTGGGCGTCGTCCAGTTTCAGTTCCAAACCGGAACGTCTCGGCGACAACAGAAAATCAAGGTGAGTGTTTATACGCTCACAATTGACTAAAATAATTTTGTTAGTTAAATTTGATATTATGAAGTGATATGAATTTATTTGTTGTTGTTTGATAAAAATTTAAATTGTCATATAGATTGTCATGTGAATTCACCGTTGGAAATTTAAATTGACAGTAGATAGAAATTAGGATTTAATTGAAATCAAATTTCCCGATATTGGTAACTATGAAATTGCCGTGAATTGTATTGACTATTGGATGATTTATTTCGATGGATGCTATTGGTTGATATTTAAATGTTTGGATGTTTATTTGCTTATATATATCCTGTTATACATGCACATGACACTGTGATTGGTTTAAGTAATATATATTCATCCCTGACATTTAATTGAAATAACTAACCACTTGGCCATAGGTTAGAAAATTATATACGGACACCGGGTTGGCTAAATTAAATGATTTTAAAAGTTGTTTGAAATTATTTAAATGAATTGATTTTAAGAATAAAATCCAATTTATGGAAATTGAATTATTTTGAATTGAAAGTCGAGATGTTGGAATTTAAACTTGGTAAATGAATTTGTTTAATTATTCGAAGTTTAGATTTTGAAGAAAAAAAATTGAAATACGGCGAAAATTTTCGAAAGTTGATTTGTTTTAAAAGATTGGACTTTTAATCGAACTATGAATATTTCTAAGAAAATTTATATGAAATGATATTTCGAGTTTGAGTTTGGAATTGAAAATTGATTTGAAATTGAGATTTAATTAATTTGGAATTTAATTGAAATTCAAAGAAATTTGTGGATTGGACTAAATTGAAACTATTGAATTAAATTTGAAGACAAAATTGATTTGAATAGGATTTGAACTGAAATTGATTTGGAATGTAATACTTGAATGAATTCTTGAAATCCGAATGTTAATCTAAGTTTATTGAATTGGAATTGTTCCAGAAATTAAGTAAACTACTTAATACGGATGTTTAATTTGAAGTATATTCTAATTTGAATACGAAATGGTTTTAAAGCGAATCTTATATTCTTATATAAATATATGAACTGTTTGAAATGTGAAATATTTAAAGTTTCGAAATATATTGAAAGTGAAATGGCTTATTTTGTGGTTCAAATATGTATTTGAAGTTGATAATTTGAAATGGTTTATTGAGAAGCTGAATCGAGTTGAAATTGATGATTTGAAATTTGATTAAATTTTAAATTTTTGAATTCGAGTTTATGTGAATCGTTTTGTGAGATTTTGAGGCGAAAAATGATTTTGAAATTCGAAATGAGATTTCGAGGCGAAAAATGATTTTGAAATCGAAATGAGATATTGAGGCGAAAATTGATTTTGAAATCGAAATGAGATATTGAGGCGAAAAATGATTTTGAAATGAAATCGTATATTTGAGTAGATATGATGATTTTGAAATGGATTTGATTTTGAAGCGAATATGATATTTTGATATCAATTATGAATCGATTTGAAATGTAAAAGATCCAACCGGTGTGAAAAATATAACATAGTTATTAAAGAGACCGGGATCGGATATGGACATACTCTCTGTCGATACCGAAAACCACTTTAATAACTATATTCATGGAGTGTTGATCCAGAATGAAGTGGATGGTTTGATGAACGTGTTGACTGAAGAAAGAGAACGATTTTGGATGACCCCTGACATGACTAAAACAGGAGCCGCGCCGGGCCATTGAGGATCGCCATCTCTAGCGGACACACTCCTTCGATACCATGTCTATTACTTTTGTGATTCGATTTGGGTGCACCCCGCGATTTGGGAGTGTTGTTTCGCGGTGTTGGGGTAGTAGCTGCTATGCCCAACATCAGTCCGGATCACGCAACTACTAGTATCCTAGTTGGTATTGCCTCATGTACCTTGTCATACTGATTATCCTATTCGCGACCACTACGATTTTGGTTTGTACCTTGAGTATATGGATTGCCCTCTGGTGACTTCCGGTTTTGGGGAAACTACGGTCTTGTATATGCTCTTGGGAATATAAACTGTGTTAAGGGTGGAATGGGCCATGGCTTAACGCTATTTTAATACTTTTACTTTAGTGTAGACATATTATAATAGCGTATTGTACTACATAGTAGATAGTTTAACGGATCCTTGAGAGATGGAAAATCCCGTAACATCTCTTAAGTTATTGCACTCACGTTGACACTGGATAGGAGATGTCAAAACCCGTAAACATCTCTGACGCCGTCACACTCATATTTTCTTATCCGATTTGACTTACATGAGATATTTTAGTCCTGACTCGAGTGTTTTGTCTTTTCATTACGCTCGGGTCAGCTTGAGCATTTCAGATAAGGTTGAAGATCTATTCTGGAGGACGAAGACGAAGTTTGGTATTATATCATTTGTATTCTACTACTGTATTATTTTTCCGATGCATTATTGTATTATCTCTGATATGTATGTAACTCTGATTTATGATGTATAATAATAATCAAATTTGTTTATTTAACAGCTTCATGAACTGTTATTTTATTATTATATCTTGTTCCTTCCGCTGCGAGATTCTGAGTTTGTTTCTGTTCTTTCTTTTCTTTTCTTATTTAACCCCATTAACCATCCGCCCTTTTGAATGGTTTAGAATCGGCATGTGTGTCTGATTTGTCGATTTAAACTGTCCAAAAAGGCGGGTCGTTACAGTTGGTATCAGAGCTTTGGTTTAGATTACCTTGGCTCTAGTGGGGAATAACTCATTGAAATAGAGGTAAACTATATGAATGAGTTGAGTGTATATGAGAGAGCGTATTTGTAATTTTGATATAAAAATGATTTTATATTGTGTTAATTTGTTCCGTTGAGTATTTATGAATTCTGGTTGGTACTTGGGACGCCAAGGCATCGATAGGAATTTCTAAACACTCGAATAGGACAGATTGACATAATATTGTTTTGGATTATATTCTATATATAAAAGACTTATCTTGAAAATTTATAAATTTTGATTGTATTGGTTAGAGATGATAATATTAGATTATCATCGTTTATTGTTGATTAGTCAATATTTCTAACTATTGACTATTGAATGATTTTAAGAAATGAAACTTGTAAATATGATTGACAATGAATATAAATGGTAAATAAAATGAAATAAAAATGAATTTAAATTAAGATGGAGAATTTAAATTCCGGTGTTTTGAAAATTTATTAACAAAAAAATTTGAAATGTATAATATAAGTATTATATGATAGTATATTCGATTAGAAATTGTTTTCAAAGGATTTCAAATGAAGTAAGTGTTATACTCCCCTCTTGACACTAGAGAATGATTTCGGTGATGAGTGCACGCATCATCGACGTTTATTTTCGAGAGTCCAAGTGGGGGAGATCATTTAATAGTTTTTCTAAACCCTGTTTGGATTAAAATTGAGTTTTATTTTGTATTCTCTATAGTATGATTTGATATATAAATTATATAAGTATATATTATTTCAAAACTTGATTTGAAATGAAACCGGGATTGGAATTCTTGAGTTCTTTAATAATTAATGATTTTTTTTTAATGGTGGAAATGAATTAATACTTGAATCATTACGGAACTTCTGAATTGCGAAATGAGAAATGAACCTAAGAGCTAAGTGAAATATCAATTGAAGTAGAAATCCTTAGAATTAGGAAATTATGAATTTAAAATAAAATTGAAACTGTAAAACTCGCATAGTATTAAATTTCATTCTATAGCATAGATATAACTTACCAAAATATTTAAGAAGTTCAAAAATGTTATATGAATTGTTAATTGGATAATATATAAGTATAGGTTTGAATAATGAAATATGCATTTAATTAATGGTTTGCAAATATAAATAAAATTGTTAGTAAATAATTGGAATTTAAATTAACATTTAAAGGTGATTCACAATTATGTTAAAATAAAATGGAAATACTATATGTGAATGTAAATGTGAAATTAAATTATAGTGAAATTTAATTAATGACTTAAGAATTAATTAATTGAAAATTCAACTTTGAATGAAACGAGGTTGTATGTTGTTTAACTACATTCTATTTGCATAACTATAACTTACCAAATACTTAAAAAGTTTAAAATGCTAATAAGGATAAGTAGAGGAATAATATACCAGTGTGAGAGTGAATAATAAAATGTGAAGATCTATTGATAGTTGTAAATATAAAAGAAATTTAAGCTGTAAAATGAATGATATATATACAAGTGAATGAATAAAATTTAAAATTAATGAAATATAAAATTTTTAAATGGAAACTAATTAAAGTTGAATATAACTAAATGTCAATAAACTTGGAAGTGTATGAAAAAAATTTGACTTGGAAATGTATAATTGATTTAGTGTAGATTTTGTATGGATGTTAATGTTGTGGTGCAATGGTTGTTAGATGGATGTTAATTGATTAAATATGATTCATTTTGTTAATAAATTGAATAAATGGAATATAAATTTAAATAATTAAATTCAATTTGAAGTAAGGTGATGTTGAATATAATTGTATTCAATTTAATTTGAAGAAAAATTGTCTTGAGTTAAATGTGGATGTAATAAAGTGAATAAACCGGAAAACAAATTTAATGTAAACTTATTTCATAAAAATATAATAGAAATTAACAACTTTGTGTTAATGCTTGATTTTCTGGAAATTTTAAATTGGATAGTTTGTATTTGTAATAACAAACAAATGTGGAAATCTAAAATTGTCCGGTATGTGCTGAAACTAAAAGTACCATAACTTTTAAATGAATAATCGGAATTTGATGATCTTGGACTTTTCGGAAAGCTTAGAATCTGTAGCACGACTTTTGTTTAGAGTATTTCAGAAAATTCATTCGTTTACTAGGTTAAAAATGTAAATGTCTATCGCTGTCCTGTGTAAGAATAAGGAAAACCAATAGCATTTGACCTTAGTATTTATGACATAACTTTTTACTGGTTTATCGGATTTTCATGATCTTGTACTTTCTGGAAACCTCAGAACCTATGCTCCAACTTTTGTTTTAGAAGCCTTGCATTTTGCTGAAGTTTAGAACGTCGAAAGTGTGCGTGAAGGTCGCTGACCTGCACGGACCTGAAACGTATTCTCGTAGTAAAACGGTCGTAACTTTTGAACGGAAGGTCCGAATTCAATGATTTTGGACATTCCGGAAAGCCTGAAACGAAAGCAACAACTTTTATTTAGATTCCATTTCAAAATTTCATCGTATAGGTGACTAAAAATTTGGATTTGTTCGCTGTCCTGAGACATAAATTTTGGTTTTGAAGATAAAATGAGTTATATATAGGTTGTATATGCTAAGTATATCGATCTATTTTCATATGCATGATTCTCACTTGGTTGTTGAGTATTTTAGTAGGTAGCAAAGGGTTGCGCTTCGCTTGTGGAGCTCGCTTCTGCGCTAAATGCAAAATGTAAGTTAAAATGCTAATAAATGCTTAATAAAAGGTACGTTCTCGGATTACGGTTTATGTTGTGGTATATTATTGTGTTCCTCATGTTTTGGGATACCTCATTCTTGTAATGAGATGTATATCATGCAATTATTACCATGTGAAATTTTTCGGTCCTAGCCGCGCAAAGGAGGTGCTGCCGAAATTTTTCAAAAATCCGGGAGTTAGAAAATTTTGAGAAAAAAAAATCCTATAACTAAATTTTGCAAATAAGTCGAATATTTTGAATGAATTATATCTAAATGATGGTTTCCCCTTCTCCGTTCCTTTTCGAGGACGAAAAGTTTTAAGTGGGGGAGAATGTAACGACCCGTATTTTTAACACTTTAAAAATACGAATTAAAATGAAAATTTTGGATAAAAATCCGAAGGAAATAAAATTTTGTGTTGTTAAATGTGAATTACAATCTAAAATACAAAACTGAATTCTGAAATAAGTTATTTGTAAATTAAATATCGATGTTAACTTGTAGTGAATGTAAATAATGAATTGAATTTGATTGTAAACCAAATATGTTATGATTGTAAACAAAGAATAAATAAAATGGTAGATCTAATAATGGAAGTTTATGTTATTGAAACTAATATAAATAAATGTAACTTAATATTACAGTTGATTGAAAGCAGATAATAACTGAAACTGTAATTTGATAAAGATGTTAACTTGTAATTGAACGTAAGTAAAAGATTTAAATTTGAATGTAACAAGTAATTGAATTGAATTGAATTTGATTGTAAACAACGAAATAAATAAAATGTTACATTTAATATTGAAGTTAGAATATGGAAATCAACGTAAATGAATGTAATTTAATATTACTGTGAATTTAAATAAGATGATAGCTGAAGAAAATGAAAGTAAATGAATTATAAACTATTGATAATAATGTATAAGTAAATGGTTGATTCAATAATGAAAGTGTAAATCGAAATAAAAGAATTCATTTGGAATTAAATAACTTGAATTTGAATTACAATAAAATTGAACGCTGAATCTACTATAATCTTTTATATTGGATTTATAATGGAAAACTGCATTGTAAAAGATTGTTAATTACTGTGAAATTAAAAATGGAATTTGTGAACAATTGAAATTTGATTTAAAAGTTAATAATTTAAAATTGGGAATTTTATATTGAAATTAAACAGTCGAATAATTTATTTTTCGAATATTGGATTTAATTAGACAATTAAATCGATAATTTAATAAGTTAAATTTCAGAAATAATTGAAATCGAGTTGAATATGATTGAAAATAATTTGTAAAATTTTATCTTATCATATTGGAGTTATAGTAATGTTATAGAACTTTTAAAATTGAATTTAAAGTTAATTTGTGAAAATTGAATATTTTAATATTTAATTATCGACTGAAAAATAGCCATTTTTCGAACAGTCTCAGAATTGAACGAAACTAGTTCCATTGGATCCGTAATAGTTTGTTATTATCGGATTTCAATTTTCGTAGCAATCGGAGTTATCATTTGACCGTGGCAGCTCGAAACGCATCGAATTGTTTTTAATATTAATTCGGCGAGAGAAAATAGTCATTTTTCAAAAAGTCTCGGATTTCGACGAAACCAGTTTCATCGGATCCGTAATGTGATATTATTGTATGGTTTTAAATTTCGTGTCAATTGGATGTACCGTTTGTCCGGGGCAAGCCAAAACGCATCGAAATCGGTTTAAATCGGTTTAATTTAAAACTGATCGTTTTTCTCCGTAACTCGCCCAGATGACCGAATTAGCCTCCGAAGCATGTTCCATTGCGTTCGGAACATGAGGTAAACCTTAGAAACGCCAGCCGGTACGCTTCGTTTGGAGTTCGGAAAATTTTCGATGAATAGTGTTTTGCCATTTTTCTATATAAGGACCTCACATCTTCAATTTGCAAACAAAAGCCCAAAACCCTAATCCAAATAGCTCCAGCCGCCACTTGCTCTTTCAATGGCCAGAAATGTGCCTTCTTCTACCTCGATTATCTCTCAATCCGTTCAACGAAATCAAAAAATTCCAAAAGCAAAGTTGTAGATCTCGGCGAGCTCTTCAAATCCATACGGTTGATCTATGCTTTTACGTCACGGATTCGCCCAGATCTGACTTGGAAGCGTGTACGGTTTTTCTCGAGCTGAGTGCAAATGGTGGGGCCGAGTTCATCATGGTGGTAGGCGTGGGTGGTGGTGGCCGAGGCGCTTCGAATGGCGGTAGTTTGATGAAGTTTCGTCAAGCGTGGAGGCGGTGACACGTAACCCTAGCTAATGGAGATGGGTTTGGTTTTGTGCGTGTGTGACCTGGAAGAGAACGTGAGGAGGAAGATGATCTTGTGCGGCCAGATCTGATGGGTTGAAAATGGACGGCCCAGATGTGTTGAGGTGGTAAAAATATATAAGGAAATGTAAATTTATATATATTTTAATACGTTCAAACTTTAAAATAGCATAACTTTTTCATACGAGGTCCGATTGGAA
Source organism: Allium fistulosum (assembly GCA_030737815.1). Taxonomy (NCBI): domain Eukaryota; kingdom Viridiplantae; phylum Streptophyta; class Magnoliopsida; order Asparagales; family Amaryllidaceae; genus Allium; species Allium fistulosum. The sequence goes on from CM060908.1 coordinate 908,292,489, forward strand.
CGAAACTTTTTGCGTTGCGATCGTAATGACGAAAGCTTCAAAATGAAACTAGTTTGGATGGATTTGAAGACGGTGGAAATTTGGGCTAAAGTTGGGCGTCGTCCAGTTTCAGTTCCAAACCGGAACGTCTCGGCGACAACAGAAAATCAAGGTGAGTGTTTATACGCTCACAATTGACTAAAATAATTTTGTTAGTTAAATTTGATATTATGAAGTGATATGAATTTATTTGTTATTGTTTGATAAAAATTTAAATTGTCATATAGATTGTCATGTGAATTCACCGTTGGAAATTTAAATTGACAGTAGATAGAAATTAGGATTTAATTGAAATCAAATTTCCCGATATTGGTAACTATGAAATTGCCGTGAATTGTATTGACTATTGGATGATTTATTTCGATGGATGCTATTGGTTGATATTTAAATGTTTGGATGTTTATTTGCTTATATATATCCTGTTATACATGCACATGACACTGTGATTGGTTTAAGTAATATATATTCATCCCTGACATTTAATTGAAATAACTAACCACTTGGCCATAGGTTAGAAAATTATATACGGACACCGGGTTGGCTAAATTAAATGATTTTAAAAGTTGTTTGAAATTATTTAAATGAATTGATTTTAAGAATAAAATCCAATTTATGGAAATTGAATTATTTTGAATTGAAAGTCGAGATGTTGGAATTTAAACTTGGTAAATGAATTTGTTTAATTATTCGAAGTTTAGATTTTGAAGAAAAAAAATTGAAATACGGCGAAAATTTTCGAAAGTTGATTTGTTTTAAAAGATTGGACTTTTAATCGAACTATGAATATTTCTAAGAAAATTTATATGAAATGATATTTCGAGTTTGAGTTTGGAATTGAAAATTGATTTGAAATTGAGATTTAATTAATTTGGAATTTAATTGAAATTCAAAGAAATTTGTGGATTGGACTAAATTGAAACTATTGAATTAAATTTGAAGACAAAATTGATTTGAATAGGATTTGAACTGAAATTGATTTGGAATGTAATACTTGAATGAATTCTTGAAATCCGAATGTTAATCTAAGTTTATTGAATTGGAATTGTTCCAGAAATTAAGTAAACTACTTAATACGGATGTTTAATTTGAAGTATATTCTAATTTGAATACGAAATGGTTTTAAAGCGAATCTTATATTCTTATATAAATATATGAACTGTTTGAAATGTGAAATATTTAAAGTTTCGAAATATATTGAAAGTGAAATGGCTTATTTTGTGGTTCAAATATGTATTTGAAGTTGATAATTTGAAATGGTTTATTGAGAAGCTGAATCGAGTTGAAATTGATGATTTGAAATTTGATTAAATTTTAAATTTTTGAATTCGAGTTTATGTGAATCGTTTTGTGAGATTTTGAGGCGAAAAATGATTTTGAAATTCGAAATGAGATTTCGAGGCGAAAAATGATTTTGAAATCGAAATGAGATATTGAGGCGAAAATTGATTTTGAAATCGAAATGAGATATTGAGGCGAAAAATGATTTTGAAATGAAATCGTATATTTGAGTAGATATGATGATTTTGAAATGGATTTGATTTTGAAGCGAATATGATATTTTGATATCAATTATGAATCGATTTGAAATGTAAAAGATCCAACCGGTGTGAAAAATATAACGTAGTTATTAAAGAGACCGGGATCGGATATGGACATACTCTCTGTCGATACCGAAAACCACTTTAATAACTATATTCGTGGAGTGTTGATCCAGAATGAAGTGGATGGTTTGATGAACGTGTTGACTGAAGAAAGAGAACGATTTTGGATGACCCCTGACATGACTAAAACAGGAGCCGCGCCGGGCCATTGAGGATCGCCATCTCTAGCGGACACACTCCTTCGATACCATGTCTATTACTTTTGTGATTCGATTTGGGTGCACCCCGCGATTTGGGAGTGTTGTTTCGCGGTGTTGGGGTAGTAGCTGCTATGCCCAACATCAGTCCGGATCACGCAACTACTAGTATCCTAGTTGGTATTGCCTCATGTACCTTGTCATACTGATTATCCTATTCGCGACCACTACGATTTTGGTTTGTACCTTGAGTATATGGATTGCCCTCTGGTGACTTCCGGTTTTGGGGAAACTACGGTCTTGTATATGCTCTTGGGAATATAAACTGTGTTAAGGGTGGAATGGGCCATGGCTTAACGCTATTTTAATACTTTTACTTTAGTGTAGACATATTATAATAGCGTATTGTACTACATAGTAGATAGTTTAACGGATCCTTGAGAGATGGAAAATCCCGTAACATCTCTTAAGTTATTGCACTCACGTTGACACTGGATAGGAGATGTCAAAACCCGTAAACATTTCTGACGCCGTCACACTCATATTTTCTTATCCGATTTGACTTACATGAGATATTTTAGTCCTGACTCGAGTGTTTTGTCTTTTCATTACGCTCGGGTCAGCTTGAGCATTTCAGATAAGGTTGAAGATCTATTCTGGAGGACGAAGACGAAGTTTGGTATTATATCATTTGTATTCTACTACTGTATTATTTTTCCGATGCATTATTGTATTATCTCTGATATGTATGTAACTCTGATTTATGATGTATAATAATAATCAAATTTGTTTATTTAACAGCTTCATGAACTGTTATTTTATTATTATATCTTGTTCCTTCCGCTGCGAGATTCTGAGTTTGTTTCTGTTCTTTCTTTTCTTTTCTTATTTAACCCCATTAACCATCCGCCCTTTTGAATGGTTTAGAATCGGCATGTGTGTCTGATTTGTCGATTTAAACTGTCCAAAAAGGCGGGTCGTTACAGTTAACACACCATGTTTTAAAAACCCATATGTGTGTGTGTACGTACATATATATATATATATAAGTCCATTTATCCTATAAAACCATATTTATTATTCTTCCAAATCTACTTTGAAATATATAACCATTTTACTTAGAAATAACTTAGGTTTATATTTCCAAAACCATGTTTCCAAAATCCATAACCATTTATAATACTAATACTATATATAACACTATTTATAAAAAGAATTAGATTAATTTAGAAACAAGTTTGATATTTGTAAACTTAAATTAAACTTTCTTTTATAAAATTATTTATACGAATAAAATAGATAGATATAAGTTTACAAAATTCCAAACCTTTGAATTAAAGTGATTCAAAGTCCATAACACAAGAGAATACACTACTACACATCACAAGATTATAACAACAAATTAGTCCATAGGGTTCGACTCTATATCATTTCCAAACATATTTTTATAATTTTGTTCTACTGGCAAATATGATTTGAAATTATCTTCATAACATATTATAATCATCCATCCAAAGCATAGCAACATAGAGAGCGATGAACGGGCGAACCAGCGAACCGGGGAAGGTGTCCTAGAGCTGGAACTGCCCCAGTATAAGCCCACCGGTGCACCGGTGGCACACCACCGGTCCACAGGTATAAATGAATTCTAGAGTTGTTCCAACTTCAGAATCTCCTTCGGTCGATCCCTAGTGAAGTCGGTTTGGTCCTAAGTCTTGAGTGATTGTTTTAGATGAATTCTGAGTGCATGCATCCATATAAACAACTATAATTGTCAACTAGTTAAGATCAAAAGGCTCGGGATTCAGCAATTTAGAAGTTGAACAATATGAAATATGAACAGTACAAAATTGAGTACAACACAACCATATTCATCCAATTCAACCAAACAGCGAATATACTTTCACTTAGAGATAGTAGTGTGAGGTAAACTAACATATAAGAACATGCATTGAAGATTAAAACCCGATTAGCTTCTCTTGATAACTCCCTAGTTTATTTTCAAAAATTGCAACAAAGAGATTACAAATAAAAGATAAAAACTGAGATATTAACCCTAATTGATTCACTATGATTGTAGGAGATTATTTTAAGTTGATTTCTATAATTATTGATCAAAAGCCCCATGATTTGCACTTGATTTGGGATGATTTAGGTTCTATTATTGAGAAGCAAGAAGAGTTTGTTTATGTTTAGGCTAAAAAAGAAATATGAGAAGTAAAATGAACGTAAGTTTTATTTTCCCTTCTCTTATTTCTCCTACATGGGCCAAATGGGTTTACTAAGGACCCAATAAAAGAAATGTGTTATAACTCTTTAGTTTAACTTATTATAAAACACTATTTTACAGTAGACAATGATTTATAAATTATAAATTTGATTCTCACAGAATTTGACAAACACTAATATAACAAAAAAAATTCCTATTAATACTGAGATATTTTATAAAATTAAATACAACCTTTGAGAATAAAAGTTGTTCTCATTATTTTCATTAAAATAAACTATTAGTTATAAAAATCTCATTTTAAACAATAAATCTTAGTATTGACATTTTACTAAACATTACAACATTGGTTGAAATAATTTGAGACAAAAAATATATTATCGCAAATCTCCACTTATAATAAATAAGTGAATAAAACTTTATACTTCACATTTTTATATTACAATTTATTTTCATATATTTATTTATCACAATTTCCCAAAATTGTTCTTATATTATCAAATGTAAGAATCAAGTTTCGCAGAAGGATATTTGTTGAATTTCCAATTTATTAAATCCCAAATCCATTTTAAATTGGAAATTGTAACTAATAAAATTTCCAATTTTATCTTAAAATTAACTAAGATAAATTAAATCATATTTTTATGTTTAATTCCAGGTAATCTACATATATATTTAAAAATTCCTTCTTTAAATTTACCCAACACCACAAGACAAAACATTGTTTTAAGTTACACTTTAATTTATACAATTTATACATTCTCCTTCCTTATTTTCTAATTGGAAAATAAGTTCACATAAATATTTTTAACTTCAAGTTTCAAAATTTTAATTATTACTTACAAATAACTCTTTCCAAAATTTAAATTTTTAATTATAAAACCTAAATCATAAAATTAGAAAATTCCAATTCCAATTAATTTCTTATTTTGAATTTCCAAAATCTAACATCCATCTAAATCATATAATGATATACACAATAAATCCAAATATCACACACTTTTTATCTTAGCATATATCTTAAAATAACATTCACAATTTACAAATATTAAATATTAAAATGATGCTGCTTTTCCATCTATTTATATCAGATCACTTCGTCTAATGGCTGCGATGTTGACAGTGAAGTCAACATGGTCTCCCTACTGACCTTTGTTATTGCTAAGGTTTGGTGGCTGCACGCCTCTTCCAAAATAATACATATATAATGTACTTTTATAGTTTCCATTATCATTTTCTAAATTACCAAACTTTTAAACATATATATACTAGTAGATAAATTTCCCTTTAAATTTATTTCCCAAACTATTTTTCCTAAAATTTTCAACTTTCACGAATAATAATATCAAGTTTCAAATCATTTACTTAATACTATTATCAAAATTCCAATTAATATTTACTTTTAAACTAATCACATTTGTATATGATTTTATACAAAATATCTTTTTACTTCCAAAATTTATTTTCACAATTTCTTAATTTTTGACTTCTTATTAAATAAGATTCATATATAACAATTTACTTTCATTCAAACCAAAGAATTTGAAAGTTAAATTCACAAATGGAAGTAGATTTTCAATTATTCTCTTTTCAAAAGTTTTCCAATTAACTTTAATATATACCAATTCCAAAATTTAAAACATTTTCCTTAATCTTATCTCATTATATAAAATAATATTAAGCCATGAAATTTTAAAGATTCATTTCATCACTTGGCTGCAAAGTTGATTACCTAGAATATCAACGTTGCCTTACCATGCTCCCCACTTCTCACAATTTATTCGATGGCTAAAATATTATTTTAACTCAAATATTTTCCAAAATTTAAAATTAATTATTTGTCATGTCAAAATATCTCATTCTATGTTTAGGAACTCCTATTGATAACATGGTGTTCCACATATCGATTAGAATCCTTAAACATTTTCTGGACAAGTCAACACAATAAATAATCATAAGTTTTCCTTAGTTATATTTATTTTTATTATCACTAGCATCCATGCATCCAACCTAAATTAATACAACCAAGTAATCAATTCCTAACAACCAGTGAACCAAAACTAAACAGTCACTTTCAGCAGAACAATTATATTTCTAAAATTCCACTGTGCAACTCTGATTGTTCCTAGATCATTTAAATTTTTAAACCCATTTACTCAAATTTTCCAAATCAATTCACTCTAATTTGTCTCTTTTAAAGTTAACTTCCCAAAAATCCAAAAGTAAAATTTTGAATTCTAAAGGATTCTAACACATTACTTTTCAAAAGTTTAATATCACAAATTCCAAATAAATTAAAATTTTAAATCAAAATATGTCCCAATTGATTATCCCGATAATCAAGTTATATTCCTATCCCTAACTAGATAATTAATATAACTATCTATCACACACCCCGGGGGACAGGACTCTAAGACTCACTAGGTCTAGATCTATGATATTATATGCTATAATGTTCTGATTCGGCTCTGATACCAACTTTAACAACCCCACCATTATACACATATTATAAAAAACATTATAAATAATGTCATCTAATAATACGGAGAATACGGCTTGTTAAGGGTGACCAAATGTGAATATATCTTTAAACTAACACTAACACATCATACTTAAGGATTTACTTAATCTCTGGGATAAAATTTGATGTGTACAGTCTCAATTCAAAGGAATAACCACACTGCTTTCTCAAAATCAGAATAGTATCTCAAATAAACAACAATCATAGATCATAGTGTAATAATAAACATTATTTATATACTAAAATGGGAGTCTATCAAATATAACACTGGACTCGTAGAATATACATCCGGTACAAATCTCCAATAAATCTCAAATTCAAATATACATCTCATATATAGACACAAAATCCTACATGAGATAAACTAAAGGTCCAAATGGTTTATCTCTCTGCTAGCCCAACCATCCAAAGGTCAACCTGTCCTATAATCTGAAAAGTCTCGGCCTGACCCGATTATTATTAAAAAAATGGGTCAGACTATCTCTAAATATCCAAAAAGGTGAGAACAAGATATAATACAAGAATATATGACATAAGCAAATCCAAAAGTCCAAGATATAACAAGTCACGAAATTAATTTAACTCAGAATCCATCATAAGACACAAGAATATATATTTATTTCACAAACATGGAATAGTCACAGAATCCAAATTTCCAAAATCCAAGAGATCTTAATACATACCTATCATTATGATCATCCATACCAATTGCAATGATTATACTCAAACCATGGCAAATAAACGAACAAAGGTATCACTCACACGGATTTGATACCAAAGATCATACTTATACCGGGAACACAGAGTCACAACTGATCTCAAGGATAGTCCATACCGATCAAGACGATCGTAGCAACCATGACTCGAAGACTCTAGATTATTCATCTTTATAAATTTATAATTGCAAAAAATCCATGTGTATATCTCTTAAGGATCTATCGATTCCACCGAACACCAAAAGGAAATATACCCTAAAATGCTAAATATTATCACTTTCAATAATCACTAGAACTTAACCAAAACTTTCCATACCGCCTGGTGAAATTCAAGTATTTACTAGAAGCTAGTAAATATCACTTGTTACAGATACCACTGGAAAACTTGAAGTGTATTCTCTTAAGGATCTATCGGCCCTACCAAACACCAAAAGAGAATACGACCCTAAAGTGTTAAATACTTCCTAATAGCAATCATAAGAATTTAACCAAGACATCCCATACTACTCGGTGAAATTTGAGTATTCGCTAGTAGGCTAGTAAATACCACTCAAACATTCGATTTAATGGGTTGTACAATATTTGATGAAGCTTTACTCGAGAGCATTTAAACCAATCGGTAACACTAAATCGATTATTAGTACTCCCCATATTATAGAACTATGGCTCTCAAAACATTTTTCTCTTTGGATTTTATAGTTTACAAAGCAAATATTATGATTTTCCATAAATTCCTTTATTATCTTACCTTATATAAATATTCACTATTTGATAAAATCTTCCATGAATTCGAATTGTTCCAAAATTGCACTTATATGTACATAGTTGTCTCAAATTTCCATACAAGCTACATAGTTAACAAACCCTATTTTAAAAACCCATATATATAAGTCCATTTATCGTATAAAACCATATTTATTATTCTTCCAAATCCATTTTGATATATATAACCATTTTTACTTAGAAATAAATTAGGTTTCTATTTCCAAAATCATGTTTCCAAAATCCATAACCATTTATAATATCAATACTATATATATAACTATTTATAAAAAATCATTTATAAAAAGAACTAGATTAATTTAGAAACAAGTTTGATATTTGTAAACTTAAATTAAACTCTCTTTTATAAAATTATTTATATGAATAAAATAAATAGATATAAGTTTATAAAATCCAAAACTTTGAATCAAAGTGATTCAAAGTCCATAACAAAAGAGAATACACTACTGTACATCACAAGACCATAACAACAAATTAGTCCATAGGGTTCGACTCTATATTATTTCCAAACATAATTTTATAAATTTATTCTACTAGCAAATATGAGTTGAAATTATCTCCATAACATATTATAATCGTCCATCCAAAGCATAGCAACAAACGGAGCAATGAATGGGCGAACCGGGAAATGTTTCCTAGAACTGGAACTGCCCCAGGATATGCCCACCATTGCACCAATTGCACACACCCGGTCCATCGGTGGGGATGAATTCTAGAGCAGTTTCAGCTCCAGAATCCCCTCTGGTCAATCTCTGGTGAAGTCGGTTTGATCCTAAGTCTTGAGTGATTATTCTAGGATGATTTCTAAGTGCATGCATCCATATAAACTACTATAATTGTCAACTAATTAAGATCAAAAGGTTAGGGTTTCAGCAATTTAGAAGTTGAGCAATATGAAATATGAACAATACAAAATTGAGTACAACACAACCATATTCATCCAATTCAACCAAACAGCGAATATACTTTCACTTAGAGATAGTAGTGTTTGGTAAACTCACCTATAAGCACATGAATTGATGATTAAAACCCGAATTAGCTTCTCTTGATAATAGCCTAGTTTATTTTCAGAAATTGCAATGAAGAGATTACAAATAAAAGATAAAACCTGAGATGACAAACCCTAATTGATTCACTACGAGGAGATTACCTAAAGTTGATTTCTATAATTATTGATCAAAAGCCCCTTTGATTTGCACTTTATTTGGGGTGATTTAAGTTCTACGATTGAGAAGCAAGAAGGGTTTGTTTACGTTTAGGCAGGAAATGAAATATGAGAAGTAAAATGAATGTAAGTTTTATTTTCCCTTCTCTTATTTCTCCTACATGGGTCAAATGGGTTTGCTAAGGACCCAATAAAAGAAATGTGTTATAAATCTTGGTTTTACTTATTATAAAACACTAATTTACACTAAACAATGATTTATAAATTATAAATTTGATTCTCACAAAATTTGACAAACACTGATACATCAAAAAATTTCATTCCTATTAAAATTGAGATATTTTATAAAATTAAATATAACTTTTGAGAATAAAAGTTGCTCTCGTTATTTTCATTAACTATTAGTTATAAAAAATCTCATTTTAAACAATAAATCTCAATATTGACATTTTACTAAACATTACAACATTGGTTGAAGTAATTTGAGATGAAAAATATTTTATCCCAAATCTCCACTTATAATAAATAAGTGAATAAAATTTTATACTTCACATTTTTATATAACAATTTATTTTCATATATTTAATTATTACAATTTCCTAAAATTATTATTATATTACAAGTATAAGAATCAAGTTTCACAAAAGGATACTTCTTGAATTTCAAATTTATTAAATCCCAAATCCATATTAATTTGGAAATTATAACTAATAAAATTCCCAATTTTATCTTAAAATTAATTAAGATAAATCAAATCATATTTTTAAGTTTAATTCTAGGTAATCTTGATCAGGGTTGTTATAACCGCCCCATAGTAGGGGTCGACCGGCGGGATCTCGGTTTAATTATATATTTATTACCAATTCCATTATTTAATAATTTTCGTTTCGATTTCTTTAAACGTCTGTAACTTCTTCTTGAACTCTGATCGTGAAACTACAATTATGAAAGTTGCTCGGAAAATTACCATGAACGCAATAGTACAAGTTTTGTGACCAAATTCTATCGTTTAATCAAATTCCATTTGTTAATGTAAACGAGTGCGAACCGGTGCTACGCACATGGCGTTGAATGTAAAGTTTTAAAAATACAATAGTACGTTATTGGTAAAACCATATTTGTAAATCACTTTCAAACCAGAGTAACATGAAAAAATAATTGTATGAAGGTATTAAATGTCGGACAATAAAATGTCATGCACAATATAGGTTTCGATTCAATAGGCGCATTAGAAAACTAATCTACTGTACTATCCACCATATTATCAAATAGAAACAATTAGAATAGCATAGTCTATACATCACAAAGGGATATATAGCAAGGTGATACATATGTAGCACTTGTACTCTTGAGCTACCATGTGTTGACAGATCAATTGGCCCAAGTGGTTTAGTACAAATGTTGGGGCTGTCTTAAAAAATAATTGTTGCATGGAATGGTTCACGATGGCTCATGCGCAAACAATTTTGATGCACGGTCCAACGTGCTTTCAAAATAAGGAGGATATATGGTAGTGCATTTCTTTAGCACCTAAATAATAAATTGTATTGTTGGTCATCAAACTCATTTGAAAGCATAGTAGCTAGTTGGGCAATAGAAAAATAAAATAAAATAGATGACCTAATATTTTCAATCAGGAAATGCTAACTTATGACAAATATATTAGCATCAAAAACAAATTACATCAAATTAAATATATATTTTTTGAAAGACGAATGAAAGGCTGTTATCTAAATCTTATCAAATACATGAATATCAAATTGTTCCAAACAAAAAAGTCAAGTGAGGCTAAATTAAATCCATAAAAGCAAATGCTTACGGCATTAAAACAGATAAGCAGAAGGATTGTTTGGTTCGATACACGTAAAAAATGAAGAAGAAAAATTAGTGTTCGGATAAAAGTGTAGCATCATTGACCAAGCAGCATATGCCGATAGAGGTTACCATCCTTTCATGTCCCCGTGGCTAAACCTAAATGGATTGAATGTTAATCTGTTTACCATAAAGATAAGCTTGCTATTAGAGAACGGTGACAATGTTACACAATTTGGTAAAGACCGCATGAACCATATTAATTAGCATATGAAAAGCATATCAATGTGAAAACGATGACCCTTGTTGGGAAAGTGTAAATCAAGTAGATTTTAAAAATCAAAATTGAGTAAAAATAAGCATATGAATTGCAATTATATTTATCTATTATTACTGTCGAATATTTGTTTCTATAAATGATAGTTAACACGATCATTTAATTCAACTCATTTCTTAGTAAACTTTTTTAAAATTTCAATTAATATTCTTTTCCCTTACTTTTTTTATATAGAAAATGTAACAGCCCGATATTTTCAACCATTCGCATCTGCACATGTCAGACTTGAATTGCTCAAAATATCAGATTGTTAATTTTTATTTGGAAAAACTTAGCATATACAGTAAATAAAATAATCATAGAATCACAAACACAGAGTATTACAATAATAAGCAGCGGAAACAAATAAATAGTAGTTTATGAAGCTACTACATATTACAACAGAGTTTGAAATAAAATACAATAGAATATCTCAAATATAATGGAGTCTCGAATACAAACTGATGAGAAGTTTGAACAAATCAACTGGATAGTTGAAAGCTGAATAGATATAGATGGATCTCCAAGCGAAGCTCCAAACTCCAACGGTGAGTCTCAAATGCTGTGACACTCAGTCTGACCTAAGCGTAAGCAAAACACAAAACACTCGAGTCAGGATTAACATTCTTATATCAATAAATCCAACTCAAGTGAAGTAACTCAAAGGATGTTTGGGATAACCATCCTCTAAGGATCCGTGGAATTATCTACTATGTAGTAATATACGCTATTATAATATGTCTATAGTAATGTAAAAGTATTAAAATAGCGTTAAGGCGTTACCCATATCCCCCTTAACACATTTTTATATATTCTCATAGTCTATACAGTACCATAATTCCTCCGTAAACTGGAGGGCTATTAGAGGGCACTCCATAGGTATGGTACAAACCAAACTCGTAGAAGGCGAGATAGGGCATGCGACAAGGCACTCGAGGCAATGCCAGGGTAGATATACCGTTCGCGTATCAGGACTGGTGGTAACGCATAGCAGCTACTACTGCCCACCTCATGACACACTCCCAAATTAAAGGGTGCACCCAATCAATCATAAAAGCAATAGAATGGTATCAAAGAAATGTGCCCGATTAGAGGAATGACCTCAGTTGGCCCGACATGGCTCCTGTTTTAGCCGCATCAAGCGGACTCGCGGGAGTCAGGGCTACGTAAATACCATATAGAATCGTCACCAAACCATCGTACTTCATTCTGGAATCTCCACCACATACACAGTTGTCAAAGTGGTTTTCGGTATTGGTAGAGAGTATGACAAAATCCGATCTCGGTCTCTTTAACAAACAACCGTTATTATAACACCACGGTCATTTCATTTCAAATCATATTTCAAAACCAAAATACCATATCTATTTCAAAACCATATCAATACGATATCATTATTCACTTAAAATAATATTCATTTCCAAAATCATAACACTTTCCAAAAAATTTAACACTTCTGAAATTATAACAATTTTGAAACCATAACACTTAGGAAATCATAACACTTGGAAATCATAACACTTGGAAATAATAACACTTTGAAATCATAACACTTTGAAATCATGATACTTTCCACTCAAACAGTTTAGATATAGAAAATAGTATATGTAATAAAAGAGTTTATATAATAAAATAGTTGTATATTAAAATAGTTATAAATTAAAAATAGTTTATATTAAAATAATTAGCATATTAAAATAGTTTTATATAAAAATAATTTATATTAAAAATAATTCAGAAAGTAAAATATTTTTATATATTAAAATACTTTATATAAAATAAAAATAGTTTCCTCAAATTTTACAAATCGATTCATATCAACTCAAATTCCAAAATTTCAATTTAATTTAATCTCAATTCACCAATTTAAATTCAGTTCAAAACCATTTAAAATTTATATCGATTTCAAATACATATGTAAACTACAATTTAAACCATTTCAATTTCAATAGATTTCAAAGCTTAAATTCATTTATATTTCAAATCCAACTTTACCATTATTTAATATTGAAAATTCACTTAGTCAATCCAATATCATTTAAATAAAACCTTAAATTACAATTTATATAAACTAAATATTCCCTTCAATTTATTTACTTGAAATATTCATTTAATCACTTTAAATAAAAATCAAGTTATAAATCATATCTTTAAAATCTCAAATTTAATAAGTTTCAAATCGGTTTTATTTAAGTAAAATTCAAATAGATTTCAAATTAATTTCTATTTCTATTTCCAACCTAAATTATTTAAATTTATTATAAAATCTATATTAAAAATATAATATAATATCTTAAAATCGATATTTATTAAAACCATATATATTTCTTTTCAAAACCTTGGAAATTATATTAAAATATATATATACCAATGGTGTCTGCATATAATTTTCTATCCTATGGTCAAGTGATACGGATATTTATCATTTCAATCCACAATTTAAATATCTACAGGTATATATCTTTTCAACCCGCAATACCAAATTCAATTCAATGAAAATCGCTTGGGTTTATCATTTCAACCCATAACGATTTTCTCCTATTCTACAATATCGTTCGGGTACGTATCATTTCAACCCATAGGGAATTCTATACTACCGGGAACTTGCTGAGTGAGAACAGTAACATATCAATTTATTAGAGAATCACACATTTCTCTCAAAAAATAATAATATAACATATCAATAACAGGCATATATCATCAGTGATAAATTAAATAAAATATGAACAACAAGATATGGTGTCATATCTCACAGGTGAGCAGATACAGATAATGGCATATCATATACAACAATTATAAAGTTAACAATTCAATTTAGCAGCATATTTCAATTGTTGTTCCAATTGAAATCAAATTTAATAAATATAAGAACGTTAATCGTAAGTGATTGCTCACCTTTCGAAGCTAGAGAGACAAGAAGATGACACGGACACGGATACGGACACAGCAAATCAAAAAGCTGATGCGACCAATTTGGATACCGGTGAGACAAAAGCACGACATGATGAAACTGGATTCGATGAAACAAATATATAAGTGAATATATATATATATAAACTAAAAATCATTATTTCATTTAAACACATACTATAATAGAATATATATTTGAAAAACCCAAATTCACGCATACCTATATATAAACTAATATATATAAACATATATGCAAACTTATATACATTTTATATAAAATAACTTTTATGGTATATTTGAGAAAAATCAAACATTTACCAAAAATCAAAATATATATCATTTCTCTAATTCAATACTCAATACATAAATAGGCTTATATATATATAAGCTACAAAATCACAATATATATTACATTACATACATAGTATATGAAATCAATTTCTAACTCATATTACTAGTACGGCTTTTTAGGCTCAAGGAAAAAATTGGATAAAAATTTAGTATTAAGAACAAGAAGTTTGCTTTTAAGGCTGAAGGACACTTTTTAGTGTAAATCACAAAATGATACATGTAACTATCATTTTCAGTTTACACTGAAAAGTGTCATTCAGACTAAAAAGCAAACTTGTTGTCCCTGAGACTAATTTTTTTTGCAACTTCTTCTTTGTGTCTATTTTCCTGTTACTAGTACACTAATATAACTGATTCAAGTAAACATTTCAGGACATAAATATTTACATATACCATATTTATATACACCAGCAACACTTATTATAAAACAATATAACTTACATATATATAAAAATTTACATTAATGTATGCGTATAAACACCCGCAAATGCATTAAACCAACTTAAAGCTTTACTTTACAATATATATATATATATAACCACAGCCAAATCACTAACAAAATTCATCTTTCATATACAACAACAAGTTATACATAATATATATATATATTGTAAAGTATTTATATATACGCATATAAATAAACTAACTATATATGTAACTCACGGCTGCCAAATTAAGCGAGTCAGTAAATACAAAACAACAAAACAAAACATATATTAACTAATATATATAACAACTTTCATAATATACACTTTAGACAAAACAGAAAATATAACAGAACATATTTTACTTATAAACAATATGTTTTATTTAAATATACTCATATATAAACAAAACAGGTTTCTTCGGTTAAACCAATGCAGGCTAAATATATGTGTGTGTGTGTTATCAATTTCGTAATACTAACATAAGCTTGTATACATATCTGTATATCAATGTACATATAAACCAAAATCGAAAGATATATATAAGTTTAATATATATATATATACACACACATAATGTATAAATTTACACATATATAAGGTATATATACTTCACCTATAATATATACTTACAGTAACCTATATATATAGAATATATATATACATATATAATTAAATATATTATTATATACTATATATATAATAACTTACAGAGAAAGGAAAGAGAGGAGCACGACTGAAGAGGAGGCGAGTCTCGACTAGGCAGGCTATGGGTTCAAGCTCGGGTTGGCCGTGACTGGTGGCGAAATGAAGGTGGCTATCGGAGCTTGCATGAGGCCGAGAGAGGGAAGGAGGCAGAGGGGGAAGAGGCTGGCTTTGGTTGAAAGGCGGGAGGCATGGGTGATGTGGCGGCTCACGTGAAGGAGGGGAAGTGGCGGCGGGATCGGGGTGGAAGAAGAACAGGGTAGAGGTCCGGTCAGTGATGGCGAAAGTGGGGTCGGCGAGTGCGATGGGTTGGATTTGCATGGAGGTGAGACTATCGAGAGAGAAGAGGGAGAAGGTGGACTAAATTTTTGTTTCAGAGAAAAATAAATAGGCTTGGCTGCCTTAGTATATATATTATTAACAAAACAAAAGGGAAAGTAAAAGTAACCGCACTTTATTTCGAAACAGATACTAGAGAAAACAAAGGGACGAAGACACGAGAACCCAAAAATAAATGTGAACCAGCAATTTATTGAATCTAATACCGAGAATAACAAAAGTCAGGGAATTGATTTCTAGGACAATAATAACCAATGACTCTATAGTTTCACCCGATGGAAAATGAGTGGTCTCCAGAACTCAAAAGGGCACGAAGATGGGTACAGATACGGTTACCATTTCCATGGATTCCGCTGCGTACCAGACTTCAAAACACAGAATTGAATATATCGCAGAGATCAGCACGACGAGACGATCAAAACGGTATACAGATGTTAGTGGTACGATCATCAAATCAAAAGTCGATAATCGGTACCGAAAATGCTGCTAATACGCCGAAAATAAGATAAACGGAGCAATAGCAGTCCAAATTTAGAGAAACAAAATATGACATCTCACTCCGAATATGATTTACAAATTTATTGTATAAAAATATTCAGGTTTGGAAAATATTTTATTATCGTCAAATATTAACTGATTTGAATTTAAATAAAATTACACAAGAAAATAAACTTTCGTATTATCAGATGAAAATTTACCATTTGCTATGTTTAATTAGACATATTCCAAATATAAAAAATTTATTTCAAAATTTTATTATTTAAAATTTCACAAAGATTCAGTTAATTACGTTATTAAAACCATTAAAATTTACGGGTCGTTACAGAAAATAAATTATATACTCAATGCATTATATTTATTTCTCAACCTTTCATACTACCGAAAATGATTTGAACATAAAAATATAATCTTTTAAAGCTTTAATATATACTCACTCATTTTATCAAAGTCAATTGATGACTGAAATGAACTTATGGCAGCTTAAACTAACTTTTTTGAAACATAGGACCACCGCTTAGTTATTAGAATGTGCAAAGTAGATTGAAGATGAAAATTAATGTATTAGTTAAAAAATTCAAAGTTAATCAGATCACTTAGATACCAACACATAGTTTCACTTTTTTTCGAATCATGTAATAAATTGATTCTTGTCATGCATTCAAGTTCACAATCCCAAATAATGAATATAATTAATGCTTGAAATCTAAATAAAACCCTTGAGTTATAATTTTTGGCACAACAAAGCTTCATTGTTTTCAGGGTGTAACTTATACTACACAATCAAACATAAATTCACCCATGAAGTGCCATGCAATAATATTTGTATCTAATCCTTACTCTTACTTACCATGATGACTATAACTTACCGTATTTTGAATTAATTGTAGCAAATGGAAAAGGGAAAAGCTTGCTTCATAATAACAACAGAATGTAAGCAACTTTGATAAACCGATAAGGTAGAACTAAATAAACTGCCCAATATACTACGTAAGTGGAAAAACCTATGTAAGCAACTTTGTTAACCTTGTAGCAGTCAATTACTTCCAATGAACATACATTGACGGTTTGTAAACAAAGTATAAATTATTAGAAAAATGTACAGCATATAAGTAAATAAATTATTAACACAATTTTAGTTATATAATCTTGAGCTTTTCTGTTCAATTATAGTTACTCGTCCTTTATAATCTAAGAAAAAATAATGTATAGTTTAGCTGAAAGACAACAACAGTACGTCAAAATTTTTACTTGTTATATCTTCGCTCAATACCTTAGGAAGCCATAAGGCAACATACTATAACTTCCAGTAAATATAAGAAGTAAGAAATGCAAAGTAGGATACATCTTCCACATATTCTTCATAATAAAATCATCTTAGTGGGACCAAAAAAAATTCCAAGATCATGACTGGTAAAGTATCGTTAAACGATAAAAAAGGTAGAAAACAATGAAAATGAATGTGCAGAATAATTGCAGTAAATAGTAAATAAGTCTAATGAAATGGAAACTAATCAAAATTTATGTTTTGAAATATAGGTGTGAAACATGGTTGTCGAATTTATAGCCTGGTACAAAAAAAAGGAAAATGTTAATTTATAAAGAAAACATGGATTTAATTTGAAAATAGTTAATTAGAATATGGTTACTTCCAAAAAGATTTTCTCTTCCAATTTTGGGAAGAAATGAAGTAATAAGGTGGGAGCAGATCATAAAATTCATTTAGAGAAGTTCTAAGAAATTAATATAAGTATTCCTGAATGAAATGGTCAAATTTTTTGTCTTCTTATGTCAATGTTACTGACAACAACTAAATTTTATGGTATATGTGTAGAAAACATATGATAATATGAATTAATGCATCTAAAATTTTTGTTTCCTTTATTTTTGCTACATTTGTTAGGAAGACAAAAATAACATACCATAAAAATAGTGATTATTATTTTATTTATTTAATTAAAGCAATGAATTCAATTATAAGAACACAATTGGTGAAGTAGTGTAAGGTTTAGTGAAATAGTGAAATTGAATGGACATAAAAAGCCATGGTAAATACAAAAATACCGCCTTTGAAATGGGAACATAAACCAAAGTTTATGTTGCAAACAAAGAAAATAGGTGATTGCTTTTGAATTACAAATGATGGCTATGATTGCAATTGGCAATACACTATCGCTAAGTACAATAGATCTAAAAACAAATAATTAAGTAGATGAGGAAAACAACCAAATGTTTGGAATGACCATGACAAAGATAGGACATACTGTTTTGTTAGGAGAACAAAGAAACCGAGCATAAAGAAATCAAACACAAAATTCATAAATTTGATTGTGTAGAACACAATATACTTGATTAGTTTACTGTTAGAAGAATATATTGTTAGTGTAACAAAAAAGCATGAACAAAAATTTCATAATAACACATAAGGCTAAAAAGGTAATAAAATTGTAAATGAGGATAGATAGTTGGAAAAGGTTTGAAAATAACAACATAGAGTGGTTTAAAATTGATAATATTAACACAATTACAGACATAGAAGAAACAAAATATTTAAAACACACCTAAAATGTCATTATTATGAATTTTTGTTTTTCTTTTATGATTATGATACTCATAATTAGGTATACATCTTTTTAGGTAACATGAAACACTTTATAATAATAGAAGAAATTGTAAATAAAATCCAGGAGACAATCATGCATTACCAAATATAGACAGAAAAATATTGAAAAAGTTAGAAAAAGGTTTAGAAATGAGAACATATAGTAGTTTAATTGTAGACCTGATCTGGAGCAGATAAGATTATGGAAAATCAGGAATTTTGTACATAAGGATTAAAACTATAATATAACAGTCTAAAAATGAAAATTTACCTATTGATCTGGTGAAAAGAACCAAAGCATGGGGATCGGATGCAAAAACGTTCCGAAGAAAACAACTTCAGAAATGAAAAAAATCAACAACTTTTAACTACTTTGAAAATGATAAAATGAAATTAATCAACAAAAAACTTTAAACTGCTGTGAAAAAGATGAAAAGAAAGTTACTAAATAAAAAACAACCAGATTCATCTTCGTCGATGATGGTTTCGTACAAAATGAAAACACCTAGATTCCAGATCCAGATGGTTCTAATTCAACGATTTCTTACAAAATAAAAGGTGTTTCCTTAAATGATTTGAAAGAAATATAGTTAATGAGAATCAAGAGAGAAAATAGAAATTAGAAATGTTGACAAAATTGAAAAAATATTAGAAGATTGAATTAAATAGAAATGAAGATAGGGTTTCAGGAAGATGAATTTGCAAATTAATGGGAAGAAAGGACGAAGTTACAGAAATAGAATGGGAACTATCAAAAATATGTTTTCTTAATTATTAATAAATCAAGAGCAAAAGAATGCTAAGAGACAAAACGGCGAATAACAATAAGTATAATGGATACATGAATTGTGAGTGGAAAAGAGTTGGGGGGCAATTGCAAATTGTTTACTCAAATCGATGAGAGATAAGTATTTGGTTTCAGATTGAATGAGAAATAAGAATATGAAAAATCTTTTATTCTCTTTTATATGTAATAGAATAGATTTATGTGGTGTTACATTCTTCCCCTCTTAAAAGAATTTCATCCCCGAATTTACTCAAATGATTGAATCATCGGGTAATGTAGTATCCACCCTAAACTACTGTAACATCCCTATCTGAAGGCCTGAAGCTAAGCGCTATAGATGTTGTAGTCATCCACAGTATTAACATCCGGTGACCAAATACGGTAATGTTAATGGTATTCATAATATCAGAAGCACTTGAATATGAAATAAAATCATCACAGATTAAAGCATTTTTCTGATTACCTTCCAAAACAACATTTCATATCCAAGTTACATAATCTCAAACATTTCCCAAGTTCAGATCAAATATAATTATTACAAAATACGCCAAGTGCGACATATGAAGATGCCCCATTGGTTGGACAGAGTACTAGATAGCCATAACTGACTTAATACAACACGGCGGAATAAAAAAACAAAACAACTCCTAAATAGCTAACTTCAGCCTCTTGCTCGTCTTCGGAAGCTTTATTCATCCACCTACTAAAACTTGAAAATCCTCAACACTTAGCCTACTCAAATCAATTTTTTGAGCATCCGAGAGTTTAAGGGGAAAAACATAAACTTTGAGTCAAACATAAAGCCTGGTGTGAATAGTACTATACATCTCGGTTATTTTATATTAAGTGAGACCATGCAGCTTAGCGGAACGGGCTTCTCCTCACTAATATCCTTTTAACATATCTTTTGCAAATCTTAATCCTGCAACCAAAACTGGTTAAAACAATAATATTAATGTCATGAAAGCATATAAATCAGGTAACAAATGGACTATATGTCCGAAGAATATAGTTGTGTTTGGCTAACTGCTAACTTTTGGCTGACTCGGGCGGCCTACCAGACAATATAAACAAATAATCTAACTTCGGTTAGATACTCCTCTTCTGGATGGTCTGTCCCTAACTTAATTCTCCTAGGGTCAACTGATCCTAATGGTTTTGCGGGTTCACAAATAACCTATCTCTCCTCAATAGATTCCTTTCGATGTGTAACATAATTTTAGTCTTACTTGTGACAAAGCCCTACACACTGGAATTTTGAACTTATATTAGCTAGAAACTAATAGCTAATCTGTAGGGCGCGACCCTATACCAGTCCCATTTGGTATTCTAATATCTGAGTCATTTTACTTAGGGTTATCTACCCATAAAATTTTCCTTGAAAACATTTTCTCTCAAATTGATTTAAACCTTCAAATCATTCTTTAAACAAGGAAAATATACTCTATGCTTTACTCAAATCACCTTGCCATGTTATATATACTTTACACAAAACCTTGTTGATGAAAATATTTAAACCTTTCAAAGTAACCCTTTCAAATCTATTGAAAGTACCCTTGTCGACATAAGTAAAACCTTAGGCCGAAGGCCAAAACATACCCTATCGAAACCCTTCATAATCACTTTTTGAAACCATTGAAAAATATCACCTTCGAAAGCTTTAAAACCTTATACATTGCCTTCTGAAAACATTGGAAACCTTTTTTTTAAATCTTTCGAAACCATTAGGGAACCACCCCTACGAAACTTTCATTTAGACCTTTCGAAGGTATTAAATCCTTTGTAAACACCAAACCTTTCGAAAACATTTAGGTTCAAGTAAAACATGTGGATACCTTTCGAAACCATTAAAAACCTTTCCTTTTGAAACCTTTGGGTTTCACCTTCAACAGAACAAAAAGGGTTATAAAACAACAAAGTCAAAAACACTCTTTCGGAAGCTATTTCCTAAGTAAAGAAGTGATGGTGTTGAAACCAACCCTTTGAAAGCACTGGAGAAGTGGCTTTAATTTAAAAACAAAGGAACCTTCTGAAAGCACTGCTTCGAAAGGAAAAAGGCAGCAGCAAGGGGTTTCAGCCCGGGCCAAAGCAATTTCTTAAAACAAAGGCGCAACCATTTCTTTAAAACAACTTAGTCCAGTCAAAAGCTAACCAAGTCAAAAGCTAATTAAGTCGAAGCAAAGCAGGCGCATTCTCTTTTAAACACAAAATAAAGCTTCAACCCCTTTGGAACCCCATGTTTCGACCTCATACCTTCCGTCTTAGTCCAATTCGTTACATATCAAGTATTGATACCATGTGCATTGGTTTCGATTGAGATGGAAGCGGAAGTACTTGGTCGAAAGATGGTGCCGAAAGTGGTGAAACATGTAAAAGCATGTATAAACTGATTTTTAGCTTTTTGAAGTAATCATTTCAACTAACCTGCCTTATTTATCAAAACCCGATTGGTTTCTAATTTTCTATTTTAAAAGCGCTACCAAAAATTTCAGAAGTAACCATTTAAAACATTTACAAAATAACATTCTCCTTTTATAAATATATAAAACATTTAAGTCTCATACCTTAAATAATTTTATATATTCATTAAAACACTTAGGAAAATTCCACAAAAATTCGTATAAATCATTTTTAATATGTTTTCTAACATATATAAATTTTGGACCCAAAACAAATATTATTAAGCCGTAAATAATTTTAAACCCAAATAATCAATTTCCTTACTAGAAAATTAATATAAAATCCACATTAATTTAGAAAATTATGAAAATTGAAACCTATCTCTAAATTATCATTTCTGATCTAAATATAAAATTGCAAGGCATTTGGATTTCATTTAATAAGGTTTTCACATTAAAACATATCATAAAATCTATATGAAATATCATAAATCATCAACAAGCATATATATCCATTTTAACAATTAAAACATGGCAAATAACTTTGCAAGATAATTTGGATTTCATCCTAAAACCAAAAATTATTAGAAAACATAAGATTTAGTCATTATTCACCTTAGCTTTGAGATTTGATCTTGGTTTATACTGATTTGCTTCTTCCTTTAGCTTATATTCCCCTTGTTCTTGCTTAATGGTGGCCGGCCTCTATTTTTAATTTTGATAATGAATGTGTAGAATGAATACGGCTTAAAGGTTTAGGGTATTATAATGTGTTTTTTCCCTATTTTGCCCCTTATCAAATTTCCCTTATATATTTCATTCTAATTCATTTTAGTTTAATTGTTAACATGGCATGGCTACCCTTACTAATCACAAATCTCAATCCCCTAACCATTACATTATTTTATTTTATTTAACTAATTAAATATCCTAAATAATGTTACTCGAAATTAGGGTCATTACAGACTCCCCTCCTTAAAGAATTTCGTCCTCGAAATTACGATAAGGTACTCAATAAAGTAATCAAAAAGGTAAAACATACCATCAAACAAATCAGGATAAGCGTCTCTAATCCTGCTCTCAGTTCCCCAGGTACAGTCTCTCTCATCGTCGCTCCACTGGACTTTAACTAATCCGACTGTCTTGTTTCTTAGCCTCTTCTCATCTCTCGCGACTATACGAACTGGCTTTCTAACTATAGTCAACTTCGGCTCTACTACTAAATCCTCTAACACAGTCAGTGCTATAGTAATCTCCGGATCTCTAACACACTTCCTTAGATGAGAAACATGGAAAACATCGTGGACTCCTGCCAAACTGTTCGGTAACTCTGTTCTATATATGCGAGTTTCCTGATCCTCTCTATAATACGAAATGGTCCAACGAACCTCGGTGCCAATTTCCCTGATTTCCCGAATCAAATTACACCCTTCATTGGTGACATCTTAATGAAAACACAATCTCCAATAGAGAATTCTAAGTCTTTCCGTCTTCTATCTGCATAACTCTTCTGCCTCGACTGAGCTTCCTTCATTCTATCCCGAATTAACTCAATCTTCTCTACAACTTCTCTAAATAAATCCGGACCAAGAACCAACCTATCCCCGGTCTCTAACCAACAAACTGGAGATTTTCTTGGCCTTCCATACAAAGTTTCAAATGGTGTCGCCCCTATACTTGCCTGATAACTGTTGTTATACGTATACTCGACTAAGTGTAGATGGTCTTCCCACGATCCCCTAAAATCTAGCACACAAGCTCTTAACAAATCTCCAAGACTTTGTTAACTCTTTCTGTTTGCCTATCAGTCTATGGATGGTAAGCAGTACTCATCTTGAGCTTGGTTCCTAAAATCTTCTGTAGACTCTTCCATAACTCGCTAGTGAACAAAGAATCTCTATCGCTTACTATACTATTAGGAATTCCATGAAGTGTAATTGTATTCTTCATAAATAACTTAGCCAAAATAGGTGCCGTCCTGGTTGACTTAACTGGAATGAAATGGGCACTCTTGGTTAATCTGTCCACTACGACCGATATACTTTCATTTCCTCTATTAGATCTTGGTAACCCGTCTACAAAATCCATAGAAATAGAATTCCACTTCCATACCGGAATATCTAATGGTTGAAGTAACCCACTTGGCTTCTGATGTTCGGCTTTTACATGTTGGCAGTTCAGACACCCATAAGCCTACATCCTTCTTCATACCTTCCCAGAAGAAACTCCTCTTCATGTCCTGATACATCTTAGTTCCTCTCGGATAAATAGTGAACTTCGAACGATGGCATTCCTCCAAAACTTCCTTCCTAATGTCTCCTGCATTCGAAATACACAACCTTCCTTTCTTTCTCAACCACATGTTCTGGTCAGGACTAAAATCCTTCAAGTCATCGCTCTTTGTTCCATCCTTTAACCTTCTGACCAGTTCAACCAACACTGGATTCTCCTCCTGTTTAGAAGCAATCTTTTTTATCATCATCGGTCGAACTTCTAAACAAGACAACATAACAGTTTCTCCACTAGACTCGGCTTCAGATCTCCACTGCACTCTGCAAGTTATCAACGCTTCCAAATCTTTCCACTCGGCAATCATTGCCACCACTGCATTCTGATGCTTTCTGCTAGGAGCATCTGCAACTTTATTACATTTCCCTGGTGTGTACTCAATTCCAAAGTCATAAGCAGGTATAAATTCCAACCATCTCTAATATCTCATGTTCAACTTCTTATGAGAGAACAAATACTTCAATGACTTATGATCCGTATAAAGCTCAAACCTCTCTCCCAAAAGGTAATGTCTCCATACCTTCAATTCAAATATCACCGTAGCTAATTCCAAGTCATGCATTAGATATCTAACCTCATACGGTCTAAGATATCAAGATGCATAGGCAATCAATTTACCTCTCTGCATTAACACAGCTCCTAATCCAGTTCCACACGCATCTGTATATACTACCAAATCCTGATTCCCTTCTGGAACGACTAACATAGGTGCATTAGTCAATAAGTGTTTCAAGCTCTGGAATGCTTCCTCACACTTATCAGTCCAAACAAACTTCACATCCTTTCGCGTTAGCTTGGTCATCGGTGCTGCTATCCGCGAAAAATTATTAATGAACCTCCTGTAATATCCAACCGATCCAAGAAAACTCTTTATCTCGGTCACTGTCTCGGGTCTCTTCCAATTATTCACTTCTTCGATCTTAGTCGGATCTGCAGATAACCCTTTCTCTGAGACAACATGACTAAGAAAATTCACTTCCTTTTTCCAAAAATGACACTTCGAAAACTTCACCTACGGCCGATGCGGCCTCAGCGTCTCTAGCACTACTCTAAGATGAACTTCATGCTCCCTTTTATCTTTAGAGTATATCAAAATATCATCTATGAAAACCAACATGAACCTATCCAAACGCTCTCGGAAAATTCGGTTCATCAAATCCATAAAGAATGCTGGCGCATTAGTTAGTCTGAACGGCATCACTAACCATTCGTACAATCCATATCTAGTTCTAAACGCCATCAAAGGAATACTATCCTTTGCTACTGTAAGCTGATGGAAACCTGTTGCTAAATCCAACTGAGAAAATACCTTGGCTCCACTCAACTGATCGAACAAATCATCAATTCTAGGCAACGGATATCGATTTTTTATCGCCTTCTCATTCAACTTATGATAATTAATACATAACCTCAATGATCCGTTCGGCTTCTTAGCAAACACTGCAGCTGCTCCCCAAGGCGAACTACTAAGCCTAATAAAATTCTTGCCTTCCAAATCTACTAACTGCACCTTTAGCTCCCTCATCTCGGTAGGTGTCATCCTACTTGGCGGTCTACTCACTGGTTTTGCTCCAGGTACTAAATCTATCCGAAACTCAATGGCTCGTTTTGGTGGTTGCCCTACTACAGGTTCAAAAACATCCGCGAATTCTCTAACCACAAAAAGTCAATTTAACTCGTCTTTTACCTCCACAACACCCAACAAAGTATTCACCTCACAACTAGGGTTTTCTATGGTATATATAATCCGATCACTATAGTCAGGATGTCTAAGCAATATTTTCCTATCATGGAAAAATATTCTAGCATCGTATTTACTTAACCAATCCATACCCAAAATAATTCTGAACCCTACGAAATCAAATACATGCAAACTGCAAACAAAGGTATGACCTAACAAATCAAACTCTAGGTGGTCACACATCATCCCAAGTGTCGCATACCCACCTATCGGATTTGCAACCCTTAAGGAAGTAACTAAGTATGAGGGTTCTAGGTTAAGTTTATCTACCAAACAAGGAGAAATAAAAGAATGCATGCACCGGTATCAAACAGAACGCTAACTGACATACCATGAATTTGAAGCGTACCTCCTAATGCAGTGTTTTCTTTTTCCACTACTGTTGGCCTCGAGGTTGCTGGCTCCAATGCATATACCTTGCCCTTACCATCCTTAGCGGGTTCCTTACATTGGTTCTTGTAATGTCCAATTTGATCACAGTTGAAACATCTGATATTCTTCTTCTCGATCACTTTCTTCACTTCTCCTGAACGATATTCATTCGCAAAATGTCCTTTCTTATTGCACTTAAAGCAGACAACTTTTGACTTTCCCTTCCTAGCAGCTCCACCCTTCTGAGCTTCTTTCTTATGGAAGAACTTCCTTTTCAGACTCTGCCCCACCTGGACTTCCTTTGCCTCGTTTTTCTCCAGAAAAGCCAGCATCTCCTCATTCCTCACAGCCATTTCAACCATAACATCATAGGGGTCTCTAATATGCGGTAATGTAGCTTTTGCCAACTTAGGCTTCAACCCCCTAATGAACTTCTCGTTCCTCTTAATCACATTGTCTACAGTGGCATAACCATACCTCGCCAACTCCTCAAACCTTGTAGCATAATCCAACATGGTCATCTCTCCCTGCTCCAACTCAGCAAACTTTCTGAGCAAGGTAGACTTCGCCATCACAAACATGAACCTCTCCTCGAACCTCCTTTTAAACTCAGCCCATGTCATCATCTCTTCATTCACTCCAATCGTCACACTATTCCACCGGTGAAGTGCTTCTCCCTGAAGCTGTCTAGAAGCAAGCCTTCTCTTCTGCTCATTGTTGAGCCCCAAATCAGCAAAGATTCTCTCATAATGCAGCAACCAGTTTTCTACTTCAATAGCATCTTCAGTTCTGATGAATGGCTTTCCTTCCAGCCTAGCATAGTCTCTACTCAGAATAGCATAATTGTTGACCACTAGAGCTCCTGAATTCCTCCTCCAACTATTCCAGCAGCAACACCCGCCTGCATCATGTTGACAAAGAACTGATTCATTGCTCCCACGTCAACTTGCGGGACTCCAACACCCACATTTCCAACTTGTGCATGACCTTGGTTCCTTCTCGTATTCGGTCTGGCATTTCAATTTGATGTGGTGCTTCCCCCAAGGTTAACTCTTTCACTTCCAGCATCCATATCTATATTCAAGCCTCGTGAGATACAGAAGAATGCCTAAGAGAGATAGGAGAATAGAGATATAGTGTATACTTATATATAGCAAATACAAGTACATTACTATAGCGTTATAACATACCCCGATCTTACTCTAATTCCTTAGGATTATGTTTTCAAAATCATTTTAGTTTAAATTTTTTCATAAACCTATGCTCCGATACCAAGTTGTAATATCCCCCATCTGGAGGCCTGAATCTAAGCGCTACAAATGCTGCAGTCATCCATAGTATTAACTTCTGGTGACCAAATACGGTAATGTTAATGGTATTCATAATATCAGAAGCACTTGAATATGAAATAAAATCATCACAGATTAAAACATTTTTTGATTACATTTCAAAGCAACATTTCATATCCAAGTTACATAATCCCAAACATTTCCCAAGTTCAGATCGAATAAAATTATTACAAAATACGCCAAGAGCAACATATAAAGATTCCCCCTTAGTTGACTAGAGTACTAAACAGCCTTAACTAACTTAATACATCATAGCAGAATAAAACAAATAAAACAACTCCTAAATAGCTAACTTCAGCCTCCTGCTCGTCTTCGGAAGCTTTATTCATCCACCTACTATAACCTGAAAATCCTCAACCCTCAGCCTACTCAAATCAATTTTTTGAGAACCCGAGAGTTTAAGGGGAAAAACATAAACTTCGAGTCAGACATAAAACCTGGTGTGAATAATACTATACATCTCAGTTATTTGATATTAAGAGAGACCACACCGCTTAGCGGAACGGGTTCCCCCTCACTAATATCCATTTAAACATAACTTTTGCAAATCTTAATCCTACAACCAAAACTGGTTAAAGCAATAATATCAATGTCATGAAAGCATATAAATCAGGTAACAAATGGACTATCTGTCCGAACAATATAGGTTTGTTTGGCTAGCTACTAACCATTGGCTGGCTCGGGCCTACCAAACAATATAAACAAATAATCTAACTTATGTTAGATACTCCTCTTCTGGACGGTCTGTCCCTAACTTAATTCTACTATGGTCAACTGATCCTAATGGTTTTGTGGGCTCACCAATAACCTATCTCGCCTCAATAGATTCCTTTCTGTGTGTAACATAATATTAGTCTTACTTGTGACAAAGCCCTGCACATTGGAATTTTGAACTTATATTAGCTAGGGGCTAACAGCTAATGTATAGGGTGCGACCCTATACCAGTCCCATCTGGTATTCTAATATCTAAGTCATTCACTTAGGGTTATCTACCCATAAAATTTTCCTCGAAAAACTTTTCTCTTAAATTGATTTAAACTTTCAAATCATTCTTTAAACAAGGAAAATATACTATATGCTTTATTCAAATCACCTTGCCATGTTATATACACTTTACACAAAACCTGGTTGATGGAAACATTTAAATCTTTGAAAGTACCCCTTTCGAATCCATTGAAAGTACCTCTTTCGACACAAGTAAAACCTTAGGCCGAAACCAAAACATACCCTTTCAAAACCCTTCATAATCACCTTTCAAAACCATTGAAAAAGATCACCTTCGAAAGCTTTAAAACCTTAGACATTGCATTTCGAAAACATTGGAAACCTTCCTTTTAAACCTTTCGAAACCATTAGGGAACCACCCCTTTGAAACTTTCATTTGGACCTTTCGAAAGTATTAAATCCTTTGTAAACATCAAACCTTTCGAAAATATTTGGGTTCAAGTAAAACATGTGGAAACCTTTCGAAACCGTTAAAAACCTTTCCTTTCGAAACCTTTGGGTTCTATCTTCAACAGAACAAAAAGGGTCATAAAACAACTAAGTCGAAAACACTCTTTCGAAATCTATTTCCTAAGTAAAGAAGCGATGGTGTCTAAACCAACCCTTCGAAAGCACTGGAGAAGTGGCTTTAATTTAAAAACAAAGGAACCTTTCGAAAGCACTGCTTCGAAAGGAAAAAGGTGGCAGTAAGGGGTTTCGACCCAAGCGAAAGCAATTTCTTAAAACAAAGGCATAACCATTAGTTTAAAACAACTTAGCCCGGTCGAAAGCTAACCAAGTCGAAAGCTAATTAAGTCGTAAGTAAAGCAAGCACACTCTCTTTTAAACACAAAAGAAAGCTTCAACCCCTTTGGAACCCCATGTTTCCACTAGGGGCATTGGTATTATTGGTTCCTTACCAATCTCGAAAGACAGAGCGAAGTACGCCATCGTAGCAGTAGATTACTTCACCAAATGGGCTGAAGCTGAACCTTTAGCCACGATCACAATGAAGAAAGTAATCAACTTCATTGTCCGGAGCATCATTTATCATTTTGGCCTTAAATGAACCATTGTAACTGATAATGGAACCCAATTCGACAGCGCTAAATTCAAAGACTTTTGCCGTCAGCATCATATTGAAAATAGATTTGCGGTAGTTGCTCACTTTCAAGCAAACGGACAAGTTTAGGTGTGAACAAAATCATAAAGTCCATTTTGAAGAAACGTTTAGAAAAGGCTAGTGGCAAGTGGGTGGATAAACTCCCATATGCACTATGGGCATACCGAACCACCCACAAGTTCGCGACTGGCCATAATCCATTCGCCCTTGCTTACAGCTCCGAGGCCGTCATCCTTGTAGAACTTGAAGTCCCTTCTCATCGAGTGACTTATTATGACCTCTATTTCATTATATATAAAATATGTAAACAAGGAATTGCAATCCAATTGCAATTAAACTATAAGGAATTGGTGATGACTCATGAGCGTACAAAATGCCTCCAGGAGCCAATGACAAGAACGGTTACTTAAACGTGCACGTGTATATTCTAAAAATTCAATTTCTTGAAACCGAAATTAATTGAATTTTCATTTGGGGTTATTAAAGAAAATACTGGATTAGATAGCTAAAGCTTACTAGCCCCATAGAACCGGACACAGATAGCAACTGATAGAATACGATCCTGAATTTATACTACTGGAAATCGACTAAGCGTCATGACAATCAAAGAGGGATACAACACTTTAGGAAGATAAATCAACGGAAGGGTGATGACTATTCAATAAACTAGATGGAATCCTTTACGACGATTGAAGTTTGCGACTTTTGAAAGCACATCATGTTCGAACAAGACATACTGTAACGACCCGTATTTTTACGGATCGAAACATCGTAAAACAGTTGTTATTAGACTGTTGGTATTGTTGAGTCATCCAGAGTTTAGGTCGACTAGAGCTTAAGTCGTTTGGAAGTTAGGTCGTGTGGTAGCTTAGGTCGTGGGATAGGTTAGGTCGAGTGAACGACCTAAGGGATTGGAGCAACCTACAGAATTTGATGACTTAAGGGGAGTTGGTGACCTAAGGAGTTTGGCTGTATTGGGATTTAGGTCGTAAAGAAGGTTAGGTCGTAGAGCGACTTAAGGGGTAGACGACTTAAGGGGTTTAGCGACCTATAGGATTTGACCGACCTAAGGAAGTTGGCGACTTAGGAGTTAACGAGTTAAGTTAGTTAGCGGCTTAAGGATATAGGAGTTAGCGAGTTAACGACCTAAGGAACTAAGTGGGTTAACGACCTAAGGAAAGTAGGTCGTTCGAGCGACTTAAGGGAGATAACTAAGTGGTTGCAGTTAGGTCGTTAGACGACCTAAAGGTGTTAAGTCGTAAGTCATTGGGACTTGGCTTAAGTCGTATCTCAGTTAGGTCGTTTGGTGTTAAGTCGCATATGTGTTAAGTCGTTGAGTCGCTATAGCATGATTAGTTAGGTCGTAGACGACCTATGATAGTACTGGGTATAGTTAGGTCGTGAGGTGTTAAGTCGTAACCCAGCTAAGTCGCAAAGATCGTTAGGTCGTATTCCAGTTAGGTCGCGACTTATGTTAGGTCGCGTGGATGCTTAAGGGGTTAGGTCGTGTAGCGTTAAGTCGCTAGGTCGTGCGCATGTGTGTGTGGTTAAGTCGCGTGAAGGCTTAAGGGGTTAGGTCGCTAAGTGTTAGGTCGTGAGCGACCTAGGAGCGAGCTAAAGTTAGGTCGTGACTTTTGTTAAGTCGTTGAGTCGAGTGTGCGCTAAGTCGTAGGTCACAAGTCTGTTAAGTCGTAAGTCGTAGGTCGCGCGTATGTGTTAAGTCGCGCAAGTGTTAGGTCGGAGGATTTGTTAGGTCGTGGACGACCTAAGGGGGCGGACGACCTAAGGGGATTTCTGCCTATAAATACACGGGTTCTGCTTCATTTTTGGGATCCGGATTTTGAAGCGACGAAGTGCTGCTATTTTGAGAGCTCGAGTTCTACACTTCTTCACTTCTTTTCTCCACTTTAATCTTGTGATTCCTTCCATCCAAATTGAAGATCAAATCGAAGATCCAAGAGCTTAGATTGAAGATCTACATTCTTCGAAGAGAGATTTCATCGTTTGCAGCGGAATTTTGATAGATCGAGTTATATCCTTCGCTGTCCAGATCTGAAGTGTGTTGCTTTTGAGGTGTTTAGGTGATTTGGTGAGTGGTGGTTATCTCTCACACGGATCCAAAGGAGTATATCGGATTGTTGGCTTGATTTGGTGTTAAAATAGTGATTTCCATGCTTTTTCATAAACTTAAGTGTAGATCTATTGTTCATGATGATTTGACACCCATTTTACTACATGTTAATTTATGCAAGTTCATTCATCAAGTTGTAGAGATATTGCTCACGTTTCATGTTTGTTAGATTTGGACTCTTTATTTACAAGATTGCCATTATTGTTATAATTGTTAATTAGATCATATTTGAATGCTTGATTACTTGGGTTAATGATTGACTTGATTGATTGTTATGAATTAGTTGATTGATGATTTGATTTAGACAAGATGGTCGAAGATGATTCAACAGCTAAGGGAAAGGCTCTTGAATTGGAAAAGCTGCTCGTGGCATATGTGGCGGATGATGAAGCTCATATGGATAGAT
The DNA here is from genome assembly GCA_030737815.1 of Allium fistulosum. Lineage (NCBI taxonomy): Eukaryota > Viridiplantae > Streptophyta > Magnoliopsida > Asparagales > Amaryllidaceae > Allium > Allium fistulosum. Next base: position 908,325,278 of record CM060908.1, read on the forward strand.
TTGATGATGATGTTGAGATGAGGCTTTGCTATGATGAGATGAAGCGAGGAATGGTATGAGATAGCCTTGGTTTAATCCAGACGGGATCATTCCAAGCATGTTGATAACTCGGTGAAATGGTTCGGGTTTGAGGATAATGGTTGGCTTGAGAGGCGCTTGAGCTAGTATGGAAATAGTCGTCGAGGAGGATGACTAGAAGGCTAAGATTTCATCGTTGTTGAAGGTTCTAGCAAGCTCAAAGCAAGAGTACGCTGGGCAGATTCGATAGTCCCAAAAGACTACTGATTGGTAGTCGAGTACTCTGGGCAGATTCGATAGTCCTAGGCACGGGCTGCGACGACGTGCGGAGTTATGTCTAGAACCGGAGTTTCCATTAGCCCTTGACGGACGGCTGAAAGAATGTGCCGGTCATTCAATTAATGGTAGTATCGAAGCAAAGATAACAGTGATAGCCAGAGTCATGGATGTTTGGTTGTATCGTCATTCGGTCTCAAGAGCAATGTTTTCTGGGTGCTTATCTGATCTTGGTTTAGGCCTTGGGGGTTTGTACTTAGAAAATGTTGACCTTGACTCGAGTGATAATTGCTTTACTTTAAATGTCTGCTTTGCTATGTTTACTTCTGCTTAGTGTGTCTGGGGGCTATCACTGTAGAAAGAGGTGGAGTGGGAGGGTTGGATTCCTATTCCTTTTTCCTTTATGCTCTTTTGGTATGTTGTTAGTTAATTTACCGCTCACTAAGACTGTTGTCTGACTCAAGGCTTTATGTTTAACTCTTATTGCCTTGGGCTGTTCATCCGCTTTGGGATGGGCAGACTAGGTAGCAGGTGACAGGTGATGTTCTTTGTTTCCGACGATGCTGATGACGAAGACGAGCTGGAGGCTTGCATATTATTTTCTTACTATATGTATTGGATGTTCCGCTGTTTTGTATAATTCTCTGAGTGATATGTAGTGAGGCTTGATGTATTGACTATTCAGATGTTTGTATTCAACTATTATGAAGCTTAATTGATGAGATTCTATTTTGAGATGCTTCACTATATATATTCTCTATTGTATTTTATCCATGCGCTGTGAGTAATACGATAGATTCTGCTGTTTTAATTTAACCTTGGCAATCGTCCATGGCTGCCTGGCACACTTTACAGCGCACTATTTCCATGTTCAGTGCAGGGGTCGTGGGCGGTCGTCACCTTTGGTATCAGAGCTTTGGTTAATCGATTTTAGCCAACGCTCGCTGACGTAACTACGTATGAGAGACGTAATTGTATTTGATGGATGATTACTATATATAATACAGTAGCTTAGAAGTATGTGAGTCCTTTATGCAGTTGTTTCTCAAGGTGTGCTGATCATTTCTTTTATAGATATTTAGAATGAGTCGAAGAGGGAGACCAGGTGCTAGGGAAGGCCATGCTACTGAGGGGGCTTTTGATTATGTTGCTATGTTTGAGGCTATGATGACTTCGATCATGAGAAGGATGCCAGCTCCGGGGCCATCAGTAGATGTTGGAGTTCAAGTTCAAACTCCAAAGCCGGTGGATTTTGCTAAGATGTGTAAGGATTATACTGCTCTTAGAGGAAAAGTTTTCTTGGGAACAGAATCAACCATTGAAGTCCAGAGGTGGATAGATGCTTGTAGAAGGATCTTTGGCGATTTGGGAATTGAGGATGCAACTAAAAGGAAGCTTGCATCAAGACAGCTTCAAGGAAGAGCTTCTGATTGGTGGAACTCTATCATCATTGATACTCCGGAGGAAGAAATTACTTGGGTGTAATTCCAAGCCAGATTTGAAGCTAAGTTCATTTCTACAGCTCAGAAATCTGTTCTGTTCAAGAAGTTTGTGGAGCTCAAGCAAGGTGGAAGACCAGTTCTTGAGTATGTTTCTGAGTTTGAAGCTTTATCCAAGTATGCCCGGTCGTATATTGAATCTTCGTATCAGAAGAATGAGAAGTTTGTGACAGGCTTGGACAGTTATCTTGGGAGGCAGTTGGTGGATCATTTGGACGATCCATTTGAAAAGCTTGTAGAGAAGGCTCTCATGCATGAGAATCTGTTTCCTAAAGAGGGATCTGTTGTTGCTGTGACCAAGGAGGAGTCTAGACCACAGCAGGGTGGAAACAAGAAGAGGAAGCAGCAGCAGCAAAAGGGTAAGGATGGCCAGAAGAAGCCGAAGGGCGAAGTGACCTGCTACAATTGTCAGCAGAAGGGCCACTTCTCCAGAGATTGCAAGAATCCAAAGGTGTCGGTGAAGTGCCACAACTGTGACAAGCCGGAGCATATTAAGAGGAATTGTCTAGAACCGCGGAAGGACAAGCAGATTGTGCAAGCTTATGCTTTGGGGGCTGTTCCATCATCTTCAAAAGCTCCTACCGCTGAAGAGAAAGGAAAGAGTGTGGTGGTTCAAGGTACTCTTTCCATATGTGGTGTTCCAGTTAGAGTGCTGTTTGATACTGGGGCGTCGCATTCGTTTGTTTGTAACGAACTTGTAGGCCGGTTGGGTTTAGAACCGGATATTGTTGATAGGCCATTGGTTGTGACTAATCCTGTAGGGGGTTCGTCTTGTTTGTGTATGCTATGCCGTGGTCTGATTGTATCGAGTCATGATTGCTCTTTTGTTTGTGATTGTTTTGTTCTAAACTTTGCGGGGTTCGGAATTATTTTGGGTATGGACTGGCTTAGGAAGTATGCGGCAAAGGTTGATTGTGAAAGGTTGGAGGTGACAGTCGAGAATGTGGAGGGGCGAAAAGTTGTGATACGATGTAAGCATGAGGAGGGCGTCTTCATGAACTTCGTGTATTCGCTGGTTGTTCCATGGGATGGACTGTCATCGGTGCCAATCGCTAATGGATTTGAGGATGTCTTTGATGAGGTCAAAGGTTACCTCCGCATAGAGAGATCGAGTTTCGTATAGATCTAGTTGAAGGAGCCAGACCTGTTGTGATGCCTTTTAGGCGGATGGCGCCTAGGGAACAGCAGGAGTTGAAGTTGCAGGTTGATGATCTTTTACAGAAAGGATTCATTCGGCGTAGTGTGTCCGAATGGGGTGCACCAGTTGTGTTTGCAACCAAAGCAGATGGATCGTTGAGGCTGTGTGTGGATTATCGTGAGCTGAATAAAGTGACTAAGAAGAAAAAGTATCCATTGTCGAGAATAGATGACTTGTTTGATCAGCTTCACGAGGCTAAGGTGTTTTCTCAGATGGATTTGGCAACGAGATTTCACCAGTTAAGAGTGGCCAAGGATAGTGTGCCAAAGACTGCTTTCAGGACACCATCCGGTTTCTTTGAGTGGCTGGTAATGCCATTTGGATTAACAAATGCGCCAGCATATTTTTGGATCTTATGAATAGAGTGTTCAGAGATCAGTTGAACAAGTTCGTACTAGTGTTCGTGGATGATATTTTGATTTATTCCAGAACTGAAGAAGAGAACAAGACGCACTTGCGTATCGTTTTGGAAATCTTACGGAAACATCAGCTGAAGGCTAAGTTTTCGAAGTGTCACTTCTGGAAGAGCGAAGTGAGGTTCTTAGGCCATATTATCTCTGGAAATGGAATAGCGGTTGATCCCGCTAAGGTGGCAGCGATCCAGGATTGGGTTAGACCTAAGAATGCATCTGATGTGAGAAGTTTTCTTGGATTAGCAGGATACTATCATCGATTTATCAAAGACTTTTCCAAGGTGGCTGCACCATTAACAGGATTGACGAAAAAGAACCAAGTATTCAGATGGGATGCTAAGTGTGAGCAAGCTTTCGGAATCCTGAAAGAGCGATTGACAAGCGCTCCTGTTTTGACTATTCCAAGTGGAAATGAAGAGATGGTGGTTTACACCGACGCATGTGGTACTGGACTTGGAGCAATGCTGATGCAGAAGGGTAAAGTGTTGCGTATGCAAGTCGACAACTGAAGCCGCATGAAAGGAATTATCCGACTCATGATTTGGAATTAGCGGCGATTGTATTTGCTCTGAATATGTGGAGACATTATCTATTGGGAGTTCAATTCGAGTTGTTTATAGATCATAAGTTGTTGAAGTATCTTTTCTCCCAAAAGGATTTGAATCTTCGGCAGCAACGATGGCTAAAGTTTTTGGCATCATATGATTTTAGTATAGCCTATACTCCGGGAAAGGGTAACGCAGTGGCAGATGCGTTAAGTCGAAGACATGCAGGACTGGGAGCCATGTTTTCAGAATGGAAGAGTCTCGAGTATTTAGCTGGATTTGACTTCAGGCCTAGATGTGAATTGGAACCTGAGATGTTGGCAAACTTATCGATAAGACCGACTCTTGTGGAAAGAATTGGCGAGAGTCAAAAGCAAGATGATAAGCTTGTCAAGATTATTCGTGATTTGGAATCTGGATTGGATCCAGAAAAGGATAAAGGATTCGAGGTCGATCGAGAGGGTTGGCTTCGAAAGCAAGGACGACTAGTTGTTCCCGATATGGATGAATTGAGAAATGAAGTTCTGAAGGAAAGTCATCACTCGAAGTTGACAATTCATCCAGGAGGAAATAAGATGTATCGGTATATGAAGAGAACCTACTACTGGGAAGGTATGAAGAAGGATGTTGGAAATTTTATTTCCAAGTGCATGAACTGCCAGTTGGTAAAAGCCGAACATAAGAAGCCAAGTGGATTGCTTCAGCCATTGGAAGTTCCTACATGGAAGTGGGAGCAAATATCGATGGATTTTATCGATGGGTTACCTAGAACAAGAGCGGGAAATGAAGGGATTTGGGTCATCGTAGATCGTCTGACTAAGAGTGCAAGATTCATTCATGTTCGATCGACTAGGACTGCATCAAAGTTGGCTGAGCTGTATGTCAAGTGGATAGTTCGATTCCATGGTATTCCGAAGAGTATAGTGAGCGATCGAGACCCATTGTTCACTAGTGGATTTTGGAAGAGCTTCCAGGAAGTTTTGGGAACCAAGTTGTGTTTGAGTATAGCTTATCACCCTCAAACAGATGGTCAGACCGAGAGAGTCATGCGAGTTTTGGAAGATCTCCTTAGAGCATGTGTTTTGGATTTCGGAGGATCATGGGAAGATCATCTTCATTTGGTGGAATTTTCGTATAATAACAGTTACCAGTCAAGCATTGGTATGGCACCATATGAAGCATTGTATGGAAGACCGTGTAACTCTCCGACATGTTGGTTAGAAACAGGAGAAAAGCTGATACTTGGGCCAGAGATGATTCGACTGACTTCGGATTTCATAGAGATCATTCGGCAACGAATGAAGGCAGCCCAAGACCGACAGAAAAGTTATGCCAATAAGCGTCGTAAGGATTTGGAATTCGACGTAGGTGATATGGTTTTTGTGAAGATTTCTCCACTGAAAAATGTTATTCGATTCAGGAAGAAAGGAAAATTGACTCCGAGATTTGTTGGACCATTCCCGATTATCGAGCGAATTGGAAAGCTCGCCTACAAATTGGAGTTACCAGAAAAGATGTCGAGTGTGCACAATGTTTTTCATGTATCGTATCTACGGAAGTATGTGCACGACTCGAATACGGTGGTTTCTGCTGATAGCTGTGAAGATTTTGAAGTCAATCCAGTCGATAAGAGACCTCGTAAGTCGCTTCGTGTTGTGGAAACTGACACGAAACAGCTTAGGAGGAAGGTAGTTAGGTTGCTCAAGATACAATGGAGTGATGATGTTAACGACTGTACATGGGAGGTGGAAGAGAGGATGAAGGCAGCTCATCCTGAACTCTTCGAGGTATGGCCATAAGGTGTCGTGTCATCTCGCGACATTGTAACTTGTTCTAGTTTTAGGATTATACATGCTAGGATAGAATTGAATGCATGGTTTGTTGATTGCTATGGATGGTAGGCATGCAGAATAGTTTTTGATTGCTCCTGTTTGTTTGGAATTTCAGGGGCGAAATTCCTAAGGGGGAGAGAATGTAACGACCCGTATTTTTATGGATCGAAACATCGTAAAACAGTTGTTATTAGACTGTTGGTATTGTTGAGTCATCCAGAGTTTAGGTCGACTAGAGCTTAAGTCGTTTGGAAGTTAGGTCGTGTGGTAGCTTAGGTCGTAGGGTAGGTTAGGTCGAGTGAACGACCTAAGGGATTGGAGCAACCTACAAAATTTGATGACTTAAGGGGAGTTGGCGACCTAAGGAGTTTGGTCGTATTGGGATTTAGGTCGTAAAGAAGGTTAGGTCGTGGAGCGACTTAAGGGGTAGACGACTTAAGGGGTTTAGCGACCTATCGGATTTGACCGACCTAAGGAAGTTGGCGACTTAGGAGTTAACGAGTTAAGTTAGTTAGCGGCTTAAGGATATAGGAGTTAGCGAGTTAACGACTTAAGGAACTAAGTGGGTTAACGACCTAAGGAAAGTAGGTCGTTCGAGCGACTTAAGGAAGATAACTAAGTGGTTGTAGTTAGGTCGTTAGACGACCTAAAGGTGTTAAGTCGTAAGTCGTTGGGACTTGGCTTAAGTCATATCACAGTTAGGTCGTTTAGTGTTAAGTCGCATATGTGTTAAGTCGTTGAGTCGCTATAGCATGATTAGTTAGGTCGTAGACGACCTATGATAGTACTGGGTATAGTTAGGTCGTGAGGTGTTAAGTCGTAACCCAACTAAGTCGCAAAGATCGTTAGGTCGTATTCCAGTTAGGTCGCGACTTATGTTAGGTCGCGTGGATGCTTAAGGGGTTAGGTCGTGTAGCGTTAAGTCGCTAGGTCGTGCGCATGTGTGTATGGTTAAGTCGCGTGAAGGCTTAAGGGGTTAGGTCGCTGAGTGTTAGGTCGTGAGCGACCTAGGAGCGAGCTAAAGTTAGGTCGTGACTTCTGTTAAGTCGTTGAGTCGAGTGTGCGCTAAGTCGTAGGTCGCAGGTCTATTAAGTCGTAAGTCGTAGGTCGCGCGTATGTGTTAAGTCATGCAAGTGTTAGGTCGGAGGATTTGTTAGGTCATGGACTACCTAAGGGGGCGGACGACCTAAGGGGATTTCTGCCTATAAATACACGGGTTCTACTTCATTTTTGGGATCCGGATTTTGAAGCGACGAAGTGCTGCTATTTTGAGAGCTCGAGTTCTACACTTCTTCACTTCTTTTATCCACTTTAATCTTGTGATTCCTTCCATCCAAATTGAAGATCAAATCGAAGATCCAAGAGCTTAGATTGAAGATCTACATTCTTCGAAGAGAGATTTCATCGTTTGAAGCGGAATTTTGATAGATCGAGTTAGATCCTTCGCTGTCCAGATCTGAAGTGTGTTGCTTTTAAGGTGTTTAGGTGATTTGGTGAGTGGTGGTTATCTCTCACACGGATCCAAAGGAGTATATCGGATTGTTGGCTTGATTTGGTGTTAAAATAGTGATTTCCATGCTTTTTCATAAACTTAAGTGTAGATCTATTGTTCATGATGATTTGACACCCATTTTACTACATGTTAATTTATGCAAGTTCATTCATCAAGTTGTAGAGATATTGCTCACGTTTCATGTTTGTTAGATTTGGACTCTTTATTTACAAGATTGCCATTATTGTTATAATTGTTAATTAGATCATATTTGAATGCTTGATTACTTGGATTAATGATTGACTTGATTGATTGTTATGAATTTGTTGATTGATGATTTGATTTAGACAAGATGGTCGAAGATGATTCAAAAGCTAAGGGAAAGGATCTTGAATTGGAAAAGCTGCTCGTGGCATATGTGGCGGATGATGAAGCTCATATGGATAGATTTGATGATGATGTTGAGATGAGGCTTTGCTATGATGAGATGAAGCGAGGAATGGTATGAGATAGCCTTGGTTTAATCCAGACGGGATCATTCCAAGCATGTTGATAACTCGGTGAAATGGTTCGGGTTTGAGGATAATGGTTGGCTTGAGAGGCGCTTGAGCTAGTATGGAAATAGTCGTCGAGGAGGATGACTAGAAGGCTAAGATTTCATCGTTGTTGAAGGTTCTAGCAAGCTCAAAGCAAGAGTACGCTGGGCAGATTCGATAGTCCCAAAAGACTACTGATTGGTAGTCGAGTACTCTGGGCAGATTCGATAGTCCTAGGCACGGGCTGCGACGACGTGCGGAGTTATGTCTAGAACCGGAGTTTCCATTAGCCCTTGACGGACGGCTGAAAGAATGTGCCGGTCATTCAATTAATGGTGGTATCGAAGCAAAGATAACAGTGATAGCCAGAGTCATGGATGTTTGGTTGTATCGTCATTCGGTCTCAAGAGCAATGTTTTCTGGGTGCTTATCTGATCTTGGTTTAGGCCTTGGGGGTTTGTACTTGGAAAATGTTGACCTTGACTCGAGTGATAATTGCTTTACTTTAAATGTCTGCTTTGCTATGTTTATTTCTGCTTAGTGTGTCTGGGGGCTATCACTGTAGAAAGAGGTGGAGTGGGAGGGTTGGATTCCTATTCCTTTTTCCTTTATGCTCTTTTGGTATGTTGTTAGTTAATTTACCGCTCACTAAGACTGTTGTCTGACTCAAGGCTTTATGTTTAACTCTTATTGCCTGGGCTGTTCATCCGCTTTGGGATGGGCAGACTAGGTAGCAGGTGACAGGTGATGTTCTTTGTTTCCGACGATGCTGATGACGAAGACGAGCTGGAGGCTTGCATATTATTTTCTTACTATATGTACTGGATGTTCCGCTGTTTTGTATAATTCTCTGAGTGATATGTAGTGAGGCTTGATGTATTGACTATTCAGATGTTTGTATTCAACTATTATGAAGCTTAATTGATGAGATTCTATTTTGAGATGCTTCACTATATATATTCTCTATTGTATTTTATCCATGCGCTGTGAGTAATACGATAGATTCTGCTGTTTTAATTTAACCTTGGCAATCGTCCATGGCTGCCTGGCACACTTTACAGCGCACTATTTCCATGTTCAGTGCAGGGGTCGTGGGCGGTCGTCACACATACTTTAGGGGGGCAAATGTTATCCCGCCTTTTGGTAAGGCCATGATACCGTAGATTTGGTTAAGAACGGATGATTACCAGCCTTGAGAATCAGCTATATGCAGTATTATGGACAATGGTCAAATAGATTTGGATCGAGTCCCAGTCAAGGTGTAATCAATATGAAGCAACAAGGAAGGCCTTGTGAAGCCCTTTCAAATTTCAAGCCAATTAGAGTTCGTATACTCGAGTTATGGACAAACGAAGATCTATATGGATCGATTTGGAACGATCCATAGAACAGCTCAAATCAACAGATATCGATCGATATCTCAAAATCCACAAGGCTAATTTGCTTGAAACTTTCGAAGCATCAGTATATTGAAGAATGGAGCCTACAAAAATGATCGTGCGTTATGATCTTAAGATATGAAGATAGCCAATCGTCTTTGGCCGATCGTTATTTCTTGATCCTTATAATGATCGGTGAACATTCCAAGTGTAGCAAAGGGTGATCCATATATCATAATCTACAACTCAGACTGACTTCATATTTTAGGGGCAAGTTCAAGAAGCATGTGGGAGCCTCCAAAAACAATCGCACGTGAATTGGAAGCAATAATAACGATCGGTGAAACTTTAGCCATTCGTTTCAAATTGTTAAGTTATGTCCACCGATCGTTCTGATGGGCCCCTGCAAATCTAGAGATTCTTCTAGAAAATTTTTAGCCTGATCCATGCACATCTCCCCCTATAAATACAGCTACCATTCTCCATGAAGAGGATCCTTTTTCTGCTGCTTGGGCTCTGCCATTATTATTTATGCATCCTTGTATTAACGAATCCCAACTGATCCAAACATTCTTGTAATCATAATCAAGTGAAAGATCAATAAAAATATGAAGTGAACGTAGGCCAAGATTGCCGAACCACTATAAAAATCTATGTGTTCATTTACTTTTTCTACTATGTTTTTAATTTGATCCATCGTTTAATCTCTACGAGATTCTATTGGGTGTTAATGCCTATTTTTGGCGTCAACATAGAGCAACAACATCAAGACTCTAAGTCGATCGTGCGAACAAACCATCACATCGTGCACCATGAAATTTCCTCAATGTCCAAGCCAAAGATCGACCAAATCGCCAATCAACAATAGTGATGGACATTGACCACTCTACAGTGGTCAATACCAACCACTTTGGTTGTGTACTTAATCAAAACGGATAAGTACATCCAAATGGAAATATCCGGCATCCATCTTGAAGTCCGAAGCCTCATCTTCCACCATCAGATCAGTCGGCACGTATCCTAACCCTCCTCTACAATTTATATCGTTCATTAGATTTTCGCTTGTACGAAACCCCAATGCACAAGATATTCCTTAACATTCGATCGTCGCTAAATCGGTGTTTTCAACCAGAAACAAACAAACAATCAACCATGCAACCAACATCCATACATACATCCAAAATAGCATACATACAACATGTATAATACATCTATATCAACCAATGGGGAAAATCATATCAAAATAGCTCAAATCTAACAATGACACGTCGATAGGAAAAATGTGATATCCAATATAGAATCATTTTAAAACTTTTTTATTTTCTTTTATAAGAATCTAGTAGGTGTTTAAGTTTAATAAAATCACATTTTAAACCAAAAACCATTCCAAAACGTCGATCTAATATTATACAACCAATCATAGTATGGTGAGAGACAATATCACTTACCTCAACAAAGCTATCCAAACCAATGCCAAAACGTAGAGCTCTCTATCATGAGCGCAAGAAACCGCATCCAAAAAGGACCTCGTATGCAAAAGATATGGAGAGTATAAGAATCGTGATTAACTAAAATAAGTAAATAATTAATTAATCACTAATTACCTTAATTAAGGCTAATCCATCTTCTCCAACTCACATTTCCAGGCCGTGCATGTTTGTGCATATCAAACCCATTACCGAACCCCTTCTCTCCTTGATTTATCCACAATTACTCAACGAAATCGTGAGCCGTCTTCGCCAACGCGTTCCATTATGCGATCTCTTTGCTACGGACTCGATGAAATCAAGATCGGCCCATCCCTGTAAAATGCGATAGTAGCAGCACATCGCGACAAGCTTGATGTCACGCCTCTCCTTTCTCAGCCACACATCCCTAGGTCGATGTCATCCACTCCTATTTGCACGAGAATCACAATGCCACTCTCTGATTTTCCTAAATATGCCTCAAGGTCCACCAAATCAAAACTATAGATCCACCAAATCGAAAGTCTAGATCTACGGCAAAATGATGAGGTCGACCAACAGTGATCGCATTAAATTCTACCACCGTCGATGCGAAGCTCTCCTCTTTATGATTTCAACAGATCTGGTTTCGTGATTTATCGTTGAGTGGATCTCATGATTTTATTTTTTGAATGAAAGAGGAAGAGGAAGTCATGATTTTTGCGTACATTAATCGAACAGTAAAGTGGCTAAATGAAATAGAAAGAGGGAGGGAAAGATTTGATCTAATTTATATTAATATTATATTCCATTTATTTATTTTCTTAAACAAATGTCCTACGTTTTGAGTATGTATGATCACATGATGCGTCCAATTGCAATGAAACTCGTCTATGTACATCACCTCATTTTTTTGGATCCAACGGTATAAATCTCATCACTATCTGAGGCTACATCCCGAGATGCTAATTTCACGCATTTCAAGATTGTTTCGGCAAGCAGATCGTCTGATCTTAAAATATAGTGATCCTTATACTCATTTTAATTTTCAACATCAATACGAACTCAGCAGAAGTGGTCTCAAGTCCTGATTCGACCGTATGCAAAAAATCGTATTTTGGGGCATTCGTTTGATTAACGATTAAATATTTAAATATCCTATCGTTAAAAATACGGGTCGTTACAAGCCACATTCCTTCGCAATCGGAAATAAGTTATTGATTAACACATATGTTCAATCCAAGCATTACACAATTAATTCAAGACCTTTAAACTCATTCTTTTATTTTAATATGATGACTCATTAATCAATTTGTAAATTTTAGCCTTTCAAGGAATGGGAATAATGACTCGTGATTTCATAACAACATTTGTCCATCCTTCACTCGCTAAAATTTATTATTTTATAAACTTCCAGTCTTATATTCCATTTACCATTAGTTAAATGTATTTTTGAGAATTTTCATATTTATACTGTTTCTTCCCAAATACATATAAAAGCAGTCTACATATCCAAGAATACATGTCATAACATACCATGTGTATTTGATACAAAGACAACCAACAGTTACAACCCAAACAACCTAAAGAAAGAAAATGACAAACGCTGGAAGGGAAATGACAACACGATACTACTAAACCTAAAATACTATCTACAGACTATAAGATGTTCTCGATCCTCTTGAGCCATTGTCGTGACCCTGGAATGGACATAGCATAATAGCTATGCAGCCAATATTACGGCTCTAGCGCTACTGCTCATCTCGAATCTCTGCCTAGACCAGTCGGATAGCGATTAGCTCGGGACTCTGGTATCCTCCAATGCTCTGTCCTTGCTCTGCTTCCTACTACAGCTACCCACCCACTTCTGGCGCTACTATCTCAGCTGGTGGCTCAGGGATTTCCATCTTCCTAAGAGAGGCTTTGTCGAATTCAGGAGGGACCTTCTTCTGGACTGGCTTTCCAAAGAGGTTCACTCCATATTGCTTAAAGACACGAGTGAAGAGATGGTAATATGGAAAGTAGCTCCAAGGAGTAACAACTTTAGGACTAATATAGTTGCTCATAATAGCACAAGCCCAATTGACAGCCATACCACCCATGATGGTGTAGCTGACCTTTGTACCAACAGATAAATCTGATCAAAGCTCCTCGTCTTCAGAATGATGTTCCGCTAAACTATGAAAACAACAAGGTGGGCTGTAGGATGCAAATTTTTTGACCTCCAAACACCGATATTTCTGGAAAGGATTCATCGTAAAATCACCATATCAGCCATCTCAACATCATCCAAATCCGCTCCCTCTATGGCTGTCCCCAAAATATTACTGAAATCGTCGTTAGGCAAATCGATCTCGGCTCCCTTCACTTCTCATGGAGATTGTTGATGCCTTCATCAAAGTTGTATGCTAGATTCACGTCAAATAGACGCATGTAACGTGGGTAGCGTTCTCACTTAAAAGTGTCGTGGCAGAGGATCAATGCTAATCCGAACAATTCTTTAAGTCCAAAGGCGGCGAAATCTTCAAATTTAACTGGCCATCCCTGAAGAAAGGCGAAATTTGCCTGGCCAAGTAAACAGAGATTTTTTGGTCGCTCTGGTCAAGCCAAGTGATCCCTTGAGGAGTGAGACCCGGATGGCGTGAGGAAGAGCCGGAGGTTTGAGGTGGTGCCAGGACTAAGTGGAGGTCGGAGAGGGGAGATGTGTAACACCCCTAATTTTTGATAATATTATTCAAGAGATTTAATTAGATAAATTAAATAGAATAATGTAAAAGTAAGTGATAAGGGGATTGAGATTTGAATAAATTAATTGAGATCGTGCCTAATAAACTAACTAATGGGCTTAAGAATGGTTTTAGGTTAAACAAGTCACATAAGGGCATCTTGGGAATTGTCGTCCATCGCTTCCACCCTTATATATGTTCATTCCTACCTTATTCTTCCCATTCACGTCATTTTAAAAACTAAAACGCAACAGAAAGGAACGACCGGCCATTAAGGAAGAAGAAGAATTCAAAAATTAAAGCGAAAAAATCAAGCTTAGGGGAAATCAATCTCAATCCAATCTCCTTATCTAGATCAAGGTGAATAATAATTCCATTTCTCTTTTGATTTAAATCATATATTTTTGGATTTAAGGGTAAATTCCTTTTAATGATATATTGGATGATGATATGCTTGATTTAGGATTTATATGATTTAAACAAGATTGTTTAAAAGAGATTTTGCTTGGTTTTAAGGTAAAACTGAGATTTAATGATGTTTAAATGCCATGGGAAAATTTTATGTTATGAGAAACATGATTTTGGAGTTGGGTTTCAATTTTGAGAATTTTCCAAGCTAAGGAAAGATTATTACGAATTTTCAAAGGAATATATGGTTATTTAGGTTTATAAATTTATTTTGGATAATATATTAAGAATTTGGGTCTGGAATTTTGATATGTTAGATAACATGATTAAAGTGAATTTCTAGAATTTTTGGTGATTTTTCCAAAGTAATTTGCTATGCAAAATAAATTGTTTTAGAAGAGGGACTTCTTTGCAAAATTGGTTTTGTCTAATGGAAGGGCTTAATTGATTAACTTAACCATGGTTTAGATCTGATTAGTGGCGGTTACTTTTGAAAAAAGAATTTGAAAAAGTTAAGGCAACCAATCTGGTGTTGGACGTGGCAGGTTAGTTAGAGAAAATTTTACTTTATAAAGAACTAAACCAGTTTTACACAGAAAATAGGTTACGCCTACATAGGAAAGCACCTTTCGACACAGAAGCTTCCGACTTCATCTTTGTCGAAACCAACTATGCCGAAACCAATACACGAGGTATCACCATGATGGTACGCAGTGGATTAGAGATAGGCGAAAGGTTAAGTGTCGAAAGCATAGCTTCTGAAGGAGTCGAAACCTTAGTTTGTTTTAAAAATGAAAAGCACCTGCCTTTGTCTTGTTTTAGCCTTCGACGGAGTCGAAGCATATGGTTTCGAAATATATTTTTAAAGGGTTTCGAAAGGGTTGCCATTAACTTAAGATTGCTTTCAACTTGGTTCCTTACTTATGAAAGAATGTTTTGAAAGATGGGGTTCCAACCTAGTCGAAACCCTGCTGTCGTTTTACAGCCTTTCGATGATGTTGAAGATATCAACGCCGTCGGAAGAGCATTTTGTTTTATAAGTTAGAGCCACTTCCTATAGCTTTCGAAAGGGGTTAGGGGTTTCGAAGGTGATGGTTTTGGAAAAGGGTTTCGACGCCAGCCTTCCACTGTTTTACCCAGATGTTAAATGCTTTCGAAAGAGATGGTGCCGATGCCATCAAGTTTTCCCTAATATTTTTATATGATAAAGGATAGTTTCAAAACAGATGCATTCGCCTATATTCACTTTGACCCAAATAATATTTTAAGTATAAACCCAATGCTTTCGAAAGGGGTACTTTTAATGATTTTGGAAGGGCTACTTCCAATGCTTTCGAAAGGGGTACTTTCAATGATTTCAGAAGGGCTACTTCCATTGGTGTCGAAAAGGGTACTTTCAACTGGTTTCGAAGCTAAGCTTCTAAAGTTAAAAGCTAATACTTTAATATAATCGAAAAGTTTCGAAAGGTTGATTTTAAAGTATTAAAAGACAGGAGCCTAATGTTTTTGAGTGCTTTCGAAGGAGGTCATCCTATGAAGTCGAAAGCTAGGGTTTGAAGGTATCGAAAGGTTTTATAACCCAAACTCTATTTTTAAAAGGAAAAACCCATGGCTAAATTAAATGAGTTTTTATAATGATTTTAAGAAGAATCTATCTTTGATAAAGTAATAGGTTAAAGGAATTAACTATGTTTAAACCCACATGAGTGATATTGCTATGTTGTTATGTTTGCTTCTTCTAATTTGAATATATTCGCTATATAATGGACCCATAACTGCATTTTGGGGATAAAGGGTAGAAGAACCATTTAGGTTAACCCAGTAGTGAATATAAATTGAATAAACTACTGAATGAGTACAATTGTATCTAGGAGGTCAGGAAGACCAGAATATAGGATGCTAAAATATAAATGAAAGATATTGGCAGGGGCCAATAGGTTCTCAGTAAGCCTATGAAAACTGTGTATAGGAAAAGATATTGGAAGGGGCCAATAGGTTCATAGTTAGCCCATGAAAACTATGTATAAAGAAAAATGTCAGAAATACAGGTTCATAGCAAGCCCATGAAAACTATGATTGGATAGTGGCATGGGCTAGTAGGTTTGCAGTTAGCCAATGAAAACTATATTCGGATGAAATATTGACAGATGTCAATAGGTTCCTAGTCAACCCATGAAAACTAGGATAAGAGTAAGATATTGGAGTTACCAATAGGTTCATAGTGATCCCATGAAAACTATGTAATTAGACAGGGATTCCTTAAATGTTTAACTGGTTATTAGTCAGCCCATGAAAACTAATGGGTTAATAGTAATCCTAGAAACTATAATTGAGACAATAGTCTAAAATGAATGGGGATGGATAATCCAGAATTGATTCATTTGTTTTGCATATCATCATAATTATATTGTTTTGAATTGTTTTAACCATTGTGAATGTAGGAGCACAGTATATGATTTTATAAAGGTTTTGAGATACTAGTAAGGGGAAACCCGTTCTGCTAAGCGGCGTGGTCTCACTAGATATCTAAATGATTTGTGATGGAAGATTATTCATACCAGGCTTTATGTCAGACTCAAAGTTTATGTTTTCCCCTTAAACTCTCGGGTACTCAATTGATTTTGAGTAGTTTGAGATTTGAGGTTTTCAGGTACC
The DNA here is from genome assembly GCA_030737815.1 of Allium fistulosum. Taxonomy (NCBI): domain Eukaryota; kingdom Viridiplantae; phylum Streptophyta; class Magnoliopsida; order Asparagales; family Amaryllidaceae; genus Allium; species Allium fistulosum. The sequence continues at coordinate 908,341,700 of CM060908.1, forward strand.
TCTTAAGACGAATAAGCTTCCGGAGATGTGCAGGAGGCATGATAGCTATTTAGAGTTCTCTTTTCTTTTGATTCTGCTGTGTTGTTTGTAATGGCAAAGTTGTTATATTGCATGTATATACTCTGATCATCCAAGGGGGCATCCTCATATGTCGCTCTTGGGCGTATGTTGTAATAAATATATTTTTTAAAACGTGATTTGCGAATTTGAGATTATGTAATGAATTGGAAATATTTTGGAATGAAATGTGATTTTGTTTGAAGTTTAAATTTTTTCCATATTCATGTGTTTCTGGGTATCAATGAATCTAACACCGCCTTATTTGGTCATCGAGAATTAATAACTATGGATGACTACAGCATCCGTAGCCGCTAGTTTTGGGCCTCCAAGTAAGGGGATGTTACAAGTTGGGTTCAGATCTTGAGAGGTGGCAGGACTAGATCAGGCGCGCAAAACTTGACGCTTGGAAAGGGAAGCTGCTATTGGGATAGGGTCTACTGCAGTGGAGAGGGAGGCGGCATCGCTCGTCGTTGGCGGGGAAGGGAGAGGAGGAGCGGTGGCCTTGATTTCGGGAGGAGAGGATTGGGTTCAGATGTAAGGAAGAGGAGGAAACGATAGAGGAGTGGCTACTGAAGGATGCGACTTATAAAGTTGCGTTCCAAGTTCGGGTCATGCCCTAAACCCGTTAACTGGTAGATCACTTCTAGAGCAATCGGTCGACCGCTACTGGTTAACAGCTAGAGGTCGACCGATCGTCGAATTTCGGGCACAGGTTGAACCTGGACCATATTCGGGCCGGGTTAATTAATAATAATAACAATAGTTATCGTTTCACGCGGTTTTCTTCGATCCGACACTATTTGAAAAATTCTTGTCCTCTTCACGATGGTTCCCTAGTTATCGCCTAGCTCTTCGAACCCTTTCCTCAATTATTCGTAGTACTCCTAACTTATACCGCTTCTGCCATTAACAACTTCAAAACCTAAAAATATTTCAACTACTATTCTCCGTATTATTTTCATATGGGAATATTCTTTCTATTTGCTGGTGGGAAATACTACACTTCCTAACAACATACACCAACTGAATTAAATGTTATTTCTGTTTTATCCTCCCCTTTAAGAGAGAATTTTAAAAGCTTTTCAATTCTTTAAATAGTAAAACTCGTCGAGCTATACGTACGCTCACTTTCACTTTGTTGTCAAAATGGAAAACTCATTTTCGCCAAAAACTTTTTAAACCAAACTCAAATTCTTATTTTATTATATATTTAAGAATTTCAAAACTTTCTTTTTAAACTAAAGCTTTCTAATACAACCAAATCATTGGTGTATATATTTCTTAAAAATAAATTTTCAGAACTCTCTTACTTTCCAAATGGACCCTTGGAAAAATATTATATTATTTTTCTTTTTCCCTTTTGAAAAGCTCATTTAAATATTTCAAGGTATTCTCACATGGGGTCGGACTAAGAACTGGGATTTACTTCTCTTCAATAAAAATCGGGTTCGTCATCTTGAGGTGATTGATGAACATTCTCTTGCGAAAACTTGCCTTCAAATGTCAGTGACATATAGATTCTTAATTCTCACTTGTCTGGATAAAATGCGCATCTTCAGTTGATAGGCCATCGAAATCCATAATCACAAGGTAGCTAAGTCTCAACAATCAAGTCAAACACCATCCAGCCTCCGGGATCCTTCCATATGTCATGCTCATGCTCTTCAAAGTTAAGGCCTTCGTACAGCTAACACTCTGTGAGGTAATCTGGGTAAGTGCGTAACTTTTAACTCTGTAAAATTTTATGACTCATAGTTGCCTCGTCCTTCTTTCCTAAATATGGTCACAACTATTCCATGCTCTGAATTTATAGAGCTTGACATAGATTTAGATAGAAAAATACAAATACATACTCTTAGTATATCCTAACCTCTATGATCGACTAACCTATGCTTTGATACCAAATGTAACAACCCGCACCTTAATGGGCTAGAATTTCGAAAAAAAACAAAATCTAAGTCCATTAGGGTACAGATCGTTGGTTTTGGTAACTTGTAAAAAACATGAGCATATCAGAGGTCGTTCAAGCCAAAACTCACAGCCGAAAAGGAATATAATAGGATATAAATACTGACTGAGGCCACTACCTCAGAATCAATGGTATTCCTTGGACATCCCATCACCCTGCCAATACCGAGCATGAATAAGAAGACTTCTCCATCAACCATTTTGTCTTGCTCTAGTGGTTGTTCCTCTAAATCTATCCTACGGGTTGTAATAAGGAGGGGGTCAGAACAACATTTTGATGATTAGAAAATTACACACTTCATCCATAATACAAACTCATACTTATTGATTTCTATTTAAATGTTATATCTTATTATTTATGGTTAATCCGTTTAATTTCATATGCGCGTACGATATGCCTACCTAACCTTCTCCAAGGTATATAATATTGACATATGCTTATTATGCATACGCTACCCAAAATCCAGCCACTTAATACTTCTTGAATAGGGAGAGGCAGAACCAATGGTCATTTAATACATCATTCCCCGAAGCGGGCCCTTCGCATCATCAACGTTGATCTATCGTTCCTAGCTACAGAGACTGATGACTTCTATATACGGCTTTATAATATATAATTGTTGCATCTATCACTAATAATGTCCTAGCCATGTGACAGATAGTACCCAAACCACTTAATACCTTTTATTGGAATTAGGCAGACTTCAACCATTTAATACCTTATTTAAGGTAGGTCCCCATCATTTAATACCTAATCCCAAGACGGACTCCTCACTGGTACCTATCTAGCTGACATTACACAGAAATCTTTTCGGCCACTTAATACATCCTATTGAAGCGAACCTTTCCGAGATATCATTTACCGTGCCTAACTGCTAACCCTGATGGCCATTTAATACTTCATATAAGGAATAAAGGACGGCCCTCAAACAACTACTTAATACCTGATGTAACGAACGCGATTTTTCGTCGCTCGAAAATCGACATTAATATGTCCACTGTATCAACTGCCGAGAAATCGAATGCCGAAAAACCGAATTGTTATGGAGAAAAAGAAGGGGTAGAAGAAAACAGAAGAAAAAGAAAGAAGAAACAACAGAAAACATAGAACAATATCAGAATCTCACATTCGCAGCGGAACAATATATGATAGATAATCACTAGTCTTTTAAACAAAGAATTATATCAGTTTATACATACATCAATCAGAGTCAATATACAACTCAATACAACAATGGACAGTTATATAAACTTATCCTCATAAAGAATACATAGCGGAATAAATAAACAAGTACGGATGTACGTCTCGCCATCCAGTTTGCTTCCAAAGCTCCAGAATATCCTGATAACATAACTCTAGGCTGCCCGTGTGGAAAATTATGGGCACCCAGAGTTTAGAAGGGAAATAATAAACTCCGAGTCAGTCATGGTGAATGGTGTGAGATCGTAAAACAGTTATTTTCGCAAAGAAAATAAAACAGATTCGCAATGCTTTTGGAAAATGAAACTACCATAAGACCTCCCGCCACACACACACAATGCAAACGCAAAATTGGAGGAGATTTCTTCTTATGATAGTCAAAGATGCTTACTACGCAAATCATTGGATTATTATTATTTATGTCTAGTGTCGAAAACATTTCAAAAGTATAATATTAATCTTAGCCAGCATAGGCATTTCACACTATGCCTACTATAGCTACCATCTAAACAGTGGGGCGCCACCATAAGTAAATGGCAGGTTCTACAACTAATACCATACAAGGTGCGTATTGGAGTTTGGATTTCCAACAAATGGTCAGGCCAAGGAACTTCCCATTGCCACATAGGTACGCCTCTGGAAAGACGACCCGAGAACCTAACCGGATCTCTGCCAACACAAGGCCGGGTTACCCCTAACTGGGTAACTACTGACACGAATATGTCATCCCCCGATCGTAACCGATCTATATCCGAGGATCCTCGATTCCAACAACCACAAAGAAATAAATTTGCAGCAACAACATAGGTTAAATATCTGGGCTCCATACCATAATACCACCTCTATCCAGAAGGAATGACATACACTAAAGGGGCGCTACCCCCTAATAACATTGCTGCATCCTTCCTGTTTTGACCATTTCCGGGGTGTGAGGTCCGACGAAGTCTCGTCCACAAAGCTACGCTTTGGTACAAAGCCATGCTTTGGGTCAAACAAATGATCAAAGTAATGATCACAAAGATAAATGATCAAACAAATGATCATATCACAAATGATCAAACGATGATCATCAAACAGCAACACTCAGCATGTCACATTACTAAATTGGGGATATATTGCTGATAACCTTCAACTACATAACCTCTGAGCTCGTACGTCTCAGAGAAGGGTGTTAAGCTAAGAGAATAAATTCTCCGCCACCAACAGATAAGTATTTGAAAGAAATCAGCTTTATATCTCAATTTGTAACATCGGACGCACAATCCATACAAGTCTGTTCCGGGATCGAACAGAACCGAAGGCACTTCAAAAGAAGCCCTTGCAATCCAGATAATTTATAATCACGTCCGGACTTCCCGTCACTAAGGGTGATAAAATCTCTATATCGGAGATCAGCCGATGCAGAGTAACTCGACGGTAATCCTTCCGTTTTCAAAAATATCTGGTCTTCAACACCGGTCATCAAATGCAATCCATTACGACGTATCACATATTCAGAATGGGTTATACAACCCAAAGGTCCTTTACCGGCTAACCCGAATAGTGAGCGCAATATTTTGAAAATAAGTGTGGCATTCAAATTCAAACAAATCACAACTATTACCCATTCAAGGTAATTATTGATAGTCGGTTATTTAACTATCAATAGGTCTGCACAGCATCATCAGATTCCAAATAATTTTCCAAATAATTTATTTTCCAAAAATATCTTTACAAGATATATAATTTCCACACTTCAACCATTTGAAACCAAATTTCAAATCACTTTCAATTTATCTTTAAAAGATAAAATCTCAAAATACATTTTACTTCATATTGAAAAAAACATTTCCATACTTATTTAATAATAAGTAATTCACAAATCCATTTGTTTTCAACATTTTGAAAATATCCAATATACTTAAATCACAATTAAGTATATATTTCATTCTTTAAGGAAAACGTTCTCTTAAACACATTTATTTGAGTCAAAACGAATGTTGCGTAAAACATCGTTACGGCAACCCAAAATCACTAGTATAGGGATTCGAAATTAAGATAGATATATAAATCCCAATACTATATAAAACATTTCCTTTCAGTAACCATTTACTATAACAACAGTGTTATAGTCCACCATTTCCTTATTCCTTGAAACGTCTATTTCAACAATGAATGTTGAAATCTATGTATTCGATACTTAATGCATTTTAAAAACATTTTTTTAAAACAATTAACTTCGTTTTGATTCTATTTAAAGTATCACTTCAAAATATTTCTTAAATATATTATTCACTGTCCAAAATCGTGAATAAAATTCCCAACCAAACTCTTATTATTTTTTCAACATTTAACTTAAAAGATAATTCACTGTCCAAAATCACGAATATATCTCCTTTAATAACCTTCTATATTTCATTTTTCAAATTCAATTGATTTCGGATTTATAAAACAATGTTTATAAATTCACTTTTATATATTTTATAACAATTTCAACTTATAAAATCATTTTATTAGCAAATTCAATTTATATCCCATTAAGTGCCAAAATCTAATTTATAAGTAAATTACTTATAAATCTTTTATTTTACAACATCTATTCATTTTATAACTTCACATTATAAATCTATTAATTTCATTCAATTATGAAATCCATTTATACTTCCTTTTAACACTTATAAAAACTCGTTTTATAATTCCAATATTTTAATTTATAAATATCAATTTTTTAAATATTTTATATAAACCGTTTATAATTATTCAAAAATCCCAATTTAAACCATTTTATAAATCAATCAACTATTTATTTCAAAAATCACACTTTGGTTATATTTCACAAAATCATATTTTTATAACTTTAAAATTTTAACGTTTATTTATTTAAGATGAATCAATTCAAAATTTTAATAAAACGTATAATCTCAAAAATCACTTTAAAAATCCTTTTAAAATCAAAATCGTTATTTTTAAACTTCAAAAATGGATCCGATGATGCAACAGCACCAAATAATCAATCACGGCATCCAAACATCATATATCGATATGACAACAGAATATATAACAATATCTTTAAATAAATCTATACGGTGAGGAATCTAGTTGGATCCCTCCAACCTGTTTCCCTACATCCACAGATGTTAGCACAATACCCATTCCACTTCGAGGTGGAATATCGCGGTATATGGGATTTATAAAATATTATCCGCTATTATGCGGCGCAATAGGGTCTCATCCGCTATATAATGCGGGAAATCAATCAACTCCAATATATACATATGCCAATATATATATATGTATATATTGCTATATACTACTATGTATACTATATCACAACCAAACAGCAATCAATCAGTCAATAACTGCAAAATCCAACTTTTCATTTTGAGTGAGAAGATCTCACCTTTGCTTTTATTTTGCAATCCATTTCATTCATTTTCATTACAGCTTATTTCTTTCAGATATTGACCTTGTATAAACAATTATACAATTCGTTAATATTCGAAGTAATCGAATAACCAATTTCATTTTATATTTGTGTTTGGTAATTTTAATTATTCAATGAATTTTATTTTAACAACTTTCTTCTAAATAAATTTATTTAACTAAACATTTCAATCTCAATTTAACTTTCCTGATTCTTTAAACTAAAGTCTCCTTTACATATATATTTCAAACACTTTCCTATATATAAATTCCTTCAAAATTTTAAATCCCTTTGTATAAAATTTACTGATATATATTTTTTTTGAATAGGTAAAATAATTTCCCCAATGTCAAATTGAAAAACTAGTAATCATCATCTTACTGCTTCGGGATGGACTTGCCAAAGTTCTCTGCTTTGGGCACGATCGAAATTTCCCTTCTCCACCTACCCCTCACGAACACCTGCTCGAATCTCGGCATCCATACGTGCGCGCTCGAACGCGCGACTGCTGCCGCAACAGGCTTCGCCCCTCCCTTCCTCGGCCTCGCGACACCCATCCCTAATCGTTGACGAAATCGCGAAGAACCCTAGCCGCCGCTTCGACCATCAAAATCGCGACGAACCCAGATGCCATGCGCGATGCCATTAATCATGTGTGTAACGCCCCACCTCTATGCTCATAATAACAAAGAGTATTAAAAGAAATACCGTCTATTATTACGAAAAATAAGGCTGGGTAGGAGCGGCCATCCGTAGTTGGCCTTACACTAGTATTGGTTACCTCGATAGGAGCGGTATATACTTTTTAATTTTTCATCTTATTTACTTACTCCCATCGACATACCCAATTCTAGTACAAAACGAACTACGACGGTTCATGATAGTTTAGGACATTAGATATAATAATAACACAGATAATATGAATGCGGAACACTGATAAAACAAAAGTCTCATATATATATAACTGATGTCAGTTACAATACAGTTGACACAATACATATGATACAACTACAATTGTCGACTTTGGAAGTTATATATACAAGTACATTATCAACTAATATACATGAATACATATCATCCTATACAATGACACGACTTCTACAAAATGACAAAGACACTTCAAAAGATGTGAAAAGTCTTCGTAGCCTGAACAGCAACTCAAAGAAGGAAATCTACGACCTGAAATAACTCGGGTCTGACCCGAGTATTAAATTCAAAAGAAAATAATACACGGGTCAGTCTAATACAAACTCAGTTATTAGTGCATAGAAGCAATAATAATCAATCTCAAATAGATGACAGTCACAAAAATCTCGTATATCCAACTCTCGATACGAGAATTGGATAACGGCAAATATAACACTAAGCAGTGTTAAACGACAAATCAACAATCCAAATCAGAATACAACTCCAAAATATTGAAATTAACCAACGAAACAATTCAACAATTCGAAACATCAATTTAAAACTGTCAAATCTGATAGGGCTGCAGTACACGCACGCGTGTACTGCCTCGCCACTATTGCAGGAGATACACAAAAGATCAGTGAAAGTCACAAATGATCACCAGGTCAAACCCCGAAATCGGGTTCACTCAAGAGCAATAAAACAATGTCACAAGGTCAAATCCAGATCGGATTCAACTCAGGTATAATTCGAAAATCAAATTCGAATACAATCAAGGTCAAAACAGCCTACTCAAATTCAAAGAGGCAGCCAACAAAATGAACTCATATACAATGAACCAGACTAACAACTTCAAGTCAAGCATGCTACAAAACTGACCAACATAGCACAAGAATGAACAACATCAAGTGACACCAGAACCAAACAAAGCATCAAGAACCAAATATATCAAATGAAGACACAAGAGAGTGCAGACATGACATGCACAGGGTTCAGGTGCAACAGATCCTCAAAGTGTAGTTTAAGTGCACAACAAATAGGAAGTGACAGTAAAGCTATGAAACAGGACTTCAACAAGACCACATGCAACCTTACGATTTCAAGCATGCAATGAAGCCAAAGCAAGAAAAGGGATTGATATGGCAATACAACAAGTACATGAATGCTCAGTGCACTACAACACCAGGTGGTACAGGGTCAATGCTACAATTTCAAATCCATATGCAAATTGAAATAGGCAGTGACAACCGATGATATACAAGTGCAAAAATTCAAAACAATACCCCAATACCAGGTCAAAGTGAATCAAAAAGAAACTGCAACATCAGGAAGTGCAGTCATGCCAATGACATCTATTATCAAAATCAAAGTCAAGTGATATTAAGTGCGAGTGAAGTACAACTATGTAGTGTTCAATACTGAAGCCACAAAATGCACATACACCCGACATATACATGAATGATCAGTACGACAGAGTATGAAGTACTCAACAAGCCAGCGAAAGTGGAAACGATCACATACAAATCAAAAACATTATGAAGTCAGAGCCGAGTTTGACAGTGTCAAACGTCGAAGTGAAGAACTTATAACGCGAACCACCTCAAGTTCATAGGGACATGATTAAGACAGTGGCCAAGGCAATCAATCGAGACCGAGAACATCTGCAATGGTAATACTCAAGTGTTTACCAGAAGTCAAGACTGAATTCACAAAAGGAATCAAAGTTCAGGTCAAAAACACTCGACAATTCAAACAAAACACAACAAGAGGTTCAACAAATCAAAGTGACCAAGTCAGAAATCAATGCCGAGAATATCAGGTTACAAAATCAACATCGATAAAAAAATCAAGTCGAAGCCGAGACCACGAAAACAGTAAAAGCAAACAAGGTCGAATAAATTCGAATTAGATGTGAGCAATATAAATTACTCACCTTAGTCGCCAAATTGAAGTGGCCCAGAGCAAAGAGGAATCTTGGATCGGCAATTCTCTCAACTACTCGAATATTGACCAACTTGCAAGCCAAGTGGAAGAAGGCGCGGTGAAGAGGCATCGATCAACAGAGCGTTGACGCCTTCGATTCCCAGAAGCCCTAATTTGGGGGACGAACGAAGGAGAGACGAGCCGCCATTATCGTTCGTATGTTTTGATTTTAGGTTTAGGGTTAAAACGAATGAAGTCAATCGGATGAAAAGAGGAACGAGCACACCCTTATCTCAACAAGGCAACGGGTTGAATAAATTAAAAGGGAACGGGTCCAATTAATAAAGATAGAAGAGAGTGTGTTAATGGGCCAAGATTCAATTGAAAGCCCGCATAACCGTTAACATAATTTAAACCCGATAACAAACTCCAATAATTATTAACAACCAATAAAAACACTTAACATTTTTATAAACGAATTTCAACTCGAATAGAATTCCAATTGCAATTTTCTAATAAATTAAATCGTCATTTGACGATAATCAACTGTTATGAAACTCCGGGTTGTTACAGACTCCCCTCCTTATAAAAATTGCGTCCCCGCAATTTTCATACTTAAAGTTGTCTATAACAATTATTCTTCTAACATAAACTGGTTAAGCTAGAAAAATAAGGTCAAGAACACAATCGCCACAGAAATCTTTAATTTCAATAAAAGAAATTCACAAGTTTTCAACCAAATCTAACTATCAATAGATAATTAGAAAACAATCAAAACTGAATAAATACAATTATCAGCAATATTCAATTATCAATTAGACAATTAGAATTCAGAAATCACAAAACAGCAATATCTAATTATCGATACGATAATTATAAAACAGCAAAAATCTAATTGTCAACAAAGATAATTATGAAACACAAATCGCAAATCGCAAAACTGCAAATATCTAGTTACTAAACCGGTAAGCAGAAAACAACAAGGGTCTAATTATCAAGAACGATAATCAGAAATCTCAAATCAGCAAATATTCAATTATCAAAAACGATAATCAATTTCAAATCACAAATATTCGATTATCAAAAACGATAATCAAATTTCAAATCAACAATTATTCGATTATCAAAAATGATAATCAAATTTCAAATCAACAAATATTCGATTATCAAAAACGATAATCAAATTTTAAATCAACAAATATTCGATTATCAAAAACGATAATCAAATTTCAAATCAACAAATATTCGATTATCAAAAACGATAATCAAATTTCAAATCAACAAATATTCGATTATCAAAAACGATAATCAAATTTCAAATCAACAAATATTCGATTATCAAAACGATAATCAAATTTCAAATCAACCAATATTCGATTATCAAAAACGATAATCAAATTTCAAATCACAAATATTCGATTATCAAAAACGATAATCAAATTTCAAATCAACAATTATTCGATTATCAAAAACGATAATCAAATTTCAAATCAACAAATATTCGATTATCAAAAACGATAATCAAATTTCAAATCAAAAAATATTCGATTATCAAAAACGATAATCAAATTTCAAATCAACAAATATTCGATTATCAAAAACGATAATCAAATTTCAAATCAACAAATATTCGATTATCAAAAACGATAATCAAATTTCAAATCAACAAATATTCGATTATCAAAAACGATAATCAAATTTCAAATCAACAAATATTCGATTATCAAAAACGATAATCAAATTTCAAATCAACAAATATTCGATTATCAAAACGATAATCAAATTTCAAATCAACCAATATTCTATTATCAAAAACGATAATCAAATTTCAAATCACAAATATTTAATTATCTAAAGCGATAATTAAATCTCAAATCAGCAAATATTTAATTATCTAAAGCGATAATTAAATATCAAATCAGCAAATATTTAATTATCTAAAGCGATAATTAAATCTCAAATCAGCAATTATTTAATTATCAAAAGCGATAATTAAAAGCAACAAATATCCGATTATCAAAAACGATAATCAGAACTCATATCAACAAATATCTAATTATCATAAGCGATAATTAGAAGCAACAAATATCCGATTATCAAAAACGATAATCAGAAATCATATCAACAAATATCTAATTATCACAAGCGATAATTAGAAGCAACAAATATCCGATTATCAAAAGCGATAATCAGAACTCATATCAACAAATATCCAATTACCTGCAGATAATTGGAAACAACAAATATCTAGAAATCAATTAAGAAGACTAGAAAATGAACATAAAAGCTTGGATCGATCCCATCAGATGGCGAGTTTTTAATTCACTGCACGTGCATCAACAAATGGACGAAGTCTACCAAGTACTCAACATAATTTTGGCGCCCAACAAATGACCCGAAGGTCCAGTACTGGTATCTGACCCGAAGGTCCATCATATGACCCGAAGGTCCATCATAGTGGCTCGAAAGCACACGAAAGCATCAAATATTTCAATTAACGAGTCCGGAATTAACCAAAATAGCAAACGCACATGTCCCATACCACATGTTTTACTAAATCGTTTGATTCTCTTCATCGTTTCCTTGAAAGTGCAAAATTCATCAAATCATTAAAACAACAGATATTCAATTAACGAGTCTGGAATTAACCGAAATAGTAAAAGTGTGGTTCCATACTCCGCACTTTTGCTAAATCGTTTAAATCTCTTCATCGTTTCCTTGAAAGTGCAAAATTGTGTATTTTGTAAAAATACACTTTACATTCTCAAACGGACAAGTCCGGAATTAAGCGAATCAGTAAAAGAAAGGGGTCATAGTCCTCGATTTTGCTGAAACGTTTAAATCGCTTCCTCATTCTTTTGAAAGCGCAAACTGTAAAATTTCTGAAAACAATTTTATTTATTTCGTAAAATAATAACAATTCACATTCTCAACTGAACAAGTCCGGAGTTAAACGAAACAGTAAAAGAAAGGGGTCATAATCCTCGATTTTGCTGAATCGTTTAAGTCGCTTCCTCATTCTTTTGAAAATGCAAACTGTTAAAAATTTATAAAACAATTTTCATTTTAAAAATGATTTTCCAATCACGTGATTAAAGCAGCAAATCAGTAACAATTTCGATAAAGAAATTATACTTCTCATAATACTGTAAAATCGTATCTCAAAATCAGCATTGCGGAATAACCGCTTGAAAATCCACTTTTAAAATTTGACGGTTACTGAAGTCAAAGCGACAGTAATTTTTAAACGTCAAAATCTCATCTAAATAATTTACATCGAAAGGTAATATCAGTGAATTTTCATTCATCAAAATGCCACAAAACACCATGCTTCAAAAATTTAGCATTGGTGTAAAAATCTCGTTATATAAATAACGGCAACCAAATACGTTTCATAACCAAGCATCGGTTCAACGTAAAATTAATGCAGTAACGTGCAATTTATATTTGCACGCACACTACAATATAAATAAAGAAATTATTCGAATGTATCTTCAATGAAGACAATTCAAAACAGCAAAATCTAATCAATAGATGATTAGTACAAAAGAAAGCCAGCGGAAATTTCAACAAAAATCACATACTGTAATTTCTTCGAATCCTCAATTCGGATTCGAAATTCTCAAAGAAACAAAATAATTACAGCTATGTAAACAACCAATGAAATTTATTTCAATTTCTAAATCAAATAGATTATCAGTTGTACTCAGCGAAGACAGTTTCACTGTTTCCGCTGCGCACTCTGATAAACAGAACACAGATCAATCAAATCATCAGAACACAATTTCACTATTATTTTTAAATAAAGATATTTAAAAAATTTATCAAAATTCAAAACTTTAGTTTTGACTCAAAGCACAAATAAAACATCGACCAATAGTTGTAAAATATGTTCCATCTAAGTTATGTTTTATATTATGTCCATAAACCCCAAGCTCTTATACCAACTGTGACGCCCCACCTCTATGCTCATAATAACAAAGAGTATTAAAAGAAATACTGTCTATTATTACGAAGAATAAGGCTGGGTATGAGCGGCCATCCGTAGTTGGCCTTACACTAGTATTGGTTACCTCGATAGGAGCGGTATATACTTTTTAATTTTTCATCTTATTTATTTACTCCCATCGACATACCCAATTCTAGTACAAAACGAACTACGACGGTTCATAATAGTTTAGGACATTAGATATAATAATAACACAGATAATATAAATGCGGAACACTGATAAAACAAAAGTCTCATATATATATATATATATATATATATATATATATATATATATAACTGATGTCAGTTACAATACAGTTGACACAATACATATGATACAACTACAACTGTCGACTCTGGAAGTTATATATACAAGTACATTATCAACTAATATACATGAATACATATCATCCTATACAATTCAACAATTCGAAACATCAATTTAAAACTGTCAAATCTGATAGGGCAGCAGTACACGCACGCGTGTACTGCCTCGCCACTATCGCAGGAGATACACAAAAGCTCAGTGAAAGTCACAAATGATCACCAGGTCAAACCCCGAAATCGGGTTCACTCAAGAGAAATAAAACAATGTCACAAGGTCAAATCCAGATCGGATTCAACTCAGGTATAATTCGAAAATCAAATTCGAATACAATCAAGGTCAAAACAGTCTACTCAAATTCAAAGAGGCAGCCAACAAAATGAACTCATATACAATGAACCAGACTAACAACTTCAAGTCAAGCATGCTACAAAACTGACCAACATAGCACAAGAATGAACAACATCAAGTGACACCAGAACCAAACAAAGCATCAAGAACCACATATATCAAATGAAGACACAAGAGAGTGCATACATGACATGCACAGGGTTCAGGTGCAACAGATCCTCAAAATGAAGTTTAAGTGCACAACAAATAGGAAGTGACAGTAAAGCTATGAAACAGGACTTCAACAAGACCACATGCAACCTTACGATTTCAAGCATGCAATGAAGCCAAAGCAAACAAAGGGATTGATATGGCAATACAACAAGTACATGAATGCTCAGTGCACTACAACACCAGGTGGTACAGGGTCAATGCTACAATTTCAAATCCATATGCAAATTGAAATAGGAAGTGACAACCGATGATATACAAGTGCAAAAATTCAAAACAATACCCCAATACCAGGTCAAAGTGAATCAAAAAGAAACTGCAACATCAGGAAGTGCAGTCATGCCAATGACATCTATTATCAAAATCAAAGTCAAGTGATATTAAGTGCAAGTGAAGTACAACTATGTAGTGTTCAATACTGAAGCCACAAAATGCATATACACCCGACATATACATGAATGATCAGTACGACAGAGTATGAAGTACTCAATAAGCCAGCGAAAGTGGAAACGATCACATACAAATCGAAAACATTATGAAGTCAGAGCCGAGTTTGACAGTGTCAAACGTCGAAGTGAAGAACTTATAACGCGAACCACCTCAGGTTCATAGGGACATGATTAAGACAGTGGCCAAGGCAATCAATCGAGACCGAGAACATCTGCAGTGGTAATACTCAAGTGTTTACCAGAAGTCAAGACCGAAGTCACAAAATGAATCAAAGTTCAGGTCAAAAACACTCGACAATTCAAACAAAACACAACAAGCGGTTCAACAAATCAAAGTGACCAAGTCAGAAATCAATGCCGAGAATATCAGGTTACAAAATCAACATCGATAAAAAAATTAAGTCGAAGCCGAGACCACGAAAACAGTAAAAGCAAACAAGGTCGAACAAATTCAAATTAGATGTGAGCAATATAAATTACTCACCTTAGTCGCCAAATTGAAGTGGCCCAGAGCAAAGAGGAATCTTGGATCGGCAATTCTCTTAACTACTCGAATATTGACCAACTTGCAAGCCAAGTGGAAGAAGGCGCGGTGAAGAGGCATCGATCAACAGAGCGTTGACGCCTTCGATTCCTAGAAGCCCTAATTTGGGGGACGAACGAAGGAGAGACGAGCCGCCATTATCGTTCGTATGTTTTGATTTTAGGTTTAGGGTTAAAACGAATGAAGTCAATCGGATGAAAAGAGGAACGAGCACACCCTTATCTCAACAAGGCAACGGGTTGAATAAATTAAAAGGGAACGGGTCCAATTAATAAAGATAGAAGAGAGTGTGTTAATGGGCCAAGATTCAATTGAAAGCCCGCATAACCGTTAACATAATTTAAACCCGATAACAAACTCCAATTATTATTAACAACCAATAAAAACACTTAACATTTTTATAAACGAATTTCAACTCGAATAGAATTCCAATTGCAATTTTCTAATAAATTAAATCGTCATTTGACGATAATCAACTGTTATGAAACTCCGGGTTGTTACAGACTCCCCTCCTTATAAAAATTGCGTCCCCGCAATTTTCATACTTAAAGTTGTCTATAACAATTATTCTTCTAACATAAACTGGTTAAGCTAGAAAAATAAGGTCAAGAACACAATCGCCACAGAAATCTTTAATTTCAATAAAAGAAATTCACAAGTTTTCAACCAAATCTAACTATCAATAGATAATTAGAAAACAATCAAAACTGAATAAATACAATTATCAGCAATATTCAATTATCAATTAGACAATTAGAATTCAGAAATCACAAAAAAGCAATATCTAATTATCGATACGATAATTATAAAACAGCAAAAATCTAATTGTCAAGAAAGATAATTATGAAACACAAATCGCAAATCGCAAAATCGCAAATATCTAGTTACTAAACCGGTAAGCAGAAAACAACAAGGGTCTAATTATCAAAAATGATAATCAGAAATCTCAAATCAGCAAATATTCAATTATCAAAAACGATAATCAATTTCAAATCACAAATATTCGATTATCAAAAACGATAATCAAATTTCAAATCAACAATTATTCGATTATCAAAAACGATAATCAAATTTCAAATCAAAAAATATTCGATTATCAAAAACGATAATCAAATTTCAAATCAACAAATATTCGATTATCAAAAACGATAATCAAATTTCAAATCAACAAATATTCGATTATCAAAAACGATAATCAAATTTCAAATCAAAAAATATTCGATTATCAAAAACGATAATCAAATTTCAAATCAACAAATATTCGATTATCAAAACGATAATCAAATTTCAAATCAACCAATATTCGATTATCAAAAACGATAATCAAATTTCAAATCACAAATATTCGATTATCAAAAACGATAATCAAATTTCAAATCAACAATTATTCGATTATCAAAACGATAATCAAATTTCAAATCAACAAATATTCGATTATCAAAAACGATAATCAAATTTCAAATCAACAAATATTCGATTATCAAAAACGATAATCAAATTTCAAATCAACAAATATTCGATTATCAAAAACGATAATCAAATTTCAAATCAACAAATATTCGATTATCAAAAACGATAATCAAATTTCAAATCAACAAATATTCGATTATCAAAAACGATAATCAAATTTCAAATCAACAAATATTCGATTATCAAAAACTATAATCAAATTTCAAATCAACAAATATTCGATTATCAAAACGATAATCAAATTTCAAATCAACCAATATTCGATTATCAAAAACGATAATCAAATTTCAAATCACAAATATTTAATTATCTAAAGCGATAATTAAATCTCAAATCAGCAAATATTTAATTATCTAAAGCGATAATTAAATATCAAATCAGCAAATATTTAATTATCTAAAGCGATAATTAAATCTCAAATCAGCAATTATTTAATTATCAAAAGCGATAATTAAAAGCAACAAATATCCGATTATCAAAAACGATAATCAGAACTCATATCAACAAATATCTAATTATCACAAGCGATAATTAGAAGCAACAAATATCTAATTATCAAAAACGATAATCAGAACTCATATCAACAAATATCTAATTATCACAAGCGATAATTAGAAGCAACAAATATCCAATTATCAAAAACGATAATCAGAACTCATATCAACAAATATCCAATTACCTGCAGATAATTGGAAACAACAAATATCTAGAAATCAATTAAGAAGACTAGAAAATGAACATAAAAGCTTGGATCGATCCCATCAGATGGCGAGTTTTTAATTCGCCGCACGTGCATCAACAAATGGCCGAAGCCTACCAAGTACTCAACATAATTTTGGCGCCCAACAAATGACCCGAAGGTCCAGTACTGGTATTTGACCCGAAGGTCCATCATAGTGGCTCGAAAGCACACGAAAGCATCAAATATTTCAATTAACGAGTCCGGAATTAACCGAAATAGCAAACGCACATGTCCCATACCACGTGTTTTACTAAATCGTTTGATTCTCTTCATCGTTTCCTTGAAAGTGCAAAATTCATCAAAATCATCAAAACAACAGATATTCAATTAACGAGTCTGGAATTAACCGAAATAGTAAAAGTGTGGTTCCATACTCCGCACTTTTGCTAAATCGTTTAAATCTCTTCATCGTTTCCTTGAAAGTGCAAAATTGTGTATTTTGTAAAAATGCACTTTACATTCTCAAACGGACAAGTCCGGAATTAAGCGAATCAGTAAAAGAAAGGGGTCATAGTCCTCGATTTTGCTGAAACGTTTAAATCGCTTCCTCATTCTTTTGAAAGCGCAAACTGTAAAATTTCTGAAAACAATTTTATTTATTTCGTAAAAAAATAACAATTCACATTCTCAACTGAACAAGTCCGGAGTTAAACGAAACAGTAAAAGAAAGGGGTCATAATCCTCGATTTTGCTGAATCGTTTAAGTCGCTTTCTCAATCTTTTGAAAATGCAAACTGTTAAAAATTTATAAAACAATTTTCATTTTAAAAACGATTTTCCAATCACGTAATTAAAGCAGCAAATCAGTAACAATTTCGATAAAGAAATTATACTTCTCAGAATACCGTAAAATCGTATCTCAAAATCAGCATTGCGGAATAACCGCTTGAAAATCCACTTTTAAAATTTGACGGTTACTGAAGTCAAAGCGACAGTAATTTTTAAACATCAAAATCTCATCTAAATAATTTACATCGAAAGGTAATATCAGTGAATTTTCATTCATCAAAATGCCACAAAACACCATGCTTCAAAAATTTAGCATTGGTGTAAAAATCTCGTTATATAAATAACGGCAACCAAATACGTTTCATAACCAAGCATCGGTTCAATGTAAAATTAATGCAGTAACGTGCAATTTATATTTGCATGCACACTACAATATAAACAAAGAAATTATTCGAATGTATCTTCAATGAAGACAATTCAAAACAGCAAAATCTAATCAATAGATGATTAGTACAAAAGAAAGCCAGCGGAAATTTCAATAAAAATCACATACTGTAATTTCTTTGAATCCTCAATTCGGATTCGAAATTCTCAAAGAAACAAAATAATTACAGCTATGTAAACAACCAATGAAATTTATTTCAATTTCTAAATCAAATAGATTATCAGTTGTACTCAGCGAAGACAGTTTCACTGTTTCCGCTGCGCACTCTGATAAACAGAACACAGATCAATCAAATTATCAGAACACAATTTCACTATTATTTTTAAATAAAGATATTTAAAAATTTTATCAAAATTCAAAACTTTAGTTTTGACTCAAAGCACAAATAAAACATCGACCAATAGTTGTAACATATGTTCCATCTAAGTTATGTTTTATATTATGTCCATAAACCCCAAGCTCTGATACCAACTGTGACGCCCCACCTCTATGCTCATAATAACAAAGAGTATTAAAAGAAATACTGTCTATTATTACGAAGAATAAGGCTGGGTAGGAGCGGCCATCCGTAGTTGGCCTTACACTAGTATTGGTTACCTCGATAGGAGCGGTATATACTTTTTAATTTTTCATCTTATTTATTTACTCCCATCGACATACCCAATTCTAGTACAAAACGAACTACGACGGTTCATAATAGTTTAGGACATTAGATATAATAATAACACAGATAATATAAATGCGGAACACTGATAAAACAAAAGTCTCATATATATATATATAACTGATGTCAGTTACAATACAGTTGACACAATACATATGATACAACTACAACTGTCGACTCTGGAAGTTATATATACAAGTACATTATCAACTAATATACATGAATACATATCATCCTATACAATGACACGACTTCTACAAAATGACAAAGACACCTCAGAAGATGTGAAAAGTCTTCGTAGCCTGAACAGCAACTCAAAGAAGGAAATCTACGACCTGAAATAACTCGGGTCTGACCCGAGTATTAAATTCAAAAGAAAATAATACACGGGTCAGTCTAATTCAAACTCAGTTATTAGTGCATAGAAGCAATAATAATCAATCTCAAATAGATGACAGTCACAAAAATCTCGTATATCCAACTCTCGATACGAGAATTGGATAAAGGCAGATATAACACTAAGCAGTGTTAAACGACAAATCAATAATCCAAATCAGAATACAACTCCAAAATATTGAAATTAACCAACGAAACAATTCAACAATTCGAAACATCAATTTAAAACTGTCAAATCTGATAGGGCAGCAGTACACGCACGCGTGTACTGCCTCGCCACTATCGCAGGAGATACACAAAAGCTCAGTGAAAGTCACAAATGATCACCAGGTCAAACCCCGAAATCGGGTTCACTCAAGAGAAATAAAACAATGTCACAAGGTCAAATCCAGATCGGATTCAACTCAGGTATAATTCGAAAATCAAATTCGAATACAATCAAGGTCAAAACAGTCTACTCAAATTCAAAGAGGCAGCCAACAAAATGAACTCATATACAATGAACCAGACTAACAACTTCAAGTCAAGCATGCTACAAAACTGACCAACATAGCACAAGAATGAACAACATCAAGTGACACCAGAACCAAACAAAGCATCAAGAACCAAATATATCAAATGAAGACACAAGAGAGTGCAGACATGACATGCACAGGGTTCAGGTGCAACAGATCCTCAAAGTGAAGTTTAAGTGCACAACAAATAGGAAGTGACAGTAAAGCTATGAAACAGGACTTCAACAAGACCACATGCAACCTTACGATTTCAAGCATGCAATGAAGCCAAAGCAAACAAAGGGATTGATATGGCAATACAACAAGTACATGAATGCTCAGTGCACTACAACACCAGGTGGTACAGGGTCAATGCTACAATTTCAAATCCATATGCAAATTGAAATAGGCAGTGACAACCGATGATATACAAGTGCAAAAATTCAAAACAATACCCCAATACCAGGTCAAAGTGAATCAAAAAGAAACTGCAACATCAGGAAGTGCAGTCATGCCAATGACATCTATTATCAAAATCAAAGTCAAGTGATATTAAGTGCAAGTGAAGTACAACTATGTAGTGTTCAATACTGAAGCCACAAAATGCATATACACCCGACATATACATGAATGATCAGTACGACAGAGTATGAAGTACTCAACAAGCCAGCGAAAGTGGAAACGATCACATACAAATCGAAAACATTATGAAGTCAGAGTCGAGTTTGACAGTGTCAAACGTCGAAGTGAAGAACTTATAACGCAAACCACCTCAAGTTCATAGGGACATGATTAAGACAGTGGCCAAGGCAATCAATCGAGACCGAGAACATCTGTAGTGGTAATACTCAAGTGTTTACCAGAAGTCAAGATCGAAGTCACAAAAGGAATCAAAGTTCAGGTCAAAAACACTCGACAATTCAAACAAAACACAACAAGCGGTTCAACAAATCAAAGTGACCAAGTCAGAAATCAATGCCGAGAATATCAGGTTACAAAATCAACATCGATAAAAAAATCAAGTCGAAGCCGAGACCACGAAAACAGTAAAAGCAAACAAGGTTGAACAAATTCGAATTAGATGTGAGCAATATAAATTACTCACCTTAGTCGCCAAATTGAAGTGGCCCAGAGCAAAGAGGAATCTTGGATCGGCAATTCTCTCAACTACTCGAATATTGACCAACTTGCAAGCCAAGTGGAAGAAGGCGCGGTGAAGAGGCATCGATCAACAGAGCGTTGACGCCTTCGATTCCCAGAAGCCCTAATTTGGGGGACGAACGAAGGAGAGACGAGCCGCCATTATCGTTCGTATGTTTTGACTTTAGGTTTAGGGTTAAAACGAATGAAGTCAATCGGATGAAAAGAGGAACGAGCACACCCTTATCTCAACAAGGCAACGAGTTGAATAAATTAAAAGGGAATGGGTCCAATTAATAAAGATAGAAGAGAGTGTGTTAATGGGCCAAGATTCAATTGAAAGCCCGCATAACCGTTAACATAATTTAAACCCGATAACAAACTCCAATAATTATTAACAACCAATAAAAACACTTAACATTTTTATAAACGAATTTCAACTCGAATAGAATTCCAATTGCAATTTTCTAATAAATTAAATCGTCATTTGACGATAATCAACTGTTATGAAACTCCAGGTTGTTACAGCGTGCCTCAATCACGCGCTGCCGCTTCCCCTAATCGCACACCACAGATTGAACGCGCCAGCTCACCAAAATCCAAGCATCGCCGACCTCCGATTTATCGAACTCGAAGGGAAAGCTGCCACACCGTCTTTGATTTCGAAGTGAATGCAGAGAGAAATGGGAGGGACGGTGGTTGTTTTGAGAAGAAAGGCTCTGGCCATTTTTATTTTGTTTCGATTTTGAAAACTGAAGAGGAAGTGGAAGATAAAGATGCGGCCATTTTTTTGTTCTGTGATTCAAATTTTTGTGTTGTACAAATAAAGGGAGAAGGTATTTAAAAATAAACCGAGGCATGCTTTACACGATCATTTTCGTGATTGTAGGCGCGATTTGAGGAAGGGAAAGTAGCTGATGTTGACCCAATTTAAAAATTAAATTTAAATTTAATTCAATTTAAATTTCAACGCGTTTACTTACCGTGTGCTCTCATAACAACTCCGAAAAATACGAAATTTGAAATCCGACAATAATTCAATAGTACAGACCCAATGGAACTGGTTTCGTCGAATTCCGAGACTGTGCCTTGGAAGGCTATTTTTAAATATCGATTCAAATGATAAAATTTCAAAACTGAACAAATCACCTTCAAATTCGATTATGAAGCTTCTATTATCTTCAGTGTCATCAATATAAATTTTCCAAGCTCTGAAAATATTTTTAACAAGTCCAAAATTTACAATTCAGCAATTTATTTAATTTCCAATTATTAAATTCAATAATTTAAATTGCTAAATAAACAGATTATTTGAAATTCAAGTTAAATTATCATTCAAATATTTAAAATCAATTAAATATTTCATTTTCAAATGTTCAAAAATTCTGGGTCGTTACAATCTTCCCCCCTTAAAAGAATTTCGTCCCGAAATTACAAGTTAGGAAAAATGGTCCTTAACTCATCTACTATTTTTCACAATCCAATAGTTTTATCAACTTACTAACCTAAATCTTTTTATTAGAGATTCATTATCATTTAAACTAACTTTCCAACTTCAATTATAAGTTTCAAACAACATTGTTTCCTTAACAATTCAAATTTAAATTTAAATTCAGATTTTAAACTTTCGAAATTTTCTCAAAAATTTTCTAACCCGATATTTTTGAAAAATTTCGCCAGCGTCTCCTTTGCGCGGATAGCTCGGTACGACTACAAAATGCCACATCGGGCCCCCAATTTCAAAAAGAAAAGAAAAAGCCAAGTGGCTGGACAAGAAAATCATCAAATCTCATATTGAAACTCAAATACATACCTTTTTGTCGAGCAATTCAAAATTATCTTTGAAATTAAAATCCCAATTCCATTATAACACCTGTATATCCTACTAGCCATAATATCCAGTTACAATATTCAAACCATTTTGCCAATTCCATTACAAAATTTCGATACTTCTTATATCATCTTTAGTTTACTATTGAAGTTATATCCATTATCATTCAATTTTACATTTCAAATTTCATTTGAATTCAATTTACAATTTCAATTTAATTTGGATTCAGTTTAACTTCTGAATATTGAACTTCATCAACTATTTTTCATTCACAACCGCACTATTTTAAATTAGTTCCAATTACTAATTCATCACAAATTCTAATTCACTTTATTCAAATTTGTTTTCAACATTCAGTTTCAATTCCAGTTTTATTCTTTTGTTCATTCCCAAAATTTATTTTCAATTCACTATTTTGGTTTATAACCACTCATATTTAAACTGGATTTCAAATCCCATACGAATTTTAATTTATCTTTCATTTATAATTATTCAATTCAATTCTATTGCTTACAAATTCGAAATGAATCTCAACTTTCAATTTCATTTTCTTGCACTTGCAAATTTATTTATTCATTCACAAATTCATTCATTTTCAATTTGAATCTCATTCCAATCAAATTTCAAATATTTTATAAGTTATCAACTTATTTACATTCCATTAATGAATTTTATTTTCAAATATCTTCCTGGAATTCCATTCCGAATTATAAATCACATTTACAATTTTACATTAACAAATCCCATTTGTATATGAATTTATTTCTTTATCTTTCAATTCACATTTATAAATTTCATTTGTTAAACGAATTTATCTCCAAATATTTGGTTATTATTTTAATTTCTTATTCAATTTCCATATAACAATGATAATATTTCAATATTATCACTTCATAACAACCAAGCATCCATTTACAATAATAATTCACGGAAAATCATTTCTTTTCTATACAAAAATAATTTTGGGCAAAATTATTTCATTTACCCTATTTTAAAACAATATTGTGTCAGTTTATCTTGTTTAAGAGTTTAGAAATCCCTATCGATTACAGTTGGCTAAACTGCACCGACCAGAACCTATAAACAATCAACCGATAAGTCAACACAATACAAAACAATTTCATATTCACTAACAAATACACGCTCATATCTATTATTACACTCACACTCATTCTAGAGTACTACTGACTCTATCTCTAATGAGTAACACCCAACAGAGCCATGGTTGTCGCTTAACCGGATGCTCTGATACCAAATGTAACGAACAAGATTTTTCATCGCTCGAAAATCGACATTAATACGTCCACTGTATCAACTGCCGAGAAATCGAATGCCGAAAAACCGAATTGTTATGGAGAAAAAGAAGGGGTAGAAGAAAATAGAAGAAAAAGAAAGAAGAAACAACAGAAAACACAGAACAATATCAGAATCTCACATTCGCAGCGGAACAATATATGATAGATAATCACTAGTCTTTTAAACAAAGAATTATATCAGTTTATACATACATCAATCAGAGTCAATATACAACTCAATACAACCCGTTCGCCACCAAACCGCGAAGCGAGAATCCCCCATCACGTTTCACCAAGATAAGCAAGACTGGTGTGAGATCGTAAAACAGTTATTTTCGCAAAGAAAATAAAACAGATTCGCAATGCTTTTGGAAAATGAAACTACCATAAGACCTCCCGCCACACACACAATACAAACGCAGAATGGAGGAGATTTCTTCTTATGATAGTCAAAGATGCTTACTATGCAAATCATTTGATTATTATTATTTATGTCTAGTGTCAAAAACATTTCGAAAGTATAATATTAATCTTAGCCAGCATAGGCATTTCACACTATGCCTACTATAGCTACCATCTAAACAGTGGGGCGCCACCATAAGTAAATGGCAGGTTCTACAACTAATACCGTACAAGGTGCGTATTGGAGTTTGGATTTCCAACAAATGGTTAGGCCAAGGAACTTCCCATTGCCACATAGGTACGCCTCTGGAAAGATGACCCAAGAACCTAACTGGATCTCTGCCAACACAAGGCCGGGTTACCCCTAACTGGGTAACTACTGACACGAATATGTCATCCCCCGATCGTAACCGATCTATATCCGAGGATCCTCGATTCCAACAACCACAAAGAAATAAATTTGCAGCAACAACATAGGTTAAATATCTGGGCTCCATACCATGATACCACCTCTATCCAGAAGGAATGACATACACTAAAGGGGCGCTACCCCCTAATAACCTTGCTGCATCCTTCCTGTTTTGACCATTTCCGGGGTGTGAGGTCCGACGAAGTCTCGTCCACAAAGCTACGCTTTGGTACAAAGCCATGCTTTGGGTCAAACAAATGATCACAAAGATAAATGATCAAACAAATGATCATATCACAAATGATCAAACAATGATCATCAAACAGCAACACTCAGCATGTCACATTACCAAATTGGGAATATATTGCTGATAACATTCAACTACATAACCTCTAAGCTCGTACGTCTCATAGAAGGGTGTTAAGCTAAGAGAATAAATTCTCCGCCACCAACATATATGTATTTGAAAGAAATCAGCTTTATATCTCAATTTGTAACGTCAGACGCACAATCTATACAAGTCTGTTCCGGGATCGAACAGAACCGAAGGCACTTCAAAAGAAGCCCTTGCAATCCAGATAATTTCTAATCACGTCCGGACTTCCCGTCACTAAGGGTGATAAAATCTCTATATCGGAGATCAACCGATGTAGAGTAACTCGACGGTAATCCTTCCGTTTTCAAAAATATCCGGTCTTCAACACCGGTCATCAAATGCAATCCATTACGACGTATCACATATTTGGAATAGGTTATACGACCCAAAGGTCCTTTACCGGCTAACCCGAATAGTGAGCGCAATATTTTGAAAATAAGTGTGGCATTCAAATTCAAACAAATCACAACAAATACCCATTCAAGGTAATTATTGATAGTCGGTTATTTAACTATCAATAGGTCTGCACAGCATCATCAGATTCCAAATAATTTTCCAAATTATTTATTTTCCAAAAATATATTTACAAGATATATAATTTCCACACTTCAACCATTTGAAACCAAATTTCAAATCACTTTCAATTTATCTTTAAAAGATAAAATCTCAAAAAACATTTCACTTCATATTGAAAAAAACATTTCCATACTTATTTAATAATAAGTAATTCACAAATCCATTTGTTTTCAACATTTTGAAAATATCCAATATACTTAAATCACAATTAAGTATATATTTCATTCTTTAAGGAAAACGTTCTCTTAAACACATTTATTTGAGTCAAAACGAATGTTGCGTAAAACACCGTTACGGCGACCCAAAATCACTAGTATAGGGATTCGAAATTAAGACAGATATATAAATCCCAATACTATATAAAACATTTCCTTTAAGAAACCATTTACTATAACAACAGTGTTATAGTCCACCATTTCCTTATTCCTCGAAACGTCTATTTCAATAATGAATGTTGAAATCTATGTATTCGATACTTAATGCATTTTAAAAACATTTTTTTTAAAACAATTAACTTCGTTTTGATTCTATTTAAAGTATCACTTCAAAATATTTCTTAAATATATTATTCACTGTCCAAAATCGTGAATAAAATTCCCAACCAAACTCTTATTATTTTTTCAACATTTAACTTAAAAGATAATTCGCTGTCCAAAATCATGAATATATCTCCTTTAATAACCTTCTATATTTCATTTGTCAAATTCAATTGATTTCGGATTTATAAAACAATGTTTATAAATTCACTTTTATATATTTTATAACAATTTCAACTTATAAAATCATTTTATTAGCAAATTCTATTTATATCCCATTAAGTGCCAAAATCTAATTTATAAGTAAATTACTTATAAATCTTTTATTTTACAACATCTATTCATTTTATAACTTCACATTATAAATCTATTAATTTCATTCACTTATGAAATCCATTTATACTTCCTTTTAATACTTATAAAAACTCGTTTTATAATTCCAATATTTTAATTTATAAATATCAATTTTTTAAATCTTTTATATAAATCGTTTATAATTGTTCAAAAATCCCAATTTAAACCATTTTATAAATCAATCAACTATTTATTTCAAAAATCACACTTTGGTTATATTTCACAAAATCATATTTTTTATAACTTTAAAATTTTAACGTTTATTTATTTAAGATGAATCAATTCAAAATTTTAATAAAACGTATAATCTCAAAAATCACTTTAAAAATCCCTTTAAAATCAAAATCGTTATTTTTAAACTTCAAAAATGGATCCGATGATGCAACAGCACCAAATAATCAATCACGGCATCCAAACATCATATATCGATATGATAACATAATATATAACAATATCTGTAAATAAATCAATACGGTGAGGAATCCAGTTGGATCCCTCCAACCTGTTTCCCTGCATCCACAGATGTTAGCACAATACCCATTCCACTTCGAGGTGGAATATCGCGGTATATGGGATTTATAAAATATTATCCGCTATTATGCGGTGCAATAGGGTCTCATTCGCTATATAATGCGGGAAATCAATCAACTCTAATATATACATATGCCAATATATATATATATATATATATATATTGCTATATACTACTATGTATACTATATCACAACCAAACAGCAATCAATCAGTCAATAACTACAAAATCCAACTTTTCATTTTGAGTGAGAAGATCTCACCTTTGCTTTGATTTTGCAATCCATTTCATTTATTTTCATTCCAGCTTATTTCTTTCAAATATTGACCTTGTATAAACAATTATACAATTCGTTAATATTCGAAGTAATCGAATAACCAATTTCATTTTATATTTGTGTTTGGTAATTTTAATTATTCAATGAATTTTATTTTAACAACTTTCTTCTAAATAAATTTATTTAACTAAACATTTCAATCTCAATTTAACTTTCCTGATTCTTTAAACTAAAGTCTCCTTTACATATATATTTCAAACACTTTCCTATATATAAATTCCTTCAAAATTTTAAATCCCTTTGTATAAAATTTACTGATATTTTTTTTTTTGAATAGGTAAAATAATTTCCCCAATGTCAAACTGAAAAACTAGCAATCATCACCTTACTGCTTCGGGATGGACTCGCCAGAGTTCTCTGCTTTAGGCACGATCGAAATTTCCCTTCTCCACCTACCCCTCACGAACACCCACTGCTCGAATCTCGGCCTCCATACGTACGCGTGCGAATGCGCGACTGCTGCCGCAACAGGCTTCACCCCTCCCTTCCTCGGCCTCGCGACACCCATCCCTATTCGTTGACGAAATCGCGAAGAACCCTAGCCGCCGCTTCGACCATCAAAATCGCGACGTACCCAGATGCCGTGCGCGATGCCATCAATCGCGTGCCTCAATCACGGGATGCCGCTTCCCCTAATCGCACACCACAGATTGAACGCGCCAGCTCACCAAAATCCAAGCATCGTCGACCTCCGATTTATCGAACTCGAAAGAAAAGCTGCCCCACCGTCTTTGATTTCGAAGTGAATGCAGAGAGAAATGGGAGGGACAGTGGTTGTTTTGATAAGAAAGGCTCTGGCCATTTTTATTTTGTTTCGGTTTTGAAAACTGAAGAGGAAGTGGAAGATAAAAATGCGGCCTTTTTTTTGTTCTGTGATTCAAATTTTTGTGTTGTACAGATAAAGGGAGAAGGTATTTAAAAATAAACTGAGGCATGCTTTACACGATCATTTTCATGATTGTAGGCGCGATTTGAGGAAGGGAAAGTAGTTGATGTTGACCCAATTTAAAAATTAAATTTAAATTGAATTCAATTTAAATTTCAATGCGTTTACTTACCGTGTGCTCTCATAACAACTCCGAAAAATACGAAATTTGAAATCCGATAATAATTCAATATTACGGACCCAATGGAACTGGTTTCGTCGAATTCCGAGACTGTGCCTCGGAAGGCTATTTTTAAATAGGGGAATTTCACTATAAGGGCCTATTACCATCAACTAATTATTTTCTAGGACCCGTGTTCAAAAAAATTAGTTTCCAGGACACGGGTCGAAAATAAACCCTCTACTTCTCGCTAATCCATATCTGCCGCCAAACCTCCAAATGATAAACAAAAGTAGGGTTTAGAAACAAAATCGCCTCAGTTGGATTATCGATTGGCTGAAGAAATCGTACCGCCTAACTTTTCTCAGCTGAACAAGTAAGTAATTGTTTATTTCTACTGTTTGCTATATATCGATTGATTCACTTTTCTTCAGCTGAAGAAACTAAGACGCGATTTCTATTCACTAGTTGCAAGACGTGATTTCTATTCACTTGTTGCTGAACAAGTAAATACTTGTTTATCTTTGCTGTTTGTTGTTCATCGATTGTTTTTTTTTGCTATATATCGATTGTTTTTGTTAGCTGAAGTAAGTAGTCATTCACTGATTGATTTTCTTTGCTATTTATGGGTTGTTTTTGCTTGTGTTTGACAAGTAACAAATAAGTTCTATTGATTGTGTTTATATATAACAGTTTTTGTAATGCATGTAAGGTGTTTGTTGTTTTTGTAATGATTTAACGTGATGTAAAACTGGTCATATTCAACAGCTTAAAAATATAAATCTGTTTA
The DNA here is from genome assembly GCA_030737815.1 of Allium fistulosum. Lineage (NCBI taxonomy): Eukaryota > Viridiplantae > Streptophyta > Magnoliopsida > Asparagales > Amaryllidaceae > Allium > Allium fistulosum. The sequence continues at coordinate 908,371,595 of CM060908.1, forward strand.
TCTTTTAATCTAAATGATTTAATACAAGAATGTAATGGATTTAACATGTTTGTTTATCTTTGAGTTGCTTTAACATAATTTTAACTTCAGTACTTCAAAAATTGTATGTATTGTGTAAACACAGTTATGTTGTAATGTTCCTATGTTCAACAGCTACGAAAGATAAACATATTTATCTTTTACTATAATTGGTTCAAATCAACTTAAGCCTTAGTTATCTTAAATAGTGACTAGTATATGTTATACATGTTTGCCATTTTTTCATGATTTAAAAGTTATTACAAAAGATATACAGCAAATTTACACCCTACTTAAAAAAGATAAAAGCATTTATGTTTTTATACAAAACGATTTAATTAGATAATGAACTATATATGATTCCCCTTTATATAAAAAATCACAATACACAATAACTACCTACACACAATTACTTATTAGAATTACAACCCTAGTTGTGTTTGATAATTACAATTACAAGTACAAAAAAATTATTCTTCACTCTTTCTAACATTTCATTATGTATGACAATTTTTATGCAGCGTAAAAATGCACACCAGGTCATCAAAATCAAAGTTATTCATACAGAAAACAACGTGCATATTTATAAATGAAGCTGGAACCCAATGCATAAATATTAGACCTTTATCTAGCCCATTCTGCGATCAACACAGCCAGAGATCACCTTTATCTTCAACTCCATTGGTAACTGTTTTCCTACTTATGTTATGTATAATATTTAGTTGAACTCTTCAATTTGTATATACATATTAAATTGGAATCTAGATTCCATATACTTCATGTAGTTTGTATTGGGTTGATGTGCACTGAGTTGAGTTGTTGCTTTAAATGCAGTCTGTCATATTGTAGCTTGTCTGCACTTGCATTCTTATCTTGTCGACATGTCTGCGTTGGACTCTGGTTTCAATGTGTATGATGTTGCATATTCACTTGATGTTACACACATGTATATATGTAATATTTGAGCACTTCAGTCAGGTTTGGTTGCTTCATTTGCATTGATCTAGATTTGTTTTCATGTTGCATTTGCTTATGTGTATGCTGTGCACTTCTTTGTACTCTCACTTTTGGATCTGACTATTTGTTAATGTTGTAGCTTGATTCTCTGACCATATAAGTCTGCACTGTGCACTGCATTCATACATGTTGTACATGTTATTACTTCAAGGCTATTGTGATGATGAAATTCTAATAACTGATCACTAATTTGTAATGGATAATTTGTTGTTAATGCTTTGTTAAAAAAGATAAAAGAATTTATCTTTTTTATAAATAATATTTTGATGGCTATTTTGTGTTTCATTCTCTTTAAGTTTTCAGATTTCTAAATGACCATTACTTAAACACCTAAAAAAGATAAAACAGATTATCTTTCTATACTTTGGAAAAAAAAAATAGCCATCAGTACTACATAGTTACTCAACAAAAGTGTTTATTATACTTTATGTGCATTATGATTCTTGAGCAAAATGATATTATCTTCATGAATATGCAGAAATAAATTTAGGATCCCAATTAATGATATTATTTTCATGAATGTAGGATGAAGCTAAACCAACACAGCAAATCTCACAAATGACTGAAAAAGAACATCTAACAAACTCAGATGACGAAGGAACAATTTCAGAAAAACTAAATGAAGCAAGTTATGATTCTGAAGAAATAAATATTGAAACAGATGAGTCAGATGATGTTGACAAATATGAAATTCAAAACAGGCTGAAAAGACAGAAAAAACATCTGTACAGTGGAACATACAGATGTAATTTAGATGCTGTGTACAAAGTTATGATGACGGTAAAGGAAAAAAACATTCTATCTTCAGAAGCAAAAAGTTATATCAACAAAACGCCATTCAAAAACTTTTTTAATATGTTTCTCACCAATGGCATAGAACGGCAAAACATACGGAAAAGTGCTTCAAATTTAGACCAACTAATTACTTCTTTCAGTATTAAAGAAAAATCTTTCAAAATTGGAAACAAACTGCTGAAAATCACACCTGAAGAAGTTAGCCTTATATTTGGAATGAATTTATCTGGAGAGGATTTGTTTCCAATACCAACTTCAAATAAGGCCACAGCAATGGAGAGTTTTTCAGAGTTTCTGACTACAAATTTCGAAGAAAATGACATAATTAGCCAGAAGACAGTCACAAGAAGGTTGAAAAAAATGATAGAGGAAGAAAACGGGAATGAAGATTTAGTCAAATTGTTGTTGCTCTTGTTGATTATTACTTTTTTCTTTCCTAACAATCAGAACTACATGCAGTGGGGCTTCTTATCAAAGCTGTTAAACTTAAAAAAATTTAACTCAATCTCTTGGCCGAGAGCAATATGTGAAAATGTCATGAAAAATGTACAAAAATACTATGCTAATCCAAGAAGCACACCTGGATGTACTATGGTCTTACTGGTATGATTTAAAAACTTTAAGCAAATATAAATAAATTTATACCAATGCTTTTTACAAAAATGTTAAATGTTAATGCTTATTTGCATGGTCTTATTGGCAGTATTGGTTTTGTGAAAGGACGCAAATCATCGATGAAAAAGAAAATTTGGAAAGCAAAATCCCAAGGATGAGAAAATGGGACTTGTCAAAATTAAAAGATTTGGACCTTGATGAAATAGACAATGATAAGGTATGCTACTTTTAAATACATAAATACATAATGATTTAAGTACAATTCAGTTTCTGCCCAACTCCAAATTTCTTCATTAATTTTACCATGCTTAAAAGCTATAAAAGATAAAAACATTTATCTGTTAATGTAAATGATTTTATAACAACTTAGGCATTACTTATATTTGTTATATAGTTATACATATTAAACATTTTTCTTGATTTACTCATATTTAAATTTATTACAGAAAATATACAACTAAATTAAACCCTAGTTAAAAAAGATAAATGCATATATGTTTTTATAGAAATTGATTTAAGTACATAATGAACTATATATATTTGTTGATAAACAAAATTATATGAGTACATATGTTTATATGTGTCTTATTTAATAGGAATAGTGTTCTAAATTTATGTAGTTTGTAGGTTATTTAATTACATATCTATATTTATACGTAACAACTATTGTGTGTGCATTATAGATTTTCCTAGTCTTCTCTCCTTCCCATATGAATGTGCCTGCATGTTGTTTCCATTTATCAAATGTCTGAAATTTTTTTACCTGTATATTTTTAATAATTTCTGATTTCTAACTTCATAGAATTTCAAAGATATTACATGTCCAAATTTAATTTCAAATACCTTCCATGCAGATTTTAAAGAAATTTGCAAATGTAACTAAAGTGGAAAAAGACTTTTTTTCAAAAAAAATATATACTGGGTTGGAATATGACAAATATGCTACAGACTGCTCTAATAGCATAAAAGAGTTAGAGAGGAAAGTGAACTTTTTATCTGCTGAGATGAAAAGTATGGCAGAACAACTGAATGAGGAACAACATTCAAGACAGCTGGCTGAACAAAGACTCCACAATCTTGAAATGAAACTTCAAAAGCTGGAAAATTTTGAAGAGCATAATGTGGAGAAAAAAAATGATTTCAAAGAAAAAAGTGAAGCTGATAAAGGTACGAATAAAAGAAAGATAGTTGGTATGATGCATATAAATAGTTCTGCTAACTTTCCATGTTTTGATTTGATGGAAACTCAAGATTGCATTCTAGAAACCGAAGATTGTTTAAAATTTGAAAATATCAAACAACATAGTCAAGAAATTGCTGCAGAAAATCCAATTGTTGTTGAAGATGTCATTTCTAAAGAACAAAAAAAGAAGAAGCAAAAGAATGTTGAAAAGTGTCCACTCATGAAGCATCTAACTGATGAACAGCAACAAAATGTGAAACTTTTTTTCAAAGTTTTGGGAGGAAACAAGTAAGTAATTAAACTACTTTTCACTCACACAAACCATATATCAACAATCTGTTAGATTAATTATTAGTACTGTGTTGGTTCTGTTTTAGTTTGGTCACCTATCAGTACATCTATCAACTACTATACACTCACACACTTGCTCAAAAATAAACAAAAACTAAACAAAACTAAAAAAGCTAAATTAATTTATCTTTAACTTTTAATAAATAATTCCATAAAGGCTTCTATTTTGTTTTACTATCAAATGCAAACAACATAGTACGTACTAAACTTAATTTCTTTTATTAACAACCGTCCAATTTTCCAGCGATGAAGCATTTAGTTGTGATGATGAAAACTTCATCACCATAACAAAAATGATGATAGAAGACCTCCTCTATCAACAAAGTATTTGTGGTCAAGTAAGTACAACAAACTAAACTTTCCTTCATTATAATTTATATACTTTATCCATATTATTTTTCAAATGTAGATCATTGATTGGTTTTGGTTCCGAAAAACAAAGCAACTAGAAAAAAGCAATAGCATTATCTATGTTAACACAACTATGACAGTAAGTGAACTATATTCTCAAATTAACATTTTTTTATAAAACATAAATGTTCTAAAACAATTTTTTTTACAGAAAAGCGCAACGGATGGAAGCTTGGAAAATATCAAGAAAAAAATGTTCAATCCTTTTATGAAAAGAACACTTTTAGATCCATTATGTTGCAACATATTATTCCCAATACATGGCAATGATCATTGGAGTCTGCTAGAACTAGTTGTTGGAGAATGCACTTGGAACCACTACGACTCTCTGCACTTGACCACGAGATCAAAAACCTGCAGAAGTGGACATACAAAATTTGTCATTAATGTGGTAAGTAAAAATACACAAAAAGTAAAAAAGATAAATGTGTTTATATTTATTCTAATTTTCCTTCACTGTTTGCAGAAATCAGCAGTGAACAACCTAAACAAAGAGTTACAAGAAGAAGGGCACAAAACAATTCTCAGGAAAAATTCAGTGCTTAAAAATGTTGACTGTGCTCAACAAAGCACTGGGTAATTTTGAAGATAGTTCAGAATTTTATATAAAAAATCACAATACACAATAACTACCTACACACATATTACCAATTAGATAATATTATTTTCTCACATACTAGTTTTAGATAAACATAATACTAATTACAATTCATTATCAAAATAAAGAAAAGATAATCTGTTTTATCATTATATTCAAAGTACTAAACTTCAGAAATACAGGTACGACTGCGGAATTTTTGTGATGATGTTCATGGAAAAAATAGCACAAGGAATGCAGACTACAGAAAAAATTAGTCTTGAACAAGTTAATGCATTGAGAGCACAGATAGCTGCACAAATACTATCCGACGAACCATACTGCTGGCTTGACAAGTTTTGCAGCTCTTCTTCAGCCCATAAAAATGTAATGACTGATGAATGAGATGATGAATTTGTAATGGGTGATATTAAAAATTAGATAATGAATTTGGTGATGAATTTGTAAAAGCTGATACTACATTGATCATAGATTTTAGGGAGTATATTTTAAATTACTAATGAATTACATGATGAATTTGTAGTAACTGATATTGAAAATTTGATGTGAATTTGTAGTAATTGATACTGAATTTGTAGTAACTGATATTGAAAATTTGATGTGAATTTGTAGTAATTGATAGTGAATTTGTAGTAACTGATCTTAAAAATAAGTTTCTACTGCTCTTTTAAGAAATATAAATCCTTTTATCTGTTATTGATAATTTATAGTTTTATATTTATTATTATGTTTTCTAATTCCGTTGTTCTACACAGCAAAAAGATGTAGTATGGGCTACTTTTCCTAGACAAGAAGAAGCTTTAAGATTTGTCCAAACACATGCAAACACTTACGTTTTTTGCTACCAAGATCATTTGACTGCACAAAGAAGGTTCCTTGTTTCTACATATGATGAGTTCTGGAGAAGGTACAAAACCATGAATCCTAAGTTACGCCACCATTATGAGGTTATTCAAGTCGGACTGCCTTGCCACTTGTATTATGATCTGGAGTTCAATAAAAAGATTAACACTGGAAAAAATGCCGATGAAATGGTAGATATTCTGATATCTATCACCTTCAAACTGTTAAATGACAAATACAAAATCCAGGGAAATCAAGATTGGGTTTTAGAGCTTGATTCATCTACTGAAGAAAAGTTCTCTCGACATGTGATCATTCATATCCCAAATTTTGCCTTCAAAGACAACTCGCATGTTGGAACATTCATCTCTAAGGTATGCTCACGCATAATAAATTTAAGAGTAAGTGATCCACAGTTTGAAAAACTGTACATCAAAAAAGATTCAAGCTCATCAGACAATACGGAGCTTCTTTTTGTTGATACTGGAGTTTATACCCGTAATCGTTGTTTTCGTCTTCCTTTCTCATCAAAAGCAGGGAAGAATGCTTTACTCCTGCCAAGCGGACGCTTTGGATGTAAGAATCTGAATGAGGAACAAGTGTTTATCAAATCACTTATTTGCAGAATAGATGCTGATTTTGATAAGCTATTAGAGTGCAAAATGGATCTGGACTGTTGCAAAATTCTTCATTTTGAATCTGAGGTCAATGATAATAGCACCCACACCGAGGGAGATAAGTCATTACATGATTATGGAAGCAATATACCCAAGTCCTATTGTTCAGGAAAATCTCCCTTTCCAGCTTTGGATGATAAAATTTCATCTTTTGCCTCTCATGGAAATATTTCGGGTAAAATAAGAAGGTGGTACTGGTTTTCTGCACATGGCTACATAATTTATAGCATGTCCAAAAGTCGATATTGTGAACGAATTGGAAGAGAACATAAAAGTAATCATGTTACGTACATTGTTGATTTCCAGAGAGGTGGCTACTATCAGAAATGCCACGACCCCGATTGTAGAGGCTATCGATCTCCAGTCCGCCAAGTACCATGGGATGTATTGTCAAACTGTTATGATATTGTGAACCAAGAAGGCAAGACTGTCTAGAACCAATGCATCTGTCAAAATGAAATATTAACTACATAATCACTTCAGTCTATGTTGCTTTTGTATATTGTTAACTAGCAAGTACTTACACAATTGATTTTTAATTTGATAATGAAATTATGGTAATTGATAGTGAATTTGTAATGGCTAATGTTTTTAATGCTCTGTTAAAAAGATAAACGAATTTATGTTTTATTGACAGTATGTTTTGGGTAGCAATATACTAGTCATACTGATCTCCAGTTGTTCTGTTTGATTTGTATTCCTACCGTTGTGCGTAAAAATCGTGGATTTACAGATGATTTGGTTCGAAATGGGCTTGTTCCCATTGTCGAATCTGAGATTCTTGTTGATGGATCCCATAACATTGACTGGGTAGTTGTCTGTTAATTTTACTTGTTAAACAAAATCAATGGGTCAAAAGCAAGAATGCTACTGTTAATTAGCAATAAATCAACTCATGAGAGAACATGATTTACCTTTTTTTGCTGTACTCAACACTCATTAATGAGAAAAACTTCATGCGTGAAATGCTAGCAAAGAGTAACCTGTTCCTGTTTTTGGATTGTTCATTTGGAACCTTAATATTGTTTGTTCCACAAAGTTAATTAACATATTGAATGGCCTTGAAATTGGCAGGTGTGCAGATGTGACTGAAATAGTGCTTGCTGCATGCTACAAGGCCCTAAACGAGCACAAAGTCCTAATGGAAGGTACTTTGTTGAAGCCTAACATGGTTACACCTGGATCAGACTCTACTAATGTGAAACCTGAGGTCATAGCTGAGTACACCGTGCGAGCTCTTCTCAGGACTGTGTTTTAAAAACAGACTATACACAACAATTAAAAAGAAATATCAATTTATCTTTTTTAACAGAACTAACAACATTGTATTCCAAATAACGGTTAAACATAAATAATTTCATACAACCAAAAATAATCAAAATCAGATCATAACCAATTCAACATATGCAATTATTCAAATATTCAACTCAAAGTATTTATACAACAACCAAATATTCATACAAGAACAAATCAAATACTTTGGACTAAAAAAATCAACTCAATTATTCAACTCAAAGTATTCATAGAACAACCAATCAAATACATTGAACTAAAACAATCAACTCAATTATTCAAAAGAACACCGCCTTCTGTTATGTCCTAGTTTTTTACACTTTCCACATCTATTTTGCTTAGCATGAAAATCAGCCCCTTCAATCCTATTCATCCTAGGCCTTCCAGCTCCACGAACAGGCATAGGAGGAAGAACAGTAGATGATTCTTCAGCTTCAATTGCTTCCTTATCAAAAGTTGGAATAGGATTGATCAAATGTGAATATGAAGCTAGATAATACTCAACAGTAAAGTAATTCTCAATATATTCATAAACAGAATTTCTGGTTAAAGAAATACACTTCAAAGCATGCACACAAGGAAAACCTGTCACTTTCCATTGATTGCAACTGCAAATGCGATTTTTAAGATCAACCTTTTGAGATGTCGGAGAATGAACTTCAAAAATATACCTACAAAATGTAAGACCCAATTCATGTGCAGTGAACTAATAGTGAAAAATAAGACTAATAAACCAAAAAAATTAACAATCATACTGTGAACATAAGCTTTAATGCAGACAAAGAGAAAATACGTAACAAGCAACACCAACAAAATGAAATCATAACACAGGCTACATAGCAGGTTGAAAAAAGATAAATGCATTTATCATTTTTTAGAAACTGTGAACATCATGTAAATAAATATAAATACATACCTAGATGATTTAGAAACACTCCACCCAAATCCTTCTTCCTTCAATTTTAACAAACGAGCTTCCATTTTCGGACATAGCACACTAGTCCACTTTAATGCCTCTTCTCTACGATTAGACATTTGCATCATAAGTTTTACCCTAATTCCATCAAGACAAGCAGTAACAGGCAAACTTCTTTCATCCAAAATCCAAGAATTAAAACTCTCGGCTACATTGGACTTATTTTCACCATATCGCTTCCCCGGAAAAAACAAATCGGCCCAATGATCATATGGTTTGTCATTCAAATACTCTATAGCTTTGGCACCTCCAATTTCTTTGTACTTGGACATGGCTTTTTCAAACTCATGATGATTAGAAGCTATAGCACAACGCTCAAGTAAATGAGCTACCCAAACACCCCTTCCACTTTTCACAATGCTAGCAATATTATTTTGCATATGATGCAAACAATAAGAATGATGACTATTCGGAAAATTTTTTGGAACACTTAACAATAAACCCCAGTGTCTATCACTTAAAAAAGTTAATATTCTATCACAACTAAGAGCATTCTTTAGGTGATTCAAAAACCAACTCCAACACTCTTCATTTTCTTTGGGAACAAGAGCCATTGCTAATGGGAAAAAACCTGGAAAAAAACAAAATAATAATAATTCACTGTTTATTAATGTACATTTGAAAATAATGCACTATCTTTGAAACAGTATTATCTAATAGTAAAAAATCACATGAACACTATGCCCTTTGCCCAAATAAAAAAGGAAAAATAAATTTGCTAGAGACAATTCAACCTTTTTTTCTTTTGTTTTTTAAATTTTGCTACTTGAATGTGAAGTCTATGTAGGAAGAGTAGAAATTGCAAAGATATAATACTTAATTCATGCATACAATACAAAGAACTTCTAAAAGATATATGCTATTATCTTTTCTATATGCTGTTTAAATCATTTTTATACGTTATGTAAGAATTTCAAATAATGAGAAAAATGATAAATATATTCAACATGTACTAGTAACTATGATATATAAGTACGGCTTAATATGTTATTTAATTCTTTATCTTAAAAGATAAATGCATTTATCTTATTCAACATGTAGTAGTAACATAAATTCATTTTCTGCAATAATTTTACATGCTAAGCCCTAACGCAAAAGAAACTTTAATGAACTGAATCAGTACTATATAACAGTAGACTAATCACTTAACCAAAATGCAGTATGAACATAACAAAATTCACTAGAACAATCACTTAAAGAAACAGTACTATGTTACAAAAATTTATAACAAGAACCTAATGCACACAGTACAAAGTAAATACAACAGCAAAAAAAAAAGATCAAAATTAGTACCTTGATTTCCATTTTTTGCAGTGGCAGCCATCAAAATACCACTTCGCCCTTTCAAAAAGGTAGCATCTAAAAACACCATAGGACGACAATAGTTGAATCCAAATATACATGCCTCATAACATACAAAAACTCTCTCAAATTGATTAGTGTCAGAATCCACATCCATACTTGAATAACTATTTGGGTTATTTCTTTCCAATGCCTTCAAATACCAAACTAAATCATTGTAAGATTTCTTTTCATCACCGTAAATATCATTCATAGCCAATTTCTTACCCTTATAAGCAAAATAATAGCTCAGCTCCACATCATAATCTCTTCTAAAAATTTTAATGATATCCTTCGTTTTTCTTTTTGGCTCATCACGAATTTGAGTGAAGATTAGACTTTTCACAAGATCACTATTAATAGTTGGACTACCAAGTGAACGAAATCCACCACCACAAGTATGATTCAGCTGAATGTTTTTAACAAACAATTGGTCCAATTGCTTCAGTTTGCAAGAAGCATGAATCCTAAATGGACAACTATCTATAGCACATCGAACTGTCAATCGTTCTTTACAATTCTTAATATATTGTACTTTAAACCCATTCTTCAAACAATAAGCACTAACCGTTCTACGGAATCCAATAGCAGAATCAAACTGTTGACCAACCCCAGTAAAAAATTCCATATTTGAATTCTTCTTCAACAACTCATGTAAATCCTTTTGTTGAGTAAAACCAGAATCTAAATCATCATCATAACCTAACATATTATTACTTGACTCAACACCAACAACTGAACCAGACTTGCTACTTTCACCAACAAAATTATCCATTGAATCATTCTTCAGCCGTAGAAAAAAAACCAAAAATTCTTCCTTTTTAAACCAAGACAAAATCAATATAGCTTGAAGATCACTATCCGTTTCAATAAAGGTAGTCTTTGGTTCTCGAATATAAAAAATATCAAAGCATAATGGAGTAAAATTATTCCACTGCTCCCAAATCCTATTCCTAACATAAGAAATAGAAGCATCCAATCCAAAACGAGCACTAAAACAATTGTTATTGAAATCAAACACAACTATAACAGATGAATCACACCTGCAAAAAAAAATGTAAAAAAATATTAAAAAAATATAACTATGTGAAACTGATCTTAAATAAAAACTAATAGCATAAGACTATTTAAATCATTTTTTATACTATTTTTTGAAAAAGATAAAACAATTTATCTTTTAGAGATCACTATCACTCTTTGGGATAACCTGATTACAACAGTGGAACATGTGGAAGAAAAACATTCGTTGTGATTGTACCTATTCAAGTTTACATTGTTGAAAAATCATAGGTGAAAAAGATGATCTGCAAAAATATACTTAATGGTGAAAAAGAAGAGCTAAAAAATTATCATAACAAACACACACTAAGATCAATATGGTCTTTAAAACACATAATCACATTCAATGGCTGCCAAATTATTACTAGAGCCAGAATGGAATTTTGATACACCATTCTTAAACATCTAAACAATCAGAGTTTAATTGCAAACTAAAGAACAAACGAAGCTAAATACACAGTGATTGTAAGAACAAAACAATACCATTCAGAAGCCATTATTCCAACTACATCAAACAAAACCTTCCTCCAATAGATGAAAACAGCCTCCTGTGAAAAGAAACATACAGTAACATCATAAAAAAAAGAATTGAGAATGAAAAACAGCAAATAAAAAATAAACTCACCAAATGAAGAAAATCGCCTCACGATTTCCCACAATTAAAGTCGATTTTGATTTGAGAAGAAACTAACGCCTCACGACCGCTTCAATTGCACAAGAAACGACCGCTTTGATTGAACAAGATACGTCTAATTTTCACGACCGCCTAATTTGCAAGATCGGTAGATTTCAGAAGGCACGTAGTTCTTTGAGAAGATGAAGACGCACGCGCCTAATTTTCACGATCGGTAGATTTCAGAAGAAACGTACTTGTTTGAGAAGATGAAGTCGCACGCGCCCAATTTCCAAGATCGGCAGATTTCAGAATATACGTAGTTGTTTGAGAAGATGAAGACGCACGCCGCACATAATTGTCCTCGAAAATAATAGTTTCAAACCCGTGTCCTGGAAAAAAAATGGGCCATATAATTAGGCCCTTCGTACCAATTTCCACTTTTAAATATCGATTCGAACGATAAAATTTCAAAACTGAACAAATCACCTTCAAATTCGATTCTGAAGCTTTTATTATCTTCAGTGTCATCAATATAAATTTTCCAAGCTCTGAAAATATTTTTAACAAGTCCAAAATTTACAATTCAGCAATTTATTCAATTTCCAATTATTAAATTCAATAATTTAAATTGCTAAATAAACAGATTATTTGAAATTCAACTTAAATTATCATTCAAATATTTAAAATCAATTAAATATTTCATTTTCAAATGTTCAAAAATTCTGGGTCGTTACAACCTTTAATCCCCGAAGTAGGTCCTATGTTTTACACTTATTCCTTTTCCCACGGATCTTATGGTTGGAGATGTCTCACATCAATAATGAGTGTACACAACTGCTGGTAGCCTCTGAGTGAAGGACAAACTTCTGTTATGTAACTCAACTGGCCTTGCATTCCAACCCACTAAGTCCAATTAATTATTCTAAGCTTTATTATTGGACAAAGCCCACTAATCTCTATTTGCAATTTAAGACTATAATCTATTCTAATGGTAATTATGCTGCCTTATAATGTTTAATTGCTACCTAGCACATTTTATTTATTATCCCCATAAATGTCCCTTTTATCCAAAATAAATGATTATTATCTTAGCAGACGTTTCTAAAGACATTTATTTACTTTTCAAACCTTACCATTATTTCTTCCTTATCTTTTCCATGATTAACCTACCAATTTCATTAATCAGTCTCATTCCATCCATTTATAACTTATTTAAATTATTATAACTCCTAATTTATTGCACATTTTTTGCTTATTCATTTTTGGAGTTATAATCCTTTCATCTTTATTTTTCAATTCTACTATTTATTACACGACCTATTCTAACGTTCAGTTTACATTTAGTGCGAACATTATCGTATAATACGCTGTATTAATTATATTTTTGTTTTGAATGTTTTAGCATGGTTGTGTATATTTATAAATTTTTATTACGTTTCCAGTTAGTAATCCTTTAACTAGGATATTTCATTCTATATTTTAGTATGTTATAATTATCCTTCCAAAAAGGTTTTCCGTTGTAACCTTCAATAAATTAACCCAAATTAAGTGATTTTCTTAGTTCGAATTTACAAAGAATTATTTATTTTCTTTTTATTAAAATAGACAGTGTAAACTACGAAAAGAAAATCCATACTTTACCAATCTCTTCCCTCTTTTGATGTATATTCCTTGTCAAATCAAATATTACACTTTTTTAGGAAATTAGGATAGTAGACAAATTTGTTGAGATTAAATAGACAGTTCTTCCAACAAATTAAAATACAAAAGTCATACTCTAAATAGAATCAGTGCAAATCTAAATTACACTAATATTTTACAACCCAATTGTAGAGCTGGAACAAATTCTACATATTTATCCATATTCGATCTTTAATAACTTAGGGACTAATTTGTAGATCTGGGTGTAAACAATATTCCTATTCATTTACAGAATATGTAGGCGGTGTTTTATACGCTTAATTCAAGCCTACAACACATTAGATCTTTATTTAGGCATAAACATTAAATAAAATTCCAACGAAATAAATTCCAATATTATAAGTAAATTATATAATTTCTCACTCACCTTTAAAAGCTTTCCAAAACCCCAGATCTAAATCTGATTCCTTAAATCAACTCCATATCCTTACTAATCCCAAGAAATATGTATAAAGTGTATACACATACCATTAAAATTACAGATTTGAGAAGAGATTTGGACAAAAAAGGGAATATAGATTTATAATATTGAAATTTACCTTTTTATTTGCGCAACGCTGATCTACTCCTTCTCTTCTTCTATTTATTTAATGCTATTCTCTAATTTGTATAAATACAAACTATTTTAAAGTTAGAAGGAATAGTGAAGAAGATGAAATGGCAGAACTTCGAGCTGCCCTAAATCGGAAAATATGAGAAGAGAAGGAAGGGATTAGGCCTGCATTTATAGGCTCTTGAATCAGTCGTATCCATTAGATTACAATTATTAAATCCAGGACATTGGACGGGCTTCAAATCGCTGCCAAAATGCCTTCACCGGTCCCTATTGAGCGGTCGACCGCTAGAGGTCGATCGCCCCATAGAAGTGGTCGACCGGTGGGGTCTCGGTTTAATTATATATCCATTACCAATCTTGTTATATAATTATTTTCATTTCGGTTTCTTTAAACGCTGGTAACTTCTTCATTTGAACTCCGATCGTGAAACTCTAAATATAAAAGTTGTTTAGAAAATAGCCATGAATGCAATGGTGCAAGTTTCATGACCAAATTTCATCGTTTGCTCAAATTCCATTTTTGGAGCCTAATTAATTATTAACGTAAATTTACGGGGTGTTACAATCCATTTCGGGGTTGAGATATTAAATGGTCAGAGTGTCTGCAATTCCCTATCTAAGAAGTATTAAGTGACCTTAAGAGATTTTCTACGATGTCAGCTATGAAGTACCAAGAGGGGTTCGCCTTGGAATCTAGGTATTAAATAGCTAGAGAGTCTGCATATCCCATATTTAAAAGATCTTAAGTGACCCATGTACTTTCTCTCACATCGTTAGGATATGATTAGATGAGAGATGGATTGTTGAACGTAATATACTTCATAGTTGCGTTGCAACCACATTTATATTTATGAAGTTAGGCTTGTAGGGCCATTATCCTACAGTTAGATATATACTTAGAGAAGTATAATAAATACGTAAGACATAATACTCATCTGAATGCTTTCTGCACATATACTATTACTGTAAAACTAGAGGTTTTCATTCACTAGACATTGTTGTTATGACTCCCTCCTCCGTACAATCTACAGGTTAGGTACAACGATAAGTGTGGAGAAGATGGTGGAGACTTGGCGAGCAGTTATCTAGTATAGTTATATATTTATGTTGTTATGGTATACCTAGACTATGTATTAGACATGTTTTATGTACTATTGAGAAAATGTACTCATGTGATTTGGTTTTATAAGACGTGTACTTTATTTTATTATTATATGTTATTCCTTTTCGCTGTGAGACTCTAAAAGACATAGATAGATAGCTCTGCATATTGTTTTATTAAATCAATTATACCAACCAACAGCTAGCTCCGGCATAGACCTAAGACATAATGGGATTTTGTTGGGTCGAAAATTAGCCTCATTTCGGAGAGGGTTATTGTGTCAATTGGATAATTCATTAGATGCAGTACACACATACACAAATAAACACCCATAAGTTGTGTAAGTTATAAATGACAATTTAATTGCATATCAACAACACACGACTAGTGATATTTCTTACTGACCAAACTTTGTCTGATTCCCTCTATTTTTCACTCTTTATACCTAACCACAAGATGATAAGATAATAGGATGGTGTGACAAGAGGAGTAAAATATGAGAAGGGGATAGTCATGCGCTTTGGAGTTGTTTTACTTGTAATCATTCCATATGTATCTTATGACATTTGTCAACCTATCAATTATATTTTCTATTGGATATTATTAGAAACTTTATTTAGATGTTTTTTGTATGGACCACTGTTGTTTTAGAATAGTGATGATTTGGTTTGCTTCAGTATTTATATTTTATTTCTTCTGTCGTGAGATCTGAAAGTATAGAATATTTAAAGTTTATATTTATTTATGTACCATATAAACCATCAAAAACCTAATGATCTGTACTTCTCGGCATGTCGCAAGTTCGAACGTCGTTTTTAGGCGTTGAATCGTTGTGTCCGGGTGTGCGGGTTGTTACACCATGATTTAACTATAATCAAAGTATAGTATCCACGTTGAAGTTTCATAGTATTCTCAAGTTGAGAGAACCATGTAACATCGTCATAATGGGATTTCTTAGTTTGACCTAGTTGTTATCAACAAATAGGAACTCTCGATGGATTCATTCTATAGTTATGCAATAACTATAAGTATGCAACCTCTTGGTGCTCCAACAACCGTGAGTAATACACTGCCCAACATGTAGGGAACTTTACATACTATGATCTTAAAAGATGTATCGATATCATTTCTTGAAATATCATGATTAGGATATTTAAAACAAAATATTATTTCATATTGATCAAGTGTGTTGCTAGGGCATCAAGTTTCTCTATTCCTAATACCATAGATAAAATAATAAACACAATAAAATTTATATGCTTCTTAATACCAAAGTCATTTCACACGGCAATCAACTACCGCGTAAAGTCATTTTGCACGGCGAACAACCGTCGACCAACATCATTTTCTACGACCATCAACTACCAAACTACTGTTGTTCGGTGGTTGATCGCCGTGCAAAATAATATTGATAGCGGTAGTTTGTCGTGCAAAGAAGAGTCGAAAATGATACATTTTGTAATTCCTTAAAAAGTTTGGTATTAGAAAGATTATAATATAAAATTTTGTGGTATTTTTTAACAATGGTATTAAAAAGAGGAAAATGGGATACCTTTAGTAACACAGTTGGTTAATTACAGGTTTGCAACTATTTGCATTTTTATTAGTATAGTTTAAATAAACTTAATTTGATGATAAGGCAACCTGATTTCTGCTCTGGACTAGCATGGACGCGGTAGCCCATAACGCCCAACCCGGTGCCCTTAATGCAACAATAAACTTATTACTAGCTAAACTGATTGGAGAGTCACCTAGTTCCTCAGCACCAACTGACCCCGGTAAATACCCTAATTTCAGATTTAGATCATGGCGGCCGCAGAAACCCAAGATCTAAACATGGAAGACAGTGATCGATTCCAATTGCGAAAACTCGAGCTAAACGACAAATCAAAAGGCTTCCTTCAACTCCTTTCTCAGCTTTCCCCATGTCCAGAAATAACCTCTTCTCAATTCGAGCTTCGATTCAACGAGGTGACTTCACTCCTGGACGACCACCTTATTGTCGTCATTGAGGATCGGATTTCGCACAAAATCGTAGCCACAGGATCCGTGTTCATAGAGAAGAAGTTCTTACGAGGCTGTGGAAAAGTAGGGCACATCGAGGACGTAGTGGTGGACGGTGAAGTGCGAGGGAAGAAGCTGGGTCAGAGGGTTGTGGGGTTTCTTTCGGAGCATGCAAAGAGAATGGGGTGTTATAAGGTTATTTTGGACTGTGGGGACGGTTTGCGGGGGTTTTATGCGAAATGTGGGTTTGTGGAGAAGAATGTACAGATGGCTATTTATTTTTGAATTGAGGTGTGCCTTCATTTTAAGAAGTCCAGTTATAAAATGATATTGAAATGCATTGTTGGGAGAATTTATATGCAATACATATGTTCTTAGCTGTCCAGTGATAATTAGGTTGAAAACAATCCTCACAACATATCAACTGTATTTTAAATTTTACATGAGATTCTCCATGCACACACACACACATTGTAGCCAGTAAAACATATGCTATAACATTGCCAAAAAAATAGTAAACATATTGCAAAAAGAAACTGATTTATCCAAATGTTTTCATCACTTATCGATTTAGAACGTACACATCGATTACATATATACATGAACTAGGATACTATGAATTCTTGGTTTATGATTGTTATGTATTAGTGGGGTTGTGTTCTTATTTGTGTGCATGTGTGCATCCACACTTGAATGGAGACACATATGAAGTACGTGCGAGTAGAAACATTAATTCAAAGGTGGGAACATGTATGCTTTTTCCTCGGAGATCTTGAATAGAGCTGCAAATAATGTAAATGATAATCACTTTCATGCTTTTACAACGTGGTAATTTCCTTTTTGTTTTTCACCTTCTTAAAGTAATAACATATTAGTAACTAACTAGTGATTTGTTGCTTTGTAAGCTACAACCTTTATTTCCTGCATGTAGGAACAAACAACATACCAATGTCAACTAGCAATATCTTTCCACATGATAATCCCTTCTTATGATTTCCTTCATCTTATACTTTTTATTATTAAGCCATAATACATAATTCGAATAATTAGAAAGACAATTTTATTGTTGTTATAATAGCCTTTTATGGATACAAACTTTAATTAAGTAGTTTATTTGGAAGAATAAAATGAATGTGTCGTCATTATCGCGATGACTCTGTTTATTTACATAACTATATATTTACCCGATGAAGCATGAACATTGATCATGCAAGGAGAGATTCAGGCTTAGAGGATACCCTTCTTGAAATAAAACATCTTTTCTTCGATCATCTTTACCACTCTCTTTATTTTACCAACTAAAAGTTATTTTTCATAATTTTAGTCACTTAAAAGGGATTTGAAAAAGATTTCTTCATAAATTATAGCATTTGCTGAATTTTTTTTCTTTTTCGGTGATACTAGATTCCAAGTCTACAAGAGAATGCAACCCTAGGCATCATGTAAAATTCACCTGAGGTACGGGATACACTGTCCGTGGACCAGATAATAATGATAGAAACATGAAACTAGACATAACAAGATCTGTTATGCTAGTAATGTTTTTCCACTATAAAAAAAGAAGCTATACTGCAGTTTAGAAGCAACTCCTTCCTATGTAACTATATATTTCATTCTTCTCCAAGCAATGGCCCAACTAAATTGATGGAGTTTTGATTTCTATGCCTACACGAAAATGAAATAAAATGGAAAAACTGCTTAAATATTTTGAATTTTTCTGGCGCAAAAATGCTAAATTATTTAAAAGGATAGAACTGAGTTAACCTCATCTTCATTGAATCACATTTTTGGAAGAGAACTAAAATAACCAATCAATAAAATCCCAAGGATACATTAAGTGGGTATTTAGTACACTCCAGCTCTGCATTTCAATGTTAGATAAAAATGTGAAGTCCAAGAGTGGTAATTTGAGTATGAGTGAGAGTACCATAAAAGTAAGACTATTATGGTAATCGTTTCTGTTATCAATAGGGAAAAACTGTTATCGTATTGATTCCATTAGTAAGTTAAAAATGAAAACCGTTATTTTACCGATACAATTTATGATTATTGGTATACCGATGGATTGGTAAACAAATAATCAGTATGGGTAAATTCATTGATATACAAAGATTTTTCTTTTATTAAATCTTCGATGATGATAAATAGTAATTATTTTGTTACTAGTACTAAATACAATAATGCATATATCAACATGTTGATTTTATAATAAAAAGAGGAAATATTCTTGATTCGCTACAAATTGTTTACAAAACACAGAAAATAGGTTTGGTAATCTCAAAAAATAAAGTTAGAAAAACTGAAAGAGAAGCATCATCATAAAAAAGATTACAAACATCTTAAAATATGATATATGGTGAAAATTGCCCTTGGTTAGGATTAGCAAAACAATAAAAAAGAATATTTAAATGATTATTAAATTTACTATTACAGAGGATTAGACATTTTCTTATCACTATGTTTGCTATCAATAATGGTAAACTTATTGTTACCGACAACAAATTTACCATTAACAATGGTAAATTTGCCGTTAAGATACCAGTAATATTGATATACCAAATGTTGCTTAGTATTGATTAGCACTTGCCTAGTAATCTTAGGGTGACCGTCCTATTTAGAACATGAACCTCGGAATTAGTTATAGGATGTAGTATATGGGTACTTTTGAGTTGTGGCCCTGTCATAAACCTCTGTAGTAATAAGGTCTCCCACCGCATGGTTTTGGCATCTATTTATCATCATTATCTTCCTTGTCTTTTTCCCAAATGTTGGGGTTTGGGTATCTATTGCATGTCTTATCAAATTCCGGATATCTAATTTATCATGAATACAATTACAAGTGCTTCCTGGCCTGACACGATATCTTGAGAATCGTTGTCTTTCTGTTCAACATCTATTAAGATTTGACGAAATTATGTTGCTCAAGTTGTATTTCATTGTATTAATGGAACCCACCTTGTTCATATGTGCTCAAGATGGAGCACACATTGATCCTTAAATGCAGAACACTTGGGGTGCATGTGGTATCTATGGTTTGATGACCTCAAACTCAGTGTTCCATTGTTGCCTTGTTGTTTGTTAGTTTCACTTGTTAACTATTGATGATTCAATTTATTTCATATTAATGAGTCTGTTGTTTATTTACCCTCACCTGATCACTTAAACCACCTGCAGTTACTCTAAGGCGGTAGAGGAATGTTGCGACATTGTATTTGTCTTGGGTTTATTGTCATATTATCTTACATTCATTCGAAGTACCATGTGAACTCAACAATGTGTAATAAATACATGAATTGTGAATTATTACAGCAACACTGCTAATGATGCATTGCATATAAGATTGAAGACCTAAGACCAGTCTCTCTTATTATATCATAATAATTTTCATGTTCAAATTTATAATATGCATCTGATGTCTGATGCAGTTAGTTAAACTAAGATATGATGCTCTGTAGGATATCTTTGCCACTTCTAATTTCGTGATATAATTATTTTAGCTAAACACCCTACCCCACCTCCAAGATAACGGAGAGCATATCATAGAAGAAATGTAACCTTTATATATCTTCATAACAGAATTACTAGAAATAGCCACAAATCACAGAGTTATATATGATCTTCTATATTTTAATTGTTAGTTAAGCAGTAAAGATGTTCATAACAGAGTGATCCTTGTCATGGATGGCCCTGTTATACTCGTTGTGATGAAACAACGAGGTAAAGTCAAAATGTGTAGTAAAATTGGCCAGTAAACCTTTTGGGCCTTTCAACTAATGCATATTGACTCAAAAGGAATTTGTTGGGCTAACTATTTGTTTAGCGCTTCTATTTTTCGTTCATAGCTGAATGTAATATCTGGTTCCTTGCTATTATTACACAATAAGGTGTATGGTCAAAATGTGTAGTAAAATTGGCCAGTAAACCTTTTGGGCCTTTCAACTATGATACATATTGACTCATAAGGAATTTGTTGGGCTAACTATTTGTTTAGCGCTTCTGTTTTTTGTTCATAGCTGAATGTAATACCTGGTTCCCACTGAATGAGTTATTGCAATGACAATCATTTCGATACCTATACATAGAAATGCTGAATGCAGGCTTATATTTGGTGACAAAATTTGGCAAGATCCCACTTTTCATCCTTTCTGAACGATCATGGTGATTCATTACCACCATAAAGTGGGCAAAGGTACTTCCTAGCTTGTACAAAAAGCAAAATCCTACACAATATTTGTACAAGTACACGCACTACAAACATGCACTCACCAATATAGAATAATGACAGTTTTTGGCCTTTTATTGTCAGTGTGATGTAGAATATGTGTATTGCTCAAAAAGGTTTTTAACTTATTTCCTTTTACCTTTTTACAGTCATTCTCATTTTCTAGTAACTCATTCTTTGCTTCATTGCAGAAATGTCAAATTTGTGGATGCAGGCGTTTTTTGGTGATGGGTGAGTAAAGCTTCTATATTTGAAGTGGTAGTGGATGCCACGATATGTCCACTTGGCAACAACTTATTTCTTAGTTATTCTTGTAATTGCTCCAGGTCACATTTGGAATAACCTGTAATGCTATTACCATTTCTTGCAATTTTTGCTTTCAATTTGATCTTTTTCATCAAATAAAAGCTTTATCCTGTTCATATATAGCATGCTGTTTTATATATTTCAACTTTCAACCCACTCCCTGCTTTTAAATCTTTTACTATGAACAGAATAATAGATAGTGCTGCCTCATATTGATTTCACTCACTAAGTTATTTTCTTTGGTATCATTGCATGTCACATTCATATCTCGCTCTGTTTTTTCTTTTTTTTTCCTTTCTGTTTTGAAAATAATATATCCTGGTAATTAGCATTCATCAATCAGACCGTCTTTTGTTAAGAACATGCAAACATGTCTTCTGTAAAAAAAACCAAAAGAAACGAAGAACCTAAGCATTCTCTTCCCCGCACTGTAAAACAATCTTTCTACACAAATGACTATCACCCATAGTGTTTTTTTCTTCTTACTTTGAAAAGGAGCGTCGAAAGCCATCACTATCACAATTTGTCGTGCTAATTGTAGTATCAATATAGCTGAGTTTATGTATTAGTTTGAATTTGCCTTTATCTTACACTTGAAAATTACTGTATTGTCGTGGTTTACAGCGAAAATCTTGTACTTCCTCACCGGTATTCTATAGTTAAGGAAAATCTGAGTTGTTGATAATAGTCAATTAGTATCATAACTTGCTCCTCTATTATTGCTCATTCCACTTTCATAAGTTTGATTACAATGGAAGATCCTAGGAAATCAATCTAATCTAACCTTAATAGATAATTACAAGACTTGCCTGTAGCCGATCTTAGTATATTGTAAAAGATCTAAGTGTATATAACAATCAATTCAGTTCACGAGATACAGCTTTGAAGTTCTCATTGGAAAATGTTATTTATAAGGATATAATAGTTTTATATCAGCTATTGTATCTTATATTTCAATGCTTCTAATGTATCTGAACATCTAATGCGCCTTTCATGCCAGATATTTTGCTTGTTTAATCTGGTAAAACCTGTCGTGATTCCGTGAGCATGACAAGCTAATATTTAATGTCAATACACGGGCCTCCTTTGTTGAATAGACAGAACATAGTTTTTCTTTTTCTCGACACTCTTCTCATTGGAGAAAGGATTTGTCGCTGCAGTAAGATGGCGAACGGACAAAATAAGATATCTTCAAGTGTGTTTATATGTTCGAGCGTTGTGACACCTACTTCACGGGTGTATTCTTTTTACAAATATGCGATATTAAGATATAATTTTAATTTTAATTAAGATATAATTCATTGACTCGGTTATAGTATATGAAAAATTAGCATTCTAACTAACAAAATATTTGCATTTTAGATAAGGCACAAGCGGTTTTAGGTCGATTGACTTGGATTTAGTATAGGTAAATTTGTATTTTAATGAGAGTAGGAGCCATTTTAGTCAAAAGATAAGACTGATTGAACTAGAAATATGATGTAAAATTTTGAATTTTAATTAAGAAGAGAGTGTATTGAGATCATTGTTTTAGAAAAACTCGTATTGATACTCGTCTCAATAAGCGTCTCGAGGAAATAAGAGATAAAATATCTTGAGGCCTTTTCAAAATGTTTTTTATGAAATGTACAAAGTGTACGTCTCACACGTCTCAAACTGCTGAGACATGCGACTCAAGAATATTTTTGCTCTTAGTTGCAAATATTGACACCAGCAGAAAACTTTAAACTTCAATTATTTAATGGAACACAATTTTTTTTTTAAGAAAGTGGAAGTTATTGTTTTTCTACTTTTCAATTTCAATATCGACATGATTGCGTAAGATTGTTTCTGAAACAATGATCAAGAAATACGCAATGAATTATCTTATTGCTATTTAAAGAAATTTTTATAATAGACTCCGTTGAATCTTCAAATAAATTTTACGAATCGATTTGAACTGGTAGAAGGAATCGAAAGTGGAATTTTGCAAAATCTCCATATAAATTTTGCGAAATTGAAAATGAAATCATATGGTTTTCAGTTATTTATTTTTAATCTTAAAAAAAAGATATATGCCTGTTCTACTCGTATCCAAATTATTTGTTCTTAATTTTTTTGCACATGTTAATTTAAAATATCAAATTTCGATATATGTTTTATGTTTTATTTTTATCCGAAAAGCTTACATCTCAATGTTTCGGGACTTACGCCTCGCCTCACAGATCTGAAAACGCCTTATATATGCTTTCGCGTTTTAAAACAATAATTGAAATGTAATTTGAATTTAAAGGGTATATTGTAAAATTTAAGTTTACGCATATATTGAGACATAATTTGAATTTAAAAGGTATATTGGAAAATTTACGTTTACATCAAAAAATGTGTGACACCAAAGATATTAGAATTATTATTAAAGATATGTGTGTATGAGCTAGGATCAATAGCACCCTTTATTTAGCACCATTTGTAACTCTGTGATATCAGCTAAAAGTTTATATTTAAATATTTGGTCCATATGATAGGAAAAAGAAAGAACAAATGCTTAAATATAAACTTGTGGCTAATATTGGAGGGCTACAAAATGGTGCTAGATGAAGGTTGCTATTGATCACACATAGACGTGTGTGTGTGTACAACACATGCATGTGTGTGTGTGGGCACACACATATGTAATGTATGTATATCGTAAGGATCTACTACACTTTTTTTTTTGCTACACCTCAAATCTCTCTTATTTCAACCACGTGTTTCCATTCAAATGATTATAGTTTCTCTTCCTTGTCACTTCAATCTATTATTTAAATGTGAGCATGTGGTTGAATGTAACGACCTTGTTTTCTACGTCGTATGAATAAATAAATTTAAATAAAAATAAAAATGTTTGACTTTGATTTGTGATAATTACTATTTTGAAAATAAAATTTTAATTTATTATATTCTATTTAATAAAATGATTTTGTTTCAATAAATTGAATTAAATTAATGAATTCTTCTTGGATAATTTATTGAAATTGAATTAACTGTTTTAATTGAATATAAATACTTTAAAAGTGTAAATAGTTTGTATAGGATCAATATAGTGAAAAATAAACAAATAGACTAGATGAAATTGTCTAGTTATCAAAATATAATTTATAGAGTGAAGTGTAAATAAATTTATATTAGATTGGAATTTTATTTGCAAATAAAAAGAATTGATTAGAAGAGAAGATAGAGAAAATTTATTTGGTTTTAACTAGGCCTAAATAACTATTTCAACCCAAGCCCAATGCCTAAAACCATACTTTCCCATTTATAAACTAAGTTGCATCCTTATCGTTCAATCCAACCCTATCTCACCTTAATCCAAAATCGCGACCTGTAAAGAAGAAGAAAAACGCGGAAGCACGAAGCTCGATTAGGCGGTCGACGCTGGGATGGGAGGTGTCTCGAGGAGGGTTCAAGGAAATGTTTGAGCATTAGGTAGCGGTGGAAGTTTTGGATGGTGCGACCTGGGACGCGTGCGCGGATGAGGCGATGCAAGGTGTGGCGGTTGGCGATAGAAGTTCGTCGGCGTCCAAGGCGGCTGGAGGTAGGTGCGCGCGCGACCTTTGGTGATGAAGACCAGCGATCGATGTTTTGATGACTTGGACGTCAAGCGGTGTTTGTTGTGGCGGGTGTTGTTCTGGGCAAGGGGGAAGTGCAATTGCAGTTGGTGATGGCAAGGAAGGGATTGGAGCAGCATTGTTTTAGGTGACTAAACTTATTTACTCACAACTAAGTTTTAGTACCAATTGCACATTGATTTAAATCATAGTTTTGATTGAAATTGTTTGTTTGATGTTATGGTATTGAATGGTTGTTTGACAAGTACCATTGTCTAAGTGGTTAAGTGATTCGGTTTTGATGCGAGAGGTCACAAGTTCGAAACTTGTGTAGCGTGATTCGAACGTTTATTGACATGTAATATGTTGTCCCAGTGACATGTTGTATATAATGTATCATTTTCAAAAAAAAAATGATTCCACTTGAAATTTAGGTGAGTAGATTTAATTTACTCACAACTATTATCTAGATCACTTATGATATGATTTATCATTGATTATTGGATGATGGATTTTTGGGTTGATATGAATTTGACTGGATGAAATTGGATGCATTGGTTGGGCTGCGTTGAGTGTAGTATTGGTCGAATTGATGATGGGATTAGGCGAACACAAGAGTTCATATTTATCGGAAAGGTGTAAATAAATTAAAAGTTGAAGATTAGAAATAAATAAATTATTCTGGAAATAACTAGTAAATTTTGGAATGATTTTTTTATTTAATATCGATGATATAGTAATTAATGAAAAATTTGAAAGTGGAATGATTTTGGAAAATTATAAAAATGGAATAATTTTGAGGATCGTGTGAATTGAAATCATTTCTTTGGGATTTTACTAAATAAGTGAATTTTGGAATATTCATATTTTTAATTATTTATCATTGATCATAAAATAATTTAAGGGTATTTATGAAATGATATTTGAAATTTATATTTTTAAAGTGATAGGTTATTTTTTTCTGGATTTAATAGATTGGAGGTTTATGAAATAATGTTTTGAAGTAATGGTAAGTTTAATGCAATTTAGTTATCGAATGAAAATTAACATGTATGGGATTTGTTATATATATTGATAAGTGAATTTTTGAAAGTAATATATTATTGTGTTTGATTATTGAATTATTTTGGGAATTTATTTTGATTGGTTAAGGAATTTATATTATGGCTTTGGAAGGTTATTTTTAATGGAAAAATACTTATTGGAAAAGTTGAATTATTTAAATTCATTTCAAAGAAAATCCTGAATTATAAAACTTATGTAATGTTATTATTATTTTCAATTATTAGAGAAGAACTTAAAAAGTATGAATTATTTTAGAAGGAGTTTTATGGGATTTGGAATTAAATGAAGTTTAATTTATAGATTTCCTTGAAATTAAATAAGAGGATTGCAAAATATTTATTCATGAAACTGAAAATGTATTTTGAGGAAAGAATGAGAATATATAATTTAATCTACTTTCAATAGAATATTGACATTCGAAATTGTATTGAAGATTAGGGAAAAGTGTATTTTAAAGCCCATTCTGAATCAGTTGAATAAAGAATTATTTATATTTCTATGTAATGAGGAATTAGAATAAATGGGGTTATTGTACAGTCTGGTAATGGACTTTCGGTAATACTTCTTTGGTTATTCTTTGGACTTGTTAGAATAATACCGTGTGAAATTCTAGATTGTAAGTTGAGTAAACGGATTAATAACGCCGCCTGGTATGGAACATTTGGTAATATTATTCCGATTACTCGTTTGAATTATGGCATATGATATTATTATGGATAAGGAGTGTAGTTTACGAGCATTGAGTAAACGAGCGAGTAACACCGGGTAGTATGGGACGTCTATGTGATATTTGTTCAATTACTTTCTGTAAGTGAGGGACACTCTTCTTATTTAGGCTAATGACTAGAGGAAGGGTCTGTTGTGCACCAATTTGTGTTGTGTGATGTTTATCTAGATAGACTAGCGTCTATCCTAGTTGGCTGATCGTGGGGCGTGTCCCAGATCCGTGGCATCACCTTATTATACGTGCTATGTGCTGATATCTAGATTATATGATGATATGCCCCGATGCCACACTAGTCAAATAGTCTGTTACCATTGGGCAATATGCCTGTGACCATAGTGTGTAGATGAATGTAGTGTCACGATAACCGAGAGTAACTAAGTGTGCGGGAGTGCTGTGTGTTGTAAGTGTTGTGTGCTATCCCTTGAAGCATGCTGTATGCTATGTTGCTCCCATCTAGAATATATGAGATTATATGATTATATTATATTATTTAGATACCCTTCTCGACATCTATTTAGAGGCGAGGACCTCTTAACCCACTAAAGCGTGTTGTGTGCTGTGAAGCTCCCAACTAGGATATGTGATTTGAGATATATAGACACATGATACCATACCAATAGCACCTCACTTGATTGCGTGCATTTTGAAAGTCGATTCCCTTTTGTGTCATGGGGGTGTTGGTTGATGATTGGATATTTGGTTGATTCGTCCGCTATGTTATGGTTTTATTGATGGGTGTTATTGCTGGATGTTTGGATATATGGATGTCTTGTTTACCTATGTGATGCAATGTTTATTTTGAAGGGTGATGATTTGTCCACGGTATGATATATGTGGTAAACCTGAGATGTTTACACATACTTATTAGGTATATTTATAACACCATGCCAGTTATTATTATACATTGACATCTACATTCTAGACGTAGTCTGATCCATGTGTTATTCATATAATACCTAGGTCAGTCTGAGATATTTCATGTTCAGGGATGAGTGACTAGTTTATGGATGTTGGAGGTAGATGGAGGATAGTGTATTTGTATATCATTTTGTTTATTGTAGTACACGTGTTCGTTTTTTGATGAGATGTATAGTTTGGACATGTTTTGTATATATTTGATGGTAGTGGGCATTTGACTATTTTTGTAGACCCACTTGGACTCATGTATATTTATTATTATATGTTATCGCTGCGATAATGACTCTATGTTCTCTATGAACTATTTTATATTGTGTATTGTTCAATCCTAAAGATGCACGTGTTTATTACTTTGTGCCGATACTGAGTACGTGTAGCACCCTGGAAATTTAACAGAAAATTAATAAGAAAATTAAATATAAATAAAATAAGGGCTAAAAATAAAATTTTCCTAGACTTTCAAATTTGGCTATGAAACTTGCACCATTGCTTTCGTAGCGATTTTCTGGACAATTTTCATATATAACATTTTGAAATCGTAGGTAATACGGAGAAGTTACGGGTGTTGGAAGAATCGCAAATAAAATAAGGAATTAAGAATACACACACACACAAAATTAACATGGTGACCGGTCGACCCAAGAGGGTCGAAGGTTGATCAATAGCGGTTAATCGAGAAGGGCAAGTGGTCGACCGTAGCCTGTTTAAAATCGAGAGTAATTAGTTGCTACGTGACGTGTTCGAAAGGTCGAGATTTCTTACTTCGTTGCCAAGTATCAGATGAGCATGCATGATTATTGAGAAGATTCTTTAATCTAAATCCAATGGCCTAAACGAATTGCTAAACCCTATAAATTCAAGCATAATCTAACCAAAAATTCACATAACCGTTCACAGTAAAAAACCCTGTCAAAAATTCTAGTGTCTCCTCTATCTAAAATTCTTAAAAAATCAAATAAAATCAACTTAGAAAAACGCAAGCAATGGAATCTGGACGGAGCAAATGGAGCTAGCATACGGAGGGGCGATTCTCAAACAAGGTGAATAGGAAGAGCTTAGGCTTGAGGTGAGTGAGAACAATTTTAATTAGGTGATTATTTACAGTTAAAATTAATATATTCTTTATGATTTAGGATGATGTTAGAAACCCTAAATTGAAACCTGTAATTTAGGATAGCAATTGGAATCACTATAAACTGTAAAACCTATTCTTTTGTTATTAACATGTAAAGCACTAAAATCAGTAAACCCTAAATCTACAACCCCTAAATTGAACAAATTGAAATCGAGAATATGGATTGGTCAAGTTAGTTTTAGGGTTCACTACAAATTGAAGTCAACAAATGAAATTAATGTAACTAAAATCGACAAATAATCGACATTAGAAATTAATGAGCCCTATAAATTTAGCCTACGACCGGTCGACCATGACCCTTGGCGGTCGACCGGTTAGGGTTGGTAGTCAGTCGGTAGACGTGAAAAATGCACAATTTGAACTTCGGTCTAGGGCCCAAGTTTAACAATAAAAATTTATATAAACGTTAATTTTTTGGGGGCCAATTTAAGGGCATTTGGATGTATGTTAGGAGTTGTAGGGAAGCAAGTTCCCAATGAATGAACGTTAGGTCATTGCGGGGTTGGGTAATGTTGTTTACCCAATTCGGGAGTGAGTAATCTACTAGAGACGATGTATTTTCGCAAATGGTGCGCACATGAGGTTCCACGGTGCACGCACAACACTGAAAAGGATGCCTGATGGAGAATGGCCCAGCACAACGGGAGTCGTAGTATGCACGAATACTGACTCGACGTGATACCATTCGAATGGAGGATCCCATGGCGTGCAATATGAGGCCAACACTACGATCGAGAGGTGGATACAGATGTGTACGATACACTTTTTCGAGTCGGCATCGCAGGTTCCCCTTCGATGCATAGTGGGGTTACGTGCAGTAGTAATTAAAGGGAGAATCAGTTTCCCAATAGCCTAGAGGCGGTGATATTGGTGGTAAGTTCCACAATAGCCTAGTGGCGGTGTTTCCATAATTAGTAGCCAAGAGGGCGGTGTTTTACGTATTGAGTAGCTCTAGGAGTGGTGGCTGATTGTTAGATGTAAGGTTCGATCCTTGTAATAGCCTACACAAATTGTAGTGTAGGTATGTATTAGACCAGAACCCTTAGGTAATGGACCTTAGGAATTCACGGACACTTGCATCACATCCTATGTCATCTAAAATAGTATTAAAGTTAACCGCACATGATCATCACATATTAAACTTGTACTCATTCACCAGACCTTTGTCTGACCCACCCTCTCTCTTTATTTTTATTCACCATGGGATGATAGGTTAGCAGTGGATTAGATATAGTACGTGAAGAAAGGAGCTTTACGTGGGGTCCTCATATTCTTTTTTGCCTATTATGTAGTTACTTACTGTATTAAAAGCCTGTAAAACATATATTGTACTTTGAAATACTGTATGTGGTAAATAAAGTAATTTTAAGACTGTTTTTGTAAAATGTTTATTTTCCAGTACTTATATTTTAATTCCTCTTGTTGCTCTAAGATATGAAAGTTTAGAATGTCTTAGAATTTACCCTTATAATATGCTCTGTAATGTTTTAATAACCTAACATCTCGTATTTCTTGGCATGACGCGAGTCCGAAAGTCACACTAGATTTTGGATCGGTGTGTCTAGAAGTGCGAGTTGTTACATTTGGTATCAGAGATTAGGTTTAGGATTCCGTAGGATTTAGATGCGTATTGAGAGAATGTACTTGAAAAGTTTTCAAAAAAGTTTTCCAATAAGGTTTTCAAAAGGTTTTTCAAAATGGACTTTTGAATGGTTCGTGTGTGTGTGTATAGATAAAACATTTCGAAGGCTTTACATATATATATATATAAGTATAACAAGAAAGAATGATATCAAGTATTCTTGTCAAGTACTATCTTTGGTAAAGATGAAAATAATTCTCAATCAAAGATAGTGAGAATGAGTACAAGTCTTAGAGAATTGGCTCTGGAAAAGAAGCTAAGATCCGAGTGTGAACATCCCTATATGATTCCGTCGATATCTAAAGCCAGAAGATAAAATGAGCCTAACCCGACTAAGGGAGTGTAATTATAATTTTCTGATATGTGTATTAATACACACAACCTATATATTTTGACCCATAAGGTAATTGTTGGCTTATCCCTTATAGAAGCAAACAATTGTGGGTCAGAACAAGTGTCAAGGTTATAACAGTTGAAGTGGAAAATAAACTTTTCACAATTATTGTGGTTTACCCCATATAGAAAGACTAGTAGAGGTTTCTTATACCAACTAGCTGTAGCAAGCAAATTATGGACTTAAGGATGAGTAAAGAAGATTAGTACCATGAGACCCATATAATAGGAATTTGATGTTGACATCAATGAGGATGACTTAACAAATTAAAGGCAGATTTCCCAATTAAAGTAGAAACCCAATTCTCATACTTGTAGTTACAAGGACTCCTATTTACTTAAAAGTACGGCTAGAGTATTTCCATATTAAAGTTGGACATTGATTGGAAAATAAACTTGAGTTAACCATCTTTGAAAAGAAGGATGGAAACCTTACGCACTTAAGCATTGTTATGTATAAGTTGGCTTAGGTAATTAGGTTGCTATTATCTACTCCGATTCAAGTGATAAACAATGAAAATGTTTTCTAAAAGTTAGAAATCGTAGATGTTAGATATTTCAAACAGAAAAAGAAAGTTGGTTTATGATATTATATAAACTAATCAGACAAACTTCATGGAAATTATTTAAAAAGTAAAAGCAGAGAATTTAATTAAAAAATGATTTTTCAATAACTATTTTAAAGCTTTTGTTTTGTCTTTTGGGCACATTGTCATGCTTACCTTCAATGTGCACTTTGTTTTTAGTAATAGAACTTTTAGAAATAAAAACAAAAACTGAGAAGTATGTAAGATCTAACTTTTGAACTCTTCTTATAAATAAGAAATGGTTAATACTTGAAAGCGTCTTTTATCGATGTTTTTGTCAAACTCTAAATTAATAATAGTAATAAGTTAAAAATACATCTTTGAGAAAATTTCTTATTTATGAAAGAAATTTTCAACTTGTGTGTTTTATGTACATTTTGCTAAGATAAGCTCAACCGTTTTTGGTAATTTAATTAAAGAAGAATAATATGATCTTAGTAAGAAGGAAACACTTATTTAAATGATAAGAGAGTTTTATAGTTCTAAAACTTGCTAGTTTTGTAGAAATAGAGTAAAATCAAAGGCTTTGATTTAAAAGGGTAAAATGAAAATATTATGACTGTTATCCCGCCTTTTGGCAAGGCCGTGACACCAAAAAGTTGATCGGAAAACTAAAGACAGTTCGTCATAAAAGTTCGTTATACACTGTTTCACCACAAATCTTGATGAATTTTAATCGAGTCCGGATCGGGCTACAATTGATAAGACATGTCAAGCAAGGTCACGAAAGGCAACGTTCCAAATTTCAAGTCAAGCCGAGGTCGTACGTTCAAGATATCATCGATGCAAGTGGAGCACATGGTCTTGGGTTCGAATCCATATAATTAACTATCTTTAATTATAATTAACTATCTTTAATTAAAGTATAGTTAAATCACTTTAAATAAATAATTAAATACAATTAAAACATTTTTAAACAATAACTAAATAACTTTAAAATAATAATTAAATATTCTTAAATAACATTAAGAAATAACTTTTAATAATTATATTAATAAAATAATTAACTTAAAACATTATTAAAAACAATTATTAATTATCTTTAAAAATATTATATACAAGTAGTTATTACCCTTTAAATCTTATTACTAAATAATAATTATCTTTAAACCTTATAATAAAAATAATTATTCTTTAAATAACTTTCTAATCAATAATTAACCTTTCAAATTTTGAAAGAGGCTTAACGATCATAATGGTATTTAAACAAGGTACCATATCATTCAATTTAACTTTCGAAGTTAATAAATGACATTTACATAATCAACGACTATGTTAATAAGTTCAACACTTAAACATCATTGTTTAACATATCACTTATTCAAAGTGGCATATCCCTTAACGATATAAATTCAGATGTCCAAGTCTATAAAATAGCAGAACGGGGATTATTCTGTTAATTAAATGTAAAATTAATTTTAATTAGCGGAACGGTGTTTTATTCTGCTAACAGATGACTAATTACCATATTCGATCCAGTATAACACAACAGAAATTTATTTGGCCAAATAAACATCAATATTTAAGGTATATAAATTTAAACGACGTTATTATTTAAAATAATGTAATTAAATTATGTCCGTATTAATAAGTCATAAATTTATACTTGGCCAAAATTATCAACAGGTTTCACTGTAACGTTATACTCGTCCATACGAGTATAACGCAAAAAATCACATGTCAATCGGGTTAAATATGAACAAGATATGCAATTTTCTAACTAAAACATGCTTTAGAATTAATTAACATATATATAAATATAAGTAGATTTCTCACCAATTATCAAATGGGCCAAGGCCCACACGCAAGCCAAAACCCGCACCCAAATGTGCAGCTCCTTCTTCCCCTATCCCTCTCTTCTTCCATGTACATACATTACAGTATCCCTATGACACGCACAACAGCCCTCCACGTCCAAGTCGCCGTTCAATAAACCAACCTCACCATCAAAATCCTCGTCGCAAACTCGACTCGACCAACACCATCACCAAGCATCCCTACTCCCGCCCTGAAACTCAACTTGGCACCACACACACACACGCACACAGAAAGGTCACGACACTTTATGTCGCCAATCCCCACCAAACTTCGCCGCAAGGTTTCCCTCTCTTCCACGATCACAACGCTAAGCTCCAAATCTTCAATCGATGCTCGAATCGACCACAAATCCGAACCCTATGATCATCGATCATCGCCTCCAAACATCGTCGAAACTTCCCTAAAAATACTACGCTTCTATACGATTCTAATGAAGCTTACACCGTCGATTAGGTCTTCATGGATTAGGAGAAATCGATTTTTAAAGTTTTGAATAAATTTTTCCCCTTTGCTGATATATGATGATATCTCACTCGATTCTCAATGGAATTGAGTGCGATTAATTTAAGAAAAAAACTAGAGAGGATGATGATCAACTTCTTAGTTGAAAGCTGAGGCTAAAAGTGGATGGTTTGTGAGCTTTTGATTTTTGAATGAGAGAAAATGGAGTTTGAGTTCATGTTTTTAAGACGTGGCAGAGTGAGGCAGTATATACATACATACACACACACATACATACATACATATACATACATACATACATACATATACATACATACATTTATATACATATATATATATATACACATATACACATATATATACATACATACAAAGATATATATATACATACATACATATATATATATATTGTTAAGTAGTGGAAGAGGATGATCCCCTTTTCCCTTTTCATGTTGAGTGTTTGCATACACACACACACACAGATATATATATATATATATATATATTTATGTATGTACATAGGTGATCAAAATTCTAGGAGGGAACAGGGAAACCAAAAGGAAGGAGGAGCGCACACACACACAAACAAAATTTCGACTGAGAGGAAGATAGAAGTGTACTTTATATATGTATGTTGATTTTTAAATAAATTCCATTACCCCCACTACAAGAAAACTGATTTTTTGTAGCGCCCAAAAAACGCCACTACGTATTTTTAGTGGCGTTCCGATAATCGTTACGAGAAAACATGCCACTAAAAATCCTCGAGTATTAGTTGCACTTTTTTAAACGCCACTAAATTTGTTTTTTGATAGCGTTTTTATAGCGCCATAGAATTCCTTTTTTGTAGCGCCTATTTACCGCCACCGAAATGGTTTTCTCCTCCACGTTACCTTTTCATGGCGTTATATACATTTTTTGTAGCGCCTGTTTAACGCCACCGAAAGGGTTTTCTCCTCCACGTTACCTTTTCATGGCGTTATATACATTTTTTGTAGCGCGTAATAAACGCTGGCATAAGTGTACTTGAGTTCTAATTACTCTTTTGTAGCGACATTTTAACGCTACCAAAAAAATAATATCCAGTAGCGTTTGTTTCCCTCCACCTGCTGCTCCAGATTTACCCCTGATCTAGCATCCAATTATATAATAACAGAATACGCAAGCACATACACTTTTGAACACAATATATTAAACAACTACAAAATACGTATACGCATTGAAGATCCACAAGATACATAGACATTCATACATCCACATACATAGGTGTCTACAAAAAGCTACCCGTACACATACACAACCAAACTACCATAAGTGTTATAACCAAACTACCATAAGTGTCATAACCGTACATATACATCTGAAATAAACATCTGAAATAACCATACATATACGTCTGAAATAACCGTACCGAGCATAACCTGAACCACCATAAAAACCTGAACTACCTGTCATTGCTGGTGTCTTCAAAACCTGAACTACCTGTCAACAAAGAACAGAACAAAAGAGTGAGAAAACAAAACCTAAACTTAAAACTGCTTAAATAAGAAATGTACTGAAACAAAACATATGGACGACAATCGACCACTTCTCTGCACTGCCACAACACTCAACTACCTTGCCACTTCTTCCTACACTATCACTGTACTGCTCACCATCAATTCATACATAACTCCTCACCATCAATTCAACTAACATTCCACCACAATCCATACATAATTCCTCACCATCAATTATTTTCCCTCCCATGAACCTAAACCACCAATCACAATCATTCAATCACAATTCGAATATAACACCCCTACTTATGTACTTTTATCATTTTACCAAAAATCTATCTGCACTTTAGCTGCTAGCATTCCTAATGTATATATAAAAAAAATTTATATACCTTTCATTTTGACTTAATAATGATTTTTTCCATTGGCCAAGCTATGGGAACGCCAAAGCAATCATCCATGCACGTCAGACCCGATGTTGGTCTCCATATCTCTGCATCTGGAACTATCACCAGTTCAATCCAAACTTTTACAGCATTACGTCCCAATGGACGACAATGGACCATCGTTATCGGATCAGTTGATGAAATACTTCCTTCAGCCACTACGTCTGCTCCACCCAAATCGATCAACTGGCATTTGGCATCCTTTTGCATTGTTGCAATCGGCTGAAAGAAAAGAGATTATTATGCACAATGTATACATGCACATTAAATAAAATTTCATACAAAGTTAACTTCTTCAAATTTGAAAATTAATACTTACATTTTGCGATTTATTCATGACCATATGTGTGGATTTCATGGGAGAATTCACAACATTTTCAGAATCATCATGACTCTCATCTAGTTTTTCTTGATCAGCTTCTACTTTTGATCTTGGCCATGTTACTTTCCTACCAACTGCATCTCCAATGCACGACATATCAGATGTGGGTCGCCACAAATAAGCATCTTTATTTACTACTTTGTCCACCCAAATCACAACAGCAGACGGACCGAGTGGAATACCATTAACATTATATTTTGGATCAGTGGCGTGGATTCTTCCTTCGGCAACTACACCTTCACCCTCAGTCCAACCGTAAATCTTGCAAGTGTCTTCGATGATGCTGGTACTCTAAAAATGAGAAGTGAAATTCAAGACTTTAGTATGCTATACAAAAACAACGAATATGTGTTAAATTTTTATTCAGATGGGGAGTGTGCTCGCTGCATTTTAGACATCAATAAGCTCGCAGCATATTACACTAATATACTTAACGTGAAAAAAATTACCGTACTGGATGCACTACAGTTCAACCGTGTTCGCAGCGGGACCTTGATGCAAATTGATGGCTAAGCAACTACCTTATTCTTAGCGTCTGCTAAGACTGCCATTTCAGGTGTAGGCCTCCATAAATAAGTATCTGCTTTATCCACTGAATCTATAACAACGCTCCCAACATTTGGTCCAAGACGAATGCCATTGACAACGTCATCTGGGTCCATGGACAACAGCCTCCCATGGGCAACAACTCCAGAGGTTCCATCCCAATTCAACAGCAAACATACTTCGTCGTCGATCTACAATTAATCAACCGAAAATTAAATCAATTACTAGATTAAAAAATTAAAATATAAATTTCATTTATTGAGTAATATAAATATTATTTTTACCGAATCAGGTGAGTTCCTTCTCGAGCTTTCTTTACCCTGCAGCGAAGCACGAATATAAATTAATATTTTACGAATATAAATTAATTTCCAAAAATTTACCTTCTGGTCCATCAGAGTCTGTATCATTCCCTTCAACTCTGCTATTTCCTCTCGACACCGAGACACTTGTTTATCTTTGGACTGGGCCAAAGCTAGCTTGGTTAAAGTGCAACCCCTACCCAATGCCCTTAACCGTCCCGGTTTATCTTGTCCCAGTACATGTACAAGAGCATCTTTTCCAATATCATTCTGTGTCGAGCCGGATTGGGATAGGCTACCATATTTTTTGATCTCCTCCTATATAAATAAATACACATAGATAATGTACAATGGTAAAAATTTCATAGTTTCAAAAAAAAATACCAATAAAATTAAAAACAATTTTACAATAGTATTCGCAGCTTCCATGTTCACTGGTTCACCATTTTTTTAATGTGAGATCTAATCTACACATCAGCTCTACTTATGGACGATGGATCTGCACTTTCTTTTTTCTAAAAATAGAATAACATTAAATTAATAAACTGACAGGTATAAAATAATGTTAAATAATGCTATAGTTAATGAACTTACCATGTCTTCGGTCTTTCTAGCCATTCCCCTACGACCGGTTGTATGCGGAAGTTGTGTGTACCTAAGGGCTGAATATTTCTCACTTTTTTGCTGAAAATATTGAAAGATGCTAGAATTTAACAACCAAAATCATAAAAAGAAAAACTATCTAATATTTATAATGCAGGGTAAATATGTATGGTGAGGATTGCAATTTATTTGAAAATCAATTCATCATGGTCATATACTTATTTGGCATTATTAATGCTGGATAACTCAGTTGACATATACAACATTCCATATCTACTAATAATATTTATAGATTGAACTAACTTGCAAAGTGTTTTTTTACTTCATTTAAAATGTTCCTGTGCTTGTCATAATGCATTTGTATTTTGTACTGTCATAGGTTCCTGCAGCTAATACCTAAACAGGAACCCTCAGCATCCACCAACACTTGGACTTCACTTCTAAAGAAATTTATCGGTTGCTAACTATGTAGATGGATTTGCAGAAACATGCCAGACGAGTTCAGTATGAATGATTTACCCTAAACTCCCGACTTGTTTTCGCCTTCACAAACTTCCTCCAATCGGTTATGCTTTTTATGTTCGTAGGTTTCAGTTTAAGTCTTTCCTCATC
This sequence comes from Allium fistulosum, assembly GCA_030737815.1. Taxonomy (NCBI): domain Eukaryota; kingdom Viridiplantae; phylum Streptophyta; class Magnoliopsida; order Asparagales; family Amaryllidaceae; genus Allium; species Allium fistulosum. Next base: position 908,409,982 of record CM060908.1, read on the forward strand.
GTTCTCCGCTTTTTGCAAATTTCGAACCAATTTGCTTTTTGACGATCTCCAAAGTACTCCCATTTGTTGAAATATAGCTTTTCTTTGCCATTCCTCTTCCAATTTAAATCTAATCTGCAACAATACATCAAAACATGATATTAGTAAAATTTATTTAATTTAAATACGACAGATTTAATTAAATCTGAAAGGTTTTCTGAAGTTATTAGAGGGCAATTTCAATTTATAATTGGCAAGAACTATTTTTCAATTTATCCAGAAGTTATTAGATGGCAATTTCAATTTATAATTGGCAAGACCATGCAATATTAGAAGTCATTTTCAAAACATATTAGAGTCAGAATGTTAAATAATAGATGCCTGCTTCATACCAGAACCGACTGCCACAAAACTTCTTTTAAGTCATCACTAATAGCCCTCCAATCATCAATGGTGTATGGAACCTGCTCCCGCACAAGCGGTCTAAGAAAAGAGGATAAATATACCGATCCTTGCCCTACTGGTACACCTAGATCATTGAACTCAACTTCAATTCGATCCTGACTGCATGACGGGAGTCTTTTTGCTTTTGCTGGACCTCTACCGCCTCTTTTCCGAGATGTACTTCCGATTTCAGCTTCACTTTGTTTCCCAATTTCCAGCTCGGCATCAGCAGTTTGTTCAGGACAGGTTTCATTTTCTGAGCGGAGTCCTTCATTTGGGTCAGAGGGGATATCATCTAGTGGTTGTTCGTCTTCTTCATTGTGAACAGTGGCCTGCTTCTTAGCATTGTCTGGTTGTTCTTCTATTTCATTTATACTAGTTGGAACTTTACGTTTTCGCTTTGACTGTTTGTTCTTAGCTTTGACTGTTTGTTCTTCAGCCTTTCTCTGCAAGCGGGTACGTACAGATGTTGTAGACATATTTTTCTGCAAGTGACAGAAAACACAGTATAAACCAATAAGCACATGTAAACAATAAGCAGCGATAAATATTAACAAACAACACTTAAATATCATCAACATGTAGCTGAAAAGAGATGTGGCAGTTTGCAAACCAAACAAGCAGGCCTAAAAGCCTTGAGATGATGAACAGATTTGTAATTTTATGAGAAAATGTACATGTAATGCAAACATAATTGATAAGAACACTACTCATTATCAAGCAATATATGCAAACAGAATTGATAAGAACATATAATGCTTTGTCTATGGAAGTATACAAAGATCAAAACACAAAGAACAAAAATTGAATGGTACATGCATTTGCAATGGATTAGAAAATTAAATGGTGCAAACTAACAGCCATTCGCAACATTAAAAAAAACAAAGCATTAGTGCAGCAAATGAACAACAATCACTAAAGAAAATCAATACAAGTTCAATGAAATTTCCAAATAGCCCGGATTTAATATATAAGTTCAACCATCACTAAAGCAAATGAACAACTATGCTCAAGTAGAACATATAATCTACTCAATTATGCCCTCGCAATCCTCTCTAACATAGCAAACATCTTCATCATCCGCTTCCGTTATTTCATCTTCCACCACTTGAATATCTTCCTCGATGCAATCGTGCTCCTCTATATCATTAAAACTTCTTGATGGTGCTTTCATTACAACGTACCAATTAGAAACATCGTTCTCTCTTGAATAAAATACTTGTTTTGCTTAAGATGCAAGTATGTATGGGTCTCGTGAAAATGATGCTTGATGTAAATTAACAAGAGTGAACCCATCATCATCAACTTTTACTCCATTTCCTTTATACGTCCAACGACACTTGAAAACTGGAATATAAAACAAATGATAATCTAATAAAATTATATCTGTCAATATTCCATAATAAGTGACCACATCAACCACTTGGGACATATCTTTAGCACTTGCTCTACACATAGTAGTTGCATCAAAAGTCACTCCACAATTCTGAGTTTCTCTCCCTAAATCTTTTACATGAAAACGTTGCTCGTTGATGATATATCCTTTGAAAGACATGGCATCATCCTTCGGACCATAAGCAATCCACTTTAACATGTCATTATGATCCTTGGAGGTAATAGGTATCTACAACAAATTTCATTTAGCATGTAAATTTATATAGTAATATTGATAGTTGAATGAGAATATATTTGAAATCTAACTAACCTTTCTTTTAATCCAATCGACAAAACTTTTTGTATGTGTTTCCCAAAGTAAGGTCGCGTTTTTGGTCATGCATTGGTCTGAATTTTCTAATTCCTCCAAATGCAAACTAGTATTGAACAATTGATTATAAGTTATATATATCATTGCGAACACATCAAAATATTTAAAACAATATAACATAAACTTACTCTATAAACGGTTCCACCACGGCCATATTCATTAACACAGCTAAATGGGCACTTTCTTTCTCATTAACTGGCAATTTAATTGTCTTCGATACTAAAATTGGACGTCCCTCTAATATTCTACTACTTTCAAAATCTTCATTTCGAGCACCTTTCTCCTCTATATGTCCCGATTTCTTCAAAAATTCATTGAAAAACAACATGCATTCTGTTGCAAGATACGATTCTGCAATACATCCCTCTGGTCGTGCATAGTTTCTAACATAATCTTTGAGTGTCTTCATATATCTTTCGAATGGGTACATCCATCGAAAATGAATAGGTCCACACATTTGTGCTTCTTTTCCAAGATGAATGGATAAATGTATCATTATATCAAAGAAAGATGGTGGAAAAAAAAATTTCAAGCTCACATAAAACGTCAATAATTTCAACATTGATTTGTTCTACCTTCTCTCTATCAAGAACACGTTGACATAATTTGTTGAAAAAAGAACATAAGCGAATTATCGCTTTTCTTGCCTTCTTTGCCATGAACCCTCTCGATGCTACTGGCAATAAATGTTGCATTAATACATGGTAATCATGTGACTTCAATCCACTAATTTTGCAATCTGACAACGAAATCCGATTTTTTAAATTTGAACAGTAGCCATCCGGTCCTTTGAAATCATACAGTCTTTTGCAAAATATTTTTCTCTCGGATTTTGACAACATATATGGAGTCGGTGGAAGATATGTTTTATTCCCACGAGGTTGTGTATGAAGCTCACTTCGAATCCCCAATCCTCTAAATCCTTTCTATAGTTGGTTCCATCTTTGGATTTATTTCCATGCAACATTGTGCCCAATAGGCTTTCACCAATGTTCTTCTCCACATGCATCACATCTAAATTGTGACGTAATGGAAGTTCCTATGAAAACCAAAACAATAATGCATTATTGGGTTTTTCTTGTATTAAAACAATGAAAAATAAATAAATAAACCACTAACCTCCCAATAAGGCAAATCAAAGAAAATTGATCGTTTTTTCCACCTTGATAGCTCTACTTCTGTAGAACTGTTAGTATCATCATATTCATCTTCTTTATCATAGACATGCTTTCTCTTCTTACTTTTCTCCTCTATTCCTTTTCCAAAATCATTTGGATAATCCTTCAATAATGCATAGATGTTTCTCCCAGAAAGCATTCTAGGAGCACCATCTGTCTCTATGGTATTATCAAACAATGCCTTTCGTTTCCTCCGTGAATCTGAAGGAGGTAGAAATCTTCTATGACCCATGTAGGCGAACTTTCGACTATGTTTCAACCAACGAGAATGGGTATTGACACCACATAATGGGCAAGCTTTTTGCCCTTTCACACGACATCCAACAAGATTTCCATAAGCCGGAAAATCATTAATCGTCCATAACAAAATTGCATTCAGTTTAAATAAAGTTTTACTAAATGCATCATAAGTAGTAACTTCATTAGACCACAAGTGATGCAAGTCTTCCACCAAAGGCGCCAAATATACATCAATATCATTCTCGGGTTGCTTCGGGCCTGGAATAAGTAAAGTTAACATAATATTTTCTTTCTTCATACACAACATAGGCGAGAGATTGTATGTCACAAGCATTACCGGCCAGCAACTATATTTCGAACTCAACATGGAAAATGGATTGAATCCATCTGTAGCAAGACCAAGCCTAAGATTGCGTGGATCAGATGAAAAAGATTTATACTTTTCATCCACCATTTTCCATGTCATAGAATCCACGGGATGACGCATTTTTCCATCGTTACTTTTATTATTAAAATGCCATCTTAATTCTTCAGCCATCTTTTGAGATCTATACATTCGTCTAAACCTCGGAATGATTGGGAAATATCTCAATACTTTAACTAGAACACCTTGTATAACCTCTTCAGTATCTTGATTTTTCTTCCATCTCGAGGAACCACATTTTGGACAACTTTCTAAATTTTTGTATTCTTTTCTGAAAAGGCAACAATCATTCTCACAAGCATGTATCTTTTCAAAACCCATGTCGAATGCTTTAAGAAATTTCTTGACTTCATATAAGGTTTTGGAAAGCACGTTATCCTTCGGCAGAAATAAATGTTGCACAGCTAAAAGCTTATCAAAACCACTATCGGACAAGCCAGTCTCGCATTTAAGATTATACAAGACGGTGATGGCAGATAATTTTGTGTGATCTGTGCAACCAGGATATAATGGAGTTTCTGCATCTTCCAAGTTCTTGACTAACTCATCCTCTTTTCTTCGAGAATCAACATCGTCTTTATCATCATCAAAAAAATTTTGATTCAAAAAATCTTCATCTTCATAGTGAATCATCTTGAATAGTTCATATACGTCAAACTTATTTGTTTTATTCTCTACATTTATCTCTTCACCATGGTTATACCATACACCGTTAATGTATTTAGGATCCATTCCTTTTATAATTAAATGTTCAACGATGATTTGGTCATCATGACGACTAAGATTCCGACAATCCTTGCAAGGGCATAAAATTTTTTCTACACTTCTTACATTCCTCTTTGCAGCATGCACGAAATTCATTGCTCCTTGTCGGTATTCTATACTAGTTCTATGAAAAAAGTAAAAAAAAGTGAGCTTTAGTATTAGATTATATGTTCTAATTCTCAAAATACATATTAAGTTAATCATGGTTTTATCACCTGCTTAAAAAAACCCAGCCTTTTTCCATTATCGACATTTGAAGGCAAATAAGTTTCCAATCTTTGACGTATAAATTGGTTATCTGTTGTAATCAAAAAAATAACTAGACGTTGAAGTACAAATACTTGTAGCACTACTGCATATAACCATGGTGGTTTAGTAGACAAAGGCAAAGAATACTTTTCCAAAAATATAAATTTTACACTTATATTTTGCATTTAACCTCAGATTTACATGTATTTATAATTAATCCATGCATGAATTCAAAGCCTAAGTCTAGCAAATTATAGAATTACTGCATATAAATTCAAAGCCTCAGAATGTACAAACCAACAGTTTGTCCCCTCATGGCTAAAGCGATTGGAAAAACTAATCATGCTTAGTGCAAACAGAAGCAGAACACAAATAATGAGGGGACAAAAAATATATAGTTCTTTGAAGTTGCAGCCCCTTATCCTAATTATATTGCAATCAAATTTTACAGCTGCAAAAAATTCAGAGATAAGTGATAAAATAATAAAATCTATCGCACATGAGAAAGATGAAGCTAATCCAAAGTATGATGCAGAACTTGAGGACAATGATTAGTAATTCTCTTTCATCTATTATATTTTTATTGTATTAAACAGTTCATCTTAAATGGACCTTTAAAAAGGATTTTTTGAGAGAAAATATCCCTATTCCTTGTCCATGGTTACACCACAGTAAGATTCTTAGGCCTGAGAGAGAGTAGGATTAGGAACCCACAACAATTGAGAGTCCTGAATGCTTGGTCCAATTGTTTTGTAACTATAGAAAGAGATCTTAATAAGAAATGCGAAAACACAAATTAATATTACAACACCAGCCATTGAATCAGTTGACAAACAAAGACCAACATTAAAATGCATGACCTAATATACCCATTTCTTTTAAGAAAACAAATACCAAACATATCAATGCACCATATAAAATCAGTCGAACAAAGATAGCAGTTTACAAAAATATAATCCTAACAAAAACTATGAAAACTGGAATTAAGATTTCCTTATTTGGCAGAATTATTAATAAGTGATTTATTGATATCATGATACTTTGCCTCTAGCAACGATTCAATTAATCAGAGTACAGAGCTCTTTATTTCCATGGATTCCAAGCTACAAATGATATAGAGTGATCGTTTCCACCTTTAAATCAACCATTTCAGTAATAGTTTAGGAAAAAATACGAAAATAAGATGCATTAAAATTCATATAAAATCCAAATAGAATCACAAAGTCGATTTAAAAGATTCATACATAAATATACCTAATCGATTTAAAAGATTCATACCTAAATATACCTAGATCTGCTGGCTGCCGCGACTCGATGTTGAGTAAGGGGGAATCGACGGAGTTGACGATGATACTTGAGTGCAATGAAATTTTGACACGATTAAAAGGGGAAATTTTTTTTCTGAAGAAGAAAGCAAATTAGGGACGAGAATTTTGTTAAGTACGAGAGTAAAATGATAGGTTACGTTTATTTAGTTCGCGCGCGGACTCTTTTTTTTAGAAGCGGGAAACGTGAATTATTTTTTGCCACGTTTATATTATTTGGTAATCTATTTTTTGTTGCATTTACAATAAAACGCCACCGATTTTTGCAACTATAAATGGTTTTTCTTGTAGTGTCCGCCACACCAGATCGCATCCGATTATAACCTGCGATCGATTGGAAATGAATTATGATCACATATAGAATTGGAACGCGATCACAAAACAATAATAAAATAGACAAGTTATTAAATTCTGTAAAGCTACAAAATGCCAACGTTTGCCGTAAAATACGTCATACGAAAATTTAAATATTTTCCAAATTAAAAATTATGAAATAATTCTAAAAATTAAATTAAAAACAAGTCATTAAAAATCAAACAGTTATTTGAAACATACATTTTATTATAATTTAATTCAATCCGAATATTTAAACAAATTAAATATTCAAATTCAAAGTCACAAAAATACGGGTCGTTACACATAACCTTTACGTAATGGACCTTAGGAATTCACAGACACTTGCATCATACCTTATGTCATCTAGAGTAGTATTATATTTAACTGCACATGATCATCACATATTAAACTTGTATTCATTCATCGGACTTTTGTCTGACCCACCCCGCTTCTCTTCATTTTCCACCACCACGAGATAACGGGTTAGTAATGGATTGGGTATAGTACGTGGAGAAATGAGCTTTACGTTGGAGTCCTCATATTCTTTATTGTCCATCATGGAGTTACTTACTATATTAAAAGTCTGTAAAACATATATTGTACTTTGAAATAGTGTATATTTCAAACAAAGTATTTTAAATACTGTTTTTCTGAAATGTCTTTTTTCAGTACTTGTATTTTAATTTCTTCCGCTGTGAGATCTGAAAGTGTAGAATGTCTTAGAATTTACCCTTAAATATGCTCTATAATGTTTTAATAACCCAACAGCTCGTATTTTTTGACATGACGCGAGTCCGAAAGTCACACTAGGTTTTGGATTGGTATGTTTGGAAGTGCGGGTTGTTATAGTACGTATAGATGGGTTGTTTATGATTTTTTTGAAATACTTACCAATGTTAGCCCAAAGAAATATTCACGTTTGACAGCCCAATGCTGTCTCATTCTCCGTATTATCTAGTAATATTTTTTTGTAGTATGAGCATAGAGGTAGGGCATCGCATTGAAATCATGGGGAATTTGAGGTGTAGCAAAAATAAGGTGTAACCGATCCTTTCCATATAATATATTTGAGAAATTCTATTAGAACACAAGTTCCTGACACAATTAATGGTCACAATGGATCTCAACCATTGCATCATCCTCTGATTTCAAATGTAAATGTGAACGCAATAGGATCCAATTGTGTTTATTTTGTATTATATACATATACATATATATATATATATATATATATGTATGTATGTATGTATGTATATGTGTGTGTAGGAGGGATCCGCATCGCAGTTTTTTATATCTTCGTTTTGTCCAACCCAATTTCAAGCATCTATGAATGTTGAAATTCCACAATTTTTTGCAGGGATGATGTACACATCACATCTACAATAATTTAGGGCCTATTTGGTTTTGTTTTGAGTTTTGTGTTTTCAAAGTTATTACAAGATATAGAAAAAGCGGAGGAAAATATTTCAAATTTTAAGTCATTTTGACGATGATGGAGGGACGACGGAGGGGACCGAGGGACGACGGGCGACGGTGGAGGGGACCGAGGGATGTCAGAGGTCGGGGAAGGGGACGAAGGATGAATCGTTTTCCGTGCTTTTGTTATTTTTCAAAACACGGAAAACAAAACAAACATGTTTTCCATTTTGTATGTCAACTTTATTTTTCAAATTGGTGGGTTTTCAAAAAACACATTGGTTGTTCTTTTTTTTGTTTGGAGGAAAACCCAAAACTAAAAATGACAAACTAAATGGGGCATTAGTTTTTTCATATCTCTAACTCGTCTTGATGATGTGTATATCACGATTGCAAAAATTATGGCGTTACAACATTCATGTATACATGAAATTAAGTTGGTCGCAAATCGAAGATACGAAAAAACCGGGATGCGAATCCTTCCTACACACACACATATATACATACATACATATATATACACACATACATACATACATATATATATATATATGCATGCGTGTGCGTGTGTGTTGATTTCCATGGTTATCCATAGTCATGTTGTTTTAATCTTCACCATTAGGGATGAGAAAATGGTTTATTCGGTTTGAAACCGATAAATTTTTTTAGAACCAAATTAACCGTTCAACAAATAAAAATCAAACCATACCAAACTGATTTTTGTCTAAATCAAAGCCAATTGAACCAAAAATAATTGGTTTGGTTTGGTTGGTTTGACTGGTTGGTGATTGAATAACCTAGATTTTGTAGTGCTGACATAACATGAGGTTGAAACAATTAATTGAGTGTGTTTGTATCCAAATACGTGATGATGCTTTAAGTTAGAACTAAACGCTTCTTAACTAAGAAATAAAATAAATTAGAAGAAAAATAATTTTGTTAAGATAATGATATAAATATTAATATTAGCATTGATAATTGTGATCTTATGCGATAACTTTAGTTTTATATTTTGTTTAATTGGTTAGTTCGGTTTTCAAATACTGAAAGCAGAAACCGACTAAATAACCAAATAAATTTAAAAATAAATACCAAATCCAACCAAATAACTTAGACCATTTACAACAACCGATCTGTTCACTTGCTTTTGCTTTCTTACATTCGGACTGAACGCACTCAGATAACCGCAGAACCAAACACAGACCTTTTTTTGTAAAAAAAAACATCAAAATATAACGGTAAAGACTCCACCGTTTTATAACGGCCGAGTCTTCGCCGTTATATTTTATATGATCCCTAACCTTAACGGCTAAATGTTATAACGGCAAAGTCTTTGCCGTTATAAATAAAACAGCAAAGTCTTTACGGTTGCCGTTATAAAAAACATTATTTTCTTCATCTAACTAGTCATAGAATCACTCCAAACCAACCACAGAGAAGTGAACAAATCACACACGATTGGTCGGTGACTAGTTTTTCAACCGAACAAACCATTGTTGGTTGTGCTCTTACAAAATCAAACCGAACCGATCAAAGTTAATTGGTTCGGTTGGTTTATTTGTTTAGACCAATTAATGCTTACTCGGTACCGTTGAGATACTTTGACAAGCATAGATTAGTCTCTTCGTCCTGTTATTTTCATCATCACTATTATGATGGCAACAGTGATCCGTTTTTTTGTGTACTTGTTTAATATGATCAACATCGTTTTTGTTTCTAGTGTGCATGAAAATCAAAGCGTATTCATTGTATGAACGAGGCCAATCAATACAATATCTGTAATGTATTTATTAGTTTTACAGTGGTGAAAGCGATTGGTTTCGCAAAAAATAATACCATAATCAGCGTGTGCGCTTTGCTTAGCAATTTTATACCCTCTTACTGTTTATTTAGAAATAGATAATGACATAATGATAGGGTGCGTACCTTGCTTAACATTTGTATCCTTTAACTACTATTTAAAGCCATGAAAAGCTGGTAGGGCATTTTTTGTTCCCCCTTTGGGTTGAAAACCAGTTAAAGAAAATGCCGGGTTTAGACAATTGTTAGTGTAGTAGAAATTTTGTTGTAGCATGTGGAGACGTCGTGTGATGCCAATCAATACCTGGAGTTAAAATTTATATAATTTTGTATTTGAGCGAAATCGTAACCTTGGGGTAGTTTCCTAAAGAGGGCATAAGTTCATGTTAATCCGATCCATGATGTAATAGTAGTATCCAATTCTTCATCAACTAAAAAAGCGTAACTAAGACGAGACAATGCACAAGGTTCTCTGTATATGTACTCTGGGTTACACAGCGCCTCCATTTTGGTGGAATTGTCTGGAGATTATCCATTGGAAAACATTGGTTTGTCATAAAATATTATACTACTCGTCAAAGGAGGAGAAAAATAATTCCTGAACTGGTAATGAGTATCATCTGTATATATACAGAAGTAGTACACAATTAATTGGCAGATCTAGAATAAAGGACTTGTATAGTGTGTGCTCGCCATGTGCTTTGTATTGTGGTCCTATTATGTTGGGACCTTCAATCATCTGCACAATATCTAAAGTAGAGATCCTCATATTCAGTGAAATTAACATTTTTTACTGCTCTGACAGCAAATTATATCATTCTTGAAGGGACTGCAATGTCTGGATTTTGCCAGTATTTTACAGTTGAGTGATTGCAAAAACAAAGGTTATGACAAATAATAGCTGTATTTAACTACTTCAGGGAGTATTCATGTTAAGTTACTGATGATGCGCATGTGTTCCTTTTCATATTTCATAGAGTTTGTATTTGAATGCCGGTCAAGTTGAAATTCCTGAAGTGAAATTTCTCTCAGTTGATTACTGAAAACGTGACAGTGAAGCAAAATTTATCACATATAAGTTTCCAAATTGGCCATACATCTGTGCACCGTTTTCTTTTTGTTATTGGGAAAAAAAAATAATAAAAAAATCAGAGAACTCACTTTCACTGCTTAAATCATGAATGATCTTTGCAGTGTGTTTCTTTCCTGAGTCATGAGCTGGGAGACAATATCTTAATCCCTGCATTAATTTATTAGCAAAAGGTCTGCTGTGGCGTAATGAGAAGCTGTAGTTATTCTTTACTCAATTCCGTGTTCGTCACTTTTGCTTAAATCTTATCTCTTGTAGCTGCGTCGTTAATTATAGCCGTAGGATCGGCAGGGAATCATAGGTCAGATGGTGCCAAAAGGAAGAGGAAGAGGACCACCATATCTCCTTCTCATCTATGTCCATTGTCCATACATGTAATGGATTGAATGTTTAATGATATATTTATCAGGCAGTAGCAGTAACATAAGTTTAAAAATCCAGTGCATAAATCTTATGTGATGTTGCAGTAGTTCCTCTATACAGAGAGGAACTGAAATGGATCGGTTTGGCAATCCATTTTTATAAAATTGACTATTTTGCTAAATGTTAGGAATCACGCTACGCAAGTTTTGAACTTATAACCTCTCGCACCAAAGTCGAATCACTTAACCACTGAAACAATGATGTTTGTCACTATACAATGCCAATTTCGTCCAGTAGAGCATGTGACATTAATAACTTCCAGTAATAAATAATGTTTGACATGGTCTGATGATCGCCAAATAAGCATAGAAAACGATTATACATTACGTGTGTGCTTGGGCGATTGCTTTAAATTTTGATTTAAAAAGTGGCTGATGAACAAGTAATAAACAAGAGGAATTTTTTTCTCTCGACTGTAACAACAAAATTTGATCTATAATTTAACTTTTTCAAATATTTTTATTTTGTAATATTCAAAAGAGACTAGTACTTATTTTTTTATTAAAAAAACATTTTTGAGTGGTTATTGTTAATATATTACTAAACTTTCAACATTTGTTGCACTGGCTTAAGCGACCGTAATGTAGAGTGTATTTTGGTTCAATATATTTGATTACAACTTTACATAAACTTGTGTATTAGGGTATTGGATACATCTGCCTTTGGGTCTACACTTTCCTTTTCCACTCACAATCATCGTTAAACCACAAATGACTTTTCAACTTATATCGCTGCATTAATTTCATATTGCGAAGTTTGCTTCTTTGACCCAAGGACAAAAATTTTGAACACTCCAAAAGTTTGCTCTATGTCTTGTCTACTAAAATGATAATTTAAAAAAATAAAAATGAAATACATAATTTACTTATATGAGCACAGAAACCTGAAACTTAATAAAGAACAAGTATTCATATGTTCAGCAGAAGTGGGGACAGTTTGATATTTTGAAATTGTTATACTAAATTCCAGCACTTTTTATTTATGCTTTACCTTGTTTACTAATCTGATTACAAGGTGACCCTTCAAACTTTCCAATAGATAAACAATTCATATGTTGCTGAAGAATAATGACATGGATATAACTTGCTTATCAGCCTCTAATATATATTAAATAATTGGACGTAGGCAAACTTTCAATACATATCATTATTTCAAGACTATACAATTTGGCATCTGATATGGGAGCAGTTCTCCCCTCTGATTTCATTAACTGTTACCAGTTCCCCAGATCTATTCTACAAAGATATATTTAACTCTTTCTATATTCTGATAACTAGCTATGCTCACACTTGAGGATTCATATACAGCCGTTGCTTACTATTACTCGAGCATGTACAGTTAGCTCGAATGTCAGTAAGACCCTGCAAAACAAACATAAAAGGTGTATTATTATGGAATAGCAAGGTGATTTTTTTTTTGATTTTTTTTGATTTTTTTTTCAGTACCTTTACTTGTTTTTGGAGATCCTTGATATAGTCTACGGCCAAATCCAGCATATCAGCAGTGTTGGTTTGCTACATATACAAATGAATACCACAGTAAGAAGATTTTTATTGAATAAAAATATAAAACCAACTGTTTTTTTATGGTTTTTCTAAATACGTAGTAAGCATGATTCCATTTCATGGCTCAGGCTTCCCTGCCCTGTAGGGCAAGTACTTGTCGGATGGTCCAGAATGTCTTATTAATTTTATGGTCATAATTGCTTATTTCATTGTTTCAATTGTCAAAGAATGCAACATCGGTTGTTCAACTTTTAAACAAGTCATTAGACACTAACGACTTGTACAAGTTTGCTACTTAATCTTAAATAAAACTATATTAGGTGATATATTAGGTTTCCATGTCAAGAAATTAGCTCTTGTTAAACAAAGTTACATCGTGGATCATATGTATGGTTCAATGGGTTTAAATATCACATGAGCAGATAGAACAAGATGAAAAGTCGTGTGTCATATTGAATGATCCACGGTCTTTCACAACATTAGTGCTTCTTATCTATAATTCCATTGTCTCTCAAAAAGCCATGGATGAATGCAAGTGACTGGTTGCTTAAAAGTAGAAATAGGTTTATAGGTACGTTACCTTATCCATATTGGGGACAAGTTCCTGTAGCTTCCTCATCCTTTCACTTATCCTGGTCCTTCTCACCTACAATAAAAAATTCAAGCACAGCAGCTTTTATTTATAGACCAGTACAACAATTTCATCAACCCATATAAACATGTTTTCTTACCCTTTCAGCTATGCTTCTTGGATGTGTAGCACATCCTCTTTTAGCCCTAATTTTACAAGGAACGGAATCTTGAAACTGCAAAAATTTCTCTATAGCTGCCATCTCTGATGTTGTTTTTGGCAAACTGAATTGATGTCCCAGCCCATTTCTAACCTCTCTATTCTGTTACATAAATGCTAAAATTTATTAAGTTTATGTACTAAAACAAGTTGTCGATGTACAGGCAGTGCGAAACTAAAATCAATAAGGTAATTTGTACTTATTAGTTCCTTAATTATAAATCATACCTAGGATAGAATAATGCATAGTAACAATCATACCTGATGCTCAATGTGGCTATCTCTAGGCCTCTTCATAGGTGAAGAATAATTATTATCTGATAAAATAGGAGATTCTTCCCATGAACTCATATGATTATATCCGCCACCTATTGATTCACTCTCCATTTCCGAGATCTGCGACATTACCGAAGATTGCCTTGATGGATAACTCAACTGGCTCTTCAGTCTACTATTTCCACTACTATTTCCATGATTACCGCTATTGCCACTCATCCCTCTCATTACTCCATATCCTGTGTTTAAAAAAATATATACGAATCTCAACTATTTCCATGAAAGTCCAAACAATATGATATTTTAAAACGGACTTTGTATCACAATTACCATTGTCAAAATTTAAATTAGCAAAAAGTCCAGCTGGGGAGCTGCTGTGCCTAATCAGATTCGAACTCGATTCACTCTTCATATGCGTATCGTCCATCGCCATTGATGTAGCAAGCATATGCTGCTGCTGGAAAGTCATCTCGTCAGATGTCGGCACCACCTGTGGCGGAGCCGGTGGAGGTGGCGTCGGAGGTGGGTATCCAGATCCGACGCTGACACGTGGAGGAATCTTACTGGTTGCATCTGGATTCAGAAATCTCGCGAACATAGATTCAGTTTCGGGGCTGGATGGGCGAAGCGGAAGGAACTCTTCTGATAACTCGGCAAGCAAAGAGCTGGGAGCTGAACGGTAGCGGAGGAGGCCTGATGAACTCATTTGAGCCGTTGATGATGAGCTGAATGGGCGGTTGATGTCTTTTGACTCGTACATCATAACTGGCTGGTTTTTATTGGTTTGCCGCCATTGAAAAAGAGTTTACCTCTTTAGATAGATGGAAAGAGAGGGAGAGGGTTAATGTTTCTTTCACGCTTTGATCTTTAAATTTATTATATTTGAAAATTTAATAGAGTTTTGTCTCTTTGAAGCACCGAAACTTTCGACTTTTGAGAGCAGCAGGAGAAAGAAAAGTAATAAAATAACTGAAAATGAAGACGAAATACACAGAGTGACGGTATTATTTATACGGTGAAAGGGTCGATTTTGACCTTGATTACTGTGTAAAATCTCGGATGTGCCCTAAATATTAGACCAGGAGGCGACGATTAAATCCTTGTCTAAACTGTGCATGTTTTAAATCTTGATCCGACAAGTTTAGGATTGTTTCGGATTGGATAATAACGATAATTTATCATTTAGATTTCTCCGTTTGAGGCGAATATTATGATATCTTAGTACATTAGCTTGAAAATTTAAATTTCTCACTACCTTACTACATTAACAGCTGATCATCACTAATCCAAAATGTGAATTGAATTCTTCGGTAACTTAAGCAAATTGCGTTAATAATCTTGTGTTTGACTTTAGTGTAGTGAACCAAACAGCATATACACTGTCCTTAAATCATTTGCGTGCTGATTTTTTCCGGTTTATTTTAAATAAAATAAGGATTAGCTTACTCTATTATTAATGGACAGATCATATTTAGATGCTTGTTTGACATTTCTCAATGTTTGACTGTTATATTGTTATTGTATGGTTGTAGCGGTCGTTTTTGAGTTGACAATAATATGATCCAAATTTTTAGTCCCCCATTTGCGTTATCTAAGCTACCACTATTCAAATAGCGAAAAATGCCTTTCTGGTTTAGCAGTGATTATAAAAAAAAAGAAAATTAACTGTAAAAGAAATCAGAATAATATACCAAAGCCTAAAAGGAAAAAAAAAAAGATTTGATACAAAGATATTTCACTTCAGATTTCGTTTTTTTATTCCCAACTCGCAATAAATATATGATTCCTAATAAAGTTTGTAATAATTATTATTGTATAGTTATCAAATGCAAATGCAAATGCAAACTTAAAACAGCCGAAACATTCATCTGGACCTTTTTCTTACTTTTTGGGCCCTCTGTAAATCAACCAAGCTATCAATTTCACACACGTGATTCTCACGTGAGCTGTTGCTTGCTTCAACATAACGATGCCGTTACGCATAATGACGGCACGGTGATTCATGCACCTTACCTCAACATAACGATGCCGTTAATGATATGACGTCACGTGTTATTCATGCATAATTTGATCGCAATGCCGCTAACGGTGTTTCCAGACCGAGTAAAAGAGATTTTGACTCAAAGGGTTTCTTTGTGCAGGCTAATAAGTTTTAAAGATGAGACTTTTGAAAAATTAGTTTTAAAGTTAATTTATATAAAAAAAAATGAAGTTATTATTTTCAGTTATACAGAAACTGATAAATAAATTTATCATTTTTCTGTATAACTTAAAAAGATAACTGAATTTATCATTTTCATGTAAGTTATTCTTAAAACTAATTATCCTTAAGTGATATCCTTAAAACTTATTACTCTAGAATGAAAAGCCTTCCAATCTAATTTCCACTTCAGTAAATGTCCTAACCTTGAGTTGGATATACGAAGCTGCCACTGTGCATGCACACGAAATTTTGATTAGTAGAGCAATCAAACCCCCTATTTTGTCTAACCAGTACAACCGCATAACGGTAAGAACCAACAGTTCAATTACATAATTTCGAAAAAAAATGATATTTAATGTGGTTTTCATTGATTTTAGTTAAACAGCAAATAATAATATGTTGAAAAAAATTTAAAACTGAAAAGGTTTAAGGAGATATCTGTGGGAAGAACAAAGTAAATAACACCTGAGAGATTTAAGGAGACATATTAAAGTATGGTTGTTATGGTAATGGCTACCATTACCATTTTGTAAATATCGTTTCCTTACCGTTTTTGTTGATAAGCTAAAATTGCTTACCTTTACCGTTACTGAATTACTAGTATACCGATTTACTGGTATACTACCTTTTTCAAAAAAAATCAGTAACTTGACATGTTTTTGCACTATACCGATGCTTAATTATACAATTTGTGTTACTTGATAGAAGATATCAATAAGAAATAAAATAAGTGTAGTTAGCATTATTTAATATAAGTTACTGAACTAAATTTAATCATTTGATTGGTTTTAAATACCTAAAGCATATTATATGAGTATCCATGTGTTATAAATTGACTGATAAATTTACTGTTACTGCTGAAAAAGTCTTACCGGTGATTCACCGCAAAAATGGTATATTTATCATTACCATACCGATTAAACTGGTATATTGATTTCACTAAAAAAATGGTAACCAGTTGACTAGTAATGGTATGGTAATGATAAATTTGCCGTTACCGTAACAGCTCTATGTGAAAGACATGTTCCTTATTTTTTAGACTTAACACAATTTGATTTTACAAGCCCACAGTAGACAAACCTCTATAACGGTCGGTTTGATCGTACAAATAACAATCAAAAGTTGAGACCACGTTTCATTATCCTTAAAGTTGAACATATAATTTATTGCTTTTTAGAGTTCTGTGAACTAACAATTTTCACTCCTTCGACATTTGAATCAATTATTCGTGATCCATCTCCATGATTTTTGATTTAAATCGTTGTATTGTAATAACACAATATGATTATTCTGTTTATTTGAATAATTTAACGTTGAATGTTGGATGAATATTCTATGCTACATACATAAAATATTATTTGAATACTTGCTGCTTAAATATTTGATTCACTAAAGTTTTTTGATTAAACCGTCTTTCATTGCTGAGTTGAATAACAAAAGTCAAATAATTGACAACATACTCATATGGAGAATAAAGTATCTAAACGCATAATTTTTTTAGCAATACTAATATAACTAGATAAATACTCTCGTAGTTCATACAAAAAAAAAATTGTAATGTTTCGTTTAACAAAATTTATAGCAATTCAATCATTTAGTATTATATTGGTAAGACGTGAAAAAATGGGCGTTGTTAAATGGACTTCAAATTTGGATAATATGAAACTTTTTTAGGGAACTACACTGTTTTTCAAATCGTTATGGGATGTATTGTTTATATTCTACAAAAATTATATTATTTATCCACCTTTTTGATTTTGGCCACTACTCTTGTTCCAAAATTCCAAAATTCAAACTGTGAATACACTTGGACATTTCGACATCAAAGCAAAGGAAAATATTAGAACCCTAGTTCAAAATGGTGAGGATGAAGAACCCAAGCGTGTCAGCGCAACGCGGCAGCGACGTGTCGAGCAAGGATGGAGGCGGCGACGACGGACAGAAAAGATACATTTTTCTGGTAATGTATTGATTAAGTTAATCGTTTTCATGTTAGCATCGAGTTTTTGTTAGCTGAACATGTAGTGAATTTTATTGTGAAGAAATGGGAAAAGTCGATGTTAAATTGTCAAATTCGTTAAAAAAATATTCTTTTTTCATTCGATATTCTAATGTCGATTTATTTATTTATTTAAAAAAAAACTCTACTTTGGAAAGTCGAGTTAGGGAATTCGGTAGGACCGCCTCAACCAACCCCTTATTTTTAGTTGGGCTCTCGCGAAGGCACTTTTCGATCTCGAGATTTTCAACTCATTTAAATAGATTATTACATGCCTTTGCAAATTACAAGCTGCTAAAGTGTAGCTGTCAGGGCTCGAACCCTCTCCCTCTACTAGGGAGCTGGGAACCTACTTAACACCCCTAATTTTTGTTTAACATTATTCAGAAGAATAGATAAATTAAATAGAATAATGTGATGTGATAAGGAGAATGTGATTTGTTAATTAATTAGGTCGTGCCTTAATTATTCAATTAAGAATGTTGTTTTAAACATAAAATAGAAAGGAATTTATAAGAGGGGCATAATGGAAATAATCACTTAATTCATTCCCTAAAACCTCCCTCTCTCATTCATTCTCATTTCAATTTTCAAAATATCAAAACATAACCTAAAGAGGTCGGCCATTACTCAGAAGACAAGGAAGAGGAAATCAAAGAGAAAAGCTAAAGGAATTAATCAACATCAAATATCAATCTCTCTTATCCAATCTATGGTGAATAATAGTATCCATCTTATATATTTATGCTTGTTCTCGGATCTATGTTTGATTTTCGAATTGTTGTGATAATATGTCATGCTTGGATGGTTTATATCATTGTTTGATTGAATGATGATTTATTGGAATTATTATGGAATTATTCTTACGGGTTTTTAAAGGCAAAACCTAAGTTTTTAATCTCCAATTGATTTGAAATTTGAATATATTGTGTAAAATATTATTTTGGAGATGATTTTTGATTTCATAATTTTCCAAGTTCATATGAATATTTTATGAATTTCCTAAGAGTTAAAAGGTATTCATTTTGGGTTTTAATTATTAAAAATAGTTAAATTAATATTTCAGACTTGAAATTTTTATATAATGAAGAAATGGAAATTCAGATTTTTGGTGATTTTTGGAGATTTTCCCCTAATGGTTATGATTTTCTATGAATTTATTATTCTATAAAAGTGTTTAATTAATATAAGAAATATATATTAATTATAAGTATTTGTAAAGATATTTGAGAAGGTAGAATAGATCTACCAGCAATTTCTAAAAAGAATATTTAATGCCTTTTGTTATCTAACAATAATTTGACATGGGGCAAGAGTTAGTGGAAATTTATTTCTTTAAAAGGAAATAAAACGGTTTTTAAAGTAATTGCAGGAATGCCATTTAGAGACTCGATACCCCTCCTTCATAAAAGTCGATAGCTATAGGAGCCGATGCACGAGATAGATACTCGGTATCTAAGTGGTGCATCTACCTTTATAGAGACTCATCATTAATTGCTTTAAGGGATCAAGATCTCGTGTTTTGTTGAAGCTCGATAACCCCATGGGTCTAGAAATTCGATACATTTATTTTAAAAGAATTAGCATTCTAATGTTTTAAGGACTCGATAACCCTATGTATTTTAGAGGCATGCCAACCTCATTTGTTTATTGGTTTGGCACCTCTTATTTTTAAGAACTCGATATCTCCATTCATATAGAGATTCGACAGCTTCAATATAGCTACTCGATATCTATATTTTAGGAGCATTATCTGTCTTATGTTTACAAACTCGATAACTTTGCTTAGAGGCTCAGAACCTCATGTTTTAAGAAATTCAACATATACTAAATTATAGAGATTCGATGCCTTTTTGAGTAGGTGCTCGACACCTATATTTTAGCGACATGTATAGCCGTATATTTATAAATTCGAAAGCTATGTTTTAAAGGCTCGATAGCCTTATGTAATATAAATTATATAGCTATGTTTATAGGCTCGATGGCCTTATATTTTACAAACTAAATAGCTATGTTTATAGGCTCGATAGTCATGTTTTCTAAAGGGTTGACATCCTTGTTTTGACAGCTAACGTTTTAAAAGCTATGTAAAGAAGATAGTGCATTGGCACAAGATTTTGGCTAAGTATATGGGCTATATTTTCCTTGTTTCTAAGAATGATTTCAGGTGGCTTATCATATCCAAAGATAAGTAGTTTCAAGGAAGTAAAATGGTATTTTATCCTAATTTTATATGAATTTGACAAAGAAGGATATTACTTAAACTTAAGTAGGTTTGTATGAATATGACTAATGATTAAACATTTTTTTAGAGACGATGTTATATGTTCTTGTTATCATTTGATCAGTTAAATTGGCATATTTATCATTGCCATACTCACATTTTAATGACCCAACATTGCATCCTAGGATTTAGGAACGGAATTACCAATTAGGTTGTTTCAGTAGTGAGTATGGTCAGACTAAACTTCTGAGTGAGTAGAATTGCATCTAGAAGATCAAATAGATCAATTGTGTTAGTATAATGACCCAGAATTTCACCACTTTAATTTGGGAATATTTAATTAATTTTAAATATTCAAATAATAGGTTTTATAATTAAAATAAAACTCTATTAAATAAGAAATAATCATGGTGAAATAGTTTTTCAAATTTTTTTACAAAAGTATATAGTTCGAAGAAAAATCGAAAATGTTACCGGAATTCGTTTTTTGAATTTTCGACTTTTTGTCGAATGACAATTGTCGAAATCATTATGAACTCTAGTGTAAATACATACACATACAAAAATAAATAAATTAGCATATGTTAGTATATAGGTATATAAATATACTTAAGTTTAAATGTGTTTAAGTTTCATTCATAAAGAAATAAATAAATGTAAAAAGAAAGTGTCACATCATAGCAAACATAAGTACACTTAAGTAAAAAAACATGTTGGCTCATGGGGTTTTAGGAGCAGACAAGCTTGTAGGCGTTGGAACGTGGAGGAGACAAGGTGTTGAGGTGGCAAAAGAGAGTGGAGGGTAAAGTACTAGGGGCGTTTTAGTAATTTATTAATTGCATTTTATATAAAACCAATTTTCAAATTTTCCTTTTCATTTTATCTTTTCCATTCTCATTTTCAAAACCCTCTTCTAAGATTCTTAAACACTTCCATGGCAAGATTTGAAAATCAAAAATCATGGTCCCATTCCATTTTAATAATACAAAAACTTGTTTAAACCTATCCTTTCTTTCCCTACGACTCCTCTTTGCAAAAATAAACCCACATCACCATGGTTCAACCATGGCCGAGCCCATTCCCTATCATGGTCGAACCCTTTTCCACCCTAAAGCCCACAAAAGCTTCATTTTTCCAAAAACAAAGCAAAGATCTAGGTCATATGCAAGTGGTAGTGGAAATTCTAGGTTGTTTGGTTAGCTTTTAGGCGAGTAAAGCTCGTTTTTTAAACTAAAGTTTTAAACTTTATGTTCTTCATATTATAGGAACTATATTAGTTGCTTGGTTAGTTATATTTGGATGAATGTTGTTGGCTTGGTTTGTGCTCTAAAAAGACGACACATTTAGTAGTTGATTAGTAACTTAAACTAGTTAAAAAGTTCGATGTAAATTGTTTAAGTGATGTTTTTATTTATGCTCATGAATATTGTTTACTTTGTATATATACCATTTTTATGTTATGTGATGTGATGCTTGGATGAAAATCAATATGACATTATAGTAGTTATCTAAGTGTTCGTATAGCGACTATCGCTATATCGACACTTTAGAAAATACCATCTTTTGGAAACCTTTTGGTTTATTCTCGAGCTTGGGTTTTGTTTCGTAATGTTAGTTATGTTTTTGTATGATGATGAGTTCAAAATTAATTAACCATTTTTATAATGATTTTTAAATTAATTAATCATTTTAATTAATAAGGATTAAGGTTAATTAACTAACTTAATAACGATGAGTTTAAATTTAATTAATTACTTTGTTAATGTTATTTAAAATTGATTAATCATTTTATCTAATGATGTTTAAGGTTAACTAATCATTTAATAATGATGTACTAAAGTTAATTAATTATTTTAATTAATGATGTTTTAAAATTAATTAACTCTTTTTAATTAATGACTTTTTAAGGTTAATTAATTAGTTTTAGTTTAATTAATCTCTTTCTTTAATGATGTCTTAAATTAATTAATCATGTTTAATGAATGATATTTAATTTTTATAATTAATTTAACTAATAATTTTTTTATCAACTAATTTGATTATTGACATTTAAATTTAATAGATTAATTTAATTAATGATGTTTTTAAAAGTGATTAACTTTTTTAATTAAAGGTATTTGAAGTTAATTAATCAAATTAATCAATGAAGTTTAAAGATAATTAATCATTCTTATTAATGATAGTTAAAGCCAATCAATCAATTTAATAAGGATATTTTAAGTTATTAAATCTTTTTAATAATGGTGTTTTAAAGTTAATGAAACATTTTCACAAGGTTGTTTAAAGTTAATACCTGTAATGTGAAGCCCAAGCATGAATTCGGTTTTAAAAGTAAATTAATTTCTAAAATAGGGATCTCTTGTCTGTACCATTAAGTTAGCCTAATAATTATGAATGCTTTATAAATGAAAGCTGTTTAGCAGAATAAAACATCGTTATGCTATCATCTGATTAGAGAAAAATAAACGACATCTGTTTAGCGGAATAAAACCTAGTTCTGCTATCATTTGGTTAGATAAAATATAAATGACCTCTGTTTAGCAGAATAAATCCCCGTCCTGCTATTATATTGTTTGGACATTGAATTGTATGCCGGTAGATTAATATTTATTAAGTGATGTTTTCTATACGTGCATAGTTGTTATTTGCTTTTGTATACATATCCTCATACTTAAGTTATGTGATGTTTGAATGGAAACAGTATCCCCTTTGAAGTATTTTGTTAAATCTTGTGCATGGGTTTTACAAAGATAAATAATTATTTAAATAAAGATGGTTTAAAATAAATAAATTATTCAATAATAATGTTTTAAAAGTAATTGACTATTTTAATAATAATGATTTAAAATCAATCAATTATTTTAATAATGATGTTTTAAAACTGATCAATCATTTTAATATTGATGTTTTAAAGATAATTAATTATTTAAATAATAATGAGATTAAGATTAATCAACCATTTTAATAATGAGGGTTTAAAGGTTGATTTATTATTTTAATGATAAAAGTTTAAAGTTAATTTATCATTTAAACAAGGATGATTAAAGTTAATTAATCTTTTTAAATATTGTTTTTTGAAGCAATGGATAAGGATTAAAGCTAACTAATTATTTTAAATAAAGCTGTATGAAATAATTAATCATTGTTTTAAAAGTTAGTTGATCATTTTAAAAAATGATATTGAAGTAATAAATTATGGTTTAAGCTAATCAATCATTTTGATAAAGTTATTTAAAGTTAGTACTTTTAATATGAAACCTCAACACGAGTATGGTTTTAAAAGTAAAAGTTTTGATTCGGTTATGGACAAGAAGTTTTCGTAATTTGAAATCACTTATGTGGAAAGGTTTTAGTCATATTTTTAACACTAAATGTCGAGGCTTGGACTCGTTTCTATCTCGAAAGTTAAAAATGTAGTCAAGGCAATGCCTAGAGGTAACACTACCTCAACTTGCCCGGCTTCATCTTCCATCAAGGGATAACACTTGTTTGGAATCGACGAGTAGTGATAAGAATGTGAAATTTAATTTCCATATACGATCATTTTTAGTTATCCCCGCTAGTTGATTTATTAACCATCGGTTCAGCTTTCTTCATGGTGTATCATCACCATAAAAATGATTTGTTGCTCATTTGAGCATTGTTATCCTTTGTCGGAAATGACTAAACCCAAAGAGCGAGTGGGGGCTAAGCTATGTGGGGTTGCTCCCATTAGGGTATTTTCACATCTACTCTAGATTGGATTCAGTTTCGCGCATTGAGATGTGAAATACTCGGATTCTCAGTAACAGTTAGCGGGGTCCGGCTTGGAGGTTTCTAAGAGCCATCAGAGCTCTCAAGTATATTTCTAGATGTATACTTTCAGTAAGGGGGCGCACCCTCCTAGTCATTTGTTGGAAAATTTCCCTATTCTTTCCTTTGATTCTAAGTTTTTAAATTAATTTCTTTCCTAATTGCACCGAGAAGTGACTAAGGTTCTTCTCAATGATCGACACATAAATACCAATGTATTAAGTGTCATCTTTAGGTGTAAGAAAGGCAGACCGTCACAGTTATGATGCCCTAAACTGATCAAAAAGTATGACTCATGGGTTTAAAACTAGATAAGATTGTCGGTAGGACTAGTGTAGGGTCACACCCTATGCTTTAGTCCTTTGTCCCAGTTGGTAAAGGTCCACGATTCTAGTGCGTAGGGCTTGTCAGTAGTGAGACGAAAGGATGTTTACGCACAAAAAGGAACTCGTAACTCTATATGCTCAAAATAATATTTAAGTTGTTTTACTCTTAACCGTATTTGGAGACTCCTAACCATATCTGAAGATTTTGGAATATCTGGTTAAAGTTTTGGCCAAAGTCAGCCCGATAGGTTATTGGTTTGCCTACAAAACCATAGGTTCATAGTAACTCTAGGAAAACTTTGATTTGAGATAGACAGTCTATTTTTAGAATGTGTATGCCTTGGGTATGCATAACCCTAGGATGACAGACTAGTCAGACTCACCCATGTTGCATGCATGTATATAATCATATTATGTCTGGTGCTAACCATTGTGGTTGCAGGTGCATGATTTATGATTGACATATTCGGATAAGATACTAGTGAAGGGAAAACCCGTTCCGCTCAGCGGCATGGTCTCACTAGATATATATTTTGGTTCAAAATTGCATATTATTATTCAAACCAAACTTTTTGTCTGACCCGAAGTTTTTTATTTTTCCCTCTAAACACTTGAGTACTCATTTGAGTAGGTCGAGTGTAGGGATTTTTAGGTTAGATGAATAAGCTTTCGGAGACGTGTAGGAGGCAAGCTAGCTAATGTTAAGAGTTTATTTCCACTGTATTGTTTAAAGCTTATGTTTTGTTTGAATGGATGAAATAACAGGACCTATAACTATCAAGTAGTTAGAGTTTGATCATCCAAGGAGGCATCTTCATATGTTGCTCTTGGAATATAATTGTAATTATTGTATTTTCTCTAAACAAGGAATCGATCAGATTATGTAATGAATATGATGGTTTATTAAAGAAATGTGTTTTGAAATTTTTAATATTCATGTTCTCTTGGTGTTATGGATACAATTAACTGATCTCATTTTATAACCATGAAATAATACCATTGATGGCTGCAACATCAATAACGTTTATTTTCGGACCTCAAAACGTGGGATGTTACAACATGGTATCAAAGCAAGGTTTATGTAAAAAATTATAAGATTTTGATGAAATAAAACTTAAATGATTTTGAAAACATAATCCTGATAAATTAGAGAATAAGATTGAGGTATGTGATAACGATATAGTAATGTAGATCTTATTATATATATATAAGTTTGTATTCTATCTCTATTCTCTCCTCTCTACTAAACCATTCTTCTGTATCTCACAAAGACTCATGTGCAAATTACGAAAAACTGAGATATGGAAACAGTAAATAGAAGAGAGAATCTAGATGGAGGAAGCACCACAACTAATGGAAATGTTCGGCCCGATACTAGAAGGAATTTGGGTCGAAAAGCTAATGCTAATCCAAATGCAAATGCTAATGTGAGTGTTGGAACCCCACTGGTAGATATAAGGACTATGTACCAGTTCTTCATGAATATGATGCAAGCTGGAGCTGCAGGTGGTTTGGTTGGAGGAAACATTGGCAATGCGGGAGGTGCTAATGCCGAGGTACCTGCCGACAACAATTATGCCAAGTTGAGTCGTGATTATACCAGTCTTGAAGGAAAGCCTTTTCTAGGAACGAAAAGTGCTATTCAAGTGGAGAATTAGTTGTTGCACTCCGAAAGGATTTTTGCTAACTTAGGCTTGATGATGAGCAGAAGAGGAGTTTGGTATCTAGATAGTTGCAAGGAGCTACTTTGTATTGGTGGAACAGTGTCACTATAGGAGTACCAGAGGGGAACTTGACTTTAGTGGAATTTAGAAGGAGATTTAAGGATAGATTTTTGTCCGAGATAGCTAAGTCAACTTTGCTTAGGAATTTCATGGAATTGGAGTAGGGAGAGATGTCTGTACTGGAGTATGCAACTAAGTTTGATGAGTTGTCTAGATACCTGTGCAATTAATGCCCTGCTATTACCTCGCTATAGCCCTGCTATATCTCATAGCGGATTTTTACCGCTATGATTTTTCCATATAGCCCCAAATATAGCCTTTCCACTTTAAGCCCCGCTATATCCCGTTATTCCCGCTATATTCCGCTATTTCCGCTATATCTTCTTTAAAAGAAATGAATTGAAAAATGAAATTTATACATTATAAAAATTATGAAATTAATTTATTTAATTGAATTTTTAATATATTTTCAGAAATGAAAATACTCTAATATTCTACTAAATTCAATTATGTTATATAACAGTTTTACGTTTATTTATAGTATATTCGCACATGTTTCTATTTAAAATTATTTATGCATTAATTATAATTCAGTTGAATGTTAATTTTTCATATAATTACCATTTATATATTTGTAAAAACATTAAGTATGAGTTTTATATGCTATTTTAGAGTCATCTGCTATATCTTGCTATATCCTCGCTGCATCCCCGCTATGACTTTTTGCACCTCCACCGCATTGAATCTGACGAGTGCTTTAACTGCACAGCTAGATACGAATATGCTGCTATTGATACTGTGATCAAAAGAAATGAGAAGTTCATTCGTGTGTCGAGGCCCGAGATTGCCAGGGCAATAATGTCGCATCTCAAAGTCTATGTTATGTGGCGGTAGAGATGGCGTTAAGGAATGAGGAAATGCTTTCGACATTTGGAAGTGACAAGCCTATGGAGACTAAAGGTTTTCTAGGCAAGACAAGGAAGTTCTTTAATAAGAAGGGAGCTCCGAAGGGCGAAGCTGCCAAGAAAGGGAAGACTAATGTTGTTTACTATAAGTGTGATAAGAAATGACACTTCGCTAATGAGTGTCAATCTAGTGATGGAAAGAAAGCTATGGGAAAGAAGGGCGTGAAGTGTTATAAATGCAATCAAATGTGGCATTACAAAAATGAATGCCCAGTACCGGCCAAGATTGATAAAGAGAAAGTTTTTGCTCTAGAGCCATCAGCTTCTGGACCGACTGTAGAAGAGAAATGAAAGTCTGTGATAGGAGGTACGTTTTTGATTCATGGCATACCTGTTAAGTATTATTTAATACTGGCGCATCACATTCTCATATCTCGCAATGCTTGGTAGATAAGTTAAATCTAGAACCATCATACTTTATTACTTCCTTGAAGATTGCGAATCCAATAGGAGATTATTCAACTCTTGGGATGAGATGCGACCATTTAGAAATTGAGCTGTTAGGTCATGCATTTACCTGCAATTTACACATGTTTGATTTTGTGGGGTTGGGATTATTTTGGATATAGATTGGTTAAGCAGATATGATGCTGGGATATTTTGTTAAGATAGGGAGATACCATTAAGACACCCTAATATCCATGACCGAATTATATTCTCGGTAGAGAATTTTAGTTCAGATGTATGTGCTTTATTGGGTGCAATGGAAGTGGAAGATAAGGAGAATTAGGTTTTCGTTGTGGGAGAGTATGTAGATGTTTTTGAGCCTGTTATAGGACTACCACCGAAACAAGCCATTGAGTTTCGAATATATCTCGTACCTGGAGCTGAACTTGTGAGTAGATCGCCTAACAAAATGACACCTACTGAGATGAAAGAATTAAAGGTGTAGCTGGTGGACTTAGAAGGAATTTTTTTTATTAGACCAAGTAGTTCGCCTTGGGGAGCGGCCGTGGTGTTCGTGAAGAAACCGAACAGATCATTGAGGATGTGTATTGATTATCGTAAGTTAAATGAGAAGACGACAAAGAATCGATATCCTTTGCCAATAATAGATGATTTGTTTGATCAATTAAGTGGAGCCAAGGTATTTTTCAATTGGATCTAGTGACATGGTTCCATCAATTGAGAGTAGAGGAGGAAAACATTCCACTAATAACATTTCAAATAAAATACGGTTCGTATGAATGGTTAGTCATGCCCTTTGGACCGACCAATGTGTCTATTTTCTTTGTGGATTTGATGAACCAGATCTTCCAAGAGCATTTGGACAGATTTGTGTTGGTGTTTATAGATGACATTCTGATATATTCTAAGAATGAACGAGATCATGCGATTCATATTAGAATAGTGCTAGAAACGTTGAGGCAGCATCAACAAAAAGTGAAGTTTTCAAAATGTCATTTTTGAAATAAATAAGTGAAGTTTCTTGGTCATGTAGTTTCAGAAAAAAGGTTATTAGAAGATCGAGCTAAGATTGAAGCTATTAATAATTGGAAAAGACCCGAGACTGTGACCAGGTAAGAAGTTTTTTGGGGTAAGCTGGCTATTGTTGAAGATTCATCAAGGATTTCTCTCATATAGCATCGCTTATGACTAAACTAACAAGGAAGAATGTAAAGTTTGTTTAAACCAATAAATATGAAGAAACATTCTTAAAGCTGAAACATTTATTGACCAGTGCGTCCGTGTTAGTTGTTCCAGATGGAAATCAAGACTCAGTGGTATATAATAATGCATATGAGACAAGGTTAGGAGCTATGTTAATGCAAAGAAGTAAAGTGATTACCTTCGCTGCTCTTCAGCTTCGACCACATGAAGATAGATATCCAACTTATGCTTTAGAGTTGGCGGCTGTGATCTTTACTTTGAAAGTGTGGAGACATTATCTTTTGGGAGAACGATTCGAGTTATTTATGGATCATAAGTCCTTGAAATATTTATTCTTCAAGAAGGAGTTGAATATGAGACAGCAAAGGTTGACGGCTTATGGTTTTGATATTGAGTATACGTTAGGGAAAGGAAATAAAGTTGCAGATACACTTAGCAGAAAACATCAAAGTATGGAGTTAGCCATGTTAGCAGAATGGAAAGATTCAGAGGGATTGACTACTTATGGTGTGCGGTTAAGGTGAACGGCTAGTTTTAGTCAGAATA
This sequence comes from Allium fistulosum, assembly GCA_030737815.1. Lineage (NCBI taxonomy): Eukaryota > Viridiplantae > Streptophyta > Magnoliopsida > Asparagales > Amaryllidaceae > Allium > Allium fistulosum. The sequence goes on from CM060908.1 coordinate 908,439,377, forward strand.
CTGCAATGTTATCCTGTTTGGAAGTTCGACCAGTAATGATCGAAAGAATTGCTTCTAAGCATAGAGATGATCCATTATTAGCTGAACGGATTATAAGACTTGAAGATGGAACTAAGATTGATGATTTGAAAGGTTCTAGGGTTGACCCAAACGGATGATTGAGGATGAAGGGACGTTGTATGTTCCGGATGTTTGCAACATAAGGAAGGAGGTTCTTAGGGAGTGTCATCGATCGAAGTTTACTATTCATCCCGGAGGAACTAAAATGTATCAGGATATGAAGAGGAGTTTCTTTTGGGAAGGAATGAAAAGAGATGTAGGCTTATGGATGAAACAATGTTTGAATTGGCAGCAAGTGAAAGCCGAGCATCAGAAGCCAAGTGGGTTGCTTCAACTATTAGAATTACCACTTTGGCAATGGGATTTTATATCCATGGATTTTACTGATGGGTTGGTGAGGTCGAATAGGGGAAATGAAAGTATTTGGGTCATGGTAGATAGACTGACCAAGAGTGCACGCTTTATTCTCATTAAGTCGACAAGGATGACACCTACTCTGGCAAAGCTGTTTATGAAGAATATTGTGAGACTGCATGGAATTCCTAGCAGTATAGTCAGTGATAGAGATAATTTATTTACTAGTGAATTCTGAAAGCTGCAAGAAGTGTTTGGTACCAAGCTAAAGATGAGTACCACTTACCATCTACAAATGGATGAGCAAACAGAAAGAGTTAATAAAGTTCTCGAGGATTTGTTAAGAGCTTGTGTACTAGACTTTGGAGAGTCATGGGAAGACCATTTGCACTTACTCAAGTTTTCCTATCATAATAGTTATCAAACTAGTACAGGAATGACACCTTTCGAAGCTCTTTACGGAAGGCCGTGCAAATCACCAGCATGTTGGTTGGAGACCAGAGACAGATTGATTCCTGGTCCAGATATGGTGAGAGAAGCCACATAAAAGATTGAGTTGATCCGAACAAGGATGACGAAAGCTTAGTCTAGGCAGAAAAGTTACACAAACAAGATGCATAAGGATTTATAGTTCTTAGTTGGAGACCATGTTTTTGTTAAACTATCATCGATGAAGGGGTTGGTACGGTTTGGGAAGTCGAAGAAATTGGCTCCAAGATATGTTGGTCAGTTTCCTATCATAGAAAGGATCGGGAAACTTGCTTATCAGATAGAGTTACTGAATAGTTTGGTAGGAGTTTGTAATGTTTTTCATGTTTCTCACCTTAAGAAGTGTGCATGATCCATAAACTACTGTTGCACCAACTATATTGGAAGATTTAGTAGTGGAACCGGATATGACTTTTGCTAGACAACCATTTCATGTTATAGCAAGAGACGAGAAGAAGCTAAAGAACAAGACAATCAAGTTAGTGAAAGTCTAGTAGAGTGACGATGAGAAAGTCTGTACTTGGGAGACAAAAGACAAGATTAGAGATACTTACCATAAGTTGTTTTGATGGTATGTTATATATTTGTCATATAGAACTTTTTCTAGTAGGATATACTAGTATTGTTATTATGTGTTTCGTCACACATGTCTGCATGATTGATATGCTTATTGATTTCCTTATCGTAATTTCGAGGACGAAATTCTTTACGGGGGAGCCTGTAACACCCTTAATTTTTGTTTAACATTATTCAGGAGATTAGATAAATTAAATAGAATAATGTGATGTGATGTGATAAGGAGAATGAGATTTGTTAGTTAATTAGTTCGTGCCTTAATTAATCAATTAAGAATATTGTTTTAAACATAAAATAGAAAGGAATTTATAAAAGGGGCATAATGGGAATATCCCCTAATTCATTCCCTAAACCCTCCCTCTCTTATTCATTCTCATTTCAATTTTAAAATATCAAAACGTGACCTAAAGAGGCCGGCCATTAATTAGAAAACAAGGAAGAGGAAATCAAAGAGAAAAGATAAAGGAATTAATCAACATCAAATCTCAATCTTTCTTATCCAATCTAAAGTGAATAATAGTATCCATCTCATTTATTTATGCTTGTTTTCAGATCTATGTTTGATTTTCGAATTGTTGTGATAATATGTCTTGCTTGGATGGTTTATATCATTGTTTGATTTAATGATGATTTATTGGATTTATTATGGAATTATTCTTATGGATTCATAAAGGAAAACTTAAATTTTTAATCTTTAATTGATCTGAAATTTGAATATGTTGTGTAAAATATTATTTTGGAGATGATTTTTTATTTTCTTAATTTTCCAAGTTCATGTGAATATTTTATGAATTTCCTAAGAGGTAAAAGGTGTTTATTTTGAGTTTTAATTATTAAAAATAGTTAAATTAATATTTTGGTCCCGAAATTTTTATATAAGGAAGAAGATGGAAATTTGAATTTTTGATGATTTTTGGGGAATTTTCCCTAATGGTTATGATTTTCTGTGTATTTATTATTCTAGAAAAGTATTTAATTAATATAAGATAAATATATTAATTATAAGGGTTTGTAAGGATATCTGAGAAGATAGAATAGATCTACCTGTAGTTTCTGAAAAGAATATGTAAACATTTTATTATCCAGTGATAATTTGATATGGGGCAAGGGTTAGTGGAAAGTTATTTCATTAAAAGGTAGTAAATCAGTTTTTAACGTAATTACATAAATGCCATTTAGAGACTCGATACCTCTCCTTCATAAAAGTCGATAACTATAGGAGCTGACGCATATGATAGATACTTAGTATCTATGTGGTACACCTTCCTTTATAGAGACTCGTCATCAACTGCTTTAAAGGATCGAGATCTCGTGTTTTGTTGAGGCTCAACAACCCCATGGGTCCAGAAATTCGACACCTTTATTTTAAAAGACTTCACATTCTTAAGTTTTAAGGACTCGATAACCCTATGTATTTTAGAGGTACGCTAACCTCATTTGTTTATAGGTTCGACACCTCTTATTTTTAAGAACTCGATATCCCTTGTCTTATGGAGATTGACGACTTCAATATAGCTACTCGATATCTATATTTTAGAGGCATTGACTGCCGTATGTTTACAAACTCGATAACTTTGCTTAGCTGCTCGAAACCTCATGTTTTAATAAATTCGACATCTACTATATTATAGTGATTTGGTACCTTTTTGAGTAGGTGCTCAACACCTGTATTTTAGCAGCATGTACAGTCGTATGTTTATAAATTCGAAAGCTATGTTTTAAAGGCTCGATAGCCTTATGTTATATAAATTATATAGCTATGTTTATAGGCTTGATGACCTTATGTTTTACAAACTAAATAGCTATGTTTATAGGCTTGATAGCCATGTTTTCTAAAGGGTCGACATCCCTGTTTTGACAGCTAATGTTTTAAAAGCTATGTAAAGAAGATAGTGCTTTGGAGACTCCTGACCGTATCTATAGATTCTGGAATATCTAGTTAAATCTTTTCTCGGGTTAGCCTAATAGGTTATTGGTTGGCCTGCTAAACCATTAGGTTCATAGTAACCTTAGAAACACTGTGATTTGAGATAGAGAGTCTATTCTGGAAAGGGTAAACCTTGGGTATGCATAACCCCAAAATGATAGACTAGTCGGACTCACCCATGTTGCATGCACGAATATGATCATAGTATTTCTGGTGCTAACTATTGTGGCTGCAGGTGCATGATTTATGATTGATATTATTGGATAAGATACCAGTGAGGGAAAACCCATTTCGCTTAGCGGCGTGGTCTCACCAGATATCTATTTTTGTTCGAGATGGTATATTGTTATTCACACTAGACTTTTTTTCTAATCCGAAGTTTTTGTTTTTCCCTCTAAACTCTCGGATACTCATTTGAGCAGGTCGGGAACAGGGATTTTCAAGTTAGATGAATAAGCTTCTGGAGACATGCAGGAGGAAAGCTTGCTAATGTTAGGAGTTTATTTCTTCCATGTTATTTAAAGCTTATGTCTCATTTGAATGGATGAAATGACCAGACCTATAACAGTCAAGTAGTTAGACTTTGATCATCCAAATGGGCATCTTTATATATCGCTCATGGAATATATTTGTAATTATTATATTTTCTTTAAACGAGGAATCAATGAGATTATGTAATGAATATGAAAGTTTATTAATGAAATGTGCTTTGAAAATTTCATATCCATGTGCTCTTGATGTTATAGATACAATTAGTTAATCTCATTTTGTCACCGAGAAAAAATAAAAAACCCTGCCAACTCCACTAGAGCTGTAGACTATTATCGATTTATTGATTTTATTATTACATTCTATATGTCCGAAATTCAAAAGTTCAATAAAGGGAAACCTATTACCCATGGATATGACTATTTCGATTGTTCAAGGTTGAGATTGTCTCAGTACTACGACTATCTTATGTCATATTCAATATTTTAAATATCATTATGTCTATTCTTATATTTTTTATATGCTATAGTGCTTCTACAACAGGCTGCCATCGAAATTATTGAGCTTTTTGGTTAAATTATTACCGTAAATTTCGTTTTCGACGATAGGTTGTCGATTTTATTTGATGCTCTTTGAAATTATTTTTTCTGATGATACTTTGTCAAAAGAATTATGTTTTACAATAATCTATTTCCATTTAGTTTATTTCGATAAGTACTTATTGTTTTTTGGGTTTGTCGATCACTTATTGTCGTAAATTATTTATTCGATTGGCTACCGTCGTACTTTTTTTATTTCCTAATAATTTATGTGAATTTTAGTACTGATTTGTATTGTTTCATTTGTAGTAAATCTTTATCAAATGTTGCAAGTGAAACAGCGTATAAAGAAGAAAGATTGAGACCTATGGGGTCGAACCGAAGGAAAAAAGCAGCAGAAAGAAACAAAGATGCTGGCGAGTAATATGTTGCTCTGCCTTCAAAGATCATTGCAAAAGGTAACAAAGAAAATGATAAAGAGGAGGTACAAGATGATGAAGTAATTGATGATGCTAAGAGTGGTAGTGCAAATGGAAGTACTGGCAAAGAGAGTGGAAGTACTGGTGATGACATTAGTACACATACTGCTATTGAAAAAGAAGCAGTGGCTGATAACCGTGGAAAGGATGTTAATAGAGGAGAAAATGTTTGGAGTAAGCTGTACAGACGAAAAGATTCTTTAGAGGAGGATAGATCGAAAGAACAAGAGAATGTTGATGAAGAAAATGAAGATGAGACAAGTGAAGAAAAACAGGTTGCTTCTTTGGTCAAGAAAGGAAAAAGCATAAAACATAAAGCACCTACTAGAGAATTTGAAACTAGAAGCTACCACCGCTACTTGTTGGCTGCAAAGATCATGTAGCTAGTCATATTTGGTCTTCCACTGTAAGTTTGATACTTAGGTTAATTTTAATAGTTGAATGTATTGCATAAATAAATATTGTTATTAATTATTGTTTTGATGTTGTAGGTACCTAGAGCATGAGTTATAAAGCTTCATAGTCACGTGGGAACCTATAAACTTTGGAATTTGGAAGAGGAATGTCAGTTTGTAAGCGATGCAGGGGCTTCTTATGGTTTTATAAGTATGATTGATGAAGCACATGAAAAAATTGATAAAGTTATCGTTAATGCTTTCATCGAACGATTTTACCCAAAAACTAATACATTTCATCTTCCATTTGGGTAAATGAGTGTAACTATAGATGAATCGTTTTATATAACTGGTCTTCCGGCCATTGGAAAAATGGTGAATGGTCCGTTAAGTGGATCGAGGGGTATTTCATATGATAATGTATGTGAACTGTTGGATAAATGTCTTAGATTGAAAAAAGAATTGGTTAGAGATGTGCAAGGTAGTGAAATAAATCCATTTAGAATGATTGAGCACATATTACTCTAGATCAAATAACTCAAATAACATGAAACGTAGAAGGCATTATGCCATTGCTTATTTGTTGTACACTATAGACACATTGATATGTGGTGATAAATCTAGTAATAAAGTTTCCTTTTATTTTTTACAATGTCTTTGTCAATACGTTTAGTTCATACGTATTCTTGGGCCAATGCCTTTTTAAGTTGGTTGTTCTACAACTTAGGACAAGGTATGCAAAAGAGTGTATAACATATTGTTAGTTGCATTACATTATTACAAGTGTGGATTTATGAATTGTAACACCCCATAAAATTAACGTTAATTAATAAGTAATTATTAAGGCTCAAAATGGAATTTGAGAAAACGTTAGAATTTGACTACGAGACTTGCACCATTATGTTCATGGCGACTTTCATATTTAGAGATTTGCGATCAGAGTATAAACGAAGAAGTTATCAACGTTGAAGTTTTCAAAATGAAAATAATTAAAAACAGAAAATAAGAAATATAATAAATGCGAGACCACACCTGTCCATCCCTTCCTTGGGCCGGTCGACCACCTATAGGGGAGAGGTCGAGAGGTCGTCAAGCTGGCGGCTAGGGCTGAACCTTTACTGAACGGCCAGGATTTAATTATTTTAAATCTAACGGATACGACTGATTCGAGCGCATATAAATACAGGCCTAACTCCCCACTTTTCTTCTCATATTTTTTGATCAAATCAGGGAAGCTCTACCATTTTCCATTCTCCACTATTTCAATTAATCATAAAATATTGTATGATATGTGTGTGTGTGTAATCGAAGAAGGGCAGAAAATAAAAAAGAAGAAGAGAATGGGCGAATCGATATTACGGAAAAAGGTAAATCTTATAATTATAAATCTATATTCCCCTTAACCCCAAATCTCTTCTTAGGTCTGTAATTCAAATAGTATGTATATATCTTGCTATACATATTCTTTTGGATTAGAATGGAAATGGAGTCAATGAAGGGAAGGGAATGGATTTAGATTTAAGAGATTTGGAAAGCTTGAAAGGTAAGTTGGAAATTATATGATTTATTTATAACATTGAAATTTATGTCATTGAATTTTATTTAATTATTATGCCTATATAAGATCTGATGAGTTGTAGGCTTAAAATGAACGTATAGGAATATCGTATACATATTCTATAAGATTAGTAATTGGGATAGAAACGGTATTTAAACCCTAATATGGAAGTTTGGAAATCAACCCTTAAATTTGTTAAAGTGAAATATTGATAAGATTGTAAGATTTATTCCAGATTTAGGATAACTGGGTGTAATTTGTTAATGTTAATTTCGGTTGCCCGTAATTTGACTTGGAATGTGAATTTCCATGCTTTAATTTATTGGAAGCATTGTGGGTATAATTTAATTGTATCCATTTTCATGTAATTTCCATAAGTAATCTAATTCCACAAATGAATAAAAGTACGTCATTTGAAATAATAAGGAATATACCACAAATGAAAGAGATATATGAAGTACAGATGATCTTTCCTGTAGTTTGCACTGTCTATTTCAATAAAAGAAAAGAGAAAATTCTTTGTAATTTCAAATGAAGCAAACATCTCGCTTTTGGTTAATTTATGGAAAGTTATAACGGTAATTCTTTTTGGGAGGATGACTTTGATAAATTAAAACATGGAAAGGAATGTTATAGTTTAGGGATTAATAGTTTGTGTGTATGTATGTGTGTGTGTACGCACGTATAATAGTGCATACTGATAGAAATATATATATATATATATATATGTATATATAGCATAATATAAGTTGATATTCACATTTGTTATAACTAGGATGTCTAGTTATAAATAGCGTGGTAAATTATAGGATTAGGAGGTGTAGATAGAAAAGAGATAGTAACTCCAAAATTAATAAGACAATAAATTTGCAGTTAATAGGGAGTTACAGGAATTAAATAAGGACATAAATGTGTTTAATAGGACTGGTTAAAGGATTTAATATGACATTTATGGAGAAATGAAATAGGAAAAAAAGGTTGAATTAGAACGAATAAATAAAAGTTATTAGAGATTGTTGAAATAGAATAATAATGACTATTTACCATGAACAATCGACATTTATAGGATACAGTAAATAAGCGTACAAGATAGGAATTAAATGTTGGAAGGCAGTTGCTTGCACCAAAATTTGGTACAAACACCCAATAGAAAGTTTGTAAGAAATTAATGAAGAATATCAAATGAAAATAGAGGAATCAAACAATTAAATAGCAAAAAGTAAGCAATAACAAGAAGACAATGATTTATAGTGGTTTGGCATTGAATGCCTACATCCACTTTGGAGAAATAACTTTATTAAACACTTGAATTGCTGAGTAAGGAGGATGGATCGGAGTAAAACACTTAGTTACAAAAAATGCAAAGTAACAAGCAGCGTAAAGATCCCCCAAATGAACAATCAAGTCTATATTTATAGGGGAAGGCGATGAAATATCTTCCTGAAATTTCGGCAACGGAGTCTCTAGATCCAGAAGAAGACATGGTATCGATCGCGGGTCCCACTTCCTCCACAATAACGATCGGCACCGATCGTTACATTTTCTTCTTTTGGCATGCAATTGATATTGTAGGCCCCACTCTTTAATATATCGATTTTCCTAAAGTTTTAAGCTTATTTGACTTATAGATTTTGAGATATCGATCGTTTTCCATTGTGTTGAACTATAATAACGATTCGGTACGATCCATAATAGGCGAATACGAATCGTACCCGATCCATTTTCAGCACATGGTGTATTTTCATACTTTTATCGTTTTATTGAATTCGTCTTCTGCTTTCACTCCACCACTGCTTCATATTATCATCTATGCCTGATCTTTGGGCTTTGTTATTGTTAATCTGATTTGTCGACCCCGATAAAAATTGATTTTAACTTGTCTAATCAGTTCGAATATGACCTGGCCAAAAGGCTGGATAACACTTGCCCCTCAAAGTACGTCTTATTTTGACATGACGTGCTTTGAATCAATGCAAGTTAGAGTCATCGGAAGGGAATTTATTCAATTTTCTGAAAAGTGGCCATCCCTTTGATGAATTACTTTCCTTGAGGAGTCGTATCTCTTTCGGTTCGACATGACGATTGAATGATCTCTAATAGTATATCTTTTGGATTGTAATTTGCTAATTAACATCTGTGCCCAGTTTCATCGAGCTAGTAGGCCTTGGTTATCTGATCTGGTTTTCTCTCTGATAACTCCAAGTGAGAATTCAATTTCTGTCGATTTCAAGAATTCAAATTTTTAGGATGCACACGTGCACGTTCAAGTACATATTCTTGTCGTTGGCTCCCAGATGCTTTCATACGTTCACAGATCGTTGCCAATTTGTTGGAATGTAACTCAATCATTTTCATTTTTCCTCTTTTTTTGATGAAATGGATCAGCATAAATCCATCAGGAAAATGTATCGTACTCGATCCATTTCTAGTATGGATCAAGCCAAACCCTTTTGAGATTGATTTGGGTCCGATCGTTCTTCCCCCTCTCTCTTTCTTTTTTTATTTGGGGATGAATCGACATGCATTCATCACAGAACGATCGCACTTCGATCGTTCCTTTATTTGGCCATTTGGTTGAAACATAGGTTAGGAAGAACAGATCGGCTTAAAGCCTTCATGAAACGATTGTACCCGATTGTCTATAAGTTAGGCTTCCATTGAACTGCAAACTTCTATGGTTCGTATCGCATCCATCATATATATACTCATGTACTTATACCATTCCCTTCACTTAATTCATTTTCTAATCGTCCCTACCTGAACCAAAAAAGAAAAGAATTATCCAATTTCATCTCCTCCTTCAACATAGATCCATCGAACCTTCCGATCCAACCCTCTACTCATTTTGCATCCATCACCATAGGTCGACCTAATCCCTTGCTATGCCAGCCATCACCACCGCCATGTCCTTTTGATTTTGTTTCACACTCAAATCCAAATCGCCACCGCTTTCCCTCTTCGATAGATAGGTAGATTCGATTTTCCTCTTACTTGTTAGGATTTAGTGACGAGAAAATGGGATCTCATTCTAGCTTGCATAATCCAAGTCATGGCGACTCGATTAGTTGGAGCGGTGGGGAGAGATTGTTTTCAGCCGATCGTTTCTAACAAGGTGGATGTGGCGAGTTGCCGGCATAGGGGAATGCAATGGAGTATGACCAATCGTTATGATGGATTGGCCAACAAAATTTGGAACAATCGTAATTTTTTCGGGTTGTTGGCCAATTGGTTTTGGGTAAGTGCTTCAAGTTTCAAAATGGAGTGAAGTGTGGACCGGTGTTGAGGGTTGGAGAACGATTGGTTTTAGCACGATCGGTCATGAAACAGTTGCGCAGGAACGATCTGGTGTGGGCATTGAGATCGATTGGTCGAACATTATTTTGGATTGGTTATTGGTTTAACTTGGATAAACATACTTAAAATCCTCAAATTTCAATCTAAACTTCGTGACGAGCTTCGGCGTTGAATACTTGTATGGTCATACATGAATTGCATATGAAATGAACTGCACATTAGATGTATATGACAATCAAACCGTGGAACGAACTTGAATAATTCCCTGCATATTTACGTTTGTTACCAATGCCTTGGATAAATTTTTGAAGCTCATCCATTTTTAAACGTATAACTCAAACTTCAACATGCCAACAAGATCTTGATGACTAGACCGAACCCTTTTCCATTGATGTAGAAAATCAGTTGAGATGGTCAGAAATGATGGTTACTCCGATTTGAACCCCAAAGTCTCGTCATAATCATAGCCTTTTATTTTGAACTATATTTATTGCATTGCACGACACTGCACCACTCTGCACTAGCACACACTTTATATGGGGGTAAACAGGTTATTTTTTCTAATGATGATTATCTAGTGAGTTTAGTAGCCATGGGTTCCAGATGCTCGGGGCGTTTAGCTGCCATGTTTTCTAAACAGATTTCGTAGCACAACAGTAAGAGTAAAAAATCGAGCTCCGCAACCGCTTCCGATGAATTTTCCTCCGGTCATCAAACAGAACAACCGGAAAGTTCCTGTCCATCATTCGACCTCTTGTCTGTCGTTCCCATTCTTCCAACAGAAGTGATAGACCCTACTCCTGACACTCTAGAAGACGCTATACTTTTGGAAGATCCGAAGGATTCTGTGGCTTCAAAGATTAACGAAGCCTCTCTTTGTAGAATCTGTGTCAGACACGGGATTCCGTTTGATGATGTGAGAGTCCTGACTCGAGATGATAGAGCTAATATCCCCCTGAAAGGTACACTACATGCAACAAGTTCATGTGTTGGGCAGGATGCGTCCCACCCTTTAACTCATTCATCCTAGGAATGTTACATATGAGGCTAGCACCAGCACAACTGCATCCAAATGGCTATGCCTTGCTTAACTATACCTAAATGGCATTTATGGAGTTTTTATTTCTCCCTCCAACTCCTGAAGACATTCGATTTCTTTTCACCTTCAAGCGTCGAAAGGGAAGCCTTTAGTTCACATTCCTCGAGTTAGCCAAGAAGTGCCAGATCCTGGCTGGTACTTGGAGCAAGCTGAGTGCCTTCAAAAGTGAGTGGTTCTATATCCCTTACCCGCTCGGCTTTGTCAGACGGTGGTTAAAAGGACGTAAGTGTTACTCCTTGCTTAATTTCTTGAGTGCTTGTATCCAGGTTGTATCCTGAACTAAGCAATTTCTCTAGTTTGTGTAGGTTCTTATCCACGACTTGATGGGAAACAATATTCATACGCGATCTTGGTACTAAAAAGGTTTCCATTAAAAGGTAGAGTATTGAGAATCTCCTTACCAACGAATGTCTCATTACCTATGGCCTGATGGAAGAGGGTCATAGCATAGGGCTATCGGTCACCGCTAGAGTTATAGTGGCTGAGCAATGGGATGCAGATGGTGATAAAGGCCATCAAGCCAATCCTCTCATGCCCCCAGATGAGGGAGCTTAGGAAGCTACTAATAAAGATGCAGTGGGAGGTAAGGGTGACGACCTCGACGGTGATGACGTGGGTTACTTAAACATTGTCACTTAATCATTGTCACTACAAACCCATTCAAAAAGGTTTAAGACTAATGTTACTTAAACATTGTCACTACAAACCCAAAACTGTTGCACTTATACTCATCTTTAAAAAATTCTTTTAAAGATCTATTTACATTCATAAGTATAATAAAAAAGGGTTAAAGACGAATGTCATTAACACGTTATCACAACAAACCCAAAACCATCAATTATACAAATCTTTAAGACATTCTTTTAAAGGTCCAAGACAATATTTAGTTAAGTTCGATAGTCGACTAATCGATTATCTAGTTAAAACAATTGCTTATACAAATCAACATCCGTATACTTAACTTGTTCCGATATTTCAACTTATACTACTCCTCGTCCAAGAGTGAAGCCAGGTAAGTTGGAGCACTAGTTACATCAAAGCCTTGCTGATGTACACGTAAATGTGCATATTTTTACCACCATATTTAATCTACTTAAATTATATAAATGATCATATTGGGCATTTTAACTTGTTTAAACCAAAATTCATATTATTTTCAAATCGTCACATATTCATCTTCATCCAAGGGCAAAATGGTCATTTTTGTGCATATATTAATTTAAGAAAATTTAATTGGAAATTTCTATATTATTTTATAGGAATTTGGCTTCATATACAAGTGGTTTCATGAAGATGTATGCATGCACAAGAGTGAAGATAAAGAAATGAAGATGGAAATAATTCAAAGGCATAATAATGGAGGACCCCACCTACCCACCTACCTTAATGTACAAATTAGAGGCTAATGTACATGCTTATGGAATTAATGGCTTCATGTACACTTAAATGATGATTAGTAGAAGCTAATGATTACTTGGCCTCCACACTTTCTCAAGGGCAATTCGGGCATTCCCCAAAAATATGAATTAGCATTTAACACTTGAATAAATACCCCATATCTTCATGTAACTTGCTCCTCCCTTAGTCTCTCTTAGTTTAGTTTAGGCTCCCAAATAAACAAGCTCTTCTCTTTCTCTGTTCATGTCTACTTAGCCATTTTTATTTCATGTAATTTTCTTTCCTTTTTTTTATGCAATTTAATATATGATCTTTTCCCTTTCTTGTTTATTTCCTTTCATGTTGTAGTGTAGATTTACTTTCATGCAAGTAGAATAGTTCTAATTCTTGTTAATTAGCTCTCTTTTTCATTAAGCTTTCATTTTCCTTTCATGTTGCTAGCTACATTTGTTAATAAAATGACAAATATGAGAGGCTAAACCCCTTCAATTTAGGGGTAATGAAGCTCTCTAATTATGTAGCTTCAACTATTTGTTAATTCATGTTCTCATTTTGTGCTTAATGAAGAATGATTGAAGTGGTTTAATTGTTGTTTTTTGCCTTGAATTTGATAGTCTATATTGTTGACACCAAATAGGTTATGCTTAAATAATCACTAACACTAATTGCCTCTTCATCAAAATATGATTATGGCAAAAGAAAGTGATTTGAAATTAAAATTTGATGGTCTATATTTCTAATCAATAGTTAATAGGCCATACTTAAAATAGATTTCATTTTCATTGTCAAATTTCATGAAAGTTAGTAAGTGGTTTAAGGGGTGTGCTATAGTTTGGCGGCTTATGTTGGCTAATCAATAGCACAAATATGCCATACTTATGATAAGCACATCAATTAAAGCACTGATGACCATAAAAGAGAGATCATGATTTCATACGTGTTGAACTACATGATCTAGAGAGTGGATTTATTCTCTAAATTGTCATTTAACTCTTATATTTGCATCTCTTTTCTTTTAGTTAGTTAGCTAATTTTCTAGTTCTCTAGCTTAACTTTCACTCGACTTTGGTTTAATTTGATTGAATAGATTTTTAAAATCATCAATTCCCTGCGGATCGACCCGTATTCGCCACGTACTACAAGTGTACGCTATGCGCTTGCGGTTATATTTTATTTCTAAATTCGTTCGACGGTTTTCTAAACCGATAGAATTTCCATCGACGAACACTTGCCTAGACACTTCATTCTTGAATCTCACAAATAGATAAGTCTACTCGTCGACTTTTAGTTTAGGTATAGTATTAATGATTTTCATAAACAAGTAACAAACAAATGATTAACCTATTTTGGATATTCCCGACTTAACTATTCCTCATTAAAGAGGAAAGCCTAGTAGGTTATAGCTCTATTGCTCCGTCCCTACTCGACATCAATCTTAACTCTCACAAATAGGTAAGCCCACTTCATCAGCTTTTAGCATTGCCTTCAAAACAAGTAAGTAAACAATAAGATTAAAATGTTTTCGACATTTTAACTTATCTATTCCTCATTCAAGAGGGAAGCCCAGTAGGTTAGAGCTCTACTACTCATATCCCTACTCGACATCAATCTTAACTATCAAAAATAGAAAAGTCTACCTCGTTGGCTTTTAGTGTTAAGCCTAGTCAACTACCTTTTTAATTATTTTTAAAATACTTGTAAATAGGTTTTAAATATCTATGTAAAATATTACTTGAAAATAACTATTTTCTAATTTGATGAAAAACATGTTTTATATTATAAAACCCTTTTACTTTGAAAATACATATATAATTATTAAAAATATATTTAAACTTCAAACCAAATTTAAAATACTTCAAAATAGGTTTAAAAAAGTATCTCTAAAAATATTAAAAAAAATACCAAATTTAAATATCATTTTTAAACACTTAAAACCTTAAGCAACTTACTACAGCATTTATAAATGCTGTTAAAAGTCTTTGTTAAAAACAACATTGAAAAGCACGATCTTTGCGACCAGTTTTAACCACCTTATAAAATGATTTAAAACTTGAAATTTATATAGTAAGTACTAACCTTAGGGTACTTAAAAACCATGGAAAGAAAACCCCTAAGAATACTATCCCGTTTATTTATAAAAATCCCTGAAAATAGACTATATTTACAAAGTGTATTTATAACCATATTTTTGCTTCAACATTCACAACTTTGGTTCATGATTTCTAATAACTTTCCAAACCATTTCTTTACTGTCAATATACTAAAATATGTGTAGAGAAAAAGCAAATCAAATAATCCCAAATAACACAAGCTAAGCCGCTTCCAGTGAAAGCAGTAGTGAGGTAGCTCAATAAACCTAGCAAACACCGGCTAGATAAGTAGGGCTAACTCAGGGGATTCTTTGTCGATAGAAGGCATTCGCGAAAGTCGCTGACGAAGAGAAGCTTTACTAAAAGAGGGCTTCTCATTATGTGTATACAAAGGCTTCAAGTGGTGTAGTTCCCACAGAAATTGCAAACACCTGAAGAGAGCGGCCGATAAGATATCCTTCTTTCACTAGAAAGAAGTATTCATAGTCCAATCCATTAAAGCCCGACAGTCTTAGAATTGCTAGGACCGGGCACCTTTGTGGATTTCTAATCCTAGGATCTTGAAACTTACCCGAGACAAGTCCTATCTGTGTCCCCCTGCTTCATCAAACCTTGGCGCAACACCCAAGCCGATAGGCATCCCGAAGCGAAATACCACTTGTCCAGTCAAATTCAAGCGTATGTGAAGCCTCGCTAGAAGCACGACCGCTTTAAACTCTCGTTCTTTATCTCTCACTTCCCTGGGTTGGCTTTGGGCCTCTACCAACGGAAACTCGAGCTGTCTTAGTCCCGCGAAAGGTCGAACTACCTACAATAAAGAGAGGGTCGAGCAACTAGTTCAACAACTATCTAATTTGTCTACCTAGCTGGCCAACTAATATACTTGACCCAATTGAATAGATAAGTCCAATCTACGAAATAACGTCGAAGTTTGCTAGGGAACTTAGAACAAGAGTCAATCTGTCTTTAAGATCATAAATATCTAATTTACACAAGTTATAGTTAAGTGATATTGAAGTGCACTTATAACGACTATTCTCGCTTCAAACACTTTCAAACATACTTGAATTCAATACACAGATCAAACAACCATTAAAGATCAAGTCAAGGCCACGCCACATGTTTAAGAGGGTAATATAAGTGAGGTTATATAATAAAAAGTTGTCATTTTCTTTCAAAAGTAAGAGAGGTCCAAAGTTTATAACTTTCATTAGTTAATGTCACTTTAACTTTATAATTTAAACACAACATATATATGCACAATATATACAAACAAGATAGTGAAATAACTCCCTTAGGTCCAATACAAACACAATCGTAAAGCCACAAGAATCACAAAATGACCTCCTACCATTACCAAAAGCCTAAAAATCCAACCTTTATCACTTTCAAACCAAGGCAACACCTCCCCTCCTCCAACATTGCTCACGGTCCATCCAAGATCCCCCTTCCTCCTCCACTTTCCTTCCACTTTTACTTTTTTATCTAAGCTTTTTAAGGTGCTTTAAGGTGTTGGTGAAAGTTTGGAAGATATTAAAGTTGATTTGGTTTAGACTTGAAAAAGGTAGAGAAGAATTAATGGATTAGTGCTTAAGCACTTTCACCATTTTTATTCCCTTACTTCATTTCAAGCATTGTGAATTTGTGATTTATCATCAAGAGTTTACCCCTCCTTTTATAAGCTTCAAATGGTGTTCCATAAGCTTGTTCTCACCCCCTCTCATGTCATGTAAGGCTCACCTCCCATCACTTCTTCTTTACATAACACTTAAGAGTTAAGTCTTTCCTTAAAAGCTTATTTTCATAATATCTTTAATGACATCACCCATGACATCATCTTAAAAGCTTGTTTACATAAATGACAAAAAATATATTTCATTTTATAGAATTCCTAGCAAACAGGTGTATGTAAAAAAATATGAACAACTTTTGACGGTTAAAAAGTTGTTTATCGATAAAATGATTTTCGGTCACATTATCAATATTTCTTCAAAGTATTTATTTTTGTAAATTTTTTTCCAAAACAAGTTTACCATCATTAGTTATGATTTTAAAGGGGGTAAATAAGATTATTAAATCATTTTAATAAAATTAAATCTAAGATTTAGATATTTAAATACGAAGTGTCTAAAATTTCGGGTCGTTACATATTAAATGGCCCAGTACTTCGTAGGAAATGGGGTTTGCTTCATTTTTGATAAGCAATATTAAGTGGAATGGATGTTTTCCTTGACTTACATTAGGTTAGTCTAAATGGGATTTCGATTGTGGGAGGTCGACGGGCTATGTCTGTATTATTGTTAGACCAGTATTTTGTATTAGGGCTGGCATATAGACTATGACCACTAACGATCTCGAGTGGTCAGTAGCACAAACTCGAGTCAAGCCCTGAAATTTTTTGCTTTCTACTGGTATAGAATTTGTATGGGATGCACACGGGCCTCAAAGTTTAATTAGTCATTTGTTTGTTTGTCGGAGGTGGACTAATTAACCCTTAGATGAGTCTTTGCAATGCATTAGTAGTACAATAATTAAATTATAAAGCAGTATCTACTAGTCAATGTCTCTATAACTAGAGCCAATCGAGCAGCGTTTACGTTATGAAGGGCCCGCTTCGGAGTTGGGGTATTAAATGACCGCTGGATCTACCTTCTCCCTATATAAGAAGTATTAAGTGGTCGGGGATGTCTTTTGGGCAGTACATCATTTAGATATATATGTGTATAGGTATATATATGTATGTATGTATATAGTTATACCTCGGAGAAGTTTGGAAATATCGTATGTGCACATAGGATTAAACAGATTAGTTGTAAATAATAGATATTGTTATCCCGCCTTTTGGCAAGACCGTGGACAATCCGTCCTGAAGATCGGTTATACACAGGTTCGCAATGGATACAGGCAAATTTGGTCCGAGTCCGGATCGAGCTGCAATTAACATGGTAGGACAAACAAAGCTATGAAAGCCAATATTCCAAATTTCAAGTCAATTGGAGTTCGTATGCTCAAGTTATGGATCGATCAAGTTCCATGTGAAACATGTTGGTTTCGTATCCATCCCCTTCGTATCCATCAAACTGCAGCCTCTCTTGGATCGACCCGAGTCCATTACTCAACAGTCACCCACTTCGTATCGATCGTGCCTCTGTATGTTTCGTATCGATTGGCCTAATGATCGATACGAACCAGTAGCCAAACAATCGATACTAAACCAACGATCAGCAATTGATACGGAGAGAACCACCAAGCATCGATACAAAAGGAACCACATCCGGACCGATACGAAGAAGGCATAGTCAACCAAAGGAAACGGTCTACAAGTGTGATAAGTGGATCTCCCCTAAATTCTCGCTCTACATCATAGATGCACAACTAATCGATACGAAGGAATATCGATACGAATAAGCATCGATACGCAGCCATCAGACAACCTACAAATCCATTCTTGGATCAATCATAACTCAAAATCTAATAGTCCAAATGCTATGAAATTTTCACAGGAGATTGCTTACCACCTCAAGAATGCCTTTGATCGATCGTAGCCCAAATGGACACAATCTTGATCGATGCGAAGATGATGGGGATCAATCCTAAATGACCCCTGATCGATCTGGTGGGCCCACCCACGTGTGAGAAGGAGTATTTCGAGTTCAAGGGCAGATATTTTAGATCTACACCTATAAATAGCACCCCTACGCCTACAAAAAAGGACCTTTGACTCTGCTACGCTGTTACTCTACCACAACCCCATTGTAACTTGAGTGTTAGAGTGTTGTACTGCTGTAATCAGTTGTTAATCATCAATAAACATCAAAACATTCAAAGTGGACGTAGGCTACAACGCCGAACCACTATAATTTCTTATCTTTCTCTATTTCTGCATGCTTTTATTGGTGTGATTGTTAGATTAGCCTCTATTTTTCATTTAATTTCTTAATTTTAATCTCTTTAATCACATCCGAAGAGTGTTGTGCCCAATTTTGGTACAAACACTTTGGTGCTTACAATGAGAAACCTCCGTTTTTCTCTGATTTAGTGGATCTACTGCCATTGTTGGATTGCTAAAATCTAAGGAGGAGATCCAGATCTGTCTTCCAGTAGTTCCTTCCATTCTATTTAGATTACTCAAGATCTAGGAAAGAGCTACATTCATCATGGTGCGCACTACGAGAACCGCTTCAAATGTTGCATATTCAGAAGGAAGTGATATGTAAAATCCCACGCAGCTGACCACAGCAGGCCAGACATCAGCTGGAGCTCTAGATCCACAAGGCCCTATGACTAGGAAGGAGTTCCAGACCCTCACGCAAGAGCTTACTCAGAGCCGTCAAGAGCTCGCTCAGCAGATCCGTGCCAATACGGAGCTCGCAAACCAGCTGAACGAAGAAAGGCGAATGAGATCTAGAAGAGATCATGTCTCTCATTCCTCAACCGAAAGCCCGACTTCATCTAACTTCAATCACAGATCTACATGCCATCGGCTGGATGGAAACTATGCAGAAGCCTCCGGGCATCAGCATGTTGTGAATATCGGACAAGCCGGGATTGGTCCTTCTAGAAGGGACTAAGCCGGAACTTCCTCCCGAGGAGGGGCACTTCCTTATCACACCACTCACAACCACGCAGCCGCCACCGCTATAGATCTGGAAGTCGAGATCCAGAACCAACCAGATCCAGCCCATTGCCAACACATTCATGCTCAGGATCCTCACTTCCCTGAAGATCGGGAGCAATGGAGGCGAGGAACCGACCGTAGACAGCAACCGGACCGTCCTCGCAACATGGAACCCGACCATGCCTTAGCCCCGAATATCCAGATGCCTAACATTCCAACCATGATATGCCAGATGATTAGAGAAAGTCAAGGCCTTACAAATGACGATTGGGGAATCTCCTGAAGTCACACTTCATTCACTAATGATATTCTTTATGTAGAGCCACCCCGTCGATTCAGGATGCCAACTTTGCCGGTGTATGAAGGAAATTCGGATCCTAACCAACATATCTAAAGTATGAATGGCTCATGAATGCCGCTCGAGCTGACGATGAGGTTAAGTGTAGAAGTTTTCCTATCTCTTTGGGAGGCATCACAACTATGTGGTTTACTTGATTACCACCCAGATCCATCTCATGTTTTGATAAATTGGCTACTAAGTTTGTTGAGCAGTTCCGTATGCATGCTACTAGACCAAAGGATGTCAACACCCTGTCCAGTGTTGCTCAAGCTCTAGGAGAGACTCTTAGACGTTATTTGGAAAGGTTCTATGCTGCTTGTGCAGAGGTCAGCAACCCCAATGATAATTCTATTCTAATGGCATTGACTAAAGAGATCGATCCCGATTCCGAGTTTGGTGATTGGTTGGATGGGAAACCCCCCACTTCGTTGGATCATTTCTATGCTAAGGCGGCCCAGTTCTTGAGGACAGAAGACGCTAGACGATCTAGGAAGTAGGACGATGCAGGGCCCAGTGGTGATGGCATTTAAGTAATGTTGCTGTGAAACAGACCGGTGAGAACTCCGGCAATGTGCAACTGAATATGCAGAATAAGAAAGGTCAACAGATAGGTAATGGAGGTCCGAGAAAGAGGAGAGATCCAAATCGCGAACTGAGACACAAAGCTCCCATGTTCAATCGATATACTACCCTAAACACATCACTGTAAAATGCTTACCTCCAGACTTGTAATACCGGACAGTATAAGAAGCCAGCTTCGAAACCGTCATCTGAAAAACAAATTCAAACCGGAAAATTCTGTAGAATCCACGATTGTTACAACCAGAACACTAATGAGTGCCATCATTTACAAGACATCATCGAGAAGTTGATTAGAGAGAGGAAGTTAGAACAATTTGTTCATGCTCTACAGGATGGAGGTGTGGGCCCATCTAATCCAAATCAAGGGTCAAGGCCAAGCTAGGCCCGAAGAACCCGCGTGTACTGGAGGGAGGTTGGAAATAAACACCGTGAGTGGTGGTCCTCATCCGGCTGATCGGAGCTGGAAGGAAATGGAGTCATATGCCAGTTCGATTAGGCATGTGGACTTTGAATGCTATAGTAATGTTGATGACGGGGCCCTGACAAAACAACAGAGAACGATGACAGATGACATCATTTTCAGGAACCGAGATGCTGACAGAGTCAAGGCCCCTACTATTGATCCATTGGTTATTTCATCTCAAGTAGGTCCTGCTTGGATGAAAAGGATCTTAGTCGACGGTGGAAGTTTTGTCAATATACTTTTCAAGCATGCTTATGACCAAATGAGAATGGAAGCAAAAGATCTAAAACCGCGTCAGTCACAAATTCATGGTTTTAATGGAAGCACAACTATACCAGCCGGAATGGTGGAGTTGCCAGTTGAGTTGGGTATTGGAGATCGCCGAAGAGTCCGAATGCTGCAGTTTGTTGTGTTAGACATTCATTCCCCCTACAATGCTTTCTTGGGCCGACCGACCCTCGCAGAATTCAGGGCAACAATTGCCCCATGGTGTTTAACTCTGAAGTTCCCCACTGATAATGGGGTTGGAGTAGTACATGGTGATCAGGCGACTGGATGCGCCTGTTATGTTGCTGAGCTGCAGGATGCGCAGCGTAAGGAGAAAGGAAAGGGCATAGAGGAATCTTCCTGCATCCGTTTTTTAGATTATTGATAGCTAACGCCTGGGCTTAGGCCTGGGTGCCATAACCAGTTCCTTAAAGATCTTGATCCCAGAGATAATAACGATGAAGAGGAAGTCAAAGACTCCCAGGCTTCCTCGGCAGAGTTGACGATCGATGTTCTGATCTATGATGACGACGATTCCAGAACGGTAAAGGTCGGATCTCAACTTAGCCACCAGATGAGACAGGAATTGGTTGATTTTGTCCAGGCAAACCTCGATGTGTTTGCTGGGACTCATTCAGACATGTGTGGGATCTCGCCGAACATCGCGAGCCATGCATTAAATATTGACCCACGGCACGTCCCGGTCGAACGAAAAAGGCGCGGTATGGATCCAGAGAGATCTGCCGCCTTGAAGGAAGAAGTAAATAAACTCAAGTCAAATGAGTTTATTTGTGATGCTTTATACCCGTAGTGGGTATCTAATCCAGTGCTTGTCAAAAAATCAAACGAGAAATGGCATACATGTGTGGACTACTCAGATTTGAATAAAGCCTGCCCTAAAGACAGTTTCCCTTTTCCTAGAATTGATCAACTGGTGGATTCAACAGTCGGACATGAGCCTTATCTTTCATGGACGCGTATTCTGGCTACAATCAAATACTGATGCATCTACCTGACCAGGAACATACTAGCTTCGTCACTGATTTAGGACTCTATTGCTACAAGGTGATGCCGTTTGGACTTAAAAATGCTAGAGCAACTTATCAGAGGCTTGTAAACCGAATGTTCGCTAACTAGATCGAAATGACCATGGAGGTGTATGTGGATGACATGCTCGTGAAGTCGCTACTGTCCATCAACCATGTCTGTGATTTGGAAACAATGTTTAACATACTCCGACAGTACAGAATGAAGCTCAATCCGTTGAAGTGCCATTTCGGAGTTGCATCAGGAAAGTTCCTTGGATTCATCGTCAACGCCAGAGGAATTAAAGCCAATCCTGAGAAAATCTAGGCAATTCAGAATCTCGAAACTCCCAAAACCATAAAGCAAGTGCAAAGCCTCAACGGGAAGGTGGCAGCCTTAAGCAGGTTCATCTCCAGATCTACAGACAAGTGCATCCATTTCTTCGATCTGATTAGAAAAGGAAAGCGGAATTTCGAATGGACAGAGGAGTGTGAAGGCGCACTCCAAGCACTAGTTCAACATCTGGTGACACCTCCCATTTTGTCGAAGCCGGTTGATCATGAGAAATTATACATCTATCTGGCGGTTTCAACAAACGCGATCAGTGCTGCGCTAATTTGGGAAGATGATCAGATCCAATGACCGGTCTATTATATCAGTAAGCGATTGACAGGGGCAGAAAGAAACTACCCGAAGTTAGAAAAGCTGGGCTATTGTCTCATCATAGCCTCGAGAAAGCTCCATCCATATTTCTAGGCTCACCCGATCACAGTCTACACCGACCAGCCGTTACAACAGATCCTAACACGCCCTGAAACATTTGGTAGATTGCTCAAATGGAACATCGAGTTGAGTCAATTTGATATCACTTATACACTGAGGCGAGCCATCCAAGGACAAGTTCTGGCGGACTTCATAGCCGAATTCATCATTCCAGAAGATTTGGCCGAAACCAGTGAATCTCCTAAGCATACATGGAAGCTATACACCGACGGTGCATCAAACGACCGTTGCTCAAGCGCTGGAGTGGTACTCGAAACCCCATAAGGTTGATCCATATGCTATGCTTTGAAGTTTAATTTCCACGTAACTAACAATGAAGCCGAGTACGAAGCTTTGCTTGCTGGACTAAAGCTCGCTAGAGACTTGAGAATCATTGTTGTGGAGATTTATTATGATTCACAATTGGTCGTATGTCAGGTTCGTGGAGAATATCAAGCCAGAGACTGGAGATTAGCCACCTACCTTACTCGGGTTCAAGAAATATTGAATCAGTTCGATTACTATGCTATCCACTGTATACCCCGAGGGCAAAATTAGAAAGCCGATTCTTTAGCAAAACTGGATAGCACTAGCGAAGCACAACAAATGGGACTCGTCCCCATTGAGACACTTACTGCTCTAAGTATCAATCAAATGGAGACAAACTGGGTGCACGAGGCAACGTCCGAGAAGGAGTCGTGGATGACTCCGTTCAGAAACTATTTTGAGCACGGAACTTTACCCGAGCACAGAAGTGAGAAAAACAGGTTCTCCGAAAGGCTTCGAGATTTATTATCTAGAATGGGGTCCTGTATAGGAGGGGATATTCTATTCCTTTACTCTAGTGTATTGCCCACGAAGAGATCAAATGAGTGTTACATGATGTGCATGAGGGAGAGTGTGGCGATTACACTGGGGGAAAGCCCTTGCTAAAAAGATACTCAGATATGGATATTACTGGTCGACAGTGAACCGAGATGCATCAGATTATGCCAAGAAAAGTGATAGGTGCCAGAAACATGCCAGAATTCCAAGAGCCCCGCCTATAGAAATGACCCAAATGGTTAATCCAAGGTCGTTCGCCACATGGGGTATTGATATAATAGGGTCTCTACCTTTAGCCAAGGCTGGTGCGAAGTACGCCATTGTTGCAGTTGACTACTTTACTAAATGGGCGGAAGCTGAGCCCCTTGCCACTATCACGATGAAGAAAGTAATCAACTTTATTGTGCGCAACATCATCTGTCGCTTTGGCCTCCCACACACCATCATAACTGATAACGGGACCCAATTCGATAGTGTTGAGTTCAAAGATTTCTGTCAACGCTACCACATCCAGAAGAAGTTCTTAGCAGTAGCTCACCCTCAAGCAAATGGACAAGTCAAAGCTATCAACAAATTTATCAAGTCCATTCTAAAGAAATGGCTGGAGAAGGCTGCAGGCAAATGGGTCGATGAACTTCCCATGGCTCTATGGGTATATCGAACTACCCACAAGTCCCCGACCGACCATACTCCATTTGCACTTTCCTATGGCTCTGAAGCCATTATTCCAGTTGAGCTAGAAGTACCTTCTCACCATGTGACCTATTATGATCCAAAGACGAACGCCATCTTTCTTGCAGAATCTCTGGATTTATTAGATGAGAAGCGTGAAGAGGCTGATTTGAGGGCAGCCGCACACCATAATCGAGTCGCCCGATTATACAATGCTAAGGTCCGACCCATAACCTTCGAAGTTGGCGATCTCGTACTTAAGAGAATTTATCCGTTCCCTTCACACATGAAGCCGACATGGGAAGGACCGTACGTCATTGAACGGAAACTTGGAGACGACACATTCAAATTATCAACTGTTGACGGTCTCACTTTACCGAGAGCATGGAACAGCGAGAGTCTCCGTTGCTATTACACATAACTGGATTTTATTCATTTTAGTTTGCTTTTCCTTTGAAATTTGTTTATGCATTTTTTGAATTTGAACTTGTAATAAGGCAATTGACTTTGCCGTACTTTCTTATTTCAGCAATAAAATGCAAACTCAACAAGCCAAAGTGGCAATTCTTAAAATGCATCATGTGACCGTCACGATGTACGAAGAGCTATGTCCCATTATATGGTGGAACTCATTCAAATAGGGAGTGATCATGATCCGACCGGTCACTAGCTAAGTGAAACCCCGAGCTCGGGGGTAAGCAATGATAAAGTCAAGAAGGATTGAAACATGAGAATCCTCAAACGAACTCCAACTCCCAGATTATGAGCTGAAGTACAAAAAACCAAAATCCGGGCTCGAGGAGGATGGATCCATCCATCCATGACCTCACCTTCATTCTTCCAAGTTCGAAGAGGATGGATCCGTCCATCTACGACTTCGCTTACCAAATCAAGGTGGATGTGATCCGACCATCCACAACCTTGATCAACTCCTTGTACCCGGAGTGTGAATGAGATCATAATACTTAAACAGATGTGACTGACCGTTTGTCGATCGACTCCAGATTCCCGGAGTGCGAACTGGAGTATAATATCAAATGGGTGTGATTGACCACCCATCGATCAACTCTGGTCTCGAGAGCGTGAACTGGAGTATAAACACCAAATGCGTGTGACTGACCACCCATCAACTAACTCTGGTCCCAAGAGCGTGGACCGGAGTATAAACTTTAAACGGGTACGATCGACCACCCGTAAAATAACTTATGTCCCCGGAGTGCGGATATAATCCTAAACGTTAGATCGATGTGGCTAACCACCCATCAACTGACTTTGGCCCCGAAAGCGCGGACCAGAGTATAAACATTAAACGGGCGTGACCGATCGCCCGTAGATTAACTCATGTCCCCGGAGCGTGGATATGATTCCAAACACTTGAACGGGTGTGACCGACCACCCGTAAATTAGCTCATATCCCTGGAGCATGGATATGACTAGCGATAAGCAGGCGTGACCGACCGCCGGCATACAAGTTCAATCCCCAGAGTGCGGATGCAACTACTAGCAGATGAGCGAGTGTGATCCGACCACTCAAACTCATTTCACTTTAACTTTGTTCCGACCTAGTTAAATTAAAATTAGCAAAGGTGAAAAATGACTGCCGACTGACTACTTCAATTCTCCCCGAGACCTGGGACATAACTCAAGTACCAGCCGCTGACCGAGATAGCACAATGTTGGGATTCGACTCGATGTTTGACTATGACCCGAAGCCATGACCTCAGGACTTAGCATATGGACTCAAGTTCGACTCAGAAACTAAAGCCTCACAAGTACGTTGAATGGAAACACGAGTGCTGAAATACTTAAACAAATGAACACTGATTTATGCTGAAAAATGAAATGAAGTTTTATTTCCACTATTTTTAAAAAAAAGATAAGCACAAAAAACTTATTCGAAGAATTCCTATAAGCAGGGGTCGAACCCACATCTATACACGACCTACAAAAAGCAAAAGAGAATCCTATTCCAGCTATCTACAAAAAGAAAAGGAAAAAGCGCAAGTCTACACCTTTGATTTTTTATCCTTCTTGCTCTTCTTTGGCATAGACCCGCTTGTACTGCCACTCGGTCCTCTCTTTGAACCTTTACCTCCCTGGCCTACTTTAGCTGATTTGTCTCCAGCCGGGGGAACTGAAGCAGTTTCCTCCTTGGAACTCAGGGGGATCAGAATATCCCCTGTGTGCAGAACTGGAGGAATGGGGCACTCTCAATATTAGAAGTGGGTGTGCTGGTATCGATGATAGTGCCACCCGGAGAAACGATAAGCATAGGGACCGGACCAGGACCTGCCATGCCTCCACCAACCCTACGAGCCTTCTCGGCTTGCTCTATCTCGGTTTTGATCTCTTCCATTATTTGCTCAACCCGATTCGTGCGAACACTCATCGGAATGCTACTAGTGGGGCCCGAGGAGCCCGTAATGATCACGTCTTCATCTATGACGAAAGGCATTTCGATTAGGGCTGTTATGGTAACGGTAAATTTACCATTACCAGACCATTACCAGTCAATCGGTTACCATTTTAAAGTAAGGTCAGTATACCAGCATAATCGGTATGGTAACAGTAAATTTACCATTTTTTACAGTAAAACATCGGTAATATTTTTTCAAAATCAGCGGTAACAGTAATTTACCAGTCCATTCATAATACATTTATATTCATGTAAGATGTTATATTACGGGCATTTAGAAGTAAGAAAACAGTTCAATTTATTTCAGTAATTCAACTCAAATGATGATAAATACATTTCTTTTCTATGTCCTTTATTAAGTGACCCAATGATATATATAATGAAGCATCATTCAGTGTAAAAATATATCAACTTATTATTTTTCTAGACAAACGGTAATTTACCATTACCAGTGTAACGGTTACTAGTTTATCGGTATACCAGTCATCGGAATACCAATCAATCGGTAATGGTTAACAATTTTAGTTTACCAGTAAAAACGGTACGGTAACGGTATTTACAAAATGGTAATGGTAACCATTACCATAACAGCCCTAATTTCGATGTTCGAGTCGCTTTGATGACTGAGGAGTGCTTCCAGCATTTGTTCGTTGAGCACACAACTGCTTTCATGAAACTCCCCAGCCGATGTAGCGACCGTTGTAGTTGAGGCCTCCGTCATTATAGCTTCCTGCTCATGATGCATTTCTTAGGATGTAGGGGATCAACTGATGTAGAATCTAGAGCTGAATAAATATAGGAGGAAATATTAGTGACATCTTCTGACAGTGCTCCTGCATTTGGGTAAATGGGAGAAGTGTTCAGAAAACCTTTCTTAGGTTGACTCATGTGCCTTTAGAGCCGTGTTCATGTATCGGAGATAGGTGCGGTTTATCAGGGTCGTATCCTGGTACAGTTAGAGGATCAATAGAAGAGGTGGGCTCAGATTGAGAGACTAGGAGCACCTCAGAACCTACTTCGTGATGCTTGACTCCGGATCCTTCTCTAGTGTCCGGATACTTGGCAGCCAATTTTTCTTTTTCGAGGGAGACAATAGTGTCGTGGAGGACTTCCGGTTCATCTCTGACAAGTATTTGAGCTTCCAATTCGAACCCATCAACAGTTGTGGTATTTTGGATCACTTTTCATCGTCCACCAAGCAGCTCTAGGCCTTGTATAATTGGAAGGGGTAATCTTCGCCGAGCCAGTTTAAGTTGCGGTTTCTCAAGACGTTGGCATTGTTTGTGACCAGAAGATCTTCAAATTCATTCTCCATCCTGGCCTCCACCACTTTAATTTCGTTCTCAATTCTAGCCTCGACTTCCTGAGCCTTTAAGTTCGCTACATCCCTTTCATCCTTGAGTACCACCGCCTGTTCACACACCTTCTAGGTGGATTTGTTGGCCTCGTCCTTTTCTTTAATGGCCTTGGCAAGTTTTTCCTTTAGCTTGTTGAGCTCTTTCACTGCAGCATCTCTCTCCTCCATAACAAGGGTATTCCGGTGATCCATCTCCTATACTAGGTCCATGTGAGTTTTTCACATGTTTTCCATGGATTGCCTAGCCTCTTCGACTCTCTGGTCGGCTTCTATCTCTGATTTTCTTGAAGATTCAACTTCGTTGTTAAGCACTTCTATTATTCTGTCTTTCTGACCAAGGTCGGCCTCCATTTTCTCAATTATTTTGGCCCGCTCGAAAGCTACCGTCGAAGCCTTTTATGCAGTTTTAGCCCACTCCCGGTACTAGCTGTAAACATCGTGCACGTAGTCCTGTACCGGTTTTCTACATCATTGGGAATTCTTTTCAAGTTCGAAGGGAAGTGGAAGCCATCAAAGCAGATAGTCGGAAAGTCTTTCTTTAACTTAGCAATTCAGATGGCTCCTTCCCCTGTAGGCTCGATAGCGGCTTGCTATGGAACGACATGAGTTTCCATTTCATTTCTACAACATTGATCATTGGATTTTGAAGATTAAGGAGGCGCTACTTGGTGTGTAGTTTTAGAAGATTGCCTGCTAGAGCCAGATGGTTTTAAGGAACCTTTAGGTGGTGGCGATGGCGATCGAGAGCGGCGCCTACTTTGATGGGACCTTTCTTTCTCCCTTTCATAACGCTCACGCTCTTGGTTGGAGTAGTGGCCGCAATCATAGTATCTTTCGCTTTCATGCCTATGATATTCAGAATAAGTACTGGAAGAATGGCATTTGGAGCGAAGATTACTGAGCATAGACCCCTGCCTCACCATCGTATCTATAAAATGAAAAGAGAAGCAGAATTAGTCATATCCAGAGATTAGAAAACATGTGATTAGAAGTTGTGTAGTGCCGTGAAATGTGTGTATACATGTGCAAACCCCCCAACCGACCGATTTTGGTAGCCTTGCTCGTAGGAGTTGGCTCCCCTATGTCTAAAGAAGTTAAGCCTGCGCCAGTTCGTGGTGGGGAAGGGAGTCCCTCTAATCCAAGATCTTGGAATGAAGCTATGTAATCTGGAATAGAGACATCAGATAATCCTCTCAAAGAACTTTCCATTTGCGGAAAGGAAGTCTCCGGACTTATAGCAACCACAGCGGGCAGAGATACTACGACGGTCTTACGCCTCTTGGATTTGTGGGCGAGAGCCTTGCCTTTTCTTTTTTATTCTGGTGATTGAAGGCCCCGCGGAGACACAACCGCGGGCTCATGTCTAGCTGTCGCGTTCTCATTGTCGCCCCATTCGGCGATTATAACCCCAGGAGCTCTCCTTCCTCCTTGCCTTACCGGAGCCACTTTAGGAACTCCTGTTAATCCAATGCTTTGGCTTCTCTCTATGAGCCCCACGACAATCAAGTTTTCATCGCTATGGACTTCATTGATCTCTCTAAGTTCAACAGGCACCAATTAGAGAGTTCTCACTATCTCGTTGAATTGTGCTCCTTCGGGCCGGGGAATCAAATCTGTAAAAGAAATGTAGTGTTAGACTCAACATCGACTTATAGTATCCAGTTAATCGACGAAGAAGTTGGAACACTTACGTCTAACTAGCCACCGTCTAGCAAATCCCGGTAGGCATCGAACGAAGAACCATTTGGTCTTGAAATAGCTTAAATTGCTCCAAGCCCCTGCCACTACTTGGCGCTTTCTGACTGCTTCTAAAAAGGTGAATGAAGGGTTATCCCCACGACTCTTGACGTTGAATAGATATATTATTTCCTCAACTGTTGGGGGCCAGAAAAGGTGCTCCATAAAGATAATATACAAGCTGTTGAGCAGAGCATATCCGTTCGGATGCAATTGAGAAGGCGCAATCCTAAAAAAGAACAGCACTTCCCGAATAACTTGGTTGAACGGGGGTAACGTTCCGGCTACGCACATGAACTTATTGCAAGCAGTATACCCTTCTAGGGGATTGTGGGCTCTGTCTTCCGGCCCCGGTAACAAGACATCTTCTAGAAATAGATCATGTCTGAGGCAAATTCTGCCTAGCATATCTTCGGAGATTTTAGAACGTACTGAATCCTCCGGATTTAAACTAAATCTGCACACGGCAGTTCATTCGGGGCAGGACTGACTACATCTACCGTGATGTTTGGCACTTTGATTCCAGGAAGTGGAGGACTGAATATCTTGCAGCTCGGAGCTCCCGAGATCCATAACTATTGAACTTAGTAAAAATCATCATTAGATGGCAATAAACCCGTGTTTCCCCCATTGTGAAGTGAATGATCGTGTTATGTAGTGCAGTGCTACATAATACTTTAAATTTATACAAGTTCGAAAGATGGTAAAACGATAAGACTTCGAGATTCGTCCGGAGTGACCGTCATCACTGACCGTCTCAACCGTGCCATCCTGATTTCGAAGAACAATCCATATTAAAGTTCGTTATGTTTGTCAAATTATAGTTCCATCGACGAGCTTCGAAGGATGGTCAAATATGCAGTTTAATGGTCAAGTCCAGTTATGCAAGGCTAGAGCTCGTTGGAGTTAAGTACTCGAATATGCAAAAGGCTGTGTTTTGTATCCATCAAGTTTCAACTTGGATCGTCCCTCTAAAAGCTTGGTTTCGTATCGATCCGAGGGGTTTGACTTCATATCGATCACACAGCCATGACTTCGTATCGATCACACAGCCATAGTCTCGTATTGATCACTCCATATTGATACGAACTCCTACATTTCAGAACTATACGAAGCAGCTTCCTCCATCCACAACCGATACGAACTCCCTCCATTCCAGATCGACATGAAGTAACTTCCATCCATCTCATATTGAAACGAGTTTGAAGCAAGAGATTCTTCTTCCAGCGACTTCCTCGTCTCCATCAATCACTCTTCTTCTTCTTCAAGCCTCCAAGGCTCCATTGCTACCTCTTCGACCTCACTCCACCCCAATTTCGACATCAACGATGCCGGAATCGGCGATGAGCTTGGATGAAGCGGCATCGAGACTTGAGTCTTACCATGTTGGGATGGGGTTAATTAATTACCTAGTTTAAAGGGTTGATTTGACGGATTAACATATTGTTTGTTTTGGAGAAAGGCTTGACAATTCTTTTTCTCGTGTTGCTGATCGATACGAATCCGAAAGTGAAAGTAAAGGCAAGTGGAAAATTTTGTCTAAGTACAAAAGGTATTTCTATACCTTCGTAACCAAGAAAAAGGCGTTTCGTATCCCAGTGGCAAAAATTGATAGAAGCGGTCAAAGTATGATCGGTACGAAAAACGCTGAAAAAACATACCTGGAACGATCACTTCCATCAATATGAAGACACACTTTCGTATCCATCAACACAAGACAATCCAATAGGTTCGTACCCATTGGCATTTCATATCCATCAATGACCAGCCATCTATTTCGTATCCATCGATACGAATCCCATTGATACGAAATTCTCAGCAAGATCGTATTTGGACCACTCCACTCCATCGATACGAAACACAATTTTTGTATCCATCAATTCAAGAACCCACTTGTTATATCGATCGATACGCAGAACGCCGTACTTGATCTATTTCATATCGATAGCTATCGATATGAAATCCACATCCAGACATCTCAGATCGATCCAGGAGAGGATAAATATGAAGGAGTGGATTAAAACAACCATCGATCATTGTTACAACTTGAATTTCACATCGATCCAGGAAAGTATCAATACAAAAATCGATCCAAACAAGAACAAACGAACTTGACAATGACCCGTAAACATGCAAACGCGAACAGGAATCAGGTTAACATACGTGCATATATGATGAGCTAACATTCGATTTTCAAAATTATTAGGAATTGAATGCTTACCTAATGACAATCAGAACAGTGAGCAACAAATTGCTAGCACTCGACCTCCAGTTACAACAAAACACTGCATGATCATTGGCAGTCTACAATTTAACATTTATATAACTGGAAATCGATCAAAGGTTACATCTCTTGACGAAATGACAACAACTATTCAACGAATCAGATAGAACTTTTTCAGAATAAAGAATGCTACTTTTCAAAGCACGTCATATTCACATAGGATGTACTTTGGGGGCCAAATGTTATCCCGCCTTTTGGCAAGGCTGTGCCACCAAGGACTTGACTAGAAACTAAAGACAATCCGTCCTGAAAATCGGTTATGCACAGGTTCACAATGGATTCAGGCAAATTTGATCCAAGTCCGGATCGAGCTGCAATTAACATGGTACGACAAACAAAGCTATGAAAGCCAATATTCCAAATTTTAGGTCAATCGGAGTTCATATGCTCAAGTTATGGATCGATCAATTTCCATGTGAAACATGTTGGTTTCGTATCCCAAACAGCAGCCTCTCTTGGATTGACCCGAGTCCATTACTCAACAATCACCCACTTCGTATCGATCGCACCTCTGTACGTTTCGTATTGATCAGCCTAATGATCGATACGAACCAGTAGCCGAACGATCGATACGAAACCAATGGTTAGTAATCGATACGAAGAGAACCTCCAAGCATCGATACGAAAGGAACCACATCAGGACCTATATGAAGAAGGCATAGTCAACCAAAAGAAACGGTCTGCAAGTGTGATAAGTGGATCTCCCCTGAACTCTCGCTCGACGTAATCGATGCACAACTAATCGATACGAAGGAATATCGATACGAATAAGCATCGATACGCATGGATCGATACGCAACCATCATACAACCTACAAATCCAATCTTGGATCGATCATAACTCAAAATCTACAAGTCCAAATGCTATGAAATTTTCACAGGAGCTTGCATACCGCCTCAAGAATGCCTCTGATCGATCCTAGCCCAAATGGACACAATCTTGATCGATACAAAGATGATGGGGATCGATCCTAATCGATCCCAAATGACCCCTGATCGATCTGATGGGCCCACCCACGTGTGAGGAGTATTCCGAGTCCAGGGGCAGATATTTCAAACCTACACCTATGAATAGCACCCTTATGCCTATAGAAAAAGGACTTTTGACTCTGCTACACCGTTACTCTACCACAACTCCATTGTAACTTGAGTGTTAGAGTGTTGTACTGTTGTAATCAGTTGTCAATCATCAATAAACAGTAAAACATTCAAAGTGGACGTAGGCTACAATGCCGAACCACTATAATTTCTTGTCTTTCTCTATTTCTGCATGCTTTTATTGGTGTGATTGTTAGATTAGTCTCCTTTTTCATTTAATTTCTTCATTTTAATCTTTTCAATCACATACGAAGAGTGTTATGTCCAATTTTGGTACAAACAAATATAATGGTTATATGGAAATCAATCAGCATAAATTAGTGTTATGGTTAAAGTGTGTGATTTTCCGGTCACTAGAACATTATTCTGACCCCCTCCTCATTATAATCCACAAGACAAATTTTGAAGGACGACTACTGAAGCAAGATGGGAAAGGTGGATGGAGAAGTCTTCTTATTCATGCTTGACACGGACAAGGCAATTTGATATGTAAGGAATATTATTGATTACAAGGTAGTAGCCTCAGTCAGTATTTTTGTTACATTATATGTTTCTATTCCATGATGAGTTTATATTAATCGCTCTTTGATATGCCTATGTTTATTACATGGTACTAAAATCAACGATTTATACCATAATGAACTTGGGTTTCAATTTATTCAAAATTCAAGCCCATTAAGGCGAGAATTGTTACATTTGATATTGGAGTTTAGGTTAGCCGTTCATAGAAATTAGGATACGGTAAGAGAACTTAATTGGATTTTTACCTATAATTATATATATAACATGCGCCAAACTCAATGAATTCTGACTATAGAACTAGTCGCAACCATATTCTGAAAAGATGGATCAGGCAATTATGAGTTGGAACAATGAATGGAGTTAAATTTATACACCTACCCCGATTACCCCACGGAGAGCACGCCGTACCACAAGGCATTGACCAAGAAGAGAATGAGCACGACATATAAAAGGACTTTGTAAGCTGGATGGTACTTGGCTCCTTTGTTGGGCCTAGACTGCCTTATGACTGTGGATTTTAATGGATTGCCAATTGATGACGTAATTTCATCCAAACAAATGGAAAGAAAGAATTTGTATGTTGTAAGCAAGGTGTGCATTAACTATCACAAGATGATAGCCAGATTTTTAGTATATACTATTAATAAGAAGAGGATAAAAGTAAAGGGAAAAGAAGGTAAGTCCAAAAGAAACAATTAAATTCCATTTTTGAGTCCGACCCCATATGAAAGAATTTGACAAAAAGATTTTGGAAATTCCTTGAAACGTTTTGAATGATTTTTCAAAGGATTTATTGGGAAGTTGTTTTTTGAAAAAGAAAGAAAGTTTCGAAGTTTTGAAGAGCTATTTAGATATTTCTAGTGAAATTTAAAAAATTGGTTGGTTCAAAAAGTTTTTATGTAAAGATTTTTTATAAAGGGAATTTTCGTTTTTATAATGAAAATAGAGCATAGGTTTGGCTCGATGATTTTTCCTATTTCCATAATTTGGAAGTTCATTTTTAAAATTCTTTTGAAGGGATGTATAAATGGAAATAATATTTAATTGAAATGGGGTAAAGAGAATAGAAGGGTGAGAACACCCGATAATGAAGATAGGTAGAATATTATTATACAAGGAAAATACAAAGAAGAACAACTGAATTAGATTTATACATATCTCTTTAAGTGTTATTGAAGAAAGCCCAGTGATTAAAGCAGTGGGTGAATGCACTGCAACGAGTCAATGGGGAAAACAAAAAAGAGGAAAAGAGCTATGTAAGGTGAATCCAATTGAAGGCAATTTAGGTAGAAGAAATTTTAGTAGTAGCATTAGCAGAAAATTTGAATAGAACCAGCGATATGAAATAATGTTAAAATAGGATTAGTAATCTAATTAGGAACGATGTAGTAAATTAAAGACTAAACGTAGAAAAATGGAGAATTTCCATAAATATATGCAATAATTGCGCATGTCTTTTAGAAGCCCCCCCGACATGCTATTTGAATATATGCTAAGATTGAAAGCAGAAATAACATGAGTAGTAGGAAAATAATAGGATGGAAGTTATCATTGTCTACTCCAGTTTTAATTCTGTAAAGTTATGGAAGGTATTTTTGAAAAATGGTTTGTTATAACAATTGAGTTTTTGAATGCAAATATGATCAATGTTTTGAGTTAAAAAATCCTACTTTTAAAGAAGTAAATCTATGTTGTAGAAAATCTTTGAGAAGGGAAAATTGGTTAAATTGAAAAAAAATTCATGGCCCCTTTTGGAAAACAAGCTATTTTTGAAAAAGGTTTCTAAGTTAATATTTTCAAAGATAAAAGTTTTGGTTAAGTACTTCATAACTGTGAAGTTTTATTTTTCTAAAGAGTTGTGAAAATTAAAATCAATTTTTGATATAGTGTAGATATGGATGACTGTCTAGGTAATACAGGGTAAAGGTCAAGGCTATGAATAAAATAGCTATGAATGCTCATAGGGTAGCAACAAGGAATCCTCGTTAATATAAAGAATATTGGTATGAACCTAGGAATGTTGATTAGATATGTGTGAAACCATAAGAAGAACCCTTAAAGAAATAGGAAATGGTACCAAAGTACAATTTTTCGAATCCTAAGGTATACTCGCATGAAAAATCAAGGATAAAGAAAGTAGATACCAAAGTTTGAGAATACTATTAATAGACTTTGATTGAAAGAAGATAGTGGTATGATTGGAGAAGAGAGTTGTAACGACCCGTAAATTTCAACGGTTTTTAATAACGTAATTAGTTGAAATTTTACGAAATTTTAAACGATAAAATTTTGAAATATAAATTTAATATTTGAAATGCGTCTAGATAAACATAGCAACTGGTAAATTTTCGTCCGAAAATATGAAAGTTTATTTCGCGCGTAAATTCACTTCAATTTAATCAGTTAAAAACGATGGAAATAAAATGTTTCCGAAACCTAAATATTTTTACATAGAAAAATTCTAAACCATCTTCTGAACAAGATGACAGTTGGTCGTTTTTCCAAATTCGAACATCTTTTGCTCCGTCGATCTTATTTTTCAGTGTTTTCTTGCATTTTCCGCTAGTAGAAAAATTCGAATTTTTATAATTCGATCGTACCACGGATATCTGTGTACCGTTTTGATCGTCTCATCGTGCTGGTCTTCGCAGTATATTCATATCTGTGTTTCAGTGCCCGGTACGCGGCGAAACCGTGAAACAGTTAACCGGATCGGTACATGTTTTCGAACCTTTTTGGTTTCCGATGACTGTTCAATTTTCAACGTTTAGACCAAATTGACAACGGCTATTAATAATTGGTGGAATCCAACTTTAGGCTTTTACTATTCCCCATTTCAATTTATTGCATTCTGTTTCGTTTCCCCAGAAACCAAAAATCGTGACTGTTGCTGCCTATTCCATTTCAAACTTTATATACATGTACCTGTCCTTTTCTGCAACCTTTCTTCTTTGTTGTTCACATCTTCAAAAGATATACATAGTATATAATATATTCATTCTTCTCTCAAAACTATCTTCCCACCTTCCATTTTAAGCATCACGCACTCCTCTTCACCACCCAACACAACTGCCGCCATCGCCAAAGCAACCCTGACAGCCCACCCACGCACCTTGGCTCCGCCAACACCAAATGCACGTGACCTCCCCTCTACCAATCGACAGCTTGCAACCTCCCATGTGCCTCGGCCACCCAAGCACCGCATCAGCCTCGATAGCCCATCCCACGCTCCCACAGCCGACCCTATAACCATCACCCAAGTTGACTAACACCAGCTCTCCGCCCTAGATCCGAGCTTCACCAGGCAAGCACCATCCCCATGATAGCAGTCGCAACTTCCACCCTCCGCCTTCTAAGCTTCACCTAGAAACCGCGTGACTACCTACTCCACTTCCTTTAGCCGTGACAGCATCTCCACTTTTGGCCTTCCAACCATGCTCTGACCCGCACCCAAACAGCTCGCCCGCAACCGAGCCTCTACAGTGCGCAAGCCACCGCTTCCATGCGATAGCACTCAGGAACCCACCTCCAACCCCATAGCCTCAGCCTCCCATCACATCAACACGAGCAGCCCTCACCCACTGCCATGCCGAGATCCACCACTTCCCCTCCAGCCCGCTCACGCAAGCACACATGCGTGGCCATATCCTCCCTCCTGGCGCATACAGCTGAAGCTTCGACCTTCTCCTCCACGTGACAGCCACACAAACCATTTTCACCTCCTCTTTTGTCTTCCAATCGAGCTTCTCTGTATATATATATATATATATGCGATTAAAGGTATTTATATACAGTATGTTCAAATTTTAGTAAATTTAACAGCAAAGTATAATTTGTTTCTGGTTTAGATATTAGCATATTTTCTTTTTCTTTTGCCAGTTTTCCTGAGCATATGATATTTCATATGTTAGTGTTTTATAATTTGTAAGTAGATATATAATTGTTAGTATAAACATATAGTTATTTTACATAAGTTGTTTATGTGTTGCAATCTTTGGTTAGCAATTTGCTCTGTGCTTTGTTTGGATTTCAGCTCTAGCCAAAGTATATATTTTGTGTACACATGAAATATTAGTTTCAAGAATATATTATATGTATAAGGATAAGTGATCTGTTGCTTTGTGATTTTAAATCTAAATTAGTTATGTAACATATGTTGTTGTATATTTATATAAAGTTTCAGGTTATTTTAGCATACTGTAATTATATATATATTTTTAATGAATTTCAAAATTAATATTGGTATATAAGTCTATATATATATTTTGGTTAAGTAGGTACATATCTATCTAGCATATCTATATATTTTATACGTATAAATATTACACTTTGCTTGCTGTATATAAAGTCATTGTTAGTACATACATTGTTCATGTCAAATATATATACGGTTACATATTTCTCTACATAGATATATACCAATGTTGAATAACTAGCATATATTGATTAATAATGATAATATATATGTTGATTTTGAATTTTATAAAGATAATTTGTATTTACGTTTGGTTTTAGTAATATGCGTTTTAATTTAAATGATGATTTTTGAAACCGCATATATATGTATATATATTTAAATTTAATATAAGTTGAAATTCGAACATGATTTTATATGTCATATCTATATCAATTCGCTTATATAACTGATTTTCATCAATCCAGTTGGGATTCGATTTGTCTATTCCAAGCTGTCAGCTTTGATCACTGAATCGTGCCACTCTAGCTTTGCTTTGGAAGTCGTGATTGCATCTCGTAACTCAATTTCAGTACCGTGTCGTTTTCTCGTGCATCTCTAGCCTCGAAAGGTGAGCACTCACTCACGATTAACGTTCTTTTATTTATTAAATTTGATTTCAATTGAAACGACAATTGAAATATACTGCTGTTAGTTAATTACACTGTTATATGTATGCTATTACCTGTATCAGTTCACCTGTGACATCTGACACCATTATCTGTTAATTATTTATGCGATGATAATACAGTTTGGTTGATAATTTATTGATTGTTGATGTTTATATTGGACGTTAAATTGTTAATGTTAAAATGATAAATAGTATGCAATTGAACTTGATATAGGATAGTTAAATGTTAAATTTGATTAAATGACATTTGTATAATATGACCCCTTTTACTGTTAAATGTATTGACACGTAGGATTTGTTTAATTACGCTTTAAACCACTGAATGTAGGTTGTTAAATTGATGATGGATGAAATGGTAATAGATGACAAGTGAAAACCGTAATGTAATAATCTTTAATCTACATGAAATGATAGTGTAGATTCTAGAAATAATTATATTAATTCGTACAAATAACAATGCGAATTAATACGGTTATTTCGGGATTATTTGAATTGATTTTTGGATTGTTATTGATTGTTGTTATTGCTTGTTTATTTACTTTGACACCATCCCAGTTATCACACTGCAAGTTCCCTTTGTTATGCTTTGATTTTTAATTGAATTGGAATCGGGTTGAAATGATAAATACCCAAAATTGAACTTTGACCTAGGATAGAAAATTAAATAAACCCGATTGGTCAATAACTTGATTTGAAATAAAATAAGGATTTTATTTGAATAAATAATATGGTTTTGAAATGAAGTTGAAATTTGAATTTAAGTGAAAGGAAATGTTAATGTTTAATAATCTGAAACAAATTATTAAAAATGTAATTGATGAAAGAATGTTGTTTAATTTGAGAAACTATTGAGTTAAGTTTGAAATTATTAAACTTTGAAATGATTTAATAATTAAGTCTGAAATTATAATTAAGTTTGAAATTATTAAACTTTGAAATGATTTAATAATTAAGTCTGAAATTATAATTAAGTTTGAAATTATTAAACTTTGAAATTATTTAATAATTAAGTTTTGAATTATTAATGATTAAATAAGATTGAATTATTTAATGATTAAATTGAATTGAATTCTTTAAATAGTAAAATTGAACTTTTGAATAAGTAAATTTTTACTTCGTAAATAATTGAAATTGAGTTTCCTTATTAATTAATTTTGGAAAATTGTTTAAGTAAGTAAATAAGTGAAATTGAATTTCTTTATTAAGAAATAAAATGTGATTTTTGTAATACTTGAAATTTAAATAATTTGATTTGACGAATTTAATTTAATTCAAAATTGTAAGTTTTAATTTAATGAAGTTGAACTTAAGAAATTGATTTAATGAACTGGAAGTTAAAAGGAATTGTTTTGAATGATAAATTAACTTAACGAATATTGAATGAAATCGATAAATGAATTTAAATTGATTTAAATGTTAAATTAAATTAATTTAAATGTTTTCGAAATGAAACTTATATACGAACTTGAATCAATATTTGAATTGTTTTAAATAGAAATTGAATTTGAATTATAAGATTTTGAAATGGTAATTTGGAAGTTTTGAAATGTAAATTTTGGAAATTGGTTTTTGAAAGACAAATGAAATGTTGGTTTACGAACTGAAATTGAAATTGAAATTGATTTGGTTTTTGAAATATATAAACGACCAATCGGTGTAATAATACGTAGTTATTAAAGAGACCGGGATCGGATATGGACATACTCTTTGTCAATGCCGAAACCACTTTAATAACTAATATACGCGGAGTGTTGATCCAGAACGAAGTGGATGGTTTTGGTGAACGCGTTGACTGAAGAAAGAGAACGATATTGGATGACCCCTGACATGACTAAAACAGGAGCCGCGCCGGGCCATTGAGGATCGCCATCTCTAGCGGACACACTTCTTCGATACCATATCTATTACTATTGTGATTCGATTTGGGTGCACCCCTCGATTATGGGAGTGTTGTTCGCGGTGTTGGGGTAGTAGCTGCTATGCCCAACATCAGTCCGGATCAGGCAACTACTAGTATCCTAGTTGGTATCGCCTCATGTACCTTGTCATACTGATTATCCTATTCACGACCACTACGATTTTGATTTGTACCTTTAGTATATGGATTGCCCTCTGGTGACTTCCGGTTTTGGGGAAACTACGGTCTTGTATATGCTTTTGGGAATAAAAATGTGTTAAGGGTGGAATGGGCCATGACTTAACACTATTTTGATATCTTTTATATTACTGATAGACATTATCTACTTATCGTACATTACTACATAGTAGATAGTTTGACGGATCCTTAAAGGATGGTTATTCCAAACATCCTTTGAGTTACTTGTATTTCAATTGTTATTTCACTTGAGTTGGATTTATTAATATAAGAATGTTAATCCTGACTCGAGTGTTTTGTGTTTTGCTTTACGCTCGGGTCAGACTGAGTGGTTCAGCTTTCGAGACTCACCTTTGGAGTTGGAGCTTTGCTTGAAGATCCAGCCATCTATTCTGCTTTCAGCATTCGATGATTCCAGTGATGTATTCTGATTTGTATCTGATGTATCGTGTTACTCTTCCGTTGTAAACTCTGATGTATTTTATATATTCATATAGTAGCTTCATGAACTACTATCTCTTTTATTTCCGCTGCAACTTATTACTCTGTGTCTGTGATCTGTGATTATATTTATTTACTGTATATGTTCAGTTTTGCCAAAATTTAAATTAACAACGCGGTATTTTGAGCAATTCAATTCCGGCATGAGTGTCTACCTATACACTTATAATGGATGCGAATGGTCCAAAATATCGGGTCGTTACAGTTGGTATCAGAGCTTTGGTAGCTCTAGGCAAACTTAACATATTGGGTAAATGTATTTACAGAATCACTCTCATTCGAGTTTCAATCTCTTCCCTTGACTCAATTTCTTTGAATTTTGGAACGTTCCCCTCGGTCCCGAAATTCATTCGTGTCCTTCACTATTCGTCTTCTTTCAAATTCTGGAGCACCCCATAACTCCATTTTGCATGATATCTATAATAGATCGGCGGTCTCGCCAATCTTCGAATGATTCGTATAGGAGCAAAACTCCTTTATAATAGGCATCGATTTATCGGAGATTTCTGTATCCTCGGTTTACGATGCTATCTATTCCCTGCTATACCTGAATCCCATCTCTTGAAATCGAGTGTTGATTTACCTCGGAATTCAACATCGATCTTATTCTTGAAGTCATGGTTGACCCGGTTAAGGTCGCCCGCGATTTATATAAACTTATCCATCTTTCTATTTCGTTATTTCATCATCTAATCTTTGTTTCGAACTTATCTTCGAATCAAAATTCTCTTTTGGTTTGAGTCCATCAAATTTGGAACCCTATCTTTATTTGAAAAATTCATTTCTGTATCGACGAGCAAAGAATTGTATTTGTAAATTAATATTAAAAATGTTTTAATGTACATTGTGTTGTTTGAGTTGTTGATGTGATTTGGGTTTCCGATCGATTCGTCTGATCAGCGCTATCGATAGGATTTCCTAAACACTTGAACAGAACAAACTGACACAATGTTGTTTTCAAATTTGGTAAACAAAATAGTTTTGGATGATTACATTATATATAAATATAAGTTTTCTGAAATTAAATTGTTAATGAATTTGTTATCTGAAAATAATAATATTTGACTTTCATTTATTGTTTTGTAAACCATTGACTATTGCATAATATAAATAAATGAATCTATAAACTTGGTTATAAATTGATTGGAATTTGAAATGAGTTTAATTCAGAAATTTGAGAATTTATTAGTTTTCGGTGATTTCGAACTTTGGTTTTTTAAAATTTTAAAGTATATATTATTGAAAGTATTTTCGAATGGAAATCGTTTTCAAAAAAAAAAATTTAAAAATGTTGACATCAGTGCTCTTCTCTTTGTCGCTGGAAAATAATTTCGGTGATGGCGGCCGCATCATCGACATTCATTTTCGAGTTTCGAAGTGGAGAAAACATTCTGTAGCTTTGCTATGGTTTTGTTTTGGAAATATTTTGATTTGAATTTTTGTATATTTTGATTTACATACATATAGTCATCTTATTTTAAAGTTTAATTTGATTTGATATAAATATATTATATATATCTCTAAGTTGTTTAAAGTTAATCGGAAATCTAATTCTTAAATGTTGTTAAAGGATGATTTTAATTATAAATAAAACCAAAATTTGGAATAAATATTTAAACTTGAATAATTGAATTTGGAAAATTTTATTTGTATATTGTTCAACTGCATTCTAATACAACTTACCCAAATCATTCAAAAGTTAACTATGTAATTGGATAATATATAAGATAAATTGAATTTATAAATAAAATTTTAGTGTTTATAATAAATATTATACACTTAGATTTTGATTATATAAAAATGCAAATAAAGATGATAGAATAATAAGTTAATTGAATAATAGATGAGACAAATAAATTTGTTTTGAAAGAATTAATAAACTGAAATTTGATCAACTTAGGGAAATACATTGAATTTAAAAGCAATTAGTAAATATAAATTAATTCAAATCGAAACTTTTGGGGTTTAAATTAATTTATATGGGTTAAATATATGTGATAGGATATATTAAGTAGAATAAATTTAACAGTAATTTGGAATAAAGAAGAATTTAAAATTGTTGAAGAAAATATGATTATAATAAATAACTATTCAAATTGATAATTTTAGAAATGGTTAATTTAAGATAATTGGATAATAAGATAATTAATTCAGCAATAGTTAAGATTGATTTAACTTTAGTGAAATTAAATGGGTTAAAATCAATTGTTGAATATAAATTAGTTAAAATTTGAAATTATATGGTTTAAATTAATTGTTTTACTTTGTTTTCAAATCTGTTTTTCTTTCTGATTGTTTCTATTCTCCTACCTCGTTCCTTTTCGGGGACGAAAAGTTTTGAGTGGGGGAGAGTGTAACGACCCGTAAATTTCAACGGTTTTTAATAACGTAATTAGTTGAAATTTTACGAAATTTTAAACGATAAAATTTTGAAATATAAATTTAATATTTGAAATGCATCTAGATAAACATAGCAACTGGTAAATTTTCGTCCGAAAATATGAAAGTTTATTTCGCGCGTAAATTCACTTCAATTTAATCAGTTAAAAACGATGGAATAAAATGTTTCCGAAACCTAAATATTTTTACATAGAAAAATTCTAAACCATCTTCTGAACAAGATGACAGTTGGTCGTTTTTCCAAATTCGAACATCTTTTGCTCCGTCGATCTTATTTTTCAGTATTTTCTTGCATTTTCCGCTAGTAGAAAAATTCGAATTTTTATAATTCGATCGTACCACGGATATCTGTGTACCGTTTTGATCGTCTCATCGTGCTGGTCTTCGCAGTATATTCATATCTGTGTT
Organism: Allium fistulosum; assembly: GCA_030737815.1. Taxonomy (NCBI): domain Eukaryota; kingdom Viridiplantae; phylum Streptophyta; class Magnoliopsida; order Asparagales; family Amaryllidaceae; genus Allium; species Allium fistulosum. The sequence continues at coordinate 908,483,361 of CM060908.1, forward strand.
TCAGTGCCCGGTACGCGGCGAAACCGTGAAACAGTTAACCGGATCGGTACACGTTTTCGAACCTTTTTGGTTTCCGATGACTGTTCAATTTTCAACGTTTAGACCAAATTGACAACGGCTATTAATAATTGGTGGAATCCAACTTTAGGCTTTTACTATTCCACATTTCAATTTATTGCATTCTGTTTCGTTTCCCCAGAAACCAAAAATCGTGACTGTTGCTGCCTATTCCATTTCAAACTTTATATACATGTACCTGTCCTTTTCTGCAACCTTTCTTCTTTGTTGTTCACATCTTCAAAAGATATACATAGTATATAATATATTCATTCTTCTCTCAAAACTATCTTCCCACCTTCCATTTTAAGCATCACGCACTCCTCTTCACCACCCAACACAACTGCCGCCATCGCCAAAGCAACCCTGACAGCCCACCCACGCACCTTGGCTCCGCCAACACCAAATGCACGTGACCTACCCTCTACCAATCGGCAGCTTGCAACCTCCCATGTGCCTCGGCCACCCAAGCACCGCATCAGCCTCGACAGCCCATCCCACGCTCCCACAGCCGACCCTATAACCATCACCCAAGTTGACTAACACCAGCTCTCCGCCCTAGATCCGAGCTTCACCAGGCAGGCACCATCCCCATGATAGCAGTCGCAACTTCCACCCTCCGCCTTCTAAGCTTCACCTAGAAACCGCGTGACTACCTACTCCACTTCCTTTAGCCGTGACAGCATCTCCACTTTTGGCCTTCCAACCATGCTCTGACCCGCACCCAAACAGCTCGCCCGCAACCGAGCCTCTACAGTGCGCAAGCCACCGCTTCCATGCGACAGCACTCAGGAACCCACCTCCAACCCCATAGCCTCAGCCTCCCATCACATCAACACGAGCAGCCCTCACCCACTGCCATGCCGAGATCCACCACTTCCCCTCCAGCCCGCTCACGCAAGCACACATGCGTGGCCATATCCTCCCTCCTGGCGCATACAGCTGAAGCTTCGACCTTCTCCTCCACGTGACAGCCACACAAACCATTTTCACCTCCTCTTTTGTCTTCCAATCGAGCTTCTCTGTATATATATATATATGCGATTAAAGGTATTTATATACAGTATGTTCAAATTTTAGTAAATTTAACAGCAAAGTATAATTTGTTTCTGGTTTAGATATTAGCATATTTTCTTTTTCTTTTGCCAGTTTTCCTGAGCATATGATATTTCATATGTTAGTGTTTTATAATTTGTAAGTAGATATATAATTGTTAGTATAAACATATAGTTATTTTACATAAGTTGTTTATGTGTTGCAATCTTTGGTTAGCAATTTGCTCTGTGCTTTGTTTGGATTTCAGCTCTAGCCAAAGTATATATTTTGTGTACACATGAAATATTAGTTTCAAGAATATATTATATGTATAAGGATAAGTGATCTGTTGCTTTGTGATTTTAAATCTAAATTAGTTATGTAACATATGTTGTTGTATATTTATATAAAGTTTCAGGTTATTTTAGCATACTGTAATTATATATATATTTTTAATGAATTTCAAAATTAATATTGGTATATAAGTCTATATATATATTTTGGTTAAGTAGGTACATATCTATCTAGCATATCTATATATTTTATACGTATAAATATTACACTTTGCTTGCTGTATATAAAGTCATTGTTAGTACATACATTGTTCATGTCAAATATATATACGGTTACATATTTCTCTACATAGATATATACCAATGTTGAATAACTAGCATATATTGATTAATAATGATAATATATATGTTGATTTTGAATTTTATAAAGATAATTTGTATTTACGTTTGGTTTTAGTAATATGCGTTTTAATTTAAATGATGATTTTTGAAACCGCATATATATGTATATATATTTAAATTTAATATAAGTTGAAATTCGAACATGATTTTATATGTCATATCTATATCAATTCGCTTATATAACTGATCTTCATCAATCCAGTTGGGATTCGATTTGTCTATTCCAAGCTGTCAGCTTTGATCACCGAATCGTGCCACTCTAGCTTTGCTTTGGAAGTCGTGATTGCATCTCGTAACTCAATTTCAGTACCGTGTCGTCTTCTCGTGCATCTCTAGCCTCGAAAGGTGAGCACTCACTCACGATTAACGTTCTTTTATTTATTAAATTTGATTTCAATTGAAACGACAATTGAAATATACTGCTGTTAGTTAATTACACTGTTATATGTATGCTATTACCTGTATCAGTTCACCTGTGACATCTGACACCATTATCTGTTAATTATTTATGCGATGATAATACAGTTTGGTTGATAATTTATTGATTGTTGATGTTTATATTGGACGTTAAATTGTTAATGTTAAAATGATAAATAGTATGCAATTGAACTTGATATAGGATAGTTAAATGTTAAATTTGATTAAATGACATTTGTATAATATGACCCCTTTTACTGTTAAATGTATTGACACGTAGGATTTGTTTAATTACGCTTTGAACCACTGAATGTAGGTTGTTAAATTGATGATGGATGAAATGGTAATAGATGACAAGTGAAAACCGTAATGTAATAATCTTTAATCTACATGAAATGATAGTGTAGATTCTTGAAATAATTATATTAATTCGTACAAATAACAATGCGAATTAATACGGTTATTTCGGGATTATTTGAATTGATTTTTGGATTGTTATTGATTGTTGTTATTGCTTGTTTATTTACTTTGACACCATCCCAGTTATCACACTGCAAGTTCCCTTTGTTATGCTTTGATTTTTAATTGAATTGGAATCGGGTTGAAATGATAAATACCCAAAATTGAACTTTGACCTAGGATAGAAAATTAAATAAACCCGATTGGTCAATAACTTGATTTGAAATAAAATAAGGATTTTATTTGAATAAATAATATGGTTTTGAAATGAAGTTGAAATTTGAATTTAAGTGAAAGGAAATGTTAATGTTTAATAATCTGAAACAAATTATTAAAAATGTAATTGATGAAAGAATGTTGTTTAATTTGAGAAACTATTGAGTTAAGTTTGAAATTATTAAACTTTGAAATGATTTAATAATTAAGTCTGAAATTATAATTAAGTTTGAAATTATTAAACTTTGAAATGATTTAATAATTAAGTCTGAAATTATAATTAAGTTTGAAATTATTAAACTTTGAAATTATTTAATAATTAAGTTTTGAATTATTAATGATTAAATAAGATTGAATTATTTAATGATTAAATTGAATTGAATTCTTTAAATAGTAAAATTGAACTTTTGAATAAGTAAATTTTTACTTCGTAAATAATTGAAATTGAGTTTACTTATTAATTAATTTTGGAAAATTGTTTAAGTAAGTAAATAAGTGAAATTGAATTTCTTTATTAAGAAATAAAATGTGATTTTTGTAATACTTGAAATTTAAATAATTTGATTTGACGAATTTAATTTAATTCAAAATTGTAAGTTTTAATTTAATGAAGTTGAACTTAAGAAATTGATTTAATGAACTGGAAGTTAAAAGGAATTGTTTTGAATGATAAATTAACTTAACGAATATTGAATGAAATCGATAAATGAATTTAAATTGATTTAAATGTTAAATTAAATTAATTTAAATGTTTTCGAAATGAAACTTATATACGAACTTGAATCAATATTTGAATTTTTTTAAATAGAAATTGAATTTGAATTATAAGATTTTGAAATGGTAATTTGGAAGTTTTGAAATGTAAATTTTGGAAATTGGTTTTTGAAAGACAAATGAAATGTTGGTTTACGAATTGAAATTGAAATTGAAATTGATTTGGTTTTTGAAATATATAAACGACCAATCGGTGTAATAATACGTAGTTATTAAAGAGACCGGGATCGGATATGGACATACTCTCTGTCAATGCCGAAACCACTTTAATAACTAATATACGCGGAGTGTTGATCCAGAACGAAGTGGATGGTTTTGGTGAACGCGTTGACTGAAGAAAGAGAACGATATTGGATGACCCCTGACATGACTAAAACAGGAGCCGCGCCGGGCCATTGAGGATCGCCATCTCTAGCGGACACACTTCTTCGATACCATATCTATTACTATTGTGATTCGATTTGGGTGCACCCCTCGATTATGGGAGTGTTGTTCGCGGTGTTGGGGTAGTAGCTGCTATGCCCAACATCAGTCCGGATCAGGCAACTACTAGTATCCTAGTTGGTATCGCCTCATGTACCTTGTCATACTGATTATCCTATTCGCGACCACTACGATTTTGATTTGTACCTTTAGTATATGGATTGCCCTCTGGTGACTTCCGGTTTTGGGGAAACTACGGTCTTGTATATGCTTTTGGGAATAAAAATGTGTTAAGGGTGGAATGGGCCATGACTTAACACTATTTTGATATCTTTTATATTACTGATAGACATTATCTACTTATCGTACATTACTACATAGTAGATAGTTTGACGGATCCTTAAAGGATGGTTATTCCAAACATCCTTTGAGTTACTTGTATTTCAATTGTTATTTCACTTGAGTTGGATTTATTAATATAAGAATGTTAATCCTGACTCGAGTGTTTTGTGTTTTGCTTTACGCTCGGGTCAGACTGAGTGGTTCAGCTTTCGAGACTCACCTTTGGAGTTGGAGCTTTGCTTGAAGATACAGCCATCTATTCTGCTTTCAGCATTCGATGATTCCAGTGATGTATTCTGATTTGTATCTGATGTATCGTGTTACTCTTCCGTTGTAAACTCTGATGTATTTTATATATTCATATAGTAGCTTCATGAACTACTATCTCTTTTATTTCCGCTGCAACTTATTACTCTGTGTCTGTGATCTGTGATTATATTTATTTACTGTATATGTTCAGTTTTGCCAAAATTTAAATTAACAACGCGGTATTTTGAGCAATTCAATTCCGGCATGAGTGTCTACCTATACACTTATAATGGATGCGAATGGTCCAAAATATCGGGTCGTTACAAGAGTAATGAGATGGAAAACACACATAAAGGGTGTTAGTGGACTCAAGGTTAAAGAAAGCAAGATAAGTGGTATGAAAGTTCTTCCATCAAGCCAATTTTTTGAAGAATTATTCTAAATGTGCATAGTTTATACTTCTTACCCACTGCAGTGTGGGAGTGCACAAATTATCCCTTAATCGGGTGTAATAATTGAAGTAATGGATGGACCTTATTAATTAGAAGCCAAGAAGGTGAGTTAAGACATGTAGGTTATAGTAGAATGACATACTAGAAATGTTCATCTTAATTGATTAAGGAGTGATAGGGCCACAACATCAATCATACCAGTTGATGTTGGAGTGCAGCTTCCAGCAATTCTTTCTTTTAGATTATTTGCGTAGTAATCGCTAGTTGTCTCCTTTCGAATATTGGAAAAGCATATGATATAATAGGAGATATGTTACCATTTTACCACTATGTTGAATTTCTAGATGAGTTTTGATCGCTATATATATATATATTCAGAAACATTGTAAATAAGGAGATCTCATAAGGACACTTAACTCGCGACAAAATGTAGTTAAAGATGAAAGTTTATAAAATAGGTTAGGAATTAAATTACCAACTAGAATGCTTTAGTCCCAAAAACTATAGAATTTAGGGAAAAATAAATTTTAGCAAGCAGAGGACAAGGAAAGATTCCCTAAATCCAAGATAAATTGCATAATGCTATGGTCAGTCATATCCATTAACTCATTGACCAAGTCCCGATTATGTTAAGGTGCGGCTTGATTTGTTTTTAAAAATGGAGCGGCGAATGTTTTGAAAAATTGCGTTCGAATGCTTTTAAACTTTTTCGTTTAAATGCTATTGAGAAGTTGGGTTCAAATGCTTTTGGAAAATTTTGTCCAAGTGCTTTTGAAAAAACGGTGTTTAAATGCTTTTGGGAATTCTATTTTTCAAACTATTTTGCAAGTTTGATTGAAAGAGGGAAAAATATTTTTGATGAAAAATAAAAATTTACAATTTTCTAGTGCCACATGCTTAATGTGGGAAGGGTCGACATGTTAATGAATATGAATGTTACTATCCGATAAGGGTGACAATATACAAAATATAGGGGATAACAAGGGAAACAGTTGTTTTGGCTTTGGAATTTCTGTTTATGTGCCTTGTTAATAGTAAACATAACTTGCAATTATAATTATTCCGTTTTAATATCTAAAAATAAACCTCCTTATGCGTATTGTACTTGGAAATATTGTATAAACTTTAAGGCAAAAAAGAAGGTTCCAAGGTGCAATGGAATAAATACCCAAAAGAAGTGTGAGAATGTAGTATTCTCCACCAAAGCTCCTTTTCCGGCATAGAAGTACAGATTTAGAAAAACTAGATTTTCCAAATTTTGGATGATAGAAATTGTGTGTTGGATATTGGATGGCAGGAATTGGATACAAAATTGGTTGAACCATATTCTTATTCGTAGGAGTGTGGAAATTATTATGTGAAAACAAAGATTTTTGATTTTTGAAAATCTGCATACATATAGAACTGCCAGTATATATAGGTTGTTTGCATCATATTTTCAAAATGTTTTTAAAAGAATGCATTCATATAGGAGGCGTCAATTTAGAATTATTCAACATGCATATCATATATATTGACACATGTACCTGTACACGATTGGCTGCAAAATTGGTCGTACACTAATTGGTTGGATAGCTTAGAATGGTTGCGCGCTATGTTACATGATTCAACCCTTGGGGAATTTCTAAGATGAAATACTTTCAAGGGGGAGAATGTAACACCCCATAAAATTAACGGTAGTTAATAAATAATTATTAAGGCTCAAAAATGGAATTTGAGAAAATGTTGGGATTTGACCATGAAACTTGCACCATTATGTTCATGTCGACTTTCTGAGTAACATTCATATTTGGAATTTTGCGATTGGAGTTCAAAGGAAGAAGTTATCAGCATTTGAAGTTGGTAGGTATGTGCATCATGTTATGATATGTTGTTTAGTATATTTCATTTGTTAACATGAAATGGGATTTTAGCAATTTTGGGCAGCTTGAAACTTTCGAATCATTATAGAACTTGTATCTAAGTGTTTTTATGAAAATATAAAAGTTGAGTTTTGATAACTCTTGAATTGAGAATGTAGTAAGTTAAAACAAGTTTTAAATGGTTAAACATATTTGGTAAATAAAACAAATTTGACATTTTGTATATACTCTTAGGATGTAGTTTAGTATTATACGAGTAATAAAGTAAAGTAAGTTTTCATGAAATGTTTTGTAAGTGAGTTATAAAATGTCTATAAACTTGAGGTTATGTTTTTATGAAATGGTTCATAATATATTTTAGTATTAAATGAGATATACTATTTAGGTAAAAGAATGTGAAAAAAAGCAATTGGTGTATTTAAGAAACCAATATGACAAAATTCGTAAGTTGTATATAGGTTGTTTTATTCGCATGACAATTCTTGATTTAGGATTCAAGTACATGATTCTGAGGTGATTTACACCAGTCCGAACAAGGATTTTTCATGCAACTGTTGACCGTGAATACTTGATACAGATTCTCGATATGATCCCAAGTTTTCTATCATAGTATAAAGTATGTAAGGAAGCCAGAGGATTTTAATGAAGGAACATAATTGGAGTCTGCACTAGAGAGGTCAAGTGGACTATACTAGTTTGGAATTGAAATTTATGTTATTGAGCAAGTCATCGGAATTGATATCTTGTATGAATGATCCATGCACATCATACAAGCTTTAGTATATTTGTATACTATGTTTTGTTGGCTTATCGAGAGTTTAGATGATGAATCCTTGATTTGTTCTGAGATAGAATGAATAATCTTCTAAGTAATAACCTGAGGATGTTGAGTGTAAGGTACGCTTAGTAGATTATTTATCGTCCTTGTGAGAAAAGAGGATTTGTAAACCCGATCCATTCTCAAGTTATGGTTGGTAGTGATTGTGAATACTGTTAAGTGTTTCTATGTGATTATTTCCTTTTGTTGCTCGCGTTGGAATTCCGAGAACGAAATATTTTAAGTGGTGGAGAATGTAACGACCCAAAATTTTGGACATTTCATATTTAAATATCTGTATTATTTAAATATTCGAATCTTGGATTAAATGTGATTAAATTGGTCCAATAACCATGTTAACCCCCTTTTATGAATAATTAATGATGATAAACTTGTTTTAGAAAAATGTTTACAAAAATATATACTTCGAATAAATATCGATAATGTGATCGAAAATAATTTTATTGGTAAACATCTTTTTACTCAACGGAAGTTGTTTAAACTTTTTTAGATACACTAAAAGACTTAGGAAATCATAAATATGAAATAAAAATATTTTTCCATTTATGGAAAATAAAATATTGATGATGTCATGCATGATGTACTGGATAGATATTTGTGTGTGAGGGTAAAAGAGTAATTTGCTTATGAAAATAAGATGCAAAGTAAAAGAGCGTGCAAAGAGCATGGAGGCGGGGAGGGGGGGGGTCTTTTGACTATCTAAAGGGGCAAAAGGAGAGGCTTTGGCTTGTGTTAACACTTCATAAATTCCAAAGCTTCAAAAGAAATAAAAGATCAAAATGGTGGAAGTGGATTAGCACTAATCCAGTTTATTCTTCACTGATCTTTGTCCAATTAGTTCAAATCTTATCCAAACTCCACCAACATCTTAGGACTCCTTAGGAAGCATGGATCTAAAGTCAAATGTGGAAAAATATGGAAGAAAAAGGGGGAGATTGGGTTAGCTGTGAGCATTATTGTTGAGGGGAGTGTGCCTAGGTTTGTAAGTGCTAAAGGTGGTGTGTTTAGGATTTGGGTGATCGTACGAAGTGGTTCTTTGTTCTTGTGTGTTTGAGCTTGATGTAAGCTTGGATTTTGGTGATTTATCTCACTACCTTGTATGCATATATTGTGTGTATATGTGTGTGTGCAAATACAAAGTTAAAGTGAGATTAATTAATTAATGTTATAAACTTAGGACGCTCTTGCTTTTGAAAGAAAATGCCAACATTATATTGTATAACATCACTCCTATTACCTTCTTTAACATGTGGTATGGCCTTGAATTGATGTTTAAGTGGTCGTTTGATTGTGTTTGAATTGAAGTATGTTTGAAGCGAGAATAGTCGTTATAAGTGCATTTCGATATTCCTATACTTTAACTTGTGTAAATGAAAGATTTATGAACTTAACTTAGTATAACTTGATTTGGTTGTTATCTACACATATTTTGGTATATGGTATAGTAAATAAATGGTTTGTAAAGTTACAGAAATTGTGAAACAAAATGGTGAAAGTTAGAAGCGAAAAGGTCGCTATGGATGCACTTTGAAAATGCCTTGCATTCGATAATTTTCAAAGTCAACTTTGAAAGACATCCTAGAGACTTCTTTGCATTTTTAATAAGTACTATGAGAGTACTTACTACTAGAAAAATATGGAAGTTTAAATCATTAAAAACTTGTGAAACAAGGTTGCAAAATGTTATAGCGAGAAGAAGGTCGCTATATGAGCACTTTGAAATACCTTGTTTTTTGAAAATTTTCTAACTAAATTGAAAGACATCTTTATGGGTTTCATTGCACTTTGAAACAGCTTGTTTTTGAGAATTTTTATAAATAAATTGGAAGATATTCATATGGGTTTCTTCTTATGGATTTTAAGAACCCTAAGGATAATGCTTACTGTAAAAAATTTAAGTCTTAAATCATTTGTTTAAGCGGTTAAAACTGATTGCAGAGTTCATGTTTTTCCATGTTGTTCTTTATCAAGGACTTTTAACAGCATTTATAAATGTTGTAGTAAATTTTTTGAGATTTTAAGTATCTAAAAATGATATTTAAATTTTGTATTTTTTCCTAATATTTTAAAGGATGCTTTCTAACATACTTTTTGTTATTTTAAAGTTGGTTTGAAGTTTAAATATGTTTTTAATAATTATATATGAATTTTAAATTAAAGAAGTTTTATAATATAAACATGCTTTTTATTTATTTTCATCAAATTCTAAATTAGTTATTTTTATATTTTACATAGATACTTAGAACCTATTTATAAGTATTTTTAAAGTATTTATATAAGTTTGGCAAAGTAAGTTAAGTATTTTATAGAAGAATGAAAGGTAGTTTTAGATTATTACACTTATGTTATGATAGATGTTTTTATAAATTTAAGTAAAAGACATTACCTTGTTTAGAAATATAGATATACCTAGAGCTTTCAAATGAATGTTTTAAATAAAATGAAAAGTATGGAATGGTTTGGTTTTATTTTGACAATGTGTTAATAACATTTATCTTTAACATTTTTGATTATACTTAGTAATATAATTAGATCTTTACAAGAAATATTTTAAAGATAATTATAAGTGAAATGGTTTTGAGTTTGTAGCAACAATGTTTTAATGAAATTTGTTTTTAAACCATTAAATTGTAATTGTGCAAATGTGAAATCTTGTTTAACGTTTGTGATTATTCTTATACCATTTGGAATAAGAATATGGATACATTTCTAAGTATTGAAGAGAGTACAAATGAATAGTAGAAATTTATAAATGAAGTTTTATTAGATAAAAGAAGATTTACTAATAATAAACATTTTAATTGATAAAAGTATTAATTAAATAAAAAGGGGATTAGAAGTCGCTTATATGACTTAATCGTGCTTTGTGTGACTTGATCGTGCTTTGTGTGACTTGATCGTGCTTTGTGTGTTTACTTGTTTATGAAAAGAATATGGTCATGTACTTAGCACCAAAAGCAAATGAAGTAGACTTGTCTATCTTTGAGAGTCAAGAATGAAGTGTCTAGGCATGGCTTTGATGCAACTGGCGCTCTAACCTACCCGCCTTCACTTTTGAACGAGGGATAGTGTGAGACGAAAAGGTCGAAAATGTGATATGTATACGAGACTTGGTTTCCATATACGATCATCTATTTTGAACTTGATAGTTGATTAGTTAACTATCAGACTTGACCAAATTAACTTGGAAAGTATCTAAAAGCTTCATGGTTTCATACAATTTGAGAACCCCTAAGAGGAGCATTGGTATGAAACGTCTCTAACTTATTATATATACGAGATCCCCCAGGAAGGACTCCTCTTTATATAGTTTGCTTATTTCTAAAAGAATCAGAATTGAGTTTACTCGAAATTCATCGATTTAGTTTTGAAGAGACTAAGATCCGTAAGTGTTTTTCTTATTGAATACCACTTCAAAACCGATCTACGGGTCTATGTATTGGAAGCGGTTGTGAAGTGGAATGCTATAGAGTTGAGCTGTCTATCCTAAGGTTAAGTCCAAGGGAGAAGTTGGCATTAGCATTTGTCTTTTAACCTATACTAGGATCCTTGTAAAGATCCATGGACTGTTCAAGATGCTGGGATCCTTTTGAGATCCATGTTATGTTCGAGTGATGAAGACTTATGTGATAGATGGCGAACATAACCTTGAATTCACAAATGACAAATAATAGAGTAGGGCTTAACCATCAGGGTTTAGCTAACCCACAGGGTACATCAAATCCATATCAATGTTGTGCGTGGGAGTTGATGATATTCAAGATCACGTTTTAGACATGGACCAGTTATGCTTCTCTTATTGGTATATCTATCTAGAGATACAGGACGTTCATATGTCATTTTTGACCCTTGTGCAGGAGATTGGATTTGGCTTGATCGGATAGATCTCCATGGAAAATCCATTATGCATGCATACCTTAGTGTTTTTGATTGTATACCTATCCAATATTGTTGTGTCATGAGATGCAAGTAGCACTGATATTTTCGTATTTATATTCTTCACTCTAGACATTATCTATTATATCACCTTACATACTTATTAGATGGTGGTTCTTTTGAGGGAATAACCGTTACAACATTTCGTGCAGTCTCAAAAGTAATATTACATGATGTATATATATATCTTGAGTTTCTCACACCAGACTTATGTCTGACTTATGGTTTTATATTTCTCTTATTTCCATAGGTGCTCTTTCGAGTAGTCTGAGAAAGGTAGGTTTTAGTTGGATGTTCTTGGAGCTCAAGGAGACGAGCTGGATGTTTCACCTACCATAGTATTATTATTTCCACTACATTACTATTATGTATATATCATCATTTGTGAGGAAAGGCTATTATAACAATCCAAGCTGATGATAATAATTAAAATTGTAACTCTGAAATGCTGTGTATCTTAGAAGGATAGTTTTGTACCGACCTTTGATATTATATGTTATCGTTCCACTGGAAGATTCTGATATTGTGTTCCTTCTTTCTTATTCTATTTCTTTTTCTTTTTTATTTTATCATAACAACTTGTCTTTTTGTCACTTGGATGCTCGACACAAGAATATCGTGGATGTATTAGTGTCCATATTTGGCGGTTGAAATGATGGATCGTTACAGTATATATCTTGTTATATATATTCTTTTGGATTACAATGGAAAATGAGTCAATTAAAGGAATGGATTAAGATTTAGGAGATTTGGAAATCTTGAAAGGTGAGTGGAAAATTATATGATTTATTTATAGTATTGAAATTTATATCATTGAATTTTATTTAATAACTAGGCATATATTAGATTTGATGAGTTATAGGCTTAAAATGAACGTATAAGAATATTGCCTACATATTCTATAAGATAGGTAATTGGGATATGAATGATATGTACACCCTAATCTGAAAGTTTGGTAATCAGTCCTTAAATTTGTTAAAATGGATTATCGATAAGATTATAAGATTTATCCTAAATCTAGGATAATTTGGTGTAATTTGTTAATAGTAATTTAGGTTACCTAAATTTGACTTGGAATGCGAATTTTATGCTTTAATTTATTGAGAGAACTGTGGGTATAATTTAATCGTACCTATTTCCATGTAATTTCCATAAATTATCTAATTCCAAAAATGTATAAAAATTGCATCGTTTGAAATAATAAAGAATATAACACAAATGAAAGAGATGTGTAAAGTATGGATGTTCTTTCTAGTAGTTTGTCCATTTCAATAAAACAAAAGAGACAATTCTTTATAATTTCAAATGAAACAAAGGTCTCACTTTTGGTTCATTTATGGAAAATTATAATGGTAATCCTTTTTGGAAGGATGGCTCTGATAAATTAAAACGTGGAAAGGAATATTCTGGTTTAGTGATTAATAGTTATAAATAAGAATATATATACACACTCATAACCGCGCCTACCAACAAATAGAGTAGTAAATTATAAGATTAGGAAGTATAGATGGGAAAGAGGTAGCAACTAAAAAATTAATAGGGTAATAAATGTGCAGTTAATAAGAAGTTACAGGAATTAAATGGGTATATAAATGTGTTTAGTGGAACTGGTTAAAGGATTTAATATGTCATTTATGGAAAAATAAAATTGGTATAATAGGTTGAATTAGAATGAATGAATAAATGTTATTAGAGATTGTCCAAATAGAATAATAAAAACAACATATTATGGACAATCGACATTTATGGAATATAGTAAATACGCGTATAAGATAGGAATTAAACGCTGGAAGGTAGTATAATTTTCATAGTGGAAAATTATACAGGCTTAATCATTCATTTAGAACGAGAATGATTTAGTGGGTCCAACCTAACATTTAAGCTTAGGATGATTGTTTTGATTTAATGGGTTGTGATGCAAGGTCAGTAGAGTTACACAACACTCACCTAGAGGCTACCAGCAGTTGTGTGTACTTACTACCGATAGGGGACATCTTCAACCAAAGGACCCATGTGAAAGGTAGATGTGGTAGCGCATAGGTAGGGGAAAATATACCAAGGGCTCGCCTCAAATTTGAAGTATTAAATGGTACATTGCATTTTAGGGAAATGAGGCCTGCTTCAATTTTGATAAGAGGCATTAAGTAACTAGAATGGGCATTTTCCTTGACGTACATTAAGTTAGTTTAAATGAGATTTCCGCTATGGGTGCTTGGCACAATATGTCAGTATTGTTGTTGAATCAGTATTTAGTAGTAGGGCCGGCATATAAGCTATAACCACCAGCGGTCCCAAGCGGTTGGTAGTAAAGACTCGGGTTATGCCCCGACGGATTTTGCTTCCTACTAGTTAGAATTAGTAAATGATGCACACAAACCTCAAAGTTTAATTAGTTAGTTGTTTGTTTGTCGGAGGTGGGCTAGTAAACCTGTAACGACCCGGAATTTTGAACGAATTAAATTGAGAATATTTAATTTATTTTAAATATTTGAACGGTAATTTAATTTGAATCCCCGATATAACTTTGAATTTGGCGATTAAACTTTAAAATTTAATCTAGTGAATGCTGAATAAAAAAAAATTGTATCTTCAATTTTAAGTTGAAGAAAAATATTTCGAAAGCTTTTAAAATTCGTATTGATAATTCTGAAGGTAATAGAACTTTCAGAATTGAATTGGAAACTGTTCTGTTCAGTTTTGAATTTAATCGTTCGAATCAATATTTAAAAATAGCCGTCCGAGGCGCAGTCTCGGAATCCGACGAAACCAGTTCCATTGGATCCGTAACGTTGAATTTTTATCGGATTTCAATTTTCGTATTTTTCGAAGTTAATACGTGATCGTACGGCGAGCAAACGCATTGAAATCAAATCAAATTCAATTTAAATTTAATATTTAAATTTGTCAAACATCAGCCACTTTCGTTCCATTTTATCACGCCTAAAATCACGCCTGAAATCACGATACAAAATCGTGTATGCACGTTCTTCTGCAAAGAAATCACGTATGCTCGTCCCTTCCCCCCTTTCGTTCTTTAAATGCAGACCGATCTTTATATTCTTCTTCCCTCCTTCAAAAATGAAATCTTCAGAGAAAGAAAAATAAACGAGTTCGTTCTCGTTCAAAAATAAACCATGGCCGCTTCCATTTTCTTCTGGTTGTTCGAAATCGAATCGACAATTGGTGGCGCGTTCGTGGATTTTGTGCTCGGGAGTAGGGGTCTCACGTGATACTGGTAAGGGAAGTAAGCGAAGGTCGCGGCTGCGACTTAGGGTGGTTCGAGTGGATCTCGACCGTGGAAGCGAGTGCTCTCGCACCCAAAGATGAGGTGGAGGCAGTCGAGACTAGGAGTTGATGAATTCGCGTGCGATGATGGTAGTGGCTCTCGCGATGGCAACGATAAGGGTTTCGTGAGATCGATTAGGGCTGAGGCGACGTGGTCGCGAGAGGAGGGAAGCGCAGCGTTGCCTGAGTCGAAATTTTTGATTCGTCGAAGTGGAGGCAGCGATTTCTCGAGCGATGAGGGCTTCGGTTGTTTCAGGCGGAGGATCAACGACTTCGATTTTTCTTGGAATCGATGGGAGGCCAGTGGGGAGGAGGCTGCATTTCGATGGAGTTCGTCAAGGCTAGAGTCGCGAACGATGGTAATTACAGAAGTCAGAGCACGAGTTCATTCGCGAGGCTGAGGGGATGCATCTTCGAGTTTGAGTTAGTGAGCAGTAAGTATATTTACGAGTTTCGTCTTGATTTCAGATTAATGTTAATATATATATATTGGAAACTGATTTATAGACTAGTCCAAATTTTAGTGTTAATTAATAAAATCTTTTAAAGAAAAATAATAACAGTATATACACTTTTACAGTGAGGTAAAGACAATTTGTTTTAGGTTAAACAAAGATATATTGTTAGAACAATAAATATATATATGTAAGTATGTTGTTGGGAAAATAGAAAATTATTTTAGTATTGATAAAGTTTGGATTTTTAAAATGTTAAAGGGAAATATAAATTTAAATTGGCTTGTTAGTGAAATCAATAGGATTAAAAGGAAAATTTGTTAAAAATCAAATTTATCATTAAAAAAATAAATTATTAGTTAATTTAATTAATAAATGGAAAATTTATTTGATGGATTAGTCTAAATATTAATAAATTATCTAAATTTTTTATACAAGGTTCAAAAATCGTGAAATCAAGCCGGAATGGAAAATGGATGGCAAATAAAAAGCTAAGGTGAGATTTTTCTCACTCAAGAATTGATTGCAGTTATTGATTGTTTGATATGATTGCTATGTTGATTGTGATATTAGATATTTTAGGATATATATCTATATATAGCAATATATACATATTGGTATATGTATATATTGGATTGATGATTTCCCGCCTCGTATAGCGGATGAGACCCTATTGCGCCGTTAGTAAGCGGATTTATAAAAACCTATATACCGCGATAATTCCGTACTGGAGCGGAATTGGTATTGTGCTAACATCTTTGGATGCAGGGAAACAGGTTGGAGGGATCCAACTGGACCCCTCACATTGATTGATTTTATTTATACTGTGGTATGAATCTGTGAATGATTATTGATGTTACTAATCATATTGATGTCTGGAAATCGTTTGAAGCTAAAATTTAGCTGAATGGATGTTTTGACATCGTTGGATTCCAAAGATAAACGAAATTGAATTTTTGAAATTCAAGTAGAAAATTTCTAAGTGAATCAATTTTTGAAATTGAAGAAATTTTTAAGAAAGGAATTTTTAAAGTATAAAAAGTAAATTTTTATAATCGTATTGAATAAATTCCAGAATCAAGTGAAAACGTTAAATAAATGAATTTCGTATAATAGTGATTTTAAATTGAAGAATTTAATTAAAATTTGGATTTCTAAATAGTTGGAAAAAGATAAAAGGGATTTATTTTCTTTAAGAGGAATTTGTTTAAAATGAAATAAGTTGGAAGTCCAATTATAAATTTAATTGGCAAATTGAAACAAGTTTAGGAAAAAATCAATATAAAATGATTTGGGATGGGAAATTAATTTAGAAATGAATATTGAAATTGATTCGGTATTGAAGTAAAATTAGAAATCAATTTGGAATTTGATTTTGGGGTTAAAAGTGAATATTTGGGAATGTGGATTTAAAAATGGAAATGATGTTAAAATGGGTTTATTTACAGTTTGTAAAGTTTAAAAGAACGATTTCTTTTAAAATAAATAAATTATAAGTATTTAACTTATAATATGGATTTTTTGATGTATACGTTGGGTTATAAAATTGAATGGGTGGAAATTTATAAAATCGAAGTTGTTATAGAATAGAAAAATAGAATTTATAAACGTTGTTTTATAAATTCGAAATCAATTGGATTTGATAAATTAAATATAGAAGGACATTAAAGAAGATATATTCGCGATTTTAAATAGCGAATTTTTATTGAAATAAAATGTGTAGAAAAGACTGAAATGTGGTTAGGGAAGTATATTCACGATTTTGGATAGTGAATATATTTTTAAGTAAAATGGATATGGTTTTGGGAAAGCGATATTATAAAAAAAAATGAAGTAACTGTTTTAAAAGATGTTTTAAAACGTGTTAAGTATCGAATACATAGATTTCAACATTCATTGTTGAAATAGACGTTTTCGAGAAAAATAAGGAAATGGTAGACTATAACACTGTTGTTATAGTAAATGATTTCCGAAAGGAAATATTTTTATGTAGTATTGGGATTTATATATCTATTTTAATTTCGAATCCCTATACTAGTGATTTTGAGTCGTCGTAACGATGTTTTACGCAACATTCGTTTTTGACTCAAATAGATGTTAAAATTTATGATTTCCTTAAAGAATGAAAAGTATACTTAATATTGATTTAAGTATATCGAATATTTTCAAATGTTGAAAATAAATGATTTGTGAAATACTTATTTTTAAATAAGTATGGAAATGCTTTTCCAATATGAAATGAACGTTTTGAGATTTTATCTTTGTAAAGATAAATTGAAATTGAATATTGAAAACGATTTGAAAAATTGTATATTAGAAGATATTTTGAAATATAAATTCACTATGGAATTTATAAAAAGAAATGGGAAGTTGTTTAAAAATAAACGTTGATTTATTTTTGGAAGTGTGGAAATTTTATATCTAGTAAAGATATTTTTGAAGATGAAAAAATTTGGAAAATTATTTGGAATCTGATGATGTTGCGCATCTTTATTGATAGTTAAATAACCGACTATCAATAATTACCTTTAGATAGGTATTTGTTGTGAATTGGATGAATTTGAATGCCACACTTATTTTTGAATAAGCGCTCATTATTCGGGTTAGCCGGGAAAGGACCATGGGGTCGTATAACCCATTCCGAATATGTGATACGTCGTTATGAATTGCATTTGAAGACCGGTGTTGAAGACCGGATATTTTTGAAAACGGAAGGATTACCGTCGAGTTACTCTACATCGACTGATCTTCGATTTAGAGGTTTTATCACCCTTAGTGACGGGAAGTCCTGACGTGATTGAAAATTATCCGGATGTGCAAGGGCTTCGTGAGAAGTGCCTTCGGTTCTGTTCGATCCCGGAACAAACTTGTTTGGATTGTGTGTCTGACGTTACAATTTGAGGTATAAAGCTGATTTCTTTCAAATACATTTCTGTTGGTGGCGGAGAATTTATTCTCTTAGCTTAACACCCTTCTCTGAGACGTACGAGCTCAGAGGTTATGTAGTTGAAATTTATCAGCGATATATCCCAATTTGGTAACGTGGCATACTGAGTGTTGCTGTGAAATGATCAGTGTTTGATCATTTGTGATATGATCATTTGTTTGATCTTATATCTTTGTGATCATAGGTTGATCATTTTGTTTGACCCGAAGCAGGGCTTTTTGTAGAAAGCGTAGCTTTGTGGACGAGACTTCGTCGAGCCTCACACCCCGGAAATGGTCGAAACAGGAAGGATGCAGCAAGGTTCTAGGGAGTAGCACCCCTTAGTGTATGTCATTCCTTCTGGATAAAGGTGGTATCATGGTATGGAGCCCAGATACTTAACCTCTGTGGTTACTGCATTATTATTATCTATGTGGTTTGTTGCGAATCGAGGATCCTCGGGAAGATCGGTGACGATCGGGGGATGGCATACGCGTGTCAGTAGTTACCTATTTTTGCAGAGGTAACCCGGCCTTGTGTTGGCAGAGATCCGGTTAGGTTCTCGGGTCGTCTATTCCAGGGACGTACCCATCGTGGATAGGAAGTTCCTTAGCCTGACCATTTGTTGGAAATCCAAAGAAACAATACGAGCCTTGTACGGTTTTAGTTGTAGAACCTGCCATTTAATATGGTAGCTATAGCAAGCATACTATAATGGTACCTATGCTGGCTAAGATTTATATTCTACTTTCGAAATGTTTTCTACACTATGCACTAATAATAATATCAAAAAGAATTTGATTTTCGCGTAGTAAGCATCTTTGACTATCATAAGAAGAAATCTCCTCCAAGTCTGCGTTTGCATTGTGTGTGTGGCGGGAGGTCTTATGGTAGTTTCATTTTCCAAAAGCATTGCGAATTGACTTTAAAATTCTTCTGTTGTTTATTTTAAAGAAAAATAACTGTTTTACGATCTCACACCAGTCTCCATGACTGACTCGGAGTTTATTGTTTCCCTTCTAAACTCTGGGTGCCCACAAATTTCCACACGGGCAGTCTAGAGTTAGATTATCAGGATATTCTGGATATTCTGGAGCTTTGGAGATAAGCTGGATGACGAGACGTAGTATTTGTATCTGATAGTATTTATTCCGCTGTGTATTCTGTATGAGGACAAGTTTATATAACTGTCCATTGTTGTTTATTGACTCTGATGATATGATGTGATGTAATGTAATAACAGATAAAATTCTTTTGTTTTAAAAGACTAGTAATTATCTATTGTATATTTTTCCGCTGCGATGTGTAAGATTCTGATATTGTCTCTGTTCTGTATCTGTGTTGTTTTGTTGTTCTTCTTCTCTTTTTCTTCTCTTTTCTTCTTCTTCTACTTTTTCTTCTTCTTAAAACCCTCACTATTGGAGTTTCTGGCACTCGATTGCTCGGCAGTCGATAAAGTGAGTATCGATGTCGAATTTTCGAAAGTCGAAAATTTCGGTATGTGACAAAGTGGTATCAGAGCATATGGTTAAGCGACAACCCTACTCTGTTGGGTGTTACTCATTAGAGATAGAGTCAGCAGTATTCTAGAATGAGTTGAGTGTAATAATAGATATGAGCGCGTATTTGTTATTGAATATAAAAAAAATTGTTTTATATTGTGATGATTGATTTGTTGAGTGGTATATGGATTCTGGTCAATACGAGTAATTAACGATCATTGATAGGGATCTCTAAACACTCGAATAGAACAATTCGGCACAGTATTGTTTTAAAATAGGGTGAATGAAATAATTTTGCCCAAAACTATTTTTGTATACAAAAGAAATAATTTTCTGTAAATTATTACAGTATATGGTTGCATGGATGTTAGTATAGTGATAATGTTGAAATGTTATCATTAAATTTGAAATTGAATAAGAAACTGAAAGCATAACTCCAGATTTAAGAAATAAAATTCATATACAAATGAAATTTGAGAATATAAATTATAAATGTGAATTGTAATTTAAAACGGAATTCCAGAAAAGTTTTTGGATATGTTTTGAAAAGAATTTGAAAATTTTGGAGATTTGGAAAGTTAAAATCCTTTTTGATTTGAAAATGAATTTCAATGGTTTTGAAAAATATTTTGAAGAAATGAAAAGCTCTAAACTCTTTTAGGTCGCTGGAAAATAATCCTGATGATGGTGGCCACATCATTAGAATTCATTTTCGGGTTTCCAAAAGAGGAATTGCTGCCAAATTGTTTTAAATGAAAGTTGTTTGGAAAATTGAGTTTTGTTTTGAAAATTCAAAAGATAAATTTGAATTGTTTTCAAAATGGTTTTGAAAGGTTGAAAAGACTCTGGAATACTGTATAAGAATATTTATGGAATATTATTGAATTGATAACTTATACAAATAGAAATTGTTAATGTAAATTATGTAAATGTGATTGGAATTAAAGTTCATTAACAAATGAAATCTATAAATGTGAATTGAAAGTATAAGGAAATAAATTCATATATGAACAAAAATTATGAATATGAATTGTAAATATGATTGATAAATGAAAATAGAATTCCAAAAAAGATAATTGAAAATAAAATTCCTTAATGAAATGGAATTGCGAATGTGAATGTGTAAATGATTGTATAAATCAAGATGTAAATAAGTTGATAAATTATAGAATATTTGAAATCTGATTGGAATGAAATTCAAAATTGAAGATAAATTGAACTCAAATAGAATTGAAATTGTGAATTAAATTCAAATGAAATTGAAATGTAAAGATTGAACAAAATTGAATAGGTGTAACTTCAATAGTGAAGTAATGATGATATAAGCAGTTATATTGAAAATTTTGTAACAGAATTTGCAAAATGATTTGAATGTGTAACTAGATATTATGGCTAGTAGGACATACAGGTGTATAAAGGAATTGGATTTGATTTCAAAGATAAATTTGAATTGCTCGACAAAAGGTAAGTATTTCAATTCGAATATGAGATTTGATGACTTATTTCTCTAGCCGCTTGGCTTTTTCTTTTTCTTTTTGAAATCTGAGAGTCCGTAGGGACGTTTTGTAGTCGTACCGTATTAGCCGCGCAAAGGAGACGCTGGCGAAATTTTTCGAAAATTTCGAGTGTTAGAAAATTTTAGAAGTTTAAATTTGAATTTAAACTTAAATTTGAATTGTTAAGTAAAACAATGTTGTTTTGAAACTTATAATTGAAGTTGGAAAGCTAGTTGAATTGATAACGAATCTTTAGTAGAAAGATTTGTTTTGGAAAATTGATAAAACTATTGAATGTTGGAAAACAGTAGACGAGTTAAGGACCATTTTTCCTAACTTGTAATTTCGAGGACGAAATTCTTTTAAGGGGGGAAGTCTGTAACGACCCGGAATTTTGAACGAATTAAATTGAGAATATTTAATTTATTTTAAATATTTGAACGGTAATTTAATTTGAATCCCCGATATAACTTTGAATTTGGCGATTAAACTTTAAAATTTAATCTAGTGAATGCTGAATAAAAAAAAATTGTATCTTCAATTTTAAGTTGAAGAAAAATATTTCGAAAGCTTTTAAAATTCGTATTGATAATTCTGAAGGTAATAGAACTTTCAGAATTGAATTGGAAACTGTTCTGTTCAGTTTTGAATTTAATCGTTCGAATCAATATTTAAAAATAGCCGTCCGAGGCGCAGTCTCGGAATCCGACGAAACCAGTTCCATTGGATCCGTAACGTTGAATTTTTATCGGATTTCAATTTTCGTATTTTTCGAAGTTAATACGTGATCGTACGGCGAGCAAACGCATTGAAATCAAATCAAATTCAATTTAAATTTAATATTTAAATTTGTCAAACATCAGCCACTTTCGTTCCATTTTATCACGCCTAAAATCACGCCTGAAATCACGATACAAAATCGTGTATGCACGTTCTTCTGCAAAGAAATCACGTATGCTCGTCCCTTCCCCCCTTTCGTTCTTTAAATGCAGACCGATCTTTATATTCTTCTTCCCTCCTTCAAAAATGAAATCTTCAGAGAAAGAAAAATAAACGAGTTCGTTCTCGTTCAAAAATAAACCATGGCCGCTTCCATTTTCTTCTGGTTGTTCGAAATCGAATCGACAATTGGTGGCGCGTTCGTGGATTTTGTGCTCGGGAGTAGGGGTCTCGCGTGATACTGGTAAGGGAAGTAAGCGAAGGTCGCGGCTGCGACTTAGGGTGGTTCGAGTGGATCTCGACCGTGGAAGCGAGTGCTCTCGCACCCAAAGATGAGGTGGAGGCAGTCGAGACTAGGAGTTGATGAATTCGCGTGCGATGATGGTAGTGGCTCTCGCGATGGCAACGATAAGGGTTTCGTGAGATCGATTAGGGCTGAGGCGACGTGGTCGCGAGAGGAGGGAAGCGCAGCGTTGCCTGAGTCGAAATTTTTGATTCGTCGAAGTGGAGGCAGCGATTTCTCGAGCGATGAGGGCTTCGGTTGTTTCAGGCGGAGGATCAACGACTTCGATTTTTCTTGGAATCGATGGGAGGCCAGTGGGGAGGAGGCTGCATTTCGATGGAGTTCGTCAAGGCTAGAGTCGCGAACGATGGTAATTACAGAAGTCAGAGCACGAGTTCATTCGCGAGGCTGAGGGGATGCATCTTCGAGTTTGAGTTAGTGAGCAGTAAGTATATTTACGAGTTTCGTCTTGATTTCAGATTAATGTTAATATATATATATATTGGAAACTGATTTATAGACTAGTCCAAATTTTAGTGTTAATTAATAAAATCTTTTAAAGAAAAATAATAACAGTATATACACTTTTACAGTGAGGTAAAGACAATTTGTTTTAGGTTAAACAAAGATATATTGTTAGAACAATAAATATATATATGTAAGTATGTTGTTGGGAAAATAGAAAATTATTTTAGTATTGATAAAGTTTGGATTTTTAAAATGTTAAAGGGAAATATAAATTTAAATTGGCTTGTTAGTGAAATCAATAGGATTAAAAGGAAAATTTGTTAAAAATCAATTTTATCATTAAAAAAATAAATTATTAGTTAATTTAATTAATAAATGGAAAATTTATTTGATGGATTAGTCTAAATATTAATAAATTATCTAAATTTTTTATACAAGGTTCAAAAATCGTGAAATCAAGCCGGAATGGAAAATGGATGGCAAATAAAAAGCTAAGGTGAGATTTTTCTCACTCAAGAATTGATTGCAGTTATTGATTGTTTGATATGATTGCTATGTTGATTGTGATATTAGATATTTTAGGATATATATCTATATATAGCAATATATACATATTGGTATATGTATATATTGGATTGATGATTTCCCGCCTCGTATAGCGGATGAGACCCTATTGCGCCGTTAGTAAGCGGATTTATAAAAACCTATATACCGTGATAATTCCGTACTGGAGCGGAATTGGTATTGTGCTAACATCTTTGGATGCAGGGAAACAGGTTGGAGGGATCCAACTGGACCCCTCACATTGATTGATTTTATTTATACTGTGGTATGAATCTGTGAATGATTATTGATGTTACTAATCATATTGATGTCTGGAAATCGTTTGAAGCTAAAATTTAGCTGAATGGATGTTTTGACATCGTTGGATTCCAAAGATAAACGAAATTGAATTTTTGAAATTCAAGTAGAAAATTTCTAAGTGAATCAATTTTTGAAATTGAAGAAATTTTTAAGAAAGGAATTTTTAAAGTATAAAAAGTAAATTTTTATAATCGTATTGAATAAATTCCAGAATCAAGTGAAAACGTTAAATAAATGAATTTCGTATAATAGTGATTTTAAATTGAAGAATTTAATTAAAATTTGGATTTCTAAATAGTTGGAAAAAGATAAAAGGGATTTATTTTCTTTAAGAGGAATTTGTTTAAAATGAAATAAGTTGGAAGTCCAATTATAAATTTAATTGGCAAATTGAAACAAGTTTAGGAAAAAATCAATATAAAATGATTTGGGATGGGAAATTAATTTAGAAATGAATATTGAAATTGATTCGGTATTGAAGTAAAATTAGAAATCAATTTGGAATTTGATTTTGGGGTTAAAAGTGAATATTTGGGAATGTGGATTTAAAAATGGAAATGATGTTAAAATGGGTTTATTTACAGTTTGTAAAGTTTAAAAGAACGATTTCTTTTAAAATAAATAAATTATAAGTATTTAACTTATAATATGGATTTTTTGATGTATACGTTGGGTTATAAAATTGAATGGGTCATTAAAGGAAATTTATAAAATCGAAGTTGTTATAGAATAGAAAAATAGAATTTATAAACGTTGTTTTATAAATTCGAAATCAATTGGATTTGATAAATTAAATATAGAAGGACATTAAAGAAGATATATTCGCGATTTTAAATAGCGAATTTTTATTGAAATAAAATGTGTAGAAAAGACTGAAATGTGGTTAGGGAAGTATATTCACGATTTTGGACAGTGAATATATTTTTAAGTAAAATGGATATGGT
The DNA here is from genome assembly GCA_030737815.1 of Allium fistulosum. NCBI lineage: Eukaryota > Viridiplantae > Streptophyta > Magnoliopsida > Asparagales > Amaryllidaceae > Allium > Allium fistulosum. The sequence goes on from CM060908.1 coordinate 908,508,278, forward strand.
TTTGGGAAAGCGATATTATAAAAAAAATGAAGTAACTGTTTTAAAAGATGTTTTAAAACGTGTTAAGTATCGAATACATAGATTTCAACATTCATTGTTGAAATAGACGTTTTCGAGAAAAATAAGGAAATGGTAGACTATAACACTGTTGTTATAGTAAATGATTTCCGAAAGGAAATATTTTTATGTAGTATTGGGATTTATATATCTATTTTAATTTCGAATCCCTATACTAGTGATTTTGAGTCGTCGTAACGATGTTTTACGCAACATTCGTTTTTGACTCAAATAGATGTTAAAATTTATGATTTCCTTAAAGAATGAAAAGTATACTTAATATTGATTTAAGTATATCGAATATTTTCAAATGTTGAAAATAAATGATTTGTGAAATACTTATTTTTAAATAAGTATGGAAATGCTTTTCCAATATGAAATGAACGTTTTGAGATTTTATCTTTGTAAAGATAAATTGAAATTGAATATTGAAAACGATTTGAAAAATCGTATATCAGAAGATATTTTGAAATATAAATTCACTATGGAATTTATAAAAAGAAATGGGAAGTTGTTTAAAAATAAACGTTGATTTATTTTTGGAAGTGTGGAAATTTTATATCTAGTAAAGATATTTTTGAAGATGAAAAAATTTGGAAAATTATTTGGAATCTGATGATGTTGCGCATCTTTATTGATAGTTAAATAACCGACTATCAATAATTACCTTTAGATAGGTATTTGTTGTGAATTGGATGAATTTGAATGCCACACTTATTTTTGAATAAGCGCTCATTATTCGGGTTAGCCGGGAAAGGACCATGGGGTCGTATAACCCATTCCGAATATGTGATACGTCGTTATGAATTGCATTTGAAGACCGGTGTTGAAGACCGGATATTTTTGAAAACGGAAGGATTACCGTCGAGTTACTCTACATCGACTGATCTTCGATTTAGAGGTTTTATCACCCTTAGTGACGGGAAGTCCTGACGTGATTGAAAATTATCCGGATGTGCAAGGGCTTCGTGAGAAGTGCCTTCGGTTCTGTTCGATCCCGGAACAGACTTGTATGGATTGTGTGTCTGACGTTACAATTTGAGGTATAAAGCTGATTTCTTTCAAATACATTTCTGTTGGTGGCGGAGAATTTATTCTCTTAGCTTAACACCCTTCTCTGAGACGTACGAGCTCAGAGGTTATGTAGTTGAAATTTATCAGCGATATATCCCAATTTGGTAACGTGGCATACTGAGTGTTGCTGTGAAATGATCAGTGTTTGATCATTTGTGATATGATCATTTGTTTGATCTTATATCTTTGTGATCATAGGTTGATCATTTTGTTTGACCCGAAGCAGGGCTTTTTGTAGAAAGCGTAGCTTTGTGGACGAGACTTCGTCGAGCCTCACACCCCGGAAATGGTCGAAACAGGAAGGATGCAGCAAGGTTCTAGGGAGTAGCGCCCCTTAGTGTATGTCATTCCTTCTGGATAAAGGTGGTATCATGGTATGGAGCCCAGATACTTAACCTCTGTGGTTACTACATTATTATTATCTATGTGGTTTGTTGCGAATCGAGGATCCTCGGGAAGATCGGTGACGATCGGGGGATGGCATACGCGTGTCAGTAGTTACCTATTTTTGCAGAGGTAACCCGGCCTTGTGTTGGCAGAGATCCGGTTAGGTTCTCGGGTCGTCTATTCCAGGGACGTACCCATCGTGGATAGGAAGTTCCTTAGCCTGACCATTTGTTGGAAATCCAAAGAAACAATACGAGCCTTGTACGGTTTTAGTTGTAGAACCTGCCATTTAATATGGTAGCTATAGCAAGCATACTATAATGGTACCTATGCTGGCTAAGATTTATATTCTACTTTCGAAATGTTTTCTACACTATGCACTAATAATAATATCAAAAAGAATTTGATTTTCGCGTAGTAAGCATCTTTGACTATCATAAGAAGAAATCTCCTCCAAGTCTGCGTTTGCATTGTGTGTGTGGCGGGAGGTCTTATGGTAGTTTCATTTTCCAAAAGCATTGCGAATTGACTTTAAAATTCTTCTGTTGTTTATTTTAAAGAAAAATAACTGTTTTACGATCTCACACCAGTCTCCATGACTGACTCGGAGTTTATTGTTTCCCTTCTAAACTCTGGGTGCCCACAAATTTCCACACGGGCAGTCTAGAGTTAGATTATCAGGATATTCTGGATATTCTGGAGCTTTGGAGATAAGCTGGATGACGAGACGTAGTATTTGTATCTGATAGTATTTATTCCGCTGTGTATTCTGTATGAGGACAAGTTTATATAACTGTCCATTGTTGTTTATTGACTCTGATGATATGATGTGATGTAATGTAATAACAGATAAAATTCTTTTGTTTTAAAAGACTAGTAATTATCTATTGTATATTTTTCCGCTGCGATGTGTAAGATTCTGATATTGTCTCTGTTCTGTATCTGTGTTGTTTTGTTGTTCTTCTTCTCCTTTTCTTCTCTTTTCTTCTTCTTCTACTTTTTCTTCTTCTTAAAACCCTCACTATTGGAGTTTCTGGCACTCGATTGCTCGGCAGTCGATAAAGTGAGTATCGATGTCGAATTTTCGAAAGTCGAAAATTTCGGTATGTGACAAAACCTTTAGATGAATCTTGGAGATTCGTTAGTAGTATGGCAATTAAATCATAATGTCGTATCTAGGGGTCAATGGTCTCTCCAGCTAGAACTGATTGACCAGCAATTACGTTACGGAGGGCCTTCGGGGTTGGGGTATTATATAGCCATTAGATCCGCCTCCTCCTTATTTAAAAAGTATTAACTGGCTTGGGTTTTGTTTTGGGTAGTACATCATTTAATTATATATGTATATACGCATATATATATATATATATATAGTTATACCTCAGAGAAAGTTGGACTATCATACATGCACATAAGATTGAACGGACTAGCCATAAATAATAGGATAACACTTAAATGGAAATCAATCAGCATAAATTAGTATTATGGGTAATATAACGACCCCGGATTTTTATTTAATTTAAATTGATAATTAATTGAATTTTTGAAGACAATTTGTAAAATTTATCGATTAAAGTGATGCAAGTTCCCTGAATTAAAATAAATTTAGTATAAATCATTTAAATTTAAAAATATTGTATATATATGTGTATATGTGAATATATATGTGTATGGATATATATATATGAGTAAATCTGAAATTATATATATATATTTGACTTGAATTTAAATTGTAAATAAATGGTTAAAAAAATAAAAATAAACATATATATATATAAGATATAAAAATATAAAATAAATACATTGGATAAAATCTAATAACAAATTAGATAAATATATATAGTTCTATAAAATATAAGGTAAATAAATAAATCTCAATATCATATTAATAAATCAATACCAAATAGTACAAAATAGAATTTCATTTACATTGCAAAGTAATAAAACAAAAAAAAAATCATAAAAGATAAAATAAAACGAAAGGAATACATTCAACTATGAACAAATAAAAGGGTAAGTGTAGACTTGAAAGAAACAAATAAACAAATATGTGAAACTTGCAAAAGAATGAAACAAATACAAATATAAGTAAAAGTTTCAAAGGAAGATAAGTATGTACACATGAAGATAAAACAAGCACCAAACATCTCCATATACTTTTGTACAGCCGAAGAGAAAAAAATGTATATGGTACAAACTAATTAATGCCAAATCTTAGCACACAAAATAAAATAAGTATTTGTAGAAAGTAATTAATGTGGCACACCAAAGCAAGATGTACATCAACCTACAAACTTAAAAAAAATCTCTGCGTATATAGTACTGAAGAGAAACAACACATATCTACTTGTACAAACAAAAATATCACACAGTACCAAAACATATCATTACGTAGTAAAATTCACTTCCTATATACATCAACTTCATCTCAGTTCGATTCATTTAAACCTGAGTATTATAAAATAAAAAAAGAAGTAACAAACAACAATATATATCAAGACAAACCAGAGGATTAAAGATCAAAGAAGACTTCAGCTTGCATTTTCAAAACCAGTGTCAAAGAACTCTGTTCTTCTGGATAATAAGTGAGCAAACCTCTTAAACCTGCTCCTATCTCTTGATGTTGTGGTTAACACTTGAATATGTTATGAAAGTGTTACTTAGTTGTTAAATACATCTGCATGTGTATATGTATATACATGGATTGTGGGGTGCATGTCTGGTTCCAGACATATATCTTTCTGTTTTAAACACTTACAGGTTTAAACTCATATAAAATTCAAATTTTCCTTCTTTGATTCTTATTAGACTTTAAGATCCAAACAAAAGTTGTTTGTTTAAACATGTTTTAAGTTTAAAAAATAAAAAAAAATGAATTCAAGCAAATGAATTAAAGTTTTTTTCTGGAAATTTGGAATTACAGGCAAAATTCAAAATGTGTTAAAATTCAAACATCATGAATTCTAGTTTCAGGTATACCATCTGAAATGTTTTTGAAAATAATGATTTTTGAAAGTAAAATAATGATTTTAAGGTTTTAAATCAAGAGAACATGAGAGTTGAACGGAAATTAAAAACGTGGCAAATTCTGGTGATCGCGGGGTCGTATGGTCTCTAGCTTGATGTCGAAGGGAGATATAGGACTGGTGATCATTAGAAAATTAGTGAATAATTTTTTAGATTACTGGTGAAGATAGTCGATGTTAATTTAGGGTTTAAGATCCTATCTTGGTCGATGTTGGAATTCGACCTATTGCGTCATCATCAATGCATCGGGATTGATCGACATGAGGGAAATCGTAGCGTAGTTGAACGACGAAGGTTTGGGTGGAATATTAGATTTTTCTGATGACCGGAGGTGGTCGAATGAGTGTCGAGAAGTTAGTGGTTTTGGTTCAAGTGATATTCGATTTTGCTCAAATTCGATTTCGTCATCGATGTAGGATCTAGATTAACCCTAGAGGGGGGGGGGGTGAATAGGGTTATAGCAAATTTTCTCGAATCTAAAACACAAAACAAACTGCAGATAAGTAAGTATGCTGAAAAGTAAATCACACACAAAATTACCCAGCTTTGGCAACCCCTGCCTACTGCTGCATTCCCAGATTTCTATTATAATTAAACAGTCTTCCACTTATAAACACTCTAATAGACTCGCAAACCCTGCTACCGCCTATAGAGTTTTGAAAACTCGCAAACCCTGCTCACTGAACTAATCCTAACAAGACAATCTGGCACAACCTAAAACCTAGGTGGTGATTTACCAAGATTTGATTCAAATTTAAAAACAAATTAAAAACAACTCAACAGCCTAATTTAAAAATATACCAAAGCCTTAATAACACAATAAATAAAACCGGCCCAAACTATTATCACTCAGGAAAAAAGAAAATGCGGCCCTGTTTTTCTTTTATCAATGTTGGCCTGTTCCTTTGTAAAGAATTGCGGCTTTGATCGATCTCGTTCCTCTGTGAGAAATTAGGGCTTTGTCGCGGAAATTGAAAGCGCCTCTTTCAATTTCTTTCTCTGATTAATTTGAAAGTTCGCGGCTCCTCCTCTCGAGTTCGTCTGCGATACCGGTATGTGATTTTCTCCTTTTGCTTTGCTGGTTTTGGCTTGATTGAACTCGATGTTTTTTAAAGCCGATGATGTTGTGGTTTAAATAGGAGTCTAGTTCCTATAATTTCGTTCGAATATACTGTTTGAATTTGTCAATCGATTTTGCTTGGCCGCTTGATTTTTCTTCAATGATGCTGATGACTTCTGACTATTTCATATGCGTATATTTCGTTTTTCCATTACTTGATAATCACGGTATTCATTACGTGATGATTCTTTACTTGGTCAAACTACTTGGTCACCACGGTATCGTTCACCACGTCTCTGACTTTGTTGTTCTGTGAATTTCTTGCTTTGACTTGTTCGACTCACGACTTTGCTGGCATTTTTGGTTCGAACTTGTTATATTTCTGACTTGGTTAATCCGTATAAATCTGTTGCCTTGACGACTTCGACTTTGAACTGTTTATATGTGTATATTTGTGTCATCACTATATATATATGATATCATCTCTGTTTATTCATGTTTGTTGATTTTGGTGTAGTTGCTCATTCGAGCTTCTGTTTCACTGGTCATTACATGTTATACATATGTTGTATTTTGGACATTGTTTCAACTCCACTTGATTCTTGTTTGCTGCCTGGTCGACCATTGCAGTTCACTGATTTTGGCCTTTGTATTGATTTGAGTTTTGCTTCCATTTGCTTGATTCTTCTTGTGTGTCTGCACATGTGTACTCATGTTTAGTTTGTGTTGCCTTCTTGTCTCGACTTTGGTATTTGCAGTTTCTGGTTTCCAGTTGCACTTGGTTCATGTCAGACTTGAAGTCTAGTTCGTTTTGTAGCATTGAGTTGCACTGCACTTGAGTCTTGTCTCCATTTGCTTGATGTCTTTGATTGGTTCTGGTCTTGCTACTTTGAGTTTGGTTTGGCTTGTGTACTTCACTGCTATATGTGCACTGTTCTTGTTGACATGTCTGGTGCACTACTTCATATGTGCACTCGTTTACATATGCCTGGACTTGACTGTTGCATTGCTCCATTGTATTCATGTAGTTTGGTCTGGTCATCATGTAGTTGTATATATACATGTCTCTGATTTGATGTACTTGAGTCGCTTGTGCATTTTCCGATTTCTGTTTCAATTTGGTCTGGTTAAACTTGAGACTGTAGCATTCATGTGTACATTACTTGTCTTTGCTTTTGGTTTCACTTGTGTTGAATCCAGCTTGCAGCTCGGATTTGACCTTGTGCTGAAAATTGTGACATTGGTTTATTGCACTTGAGTTGAACCCGACTTTTGGTTTGGGTTTGACCTGTGCTCACCTGTTCCTCTTACTATATCAAGTGTATATACATATATCGGTGTGCACGGCCTTGTAGCATGTACAGTGATACACTGTGCATGTCACAAGCTATTCGTGTATGATGAATTCAAATATAAATGATGACGAACAACCCAAATAACCGAGGCAAATATTATTTTCAAAATTCATATTTTGTTTTATACTGCAAAAATATTTTATTTTCAATTTTACTGCGTCAATGTATATTTCTGCAGATTGCTCAGATGCTGGATTCACATTGGAATGAAGTTGAAGATAAATACGTGTGTGAGTGATATGTAGTGAGGAACTGATGTAACTATGAAATTGTGATGTAATTGTATTGTGACTGAAATTGATGTAATTGTACTGTGACTGAAATTGTATAGTTATAGTGAGAGCTTGAAATTGTACTATCAAAATTGTAATAAATATTTGTTTGAATAAAATATTCGTTTGAATTCCAATTCTGTGTTATTTATTTTATTCAGCAAATATTTATTTTATCTGTGAAAAATAAAATAGTACAATATCAAATACATTTAAATGAATGTATATATGTTTATTATCATCAAACAAAAATCATATACATGCATATTCAACAATCTCCCCCTTTTGATGATAACAAACATATATTTAAGATTTTGACTATTTTAAATGTATTTGATTATTCAATTTGCTCCCCCTATTTAAATGCTCTCTTTCTACACAATACTCCCCCTACATATATGCATGAGAATAAAAAATTCAAATGAGCCTTGATACAATTAGTACAATTAGAAAATCTTTGACCTTTATTTTCAAAATCTTAACTTTTCTCTCCCCCTTTTGTTATCAGCAAAAGAATAATAATAATAGAAAAATAGAGATATAGTGATAGAAATTAATACAATATTAAAGCTCAATCGAGTTTAAATATTAATTTCAATAAGAAAATCAAACAAAAATCATAAATACTTTAATTGACGCATATTCCACTTTAGAATGATAGGTTGATATCATCAAATAAAACCATATAGTTGTGTCTATTTGTGGTATATTTATTTCAGGAAATTTGAATATCTACTAACCATGCATAACCGTTATGACTTTTAAATGAGATTAGTCGTATTCTAAATTTTTATTTTTATTTTAAAAATGAATTCAAGTATCTTCTAACCACGCATAACCGTGAGGACTTTTAAATGGGATTAGAATCAACTTGTCTATTCAATTAATTAATTTTGATATGCGTTCCATACATGCATAACCATGAGGACTTTTAAATGAGCATGGAAACACATAATCAAAAATCCAAGCAATTCACCCATGCATAACCATGAGGACTTTTAAATGAGAGTGAATATTTTGGATATTATTATTTATTGTTAGAAATATAATAAAATTGAAGCACAAATGATTTCCCGTTTAAACTACCACATATTGACATACTATATTGACTTTTGATGAGTGATGGTCGATAGAAAAACGATAGAAATAGAAATGATCACGGAATATTTATCAACAAAAAGTTTTTATAACTCTTGTTTAAATTTCTAAAGAAAATTTCTAATTATACTTTCTCAAGTCATAATATTTGATTAATATCAACACTCATCTTATTTTCAATCACTATCTATCTTTTTAGATAATTATTAGGGGGTCAGATCAGTTAACATAGTTATTTAAAATCAATTTCAAAAATAGTTATAAAATCAAATTTTCTTAAATAACTAATCTGATACAAGGTCAACAGAAATTATTTTCTAGAAGGGGTTTTTAAGAAAAATTTCTGCTAAAATAGAAATTATTTCAAGTGAAAAATATGCAGATATTTTCTTTGAAAAATGATGCAGCAAATGAATGTCTCGAAATATAATCATGTTCCACTAGTAATTTTTCTATCAACTATATTACCAGTGTGATCTGCATCTGACTTTAAATTTCACTCAATATTCACTCGTTGGATGTCATAGACCAGATTGTAAAGTTTCAACAAACTATCTCAGAATTATTTTCAACAATTTTTAAACGAAATTTTCTTGACTTTGAATTGAAGTCGTGTTAACCATCAAACAAATATCATAGTGTCAGATTTAGAAACCGTAGGATCAACAGTCATTAAACCATCATCATTATTTCAAAACAATTTCTTGAAGTTTCACCAATTTCATAAAGTTTCAACAATTTCAACAATTTCTTAAAAACCTATTTATAGCATGAGTAATCGGTAATCAATCAACATCATAATTTGACCAAACAGATTAAGTTCAATGATGGAAAAAAATGGTTGGTCAACTTTTAAGCACAAATCAAAGTCATAGATAAGAACAAGTCATGTAAGATCATATCAAGTAAGTTAGAATCTGTCAACCATCATAATTACTTCAAGTAAAAGATGATTGGTTAAAAAAAATCAGAATTAACATCATCAATCATTTCACATAACTGGCTGATTTAATTCAGATTATGGTGCAGATTTTCACATTTTATCTATCGTTTGAAAATAAATACAATTACCTGTTTTACCTGTACGATAATCTTTCGTTGTTTGCCCATTGTGAATCTGTCACCTTTATACTAGGCTAAGGAACGTTGATTTGTCGCCCGTTGTGTGTCTGGAACAGCCAAAATCCAGATAACACTAATGTTGTTCCTTAGCCTGCCACCACACCTACACGGTAAAAGAATTTTGTGACCTATTTGTTTTTATAGGTCCATGGTTGTTAGTGGCAGAATAATTTGATGAATATGTTTGAGTAGACCCAAAATTATTAATATATGTTCCTTTTGGCACCCAAACTTGTTTTGTCCTTTCATTCTTGTTCCAATAGACATGAAATTTGTTTGTAGAATTCTTAGGAGCCCAAACTTGTATAAATTTTGTGTTCTTGTTCCTATGACTACAATTTTCATCACAATGACCAATTATATCAAAGACACTCTTACCTTTTGCATTATCATCAACTTGTGTTTTCCCAAAGCCTAGTCCTTTTCTATTGTTAGCAAAAAGTTGATTTCCCAATAACATGTTGAATGATTTTTCTCCTCTTGAAAAGTTATTCAGAGTTTTCTCAAGATTTTGGACTTTGGTTTTTAATGTTGTGTTTTCAGTCATAAGTGAGGTGCATCTATTTATAAAATCCTTTTTCCTAGTGTCAATGTTTTCATTAAGATTCAAGTTTTCTTTTTCAAGATTCTCAAAGCTATTCTTAAGTCTTGATAATTCTGAATCTAAAATTTTACATTTTTTACAGTCTAGGTTTTGAATATTTTCAAGTTCAGTTTCTAACCTAGTATTTTCATGGACAAGTTCTCTCCTATCAGATTTCAGTTTTTCAATTTTAGATTCAAGAGTATCAATTGTTTTAGTAAGATCATAACACATCAAAACAAGTTCTTTGTAAGAACAGTCACTTACCTCACTAGATTCCTCTGAGCTTGCTTCTGAATCTGATTTTGTCATAAGACACAAGTTAGCCTCCTCTGAGCTATTATTTGAAACTTCTTCTCCTTCTTCATCATCCCAAGTCGCTGCAAAGGCCTTCTTCTTCTTTTTCTTTCCTCTGTTGTTTTTGAGAAGTGGGCATTTTTGTTTGAAGTGGCCAGGCTTCTTGCAGTTATAACAAGTCAACTCATTATCGGAATTGTCAGAATCTTTTGACCTATTACCACTTGCTTTCTTTTTGCATGACCCGAATCTTGACCATTTTCTAAGATTATTGACAGCCATTGCAAGCTCTTCAATTGGATCTTCTTCTTCTTCTTCATCGCTCTCTTCTTTGCTCTTTAAGGCAATCGTCTTCTTCTTTGATTCGGAGTTGTTGCGTTCTTCCTTTGCTTTTAGCTTAAGCTCATATGTCATCAAGTTGCCGATCAACTCCTCCATGCTTAGTTTACTCAGATCTTTCGATTCTTGTATTGCCGTGACTTTTGCCTCAAAGCTCATCGGTAATACTCGTAGCACCTTCCTCATAAGCTCTACCTCAGTGAATACCTTCCCAAGCGCTCTAGCATTGTACACCAAAGTTGAAAAGCGTCCAAACATGTCCTTTATGCTCTCGCCTTTTTCCATCACAAAGTTCTCGTATTCATTGCTGAATAGGGCTAGACGAGACTCCTTGACTTGAGAAGTTCCTTCATGTGTCACCTCTAAGGTATGCCAAATTTCCTGCGCAGTTTTACAATGAGAAATTCTATTAAATTCATTCTTATCAAGAGCGCAGATCAAAGCATTCATGGCTTTAGCATTTGTAGTTTTTAATTTCTTATCGTTAGCGTCCCACCTATCCTTAGGTTTAGGAATCTCAGTATCACCAACAGTTATAGTGGGAGATGTATAGCTAGTTTCAATAATGTCCCAAACATCATAATCAACAGAACTAAGATAAATACCCATCCTAATTTTCCAATAAGCATAATCATTCCCATTAAACATGGGTGGCCTAACAATAGATTGCCCCTCAGAAAAAGCATTATTTGGTGGATTCATGACTCTAGAGTTAAAAAATACCGGGCTCTGATACCATTTGTAGGATCTAGATTAACCTAGAGGGGTGGGTGAATAGGGTTATAGCAAATTTTCTCGAATTTAAAACACAAAACAAACTGCAGATAAGTAAGTATGCTGAAAAGTAAATCACACACAAAATTATCCAGCTTCGGCAACCCCTGCCTATTGCTGCATTCCTAGATTTCTATTAGAATTAAACAGACTCCCTCTTACAAACACTCTAACAGACTCGCAAACCCTACTACCGCCTATAGAGTTTTGCAAACTCGCAAACCTTGCTCACTGAACTAATCCTAACTAGACAATCTAACACAACCTAAAACCTAGGTGGTGATTTACCAATATTTGATTCAAATTTAAAAACAAATTAAAAATAACTCAACACCCTAATTTAAAAATATACCAAAGCCTTAATAACACAATAAATAAAACCGGCCCAAACTATTATCACTCAAGAAAAAAGAAAATGCGGCCCTGTTTTTCTTTTATCAATGTTGGCCCGTTCCTTTGTAAAGAATGGCGGCTTTGATCGATCTCGTTCCTCTGTGAGAAATTAGGGCTTTGTCGTGGAAATTGAAAGCGCCTCTTTCAATTTCTTTCTCTGATTATTGAAAGTTCGCGGCTCCTCCTCTCGAGTTCGTCTGCGATACCGGTATGTGATTTTCTCCTTTTGCTTTGCTGGTTTTGGCTTGATTGAACTCGATGTTTTTTAAAGCCGATGATGTTGTGGTTTAAATAGGAGTCTAGTTCCTATAATTTCGTTCGAATATACTGTTTGAATTTGTCAATCGATTTTGCTTGGCCGCTTGATTTTTCTTCAATGATGCTGATGACTTCTGACTATTTCATATGCGTATATTTCGTTTTTCCATTACTTGATAATCACGGTATTCATTACATGATGATTCTTTTCTTGGTCAAACTACTTGGTCACCATGGTATCGTTCACCACGTCTCTGACTTTGTTGCTCTGTGAATTTCTTGCTTTGACTTGTTCGACTCACGACTTTGCTGGCATTTTTGGTTCGAACTTGTTATATTTCTGACTTGGTTAATTCGTATAAATCTGTTGCCTTGACGACTTCGACTTTAAACTATTTATATGTGTATATTTGTGTCATCACTATATATATATATATGATATCATCTCTGTTTATTCATGTTTGTTGATTTTGGTGTAGTTGCTCATTCGAGCTTCTGTTTCACTAGTCATTACATGTTATACATATGTTGTATTTTGGACATTGTTTCAACTTCACTTGATTCTTGTTTGCTGCCTGGTCGACCATTGCAGTTCACTGATTTTGGCCTTTGTATTAATTTGAGTTTTGCTTCCATTTGCTTGATTCTTCTTGTGTGTTTGCACATGTGTACTCATGTTTAGTTTGTGTTGCCTTCTTGTCTCGACTTTGGTATTTGCAGTTTCTGGTTTCCAGTCGCAGTTGGTTCATGTCAGACTTAAAGTCTAGTTCCTTTTGTAGCATTTAGTTGCACTGCACTTGAGTCTTGTCTCCATTTGCTTGATGTCTTTGATTGGTTCTGGTCTTGCCACTTTGAGTTTGGTTTGGCTTGTGTACTTCACTGCTATATGTGCACTATGCTTGTTTACATGTCTGGTGCACCACTTCATATGTGCACTCGTTTACATATGCCTGGACTTGACTGTTGCATTGCTCTATTGTATTCATGTAGTCTGGTCTGGTCATCATGTAGTTGTATATATACATGTCTCTGATTTGATGTACTTGAGTCGCTTGTGCATTTTCAAATTTCTGTTTCAATTTGGTCTGGTTAAACTTGAGACTGTAGCATTCATGTGTACATTACTTGTTTCACTGATGGTCTTTGCTTTTGGTTTCACTTGTGTTGAATCCAGCTTGCAGCTCGGATTTGACCTTGTGCTGAAAATTGTGACATTGTTTTATTGCACTTGAGTTGAACCCGACTTTTGGTTTGGGTTTGACCTGTGCTCACCTGTCCCTGTTACTATATCAAGTGTATATACATATATCGGTTTGCACGGCCTTGTGGCATGTACAGTGATACACTATGCATGTCACAAGCTATTCGTGTATGATGAATTCAAATATAAATGATGACGAACAACCCAAATAACTGAGGCAAATATTATTTTCAAAATTCATATTTTGTTTTATACTGCAAAAATATTTTATTTTCAATTTTACTGCGTCAATGTATATTTCTGCAGATTGCTCAGACGCTGGATTCACATTGGAATGAAGTTGAAGATAAATACGAGTGTGAGTGATATGTAGTGAGGAACTGATGTAACTATGAAATTGTGATGTAATTGTATTGTGACTGAAATTAATGTAATTGTACTGTGACTGAAATTGTATAGTTATAGTGAGAGCTTGAAATTGTACTATCAAAATTGTAATAAATATTTGTTTGAATAAAATATTCGTTTGAATTCCAATTCTGTGTTATTTATTTTATTCAGCAAATATTTATTTTATTTGTGAAAAATAAAATAGTACAATATCAAATACATTTAAATGAATGTATATATGTTTATTATCATCAAACAAAAATCATATACATGCATATTCAACAATCGATTCTTGGTTTTGGATATTCGTGATGCTCGTATAGGTCGAGGACGACATGTTTAAGGTGGTGGCCATGGTCGGAGCTACGACGCTCGTCCGTGCATGTGCACACGTGACAGTTTGGGTTGGTTGCGGTAGTTTTGGAGAAGGAGGAGTGGGCTCGAGTTTGTACTCGGGGAAACGTGTAAATGGCTCGAGTTCGCTGCCGGGTAGTTCGCGAGTGTGTAATAGGTTTTTAAATTAAAAAAACAAATCAAAGTTTAAAAAGATAAGAGAAGAAGAAGAGGAATTTTTTTTGCTCGGGATTTTGACATGTTGGCTCGGGTTAGGGTGCGGGTTGCACTGGGATCAACTCGGGTTAATTAGAGTCTGAACTAAGTTTAAAATTTTAAAATAAAAACAAAGTGTAAAAGGACAGGGAAGGGATTTACTCGGGTATTCAAGCATTTGGCTCGGGTCTGTGGATTTAAGACAAAGTAGATTTTAAACTTTAATAAGAAAATCAAGTTTTATTGAAAACAATTTTGTTAAAACCCGATTCTTTTGTAAATGTTAACCCAAGTTTTGAATTTGGTTAAAAGATTTTTTAATTATTAATTTAACTTAAAGGTTTTGAGATAATAAGTTGATGATGAATTTATTTCAAAAATATATATTAATAAAGGTTCTAAGTAATTAAAACTGGATAATAATTAATTAAAGGTTAATTAATTTAAAGAATAATTAATTTATGTGGTTAATTAATTAAGGTAATTAATTTGAGAATAATTAATTGATTAAAGGTAAATTAATTAATAAAAGTGATTAAGAAATAATTGTTAATTAAGGAGAAATTAATTAGTTATTGTAATTAATTTATAATTAATTGAGGATCAATAATTAATTAAGGGTTAATTTATTAATTAAAGATAATTAATTAAAGAATAATTAAAGAATTAAAGGTTAATTATTTAATAAATAAAGGTTGATGAATTATAATTAAAGGTTAATTAATTTATTATTAATGGTAAATTAATAAATGATTAAAGAATAATTAATCAAAAATGATTTGTAATTTATTAATGTTAATTAACCAATTGATTAATAAAAATTTACCTATGAATGTTTGGACCTGACTGAATGATTGAATTGTTGATATCCCTGATATGTGATGCTTTGTGATATATTCTGATTTGTGTGTGACCTGTACTGTAGTTTATTTATCTGGGATGAATGTAATATATTATATGTAATTTATATATATGTGATCTGTGAATAAAAGATAAGCGTTATAGTTATATCGCTTATCAACCATATTTCTGTATCTTAATCTGTGATGATTAAATGATGTTGCACTACTGTGTGAAACCCCTGGACTACACTTTTACACACAGATATGGATTTCACGTGGAAATCGGTTAAGTCACAGATGATTTAAATTTAATGTTTTTGAAATTGAAATTTTGATTTCAATTGATTTTGGAAATGAATTTGGGTTAAATGTTAAAACTTTTGAAAAGGAGTTTTAAGATAAAAGTTATTTCGAATAACTTGGTAAAGTTTCCAATTTAAATAATTTAATTTGAATTTGAATTCAAAATTTGGAATTGAATTCAATGATTGGAAATTTTGATTAAAGATGTTATAAATGTGTGTATATGAATTTAAACCATTTTAAAAGTATTGGTTTGGGAATTTGAATTTAACCCAAGGATTTTAATTCGTATAAAAGAATCAGATTTTCCAAAATGGAAACTGTTTGTTTTCAAATGATAAAAGCTTTCGTAGAAGAAATGAAATTCCAATTTAAGTTAAAGGAATTTCAAGTTTGAATTGAAAAATGGTTTTCCATGTTATGAGTGAATTATTTTTGAAAGCTATGAATTGAATCTGTTTATTTTTTAACAGATTTAAAATGGTGATTTGTTTAAACCATTCGAAATGAAATTGTTTTGAAAGCTATAAGTTAAATCTTTGATTAAAAGATTTAACGAATTAATCCAATTGAAAAGGAGATTGATTTGGAAAATCTGTGAATGAATTTTTGTCAAACTGGGTGAACTTTGTGAATTAAATCTTTTATTTAAAAGATTAAAGTGTGGAAATTATTTAAACTGTTGAAGGTTGTTGAAATAATTCTTTTTGTTTAAAGATTTGAAAATGGTAATTTGTTAAACCATTTGAAAAGAAAGTTTGGTTTTAAGTTGTGACTTAACTGAAATTCCATTATCCATATGTTTTTTTAACATTGCGCTCGTTATTCGGTTTAGCCGGGGAAGGACCTTTGTGTCATATAACCCATTCCGAATAATGATACGACGTATATGGATAGCATTGAAGACAGGTGGTGAAGACCGGGTATTTTCGAAAACGAAAGGATTACCTGTCGATTTTCTCTGCATCATGGCTCCGGTATAGAGATCCCCTAAGTGATGGGAAGTCCGATCGGGATTGTGAATACCCGGATTTGCAAGGGCTTCTTCGGAAGTGCCTTCGGTTTTCTTCGAACCCGGAACAGACTTTTATGGTTGTATGTCTGACATTGCACTTTGAGATATAAAGCTGATTTCTTTCAAATACATTTCTGTTGGTGGCGGAGAATTTATTCTCTTAGCTTAACACCCTTCTCTGAGACGTACGAGCTCAGAGGTTATGTAGTTGAAGGTTATCAGCGATATATTCCCAATTTGGTAATGTGGCATGCTGAGTGTTGCTGTGTGTTGATCATTTATTGATCATTTGTGATCAAAGCATGGCTTTGTGAAAAAGCGTAGCTTTGTGGACGAGACTTCGTCGAGCCTCACAACCCGGTAATGGTCGAAACAGGAATGTTGCGGCAAGGTTTTTTAGGGGTAGCGCCCCTAGGGTATGTCATTTCCTTCTGGATAAAAGGTGATATCATGGTATGGAGCCCAGATATTTTACGTATTTTGATGCTGCAAATTTATTATACTTTGTGGTTGTTGCTTTGTGGTTGAGGATCCTCGGATAAAGGTTGGTAACGACCGGGGGATGGCATACTTGTGTGTTAGCTACCTAGTTACAACTGTATAGCGTAAGGTAGCGTCGGTGTGTTAGTTACCTAGTTACAGCTGTACAGCGTGAGGTAGCGTTGGCCTTGTGTTTGCAGAGAGCAGGTTGACTCTCGGGGCGTCTTTCCAGAGACGTTTCCATTTCGGTGTAAGGAAGTTTCTTGCCTGACCATTTGTTGGAAATCCAAAGAAACAATACGAACCCTGTACGGTTTTAGTTGTATAACCTGCTATGGAGTGTGGCGGTAACCTGCTATTGAACATAGTAGCTATAGTAGGCATACAATAATGGTTGTATGTTGGCTAAGATTAATATTGTACTTTTGAAATGTTTTCCTACACTATGCACTAGTAATAATATCAAAAGAGTTTTGTTTGCGTAGTAAGCATGTTTGACTATCATAAGAAGAAATCTCCTCCAAGTCTGCGATTGCATTGTGTGTGTGGTGGGAGGTCTTATGGTAGTTTCATTTTCCAAAAACATTGCGGATTTCAATGTTTAAAATTCTTTTGTTGTTTGTTTAAAGATAAACTGTTCTTGTTTGCTCACACCAGTCCCATGACTGACTCAGAGTTTATTGTTCCCTTCCTAAACTCTGGGTACCCACAATTTTCCACACGGGCAGTCTAGAGTTGGGTTTTTCATATAATCAGGTTCAGTTGTCATTGGAGCTAGTTTAGTTTTGGAGATCATGACTGACATTATGGCTCGAGCTTGATGTTGGAGTTATTGGACTTATTCTCTTTCGAGGATCATTTGGAGTTATCACTTCTGTTATTTCCGTTGTATCATTATTTATCTCTGATATTGTTGTATCATATTGATATCATTGTTGTATATCATACTGGATATTGTATTCATTGGAGTTGTATATGATATCATCTTTTTCTTTATTCCGCTGTGTTGTTATACTTAATGGTGTTATAAGCTCCGGTGAACCAGATTCGGCATTTGAATCTACGGCATTCGAGTACAAGTGAAGTACGGGTGCCGATTTTCGAAGGCCGAGTTCAGGATCATTACAGGTAAAGTATGTAATTTTCTAGTCACCAAAACGTTGTTCTGACCCCTTTTCTCATTACAACCCATAGGATTGATTTTGTGGGTGATATATTTTGAGGGGCAGGCTACTGGAGCAAGATGGAAACGGTGGATGGTAAAGTCTTCTTATTCATGCTTGGCACTAACAAGGCAACTAGATTTTCAAGGAATACTATTGATTCCAAGGTAGTAGCCTCAATCGGTATCTATGTTCAATTATATTTTCTATTCCGTTGTGAGTTTATATTGATCGCTCTTTGATATGCTTATGTTTATTATAGGTTACCAAAACCAACGATCTATGACTTGGGTTTTGATTTAGTCAAAATTCGAGCCCATTAAGGCATGGGTTGTTACTTGAACATTTTCCTATATTTTGACGTCATCATTGGACAGTATGAGGTAAAGAAGGTGTGGTGAGAGTGGCATTTTATTTTTCATGAGAGCCTAGTACTAATTTTGCCTATAATTTGGTTAGTCTTCGAGAAAGAATTGATGATTTGGAAGCTCATGATCTAGTTTGGGATTGTTACAAGGATAATAGGAATGTTTATAACTTTTTAACGACCTGCCTTTTCGACCCTCAAAAGTCAATATTATACTTCCATGGTATTCACGTATCGAGCATCCAAGTGCCAAAAAGACGGACTGTTGGGGGATAAGAAAGAAAAGATAGAACATAACCTCACACCGTGGCGAATAATATATAATACATAATAGATATTTACAAAAGAAAACTGTAATATACATACATCAATCAGAGTAACAATCTATCATCGACCTGGATTATTATAACAACATGTACTCGTAAATGCTGATAAATATTAAACAACCAATGCAACGGAAATAAAATATATGTAAATACATCTTGGAGGCATCAACTTGTCTCTTGAAGCTTCAAAGCAGCAATAACTGAATCCAGAAATATGCTCAGGATGACCCGACCATTATAAGAAAATAATGCTCGGATCAGTCTAGTAAACTAGTATGAGAAACACACATCATATGGATTTTTAATGTTATAAAAACTTTTCAAAATAAAGATATCTCGTAAGGCCACACCGCACATAAACACGGACGGGTTTTTACCTTACGATAACCAAACCATTTCACAGGAAATCTTGTGAAATTATAATAATGCCTAGGATTTAAAATAAATATTGAATCTTAGCCGAAATGTGACATTAATTAAATTCCAGCATAATAGGTATACAACTAAGTCCGAAGGGCACTTGTTGGAGAATGGATTCCATACATGACAAGGTAAGGGTCTACCTTCCGTACAGTCCACCTCTAGAGAAAATGTATAGAGGCTCCATTAATTTGCACCTGTGCTACTCAGGACCAATCTACCCCTTCCTGGATAGTAACAAATATGATCACCCTTGGATTTCAACTTGACAAACCGTTTCACTGGCTACAAGCATACATTATCAAAAACTGTCGATCTAGATAGAAGTGATGATCATACCCTAATGGGAGTGACCCACTTAGCCCTGCGGCACGTCCCCGCTTTAGTCATTACCGGTTCTGAGGCCTGAGGCTACATTTTACCTTTTATAGCAAATCCCACTTGGAATGCTAACACTGCCATTCAGGCAACAATGCAATGCCATCATTCATCCATACAAGTTGTTCTGGGACTGAACAAATCGAAGGCAATACTTCTACTACATCAATTTTGGAATTACCCTCTGGATTAGAAGTAAGTAGCACTTGCACCTCAAAGAACTCCGTCTTCGATCATCTTAAAGATATCTCCAATTCAAACGCTTATGCAGGTTCGAAGTGGTTTTTGGATAATATACCTGATCCCGGTCTCTTCGAACCGACAATGATAGTTTTAAAAACTGTCCAACATTTGACAGTCGGTTATTTAATTATCAAATAGACAAACAATTAAACCAAAGATTTAACCAAGCATGGTTAAGCACAAAGCAACCACTAGGCCTCTTTAATTAATCCTTTCATTAATTAAAAACCACTTTTTAAATACTTGTATAGAAATACTTTTACAATGATATATTCACAAATCTCCTCTACTACTTACAATACTTGAAAAATATTGATATACTTATATCAACCGTATAAGTAAACTCACAAAAACATTTCACTTTCAAAACATAAAAACTTCCAATATACTTATATCAACAATATAAGTATATTCACAATACACTACATTTCCAATATTTAGAAAATGTATCCATATAATCATCTCAACGGTATAAGTATATTCACAAATCTTAAGAAATATTTGATTTCCAAAACCATACTTAACTTGGGTTAAAACGAGTGTTAATTAAAACATTTATAGCAATAAGCCTAAACACTTTTGGTGTAGTAAACAGATCGTATGGAAATTTTACCAAATATACTTAAACACCACTTCCCGATTTCAAATAGTACTATCCCTCGATTAACTGAAATCGATTTTTTTGAAAACTATAATTGCCTCGACACACGTTGTTAATTCTCAAGATAGGAACGAGTTTCCATACCTCAAAATTTAGGGTTAGGTATGAAAAGAACATTTTCCATATCACAGTATTTAAAAACAATCATTTATGAAAAGACGAGTCTCATTCCTTTTATGAACTCCTTATAAAATTCCCTTTAAAAAATATTTTCCATATTACAAAAACTCATTTCTACAAATCACTTTCATATTTATAAACACTTTTATATTTATAAACTCCTTTATATAGATAAAGCCCTTTATAAAAATAAAACTTATTTCGATAAATGAAACCCTTTTCTATAAATAAAACTCTTTTTCTAAATCTCCTTAACAAAGCTCCCTCTTATAAATCTCCTTAATAAAATGTCATTTATAGATTCCATTATAAAACTTCATTTTAAAATTTCCATTATAAAACTCCCTTTTGTAAATCTCATAATTTATGAAAACCTCCGTTTCCGAAATGGAACCAAATACTTTTCATAAACCGATCATTCCGCATATTAATATAAATCCACTAATGTGATTTATTTTCCAATTTATCAAAATGATATTAAATTCCCTCTTATAGAGATATCATATAAAAATCTATTCTTTTATTTATAAAATACCATTTATAAATCTGTTCTTTAATTACTACATTTTATATAAATATTTCCCAAATATTTATTCCAAAATATTTCTAACTTCATTTAAAAACAAAATCACTTTAAAATAAAGGATAAACCCTTTTTATTTCCTCTAAAATAAACATTCGTTATAATAATAACCTTTCTATAAAAATATATACTTTCCAAAATAATTTTAAAACATTTGCGTATATACATATATTAGCAAAGAATAATATAAGAAGTTGAAGTGATATAGAGAAGTACAAAAACTATTATTGAATAAAATACCACTGAAATCCCAAAAGAGTCGGATTTAAAAATCCTTTTCCAAATTGAAACCATTTCCGAATCAAAGCGGCAATTACTAGTATTCCAAAGTACTATAACGAGGCTAATAGTTATTATAGCACTTAACCAATGCTATTACCACCTTTTTCACCAAAAAGGTCCAACTTTTAACATATGTCAGTGTCACATCCAATATGGTCAAATAATCAAATTTTAATATTTAACAATCTATATAACAGGTATATGACTAAAATAAAATCAACAGGTATATAACTGAAATAAAAAATAACAATGACGAAAATTCATATTTCTCTACAAAATTCCCTGTATCTCATTTTAAATGTAATTCACTTTTCAAAAGCGAATATTCGACCAAACCAACCAATAATTAATTCATCCAAACAAAAAACTGTAAATTTTATCTACTATATATCATACTAATTATCCAAAAAAGTGAGTTTAACTCACCGAAATTCCAGAGAATGCTTTGGCATTCAAGTTTGAACTTAAATCGAATGACATTCGATTTTAGCACAAAATTTTACTTGCTCCAAATTTGACCAAACTAGTTCCAGCGCGTAGCTATCGCCTTTACAAGCACAACGCAAAAAATCTCACCTCGACTGGACCTCGTATGAGAGAGTTATACATTTTATAAGATATTGATTTTTAAAATTATAATTAACTCCACTAAATACAATTAAATTACTTAATTGATATTGATTTTTAAAATTATAACTAACTCCACTAATTACTATTAAATTATATAATTACCCAATAATATCTCTTCCCTCCCAATTCAATCTCGTGCACATTGTGCATCTTGAATCCACCATTGACGTGCCCTTTACCTCCCACATTCTAGCTCGTTCCTCCACAAACGACCCGAGACCACCACTGTTATCTTCCACTTTGTGAGGGCTTCCTCCTCGACCTATTTATTTTAAGCCCAACCTCCCTTATAAAATCACGGCCCAAGCCTAAACCTCATGACTGGAAATGTTGCATTACCCCAAGAGGCATCACACCTGGCCAAAACCTAGCCCCAGCTACTCCTCGACGCCGCGAACCAAAAACCAAACTCCAATCAGCCTCCCGTCGCCTAAATTTTAAATATTTGCAAACCCCATTTCTATCAAGCTCATGACCAACTAACGATGCACTCATAACACCACTGCACATTTCACATTTGGTACAGGTTCGTAGATCTCACCACTACGAATCTAAAGATTCTTGTTTTAATTTTTATATTGAGCAAATTGTAGGATTTTAGTTTTTGAAGTTGAAAACTTACTTTTTTTTACTGGAAATGAGAAAACAAGAGAGAGAGAGGATGGAAAATAATGGGTTGAAAATTCCTAGCATGTTGAAATTTTCTATGGGTTTGTTTTAGTTGGTAATTCATTTCCGGCATTTCCTCACATAGAATTTCGTTCATGTACGGGCCGCGAACTACAAAACAAAATACGATCGCATATAAAAATGCTATACAATGTCAAAAGAATAATAATATACACTGGTTTTCTTATTTTGTAACATCTTAAAAATAACATCCTTTGCCGAAAATTTGTCAAACGACAATTTAAATATTTTCCAAATTAAAAATTATGGAAAAATCAAACAAATTAAATTTAAAATCAAGTCGTTATATTAAAAATTAATTACTTATTATTTTTGAATCAAATCTGAAAATTTAAATAGATTAAATATTCCCATTTGAAATGTAAAAAGTTGTGGATCGTTACAACTTTCAACAATGTGCTTTGTACAATAATACGATAGTATGTTTTGAAACTGTTGAACTTTAATTTCCACAAAGAGTTCTTCGTCAATTTGGATTTGTGCAACCTACCTTGACTTCTACATTTGTGCTTCAAACAAAGAAATTGAAACATCAGCTAAAACTTTCAAGGCAACATATGCGAATCCGGGGGAAACAAAGAATAAAGGAAAACATGTTAAAGCGGCATAAAAAAGAGGAGCGAAAAAGGTTAAACATGGTGGGAAGAAGTAAAAAATGTGTATTGACTCTGACTAGTGTGTGATATTATTGTATTAGACCGTGTGATATTATTGTATTAAACAAGGTGGTTGTATTTTTATGTTTCTAACTATTGAACTTAACTATCAAACTATGTGATGGCAATTTATCGATTTTTTGATGTTCATGAATCATGATGCTTTACTTATATATGTGTTATATGATACGTGTGTGATGTGTTATGTTTACAGTTATGTGTTATCCGATATGCGGTTGCTAAATGTAATTATTAATCATATTTGGCAAAATTTTATTGTAATAAATACCTAAATACGGCAACTATTGTCGAAAATTCAAAAAAAAATTACGACATGTCCAAGCCTTTATTTGCGAAATCAATTAACAATAATATATCACATATTTTATACTATTCTAACATTTTTTGACATATCTGGGTCGAGAACTAAATAAATTTTCAGGTTCGATGGGTCCACGCCATATAAAGGAAAATAGCGAACAGTCATTCATCTAAAATATAGAGTCCCTTTAAAATCTTGTACCTCTTAGTATTTTTGTCAATAAATATCAATATAACTTTCGACATGCTTGGGTCGAAAACTCAAAAATCTTTAGGGTTCAACAGGGTAATGTCCTCTAATTTAACAACTGTCTATATAACATTATCGAACATGTGAAGTCCCCTTAAAATTTATGGAGTTACCTTAAAATACGGTGTACGTTCGCCATAAAAAATTTATCCGATAGATGTCTACCGAAAATACATGTTTCTTTTGACAGTCGTTTATCATTTTTATGATTTTTTGCTGACATTTTATCATCGTATTAACAATTTCTGTACTTGTCGATGGTATTTACAAAAAGTGAGAGAACAAGAAAATTAACATTTACAATATAGTCATTCATTCACCAAAATATAAACAAAATACTAACATTTCATTCCTTCACCAAAACACAAAAATATACCAACATTTTGTAATACCCCAAAATTTTGTGAAAAATTATTTTAATGAAATAATTTAGTTTTGAAATATTTAGATTTAATTATGGAGGAATTTCTGGGATTGAATAATGTGCAAGGATATGTGTGCACGTGCACACTCGAAATGGCACAAGGAAGGATCCAAAATTCCTGAAAATAAAAAAAAATAGGAAAAGAAAGCATTTCAAATATGATTTTGAAATGTGAATTATTAACCCAGGTGTAGATATTTTGTTTCTGGGTCATATGAATTATTTTGAAATGAAAAGCAGAAAATATTTTATTTGAGTAAGAAAGTAAATTCTTACTTAAAGCACTGGATTTTTAACCCAGACCTAACCAAGTTATAAATATGAAATATATGTATATATATTTTTCTGTGAAGCAAGGAAAATTAAATATATATATATATATATCTATATACATGTATACTTTTCTTTGAGTAGAAATATCTTAAAGCTAAGCAAGAAAAATAACATCAAATTGACATGAGACACAATACAAGTAAGCAAGTATGTGTAGGTAAAAAAATAGAAAAGAGGATTTCCAGAAATGAATAAATGTATAAAATATAGCTAAGTCACTCTTTTAACAAGACTTGAGTAAGTGGAGAGGTATTCAAAAATAGCCATTTTCTGAAAAGCAAAAAGAGGAAAGCACTGACCATAACCAACTAATGTAGCCCGGGGTATTAAGGATGGGAAATGTGAAAATACAAAATGCAAAATGCCTGATGTTAGCCAGGACAAAAATGGAATTTAATCTTTATAAAACCCTAGTGAAAAACATTCAAATAAATAAGAAGTTATGGCCAGAAAATCATTTACCCGAGATACTTAAAAATAAGAAAGGAAGAAAATATTTAAAAGGAAGGAAAAGCATTCAAGGGTTTTCTAGATCAAATAGAAGGAAGTACTTAGGTGAGTAATCTCACTAAATCCATGGCATTAAGTCCTGATATGAGGCAGCCAAACTTTTATGTTGTTATTTGCATATTTCTGGTTTTGCTGAACATAGTCTTATTAGATATCTTATGGATGTTCTTTGGATGGTTTTGATCTGATATGATGTTTATTATGGATGTGCATCCCACTGTTTTATTATACTTAGAAAAGCTAAGGCACAAAACCTTGAAATTATGGGAAGAGTACTTACAACTGATATAGAACTATGGCATGAAAATTTCAATAGAGAAAATAATATGAGCTGCATTATACTTTGTATAAGTGCTGAGGCTTAAGAAAAAGGAATTAGGGGTGCAATAGAGATCTTTATGTGCTGAGCCCCTAATCAAATAGCAAACTGTGACGCCCCACCTCTATGCTCATAATAACAAAGAGTATTAAAAGAAATACTGTCTATTATTACGAAGAATAAGGCTGGATAGGAGCGACCATCCGTAATTTGCCTTACACTAATATTGGTTATCTCGATAGGAGTGGTATATACTTTTTATTTTTCATCTATCATTTATTTACTCCCATCGACACACCCAATTATCAGTATAAAACAAACTACGATAGTTCATAATAGTTTAGGACATTAGATATAACAATAACACAGATAATATAAATGCGGAACACAGATAAAAACAAAAGTCTCATATATATATATAACTGATGTCGGTTAATACATAATTGACACAATACATATGATACAACTACAACTGTCGACTCTAGAAGTTATATATACAAGTACATTATCGACTAATATACATGAATACATATCGTTCTATACAATGACACTGACAACTTCAGAAGGTGTGAAAAGTCT
Organism: Allium fistulosum; assembly: GCA_030737815.1. NCBI lineage: Eukaryota > Viridiplantae > Streptophyta > Magnoliopsida > Asparagales > Amaryllidaceae > Allium > Allium fistulosum. The sequence continues at coordinate 908,534,409 of CM060908.1, forward strand.
TCATATCCTGAACAACAACTCAAAGAAGAAAATCTACAACCTGAAATAACTCGGGTCTGACCCGAGTATTACATTCAAAAGAAAATAATACACGGGTCAGTCTAATTCAAACTCAGTTATTAGTGCATAGCAGCAATGATAATCGGATAGTCAATAGACGACAGTCACAGAAATCACATATATCCAACTCTCGATACGAGAATTGGATAATGGCGTATATAACACTAAACAGTGTAAATCATCAAATCAAAAATCTCAAAATGATCAAACACATCACATTTCTGTGTGGCTGCAGCACACGCACGCGTGCGCTGCCTCGCCACACAGTACGTGAAATCATCACGACGGTGAAAGCTAACCGCGATCAAAATGGTAGAAGTCAACATAAATAAACTTACAGGGTCAAACCCGGGTCTTTGAGACCGGATTCAACTCGCTGTACAAATCTCAAAATCAATCTGAAACAATCACGGACCAACAAAGGCAATAACACAAGCAAAACCAGAACCAACCGAAGGCCAGAAGTACAAAATGGCCAAGTAAGCGCACCACAAAACCAACAACCCAGATCAAGACAGATCGGTGAAAAGCAAAAACAAGAGACGAGTGCGGCATTGATAACAAGACGAATGAAGTGCAACCACAAATGCATATGGTCAAATGACAGTTCAGATATGAAGCATGGCCAAAGTCAAGCATGCTACAGGTATGCAAGATCACAAGACGAAGTCCACACGTTCGAAGCCAGAACAAAAATCGAAGTGAGACAATATGCAACTATCTCAAAGAATGATACTAGATTCAATGCAAACTACAAGTGCAACTGTACACAATGTCAACACTACAGACAAGGTCAAAGCTGCATGTACCCTGAAGGCAACAGCACTAAAGGCAACATGTACAGACAAAATGTCAGGCCAACTGAATTCAACTCAAGCTACACAACTATAAATGCTCAGATCAGATAAATATACTCATATATGCTGCTGCAACCCAATGTATGTAATGTGCTTACATCAAGTATACATAAACCAGACCCCGTGAAGTCATGCAACAGCAATACAATTTCAAGTATATACAGTCATGTCTATACCAACTGAAATAGAGGTGCAACAGGTACAAATAATTATGCGGTCTGCAATAATACATGTACAAGGCACACAATCAATATGAACACATGAACTACAAGATAATAAATGGACACTTCCATATGATATAAGGGTACGCGTATACAAACCAAAAGCCTTTAATTGATACTAGACTGGATATATGTGGACACACTAGTTATGTGTGGACACAAGAAATCAAAGAACAGTGAAGTGCATGTTACAAAGCAAGCTACAGGTCGAACTCGAGTGCATACGGAAACCACTGCTCCAACTCTAACAGGAGCGTATGAAGTGTACAATGCAAGAAGACTCGAATGAAACTCTAAGTCAAAACAGTGTACAGGTAAACAACAGTAAAACAACACTATCCCAATGTCACGAGAATAAAACAGTGGACAGCAAGTGTTATACGAACTAGATCAACACCCAAAAGTCAGGTGACCAAGGTCGAAAGCAAATCAAACAGTGGTGAACACGGTATCACAATGGTGCCATGATGACCGGACTACATGAATACATGGAGCTCGGCAACAGTCGACAGTGGAGACTGACAACCGAGGCATTGCCCCAGTCAATTGAAATTTCAAAATAATCATCGAAGTCAACTTAAATCAATTGCCAGAAATTCGAAATAGTTGAACATGGAAATCGACATCACAACAAAGCAATCTACAGAATCAAAGATCGACTATGAGTCGAAGCCGAAGCCAACAAGGGATGAAACAAAGTCGAAAAATCAACACTGTCAACCAAAATCGAAGCTGTAATGTTTGCAAAAGAATGACAGTTCGAATCAATATCGAAATCAACAAAAACGAAAACAGACTTGAAAAAGTCAAGTAAGCCTCACGTGAACAACATAAATCGAATTGGCAAGTAATCGACCAACTCGACATTTGAATACAACTAAATCACAGAATTCCATCCCTAATTCAACTAGAGGCAAGAATTAGATGTGAGTGGGAACTCACCTTAGCATCGACGAGGTCGCACGCGAGATAATCGAAGACGAAGCCCTAGCAAGCATCGAAAGAACGAACGAAAGCCCCAATTCGCCAGATCGTCGAGAGGAGAACGAGAACGAGGCCAAGCCCTAAAATTTTGAGACGCCACCATTTTTTTCTTTCTTTGATTTATTCTCGGGCACGAGTGAATGAGAGGGGATGGGGATGTCGTTTTAAAAACGTGGTATAGGTATGGGCTGGTATAGAGAAGGTATGGGTTAAGTATGTTGTTATTTTATTTATAAAGCCCGCAAAATTCTTTTAACGAATTACAAAAGAATTTTCGACTCGATTAAAACTTCAGCTGAATTAAACAAACAATTTGAGCGTCACATTGACGATAGTTAATTGTTATAAAATCTCGGGTCGTTACAGACTCCCCTCCTTAAAGGAATTGCGTCCTCGCAATTATAAGGAATAAATGGACAGAAGGTAACAACCAAAAGAGCAAGGTAATGACGAGTGCATAAGCAAAGCAAATGTCAGCAGGGGAAGTATTAGATAAGAAATCGAAAGGTTCGACTGATTCAAATCAAAAGAGTCAACATCGTGGGAATCAGGGATCAAAATCAGACGACTAACAAAAGCAAGAACAATCGAGTTCCAGCAACTAAAAGAGAAGGAAAACAGAGCAGAAATCCCCTACAGAGCACGAATTGAATGTGAGTAAATCAAATTACTCACTTGAATCTCCAGAGAAAAAGACGAAACTCAAATCTCAAAAATCGCAAATATTCAATCATCAAAACGATAATTGAATTTCTCAAATCAACAAACATTCAACTATCAAAATGATAATCAAATTTTAAATCAGCAATTATTTAATTATCAAAAGCGATAATTAAATCTCAAATCAGCAAATATTTAATTATCAAAAGCGATAATTAAATCTCAAAGCAACAATTATTTAATTATCTAAAGCGATAATTAAATCTCAAAGCAACAAATATTTAACTATCTAAAGCGATAATTAAATCTCAAAGCAACAAATATTTAATTATCTAAAGCGATAATTAAATCTCAAAGCAACAAATATTTAATTATCTAAAGCGATAATTAAATCTCAAAGCAGTAAATATTTAATTATCTAAAGCGATAATTAAATCTCAAATCAACAATTATTTAATTATCTAAAGCGATAATTAAATCTCAAAGCAACAAATATTTAATTATCTAAAGCGATAATTAAATCTCAAAGCAACAAATATTTAATTATCTAAAGCGATAATTAAATCTCAAAGCAACAAATATTTAATTATCTAAAGCGATAATTAAATTTCAAAGCAGCAAATATTTAATTATCAAAAGCGATAATTAAATCTCAAATCAGCAAATATTTAATTATCAAAAGCGATAATTAAATCTCAAAGCAACAATTATTTAATTATCTAAAGCGATAATTAAATCTCAAAGCAACAAATATTTAATTATCTAAAGCGATAATTAAATCTCAAAGCAACAAATATTTAATTATCTAAAGCGATAATTAAATTTCAAAGCAGCAAATATTTAATTATCAAAAGCGATAATTAAATCTCAAATCAGCAAATATTTGATTATCAAAAGCGATAATTAAATCTCAAAGCAACAAATATTTAATTATCAAAAGCGATAATTAAATCTCAAAGCAGCAAATATTTAATTATCAAAAGCGATAATTAAATCTCAAATCAGCAAATATTTAATTATCAAAAGCGATAATTAAATCTCAAAGCAACAAATATTTAATTATCTAAAGCGATAATTAAAAGCAACAAATATCTGATTATCAAAAACGATAATCATAACTCATATCAACAAATATCTAATTATCACAAGCGATAATTAGAAACAACAAATATCTGATTATCAAAAACGATAACCAGAACTCATATCAACAAATATCTAATTATCACAAGCGATAATTAGAAACAACAAATATCTGATTATCAAAAACGATAACCAGAACTCATATCAACAAATATCTAATTATCACAAGCGATAATTAGAAACAACAAATATCTGATTATCAAAAACGATAACCAGAACTCATATCAACAAATATCTAATTATCACAAGCGATAATTAGAAACAACAAATATCTGATTATCAAAAACGATAACCAGAACTCATATCAACAAATATCCAATTACCTGCAGATAATTGGAAACAACAAATATCTAGAAATCAATTAAGAAGACTAGAAAATCAACATAAAAGCTTGGATCGATCCCATCAGATGGCGAGTTTTTAATTCGCCGCACGTGCATCTCAGAATGGCCAAAGCCTACCAAGTACTCAACATAATTTTGGCGCCCATCAGATTGACCCGGAGGTCCGCAGAGTGACCCGAAGGTCTAGTACTGGTATTTGACCCGAAGGTCCGCAGAGTGGCCCGAAAGCCCAACAAATGACCCGAAGGTCCTCATAGTGGCTCGAAAGCACACGAAATCATCAAATATTTCAATTAACGAGTCCGGAATTAACCGAAATAGCAAACGCACATGTCCCATACCACGTGTTTTACTAAATCGTTTGATTCTCTTCATCGTTTCCTTGAAAGTGCAAAATTGTGTATTTTGTAAAAATACATTTCACATTCTCAAACGGACAAGTCCGGAATTAAGCGAATCAGTAAAAGAAAGGGTCATAGTCCTCGATTTTGCTGAAACGTTTAAATCGCTTCCTCATTCCTTTGAAATCGCAAACTGTAAAATTTTTGAAAACAATTTTATTTATTTTGTAAAATAACAATTCACATTCTCAACTGGACAAGTCCGGAGTTAAGCGAAACAGTAAAAGAAAGGGGTCACAATCCTCGATTTTGCTGAATCGTTTAAGTCGCTTTCTCATTCTTTTGAAAACACAAACTGTTAAAAATTTATAAAACAATTTTCATTTTAAAACGATTTTCCCATCACGTGATTAAAACAACAATATTAGTAACAATTTCGATAAGGAAATTGTACTTCTCAAAATACCGTAAAAACGGTCACAAATCAGTATTGCGGAATAACCGCTTGAAAATCCACTTTTAAAATTTTGGCTGTTGCTGAAGTCAAAGCGACAGAAATTTTAAAACATCAAATATCTCATCAAAGGATTCACATCAAAATGTGACATCAGTGAATTATCATTTATTAAAATTGTCAACAAAACACCGTGCCTCAAAAATTCAGCATTGGTGTAATAAGTCCGTTATAAAAATAACGACAACAAAATACGTATCATAACCAAGCATCGGTTCAACGTAAAATAAATGCAATAACGTGCAATTCAAATTTTTGCACGTATTACAAAATGAACAAAGAAATCATTCAAAGGTATCTTCAACGAAGATAATTCAAAACAGCAAAAATCTAATCACTAGATGATTAGTACAAAAGAAAGCCAGCGGAAATTTCAACAAAAATCACATATCTGCAATTTCTTCGAATCCTCAATTTGGATTCGAAATTCTCAAAGAAACAAATAATTACAGCTATGTAAACAACAATTGGAATTCATATCAATTTCGTATTTTGATTCTTAAATCAAAAAGATTATCAGTTGTACTCAGCGAAGACAGTTTCACTGTTTCCGCTGCGCACTCTAATAAATAGAACACAAATCAATCAAATCAACAAAACACAGTTTCACTTTTTATTTTTAAATAATGATATTTAAAAATTTCATCTAAATTTCAAAACTTTAGTTTTGACTCAAAGTACAAATAAAACATCGACCAATAGTTGTAACATATGTTCCATCCAAGTTATGTTTTATATTATGTCCATAAACCCCAAGCTCTGATACCAACTGTGACGCCCCACCTCTATGCTCATAATAACAAAGAGTATTAAAAGAAATACTGTCTATTATTACGAAGAATAAGGCTGGATAGGAGCGACCATCCGTAATTTGCCTTACACTAATATTGGTTATCTCGATAGGAGTGGTATATACTTTTTATTTTTCATCTATCATTTATTTACTCCCATCGACACACCCAATTATCAGTATAAAACAAACTACGATAGTTCATAATAGTTTAGGACATTAGATATAACAATAACACAGATAATATAAATGCGGAACACAGATAAAAACAAAAGTCTCATATATATATAACTGATGTCGGTTAATACATAATTGACACAATACATATGATACAACTACAACTGTCGACTCTAGAAGTTATATATACAAGTACATTATCGACTAATATACATGAATACATATTGTTCTATACAATGACACTGACAACTTCAGAAGGTGTGAAAAGTCTTCATATCCTGAACAGCAACTCAAAGAAGAAAATCTACAACCTGAAATAACTCGGGTCTGACCCGAGTATTACATTCAAAAGAAAATAATACACGGGTCAGTCTAATTCAAACTCAGTTATTAGTGCATAGCAGCAATGATAATCGGATAGTCAATAGACGACAGTCACAGAAATCACATATATCCAACTCTCGATACGAGAATTGGATAATGGCGTATATAACACTAAACAGTGTAAATCATCAAATCAAAAATCTCAAAATGATCAAACACATCACATTTCTGTGTGGCTGCAGCACACGCACGCGTGCGCTGCCTCGCCACACAGTACGTGAAATCATCATGACGGTGAAAGCTAACCGCGATCAAAATGGTAGAAGTCAACATAAATAAACTTACAGGGTCAAACCCGGGTCTTTGAGACCGGATTCAACTCGCTGTACAAATCTCAAAATCAATCTGAAACAATCACGGACCAACAAAGGCAATAACACAAGCAAAACCAGAACCAACCGAAGGCCAGAAGTACAAAATGGCCAAGCAAGCGCACCACAAAACCAACAACCCAGATCAAGACAGATCGGTGAAAAGCAAAAACAAGAGACGAGTGCGGCATTGATAACAAGACGAATGAAGTGCAACCACAAATGCATATGGTCAAATGACAGTTCAGATATGAAGCATGGCCAAAGTCAAGCATGCTACAGGTATGCAAGATCACAAGACGAAGTCCACACGTTCGAAGCCAGAACAAAAATCGAAGTGAGACAATATGCAACTATCTCAAAGAATGATACTAGATTCAATGCAAACTACAAGTGCAACTGTACACAATGTCAACACTACAGACAAGGTCAAAGCTGCATGTACCCTGAAGGCAACAGCACTAAAGGCAACATGTACAGACAAAATGTCAGGCCAACTGAATTCAACTCAAGCTACACAACTATAAATGCTCAGATCAGATAAATATACTCATATATGCTACTGCAACCCAATGTATGTAATGTGCTTACATCAAGTATACATAAACCAGACCCCGTGAAGTCATGCAACAGCAATACAATTTCAAGTATATACAGTCATGTCTATACCAACTGAAATAGAGGTGCAACAGGTACAAATAATTATGCGGTCTGCAATAATACATGTACAAGGCACACAATCAATATGAACACATGAACTACAAGCTAATAAATGGACACTTCCATATGATATAAGGGTACGCGTATACAAACCAAAAGCCTTCAATTGATACTAGACTGGATATATGTGGACACACTAGTTATGTGTGGACACAAGAAATCAAAGAACAGTGAAGTGCATGTTACAAAGCAAGCTACAGGTCGAACTCGAGTGCATACGGAAACCACTGCTCCAACTCTAACAGGAGCGTATGAAGTGTACAATGCAAGAAGACTCAAATGAAACTCTAAGTCAAAACAGTGTACAGGTAAACAACAGTAAAACAACACTATCCCAATGTCACGAGAATAAAACAGTGGACAGCAAGTGTTATACGAACTAGATCAACACCCAAAAGTCAGGTGACCAAGGTCGAAAGCAAATCAAACAGTGGTGAACACGGTATCACAACGGTGCCATGATGACCGGACTACATGAATACATGGAGCTCGGCAACAGTCGACAGTGGAGACTGACAACCGAGGCATTGCCCCAGTCAATTGAAATTTCAAAATAATCATCGAAGTCAACTTAAATCAATTGCCAGAAATTCGAAATAGTTGAACATGGAAATCGACATCACAACAAAGCAATCTACAGAATCAAAGATCGACTATGAGTCGAAGCCGAAGCCAACAAGGGATGAAACAAAGTCGAAAAATCAACACTGTCAACCAAAATCGAAGCTGTAATGTTTGCAAAAGAATGACAGTTCGAATCAATATCGAAATCAACAAAAACGAAAACAGACTTGAAAAAGTCAAGTAAGCCTCACGTGAACAACATAAATCGAATCGACAAGTAATCGACCAACTCGACATTTGAATACAACTAAATCACAGAATTCCATCCCTAATTCAACTAGAGGCAAGAATTAGATGTGAGTGGGAACTCACCTTAGCATCGACGAGGTCGCGCGCGAGATAATCGAAGACGAAGCCCTAGCAAGCATCGAAAGAACGAACGAAAGCCCCAATTCGCCAGATCGTCGAGAGGAGAACGAGAACGAGGCCAAGCCCTAAAATTTTGAGACGCCACCATTTTTTTCTTTCTTTGATTTATTCTCGGGCACGAGTGAATGAGAGGGGATGGGGATGTCGTTTTAAAAACGTGGTATAGGTATGGGCTGGTATAGAGAAGGTATGGGTTAAGTATGTTGTTATTTTATTTATAAAGCCCGCAAAATTCTTTTAACGAATTACAAAAGAATTTTCGACTCGATTAAAACTTCAGCTGAATTAAACAAACAATTTGAGCGTCACATTGACGATAGTTAATTGTTATAAAATCTCGGGTCATTACAAAACCCACAAGTCAAAAATTATGATTAAGCTAGATCTTGAATCTAGTTCAACCATAGTTACTTGCAAATCATAATAACCTAACATGCCATGTCTCTATTCTCAGTTGTAAATATTCTTATATTTGATTTAGAGTCAAGACATCTGATGGCAATGTCCTTGAAAATGATTATCTTCTTGCTTTTGAAAAATATGTTTGCAAGATGTATGGGATGTTTCATGTACACAGTGACTTGTTCGCCTAGCTATCTGATGATAGGATTAAACATGAATACAATTAGTAAATAAACTAGGGATGGTGAGCCAAGAAGGCTGCTGGAATGCTTGTCATATTTGAAGTATGCAAGTTGGCACATGGTTTGTTCAAGCCCTGAGATCTTTGTGCAATGATGTGAATTAGTTCATTGCAATGTGTCCCTGTGATTCTTTGATAGCAGATGATGCTAGGATTTAAATTGATAAATACAACCCATAAATGATGAAATAGGAACTTGAGTATTTCCTAGATTGGTTGGAATGGAACCATGGTTGTTCCAGTGCATCTATATGCTACTGATTAATGTGCATGTTTGCATAATTATGTATGTGTACATGGTTGATTGTTGAAGTTATCATACATGCACAAAATTATCTGAAACATGGTAAAATAGTTGATTAAAGAAATTGCATAAGCAACAAGCCAGTACTCAGTATCACCTATTTGCTTAATGTTATGGATATATTGTTGTTGCTCACACCAGATCATAGATCTGACCCTTGTTTTCTCATGGCATATGGGGGTGTCTCATTTTAAAATGAGGCAGCCACTAATGCTCTTTCAAGGAATGCAGGACCTAAGTAGGAAGGAAAGTTATGGCTAATGAGAAAGAATGAATGAGCATGCTAGCTAGTTTTTAATAAGAGCATAGTATGATTTATCTGCATGTATTCATGAAAATTTGTGTTTTTAAATTTCCTGTTATGTAATGAACTTGTTATGTTTGATTAAACTAGTTGTTTCTGTTGAATTTTGTTATGTATTAAGGTTTGAGAACTGAAGGATTATCTGAGTTGTGAACAAGAAAATAAGCTTAAAGTATTATCTATGAATATCTGAAAAAGAAATATATATTTGAGCAATTGTCTTACATAACCTATATTATGTATTAGTCAATCTTGAGTCATTCAAAAGCATTAATTTTTGGGTAAAATCTGATTTTAACTTGGAGTATTCTTTTAAGTATTCAGTTGCTTTTCATTAAAATATTTTGTAAAAGAGTTCAAGTCTATTTGTGAGTTGTTTTGAGAAGTGTATATATCTTAAAAAGGTTTCAAGTACTTTGCAAATGAATGGCATTTCAACTGACATGGTTAGAGTGTCTGGTTGACACAGTCACAAGGGTTAACTAGCTTCAAAAGAATGGAGTCTTGGTTGATCATGTTGGTATGTATTTTGATAGTAAAATGCATTTCATAACCCTTTGTTCTTTCATCAAGTGTTTCACCAAAACTCTCTTTCAAATACCATAGACAAATATGCACTTTGACTGGTTTGTATTATCAAACCAGGGAGCACTCTGCATTCAAGCCCTGGTTCACCATAATCCAGGGATTGCACCACTTTTTAAAACACTTTCAAGTCCAGTACCCTAGTCACAGAAAACTTAGAAACTGGTATGCAAGTGATTAACACATTGAGATCTGGTTTGCACAAATAAAACACAGAAAACACTTTGCCTAAGACACCAAATTCTGGACTTTCAAGTCCAGGAAATCAGTCTTGTATTGATCTTCTGGTTAAGATAACTTTAAGATTACTGAGTAGAAGTGACTTAGGGATATATATATGTATATGTATATTAACACATAGTGTGTCTTATTGATTGAGTCAAAGAACAGATGAGTTTCAAAGAATACCATAAGTTGACAATGATAAATACAGATATCATTTTCTGGCCTTAATCAAATATCAAGCATTTGAACTATACTATGAAAAGGCCATGTATTCTGAGATTGTCTTGCCAAGATAAATTATTAGTAAATCATAGTTAGAATGATCAAAATCATTAAGAATAAATATGAGCAGGATCTGCTCATATATTACAAATATCAAAAAGAATATGGAAATTAACTATGTGTAGATTGATTCAAATTCAAATCAAACAGAATATGCTCTTGTTTACCATAACTCTGATTTAAACAAGAGGGACACATGCATCCTCATATGTATGTGCATATCTTTATGAATACACTGATATATTTATATTAGTAGAAATTTGGATCCTAGATAATTGATTGAAAAGAAAAATGACTTTGAGAATTTAAATTAAGTTTAAATGTGTATATATATATTCAAAAAAAAATCCTTGAAAAATTAAGGTAAAATATTGACGGTCATTTCATTTGGTATCAGAGCGAGGTTGAAAATTTATTATGCATAGCTAGAAAATGTTTGCATTGATTGTTGAGTGCTATAGAAATATATTATGTCTATTTGTTTTGGATGAAATAATTTAGGCAGGAAAATACTAATTATAGAGAATACTCACAATATACTAATCCCATCTGCCCATAACCTAGTTATCAAACCATGGTAGGAAGTGGATCTCATCACAATGCAGGAACAAGTGCACCATAAATACTTGATATGCAGGAGTTTGTGAGGGTTTTAAGGGATGGAATTGGGCATAGGCCTGAGAATCCACAAGAGGAACTTTCAAAACTATTAAAGACTTATACAAACTTGGGAGGCAAGAGTTTTGAATGGACTGAGAGTGTGATGGAAATTCAAGCATGGTTGAGAACACTGGATAGGATTTTCAATGACATGCATCTTGATGATCAAAGGAAGAGGCAAGTGGCTTCAAGACAGCTGAAAGGAGTAGCTTTAGGCTGGTGGGAGGTGATCATAGCTGGGAGGATTGAAAATGAAATCACTTGGAATCAATTCAAGGAGATGTTGGAGGCAAGGTTTGTACCAGCATCAGCTAAAACCACATTACTTGAAGAGTTTATTAGACTCAGACAAGGAACTTTGAATGTCACTGAGTATACTAAAAAATTTGAGGGATTATCCAAATATGGAGCAATGCTAGTGGCTGATGAAGCATCCAAAAATGATAGGTATATTAAAGGTTTAAACCCAGGACTTAGCAGGGCCATGTTACCATATGATGATAAGACTTTTGATCAAGTAATAGATATGGCTTTGAAATTTGAGCAGCATGACAAGGAAAGAGAGAAGTATAGATATTTTAAGAATAACAATAACAAGAAGAATATGGGAAGATACCACCCTTATGACAAGAAGAAAGAGGAAACAGATAACAAAAAGGCCAGTGACACCAAAGCCAATGATGCAAAGAAGAAATTGGTTTGCCATCATTGTGGAAAGGAGGGACACATCAAACCAAGGTGCCCAGAATTAAAAGGAGGAGCCTTCAAGTGCTACCTATGTGGGAAAAAGGGGCATATGAAGAGAAATTGTCCTGAGTACAAACAGCAAGGAAAATTGGCAAATCTGGAAGGCAAAAGGAAATCCACAGTGGAGACTAGTGCTGAAAATCATGGTCAAGTGGAAGGTACACTACTTATCTGTACCATACCCATAGCAGTAGTATATGATACTGGGGCAACTCATTCTCTAATTTCTTATGAAATAGTTAAAATGCTAAAATTGAACTGCATATTGGTTGAAACACCATTGCTTGTACAAAGTCCACTGGGGAGTTCTAGTGTTTTAAATATAATTTGTGTGGATGTGGAATTAAACATAGGAGGAAATATTTTTATTTCCAATTTATATGTTTTAAACTACCCAAATATAGGTATTATATTGGGGGTAGACTGGTTAAGGTAATTTAAAGCCATAATTAATTTAGATTCATCCACCATATCATTGCAAAACCGTAGAGGCTAGAGAATCACAATTTTATGTGAAGTAGCTAAAGAAAGAAAATTATATCATTTAATTGACTTGGAAAAGGATTTTAGTGAACCTTCCATTAAAGAAATTCCCATAGTCAATGAATATTTGGATGTGTTTGGGGAGGTTAAGGGTGTTCCACACCATAGACCAGTGGAGTTTCAAATCAACCTCATTCCAGGAGCAAGCCCAATAATTAAGAAACCCACCAGAATGGGGCCAAGTGAATTGAAGGAGTTGAAAAACCAGTTAGAGGAATTAGAAGGTAAAGGGTTTATAAGGCCAAGCAACTCATGCTGGGGTGCTCCAGTAGTGTTTGTAAGGAAGCATGATGGTACTTTGAGGATGTGCATGGATTACAGGGAGTTAAATAAGGTTACCATCAAGAATAAATACCCATTGCCTAGGATTGATGATCTTTTTGATCAACTCAGTGGAGCTAAAATATTCTCTAGATTAGACTTAGCATCTGGGTTCCATCAGATGAAAGTTGAAGACTCAAGTGTTAAGTACACTGCATTTAACACTAGGTATGGTTTATATGAGTTTATGGTTATGCCATTTGGATTGACAAATGCCCCCTCATATTTTGTAGATTTAATGAATAGGATATTCAGGGATTATCTGGACAAGTTTGTGCTAATTTTTATTGATGATATTTTAATTTATTCCAAAACAGTAGAAGAGCATGAAAATCATTTGCATCTGGTTTTGTCTACAATTGAAGGAAAAAGATTTAAAGGAAAAATTTTCAAAATGTGCATTTTGGAAAGAGGAGGTACATTTTCTTGGTCATGTCATTTCTGCTAAAGGAATTTCTGTGAACCCCAACAAAGTTGTAGCTATCCAAGCATGGAAGAGACCTAACACAGTGAGTGAAGTTAGATCATTCATGGGATGGCAGGATATTATAGGAGATTCATAAAAGATTTTTCCAAAATGTCATCACCACTTACTAATTTAACCAGAAAGAATCAAGCATTTGTATGGACTGAAAAATGTGAACAAGCTTTTATCAAGATAAAAGAAGCTTTAGTTAATGCACCAGTATTAAGGGTACCTGAAGGAAATGAGGATTTAATTGTGTACACTGATGCAAGTGGTTCTGGGCTAGGAGCTGTGTTGATGTAGCAAGATCAATTAATAGCCTATGCATCCAGACAATTAAAACCACATGAAACAAGATATGCAACCCATGATCTTGAGTTAGCAGCAGTGGTGTATGCATTGAAGCTTTGGAGACACTACTTATTAGGTGCTAAATTTAATTTGTACATAGATCATAAGGCACTGAAATATCTTTTCTCACAAAAAGATTTGAACATGAGGCAACATAGATGGGTGGAGTTTCTAGCTGCCTATGACCTAGACATACTTTATACACAAGGTAAAGCAAACAAGGTTGCAGATGCCTTGAGTAGACAACATGCTAAGGTAGCCATGTTGATGATGGAAGAATTTAAGGATTTATCTATACTTGCTGACTTAGAAATTGAAGCAAGCAGTGAGATACACATGGTGACAACTGAAGGAGATGAGAGTAAAGGGAGACTGAGTTTAATAACCTTACAATCAGATTTAATTTTGAAGATAGGAAAAATGCAAGAACAAGACCCAGACCTATTAGAGAAGAAAATTCTCATATCAAAAGGGGAAGAAGTGGTAAATTACCATATTGATAAAAATGGTTACATGAGGAACAAAAATAGAATATGTGTTCCAGAAAACATGGAGTTGAAGGAGGAAATATTAAATGAATACCATAGGAGTAAGTACTCCATACACCTAGGCAGTACAAAGATGTATCAAAATCTAAAAAGGAATTATTGGTGGAAGGGAATGAAGTCAGATGTAGCTAAACATGTTGCAAAATGTATGACTTGCCAACAAGTCAAGGCAGAGACACAAATGTTATCCCGCCTTTTGGCAAGGCCAGGACACCAAGGAGTTGGGTTCCAAATGTCGATTGTCATGGATATCGTTGAATCTTGACCAAGTCCGGATCAAGCCCCAATCGATGGGACATGATCGGGAAAGTAAAGCAAACCAACGCTCCAAGTTTCAGATCGATCCGAGTTCATATGCTCAAGGTATGATGGATGCAAGTCAAAGGGAAGAGCACTTTTTCGTATCCATCGGGAAGCAGCAGTTCGTATCGATGGGTTTCGTATCCATCGGCGGTCCTCGTTTCGCATCCATCGATCTCACGCCCATCAGAATGATTAAGTCCACATAGTCATAAGCTTCGTATCGATAGAACCTTCAGCCGGAAAGACTTGTTCGTATCCATCAATAAGTCACCTGGTTTGTAACGGTCACTTGATGTCTACTTCGTATCCATCAGTCAGTGCCTGCTTCGTATCCATCATCCAGTGTCTACTTCGTATCCATCAGTCAGTGCCTGCTTCGTATCCATCATCCAGTGTCTACTTCGTATCCATCAGCCAGTGTTTGCTTCGTATCCATGGATGAAGTCCTACTCGAATCCATCAGGTCAACCAGCTTGGATAACGTGTCATATCTCGAAGGAAACGGGGCGAGATACATGGAGTCGAAGCAGTCAACACGGAGCAAATACCGGATCGAGGCGAAGCGCGCGCGTTACGTCATCCCTCGATGCGAATGCGCCGAGATATATGGAGTCAACACGGTCGACTCGGAGTAAAGACCGGATCGAGGCGAAGTGTGCGTTCCACGTCTTCACAGAGGCGCGTGATACCATCGATTCGAAGCCCTCAGCTCAGAGAAATGGATTCGAACCAGACAGCCTAGCGAAGAACATCGCCTCGTATCGATGATATCTCTCAATCCACTGATCCAAATACCATGAAATTTTAACTGAAGGTTGCACACATACCGAGGAACATCTCCACCAATTTTGAGCTCAATTGGAAGTAATCTTGATCGATACGAAATGATTTCGTATCGATCACAGATTGACTTGAAACTCTCTGGAAGTGGTCGAATGGGTCCCCTCACGTGTCAGGCCAAGTCTCCCGGGGTTTGAGCGAAATCTAAGCCTCCTACGCCTATAAATAGAGCCCCAGAATCAACGGGAAAAGGATCTTTTTTCTCTGAAGCGTCCAGACTCTGCCGGATTGAGATTTGCATCCTACTTTTGCTGTCAATTTCGAATTCTAAACTGTAATCCGCTGTTCATTGCTGTAAACGTTTGTAATCATTTAAAGAGAATCAATAAAACCATCAAAACTTCATAGTGGACGTAGGCTATACGCCGAACCACTCTAAATTGCTTGTCTGTGCACTTTACATTCCTGTTTGTTGGAGTTTTTGTTAGATAATCTCTGTTTTACATTTATAATCTTCATTTTATCTCTTCAAATAACTCCCGAAGAGTGTTGTGCCCATTTTTGGTACAAACACTTTGGTGCTTTCACTGAGAAAACCAGCTTTTTCTCCTGCTCATTGGATCTGCCGTCGATACCGGATTGCACAAATCTAAGAGGAAGATCCAGATATCCAGTCCGGAATCCTTCCATTCTGTTCAGATTTGCTCAAAATCTAGTCAAGGACTCCACCACCGAGAATGGTCAGCACAAGAACTGGCGCTACCGCTGCAGAGCAAGAAGGCAGAGATAGGCAGAATCCCACACAGCCGCCTTCTTCCAATCAAGACAATACCACTCACTCAGACTCAACGGGGCTAGTCACCCGACAGGAGTTCCAGGTATTGCTCCAGGAGCTGACCCAAAGCCGTCAGCAGTTGGCGGAACAGTTACACGCCAATATCGAGCTGACCAACCAGCTAAACCGCCGGGGGCACAGAAGGTCCAGGAGAGATGATGTCTCCAGAGCGTCTACCGAAAGCTCAGCTTTATCTGATTATCACCACCGAACTACCCGTCCTCGACTAGAGGGGAGTCGTGCTCAAGCTGCTGAATATCAGCCCGCCTTAACTGTTGGGCAACTAAGGGTAGGACCGTCGACCAGCTTCCAAACGGGTCCCTCAACACGAGGAGGTACTGCCCCACAGTACACCACGGATAACCGCGCCACAACCGCCGCAGCAGAGACAAGGGTCGATACCCGAAATCAATCAGAGCCGATCAATCAACAACGTGGACATACTCCTGAACCTTATGTCCCAGAAGACGTCGAGCCAAGGAGGCGAGATACGGATCGTCGACAGCGCCCGATCCCAACTCGCACCGTGGAACCCGACCACGCCTTAGCTCATCGCGCTCAGAATCTGCCCGTGTCAGATATATCAACCATGATACGTCAGATGATCCGTGAGAGTCAGGGGTTCACTAATGATGATTGGGGGATTTCCCGTAGTCATACCCCTTTCACAGACGAAGTGTTACATGCTGAACCCCTTAGGCGATTCAGAATGCCGACTCTCCCGATGTATGAAGGGAATAGTGACCCCAACCAGCATATTCTGAAATATGAATGGTCAATGAGCGCTGCAAGGGCCGACGATGCAGTGAAGTGTCGGAGTTTCCCCATCTCTCTGGGGGGAATCGCGACAATGTGGTTTACCCGCCTACCGCCTAGATCAATTTCTTCGTTCGATCAACTGGCCAAGAGGTTTGTGGAGCAATTCCGTATGCATGTTGCTAGGCCAAAAGATGTCAACACCCTGTCCAGCGTCACTCAAGCTCCTGGGGAAACGCTCAGGCATTACCTGGAGAGGTTCCACGCAGCATGCGTCGAGATCACCAATCCTAACGATAATTCAATCTTGATGGCTCTAACCAAGGGGATTGATCCTGATTCTGAATTCGGAAATTGGCTAGCTGGGAAACCGCCCGCATCGTTGGACCGTTTTTACTCCAAGGCCGCTCAATTCCTGCGGCAGGAGGACGCAAAATAGTCTAGGAAACAGGACGATGCGAGGCCCAGCATTGAGGGAATACAGAGCAATGTGGCAGTTAAACAGTCCGGCGAGAGTTTCGGGAAAGTTCAACTGAATATACAGAACAAGAAAACCCAGCAGAGAGGAAACAATGGCCAGAATAAGAA
The DNA here is from genome assembly GCA_030737815.1 of Allium fistulosum. NCBI lineage: Eukaryota > Viridiplantae > Streptophyta > Magnoliopsida > Asparagales > Amaryllidaceae > Allium > Allium fistulosum. The sequence goes on from CM060908.1 coordinate 908,552,146, forward strand.
GAGAGACGAGAACCGAGGTCCACGACGTAGAGCTCAGATGTTTGACAGTTATACGCCGCTAAACACGTCATTGGAAAACGTATACTTGCAGACTTGTAACACTGTACAGTATAAGAAGCCTGCTCCGAAGCCCTCGTCGGAGAGACAGATTCAGACAGGAAAATTCTGTAGGTTCCATGAAAGCTATGGACACAATACCAATGAGTGTCGGCACTTACAGGACCTCATCGAGAAGCTGATTAGAGAGAGGAAGCTAGATCAGTTTGTTCGGGCGCCGCAGTCTGGCGGAGCGGGCCCCTCGAATCAAAATCGTTCACAAAATCAGGAAAGAGAGGAGGAACCCGCCCGTGCGGGCGGGAGATTAGTTATCAACACAATAAGTGGTGGTCCCCATCCAGCAGACAGAAGCTGGGGGGAGATGGAGTCGTATGCTAGTTCTATCAGGCATGCGGACTTCGAGTGTTATAGTAATTGCGAGGATGGAACCCCGGCAAAGCAACAAAAGATAATGCCCGATGATATCGTGTTCAGGAGCCGAGACGCCGATAAAGTCGAAGCCCCTACAATCGACCCACTAGTCATATCTGCCCAGGTAGGTCCTGCTTGGATGAAGAGGATCCTGGTTGACAGTGGGAGCTCTGTGAACATCTTGCTTAAACGGGCTTACGATCTAATGAAGATGGAGACAAAGGATTTGAAACCCTGTTTATCCAGAATCCATGGTTTCAACGGAAGTGCCACGATACCCATCGGAATAACTGAACTCCCAGTCGAGTTAGGCGTTGGAGAACGCCGGAGAGTCCGAATGTTACAATTTGTTGTGCTAGAAATCGATTCGCCATATAATGCGTTTTTGGGTCGACCAGCCTTAGCTGAGTTCAGGGCGGCGATCGCCCCATGGTGTCTGACTTTGAAATTTCCCACTGATCATGGGATTGGAGTTGTTCAAGGAGATCAGGCCACAGGAAGGGCCTGTTATGTTGCTGAGCTGCGCGGGGCGCAACGTAAAGAGAAGGGAAAGGGCGTAGAGGAATCTCTCTACGTCCGTTCTGTCGATAATTGACAATTGATGCCTGGGCTTCGGCCCGGGCACCACGGCCAATTCCTGAAAGACCTGGACCTCAGGGACAACGAGGATAAAGACGAATCAACGGAGAGTCAAGCCTCTCCAGCCGAACTGACTGTGGATGTCCCAATCAGTGAGGATGATGATTCAAAGATGTTGAAAGTTGGGTCTCAACTAAACAAACAGACACAGCAGGAATTGGTCGAATTTCTTCGGGCGAATCTCGACGTCTTCGCCTGGATACACTCTGACATGTGCGGGATCTCGCCGAGCATTGCAAGTCACTCCCTGAATATAGATCCGCGACATGTCCCAGTAAAGCAGAAAAGGCGCGGTATGGATCCAGAGAGATCTGCCGCCCTTAAGGAGGAAGTTGATAAACTACAATCGAACGGGTTCATTCGAGATGCTTTGTATCCGGAATGGGTGTCCAACCCTATACTAGTTCGGAAACCAAACGGGAAGTGGAGAACCTGCGTTGATTACTCTGACCTAAACAAGGCCTGTCCAAAAGATAGCTTCCCACTTCCGCGAATCGATCAGCTCGTTGATTCAACGGCCGGACATGAACTACTATCCTTTATGGATGCTTATTCTGGCTACAACCAGATACCCATGCATTTACCTGATCAGGAACATACCAGCTTCGTGACCGATCTGGGACTCTATTGTTACAAAGTCATGCCGTTTGGTCTAAAGAACGCTGGAGCAACATACCAATGCTTAGTCAACCGAATGTTCGCTGATCAGATCGGGAAGACCATGGAGGTTTACGTGGATGACATGCTGGTGAAGTCCCGATTTTCCACCGATCACGTCAGAGATTTGAATTCAATGTTCAGCATCCTCCGGGAGTACGGAATGAAGCTCAACCCACTCAAATGTCACTTTGGCGTTGCATCCGGGAAATTCCTTGGGTTCATCGTCAACGCTCGAGGAATAGAGGAGAATCCTGAGAAGATCTAGGCTATTAGAAATTTGCAAACCCCTAGAACTATAAAGCAAGTCCAGAGTCTTAACGGGAAGGTCGCAGCGTTGAGCAGGTTCATTTCAAAGTCCACCGATAAATGCATTCCTTTCTTCGACCTGATCCGGAAGGGCAAACAAAACTTTGAATGGACCACGGAGTGTGAGGGCGCGTTTCGATCATTAGTTCAACATCTCTCCACACCTCCGATCCTATCAAAACCGGTTGACCACGAGCAACTATATCTCTACCTGGCAGTATCAGAACATGCGATCAGTGCTGCTCTAGTCCGGGAAGAAGACAAAGTGCAAAACCCGGTCTACTATGTCAGTAAGCGACTAACAGGAGCTGAAAGAAATTATCCGAGACTGGAGAAACTGGCCTACTGCCTGGTCATTGCCTCAAGGAAGCTCCGTCCTTACTTCTGAGCTCATCCGCTTACTGTGTACACCGACCAGCCGTTACGACAAGTCCTTACGCGGCCTGAGACGTCCGGTAGGTTACTCAAGTGGAACATTGAGCTAAGCCAATTTGATATCGCATACGCTCCGCGGAGGGCCATTCAAGGACAAGTCCTGGCTGATTTCATAGCCGAATTCACCGTTCCAGAAGACTTACCCGAGACCAGTGAATCCCCCGAATACATCTGGAAGCTGTATACTGATGGTGCGTCAAATGACCGGTGTTCGGGCGCTGGGGCTGTACTTGAGACTCCCGAGGGCCGATCCACATGTTATGCTCTTAAATTCGACTTTCGTGCAACTAATAATGAAGCCGAATATGATGCCCTCCTAACCGGCCTAAAGCTTGCCAGAGATTTGAAAATTATCGCTGTAGAAATTTATTGCGATTCACAGTTAGTGGTATGTCAAGTACGAGGAGAATACCAGGAAAGAGACCGAAGATTGGCCGCTTACTTGGCACGAGTTCAGGAAATACTAGACCAGTTTGATTATTACGCCATCTATTATGTGCCTCGGGAGCACAATCAGAAAGCCGATTCACTGGCAAAGTTAGCCAGCACAGGTGAAGCGCAACAAATGGGACTTGTCCCTGTTGAAACTTTGGCCTCCCCGAGCATCGACCGAATAGAAATGAACTCTGTGTTTGAAACCGCTCCCAGTAGAGAATCCTGGATGACTCCATATCGGAACTACATTGAGAATGGGACGCTGCCTGAACCTAGAAATGAGAAGAGACAAATTCAGCGAAAAGCTTCGCGGTTCGTCATCCAGAACGGAGTCATGTACAGGAGAGGTTATTCCGTTCCTCTCCTTAGGTGTATCGCCCACGAGGAAATAAAACGAGTGCTGCATGACGTGCACGAAGGAGAGTGTGGCGATCATACCGGAGGACAAGCTCTCGCTAAGAAGATACTCCGATATGGGTACTACTGGCCGACAGTGAACCGAGATGCGGCAAACTATGCCCGGAAATGCGATAAATGCCAGATACATGCCCGAATTCCGAGAGCTCCGCCAACTGAAATAACCCAAATGGTCAGTCCCTGGCCATTCGCAATGTGGGGCATCGATATCATCGGCGCTTTACCTTTAGCAAAAGGCGGTGCGAAGTACGCCATTGTTGCCGTTGACTACTTCACGAAGTGGGCCGAGGCCGAAGCCCTTGCCACCATTACGACAAAGAAAGTGATAAATTTCGTGGTTCGCAACATCATCTGTCGATTTGGACTCCCACATACTATCATCACTGATAACGGAGCCCAATTCGAAAGTGCGGAATTCAAGAATTTCTGTCAACGGTTTCATATCCGCAAAAAGTTCTTGGCTGTCGCACACCCCCAAGCAAATGGACAGGTTGAAGCTGTCAACAAAGTTATAAAATCGATCCTGAAGAAACGATTGGAGAAGGCTGGGGGCAAGTGGGTCGATGAACTTCCTATGGCATTATGGGCCTATCGAACGACCCACAAAACCGCGACCGGACACACTCCGTTTTCCCTATCTTATGGCTCAGAGGCCGTTATTCCGGTCGAGACAGAAGTGTTCTCTCATCGCGTGACTTATTATGATCCAAAAACTAACGCCATACTCCTGGCCGAGTCTTTGGATCTATTGGATGAAAAACAGGAAGAGGCCGATTTGAGAGCAGCTGCACATCGAAGCCGGGTCGCCCGACTGTACAACACCAAGGTTCGACCTCGAACCTTTGGACTCGGCGACCTGGTACTCAAGAGAATCTACCCAGTTCCTTCGCACATGAAGCCAAACTGGGGAGGACCGTATGTAATTACACAAAAGCTCGGAGATGGTACATTCAAGCTATCGACTGTTGACGGTCTCGATTTACCAAGGGCTTGGAACAGCGAAAGTCTCCGCCGCTATTACATATGACAGGCTTTATTTATTTCATTCTATTTAGCAATTTGTTTCTGCATTTCGAAATTTGAATTTTGTAATAAGGCAACTGACTTTGCCGCATTTTCTTATTTCAGCAATAAAATGCCACTTCTTCGAGCCAGAGCTGTGATTCATTATGTACGATATACAACATCACGATGCACGAAGAGCTAAATCCCATCATGCAATGGGACTTATTCAAATGGAGAGTGGCTGTGATACGACCGGCCACTCACTAGGTGAAACCCGAGCTCGGGGACCAGCCATGACACCGATATTAATAGGGTTGACACACGACAATCCTACAATCAACTCCATATTCCCAGAGTGCGAAGTGGAGTATAAACATTCGACTCCGTCCTCCCAGAGCGCGAGATGGAGTATAAACAATTAACTCCATATTCCCAGAGTGCGAAGTGGAGTATAAACATTCGACTCCGTCCTCCCAGAGTGCGAGACGGAGCATGAACATTCGACTCCGTATTCCCAGAGTGCGAAGCGGAGTATAAACATTTAACTCCATATTCCCAGAGTGCGAAGTGGAGTATAAACAATCAACTCCGTGTTCCCAGAGTGCGAAGCGGAGTATAAACATTCAACTCCGTATTCCCAGAGTGCGAAGCGGAGTATAAACATTCGACTCCGTATTCCCAGAGTGCGAAGCGGAGTATAAACATTTAACTCCATATTCCCAGAGTGCGAAGTGGAGTACAAACATTCAACTCCGCATTCCCAGAGTGCGAAGCGGAGTATAAACAATTAACTCCATATTCCCAGAGTGCGAAGTGGAGTACAAACATTCAACTCTATATTCCCAGAGTGCGAAGTGGAGTACAAACATTCAACTTCGCATTCCCAGAGTGCGAAGTGGAGTATAAACATTCAACTCCGCATTCCCAGAGTGCGATGCGGAGTATAAACGACCAACTCCATGCTCCCAAAGTGCGAGACGGAGTACAAACATCAGTCAACTCCATGTTCCCAGAGTGCGAACAACCGCTTACGAGATGACATATATCCCCGGAGTGTGGATGAAACGATTCATAAGAGAACAAGTGTAGTTCGACCACTCGGTCCTCGCTTGGTGCAATCACAAGCTGATCATCACAACTTAACCCCGGAACTGGGGGCAGAGGCAAATATTAGTCATTACTCGAAACTATGCGATGCTCAGCTCCGATGCGATCCCCTATCACAACTCAAGTCCGAGATTTCCATACTTAACAAGTAAAATGAGCTATGCTTGAAACAATCAGATAATGCAAGTACACTGGACCAAAGTCCGAACATTGCGATATTCAAGCATACAAAGGAACATGAGCTGAAGCTAGAAAACAAAATTTTATTCCAACTAACTCAAAATCAACGGTTCATACATGAGTTTTTTCCAAAATGTTCCTACTAGCGGGGGCCGAACCCGCATCTAAACACGGCCTACAAAAGGGAAAGACAGAGAAAATAACAAAAGTCCCTAACTGCCTATGAAGAGAATGTCTAATCCTTCTGCTTCCTCAGCTTCTTCTTCCTCGAGGAGCTACTGGAACCACCAGTACCCTTTCGCTTGGAGCTTTTTTCCTTAGGCAGGCTCCCTTCGGGTGGAGGCATAATGTCAACATCCTCGTCTGAGCTGGACTCTATAGAGATGCTTCCCACGGGAGGAGTGGGAGGAACAGACTCCGCAGCCGGAGGGAGGGCTGGCACATTAGTATCAGTAAGTGTGCCCCAGGAGACACAGTCATAAGAGGAGTAGGGCACTGTGCTGCTGCTCCGCCATCTACTTCACCGCCGTGCGCCGCGGCCGCCATCTCGGCATTAATCTCGGCCAACATCGCCGCTTCCCGCCGTGCCCTGGCTTCGTTAGGAGCCGTAGTAGTCTGAGACGGGGTGTCAGAAGTAGCCATGAATCCACCCAAGCCGAACGGCAAGTCCGCAAAAGGATCACTTTGACGGCCAAGGAGCTCGTTTATCATCTGCTCATCGAAAGAAAGTGAGCTCCCCTGCGTCACTCCAACTGGTGCCATTGCCGCGACGGAGGTCGCCTCAGAGATGATGGCTCCAGGCGCTTGACCTGATTCTTGGGTGGTAAGAGGCGCGGCTGGTGCGACTCCTGTCACTGATCAAAGGAAAAAGACATATCATTAGCAACATTCCAACACAGATTCTTCAATCCAAATGTACAAGAAGTTAGTTCAGAGTACCTTCCTCGGTTTGGCTCGAGGTCGTCTGAACAACTTCAGAAGAATGTTCCTTAATAGGAGATAAACGCGGTTGATCTGGATCATATGCCGGAATAGGCTGGGGGTAGATCATCGGAGTTGGCTCAGACTGAGATGAGACGATTATCTCAGAACTCATAACATGGTGTTCTGCACCAGAGCTCTCTCCGACCTCCTGGATCTGGGCACCAAGCCTCACCTTGTCGTGGGAAATCATGGAGTCATGGAGAACCTTCTTTTCGTCATCATTAAGGATGCGGTTCTCCAGCTCGAATTCATCAAGGGCTTCATCAGGGTGCCCGGATTTCTCCTCATCAACCAGTAGGTTCCAGGCGTTATAGAGATGCGTGGGGTAATCGTCAAGCCATGTCAAATCTCGGTGCCTTAGCACGTTGGCGTTATAAGTGACGAGTAGCTCTTCCACCTCGGCCTCAATCCTGGCCTCCGCCTGCCGTACCTTCTCGTCAACCCCAGCCTCAGCTTCATGGGCTTGTTGTATAGCCGCTTCCTTCTCCTTTCGGAGCGTCACTGCCTGATCACAGGCCTCCTGCGCAGAGACATTAGCTGCGTCTTTTTCCTTCGCCATCTCTGAAAACTTTGATTTCAGCTCATTAAGCTCCTTAAGAGCATCATCCCTCTCGGCGGTAATAGAAGTGTTCCTGTGACCCATGTCCTCGATGGCAGTATAATGCTCTTGCTTCTTCCTGGTCATGACAGCGTTCACTTCATCAACCTTCTTTAGAGCCTCCATTTCAGATTTACGGGAAGACTCAGCCTCCGAGTTGAGCGCTTTTATGATTTGGTCGTTGTGACCCAACTCCTTCTTGAGCTTCTCAATGGTGATGCCCCGATCGAATGCCACTTTGGACGCCTTCCTCACGGCCCGTCCCTATTCCCTGTACTGGAAAAAGATGTCCGCAACATAATCATGGATGGTGGTTTCAGTGGTTGGCGGAATTCTCTTCAAGTGTGGAGGGAAGACGTAACCATCAAAACAGATGTCGGCAAATTCCTTCCTCATCTGTGCCAATTAAAGCGCTCCTTCACTAGACGCCTCGGTCGGGACCGGTACAGTAGCCGAGGAGGTGGCTATTTCAGTCCTGCGTGGAGGATCGGACCTCAAAGCTTGAGAAGACGGCCTAGGCCGTAAAGTTTCAGGAGGACGAGTAACTGCGGCCGTAGGAGGGGCAGAGGTCCTGGGGGAGGAGAACGAGATCGGGATCGGCGAACGTATCCCTTATCTCTGTCGGACTTCTCCTGACCAGAATGTCCTGCATCATAATCCCTCTCGCCCTCTCTCCTGCGTGGCTCATGATAACGGCGCTTATTGCGCAAACTACCAAGCACGGAACCTTGCCCAGACATCGTACCTGAAAAGAAAACCACGAAGAATCAGTAACCGTTTGCGATGTGTTGTTTACAAGTAGGAAAGTGTGTTGTGCCGTGGAGAGTGTGTGAATGTGTAACCTCCCGGACCAACCAGAAGTGTCAATCGCACTGGCAGGATCAGACTCGCTAACATCGACGATATGTCGCGGTCCACCCGATCCAACGTCGTGTTGCTCCGGCTCGATGTCCGGGATTGGAGGGTCAGCAGGCCCTTCGAATTGATCTTCAGCTTGCAGGGAGGATGCTTCCGTAATCTTAACTCCTGGCAAAGGACGGTGCAAAACCACAGACTTCCGCCTCCCAGACTTAGGCTGTTTTGAGGCCACTGCTTTGCCTTTCCTCTTTGCGTCGGACTCCGGGGTTACATTAGCAAGTCCGACCAACGGTTCCTCGTCGGTATGAGTTTTCTCGGAATCGGGTTCCTCAATTACTACAATCCTGGGTTTCATCCGCTTGACCTTTTTCCTGGAGACGGTCTTTAATGCACCATCGAGTCTTATGCTCTGCCTCCGGCCAATCAACCCAAGAACTCTGAGATTCCGATCTGTCAGTAACAGTTCAATATTCCTTTCTTCGCTAGGAATCTCTTGGAGGACCCGAACTATCTCTTTATAGTAGCCGCCCTCAGGCCGCTGGATGATTGCTGAAAGAAAAAGAGAAGAAGACGTAAGTTTAATTTCACCCCGAAAATTGCCCTGTCAATTACTTGGGAAAAAAGACAATACTCACGTCTGAACAGCCATCTTCTGGCAAACCCCGGAGGACATCGGACATAGAACCACTCCGACTTAAAGTAGCTTAGCCTAGTCCACGACCCCACGACAACTTGGCAGTTCCTTACAGACTCCAAGAATGTATAAGATGGGCTGTCAGTCTGACTCTTGAAATTAAACAAGTATCTTATGTCGGTCATACGGGGAGGACGATGGAGGTACTCCATGAATACAATGAACAAGTTGTTGAGTGAGGCATATCCGTTTGGATGCAATTGAGACGGAGCGATGTCCAGATAAGCCAACACTTCTCTTATGTAATCATTGAATGGAGGAAGTGTGCCGGCTGCGCACGCATGTCGATTAAAAGCAGTATACCCCTCCGGGGGATTATGTGGCCTGTCATCCGGTCCAGGCAACAATACTTCATCCAAAGATAAGCCATGCCTTAAGCATATTCTCCCTAGCATGTCTTCAGAGATATTGGACGGGACAGAATCAGGTGGACAATTAATGAAGGACGCATCGGGCAACTCATCCGGAGCTGGACCGATAGCTTCGACCTCGATGTCCGGAATCTCAAGTCTGGGAGGGATAGGGTTCTGAGTCTCTTGCTGCTGCGAACTTGACGGTTCCATCACTAGCTAACTCAGGAGAAACCATCATTAGACGATAAAAAGCCCGTGCATTCCCCAGTGTAAAGTGCATGAATGTGTTGTGTAGTGCAAATGTTGTGCGTGACTTGAGCAAATTCTGCAGAATTAAAGAAAACACGCTAGCGACGAAACTCTGGAAGTCAGACCGACAATGACCGTCACGATCGCGTAACCTAGATGCTAGATGGCTGATTCAAGTGTAAGTCCGTTATATGTTCGTTAGGTTACAGTTCCATCGACGAGCTTCGAAAGTCAGTCAAATATGCAATCCTGTAATCAAGTCCAATTATGCAAGGCAGAAGCTCGTCGGAGTCGAGTATAAGAGCATGCAAAAGTTCGCTAAGTTCGTCGAATTTCAGCATGGAATCGATCGTAGTTCAAGATTCAAATTCAGTCGGAGGCGTGATATCTTTCGTGTCGATCCAGTTCGAATCGATACTTTCGTATCGGACAAGGTCGACTCGATACCTTTCGTATCGATAGGTTTCGAATCGACGGCAGTTCGTATCGACCGGAGGAGTGGATTTCGTATCGATCAGAGAGGCTTACTTCGCATCGGCCAAGGGTTAACGGCTGTGTGACAACCAAGTGCAATGACTTCGCATCGATCTGGGGCTATCGATATTGAACCAATAAAACCTCTTGGTCTTCGTATCGATCGTGGGAGGCAGATTTTCGCATCGATCACGCGGGCCAAACACTTGCATCAATCATTTCAGTTCGACACAAGCCCCAACCACCTTAGATCGATGCGAACCTCTGCATCCCCTTCAACCCATCAATCGATGCGAAATCATGAAATCTAGGTTGAGTCGAACCCTTCTGTCCCGAATCGACACGAACTAGAGGTGAAGCAATTCCTCCAGAACTCTTTCTTCTCCGATTGAAGCGAGCATCGCCATGGCCATTCTCGACCAAGCTCTGGTCCAGATCTGGCCTTAGCGCCACCAAAATCAATAATCAGCAAGGACACGATGGATCTGAGATCTGAACTTCGTCGCTCGAATTTAGCCGTGATTGCTTATTTACCTGAATTGAATTGGAGTTTGGGGAAATAATAAAATGATGTTTGATCGATTCGAAGATTGGAACAATTCTTCTCTCCCAAGTTCGTGAATCGGTACGAGAATGCAGAAGACAACAGTAAAAGTAAAAGGTAAAAAAGTGAGAAGTGACGAAGTCCCAGATATTTATATGAAGCCTAGGACGGAACCGAGTCGATTCGACTCCCAGTCAACCTGACCGGTCGCAACAAGTCAGACGGCGCAACGAAACGAAGGCTTGTTTCGAATCCACCAGACTTTATCGGTTCGAAGCGCATAGGGAGGCCACTTGAGTACGATGGATCAGTGCAAACGCTCTCTTCGAATCCATCAAGCTGTGCATTCATCGAGGCGAAGTGTCCACCAAACACCATCGTTTCGAAACATCCAAATTATGAGACATCGATTCAAAACAGAGCGAACCTATCGATACGAACATCCATTTCGTATCCACCAGATATCGCCCATTCGAATCAGAATTCACCATGATTCGTGACTATCGATACGAATGACCGTTTTCGTATCCATCAAGTCAACCCACATCGACACGAAGAAAGACTTTCCAACTTTTTAGCATCGATTCGTGAAAGGACCGATACAAGAGAATGGCTAAAGAATACGACTTCCAAAGAGACCTGCAGCTTTTCAAAGCACGTCATGTTTTCACAAGACGTACTTTGGGGGGCAAATGTTATGCCGCCTTTTGGCAAGGCCAGGACACCAAGGAGTTGGGTTCCAAATGTCGTTTGTCATGGATATCGTTGAATCTTGACCAAGTCCGGATCAAGCCCCAATCGATGGGACATGATCGGGAAAGTAAAGCAAACCAACGCTCCAAGTTTCAGATCGATCCGAGTTCATATGCTCAAGGTATGATGGATGCAAGTCAAAGGGAAGAGCACTTTTTCGTATCCATCGGGAAGCAGCAGTTCGTATCGATGGGTTTCGTATCCATCGGCGGTCCTCGTTTCGCATCCATCGATCTCACGCCCATCAGAATGATTAAGTCCACATAGTCATAAGCTTCGTATCGATAGAACCTTCAGCCGGAAAGACTTGTTCGTATCCATCAATAAGTCACCTGGTTTGTAACGGTCACTTGATGTCTACTTCGTATCCATCAGTCAGTGCCTGCTTCGTATCCATCATCCAGTGTCTACTTTGTATCCATCAGTCAGTGCCTGCTTCGTATCCATCATCCAGTGTCTACTTCGTATCCATCAGCCAGTGTTTGCTTCGTATCCATGGATGAAGTCCTACTCGAATCCATCAGGTCAACCAGCTTGGATAACGTGTCATATCTCGAAGGAAACGGGGCGAGATACATGGAGTCGAAGCAGTCAACACGGAGCAAATACCGGATCGAGGCGAAGCGCGCGCGTTACGTCATCCCTCGATGCGAATGCGCCGAGATATATGGAGTCGACACGATCGACTCGGAGTAAAGACCGGATCGAGGCGAAGTGTGCATTCCACGTCTTCACAGAGGCGCGTGATACCATCGATTCGAAGCCCTCAGCTCAGAGAAATGGATTCGAACCAGACAGCCTAGCGAAGAACATCGCCTCGTATCGATGATATCTCTCAATCCACTGATCCAAATACCATGAAATTTTAACTGAAGGTTGCACACATACCGAGGAACATCTCCACCAATTTTGAGCTCAATTGGAAGTAATCTTGATCGATACGAAATGATTTCGTATCGATCACAGATTGACTTGAAACTCTCTGGAAGTGGTCGAATGGGTCCCCTCACGTGTCAGACCAAGTCTCCCGGGGTTTGAGCGAAATCTAAGCCTCCTACGCCTATAAATAGAGCCCCAGAATCAACGGGAAAAGGATCTTTTTTCTCTGAAGCGTCCAGACTCTGCCGGATTGAGATTTGCATCCTACTTTTGCTGTCAATTTCGAATTCTAAACTGTAATCCGCTGTTCATTGCTGTAAACGTTTGTAATCATTGAAAGAGAATCAATAAAACCATCAAAACTTCATAGTGGACGTAGGCTATACGCCGAACCACTCTAAATTGCTTGTCTGTGCACTTTACATTCCTGTTTGTTGGAGTTTTTGTTAGATAATCTCTGTTTTACATTTATAATCTTCATTTTATCTCTTCAAATAACTCCCGAAGAGTGTTGTGCCCATTTTTGGTACAAACAACAAAGACCATCAGGATTGTTACAACCCCTTAGCATACCACAGTGGAAATGGGAGGATATATCTATGGATTTCATAGATGGCCTGCCTAGATCCAAAAGAGGAAACACAAGTATATGGGTAATAGTAGACAGGTTAACTAAAGTGGCACACTTTATCCTAGTGAAATCAGAGAGGAATGCACCAAAGTTGGCTCAAGTGTTCATGAAGGAAATGGTAAGATTGCATGGTATTCCCAAAACTATTGTGAGTGATAGGGATACCATTTTCACATCAAGATTTTGGAAAAGTTTTCAACAGGCCATGGGAAGTGAATTATGCTTAAGCACTGCATATCATCCACAATCAAATGGACAAACTGAGGTGGTGAACAAAGTTTTAGAAGACTTATTGAGGGCATGTGCACTGGATTTTGGAGGCAACTGGGAGGACCATCTCCATTTAGCTGAGTTTACATATAATAATAGTTATCAAAGCACTACAGGGATGGCACCATTTGAAGCCTTATATGGCAAGCCATGCTTATCACCTATATGTTGGGTAGAGACAGGAGAGAGAGCTGTCTTAGGGCCTGAGTATATAAAAGAGACTACAGAGAAAATTGAGCTAGTAAGGAAGAGGATGGCAGCAGCTCAAGACAGGCAGAAGAAATTTGTAGATATGAAAAGAAAGCAGGTGGAATATGAAGTGGGTGACTTTGTTTTCATCAAGGTTTCACCTATGAAAAAGGTTTTGAGATTTGGCAAGCAAGGAAAGTTCACACCAAGGTATGTTGGGCCCTATAAAATTCTGGAAAGAGTAGGCTCATTAGCATACAAATTGGAGCTGCCAGAAGAAATGAAAGCAATGCACAATGTATTCCATGTGTCACAACTTAGAAGATGGGTACATGATAAGGAAGAAATTCTGGAAATACCTACCCAAGTCCAGATAAATCCTAATTTGGTTTATGAGAAAGAACCATTAGGGATCTTAGCTAAAGAAGAAAAGAAATTGAGAAGCAAAACTTTGAAACTGGTAAAGGTCCAGTGGAGTCTTGATCCTAATGATTGTACATGGGAGTTAGAGGACAAGATTAGGATGGATTATCCTAAGCTTTTTGCAAATTAAAGGTAATTTTAAAATTTCTGGAAAATTTAATATGTATAGTTGCTATGGTTGAATTTGTTTGCTTATGCATGTGTTTGATAAATTTTCTAGAATCAGTAGATACTTGTTATAAGTATTAGAAAATTATGAGGACACAATTCCTAAAAGGAGGGGTGAATGTAATACCCAAAATTTTGTGAAAAATTATTTTAATGAAATAATTTAGTTTTGAAATATTTAGATTTAATTATGGAGGAATTTCTGGGATTGAATAATGTGCAAGGATATGTGTGCACGTGCACACTGGAAATGGCACAAGGAAGGATCCAAAATTCCTGAAAATAAAAAAAATAGGAAAAGAAAGCATTTCAAATATGATTTTGAAATGTGAATTATTAACCCGGGTGTAGATATTTTGTTTCTGGGTCATATGAATTATTTTGAAATGAAAAGCAGAAAATATTTTATTTGAGTAAGAAAGTAAATTCTTACTTAAAGCACTGGATTTTTAACCCAGACCTAACCAAGTTATAAATATGAAATATATGTATATATATTTTTCTGTGAAGCAAGGAAAATTAAATAAATAAATATATATATATATATATATATATCTATATACATGTATACTTTTCTTTGAGTAGAAATATCTTAAAACTAAGCAAGAAAAATAACATCAAAATGACATGAGACACAATACAAGTAAGCAAGTATGTGTAGGTAAAAAAATAGAAAAGAGGATTTCCAGAAATGAATAAATGTATAAAATATAGCTTAGTCACACTTTTAACATGACTTGAGTAAGTGGAGAGGTATTCAAAAATAGCCATTTTCTAAAAAGCAAAAAGAAGAAAGCACTGACCATAACCGACTAATGTAGCCCGGGGTATTAAGGATGGGAAATGTGAAAATACAAAATGCAAAATGCCTGATGTTAGCCAGGACAAAAATGGAATTTTATCATGATAAAACCCTAGTGAAAAACATTCATATAAATAAGAAGTTATGGCCATAAAATCATTTACCCGAGATACTTAAAAATAAGAAAGGAAGAAAATATTTAAAGGAAGGAAAAGCATTCAAGGGTTTTCTGGATCAAATAGAAGGAAGTACTTAGGTGAGTAATCTCACTAAATCCATGGCATTAAGTCCTGATATGAGGCAACCAAACTTTTATGTTGTTATTTGCATATTTCTAGTTTTGCTGAACATAGTCTTATTAGATATCTTATGGATGTTCTTTGGATGGTTTTGATATGATATGATGTTTATTATGGATGTGCATCCCACTGTTTTATTATACTTAGAAAAGCTAAGGCACAAAACCTTGAAATTATGGGAAGAGTACTTACAACTGATATAGAACTATGGCATGAAAATTTCAATAGAGAAAATAATATGAGCTACATTATACTTTGTATAAGTGCTGAGGCTTAAGAAAAAGGAATTGGGGGTGCAATAGTGATCTTTATGTGCTGAGCCCCTAATCAAATAGAAAACCCACAAGTCAAAAATTATGATTAAGCTAGATCTTGAATCTAGTTCAACCATAGTTACTTGCAAATCATAATAACCAAACATGCCATGTCTCTATTCTCAGTTGTAAATATTCTTATATTTGATTTAGAGTCAAGACATCTGATGGCAATGTCCTTGAAAATGATTATCTTCTTGCTTTTGAAAAATATGTTTGCAAGATGTATGGGATGTTTCATGTACACAGTGACTTGTTCGCCTAGCTATCTGATGATAGGATTAAACATGAATACAATTAGTAAATAAACTAGGGATGGTGAGCCAAGAAGGCTGCTGGAATGCTTGTCATATTTGAAGTATGCAAGTTGGCACATGGTTTGTTCAAGCCCTGAGATCTTTGTGCGATGATGTGAATTAGTTCATTGCAATGTGTCCCTGTGATTCCTTGATAGCAGATGACGCTAGGATTTAAATTGATAAATACAACCCATAAATGATGAAATAGGAACTTGAGTATTTCCTAGATTGGTTGGAATGGAACCATGGTTGTTCCAGTGCATCTATATGCTACTGATTAATGTGCATGTTTGCATAATTATGTATGTGTACATGGTTGATTGTTGAAGTTATCATACATGCACAAAATTATCTAAAACATGGTAAAATAGTTGATTAAAGAAATTGCATAAGCAACAAGCCAGTACTCAGTATCACCTATTTGCTTAATGTTATGGATATATTATTGTTGCTCACACCAAATCATAGATCTGACCCTTGTTTGCTCATGGCATATGGGGGTGTCTCATTTTAAAATGAGGCAGCCACTAATGCTCTTTCAGGGAATGCAGGACCTAAGTAGGAAGGAAAGTTATGGCTACATGCTAGCTAGTTTTTAATAAGAGCATAGGATGATTTATCTGCATGTATTCATGAAAATTTGTGTTTTTAAATTTCCTGTTATGTAATGAACTTGTTATGTTTGATTAAACTTGTTGTTTCTGTTGAATTTTGTTATGTATTAAGGTTTGAGAACTGAAGGATTATCTGAGTTGTGAACAAGAAAATAAGCTTAAAGTATTATCTATGAAAATCTGAAAAAGAAATATATATTTGAGCAATTGTCTTACAAAACCTATATTATGTATTAGTCAATCTTGAGTCATTCAAAAGCATTAATTTTTGGGTAAAATCTGATTTTAACTTGGAGTATTCTTTTAAGTATTCAGTTGCTTTTCATTAAAATATTTTGTAAAAGAGTTCAAGTCCATTTGTGAGTTGTTTTGAGAAGTGTATATATCTTAAAAAGGTTTCAAGTACTTTGCAAATGAATGGCATTTCAACTGACATGGTTAGAGTGTCTGGTTGACACAGTCACAAGGGTTAACTAGCTTCAAAAGAATGGAGTCTTGGTTGATCATGTTGGTATGTATTTTGATAGTAAAATGCATTTCATAACCCTTTGTTCTTTCATCAAGTGTTTCACCAAAACTCTCTTTCAAATACCATAGACAAATATGCACTTTGACTGGTTTGTATTATCAAACCAGGGAGCACTCTGCATTCAAGTCCTGGTTCACCATAATCCAGGGATTGCACCACTTTTTAAAACACTTTCAAGTCCAATACCCTAGTCACAGAAAACTTAGAAACTGGTATGCAAGTGATTAACACATTGAGGTCTGGTTTGCACAAATAAAACACAGAAATCACTTTGCTTAAGACACCAAATTCTGGACTTTCAAGTCCAGGAAATCAATCTTGTATTGATCTTTTGGTTAAGATAATTTTAAGATTACTGAGTAGAAGTGACTTAGGGATATATATATGTATATTAACACATAGTGTGTTTTATTGATTGAGTCAAAGAACATATGAGTTTCAAAGAAAACCATAAGTTGAAAATGATAAATATAGATATAATTTTCTGGCCTTAATCAAATATCAAGCATTTGAACTATACTATGAAAAGGCCATGTATTCTGAGATTGTCTTGCCAATATAAATTATTAGTAAATCATAGTTAGAATGATCAAAATCATTAAGAATAAATATGAGCAGGATCTGCTCATATATTACAAATATCAAAAAGAATATGGAAATTAACTATGTGTAGATTGATTCAAATTCAAATCAAATAGAATATGCTCTTGTTTACCATAACTCTGATTTAAACAAGAGGGACACATGCATCCTCATATGTATGTGCATATCTTTATGAATACACTGATATATTTATATTAGTAGAAATTTGGATCCTGGATAATTGATTGAAAAGAAAAATGACTCTGAGAATTTAAATTAAGTTTAAATGTGTATATATATATATATTCAAAAAAAAATCCTTGAAAAATTAAGGTAAAATATTGAGGGTCATTTCACATTTCATTTCTTCACAAAAGATAAAAAAATACTAACATTTCACTCCTTCACCAAAATATTAACAAAAGACTAACATGTCATTCATTCACCAAAATATTAACAAAAGATAACGTGTCATTCCTTCACCTAAATATTAACAAAAGACTAACAATTCATAAAGATAACAACATCCAAACAAGTTATTCAGTCAACATACTTTACAAATCTTTCTACATACGGTCGAATCCAATCATAATAGTTTATGTTATGAAATTGTTCAAAGAACCTATACTTTAGAGTTGGTGGTATTGGAGAATCCGGAGATAAAGAAATATGGATGAAATGTGAGCTATCGACATAACCAAACACTACCATACTATGATGATATGTTGGAGCAAAGGCTGTTTGAAGGTACAACTTCCATGCTTAGCTAGAAGAACAGCAACACCAAATGTCTCTACGATGATAAAATCTGATTTGAGCATTTACATCCAATGACTTAAAGTAAAATATTCAGCTACATATATCTTATTTTTCATCTCAATAAATCAAGTTCCATCATGCAAATTCAACTATTTCACAACGACCCAAAAACTATAATTTCCATCTGTAAGTATGTCCTCCATACCAACAATGGATAACCTCATAACTTGAGGCATTTGTATTAAATAGTAATCAATAATTTTAGTACTTTTGGCTATTTTTTGACTTCGAGTCTTGTAAGAGAACCTAGGACTAGCATTGGATGCGCACAACAAAGAAGCCTCAACATGTTCGAATAGCGATGGATCTTTTTTTGTTGACTTTAATTTTTTTGGACGGTCTGCCCATTGTATTTTTTGCTACTGGTGGTTCTAACAATTTTGTTATTAGTGGAAAGGTAACCACCTTTTAGTTGCTTTGTAACATAACTCTCTCATTATCTGGTCTGATTCATATCTACTTTTAATTACTTGAATTTCAGGTGAGTCCATGAAATCAACAATGGCAGGTTTCCTAATCAGAGGAATGAATGAAAGTTGCTTCCAAAAAGAATCAATTAACTCAAGAGGTGTACGACCAATAGACTTTTTCAATTCCTTAAAAGAATGCGCACAAGGAAGGCCGTTAATTTTCCATAATATAAAGCCACATATCTCAATGCTACAACCAAAGTTCTTTAGCTCTTCTAAAGTAAGTTAAGTGCTTTATGAGAGACTAATCCAAAAAGATCTTGAAACATTGGTTCTTCTAAAATGGTGCATAGATTTAAATGAACTTGTTTCAAATGCATGCACTATAGCGACAAGCTCTTTTTCAACACATAGATGAGCATTGGTCCAACATTGCACTAATCTTCCTGCCGATGAATCAAAATATATTTTGAAGCGGCTATGAACATTTTCCACATTACTAGTAGAAACATTATCAAAGTGCTTAATTCTGTTAGTATATGCTAAAACAAACATTTTTTTTATATTTGGACAACCAATTCTTCTTCACATATGTCATAGACTTTTTTTGCTTTGTTATCCATGTGTCCTGGAAAGCATTCAAATTACGATAATGTTCTTCTTCTGATAAATAGTTAATCACTATAGACCAATCATAAAAAAGTTGATATTCTTTCTTTCCACCTTCATCTTTCAAAAAAAATTCCTTTTCATCTACAATTGCTCTTCCCTTTTTGACAAAGTTAGGTTTATAGTTTGCTTGAATATTTTTTGAGATGTGCCATACATATAGTAGATGAGAAGTTGTAGGATAAATATCCGACACGGCTTTGATAAGTGCAAGTTCAACATCGGTCATAATAACCTTAGGGAACTCATTCTCCTTATAAATTTCCTAACACATGTAAAAGCCCAAATATATGATCTATTGTTTCCTTATTAATAAGTGCAAGAGCTGTTGTTAATGAAGCTCCCGTCGATGTGTGAGAGACCATATGAAAGCAAGGCAATTTATAATGAATTGTTTTAAAAGTACAATCCAAGAATAAATTTTGGTGGAAATATCATGCAAGCTCAACATAACAAGGATGACTGAAAAAGACCGGATAAATGATTGGTGGAAGGATGACTGAAAAAGACCGGATAATATATATATATATATCTGTGCGCGTGCGTGCACACACGCAAGTGTAACATGACAATTCGTGTAAGGTTTGACATGCCCATGTGTAAATGTTGAGATTTGCACCGCAACGGACATGATAGCCCATCTAGTATACAAATATGTGTGTGTGTACACACTTAATTTTGAATAATTTATATATGTATATAAGGAGTTTATAAAATTTTTATTTTTAATCATATACATATGTGTGTGTATGTATGTGTGTGTATGAATGCAAAATCATTTTTAAATAAGAAAATTATTAGTTTATTTTATTATATAATCCGAAAACAAAATTAATATATATAAATATATACACACACACACACACACACATATAATATAAAATATACATATATACTTATAAATAATTTGATAATATATATATATATATATATGTGTGTGTGTGTTAATGCCTAAATAAAGTGAATATATATACACACACACACAACTAATAATGCGCGCGGTAAAAATCAATTTTTCTAAATATTCATTAAATTAATTTTCATATGGAAATTAAGAAAAATTATTTTTCAATATAAAATTTTGTTCGTTAGTTTTTTTATAAAATTATAAATAATATTTTAAGATCTAAGTATATCCATTTATGTATTATACTTTAAAATCAAATTTTAAACTTAATTATTAATTTCCGCAAATATATATATATATATATATATATATATATATTTGATAAAAAATTGATTTTTTTGTCAAATGCTTGTTAGGTAGGGAATTAATATTACATAATTTAAAATATATTTTATATGATACACACACACACACATATATATATTGATGACGAAAACATTTCAAGTATAAAACCAATCATATAAAATTTTAAACATAATTTGTATGATATAATATGTAATATTTAAATTTATGAAGTTTATGTGATTTAAATAATAATATCTTAATTTTATATTAAAAAAATTAAATCATGCCATGAGTATTATGGTTTTTGTATGTTTCATAATTTTTTTATATAAGCATGCAAATATACAACCATCATAAATGTGACGATATATCGATATACTAGATTCGTCACCTATCGATTTAAACACCATATGATATAAAATATAACATTAATTTATATTTATAAATCAGAGACATACATTTGCCAAAGCTTATTAAATGCACGTTGAAATGAAGTTACGAGCTTCTATAATCCTATTCTAATCCTATAGGTGCTAGCTTTGAATTGTTGACCACCGATTATCGAATAGTTTAATTTAATTTGATTTGAGCTTGGGAAAACAAAGGGTATATAGGGGTGATTTTTGGCTAGCAATGGGGTGGATGGAGATAGGAAAATGTGGTTTTAGAATGAAGGTTCTAGTCATTTTATGAGGGAGAGGCTAAAGAGATAAAGTAGGATCAAACCCCAGCCTTTGCCATCTTATGGCTACCCATTCCTTGATCTCATTATGGTCAAAATTCCCTTGTTCATATTGGCTTCAAACCACTTCAAGCCAGGACAAATTTTATCACATTTAAATCCAATTTAAACACGTACCAATATCGCATATTGATTAATATATATGTATCTATTATAAACATAACATATTTATTAACTTTGTTTAACACATCAAATAAAAAATTTATAATTAATATTTCATAAATATTAATTAATTTAATTAATTTATAACAATTAAAAATTAACTAAATCATGTGGTCAAAGGAGTATGCAATGTTTCGGTTGTGTGACTCTTTAAACGTAAATTTGATCAGCAATTAATACCGAACTATTTGATTATTAATATTTATACGTCACTTAGCAATCAGTGTGACATTATGACCAAATTTATTGCTCATTTAGTTTCGGTAAAATCCAATTTTACTTTATTAAGTGTTACCTAATTGTAACAATTATTTACACAAATTCTCTCCGTTAAACTTTATCACTTTGGATTTTATGGAATTTGGTAATGGTCAAAATTCCAATATCATCCACATTCAACTCTATAGTCCAAACGCAAAGTCCTTGGTTCCATAATAACAATTATTATTAACCAAACTGCTCTGGCTAGAGACTTTGACATTGAGTTGACTTTAGTTGACTGTGATGCTAACCTCATATAACTAAGTCGACGAATCCTCTCTTGAATAGTGTTTCACTTCCAATGCTTCCAATCGACTCAACTATAATCATTCAATGGACGTTGTGCCTCGATTTAACTATAATCAAAGTAGAGCTTCCACATTGAAGATCAACCATGTTCTTAAGTCAAGAGAACTTTGTAATTTTGTCACATTGATGTCTTCTGTTTGACCTTAGTTATATCAACCAACATAAAACTATCAAGTGAGTCATTCCATAGTTATTCGATAACCATCAGTACGTAATCCTTTGGTGCCCCTCAACAGTCATGACCAATACACTGCCCAATGTTTGGAGAGCATTAGGTACTCTAGTCTCAATTGATGCATCAATAACTATCAACAAATGCATCAATTTACTCAAAGCGGTATGTTTATTTTATTGTGTTAAATCAATCATGGTTGTAGTGCATTGTAACGACTATCACTAAACATACTATTTATGGTTTTCTACTAAATATACTTTTAATTAAGTTAATTAATTAATATAACATATTATATGAAGTATATAATAGAAATAAAACGCCTTTTATTTCAAACAAGATTGGTTATCAAATTAGATATATAAAACAAATTACATATTACCTATATGGCATACCCTAACTGTATCAATCTCCCACTTGCACTTGGGGTCAATTATGGAATCTCAATCTTATCCTTTCGATTAGTTTTATGAGAACTGATCGATTTAGGTCCTTCGCGAATGGATCTGCTATGTTGTTTAACTATCTACTCTGTCAATCAACACTCTCCATTGCTGATAAACTACGTTTATCATATGGAACTATTCAGAGTATTTTTCTTGACCTCTAGTGAGCTCTTGTTATTACATTGTTATCGTATAACAAAGATTAGCATTTTTCATACTTGGAACATGTAACAACCCGCACCTTAATGGACTCAAATTTTGACAAAAATCAAACCCTAGACCGTCGAAGCACAAATAGGTGGATTTGGAACCTGCAAATAAGCATGAGCATTATCAGAGATTGATATAAATCTAAACTCAAAGTGGAAACAATAATAGGATAAGAATACTGATTATGACTATGACCTTGGAACTAGGGTAATCCTTGGATAATAGATTTTCACATTAGCATCGAGCATGAGAGAAAGAAGACTCTCCAACAACAAAGCACATCCAGCTCTAGTGACCTGTTCCTCTAAAACTATCCCGTGGATTGTAATCATGGGGAGGTCAGAACAATGTTCTTGTGACAGGAAAAATAACATAAACTTATACCGATCAGTTTCCATTTAATTGTTATGTCCATCAAAGTTAGCAATTCTAATCTAACCTTGCATTGCACACATGATTACATACTTATTCCTTCCCAAGGTACAAAATATTAATGAAGCCATATCAACCACCCATACATCGAAACCCATTAGCCACTTAATAATTCTAAATATGAAGCGGGCTTCTATAATACTTTTTGAAAGAGAAATAGGCAGAATCTGTCATTTACGACCATAATTGAGGTAGACCCCATCATTTACGACCTATTCCCAAGGTGGTTTCCTGACAATGTTGTCAATGGTCAGTGGGTCCTGGCTACAAGACCTTTAACCACTATTTAAGGCTTCTGACATTTAATGTCCAACTATTACTGCTTCTATCACCGATAAAATATGTAATAAACGGTACCCAAGCCACTTAATACCTTTCATTAGAAAATAAGCAGACTCTGGTCATTTAAGACCTTAACTAAGGCAGACCCCATGATTTAAGACCTATCTCCAAGGCGTGCTCCTAAATGGTACTATTATTATTTCGGCTTTAGCAATGTAAGAGACTGTACCCAAGCCACTTAATAATTCCTAGTGGAAAATAGGTAGACCCCGTCATTTAAGACCTAATTCCAAAAGCGTGCTCCCCAACCTTACTATCTAGCTGTCATTGCTTAGAAATCTCGTTAGGCTACTTTATACTCCTTTTATAACAAAGAGGAGGAATAAATAGTCACTTAAGACCCCAAAACTGAAGCGAACCCTTCCCGAGATATCCACTCTCACTCTTTAATTATAAATATGGCGTCTCATTAGGTTATTTCTTTCGGTAGGGAGGCAAACCCTTCAACCAATTAAGACCTCAACACCGATGTAAACCTCTTTTAGAGATATCTATAATTATTTATTTATTTAGAATCTCACTAGGTTACTTAACACTTCCATTTAGGAGAAAGGCGGACCCTTTAGGCATGCAAGACCTCAAACCAGAAAAGAACTCCTATGGACCATTTTGCAATTAAGAAAGCAAGCCCAATCTTCCACGTCGTCATGGGTCATTGGATTAGTAATACCTTACATCAGTAGTAAATACACCTGACTGTTGATAGCCTCAAAGTGAAGGGTAGTCTTCCATCAAGTGACTCTACTGACCTCGCATCACTAACATACTAAGTCGAATTAACCATCCTAAGTCTTTATTTATATTAGGTTAGGTAGATATTGGACTTAGCTTACTAATTACCCTTTTATTTAAGGCAATAAGATTTACCTTAAATATTTATCTACTCATAAATCGCCGTTTAATGCTCATAAATGTCAGTTTGTCCATAAAATCCTAATGGACATTTCCTAAGACATTTATGTATGATCACTGATTTCAAATTAGTAAGCTTTTATATCTATTCCATTTTTACCAGTCCTATTTATCCATTTACCCTATTAATTTATTGCAACTTCCATATTTATTACCATTTATTGGAGTTACAACCTTTTAAATTCTTATCTCATTAGTTAATTATCCTAAACGCGAATATTACGGGCAAGCATCGCTATTAGCTTTCTCTTTAATTATTATAAGCGCATTAATTATGTAGAAATATTTATTTTTATTAAATATGTTCTAGTTATATCTTTACTAGAATATACTTTTCCATGTTAAATTATTAGAATCATATTTGAAAAGATTATCCGCTATAATTTCCATAAATTAGTCCAAAATAAAATAATTAACTTCAAAATACAAAAGATTACATCATTTGAAATTACAAGGAATTATCATTTCATTTTATTACTAAAACAAACTGTAAAATACAAGGAATTCGTACTTTACACATCTCTTCTCTTTCTATTTGCATATATTCCTTGTTAGATCAAACACTGCATCTTTCTAAAAGGGAAAGAAATCAAACTAATTTAAAAATATTAAACGGTTCTAAATTCCAATAATTTCAAATATAGAAAAGTTTATATTCTAAGAAGATTAGGGAAATAATCCAAATTTATAACATTCTTATACAACCTATTTCAGATTTGGAATAAATGTCATTTAAATTAATATTCTAAATTCATACTTTTATGACTGAATTCCAGATTAGGTTGTATACAATGTTAAATCAATTTATAAACAAGAATATGTAGGCGATATTTGTTATATTCAGATCGTATTCAATTCGTTGCCTACAATTCATATAAAATTATCCAATTAGGCATAAAAATCATATAAACACCAACGGGATAATTTTCATATTATAAAAATTTATAAAATTTCCCACTCACCTTTTAAAAGCGATCCAAATCTCCAGATTTGAAGTACAACCTTTGATTCATCTCCAAATCCTTTTTAATCCAAGAATATGTATAAAAGAGTATGTACATACATTAGAATTACATACCTGAGAATTTGTTTGGGATTAGAGATAAAATAGATACAAATATACATAAATATATACATATATACATATATATATATATACGAGTAGTTTGGCACGTGCGATGCACGTGCGCAGAAGAAACTGGTGTTAAGAAACAATGTCTATGAGAGTTGTTGAATGCGACAAAATGAGTGTGACATACACGTATTGTTGAATATTTTGGATATTGACATGCAGAATGAATCTACAGCAGATGGACGTGGACGTAGAAAATTTGTATCGAACATGGGAAGAAGTGTTATATAAGAATGGCATTAGGTGGGTTAGAAAGAAAAATAATATACATATGGTGTAACGAATTATTAACGCATTTTCATGCAAACCGTAGAGAATAACTTTGATTTGTAATGGAAATAGAATATGGTATTCGTTACATATAGTAGGTGATCAGAGATATATATGATTGCATTTTGTGGGGATAGGGAAACATAATGAGTTATTGCCGCTAAGAAACTATTTGATAGTAAATTGTAGGTAATAAGTGTAGTTGTCGTAACCGTTTTCTCTCCTTCTTGTTCCGGGCTTGAGACTGGCATCAGCATTAAGTTGATGGCGGAGTTAAAAACGTTTGTTAAGAGAATTTTTATGTGAACCGAAAGTGAGTTGGAGTAGTAAAGGAGGAACTTTTCGTTAACCCAGTTTTGTATTTTGTATAAGCTATAGCTAAATATATGACTGAAAAACAATAAAATGGAGATAATTGGCTACACTGATATACACGTGTGTGTGTGTATATATATACATATTTATACTTATTAACATTATTTATACCAACTAAAATGTGAAATTTTGAAGAAATCAGAAACAATGACAGTGAGTTTTAGTACGTTTTCTAATATTTGTTTATATTTCATATGAACTATATTTCAGAAATACATCCCATCTCGAACATGTAATTTACAGAAAATTGAAGAATAAAACATGTCAGACACATACAGGATACATACAAATCAACTACAGTATATACATTTGCAAATGCTTGTTGACTAAGAGAGAAGTTGTTGACCCTCAATACTCTTAACTGCCACCTTGAGATCTTCCAGAACCATTCTTCTCGAAGGGCAAATGACTGTACTCTTCTAATAATAATTCAACCTGCATTTCACTTAATAATTATCATAAAGTTCTAACACTGAATGTGCATCTTCAATCAAATTGCTCAACGTTTTAGGACAGCGGAATTCTTCAAGGTCGATTAGTAGGTTGTTGTCCCCTTGTTTCATGCTATTAGGTGTGAATTAATCGATATTGAAATATAGTTAATATGTGTGTATGTATATGTTCGTATATATGTGTATTTGTGTATTGTTCGTATGAAATGTGCTTGATAGTGGTATTATATAAACAGCCACAAACTCATTGTTTGTATATTTGTGTATTGTTGTTATGAAATGCACGTGACAGTGGTATTATAAACAGTCACAAACTCATATCCAAACAATCAGTACTGATAATCAATATTTTTAGATAATAAAACAACTAACAGTTTTGAGTGAACATAGAAGGATAAAATAGCCAATTCTCCTCGACATGCATAAAAATGGTGGTTGGTGGGCCCATATGGCCCAATTCGAAAATAGTTATACCTGGTGGGACTGCCCTGATATTGAATGCTGGAGTGAGCCCAAACGTAGGGCGGTTGAAGCCCATTGGACCGTTAGGGTGGTGAGCTAGCAAAATCAGTTACGTGGAAGACTGCGTTGAGCTGGCATGATAGCTGTTCTTTGCTGCAGGGACTTCGTGGTTGTGCTTTCCTTCATATGTTGTGATGACTGATTTAAGATCCTGAGATGCTCTTTTTATGTGCTTTCGCACCGTGCATCTTGCGCTTGTGCACTTGTAGTAAGTTCTGCAGAGTAATATAATTGTTTGAGTAGAAAGTACATATACATTAAATGGTCCCAAAAATGCAAGTAACAGTAAAACATGTCTTGTATTGCCCACTACTTCAATAAATTTGATTGACATAGTTATGTCTGTATATCTGTAGCAAATATATGGGTGTTTGACGAAATATGGTCAATACTCAAAGATTCACATTTGTCAATTTCACTAACCCATAAGTAGGTATAAAATTGTATTTACAGTCAAAAATGATCAATAATATATCATAGACTATTAAAAAACCAAATAGTAATGACTATTTCTTTAACATAAACTGTAATAAACCTTCAAAAAACTAACAAAATTGTAAATTGAAGTGATCCAGTCAAGGTCAGTGTTTCAGTTAGCATTTATTTTACTAACACTGTCCAAAGTGAAATATATCAGGTAAAGAAATGGACTGAAACAAATGCTATCCCTTTTGCTTTCCTCAATAATCAAAACTGTACAATTGTTCGTTGACACTTTATCATCTAAATCATTGAAGAAGCAAGTAAAGGTTACAGTTATAATCAATGGAGAATGGGTTAATTTGATAGTTCTTTAATGAACTGATAATAATCCCTGTACGTGTGCTATTTATGTGTCATCTAATAGTCCTATTACTGTGCTATTTATGGTAAGTTTCACTGACTTGGTGGTAAACAACACTAATAGCAATGATAAAGTTGAAATATAAAATTCAGTAACACCTACCTCAATGCTTTAATGTAAACCTTTCTCGTTGGGAAGAATCTTGATAGCGGATTCTTCCCCTCTAATCCTAGCTCTATATGTTGCATTTCTTTTCCGAGCTTCTGCTAGCTCTAAAGTGCAAACCACTATAATGCCCTATAAAGAAGAGAAAGAAGAACAGTTTCCAACTTAGAATATAAGTACGCATAAAATTTTAGGCAATAAAAGAAACAATTACTATCTCCATCTGTAGTAAGTTCATATGAAAAAAACTAACAGGGATAGAAATATATTTTTAACGAATATTATAAAGTTGGTTTGATAAAAATGGAACAACCAATATTATTATTTTCACACAAAGCAGACATTATTGCCTTGGTATGAATATCGTAAAAATGAAAAGGAAGATATTGGAAGACAAAACATGACATTTATTTTGATCATTGTTACATACACTGACTAAACAAAAATTTAATTTACTGTTGAAGATAAATTGCATACCTTGCATACTAAGCCAAGATCTCCACTTAGTAGAACTCCCACAACAATTATTCGATGAAGGGCTAAGCACTGTACAGTAATCAAATGTCCAAGCTCTGAATATTTAAGCACCATAAGTAAGACAGTTTGAAAAATCAGGATGACTGAAAGCATAAAAACGTTCAACAATGGTATTATTGTCAAGGCTTAATGATTTGATGACCAATTTAATAATACATGTTTTTTTTATATAAATAACATGAATAAATATTAGAAAAAAATAGTTTTTTTATTCCCAAACCAATTCAAATTAATTTACATTATCGTAATTGATACTCATCTGAAAACATATGCAATTGTAAACTCATATGAAATTAAACATATAATAACCATGTATATTCTAAGACTAAGAACGCTCGAAATATCTTACATTTTGAAGACTGTTCTGAAAGAAACTACGTATACATATGTATAAAACTAATATTCTTGAAAGTACTAAACATGTTCACGTATTTCAAAGGCTGGAAGCTCACATTCAAAATTTTGTGATATTCTAAGAATCCATGCAATAGAAAATTTAATCCCACGTCTCTCCTCTTCCCCATGTGATCCTGTATGTTTTGTTGTTAGTTGTTTCAGCAAAGTTCTTATTATAACGCATCACTCAATCAGTTCAGAAACTGATCTGTCGCACAGTAGATTCCTGGTCTAAAAATGTTGTTGTAATTTTTTTTCTTTGCTTCATAAATTTTGCAAATAGCCTTTATTTTCTTAAAATCCTAGATCATTGTACATAAGCAAACTAAAGGAATAAAAAATATACATTTAAAAAGAAAAATAAGGTATAAAATAAACCAACAAAAATGTGATTCATATTTTTTTTTTAATTTAGTCCAATTCTAGTCGTCATCATAACGTTACAGTACTCGTATAATGAGTCTTAAGAGTGCCTAAAATAACACATACAGTTATAATGCACCGTTTGGAATTAGTGGCTGGCATGAATTTATGCTCCAGTAAGGTTTGCACTTAAGGAGAGCTATAAGCTCTACTGGCAGTTGTTTTTCTTACTTTCTGCTTGTAATGCAAGTGTTGCTATGCATATTTTTTTTATATAAGTTCGTTACCATTATATTGTTGGACAAATTTGTAAATACATTATTGAATCTGTCTTTTTACCTGGGTCGAAACATAGGAAAATGAAGAAAGAAAATGTTTACAAATCGAATGGAACACAGTAGTAAGTGGAGCAAAAATAATTCAAGCTAAAGGTGAAACTTTACCTAATATCTTCTGCAGCCATACTTCAACCCAACCGCCGTGAACAAACATAGGACCAAGCTTTCTCCATCAACATGTCCTAGGAATGTAATTCTTAAAAGCAATGATAGGAAAAGGTACAATAATATTTCATCACATAGGTTATAAATACTGTAATGGAAAATAGGACCACTGTAGAAAGTAATACATACGTGTAGCCAATTTATCAAATCCAACTCTCCTTCGCAAGACACGGTAGGTGAAATTAGATCTGTAAAATTTTAGGGCTGGAGGTGTTAAATTGTGAATTATTTGAACAAAAAAAATATTAACTTTTTAACAAAGTAAAAAAAATAAACCGCACTTAAGTCACACCTTACCTCTGAGCCACCACCATGTCACGGCAGCAAGGGGTCGCGAGCGCCATCAGTTGTCGTGCCAGGCTCCTCTCAATCTTCATACGGTCTCTCTTCTGAAAAATGAAATACTCACCTTGATGAGCAACTTCGAGATTCGCAGTCACTTTTCCCCAGAGACGCCGTAAGGCAGTTACTCCAAAATCAGCCGCAAATGTATTTG
Source organism: Allium fistulosum (assembly GCA_030737815.1). Classification (NCBI taxonomy): domain Eukaryota; kingdom Viridiplantae; phylum Streptophyta; class Magnoliopsida; order Asparagales; family Amaryllidaceae; genus Allium; species Allium fistulosum. The sequence goes on from CM060908.1 coordinate 908,582,377, forward strand.
AAGTTAATTTTGAACTTTTTTTTGGGTTAGGAAGTGACTGAAGTGAGAGAAGGAAATTGGGGATTGGGAGTTGAAGAAACGGATTGAGAGAAAACGTGTAGGAAACGTGGAATAGAAATGGAGTAAAACATGGATAAGTTGAAAGACGAACCTATCCTTGAATTGATGAAGTGCATTATTATTTTCAATTGTGAACAAAGGACATTTTTGAGAAGTCGATAAAGGCTTCACTTACTCAAGTATTCCCTTTATATATAAGATATGTATACATATATACATATGTATACATATATACATATGTATACATATATGGGATTGGAGATAAAATAGATACAAATATACACATATATATATGTATACATATGTACATACATATATATGTATACATATGTATACATATGTACATATGTATACATATGTACATATGTATACATATGTACATATGTATACATATATACATATATGGGATTGGAGATAAAATAGATACAAATATACATATATATATATATATATATGTATACATATATATACATATATATACATATATACATATATACATATATGGGATTGGAGATAAAATAGATACAAATATACACATATATATATATATGTATACATATATACATACATATATATGTATACATATGTATACATATGTACATATGTACATATGTACATATGTATACATATGTACATATGTACATATGTATACATATATACATTTGTATACATATATACATATATGGGATTGGAGATAAAATAGATACAAATATACATATATATATATATGTATACATATATACATACATATACATGTATACATATATACATACATATACATGGACATATGTATACATACATATACATATGTACATATGTATACATATATACATATGTACATATGTATACATATATATATATATATTACCTCAAATATGCATATGGTTGATTCTCTTCTCCTTTTTATTAGATTTCTACTCTTCTATGATTTGTATAAATATAGATACGAAGATCTTATCTTTATAATTTAGACAGAAAGTGGAGAAGAAAAAATGGCAGAGCTTCGCTACCGCTTTCAGAAAAATGTGAGAAGGGAAAGGAGGGCTAGGCCTGAATTTATAGATGCTAGAATCAGCCAGAACCGTTAGACCGAAATATATTAAATCCGGGCCGATGTGGCCTATGTTTACTGGAGCCGCCAGGTCGCCACCGCTCGACCGCCCTTGGATGACCGGTCGACCGCTAGGAGCCGACCATCCACAATGATGGGTTAGCTTATGGGCCTAGTATTTAATATAAAAACGTTAATTATTTCTTATTTAATTATTTTCATTTCGAATTCATTTTTCATCCGTAACTTCTTCGTTTGAACTCCAATCGCAAAACTCCAAATATGAAAGTTGCTCATAATTTCGCCATGAACGCAATGGTGCATGTTTCATGGTCCAATTCGATCGTTTGCACAAATTTCATTTTCGGAGCCTAATTAATTAACTAACTAATTAAAAAACTAGCGCCAAATTATGGGGTGTTACAATCTACCCCTCTTAAAAAGAACTTCGTCCTGAAATTTCACCAACGACTAAGTCGAGGTTTTGGCCCCTAATTATCCTAAACTACACAATCATTGAGTGTACAACCAATTTTGTAACCAAACTTGCATGAGTGCATAGTGTATAGTTGTATCACTACATAGAAAATATGTATGCAGGATGATTCTAAATCGGATCTTCCTATATGAATGCATTTCTTTTGAAAACATTTTTGAAAAATATGATGCAAACAACCTACATATGTAACGGCAGTTCTACATGTATGTAGCTTACTGAAAAATCGTTTCAATAAAAACCCCTATACTCCTACAAAGGGAAGTATGAAGCAACAAATTTTGCATCCACTTCCTTTCATCCAATAATCTAACGCATCGAAAAATCGCTTCCTAAACTTTACTCCTATACTGGAAAAAGGAATTTAAGCGGAGAATTTAACATTCTTTCCACACTATAATCTTCCAATTCCCATTGTACAGTGGAAATTTCTTCGCTGTCCCAGATTTACTCCAAATTTTCCATGCACATAACGCATAAGGAGGCTTATTTTCAAGCTCTAAAATGGTATTAAGTCTAAAAATAGACTTGCGTGCGTCGTTGACAAGATATGGAAATAGAAATTCCAAGGCTAAAACAACTTTTCTCTTGTTACCGCTTGGATTAATTGCATCGTCGACCCTAATGCACGGCTAAATCGCAAATTCTAACTCTATTTGCCTTCCCAACGGCTAACATATGGCCTTCAAAATCAATTTTTTCACAAAAATATTTCTCACTTTTCAAATTTGTACGTCATTTGGAAAATAAAATCGCAAAATATTTGGACGCACATTTTCCCCTGAAATAAAATTTTGAACAAAACCATAAAAATAATTTAAGAATAAAAAATAACTAAAACACAAAAATTAACTTTTTTTTAAGGAAACCTTTCAAATCAAGGGGAAAATTTTCAAAACATTTTCCTTCTCAAAATTTTTGATGAATCGAGCCAAACTTTCAACATAGTCGGAAGTCAGTTCTGCACCAAACGCATAAACCAAATTCCAGAATTCTACCACCAAACTTTACCCAAGAATTTGACATTTTATTAAAGAATGTCAACACGTCTATTATATAAGAATTTGAGCTTTTAAGGAACATGAGCAATGACCTATGTTATCGAAATAACTTTATCATGTCGTTCGCTAAAATTTTCAACTATTATAAATTTCCAATCTTATATTGCACTTACTGTTAGCTAAGTGTCTTTATAAGATTTCCATATTTATATTATTTCTCTACTATGCATACATATATGAGCGGTTTGCATATTCAGAAACAATAACATAAAAAATAAATAGAAACTCATAATATCGTGCGTGCCTTTTATATGAGACAACTACAGTTTTACAACCCAACAGCCTAAAAGAAAAGAACAATTGTTGGAAATAAAAAGATATAACAATCCTAAATAAAACACCGCCTAAGAACTGTGAGAAGGTCTCGCTCAGCGGCTGGAGCTCGAGGCATTGCCGCGATCGTGGAATGGTCGTAACATAGCGGCTATGCACCTAATTTCATGCCCTTAGCGCTGCTGCTCCGTCCTAATCTCTCGAAGCTCTGCCTGAACCTATTGGATAGCAGCAAGCTCAGGACTCATGTATCCCTCGGAGCCCGGTGTTATCCTCTGCTGCCGGTGCTGCAGCTCTAGTGGTGGTACAGGTGGTGTGGAAGGCGGTAAAGGAATATTCATTCTCTTAATCATGGTCTTGTCGATGGCAGAAGGGACCTTCCTCACTACTGGCTCTCCGCTCAAATTTACCTTGTAATGCCTAAACAGTTGAGCGATCAATTGGCAATATGGAAAGTGAGTCCTCGGGGTACCAACTCTCTGATCGACCATATAGAGCATCAAAACATGAGCCCAATTAACATCTACGCCGCCAATTATAGCATAGACGGCTTTCCGCAGTGAGGTGTAGATCTGGTCAAGACTCCCCGTCTTTGGAATGATGTCGTGCTGAATGATGCGCATGACGAGACGGACCGCCGGTCGCAAATTCTTGGTCCTTCAATCAAGGGCATTTCCAGAAAAGATCCGCTGAAGAAGAATCAGTCATCTCAATTTCGTCCAAAGTTGCGCCTACTGCAGATATCTCCAAAATTACAGAAATACCATCATATACATCTCAATCCGAGCTCCCTTCACCTTGGACTCAATGTAGCTATTACCATCATAAAAATTATGTGCCATCTGTGCATCAAAAAGATGGATGCAGTGCGGGTAATATTCCCGCTCATAAGTCTCGAATCTGAGGATTGGTGTAAGTTCTACCGTGATGAAAAGCTCTTCAAGCCCATGAGCGGTGAAATCTCCAAACTTCACTGGTCGTCCGTGAAGGAATTCAAAGTCCATCATTCCATGGTAGGTGGCAATCTTCCGCTCGCTTCGGTCAATCCAAGCGACTTCATGCGGAGTGAGACCGAGATGAGGAGAGGAAGAGCCGCTGGTACGTGGTGGTTCCATGGGATGAGAGGCGGTTGCAAAAGGGAGAAAAAGGTTTAGATCCAGAGTGGTGGTGGGGCAAGATCTGACGTGCAAGGATTTTGGCATCGGTTGGTGGAGGAATGGAGGAGAGAGACTTTGGTTAAGCGAACGAAAGGGGAGATGGAATTGGGTTTGGCTAAAAAAAACCAAAGAGGAGGAAGAGGGGGGCTTGCGGCGGCTGAATGTTTGGACGCGACTTATAGTCGCATTCCAGGTTCGGGTTCGGCCCGAATCCACCTAACGGTCGACCGCTATTAGGTCAACCGATTGACCGCTTGGGGCGACCGCTTGGTGGACCGCTAGCCCAGATTTGGGCGCAGCCTGAATTTGACCCAATAAGGCCGGTTAAATTAATTAATATTCTTATGACCATTCTGCACACCAACTTCAACTTAACCTATCCAGAAAAATTCTGCCTTCCACACTATGGTATCCACTATACCCTGTAGACCCTTCCTTCGCTAGATTATGATAGCCTTAGTAAAACTGTTGCGACCAACAACACTTTCAAAAACCCAAAAATATTCCAACTGCTATTTCATGCCTACTATGCATAGAAATATTTCTTCCAATAGCCGATGGTTTTAACAACACTTCAAACTGCATACCCCAAATAAAATTGAACGTCTTTCTTATTTTGTCCGTACCTTAAGAGAGAAAATATAAAACCCTTGGTTTTATAAACCGCACAAAGCTAAGTATATGCTCCTTTATACTTGTTTCTAAATAACATGAACTATTTCATACTAAAACTTCCCTCAAAGTTAAACTTATATATATATATATATATATTGGGGTTTCAAAATACCTTTTTAAAACACAAATTTCCCTAATTGAAAAACTATTTTCTTGCTCAAAATCAATATCAAGCATTTAATGAATATACATATAAATATTTAAGGATTTAAAGAATTATTCTTTTATAAACTAAAAATCTCATAACACGACCAGCTTAGTTATATACGTGTTTCTTTTAAAATTAAAATTCTAAAACTTTCCTAAAACAAAACTTCCAAAATAAGTTCTTGGAAGAAGAAATCCTTTGAAAACCCTTTTTCAAAAATCTAAGGCATTTCCAAAATATACTTTATAAAAATTCTCTTATAGGTTTTAGACTAAGGAATTGACATTAATTATTCAAATAAAAATAATGTTTGCCATCAAAGAGGTGATCAATGAATGCACCCATGCAATATACAGAATCTAATTTCCCATCCATAAATATGTGTATCTGACTAGAACTCAAAATCCAAAATCACAAGGTAGTTAGAATCTCGGTCATCAAGTCGAACATCTACAATCTTCGAGATTCAGCCATATGTCATACTCATGCTCTTTATCAATAGTGCTTTATGCATCGCTAGCACTCCGTGGAGTACTTCGAAGTCGGCGTGAAAATCTTAGCTCTATGATATTTCTAACTCATAGTTGCTTTGCCCATTCCTTCAGAGTGGAACTACAACTACTTCTACAGTCGAAACTCTTAGAATCTAGCGTAAAAATATGATATTACTAGATAGGAAAGTACGACTACGTTCTCTCAATTTATCTTAATCCCCCTGATCTACTAATCTAGTGCTCTGATACCAAATGTAACAACCCGCACCTTAATGGGCCTAAATTTCGACAAAAATCGAAACCCAAGTCCATCAAAGCACAGATCGTTTGATTTGGTACTTGCAAATAAGCATGAACATTATCAGATATTAATAGAAATCTAAACTCACAGTGAAAATAATAATAGGATAAGAATACTGACTATGACTACTACCTTGGAACTAACGGTATTCCTTGGATAGCAAATTTTCACATTAGCATCGAGCATGAGAGAAAGAAGACTCTCCAACAACAAAGCACATCTAGCTCTAGCGACTTGTTCCTATAAATCTATCTTGTAAGTTGTAATGAGGAGGGGGTTAGAACAACGTTCCACTGATTGGAAAATATAAACTGGCCATAACATAAACATATAGGTTTCCATTTAATTGTTATGTCCATCAAAATTAGCAATTCTAATCTAACATTGCATTGCACACACGAATACATACTTATCCCTTCCCAAGGTATGAAATATTAATGAAGCCATATCAACCACGCAATACTTCCAAACCCATTAGCCACTTAATACTTCTAAATATGAAGCGGGCTTCTATAATACTTTCTGAAAGAGAAAAAGGCAGACTCTGTCATTTACGACCTTAATTTAGGTAGAGCCCATCATTTAAGACCTATTCCCAAGGTGGTTTCCTGACAATGTTGTCAATGGTTAGTGGGGCCTGGCTACAAGACCTCTAGCCACTATTTAAGGCTTCTCGCAATTAATGTCCAACTATTACCGCATTTATCGTCGATAAAATCATAATCATGTAATAAATAGTACCCAAGCCACTTAATACCTTTCATTAGAAAATAGGCAGACTCTGGTCATTTAAGACCTTAACTAAGGCAGATCCCATCATTTAAGACATATCCCCAAGGTGTGCCCCTAAATGGTACTATTACTATTTCGGCTTTAGCAATGTAAGAGACTGTACCCAAGCCACTTAATATTTCCCAGTGGAAAATAGGTAGACCCCGTCATTTAAGACCTAATTCAAGAAGCGTGCTCCCCAACGTTACTATCTAGCTGTCATTGCTTAGAAATCTCGTTAGGCTACTTAATACTCCTTTTATAACAAAGAGGATTAGGGAAATAATCCAAATTTATAACATTCTTATACAACCTATTTCAGATTTGGAATAAATTTCTTTTAAATTAATATTCTAAATTCATACGTTTATGACTGAATTCCAGATTAGGTTGTATACAATGTTAAATCAATTTATAAACAAGAATATGTAGGCGATATTTGTTATATTCAAATCGTATTCAATTCGTTGCCTACAATTCATATAAAATTATCCAATTAGGCATAAAAATCATATAAACACCAACGGGATAATTTCCATATTATAAAAATTTATAAAATTTCCCACTCACCTTTAAAAAGCGATCAAAATCTCCAGATTTGAAGTATAACCTTTGATTCATCTCCAAATCCTTTTTAATCCAAGAATATGTATAAAAGAGTATATACATACATTAGAATTACATACCTGAGAATTTTTTTGGGATTGGAGATAAAATAGATACATATATATATATATATATATATTACCTCAAATATGCATATGGTTGATTCTCTTCTCCTTTTTATTAGATTTCTACTCTTCTCTGATTTGTATAAATATAGATACGAATATCTTATCTTTATAATTTAGACAGAAAGTGGAGAAGAAAAAATGGTAGAGCTTCGCTACTGCTTTCAGAAAAATGTGAGAAGGGAAAGGAGGGCTAGGCCTGAATTTATAGATGCTAGAATCAACCAGAACCATTAGACCGAAATATATTAAATCCGGGCCGATGCGGCTTAGGTTTACTGGAGCCGCCAGGTCGCCACCGCTCGACCGCCCTTGGATGACCGGTCGACCGCTAGGAGCAGACCATCCACAATGATGGGTTAGCTTATGGGCCAAGTATTTAATATAAAAGCGTTAATTATTTCTTATTTAATTATTTTCATTTCGAATTCATTTTTCATCCGTAACTTCTTCGTTTGAACTCCAATCACAAAACTCCAAATATGAAAGTTGCTCAGAATTTCGCCATGAACACAATAGTGCATGTTTCATGGTCAAATTCGATCGTTTGCACAAATTTCATTTTCGGAGCCTAATTAATTAACTAACTAATTAAAAAACTAGCACCAAATTATGGGGTGTTACATTCTACCCCTCTTAAAAAGAACTTCGTCCCAAAATTTCACCAACGACTAAGTCGAGGTTTTGGCCCCTAATTATCCTAAACTACACAATCAATGAGTGTACAACCAATTTTGCAACCAAACTTGCATGAGTGCATAGTGTATAGTTGTATCACTACATAGAAAATATGTATGCAGGATGATTCTAAATCGGATCTTCCTATACGAATGCATTTCTTTTGAAAACATTTTTGTAAAATATGATGCAAACAACCTACATAAGTACCGGCGGTTCTACATGTATGTAGCTTACTGAAAAATCGTTTCAATCAAAACCCCTATACTCCTACAAAGGGAAGTATGAAGCAACAAATTTTGCATCCACTTCCTATCATCCAATAATCTAACGCATCGAAAAATCGCTTCCTAAACTTTACTCCTATACCGGAAAAAGGAATTTAAGCGGAGAATTTAACATTCTTACCACACTATAATCTTCCAATTCCCGTTGTACAGTGGAAATTTCTTCGCTGTCCCAGATTTACTCCAAATTTTCCATGCACATAACGCATAAGGAGGCTTATTTTCAAGCTCTAAAATGGTATTAAGTCTAAAAATGGACTTGCATGCGTCGTCGACAAGATATGGAAATAGAAATTCCAAGGCTAAAACAGCTTTTCTCTTGTTACCGCTTGGATTAATCGCATCGTCGACCCTAATGCACGGCTAAATCGCAAATTCTAACTCTATTTGCCTTCCCAACGCCTAACATATGACCTTCAAAATCAAATTTTTCACAAAAATATTTCTCACTTTTCAAATTTGTACGTCATTTGGAAAATAAAATCGCAAAATAATTGGATGCACATTTTCCCTTAAAATAAAATTTTGAACAAAACCATAAAAATAATTTAAAAATAAAAAATAACTAAAACACAAAAATTAACTTTTTTGGTTTTTTAAGGAAACCTTTCAAATCAAGGGGAAAATTTTCAAAACATTTTCCTTCTCATAATTTTTGATAAATCGAGCCAAACTTTTAGCATAGTCGGAAGTCAGTTCTGCGCCAAACGCATAAACCAAATTCCAGAATTCTACAACCAAACTTTACCCAAGAATTTGATATTTTATTAAAGAATGTCAACACGTCTATTATATAAGAATTTGAGCTTTTAAGGAACATGAGCAATGACCTATGTTATCTAAATAACTTTATCATGTCGTTCGCTAAAATTTTCAACTATTATAAATTTCCAGTCTTATATTGCACTTACTGTTAGCTAAGTGTCTTTATAAGATTTCCATATTTATATTATTTCTCTACTATGCATACATATATGAGCGGTTTGCATATTCAGAAACAATAACATAAAAAATAAATAGAAACTCATAATATCGTGCGTGCCTTTTATATGAGACAACTACAGTTTTACAACCCAACAGCCTAAAAGAAAAGAACAATTGTTGGAAATAAAAAGATATAACAATCCTAAATAAAACACCGCCTAAGAACTGTGAGAAGGTCTCGCTCAGCGGCTGGAGCTCGAGGCATTGCCGCGATCGTGGAATGGTCGTAACATAGCGGCTATGCACCTAATTTCATTCCCTTAGCGCTCCTGCTCCGTCCTAATCTCTCGAAGCTCTGCCTGAACCTATTGGATAGCAGCAAGCTCATGACTCATGAATCCCTCGGAGCCCGATGTTATCCTCTGCTGCCGGTGCTGCAGCTCTAGTGGTGGTACAGGTGGTGTGGAAGGCGGTAAAGGAATATTCATTCTCTTAATCATGGTCTTATCGATGGCAGAAGGGACCTTCCTCACTACTGGCTCTCCGCTCAAATTTACCTCGTAATGCCTAAACAGTCGAGCGATCAAGTGGCAATATGGAAAGTGAGTTCTCGGGGTACCAACTCCCTGATCGACCATATGGAGCATCAAAAAATGAGCCCAATTAACATCTACGCCGCCAATTATAGCATAGACGGCTTTCCGCAGTGAGGTGTAGATCTGGTCAAGACTCCCCGTTTTTGGAATGATGTCGTGCTGAATGATGCGCATGACGATACGGACCACCGGTCGCAAATTCTTGGTCCTTCAATCAAGGTCATTTCCAGAAAAGATCCGCTGAAGAAGAATCAGTCATCTCAATGTCGTCCAAATCTACGCCTACTGCAGATATCTCAAAAATTCTAGAAATATCATCATCTACATCTCAATTCGAGCTCCCTTTACCTTGGACTCAATGTAGTTATCATCATCATCGAAATTATGTGCCATCTGTGCATCAAAAAGATGGATGCAGTGCAGGTAATATTCCCGCTCATAAGTCTCGAATCTGAGGATTGGTGTAAGTTCTACCGCGACGAAAAGCTCTTCAAGCCCATAAGCGGTGAAATCTCCAAACTTCATTGGTCGTCCGTGAAGGAATTAAAGTCCATCGTTCCAAGGTAGGTGGCGATCTTTCGCTCGCTTCGGTCAAGACAAGCGGCTTCGTGCGGAGTGAGACCGAGATGAGGAGAGGAAGAGCCGCTGGTACGTGGTGGTTTCATGGGCTGAGAGGCGGTTGCAAAAGGGAGAAAAAGGTTTAGATCCAGAGTGGTGGTGGGGCAAGATCTGACGTGCAAGGATTTTGGCATCGGTTGGTGGAGGAATGGAGGAGAGAGACTTTGGTTAAGCGAACGAAAGGGGAGATGGAATTGGGTTCGGCTAAAAAAACCAAAGAGGAGGAAGAGGGGGGCTTGCGACGGCTGAAGGTTTGGACGCGACTTATAGTCGCATTCCAGGTTCGGGTTTGGCCCGAATCCACTTAACGGTCGACCGCTATTAGGTCAACCGGTTGACCGCTACAGGCGACCGCTTGGTGGACTGCTAGCCCAGATTTGGGCGCAGCCTGAATTTGGACCCAATAAGGCCGGTTAAATTAATTAATATTCTTATGACCATTCCGCACACCAACTTCAACTTAACCTATCTAGAAAAATTCTGCCTTCCATACTATGGTATCCACTTTACCGTGTAGACCCTTCCTTTGCTAGATTATGATTGCATTAGCAAAAATGTTGCGACCAACAACACTTTCAAAAACCCAAAAATATTCCAACTGCTATTTCATGCCTACTTTGCATAGAAATATTTCTTCCAATAGCCGATGGTTTTAACAACACTTCAAACTGCATACCCCAAATAAAATTGAACGTCTTTCTTATTTTGACTGTACCTTAAGAGAGAAAATATAAAACCCTTGGTTTTATAAACCGCACAAAGCTAAGTATATGCTCCTTTATACTTGTTTCTAAATAACATGAACTATTTCATATTAAAACTTCCCTCAAAGTTAAACTTATATATATATATATATTAGGGTTTCAAAATACCTTTTTAAAACACAAATTTCCCTAATTGAAAAACTATTTTCTTGCTCAAAATCAATATCAAGCATTTAATGAATATACATATAAATATTTAAGGATTTAAAGAATTATTCTTTTATAAACTAAAAATCTCTTAACACACCAACTTAGTTATATACGTGTTTCTTTTAAAATTAAAATTCTAAAACTTTCCTAAAACAAAACTTCCAAAATAAGTTCTTGGAAGAAGAAATCCTTTGAAAACCCTTTTTCAAAAATCTAAGGCATTTCCAAAATATACTTTATAAAAATTCTCTTATAGGTTTTAGACTAAGGAATTGACATTAATTATTCAAATAAAAATCATGTTTGCCATCAAAGAGGTGATCAATGAATGCACCCATGCAATATACAGAATCTAGTTTCCCATCCATAATTATGTGTATCTGACTAGAACTCATAATCCAAAATCACAAGGTAGCTCGAATCTCGGTCATCAAGTCGAACATCTGCAATCTTCGAGATTCAGCCATATGTCATACTCATGCTCTTTATCAATAGTGCTTTATGCATCGCCAGCACTCTGTGGAGTACTTCGCAGTCGGCGTGAAAATCTTAGCTCTATGATATTTCTAACTCATAGTTGCTTTGCCCATTCCTTCAGAGTGGAACTACAACTACTTCTACAGTCGAAACTCTTAGAATCTAGCGTAAAAATATGATATTACTAGATAGGAAAGTACGACTACGTTCTCTCAATTTATCTCAATCCCCCTGATCTACTAATCTAGTGCTTTGATACCAAATGTAACAACCCGCACCTTAATGGGCCTAAATTTCGACAAAAATTGAAACCCAAGTCCATCAAATCACAGATCGTTGGATTTGGTACTTAACAAATAAGCATGAGCATTATCAGATATTGATAAAAATCTAAACTCACAGTGAAAATAATAATAGGATAAGAATACTGACTATGACTACTACCTTGGAACTAATGGTATTCCTTGGATAGCAAATTTTCACATTAGCATCGAGCATGAGAGAAAGAAGACTCTCCAACAACAAAGCACATCTAGCTCTAGCGACTTGTTCCTATAAATCTATCTTGTAAGTTGTAATGAGGAGGGGGTTAGAACAACGTTCCACTGACTGGAAAATATAAACTGGCCATAACATAAACATATAGGTTTCCATTTAATTGTTATGTCCATCAAAATTAGCAATTCTAATCTAACATTGCATTGCACACACGAATACATACTTATCCCTTCCCAAGGGATGAAATATTAATGAAGCCATATCAACCACGCAATACTTCCAAACCCATTAGCCACTTAATACTTCTAAATATGAAGCGTTCTTCTATAATACTTTTTGAAAGAGAAAAAGGCAGACTCTGTCATTTATGACCTTAATTTAGGTAGGGCCCATCATTTAAGACCTATTCCCAAGGTGGTTTCCTGACAATGTTGTCAATGGTCAGTGGGGCCTGGCTACAAGACCTCTAGCCACTATTTAAGGCTTCTCGCAATTAATGTCCAACTATTACCGCATTTATCGTCGATAAAATCATAATCATGTAATAAATAGTACCCAAGCCACTTAATACCTTTCATTAGAAAATAGGCAGACTCTGGTCATTTAAGACCTTAACTAAGGCAGATCCCATCATTTAAGACCTATCCCCAAGGCGTGCCCCTAAATGGTACTATTACTATTTCGGCTTTAGCAATGTAAGAGACTGTACCCAAGCCACTTAATATTTCCCAGTGGAAAATAGGTAGACCCCGTCATTTAAGACCTAATTCCAGAAGCGTGCTCCCCAACGGTACTATCTAGCTATCATTGCTTGGAAATCTTGTTAGGCTACTTAATACTCCTTTTATAAGAAAGAGGAGGAATCTACAGTCACTTAAGACCCCAACCTGAAGTGAACTGTTCTTCAGATATCCACTCTCAGTCTTTAATTATAAATATGGCATCTCATTAGGTTACTTCTTTTAGTAGGGAGGCGGATCCTTCAGCCACATAAGACCTCAACACTGAAGTAAACCGTTTTTAGAGACACCCTTATTTATTTATTTATTTGGAATGTCACTAGGTTACTTAATACATCCATTTAGGAGAGAGGCGGACCCTTCAGAGACTAAGACCTCAAACCAGAAGCAAACCCCTTTGGAGATATCCATCACCATTTCTAATTACAAATTTGGACCATTTAATATTTTCCAATTAAGAAAGCATGCCCAATCTCTCACGTCGTCATGTGTCATTTGATTAGTGATAGCTCACATCAATAGTAAGTATACCCGACTGCTGGTAGCCTCAAAGTGAAGTGTGGTCTTCCGTCGAGTGACTCTACTGATCTCACATCACTAACCTACTAATTCCAATTAACCATCCTAAGTCTTTTTTATATTAGCTTAGGTAGACATTGGACGTAGCTTACTAATTCCCTTTTTATTTAAGGCAATAAGATTTACCTTGAATATTTATCTACCCATAAATCTCCGTTTAATGCTAATAAATAACAATTTATCCATAAAATCCTAACGGACATTTCTTAAGAATTTATGTATGATTACTAATTTCAAATTAGTAACCTTTTATATCCGTTCCATTTTTATCAGTCCCATTTATCCATTTACCCTATTAATTTATTGCAACTTCCACATTTATTACCATTTATTGGAGTTATAACCTTTTAAATTCTTTTCTCATTAGTTAATTATCCTAAACACGAATATTACACGTAAGCTTTGTTTTTAGCTTTTTATTTAATTATCATAAGCACAATAATAACATACAAATATTTATTTTTATTAAATATGTTCTAGTTATATCTTTACTAGAATAAACTTTTCCATGTTAAATTATTAGAAGCATATCTGAAAATATTATCCGCTATAATCTCCATAAATTAGTCAAAAATAAAAGGTTTAACTTAAAAATATAAAAGATTGCATTGTTTGAAATAACAAGGAATAATCATTCCTTATTATTACTGAAATAAACAATGTATAATACAAAGAATTTATACTTTACACATCTCTTTCTCTTTTTATTTACATCTATTCCTTGTTACATCAAACGCTGTATCTTTCTAAAGGGAAAGAAATCAAACTAATTTACAAATATTAAATGGGTCTAAATTCTAGCCATTCCAAATGTAGAAAAGTTTATATTCTAACAAGACTGGGGTAATAATCCAAATTTATAACATCCTTATACAACCTATTTTCGATCTGGAATAAATTTCATTTAAATTAATATTCTAAGTTTATACTTTTGGGACTGATTTGCAGATCAGGTTGTATACAATGCTAAATCAATTTATAAACAAGAATGCGTAGGAGATATTTGTTATATTCAGATCGTATTTAATTTATTGTCTACAACTCATATATAATTATCCAATTAGGCATGAAAATCAAATAAACACCAATGAGATTATTTTCATATTATAACAATTTATAAAATTTCCCACTCACCTTTTAAAAGCGATCCAAATCTCTAGATCTGAAGTATAACCTTTGATTCATCTCCAAATCCTTTTTAATCCACGAGATATGTATAAAAGGGTGTTTACATACATTAGAATTATAGAGCTGAGAAGAGATTTGGAATTAGGAGAGAAAATAGATACAAATATATGTCTAAATATAAATTACTTCAAATACGCATATGGTTGATTCTCTTCTCTTCTCCTTTTATTAGATTTCAACTCTTCTCCGATTTGTATGAATACTTATACAAAGATCTTATCTTTTTAATGTAGACATAAAGCGGAGAAGAAGAAATGGTAGAGCTTCGCTACTGCTTTTAGAAAATATGAGAAGAGAAGGGAGGGCTAGGTCGGAATTTATAGACGCTAGAATGAACAAGGACCGTTAAATCAAAATATAATAAATTCGGGCCGTTGCGGCCTATGTTTATTGGAGCCCTAGGTCGCCACCGGTCGACCGCCCTTAGGTGACCGGTCGACCGCCCTTAGGTGACCGGTCGACCGCTAGGGGTTGACCATCCCTAATGATGGTTGGGCCTGTGGGCCCGGGTAATTAATATAAAAACCATAATTATTTCTTATTTAATTATTTTCATTTCAAATTTTTTTTTGTCCGTAACTTCTTCATTTGAACTCCGATCACAAAACTCCAAATCTGAAATTTGCTTAGAACTCCGCCTGGAACGCAATGGTGCAAATTTCGTGGTCAAATTCCATCGTTTGCACAAACTCCATTTTCGGAGCCAAATTAATCAACTAACTAACTAATTAGATAACTAGAGCTAAATTAAGGAGTGTTACAGAACAACCCTTATCTAAGTTATAAATTTGTGTATTTATATTTATACATTTCTTTTATTACAGCGCTATTCCAGGCGATGTATTTAGCCGTTCATTCAATCCACCATAACCTTTTATTTGGAACATTTCCAACTTAAAGCTTCTTAATTAAGGTTTGGGAATGAATTTAATATAGACATATTATGTTCGATAGCACTTATGAAGTTCATGTATGAACACTCTTTCATGAAGAGTTCGTTATTTCTACAAACAATTCTCTAGTATTACATAAATACTGAAAACACTCTAAATTACCATTTAGTGATCTTAATTCGGATTTGGTATTTGCATTGTGCATTACATAAGAAAACTATGATATTGTAGACAATTCAACATGTATGATAATTCCTACTATCAATACATAAGGAATCCATCTTCCTGTTACATATTAAGCATTTTAATATGGTATCTTTGCATATCGTTTGGGACATTCCCAACATCCTTTATACTTAATATAAAATATATAATTTACTAATCCAATACGGACTATTAAACAACAAATCTATTACTAATTTTAACATAAGTACATCGTTAACAATCAACAGAATATTGTTTACTTATAGTATAGGAATATATATATACCTTTTAGTGGTTCTTTCTTATCGACACACACTTCCACTTAGCTATATTTTATTACTAATTTTAACCTTATGTACTACTCTTAAATACACAACCTTATAGAAAGAAGTTAACTCAATTTCACTTACCATTAATCATACTTTGTTAATCAAAGTTTGATTACTTCTTGTCATTACATTATTATGTATCATAGGGAGGAGTGACTATAAAGATTGAATCATTATTTATTCTAAGGTACATCCGGAAATCTTTATAATCTACTCTTATGTTCGATCAAATCGAATCATTTTATTTTTATTGGATGTTTTGTTTTATTTATTTTCATTTTATACTCTCTGGGCATATCATAGACATACTACATGTGTAGTAAATAAACATGTCCATATCGGTGATAACGCATAGGTGAATATAACGAAGTATGTGGAATCATTAATGTATTAATAGATTTGTGATTCCATACACCAATATGTGTCAATCCGATGAGTTCATCAACTCTTATGACGCTCCCACTGAATGGGTGTGTTTCCCTTAATTGTTTGAGATACATTCTCTAGTACCATATAATTCATAATCATATAATCAAGTAATAATTTCTCAAAACTATGGTTTAGTTTATAATTCTAGAATAATTGCGAATAACTTTAGATGCTTCTGTGTTTTCCAATGCATCAGAAATACCACTATTATAGTTTTATTTTATAATGAATATTCGTAATATTCATATTGAAATAAAACTATGTTTATTTTCAGTCAACACCAAAAAACTGTAATTATTTCATAAATAATATTTGGTATATTTTAAGAAAGCATTTCTTGTAGCTTGATATGATTAATAAGTGCTATAATGTAACACTCGGAAAATTTAATTAGAAAACTAAATTTAAATAAAACAAGTACTAAAATAAAAATTTAAATTTTCATAGACACTCGGATTTGGCTACGAAACTTGCACCATTGCGTTCGTAGCGATTTTTTGGACAATTTTCATATATAAAACTTCAAAATCGAAGTTAGTACGGAGAAGTTATGGACGTTTGAAGGTTTTAAAAAATAAACTAAACTTTAAATAAAATTTCACCAAAAATTATATTACGACCGGTCGACCTAGGAGGCTTGATGGTCGACCAATAACGGTCAACCCAATGGGGTGAGCGGTTGACTGTACACGTGGACATTTTACGAATCCTGGAACTTGTTCGAATGGTTGCGATTAGTTACTTTGCCACCAAGTTTTGATGAGCGTACGTGATCAGGCTAAAATATTCTCGAGGCCAAATCAACACACCAAATTGATTTCCAACCTCTATAAATTGAAACCTAGGCTAACCCTAAAATTAGTAGAAAACATACTTTCTACTGCTTACCGAAACTCTGCTAAAATTCATCCTCTCCACTCTCAAATTTCTTTCAAAAATTAAAATAAAATGTTTGCACAAAAAATGGACAAACACCTCAAAGTCGTATGATTTAATAGATCTTATGTTGTTCTTAGTGGTTTGGGTGATTTATTCAAATATATGAAAAGCAGGGGCTAAACTGTAAAAAGACACGCAGATTTACAGTGGTTCGGCCAAAATGTGCCTACGTCCACTTTATATGTTATTTCTATTCTCTTGTTTAGATTACAAGTACAAAGCTTTGATACAAGTAAAAGAAAGTTGTTTGAAAGTTCTCTCCGTGCTTGAGCTCTCAAACTTGTCCCCTGTTGTTGTACCCCTGCCCCTCTATTTATAGAGTGAGGCTGGGGGTAGGGGTCTTGGATATGCATAGCTGCTGGTGGGCCTGGGCTGATCTGGCCTGGCACGTCTTGGTCCGGTAGCACTCTGGTTCGGCTATGCATGGAAGTGGGGTTCGAACCGGTAGTAAGGTTGGATCAGTGAGGTTGGTTCGGTGGTGAGGTTGGTCCGGCAGTGGTAGGGAGTAGGTTGGTTCGGTAGTGAGATGGAGTAGGTTGGTCCGGCAGTGGTAGGGAGTAGGTTGGTTCGGTAGTGAGACAGAGTGGGTTGGTCCGGCAGTGGTAGGGAGCAGGTTGGTTCGGTAGTGAGATAGAGTGGACCGATGGAGCTTTGATTCGGTGGTTCTGGTGGAAGAGTTGGTTTGCTTTAATTTGGAGGGTGGCTGGTCCGGTTATTCTGGTCCGGTGGTGAGAATTCGCCCAACATTTGCCCCCCAAAGTGGGGCGTATGCTGGCATACGGCTTACTTTGTTTTTTGGTCATCTTCATTCGGTCCCTGAGTGCGGTCCAGTTGGTCCGGTGTCCTTTATTTGCCTATAAGTAGAGGTGTTATGCCTTCGCCATTCCTTATCGAGAGAGATAGCCGAACCAACTAAGTGCAGAATCAAGCTTGAACGAATCAACTGAGCACCGAGTCGCACTTTACTGCCGATCCAGGTGAGTTTGCCTCTGCCGAACGAACTTTTAGGGCCGGAATACCGAATGAACTCGGGGCGTTTTAAGCACCGAACGAACTCGGAGCCTTTGGGCTACCGAATGACCGAATGAACTTTCATACTTGGAATGCCGAATGAGCTTCTATATTTGGAATGCCGAATAAGCTTTCACATTTGGAATGCCGAGTGAGCTTTCATATTTGGAATGCCGAATGAGCTTCTATATTTGGAATGCCGAATGAGCTTCTATATTTGGAATGCCGAATGAGCTCTTGGTTGGGCCTTACTGAACGAATTCGGGGATTCCAAGTGTTGAATGAACCTTCTACCGGATGGAATTTTATACCTGAATCACTAGTGAAACTCTAGATTACATAGTTTATGTGTCTTAACGATATACTTTCTTGTGCATGTAGATAAATGTCTCACAAAGTGGAAACCCGATCAGAGAAAAAGAGATCTCATGACAGAGAAGAGCCTTCCACCGTGCCCCTAGCTCAGCCAGGACCTGTCCGTCACGGGCCCACCCCGAGATCATTAGTGGATGGATACGGTCCTCAAGAACTTCTTAACTTGCCTCTTGATTGCTTCCCTAGCTTACTCAAGGGCGAGCAACTCGATGTTATATCTCGCTCCTTCGGGATCGACCGAGCACGCATGTTATTGCCGGATGCGGGAGTGATGCCGTATGATCCTCCCGAAGGATATTTTGCCTACAGCAGATACCATTGCATGTGCGGGGCCATCCCGCCTCTCAACGCCTGGGTAGTCAGCTTTCTCACATATCTAAAGGTAGCTCCATTCCAGCTTCAGCCCAACTCTTATGCCATTCTGGTGAGTCTCTTTGTCATCTTCCAGAGGAGATATGGGCGTCCTCCTTCCAACCGGGAAATCCGGTATTTGTACAACTTGAGAGGTTACAAGAAGGGGTCTCCCTACATCAGCTTGGAATCGGCCGTAACTTTTAAGCCGGTCCTGGATTTATACTCCAAGTACAGCATGTTCAAGAAGGAATGGTTCTTTGTCAGGGATGACTCCGTTTCTATTCGGTGCTTCACCTCCGGATGTAAGTCAAAGCTTTATTTTTAATTCCCGTTCTGGTTGCAATACTCTTTCTTATGTGTTTTTATTTTTTGCTAGCGACAGGTGGTTTGGCGGTCGTGGAGAATGACCGCCTGGTTCAGACGGCAGCAGAAATAGAAGCTATTACTGGGAGAGATAGGTCGGCTGCCTACCTGATCAGGAACGCTACACTCTTGGAGTACATCTTGATCCTTCCACAGTAGTCCGTGGTCAAGCAGAGGGACACGGCTAAAGAGAAGGCTGCCCAAGCTAAAGAAGGGGCCGAGTCGAAGAGCAGTAAAAGGAGGCCCTTTCCAAAACATCCGGTTGCTGGGGGGAAGAAGCTCAAAAAGTCTGACGGTCCCTCTCCCAGCACATGTCCAGATATCCCAGAGGAGGGAGAGGTGGAGGAGGAGCAAGGCGAAGATGGAGGAGAAGGCGCTGGAGGTGGTGACGGTATCGGGGCTTTGTCTTCTGGGTAAGTAGGCGAGATGCAAGAGTGGACAGATGACGCTTTCCGCCAAGCCTTCGAAGGTCTGAAGGGGACGGAGAAATCTAAGAGAGCCGATAAAGTTGGGACCGGCATTGATTTATCTTCCGGGAGCGCCTCTACTGAAGCAACTTCGGCGGTTCAAGGTGAATTTCACTTTACTCTTTTAATTCTTGAATTATGGCTCAATACATGTTGGTGACACTTGGTTTTCATATCAGGAGCAGGTAAAACGGCTAAGACCTCAGATCTTCGGCACAGGCTTGAACAATACAAGCTCTCCAAAGCTTCCGCCAAGCCGAAGCCTCCGACCCACCGTTTCGGGGATGTAGTCGGCTACCGTCCTCTTCTCGGGGTTATTGGAGAGGATATTCAAAAGAGAAAGAGGAGTCGCTCCTTATCCGAGCCTTCACCTGGTCCTCAGCCCCCAATTCAGCCTCTTCATGATATCACGGAGGAGGATACTGAGTTCACACTCTCTCCGCACCCATCTGAAAATCCTACCATTACTCAGATTGATCGTCCTGGCTTGGCTCGTAATCCATTTGCGGGTCATCCTGATCTGGATCCAAGTTCTCATGATATTTCCTTCGACGAGGTTACCAGTGAGCACCTTCTTCCTCACAACCCTATGGTAAAGGTGCTTGATGAGGCCAAATCCCTGGACCTTGATTTGCTTACTACTCGGGTTGTCGCTATGGGGAACGAAGCTAAAGCAAATATCGACCGGGTTGCTGAGGAGACCAGGAAGTTGATGGGGCATCATGCCCGATTAGTCAAGGCCGGGGAGGAAATTGGGAGTGCCAACATAAGACTGCGGTTAGTGGCTTCCGACCAGGCCAAGCAACTCGCTGATCAGGCCATCCAGATCTCTCAGCACGAGGCCGCCTCCGGACGTCTAAAGAAAACTATGGAAGAGGCCAGCCGGGCCGAGCTGCGGAAAATGGAGGCTACTTGCAAGGAACAGATCGATATGGCCATGGCCACGGTGGACGAGGTTCGGAAAGCGGATCTTGAGCAGATAGAGGAGTAATCTGGGAAGCTTGAGGCTGCAGAGCTTGCTCAAGCCAAGTTGAGGGAGGAGATGGAGGCGATGCGGAAATCCCTTCAGGCTGACTGCTCGAGATACCAATTGGAGAGAGATGCCACCATCGCAAGGTTGTCGGATTCCGAGGCCCGGGCGAGGGAGTTTGAAGAGAACGAGGGTCTGATGGAGGGGATGCTCCAGGATATGTACTTCCGTACTTGGAGGCAGGGTAACTTGTCCTGGATGGATGATTACCCTCGGATTATGGCTAGGATCTATCTCAGGGCTCTAGAGGAGGCCCAGGCTGAGGGAGATAAGGAGGGTGGCGTGGCCTTTAGGATGGATGATGTTACCGCCCAGTTTACCAAGGAGGAGAAGGTGGCGGTGAAGGAGGGCATGCGGTTGCTTGCAGCTGAGGAGACAGGTGTGCAAGCGGAGGATGATGATCAAGTTGATCAAGGAGCAGATGCTGGTAAGTATTCCTTTCTAGTCTTTCCATTAACTTGGTTGCTTATCACTAACAAATTATTTTTCTGACCGGACAGGTGGGCAACAGGACAAGGATAAGACTCCGACGCAGCCGGCTCCCTGATTAGACCTGAAAAATTCTTTTTGTGGACTTGACATGATTGTATATGTTAGTCTTAAAACAGTAAAGTAACTCTTAGGTTGTAATTTTTGCTACTTGTAATAAATAGCTCTATTCTTGACGTGTAATTCTTTAACTTAAGCTGATTTTGTCGTCTTTTGAATGTTTTTTGCTATTTTGACATGTTGTATGAGAAATATAGCTATGCATATTCTTGTAATCAAATTGTGTTTGATGTCAGGTTCTTGTTTAAAACATAATTTCATGACTTGCAACGTTAGCGTGAGGTGTGAATAAATTATAGTCATGTGTTTACATATGAAAGAAGGAAATACCGCCCTTTATATTTTGCTTGTAGATGGCAGCTTTGAATATCCTGTGTGACCGAGTAAGGGATGCGGTCCAGTATCTTGCTGTGAGTATCCGCTTCTATTAGTGAGTGTCTCATGTTCTATGTCATGTACTTCGGGGATTGTTACAGAGGATATGAGAAAAGTTTCTTAAGTAAAATTGAAATATGTGAAAAAGTAAAACTTCCAATCCCGGAAGGCCGTCGATGTGCTTAAGTTCGTGGAAAACGGGCTTTGTAGTCACTTTCCCTAGCTGTGGGTCTTGGAGACATTTGTCACCCATCTTACGCCTCCGCGGGGAGTTAATTCTTTTTTACCACAGCCGCACTTAAGACACATCGGAGCCGAGATCGCGCACAGTAACTACCCAGGCCATTATGGCCCATAATCGTGGGTATTATTCGATTTACTGTGGCCGGCTAGCGTGGGTGCCGATCGTCAACCGTGAACTGCCCCTGGCTGGCCACACCTTATGTTGGGGCTTATAGTCGGTTCACAGTTGCCGGCGAGCCGAACGCCGTAATGAGCTGCCTCGGCTATAGTCGGCCTTCTCGGTGGCTTATAATCGGCTCATTACAGTTGGCTTTAAGGGCCGTCGCGAGCAATGAGTTAACCCGCAGTAGAGGGATGCCGGAGCAAAAGTGTCTCATTGGCGAGGGCATAGATTCGCATAGTACCTGTTAGGTCTTGTCCAGGTGAAGTTGTGTTGTGGAGTGCTTTGAGTGGAAATGCTATGCGCATAGGATTTTGTTCAACAGAAAATGATAAAGTTAACAAGCAGCCAAGATATAAAGGAACAAGTTAAAAAAGAGACAAGGTTTTTTTAAAGTGGTTCGGCACGAAAAGGCCTACGTCCACTGATTCTCTTTATTAATTCACTTCATATGGGCAGTACAAGTTAAGAAAAGTATCGACGGAGTTGTTGGATGTTCCATGCCCTCTGGAACACCTCTCCGTCCACTGTTGACAAAATATAAGCTCCATTGTGGAGATCTTTATGAGTTACATATGGTCCATCCCAGACTGGATCTAGTGCTCCGGGGCGAGGGAAGATTCGCTTGAGGACAAGATCCCCTTCTCGTAATGTACGGTGCTTGACTTTGGAGTTGTATTGTGCTGCCACTTTTTGCTTGTGGGCCGCTGCTTTAAGGACTACATCATTTCTTCTCTCCTCAACTAGATCCAAAGACATGTGAAGGAGTTCTTCGTTCTCTTCCGGGTTATAGTGGATCCTACGGTGGGAAGGCACGATGGTTTCGACTAGGAGCATAGCCTCCGATCCGTATGCCAAAGAGAAAGGAGTATGCCCTGTTGATGTTCTGAAAGATGTGCGATAGGCCCACAGTGCCGTAGGGAGTTCATCCACCCAAGCGCCCTTTGACTTTTCGAGTTTCTTTTTTATTAGAGTTTTCAGAATTTTGTTGACGGCTTCAACTTGTCCGTTTGCCTGGGGATACGCTACGGATGAGAAGCTTTTGTGAATTACGTGCTCTTGGCACCAGTTGGCGAATTCCTCGCTGTCAAACTGAAGTCCATTGTCTGATATGATTTTGAGTGGGACTCCGTACCTGCACAGAACATTTTTGATCAAGAAGTTAATAACTTTTGCTGAATATACTTTATTCAGAGGTTCTGCTTCCACCCATTTGGTGAAATAGTCGACTGCCACTATAGCATATTTGGCCCCGCCTCGGCCCATTGGCAGTTCGCTGATTAAGTCAATTCCCCATACTGCAAAGGGCCAAGGGCTGGTCATTTGAGTAATCTCAGTTGTTGGTAGCCGCGGAATCTTAGCAAACTTCTGGCATCTGTCACATTTTTTAACGAAATCTAAGGCGTCCTTGTTTAAGGTGGGCCAGAAATATCCATATCGGAGTATCTTTTTTGCTAATGTTTGCCCTCCGGTGTGATCTCCGCAGCTTCCTTGATGAATGTTGGATAAGATTTCCTTGGCTTCCCTCCCAGCGACACACCTTAATAACAGGTTAGAGAATCCGCGCCGATAGAGGATGTCTTCTTGTATTGTGTAGCGAGAAGCTTTCCTCAAGATTTTATTGACTTCGTTACGCCCGTTGGGTAGTGTGCCGCTTTGTAAGTAGTCTCGGATGGGAGTCATCCAAGTTGCTTCTTCAGTTGCAGCTATCAGATTCACTTGCTCAAAACTTGGGGTCAGTTGCTTTGAGATGGTTACTGCTCCGAAGATGGCGCTGTCTGCTTTGCCAATTCGTCGGCCTCTTGGTTCTCTTCCCGAGGGATGTGTTTGACTAAGTAGTGGTCCAATCGGTTGAGAAGTAACTTGGTCTTCTTTAAATACGCTATAAGTCGTTCTTCTCGAGCTTGGAATTCTCCTAGTATTTGATTAACAATAAGTTGGGAATCGCTATGAAGACACAAAGAATTGGCTCCGATTTCTAAGGCAAGTTCTAATCCAGCTATCACTGCTTCATACTCTGCATCGTTGTTGGTGGCAGCGAACTCCAACCTTATAGCATAGTGCAGCTTATTTCCCCTGGGAGTGATTATTACTACACCTGCCACCGAGCCTTGTTCGTTTGATGCACCATCCACAAAGAGATTCCACTTGACGTCTTCTGCTATTCCCAATTGCTCCTTGTCTTCGTTGGTAGTGAATTCTGCAATGAAATCAACCATGGCTTGTCCCTTGATGGCGGTGCGAGGGTGATAGGTGATATCATACTGACTTAGTTCAATGCACCATTTAAGTAGTCGCCCAGAAGTGTCGGGACGATGGAGTACCTGCCTCAGTGGTTGATCGGTCAGAACTTTGATGGAATGGGACTGGAAGTAGTGACGCAGTTTCCGTGATGTGATTAGTAAACTGTATGCTAGCTTCTCAAGTTTAGGATATCTGACTTCTGCCTCCGTAAACCTCTTACTTACGAAGTAAACTGGCCGCTGCGTGCGGTTGTCTTCCCTTACCAAGGCAGCGCTTAGGGCGTGAGATGACACAGCAAGGTATAAGTATAACTCTTCGCCTTCGCTTGGAGTCGAGAGTACCGGTGGTTTCTGGAGGTGTTCGATTAAGTTAAGGAAAGCGGTTAAGCATTCGTCAGTCCATTCGAACTTTCCTTTGTCTTTCTTTAGAGCTTCGAAAAAGAGGACGCACTTGTCCGTTGCTTTGGAGATGAATCGCCTTAGGGCGGCTACTTTTCCATTCAGGCTTTGCATTTCCTTTCGAGTGGAAGGTATCTTGATATCCCTTAGCGCTCGGACTTGTTCAGGGTTTGCTTCAATCCCTTTGGCATGGACGATGAATCCTAAGAACTTTCCTGATGATACTCCGAAGGAGCATTTTAGAGGATTCAACTTCATTCCATATTGGCGAAGTACTTGAAACATCTCGCCTAGGTGGCTTACGTGATCGTCGGCTTTCCTTGACTTTACCAACATGTCATCCACGTATACTTCCATAGTTTGCCCTATTAGCCTTGCAAACATCTTGTTGACGAGGCGCTGGTAGGTGGCTCCTGCATTTTTAAGTCCGAAAGGCATTACCTTATAGCAGTATAAACCCCGGTCAGTGATGAAACTAGTGTGGTCTTGATCGGGAGCATGCATAGGAATTTGGTTGTATCTTGAGTATGCGTCCATAAAAGATAAGAGCTCGTGCCCGGCTGTGCTATCTACAAGTTGGCCGATCCGGGGAAGTGGGAAGCAATCCTTTGGGCAGGCGTCGTTTAGGTTGGAGAAGTCAATGCATGTTCGCCACTTCCCATTAGCCTTCTTTACCAGCACCGGGTTAGCGATCCATTCCGGGTAGATGGCTTCTCGTATGAAGTCATTGGCGAGTAGATTCTTTACTTCTTCATCGAGGGCTGCTGATCGCTCTGCCCCCATACTTCTCTTTCTTTGTTTTACGGGCGCCTTGGTAGGATCAATGTTTAGTACATGGCATGCTACGTCGGGGTGATTCCGGTCATGTCAGCGTGTGACCATGCGAATACATCCAAGTTGTGGCGGAGAAAGTCGATGAGTTGGTCCTTCAACTCTGCTTTTAGTTGGGACCCAATTTTCAACAGTCTACTCGAGTCGTGCTTGTCTACAGATACAAACTCCATAGCCTCTATAGGCTCGGCGGTGGCCTCCTCCTCTTGTCCCTGGGGTCTAATTCATTGAAAGGGTCGCTGGTATACCGAAGAGGAGGGGCTTTCTTTAGTTGTTATGCTTCTAGACTTTTCATGCAGAGGGCAACCTCTACACCCTTCCCTTTATCCTTCTTGTGGTTGTTGCGAAGTTCAGTCACATAGCAGTCTCGAGCAACGTCCTGGTCTCCTTCTACTTCCCCTACTCCATTGTCCGTTGGAAATTTCATCTTTGGGCACCATGGGGCTAGGACAATTTGGAAGTCAGACAAGGCTGGCATTCCTAAGAAGGCGTTGTAGGCCGAGTGGTTTTCTATTAGCACAAACGTCTGTCTCCGTACAATGGAGCGGGGATGGCTTCCAATTTCAACAAAGAGGTCCAGTTGCCCGAGGGGCATCTTCGCATCTCCAGTGAAACCGTGTAGTGGTTTATCGCATGGAGATACATCCTTCATTGATAGTTTCATTTTGTCGAAGGCATGTTTGAACAGGATATTTACTGAGCTTCCAGTGTCTACTAGAATTCGGTAAACTTCGGCGGGACCGAGCCGGGCAGAGATAACCATGGGATCCATGTGAGGGTATTGCCTTCCTTCTAGGTCACGCTTACCGAATGTGATGTCATCACTTTCTTTCCGCTTTGGGTGGCGCTCTTCTATAACCGAATTGACACGGTCTTTATTGTCTTTGAGCGACTTTCCATATCTTTCCATCTCTTTCCAGCTTCTGTCTGCGATGTGCGGTCCTCCCAAGATGGTATGGACCACTATCTTCTCTTGACTAGAGCCGCTAGTGTTGCGGTTTCCTCTGCCAGTCTCCGGTGAGGGTAGCCTTGGGTTCTCATTGGCAGGAGCTGGAGTCCTGTCCTGACCTTTTACATAGCGTTCCAGTTTCTTCCTTCTGATGTGTTCCTCAATCAAGTCCCGGAGATGATGGCATTCATTGGTATCATGTCCATGAGATTCGTGGAAGCGGCAGAACTTTCCAGACTTCTGCGCGTTATCTGATTCCTTCTTGTATGGTGGGCGTTTGTATCTAACTTCACCTTGGGTGGCAAGGAAGATGTTCTCGACGGTTTCGTTCAAAGGAGTGTAAGTATCGAATCTCGGTCCTGGCCGATATAGGCGCTTTTCTCCCTTCTTGCCCCCAACATTGTCTCTGGAATCATTTCTTCGAACGTCCCTTGCCATAGCAAGTGCGTTGCTGTGAGTTGCCTTATTTTGCCGTCCTGACTGCCCCTCAACGGCAACATCCTCTGGCCTCATATATTTCCCGGCTTCATGGAAGAAATCGGGTAAAGTAGCTGGCTTTTCTTTTGTCAACCTTCTAGCAAATTTAGTGTCCGGATGCACCCCACTACAGAGGGCCATTAGGATAAGCTTCTCATCGGCATCTTGGACTACGGCCGCTGCGGCATTGAATAGGGTTAGGTATTGCTGCAGTTTCTCTCCAGGTTTCTATTTGACACTGGATAAGGAATAAGCGTCCTTAGGTTGTTCCACATGAATGCAGAACTGACTGATAAACTTTTATTTCAACATTTCCCACGAGCTGATGGATCCTTGGGGTAGATGACAGAACCAGGAGGTAGCGAGATCTGCTAAGAAGAGTGGAAAGCATTTGCACAGTACTCCCTCTGTCGCTCCACTCATGAGCATATGTTGTGTGTATCTCTGCAAGTGTACAACGGGGTCGGAGGTTCCTTTGTAAGGTTCCATTGTTGGCATCTTCCATTCTCGGGGGGTGATAGAAATTTCGATATTGCGGGCCAAAGGGCTGGTTACCCTAGCGCCTATCCCTTGATCTCTTTGCTCCCGTTGGACGCACTCTCTGAATAAGCGTGCCATCCTTTCATCAGAATTTGGAGCGGATAGAAACGAGTTTGGTTCTGTTCTATGGGATTGATTCTGTCCAGATGACCTATAGGGATGGTATCGTCTATCATTCCTCATATTTTCCAGTGGCTGCCTTTGGTCTTCTGGGAGCATGCTAGGGTCAGCTACAGTTGGCCCTTGCCTTGATCTTCCCCTGCTGGGTTCTGATCTAAGCACTTCCTCGGGTCCAACTTCGGGCTGGACTCTAGCTCGGCCCCGTTCACTGGCGTTTCCGTGGTTAGGCAGTATGACAGGCTCAGCTACAGTTGACCTCCGCCCGGTACCTCCCCCGTGGGGTTCGGTTCCAAGCGTTTCTTCAGGCCTAACTTCGGGCTGTGTTCGATCTCGGCTCCTACCATGGCTGCTTCTGCCGTTAGCTCCTTCGAAGAAGGAAGATCTTTGTTGTCTCTGAGATCCTCCAGACTGGGACTCGCCCCATGATTCAGTGTTGCGGTTGGACTCTTCAGCATCCCTTAAGCGTGACATGAGATGGTCCACCAAGGCTTCCTGCTGGGACGTGAAGCGGTTAGTTACTTCAACCACAACCCTGTCTAGATCTGCCCTTGTAATTGCTGCGGGCTGTTCTGCGGTAGGAGTGGTTGGATTAGCCTGTCCTTCATTCGGTACTGCTGCTAGAGGAGGACGATTTACTTGATCCGTGACCGCTGGATCTGGAAGACTGCTGGAAGCGATGTTTTTTCCTTTATTAACATCTTTTTTCTGCTTGGGAGGCATGTTTTCCAAACGATGGATGATGCTGTTAGGAAAAAGGTTAAGTGGAAGAAGCTGAAGCTTCGAGCTTCTAGTTCTCAGTGAAAGCACCAAAAATGTTTGCACAAAAAATGGACAAACACCTCAAAGTCGTATGATTTAATAGATCTTATGTTGTTCTTAGTGGTTTGGGTGATTTATTCAAATATATGAAAAGCAGGGGCTAAACTGTAAAAAGACACGCAGATTTACAGTGGTTCGGCCAAAATGTGCCTACGTCCACTTTATATGTTATTTCTATTCTCTTGTTTAGATTACAAGTACAAAGCTTTGATACAAGTAAAAGAAAGTTATTTGAAAGTTCTCTCCGTGCTTGAGCTCTCAAACTTGTCCCCTGTTGTTGTACCCCTGCCCCTCTATTTATAGAGTGAGGCTGGGGGTAGAGGTCTTGGATATGCATAGCTGCTGGTGGGCCTGGGCTGATCTGATCTGGCCTGGCACGTCTTGGTCCGGTAGCACTCTGGTTCGGCTATGCATGGAAGTGGGGTTCGAATCGGTAGTGAGGTTGGATCAGTGAGGTTGGTTCGGTGGTGAGGTTGGTCCGGCAGTGGTAGGGAGTAGGTTGGTTCGGTAGTGAGATGGAGTAGGTTGGTCCGGTAGTGGTAGGGAGTAGGTTGGTTCGGTAGTGAGACAGAGTGGGTTGGTCCGGCAATGGTAGGGAGCAGGTTGGTTCGGTAGTGAGATAGAGTGGACCGGTGGAGCTTTGATTCGGTGGTTCTGGTGGAAGAGTTGGTTTGCTTTAATTTGGAGGGTGGCTGGTCCGGTTATTCTGGTCCGGTGGTGAGAATTCGCCCAACAAAAACTAAAGCAAACACTCGATAGTAGATCATATTTGAAGGAGCAAGCTTATGAAGGGCGGTTCTCTAATGGTGCATGTTGGAAGAGCTTGGATCTAAGGTGAGTAGGAATAGGTTTGATGAGATGATCTATGTGATAACCCGGGATTTTTGGCAATATTGATTTAATAATCTTCTTTTATAATTATTTAAATTGCAAAACTTATTATTTTCAAACAAATAAAAATATAAAATATAAAATGATTGGTAATTAACTAATGTTAATTAAGCAGGATTGGGAAATTAATTCATAAGTAATTAATTTAATTTATTTGGAAATTAAATTGAATTAATTAGGAATTGAACAACTAATTAATCTTGCTTATGGATGATTAAATTGTATTTAATGCTTGGAGTGATTAATATCTCTAGTCTGATAAATTATGATGTTTTGTGATATGAAATGCTTTGGTTAAACTGTGATAATGTGCGTTATTTATCAGTGATGAATTATTGTGTAAATTAACATCTTGTATTTAAAAATTGAATTGTATTTCACTTAAACAATTTGGATTAAAAAGATGGTATTGAATTCGAAGAGACCGGGATCGGATATCAGCGATATCTGGAACCACTTCGATTAGTAATCTATAATTCTTTATAGATTTGATTTGTAAATCGAATAGGCTGGAATGAAATAAATTAAGTAAACTAGACCATTGAAACTAAGTAACGGTACTTAGACATTATTTTGTGAAATAAGTGTTTTACTATAACAAGATAAGAACTCGTAGTGAGGTACGAGTTACCCTGGTTTCAAAGAAGCTTTATAACTTAGTATTTCAGGATATATAGGTTTACTCACGCTGGTTTCCAGCCTGACATGGGTGTTACTTTATTGTAATGCTCGGGTCAGACCGAGTATTACAGATTTTCAGGTAACGATGTTCTGGAGTTCAGGTGGCGAGCTGGATGGCAGGAACGTATGGAGTATTTTCCGCTGTGTATTGGTGTTATATTGTTGTAGACTAGGACAAGTTATTTATAACTGTCCAGTTTATTTGTGAATGGTTGTAACTCTGATGTATTGTATATGAATTGGCAAGTACAGCTTCTCTTTGTATAAATATTATTATTTGATATTATATTTTGATCCACTGCGAATGTGAGATTCTGTGTTTTGTTTTCTGTTTCTTATTCTACCTCTTTTCTTCTTTACCCTAACAATCTGAAATTTCCGGCATTCGATTGCTCGGCATTTCTACAGTGAACGTATTAATGTCGAATTTTCGGCCTCGAGAATTTTGGGTCGTAACATTTGGTATCAGAGCTGAAGGTTAAGTGAGAACCATGGCTCTGGTGGGTTTACTCATTAGGATAGGGTCAGTAGTACCCTAGAATGAGTTGAGTGTATATATATGAGAGCGTACTTGTTATTTTCTTATATAATGATTTTTGAAAAGAAAAGTATATTTTGAGAAATATATGATGAATGAAAGTGGAAGATGGATATCTTTATAATTGAAGTTCACTTTATGAAAGTAAGTAATATAGTAAATAACTTTATAAGAGAAATCAAACTTAAATATTTGATTTGGCATAAATAAAGTTATATATATTTGTTACATATGATAAACTTCCCCTTGTTGAATCTATAGCTAAAAGAAAAGAGTTTTGAAAAGTATTTGAAGTATAAAAGGGATTTATATAAGTAAGGTGTAATCCAAAGTATTTTGTTGTAAATAAAGGGATAAACTTATATATATATATATAAATGATTTTATGAGAATGATTTTGGGAAAAAGAGTTTTTGGAACCCATTGATTTTGAAAGCCTTTTAATTTTTTGGAAAAATAAATTTTGGGAATTTGGAAAGCTAAGTTTGAGAATTATCGATGTTGGGATATCGATTTTGTGTAAAGGAGATTTATATGTGATACATATAAAGAGTATGATTTGAAAGATACTATATGTGTATAGTATAAAATGTTTTGATAATGGCTATGGGGAAAAAGGCGCTCCCATTTAGAGTTGAAACTTCTAGAAGGAGATTCACGGGGTGGTTCTGCCTTGAGTCCTAAGGGGATGATGATTTCCAGAGCATTCTCACTAAAAAAATTTCTATATTTTCAAAATGTTTTCCAAGTATTTTTATAAAACTATTTTGATAATATTATGTAGATTTTTAAAGTGTTTTGAAACTTTAAAATAAATAGAGTTAAAGTGTTTAAAGAGTAATTTAATTGGTAATAAGCATTGTAATTAAAATTCTTGCTTCGTTCCTTTTCGAGGATGAAAAGATTTAAAGGGGGGAGGAATGTGATAACCCGGGATTTTTGGCAATATTGATTTAATAATCTTCTTTTATAATTATTTAAATTGCAAAACTTATTCTTTTCAAACAGATAAAAATATAAAATATAAAATGATTGGTAATTAACTAATGTTAATTAAGCAGGATTGGGAAATTAATTCATAAGTAATTAATTTAATTTATTTGGAAATTAAATTGAATTAATTAGGAATTGAACAACTAATTAATCTTGCTTATGGATGATTAAATTGTATTGAATGCTTGGAGTGATTAATATCTCTTGTCTGATAAATTATGATGTTATGTGATATGAAATGCTTTGGTTGAACTGTGATAATGTGGGTTATTTATCAGTGATGAATTTTTTTGTAAATTAACATCTTGTATTTAAAAATTGAATTGTATTTCACTTAAACAATTTGGATTAAAAAGATAGTATTGAATTCGAAGAGACCGGGATCAGATATCAGCGATATCTGGAACCACTTCGATTAGTAATCTATAATTCTTTATAGATTTGATTTGTAAATTGAATAGGCTGGAATGAAATAAATTAAGTAAACTAGACCATTGAAACTAAGTAACGGTACTTAGACATTATTTTGTGAAATAAGCGTTTGACTATAACAAGATAAGAACTCGTAGTGAGGTACGAGTTACCCTGGTTTCAAAGAAGCTTTATAACTTAGTATTTCAGGATATATGGGTTTACTCACGTCGGTTTCCAGCCTAACTCGGGTGTTACTTTATTGTAATACTCGGGTCAGACCGAGTATTACAGATTTTCAGGTAAGGATGTTCTGGAGTTCAGGTGGCGAGCTGGATGGCAGGAACGTATGGAGTATTTTCCACTGTGTATTGGTGTTATATTGTTGTAGACTGGGACAAGTTATTTATAACTGTCCAGTTTATTTGCGAATGGTTGTAACTCTGATGTATTGTATATGAATTGGCAAGAACAGCTTTTCTTTGTATAAATGCTATTATTTGATATTATATTTTGATCTGCTGTGAATGTGAGATTCTGTGTTTTGTTTTCTGTTTTTCTTCGACCTCTTTTCTTCTTTACCCTAACAATCTGAAATTTCTGGCGTTTGATTGCTCGACATTTCTAAGTGAACGTATTAATGTCGAATTTTCGGGGTCGAAAATTTCGGGTCGTTACAATCTATTACAGTTAAATTTAATCTATTCCACTTGATCTAGGGTGTTAGTAATTTAAATGGAAATTGTAAATTTATAAATTGATGAATTTATAAAACTCTTTTTATTAAAACCCTAAAATTTGTTAACTGTTAGTATATAACCTATTTAAATGCATCAACATCATACCAATAAAATAGGGTAGAATCTCAAAAGAAATTGGTCATGTAATTGCTAGGGTTCACTGTAAAATGCTGAAATTTATAAAATTATTAATAGTAAAAAACTAAATCGAAAAAGTTAATGAATTCTAGTTTTTATACTACGATCGATCGACCCTCACCTTAAGTAGTTGACCGTAAGCGATCGACCGATAGGTTATAGCGGTCAATCGGTTATAGCTTCTAACGCGTAATTTGAACTCGGCCTAAGGCCTAGGTTAATAATATAAGCATTAATTGTTGTATGAGCCTATTTAAGGCCTAGGTTAATAAATATAAACGTTAATTGTTGCGTGAGCCTAGTTAAGGCTATTGGTATGTACGTCAGTAGGTGTAGGGAAGCTAGTTCCCTATAAGATGATGCTAGGATGTTACAGTGTTGGGTAAACGTTCTTTACCCAATGGAGGTCGATTATTTGTCTAGGGCGGTCTTTATCGCAAATGGCACTCACAGAAGTTTCTATGGTGGACGCGCAGCATTGAATGATGCCTAATGAAGTGTGGGCCCGACACAACGGAGGTCCAAGTATGCACATATACTGACACAATGTGGTTAAGTTCAGAGGTTGGATCCTTGAGCGTGCAATAAGAGGCATATGCTACGATTGAGAGGTGAACACGGATGTAGACTATGAGACACACCGGTGAGTCGGCATTACAGGTTCCTCCTTGATGCATAGTTGGGTTATGTGTAGTTGTGTTTAGAGGAAGATGCATTCCCCACTAGCCTAGTGGCAGTGATAGTAATGGAAATGTATTTCCATAGTAGCCTAGTGGCAGCGTTTCCTTAACGAGTAGCTCTAGGAGCGGTGGCCGATCGTTAGACATTGAGCTTCGATCCATAGTTCGACCCTCATAATAGCCCCCACGATTTGTGGTGTAGCTGTGTACTGGACAAAAAATCTTTAGTAATGGACCCTAGGAATATACAAACACATAAAGTACATCTTATGCCATTTAGAGTGTAGTTAAAATTAACTGCACATGATCACGATATATTAAACTTGTACTCATTCACCAGACTTTCATCTGACCCACCCTTTTTCATCTTTTTCCCCCACTACAGGTGGACAGGGCAGTAGTGATTGGCCCATTTTAGATACTTGGAGAGGCGAGCCCATCACATAAGTTGCTTGTTATCATATTTACTCTCCATATACCTATTTATGTATCTTAGTAGTACTTTGTATTTCCTTTATCGGACTTGGAATGATATTTTCTGTGTACTTTGTATTTGAGTATGTACTAATTTTCTGAGAGTGTTTTTTGGAATATTTTCTGAGATGGATATTTTTCAGTATTATATATTTTGTTCCTTCCAGTATGAGTTCTGAAAGTGTAGTACATCTTAGATTATATTTATTGTGTTAGTCTCTGTAATGTTATAAAAACTAATAGCTCGTATTTCTTGGCATGACGCGAGTTTGAAAGTCACACTAGGCTTTGGATCGGTGTGTTGGGAGGTGCGAGTTGTCACAGTTGGTATCAAAGCATAGGTTCAAAGTTCCTTAGAGATTAGGGCCATATTGAGAGAACGTACTTGAAAAGTAAAAAAAAAGGTTTTTCAAAATGTTTTCGAAAAAGTTTTCAAAGATGGGTTTTGAATATATTATGTATGTATGTATGTATGTATGTATATAAGTACAGAATTTTCAAAAAGCTTTCCAAAGATTTTATACATATCGTAATCTCTCTTATTCGTGTCTATGCTATCTTCTATTCATTCTTATGTAATCTCTCTTATTCATTCTAATACTATCTATGAAAAGTTGCAAATAAAATTCTTAAAATTCACAAATAGAGGAAGATGAGTGATTCCGCAGGTTCAGGCTCAGGTGATGCGGTCGAGATTCTGGGCATGAACATAATCTCACTAGTGGACCTATGGAGGGGGCGACAGGTGTCGTTCCTATCAACGTACCTACCATCATAGATTTTGCTAAGCTATGAAAGGATTTACTAATCTTGAAGGAAACCCATATGCAGGGACTAAGTCATATGTGGATTTGAAACCATGGATCCATACACATGAGAGGATTTTTTCCTTGATGGGTTTTGCTAATGAGTTGAGGAGGCAGTTAGCTACATAACGTTTACAGGGAGAGGCTCTTAGTTGGTGGGAGGTTGTTGAGGCTAGGACCGATGGAGGAGAGACACTTGGGGGGAGTTCTGTAGGCGATTCGAAGTGAAGTTTCTTTCTAGGGCGGAGGAAGCTGTGCAGTTGAAGAAATTCAGTCACTTGAAGCAAGGAGACCTGTCATTGAAAGAATATGTTAATCAGTTCAATGAGCTAGCTAGATTATGGATGGGACTGAATGATATCCTGCATAAGAAGGCTTTGAAGCTAGCTAGAAGGCTAAACCAACCTCTTCAAGGTTTAGCTCTAAGTCATATTCCCATGGGTGTCACATATGAGAGTTTAGTGGAGATGGCCTTGCTGAATACCATCTTCAAAGAGGAAGCAAAGGAGGAACCCAAGAAGGCTAGATGAAAAGCGTAGCAGCAGAACCAGTGCAAAGGAGGTAGATCTAAGGGAAAGATACAAAAGAAGGATATGCATTGTAGGAAGTGTGGTAGGAAGGGACATTTCTTAAAGGAGTGTTAGACAAATATTTCAAAGGTAAAGTACTATTACTGCAATCATTTTGGGCATATGAAGCGAACGTGTCCAGCACTCTTGAAGACCTCTACTCAAGTGGTTCCGGCTTATGTAGTAGAGGCAGTCCCTAACTTGAGTGTGCATTTAGTAGTAGAAATGGGAAAGAAAGTGGTGATCGAAGGTGTGTTGACTTTATCTGGTTTATCTATTCGCACATTATGTGATACTGGAGCTTCACATTCTTTCATTTCTAGTAAACTTGTGGGTGAGTTACACTTAGACACTAGCATACTTACAGACCACATTGTTGTGTCAAATCCCGTATGAGGATCGGCCTATTTGTCTATGTTATGGAGGGGTTTGGGGTTATTCATTTTAGGGGTCAAGTTTGATTATGATGCTTTTGTCTTGTGATTTTCAGGGTTTAGGTTGATATTGGGTATGGATTGGATGATGATGTATGAGGCTATTTTAGACTGTTGTAAAAAGGTCGTTAGATAGAGCATGTGTAGTGGGAGTAGCTTGGAGGTTTATTATGATCCCCAAGAATCAGTTATGTTGAGCTACTTATATTCTTTAGACCTATTACATAATGAGATCGATACAATGCATGTAGTTAGAGATTACCCAGATGTCTTTTTGGAGGTTATCGATATTCCACCCCAGGGAGAGATTGAGTTTAGGATCTATACTGGTTAGAATTTCTGACCCGTTGCTTTACCGTTAAGGCATATGGTTCCAAAAAAGAGACGCGAATTGAACAAGCAAGTGAATCAGCTGTTGGAGAAGGTTTTATTACAAGGACCATTTCTGAGTGGGGAGCACTAGTTGTCTTTTCCACCAAGTCTGAAGGTTCTTTAAGACTTTGCGATGATTATAGGGAGCTAAATAAACTGACGAAGAAGCATCTCCTTGATCAGTTAGTTGGAGCTAAGGTGTTCTCATAGCTTGACTTGGCTACCAGATTACATAAATTGCGAGTAGCCAAGGACAGTATCCAAAAAACAAAATTTCGTACACTCGATGGACTTTATGCATGGTTATTCATGCCCTTCGAATTAATCAATGCACCCACCTTTTTTGTTTATTTGATGAGCCGAGTTTTCAAAGGGTTGCTTAATAAGTTCATCGTGGAATTTGTACATGATATTTTAGTCTATTTGAGGAGTGAGGAGGAGCACACGTTGCATTTAGAAGAAGTGCTCAGTACACTCCATGCGTATAAGCCGAAGGCAAAGTTTTCGAAGTGCCATTTTTGGCGAGAGGAGGTACGCTTTTTGGGACACATCGTTTTAGAAAGTGGATAGGCGGTTGATCCTAGTGGCAGTAGTTCAGGATTGGCATGTACCGAAGAATGCCATGGATGTGAGGAGATTCCTTGGTTTGGAGGGCTACTATTGAAAGTTCATTAAGGACTTCACGAAGATCTCTACCCCTCTAACCCGTCTTACCAAGAAGAATCTAGTTTTCTCATGGGATACAAAATGCAAAGATGCTTTTATCAAGTTAAAGAGGCATTGATTAGTGCCTCAGTTTTGGTGTTACCGGATAGAATGAAGCCATTTATACTGACGCCTATGGTACATGTTAGGCACAGCTTTGATGCAGGAAGGAAGGGTGGTAAGTTATGTCAGTCCGCAGTTGAAGACCCGCGAGAGAAACTACCTTACCCATGATCTTGAGTTGGTAGCCATTGTCGTTGCGCTTAAGTCATAGAGGCATTACCTTTTAGGAGAGTGATTTGAGATGTATACGGATCACAAGTCCTTGAAGTATTTTGTTCTCCCAAAAGGACTTGAATTTGAGGCAGTAAAGGTGGATGGAGTTTTTGGCATCATATGACTTTGATATCTCATATACATCGAGCAAGGGTAATGTAGTGGTCTATACATTGAGCAGACAACATGCAGTATTGAGTCATTTGTTCTTGGAGTGGAAGCATTTCAAATTTAGTTTTACATTCGATTTCCGACCATCACCAGATATTACATCGGGATTATTAGCAGCTTTATATGTGCAGCCTACATTGATGGAACGTATTGGGTCTAGACAGAAAGTGGGTAAGGAGCCAGTAGATATTATTGAGAGGATTGGGAGAGAAGAGTCGTCGAGTCATTTGAGGAGTTACGCCATTGACTTGAAAGGATGGTTACAAAAGGATGGTAGACTTTGTATTCGTCTTAGTATGGATTTAATAGACGCAGTACTAGATATGCCTCACCAATCTAGGATGACCATTCATCCAGGTGGTGATAAGATGTATCGCAACATGCAGAGAATCTTCTATTGGCCTGGTATGAAGAAGCACGTATCGGAGTATGTAGCTAGATGTATGACTTCCCAAAGAGTAAAGGTGGAGCAGAAGAAGCCGGAGGATTGTTGCAGCCATTGGATTTTCCTCAGTGGAAGTTGGAGAGTATTTCTATGGACTTCGTGGATGGTTTACCAAGGAGTATGAGTGGGTACGAGAGCATTTGGGTCATCGTCGATCGATTGACCAAGTGCTCTCATTTCATATCAGCGAGGAGTATTAGGACGACAACATCGCTGGCAGCTATATACATGAGAGAGGTTCGGTTAATTGTAGTTTCTACTAGTATAGTTAGCGGTCGAGATCCGTTTTTCACCAGCGATTTCTGGAGGAGTCTATAGGAGGCTTTGGGGATCGAGTTAAGATTAAGCACCGCATATCCTCTGTAGACGGAAGGACAAATGGAGAGGGTAAATCGGGTATTGGAGGACTTGCTAAGGATGTGCATTTTGAAATTTTGAGGTTCTTGGGAGGATCACTTACCGTTGGTGGAGTTTACTTACAACAATAGTTATCAGTCTAGCATTATGATGACACTATTCGAGGCGTTATACGGTAGACCCTGTAGATCACCATAATATTGGTGGGACACTAAAAATAGGATATTTCTTGAGCCAGACATAGTGAGGGACACGTCGGAGAAGGTGGACTTGATCCGTAAGTGAATGAAAACAGCTCAGGATAGACAGAAATCCTATGCTGACAAAAGACGTATGGATTTAGAGTTTGTAGTGGGCAACGGGTTGTTTTTGAAGGTTTCATCCCTTAGGCATGTTATGAGATTTGGTAGATCGAGGAAGCAAGCACCAAGATTTGTATGGCCTTTCCCGATAGTCGCTAGAGTAGAGAAGTTGGTATATAGGGTAGAGCTTCCATAGAAGTTAGTGGGAGTATATGATATCTTCCACATGTCACACTTGCGAGAGTGCTTGCACGATACAACTACCGTTGTCAAGCCGAGTCTGCTAGAGGAGGTGGATGCTGAAAGGGAGTCACTTGTTCGCCATGTACCCACTCGTATTCTTGAGCATGATACAAAGTGACTCCGCAACAAGGTGAGCAGACTTGTTAATCTCTAATGAGGAGCCGATGCAACGGAGAGAACATGGGAGCCTGAGGAGAAGATCCATGCTACCCACCCACAACTCTTCTCTGGTACATTTCCAATTTAAGTTTGGTAAGTATAGAATACTTATACGTTAGGACTTAGCTTGGTATAACTTTTAGGTAGAGACCATTGGATAGTAAGAATAGTTGTAAACATGGTAATAGAACATGTTATGGATGATGGGTGCTAGTGGATGTATTTTTTGGATTGTTTCTTTTACACACTTAAGACAATATATCCTCCAAGTAGTACACATATATTTGCATTATCTCTTACTTATTGTATTATGCATATTATGCTTGATTGTTCTATTTGAACATTATGCATATGGATATTACATATGTATGGAATGGTTGCACATACATGTAGAATTCCAAGTATATTTACTTAGGATATTGTATACATTTTGGATGCATGACATGAGCATTTGCAGGATCGGAGCTCAACTAGATCAGTAAACCGCCTACTATTTGCATTAGTATAGGTTCACATGCATTTCACATTGCATATATATGTACATATTGCGTTAGAAAATTTCTAAGGACAATGATTTCCTATGGATGATGGAAGAGTAGATGACTGTAGCTATTGGTTATTGTGTGTGTAAGTAATTTTTTTCGTCCTTTGAATTTTGGGGACAAATCATTTTTGGGTAGGGGAGAGAATGTAACACCCTAATAATTCAAAGGAAATTTAATAAGAAAATTAAATTTAAATAAAACAAGGACTAAAATAAAATTTTCATAGACATCCAAATTCGACTACGAAATTTGCACCATTGCATGGTAGCAATTTTTTAAACAATTTTCATGTATAACACTTCAAAATCGGAGTTAGTACGGAGAAGTTATAGACGTTTGAAAATTAAAAAATTAAAAATAAACTTTAAAATAAAATTTCACCAAAAACTATACTACAACGAGCCGATCCAGGAGGGTTGATGGGTAACCGATAGTGGTAGACCAGGGAGGTGAGATGTCGACTGTGCACGTGGAAATTTCACGAATACTGGAGCTTGTTCGAACGATTGCGATTGGATACTTTATCGCCTAGTTTTGATGAGTATACGTGATCACACTAAATTATTCTCTAAACCAAATCAATGCACTAAATTGACTCGCAACCACTATAAATTGAAACTAAGGCTCACCCTAAATTAAAATAAAACTAAAGCAAACACACGATAGTAGATCAGATCTGGAGGAGCAAGCTTATGGAAGAAGATTCTCTAACGGTGCTTGATAGAAGAGCTTGGATCAAAGGTGAGT
This sequence comes from Allium fistulosum, assembly GCA_030737815.1. NCBI lineage: Eukaryota > Viridiplantae > Streptophyta > Magnoliopsida > Asparagales > Amaryllidaceae > Allium > Allium fistulosum. Next base: position 908,622,870 of record CM060908.1, read on the forward strand.
GGGTATAGGTTTGATAGATGATCTACTAAAGTTAAATTTAATCTATTCCACTTGATCTAGGGTGTTAGTAATTTAAATAGAAACTGTAAACCTTAATTATATAACCTGGAATCTTGATTAAAAGTTGAAGCTACTGTAAATCTGTAAATTGATGAACCTGTAACAATCTTTTTAATTAAAATCCCAAAATATGTTAACTGTCAGTATATAATTTGTTAAAATGCATCAACGTCAAACCAATAAAATTGGATAGAATCTCAAAAGAAATTGGTCACTATAATTGCTTGGGTTCACCGTAAAATGCTGAAATTAATAAAATTAATAATAATAAAAAACCAAATCAAAAAAGTTAAGGAACCCTATTTTTATACTTCGACCAGTTGACCCTCACCCTGAGCGGTCGACTGCAAGCAGTCAACCGATTATAGCTTGAAACGCATAACCTTAACCTCGGCATAAAAGCTTAGGTTAATAATAAAAATAAATATAAACATTAATTGTTGTGTGAGCCTATTTAGAGCCATTGGTATGTATGTTAGGAGCTGTAGGGAAGCTAGATCCTTATAAGATGATGCTAGGATGTTACTATGTTGGATAAATGTTCTTTACTCGATGGGGGTTGATTACTCGACTGGGATGATTTTTATCGCAAATGGCACTCATATGAGGTTCTACGGTGGACGCGTAGCACTGACTGTTGCATAATGAATTATGGGCCTGACACAACGTGAGTTTTGGTACGCACGGATGTTGATGCGACGTGGTATAGTTTAGAGGTTAGATCCCGGAGCATGAAATAAGAGGAATATGCTACTATTGAGAGGTGGACACAAATGTTGACGATGAGACACATCGGCGAGTCGGCATTACAGGTTCCCTCTCGATGCGTAGTCGGGTTATGTTTAGTCGTAGTTAGTGTAAGATGAGTTCTCCAGTAGCCTAGTGGCATGATAGTAGTGGAAATGTATTTCCACAGTAGCCTAGTGGCGGTGTTTCCATGACGAGTGGCTCAAGGATCAGTGGCCGATCGTTAGACATTGAAGTTCGATCCTTGTAGTAACCCACACAATTTTTAGTGTAGGTGTGTGTTGGACCAAAACCTTTAAGTAATGGACCCTAGGAATACACGGACAATAAAGGACACCCTATGTTATTTAGAGTAGAGTTAAAGTTAACTGCACATGATCAATATATGTTAAACTTGTACTCATTCACTAGACTTTCGTCTAACTCACTCTTTTTCATCTTTTTACCTACCATAAGTGGACAAGGCAGCAGGTGATTGGCCCATTCTTGATACTTGGAGAGGCGAGCCCATCATAGGAGTTGCTTGTTATCGTATTTACTCTACATGTATCTATTTATCTATTTTATCAGTACTTTGTATTTCCTTTATCAGACTAGTAGTGATATTTTTTGTGTACTCTGTATTTCACTACGTACTGATTTTCTAAGACAGTGTTTAGGATATTTTCTGAGATGGATATTTTTCAGCATTATATGTTTTGTTTCTTCCGTTATGAGTTCTGAAAGTGTAGTACATCTTAGATTATATCTATTATGTTAGTCTCTCTAATGTTATAAAAACCGATAGCCATATTTATGGGCATGACGTGAGTCCGAAAGTCACACTAGACTTTAGATAGGTGTGTTGGGAGGTGCGGGTTGTCTATATGGCATGCTCCCACTGTTTTCACCATTACTATAATAGTGTACGAAATATGAAGTTCCATTCAACCACTTAATATAGGCTATTTATTCTGTCTATTCTAACCAGTTTACAGTTGAGAGTTTTCTGATCAGATAACTTGAACTCAAAGAAATAAATATCATAGCAAACAATTTTCCGAGTGAAAATATTTTTGATATAGAAATCATATTACTCATTCCAATGTTAACTATCGATAATTATTTTATAGTTTTCATTTCTAAATTTGTTTATTAGTAGAAGTAAACATTCACTCTCTTCATCCCAATCATGCCATTTGTTATATTCGTTCTTATACATTCGATTTCGTTTCTAAATGGTCAAATCATTCAAAGGAAAATCAGAACTTTTAACAAAAGTGCATTTGATCATCCTTAAATTTCAAAGACATAAAATAAATTGCGCTTTACGTAAGCAGATCAAACTGACATTTCAATGATCAAATTCTTAGATCCATCTTACAGCCTTTGGTCCAGTATTACATTTAACACAACAAAACTATTATTATAATCAATCATATTGAACATACGATCTCACACTACAGTTTTCTTGCTTATTCCAATGAACTAATTTCATCCTAGTTTTGCACATTACGTATCGTGACTGTTCACACTGTAACATTTATATATGATCATATTTAGACCAATATCCATATTCTCGTATTTCTTTTAGTGTTCAAAACTCATTGAAGACAATACATAGTCTTGGGAAAATAAACTCTTAAGTTACCAAGTTACAAATGTATTTAGTGGTTGTATAATTAGACACTTGCATGAGTACAAATGCAAAAAATTATTGGTAAGTATATTTAATATTTCTTTATCAATATTTAATTCAGTTCCTTTGTATATTTTAATTGATAAACATTTTATCAATTATATTTAATGCATAAATCTATCGAAATAGATTGTTTTAACTATACATAACAGATGTTATTATAGTATTAGAAAGGTTAAATATTACCATTTCATTTTTATAATAAAGCTCCCACTAGTCTTTTATGTTTCTTCAAACCTTAAGACGAAAAATAGAAATCTTTCGACTTTATTAGTGGGGGTTAAGACTCGTATGCCTTGGAATTCTGACCTTGAGGAAAGCTCAACAAATCATACTCTCATATATGATGGATAACTCCTTATCAATTGTATCACATACAACTCCTAACCTTGTGATCTCATATATGATGGATACTCACCATTTTGTGACCACCTAAGTATATTATACATACCTTGTGGAAATCTCAACAAATATGTATAAGTGTCATACCTTGTCTTGTCTATATATTAATAGTACTACACATAACATCCCTAGCTTGAGGAAAGCTCAATCACTAAGGAGAATGCAAGTAATCTATTAATATATAAGTGGTAGAGGACAACTATATATTATAGATTCATAATCATTAATATAATTAATCGAGTGATACCGACTTGTGGAATAATGTATTTCTTATGAAATACCCTCATGATTTAAGTGTGGACACATTCGAAATCATGATACACGTACTTTTACGTATGTATTTATTCCTTAAGTCTATTTAGGGTTTCTTTAATGTTCCACCTTTTATTATACATTTATATTATATAAGTGTCATCATATAATTTTATAATTTGATTTACTTATATAATAGTTTTATGTATAATATTATATTAATTAAATCTTATTTAATTAATTTAATTATTTATCACTTTCATTAATTATTATATTATTCAATTATAACATATTATATTGAATATATATACTATAACCTTTATAGTAATACACATATATCTTTTATATATGTATTTTAATTTATTAATTAATTTTTAATTTATTTATTTAATTAAACAATTTTAATTAAGTTTCGTTAATTTCAAAAATTCTTTTATACAAACATGTATACTTATATTTTCTTAGAAAACATAACATATATGATTATATATATTGTACATGTATATATATTTAATTAATTAACTTATTTAATCAATGCATTTATTGATTAATCTTATTAATAAATAATATTTTTGAAATTAATTTTATAACATTTTCAAACATTTTGAAAAATTGTATTATAACTTTTATAGTATGAGTTTTATTTTAAATTTAAATTTTTAATTTTAATTTTTAATTTTAATTTTTAATTTTAATTTTCAAATCAATTTGAAAATCTATAACATAACATATTTTTCTTATTTTAAATTCAACTTTAAATTTAAAAATTTTATTTTAGTTTTAAAACAATTTTGAAATAAGCCCAAGACCCAATTCAAAATTGGCCTTTTCTATTAGGGGAAACCTTTGGGCTCATATAACTTGCTGGGCCAGGCCAGTAGTCAGGTGGGAGAGGGTGCTTGATTACCCAACAATCCAGCCTAGGCACTACCTTTCTTGGACTACTTACTAACTAGGTTGTAAGCTTAATTAATTAGTCATAATATTACTAATTTGGACCGCGTAGGCTATTGACTCTAATATCATTGTTGCTCCGACCCAAATTCGTTTAGGATGGCACAACTAGGTACCCTACAAGCGAGTTTTACATGCAGCCTTTCGACTAGCATAACCATCATAGGACATGTAAGGGTAAGAGGCTATGCTTCATCATATATCACAATGTTAGAATACCCTATTATGCTAGTTGCAGGGATCAAACCTGGAACATCCAATGTACCAAGCAAAACCCTCAACCAAACTTGCTCTAATACTATTGTTGGAACTGCGCCAGCTTGTAGTGGAAGAAATAGGTGAATTTTAATTTTTTTAATCATTTTGAGTCTTTATTGGGCCTACGAAGTCTAATTCATTTCAAACATTTCTAAATTTATTTTAAATAAAATCATAATTTTATTTTAAATTTATAATATAGTTTTATATTATGTAATTAATATTGTATTACATATATACATGTATCATTTACACATATATATGTGTGTGCATGTGTAACATAGTAATCCATGTAAGGTTTGACATGCCCATGTACAAGTGTTGGGATTTACACTGCAACAGACAAGTTAGCCCCTCTAGTATACAAATATATCGTCGAAATGTATACTTATGTGCTTTATTTCATATATATATAAAATATTGCATATATATATATATATTTGATTTTGAATAATTTATACATATATATGTATATATATGGAATTTATCAAATATTTATTTATAATTATATATGTATGTATGTATATATATCACTATTTCAAATCTTCTTTATCTCACCCAAGACTCGTTTAAGATCTCAATTTTGAACTTAAGTGAGACAAGATTTTTTGAAAGGTGACAATAAATTTGTGTATATCTTATTTGATACTCATATCGTCCATGATATTAAGAACTCAATCATAATTTGAGATAAGATCTAAATAAAAGATCTCATATGGAGTTATGTTTTCCCATTTACATATTTCATTTACTTCTTATGTTGATCCAAATTAAATTGTATTTTAATAGTTTTTTAATAGCCTTATAATTTATTTTTTATTTTTTAATGAGTAAACAAAAATAAAACACTTTTTATTTATAATATTCAAATGAATTTGATCCATTCTATCACATACTAGACCAATCATGTTACCACTCTCCTTTTAAACGAACAATTAATATTACCGTTTTACATAACTTTTTAATGAAAGTTTTATAAAATTATGTATGTTAAAATGTTTATATTTCAATAAAAATTATTACAAAAGTCTTTAAAAAGTCAATTTTAGAAGTTTAAGTTACTCCAAGTTGTCTCGTGATAGACTTTAAAATCCGAGATGTGCACCTGAGATATACTCATCTCGCCCGTGATCTCATCCGATATGAGTATTATGTGTAAAATTCCAAAGATGAGACGCGACTGAAACTTGAGATTTAAAACCTGCTTAAGATACTCTGAGTTTTCTCGAGATGGACTTTAAAATCCGAGATGTCAATTTAAGATGTACACCCGAGATACACTTATCTCACTCGGGATCTCGTCCAATACGAGGTATTATATTTAAAACTTCCGAGACGAGGTATGATCGAAAGCCATGATTTAAAACCTTGATATATATAAATATATCTACATATATATAAATATAAATGAAAAATCAATTTTAAATAAGAAATTAAAAATTATTCATTTATTTTATTATAAAATCCAAAAAAAATTAATTTTGTTTTATATATATATAAATTGATATACATATAAAGTACAATATGTATATATTGAAAGGGAGTGCAGATTAAGGATCTTAAGGCTAATTTAACACTAGAGGGGGTGAATGGTGTTTAATGGATTCTAAGACTTATATGGACTAATTTAAAAATTATGATATAAACAAATGCAGAACTTAATCACAGGACAATCACAGAATCAAACACAGATGCAGAAAGTAAATAAAAAGCAGTAAAAGGAAAGAACACACCGGATTTTATACTGGTTCGGAGTTACCCTACATCCAGTCCTGTACCAAGGCAGAACACCTCATACAGATTTTTATTATACCAAAGTCGAGATTACAATCCTCAGTTTCTAAAGGCCTTGAGGTACCCTCCTGTCTCACGAGTCCGGGGCAAACTCTCTTGATTTACGGGCCATAAGATTACCCAATTGATTTCCAGGCACAACCACACCTTATAGAGAGACTCGATAAACTTTTGATTACAAATTGATCCTATAACTCTGAATAGCACTTTGATCTTCGAGAGAGGGTAGAGAACCAAACAAGAATGAGATTCTAATTTGATTCACTTGAGAATTCGGCAGAATTTCAGCATGATCTTAAAAATATGAAAATTTTAGAATATGGATTTGTGGAGAAGAAGGAGTGAAGAAAAATAAGAAAATAGTTAGTTAAAAAATTCGTTTGTGAAGGCTATTTATAGACCAGTAACGGTCATAACCATTCGTGAAGAGATTTAAACGAATAGACACTTCTTTTGAAAATTGAAACATTTGAATTTAACGACCACCATGTCGACATCCCTAAGTTAAAAATAATGTAAAATTTGTTTTGAAAATGGTATTGAACGGAAAACAAGATGAAATGATCTTGGAGTAAAATAAACTAATTTTCCTATGTTTTGAAATAAAGAAGAGTAGAAAAATATATTTTTAGAATGTATATATAAATTTGATTTTAAATCTCAAGTATATATATATTATAAAAGAATATTTAAAAATCAGAAGATAGTTTTTTTTAAAAACAAACGAATTTTAAAACAAGTGTTTATTTAAAAACAAAAACAAAGAATATTTTAAGGCTAAAACATTTTGAAAAGCAGTTTTGAAAATCATTTTGAAATAGTTTTGCAAGCTTCTTCCTGCAGAATATCTCATCACATCAGGACTCGAGAACTTATACAAAACCAGGATGTTCGTGGGTTTGTAAGCCACTTGTCGTAGGTTTGTAAGCTACTTGTCATGGGCTTGTAAGCCACTAAGAAGATAGAAATGGGTTCCATCCCAAATGAAATTTGGAATGATTTCCATGCTATTATGAAGTTTTAACAATAAACTAGACACATATCTTGAAATCTTGATCTTAATACTCATGAGTCTTCAAACATGATTTCTTCATTCTTGATCTTTATACTGTACAGTCTTCAATAATCAGTACCTGCCTTATATATATCATGCATAATAACATTCATATATATCTAGACAATAGTGTTAGTATATAAGTTATAATAAAATAAGTTACAAAGGTTGTTGTCATCAAAACCACTATCTCCAGTTCCTAACAATCTTCCCCATTTTGATGATGACAACCTTATAAAATATACTTACCACTTCGATCATACCATAACTCCCCCTTACTCCCAGCCTACTATTTTACATAACTTCTCCCCCTTTGTCATCAAAAAAACAATAACCTATAAACCTTGAACTTAATAGAAAATGAGATAAACAAACATATGACATAAGAATAATAACTATGTATGAGTGAAATATAGCATCCTAAGTTAAATGGAATTCAAGATTTTATACACCAAAGATTGTTTTTAGAAGAACATTAATTAAGATAACACTTTATATACAAATTAACAAACCAATATATAATCAAGAAAGAGAAAAACAAAAACGAAAAACACTTAACGAGGACCCTTAACTATTGGTGATTTATGGACCGAACAATTTGGATAGTAGAGACAAAAGTTTCCACGTTGTTCGACCAAGTTCCAATTAGCGTCAAAAAGGACCTCTCCAACGCAAATCATGCCATCTTCTTCGTCCATATGAACATCCGGATTCGGTAGAGGATGTTCTTCTTCTTGATCCTCTTGTGGTTCTTCTAGAGGCTCTTCTTCTTCAGAGTCCATGGCTTGTGATGATTCTTCGATGATAATGGGACTGGCATGGTTATCCATAAGAAATTTTTGTAAATTCCTAAGAATTCTGCCTTGCCTATCTTGTTCTCTAGCCATTCGCAGTTGACTCACTTGAATTTCCGTCATCATTTGAAGAAAATCTTTCATCTTCTCTTGTAATTTGATGACTCGTATGTGTGTGGAACGTTGAAAAGGGCCAGAATGAGGAGAAGTGGGTGAAGAAGGTTCATTATTAGAAGAGGAAGCCATTAATTTACTATTTTAGAAGTTTATTACAGAGAATAGAACAGAGAATAGAACAGAGAAAAGGAGTAAAAGTCGAAATATATAAATATATAACCAAATAACTAATTTTAGAGGGAAATTTAAATTTGAAAATCTCGGCATGTATGTCGACATAGGGGGATGGGTCATGTCGACATGCCCAGTTCAATTTTTGAAATTTTTTTATTTATATTAATTATTAACTATACTTGTATTATTTATAATTTATATTTCAGTTAATGAACATATGCCTAATTCTCTTCTAAATTTAGTAAAGTTTTGTTCATTTAATGGTTTGGTTAATATATCAGCAATTTGTTTTTCAGTATTAATATATTCAAGAGTTATGACTTCTTTACTTATATTATCTCTAAGAAAATGATGTCTAATATCAATATGTTTTGTTCTAGCATGATGAGTTGGATTTTTAGATAAGTTTATTACACTAGTATTATCATAATAAATTGGTGATTTAGTTATAGTTAATCCAAAATCTTTTAAAGTTTGTTGCATATATATAACTTGAGAACAAGCCAAAGCAGCATATATATATTCTGCTTCAGTTGTTGACAAGGATACAGTGTTTTGCTTCTTACTAAACCAGGAAACCAGAGAATGTCCTCGAAAGTGACAAGTTCCACTTGTACTTTTTCGGTCTGATTTACAACCAGCGTAATCAACATCACAATATGAAATTAAATCAAATACATCATTTTTAAGGTAAATAAACCATAATCTAAAGTATGTTTTACATATCTTAAAATTCTTTTAACAGCTTTTAAGTGAGTTTCTTTAGGTTGAGATTGGTATCTTGCACAGAGACAGACACTATGCATGATGTCAGGACGACTTGTGGTTATATAAAGTAGCGAACCAATCATTCCCCTATATAATTTTTGACCAACATCTTTTGATTTATCTTCTTTACTTAAAGCTACATTAGTTGTCATTGGAGTTGGTTTCCCACTAGAAGTGGTCAATCCAAATTTATTAATTAAATCCTTAGCATATTTTTCTTGACTAATGAAAATTCCTTTATCTAATTGTTTGATTTGAAGTCCTAAAACAAGCTTAGTTCTCCCATATGACTCATTTCAAATTCTTTAGTCATTATATCTGAAAATTCTTTATTCATTATGTTATTAGTTGACCCAAATATTATATCATCTACATATATTTGTACTAATTGAATATCATTTTTGTTTCTTTTAATAAAAAGAGTTGTATCTATTTTACCAATTTCAAAACCAGATTGTAGTAATTAAGATCTTAGTCTTTCATACTAGGCTCTAGGAGCTTGTTTCAGACCATATAAAGCTTTCTTTAGTTTATATACATGATTTGGAAATTCATTATTTTCAAAAAATGGAGGTTGTTCAACATAAACATCTTCTTTTACAAAACCATTTAGAAAAGCACTTTTAAGATCCATTTGATATAACTTGAAATTATTGTAGTTTGCGAAAACAAGTAGAATCCTGATAGCTTCTAGTCTAGCTACGGGTGCAAAGGTTTCGTCATAATCAATCCCTTCTTCTTGACAATAACCTTGCGCGACTAAACGAGCTTTATTTATCACGACCTCACCAAGTACAGTCATTTTATTTTTATAAACCCATTTTGTTCCAATTATACTTTTATCCTTAGGTCTAGGAACAAGTTCCGAAACATTATTTCTGGTGAACTGATTCAATTCTTCTTGCATAGAAAGACTCCATGAATCATCAGATGATGCCTCCTTTGGATTTTTAGGTTCAATAGTTGATATAAAAGCTACATTACTCATACTATTTAGTTGATTTCTTGTTTTAACTATAGATTCAATATTTCCTAGTATATTTTCTACAGGATGATCTTTTAATAGTCTAATTATTTTATTAGATTGAATGATTTCACAATTAGTTTCATTAGATTCATTATTTAAAGTTACAAAATCTTCTTCATCTTCTATTTGCACAGTATCTTTAAAATTTCCATCAAAAGATACATGCATTGTTTCTTCAATAGTGTTAGTTCTTAAATTATAAACTCTAAATGCTTTACTTCTATTAGAATATCCAATAAAGATACCTCTGTCGGATTTAGGTTCAAATTTATCTAAATTATCTTTTGTATTAAGAATAAAACACTTACTACCAAAAACTTTAAAATAAGCTACTATGGGTTTCTTATTGTAAAGTAATTCATATGGTGTTTTATTAGTTAATCATCTAATTAAAATCCTATTTAATATATAACAAGCTGTAGCGACTGCTTCAGCCCAAAAGTTTTTAGGTAACTTACTATCAGAAAGCATTGTTCTAGCACACTCTTGAATCGTTCTATTCTTACGTTCTACCACTCCGTTTTGTTGTGGAGTTCTTGGAAAAGTGAAATTATGAGTGATTCCTTTTTTATTACAGAAATTCTCCAAATTTTCATTTTCAAATTCTCCACCATGATCACTACGAATAGTTTTTATTTTTAAAGAAAATTGAGTTTGAATTCTTTTAGCAAAATTCTTAAATAATTCAAAAGCATCACTTTTAAGTTTAAGAAAAATTGTCCAAGTATATCTAGAATAATCATCTACAATTACAAAAACATATTTATTGTGATTAATTGATTGAACTTGAGATGGACCAAATAAATCTAAGTGAAGTAATTCTAGAGGTTTAGAAGTAGAAATCATATCTTTTAATTTAAATGAACTTTTCTTAAGTTTTCCTAATTGGCAAGCATCACATATACTATCTACTTTAAAGTTTAACTTGGGAAGACCTCTAACTAAGTCAATTTTTGATAACCTAGATAATAGTTTGAAATTTAAATGACCGAATCTTTTATGCCAAATCCAAGGGTCACTCTTATTAGCCAAAAGACATAAGTTATCATTTGAAACTTTCATACTAAGGATGTAAATGTTTTTCTTCCTAATTCCTTCAAAGATAATATTTGACTTATTATCTTTGGTGTGACACTTATCTTTTCCAAATTTAATTTTAAATCCTTTATCACATAGTTGACTTATACTAAGCAGATTATGTTTTAAATTCCTAACTAGCAAAATATCAGAAATAAGAGGAATTTTAGAATTACCGACATTGCCGATGCCAATCACATATCCTTTTGAGTTGTCTCCAAAGTTGACCAATCCACCATCTTAATATATAATGTCATTAAGTATCTCGGCATTTCCAGTCATATGCATTAAACAGCCACTATCAAGTATCAATTTATCTTTCTCAATTTTCACAGTTTGTCCATTGGTTGTTGATTCTTCAAAAGCCATGTAACATGTCTGTTCCGGCATAACAAACCAATTCGGTAGATAACTTGATTTTACATAAAAACAATATGCAGACTTATGATACTTTGATGAAATGCATAAATTCAAACTAGTATTAACCAAATTTCCTAAAAATGCCATTTTTAACTTTTCAAGTTTCAGATTATGAAAACTATGAAAAACCTATGCTTTGATACCAATTGAAAGGGAGTGCGGATAAAGGATCTTAAGGCTAATTTAACACTAGAGGGGGGTGAATAGTGTTTAATGGATTCTAAGACTTATATGGACTAATCTAAAAATTATGATATAAAAAAATGCAGAACTTAATCACAGGACAATCACAGAATCAAACACAGATGCAGATAGTAAATAAAAAGCAGTAAAAGAAAAGAACACACCGGATTTTATACTGGTTCGGAGTTACCCTACATCCAGTCCTGTACCAAGGCAGAACACCTCATACAGATTTTTATTATACCAAAGTCGAGATTACAATCCTCAGTTTCTAAAGGCCTTGAGGTACCCTCCTGTCTCACGAGTCCGGGGCAGACTCTCTTGATTTACGGGCCACAAGATTACCCAATTGATTTCCAGGCACAACCACATCTTATAGAGACACTCGATAAACTTTTGATTACAAATTGATCCTATAACTCTTAATAGCACTTTGATCTTCGAGAGAGGGTAGAGAACCAAACAAGAATGAGATTCTAATTTGATTCACATGAGAATTCGGCAGAATTTCGGCACGATCTTAAAAATATGAAAATTTTAGAATATGGATTTGTGGAGAAGAAGGAGTGAAGAAAAATAAGAAAATAGTTAGTTAAAAAATTCGTTTGTGAAGGCTATTTATAGACCAGTAACGGTCATAACCATTCGTGAGGAGATTTAAATGAATAGACACTTCTTTTGAAAATTGAAACTTTTGAATTTAACGGCCACCATGTTGACATGGGGTATCCCATGATGTCGACATCCCTAAGTTAAAAATAATGTAAAACTTGTTTTGAAAATGGTATTGAACGGAAAACAAGATGAAATGATCCTAGATTAAAATAAACTAATTTCCTATGTTTTGAAATAAAGAAGAGTAGAAAAATATATTTTTAAAATGTATATATAAATTTGATTTTAAATCTCAAGTATATATATATATTATAAAAGAATATTTAAAAATCAAAAGATAGTTTTTTTTAAATAAACGAAGTTTAAAACAAGAGTTTATTTAAAAGCAAAAACAAAGAATATTTTAAGGCTAAATATTTTGAAAAGCAGTTTTGAAAATCATTTTGAAATAGTTTTGCAAGCTTCTTCCTGCAGAATATCTCATCACATCAGGACTCGAGAACTTGTATAAAACTAGGATGTTCATGGGTTTGTAAGCCACTTGTCATAGGTTTGTAAGCTACTTGTCGTGGGTTTGTAAGCCACTAAGAAGATAGAAATGGGTTCCATCCCAAATGAAATTTGGAATGAAGATTTCCGTGCTATTATGAAAATTTAACAATAAACTAGACACATATCTTGAAATTTTGATCTTGATACTCATGAGTCTTCAAACTTGATTTCTTCATTCTTGTTCTTTATACTGTACAGTCTTCAATAATCATTACCTGCCTTATATATATCCTGCATAATAACATTCATATATATCTAGACAATAGCGTTAGTATATAAGTTATAATAAAATAAGGTACAAAGGTTGTTGTCGTCAAAACCACTATCTCTAGTTCCTAACATATATGTACTTATAAATAATTTGCTAATATATATATATATATATTAATACATGAATGAGGTATATGAAAATACAAATATATATATATAACTAATAATGCTCACGACAAAAATCAAAATTTTTAAACATTTCTTATATTAAATTCTGTACGGAAATTAATAAAAATAAATAAAAATTATTTCCAATATTATAAAATTTCGAACAATATTTTAACATTTCAATATATCCATATATATATATATTATAATTTAAAATCAATTTTTAAACTTAATTATTAATTTGCGTATATATATATAATTTATAAAAAATTGATTTTTTTATCGAATGCTTCTTAGGTAAGGAATTGATATTACATAATTTAAAATATATTTTATATGATATATTTGTTGATGTTATAGATTTGTCAAATTTATTTGATTTAAATAATATATAAATATATTAAAAAAAGTTTGAGTCGAAAACATTTTAGGTATTAAACAAATTATATAAATATTTTAAACATAATTTGCATGATACAATATGCAATGTTTAAATTTATGAAGTTAATGTGATTTAAATAATATTATTTTAATTTTAATTTTAAATTTAAAATATATTTTTTACGAATCATGCCATAAGTATTATGGTGTGTGTATGTTGCATAAATTTTTTCACATAACCACACAAATATATAACCATTATAAATGTGACAATATATCAATATATCAGATTCGTTATCTATCGATCTAAGCATCATATGATATAAAATAGAACTTTAGCTTATATTTATAAATAAGAGACATGCCTTTACCAAAGCCTATTGAATACACGTTGAAATGAAGATACGAGCTCATTTGAATCATATTCCAGTCGTGAAGATCCTAGCTTCGAATTGTTGACTACCGGCCATCGAATAGCTATTTTGTTTGAGCTCGGAAAAGTGGAGGATATGGAGGGTGATTTCCAGCCAATAATGGGGGTAGATGGAGGCAGCAAAAAAAAGTTTTTGAATGAAGGTTCTAATCATTTTATAAGGGAAAGGATAAAGAGATAAAGTAGGATCAAGATCCACTTTCTTCTCTTACTCATTCTTTGCTTTTAAAAATATCAAAACCCAAGTGTATTGCCATCTTATAGCCGCCCATACCCTAATCTCATTATGGCTGAAATTCCCTTGCCTCACATGGGTTTTAAACCCACTTCAAGCCCGGACAAATTTTATCGCATTTAAATCCAATTTAAACATGTGTCGATATCACATATCAATTAATATATCTATAACTATTATAAAAATATTTATTAACTTTGTTCAACACATCAAAAAAATTTATGACTAATATTTCATAAATACTAATTAATTTAGTTAATTTATAACACTTACAAATTAATTAAATGATGTGCTCAAAGGAGTATACAATGCTTTGGTTGCGTGACTCCTTAGGTGTAATTTGATTAGCGATTAATATCAAACTATTAGATTATTAACGTTCACACGTCACTTAGCAGGTGGTGTCACATTATGACCAAATTTTTCGCTTATCTGGTTTTGGTAAAATCCAATTTTACTTTACTAAGTGTTACCCGTTTGTCACAATTATTAACATTAGTTCTCTTCGTCAAAACTATATCACTTTGGACTTATGGAATTTGGCAATATTCCAATATCATCTGTATTCAACTCTATACTCCAAACACAAAGTCCTTGGTTCAATAATAACAATTATTATTAATCGAACTGCTCTGGGCAGAAACTTTGACTTTGAGTTGAGTTCGGTTGAACATGATACTAATCTTATATAATTGAGGAGACGAATCATCTCTTTAATAATGTTTTACATCTAATGCTTCCGCTCGATTTAGCTATAGTCATTCGATGGACATCGTACCATGATTTGACTGTAATCAATGCGAAGCTTTCACATTGAAGATGCATAGTATTCTCAAGTCGAAAGAACTGTGTAAATTAGTCATGTTGATATTTTCAGTTTAACCCTAGTTGTATTAACCAATAGAAAACTATTGAGTGAGTCATTCTATAGTTATCCAACAACTATCAGTATATAACTCCTTGGGGCTCCGAGTAGGGAGAGTAATATACTACCCAATATTTGGAGAGCATTACATACTCTAGTCCCAACGGATGCATCGATATCCATTCTCGATACATCTTAATTAGGAATGTTTAAAATGGTATGTATGTTTTATTGTGATAAATCACTCATGGTTACAACATATCGTAACTACTATCACAAAACATACCATTTATGGAATTTCTATTACATATATTTTTAATTAACTTAATTAATTAACACAACATATTATATCGAGTATAAATAAAAAGAAAACACCTTTTATTTCGAACAAAATTGGTTTTTGAGTTAGATATATGTAACAAATTACATAATTGCCCCTAGGAAATACCCTTAACCCTATGTGCATAACCGATCTTCCTCATATTCTGCAATTTAAGTTTCATTCTGGCATTGGATACATTTCTAATTATACAAAAGTTGTCTGGGTATCAAATTTCAAAGCAGATAAGATATGCCTCGGTCTTGCTCCACGCATACTCATCATTTCAACTTTTTTCAGCTCATTGCCGTTGATTCTGCCACATACATATAACCAATAAGCATGAGGGAGAGGATGATTGTGTTTTCCATTTTTAGTTACAAATTCCCATTTATAGCCAGAACGAAAAGTCGTACTTAAATTGAACGGGCAACTTCACTTTCTTCTTCCACTTCGTCTTCTTTTTTGCTTTGTTTTAGGAATATAATCGTTTTCTTTATAACTACAATATTCACTACCACATTCACATATTTATAACATCCATAACCACTTTCCATTGTTGTTTATGTTCTGAAGTTGGGTTCTTTTAATAACAATTAACAATTGATGCTTCTCCCACGCTCAATGGTATTTACGAATAACTGGAATTTTTTAATCATTTGATAGATAAAAATGTACAATAATGACATAATTAAAAAAATGGTATTTATGGGTACCTGATTAGTTGTAAACAATGAAGTTAAATCTGGATATTCAACATTACCGTTGATTGATGTGTTTTTTCAAACACTTCATCAACAACTATGTCTTCTTCGTCATTCAAGGAATCTAATTTTATTTTCTCCTCCTATTTTTATGCTAGTTTTAAATCATATGTAAAATTCGATATGAAACAATTGAAAAACTGACTAAAAATGACACATTATTGTTGAATTAATGTTAAATGACAAAATGAGGTCAAAATTAATTTAAAGCATGACATAGTATTATCGAACTGATCTACTGTCCTCAAAGTAGTTATTTCGACAATAACATGCCGACTATAATATATATACTCGATGTCAACCTACCAAAAAGCTTTATTCACCCAAAAATTCGAAATCCACATGTCGTTTGACCAACATACTAACTAAACTAAATCTACACTAATTCGACAACCATATGCCATTAAAATCAATTTTTCTATATTAATTCGCAAGATAGGTACATGTCAACTAAACCTAAAAACGTTTAATCGATAGACCTTCATCGTTTTCTCCTAAGTTAAGAACGTACCTCATAGACATCAGTGAAGATGGTGCTTTCCTATGTACCAACCAGCTCTCCTCCTTGCTTGCATCATCTTCACAACGTTGCTTAGGTTCCTTCGGAAAAGCAATTGTCAATTAATATTACTAGAGTGGTTTTGGGTTTAATTAAATAAAATTAATTTAGTAATTTAAATAAAAGGGCATAAGAGGAAACCAATTCTAAAATATCATCCCTTAGTAAAAAGTGATTTTCCAAAAAAAATACCTATTTTATCCAAAGTTGGAGTTCTTTTAACAAAGCCCTTTATATTTTATTGAGTATTATAGTTCCAGTTAACTGTTTGTGGTTTTTCAACCTAGGGATTCATCTTTACTAATGTTCAACTCTGACATCAAACTTGAAATTATATATATATATATATATATATATGGTAAGGATCGACTATATCTCATTTTGGTTACACTTTCAAATCCCTCTTGATTCAATTACATGTTCCTATTTAAATAATTGTATGAAGTGATATAAGACTGAAACAACAATTAGTTAATTGAGAACATGTATTTGAAATCAAAGAGGATTTGAGTTGTAGTTAAAATGAGGTGTAGCCAATATGTGTGTGTGTGTGTCTATATATATATATATATATATATATATATATATATAAGCTAGGATTCGGAGCCCCCATTATTTAACACCATCATGTAGCCCCTTGATATCCACCATATATTTATATTTAAATATTCAACCCATGTGATACGAGAGAGAAAGGCTTAATATTTAAATATAAGCATGTGGTGGATATCAGGGGCTACACATGGTGCTAAATAAGGGGAGCTGCAGACCCTATATATATACACATATATATTGTGACATAAAATGTAGATACAATTGGTGACACAATAAATCTCTGTTATTCGATTGCCCACTAATTTCCACCTCCCATATAAGGACAAAAAGATCCAACGGTGCAGAAATTTTTTGTCACCAATTGTGTTTTATTTTGTATTCAAATAGCTGGCCCATATATGTACGTATGTATGTATATGAAACCGGTTAAATACATTATTATGGTATTCTTGATATTTCTTCCTATTTATAACTGTAAATCACAATAGTTACATACACATTGGCATTCCATATTTATAGTCAGATAAATGTCCTAGGTTAGTTTATAACACATATGATGTTCATATTGAGAATGTGAATTTCTATTAAATAAAATTTAATAAACTTATATTGAATTGAATTTAAATTAAAACATATAAAGAAATTTAAATTATTATTATTATATATATAATTGACAGTGTGAAGATAAATAAAACTTAATTAAATGAAAATAATCAACTCATTTTTATTAATACCAATACTTATGCCCGTGCAATGCACGTGTACACATAAAATGAACCATCTCATTTTATTTTTCTTTCACAAAAATCTTTTGGTAAAATAAATGGTGAAATTGTGCAACATAATTTTGGTGTCTCTGGGTTTGAACCCAAGACCTCTAGAACTCCAATCTAGAGCTGTCATTTAACACGGGTATTTTTGTAATTTTAAAATATGTAAATGAAGGTATTCTCATTATATATAGATTCAATAAATAAGATTTAAGTTAAATAAATTATTCATGTAAACATAGAATGAGATCAAGTGAAATTTAATAAAAGGAATTTTTTGAAATTTCTCATTTTTTCCTCACTGGCAACGCACTTGATCCCACTCCCTCGATATTTTTGCACCATGAAAGTCAAGCAATAATATTATGAGCATATAACCAGATCTACAATTGAAAATCTAGGCATATCGACCTAAGGTCTAGTTTGATTAGATGTCCAATCATAAGGTAATTACCATAGATTCAGTAAGACTTAATGAAATTTCGGTTGATCGGTGCAAGGAACTTATGTTAGAAAATCAGGGGGAATAAGTTCAATGCCAATATAAAACAATCGCCAATGATGAAAACTCTATTTGACATAATGTTAAATTATAATCTTTAGTTCAATGAGCCAAAATACATCATATAATACGAATGGAAGCACTATAATATTAGCTTGAAAAAATAATATTATGTTCCATTCTAAGGTAGAGTGCTTAGTATCTATAATGATAAGGTGAATGTTATACTACTTAGTACTTTCTGGTTTTGTCACATGGATACGATCAAGGTGTACATATTATGGCACTTAGGATAGACGTACCTATATAAATGTACAAATTAGGTTGTATTGTTTTCTAGGAAACCATGGCTTAACCTTCAAGGACCTTTCATGGAAGCGAATATAGACTAATTCATATGCGGGCATTTGATATAATCGAGAGAATTAAGAAACGAATGTGTGAAGCCCTCTCGCATATCAAATTGGATCAATGGTTCAATGCTTAGTTAACCACTCCATCGTAACTTTGTATTAATGGATATCACTATATTGATTTTCAAGTTCACATGACATTTGTATCTTATACTAAAAGAGTGTAAAACAAAAATAAGATTGTAAATTTTCTTTTATCAATTAGATGCTGAGAATACTCATTATGTACATTGTTCGGCTTGTACTTATAATACATGAATGTGTTAAATTGATATTGGGCCTTGGTGCAGCCAAAGACCTGCTATGTAATACAACCACATCCTATATTCTGATATAATACAATGCTTTACAATATTCCATTTTATCTACTCATTCTAACTCGCCCCCTCAAATTAGGATGGGTTCCGAATTCTGCCCTAATTTGTTGTCGATTAATTCGATCTTCAATTCTAGCTAACTTTGATGAAATATGATAAAAATCCTTGTCAATAAGGATGTTAGAAGAGAATCTGAACTCTCGAATTCAACTAGGGTTCAGAGATCTTTTTTGATTTGCTACACAATACTGTACAGATCTGATGGAGCTTGAAGAGATTTGATGCTAGAGAGGATGAGACAGTGAATCTAAGCAATAATAGCAGATCTGAGCTTTTACATCTATCTGGAGTTCTGAGTCTTTTCCGATTTGCTATCGGCTTCATCAATTTTTAAGCTTTGCTTCAGTCTGTCAAAGTTCTTGTTGATAAAGGCTTAGTTAACGAATCAGCCCTCTGGTAAGTCGTAGGTATATGATTTATACTTAGCTTTTCTTTCATGACTGTTCTCTTACAAAATATAAGTCTAGTTCCATATGTTTGGTCCTAGAATGTAGAATTGGATTAGGAGTAAGTGAGATAGTACTAAGATTGTCACATCACAATGTAGTTATGCTGTCTAATTTGATTTGAAGTTCAGTTAGTAGTGACTCTATCCACATTATTTTAGTTTTAACACTAGCAACACTTCTATACTCTGCTTCAGTACTTGATTTGGATATGGTTTTTTCCTTTTTGAACCCCATGAGATAGAATTTTTGCCTAAGTAAATACAATACCCAGAAGAACTTCTATCATCTAGGTCTGCTGCTCATTCTGCATCAGCATAACCATTAACATTGATTGTCTTGCATGATTCCAGAATTAGTCCTTGAGCTAGTGTTCCTTTTAAATATCTTAATATTCTTTTGACTGCTTTTCAATGTTCATCAAGTAGATTCTGCATAAATTGGCACACCTTGTTTACACTAAAAGATATTTCTGGTCTAGTTATCGTGACATATTACAATGCTCCCATAATTCTTCTATACTGTTTGACATTCATGATTGGTTCAACTTTGTCTTTTGATAGATGTAAATTGCTTGTCATTGGTATAGGAAGAGCATTGGCTTGATCTATTTTAGCTTTGACAAGAATTCTGAAATATACTTTCTTTGGCTTAAATGAATTTGTGAGTTTGATGTTCTTTTGACTTCAATTCCAAGAAATTAATTTTAGGTTGCTTAGATCTTTTATTGAGAATTCTTTGTTGAGCTATTCTGTGAGACTGGTGATTTCATAATCACTGTTTCCAATGATTATAAAGTCATCAACATACATTAGTATGTATGTTATAATACCTTCATTAAACTTTGTTAATAATGAATTGTCTGATATGGTTGGATTGTACCCAAGTTTGATCAGAGTTGATTTCAATCTATCAAACCATACTCTTAGAGCATGTTTAAGGCCATAAATTGCTTTACTTAACTTGCACGCCAATTCATAACTTCCATTTTTCTTGAATCCCTATGGTTGTTCCATATAAACCTCCTCTTGTAGTATGCCATTGAGAAATGCATTATTTACATCCAACTGTTTTATACTCCAGTTTTTATGTAAGGCTATATTAAGAATGATTCTGATAGAAGTTAGCTTCACTATGGGAGAGAATGTATCAGTAAAGTCAAAACCATGTTATTGTGAGTAGCATTTAACAACCAGTCTAGCTTTGTACTTTGAGATAGAATCATCTGCATTCCTTTTTAACCTATATGTCCATTTGCTTCCTATTGCGTTTTTATGATTTGGTAGAGGCATAAGGTCCCATGTCTTGTTCCTTATGAGTGCATTGTATTCTTCATGCATAGTAGTCATCCACTTTTCACTGTGCATTGCTTGTTAATAAGTAGTTGGCTCTTCAATATCAAATTTCATATTGTATAACTTTGGCTTGAATATACCACTTCTGTCTCTTGTTATCATATAATGTCCAATGGTTACAAAAATAGACTGCTGATCTATAGTTTCAAATGATGCTTGTTGAGAATTACATGATTATGAGCTTGCTAATGCTTGATGAGTATCTAACTAATTGTTACTGCTTTGTTCCATTCTCTGATGTGGACTTCTGTGAAAGTCCTCTGACCCATGATCTGGTTTTGGACTGAAAGGTGTGTTGTGGAGAAGATTCAATATGATCTGACTGCTGAGGGCATAGGCGATTCTGAGCTGGCTTATCATGAATTGAGGTAACTATTTCAGGATGTAGAGGTATGGGTGGTACAGAAAATTTAGAATTATAAATTTTCTATGAAGATTTGATGTCAGTCTCAGTAAAAGGAAATATATATTCATTAAAAACAACATGCCATGATATAAATACATTGCCATTACTGTCAAGTCACTTATATCCCTTTTCATCATTAGCACATCCCTGAAAAGTAAATGGCGATGATCTAAAATCCAATTTATGAACATTATATGGTCTTAAGTAGGAAAAACATAAATACCCAAATACCCTTAAGCTTTGATAATCTGGTTTAGTGTTAAATAGTATTTCTACTAGACTTTTGTAATGTAACACTTTAGTGGGTAATCTATTTATTAGAAATACAACTGTGCTAAAAGCATTTAGCCAAAAATTTAAGGGTAAAGATGCTTGAGCTAGAAGTGCAAGACTGGACTCTACAATATGTCTATGTTTTATCTCTATTATACCATTTTGTCCTGATAAGTGTGGACATGTGACTCTATGTAGTACACCTTTCTTTTGAAAATATTATTAAAGTGGTTTAAACTCAATCCCACCATTAGTTTGCATTACTTTGATTTGGATGTTTGTTTGATTTTCAGCGTGAGCTATGAACTGTAAAACTGCATTACATGTTTCAGTTTTTTTTTTCTTCAAAAATTAAATCCAAACATATCTTGAAAAAGCATCAGTAAATGATATGTAATACTTGAAGCCATAGTCAGTGTTAATGGCTGCTGGTCCCCATAAATCAGTAGCAAGTGGCTCCAGTGGTTTATTATACTTATTCTGAGAATTTGGGAAACTAAGTTTGTGACTTTTTCCCATTTTACAATATGTACAAATATAGGGTATAGAAACATTATCAAATGAAATATTATTCTCATTAAGTAGTTGCTTTACAACTACTACAATAGGATGGTTTAGTTTATAATGCCATATATTAAAATTCTTACAACTTTCAACTTTACTGATTTCAAAGAATTACACCATTTTCTTTTAGTTTGAGAACTTCTTAAGTTAGCTACATTGAATTTATATAATCCCATATACTCTTCATCCTGCAAAAGAATTTCTCTAGTTAGTAAATCTTTAACTAGACAGTATTTTGGATAAAATTCAAAGAATACTTTGTTGTCATTAGCAAACTGCGATACACTTATAAGATTCTTTCTAATTAACTGAACTCTTAGTAAGTTATTAAGATATAATTGCCTTTTACCCTTAATACAAGCATTTCTAGTACGAGATATTGTAACGTACTCACCATTGCCCATATAAATGGATTGATTACCTTTATATTCCTTGTTTCCCAGATTCAGGTTGCTTAAATTGCTTGTTATGTGGTTAGTTGCTCCTAAATCAGGGTACCGGCTTTCAACAGTTATGTCCTTAGGTCTGGCCATTTTTGATGCATTCAGCTATGAATCCATTTATTCTCTGATTGATTTCTTGAATCTTATTGCAAGTTTTCCATATTTGCACTAGGGTTATAGTTTGGGTTGTAATTTTTCTGAGTATTATTGCCAGTTGTGTTGGTGTGTAATTTGCATCAAACCTAAAGTAACACTTATTAGCAGTGTGCCCAAATGTTTCACAAATTTGACACTTGGGCCTCTTATTATTCCATCTTCCTCCTCTTTCTTTGGATTTATATGACCGACCACCCCTTTGATTACTGGATGCTTAATTTCTGTTGCTATATGGTCTTTCTTGATTCTTGAATCTACTGTTAGTTGCATAGTTGACTGAAAAATCATAAGTTATTGCTTTCTTTTGCTATGTTCTTCCTTCATAAGCCAATAGTGTAGAGTGTACATACTATAATGTTGGAGTTAGTTCCTTTAATGATATAACTACTACTATTGCCTCATGGTCCTCATCAAGTCCACTTATTATAGATAAGACTTGTTCTATTTTTTATACTCTATGACCTGCTGTTGCTAATTGATCACACAAATTTTTGACTTTGGTTAGATATTCATTCATTAATAAATTCTCCTTTCTTCGATTTTGCAACTGTCTCTTGTAGTGTGGCACTCTTGCTGTAGATTGAGATGTGAATGCTCTTTCTATAGCAGACAAATATCATATGCAAATCTGCATCCTATTAACTGTGGTAACAATGCTGCACTTATTAATGACAATAACCATGAAGTAACTAAGCTGTCTTGCCTTTGATGTGTTGTATAATCACAAATTAGCCTTCATTATCTTTGACATTACTTTGGTTGTGTGATTGGAGTTCCAAGAATGTACTCTTCTAACCCATATCCTCTGGATGTCGCTTCAATTTGCAATTTCCATAGCAGATAGTTTGACTCATCAATTTGGATTTATATGAGTTGACTCTGAGGCTTAACAGTGGCTTTAAGAAGTTTTTGTGTGACATCTTGCTGTGATGTGGTGTTTCTTGAAGTGGGAGATAATGAGCTATCAATGTCTCCTTCTGCCATTAGATAGCAGATGAAATTTGAGATTGCTGAATTGAGATCTGATTAAAGAATTACTTCTCTAATGATTGTTGAATTGCAGCCAGAGTTCCTGGATGATGAAGATGCTTTGACAGTCACTTATTGGCACGACACAACAGGAATTTTGAAAAGAAAAGGACAGCAACTATCAATTCTCAGGAAAATTCTTAGATACTGATATATTGGCGAGGCCAAAGGATGAGAATTTAGATTCTCTAATGGCGGCCAGGCGCGACCAAACTTCAGGTGGTGAAACCTATTCTGATAAAGTTTCCAGCAAGGCGTTTCACTGCTGTTAGGCAGTTTTGGCTCTGATACCATAAAAGAGTAAAACGGAAAATAGATTGTAAATTTTCTTTTATTGGTTAGATGTTGAGAATACTCATTATGTATATTGTTCGGCTTGTACTTATAACACATGAATGTGTTAAATTGATATTGTGCCTTGGTGCAACCCAAGACTTGCTATGTAATACAACTGATCCTATATTCTTATATATTACAATGCTTTATAATATTCCATTTTATCTACTCATTCTAACTTATACACAAGTTTCTATCCAATAATTAACAAGAATTTTCTAATTAGATTTAGTGAGGACTATTAATTAATAATTAAAAAGAATGTTTTGGTGTGGAGTAGGACAAGAGAAAAAAAGAGAAGCGAACTCGCACAACCAATGATAATAGAAAATTTCTAAATAAATATATAAATCTTAAGAAAAATATTTAGCATTTAGGCTCTCAAAAATTTCTCTTCTGTTGAGAAGAGGAGTCATCCATGTCATCACACATTGTTGCCGACTGACCGACTATATTATGTTATGCCAGGTTGAATTTGATTCAGAATGAACTATTTGCATAGAAATAAGTTGGGTGTTCAAAAATAGTGGTGCAAGCCTGAAATGAAAATAACCATCAAATATATTTAAGTGATTCGCACCAAAAAGTACAAATATTAGGTTCAAAACGGTCAAATCTTGACCGTCATTTCGCCAACAGACATGACTTCTAGCATGAACAATTTCCTACAATGGACATTTCTCTCATCATGACTCATGCTGCCTATGTAAAGGCACAACTTCATTTCTTCTAACTCACTTAGAGTTTTTTTAAAAACATGATCTTTCTAACATTCAAATGTTTTGTTAGGTTTTACAGTATTACATGAAGTTTGAAATATCGGTGGTTACAAATTTGATACTTCTTAATAGAGTTATGAAGTAAATAAAGTCAAAGTATTATGATATAAACAGAAATCTCTAAGTTTGGGTAAAGGGCATAACACAAGCCTAAGGCCCATTATCCCATATATCCATTTGTAACTGTTATATAAAGGAATGTATGTACAAAGTAAAGAATGTAATAGTATTACTTTCTTTTAATAATACTAAGCAATATTCTCAGTTTCTTCTTTCTTTTATATGGTACCGGATCCCTAGCCTAATGGCATCATCGGGTTGAGATCATCATGCTGTGCCGAAACTCCATCCGAAACGCTTCATCACGTGGAGTTGGTTGCACTCATTTCTCCTCGGAGATTGTCTCATCATCAGAGAAGGAATTTCTCTCTGCTATCTTGCTGCCATCATTCAAGAACCCGATTGTTGATCTACATCAGAGTGTGCCACGCCAAAAGAACTCTAGTCAGAACCATCTCATCATTCTGGATCTCTGGCTGCACACAGCTTGTTCACCAGAAAAGCCTTCTTGAAGTGCCTTCATCATCTGATTCTATTCTTGATTGCATACTGGAGTATAGTTTGTTAGAACCTTGTAGTTTGATGTTTTGATCATGACAACTATATAAGTAAATATTATGTGAACTTACTATATTTGCAGGAGAAGATACTATTCTACTCGATAATGATTGCAGACCAAGAATTCAGAGAGAAGTTTTCAATATTATTAATGGTTTGTCTATAGTCTAGTCTAGTAGTTGATTATTGTTATAATCTCTCCTAGGCGGTATATGCACACACACAAGTACTCAAAATTATTTTCAAATCATACACACACAAAGTACTTCATTTATTTCAAGTTCTACATACAATTTTTTTTACAAGAACCTTTAATATGGCAGGAATATAGAATTCAACCGACTGAATCAGGGGGTTCAGTCGACTGAATACCTATACACATGCACAGTGCACTTGAAGGTTCAGTCGATTGAACCAACCTTTTCAGTCAATGAATTATGGGTCTTTTCAATATAATACTTTTAATTTGAAAATTTTTAAATATTCAGTAGACTGAAATCTTTTCCTCAATCGACTGAAAATGCATAACGACTATTTTCTAAACGGTCACTTCCATTCAACGAATAGAAACAACCCTTTATTCAAGAGTTGTTTCCGTATCTTTTGACCGTAACTTTTCACGAATAATTGCAACACTTAAACTCTATATATAGCTTTCATTTCAGTTGTTTTAATCACCTAATTTTTGATTCTATTCTCATATACTTATTATCTAATCATTCTACCATCTGCGCTCAAATTCTCGTTCTAATCACTTGCTTATTCAAGCACAAATTCATTTGTAATTAAATTAACTTCCAATCTTCACACACTACACTATATACCACAAAGGAGAAGATTATAGGAATGGTGTACTCTAAAGATTTATCCGTGCTATTTAAAGAGCACAATAAGTCAAGAAAATTCTCTGTATTGTTGAAGTCCTGTTCGGTTGCTCAGGTGGTAGAAGTCCTATTCAGTTGTCTAGGCGGTAGAAGTGGTAGAAGTCCTATTCAGTTGTCTAGGCGGTAGAAGTGGTAGAAGTCCTATTCAGTTGTCTAGGCGGTAGAAGTCCTATTCGATTGCTCAGGTGGTGTAATACCTATTCCTCCGGGTTAAGAGAGGGTTGATAGTTAAATTCTAGAAGGAGTTTGGGACTGGACGTAGAACGGGAGTTCGAACCAGTATAAAAATCTCTAGTGTCATTTACTTTACTATTTACTTTTTATATTCATATTCCGCACTAGTAGATAACTTAGATTATATTCCATATTACGATCCTTAGCAGCACTTTCATTTGGGATCAGAGCGAGGCCATTATATAACCATAACACAGTTATTTGGTGTTCAGTTAATATGGAAAATAACACTAACACAAGTTTTGTTGAAGGTCAATCCACTACTCGACCACAACTATTTAACGGTTTGAATTGCAATTATTGGCCAACTTGAATGAGAATCTTTATGCAAGCAAATGGATATGGTACTTGGAATATTACTCAAAGTGAATACACTATACCTACTACACCATTTGCAGAATGGTCAAATACACAAAAGTTAGATGTTACATCGAATGCAAAAGCCATGAATATGATATTTTGTGCCTTAGATAAAAATGAATTTAATAGAGTTAGCATATGCATAACTGCTTATGAAATTTGGAGAACTCTTAAAGTCACACATGAAGGAACTAACAAAGTTAAGCAAAGCAAGATTTCTATGCTCAAAAATCAGTTCCGAAATTTCAGAATGAAACCAGATGAAACTATAAATGACATGTATTCTAGATTCTAAGATATACATCATTCACTACTAGCACCAGGAGAAAAAATTTTAGATTTTGATATTGTCTCAAAAATTCTAAACTCTTTAACGAATGAATGGGAATGAAAGGTCTTAGCTTTTAAAGAAGCTAATGACATTTCTACCATCCATCCTGAAGAGTTAATTGGAAATCTCATGTCATATGAAGTTAATTTGCAGGCAAAACGAGATCAAGCCCAAGATAAAATGAATATTGCCTTCAAAGCTGAACAAGAAGATTCGGATTCAGATGAAGATGACATGGCATTGATTGCAAAGAATTTCAAAAAGTTTTTAAAATTTAGAAAGAACAAGAAGTTTGGAAACAACAGGAGAGACAATTCAAGTAAACTGCTGGTTTCGAATCTCGAATGTTATGAATGTCATAAGAAGGGTCACATGTAGAAAGATTGTCCTGATAGAAAGAAAGACAGATTCAAGAATAAGAAGGACGAGTACAAAAAGAAGCAAGCATTCTCTGTTACATGGGATGATTCAGAATCGTCTTCTTTATCAGATAGTGATAAGGACAGCGATTCTGAACAAGCCAATGTCTGTTTTATGGCTTCGACTAACAATGTAAGTGATTTAACTTTTGATGATTTAATTGATATAAATTCAGAGCTATTAGATAAACTCAAAGAAGTCAAAAGGAAATATAAATGCACTAGAAAAATTAAACAAAAATGAAATAGAATTTTATATGCTAAGAGATGAAAAGAAAATTCTAGAAGAAGAACCTGTTAATACACAATAATCTTTGTCTAACATTTCTTCTCAACTCACTATGCTATCAAATGAAGTAGAAGTGCAAAAAGAAAAGAATATGACATTAGCTTCAAAAAATCATGATTTAAAATCAATTGTCAAAATTCTTTAATTAAAAAATACCGGTCTCAAAACTGGGTTAGAGAATATCACTAAAAATGTATCAAATTTTAATAAAGGAAGGTAAAATCTTTCTAAGATTATCAGTAATTCTCAAATTACTACTAATAAGAATGGATTAGGATATAAAAATTCTTCAAAGACTAGTTCAAAGAAGAATAGCATATCATATAATAATGTCAATTTACATAAAACTTTTGTAAAAGCAAAACCAAAACCAAAGGTTCTCACTCAAAAGAAAGATATTTGAAACACAAATGCTATAAAGATTTAGGTACCAAAAACTAATAAAAATTTAATTAGAAATAGGTATATTAAATCTTTTATAAATTCAGTTCCTAAAAATAAAAAATTTACTTACAAAGGGATTTATAAACCCTCTTGGGTTTGGCTTCCTAAGACCTAACTCTTAGGACCCTAATAAAAAGTGGGTACCAACATCATTTCTATATTTTTTGCAGGTACCAACTAAGAAAAGAGGAAAGTAGATACTTGATAGTGGTTTCTCAAAACATATGATAGGAAAAAAAGATATGCTGACTAATATTATCTACTCACATGGAGAATCTGTCACTTTTGGAGATAATTCCAAAGGCTATATCATCGGTAAAGGTAATGTGAGCAATGACGGTACATCTAACTTACCTCTTATTACAAATGTTTTAGTAGTTGAGAATTTAAAACATAATTTAGTTAGTATAAGTCAACTATGTGATAAAGGTTTTAATATAACTTTTTTAGAAAACAAATGCAACATGTTTTGTCAAATAAAAATCTTGTATTTGAAGGAACCAGAGAAAGAAATATTTATATACTAAATATGAAAGTCAGTCATAACACAAATATGTGTCTAATAGCCAAAGAAAATTATCCTTGGTTATGGCACAAAAGATTTTGTCATATAAATTTTAGAGCTATAAACAAATTATCTAAGAATAATTTAGTTAAAGGTTTACCAAAAATGAATTTTAAAGTAAAGAGTACTTGTGATCTTGTCAATTAGGAAAATTAACAAAATCTTCTTTTAAATCAAAGAAAATGATTTCTACATTACAACCACTTGAGTTATTACATTTGGATCTTTTTGGACCAACTCAAGTTCAGTCCATAAATCATAATAGATATGTTTTTGTAATAGTAGATGATTTTTCAAGATTTACTTGGACAATATTTTTGAAAAATAAAAGTGATACTTTTGAAAATTTTAAAATATTTGCTAAAAGAATCCAAAATATTAAAGATTTAAAAATTAAAAACATTCGGAGCGATCACGGTAGTGATTTCGAAAATGAATCTTTTAAAAATTATTGCAATAAGAAAGGAATTGTTCATAAGTTTTCATTTCCTAGAACTCCGCAACAAAATGGAGTTGTAGAAAGGAAAAATAGAACACTTCAAGAATGTGCTAGAACTTTATTAATTGGAAGTACTTTACCAAAACATTTTTCGGCAGAAGCTATAGCAACTGCTTGTTATGTTTTAAATAGAGTTTCCATTAGACCATTAACAAAACATACTCCATATGAGCTTTTTAATGGAAGAAAACCCAACATATCTTATCTTAAAGTTTTTGGTTCAAAATGTTTTATATTAAATACAAAAGATAAACTTGGTAAATTCGATCCAAAATCTGATGAAGGAATATTCATTAGATATTCAGAATGAGGCAAAGCTTGCAGAATTTATAATAAAAGAACTAAAATAATCGAAGAAACACTTCATGTGTCATTCAATGAAAATTTCAAAGTTAACCATAAAATAGAAGATGAAGAAATTATTTCTAAATCAAACGACTCAGAAGATGATTTTGAAAATAATACAGACAACAATTGACCAAATAATAATGAAATAAGATCCCTACCAAGACTTCTTAGAAATCATCCTGTTGAAAATATCATTGGAGAAATAAATACCGACGTAAGATCAAATTGGTCATGCAGCTTTTCTTTCAAATATTGAACCCAAAAATGCTAAAGAAGCTTCAACTGATGATTACTGGATTATAGCTATGTAAAAAGAATTAAATCAATTTGAACAAAGTGATGTTTGGGACTTAGTTCTTAGACCAAGTAATCAAGAGGTTATCGGTGCAAAATGGGTTTACAAAAATAAAGCTAATAAGCAGGGAAATAATATTAGAAATAAAGCTAGGCTAGTTGCTCAAGGTTATAATCAAGAAGGAATAGACTATGATGAAACATTTGCACCTGCAGCTCGTCTAGAAGCTATCCATATTTTATTATCTTATGCATGTTTTAGTAATTTTAAACTATATCAAAAGGATGTAAAAAGTTGCTTTCTTAAATGATTTTATAAAAGAAAATGCATATGTAGAACAACCTCCTCTATTCGCACATGAAAAATTTCCTGATCAGGTTTATAAATTAAAAAAGGCTTTATACGGTCTAAATCAGGCACCTCGTGCTTGGTATGAGTGTCTTAAAAATTATTTAGTTAATTCTGGTTTTAAAATTGGAAGAGTATATCAAACTTTATTTATAAAAGAAGATAAAAATGATATTTTAATAATTCAAATCTATGTAGATGACATTATTTTTGGTTCTACAAACGAAAAATTATGCCAAGAATTTTCAGAAATTATGGCAAGAGAATTTGAAATGTCTCACATGGGAGAGCTTTCATATTTTTTTGGTTTACAAATTAAACAATTAAATAATGGAATTTTTATTAATTAAGAAAAATATTGTAATAATCTCATAAAACGATTTGGTATGGAAAACACTTCTACTAAACCAACTCCTATGAGTACTATAGTACATCTCGATAGAGATGAAAATGGCAAAAGTGTTGACCAAAAACTATATCGTAGTATGATTGGATCATTACTATATCTAACTACTATTCGACCAGATATAATGATGAGTGTTTGCTTGTGTGCACGATTTCAAGCAAATCCTATAGTATCACATCTGTGGGCAGTGAAGCGGATTTTACGATACTAAAACAAGACTAAAGACTACAGTCTCTTTTATCCAAAAGAATGTCCTTTTGAATTAGTATCATATAGTGATGCTGATTTTGGAGGATTTCGAACTGATCGAAAGAGTACTAGTGGTACTTGTCACTTTATTGGACGATCTTTAGTATCTTGGTTTAGTAAGAAATAAAATTGCGTTTCACTTTCAACGTGTGAAGCAGAATATATCTCTGATGCTTTGGCATGTGCTCAAGTAATCTACATGCAGCAAACACTACAAAATTTTGGAATACACCTTTTTAATTCAACAATTTTCTATGATAATACAGGTGTAATAAATTTATCAAAAATCCAATAAATCATTCTAGAACTAAACACATTGATATTAGACATCACTTTCTTCGACATAATATAGAAAAAGGAAATATATCATTAGATTTTGTTCCTTCAGAAAATCAGATAGCTCATATATTTACTAAACCATTAAATGAAAATGTTTTTATTAAATTACGTCGAGAATTAGGTATTATATCTTTGCATGATTTATAATTAAAATTTATTTTATAAAAATTTGAAAATAAATTTTTTTAAAAATGGAGCTACTGGCACTCGATCTCAGGTCACTAGTAAGAAAGTTGTATGCTATTATGTTTCTTGTTTTTAACAACATTCACCCACCTATAATTTATTGTCTGGTCATTATTCTTCAAGTTTATCTACCTCTCATTTTTTTCTTTCGTTAAGAACATTCAAACGTTCTGCACCTCAACTTGCTCAAACCTGAAATTAGAGTTTACAGACATTATATAAAGGCTTCATTTTTTCTTTTATCAACTCACCTTTGTCAATTACCTCTCAAATTCCCACTTTTTGGCTCAATCTTTTTCAAACTATTGTACAATCTTCACAATGTCTTCTAAAGAAGGATCTAATCAATCTTCTATAGTTTTCAACACTCCAACTTCTGAATCATCAAAAAATTCCAACAACTCAACTCATGTGTATGTCCCAGTCAAGATTACGCCTTCTCCAAAACATCACACTAGGTATATGCCACAAGGAAAAAGAGCTAAACGTAACTTAGGTTTTGGCTCTACCATATTCAAATACCCCCACACTTATCTTTTTATTAGTCCTTGAATAAACTAAAACTAAGATAAATCCGTTTTCATAGGGAGCACGATTGCATTGAGCATATGCAACAAGCCGTTAAACCTCTAGATGTCCCTAGTAGGACGAGTGTTGTCTCGTGAGGGTTTTCAGCGGATACTACCCACCAAATCCAAATGCAAAATGTAAAATTACTAAATGCAAGATTTATTTACAAAGATGAAAATATTTACAAATGAAGGGTTTACTTTTAAATCGACACGAATAAGTTAAATATAAGTTCTGGTCATTATCAAGAAATTTAAGTCCATTTACTTGTCAAAACTTCTAATAAAAATTAATTTATCATAACATATAGACTCTAGTTTGGCTAGTTGTTTTGGTTGATAACATAGTGCAACTATGAAATGGATCCTTAGTTGATAATCAAAGTTTTTCAAAGTGGTATTTTCATTTTTTTTAATAACAAGTTAAATCAAATAAGTAAAAATAGTGCTTGGATTTCAATTGCTTACTCTCTCTTATTTAAAAATTTTATTAATATTAACAATATTTACATATGCCTAACTCGAAAAAGTGAGGCCAGATATATGACCCATGCACTGCCTTACGGGCTTTTGTGAGGGGGATACAGAGCGTGGCGAGTGAACACACAAGTGTTTACACCTATTGACTGTTGGCATTATTAAAAAGAATTTTTATATACATATACCTAACTCAGATAAACTGAGGCCAGATATACCGATCATGCACTGCCTTTCGGGCTTACGTGAGAAGGGTACAGAGCATGGCAGTGCACACACTTGCGTGTGAACACATGACTCTAGGTGTTAATAAGAAATATATACTTGTTTTTGTTTTTGTTATATATTTTTTTTGTTTTTTTGAAGAGAGAGTTTTGCAAAATCATCTTAGCACCATTTAACTTAGAAGATAAAAAATGTTATGTCCTTTTCTTTAAATCCACCACTTGTTAAAACAAAGGTTTTCAATAAAGATATACTTCATATTTAACACGTATAAATCTTCCTATATACTAGTTAAATCATCGTTATTTGTAATTAAACTTTATTTTAATTTTGTTGAGACAAATAAATTTTTAGAAATTTCAATTAAATAACCAAAAACATATATATCCTACAGTGTTTTTTTCAAAAGTAAATCAAAAGGCTAAAAAGGAATTTTTGTTTTTGAGATTAATTTTTTGTTTTTTGTTTTGGAAAGAAAATGTAAAAAATAAACCATGAAAAATAAAAAAATGAAGATGAGACTCCCTCCACATTTCATTTTGACTGTGTTCCCAATCAACCCAAGTGAAAGGAGAAAAAATAAAATAAAATAAAATAAAAATATGACCTATATTTACCTGAAAATGAAAAGATTATTATCTACAAGATATTAGAAAGCATATCATTAAAGAGTAAATGAAACGGTCTTCCAAAGACCAATTCATTTGTCTCGTCAAGTATGAGAGACACAACTGAAGTTCAGAAAACCAAACCATAAAAGATTTCGAAGTTGAATGTTGATTTAGAAAAACGAATGTCCTTTTATTAAAAATCATTTGAGTTGCTTTATTTTCGATGATTTTTGGGGATGATAAAACAATTGAATGCAGTTCAAGTTTATTTTCACCAAATTGAAATTCAAACTTATCATTGACAAATTCGTTAAATTATTGATTTCAAAATCGAAATGGTGATTTAAATCTTCCCCTTCAGAATTTAACAACTCATTTTCGAAAAGTCAAAAAAATTTGTGTTCATTAAATTCGTCTTCCTTTGTTGGATTATCAACAACTTCATTGCATGTATCAATTTCAAAATCCAAAGTTGTTGTATTTAATTTTTTGAAATCAGAAAAAGGAAGATCGAATTTTAAATTTGGTTCCACACTTTCAAAATAATTGAAATCCAACTCAATTACCGCATTTTCAACAACTTCATTAAGATTGTCGTTTTCAATTTCAAAAGTTGTTATTTGAAAATTGTCAATTTCGGTAAAAGGTGAATTTGAGTTGTCACACGTTGGGATTTGGTTTTGTTCCTCATGTTGTTTCATATATGTTTCAAATAGTAAATCCGTGTGATCTCTCTGAATTTCATCCATTTGCTCAAGAAAATAAAATTTATAATTATTAACTTGAGAATTTTCATTTTGAACTTGTTAAGAAGAAAAATTTTCATCATCAGAGTCGAGATTATTCCCATTGCCAAAATTATTTAAACAGTTGCTTCCATTTTGACTTTGAATTTCATTTTGGAGTTCGAATTGAATTGGCATGGGTTATAATCGAAATCATTTGAATTTTGAAATGAATTCAAATCTTGATTATTTTCAAATCCTTGACTTGAGTTATTGCACAAATATGAATTACAAAAATCTTATTTTCTTTGATTTTTTTGTGTAGAGAGTTTAAGTAGTAAAGACGAAATCGTTTCAATGTTATTTTCAAATTTTGAGGGTTAGTCATCATTTTGAAAAATTTGTGGTTCAAAATTCAAATTGTTTTTATAATAGTTGTCATTGAAATATCAATAAGAATTTGGTGTGAAATTATATATATTATATTGATTTTCATAACTATTGTAAAATTCTAGCGAATAGTGAAATTCAAACATTTAAAATGTTTTGTTTTGTTTTTTTTATAAAGGAAAAGAAAAAAATATTTACCAAAGGGAATTTATTTAAAAAGGGAAATTTGATTTATTTTTTGTTTTTTGGATTTTCAATTATTTTTTTGTTTTTGAAAAGATTATTATATTTTTTTTGGATTTTTGTTTTTTTTTAAAAACCAACTTAATTTTTTTTTTGGATTTTTGGTTTTGATTGAAAATTTTCAATGGATTTAAAAACTAAGTTAAGAAATATTTACAATTTTTTTAGTTTTGGCTTTTGAATTTTTTTTCACTTTTTTATTTTTGAATATGCATGAACTAATGCAACTAAATGAATGCAAGGATTTAATTACAAATTTTCTATCCTAAGTAGCTCCTAACCCAAAATTGTATAATCACACTTTGTCTTAATCCAACAAGATAGTTCTTAGCCAAGTAACGAATATGATTTATCGGTGCACCACGGATCACCTTAGCAATGCAGTCGAAGGTTTAAGTACCTTCAGAGAAACAACCACTATAATAGTTACGAATCACCGTAATATTTATAAATGGTTATTGCTCTGTCGTAGCCTAGACACCAAGAAATTAAATTGTCAAAAGAGGATAACTTATCAATATACAATTAAGCCCTAGGTGAGCTCGTGACACCCTTAAGTTCGATGTCTAACCGTTATTATTAGCAAATTCTAGGATTAAATGCAAAGAAAAAATTAAATGTGAATTAATAATGTAACTACGAATGAAATTTGTTTTTGTTTTTGTTTTTGAATTTTTTTTTGAAATTTTTTATAGATAAATGCAAATGCAAGCAACCAACAATGCAATAAAAACTGGAGATGAAAACACGATACCAGAGCGTGCATATTATTAGCAATTTGTTATTATTTTTTTAGCAGCGATTTTTTTATAGGCAAGCAAAGCAATTCTTTTCCTTGCGATTTTCTGCTTTGGCAACCTGAAATTTCGAACAAGATATATACAATTGTTTTTTTTATAAAAAGATGGAACTTAAAAAAAATTAAAACAAATTTAAAACTTAAAATATTTTTTTTAAGGAT
This sequence comes from Allium fistulosum, assembly GCA_030737815.1. Classification (NCBI taxonomy): domain Eukaryota; kingdom Viridiplantae; phylum Streptophyta; class Magnoliopsida; order Asparagales; family Amaryllidaceae; genus Allium; species Allium fistulosum. The sequence goes on from CM060908.1 coordinate 908,659,149, forward strand.
AAAACAAATTAAACAAAACAAAGTAAACAAAATAACACACGTTTTTTTTATAAAAAAAAAGTAAACAAAAGAAACTAAAACAAAGTAATTAAAAGAGAATGTATTTTTTCTTTTTGGAAAGAAACTTAAAAGGATACAAAAATTCTTTTCTTTTTTTAAGAAGGCAACAAGAAAACTTAAAAACAATCTAACTCAACCCAAATAAAACATGTTATTTATCAACAAATTTTTTAAATAGAAAATTTTGCTTTCTATAGTAACAAAAGCCAACCCCTTTTTCACTAATTAAAACCGCACTTTTCACTAATTAAAACGTAGTGAGAATAAACGAATCCACCCGGCCCAATCAAACCGCACTTTCACTAATTAAAACTTCTCCCTTCAGAAATAACCAAATGAACTCTCAACTCAGAAAACAAAATTCAATTACCAAAAATCAAAACTCGTTTTTTTTCTTTGAAATTTTTTGCTGCGGGATTGTTGTGCGGTAGTGAGGTGAGCGACGGATTTGGGATTGAATATTGAGGCGAGTGAACGAGGAGGGTGCCGTGGTTGTAGGAGGTTCGGCTGCGGTGAGGTTTGGAGAAGTAGTCGAAGCTTGGTAGTTGCGATTTGGGGATTTCAGGTCGACGATGTTTTTGGGCAGTGTGGGTAGTTGAATGGAAGTAGGGTAGCAGGGTGACGATGGAAGTGTGGAGGTTGGTGTCTATAGATTATACGAGCAGTGTAGTGTACGATGAAACCTGTGGGAGTGATGACTGACATGGGTTGTAGTGATGTATGACAGTGTATGTAGTGATGCTTGGAGTTGTGGTGAGGGGAAGTGGCTGGTGTTGTAGTGGCAATATGATGGAAGGGGAATGATGTTGATGTAGTAGTGCGGTTTGATGTTTTATGGGATAGTGGTCAATGGTGTTGTTGGTGAAGCAGTGGAAAGTTAAGGGTATGCGGAGGTTGGTGGTGATAACTGTGGCAGTAGTAGGTGGTTGGCAACAATGGGAGATTAATAGTAGGAGTATGTTGATAGGTAACAGGGAAGTGCAGTAGTTGGAAGAAGACTTATGTGGTCAAGTATGTACGTTGAATGCTTGTGAAGGGAAAGGGGATGATGGTGGTCAGGCAACTGTAGCTCTGAAGTTTGTAGGAAGGCTATAGGGTGGCAGTTATGTGTTTTGATGGTGGTGGATGGGGATGGATTGAATGTTAGCAGTGGTTAGTGACTGGGGTGATCAGGGGTAAAGGATGGTCAGCAGCTCCAGCAATGGTGATGGTCGAAGCAATGGGAAGAAGTCAGGGTGGTGGCAGATGTGTGTAGGAGGAGGGGATGTTGACAGAGGTCAGTTTTGTTTTCTGGTGGCAAGTGTGTTTTGGAATATGAAGGCAGTAGCTGTGTGGAGAGTCTGGTGATATGCAAAGGAAAGTTATTGCAGTGATGATGGATGATGGTTGAAGAAAGAAGTATGAAATGAAATGGAGTATGTGTTTGCTTGGATGTTGTATGTGGATAAAGTAAGGCAGTAGAAGTATGATGCTTGATGTTATATGTGTTTGCTTGGAGGAGTAGTTTGATCAGAGGGGAAGAATGTAATTTGCAGGGTTTGGCAGTGTTTGTAGAAATGAAGAATTTTTTCAAATGGAATGGCAGGAGTTGCTTGTTGGTGATTTGTTGCAGTTTAGTGAAATGTTGAAGTGGCCTATTGAGGGAAGATGGATGGTAGTGTGATGGTTGATTGTGGACAGTGATTGCCAATGTGCAAGGCAGTTAGTCACTGGTATGCACTCATATGTTTAACAGTGAGGATATTTTGACAGTGTATTGAAAGTGAAGTTTGACAGTGTATTGACGGTGTATTGGAAGTTAGTGAAGTTTGTTGGTATTGAAGAAATTGGATGTGATCAATGATATGCAAGCAGAAATGCAATGAAGTTTGTGATGTACGGCTTGATGTATATGTCAGAAATGCAATGATATGCAGGTAGAAATTGGTAGTTCGAAATATATATGGATGTGCAAGGCTTGATCCACGACTTGGTTGGTTTTGTATGGAGAGTATGGTGGAGGAGCAGCAAATGTTAGAGGTTGATGCAATGTTTTGGTGGTGGACAGGCAGATGTGAAGGGAATATGCAGAAGAGGATTTGTGATGAAATTGCAGTTAGGTGGGAGGGAAAGCAAGATAGGTGGCAAATGCACTATTGTTAATGATGGGGTAGTAGGGGCAATGCAGGATAGAGGTATGGCAGTAAGATATAGCAGTTGATCGGGGAGGATGTGTGTTGGGTGATGAGGTGGAAGGAGTGTATATATGCAGTGAAGTGGTTGATGAGGATGAAACTGATGTGGGGTTGTTGAAGTGCATAGAGGAGTGCAGTAGGTATTTGTGGGTAGTATGTGCAGGTAGGAGGAGTGTGAAGTGGATGAAATGGTTGGATGAAAGGCAAGGCAGTTTTGTATTTGTGCAAAGTTAGTATGAAATGAATGTGGTCTCTGGTTGGCTGCACAGTGGTGCACAGTAATGTAAAAAGAAAATTTGTAATGTAAAAATAAAATGAAATGGAAAAACTTTTTTTAAATGACATATGTGTATATATATATATATATTTTTAATGGAAATGCAAATGCAAATTCAAATAGAATAACAAGAGATGCACACAAACAAAATGCAAGCAAAAATCAAACAACAACACACAACAATTTATTTTAAATGCAATACACACACAAACCAAACACACTAAAATCAAACAAAATAATTCAAAGAATAAAAATTAAAATCAAGTTAAATTCCTCGGCAACGGCGCCAAAAACTTCTTTGAATCGGCCAAATCTCTATAGAATTTGAAAATAGGCAATCAAATTTAAATTAAAAATAAGCACAAGCGCAGCGTACAATGTTATTACGTGGCGAGTACGGGTAGATCCGCAGGGAATTGTTTAGATTTTAAAATTTTATTCAATCAAATTAAACCAAGATTTGAAATGTGTGAAGCTAAAAATGTAAATAAACTAACAAAAGAAAATGGATAAAAATACGAAAGTTTGAAGGCAATTTAGAGATAAATCCACTCTCTTGATCACATAAATCAACACAACATGAAATTATGATCTCTATTTTTGGTCATTAGTGAATTTAATTGATGTGTTTAGCATAAGTATGGAATATTTGTGCTATTAATTAGTCCAATATAAACCATCAAACTATAACATACCCATTAAAACACTTCTTAACTCTCATAAAAATGACTATGAAATTAAAAATAAAATCTATTCTAAGAATGGCCTATTAACTATTGATTAGAAATATAGACCATCATATTTTGGTTTTAAAATCACTTCATTACCATAATCATATGTAGATAAAGAGGTAATTTGTGTTTTGTTTGTTTAAGCATAGCCTATTTGGTGTCAACAACATAGGCTATCAAATTCAAAGCTAAACAACAAAATTTAACCACATCCACCAATTCCATTAAACATAAAAGGAGATCACCAATTAGCAAAATGTTGAATCTACATGATTAAGAGAGCTTCATTACCCCTAAATTGAAGGGGTTTAGCCTCTCATATTTGTTATCAATTCAACAATTGTAGATTGCAACATGAAACAAAAACAAAATGAAAATGCAAGCTAATTAAGAAGAGAGATAATTAATATAAAACAAAAGCTAATCTACTTGCATAAATAAAAAGATCTACACTACTAACATGAAAGAAAAAAGCATGTAAATAAAAAGAGATTGAATTAAAATTGCATTAAAAGAAAATTACATAAAAGAAAAATGGCAAAGTAGCCATGGAAGAGAAAAGAGAGCTTTGTTTATTTTTGAGCCTCAAACTAAACTAACTAAAATGGAGGCTCAAAGGAGGCTAAAAGCTTAATCACATGAACATATGGGGTATTTATACAAGCCTAAAACCCTAGGAACTACCCGAATTTCCCTTGAGGAAGTGTAGCCACCAAGTTATCATTAGTATGAATTAATCCTCCACTTAAATGTGCATGTATCTTTAATCTTCATTAGCATGTGCATTAACTCCTAATTATACATCAAGGTAAGTGGGTAAGTGGGGTCCTCTATGATACATGGTTTGAATTATTTCCATCTTCATTTCTTTGTTTCCTCTTGTGCATGCATATTTTCCATGAAAACCTCTTCTATTTGAACCCAAATTCCTATAAAATAACATAAAAATGTCCCAAGTAAAAATTCTCAAATTAACATATTCACAAAAATGACCATTTTGCCCCTATATGATGATGAATAAATGATGATTTGAAAATAATTGAAATATTGGTTTAAACGTGTTAAAATACCCTGTATGCTCATTTATTTAATTAAATTAGATTAAATATGGTAGTAAAAATATGCACATTTACATACACATCAGCTCTCCATCCACTAAAGACAAAATTGATGATATTCACCATTATCAAAGAGAGACTCTAGAACTTCAACGTGAGATGTACTATGAAAAGAAAGTGAATGCTAAACACTTGAGCTTCTTAAAACAATTCGCCTTGAAGTTTTACGGATCATCCTCGAAGCAATGCGTGCATCAACCATCACCGCAACGTTCTCAAGTGCCACCAAACTCTTGGGAACGAAGCCCTCAACATACTCAGGTATTGCCAAACTCTTGGGAATGCAGTAATGTATGGTCACCTATCCATCCATTACAAGAAACTACGAAGGTTGAACCGCATTTTGATGATTCAAAATCTTCTGGAAACTAAGTCTTCTTGTATATTGTTTTATATTAAATTTTGTATGTGTTATTCTATTACATAAAAATATATTTTTGTTTTTTTAATAGATTATAATTAGAAAACCAATAAGTATATATATACATATAAATTAGTTATGTTAAATAAAAGGTTTAAGTAAAGCTTAGTTCAGAAAACACAACATTTCAGTCAACTGTTTGGTGCAAACCAGTCGACTGAACATTCAAACAAAAATAATTTTCATTCCAAATTCAGTCGACTGAGGTCACCAAAACAGTCAACTGAAATGCCTTATTTTCAACTATAAATCCACGTCCACATTTTTTCCGCATATCAGTCGACCAACCTATATTTCCAGTCGACGGAATCTTCATATGTAGTTAAATTTGTTTCAGAAACCGGTCGATTGACCATATAAAAACAATCGACTAAATTGACTATTTTTACACTACAAAGACACAGGTTAGATTTTCCTGCATATCAGTCGATTGACTGCTTCATTTCAGTTGACTGATTCGTTTAAATTTGGTTTGTTAAAAATCTGTTTACACACTTCCCCAAACATCTTTTCACCAACCCTATATAACTATCTCTTCATTTCCATTAAACCCTTACTTCTTTCAGCAAACAAAACCCTAGCCTTCATTGTTTTCCCACATCAATCATTTTACTTCAAATTTAATTAATTCAATGGCCCCAAGAACCAAAAGAGCACGCGAATCTTCAGCCGGACCTTCAGAAAGCCAAATCCGATCTTGGCTCCATAACGAAACTACTGTTACAAGATTTAATGCTATGGAAAGCTCTAGAATTTTTGATGGCTCCTTTGTGAAGTTCCCGATTTCAACGGCTATGCCATTCGCGAGATTGCAGAAGCTAGTGGGATTGATAGCTTAATTGGTTTTGACACCAACAAAGTTAAGATTTATCCCCTTCTCATTAAATTATTCTTTGCAAATATGAACTTGGATCACCAAGATCCAAGAAATAAAGATGATTGCATATGGACATTAATTTGCGGCGTCCGAATCTATCTTCCGCTTCAACGACTCGGTCATATCCTTCGATGTCCATACAATAAAGCAGATATCAACTACATTGATGTCGATATGAACAATAGAGATGAAGTCTCCCATAGATTTCTGTCTAACGACTTGACCGTGGTCAAACATTGCCTTACAACCAAAGGCGTGTATTCTACACCGTGTTCTTATCCGATCTCTTCAACCTCGTACAGGGAGTTATGAGAAGGTTTACAAGAGAGACTTTCAAGCTCTCTACGCCATTTACTCTTCCCAAAGAGTAAATTGGGCTAAAGTTATCCTTGACGAATTACCCACCGTCAATCATAAGCGGAGCTATAAGACCATTTTCTATGGAGCTTATATAATGTGTATTCTTATGAATTTTGGAGTCACCTTACCCGATGCCGACTTCATTACTATTGGCGAACTAAATACTAAGACTCTAAGTCTTATGAACCTTCCCAAGCGCCATCAACCTAAAGAAACCATAAGCTTCCAATAGTGGGCGGCCAATAGAGAGCAAGGGATTCCACAACCCCGAGATACGCACATTGCCTCTTCCTCCACACAACCTTCTCGTCAAATGGAAGAAGAAGAAGACGAAATCCAAGAGCTTCATGGTGAATTCAATCCAAAGCAAGCACTTGTCACACTCTCCTAAAATCAAAGCAAGCTCGAAGGACGATTGGTCACGGTCGAAAAGAATGTCGTCAAGACCAATAAGAAGCTTGATTCCATCAAAGGCTTCTTAAACAAGATATGGGAGAAGATATCATGTACTGGCTCTACTTCTACAGGTATTATCGAATATCCCGCTCTCTTCACATGGTCTACGTCCGAAGAGGAAGAATCAGAGAGTGAGAACGTTTAGATTTATTTTAATCTTAGCTTATGCCTATTTTTTTATGACATTGTTCCATGTTGTTTATTTCTGTGACTTTTCTTATTTTCTCTATGATATTGTTGTTTTTGGAGTTTTTGAATCATGTTCATCTATGATATTGTTGTCGTTTATTTATGCATGTGTGTCTATGCTCATATATATATATATATACTTATCATGCTATCTATATATTTCTTTTTGTCGATGATAAAGAGGGAGAAATATAATTGTTCAGCAGGTAGAATATTTATTCAGGGGGAGAAACAATCATTTTTATAAAATAAATAGACTTACATAGTTGTCATCATTAAAGGGGGGAGAATGTTAGAACCTTGTAGTTTGATGTTTTGATCATGACAACTATATAAGTAAATATTATGTGAACTAACCATATTTACAGAAGAATATACTATTCTACTCGACAATAGATTACAGTCCAAGAATTCAGAGAGAAGTTTTCAATATTATTAATGGTTTGTCTATAGTCTAGTCTAGTAGTTGATTATTGTTAAAATCTCTCCTAGGTGGTATATTCACACACACAAGTACTCAAAATTATTTCCAAATCATATACACGCAAAGTACTTCATTTATTTCAGGTTCCGATTACATATTTTGTTTTACAAGAACCTTTAATATGGCATAAATATAGAATTCAGCCGACTGAATCAGGGGGTTCAGTCGACTAAACACCTGTGCACGTGCACAGTGCACTTGAAGGTTCAGTCGACTGAACTACCCTATTCAGTCGACTGAATTATGGGTCTTTTTAATATAACACTTTTAACTTGAAATTTTCAAATATTCAATAGACTGAAATCTTTTCCTCAGTCAACTGAAAATGCATAACGGCTATTTTCTGAATGGTCACTTCCATTCAACGAACAGAAACAACCCTTGATTCAAGAGTTGTTTCTATATCTTTTGACCATAACTTTTCACGAAGAATTGCAACACTTAAACTCTATATATATCCTTCATTTCAGTTGTTTTAATCACCTAAATTCTGATTCTATTCTCATATACTTATTATCTAATCATTCTGCCATTTACGCTCAAATTATCGTTCTAATCACTTGCTCATTCAAGCACAAATTCATTTGTGATTAAATTAACTTCCAATTTTCACGAACTACACTATATACCGCAAATGAGAAGATTATAGGAAGGGTGTACTCTAAAGACTTATCTGTGCTATTAAAAGAGCGCATTCAGTCAAGAAAATTCTCTGTATTGTTGAAGTCATGTTCGGTTGCTCGGGCGGTAGAAGTCCTATTCAGTTGTCTAGGCGGTAGAAGTCATGTTCGGTTGCTCAGGCGGTGTAATACATATTCCTCCAGGTTAAGAGAGGGTTGATAGTTAAATTCCAAAAGGAGTCTGGGACTGGACGTAGAAGGGAGTTCGAACCGGTATAAAAATCCCTGGTGTCATTTCCTTTACTATTTACTTTTTATATTCATATTCCGCACTAATAGATAACTTAGATTATATTTCATATTACGATCCTTAGCAGCACTTTCACAGTTTGCCTCCCCAAGAATCCCTCTATATCCCACTACATTCAAGATATCATCATGTTTGAAGAAGGAGACAATGCTTCTTCCACCATATACCTATTGAAACCAGCATATTTTCACTTATAAAACTCAAAAGACAATTTGTTACCATACAACTTGATGAGAATAATTTTCTGCTTTGGAAGTATCTAGTGGAAACTACCATAAGTGGCTATGGTCTCGAAGATTTCATCAATGGAACTGTTGTAATTCCAGCCAAGATAACTGCAGATAAGGATGGAATGCTAATAAATAATAAAGAATACATAAAGTACAAAAGACAAGATAGTTTACTATCATCATGGCTACTATCATCAATCAGTATGATAATAGCCATGATGATAGTAAACTATCTTGTCTTTTGTACTTTATGTATTCTTGATTGCTTATTAACTTTCCCTCCTTATCTATAGTCATCTTCCACTTCTTATTGATTGATGATAATAAGTTCATACTGATTGATGATAGTAAACTATCTTGTCTTTTACCTCTTATGCTACCACTTCCAATATGTGTGATACTTATAACTTCACCATTACCCATATGTAGAGTTTGTGTAACTATGTAGTCCTTGTTGCCAAGATTTAGGTTCTGAATGTTGCTTGTGAGATGGTTGGTGGCACCTGAATAACTATACCACTCTTCACTGTGTATGTCTTCTTTTTTTGAGAAAAATGTGTGGTCCTCTACAGGAGAGGAGAGCACACATGCACATATATATATCGACAGAAGTAGAGGAGCTGCCAACAAGCCTGGCAGGTAGCAAATGAACCCCCCATACAAAAGAAGAAAAAAAAAGAAAAAAAAACAAACCCTCCCAAACTCCTAAGAAACTAAAATCCAACCCTAAAGAAACAACACCAACCAAAAACTCTAGTCAAAAGCGACACCAGAATAGCAGCAACCAATTGAAAAACTTCCACGACCGCAACTGCAACCTCAAGAATCAAGATGAAACATCATAATATACAACCTCAACACAAACCACAAACAAACTCTAAATCAACAAAAAACGCAATAAAACTCCCAATAAATCGACAACCCTCAATCCAAAGGCTACCAAGCATTACGATTTAAACGAGGACTTCTCCTAATATTACTAGCTGAATAGCTCTTATAATTTCTTCTCCTTAATTTGGCTTCACGAATTAATTTGGCTTCTCGAAGTAATTTGGCTTCACGAATTAATTCTTTAGCGTGGGAAGGAGAACGAGGAAATTTACCTAAAGCCGCAAGAAAACAATACATAACAAATCTAAACCCTCCAGTCCAGTAATAGACAGCTTGGTCTGGATTCTGTAATTTGGAATACTCCAAATCATTGCTCATATTACTATCAATAGTATTGTTATCCAAACCACTTGCAACATGATCTACAGAAAAATCACCTACCGATCCATTCACTTCACTAGTAATATCAGAAACATTCAATTCTACAACAACATAATCTAGAAGATCACATTTATCCGACATGATTTCCGATCCATTAACACATAAAGGATTACCAAACTTAAAACCAAAAACTTCCAAAGGAATATCAAAATGAGGCAATAACAGACCGGTCAAATCAATAATAAAACTCCCAACAGCTTCTAAAATTAGAAAACCTTCCTTGTACAGTAACAATTCACTTTTTAATGTCTCAGAAGAAGATAGACCATTAGAAATAATAATAGAATCCCCTCTAGATAATGGAACAGCGTCAAAATTTTGCAAACCTTCCTTCAACTCTTTCTTACTGAATGCTTGAGATTTTTGTGTACAGAGTGTACAATGTGACATGAAAAAATTTTGTGCACATTTAGAAATGGCAGCAACTTTCATATCAATGTAACTAGCCAAATTCATCTCCTCTATATCCTTGAATGAATTACCAAAAGAATCCCTAACTCTGCTCATAACAAAATCAATGACTGTCTGATTTCCTTCAACCATAAAGTATCTATCATCCTCATCATAACCAGAACGATCAAACATTTCCTCAGAGCCAAATCCAACTAAACTAGATTCAACATTAAGAAAAACAGTATCTTGTTTCTCTCCATCATTTACAGAAAAACAATTAAAAAAGCATACATCTACTCCATTAACCATATCATCTGGAAACTCACAAAAAACATCTCCAGCCTCTGTACAGGAATTGACCAATGGATCAAAGGCAATAGAGTAATCAATATCTCCTTCCCAAGAACGATCATCCGAGTCAGAATATACTGATACCTCACCAGCTCCATTTACAGATGAAATCAGAACATCTGATTTTGATAAAGCCCCAGCAAAATGATCCACGAACTCAGAATTTAGAAAATAACAACCATTAACATCAGGATCCAGTAAAAACATGTCAATATGAGAATCCCGTTTCGATTCATTTACATGAAGATTCTCAATGTTGATCCATTGTAAATCCTCAAAAACCTTAACAACTCTATTACTCTTCGAACCATCATTAAATTGATACTCATTCCAATCATTATAATTCGAATACTTACCAATGTTATCTGCAGTTAAGCAGTCGAAATGCCAGAAAACTTTGTTGAAGAGATAGATTAAATCCTCCTTATTCCCTATACAAGAATCCAAAACCAGACCCCTTAATCTCAAGAAATCAAGAACAAAATAATAGTGGTGATCTTTTGGGCTCAAAGGCTGCGAGCGAATAGGATCGAAGTATGGAAAAGAAGGCTTAGAACTAAGGAACGGATTGAAAAACGATGGACACGACGATCTCTTGTGACCAACCACTACGCAATTAAAGCATCGAATTTGATTATAACAGTTTTTAATCTTGTGATTTCTCTCTCCACACCGATAACAAGAGAAATCTCTTTTCCACTTCGAATTACTTGATTTTTGCAGATGATTCTGGTGATAAGAAGATCTATCTACTCTGTTAAAAGAATAAGGGAAGGAACCAGGGTATCGATTTGAAGAAGATGGAGATCTGAAATTCGAATGAGAAACAGAAGAGGGTAAATTGATACGATCGCCATTTTCTTGATGACGAGAATATTTCCAGTCATTCACCATTTTCTTGATGACCACTTTAATCCTCTGCAAGTTACTGTGTATGTCTTCTTGTCTAGTGATATTATCTGAATTTATCTGTTGATTTCTTGAGCTTTCAGTTTGATTTCTTGATTGTTGGTTTGGTTGTGCAACATTTGCATTTGGATTGTAATTTCTTTGCATACTTTGATTTTGTTGATTTCCACTAAAATCTGCATTGTATCTGAAGTAGCACTTACTTGCAATGTTACCTAATTTCTCACAAATTTGACACTTAACTCTATTATTTTTGTTCCATCTTTCACTTCTTCCTCTACCTCTTTGAGTCTGACCCCCTCTCTAACTTTGATCATTTCTGTTGTAAGAGCTTCTTTCTTGATTCTTGTTTCTAGAATTAGAGCCATAGTTGACTGAATACTCAGTTTGGGTTGATTTCCTCTATTTTACCCTTCCTTCATGAGCAAGTAAAGTGGAATGAACATACTGCATATTAGGTAGTGTTTTCTTTGAAGAGATGACATCAATAAAAGATTCGTACTCTCCATCGAGACCATTCATTATTGTCAAAATTTGTTCAATTTCAAAATTTTTATGACCAGCAGTTTCTAACAAGTCACAATATGTCTTGATCTTGGTTAGATATTCTCTCATTGACATATTTTCCTTTTTGAGATTTTGCAACTGCCTTTTGTAATGCATAATTCTTACGGCAGATTAAGAATTAAAGATTTGCTCCATAGTATTCCACATTTCATAAGATGACCCACATCCAACAATTTGGGATAATAGGTTCATACTGATTGATGAAGCTGTTAAGTATCACACATGTTAGAAGTGGTAGCATAACAGGTAAAAGACAACTTTATCTTAACAACTTATTGAGAGTTCCCCAAATAAAATAGAATCTTATAAGTGTTTCACAATTTACCAATGACAACAATGTGTACTTTGATTTTCACCCTAAATTCTGTTTAGCAAGAGATTTACTGAATCAAGATATATCGTTATAGGGTAGGTTGCACAAGGGATTATACAAGTCCAGCTTTGGAAATTCAAGAAATTTTACTAATTGGAGAACATGGTGCAACAATTTAAAATCTAGTGCTAATAAAAGTAAGAATGTATTTAACTTGTGGTATTGTAAACTGGGACACCCCAGTGTTAAAATTGTAAAACAAGTATTGAAAGACAATAATATCTCTTTTGAAAGTGTATCTACTCCTTATATTTGCACATGTTGTCATTAGGCAAGAGTCATAAACTACCATTTATACATTCTTCTACTGTTTATAACAAACCACTTAAGCTTATAGCTTCAGATCTTTGGGGACTATCTCCAATGAGCTTAGATTATGGGTTTATATATTATATCTCATTTGTAGATGCCTACTCAAGATTTACCTGGATATATTTTCTCAACACAAAATCAGAAGCATGTAAAGTAGTAATACAATTCATCACTTAAGCAGAGAAATAGTGCAACAGTGAGGTAAAAGTTATGCAAACTGATGGAGGTGCAGAATTCAAGCCACTTAAAGAATACTTTCAAAGAAAGGGAATTATCCACAGGACCACTTACCCTCATACGTCTGAGCAAAATGGTCTTGTAGAGAGAAAACATAGACACACAGTGGAGACTAGTTTAATTAACAAACTATCAACTAAGGTTCTAAGACATAAAAGCCCAATAGAGATTTTACTTAATACAAAACAGATTATTTAAGTCTAAGAACCTTTCGTTGTTTATGTTTTCCATGTCTTAGGCCATACAATACGCACAAAGTAAGTCTCAGGTCGGCTCCTTGTACTTTCTTAGGCTATGCTAATAACTAGAAAGGCTATAAATGCATTAGCAATACTGTTGAAATTTACATTTCTAGACATGTTGTGTTTAATAAAAATATTTTTCCTTTTGCAGAAAACCACTCAAAAGATATATAATTCTAAAGTATCAATTCCAACAATACTTGTACTCTCTTATTGGAGTACTGAACAGAAGGATGAAGGAACTCAAGAGACTTCAGAACCACAACACACATACCCAACATCAGATCAGGTCATAGTTCAATCGATTTCATTATTCACATCAACAAACCGCCTCAAAGTAACTCCAATCTTGAAAGAAGTTCAGAACATGATGAAAGTCATTCACCATGTTCTGAACAATGTAGTGATAATGCTAACAACCAAGAGAGAGTTCCTATAAGAGTAGAACATCATTTGATTACAAGAGCTAAAAGTGGAATTTTTATACCTAAGATATATGCATCACAATTAAGTTTCAAAGAACCTACTACATATGAAGGGCTATCGAGAGTGATCACTGGAAATTGGCTATGGATGAGGAGTACAGTGCACTCACAAAGAACAAAACATGGAACTTAGTGCATCTACCCAGTCATAAAATGTTATGGGAAGCAAGTTGACTTACAAAATAAAGAGGAATCCTGATGGCACCATATCAAAATATAAAGCAAGACTGGTTGCAAAGGGATACACACAACAGTTTAGATTTGACTTCAGTAAGACTTTCTCCCCAGTGGTGAAGCCAACTACATTAAGAATTATACTAACCATAGCATTACATAATTATTGGAAGATTAGGCAACTAGATGTAAACAGTGCATTCCTGAATGGAGAACTACAAGAGGAAGTATATATGGAGCAGCCAAAAGTATATATTCAAGACAATAATGCAGATCTTGTATGTAAACTACATAAAGCTATCTATGGGCTTAAACAAGCACCAAGGGTGCGGTATGAAAAACTCAAGCTGACATTGATCAAGTTAGGGTACAAGTCAACTAAGTCAGACAACTATATACAAAGTTAAGTGAAGGCAAGAAAATATACATACTTGTGTATGTAGATGATATCATAATTACAGGAAATAATGATGAGGAGATCAACAACACTATTCAGCGTCTAAATTAAGCATTTTCAATTAAAGATCTTGGTGACTTAGGTTGCTTCTTGGGAATAGAAGTCACAAGGAGAAGTACATCAGAGTTAATCTTAAGGCAGATGAAATATATATCAGAGATTCTTGTTAAAGCAAAATTGAATTTGGCTAAGCCACTGCCCACTCCTATAACTAGTAATCTATATATCTCCAAAGACAAAGGTGAACACATTACTAATTACACACAGTCAGTAGGGTGCATTATAGTACGCTACCATCACAAGATCAGAAATATGTTATAGTGTTAACAACGTCTGTCAGTTTATGCAAAATCCTCTAGACGAGCGTTGGAAAATAGTAAAACGTATATTACGTTATCTTAGAGGTACAATTTACCATGGACTGTTGTTAAAATCATGCAAGGAGTTAACCGTACAAGCTTACGTTGATGCCAACTGGGCCATCGACCCAGACGATAAAAGATCCACATCTGGATATTGTATCTCAGCAACAACCCTATATCGTGGTGCTCAAAGAAGCAGACAGCAGTTTCTCGGTCCAACACATAGGCAAAATATAGATGCGTTGCAAGTACAACTGCTGAGATAATATGGATTGAATCGATACTTCAAGAAATTGGAATCAAATCTACCAGAAAGCCGATTATTTGATGTGATAATCTCAGCACTGTATCTCTTTCAGCTAATCCAGTCCTCCACTCAAGAACAAAGCATATAGAAATTGATCTACACTTTATTCGTGAGCAGATTATTAAAGGGAAACTTGAAGTGAACCATGTTCCAGCTGCATATCAAAGAGCAGATATTCTAACTAAAGCTCTTTCAGCAAAGAATTTCTCAAAATTAAAGAAATATCTAAAAGTTGTTGATGGCGGGAGAGAGAAAGGGGGCGAGAAAACCCTAGATAAAATTGAAAGGGGGTAATAAAGTTATGAAATAAAGAAAGCGGGAATTAATTTAAAGGACAAAAATTTGTATATTTTTAGCCTCAAGGACACGACCTCAATATTTTAACCATAAGAACAAACATTCTTCTAAAAATTAATCATAAGGACAAACATTCTTCCAAAATTATTCATAAGGACAAACATTCTTTCAAAACTGCCACCGAACTAAAAACTGATACCTAAAACCTGCTACCGATACCTAAAAACTACTATCAATAACTAAAAACTGATACCTAAAGAAAGTTGTCCTTAAGGCTAAAATACTAAAGCTCTGTCCTTGAGGCTAAAATGCTAAGAAATTTTGTCCTTGCCAATAATTTCCTGATAAAGAAAATCGAAGTATTATGATATAAACAGAAATCTCTAAGTTTGGCTTAAGGGCATAACACAAGCCCAAGGCCCATTATCCCATATATCTGTTTTGTAACTGTTATCAAACCGACCGTAGGGAGGTTTGCCTACTTTTACTGGCCAAAATCAATTTTTCTGAAGCCAAAATCACATGCCGCTTGTTTTTTTTGTTTCTGCGATTGTCATTTCTCCGTGTTTTCTCATTCCGCTTCTTTCTCTTGATTCCTTTTGAATTTCCATGTATCTCATCATAACCCTAATTTCCATTAAATCTCCCAATTTCAAATTCCCAACACCCCCCGACCACCCGCTTTTCTAGCACTCGACACCGCGATCGAACTCGCCGATCGAATAAGATGACGCATCCGGACAAGGTAAAATATGGTTTAATTGTGAATTTATTTCTCTAATATAGTAGGTTTATCTACTCGCTGTTAATAATCCAAAAATAATCAAATATTTGACTTAATTGTTCATACCAGTTAATATTTATTATATTCATCATCCATGCAGGTATTCAACAAAACTTGTTTTTGTTTGCTTAATTGCTTGTAGTCGGGTTACATAGAAAAAGTGTCCAATAACTAAACATGGTAATTTGGACTTTTCAGAGCTAATGTTGCCATTCGAAAAGAGCTTCATACTCCAGCATCCGATCGTTCATGCATTCACCTTGAGTTTGACATTGCTGGAACTGGTCTTTCGTAAGTACTTTGTCCTTCAATTCTAGGCCTCCATGTTCCGACTATGAATTGAGGTAGATTGTTGTTCATTGTTAATTGCAATTTTTATCTTATAATACCGTATTATTTTTCATTGTTATAACGGAGTTCAGTTCTGTACAATTTGATTGTATCTATCTCCCTATAATCTGCCACGAATGGCTACTCAAACTTATGATTGGCCACTTAATAATCTTTGGAGTGAATATAATTTTTCTAATAGCTCATCAATACATAAATATACACACATATCTACACATATGCATGTATGTGTGTGTATACACATACATATATAATACATCTAAGTCAAAATTTTCCTTTAAAGCTGTAAAAGCTAGCCAGATGCATATGTAGTTGACTGGGTCATAACGTGTGCAGTGAATCTCATGTCAGCCGATGCTTATAACTCAAACCAACTGATAATGATGTGTATGTTGGTACCAGTGTCATCTTATTTACATCCTTTTGTTATTAATGAAACTTCTTTCCACCAGATATGAAACAGGGGACCATGTTGGTGTTTATTCAGAGAACAGCCATGAAACAGTAGAGGAAGCAGCAAAGTTACTAGGTCTATCACCTGATACATGCTTTTCTATTCATACCGACAATGAAGATGGAACTCCATTAAGTGGCAGCGCTTTACCACCCCCTTCCCTTCTCCATGCACTCTAGGAACTGCACTCACTCGCTACGCTGATCTTTTGAACTCTCCTAAAATGGCAATTGCAACTTATCTTTTGAGAACTAATTCTTTAAGTAAGTATGAGCATTCTGTCTAAATAGTTTCAATCATTGACTTTCCAGGCCGTTTTAGTTGCTTTAGCCGCACATGCTTCTGATTCCAATGAGGCAGGGAGGTTAAGGTATTTAGCTTCACCTGCTGGAAAGGTTGGTCTATTTCCAATTTCATTTTACTTTTTCAAAACATGCATATTCCTTGTGGCATCGACTTAAACTCCATTTACATATTCATTTTCATTTAGTTAACCAGCATGTTTCAAAGTAAAGAAAAATGACTAGAAATAGAATTATCTGATTTTTATTTAATTGTCTTTTCTTTTGATATAGGATGAATATTCTTCATGGATTATTGCAAGCCAGAGCAGTCTATTGGAGGTAATGGCAGAATTCCCTTCAGCCAAACCTCCGCTGGGTGTTTTTTTTTCCAGCTATTGCCCCTAGGTTGCAGCCTATATTTTATTCAATTTCATCTTCACCATATCATTGTGGATCAGGAAAGAGAAAAATCAAGTCAGAATTTGTTATTTGTTAGTAGATTGAGTTATATAATGAAATGATAGTAAAAGGGATCAAGTCAGATTGTGGGGTACCTGGTTTCTTATGTGCTCATAATAATGATGCAATTTCTTGAGTTCGTCCTAGACATAAAAGACCACCTTCAGAACATGAATGTGACTGGGTCAGTATGCCTTGAATTTGGTCCATTAAATTTTCATTTTGAAACAAACTTGAACTTTCATGTATTATCATCATTAGACTTTTATTTAAACTTAGAATTCAATACAAGAATTAGAACGTTTCGTTCAAATTCAAACTTGTTTAATTTGGTTTTTTATTTATTTATTTTTTTGAGAAGAAATGTTTCTTTGTAAAGTTTTGATTCATAGTAAAAATTAATTTTGTTTAGAAAACAACGAAGTTGTTTAAATATATATATAAACTCTAATGTTTGTGTGTGTAGACATCCTTTTAAGTATTTCTTTTTTGTTTTTAGTAATGCAAATAATCTTTTGATAAACAAATCATGTTATGTGTACTACTTGAATAACAAAAACTTAAATAATTCTTTTTTTAAAATTATACGTACAAATGGTCATATTCAAAAATTTGTAAATATGAGTTTAATTGAAATAAACGAAAATTCTTTTTTTTCCTTTAAATTATACAACTAAATGGTCGGTTTTTTCACCGTTGTGCGGTAGTACTAGTATAAAGGAATGTAATGAGATTAGTTTCTTTTAATAATACTAAGCAATATTCTCAGTCTCTTCTTTCTTTTATATTTTTTATCACCGTTGCATTCAAAAGACGGATTGAGATTGACTTTATTAGTGTGAATATAGTCATCGGCATGATTAAACTCTCGGACAATTTTTCCATAACTCAACGTACTCATTTGTTTACTTAAACGATCCTAACAGCAAATAAAGTTCTAAAGAAAGAGCCATTACCGATGTGTTTTGAAGCAAACACCCTGGTCATTATCTTATATTATATGACCAATGACTGAGTAAATTCAAGAAATAATGACCAGCGTGTTTTTTTTTTTTTTTTAATATTATCATTATTGTTGTTGCATTGGACTTTTTCTATGGCATAAAAAGAGAAAAAACTACGATAGTATACACACAGTAAAGTGGCACCAAGTCGGTAACGCAGCCTATATTTTAATTTGGTTCAGCCATGAAACCAAATAATATTGGTACAGCATCGATATTGTAGCTGCGTTGCTAGTATAGTATATTAATACTTTAATCCAAAGAATCATTGTGTGAACTATTATTCTAGCACACGTATAACATAAGCTAAGCCATGTTGCTTAAAGTTAATGAAGCATATACCTGATCTCGATGCTCAATTATACATGGTCCTAAACATTCTGTGATCCAAGTAAGTATAGCTAGAACTAATAAGATATGTAGACCTCTCATGACATCACTTAAATTAGAAATGATTATTATTCAATATAGGTTCAAGGAGAATATAGTATAATCCCACTTCTTAATGATGAGAAGAATAGTATAATCTACCGTCACATTATCTTTAATTAATCCAAATTCTATAGAATAATAATACTCCACGTAAAGTAAGGTATTAGAAATAATCCAAAAAGTTTTAGGAATTATTGGCACATAAAGAGCATGTTTTGACGATTTTTTATGTTTAGTAACTAGTGGATGAGCAACGTGAATTTTAGTGTTTTACAATGCGTTGACAATGCAAGTGTTCGCTGGCTAATCAACAAATATAAAGCTTAAATATAAGAGTGTGTTTACCGACGTTAGAAAAAGGAAATTTTAGAGCTTTGATAGAGACGAGGGAATACTTTCTTTTCAAGAATATAAAAGCGAGTTCACCCTAAATAATTTCTAGTGTAGAACGTGGATCATCTGCGTCGATATTTAAACCTTGTAAACTCTTCTTGAACCTCTTACAATATACAGGTAAGTTTTAATATCAAGTGAACTTTGATATAGATAACTTCGGTGCCCATTGTGATGAATTTTTAGTTAGTGAGTTAATGCACAATCTAATGATTTAGAAATAAGTTGTATTGCATAGCCATGGAATATAACATCTTTTCAATGCTCTAGTCATGACAAAAGCCTTCCTTAGTAAGAGATTATAACTCCATGTTATAAGCACGTAAATCAAGTACACCAAGCCCTTTTACCGAACAATATTCGAATAGACTAGACAATTTGAACTTGGGAGTTATTAAGGCAGACGGTCCGGAGAGATAGCCCCAGAGTCCAGAAACCAAGTACAAACAGAGTTACAGGATGAAGACCAAACCATCGTATTAACCCAAAAAATGGATCAACACCCAGAATCAAGATGAAAACACGAGTTCAGATTAAATAAATATAAAAAATAGTAAAGAAGACATAGTATTTACAGTGGCTCGGTGTAATCTCCGGCCTACATTCACTTCAATATGTTATTAGTTGTTCTTTCTATAGATTACAACTAATTATTTCAGATCTGACCGCAATTTAGTAGATCTCAGATTTATAATAATTTTTCTAGAGTGTTTGAGAGTCACTAGTACTAAGGACCTGTTGATTTAAGTCCTAGAATAGTAAATAGTTGCTTCCTATGTGACTCTAATGGAGGACAGATTAGATGTAAAGAAGTAAAAGAGTCTCCACGGTTTGAGAATCCAGCCCCCCATTTTGGTTGCTCAATGACTTGTATTTATAGGGGTGGCAGTCGTATTGGACCAAAAGGAGAGTTGGCATAGAGTCCCGGATGAAGGCCCGAAGGTGTACGTAAAGTTGCAAGCACTACCGAGTGGATGTGACATATCAGTACTGACCTCTCATGTCGGTGCCGACATGTGTGTTTAATTCCAATCACCTTGAACTTTTTTGCATTCCCATTCCTACTTCGTGTTGAAGTGTCCCATGATATTTTCAACAATCGTTGGTCGTACAAAATAAGTCGCTACCTATCTCTCTCCAAAACAGCTCAGAATCAGCTTTTTGCCTAAGAGGTTGATAGTGACTTTTTTTCTTAGCTCGAAATGACTTGTACTTTTTACAGCACTCTTCTAATTCCATATGGAGGTGTCCCAAGGAGTCGCAACGTCTATGTAGTTAAAATGAAAGGTCGGTACCTACATGAGAGGTCGGTACTGGCATATCTCCTTAGTGTATTTTTCATCCAAATTTCTTGAGCTCAATTCTCTAATCATTTTAAGTTTCCTCCAAGTTTTCAAGTTGTTTCGTCCTCGTTTGAACCTTCTAAGTCCTGTTGAAATCTGCTTTGCTTAAAAGTGGGTTAACACTTGCTCCCTAAAGTACGTCTTTCGAATGTAAGGTGTGCTTTGCTCAAGAACAAGTTCCAGTAATCAGTCTTCAATAGTTGAGCTCTCCACCTGCTTTAATCTTAGTGAATCATGCAGTTCCTCTAGATTCTCTTATCAGTCACGGGTCGTTCCAAACATGTTACAGCTTAAGAATTTAGACTCTGCCTAAGTTGTAATTTATATATC
The DNA here is from genome assembly GCA_030737815.1 of Allium fistulosum. Lineage (NCBI taxonomy): Eukaryota > Viridiplantae > Streptophyta > Magnoliopsida > Asparagales > Amaryllidaceae > Allium > Allium fistulosum. The sequence goes on from CM060908.1 coordinate 908,680,028, forward strand.
ACAATCATTTTGATTTCATTCAGAGTTATTACATCACACATCTCTTATTGCATAGCATATCCGATTTCGGAGCTATTACATCACATTTCCAAAATCGTTCTGTGTTCATTTTGGGATTTATTAGTTTTATTTTAATTACAAGGATTTCAAATCATTTTATCAAGTTTGTTTCTGTTCTAAAGTTCGGTCTCTTTGGATCATTTTTCATTCAATTTATCATGCATTCTCTCCGGATCGTTTATCGTTTAAGTTAAGAGGACGATCTCTCTAGATCGGTTGATGTTTAATTTAAGGGAGATGATCTCCCCGGATCGTTTATTTTTTAAGTTAAGGGGACGATCTCTTCTAATCATTTATCGTTGAAGTTGAGGGAATGATCTCTTCGAATCGTTTATCGTTTAATCTAGGGTTTCAATCTCTCTGGATCCTTGCTGATTTCATTCGCTCTCCAACAAAGGGATTCAATGATCAAACATATCCATCCACTTACTCTTTGGTGAGGGGACTTACTTTTCGTACAAGCCCATCCACTCACTCTCTGGCAAGAGAGCTTGCACCTTGCACTCCAGTCCCATTTATCCGATCGGGACTCTAAGGCGACCGATATCAGTTATCACATTCAATGTGGTTTTTTCAAAATCCAAATATTCAAATCAAATCAAGGCAAACTAGAAGAAATCCTAAGTGTTCAAACCAGACATCTGACTCAGTATGTGCCTAGAGACCAATCTAGGTTTCATACACATGTAAGCGGTCCAATGTTATTATTATCCTATGCAATAACCCCAAACATCCAACCTAGAACGTGACTAGGAACCAATCTAGGTTTTATGCACGTTTAAGTGGTCTGGGGTTATTATTGTCTTTATTGCTAAATACGAAAAGAAAAGTGCAAGAAAAGAAATGAAAAAGAAGAGTACATGAATCGAATTCGACTCTCGTTTATCCTGATCATGGGATTTCGTGTCTCGGAACAGATCCTGGGTTGTTCCTTGGTGCATTCACTGCAGGTGGCGGTTGCTCCGGCCGCACCATTGCAGTTCGATTCCTCACGTACTATCGCATCTAGTTACTCTGAACCAGTTCCCCTATCATATCACGAAGACACATGTTCGTTTCATGTCCATCTAGCTCATGGAAGATGCAGAACTTTCCAGATCTTTTCTCCCCATCAGTAGGCTCTCTTCTTACAGGCATTCATAGAGGATCTGCCCCTAGTTTCCAGAGATATCCTCTCGGGGGTTTTAGTCAAGTCAGTGTAGGAAGATAACTTCGACTCCCTCCTCTGTTGTTTTGGTTCCCCGAAGTTGTCATCGGTTCTCCTTTTTCCATTGTCTTTTCCGTTTACTGATCCAGACAATCCTTTATCATCCACAACGTTAACTTCAGCATCCTTAGCTATATCCTCAGCTTCGGCATCTTCCTATCGCAATATCTCTTAGCTTTATAGTATAATTATGCAAGATCCATAGGTGGATCCCTTTCCAGTGCACCTTTTAAGTCGGTCTTGCTCCCAACTCCGGATACTACCGCCATTAGGATTAATGATGGATGCGGATTGTCAACTGCTGCTGCTGCATTAAATCTTATTAAATAGCTTTTCAAGGTCTCTCTGGGCCATTGCTTCATGCTTGACATCGTTAGTACATTTTTAGGTCATGAGACGTGAACTCGGAACTGTCTCAAGAATTTGCTCGCTAGGACGGTCCATGTGCTTATGGACCCATTTTTCAGCTGTCTAAACCACATCGTGGCCAACTAATCTGTAGCACCTAACACCTTCATATGTCTGATATATCTCATTAGGTGAATTTTCGGATCTGTCTTTCCATCATACATTTCTGACGTTGGAAGCTTGAAATCGGGATAATTTCTTGCATTTCAGATATTAGATGTGAAAGGATTCCTGTTCACATCTTCCAAACCTAATTCGGAGGTCCTCTTCTAACTATTCTTCTTACCAATTCGGCAATAACGCTTTCACCATCCAATGATGGTCTTCGTCCTAAGGCAATATTTTTGTCCTACTCCTAAAAGGGAATTCCAGTACATAATCTGACACATAATCCACTGGCTGAACATTAGCTTTTTGATCCGCACCACTGGTTTCATTCCGTCCTTCGTTCCTACGGGGAAGCCCTGACACATACTCTTTCGATCGTTGCTCATGCACATTCTGCTTTCGGTTCCTAGCTCCAGTGTTATATATTCTTGGCATTCCAGCAGTCACACCAACATTGCCCCCAAGTATCGTTCTCTCGGTATTTGGTTGATTTGTTTGTGGGGGAATTGTTCCTGTTTGCTCCACTCTAACTCCAGATGCTCCTACATTAGCTCATTGTCCTTGGTTCTGAGTTCCATCAACTCTAGCTATCCCTTGTCATCCCATCTTTTGAAAGAATCCTTCAAGCATTTCATGTTGTCTAGTTATCACTCCATCCTGCATCTCATTCATCATTCTCTCCATCTCTTCTCTGGTCATGTAGATGGATTGATGAGAATTTAAGGACACCTTCTGGTTGCCCCCAGGCTCTGGTTTACTTGCTCCGGTTTTAGGTCTAGTATTAGGCCTCTTCATCTCCTCCAAATCTCAGATTCAAACTTCAAGTTTTCAGATCTAGCTTTGTTCTCAGTGAAAGCACCAAAATGTTAACTCGAAAAATGGATCAACACTCAGAATCAAGATGAAAGCACTAGTTCAGATTAAACAAATAGAAAAAACAATAAAGAAGATAGTTTTTAAAGTGGTTCGGCGTAATCTCTAACCTATGTCTACTTCAATCTTTTATTAGTTGTTCCCTCTCTAGACTCCGAATAATTATTTCAGATCTGACCACAATCTAATGGATCTCAGATTTACAATAATGTTTCAAGAGTGTTTGAGAGTCACTAGTACTAAGTATCTACTGATCTAAGTCTTAGAATAGCAAATAGTTGCTTCCTAGATGACTCTAATGGAGGAGAGATTAGAGGTGAAGAAGTAGAAGAGTCTTCACGACTTGAGAATTCATCCCCCTTTTGGTTGCTCTATGGCTTGTATTTATAGAGGTAGCAGTCATATTAGGCCAGAAGGAGAGTTGGCGTAGAGTCCAGATGAAGTCCCGATGGTGTAAGTAAAGTTGCAAGTGCTACCGAGTTGATATGACATGTCGGTATCGACCTCTCATGTAGGTGATGACATGTGTGTTTAATTCCAATTGCCTTGAAATTTTTTGTACACCCATTCCTACTTCATGTTGAAGTGTTCCATAATGTTTTCATCAATCGTTGGTCGTCCAAAACAATTTGGCACTACCTCTCTTTAAAATAGCTCAGAATCAGCCTTTTTTCTAGAAGGTCGGTAGTGACTTTTTTCCTTAGCTCAAAATGGCTTGTACTTTTCATAGCACTCTTCTCATTCTATACGAAGGTGTCTGAAGAAGTCGCAACATCGATGGAGTTAAAATGAGAGGTCGGTACCGACATCTCTTCTTAATGTATTTTTCATCCAAATTTCTTGAGCTCAATTCTCTAGTTATTTTAATTGTGCCTTCATGTTTTCAAGTCGTTTCATCCCCATTTGAATCTTCTAAGTCTAGTTGAAATCTTATTTGCTAAAAAGTAGGTTAACACACCATAAGAACAAGAGAACAAAAATCCAATAATGTATTGGATCAGTACTGATCCAACATCGTGGATCGGTACCGACCCATGAGATTTCGTCCATTCATGCCCAATCTCCTCCTACATGCAACTAATGATGCGAGGAGCCTACTTTGCATTCCATTTCAGCGTTTCCATGCAATTCTCTATCGATCTCCACGAGCACTTAAAATTAGCAACTACATTCTTCCATCGATCCATCATTTGGACTCAGAAGCAAGCTAATAATAATGCAAATAGGTGAAAATCATGAAGCTAAGCACAAATCGAGCCTAGACAAAGAGTTCAAGATGATTCATTTGGCCATCTAATGGATCGGTACCGATCCAAGCCCATGGATCAGTATCGATCCACGAATATTGATGAGGCATCCCTCATTTTTCTCATGAAAATTGATCTGGGCAGGGAAAATGATATGGAGATTGTGGGGGCGAGTTTTTAGGAAACCTACAATTATAAATATGATGGCATGGGCTCATTATTGAGGATCTTTTTTTCTTCCATGCATCCTTAACTACATTCTCTTGTAAATTTATGTCGATCCGTAAGAACTTGTCCTTGCTAGTCATCAATCAAAACAGTAAAATCACTAAGTGGATGTAGGTCCAGATTAGCTGAACCACTATAAAACGTTGTGCGTTCTTTTCTTGCTCTTTTTAATTTACTTTTCTTTATGTTTTATTCTCTACTAGATCTCTTGGGTGTTTGTACCATTTTTTAGTTCAAGCATTTTAGTGCATTCATTGAGAGCGATATGCTCAGGTTATTTGGATCCATAATCTACCATTGGATTTCATAGATCCGAGAGATAGATCCAATCTTCCAACCTTACCGTTCTACTATTCAGATTTTCAAACAATCTACAAGAAGTTATTCGCCATGGCCCTAAGGAAAGAACGTCTACAACCTCTAGAGCTGGTAATGAGGCTGGGAACCAAGATACTCGGCATGTGGATGAAGTTGCCCAACCAAATCAGCCTGAGATCCAGAATCCAACTGATGTCGTGACCAGGATGGAGATGGATCATATGATGAAGCAAATTGAGGATTGGTTCCAAGAGGTCATAATGAGGTAAGCCAACAGATGCAGGAGAGCTTGAGACTGCTAAATGAGCTAACTCAGAACAGTTGTAGATGGAAAAGGAGGGACTTAACATCTTCTGATTCAGAGTCTGATAGTTCCACATCTTCCGAGCAGAGATAGTGGAACTGGAAGCAGAAGAAGATGCAAAACATGGCAGGGATCTCAAACTAAGAAATGAGACAAACCCATAGCAATTGTTTTTGGATCGGTACCGATCCAACCAATGTTGGCTCCGGTGCTCACCCTTTGGATGGTGCTGTGAACTTGACTTCTAACCGCACTGTAGATGACTAGAATCTAAAATATCGAGCTACTACTAACGATCCGCTGCACAGGAATCAAATACAGAGGACTGTTGGACGAATGGATCTCTTGGAGTCTGGAGAACCCAGGTATTGAGGGTCTGCCCAGGAGCTTTCGTTAGTTCGAACACTTGGAATGGATCTTGATTACCGCCATTCAGTCAAACGTGTAGAACCGGAGTACTTGGCTAAGACGGTCAGAAACTTGTGGATGAAAACCAATTCAGAAGTAATGATGAGTGGAGTACTTCTCCAAGTCAGAACCCATTTACCAAGAACATTCTGTGTGCAATGTATCCACTGAGCTTTGTAATGTCGATGATGACGTTGTACGGTGGAAAAATGGATCTAAGGTAGCACTTGATGAAATACGATGGCATATGGACTCTGCTAGAGCATCTGATGTCGTGAGATGTTGTTGCTTTCCAATCTTCTTGAAGGGAGTAACGATGATGTGGTTCACCCGGCTCCCATCGAGATCCATATCGTCTTTTGTCGAGTTGACATTCAACATCACGGTCAGCTAAGGTGATACTATGCAGGTCCTAAACATCAAATCATAACTCGGTATGAGGATGATGAAAGAGTTAATTGATTTCCCTGGGGCAAACCTAGATGTGTTCGCTTGGACTCACTTAGACATATATGGAATATCACTAGAGATAGTGAGTCATGCATTAAATATAAGTTCGAAATGCATTCCTGTGAAACAAAAATGCCTCAGCCTAGGTCCAAAGATATCTGCTGCACTCAGAGAAGAAGTGGAGAAGTTAAAAGATAACGGCTTCATCAGTGATGCCTTATACCAGGAGCGGGTATCAAATCCGGTCTTGGTGAAAAGTCAGACGGGAAGTAGAGGACATGCGTCGACTATTCTGACTTGAATAAGTCATTCCCGAAGGACAGTTTCCCACTACCAAGGATATATCGGGTGGTAGACTCGATAGCTGGACATTAATTGGTTTCGTTCATGGACGCGTACTCTGGATAATCAAATTCCAATGCACGTCTGATGTGCATGTAAAAGTGTATATTTATACTCTCATATTTAATCTTCTTTTATTAAAATAAATGAGCATATTAGGGTATTTTACATGTTTTAACGAAAATCTAAAATGTTTTCAAAACATCATTCATTTATCTTCATTTGGGGGCAAATCGATAATTTTATGTATGAATTAAATTGGAGAAAATTTATTACCCATGTTAATTTTATTTTGTATGAAATTGAGTGCAAATTAGATGGAGCTTCAAGGATATATGCATGCACAAGTGTTCAAAGCCAAATAAAGAAGAAAATAAAAGAATTCATGCAAATGGAGGAGCCCGTATGCCCACTAAATAATGGACCATAGTTAAAAGCATATTAACATGTTAGTGGAGATTTAAAGACAGAAGCACACGTTAGTCGGGATTAATTAATTCCCTAATGATTACTCGGAGGCTACATAAACTCAAGGGCATTTTTGGTAGTCCCCTAAAAAGAGGATTTGGGTTTTAGGCATGTATAAATACCCTTATGTTTATGTAAGGATGCTCTTATTCTCTTCTCTTTTATGCAAGTTGTAGCACAAAATCAATGTTAAATAAAACGTCTCTTTAATGGCTTCTTAGCCTTGTTCTTTTTTTATGCAACTTTATTTTACGCTCTTTTACTTTATGTTATCTTATGCTCTCTTTTAATTCATGCAATTATTTTAGATTTATTTTAAAGATAGTTTGGCACAGGTCCCCAATAAGTTTCAAAATACACAAAAACCCCAGTAAAAAAAAGTTTGTAAATTAGGTCCCTAAAATTAAGTTACCGAATAGTGGCATACACTTATGCAATTATTCGGTGAATAATTGCAGACATTTATGCAATTATATCAAAAAATTGCAGACGTTTCCACAATTATTCATTGAAAAATTGCGGAAATTTCCGCAATTATTCACCGAAAAAATTGCATAAATTTATGCAACTTTTGGATATAATTGCATAAATGTCCGCAATTATTCAGTGAATAATTGCATAACTATATGCAATTACTTAGTAATTTAATTCTAGCGACCTAATTTAAATACTTTTTTTACTAGAGTTTTTGTGTATTTTGAAACTTATTAGAGACCTGAGCCTAATATTCACTTTATTTTATGCAAGTAGTTAGTTTTCTTTTCTTTTAATCAGCTCTCATTTTTCTTCATGTTTATATTGAAATCACTTTATGTTAACATGCATTCAAATATGAGAAGCTAAATCCCTTCAATTTAGGAGTAATGAAGCTCTCATGAATCATATTAATTTAACATAATGATTCCATTTATGATCTCCCTTTTGTGCTTAATGGAAATTTTGATGTGTTTAGAATTTTGTTGTTTAATATTAAATTTGATAGCCTATTTTGTTCATAACAAATAGGCTATGCTTAATTAAACATAAACACAAGTGCCCCTTTCATCAAAATGTGATTGTGACAATGAAAGTGAAACTAGAATCAAAATTTAATGCTCTATTTCACTAATTCATAGTAAATAGATCGTTCTTATAATAGATTTTATTTTTAATTTCATGTCATTTTCATGAGAGTTGATAAGTGGGTTAGAGGTTGTGTTTGAGTTTGATGGTTTAAGTGTGTTAGTTAATAACACAATTAGGCCATACTTATAATAAATACATCCACTAATTCCACAAATGATTAAAATGAGAGATTACAAATTTATTATGTGTTGATTTGTTTGAACATGAGAGTGGATTTGCCTCTAAATTGGCTCCTTAATCTCATAGTTTTATTCCACTTTTGCTCTAGTTTTACTTTCAATTTTTCTACAATTTTAGCTAAATCTTCTCTTAATTTTTGGGCTGATTTGATTAAGTAATTTTAGAATTTAATTCTTTCCATGTGGATCGATCCATACTCGCATACGTACTACGATTGTACGCCGTGCGCTTGCGAATATTATTACATTTTTGACGGTATTCTAAGCGATAGAACATTCCATCGTTCAATAAGTTTTTGGCGCCGTTGCCGGAGAAAGCAATTTAATTTTACTTTACTCTTTGAATATTTTTTCTTTCGTTTTGCATTTTCTTCTTTAGTTAAAAAAGTTTCTACATTTGCATTTAAAGCCTTTGAGGCATTTTTTTCTTTGTTCACTTGTGATTTTGTACTTTTCATTTCACTATTCAGTGTTACATTTTAGTTTCTGTTCTGCTATAAGCACTTCATTTGCACCATTACATTAGAATTCTCAGTTTGCAACATTACACCCTCACAAACCCGAAAACTCACCACTCTTAGCCAATCGTAGCCTTCGATCATCAACATTCAACCAGTAGCCTCTCAAAACCACTGCAACGACCCAGAATTTCAGTCATTTGAATTTGGAATATTTAATGGATTTTAAATATTGAAAAGTTAATTTTATAGGTTAAATAACTTGAGTTTCAAGTATAGCGATTTAATTGATAATGAATTGTTGGATTTAATATTTGGGATTATTTAAATAATTTAACCTGGGTTTAACGTTAATGAAAATGATTTCTAAAGTTGATTTAAATTCTATTTAAATAAGAGTGAAGGTAGTGAACTTTTAATTTAGATTTAAAAAGTGATTAATTTGGTTTTTATAATAATTCATTTTAATTAACGCGTAAAATAGCCTTCCGGGGCACTATTTGGATTTCGACGAAACTAGTTTCATTGGATCTGTAATAATGAATTATTATATGTCATTCAATTTTGTGGCGATTGGACGTATCATTTGTTCATGTGAGATTGAAACCAATATAAATTAATTTCAAAAATTTATATAATATAACTAGGTTTGAAAAGCTATATTCTGCATATGATCGAGTTAGGTCTCGAGACTAGTTCCATTGTGTTCGAAATTGGGGTATTACACATAGAACACTAGCTGGCACGCCTTCTTTAGAGTTCCAGATTTTTGAGCATTTAGAATGGGATATTATAGTATACACACACACACACTCCCCATCAACTCAGCCATTACCCGACCCACGTTCCACTATTCACCCCATACTCCACATGTTCTTGACCATGCCCATCCTTCTATATAAACAACCCAAACCAGAGAAGTAAAGTTGGGCAATTTAAATTTGAATCATTGCCAAATCCAACAGCCGTGGGTTGTCGAAGCCACTCGAGGCAAGATCAGGCGAAGTCACTAACTAGGATAGTGTTCACGGCGATGAGGGAACCTATTCAATGGTCGGATGGAGGGAGATCTGCATGTGGTGGTGGAAAATCGCAAATGAACGTTGAAACATTTTTGGCCGATTCTGGAGTTTTGGTGGACCTAGGGGCGATGGGGTCTAAAGGAGAAATTTTTGTGGGGATGAGAGCTATGCACAACCGAAGTTCGGTGGCGCCGATTAGAAGTTGAACAGAAATAGAAAATGGGTTCGTGGGAGCTAACGGTGGCGACGTTGGAATGAAGCGTGGCAACAGAGGAAACCTCATGGATGGGGTGCTCGTAGTTGAAGTGCGATGGGCTATAGGAGGCTCTGGCGGTGGCGCGACGTGAATTATATGATGCCTGGGATTTTGAACGTGAGTGAGAGTGAGACGAAGAAGGGGGATTAGTGGATTGATGGTGATTAGTTTATTTAAAAATGTGATTAGTTTATTTATTAATAATTTGAATATCGATAACTTAAAAATTTAATAACTCTCTCATACGAGGTCCAATCAAGGCAATTTGGGGACAGCTGAAATTTAGGATAAAATCAGACGTCGTTCGATTTTAGTTTCAAAATGAAATGCCTCGGCGACAACAGAAATTTCGGTGAGTTAAACTCACCTTTTAGCTAACCAGTAATATTATATAGTTGATAGAAACTGTTGATTGGATGTTGGATGATTTACTATTTTATTAGTTGGTTTGGATATATTCCCGCCCCTTGAGTGGATGAGACCCTGTTACGTTCATGTGTAAGAGCGGATGACCCTTTGTATACGATCCTACCTCGAGGCGGTTGATTTATATTATTTGATTATATATTGTATGTGATGTAGGAGAACAGGTTGGAGGGATCCAACAGGATACCTTACCACTATTGATTTTATTTACATATATATGTGCTGATACATACGAGGGGGACAGGCTGAAGGGATCCAACGGAATTCTTCGCTATTGTTGATTTAATTCCAATAAAATTCCTGTTATATGAATTATTGGATATGAAACCTGATTTATGGATACTATTGGTTATGACATTGTTTATGTTCAAAACTAAAACCCAGTAGTAATGGAAAATAAATATCGATATTGATTAAGCGTTGGTTAGCCATTGGCCTCAAATTAGTATTTTAAAATTCTATAAATTGTCGTTTGGGTTAGGATTGGTTTTTGAGATAGTAAATGATTTTAAAGTCCAAAATTAGGTTTTGAAAATATTCTGTTTAAAGGATTTTAATTTCTAACCATTTTATTTATCTTTTTCTAAGTTATTTATTTATATCTAATATTGTTTTAAAAAGACAGTTAATTATATTTAATATTTTTTTAAAGTTTTTATTTATAATTAATATTGTTAAAGTTATTTATTTATGATTAGTATTGTTTTAAGGATATTTATCAATATTATACTATTTTGAAAAGTTAATTATTCAAGTAATTAAAATGGTATGAAATTAATAATAATGACTATTAGTAATATTTTAGAAGTTAATTTTTAGCAATAATGACTATTAATAATATTTTGGAAGCTAATTTATAGTAAGGATAAAGACTAATTATTATCGTTTTATTATAATGTTTTGAGTTATCAATTATTATTTTTAAGATAATCCAAAGTTAATAATAATGATTTATTTATAATGTTTACTATTAATTATTATTATTATAATAGTGTTTTAAAGTAAATGGTTATAATTTATTTATAAATGTTGTCGAGACCCATAAATAGAGTTTTATAGATGGACTTGGATTTTACAAGGGGAGTTTACAAAATGGTTTGAAGTCTTAAGGGAAGATTATTTACAAGGTGAAAGAGCTTTCTAAATGGTTAGATATTTATAAAACAAGTTTAAGAAATGGTTTTATAGATTTATAAAAGGGTGTTTTAAATAGTAACTTGCTATGTGACAAGTGTTTAGTTGATGAACTTGTTTTGTTAAAAGGTATTTTGGGATAATAAATGGTTTATAAGTAGATGGTTAAAAATAATAAACTATTTATTTTAAAAGGAATTGTTTTTAAGTGAAAGATTTAAAAAAGGGTTTTATCTATAAATGGAATTATAAAAAGATTTATAAATTTGAAAGAGATTTTGGAATTGGGAAAAAGAGTTTGGGTTTTAATGATTTCTAAAAGGAGATTTATAAATGGGTTTTAAAGATCAAAAAGGGGAAGTTTTATAAATGGTTTGAGATTTATAAAGAGTGATTTTCTTAAGTAAACTTAGGAAATTATAAAGAAGCTTTGTAAATAGATTTTGAGATATTTACTAATAAAGAGATTTGGAAAGAAATAACTGATTTTCTTGGCATAATTCGAGAGGCAGAGATTGCCTACATTTTACTATGGATTCGTGGGGATAACGACATAACCTCTGATTAAACTGAGATCCATGATTGATACGGGATGGTGTTTTACATATGTATTTTTAAATATTTTCAAGTATTTTTGGAAGAAATGGTTTGTGAATATACTTATACTGGTAAGATAAGTATATGAATATTTTAATAAATTTTTGAAAGATGATTTGAAGTTAATGGAATTTTTATCCAAGAGGCTTAGTGGTTTCCATGGGAAATGAAATCTTTGTTTGAATGTTTGTTTTTAATAGTTAAATATCCGACTATTAAATCATTTCCTAAATATGCAATTCTTCTTAATTTTGGTGGTATGGAAATATTCCCTACTTAACACCGAGGGATTTTAACTCTGGAAATATCTAGGAGAATATGGAAATTATATGGTACAGTTACTGTCAGTGGTGTTATACTATTCGTATAAACTCGTTTGTTCTTCTAGGAAAAATGAGGAGGAGATCATTCCACTTAAACAGTTAGGGGTGGATCCCCGCTCTTGTGTATTGTTTGATTATTTCCTAAAGAACTAGTATTGAGCATTCCGGGAAAATAAACAATTGGTTTTTGGAGCGCTAGGGAAGCAGATGAGTGTACTTATAAGAGATGGCTCGAAAACCATGACCACTCCGAAACCATATACGGATATATGGAGGAGTTTCGTAATATATTGATATGTTGGAATTCATGTGTGGTTTCGAGACCCGTTGGATATGGGAATCCATGTGGGATTCCACGATCTATTTTGGTGGAGGTGCGTGAGCTGGAATGCCCGACGTAGCCTAATCAGCGGTAATGACTAAAACCAGAGATATGAGGTATGGACAGTAGGGTTGGCAAACCCATAGGGTGCAGTCGGCTCCACCTAGACGTTACTTATAGTTGTTATGCATGCATGGGGCGATGCACTCAGTTTTAGTGAGACCAGCTATGTTTTTCCTATGTTACATCACTGGGGATGTATGCTGCTCTGGAAGGATATCCATGATCCTTGTGCAGGAGGACCGTTTCTCGAAGTACTAAGGGCACCTCCATGGAATACTACACAATTAGCGAACGTGCCTTATCGGTTTTGATTGTATACCTAGTATTGTTGTGATGTACACTCACAAGCATCACATCTACTTGATTATTATTATTTTCACCCTTAGACATTATTATAATATAATGGATTTTCTATAGAAAATGTTTTCCTTATCGTAAGGTAAAATCCGTCTGTGTTTATGTGCGATGTAGTCTTACTAGATACTTTTGATTTCAAAGGTTTTTTTAACCTTAAAAATCCAGTTGGGTGTGTTTTCTCATGTTGGTTTTCCAGACTGACTTGGGTGTTATTTTATTATAATGCTCGGGTCAGACCGAGCTTATTACAGATTTAGTTTGGATGCTTTAGAGCTTTAGGAGACGAGCTGGAGACCTAGAGATGTATTCATGTACATGATTATTTTTCCGCTGCATTCATTGTTGTATTTATCAGCAATTGTAAGGACATGCTACTATAACTGTTCGGGCTGAAATATGTTAGTATACTTTGATTGATTTCTGTATATATATATATATATATATTTCAGTTTTGCTTTTGTTTAGAGATTTGTTGTATATTATAGATTATTCATTCTGTTGTGAGATTCTGTGTTGTTTAGTTTTCCTCTTCTTCTTTCTTTATTCTTTCTTTCCCCTAACAATCCTCATTGCCGTTCAATTTGGTTGGATTATGTGTGGTTAATTGTCCATTTAAACTGTTCAGAAAAGTGGGTTGTTATAATGTGGTATCAGAGTTGAAGATTGAGCGAGAACCTTGGCTTTGGTGGGGTACTCGTTAGATATAGTGTTAGCAACACCCTAGGATGAGTTTGAGTGTGTGTGTGTGAGTGCGTATTTTCTAGTGATATAAAAATGTTTTATATTGTGTTGATTGATTTGTTGAGTGGCTTATGGATTCTGGTCAATATGAGCAATTAACGTTATTGATAGGGCTCTCTAAACACTTGAGCAGAGCAATTCGACATAGTATTGCTTTGAAATTGGGTAAATGAAATAATTTTACCTTGATTATATTTTATATATAAAGGAATAATTTTTCAGAATTTATTATAGTATATATGGCATGTTTGGTCGTTAGTAAATGATAATTATCATTTGTTGTTGTTGTTGTTGTGCTCTAATAGAACTTATTATTACTATAATGTAAACAGGGTAAACAATTAAGAAATAGTTTTATATAACCATAGTGAAATTATATATAAGAGAAATTTATAATTTTGATTTGTGAATAAAAAAAGGATTTAAAAGCTAAGAATTTGTGAATTTAAAATCCCATTGATTTTGGAAATTGTTTTTCAAAGGTATTGGAAGAGCAATAATAGTATTATTTGGAAAATATTTTTGCATGGAAATAGTATTATTTGGAAAATATTTTTGAATGGAAATATTTTAAAATGAAATTTAAAAGAAATAGAAAGCACTGAACTCACTTCGGTTGCTGGATTATAATTTTGATGATGACTGCAGCATCATCAACGTTCATTTTCGGGTTTTCAAGAGAGGAAATGCTACCATTGGAGTTTTGTTTTGATAAAACTAGTTTGATTTTAAGATTCAAAAACATGAATTGGAATACAAATGAATTATTGTTTCAAAATAATTTGAAATAAGAATAGGGCATTTAAACTTTGAAAATTTTCATCATGTGTTTTATGAAAATATGAGAAAATAAGTTTTATAACTTATAAATTTTGAGAATTAGTAAGTAAAAAAAAGTTTTAAAATTGTTGAATATGAATGTTGAGAAAAGCAAATTTGAAACGAAGATTTAACTTAAGTTAAGTTAAATGAAATGATTTTTGGAAATGAAATTGATCGTGATGTGAAATGGATTAATGAATGAACTAACTAAATTAGAAAATTGAAAATGGTTTAGAATGTTGTTGATAAAATTGATTAATGAAGTGAAAATAATGGAATAAGTTAAGTGGAATTGAATTTGATTTAGAATTAAATATGGACATAAGTTATGAAGTGGTAATAAACATGAGAAGTGTTGTATAAAATGTTTATAATAAACTTAAGTAAAAATTGATGGAATGGTTCTTAAGCGACATTGGTATTGAAAGAAATATAGTAAGAAAAAGATGAATGTGAATTAAGCAATGTGGATAATGATTATGAATAAATGAATGTGAAATAAAATAATTTGAGTAATGGGAAACCGACCGAAATAAATACATAACTTGTACACGTATTATTTTCTTCGCATAAGGGTTTAATCCAGATTCGAGCACATAATTTCAAGATGATTTACATCGGCCCGAATAAGGATATTTCACTTGATACTCGACGACGACTGCTGGATATGGAATTTTGATTGATTCGGAAGTTCTCTATCATAGTATATGACTATACAAGGAGAATGACGGTTTCTAATCAAGGAACTGGATATGAGTCCGCACTAGAGAGGTCGTGTGAACTATACTAGTTCGAAAGTGAAATTATGTGATTGAGCGATCGATCAGGTATGGTTTGTGTATGGATGGTATATGTACATCGTACGGGCCCTAGAAAATTAAATGTTGACAATTGAAAATGCAAACAATATGGTTATGGGTTATATGTTGGATATCATTTGTAAATAAGATGCAGGAATATAAAAACAAGAGCTAGTTTGATGTCTTTGGTTTATTAGTAAAATTTGGTTACCCAACCTAAAAGGTACACATTTATATTATTGTTTGATTTGATGGTTTTATGATTAAGCCGCTTGGCTTTTGTTTTCTTTTATTGCTTTGGGCTGTAGTGGCAGTTTGTAGCTGTTCCGATCTAGCCACGCAAAGGAGATGCTGGTGAAATTTTCCATAAATCTAAGGCGTTAATTTTTTTTAAGGATCTTGGAAATTTTTGATAACTAAAATTTGTTTTGCATGGAATAGTAGTAGTTAAATTATGGATGAATTTAAAGATTTAGAAGGTGTGATAACAAAGTTTCAACAAATTTGTTTTTGAAACTTAAAGGCTTAAAGGAATTTGGTAATCTATTTCTACTAATTGGTTTTGAAAGGTTAATGGGTCTGGTGCATTTTTTTTCTTGCTAATTTCGAGGACGAAATTCTTTTAAGGGGGGAGAATGTAACGACTCAGAATTTCAGTCATTTGAATTTGGAATATTTAATGGATTTTAAATATTGGAAAGTTAATTTTATAATTTAAATAACTTGAGTTTCAAGTATAGCGATTTAATTGATAATGAAATTGTTGGATTTAATATTTGGGATTGTTTAAATAATTTAACCTGGGATTTAATGTTAATGAAAATGATTTCTAAAGTTGATTTAAATTCTATTAAACAAGAATGAAGGTAGTACACTTTTAATTTAGATTTAAAAAGTGATTAATTTGGTTTTTATAATAATTCGTTTTAATTAACGCATAAAAATAGCCTTTCGGGGAACTGTCTCGGATTTCGACGAAACTAGTTTCATTGGATCTGTAATAATGAATTATTATGTGCCGTTGAATTTCATGGCGATTGTACGTATTGTTTGGTCATGCGAGATCGAAATGCATATAAATTAATTTTAGAAATTTATATAATGTAACTAGGTTTGAAAAGCTATCTTCTGCATATGATCGAATTAAGTCTCGAGACTAGTTCCATTATGTTCGAAATAGAGGTATTACATACAGAACGCCAGACGGCACACCTTATTTAGAGTTCCAAATTTTTGAGCATTTAGAATGGGATATTAAAATATATATATATATATATATATATACACACACACACACACTCCCCATCAACTCAACCATTACCCTACCCACATTCCACTATTCACTCCATACTCACGTCTTTGACCATACCCTTCCTTCTTTATAAACAACCTAAACTAGAGAAGTAATGTTAGGAAATTTAAATTTGAATCATGGCCAAATCCAACGGTCATGGGTTGCCCGAGCCGCTCGAGGCAAGATCTAGCGAAGTCACTAACTAGGAAACTGTTCGCGGTGATGAGGGGAAACTATTCATCGGTCGGATGGAGATAGATCAACGTGTGGTCGCGGGAAATCTCGGATGAAAGGCTAAATATTATTAGCTGATTTTGGCGTTTCGGTGGACCTTGGGGTGATGGGGTCTAAAAGAGAAATTTTTGTGGGGATGAGAGCTATTTGCACCTGAAGTTTGGTGGTGCATAGGAAATACTAGCGGCGACAATTAGAAGTTGAATGGAAATTGATTATGGGTTTGTGGGAGAAAATAGCGACGGCGTTGGAGTCGAGGGTGGCAGCGGAAGAAAGCTCGTGGATGGGGCTGCTCGTGGTCCAAGGGCGGTGGGCTATAGAGGGCTCTAGCGATGGCGTAGCATGAATTATATTGCGCCTGGGATTTTTGAACATGAGCGAGAGTGAGAGGGAGAAAGGGGGTCAGTGGATTGATGGTGATTAGTTTATTTAAAAATGTAATTAGTTTATTTATTATTAATTTAAATATCGATAACTTAAAATTTTAATAACTCTCTTATACGATATCTGATCGAGGTACAGATTTTTGCATTGCGCTCGTGATTACGTAAGCTTCGCAATGAAATTGGTTCGGATGAATTTGGAGACAGTTGAAATTTGAGCTAAAATCGGACGTCGTTCGATTTTAGTTCCAAAACGGAACGCCTCGGCGACAACATTGGTGAGTTAAACTCACCTTTTAACTAACCAGTAATATTATATAGTTGATAAAAACTGTTGATTAGATGTTGGATGATTTACTATTTTATTAGTTGGTTTGGATATATTTCCGCCCCTGGTGCGGATGAGAACCTACTAGGTTCTCGTGTAAGAGCGGATGACCCTTTATATACGATCCCACCTCGAAGCGGTTGATTTATATTATTTGATTATATATTGTTTGTGATGCAGAGAAACAGGTTGGATGGATCCAACAGGATTCCTCACCACTATTGATTTAATTTACATATATATGTGCTGATATATATGAGTTGTGATGCATGGGGACAGGTTGGAGGGATCCAATGGAATTCCTCGCTGTAGTTGATTTAATTCCGATAAAATTCCCGTTATATGAATTATTGGATATGAAACCTGATTTATGGACACTATTGGTCATGACATTGTTTATGTTCACAACAAAAACCCACCAGTAATGGAAAATATATATCGATATTGATTAAGCGTTGGTTAGCCATTGTCCTCAAATTGGTATTTTAAAATACTATAAATGGTCGTTTGGGTTGGGATTGGTTTTTGGGATAAGAAATGATTTTATAATCCAAAATTGGGTTTCGGAAATATTTTGTTTTAGAGGATTTTAATTTCTATTTTATTCCAACCTTTTTATTTATCTTTTTCTAAGTTATTTATTTATATTTAATATTGTTTTAAAAAGTCATTTAATTATATTTGATATTTTTTTTAAGTTATTTATTTATAATTAATATTATTAAAGTTATTTATTTCTAATTAGTATTGTTTTAAGGATATTTATCAATATTTTACTATTTTGAAAAGTTAATTATTAAAGTAATTAAAATGGTATGAAATTAATAATAATGACTATTAATAATATTTGCGAAGTTAATTTATAGCAATAATGACTATTAATAATATTTTGGAAGCTAATTTATAGTAAGGATAAAGACTAATTATTATCATTTTATTATAATGTTTTGAATTATTAATTATTATTTTTAAGATAATCCAAAGTTAATAATAATAATTTATTTATAATGTTTACTATCAATTATTATTATTATAATAGTGTTTTAAAGTAAATGGTTATAATTTATTTATAAATGTTTTCGAGCCCATAAATAGACTTTTATAAATGGACTTGGATTTTACAAGGGGAGTTTATAAAATGGTTTTGAAGTCTTAAGGGAAGATTATTTACAATGTGAAAGAGTTTTCTAAATGGTTAGATATTTATAAAACGAGTTTAAGAAATGGTTTTATAGATTTATAAATGGGTGTTTTAAATAGTTACTTGCTATGTGGCAAGTATTTAATTGATGGACTTGTTTTGCTAAAAGGTGTGTTGGGATAATAAATGGTTTATAAGAAGATGGTTAAAAATAATAAACTGTTTATTTTAAAGGGAATTGTTTTTAAGTAAAAGGTTTAAAAAAAGGTTTTATCTATAAAAGGATTTATAAAAAGATTTATAAATTTGAAAGAGATTTTGGAATTGGGATAAAGAATACGGATTTTAATGATTTCTAAAATAAGATTTATAAATGGGTTTTAGAGATCAAAAAGGGGAAGTTTTATAAATGGTCTAAGATTTATGAAGAGTGTTTTTCTTATTAAACTTGGGAAATTATAAAGAAGCCTTATAAATAGATTTTGAGATATTTATGAATAAAGATATTTTGGAAAGAAATGGCTGATTTTCATGGTGTAATTCGAGGGACAGGGATTGCTTACATTTTACTATAGATTCGCTGGGATAACGACGTAACCTTTGAGTAAACTGCGATCCATGATTGATACGAGGCGGTGCTTTCCATTTCTATTTTTAAACATTTTCAAGTATTTTTGAAGGAAATGGTTTGTGAATATACTTATACCGGTGAGATAAGTATATGAATATTTTAATAAATGTTTGAAAGATGATTTCAAGTTAATGGTAGATTTATCTAAGAGGCTTAGTGATTTCCATGGGAAATGAAACCTTTGTTTGAATGTTTGTTTGTTTAATAGTTAAATAACCTACTATCAAATCTTGGCTTAAATATGTAATCTTTCTTAATTTTGGTGGTACGAAAATGTTCCCTACTTAACATTGAAGGATTTAACTTTGGAAATATCTAGAAGAAACACGGGAATTATATGGTACAGTTACCGTCAGTAGTACTATACTGTTCGTATAAACTCGTTTTTTCTTCTAGAACAAATAATAAGGAGATCCGTCCACTTAAAAGGTTAGGGGGTGATCCCTGCTCTTGTGTATTGTTCGATTATTTCCTAATGAACCGGTATTGAGTGTTTCAAGAAAATCGACAGCTGGTTTTTGGAGCGCCAGGAAAGCGGAAGAGTGTACTCCTAAGAGATGGCTCGAAAACTGTGACCACTCCAAAACCATATACGGATCTATGGAGGAGTTTCGTAATATATTGAGATTTTGGAATTCATGTGTGGTTCCGAGACCCGTTCGGTATTGGAATCCGTGTGGGATTCTGCGATGTATTTTGGTGGCGGTGCGAGAGATGGAATTCTGGACTTAGCCTCATCAGCAATAATGACTAAAACTAGAGATAAGAGGCATGGCCAGTAGGGTTAGCAAACCCATAAGGTGCAGTCGGCTCCACCTAAACGTTACTTACAGTTGTTATGCATGCATGGGGTGATGCGCTCGATCTTAGCGAGACCAGCTTTTTTTTTCCTACGGTATATCACCAGGGATGTATGCTGCTCCGAAAGGATATCTCTAATCCTTGTGTAGGGGAACCGTTTCTCAAAGTACTGAGGGCACGTCCATGGAATACTATACAATTAGCCAACGTGCCTTATCGGTTTTGGTTTTATACCTAATATTGTTGTGATGTACACTGTGCAGTTAAAGCGCTCGGCAGATTCAATGCGCCGGAGGTGCAAAAAGTCATAGCGGAGATACAACGAGGCTATAGCGGGATATAGCGGATGACTTTAAAATAGCATATAAAACTCATACTTATTGTTTTTACAAATATATAGATGGTAATTAAATGAAAAATTAACGTTCAATTTAATTATAATTAATACATAAATAATTTTAAATAAAAACATGTGCGAATATACTATAAATAAACATAAAACTGTTATATAACATAATTGAATTTAGTAGAATATTACAAAATTTTCATTTCTGAAAATATATTAAAAATTCAATTAAATTAATTAATTTCATAAATTTTATAATGTATATATGTCATTTTTCAATTCATTTCTTTTAAATAAGATATAGTGGGAATAGAGGAATATAGCGGGAATAACGAGATATAGCGGAAATAGCTGGGCTTAAAGCGGAAAGGCTATATTTGGGGCTATATGGAAAAATCGTAGCAGTAGAAATCAGCTATGAGATATAGCAGGGTTATAGCGGGGTAATAGCAGGGCATTAACTGCACAGGATGTACACTTACAAGCATCACAGCTACTTGATTATTATTATTTTCACCCTTAGACATTATTATAATATAAATGGAATTTCCATAGAAAATGTTTTCGTTATCGTAAGGTAAAAACATGTCTGTGTTTATGTGTGGCCTGGTCTTACGAGATACTTTTGATTTCAAAGGTTTTTTTTATAACTTAAAAATCCAATTGGGTGTGTTTTCTCACGCTGGTTTTCCAGACTGACTCGGGTGTTATTTTATTATAATGCTCGTGTTAGACTGAGCTTATTACAGATTTAGTTTGGATGTTTTGGAGCTTCAAGAGACGGCTGGAGGCCTACAGATGTATTCACGTACATGATTATTTTTACGCTGCATTCATTGTTGTATTGATCAACAATTGTAAGGACAGACTACTATAAGTGTCCTAGCTGAAATAGGTTAGTATATTCTGATTGATGTATGTATATATATTTTTCAGTTTTGCTTTTGTGTAAAGATTTGTTGTATATTATAGATTATTCGTTCCGCTATGAGATTCTTTGTTATTACGTTTTCCTCTTCTTCTTTCTTTCTCCTAACAATCCACCTTTCCGTCAATTTGGGGGGATCATGTGTGGTTAATTGTCCATTTAACACTACAAAATAATTATAGATTCCCTACGCCGATTTGTCGTAGGGACGGCGTAGGAAAATAAATTTCCCTACGCCACCCCTACGCCAAAAAAAAGTTGGAAAATAGTGCATCGTAAAAATTCCATTCGGCTTCCCTACGCCGATTTCCCTACACATTCCCTACGCCGCATTCCATACGCATTCCCTACGCCGATTTCCCTATGCATTCCATACGCATTACCTACGCCGCATTCCATACGCATTCCCTACGCTAGATTCCATACGCATTCCCTACGCCATATTCCATATGCCTAGTCTTCTTCTTTTTACAAGTGCAAAAATTGGATTTTTCTTACAAGTTCCATACGCCTTCCCTACGCCACCGTACACCAAAATTCAATATGATTCTATTGTATTCATATTCATCCACCTCACCTATCACAAAAAAATCTAACAAAAACGAACATCAACAACAGAAAACATTAAATATATTATATAACCACATGCAAAAATCATAACTACATATCTCATTGAAAACATTAATGTAGAATGCATATAATGGACAAATTACCATAAACTTGTTACAAAATGTATTTAAAACACATCATGTCCAATAAAAAATAAAATAAAGTTGCTACATAACTCCAACATAGTTGTTTCATCTAATTCAAACATCATACAACGTACGTTATAAAAATAGAACATCAAACCCACAACCAAAATAGGAATAACTCACAAAGTTGGTCATATCTCTGGTCCTTGCTCCCGCCTCAACCCCCGTATAAACTCCTGCATAGAACTCATCTATGTTGATCAATATAAAACGACAAGGTACCATATAGTTGATATCAGTACAGATTAAATTTCATTGTTTTGGATAACTTTATTTCATGTTATATGTAGCTATATAGAATCAAGTACAATAGCATTCTCAACATCACATGATTCAAGTTCGTGTTAATTTTATATCAAGCAACTTTTAGTTGGAAAAATGCTACCAAACTAAATATAAATGTCCTCTAAATCCCAACCAATAACATAAACCGATAAGTTGTTTAATTTATGTTTATGCAAGCTTAGCAAGTACTGTTCTCTCATACACCTGTTACTTATTGAATCCACCTATGTCAAAAAACTAATATCAATGGATCCGGATTCTTCAGAATATTTGGTGAAAATCTATGTTGCAAGAGAAATACTTTAATAGTTTGATTTATTAAAAGAATTACATCTATTGGATTGATGTGCATTTGAAGTTTGAGGTAGGTTTGCAAAATTAAACATAGATGTATAAAAAAGTTAAAAGATATTTAACTACAGATTTATGTATCATCGTTTTAGTTCATATTTATCTGTGTATTTTGAATGACTATTTTAGGTTAAGTAAACTTCTAGGTTTGACATCAGGACAGTGTAGCAGGATTGTAGTGGAGGTGTTTTCAGTACATGTTTGATTTTGTTTAGAGGTGAAATGTTGTTATATTTATATCTTAGATATGTTTCTTTATCTTAGAATTTGCAACCAACAATGAGTTTTACATAAGAGGATTTCTATTTTATTCCCCATGATCAATAATAAACTAATTTGTCTTATATTATTCTTTAAGCTGCCATTAAAAATGTAAACATGATTTGATAATAGGCTGCAAAAAGCATTAATATTTAATGTGAAAGTAATCATCATGAAAAGAAAGCATCATGCATGCGGTTTTGCATACAACTTCAATATTACTAATTAAGCAATATTAAAATGTAGATTTTCATTGATATGTAAGAATATTTTGCCATTATTACCTACATGTTTAGTGCTTTTATGTTAGTTATAAAGAATAGATATATGGTATTGTACCACTGGTTACCATCTAGATTTTATTAAAAAGAAAAATGTCTAACTTTACATAAGATTTACTTGGTAACAATGTTAATGGCAGCAACCAGAACTGACTGTCTGTTGTAATTTATCAAACTGTAGTTGGCATGCCATCAATCACTATATTTCCCCAAAAATAACATATAATTAACAAAAAAATAGATTATGATCCTATTTAAAGAAAGAAAAAATTGCATAAATATGCTCATACCATTAATATTAAGATGTAGTTAACTATATCATGTTACACAACATAATGGTATTATCTATTGGCACCTAATTGCTGAAAATATTATTAACTGCCTCATTCAAGCAAATCATCAAACACATGTTAAGCAACATTAACCCTATTCTAATCCACGTTATATAAAAACATAATCAATCTTGAAATGGAGTTGTTAAAGATCTTACAAGTTTTCTAGGGCTTCCCCAAACATCCAAATCCAATAACTCATTGACAGCCTTTTCTTCCTCACCCTCGCAAATCGCATCTATATTGTCACAAAGCTCCTCCAATTTTTTGAAAATTTCTTCTTGCGTTTCCACCTACAAACAAAACCTGTCAAAATCCCGATGAAGTCCAAATACTCGGTGGTCAATAGGCTGACCAAGTTTTCTTTCTTTTCCAACAAAAAACGAAATAATACTCGGTGGAAACTAACATCTAACAAACTTATCAAAATAACTAAATCAGTATTTAGTAATTCAGAGAACAATCGATTTAGGAATTAGTCTTCTATCAAATAACAAACTCACATGATTTCGAAATTAGGAATCAGGGCAACTGATGACTGACGAGTGACGCGAGTCGGCGACGGAGGAAGCAAAGGCAGCTGCTTCTTAAAACAGTTTGCTTCAGGCCATTTGCTTCTTTAAATCGACTACCCAGTCCAGGCTAAATCGAGCTGCTCCTCAAAACCATTTAGCAAAGGCGACAAAATAAACTGATGGAGGAATGGGCATGGTGGCTTGGATGCCGGTAGTAGTGGCGCGGAGGAAGATGCGAGGAGAGGAAGCGATAGATTTAGGGTTTTTTTTCTTTTGAAGAGCCGTATGAATGAAATAGGAGAAAGAACGTGTTTTATGTTTCTTTGTTTAGCCCATGTTTATGTTTTTAACAGTAGTCCATATATATATATATGAAATAAAAGAACTACTAAATTTTTAACATGTTAAGGGGCATAAAAATAATTGATTTATATGCAAAAGTTGAACAAATATATCCAAATGCCTATATTTTTCAAGTTTATGTTAACCAGGTTAAAATTTAAATCAACTACAATCAATTATCAAAAGCAAAAAGAAATAATTTTTATAATATATTATAGCTAAACGATAACTCATTAAAAAAATGTCACCTTTCCAACAAAAGCAAATTTTCCGCAAAGTTTAATCAGTTTTATTTTTAAGTTTAATTGAATTTTAAAATTTATTTATATAATGTAAATTTCTTGTTTACTGTTATGATTCCTTAAATTTAATTTTCCATATTTTGGACTATTAACTTAGTACTTTAGCTTATTAAATTTAATTATTATTCTTTTTTAGTTAAACATCTAAAAGTTAATTATTATAATTTAAATTTAATATGTGTATATATATATATATATATATATATATATATATAATTTTATTTCAGTTTCAAAAGTTAATATGATTTATTGAAAATTTAAATTATATTTTTATAATATAATTTCAAGTTAAACTACAAAAGTTAATAATTGTCCGGCATAGGTAAAGCGTAGGGAAATTCCAACATCTTTCCTCCTATAGACGTAGGGAATGCGTAGGGAAAACAACACGGTGTATGGAATGGGTAGGCAATTCTTGACATACTCCCTGCGCCGTAGTCAAATGTTGGAGAACATGGTCCGCGTAGGAAACATGTAGGGAATTCCCTACGTCGTCCCTACGCCTTTCTCATGTTTCCACGTTCTCCCTACACCGCGCCTATGCGGTTTAGTGATGGCATAGGGAATTTTGGGTTGGAAAATTGCCCTTTCTTTTGTAGTGTAAACTGTTCGGAAAAGTGGGTTGTTACAACCACCCAAACCCAATTCCGCAACTCCAAATCGAAGCCAAAATCACCATCGCCAGAAACCATCTTTCACGACAAAACAACAGCAACCAACCTCTTTTACATCAAATTCAAATTCCTATTCATCACAGCAACCTCTGCAACCTTCCATTACCTCGCTAATCACCTCCATAACCTCCATTACCCACTGCTTCCATAACTTAACCTCAAACTACTCCGACCACTTTCGCTAACAAACCTAATCCAAACCCAAATCGAACTTCTTCCTCATAAACCCGCAAATTCACCAATCGTCTTACCAAAAAGCAACTACACTACCTTCACTTCACCTCACCATTCCACAAATCACCAAGAACCCGTCTACATCTACATCCCTACCACTACAGCAACTCCCTGATCACCAAAGCTTCACCACCCAAATGCCTAAATCACAAAAAAATCACCAATCATCACTTTAACCTCAATCCATAACTCGAAATCCAAATCACTGCAAAAACCTGCCTCTACAGTCAAATCACCCTCAACTGCAGTTCGCCTACAACCCAAAACCCACGAATGAACCCCTTCTAACCCACTGTTGTAACCTAACTCAGCACAATCGTGATTTGATTGGAATTGCAACAATTCCAATCGTGATTTCCAAATAGCGGTTTCCGAAATCGTGTTTTCCTTTCTTTCCTTTAATTTTTTAATTTTTTTAGTTTCGCATTTTTAAGCAGAAAGGAGAAAGGGGATTTGTTTTAACTTGCGTATTTCATTTTGGGAACTGGGTTTTGGTGTATAATTGGGTTGATTTTACACCTTTTTTTATAGTGTAAATTCTAATTTTTTTCCATTTAGTATAAATTCTTTAGCAAAAAAATTAAAAAAATAGAAAAAAAAGAAGAAAGATTTCTTTTGACTTGGTTAAAAGAAAAAAAATCATTTTCAATAGTTTTTCTTTGCAAAAGCAGAAAAGAAGGAATTGCTTGCCTGCTTGCTAAATAATTGCACTGCTCTACTTTCTTACTATAAAAAATTGCCACTTTAAAATAAAATTGCTAATAATTGCGCACGCTCGGGTATTGTGTTCTCATCTCCTATTTTTATTTTTCTTGCATTGTTGGTTGCTTGAACTTATAAAAAAACAAACAAAAACCAAAACAAAAATCTCATTTGTAGTTGAGCTTATAATTTTGCACGTTTAATTTCTGTTTTGCATTCATTTCATCTTATTTTCTTTTCTAAGGGCGAAACCAAACTTCACACAAGGTAAGAGATTTCATCATCCTAAATTGCATATCAGCTTAGAATTCGACTAATAATAACGGTTAGGCGTTGGACTTAAGGGAGTCATGAGCTCATCTAAGGCAAAATTACATCTTGACAAGTTGATTTCTTTTAACAATTTATTTCTTGATGTCTAGGCTACAGTAGAGGAATAATCATTTATAAATATTACGATGATTCATAAATATTATAGTGATTGTTTCTCTGAAGGTACTTAAACCTTTGGTTGCATTGCTACGGTGATTCGTGGTGCACAAATAACTCTTGTCCGTTGCTTGGCTAAGAACTATTTTGTTGAATTAAGTCAATGTGTGATTATACAGTTTTGGCTTAGGAGCCACTAAGGACAGAAAATTTGTAGTTAAGTCCTTACATTCATTTAGTTGCATTAGTTCATGCATATATAAAACAACAAAAACGAAAACCAACAGTAAAAAAAATTCATATTTTCCTTAACTTAATTATTAAACAAAAATCCCAAAAAAATAAAGCAAATATTTTCCTTTGAACAAAAAAAATCAAACAAAATCCAAAAATCCAAAAACAAGCATTTTACATAATTTACTTTTTAAAAAAAAACAAAAATCCAAAAAAAATCTTTTCAAAATCAAAACTAAAAAAAACATTTTAAAAAAAGAAAATTTTTTAAAGTCCAAAAAAATAAAACAAATTAAATCTCCCTTTTGAAAAATAAATTCTTTTTTATAAATATTTTTCTTTTTTAAAAAAACAAAAGAAAATAATTTTTCACTTCATTCTCTAAACCTTGTTTCATTTTCTTAACCTTGATTTTCACGTCCTGCTCCACTTGATCTTTTCACTTGCGCATGAGCACTTGGACTCATGATACATCGACGAATCGTTTAACTTGAATGAACGGACCTCCAACAATGGCTAATGAAAACCCTCCCCGAACTCTCATGGATAGAATCTTTCCTGACAGAGTTTCTATTTCTTCTTGTATCAAATTACTCGCCCCAACGTGTAATCACTTTGAAATTCATTCAAATCACATTGCCACGCTCCTAAAATTTTGCAATTTCGAACATGATGACATATATATCTTCTTTACGAAATTCAAAAAAGTCTGTGCAACCATTAAACTCCAACAATTATGTGACGATGAAGTCAAACTTAGGTAAACTTCATTTTCCCTTACCGATTATGTGGAAAAATGGTTGTATAGCTTAACGTTGAACTCGATCAAAACTTGGGATGAATTCGTTAAAGTTTTCTTAAAAAAGTTATACCCCTTCCAAAAAACGACCAATATACGAAACAAAATTGTAAACTTTCATCAATTCAGGGTGAACCTTTCGAACAATACTTTGAAATATTTAAAGAGCTTTTAATAAAATGTCCACACCATAATTTTGAAAAATGGACTCTTTGTCAAACCTTATACGATGGACTTGAAAATAGTTCACGAACCCTCTTGAATCGATGTGCCAAAGCAATTTTCTCGCCTAACATCACGACAATGCTTGGCCGAAAAATCATCCCAATAGGAACGTTCTAACGAGAAATCCATCTATTCACGATCGAGCGTACACTCGATAAGATCATCAATGGCTTTGGAAGCGAAAATCGATGGGATGATCAATAAATTCGACAAAGTTTTCTCATCCAATCAAATGAATCAAGCTTCCCAACCATTGTGTTATAAATCTAACGATCTGAATCACATCGACGATCAGTGTCCTCATTCATTAGAATAACTCAATGCTTTTAACAAAGTGAAGAATGACGCATTTTATCCAACATACAATCCTGGTTGGAAAAATCATCCTAACTTTGCATGGAACCAAAATAATTCGAAACGAATTTGGTTCGACCCAATTTTCAACCATTTCTGAAAAATGCTTCGAATCCTCCTTTTCAACCTAACCGCTTTCAACAAAATCTTGTGCCTCCATCTCAAAATCAACCGCAACAATCTTTCGCTCCCCAAGATGATAAACAAATGACTTCACTTGAGAAAAGTCTTGAAACTTTGGCTGAAGCGATCACTCAAGACCTCCAATCAAATAACAATTTGCAAAATTTGTTAACCTCATACATGCAAAATACGAGTCAATCAATTGCTAAACTCAAAATGCAAATGAGTCAATTAGCCACTTCTATGAGTGAATATGAACAAAGCACGTTTTTATGTTAACCAGTTCTAAAGCCTAGAAATCAAAACACAAACTCGAATCAGACTCATGTCGTTTAAGATAGCAATGTGAACCAAATGAATGCTATCACAACTTTGTGTTTTGGTAAACTAATCGATAACCAAGTTGTCAATACAAACGATTTATCGAAAGCTCCTCTTAACACTTCAAAAACAACAAGCGATTCTGAACAAACATCATGTCAAATATCGAATCAAATTCCAATCCAAATTCTTCTTGTACTCAAGTAGACTGACCTACTGAGTATCGAATTCCATTTCCACGTCGACTTCGACCTAAGAAACATTCCGATCAAATGGAAAAGATGTTGGAAATTTTCAAACAAGTCAAAGTGAACATCCCTCTCTTTGATATCGTTCAACAAGTCCCAACTTACGTGAAGTTTCTAAAGGACTTGTGTACTCAAAAATGACACACTCATATATCCAAGAAAGTTTTCTTAGCTGCCAGTCTTAGCGAGGTCTTGTCTCAATCAATTCCCATAAAATACAAAGTTTCTGGATGTCCGACGATCTCGTGCACGATAGGAGATAAAACGATTAATAAATGTTTATTAGACTTGGGTGCGATTTGAATCCTTATCTAGTTTACCAGCAACTTGGCTTGGGTGAACTAAAACTGACAATAGTAACTCTTCAATTTGCCAATCGTTCGATAAAGAAACCCGTGGGAGAAATCGAGGACGTACTCATAAAAATTGGTCAATTCATATTCCCCGTCGATTTCATCGTCCTAGAAACACAACCTATGAACAATTTGATTAGTCAAATTCCACTAATTCTAGTATGACCTTTCTTAGCCACTTCGAACGCCCTAATCAATTGTCAAAATGGTTTGATGAAAATTTCTTTTGGTAACATGACTTTGGATCTTATCACCTTTAATCTCGAAAATCAATCAAATGAACCATTAATCAATCATTGGAAGTTATCTCCATTCAAGAAAATTTTGACAATGAAACAGTTGACCTTCACAATGAATGCGAGACCGAATACGACCAGCAATTTCAGGATGAACCCAACGAGATCGAAAACGCGCTTTTGTCTGAACCCCTCACGGTTGAGTCGGAACTTCAACCAAATTCTTTGATTGAGTAGCCTCCTACGTTGGAACTCAAACATCTTCCTGATCACCTTAAGTATGCATACTTAGGTAACAATGAAACGTTTCCTGTCATAATCTCTTTAAATCTATCTCTTGATCAAGAAGCTTCCCTTCTTTCAATTCTGTCGAAAAACAAAAAAGCAATTGGATGGTCGATTACCGATATTAAGGGAATTATTCCCGCTCTTGTTCAACATCGCATCCACTTAGTTGACGAAACAAAGCCTATTCGTGATGCATAATGAATTCGTGATGCATAATGAAGGCTTAAACCCTAAAATAAAGGACGCAGTTCGAGATGAAATTCTTAAACTCCTCGATAATGGAATCATATACCCCATTTCTGATAGTTCGTGGGTTAGCCCAATTCTTGTCGTGCCTAAATAGTTTGGACTTACCGTTATTACGAACGACGCTAATGAACTCATTCCAACTCGTACTCAAACGGGTTGGTGTATTCACATTGATTATTGAAAATTAAATGATGCAATATGTAAAGATAACTTTCCTCTTCCTTTCATTGACCAAATGCTCGAACGTTTAGCCAGCCACGAATTCTATTGCTTTCTTGATGGTTATTCCAGTTATAACCAATTTATAATCGCTCCCGAAGATCAAGAGAAAATGACTTTCACATGTCCCTTTGGCACCTTTTCGTATCGACATATGCCATTTGGCCTTTGCAATGCTCCTGCTACTTTCCAAAGATGCATATCAGCATCTTTTCCAACATGATCGAACGCTTTTTAGAATTATTTATGGATGATTTTTCCATCTTTGGAAATTCTTTTTTCGAGTGCTTACATGTGACGACCACCCATGACCCCTGCATCGAATCTAGAGATAGTGCGCTGTAAAGTGTGCCAGACACCCATGGACGATTGCCAAGGTAAATTAAAAACACAGAATCTATCATATTACTCACAGCGCATGGAAAAAATACAATAGAATATATATATAAATAGTGAAGCTTCACAGAAATAGAATCTCATCAATAAAACTTCATAATAGTTGAATACAACATCTGAATAGTCAATACATCAAGCCTCACTACATATCACTCAGAGAATACAAAGCAGCAGAACATCCAGTACATATAGTAAGAAGATAATATGTAATACTCCAGCTCGTCTTCGTCATCAGCAACGTGGAAAGCAAGAACAGCACCTGTCACCTGCTACCTAGTCTGCCCGTCCCAAAATGGACGAACAGCCCAAGGCAATAAGAGTTAAAACATAAAGCCTTGAGTCAGACAACAGTCTTAGTGAGCAGTAAATTAACTAACAACATACCAAAAGAGCATAAAGGAAAAAGGAATAGGAATACAACCCTCCCACTCCACCTCTTTCTACAGTGATAGCCCCCAGACACACACTAAGTAGAAGCAACATAGCAAAGCACACAATTTAAAGTAAAGCAATTATCACTCGAGTCAAGGGCGATGTTTTCCAAGTACAAACCCCCAAGGCCTAAACCAAGATCAGATAAGCACCCAGAAAATACCGCTCTTGAGACCGAATGACGATACAACCAAACATCCATGACTCTGGCTATCACTGTTATCATTGCCTCAATATCACCGTTAGTTGAATGACCGGCACATTCTTTCAGCCGTCCTTCAAGGGCTAATGGAAACCCCGGTTCTAGACATAACTCCGCACGTCATCGTGACCCGTGCCTAGGACTATCGAATCTGCCCAGAGTACTTGACTATCAATCATTAGCCTTCAGGGACTATCGAATCTGCCCAACGTACTCTTGCTTTGAGCATGCTAGAATCTTCAACAACGATGAGATCTCAGCCTCCTAGTCATCCTCCTCGACGACTATTTCCGTACTAGCTCAAGCGCCTCTCGAGCAAACCATTATCCTCAACTCGAACCATTCACCGAGTTATCAACATGCTTGGAATGATCCCGTCTGGATTAGACCAAGGCTATCTCATATCATACTTCGCCTCATCATCATCATAGCAAAGTCTCATCTCAACATCATCATCGAATCTATCCATATGAGCTTCATCATCCGCTACATATGCCACGTGCAGCTTTTCCAATTCAAGAGCCTTTCCCTTAGCTTTTGAATCATCTTCGACCATCTTGTCTAAATCAAATCATCAATCATCTAATTCATAGCAATCAATCAAGTCAAACATTAATCCAAGTAAACAAGCATTCAAATATGATCTAAGTAGACAATATTAACAATAATGGCAATTTCGTAACTAAGAGTAGAAAGTCTAACAAGCATGAAAACATGAGAAATATCTCTACAATCTTGATGAATGAACTTGCATAGGTTAACATGTAGAAAAATGGTTGTCAAATCATCATGAACAATGGATCTATATGGATCTACACTTAGGTTTACAAAAATGCATGGAAATCACTATTTTAACACCAAATCAAGCCAACGATCCGATATACTCCTTTGGATCCGTGTGAGAGATGATCACCTCTCACCAAATCACCAAAACAACTCAAAAGCAACACACTTCAGATCTGGACAGCGAAGGATCTAACTTGATCTATCACCAATCCGCTTCAAACGATGAAATCTCTCTTCGAAGAATGTAGATCTTCAATCTAAGCTCTTCGATCTTCGATTTGATCTTCAATATGGATGGATGGAATCACTAGATTAGAGTGGAGAAAAGAAGTGAAGAAGTGTAGAAGTCGAGCTCTCAAAATGGCAGCACTTCGTCGCTTCGAAATCCGGATCCCAAAAAGTGAGAACAACCTTCCTATTTATAGCTGAAATCTCCTTAAGTCGTCCGCCTCCATAAGTCGTTGCCGACTTAGCTGCCTCCGACTTAACACTCCAGACGACCTACGACTTAGCAACTCAATCACCTTCTACGACTTATGACTTAGCAGGGGCCACGACCTAACTCTCAGCGACATAACATCCTCCGACTCAACGACTTAGCATAAGCACGCGACATAGCTACTACACGACCTAACAGAGCCTCCGACCTAACAGGGTCTCCGACTTAACAGGGTAACCGACCTAACAACTCAATCGAGTTACGCCTTAACGATTTAGCAACTCTACGACTAGCACATAGCATATGGCCGCGACCTAACAACCCTTCGACCTACGACTTACCAGGGGATACGACTTACGACTTAACTCCTTAAGTCATCTACGACCTAACTACTCTAACCCGCTAACCACTAGGTCGTTAATTACTAGGTCGTCACCGACTTAAGTATTCCCTTCTTTAAGTCGTCAAATGCTTAAGTCGTCTAATCTATAAGTCGGTCAACTTCTTAGGTCGTCTACTACTGGGTCGTTAACTCTACTTGGTCGGCCATTCCTTAAGTCGTCTACCCGACCTACCACTTAGATTGTTAACTCGCCAAAACTCTTAAGTCGTCCCAATCTCTCCTAAGTCGGTCAGCCTTAGGTCGTCTACCTCTTTAAGTCGGTCACTACCTTAAGTCGGTCAGTCGACCTAAGCCACCCTATGACTTAACTCCTATACGACCTAACTTCCTTAACTCGTATCTTCCTTAGGTCGCTCCAAAACTTAAGTCGCCATAATTCTATAGGTCGCTCACCCGACCTAACCTCTATACGACCTATCGCTTAACTCGTCCACGACTTAGGACTTAAACTCAGGATGACATAACAACAATGCAACCAAATGTCAACTGATTTTAAAATGTTTCGATCCGTAAAATACGGGTCGTTACATTCTCTCCCCCTTAGGAATTTCGCCCCCGAAATTCCAAACAAACAAAGCAATCAAAGACTATTCTGCACGCCTATCATCCATAGCAATCAACAAACCATGCATCCAATTTTAGCTTAGCATGCAGAATTCTAAAACTAGAACAAGTTACAATATCGTGAGATGACACGACACCTTAGGGCCATACCTTGAAGAGTTCAGGATGAGCTGCCTTCATCCTCTCTTCCACCTCCCACGTACAGTCGTTATCATCATCACTCCATTGTATCTTGAGCAACTTAACTACCTTCCTCCTAAGTTGTTTCGTGTCGGTTTCCACAACACGAACCGGCTTACGAGGTCTCTTATCGACTAGATCAACTTCGAAATCTTCACAGCTATCTGCAGAAACTACTGTATTCGAGTCGTACACATACTTCCGTAGATATGATACGTGAAAGACATTGTGCACACTCGACATCTTCTCTGGTAACTCCAATCTGTAAGCGAGCTTTCCAATTCGCTCGATGATCGGGAATGGTCCAACAAATCTCGGCGTCAATTTTCCTTTCTTCCCGAATCGAATAACATTCTTCAGTGGAGAAAACTTCACAAAAACCATATCACCCACGTCGAATTCCAAATCCTTACGACGCTTATCGGCATAACTCTTTTGACGGTCTTGGGCTGCCTTCATTCGCTGCCGAATGATCTCTATGCAATCCGAAGTCTGTCGAATCATCTCTGGCCCAAGCATCAACTTTTCTTCGGTCTCTAACCAACATGTCGGAGAGTTACACGGTCTTCCATACAATGCCTCATACGGTGCCATACCAATGCTTGACTGGTAACTGTTGTTATATGAAAATTCCACCAAATGAAGATGATCTTCCCATGATCCTCCGAAATCCAAAACACAAGCTCTAAGAAGATCTTCCAAAACTCGGTTAACTCTCTCGGTCTGACCATCTGTTTGAGGATGATAAGCTGTACTCAAACACAACTCGGTTCCCAAAACTTCCTGAAAGCTCTTCCAAAATCCACTAGTGAACAATGGGTCTCGATCGCTCACTATACTCTTCGGAATACCATGGAATCGAACTATCCACTTAACCTACAACTCAGCCAACTTTGATGCAGTCCTAGTCGATCGAACATGAATGAATCTTGCACTCTTAGTCAGACGATCTACGATGACCCAAATCCCTTCATTTCCCGTTCTGGTTCTAGGTAATCCATCAATAAAATCCATCAACACTTGCTCCCACTTCCAGGTAGGAACTTCTAATAGCTGAAGCAATCCACTTGGCTTCTTCTGTTCAGCTTTTACCAACTGGCAGTTCATACATTTGGAAATAAAATTTCCAACATCCTTCTTCATACCTTCCCAGTAATAGGTTCTCTTCATATCCCGATACATCTTATTTCCTCCTGGATGAATTGTCAACTTCGAGTGATGACCTTCCTTCAGAACTTCACTTCTCAATTCATCCATCTCGGGAACAACTAGTCGTCCTTGCTTTCGAAGCCAACCCTCTCGATCGACCTCGAATCCTTTATCCTTCTCTGGGTCCAATCCAGATTCCAAATCACGGATAATCTTGACAAGCTTATCGTCTCGCTTTTGACTCTCGCCAATCCTTTCCACAAGAGTCGGTCTTATCGATAAGTTTGCCAACATTTCAGGTTCCAATTCGCATCTGGGCCTGAAGTCAAATCCAGCTAAATACTCGAGACTCTTCCATTCTGAAAACATGGCTCCCAATCCTGCATGTCTTTGACTTAACGCATCTGCCACTGCGTTACCTTTTCCCGAAGTATAAGCTATACCAAAATCATATGATGCCAAAAACTCTAACCAACGTTGCTGCCGAAGATTCAAATCTTTTTGGGAGAAAAGATACTTCAACGAATTATGATCTGTAAACAACTCGAATCGAACTTCCAATAGATAATGTCTCCACATCTTCAGAGCAAAAACAATCGCCGCTAACTCCAAATCATGAGTCGGGTAATTCCTTTCATGCGGCTTCAGTTGTCGACTTGCATACGCAACAACTTTATCCCTCTGCATTAGCACTGCTCCAAGTCCAGTACCACATGCGTCGGTGTAAACCACCATCTCATCATTCCCACTTGGAATAGTCAAAACAGGAGCACTTGTCAATCGTTCTTTCAGGATTCTGAAAGCTTGCTCACACTTATCTTCCCATCTGAACACTTGGTTCTTTTTCGTCAATCCTGTCAATGATGCAGCTACCTTGGAGAAGTCTTTGTTAAACCGTCGATAATATCCTGCTAATCCAAGAAAACTTCTCACATCAGATGCATTCTTAGGTCTAACCCAGTCCTGGACTACTGCCACCTTAGCGGGATCAACCGCTATTCCATTTCCAGAGATAACATGGCCTAAGAACCTCACTTCACTCTTCCAGAAGTGACACTTTGAAAACTTAGCCTTCAGCTGATGTTTCCGCAAGATTTCCAAAACAATCTGCAAGTGCGTCTTGTGCTCTTCTTCAGTTCTGGAATAAATCAGAATATCATCCACGAACACAAGTACGAACTTGTTCAACTGATCTCTGAACACTCTATTCATAAGATCCACAAAATATGCTGGCGCGTTAGTCAATCCAAACGGCATTACCAGCCACTCAAAGAAACCAGATGGTGTCCTAAAAGCAGTCTTCGGTACACTATCCTTTGCCACTCTCAACTGGTGAAATCCCGTTGCCAAATCCATCTGAGAAAACACCTTAGCTTCGTGAAGCTGATCAAACAAGTCATCTATTCTCGGCAATGGATACTTGTTCTTCTTAGTCTCCTTATTCAGCTCACGATAATCCACACACAACCTCAGCGATCCATCTGCTTTGGTTACAAACACAACTGGTGCACCCCATTCGGACACACTACGCCGAATGAATCCTTTCTGTAAAAGATCATCAACTTGCACCCTCAACTCTTGCTGTTCCCTAGGCGCCATCCGCCTAAGAGGCATCACAACAGGTCTGGCTCCTTTAACTAGATCTATACGAAACTCGATCTCTCTATGCGGCGGTAACCCTTTGACTTCGTCAAAGACATCCTCAAATCCATTAACGATTGGCAACGATGACAGTCCATCCCGTGGAACAACCAGCGAATACATGAAGCTCATGAAGACGCCTTCTTCATGCTTACATCGTATCACAATCTTTCGCCCCTTCACATTCTCGACTGTCACCTCCAACCTCTCACAATCAACCTTTGCCGCATACTTCCTAAGCCAGTCCATACCCAAAATAATTCCGAACCCCGCAAAGTTCAGAACAAAGCAATCACAAACAAAAGAGCAATCATGACTCGATACAATCAGACCACGACATAACATACACAAACAAGACGAACCCCCAACTGGATTAGTCACAACCAATGGCCTATCAACAATATCCGGTTCTAAACCCAACCGGCCTACAAGTTCACTACAAACAAAAGAATGCGACGCCCCAGTATCAAACAGAACTCTAACTAGAACACCACAAATGGAGAGAGTACCTTGAACCACCACACTCTTTCCTTTCTCTTCAGCGGTAGGAGCTTTCGAAGACGATGGAACAGCTACTAAAGCATAAGCTTCTACTATCTGCTTGTCCTTCCGTGGTTCTGGACAATCCTTCCTGATATGCCCCGGCTTGTCACAGTTGTGACACTTCATCGGTACTTTCGGATTCTTACAATCCTTAGAGAAATGGCCCTTCTGCTGACAATTGTAGCAAGTTACTTCGCCTTTCGGCTTCTTCTGGCCATCCTTACCCTTCTGCTGCTGCTGCTTCCTCTTCTGGTTTCCACCCTGCTGTGGTTTAGACTCTCCCCTAGTCACAGCAACAACAGATCCTTCCATAGGAAACAGACTCTCATGCCTGAGAGCTTTCTCCACAAGCTTCTCGAATGAATCGTCCAAATGATCCACCAACTATCTCCCAAGGTAACTGTCCAAGCCTGTCACAAACTTCTCATTCTTCTGATAAGCAGATTCAATATACGACCGGGCATACTTGGACAAAGCTTCAAACTCAGAAACATACTCAAGAACTGGTCTTCCACCTTGCTTGAGCTCCACAAACTTCTTGAACAGAACAGACTTCTGAGCTGTAGAAATGAACTTAGCTTCAAATCTGACTTGGAATTGCTCCCAAGTGATCTCTTCCTCCGGAGTATCAATAGTGATAGAGTTCCACCAATCCGAAGCTCTTCCCTGAAGCTGTCTTGATGCTAACTTCCTCTTAGTCGCATCCTCAATTCCCAAATCACCAAAGATCCTTCTACAAGCATCTATCCACCTCTGGACTTCAATGATTGATTCTGTCCCCAAGAAAACCTTCCCTCCAAGAGCAGTGTAGTCCTTACACAACTTAGCAAAATCCACCGGTCTTGGAGTTTGAACTTGAACTCCAACATCCACCGATGGCGCCGGAGCTGGCATCCTTCTCATGATCGAAGTCATCATAGCTTCGAACATAGCAGCATAATCAGCAGCCCCTTTAGTAGCACGGCTTTCCCTAGCAACTGGTCTCCCTCTTCGACTCATTCTCAATATCTATAAAAAGGAATGATTAGCACACCTTGAGAAACAACTACATAAAGGACTCAAACTCTACTAAGCTACTATATTATATATAGTAATAATCCATCAAAATACAATTACGTCTCTCATACGTAGTTACGTCAGTGAGCGTTGGGTAAAATCGATTAACTAAAGCTCCGATACCAAATGTGACGACCGCCCATGACCCCTGCACCGAATCTAGAGATAGTGCGCTGTAAAGTGTGCCAGGCAGCCATGGACGATTGCCAAGGTAAATTAAAAACACAGAATCTATCGTATTACTCACAGCGCATGGACAAAATACAATAGAATATATATATATATAAATAGTGAAGCTTCACAGAAATAGAATCTCATCAATAAAACTTCATAATAGTTAAATACAACATCTGAATAGTCAATACATCAAGCCTCACTACATATCACTCAGAGAATACAAAGCAGCGGAACATCCAGTACATATAGTAAGAAGATAATATGCAATACTCCAGCTCGTCTTCATCATCAGCAACGTGGAAAGAAAGAATAGCACCTGTCACCTGCTACCTAGTCTGCCCGTCCCAAAATGGACGAACAGCCCAAGGCAATAAGAGTTAAAACATAAAGCCTTGAGTCAGACAACAGTCTTAGTGAGCAGTAAATTAACTAACAACATACCAAAAGAGCATAAAGGAAAAAGGAATAGGAATACAACCCTCCCACTCCACCTCTTTCTACAGTGATAGCCCCCAGACACACACTAAGTAGAAGCAACATAGCAAAGCACACAATTTAAAGTAAAGCAATTATCACTTGAGTCAAGGGCGATGTTTTCCAAGTACAAACCCCCAAGGCCTAAACCAAGATCAGATAAGCACCCAGAAAATACCGCTCTTGAGACCGAATGACGATACAACCAAACATCCATGACTCTGGCTATCACTGTTATCATTGCCTCAATATCACCGTTAGTTGAATGACCGGCACATTCTTTCAGCCGTCCGTCAAGGGCTAATGGAAACCCCGGTTCTAGACATAACTCTGCACGTCATCATGACCCGTGCCTAGGACTATCGAATCTGCCTAGAGTACTTGACTATCAATCATTAGCCTTCAGGGACTATCGAATCTGCCCAACGTACTCTTGCTTTGAGCATGCTAGAACCTTCAACAACGATGAGATCTCAGCCTCCTAGTCATCCTCCTCGACGACTATTTCCGTACTAGCTCAAGCGCCTCTCGAGCAAACCATTATCCTCAACTCGAACCATTCACCGAGTTATCAACATGCTTGGAATGATCCCGTCTGGATTAGACCAAGGCTATCTCATATCATACTTCGCCTCATCATCATCATAGCAAAGTCTCATCTCAACATCATCATCGAATCTATCCATATGAGCTTCATCATCCGCTACATATGCCACGTGTAGCTTTTCCAATTCAAGAGCCTTTCCCTTAGCTTTTGAATCATCTTCGACCATCTTGTCTAAATCAAATCATCAATCATCTAATTCATAGCAATCAATCAAGTCAAACATTAATCCAAGTAAACAAGCATTCAAATATGATCTAAGTAGATAATATTAACAATAATGGCAATTTCGTAAATAAAGAGTAGAAAGTCTAACAAGCATGAAAACATGAGAAATATCTCTACAATCTTGATGAATGAACTTGCATAGGTTAACATGTAGAAAAATGGTTGTCAAATCATCATGAACAATGGATCTATATGGATCTACACTTAGGTTTACAAAAATGCATGGAAATCACTATTTTAACACCAAATCAAGCCAACGATCCGATATACTCCTTTGGATCCGTGTGAGAGATAATCACCACTCACCAAATCACCAAAACAACTCAAAAGCAACACACTTCAGATCTGGACAGCGAAGGATCTAACTTGATCTATCACCAATCCGCTTCAAACGATGAAATCTCTCTTCGAAGAATGTAGATCTTCAATCTAAGCTCTTCGATCTTCGATTTGATCTTCAATATGGATGGATGGAATCACTAGATTAGAGTGGAGAAAAGAAGTAAAGAAGTGTAGAAGTCGAGCTCTCAAAATGGCAGCACTTCGTCGCTTCGAAATCCGGATCCCAAAAAGTGAGAACAACCTTCCTATTTATAGCTGAAATCTCCTTAAGTCGTCCGCCTCCATAAGTCGTTGCCGACTTAGCTGCCTCCGACTTAACACTCCAGACGACCTACGACTTAGCAACTCAATCACCTTCTACGACTTATGACTTAGCAGGGGCCACGACCTAACTCTCAGCGACATAACATCCTCCGACTCAACGACTTAGCATAAGCACGCGACATAGCTACTACACGACCTAACAGAGCCTCCGACCTAACAGGGTCTCCGACTTAACAGGGTAACCGACCTAACAACTCAACCGAGTTACGCCTTAACGATTTAGCAACTCTACGACTAGCACATAGCATATGGCCGCGACCTAACAACCCTTCGACCTACGACTTACCAGGGGATACGACTTACTCCTTAAGTCATCTACGACCTAACTACTCTAACCCGCTAACCACTAGGTCGTTAATTACTAGGTCGTCACCGACTTAAGTATTCCCTTCTTTAAGTCGTCAAATGCTTAAGTCGTCTAATCTATAAGTCGGTCAACTTCTTAGGTCGTCTACTACTGGGTCGTTAACTCTACTAGGTCGGCCATTCCTTAAGTCGTCTACCCGACCTACCACTTAGATTGTTAACTCGCCAAAACTCTTAAGTCGTCCCAATCTCTCCTAAGTCGGTCAGCCTTAGGTCGTCTACCTCTTTAAGTCGGTCACTACCTTAAGTCGATCAGTCGACCTAAGCCACCCTATGACTTAACTCCTATACGACCTAACTTCCTTAACTCGTATCTTCCTTAGGTCGCTCCAAAACTTAAGTCGCCATAATTCTATAGGTCGCTCACCCGACCTAACCTCTATACGACCTATCGCTTAACTCGTCCACGACTTAGGACTTAAACTCAGGACGACATAACAACAATGCAACCAAATGTCAACTGATTTTAAAATGTTTCGATCCATAAAATACGGGTCGTTACATTACACCATCTCAAGATGGTTCTAAATCGATGCAAGGACAAACACTTAACGTTAAATTGGAAAAAATGCCATTTTATGGTCAGACATGGCATTGTCCTTGGGCATGTCATTTCAAACAAAGTCATTGAGGTAGATAAAGTGAAAGTTGACATAATTGCAAACCTACCCATTCCCAGATCTGTCAAGGACATTCGTTCATTTCTAAGACACGCTGGTTTTTATCGAAGTTTTGTGAAAGACTATAGTAAAATTGCTTGACCTCTGACGACACTTCTTGGAAAAGGCATTCCATTTGACTTTAATTTTGACTATGTTTTTTCTTTCGAACATCTCAAAAATGAACTCATTTTTGCTCCCATCATTTGTTCAACTAATTGGTATCTTCCTTTCAAAATATCTATGATGCTTCTAACTTTTCGGTTGGTGCTGTCTTAGGACAACGCATCAATAAAATCCTTCTTGTCATCTACTATGCTAGTATGACTTTAAACGATGCTCAACTCAATTACAAGACCATTGAAAAAGAGCTTCTAGTGGTAGTCTTTGCACTTGAAAAGTTCAGACCTTATTTAATTGGCTCATACATTATGGTTTACACTGACCACTTCGCTCTTAGGTACCTTTTCGCTAAAAAGGATGATAAGTCTCATTTGATTCATTGGATCCTTTTACTCCAAGAATTTGACCTTACGATCAAAGAAAAAAAAGGATCCGACAACATCATTGTCGATCTTCTGTCGCGTCTTCCAAATGCACCATCTTCTTTACCGGTCAACGAGAATTTCCTAATGAACAACTCCTTTCTGTTTCCATCGATCCATGGTATGCCGATATAGTGAACAATTTAGTCACTAAGGAAACTCCTACATTTTGGTCGAAACAAGATAAATACAAATTTCTTTCCAAGTGAAATATTTCTATTGGGACGATCCATACTTGTTTAAGTACCATTCCAACCAAATCATTTGATGTTGCATCCCAAATTGCTAAATTAAGAGTGTCCTTTCGTTTTGTCATGACCAAGCTGGTGGTGGTCATTTCGTCCTAAGAAAACAGCGGAAAAGGTGCTCCAATATGGTTTTTACCGACCTACACTTTTCGAAGATGTATTCAATTTCTATAAAACTTGTGATCGCTGCCAAATGTTAGGAAAAATCTCTCAATAAAATATGATGCCTTTGAACCCCATTCTTACAATCGAAATCTTTAACGTTTGGGGTATTGACTTTATGGGACCGTTTCCCAATCTTTCGAAAATCTATACATTCTTTTTGTAATTGATCATGTCTCTAAATGGGTTGAAGCCATTCCATGCAAAACAAATGGCCACAAAGTTGTTGTGAAATTCATAAAAGAAAACATCTTTTCAAGGTTCGGAACACCTCGCACAATAATAAACGACAATGGAACTCATTTCTGTAATCGATCATTTGAAAATCTAATGAAGAAATACTTGATAACCCATAAGTTATCCACTCCTTATCATCCTCAAACTTGTGGTCAAGTTGAAGTTTCAATCGCCAAATCAAGCAAATTTTGGATAAAATTGTAAGTAAAAATTGAAAAGATTGGTCAAAATTATTGACGGAAGCGCTTTGGCTTATAAAACTGCGTAAAAAACTATTTTGGGGATGTCTCCTTTTAGGTTAGTATAGGGTAAAGTATGCCACTTACCTGACGAACTTGAACATAAAGCGTTGTGGGCGATTAAGAACATAAACTTTGATCTTGATAAAGTTGGAGAAAATAAGAAACTACAAATCAACGAGTTAGAGGAAACTAGGAACGACGCGTATGAAAATGAGAAAATTTACAAAGAGAAAACAAAAGTTTTTCATGACAAGTCAATCCTATGAAAAAAAATTCTCCAAATCAAAGAGTTCTTTTGTATGACTCCCAACTTCATTTTTTCCCTAGAAAATTAAAATTAGGATGGACATGACCATACGTGGTACGTACTATTTTTCCACATGGTGCCATAGAAATAGAAAACCCTAGAGATGGATCAATTTTTAAAGTCAGTTGTCATTGTTTGAAACCTTACTTGGGGTTGGCAAGTAATCGAGAAGAGGAGCTCATGATTCTTCATGAGCCACCACACTACGTCCAGTAAGAAATTTTAACCATCTCTTGTAAATATGTACATATTTTTCTCTGCTACACACATTATATCATGCATTGACTATGGGGGGACATAGCCAAAATCAAATATGGGGGGAGTCTCATGTTTATTTTGATTTTTCATGGTTTATTTTTTGGATTTTCTTTCCAAAAAAAAACCAAAATAATTTTTTTAGCATATTGATGTACTTCTAAAGAAACACGAAAGAATAAGTATACATTTTTGGTTATTAAATTGAAATTTTTGAAAAAAATACTTGTCTCAACAAAAATAAAAAGAAAAGTTTGATTACAATTAACTATGGTGTAACTAGTATATAGGAAGGTTCATAGGTGATAATTATGAAGTATATCCTAATTATAATCTTTGTTTAAAAGAGTGGTTGATTTAAAGTAAAGGCAATAACATTTTTGATCTTCTAAGTTAAGTAGTGCTAAGATGATTTTGCATAACTCTCTCTTTTCAAAATAAATCATAATAATAAGAAACACCTAGAGTCATGTGTTCATACATAAGTGTGTACACTCACTACGCTCTGTACCCTTCTCACATAAGCCTGAAAAGCAGTGCATGATCGTTATATCTGGCCTCAGTATATCCGAGTTAGGTGTATGTAAATAAAATTAAAATAATAATAAACACCTAGAGTCGTGTTCATACGCCAGTGTGTACACTCGCTACGCTATGTACTCTTCTCACGTAAGCCCGAAAGGCAGTGCATGATCGGTATATCTGGCCTTAGTATATCTAAGTTAGATGTGTAAACAATAATATTTTTCAAAATAAAGAGAGCAAGCAATTGAAATTCAAGCACTACCTTCACTTAATTGATTTGACTTGTTATTTAAAAGAAATAAAAATGCCACTTTGCAAAACTTTGATAATCAACTAAGGATTCATTTCATAGTTGCACTCTGTTATCAATCGAAACAACTAGCCAAACTAGATTCCAATTGTGATGATAACTTAATTTTTGTTAGAAGTTTTAATGAGTAAAAAGATTAAAATTTCTATATAATAACCAAAAACTTATATCAAACTTACTCGTGTCAATTTAAAAGTAAATTCTTCATTTGTAAAACCCTCACGAGAATTAGAATTTGCATCATGTATTCTCATTAGAATTTGCATATCACATTTTGATTTTGTAGGTAGTATCCGCTGAAAACCCTCACGAGACAATACTCGTCCTACTAGGAACACCTACAGGTTTAACGGCTTGTTGCATACACTCAATGCAATTGTGTTTCCTACAAAAATAGATTTATCCTAGTTTTAGTTTATTCGAGGATGAATAAAGAGATAAGTGTGGAGATATTGATGTGCACATAAAAATGTATATTTATACTCTCATATTTAATCTTCTTTTATTAAAATAAATGAGCATATTAGGGTATCTATACTCTCATGTTTTC
Organism: Allium fistulosum; assembly: GCA_030737815.1. NCBI lineage: Eukaryota > Viridiplantae > Streptophyta > Magnoliopsida > Asparagales > Amaryllidaceae > Allium > Allium fistulosum. The sequence goes on from CM060908.1 coordinate 908,724,618, forward strand.
AAAACATCATTCATTGATCTTCATTTAGGGGCAAAACGGTAATTTTATGTATGAATTATATTGGAGAAAATTTATTTGCATATGTTAATTTTATTTTGTAGAAAATTGAGTGCAAATTGGATGGAGCTTCATGGATATATGCATGCACAAGTATTCAAAGCCGAAGGAAGAATGAAAGAAAAGAGTTCATGCAAATGGAGGAGCCCACATGCCCACTAACTAATGGACCATAATTAAAAGCACATGAACATGTCAGTGGAGATTTAAAGGCAAAAACACATGAAAGTGGGGATTAATTAATTTTCTAATGATTACTTGGAGGCTACACAAACTCAAGGGCATTTTTAGTAGTCCCCTAAAAAGAGAAATAAGGTTTTAGGCATATATAAATACATTTATGTTTCATGTAAGGAGGCTCTTAATCTCTTCTCTTTTATGCAAGTTGTAGCATAAAATCAATGTTAAATAAAATGTCTCTTTAATGGTTCTTAGCCTTGTTCTTTTTTATGCAACTTTCTTTTATGCTCTTTTACTTTATGTTATTTTATGCTCTCTTTTAATTCATACAATTAGTTTAGATTTATTTTATGCAAGTAGTTAGTTCTCTTTTCTTTAATTGGCTCTCATTTTCCTTCATGTTTATTTTGAAATCACTTTATGTTAACATGTATTCAAATATGAGAAGCTAAACCCCTTCAATTTAGGGGTAATGAATCTCTCATGAATCATATTAAATTAACATAATGATTTCATCTATGATCTCTCTTTTGTGCTTAATGGAAATTTTGTGTGTTTGGAATTTTGATGTTTAATATTGAATTTGATAGCCTATGTTGTTCATAACAAATAGGCTATGCTTAATTAAACGTAGACACGAGTTTCCCTTTTCATCTAAATATGATTTTGACAATGAAAGTGAAACTAGAATCAAAATTTGATACTCTATGTTACTAATTCATAGTAAATAGATCATGCTTAAAATAGATTTTATTTTTAATTTCATGTCATTTTCATGAGAGTTGATAAGTGGGTTAAAGGTTGTGTTAGAGTTTGATGGTTTAAGTGGGTTAGTTAATAACACAATTAGGCCATACTTATAATAAATACATCCACTAATTCCACAAATGATTAAAACGAGAGATTATAAATTTATTGTGTGTTGATTTGTTTGAACATGTGAGTGGATTTGCCTCTAAATTCCCTCCTTAATCTCATAGTTTTATTCCACTTTTGCTCTAGTTTTACTTTCAATCATTCTACAATTTTAGCTAAATTTCTCTTAATTTTTAGGCTAATTTGATTGAGTAATTTTAGAATTTACTTCTTTCCCTGTGGATCGATCCATACTCGCATACGTATTATGATTGAATGTCGTGTGCTTGCAGATATTATTACATTTTCGATGGTATTTTAATCGATAGAACATTCCATCTTTCAACGACGTCCTAGATTAGGAACACACCATCTTTATTACAGAATTGGGATTGTATTGCTATCTTGTCACACCCTTTGGATTAAAGAATGCTAGAACAACCTACCACAGATTGGTAAACAAGATGCTCAAAGATCAGATTGGATGTTCAATGAAAGTCTATATGAATGAAATGCTTGTGAAGTCACGACTTTCGAAAAACCACATTGTCGATGGCAAAGAAATTCCACGTTCTTTAGAAATACAGGATGAAGCTCAACCCTTTGAAATGATCATTTGGCATTGCGTCAAGGAAATTCCTAGGCTTTATTATGTACTCCCTTGGGATTGAAGCCAATCTAGAAAAGGTCGAGTCATTAATTAACATCGAGGCCCCGAAGATGATCAAGAAGGTCCAGAGTTTGAACGGGAAGGTCGCCATCCTGAGTCGATTAATCTCCAAAGCAACAGACAATTACATCCCTTTCTTTGACGTAATTAAGAAACAAAAGGAGTTTCGCTTGGACGTAGAAGTGGAAAGATGCATTCCAGGCTCTGGTGAATCACTTGTAGATACTTCATTCTTTCGAAGCAACTGGATGACGAGGACTTATTTATATATTTGGCAGTGTCGGTGTGTGCACTGAGCGCCGCACTCGTACATGAGGATCATGCATCCAGTGACTGGTCTACTATATTAGCAAATGATTGAGAGGAGTAGAAAGAAATTACCCAAGTTTGGAGAAGCTTGCATACTGCCTGTTGATCACTTCAAGGAAGCTCTGCCTCTACTTTCTGGCTCATCCGATCAAAGTTCTCACCGATCAGCCTTTGCGATAAGTCTTACAACGACCTAAGACTTTTAAAAGGCTGTCGCAATGGAACATTAAATTGAGCCAATACAACATAACCTATCACCCTCAGAGGGCAATATAGGGTCAAGCTTTGGCTGATTTCATAGTTGAATACAAAGCATGAGACAATATTCCAGAGAGCAGTGGTGAGCAAAATGCTAGGTGGAAGATGTGCATGGATAGTGCATCAAACAAACGTTGTTCCAGTGCTGTAGTTGTACTTGTCACTACTGAGGAACGTTCAATCTGTTATGCCTTGAGACTTGATTTTCCTGCAATGAACAACGAAGCGGAGTATGAAGTATTGATTGCGGAACTCAAAATTGCCAAGGAATTAGGAGTTAAAACTTTATATATTTTTTGTGATCCCTAGATGGTGGTATGTCAAGTAAGGAAAGAGTTTTAGGCAAAGGGAGCGAGGCCAGCTCCTTATCTAAACCAGACCCTTGAGCTGCTTACTGACATTGAATATTACACAATAACACATATTTCCAGAGAGGAAATGTGAAGGCCGATTCACTGGCTAAGCTGGCCAATTCTGGAGATGCGTAACTCATGAGCCTGGTTCTGTTAAAAGTGCTGTCGGCTTCGAGCATCGACGATATGGATATCGTTTGGATCTTAGAGGCCGAGTGTAAGAAGGAGTCATGGATGACTCCAATATAGAAATATCTAGAAAGGGGAATCTTTTCGGAAAAAAAGAACAAGCGACGGAAGCGCCTTCGCTAAGCTTTGAGATATATCTTTCAGCAAGGAACACTTTACAGGAAAGGATTCTCGGTCCCAATGTTATGATGTGTCACTAACGATGAGGCCAAACATGTCCTAAGAGAATTTCATGATAGGGCCTGTCACGACCACACTGGGGGGCAAACCCTGGCGAAAAAGATTCTTCGCTATGGGTTCTTCTGTCCAACTGTCAACCTAGATGTAGCTGATTACACCGGAAAGTGAGAAAAGAGCCAGAGATTTGTTAAGATTCCTAGAGCCCAATCAATATAGATTACTCAAATGGTCAGTCTTTGGCCATTTGCAATTTGGGGAATTGATATTATTGATGTGTTGTCGATATCCAAGGGTGGCGCGAAGTATGCCATCATCGCCGTTGATTACTTTACAACATGAGTAGAGGTAGAGACATTAGCCACAATTTCCATGATGAAAGTAATCAATGTCGTGATCTAAATATCATTTGTCATTTTAGAGTTCCACAAGCAATTGTTACCGATAATGGGACCTAATTCAACAGCACTGAATTTAAAGATTTCTGCCGTCGACATCACATAGAGAAGAGATTTGCTGCGGTGGCACACCCCCTGGCGAATAGACAAGTTAAAACCGTGAACAAGATTATTAAGTTCATTCTTAAGTAGTGATTGGAAAAGGCAAAGGACAAGTGGGTTGATGAATTTCCATTAGCTCTTTGGCTTATCGGAGGACCCATAATTCAGCGAGCGATCAGTCTCCATTTGCCTTTCCCTATGGATCAGAGGCTATTTGAATTGGAAGTACCTTCCCATCAAGTGATTCACTATAATCCACGAACGAATGAGCAACTTCCACTGATTTCACTCTACATGCTTAATGAGAAGCGCAATGAAGCTGACTTGAGAGCAGCTGCACACCGAATCCGAGTTGCCGATATTACAATGCCAAGGTCAGGAATTGAACCTTTGAAGTTGGTGACCTGGTTCTCAAACGAATCTTCCCAGGTCCGTGGAACTTGGGTTCGAGTTGGGAAGGCCCGTACACAATTGAACAAAGTATTGGAGATGACACTTTTAAGTTAGCAATGGTGGACGGGATCTCACTCCCGAGGGCGTGGAATAGCGAACATTTACGATGCTATTTCACTTAGAAATAAATTCGTACATAATTAAAGCCATGTAATAAGACAGAACCTATCATTTCCCATCTTTTATAAAGTGAAATGGCTTTCTGAATAACTCTGTCTTTACATTTCTCAAGAGTTATGAAATATGACCGACTCAAATGAATCTGCTTTTGTATAATGCAGGTATGCAGGTACCCGAAGTTAGGTGCCAACCAAACATCTATAATCCATGATCCGATGCATAGGGTTCAACCACTCTTGGCATCTAGAGATGAATGCCAACAAACTCTTGTCTTAGATGCAGAGGCAGGAGTGTAAACTGTAAAGGACTTGACTTGACCATCCATTTGCTAACTCTTACCCTTGATGTTGGGGCAGGAGTATAAACCAAAAAGGATGTGACTTGATCGTCTATCCCCTAACTCTTTCCCTTTGAAGCGGGGGTAGGGGTATTGACATTCATAGGCTGAACGAGACCGTTGGCCTCTATAGCTTATGCTCGGAGTTCGGCAGAGCACTCACATCTTGCTCAGATCAGGCAAGACAAAAGATCTACGCCCAGAATTACGAGATCCTTCTTAATAACTCCGGTCGATGCCTGGAGTAGGCACGATTACAAGTAAACATCCTAGATTGGGATGTCAAAACTGCTATCTAAAGTGATTAGCTCCAGTCGATGCCTAAAAGCAAGGCACGTTCATGCTCAAAACATCCTAGAAATAGATGTTCGAGTTAACTTTTCAAGCAAATGGAATTCGACCAAGTTCTAAAGTGGAGCATGATTTTATGAAAACGAAAGTCCTTGTAATCGCTCTCTCCTCGCCTAAACAACGAATCAAATTAATGACTTGGTTTAATTACAAATACGAGCTACTGGCTTAGTCCGGTAGTAATCATGAAAAGGAATGGATCGTGAGTACATCGAATGGAAAACACATTTCTCAAATACTTAGACAAAGTCAAATTAGACAAAGTCAAATTAGAAAAAGTCAAATTAGACAAAGTCAAACAAAGATTTGACAAAACAAAAGCCTTTGTTATTCACATTCGAGGTAGAACTTGGAAAGAAAATAATTAGTTTTATTTACACCTAGGCTGAAAACAAAAGCGGGGGCTGAACCCGCACAAGGCCGACTTAAACCCAAAACAGACTCCTACAACTGTAAACTAAAAACGAGTCTATTTACAAAAAATAAACCAACGATCACTTCTTATACTTCTGCCACTTGGACTTCTTCATCTCTTCTCCGGAGGAAGGTGTAACTTGATTACATTTCTTCCTACTTCTTCCTTAATCCTTGAATGGAGTGCTCTATGATGATCCAGCGGGGATGCTCTAGGTGCTCACAGGTGAAGGAAGAGTGACCAGCATGTAGAAATTTTGGCCAAGCAAAGCTATGGACAAAGGAGGAAGGATGACCTCTATCTTCTCTTGCTTGATCTCTTTGGCTAGGAGAATATGTTGTTCAAGATCGCTCATGGTGGGACCCGACAGAGGCTTAGAGAACCCACTGATAATAACGTCGTCTTCTGCCTGAGCTCCCTGAAGCTCACCAATCCTTTTGTCTTATAAAGCATCTATCATCCGCTCGCTAAGCCTAGAAGTCTCGCCAGTTGGAATACTCGGAACCATGTTGAAGTAATCATAGTTGCCGATTTTGTTGTAGACACATATTATCCTGACTAAAGACCTTTGTCAAAAAGCGGATGACCTGGGGCTGACCTGAAACTTGAGAGACATAAAAAAAGAGGTTAGCTATGTCAATTGATGGCATATGGACTCTCTGAAATACAGGTGAAGTCAACAAGATACCTCCTTCAGTATAGGGTTCTATATGGGCCAGAGTGCCACTGGATTTCCCTTCCAAGATGGAGAAAGGATGATAAAATTATGCATTTAAGGCTTCTCTGGATCGTATTATGGGACGAAAGATGAATCGGGAGTAGCTTTGGGTACAGGTGTGTGGTCAATGGTGACATCTTAGCACCCTGGGCTCATCTCCTTTCAAGACCTCTTTTCCTAACTATGCTAGGTCTACTTCACTGCCTTTCAGAAATTCTTTCTCCTTCTTAACAACTTACTCCCAGGCCAGAGCCAGAGCCTTAGGATAATCATCAATGAGCCACTCTAAGTTACGAAACTTGAGCCCATTGGCATTGTACTTATCAATTAGTGGCTCAAATCTCTCTATCATCCACTTCTCAGCGGCTTCAATTTCCTTCTTAACGAGCATGTCCATGGCCCTAGCACATGCAACCATCTCGTCCATTTCACTGCAGGCATTAAGTAGCTCTTCACGGTATTCTTGGACCTCTTGGAGAGTTTCATCCTTCATTTTTGTCTCACTCTCGAGTTTGGTTGACAGCTCAATTACTGTTTTGGTCAAAGCGTCTCTTTCCAGCACTAAGTCACGATTTTGATGGTGCGCAGTCTCTATCTCATACGATGCTTGGTCCTCTCACTCTCAAGTGCCTTGATAGCATCCTCATCCCTCTTCTCAACCGCAGCTTGTGATGTCAGTGACCTCAGCGTCAAGATGAGCGATGATCCTTTTGTTTTGTGTCTCCATAAGTTTTAGATCATCGACTCCGGCTTCCTTTCCCTCGAAACCTTAGAAACCTTCTCGGCAATCCACCTCCATTCGTTATATTATTAATCATAAGCATCAGAAGCTTAAGCAACTGTCGAACCTTTAACCATTGGAGGGATGTCACTAAATTGGGCAGGAACATGACTCCATCGAAGCAGACCTCCAGGAACTATGCCTTTAGTTCTGCCATTCGAGCATCGATGACAAGTTGGTGCTCCGCAATAACAACCGGAGCTTCAATCAATTTCTTGCCAGCCTTGTTATGAGAGGTCTCAAAACTTCCTTTATGGTGTCTGTGATCAGAAGGTCGACTAATGTGAGTCGATGTCGAGTGTTGAACAGGAATGGAAGACGGAGGTGGTGCATGAGAAGCATCACCTGGTGAAAAGTTATCACGGTGATAAGAATGCTTGTCCTAAAATGGTATTTAGAAGCAGAATCATGGTATGGATAGTCTATGTCATGACTGCCTTTGTCACGGCTGGAACAATGGCTGGACTCCGAATCTCATCCACAACCTTGATGAACGTGCTCGAGCAACACCTATGTTGTCGGGATATATTTTCCTCTAAAGACTGAAACATGTAATTCCTCTCCATGGATCTTGTAAATGAAACAGGAACAAGTTAGCTTCAACATGGAAGGACACGAAACAGGTGCAGTGTGGTGCATGTGTGTGGGTGTCCCAGTGTCTCTCTAACGGACAGTGTGCTGGAGCTTTGCATATAGGAGTACCCATGCTGATGTAAGGCATGTCATTGTGAAAGCGAATAGAGGAATCAAGACCCTCAAGGCTCATGGTGTCAAGGCCGAAGGATTTAAGCTCAGTTGGAATCGGCCTCAGACTAGCGAATATGTCTTCAGAATGGAGAGAAGGAGTTTTCTCCGCAGTTATGGTTGGAGGGGTTGTGTAGAGGTCTGCCCTTTGTAGATTTTTACAACTACCCTTTTCTTCAAGGCAAACTGCTGGTCATCTTTAGCTTCCTCAATTAAAGGCTCGTGGCCCACATCAACATCATCATGGCTAGCTTCATCGCCTTCGCCTACAACCTCGCCTTCCTCGATATGTTATTACACTTCTTCAACATTTTCTTCAACTTCAACAGCTAGACTTGGGACTGAGGGTATGTCAGGACTCACATCGCCACCTCCAGGTGAGATACTATCATCATCATCATCATCAACCACTTGAGTTTGATCAGTGATGCGGCCTACTTCCAGCAAGTTATGGGCTAGAAGATTCTCATCGGAAAAATGAACTCCAATATATCTATCACCTTTTGGATGTACCATAAGAACTCTAATGGTATTTGCAAGAGACGTACCATTGGGCCTTGTTAAAATATCTAAAAGGATGAAGGAAATGTTAGTCAAGTCCAAAGAATTGCATAACAGGCTCATATAGGCTATATGAAGTGGAACTTACGTGTAGATAGACATCTTCATGTAGAACAAGATGGACAACGAACAAAGAACCATTTATTATTGAAGTAGCTCAGTTTGTTCCATGTACTGGTAATAACTCTACAGTTGTTAGCCAGTTCCATGTAAGTCTGAGAAGAGCTTCCTTTTCGGCCCTTGAAACTATATATGTGCTGAATTTCCTCATCACTGGGTACTCGGTGAACATGTCAAACAAAGAGGATTTATGTACCGTGAAGGAAGGCGTAGCTATTTGGATGTAGTTGCATCGGTGCCAATCTCATAAAGTTCAGAACTCGATGAATTAATTCATTGAATGGTAGGATGCATCCCACCAGGCACATGTATCTACTCTAGCAGTATAACCCTCTGAGGGATTATGGGCTCTCTGGTGATGAGAACAGGCTATTACATTCGCATATGAGATTCCATGTTTATCGCAGATTCTACGGAGTGATCCCTCTTCAATCTTTGAAGCAATGAAGTCGACAAGATCATCTAAGATAACAGCATCCTCAAGAGTTCAGAAGCAGCTTCAACTTCAGGGCCTTTAACACGAATTTGAGGAACCTCTGAGTGAGGCTGATCTGGTTGTGGATTTATAATTAGAGGTATAAGCTATGTTGGTGTATGTTATGCAGAAGGAGTCCCAGTCGAACTCGACTCCGCATACGATTCAACGTATTTGGAAGTCGACGAACCTGAAGCTAAAGTGGTGAGATGCTCGAAATGTCTACGATAAAACTCCATAGATAATCAACATCTGATTAATTATAAGTTGTACCCCTCGTGCTAAAGTGAGACCTAGTGCAATGTGGATTTCTGATATAGTGCAACAATACATCTTGAAGTCCATGTGCTATTTGAAGAGACCTTCATTGCTGACCGTCCTGGCGGACATCACGTCAATGGTCATGCATTGGAAACACATGGAATGGTCGAGAAAGGATGTTTGGCGTGTCTCGCAAGTTTACTTGACAAAATGGAATTCTCGAAGAATTTTGAAAATCAAAAATCCACCAAGGGTTGGATTGGTACCAATCCAAGTCTTGGATGGATTTCGATTCCTTCTTTCATCTTCCTCAAACTTCTCTTTCTCTGATCTGATACACTACCACCAACGAAAGTCACTACCACATCCAAGACTATCTCTGCCACCTACCTAATTCAGCAAAACTCAAATTGATCGGGAGAGTGAGTTCGAGCAATGGGTTCGGATCTAGGATTAGGGTTTATCGTGTGGTGATGGTTCGGGCCTAGGTCGATGGTTCAAATTCAGCCAAGGCGAGTGCTGGATTAGGGTGTGGATGAACGGCGGCAAAGTTAAGGGGAGGCATGAGTTTGGATTCGAGTCAGAGCTTATTAATGGCGAGGCAGAGTTTTGATTTAGTGGCAAGACAAAAGTGAAGAGGAAGGGTGAAGGATCGGGTTTTATAACCCAAAAGCCCGATTTCTAAGGCAACAAAATTGGAATACTTTTCTCAAGTCTGGGATCGATAACGATCCAGGAGTTTGGATCGGTACCGAATCATGGTATTAAAAAAATTGGAAGTGATGGTGATGACCATTCATGTGTGCATGCATATATGCGCGCCTACGACTATGGAGCCCCTAGAGAACGTGCACTATATACATGTGCATAATTATATTCAAAACCCAATGGCTGGGGCCAAAGGGAATCAAATTCAAACCTGGAAAGTCCATGAGAGGAACCAGCTCAAAATCATTAAGCTTGGAATAATAAATCGTGAGAGCGTATTCCCATTTTATAATGCCAGATGTTGGTAAAGCGTCATGATGAATAATTAGAGACAACTATTCATAAAAGCAATTCAGAAAAGGACAACAACCATTTGAAGCACAAAAGTAGAATCCTTTACAAAAATCCCAACTTGTCTTGATTCAAAGCACATTATGTTGGAAATAAGATGTACTTTGGGGTGCAAGTATTATCCAGCTTTTTGTCTAGACAATATTTGGATATACTGGACGATTTGAACTTGGGAGTTATCAAGGCAGGTTGCCCAAAGAGATGGCCCCAGAGTCTAGAAACCAAGTACAAACAGAGTTATGGGATGAAGGCCAAACTACCACAAGAACAACAGAACCAAAATCCAATAATGTGTTAGATCGGTACCAATCCAAAATCATGGATTAGTACCGATCCACGATATTTAATCCATTCATGCCCAATCTCCTCTTACATGAAAGTAATGATGCCAGGAGCCTATTTCAAGTTCCATTTCATCGTTTCCACGCAATTCTCTGTCGATCTCCACGAGCACTTGAAATCAACAACTCCATTCTATCACCGATTCATCATTTGGACTCAGAAGCAACATCTTATGGATCAGTACCGATCCAAGCCTATGGATTGGTGCCGATCTGTGAATATTTATGAAAGATGACTTAATATTTATATAGGTAAACATCAAGGTGTACAAAAGGGGCTTCTTGACATAAATTCTAGGGCATTTTTATCTCATGTGGATGTCATAGCTTAAATCTTACTCTGTGTGATATGACCAAATCATGCATTAAAGCTAGAAATTTTTGGCTTATGTGCAAGAAAATTGTATTTTATATTCCAATTTAGCACATCGATGAGAAATAATTGAAACTATGTAAAGGTATTGATTCCTAAGGCATTGTCTGCAACTCATTAGGAAAGTTGTGAAGTACTTAATCCAAAAATCTTATCTTTGAAAATATAAACTTAAAAACCTTTTTCAAAATGCTTGGTTTCTAAAAGGAACCATGAAAATGTTTCTATTCTAACCAACTTTTCCTTTTTTGGACTTCCTACAACGAAGACTTACTTCTTTAAAAGTAGGATTTTTAGCTCAAAACATTTATCATGTTTGCATCCAAAAACTTAATTGTCATACTAAACCATTTTTCAAAAATATCTTTTATAACTTTAAACAATTAAAACTGGAGTAGATAAGGATAACTTCCATCCTATTATTTTCCCACAACTCATGCTATTTCCACTTTCAACGTTAGCGGTGATTCTAATAGCACATAAGGGGAACTTTAAACGATATGTGCAATTATTGCATATTTTTATGGAAATTATCCATTTTTCCTACGCTTTCCCTTTTTCTTCCTTTATTGTTCCCAACTAAATTACCACCTCATTTTAATATAAATTCCCAACGTCGTTCGAATTTAAGTTTCCTAATATTGCTACCAATAAAATTTCTCCTACCTAAGTTGCCTTCAAGTGGCTTCTCCTTACATGGCTCTTTTTCTATTTTTTCATTTTCCCTATTGACTCATTGCAATGCGTTCGCCTATTATTTCAGTCATTGAGCTTTTCCCCGTTAACATGAACAAAGATATATATGTAATTTTATTTTAGTTGCTTCTCCCTGCATTTTCCTTATACAAATATATTCTTCCTATCTTTCTTATCGGGCATTCTTATCCTTCTATTTTCTTTACTCCATTTCTATTAAATACCATTTTCATTTATCCATCCTTTATAAATAATTTTAAAAAGGAACTTCCAAATTACAAAAATAGGAAAGATCATCGAGCCAAACATATGCACTTTTTTCCTCTCATTTCAAAAATGAAAAACTCTTTATACTAAAAACCTTTTAAATCAAAAAAAAATTGTGACAAAAATAATTTTCAAACTTTAGTAGGAATCTTTATATAGCTTCTTAATTTAAAATTTTCAAATTTTCTTCCTTTTTCAAAACAATAACTTTTCAATAACAGGTCCTTTTATTAAAATAAATCCTTTGAAAACCCATTCATAACATTACAAGAAATTTCAGAATCATTTTTATCAAATTCTTTCAAATAGAGCCGAACTCGAAAATAGGCTCTTATTCGTCCATTCTTTTGGACTTTCCTTCTTTGCCACTCATTCTAAACTCGTCTTCGTCAAAAAATCTAACTATCATCTTGTGGTAGTTAATGCACACCTTCTTGCAGGAACTTACTCAATCCATTTTCACATCTTACTTCTAGATGCTTACAACATATAGGTTCTTACTTCCCATCTGTCTAGATAAAATGTTCGTCTTCAATCAGCAATCTATCAAAATCCATAATTATAGGGCAGTACAGACCCAACAAAGGAGTCAAGTACCATCCAGCCTATGAGATCCTTTTATATGTCATGTTCAAGCTCTTCTTGGCCAATGCTTTCCAGTACGGCATACACTCCATGCGGTAATTGAGGTAGATATATAAATTTAACTCTATTTATTATTCCAACTCATAGTTGCCTTATCCAACTTTTCAGAATATGGTTGCAACTACTACTATAGTCTGAATTTATAGAGTTTGGTGCATAATATATATATATATATATATATATATATAGAAACACACATATATGTGTGTGTATGTGTGTAAAAATACAAATACATTCTCTCAGCGTATCCTAATTACTATGACCGACCAACCTAAGCTCTGATACCAATTCTAAAAAGCCGCACCTTAATGGCCTGAATTTCGACTAAATCGAAATCCAAGTCCATTAGGATACAAAATTTTGGTTTTGGTAATTTGTAATAAACATAAGTATATCAGAGAACGAACTCATAATGGAATAGTAAAATATAATAGAATATATATGCTAACTAAGTATACTACCTTGGAATCAATATTATTCTTTTAGTATCCGATTACCATGCCAGCATCGACTGAATAAGAAGACTTGCCGTCTTGAACTAGTATACCGTCCATCTAAATCTACCATGTGGGTTGTAATGAGGAGGGGGTCAAAACAACGTTCTGGTGACTGAAAAATTACATACTTTATCTATAACACTAATTTATGCCTATTGATTTTTGTTTAAGTGTTAGTAACGACTTATCCGTTAATTCCATTTGCGCATACGATATATCCAACCTTCTCCAATATATATATAAGCATTGTACTACCTAAATGAAAACCTCGACCACTTAATACTACTTAAATAGGAAGGGTGCAGGCCCAATGACCATTTAATACTCAACCCCGAAGTGGGCCCTCCATAATGTAATCATTAGTCAACAGACCCTTAGCTACAAAGATCAATGACTACTAGACATAGCTTTATAATCTAATTTTTCGTATTAGTAACGCACCTAAAAGACTTATCTAAAGGTTAACCAGTCCACCTCCAACAAGCAAACAACTAATTAAACAATGAGATCTTTGCGTACCCCATACGGATTCTAAACTAGTAGGAAGCAAAATCCATTAGGGAATAACCTAAGTCTTTGTTAACAACCACTTAGTACTGCTGGTGGTCAAAGCTTATATTCCAGCCCTACTACTAAATACCGATCCAATAACAACACCAGATCCCGCCGACCTCGCATAGCCGAAATCTCTTTTAGACTAACCTAATGTAGATCAAGGAAAAATACTGATCCTATTTACTTAATACATCTTGTTAGAAATGAAGTAGACCTCATTTCCCTATTAGGTACCATCATAGGTTATTTAAGACTTCTTATATAAGGAGCAGGCAGAACCAATGGCCATTTAATATCTTCCACCCCGAAGTAAACCCCTTTACATCCCTAAGGGTATCGAGCCATTTAATATTTCAAATCTGAGGCGAAGCCTGGGTATATTTTCTCACATCTATACGCGAATGTATATCCCTTCCCCATGGGTCCTATAGTTGAAGATGTTCCACATCAGTAATACGTATACACAACTGCTGGTAGCCTCTAAGTGAAGGGCGGACTTCTGCTGTGTGACTCTACTAACCTCATATCCCAGCTCATTCTAAACCAAACCAATTATCCTAGGCCCACTGATTCACGCTCATCCTAAATGTATTATTGAGGCTATATAATTTTCTACTATGAAAATTATATTGCCTCCTAAGTTTATTTATTAGTAACCCCTAATTATTCACTACGAATCAACTTCTATGTTATACGCTTATTACGTATGTTCTTTATTTCCCTCTTATGTCCTATAAATGTCAATTTTCCGTAATAAATTGTCATTATTATTTAAATTATATAATCATTAATGACATTAATCATCCGTTTCAAATTCAATTTATTATGCCTATTCCATCTTCCCATAAATGTCATATTAAATTCTACAATCATTCCCATTCAATGCATTTATGCTTTATTTAATTTATGTAACTCCCTATTAACTACACATTTATTACCCTACTAATTTTGCAATCGTTGTTCATAATTTTTGGAGTTGCTACCTCTTTTCCATTACAACATCCTAATCTTATGGTTTACTATGCTCTAAATATCTAGTCGCTCTAATTATAACTAATACGACATCGTATAATTATTTATTACGCTTTATTTGTTACTCTATGTATATATATATGATTTTAAATCGATAGGCGCGGTTATAAGAGAGTGTGTGTGTGTATGTATATTCCTGTCTCTAACTCATTAATTCCTATTCCAGTACACAAACATATTTGTACATTCTGTAAAGAATGTTCGTTTCCACATTAAAATATATTAGAGCTGTCCTACCCAAAAAGGATTATCATTATAACTTTCCATAAAATATTTAAAAGTGAGCATTTTGCCATGTTTGAAATGATAAGGACTTATCTTTTCTTTGTTTTGAAATAGACAGTGCAAACTACAGAAAAGAACATCTATATTGTTCACATCTCTTTCCCTTTTTTAGTATATTCCTTATTATGTCAAATGACGCACTTTTTAACATAATTGTAGGATTAGATAATTTATGGAAGTTTACATGGAAATTGTACCCACAATGCTCCCAATAAATTAAAACATGGAAATTCATGTTCCAAGTTGAATTAGGGCAATCTAAATTAATACTAATAATTTACTATCTAATTATCATAAATATGGAATAAAGCCTACAATCTTATCAATATTCTACTTAACAAAATTTAGGGACTAATTTCCAAATTTCTAGATTATGGTGAATACCATTCCATTCCAATTACCTAACTTATAGAATATGTAGGCAAGATTTCATGAATATGTTCTTTCTAATCCTATAACTCAGCAGATCTTACATAGGTATGATAATTAAATAAAACTCAATGATATAAATTTCAATGTTATATATAAATCATATAATTTCTCACTCACCTTTCTAGCTTTCCAAATCTCCTAAACCTGGATTCATCCCTTTAATTGACTCCTTTTCCATTCCAATTCAAACGGCTCCTCGTTCAATTCTTTCGAAGTAATTGGATCCTTTTCTTCGTTCGAGAATCTCTTCCCTTCTTCCACTCTGCCCCGAAGATATATACATACCAACTAGAATTACAAATCTGAAAGGAGATTTGAATTAAGTGGAATATATATTTATAATTATAAAATTTATCTTTTTCCACGATGTCGATTCACTACTTCTCTTCTTATCTTTTATTATTTGCCCTCCTTCGATTTATACGTATGTAATATAATAATTTCATAATTTCTAGAAATAGTGGAGAAGAGAAAATGGCAGAGCTATGCTGCTCTGATTAGAAAATGTGAGAAGAAAAGTGAGGGGTTAGACCTGTATTTATAAGTGCTCGAATCAATCGAATCCATTAGATTTAAATTAACTAAATTCGGACCGTTAGGCCAAGGTTCAACCTTAGTCACCATTGTCTCAACCAGTTGACCGACCTAACGATGCGGTCCATCGGTAGGGTCCATGCAGTTAATATTATTTATTTATTTTATTCTTTTTTAATTATTTTCAATTCGAAAACTTCAAACATCCATAACTTCTTTGTTAGAACTTCGATCGCAAAACTCCATGTATGAAAGTTGCTTAAAAATGGCAATGAACACAATGGTGCAAGTTTGGTGGCCAAATTCTAATGTTTGATCAAATTTCATTTTTGAGCGATAATGATTATTTATTAATCACCGTTAATTTTATGGGGTGTTATACAATGCATAAGAAATCCATCTTACATGTTCCATAATACATATTTTAATAAAATGTGTTTATATTGGCTGGGACATTCCTAATGTCTTTTATACTTATTGTAAGAGATATTAATTTCAAATCCGACATGGAGTATAAAACAAATAAACTAGAGTAGATTTTAACATAAGTACATCGTTAATAATCAACAGTATGTACTTTTTTTTATAGTTTAGAAATATCTATGTACCTTTTAATGTTCTTTCTTATCGATGCATTCTTCTTCTACATTTCCACTTAAAACCAAACGATTTGATATTTCTATCAAAACACTTATTCAACTTTGATGCTTCTTGAATGATATTTTCGTATCATTTTTTGGATTATATCCGAAAATCCACAAACTCAATATCTCTTACACTGACTTTTGTGCAAATAGTCTATTCTAAATCATTATTTAGAATTTTCTATTTCAATACATATGTACTAAAACACAAAGTCATACTAGACGATAATTTTATGAGTAAGATCCAAATTAACCAAAGCATATTGAATGATGAACTATTACTCTAATTCTAACAATTGAAATTCAAGATGTTATTCGCATCAATGATGCTCACTATATTCCAAGTGCATTATTCTTTCTCTTGAAGACATATTAGCGACCAATGGATCATATCTCTTTGGGTACATCTATCAAAATCATGTTTTGATAACGTGCTTAGAATCCTTTATGATTTGTGCATCATTCCATATCATAGTCTCAATACTCTTAATGGTTTAATTTACAACAGAGGATTATCTATTCTCGACATTAATAAGAAACTCATAGTTTCTCTTCAATGCGTAAGAATATAATTACACATTCTAATGTATTTTGTCATTTAGGTTTAGTTAATTTCATTTCATCCCTCTAATTAGATTCATCCTTGGATCGTATCTATATCCATTTTAGTGCAAATAATTTCTAAAAGAAATTCCTTCGCTATGAAGTTGGTATTTCCTAAAACAACAATTGTTCCTTAATTCAACAGAATAACTATTCATGAACACTTTATGAATTTTTTTATATAAAACTAATTTGATTTTAGTTTATGATACTTATGTTCAAAACGTAAATTGATCTCCAATGACGATCATTCTCAAACTCTTTTTGAGGCGATCCAACATCATCATGAAACTTGTCTTTTCAACAAGGGCGGTGGTTTATAATAGAATGATTAGGTAGGGTCTGTGACATATCATTTGAGTGAAAGATATGTCATCAAACTGATTAAAATCATTTTTTATTTTGCTATTATGATCCCTGACCTATGATAACATGACATACAAGATTTATAAAAATGCTATTAAAGCTTTATACCGTTTTTAAAACATTATTAAAGCTCTAGATTGTTGTAGTGACCCATCACTCCTCACCGGCTTGACCAAGAAGCAAAGCTTCATTGAAGGATAAAAACGAAGGGACAAGAACGCCTTCTAAAAACTATCAGAAATAGTATGCCTTATGCTTTTGCTCAGACCTAGAAATCAACATCACCTGTAATGATTTTCCTTTCAACATCCCAGCTGGCTCCCTTCACCATCATCGACCTTTAAAAATGAACATAAATTCTAACACGATTATCGCATTTGCGAATCAGACCTACAACAGTACATTGTTAAGCAGTTATGTTTGGACGTCAAACCTGAACTATGTCTTCTTACCAAGTCAAAAGGTGCATGTAATAAAAAAACAAGCATCTATGAATCTGGCTATTTCCACTTCGTACCATTCTTGAATTAGTTTTTTGTTGGACGAAGCAGAAGATGATAAGCAATTTTTTACTTTTTTGGTTTAAATTATTTTTTATATGGTTTTCAGCTATAGCTACAGACTTAGGCTGCATTTATTTAAAGAGCTGGTGTAACAACCCGTATTTTTAACTGTTTTAAATTATAGGATTTGATATAATTGTTGAATAAAAATGGCTAAATATAAATTTAATGAATTATTAGTGTAGTTATTGAATATGAATTTGGATAAAAATCTTGAAATAATTTTTTTTGAAAATTTGGGAATTATTTATATTGAAATAAATTATATGTATCGATGGTATTTATGATAAATAACTGGAGTTGAATAATAAATGTGAATAATTTAGATAGAAATAAAATAATGTTGATAACTAAAATTTGTTTGAAATTTAATGATTTGTTAATATTGATTTATTGGATAATTTAATTTGTTTAAATTTAATATTGGAGATTATTTGAATAATTGAATTATGGATTTAATATGATTAAAAATGGTATAGGAAACTGATTCAAATTTTATTTAAATATGAATAAAGATGGTTAACATTTAAAAATTGGATTTAAGTGTGAATAATTAAAAATTGGAATTTTGTTATTTTAATTAACGAGTAAAAATAGCCATTTTGGCCATTGTCTCGAATTTCGACGAAACCAGTTTCATCGAATCCGTAATAGTGAGTTATTGTAGGATTTCAAGCTCGTAGCGATCGGACTTGTCGTTTGGCCATGCGAGCTTGAAATGCGTAGAAATCAATTTAAGGAATTCGATTAAAATTAATCGATTCTGAAAAGCTATCTTCCACATACGATCGAATTAGGCCTTGAGACTAGTTCCATTGCGTTTAGAATGGGGGTAAAACATTATGAACGCCAGGCGGCAAGCCTCGATTGGAGTTCGGACGGTTTTGGATCTTACGCTATAAATACGGCACACATTTCGAAATAAATTATTATTTTATTTTCTGGAAACCCTAGAAAACAATGGCCGCCACCTATTATACATTCAATGGCTGAAATCGATCGATTTTCCTTCCTTAATTTCTCTCAATCCGTTCATCGAAATTAAAAACTTTCAACATTAAAATTATAGATCTCGGCGAGCTCTTCAAATCCAAACGGTCGATCTATGCTATTACGTCATGAATTCACCAGAATCAGACGTAGAAGCTTGCGTGCGTTTTCCTTTTCTAGAGCCAATGGAGGCGGTGAAGATGGAATGATTGCTGGTGTGGGTGGAGCTGGTGGAAGCGCTTCATATGGCGGCGACTGATCATGTTCCGGTGTCTCGAGTTGGAGCACGCACGTAGGGTTTTGGATGGCATGTTGGGTTCGGTTTCAAGGGAACGAACATGGTCGTGAGGAAGAGAAGCCTGGTATACGTATTTTGTTTTATATATTAATTAATTATTTTATATTAAATTCAAATGTTCTAACTCGAATAACTGTTGCATACGAGCTCGGATCGACGTGCGGTTTTCTCCGTTGCGTCCGTATCGAAATTTCAGACGTTATGGAACTTGTTTGACCGCATTCTAAGACTGTTCTAATTTGGGCCTTTATTTGGATTTTTTTATCGTTGATAAATCAAAGGTGAGTGTTTATATGCTCACGATTGACTAGAATATTTTTGTGTTAGTTAAATTTAAAGTTATGATGTTATTTAAAATTTATGAATTATTGTTTGATAAATTTAATTGACATTTAAATTGACATCTGAATTAATTGACAGAATTGGAATTGATAGTTGAATTTAATTAGAAATAAACTGCTAGTAAAATCCCTGATTATTGATAATTGGTTGATTATTGTGATTTTTGACTGTTTGGATGATTGATTATGATTGATGCTATTGATTGATATTTTAGATGTTTTGGATGTTTATTTATGTCAATATATCCTTTTATCATCTTGTATATTATTTACAGTATATAAAACTGTTAATTGAATTATTTCGAATAAATTAAGAAATAGGTTGAAATGATATATACCTATGGTATTTATTTTGGATTGAAATGATATATATCCATCCCTAGAATTAAATTGAAATAACTGATTCACTTGGCCATAGGACTGAGAATTATATACGAACACTGGATTGGTTAAATTAAGTGATTTTAAAATTTTGATTTGAAATTATTTAAATGATTTGGTTTTAAGAAATAAAAATCGAATTTATGGAAATCTAATTATTTTCGAATTGGAACTCGGAATGTTGAAATTTAAATTTGAACAGGAATTGTTTGACTAATTGGAGTTGAGATTTTTTTTAAGTTATAATCGAAATATGATGTGAATTTCATAAATTGATTTGTTTTAAAAAAAGATTGGACTTTTATTTGAACTTTAGATATTGCTAAGTAAAAGTTATATAAAACGATATTTCGGAATTGAGCTTGGAATCTTTTTATATTTGAAGGTTTGGATTTTAAATTGGATATTGAAGGAAAGTTTGATTTAAGTGTTTTGAATCGATATTTTGGAAATCGAACTCAGGATTGATATAAATCGAAATGGTTTAAATTTGAGAATTGAATCGAAATAAATTTGTAATTGAAATTAATTTGGAATTGAAATTAATTTGGAATTGGAATTTGAAATTAATTTGGAATTAGACTTGAAATAGATTTGGAATTGGAATTGGAATTGAAATAAATTTGGATTGGAATTGAAATTAATTTGGAATTGAAATTGAATTCGATTTGAAATCGGAATGGAAATTGGAATTGATTTGAATTGGGAAATTTGGAATTGAATCGGGTTGACTTTGAAACTATTTTTTAATGAATTATTTTAGTATAAATGGTTTAAAATCTATATTCTTTAAATATTTAAATTATTTTTATTTTCCAAACTATTTTACTACATAAACCATTTTTAATACTCAAACTATTTTCTATTAAATTATTTTAACTATTTAATATTTTAAAACTACTTAAACTATTTTCTAAAAATTCAAACTGGTCAAAGGGTGGAATGTTTATATTTAAATCTTGGATTTAAATGCGAATTGGGTTAAAGTGAAGTTATAACCAAAATTGTAATTCGAATCAAATTTTGAAGTGAAATCGATATATCGAACTAAATTGACATTTTGAAGTAAAATATGATTTTTGAAGCGAATATGATGATTTCGAAATGGATTTGATTTTGAAATCGAATATGATGATTTCAGAATGGATTTGATTTTTGAAGCGAATATGATGATTTCGAAATGGATTTGATTTTGAAACGAATATGATATTTTGATATCAAGTACGAACTGTTTTTGAAATGTAAAAGAACCAACCGGTGTGTAAAATGATGTTTGGTTATTAAAGAGACCGGGGCCTCTTATTGGCATACTCTCTGTCAATATTGGAACCACTTTGACAACCATGTACGCGGTGGATGATATCCAGAATGTAGTGGTTGAATTGGCGAATGTTTACTGGAATGAAGTAAGAGAACGATGATGGATAGCTTTGACACTCGTGTCATAACTAAAATGACTAAAATAGGAGCCTATGTCCGGCCAATGATGTTATCTACCTCTAGCGACGTTGATCCCTCGTATTACTATTGTGATTTCGTATTCGATGGGTGCCCCTTTTTGTTCGGATTGATTGTCGCGGTCGACCACGGATGGGTTACAACCAGCCATAAAGGATAAACTAGTAGAATCCTACCTTGGGCATTGCCTCACGTGCATTGTCATATCTACCGTTATATGAGCCCATTACGACTTTGGTTTAGTACTGTACCTATAGGGGACTCACTGGCTACCGACGTTACTAGTTGTGTTACAGGGCTTGCATAGACTACATGCTATAAAAATGTGTTAAGGGGGATAATGTAAAGCCTTAACGCTATTTTGATATTTATTTTACTGATAGACATTATCTATAATAGCGTACACTATTATATATGGATAGTTTGACGGATCCTTAGGAGATGGAAAAACCCGTAACATCTCTTAAGTTATTGCACGCACGTTATACCCTGGATACGAGATGTTAAATCCCGTAAACATCTCTGATGCTGTTGCACTCATATTTATTGATATTGATTTGACTTACATAAGAGTATTTTAGTCCTGACTTGAGTGTTTTGTTTTTCATTACGCTTGGGTCAGTCCTGAGTTTATTCAGCGTATTAAAGATTATTTTATGGAGGATGAAGACGAAGTTGGTATATTATTACTATTATTATTATTCTCCGCATCATGCTATTCTGCTGTATTGTTCATTTATCCCTGGTGTATATATAACTCTGATAAATGTTGTATAGATTATAATCAAATGTATGATATAAACAGCTTCATGAACTGTTATTTGATTATTATATTTTATCGTTTCCACTGTGAGATTCTGTGTTTGTTTTCTTCTTCTTTTCTTTTTTTCTTATTTAACCCCATTGATTATATATGTTCCAGATTATTTAAGTTGGACATGTGTGGATTATTGTCGATTTAAACCTTTCGAAATGTGGGTCGTCACAGTTGGATTCTGAATGGTGATTATTGAATGTTGAGTTCTAAATGATAATTATTGAACGCTGATTAATCGTTTACTTCTTTGTTTATATTTCAAAACTTCTGATTAGTTTTGAAAAATATGGTTTTTTTCCAATAACATCCTCTTTATTAGTTTCTTTTAAATAATGTGTATTATCTTGAAATACTAAATTTTTAAATTTAAATATTTTAGGTTATAAAATCTTTGTAATACGAGAAATCTGAATACTATAAAAATTACAAAATGTTTGGTTTGGGAAAATTTGGTTTTCGAAATGATTAATTATGGAATTTCTATTTTGAAAATCATAGTTTTCAAAGGTAATGAATGATTTTTCTAAATTTAATTTTAAAATTTTAGAACTTTTATTTTGAAAAGCAGCTTACAGATATTTTCAGCTTTGGATTTTAAGAGAAAAAACAATTTCCAAACTGTTATATTCTATAAACTAAAATTTAAAACAACTGAATTTTCAAATTTGAAAAGTTTGAGTTTTTACACGTTGTACTTTGAAGATTTGAATTTTCTAAATTTCAAAATATTGAATAAAATTTGAATTTATAGTTTTTAAATGTTAAAATTTTGAATTTATTATAATTTGCAAATCTTAACATGGGTATAGAAGAAAGAAATAACTATTCAGTTTTTAGAACTAGTAATAAAGAGAAATAAAGTTCTGAACACTTATTTCTGAATAAATAGTTTAATCCAGAAATCTAAAGAAAAAAACAAATCATAAGTCAACACTTGTTTTATTGAAAGTCGAGACAATGATAACTTTCTTCCTTTCCGTAGTACTTCAATTACAAGAAATGTGGCTAGTTAGAGCATCTCCAACATTTAAGGACTGAATATTTAGCCCATAACATTCATAGGTCAGCCCAACAAAAAGGCACCTATTTAATAGGTGCCCGATATATGGGCGCCTATGGCTATGCGCTTATAAGAGCCATGCACAACCCCGCCCCTCCCATAACTTATCTTTTTTTCCACTTTTATTTCCAAAAAACCATCGAAATTCCGCCTCACATTACCAAAATTGCAAGACGCATCGTTCGATAACATATATAGGAGCTAGCTGGTCCACCTCACATTGCTCCTACTATCGAGACGAAGATTCACGACTTACATATTTTGCATGATTTACTTGAGGGATACATGCATCGCATATGGACAGCTTTGAATATGGTCAAGGTATAATTCTAAATATTAAATAACTGTTAGTACATGAATACTACGTTAATCGTATATTAATCATAAAATGTTGTTTATTAAATAGACCCATTACTTACCTAGTATATTAATTAGCTGTTATGACTATCATACATTATCATAAACAGCTGTTTATTTTTAGTCTCAGTATGTTAGTTGTTGGGACAGTTGGTCAAAGTGTATAGCATAGTAGTATGAAGACTTCCTTAGAGTCTAGTTGATAGGATGCAGGTCAATCCTTTTGCCTTTTTCTTATAGATTCGACCCTCTCAATCATTTGATCGTTCACTCATATCCACCCTAGTTGAGAGGTGGTGGCCTACGCACACACTTTTCATTTTTTAGATTTTAAGCTTGGCATTACCCTCGTTGATTTTTAGATGTTGACTAGGATTGAGATAGGAGGCCCCGATAGGTTGACATTTCCTTTTGATCATTCGTATGAGAGTCTTGAATTGTTCAGCATATATCTACCACATTATGATGGTGGCCATGTTTGATCCAACGTTGTTCCCCTGGCATATCTATCAAAGTATATTACTGCTTATATGGGTACCGATGCTATGAGTAAAGTTGTATTTAAGGCATTTCTCATATATTTATTTGGTTCGACCTTCTTTTCAAACCAGAAGATACCATTAGATTAGGTTATCTTGCAACAGTAGCCAATCTAGATCGGCTCCATACTGTAGATTAGGGGTCCTTTATACTTGGATGTTTGTACATCGCTCTTAATTTTTATGCCGTCGGGGAGGTGAGGCAGATATTTAGGTTATGTTATATTTTGCTGTGCTGGTACTATGAGTACACGACAAACATGCATCCCCGTATTGTTATGACCGCTAGCCATGCAGCGGGGACATAATTCCCATGCATGAGACGATCATTCTTTGTTATGACAATAGTGGAGACATAGACGGAAAACATGCATCCCTACATTGTAATGACAGCTAGCCACTTGTTATGCCACTTGTTAAATTTGAGATGACCATACTCTGAATTCTTTGTTATGCCACTTGCAAAAGTTGAGATGACCACACTCTGAATTCTTTGTCTGCCACTTGTTAAAGTTGAGATGACCACACTTTGAATTCTTTGTCTACCACTTGTTATGCCACTTGTTAAAATTGAGATGACCACACTTTGAATTCTTTGTTATGTCACTTGTTAAAGTTGAGATGACCACACTTTGAATTCTTTGTCTACCACTTATTAAAGTTGAAATGACCAAAGTTGAGTTGACAACACTCTGAAATAATGTTGTCCACTCATTATTTTCTGAAATAACATTGTCCACCCATTCCTTGTTGCTATGCATATACCAATTCACTTATATAAGGACTATAACATTCATCTCAAACATTACATTATAAATTTCACTTTTCTCACAGCATAAATTAAATACTACAATGGATACTTCATCTTTCCTCAAATGTGTTATGCCATTCGATAGTGATTCCGAATAAGGTTTCTCTATCAGATGAATCTCCATCGGGTCGTTGGATGAGCACATCCACCTCGTTTTCTCCCTGGAATAGGGTTTCTCTACCGGATGAATCTCCCGGACTAAACGAGCATGTTGATTTTGATGTTTTATTCTGTCCCTTCTCCTTTATTTGAACGTCTCTAAGGCTCTTCACAATTATCAGAGTTTCACTTGGTTGGCTTGTCAACAACTCATAACAGTTTGAAAATTGATAATAGTTTGGTTTTTTAGTACCGTTTTCCCTTGCAAAAAGCTTTATGAATTTCTCGTTCGTCATTCTTTTCTGATAACCAAAAGAGAAATAAATCGATATGAGATTATATGCTAACAAATTAATAAAATCAAGAAATATACCAAATGCTCTTCGCCTCCCATCCCATTAGGATTCGCTTTTTTATTTTATAAATCTGCTATTCATAAAATTGAGTTTGGCGATTGATTTTTCTGAATCGACCTTGAATCGTCGACAAAGAACATGTGTTTTTAGGATGCTTTATGTTGAAGGTATTCATTATTTTCTTTCAAAATTTATCGCCGCTTTGGTCAATTCTAATTATCGAGTGTTTGGTATAATGACAGTAAACATTGCACAGGTTGAAGTCCTCATCACTTCGCCATGGGTTGGATGAATGCTGGCTCGGAGGAGTACTGTGTTATTGCTCGTTATTGTCTTCAAAAACATATCTTTGAGAATGGGAAGGATGCATAAACTCTTCGAATGGTGAAGACATTATAAAAGTCGGCTTTGATTTGAAAATAAAGCAGTTTAAAAAGGGGGGACGTGTGAAGAATTTGGTTTGAATATAAAGATTAAAAGTGTTATTTTTATGGAGTTTGGAGGGGGGAGAATATAGCCGTTATTGGTATGGTTGTTGGCTTTGGAGCCATTAGGAATAGGATGCCTATTAAATAGGCGCTTAGGACTAGATGCCTATTTAATAGGCACCTGTAACCAATACTGAATTGGTACTGAATACTTTCCTTAATATTCAAGTGGATTGGCTCGAAATTGAGCCCCCTTTCATATTATGCCTAATCAAAGCCTATTGGAGATGCTCTTAGTCTTCAGTCAGGACATCAGCAAACTACAACAATAAGCTTTGATTGATTGTGTGCTCGAAGTAACATGATATAAGGTACTAAAAATTTCATTTGATGCTCAAGTAGTTCTTTTATTTTTAGCATTGCTCTTTATGATTAATGAAGCTTGGAAAAGTAGTAATATTTATTTAATCAGTTCCCAGTTGAAGCGAACATCGAGGATATAAGCTTCTATTATTTTTGGTTGGTATTCTATTAACACATCAATGTTTATGGGTAGATTTAGCAAGCATAAGCAAAAGCCGGTTACTTTTTAAATGTATTTTGGCTTTAAAAGATAAATGACTTGAAAAAAATGTATATGCTAACATATTCAATGGTTTAATCAAAAGTGACATTTCGATAAAGTCAAAAAAACAATATATAAAGTTGTTTATTTTCGCATTCATGTTATTAAATTCAAACTCGAGATTAATCTAATCCAAAATCCAAAAGTCGCAGAAACGAGATCACTGTAGGATGTGCTAAAACATCCA
The DNA here is from genome assembly GCA_030737815.1 of Allium fistulosum. Lineage (NCBI taxonomy): Eukaryota > Viridiplantae > Streptophyta > Magnoliopsida > Asparagales > Amaryllidaceae > Allium > Allium fistulosum. The sequence goes on from CM060908.1 coordinate 908,751,141, forward strand.
ATTGATAACTTGATGTCAAATCTCAATCTAAATAAAACCAAACCACAATCAACAAACAAGAAATAACGAAAATAAATCACACATGATTTATAGTGGTTCCAGTAACGTCTTGTTAGTATACATCCACTTTGAGGAGAGCCTTTTATTAATACCAATGAAAGAGTACAAGAGATTGATTGCAATGATCACTAATTCTTAGAGAATTTGATTTGTGGAGATGAGAATTGAAGAAACTAGGTTAAGAAACCTTAAACCAATTTCATAAATCCTTGGAGATTACATTGATTAACACCCTTCTCTTTGAATTCTGAAAATAGCTTATATAGGGAGAATTTTCGTCTAGGCAAATATCAAAAATGCCCCTTGAAGCTTTCACAAACATTGCACAATCACCTAGGCAGATATATCACCAAAATAGACAGTTAAACATCTGGAGTTTTACTCAGACGTCGGACTCGGAATCAACACGATCCTTCATCAGCCAACCAGGCATCTAGATTTTTATCCACACCTCTAGCCAAACTCTCGGGTTGACCAGAGACATCTGTTACTTTTCTTCCAAATGTCTACATCAACAAACATACATTTGAGACTTTTCTTCTAGACGTCTAGATCCACAAACTCATATCCGGATCTTTTCTTTCACAAGTCTGGATTGCGGTTGCTCTACCTGTGAACCTGCCTGCTTCAAAAAGCGATAACTTTAGCTTCCAAGCTCCGTTTTGCGAACTGTCTTCTCTGTTACCAAGCTACTTCCGACCTCTTTAACTCTACATGTAGTGTCTCCAAAATTCAACACTCCACCTTGACACTATATCCATCTCCATCGACTAATAACCAATAGCCCCAAACTATCACCACTTCTACATTCTATTAAAAACATGCTTGAATACTTTCACAATGAGCTACGGCAAAGCCACCGCCCATCACACTCCATCAGCGAACTCCGGCAAAACCATCGCCCGTTAAAGATGTGTTGAAAATATCCAAATCCAAAACCATCTTACCAAAAGACAAAATCACTTAGGAGTGCAAACAAGTACTTACGAAGAAGATAGAACTACAATCTCTCACTGATATTCTTCATCATAAATAAACAAGCTCCTCCTCAACCGTGACACTCGGTGGCATCTAGCACTTTAACAAGAAAAACAATGTTCGAACTTCCTAAACGGCAATGCCTTAGTGAACATATCTGCCGCGTTATCCTTTGTGTGCACCTTCCGAAGATGTACAAGCTTATCTTCATCCATGGCAACCAAAAATGACTCTCTCACCTCAATGTGCTTAATCTGAGAGCTAAAAGCCAAATTATCTGCCAAGTGAATAGCACTTTAGCTATCACATTGAACATCAATACTATCGTGTTCAAATCCCAAGTCACACAACAATCGCCTCAAGTACAGTGCTTCCTTTGCCGCCTCCACCATGGCAATCATCCGCCTCCATAGTGGATAAAGCAACTATGATTTGCAATCTCGATGTCCAACTTATGGTCGTACCACCAAGAGTGAAGACATATCTGGAAGTTGACTTTCTCCGATCTCTATCACCAGCGTAGTCGAATCACAATAACCAACCAACTTGCAATTCATTCCTTCACTACCACCAAAAACAAGACCATGAGACGATGTACCTCTAAGGTATCTCAAAATAACCTTCACGACTTCCTAATGCGATTTTCCCAGATTAGCCATATATCGACTATTCATCCCGATAGCATATGCAATATCGGGCCTTGTACACACCATAGCATACATTAAACTTCCAAGCGCACTAGCATATGGCACCTTTGTCATATAAGCCTTGTCTTTCTCTAACATAGGTGATCCCTTAATTGAAAGCTTCATTTGCAAGGTGTATTTGACGTGTTTGCATTCTCCATGCTAAACCGGCAAAACAATTTCTTTATGTACTCTTTTTTAGTCAATTTCAACTCAAAATGCTTTCGATTCTTTTCTATTTCCATGCCCAAAATTTTCTTTGCCTCTCCAAGGTCATTCAAATCAAATTCCAATTTCAAACACGTTTTTAACTTGTAGATTTCATTTTTATCTTTTAAAGCAATGAGCATGTCATCCACATACAAGTGTAAATACACTAAACAATCATTTTTCAACTCCTTGAAATATACACAAGGATCTTTGATGCTTCTATCAAAACCATTTTCAAGCATAAAATTAAAAAACCTATTATACCATTGTCTAGGTTATTGCTTTAAATCATGTAATAATTTCTTTAACTTGCAAACTAAATTTAAAGTACCATCTATGACAAAACCTTCCGGTTGCTCTATGTAGATGTCTTTATTCAAGTCACCATGCAAGAAGGCGGTTTTCATATCACGTTGCTTTAATTCCAAGTCAAGAATAGCAACTATAGCAAGTAATATCTGGATTGAAGTATGGCGCACAACATGTGCAAAAATCTCACCATACTTCTTTCCCTTCCTTTATGAAACCCCTTAGCCACTAATCTTGCTTTGTATCTCTCATCGTCCTTCACCTTGTATATCCACTTTCACCCAATAACACAGTTTCCTTTAGGAAGTGGAACCAAATCCCAAGTTTGATTCTTCAATAATGATTGCATCTCTTCCTCTATGGTACAAATCCTTTTCAAACTATCATCTGAATCCATGACATCATCAAGGTTCATTGGCTCATCTTCAACTACATGAAGTACTCCAAATTGTCAAAAAAGTTAAGATAGTTCCAATCACCATATCTATCGGGTGGTCTTATAGCACGACAACCAACCCAAGTTGCAATGCTATCACCCAAACTCCTTTCGACTCCACCTTGAACCGAATCATCTCTAGAATCATGTACATCACCAACACTACTAGACGATACATGTGGACTATGTGATGTAGCATCAACCACTTCCTTCTCACAAGCATCTCCAACTACTCTACTCCTTGGATGAAAGATGCGGATAACTTCCTTCTCCTTTGATTCACCACGAACCAAATTCAGAACATTCGATGAGCTCTTATTCTTCTTTAACAAAGCCGAATCATCAAAAGAAACATGATGAGAATTCACAACCTTCTTCGCTTTTGGATTCTAAATCCGATAGGCTTTGATTTTGTCCATACAACCAAGCAAGACCACTTTGAAAGCTCTAGGCTCAAGCTTATTATTTCCCGGATCATGTACATAAACCGGACTACCAAACGCACAGAGATAACTCAAGTCAATGCTCTTCCCCTTCTTTACTTCCTCTGGAATTTTGTTATTAATAGTCGAACACGGAATTCAATTTACAATATGCACCACGGTTGACAAAGCTTTGGTCTAAAATCCCTTCGATATAACTGATGTCAATCTCAAGCATCGAGCTTTCTCAAGTAGAGTACGGTTCATCCTCTCCACAACACCATTTGATTACTGATCTTCCAGTGTAGTAAAATACCTCTGAATACCATGATGCTTGCAAAACTCCAAGAATTATCTGGAAATATATTCCCTGCCATTTTCAGACCTTATAACCATTAAAGACTTACCACTCTCATTTCAACAAGAGCCTTTCAAACTTTGAACTTTGCAAATGCCTCCAACTTGGCTTTATTACATATACCCATACCTTTCGGAAAAAATCAATGATAGAAATATAACAAGCTCCACCCAAAGAAGCTACCGGTGTCGATCTCTAAACATCCGTGTGAACATACTCAAGAACATCTCTCGAAACATGCTTTCCTTCACCGAATGATATTTTAATTTGCTTCCCTATGACACATTCCTAAAAAAAATCAAGTTTTTTGAAACTCTCTCCATCAATCATCTCCCTCTTTCGAACAGTACCCAAACTCCTCTCCGAGACATGACTTAACCTCAAATGCCAAAACTTTTCCACATCCAAGCCACAAGAACTATCAACACCTAAACAAGTCTCATATTCAATAGTTTCACTTTGAAGAAAATAAACATCATGAGTTCTAGAACCTTTCATCAGCACAAGCGCACCATTTGAAACCCGCAAGCTATCACTCTCAATAGTGATTTTACATCCTAAAGAATCCAATTTCCTAAGGAAATAAGAGACTTACGAATACTTAGAACATAGCATAAATTAGTGAGACTACGGATCATTCTGTCAAACATCTGAATTTGCATGGAACTAATGCCCTTTGACTTACAAATAGCACCATTTCCCATAACAATTGAATTTCCCTCTTTGTCGACATAAGAGGAAAAACAATTCTTTTTCGACGTCATATGATAAGATGCCCCCGAATCGAGCACCCATTCGCTACCCGAGACATCTGATGCTATCGCCATCAAAACATCTACATCTTCCTCACTAACTTCACTCTCCACCGCTACCGATGAAGAAGCTACTTCCTTCTTTGCCTTATTCTTATCCAGACACTCATTCTTCCAATGACCGGGCTTCTTACAAATAAAGCACTTATTATTTCTTTCCCTCGACTTTCCTCTCCAACCGGGCTTCCTTGATTTGCAACGCCCTCGATTACCCTTCTTCACATGTCTCTACTTCTCCATAAATAAACTGTAACCACTACTAGCAACACCACTTCCATCACTCAACTCCTTCATTTGATCCTGCAACTCCTCACTAAGAAGACCCACTTTGACATCATCAAGAGTCAAAGTATCCCGGCTATAGATCAAACTATTTGAGAAATCCGTATAACAGTCTGGCAACGAACACATTAATATCATCGCCTTTTGTTCTTCCTCAATCCTTAAATCTACCGTCTTTATCTTCATTAGCAAATCATCAAAGATATTCAAGTGCATCCTTATCAAAGTACCCTCCTTCATCTTATAGGTAAAGAACGTTCGCAACAAGATCAAACAATTAGTAAGCGACTTCTTCATATACAATTCCTCTAACTTATCCCAAATATCCTTCATGGCAGTCTCACCACTAATTTTGGATATCACATTCTCCCCTTTAGCAAGTTGAAGTTATTGAATGCCTACTCTTCCATTTTCTCTCTCTTAATATCTAAGATGTCCGCTGACAACAAATGCATGTCAAACACAACTGAATGCATTTGATTCTGCCTAAGAACCACTTTCATACTCCATTACCATCTTTCAAAATCATTATTGACATTTCACTTATCTATAACTAATTGTGAACCCGATATCGCGTACGATCTACGTAGATACAGTGCTACACTACTTGGACTGACCATTGAGGGACTATTTGAGGTATTATCCTATTTTGGCATTTCTACAACCACCCTACAAACACCAATGCTCTGATACCAAATGTTATGAAATTCGAACTCCAGATTACTCTAATCCACACTCCAAATGTCGCGAAAATGACATCGTTGTAAGATGTGCAAAAAAAAACCAATCAATAACTCGATGTCAAATCTCAATCCAATCCAAATAAAACCAAATCACAATCAACAAAAAATCAATATCGCAAGCAATAACGAAAATAAATCACACACACGATTTATAGTGGTTCCACTAACTTTTTGTTAGTGTTTATCCACTTTGAGCAGAGCCTTTTATTAATACCCATGAAAGAGTACAAGAGATTGATTACAATAATCACAAAATTCTTAGAGAACTTGATTTGTGAAGATGAGAATTGAAGAAACTAGGTTTAGAAACCCTAAGCCAATTTCATAAACCCATGGAGAATACTTTGATTAACACCCTTCTCGTTGAATTCTGAAAATAGCTTATATAGGAAGAATTTTCATCTAGGAAAATACCCAAAATGCCCCTTGAAGCCTTCACAAACATTGCACAATCGTCTGGGCAGATCTGTCACCAAAATAGATAGTTAGACCTTTGGAATTTTACTCAAACATTTGACTTGGAATCAACATAATCCTTCGTCAGCCAACCAGACGTCTAGGTTTTTATCCAGACGTCTGGCCAAACTCTCGGGTTGATCAGAGACGTCTGGTACTTTTCTTCCAGACGTCTACAACCACAAATAAATGTCTGAGACTTTTCTTGGAAATGTCTAGATCTATAAATAGATGCCTAGATTTTTTCTTCCAGAAGTCTGGATTGTTGTTGCTCTGTCTATGAACCTGCCTGCTTCAAAACACGATAACTTTAGCTTTCAAGCTCCGGTACACGAACCGTCTTCTCCATTACTAAGCTACTTCTGATCTTTTCAACTCTACATATAGTGTCGCCAAAATTCAACATTTTAAAAATCAAATTTTTCGTTTTTTTTCTTTTAGAAACAATACCTAGTATTTTGAAAGCTATCCAGAGTGCTACATCAAGAAGCTTTAATTGATTGTATTTTTGTAGTAACATGAGTTGAGATCTTAAAATTTGCAGCTGATGTTTAACTTTGTCTGTTATTTCTAGCGGTGCCTTTATAAAGCACGACAACGATTAAACTACCTACTGAATCAATGCCAAATTGAAGCAAACGTTGAGATAGAAACTTCTAATTCAAAAGACATTTGTTGTTCCAAGGAATTGTCGATGAAGTTTTGTTTTATAGCTTTACCTTCTCTGTTGTAATTCACTGAGAAGTTTCATGTTCTACGTATGTTTTCTTAATAAATTTGTTTGAATACCATATTACATCCAACTTGCCTATAATGTTTATATATTTTGCATGTGATGGTCATTAAAGTTAAGCAACCGTTCATTTGCCTTCTATTATTTCTGATATCATAAAAAATATTTAATAATTCTAGTACTAACTAGATCTCTAACTACCATGAATATTCCCAACTTTAAGCTTCTAGCATTATTCGGTCGTGACATTACACTGAAAATGAAAAATGCCATGGTTATAGATGTAAATTATTTTATTTTCGACATTTGGTTTCTTATGCAGGTACGACTGATTAAGCATGAATTGAAAATGTATGTGCTTATACTTAGATTCCAATCATTTAGTGTACTTCAAACTAAATTTTAAAACCTGCATTCTTTATTCATAAATATGACTGAAGTTTTTTCTTCTCTCTATTTTTATGTTTTATAGTTGTGCTTCAATCAGCAATTTCAAATAGTTTTAACCTTTCATTGACTTGATTGCATGCCCATAATCTGTTTATGCATTCTATTTGTAAGTGTTGAGATTAGTCTCATATTGGGAAATTTATAAAATAAATCATGTATAAATTCTAAGAGACCACCCTTCATATAGCCAATTAGTTTTGTAATAATATGCGGTTCTCTAACAGTAAGATAGCTCGATGACTACAGTTATGCAAACTCCATTTACAACTTGTTACAATCCACAATTAATTCTGATTGGAAATTGGTTGTGATATAATTTTTATATATTCATATCTATAAAAAAACACAAATATTGCATCTATCTTAGCCATCTTCATCCAATGCACTACGTGAAACTACGAGCTTATTCAAAATTTATCTGAAAATTTGGGTGAAAATTAATTCCCCTAGGGTGTTACAAACTTACAATAGTATTATTATTACTATTGATGTTGATTTATTACAAATATATGATTATGATTAATGCAATTATTTGAGAAGTTAAGCAAGAAAAATTTAGGTTTTCAACTCAGCCATGGGGGAACACCAAAATCCTCACAAAAATATCTCTAAATTCTCGGAATGAAGTTCTCAAGTCAAATCACTTGAGGTATCTCACATCAAAAAGCCATTGGGTGGGGTCGTCATTGATGGTGATGGGTTTCAATTGGTCCAATCTAGGTTTCAAAAGAGGAAAGAGGCTACGAAATGTCAGAAGTTGCCACCGGCTCCCAGTAAAGGCAATCTAAAGGGTAAAGAAGGTCAGAAAACAACCATTCCACAACCAAATAAGAAAAATCCACTGATGCAACCAAGGAAGCCGGCGACCTTCTCACTGAACAAGAGCAAGGCCATAAAATATGGGCAGATATAGTAGCAGAGTAGCCTGAAGAACCAATGGAGTATTAGACAAGGTGATCCATTATCACCTTATCTGTTTACTATAGTTATGGAGTATTCTTCCATTTTTATGGAAATTGAGGCTATTAAGGGTAATATTATCCCAATAAATAGAGTGCGGCCTTCAATTACTCACCTTATTTATGTAGATGACCTAATGCTTTTTATCAAGGGTAATAAAGGTAATGTCGAGGCAACTAACCACATTTTTGAGTGCTTGTATAAGTATGTAGGGTTACTGATAAATGAATTTAAAAGTAAAGCATACTTCAGTAAGCATAGCAAGTATAAAAAGCAAGTTTTAGATTCTTTAAAAATTGCTGAAGGTAGTCTTCGTATAAAATAATTGGGCTTGCCTTTATCTGTTAATCAAATTAAAGATAATGATTGTTCTATGCTTATTGAAAAACTTCAAGATAGCATGGAAACTTGGTCTAGTAAGTTATTATCAATTGCTGGCAGAATGGAGCTTATCAAAACAGTTATATATGCCATTATTTTATATTGGCTTCAAGCATATCATATTTCAGCTACATCTATAAAAAAATAGAAAGTAGATGTGCTGATTTTTTATGGAGGGAAGGCTATCATAAAGTCAGTTAGGATAAAATTTATAGGCCTAAAAAAGAAGGTGGTATTGGCATTAGAAACATGAATGATCTTAGTTTAACTTGCCATTTAAAATTATTTTAGAGATTTTTATTAGTGTCGATTCAATGTGGGCCAATTGGATAAGATGTAAATATCTTAAAAATAGCAATTTTTGGAATGTCATGCCAAAATATAACCAATCTCATGCTTGGAGACAAATATTAAAATGTAGAGTAATTGACAAATCATTAGTTGAAAGAAACTTTAAACTTGGTGAAGAAACTAGTTTATGGTTTGATCCTTGATTTCAAAATGAAACTTTTATTAATAGAGTAGGATAGGACAATTTAGTTATTTGTGGTGGTGCAAATGCAACTGTGGCAATAGTCATTAAAGATAATCAATGGCAGCCACATTCACATCCTATAACAAACCCACATAAATATAATATTTGTAAAATTTCTTTTGATTCTACTGTTGACAGTGACTATTGGGAATGGGTAGCTAGCAGTAAAAAGAAGTTCTCTTTTAAAAATACTTGAAAGGTTATTAGAAATAAAAGTCCAATGTTGAATGGTATATGATTGCATTTGGAACAAAGTGAATAATCCCAAAATGACATTTTGTACTTACTTTGCTATTAACAATAGATTGCCAACTTGGGACATAATTAATAAATGGGAAAATAATGCTAATTCACTTTGTTACTTAGGCAACTTAGAGAATGAGTACGTTAATCATCTTTTTTTTTAGTGCAGTTATGCATATTACATTTGGAATCACATTCAAACTACTCTGGGTGCTACGAGCAATGGATGTATGGATCTCAAGCAAGCTATACAACATATTAATAACAAATTCAGGTCAAAATCTCTTGAGAGAGACTTAGCTCACATCATGGCCACTACTGCAGTATATCGCATATGGAAAGAAAGAAACAATCGAACTCATGACAAAGCTAGTTTAAATAGAGAGCAAAGATGATTACTTATCGAGACTGATAGTAGAATTGTTCTTCATAAGCCAAAGTAAAAAAGTTAAAGATCAAACAAATTTCGCCTATTTAGCTGATTACTGAAAAAGAGAAGCGGGTAGCAAAAACATGGAGAACTTTCTATACCACCCGAAAGGCTTTAAAACCATGCAGTTCCAATAAGGCAGTAAGCACATTGAGAACTATTTATGCCACTCGAAAGATAATCACGATAAACAAGTTCATCAGAACAAATGACACAGAGCTACTGAATTACTCTAGCAAATTACATAATAATTCTGGATCTGTAGGCGATAACAGATTAGTAGATCACCAAGAGCCGAATAACTGTTAAGCATTTGAACATGATAGAGAATTAAAATATCTGAATTGCGATGATCTCAGATCAGTTAATTATTCAACTTTTCTGAATCGCGATTGTTCTATTGAAGATATTGAAGGGATGAGGAGAATATTTAACAAGTGCCTTTCATATTGGAAAAGAGAAGAAGCGAACAGTGTGAAGTAGAAATGTGAAAACTTGAAGAAGCGGAAAAATTTTCTCTACCGTTAGAGAGTGTTCGAGAATTTTGGTGTAATTTGTTTGTAAATGAAGTCGGCTAATATTGTAACCCTAGATAACGAGGGTTATGGTTTTTATTGGGTGGGAATATTATGTTACCTACGTGATAATCTTTGGGGCTTTAAGCGTGTATTTACTTTACATCAAAAAAAAAAAAAAGGAGAAGGAGAAGGAGAAAGAAAGAAAGAGAAGTTGGACTTTTAAAAACGCAAAAATTGTGGATGAGATACGTGATCTTTAAACTTAATTTGTAATTAACCTTTAAATCCTTGGCCTGATGCTTTCTTGGCCTATATATCTGATGTTTCTGTTTAAGGTCGACTCCTTTACAAGTTAGTTTGTTATCATAATTTTTTGGTTCACCAGACCTTTAAAAAAAGTCAATCATGCAGTGAGCATGGATATTCAAACACATGACTAGTGCTTTTCCAACTGTGTCATCCCCACCTACATGATTAATGCAGTCTTGTTGATTTTTCATCTTTAATGAATAATTTAGTATTACCATATAATCACAATCGTTTGAAAAATTGTATTTTTAAATGGAAAAAACTGCTGTGAATGTTTGATCAAACACGTGACAATCATGTTCATAGTTTGACGCCGTCGGCTCCCCCATTTCAGCTATCCCTGCCTCCATTATTGATGTAGCTCACAGCTGTAGTCACTGTTGATTCATGATACTACTTAATATATTCTTTTTATGACAACCATATTCTTGCCCTTGCATATAATCCACTCACTAATTTCTCACTAACAAGTATTTGCTTTAAATATATGGACAAATATTTGAAAATATTAGCTCTCTAAAAAAATTATAGAGTGAGCATCTATTGAAACAAGTGGCCTTAAAATTTAACACTCTCCTAACCGAACTGAACCATCCCCATCTGTCTATATAATAATAAAATTCGCAGTAATTTATATACCAGTATAATGTGAAACCGTGCCTACAGGTTTGCTTAAGTTAAACATCAAATCTACATTGCTTGAATATTTTTGTTTAATATAATTTGCACATGTTTTGTCCAGATTTCAGGGAAAATTAAAAGCTGATGTTGCAAATTCAGAAGTTACAAGTGGTCACGGTTCTTTAAAAAGGAATGAATTATTTTGCTGATATGACATATTATTGTTAATTTTTTACTCATTGATTTTTCAATCTAATCTGGAAGAATCCAAATGGAGAAAGGACAAAACAAAAGATATGTACCACCAAATCTACACCTATTGTCAAGAAGCAGCAAATTTCAAAGCTATGTGACTGGTTTTCATATTTATGTAATAGTTGATCTTGAAGTTTAGTGCACTAACTCTTGATGAGTGCACTAAACCTTGTAGGTCTTTGTACAGTAACCATAACCTCTTTCATAGCGAGTATCATTTATAAGTGTTATGCACAAATATTTGACTTCACGTGAGTTTTCTATTTATGTCTTGCAATTAAAAAACCATAAAGCTTTCATTTCTGGAAATGAAAATAACAATGGTGGGAGAAGCTGGAATTCTCGACCTCAGGATTACCCAAAGAAAGCTATCACCCCCATAATGCTCTTCATTATTGTAGTTAATAATCTATCTATGAATCCGACGTTACTATCGAACTTCATAGTTATTATAAACACCAACAGATTTCATGATAGATAACGCGCAAAAATTAGAATGAGAGTGTTTCAAACTTTCATTTTATTTTGTCAACAAAACCTACGAGACCTGCCTGTTAGACAACTATGCAGCCATCCCATTATTCTTATATAATGCATAAATGATTGTAGAATGAAAAATGTGGTGATTGATGCTCGAACTCTCGGCCTCATGGTTGCTCAAGTGCAGTTGTTAGACCTACACGCTAAATAACCACACTGAAAGCCCATTATCTTTTAAAGCATTGTAATTAATTATTTCACTTCACTGTTGTTGTGTATGACTTTTTTCCAGAACAAATATGAGTGCATGCCGGTAGCATTGGGTTTCAATTTTGCTTCAGTTAAAAACAAAATCTTGAACTTTTGACCTTAAGATAAACCAGAATAGCTATGATACTTATGCGCAAATCGACCGCCATTCATTATGCTGTGGATAATTAATTATCGTTAATTTTTTATCTCAGCTTCCATGTATAGCCTTTTAGAGATGAAAAACAAGAATGATTGAAAGCCGGAGAGTGTTGTTTGCGCCAAAAATGGTCACAAACCCCGAATGTTGTGAAAGCACCAGTGTATGAATACAAATCAGCAATATTCAAACACAAATCTCAGATCTAAACAAACTACAAATAGCAATCCAGCAATAATGAACAAAAACACAAGATTTATAGTGGTTCGGCTATCTCCGGCCTACGTCCACTCCAAAGTTTTTATGATTTATTGATCGATGCTTGAAGATTACAATTTCCTATCGCGTAGTACAACGGATTTTATGATTATAATCTGAATCTAAGGCAGCAATGGTGATCTAGAGTAAATCTGGCAGAGTCCGGGCGCTCTTTAGCTCTCAAAATTGTCCGACCCCTTTTCTGAATGACCTGGGGGTCTATTTATAGGTGTAGGAGGCTGATATTTCGCCTAAAATGAGGGGAGACCAGTTCTGGCACATGAGGGGGCCCACATGCCCGCTTTCTGGGAATCCGGGCCCACTTTGGGATCGATTCGAAGCTACGTTCGAATCGATCAAGAAATTGTCCAATCGAGCTGAAATTTGGTGTGAACATTCTTCAACATGTGATCAAGCTACTGTGAAAATTTCATATCATTTGGACTTGTAAATCTCAAGATATGATCGATTCGAGATCATGTTTCCAGTTGATAAGCTCCCTTCGAATCGATTACGTTCGAATCGATTGCTTCGAATCGATCAAGCATGCGCTCCTGCGATGGCGTGTCGCGAATTCTTAGAGTCGATCCACCTTTGTCGCCGTGTTGAACGAGTCATTCCTGATATTTCTCCGTGTTGAACTCCTATTCCCTTGCTTCGAACGTACAACCAGTTCGTATCCTCTCGTTCGTATCGCTCTGATCATTTCCTTCGTGTCGATTGATTGGAACACGATCGATACGAACATTGACCTTGAGTTCTTCGAATCCATGCACTCACCCATCCTTCGTATCGATCTTTTACATCCAATTCGAATCCATAACTCCATGCAGCTTTAATCATTTCCCTCGTATCCATGACTTCGTATCCACGAAGCCAACTCCCAATGTATCCATCTCGAACGCCTCCTTCGCATCGATTGGTATGAATCCATAATCCCTAAACTGCTACTTCCTTTTCGTATCGATCCAATACTGATCGATACGAAGCATATCTGTGCATCCTTCCCATCGATGCGAACGGCATCAATTCGAAGTAAACTCCATGCGCCTATCTGTTCAATACGAACGTGTCGTTCATACCCTGTGAATCGATACGAACTCCATCAATCTGAAGCGACGTCGATCGATACGAAGTGTATCGATACGAAGTGTGGCAGACCATGATCGATGCGAACAGCATCGATTCGAACCAATATCCATCGATACGAAAATGCATCGATACGAACCAGTTTTCACATAATTTGACCCATCCATATCTCGAGCATACAAACTCCGATTAACCTGAAACTTGAAACGTAGCCTCTCCTAGTCCTCATCATCATCTCCAATCGATTCCGTCCTGATCGGAGCTCGGCCAACTTCTGACGATATCCATTGCAGCCTTGTTTCCAATCGACTTCCAATCCTGATATCCATCCTTTCCTGTCGATTTGTTTGATATTCCGGCTTTGACCAAAATGCGGGATAACATTTGCCCCCCAAAACATGCCTTGTGATAAGAAGGCGTGTTTTGAATAGTTCCGTATCCGATATCCAAAGTCCATAGCCACATCATCCAAGTGCATCATCCTTGACTGCTCGGAGTCGATGCCCAACTCCAAACCCAATAACCAAAGCCTTAGCCAAATCCATATCCGTTTGAACCCGACGACCGAATCCTAATCCATCCTTATCTAATAGCCAATAACCGAATCCAGGACCTCTCCGGGTCGATATCCAAATCCATAACCTCTCTGGGCTCTTGCCAAGCGTAATCCACACCTAACGACCGCGGTCCAGTGTCCCTGGACGTAAGTAATGCCATGGCTTAAGTCCTAAGCCGAATCCTGGTCACTCCGGACCCTTGTTGAGCATAGTCCATACTCAACGACCTGAAATAATAATCGATAGTAGGGGGCCTAAGTCCTAGGCCGAATCCTGGTCACTCCGGACCCTTGCCGAGCATAGTCCATACTCGACGACCTGAGTGAGTCACTTTACCGCGTTCGGGCAGAACGACTCAACCCTTGCCAGGCATAATCCATACCTGACGACCGTTCATCAAAAACCAAAAAGAATCCAATCAAGATCCAATCCAAAATCCAAATCAAATCGGAAAACCAGAAATCCATATCAAAAATCGAAACCATCATCCAAAACGGAGAACAATCATCCGAATGAATGCCTAAACCAGAAAAACAAGCAAAATCAGGAGTTCAATCCAAACTCCAAAAACCAAATCAGAAAACCAAGTGTCCAATCAAAAACAAAAAACAGATTTCGCAAACCATGGCTTTGCGGTTTATCACCATTCAGAGCATGCCTAGGGGCTATCTCCGTCCCCATACATGTGTAAATGGCTCAGTTGCTCGCCAATGGTTTGTTACTTATTTCATATTATCCTGGTCAATGGATGACCAATCGACCATCATTCCTGGGCCTCGCACCATCATGGCTCGAGGTAGGCGGTGGTTGCTCCTGCTCCACCGCTGCATTCCGTACTCCAACATACTGCCTCAACTGTCCATTCCTCACATGCTCCTCAATTATGTCCTTTAAATGCCTGCAGCTGTTGGTATCATGCCCGTCCAAATCGTGGAAGAGACAATGCTTTCCTGATGCCCTCTCCCGCTCGGATGGTTCTCTCCTAGCCGGCCTCCGGTAAGGAAGGCGATTCCGAGTTTCCATATATATCCGCTCCTGCGTCTCGTTTAATTCTGTGTATGTGGAAAACTTTGGATCCTTCCATTGCTTCCTGGTTTTTCCTGAATCGTCATCCAGCTTCCTTTTTCCTTTATCTTTATCCGAGCTTCCGTTGGATGGTCCTCCACCCCCAGTCACATTCACCTCCTTTAACTTTAAGTCCATACATGCATCTTCTTGCCGTAGGAACCTTTCAGCTTCATGGAAGAATTCCCCAAGATCCAGTGGTGGGTCTCGTACTAAAGATACCTTAAAATCCGAATCCTCTCTGACTCCCGACACTACCGCCATCAAAACCATCGATGGATCCGGCCGATCCACCGAAGAAACCGCCGCATTAAATCGAGTTAAAAATGCTCTAAGCGATTCATCCGTTCTTTGCTTTATCGATGTTAACGTCACCACGTTCTTAGGTCTTTTGATATGAACCCGAAACTGTCCCAAAAACCTGTCTACCAATTCCTGATAGATCCTTCCTCCAGCTGCCTAAACCACATTGCCGCTAGGTCTGTCAAGTATAAAGGGAAACATCTGGCCATCACTTCCTCCGATGCCCCCAGCACTTCCATGTGTCTAGTGTATCTCATCAAGTGATCAGTCGGGTCAGCCTTTCCATTATATACTTCCACGCTAGGTAGCTTGAACTTAGGTGGATTCTGAGCTATCCTGATTTCCCGAGCGAACGGACTCCTGTTCACTCCTTCCAAGTCTCTATTGGTCGAACCTCCACGCATAGTCTTCCTAATGATTTCCATTAATCCAGCGTTGCCTGTTAGGGGCTGCCCCCCATGCTCCCGAGGGAACTCTGGCACATATTCTTCATGTGGCTCATTAGCCGCAACGTTGGCTCTAGCCTGCTGAACTCCTTCCAAAGGTCCTTCTGCGTTGGATCCTGTGGGCCTGCCCCCAAGCCCTTGTTGATTGCCTTCCGGTTCTATATTCTGTCCTCCATTGGGTTCCGCAACCCTAGTTCCTTGTTCCACATTTGCAGTCGCTGTAGTTGGTCCAAGGTTCTGTGTTCCTGTAGCTCTCATCTGCTGGAAGAAAGTCTGCATCATATCCTGTTGACTCTTCAGCAACCTCTCGTGTAATGAATTCGCCATAGTTTCCATTTCGTCTCTGGTAATGTAAATCGAAGCTTGTCCTTCTCCAGCTCCGGAAGATGCCTCTTGACTTCCTCCTTGTTGGCTTCTCTCAGCTCTTTGTCTTCTACTTGTTTGTCGAGTCATTGCCGAGTCAATCTAAATCCTTCAAACTTTCAAATCTAAACTTTAATCCGATGTAGCGGGTGCTAGTCGTTCTCAATGAAAGCACCAAAGTGTTTGCGCCAAAAATGGTCACAAACCCCGAATGTTGTGAAAGCACCAGTGTATGAATACAAATCAGCAATATTCAAACACAAATCTCAGATCTAAACAAACTACAAATAGCAATCCAGCAATAATGAACAAAAACACAAGATTTATAGTGGTTCGGCTATCTCCGGCCTACGTCCACTCCAAAGTTTTTATGATTTATTGATCGATGCTTGAAGATTACAATTTCCTATCGCATAGTACAACGGATTTTATGATTATAATCTGAATCTAAGGCAGCAATGGTGATCTGGAGTAAATCTGGCAGAGTCTGGGCGCTCTTTAGCTCTCAAAATTGTCCGACCCCTTTTCTGAATGACCCGGGGGTCTATTTATAGGTGTAGGAGGCTGATATTTCGCCTAAAATGAAGGGAGACCAGTTCTGGCACATGAGGGGGCCCACATGCCCGCTTTCTGGGAATCCGGGCCCACTTTGGGATCGATTCGAAGCTACGTTCGAATCGATCAAGAAATTGTCCAATCGAGCTGAAATTTGGTGTGAACATTCTTCAACATGTGATCAAGCTACTGTGAAAATTTCATAGCATTTGGACTTGTAAATCTCAAGATATGATCGATTCGAGATCATGTTTCCAGTTGATAAGCTCCCTTCGAATCGATTACGTTCGAATCGATTGCTTCGAATCGATCAAGCATGCGCTCCTGCGATGGCGTGTCGCGAATTCTTAGAGTCGATCCACCTTTGTCGCCGTGTTGAACGAGTCATTCCAGATATTTCTCCGTGTTGAACTCCTATTCCCTTGCTTCGAACGTACAACCAGTTCGTATCCTCTCGTTCGTATCGCTCTGATCATTTCCTTCGTGTCGATTGATTGGAACACGATCGATACGAACATTGACCTTGAGTTCTTCGAATCCATGCACTCACCCATCCTTCGTATCGATCTTTTACATCCAATTCGAATCCATAACTCCATGCAGCTTTAATCATTTCCCTCGTATCCATGACTTCGTATCCACGAAGCCAACTCCCAATGTATCCATCTCGAACGCCTCCTTCGCATCGATTGGTACGAATCCAGAATCCCTAAACTGCTACTTCCTTTTCGTATCGATCCAATACTGATCGATACGAAGCATATCTGTGCATCCTTCCCATCGATGCGAACGGCATCAATTCGAAGTAAACTCCATGCACCTATCTGTTCAATACGAACGTGTCGTTCATACCCTGTGAATCGATACGAACTCCATCAATCTGAAGCGACGTCGATCGATACGAAGTGTATCGATACGAAGTGTGGCAGACCATGATCGATGCGAACAGCATCGATTCGAACCAATATCCATCGATACGAAAATGCATCGATACGAACCAGTTTTCACATAATTTGACCCATCCATATCTCGAGCATACAAACTCCGATTAACCTGAAACTTGAAACGTAGCCTCTCCTAGTCCTCATCATCATCTCCAATCGATTCCGTCCTGATCGGAGCTCGGCCAACTTCTGACGATATCCATTGCAGCCTTGTTTCCAATCGACTTCCAATCCTGATATCCATCCTTTCCTGTCGATTTGTTTGATATTCCGGCTTTGACCAAAATGCGGGATAACAAGTGTACTAAACTCGAACATCGTTTAATCTAAATAACCAATTTCGAGGTCCATGATGCGTGAATGATTGTTGAAAAAAAAAATTAGGTGATTGTTGGTCGAACTCTCAGCCTCATGATTACTCAAACATAGCTGTTAGATCAACATGCTAAATAGTCACACCATCATCTCACTATCCTTTAGGGCATTGTAATTAATTGTCTCACTTCACAGCTGCTATCCATGACATTCTTAAGAAAAAACAATATGCTAATTGCATTGGTTTAGATTTTGCTTCAGTTTAAAAACAGAATCTCAAGTTGATATTGCATTAATGGTTGTAGGATCTGTATTATACTTTTAAAGGTGACTACTCATTCCTTCTTTCTCATTAATCCTTACATTTTCCACAGCTATGAAAGGCATGTAGAATACAGTAGCCTATAATTTTTGTTTGATGATAATAAACATATATATATTCGATTAAATGTATTTGTAATTGTACTAGTTTATTTTTCCACATAATTAAATAAGTATTTGTTGAATAAAATAAATAAATCAAAATTCATATTTAAACAAATATTTTATTCAAACAAATATTTTATTACAAATTCAATAGTATAAAATTGAGCTCTGACTACATTTACACATTTTCAATTACAACACAATTGAAAGAAGAAAACATGCAATTGAAGGAGAAGAAATCAAGACTTGGACAGAGCTTGCAATGGACCAACTATATGTCTCTAACTTTTATCCAAGATGTGAGTTTAGTTTGTCAGTCAAAAGCATCATAAACATAATATATTGAGCTATACCACTCCACATTTAACAGAGAGAATACCCTTGGTTAAATTGAAATTTAAAGAGCAAACGAGGGATCATTTTGTCCATTTTCACATGTAAAACTACTAAGATGGAAGAAGAAAAAATAAAAGACTGCGAATATTTTCTATCTTTCGATTTTATTATTACATATAGATATAGATGAATTGAATCAATTTGTGATAATAAATAAAACAGGTGATTCATTATCGTATTTTAGATAAACAAATATAAGGGATAAGTAACAAATAGACGTATTTTAGATAAATGTGAAAGGTAAATTCACTCAATGTGGAAGAAGAAATAAATTCAACAATCAAAGACAAATAGAAAATATTTTACACACTCCAACATACCTGCAACTTCGTCGATGGCAAGGCAACGGCGGCGAGTACAACAGCGACGAGCGGAAAACAAGGCGACCAACAACGAGGACGGAGGCGGCGCAGGTAGAACCAGAGGCGTGCGCAAGGGAGACGAGCATCTTTCGGGTTAGGGTTTGCAAGATTCGTCAGAAGAGGGCAATGGCAAAGAGAAGCACGATTGGGTTAAGGCTTAGAATTAGAATATTTTGCATGCTGCTTTATTTTATTTTGGAACATTTAGCGGGGCTAATGAAATAAGAGAGGGAACGTGAATTTTGGCAGTTGCACAAACCTAAGTTAGGAAGACAACTGTCAAAAAGAGTTGTTATACATAAATAATTAATACTGGCGCAAGCAAACAGTTGTTACAAACAATATATTACAACTGCTGCAATTTTTTTTTGTTGAAAGTGCATTTTTTACAACTGCTAAAAATAAACAGTTGTTATAAAACATCTATTACAACTGTCCGTTTGTGCAAGTTATAAAGGAATTGTTTTAAAATGATTGTTTTGTTGTAGTGGTCATTTTACTAAATCAATGCAATTCTTCATTGATCTTCACGAACACTTGAAACTACAACTTTGTTCTCCATTAACTCCATCATCTGGACTTAGAAACAAGCTAATATTGGTGAAAACAACTATAAAATCATGAAGCTAACTACAGGACGATCCGATGTAGAGTCGAAAATGCCAAATATAACATACTTGGGGATCAGTACCGACTCCCACTTAGGGATTGGTACCGACTCCCAGCTTCTGCTGATGTGGCGCCTTCTTTTTTGGGGGAGCTAGTCTAAATCGGATACAATGGCTTGGAGATATTTCTGAGCGAGATTTTAGCTCCCTACCTCTATATATAAATAGAGGGGTAGGGCTCATTTTTCAAGATCTTTTGGTTCTAGTTCTATTCTAGCTTATCTTCTTGTAATTCTGAAAATCTAAATGCTGGAGTTGTACCGACTCCTAAGAATTTCTGCCTCCAAGTTAGAAATCGGTAATAAAGTATTAAAGTGGACGTAGGTCTTGCTTTGCCGAACTACTATAAACCCCGTGTGTTCATTATTTACTTGTTTTTCGCTCATTTTTCATTTAATTCTTCGCTTTTATTCTCTACTTAAATTTTTGGATGTTTGTGTCAATTTTGTTTCAAACTTTTTGGTGCTTTCATTGAGAACTCAACTCTCAAGCTATTTGCATCCTTGTCCAATATTGGATTGCCTAAAATCCAAGGAAGAGATCCAATTTTTTCTCAACGAATTTCCCTACTACCCAGTTTTGAACAAAGTCCACATGGAGCTATCTTTAATGGCCCATGAGAAAGACAAAGTCGTTGCCTCCTCAAGAGCTGCTGATGAAGCGGACAATACTGATTTGAACATTTTGGAAGAGGGCACACACCAAGGAGCCGTGGATACCCAAAATCCCTCGGATCTCATCACTAGGATTGACTTTGAAAGGATGATTAAAGAATTACATGACAGGCATGTAGAGTTAAACCAGCAAATCCAAGAGAATAGGAGCTTGATGAACCAAATGAACATTGGACACAGAAGGACTAGAAGAGAGCCGACTCCTCCATACTCGTACTTAGGAAGTTCCTCATCATCTGGCTATTTCCGAAGGAGAAGAAGGCAACAGGTAGATGCACATGAAACATGAATATCAAGGCAGGAGTTGAGAACCGACCCCAACCAAAGCACGAGAGTCGGTACTGATCCCACCTTAGGGACGGTACCACGCCCACTTAGGTGGTCGGTGAGGAACCCGTTCACCGAGGTTTAGGTCTTCGACTCGGTGATGGCATGCAACGTGCTCGCACTGTGACTGACCAGGGCCCCGGAAGTCAGGAGTTTGCTGTTGAGTTGCCCCCAAGGAACGAACATGGAGTTGCTAGGCAAACGATTCCTCCAAAACCAGAAGAGTCTAGACAACGAGTCACGAATATGGACCATTTATTAGGCTAAGCACAAGGAGTAGACTATGACTACTGCAACCTAACAGCCATTCAAGGACCAGATTTGACTACAATGGTACAATGCAAGTGAGAGAAAGTCAAGGCCAAACTGCCGACGACTGGGGCACTTTCCCTAGTCGGAATCCTTTCATAGAAGCTATTTTACGCGAAGAATACCTATGGAGATTAAATATGCCTAAAATGCCTTTATACTCAAGAACGACGGATCCTTGACAACATATCATGATATACAAATGGCACATGCACTCTGCCAGGGCCACGGATGCCGTCAAATGCAAATTCTTTTCCATTTCCTAGAAGGAGTAGCGACCATGTAGTTTACTCGACTACCAACAACGTCCATCTCATCATTTGACTAGCTGGTAAGGAAATTTATCAAGTAATTCAGGATGCACACGACTAGCCTAAGGATGTTATGTCTTTATCTAACTTATTCCAGGGACTAGGGGAGTCACTTAAGGATTTTCTATAGAGATTCAATATCGCAATGATTACAGTGAGCAACCCTCAAGAGAATATCATACTCATGGCTCTGATTAGGGAGATCCATCCCGACATGGATTTTGGAGAATGGTTATTGAGAAAGCCTCCCTCCACTCTGGATCACTTTTACAACAAGGCGGCCCAACATTTGCGCATGGAGGTTCTACGGACTAGACAAGAAGATAAAACAGGCCACCAAGCCGATGGAGTTCAGAACAACATTGTTGTGAAATGGACCGAAGCGAGTTCCGAAACCATTAATGTGAATGTACAGAACCAGATTGGAAATCAGAACAAGGGCCGAGGCAGGGCCCCAAACAAGAACATGGATTTTAGAAGACGGTCGAGAATCCCAAGATTTGACACCTACAACCGCTTGAATGATTCAACTAAAAACATCTACTCGGATACTCATGACTTAGAGCGGTACCAGAAACCAGCCCCGAGAGAATCGACTGAAAGCTAAAGGAAGTTTGGAAAATTCTGTAGATTTCACGAGACCTATGGTCACGACCCAAAAGAATGCAGAAACTTCTGAGATATGATCGAAGAGCTGATCTAGAACAAAAGGCTCCAACAATTTGTTAAAGCCCCGTAGGATGGCAGGCAGAGGACATCCAACCCTCGGCAAGGACATACTACCCCAAGTACCGACAGACATAGGTGGCCTGAAAAACAATTGATTATCAACTAGATCATAGACCGTCATCTCCCAGCTGAGAAGGGCTGGAGCAACATGGAATGACAAGCATGGTGTCACATCACCTTCGAATAAACTATTTTCCTTATTTGTTTTGAATTTTCTCTTAAGCCAGACTCTATTATTTCTTTATTTTTAATAGATTTGCTTTTCAATCACACAACCTTTTCTTAGCGTGTCATATTGTAACATCCCCTACTTCAAGGCCCAAAACTAACAGTTATGGATGCTACAGTCATCCATAGTTATTAATCCACGATGAACAACTACGGCGATATTAGATACATAATCCCAAAGCGCAGACCACGTTCAGAAAATATATTCTTATTATAAAATTCGGCAAGAGTGACATGTGAGATGCCCCCTTGGATGATCAGAGTATATAATATGACAATAAAACAAGTTTTCCTTTACAACCAAACATAGCAAAAACAAAAGAACTCTAAGTAGCTAACATGCCTCTTGCACGTCACCGGAAGCTTTATTTATCAAAAATAACATATGGAAACCCTAAACCTCAAACCACTCAAAATCAATTGAGTACCCAAGAGTTTAAGGGGAAAAACAAAAACTTCGAGTCAGATATAAAGTTTGGTATGAATAATAATCTACAATCTCAATTCACTTAGATATCTAGTGAGACCACGTCGCTTAGCGAAATGGGTTTTCCCCTCACTGATATATTAAAACCATTATAAAAGCATATATTGTGCTACTGCATCCACAATGGTTAAAACATAGCATTTCAATACATTATGATGATATGCAAAACAAGTAAATCAGATCTGGATTACCCATCCCCATTCATTCTGACTATCTGTCTTAATTATAGTTTCTAGGGTTACTGTTAACTGGTTAAATGTTGATGGACTATCTGTCCAATTTCATAGTTTTCATGGGATCACTAAGAACCTATTGGTAACTCCAATATCTTTTATATTATCCTAGTTTTCATGGGCTAACTAGGAACCTATTGACTATCTGTCAATATCTTAATCCAGATATAGTTTTCATAGGGTAACTATAAACCTATTGGCCCCTACCAATATCAATTCATAGTTTTCATGGGCTGACTATGAACCTACTGGCCCCTGCCAATATATTTCCCTTTACATAATTTTCATGGGCTTACCATGAACCTATTAGCCCTTGCCAATATCTTTAATTAAGATTTTATCATATTCACTACTGGGTCAACCTAGCTGGTTATTCCGCCCTTCCCCAAAGTACTGTTATGGGTTAATTACAATGTGAATAAATGTACGAAGAAGTAATATTCTCAAAAATCTTTATTTGTGCCATGGTATTTCCTTTTAAAAATGAGAGTGGGTTATTTATTTTGAAACCTTAAAACATCACTTTCGAAACCACTGGATGACCTCCTTCGAAGGCATAGAAAACCTCTTTTCAATACTCTAAGTATATACCTTTCGAATGTATCAAAACCTTACTTAATAATCTTTAGGAAAATAACTTCAAAACCAATGAAAGTACCCCTTTTTGAACTGTGCAGTTAATGCCCAGCTATATCCCCGCTATAACTCCGATATATCTTATAGCGGATTCCTACCGCTATGATTTTTCCATATATCCCCAACATATAGCCTTTCCGCTTTAATCCCCGCTATTTCCGCTATATCCCGTTATTTCCGCTATATTCCGCTATTTCCGCTATATCTTCTATAAAAAATTGGATTGAAAAATGATATTTATACGCTATAAAAATTATGAAATTAATTAATTTCATTGAATTTTTGATATATGTTTAGAAATGATAATACTCTAATATTCTACTAAATTAAATTAAGTTATATAACAGTTTTACGTTCATTTACAATACATTTGCACATATTTTTATTTAAAATTATTTTTGTATTAATTATAATTCAATTGAATGTTAATTTTTCACTTAATTACTATCTATATATTTGTAAAAACAACAAGTATGGGATTTATATGCTATTCTAGAGTAATCCGATATATCCCGCTATATCTTCGCTACATCCCCGCTATGACTTTTTGCACCTCTACCGCATTGAATCCACCGAGCGCTTTAACTGCACAGTTTTTGAAAACATTGGGTTTTACTCCTTAAAAACATCCTTTGGGTCAAAGTGGCTATATACAAAAGTATCTCTTTCGAAACCCACTATAGAATTGTTTGAGGAAAAGTGGAAGGTGTCGGAACAACATATTCGTAAGCTTAAAACCTTTAACTTAAAACTCCGAAGGGTAGCGTCGAAACCCCCTTTCGACCCCACTGCCTTCGAAACCCTCAACCCCTTTCGAAAGCATTTAGAAAGTGGCTTAGGTTAGGTTAAAACTGAGATAACCCTTCGAAAGCATTGATGGCTTTAATACACTCGAAAGGGAAATAGCGGCTAGGTATCGAATTGGTCGAAACCATTACTTTTGAAAGCACTTAAACAAAAGGAACCCCTTTCGAAAGCTAATATTTTAAACATAAAACAGCAAACTTCTTCGGAAGCTATTTATAAACTCCTTTCTGAAACATTCATTTCGACTGAGTCGAAAGCTCTAAGCAAAACAAAGTAAATACTTAACTTTTGAAAATCAAACAGGGTTTTGACCCCATCAGAAGCATTCCTTTCGACACAATGGCTTCCGCCTTTCCTCTAATCCACCACGTACCATCTAAATGATACATTGTGTATTGGTTTCGACAGAGTAGGTTTTGACTGAAATGGAGCGGTGGTCATTGGATTCGAAAAGTCCTACTATATGAGGCAGAACCAACTTTTCTAATTAAAGGCTGAAATCATGCTCATTTCAGTAATTGCTTTAACTAACCTGCCTATGTGTAATCTTTTAATTGGTTTCCTTAAAAAATTTCAAATACTTTACAAAAAAATATCGCGTTTATCAGATCTAAATCAAAGGAAAATTAATGTTTAAGCCCTTCCATTAAACAAATCCAATATTACAAATAAGTCATTCTTTTAAAATAATTTATTTTCCATAACAAATCAATTAGGAAAAATCCCCAAAAATCACAGAAATTCAATTTCATCATGTTATCTAACATATTAAAATTTTAGACTTAATTTCTTCCCGAAATACTCGAAATAAGTTTTAAACCCAATTATATCATATTTTCCTTTAAAAATTCATAATAAATTCTCCATAACTTGGAAAATTATGAAAAATTAAACCCATCTCTAAAATCATGTTTTACCTAACATATAATTTTTCCATGGCGTTTTAAAATCATTAACCCTTGGTTTTATCCTAAAACCGTGTAAATTCACATGTAAATGAATTGTTTAAATCAAACAATAATAGTTCAAGCATATCATCATCCAAAATATCATAAAAACGAATTTAATCTTAAATCCAAAAACATATGATTATAAAAACAAAATAGAGATGGAATGAATTATTATTCACCTTAGATATGATAAGTAGTTTGAGATTTGTTGTTGATTAATCCTTCCTAGCTTTGACCTTAGCTTTAGATTGAATCTTCCTCTTTTCTTTCTTGTTAATGGCCGGCTCTAATTTAGGTTTTTGATTTGCGTTTGTGAAAATGAGAAATGAAACGTGAATGGGCAATTACAAGAGTGTACAGCCGTGAGTATGAGGAGGTGGGGCTATTTACTAATATGCCCATGCGTAAATCAATTAGCTTACAAACCAAATTAAGCCCATTTATTTTACTATTAAGCACGACCCTATATGATTCATCCAAATCTTAATCCCCTTAGCATCATCATTCAATTTAATTTATCTAATTAAATTTCCTGAGTAATGTTATCAAAAATTAGGGATGTGACAAGCTTCCTCTTAAAGAATTTCGTCCTTGAAATTCAGTAAGGACTAAATACTAAACATAGAATCATCTGTAACAACTCCTAACAAACATACTAGCCTATCTGACTAGTAACTATCTATATAAATATAATATAGACATGCCCTCAAAGTAGTGCAAGATAAGTATCTCTAATCTTGTCCTCTATCTCCCAAGTACAGTCCTTCTCGTTGTCGCTCCACTGAACTTTCACCAACTTGACTGTCTTGTTCCTCAATCATTTCTCATCCCTTGCTACCACCCAAACAAGTTGTCTAACAAAAGTCCAATTAGGCTCTACTATCAAGTCTTCCAACCCTGTCGGAGGAATAGTAGTCTCTGGATCATGCACATACTTGTGAAGATGAGACGCATGAAATACATTATGGACACCTGCCATACTACCCGGCAACGCTACTCTATATGCAAGCTTCCCAATCCTCTCAATAATTTGGAATGGTCCAACATATCTCGGGGCTAACTTCCCTAACTTTCCAAATCGTACCACACCCTTCATCAGTGACATCTTAATAAAAACCTTATCTCCAACTGAGAACTTTGGATCTTTACGCCTCTTATCCGTGTAACTTTTCTACCTGGATTGGGCTTCCTTCATCCTTTCTCGGATTAACTCAATCTTCTCTGACACCTCCCTAACCAAATCTGGACCTAAGACCAATTTGTCTCTAGTCTCCAACCAACATGCTGGTGATTTGCATGGCCTTCCATATAAAGCTTCAAAAGGTGCCATTCCTATGCTGGTCTGGTAGCTGTTATTATAGGAAAACTTAACTAAATGTTGGTTATCTTCCCAATATCCACCAAAGTCCAATACACAAGCTCTCAACAAATCCTCGAGTACCATATTGACTCTCTCCGTCTTCCCATCTGTCTAAGGGTGATATGCGGTACTCATATTAAGCTTGGTACCCAATACTTCCTATAGACTCTTCTAGAATTCCCTAGTAAACAAGGCATCTCCGTCACTGATTACACTACTAGGAAGTCCATGTAGTCTAACTATGTTCTTCATGAACAACTTAGCTAAAACAGGTGCCGTCCTAGTTAACTTAACTGGAATGAAATATGCACTCTTGGTCAATATGTCCACTATGACCTATATACTTTCATTTCCTCTATTTGACCTTGGCAACCCGTCTATAAATCCATGGATATCGAATCCCATTTTCAAACTGGAATCTTTAAAGGCTGAAGTAATCCACTTGGCTTCTGATGTTCGGCTTTCACTTGTTGACAGTTTTCACACTGCCTAACCCACAAGCCAACATCCCTCTTCATACCTTCCTAATAGAAGTTTCTCTTCATATCTTGATACATCTTGGTCCCTCCAAGATGAATCATGAACTTAGACCGATGACATTCCGCAAGAACTTCTTTCCTCAAGTTCTCAAAATCTGGAACACATATCGCCCTTTCTTTCTCAACCATCCTCTCTGGTCAAGATAAATATCTTTCAAATCATCAATCTCAATTCCAACCTCAATCCTCCTGATCTTGCTTAGAAGCAATTCTCTCGATCAACACTGGTCAAACTTCTAAACAGGACAACATGGCAGTACTCTGACCAGAACTAGTAGTCAATTTTAACTGCACACCACAACTGGCCAAAGCTTCTAGATCCTTCCATTCTGCCAACATAGCTAACACCACATTCTAATGTTTTCGGCTAAGAGCATCAGCTACCTTATTACCTTTCCCTGGTGTATACTCTATACCAAACTCATAAGCAGCCAAAAACTCCAACCACCTCTGATGTCTCATATTCAACTCTTTCTTACATAATAAATACCATAAAGACTTATGGTCGGTATAAAGCTCAAACCTCTTCCCTAAGAGATAATGTCTCCAAATCTTTAATGTGAAGATCACTCTTGCCAACTCCAAATCATGAGTAGGGTATCTAACTTCATGCGGTCTAAGCTGTCATGAAGCGTAGGCAATAACTTTACCATTCTGCATCAACACTGCTCCTAATCCAGTTCTGCATGCATCAGTATATACCACCAGCCCTTGGTTTCCGTCTGGAACTACTAAAACTGGTGCATTGGTCAACAAATGCTTTAACTTAAGGAATGCTTCCTCAAATTTGTCGGACCAGACAAACTTCACCTCCTTCCTAGTCAACTTAGTCAAAGGTGCTGCTATCCGCGAGAAGTCCTTAATGAATCTCCGGTAGTAGCCAGCTAGTCCAAGAAAACTCCCGATCTCAAACACCATTTTTGGTCTCTTCTAATTATTCACGGCTTCGATCTTATTTGGATCGACTGACAACCCTTTCTTTGAAACCACGTGACCAAGGAACTTAACTTCTTTCTTCCATAAATGACACTTGGTAAACTTCGCCTTCAGCTGATTTTGTCTCAGCATCTCGAGCACCACTCTAAGATGAACTTCATGCTCCCTTTCATCCTTAGATTACACTAAAATGTCATCTATAAACACCAGAACAAACCTATCCAGGTACTCTCGGAATACTCGGTTCATCAAATCCACGTAGAAAGCAGGTGCATTCGTTAATCCAAATGGCATTACCAACCACTCATAAGAACCATATCTAGTTCGAAATGTTGTCAAAGAAATACTATCCTCCGCCACTCTTAACTGATGGAAACCTATTCCCAAGTCCAACCGGGAAAACACTCTGGCTCCATTTAACTGATCAAATAGATCATCTATCCTTGGCAAAGGATACTTATTCTTAATTGTCCTTTCGTTCAACTTACGATAGTCGATACATATTCTCACTGACCCATATGGTTTCTTCAGAAACACCGTGGCCGCTCCCCAAGGTGAATTTCTTGTCCTAATAAAATTCCTTCCTTCAAGATCCACTAGCTACACCTTCAGTTCCTTCATCTCTATTGGTGTCATCCTGCTAGGCGGCCTACTAACAGGTTCGGCTCCAGGCATAAGATCTATACCAAAATCAACTGCTCGTTTCGGTGGTAGTCCTGTGACTGGCTCAAAGACATCAGCAAACTCTCTTGCTACCCGAACCTGACTTAACTCATCTCCTATCTCCATAGCATTAAGCAAAGTACTAACACTCTGGTCAGAATTCTTTACTGAGAGTATTACTCAGTTATGGATATCAGGATGTCTCAGTGATATCTCCATATCCTGGCAAAATATTCTAGCCTCATACTCACTCAACCAATCCATACCCAAGATGATTCCGAAATTAACGAAATCAATAACATACAAACAGCATGCAAATTTGTGACCTAACAAATCAAGTTCTAACTGGTTGCACCTTAACCCTAGAGTTGCATACCATCCTATTAGATTCACAACCCTTAAGGAAGTAACAAGGTAGGTGGGTTCGAAGTATAATCTATCAACTAAACACTGAGATATAAATGAATGTAATGCACCGGTATCAAAAAAGTACCCTAACAGGTATACTCTAAATCAAAAACATACCTTCCATCATGGTCTTTCCTTTTTCAGATGTAGTAGGCCTAGCCGGTCCAATAGAAAAAACCTTTCCTTTGTCCTCCCTAACTGGCTCTGGACACTTATTCTTGTAATGCCCAACTTGATCACAGTTGAAGCACTTCCCATTCTTCTTACTTGCAGCTTTCTTTCCATTTCCTAACCGGCACTCATTCGCAAAGTGACCCTTCTTGTCACACTTATAGCAAACTATCTCAACCTTTGACTTTTTAGCAGTACCTCCCTTCTTGGCACTCTTCTTATTAAAGAACTTTCTCTTCTCCCCATGAGAACCCTGAGTTTCCACTAACTTCTCTTTAACATAATCAACAAGTTACTCTTCATGGTGAATGGCCATCTCCACAACTAAATTACTTGGATCACGGAGATGTGGTAGGGTCACCCTAGCAATCTCGGGCCTCAGTCCCCTAATGAACCTCTCGTTCCTTCTGATGTCAGTGTCCATAATATTATGTCCATAACGGGACAGCTTCTCAAACTTAGTGGCATACTCAACAACCGACATCTCTCCCTGCTCCAGATCCATAAACTTCCTCATTACCTCTGCTTTTGCAAACTCAGACACAAACGTCTGCTCTTTTAAAATCATCCCACATCAACTGCTCTTCCGGAACTCCAGTAGTAACACTATTCCACCAGTGTAGCACTGACCCCTGCAGTTGTCTAGAGGCCAACCTTCTCTTTTTCCCATCGTTCAAACCCAAATCAACAAATATACGCTCATAGTGAAACAACCAATTCTCAACCTCTATGGCACTCTCCGTCCCCAAGAATGGCTTTCCACCTAAACTAGTGTAGTCTCTATTCAGCAAGGCATAATTGTTCCCAACTGGAGCCACAGGATTAGCCCCTCCACAATTTCCAGCAATTCCAGCAGCTCCTGCTTTGCGTCAAACCGATGAAGAACTGATACATCGCTCCCATATCTACTAGTGGATTTCCAGCACCTACATTGGCTTCAGCATTTTGGTTAGCATTAGCCTGTCGACCTTGGTTCCTCCTGGTATTAGATCGAGCATTTCCATTGGTTGTAGTGCTTCTTCCACCGAGATTTCCTCTTCCGTTTCCTACTTCCATATCTTCTTTCTTGTAAATCTGCATACAAGCCTTAGTAAGATATAGAAGAATGGTCTAAGAGAGAGAGGAGTACGTGTGTGTATATATATATATATATCAAATACAAGTACGTTACTATAGCGTTATCCCAAGCCCCGATCATACTTCTGATTCATTGGATTATGTTTGGAAAATCATTTAGGTTTAAATTTCTTTTAAAGTTTCATAAACCTATGCTCTAATACCAACTTGTAACATCCCCCTACTTAGAGGCCCAAAACTAACGACTACAGATGTTGCAGTCATCCATAGTTATTAATCCTTGGTAACCAACTATGGCGATGTTAGATAGGTTGATACACAGAAAAGCATGAATGTGGAAAAAATTTAAAACAACAAACAAAGTCCACATTCCATTAAAAATATTTAAAATTCATTACATATTCCCAGAGCGCGGACCACGTTCAGACAAAATATTCTTATTACAAAATTCACCAAGTGCGACATGTGAAGATGCCCCCTTTGATGATCAAAGTATATAATATGGCAATAAAACAAGTTTGCCTTTACAACCAAACACAATGGAAATAAAAGAACTCTAAGTAGCTAACATGCCTTCTGCATGTCACCGGAAGCTTTATTCGTCTAAAATAACACCTGGAAACCCTAAACCTCAAACTACTCAAAATCAACTGAGTATCTGAAAGTTTAAGGGGAAAACAATGACTTCGAGTCAGACATAAAGCTTAGTATGAATAATAATCTACCATATCAATTCATTTAGATATCTAGTGAGACCACGCTGCTTAGCGGAAAGGGTTTTCCCTTCACTAATATCTTAAAACCTTTATAAAACCATATACTGTGCTCCTGCATCCACAATGGTTAAAACATAGTATTTCAATACATTATGATGATATGCGAAACAAGTAAATCAAATCTGGATTACCCATCCCCATTCATTCTGACTACTTGTCTGAATTATAGTTTCTAGGGTTACTGTTAACCGGTTAAATGTTGATGGACCATCTGTCTGATTTCATAGTTTTCAAAGGATCACTAAAAACCCATTGGCAACTCCAATATCTTTTCTATTATCCTAGTTTTCATGGGCTAACTAGGAACCTATTGATTATTTGTCAATATCTTAATTTGAATATAGTTTTCATGGGCTAACTATAAACCTTTTGGCCCTTGCTAATATCAAATCATAGTTTTCATAAGCTGACTATGAAGTTACTGGCCCCTACCAATATCTTTCCCTTTACACAGTTTACATGCGCTTACTGCGAACCTATTGGCCCCTGCCAATATCTTTAATTAAGATTTATCATTTCATAAGTTATATTCACTACTGGATCAACCTAGCTAGTTATTTTCCCCTTCCCTAAAGTACCATTATGGGTTAATTACAATGTGAATAAATGTATGAAGAAGTAATATTCTCAAAAATCTTTATTTATGCCATGGTATTTCCTTTTAAAAATGAGAGTGGGTTATTTGTTTTGAAACCTTAAAACATCACTTTCGAAACCATTGGATGACCTCCTTCAAAGGCATAGAAAACCTCTTTTCAAAACTCTAAGTATATACCTTTCGAATGTATCAAAACCTTACTTAATAATCTTTAGGAAAATAACTTCAAAACGAATGAAAGTACCTCTTTTCGAAAACATTAGGTTTTACTCCTTAAAAACATTCTTTGGGTCAAAGTGGCTATACAAAAATATCTCTTTCGAAACCCACTATAGAATTGTTTGAGGAAAAGTAGAAGCTGTCGGAACCACCTATTAGTAAGCTAAAAACCTTTAAGTTAAAACTTCGAAGGGTAGTGTCGAAACCCCCTTTCGACCCCATTGCCTTCGGAACCCTCAACCCCTTTCGAAAGCATTTAGAAAGTGGCTTAGCTTAGGTTAAAACTGAGATAATCCTTCGAAAGCATTGATGGCTTCACTACACTCGGAAGGGAAATAGCGGTTGGGTTTCAACTTGGTCGAAACCATTACCTTTGAAAGCACTTAACAAAAGGAACCCCTTTTGAAAGCTAATACTTTAAACAAAAAACGGCAACCTTCTTCGAAAGTTATTTATAAACTCCTTTCTAAAGCATTAGTTTCAACTGAGTCGAAAGCTCTAAGCAAAACAAAGCAAATACTTGATTTTTGAAAATCAAATAGGGTTTCGACCCCATCGGAAGCATTCTTTCGACACCATGTCTTCCGCCTTTCCTCCAATCCATTAGTACCATCTAAATGATACCTTGTGTATTGGTTTCGACCAAGTGGGTTTCGAATGAATGGAGCGGAGGTCATTGGAGTCGAAAGGTCCTACTATATGAGGCAGAACCAACTTTTCTGATTAAAGGCTGAAATT
The DNA here is from genome assembly GCA_030737815.1 of Allium fistulosum. Classification (NCBI taxonomy): domain Eukaryota; kingdom Viridiplantae; phylum Streptophyta; class Magnoliopsida; order Asparagales; family Amaryllidaceae; genus Allium; species Allium fistulosum. The sequence goes on from CM060908.1 coordinate 908,784,140, forward strand.
ATGCTCATTTCAGTAATTGGTTTAACTAACCTGCCTATGTGTAAAATTTTAATTGGTTGCCTTAAAACTTTTCAAATACTTTACAAAATAACTGCCGCATTTATCAGATCTAAATCAAAGGAAAATTAATTTTTAAGCCCTTCCATTAAATAAAACCAATATTACAAATAAGTCCTTATTTTAAAATAATTTATTTTCCATAGCAAATCAATTAGGAAAAATCCCCAAAAATCACAGAAATTCAATTTCATCATGTTATCTAACATATTAAAATTTTAGACCCAATTTCTTCCCGAAATACTCGAAATAAGTTTTAAACTTAATTATATCATATTTTCCTTTAAAAATTCATAATAAATTCTCCATAGCTTGGAAAATTATGAAAAATTAAACCCATCTTTAAAATCATGTTTTACCTAACATATAATTTTTCCATGGCATTTTAAAATCATTAACCCTTGGTTTTATCCTAAAACCGTGTAAATTCACATGTAAATGAATTGTTTAAATCAAACAAATAATAGTTCAAGCATATCATCATTCAAAACATCATAAAAACGAATTTAATCTTAAATCCAAAAACATATGATTATAAAAACAAAATAGAGATGGAGTGAATTATTATTCACCTTAGGTATAATAAGGAGTTTGAGATTTGTTGTTGATTAATCCTTCGTAGCTTTGACCTTAGCTTTAGATTGAATTCTTCCTCTTTTCTTCCTTGTTAATGGCCAGCTCTAATTTAGGTTTTTGATTTACATTTGTGAAAATGAGAAATGAAACATGAATGTGCGATTACAAGAGTGTACATACGTGAGTATGAGGAGGTGGGGCTATTTACTAATATGCCCTTGCGTAAATCAATTAGCTTACAAACCAAATTAAGCCCATTTATTTTATTATTAAGCACGGCCCTATATGTTTCATCCAAATCTTAATCCCCTTATCATCATCATTCAATTTAATTTATCTAATTAAATTTCCTGAGTAGTGTTATCAAAAATTAGGGATGTTACACATATGAGTCGTGAAATGCAACCGACTCGAATGAGATTTCACAAACAATGCAGTTGTTCAGGTACCTAGATTCTGGTGTCCACTAAATCTTTACGACCCATGGCCCGATCTTCGGAGCTCTATCGAGATGAGCATGATTCAATCGGCCATTAGCCAACTCTTCCTCCTGGCTCGGGGGAAAGCCCATGATCCAAAGTGGATATGAATCGACCATCTACTCTCAAACGCATACCCAGAATCTTTTTCAAAAACACTCACGCCTCGCTTGGGGCTCTCAAGCCCAAAATCCATTCTAACGTGAATGTGACAAGACTATGCTACCTCTTGCCCTCCATGGTGGCCCAAAGCATAATACAGGATGGATGTGACTAACCGTCCATCTCCTAGCCCTTTCAATTGACCCAACAAGGGGGACTAAAGTGTAACACCCTTAGTTTTTAATAACATTATTCAGGAAATATAATTAGATAAATTAAATATAATAATGTGAATGTTGGAGTGATAAGGAGATTGAGATTTGAATAAACAATTAGAGGCCATGCTTAAATTAATTAAATGGGCTTAAGAATGGTTTGTAAGCTAATTAAATTACACAAGGCCTTATTAGGGAATAGCCGCACCTTATAACTCACGTATCCTTTCATATGCATGTTCACTTTTCATTCCTCAAAATTAAACAAACGTAAACCTAAGGGAAGTCGGCCATTGCTAAGGAAGAAAAAGAAGAGAAATTTAAATTAAGCTAAGGATTAAAGCTAGTAGAAATTAATCTACAACAAATATCAAAGTCGTTATCAAAATCAAGGTGAATAATAATTTATACCATCTCTATTTTGTTTTTTATCATATGTTTACAGGTTTAAGATTAAATCCATTTTATGATGTTTTGGATGATGATATGCTTGGATTTATAACATGTTTGATTTAAATCAAATTGTTTAAATATGGATTCATACGGTTTTAGGGAAGAACCGATTATTAGTGATTTCAAATGCCATGGGAAAATTATATGTTATGTAAAATATGATTTTGGAGATGGGTTTCAATTTTTGTAATTTTCCAAGGTATGGAAAACTTGATATGAATTTTCAAAGGAATATATGTATAATTGGGTTTAAAATTTTAATTCTAGAATTTCAGGAGGAATTTAGGTCTGAAATTTTTGTATGTTAGAAAACATATTGAAAGTGAATTTCTGTGATTTTTTGGGATTTTTCCTAAGTGATTTAGTATGAGAATTAAATTATTTTGAAAGGAAGGCCAAACTGATTTAATTGTTTTGCTTAATGGAAGGGCTTATTTGTTAAATTAATCTTGATTTAGATCTGAAATTATACGGTAGTTTTATTTGTAAAATAATTTGAAAAGTTATGGCAACCAATCAAATGTTTACAAATAGGCAGGTTAGTTACAAAGATATTACTTTAAATGGCACTAATCAGCCTTTACCCAAAAAAGTGGGTTCCGCCTCTTTCAGAAGTATCTTTCAACTCAAAGCCTCCGTCTTCAATCAAGTTAAAACCCCATGAAGCCGAAACCAATACACAATGTATCACTTAGATGGTATGGAGTGGATTGGAAAAGGGCGGAAGGAATAGTGTCGAAAGCATTGCTTCCGATGGGGTCGAAACCGTTGCTTTGTTTTCAAATGTTAAGCGCCCGCTTTGTTTTACAAAAAGCTTTTGATGTAGTCGAAACATATGCTTTCGAAAGGGGTTTTCTAACAAGCTTTCAAAGAGGGTTTCCATCTTTCATTTTTAAGTAAGAGTTTTTGAATTATTAAGCATAAAATAATGCTTTCGAAAGTAGTGGTTCTGACCTAGTCGAAACCTTGCTATCGTTTTTTGGCTTTCAAGTGTATTGAAGCCATTAATGCTTTTGAAGGGTGGTCTATGTTTTAAACTTATACTAAGCCACTTCCTAAATCCTTTCGAAAGGGTTCAGGTGTTTCGAAGGCAATGGTTTCGAATGGGGGTTTCGATGCTAACCTTCAATGTTTTACTTAAATGTTTTGAAGCTTTCGAAAGGATGGTGCTGATGCCATCAAACTTTCCCCAAACAATTTTATATAAAGATTAAAGGTTTCGAAAGAGATACTTTTGTATATATTCACTTTGACCCAAAATATGTTTTTAAAGCAATACCAAATGGTTTCGAAAGAGTTACTTTAATTGGTTTCGAAGCTATTTTTTAAGGATTATTAAGTAATGCTTTGGTACTTTTAAAAGGTACATTTTTGTTTTGAAAGAAATAATTTAAATAGCTTCAAAAGGTATATATTTAGTGTTTTGAAAAGAAGTTTTCAATGCTTTCGTAGGAGAGTATCCAGGGTTTCGAAAGTAAAGTTTTAAGGTTTCGAAAACCTTAGTTTTCAAAACATATAACACAAACTCAATTTAAATGAAAACCATGGCATAATAAAAGAATTTTGAAATGATTCAAGTATGGAGTTTTTGAAGATGTTTTCCTTGATTAATAGGTTAAAGGGATTAACCAAGTTTTATATAAAATTATTTCAAGGTTATTAAACCACGGGTGTTGGTATTATTATGTTATTATGTTTACTTTATCATATATGTATATGCACATTGTAATGGACCCATAATTGTATTTTTGGGAAAAGGGGGCAGAATAACCAGCTAGGTTGACCCAGTAGTGAATATAATTTAAATTAACTCCTGAATGAGTAGAATTGCATCCAGGAGGTCAGATGGACCAGAATGTAGGATGTCTACATAGTGAAGTTGTCAGTTGGACAGGTTCATTGTAAACCCATGAAAACTATGTTTAGGAAGTTATTGGAGTTACCAATAGGTTCATAGTGATACTCTGAAAACTATGATTATATTGAGTTATTGGGAGGGGCGAATAGGTTTGTAGTGAACCCATAAAAAGTATATTCGGATTAAGTCATTAACAGATGTCAATAGGTTCCTAGTCAACCCATGAAAACTAGGATAAGAGGGAAGTTATTGGAGATACCAATAGGTTCAGAGAGAACCCATGAAAGTGGGCAGGTTAGTTACAAGAAGATTACTTTAAATGGCACTAATAATCCTTCACCCAAAAAAGTGGGTTCTGCCTCTTTCAGAAGTATCTTTCGACTCGTAGCCTCTGCCTTCAATCAAGTCAAACCCCACGAAGCCAAAACCAATACACAAGGTACCACTTAGATAGTACGAAGTGGATTGGAAAAAGGCAGAAGGAATAGTGTCGAAAGCATTGCTTCCGATGGGGTCGAAACCATTGCTTTGTTTTCAAATGGTAAGCGCCTACTTTGTTTTACTGAAAGATTTTGATGTAGTCGAAACATATGCTTTCGCAAGGGGTTTTCTAACTAGCTTTTGAAGAGGGTTTCCATCTTTCATTTTTAAGTATGAGCTTTTGAATGATTAAGCATAAAATAATGCTTTCGAAAGAAGTGGTTCCGACCTGGTAGAAAACCTGCTACCGTTCTTTTGCCTTTCGAGCGTATTAAAGCCATCAATGCTTTCGAAGGGTGGCCTATGTTTTAAACTTATACAAAGCCACTTCCTAAATGATTTCGAAAGGATTTAAGGGTTTCCAAGGCAATGGCTTCGAAAGAGGGTTTCGATGCTAACCTTCAATGTTTTACTTAAATGTTTTGAAGCTTTCGAAAGGATGGTGTCAATGCCATCAAACTTTCCCCAAACAATTTTATATAAAGATTAAAGGTTTTGAAAGGTATACTTTTGTATATATTCACTTTGACCCAAATGATGTTTTTAAAGCAAAACCCAATGGTTTCGAAAGAGTTACTTTCATTGGTTTCAAAGCTATATTTCTAAGGATTATTAAGTAATGCTTTGGTACTTTCAAAATGTACATTTTGGTTTCGAAAGAGGTAATTTAAATAGCTTCGAAAGGTATATATTTAGTGTTTTGAAAAGAAGTTTTCAATGCTTTCGAAGGAGGGTATCCAGGGGTTTCGAAAGTAAAGTTTTAAGGTTTTTAAAGCCTTAGTTTTCAAAACATATAACCCAATCTCATTTTAAAGGAAAACCATGGCATAATAAAAGAATTTTGAAATGATTCAAGTACGGAGTTTTCGAAGAAGTTTTCTATGATTAATAGGTTAAAGGGATTAACCAAGTTTTATATAAAATGATTTCAAGGATATTAAACCACATGTGTTGGTATTATTATGTTATTATGTTTACTTCTTCATATATGTATATTCACACTGTAATGGCCCATAACTATATTTTTGGGAAAAGGGGGCAGAATAACCAACTAGGTTGACCCAGTAGTGAATATAATTTAAATTAACTCCTGAATGAGTAGAATTGCATCCAGGAGGTCAGATGGACCAGAATGTAGGATGTCTAAATAGTGAAGTTGTCAGTTGGACAGGTTCATTGTAAACCCATGAAAACTATGTTTAGGAAGTTATTGGAGTTACTAATAGGTTCATAGTGATCTCATGAAAACTATGATTAGATTGAGTTATTGGCAGGGGCCAATAGTTTTATAGTGAACCCATGAAAATTATATCCGGATTAAGTTATTGACAAATGTCAATAGGGTCCTAGTCAACCCATGAAAACTAGGATAAGAGGGAAGTTATTGGAGATACCAATAGGTTCGGAGAGAACCCATGAAACAATGAAGTTATTGGCAGGGGCCAATAGGTTCTCAGTAAGCCCATGAAAACTATGGAACTGGACAGGGAGTCCATAAGTGTTAAACAGGTTAATAGGTTAATAGTGACCTTAGAAATTATAAATATGATAGGTAGTTAAATAAACAGGGGATGGGAAATCAAGAATGTTTTATTTGTATGCATATCATCATATTATTTTGAACTACTATGTTTTAACCATTGTGGATGCAGAAGCACATTATATAGTTTTATAAAGTTTTAGGATACTAGTGAGTGGAAAACCCGTTCCGCTAAGCTTTCATGGGTGCCATACCATGCTTTATGTCTGAGTTGAAGTTTTTGTTTTATTATTCATACCATGCTTTATGTCTGAGTTGAAGTTTTTGTTTTCCCCTTAAACTCTCGGGTGCTCAATTGATTTTGAGTAGTTTGAGAGTTGAGGTTTTCAGGTGCCTCATTAGACGAATAAGCTTTCGGAGACGTGCATGAGGCATGATAGGTATTTAGAGTTCTCTTTTATTTTGATTCCACTGTGATGTTGTTGTAAAGGCAAAGTTGTTTAATTGCCTATATATACTCTGATCATCTAAGGGGGCATCTTCATATGTCGCTCTTGGCGTATGTTGTAATAACTATATTTCTCTGAACATGGTTAACGTATTTGGGATTATGTAATGAATTTGAAATGTGATTTGGAATGGAATGAGATGTTTGTGAAGAATCATTTTAAAATTTTCCATATCCACATGTACCTGTTATATCAATGTATCTAGCATTATTGTATCTTTTCACTAGAAGTTAATACTATGGGTGACTGTAGCATCCATAGCGCTTAGCTTTTGGCCTTAAGATAGGGGATGTTACATAAGGCATAATCCGAGATGGATGTGACTGACCGTCCATCTCCTTGCCGTTTCCATTGACCCGACATGGGGGCCCCAAAGCATAATCCGAGATGGATGTGACTGATCATCCATCTCCTAGCCTTTTCCTCTGACCCGACAGGGGAGCACAATACTTAATCCAAGATGGATGTGATTGACCATCCATCTCCTAGCCATTTCCCTCGACCCAACAGGGGGGCACAAAACATAATCCAAGATGGATGTGACCGACCATCCATCTCCTAGCTCTTTCTCCTAACCTGACGGGGGAGCATAACCAACAAATGAGTGGATGTAACTGACCATTCGTCTCCAAACTCTTTCCCTTGTATTGACAGGGAAAGTTCAAACCAAAATGGATGTCACTGACCGTCCACCTCCAAACTCTTTCCCTTGAATCGACAAGGAGAGTTCAAACCAAAATGGATGTCACTGGTCATCCATTAACTTAACTCTTTCCCTTGATTCAACGGGGGGAACATAACCAACAAAAGAGCGAACGAGACTGACCATCCATCTCCAAACTCTTTCCCTTGAATCGATAGGGAGAGTTTAAGCCAAAATGGATGTGACTGACCACCTGGTAACTTAACTCTTTCCCTTTACCTGACAGTGGAAGTACGAATTTCAAGATGGGCATGACTGACAAAGGGAGTACCGACTCCCAAATATAGCTTGGTGGACCCCCATCTTCTGCCTACATGTCTATCTTGATGCCAACACCCTATTTCTAAAGTCATTTTACTAAATCAATGCAATTTTTCATCGATCTTCATGAACACTTGAAACTACAACTTTGTTCTCCCTCAAATCTACCATTTGGACTAAGAAACAAGCTAATATAATGCCAACAAATATGAAATCACGAAGCTAACCATAAGACAATTCGAAGTAAAGACTAGAAGACGCCAAATATAATAAACTTTGGGATCGGTACCGACTCCCAGCTTCTGCTAACTTGGCATCTACTTTTTTGGAGGAACTAATTAGGTATAACGGCTTGGAGATATTTCTGAGCAAGGTTTTAGCTCCCTGCCTCTATAAATAGAGGCTTAGGACTCATTTTTCAGGATCTTTTGGCTCTTACCTTATATTCTTGTAATTCTAAAAATCTAAGTGCTGGAGTTATACCGACTCCTAAGAACTTCTGCCTCCAAGTTATAAATCAACAACAAAGTATTATAGTGGACGTAGGCCTTGCTTTGCCAAACCACTATAAACCCATGCGTTCAATTTTTACTTGTTTCCCGGTCATTTTCCATTTAATTTTTCACTTTTATTCTCTACTTAAATCTTTTGGTGTTTGTGTCATTTTTGGTTCAAACAATATATATATATATATATATACATATATATATTGACATTTCACTAATTAATATTTTAAAACTATACATACATATGCAAGTGTATAAATTTTGAATCAAATAAACATATATGCATAAAAAACCTTTTTTATTCATTCAAAATAGTATGTACAATTTTTTTAATTTATAATACATATATATATTTACATTATGTTTAAAAACTCAATTTTTTATTTAAATACCTTTTAAAATTAATACTTAAATTCGATCTTTTTTAAACATATGGCCCAAAGCTTTATGATGAAATATATAAAAAAACAATTTCGTTTTTTTATTTTAACAATCACATATATGCATAAATTGACAATAAATATACATAAGATTTCATGATATAAATCTAATTTATATAAGCACAACATTATGATGATTAGTCATATAAATCATTGTAAAATAAGGTTACCTCAATTATAGCGTTGTAGTAAAACCTAGAATGCTGAATCAAACTATCTTCCGAAATCCGATTCTAACTCTTCCAGAAATTGCTAATAATTAGAGAGATCCACACACCTTTCTTTAATTTGATTTGAATTTGTGTTTTGTTTGAAGATAACAGAGAAGTGAGTCATATGGAGTTTTTTTTCCAAAGCATAAGGGAGAGGAGAAGCCAAAAATAGAGTATAAAAAGTGAGCATAAATACGTATAAATAAGAGAAAATGAAGAGGGGAAAAAATAGATCTAGATCCATCAGTTTCTCCACCAATTCAAACCCAAACATACCAACATATCCCCCTTCTTCCCTTTTTCTTTGGTCAGCCAAACTATGGGCCCTTAAGAGCTTCCATCACACTTTAAACCTTATTGGATAATTTACATTTAAATAAAATTCAAATGCATATTGATATCATATATCGGTACGTGTATATATAACTTTTATATGTGCACTATTCCAATACTGATCAACACAAATCAAATACATTTTTATATCTAATATTTCACAAATATTAATTAATTTATAAAAATTATACTTTAATCAAATCAGGTGGTGGTTGGAGTATTCAACATTACGGCTATGACTCTTAGGTGTAAATTCGGTCAGTGATTAATATTGAATGATTCGAGTATTAACGTTCACACATCACCTTAGCTAGTGGTGTGATAGTTTGGCCAAATTTATTGCTTACATAGTTTCAATATAATCTAATATTGCTTATTTTAAGCAATTCCCTGTAGTGACAATTATTTACACCAATTCTCCTCGTCAAAACTATGTCACATTAGGAGTTATGGAATTTGGTATTAGTTAAAGTTCCAATATCATCCACATTCAACTTGTCTAGTCCAAATACAAAATCCTTAGTTCAACAATAAAGATTATTATTAATCAAACTGCTTTGGCTAGAGACTTTGACTTTGAGTTGATTTCAGATGACTGTGATACTAACCTCATATAACCAAGAGACGAATTCTCCATTGAATACTGTTTCACTTTCAATATTTTAACTTAGAACCAACTCTAGTCGTTAGATGGACCTCGTTCCACGATTTAACTGTAATCAAAGTGGAGTGTCCATATTGAAGTTCAATGGTATTGTCAAGTTGAGAAAACCATGTAATATTGTTATATTTATAATTTATATTTGATTTTAATTATATTAACCAACAGAAAATTATCGAGTGAATCATTCCATAGTTATTCAATAACTATCAGTATATAACTCCTTGGTGCTCCCACCAGCCACGCTTAATACACTGCTCAACATTTGGGGAGCATTACATACTCTAATCTTAATAATTTTAACGATATCTAGTCTCGATGCATCTTGATTAGGAATATTTAAAATGATATTGTTATTTTTATTATGATAAATTTCTCATGATTACAACTCATTATAATTACTATTATGAAACATATCATTTATAGATTTTCTATTAAATATACTTAAATTAAATTAATTAATTAATATAACACATTATATCAAGTATATAATAGAAAGAAAACACATATTTTATTTTGAACAAGATTTATTATAGGGTCAATAATTTAGAGTAGTTATAGAATTGCCCATATGGCATACTACTAACTTGTAATACCCCAAAATTTTGTGAAAAATCATTTTTGAAAAATGATTTAATTTTGAAATATTTAGATTTAAATATGGTGAAGTCTCTGGAATAAATAGTGTGCAAGTATATGTGTGCACGTGCACACTGAAATGGCACAAGGAAGAACTCCAGATTTCTTGGATTTAAAACAAGAATTAAAGGGCAATACAAACATGATTTGGCAACATGGTTGTTTGATTTCTGAAATTATATGGATCATCTTAGAAAATAAGAAAAGTAGGTTTTACTTTAAATCAGTAAACAAAATTTTATTTAAAACCCAGAAGAGAAAATTATGTATAGTAGTAAACCTGTATACATATAGGTACATATGCTTCTGGAATTAAAGAGAAATTAAAATAAGCTTAGATAAAATATGTGTACAAATATATATATTTTTAAGCACTGAAAAGTATATATATATATATAAGCAAGTAAAAACTATGACATTAAAATGACATGAAATGTGATACAAGTTAATGAGCTTGTATAGGCAAAAATAGCAAAGGGGATTTTCAGAAATAATTAAAATAAAAATAGGATAGTCACACTTTTAACATGACTAGGAGAGTGGCCATTTTCTGAAAAGTAAAAGAAAGAAAATGCAGCCTTTAAATTGGTTAATATGGCCGGGGTATTATGAATGAAAAATGCATGATGATAGCCAGGACAGAAATGGAATTCTGTTTCAACAAAACCCTAGAGGAAAAATGCTTATAAATAGGCAGTTTAGCCAGTAGAATCATTTTTACCCCGAGCTGCACAAAAATAAGAAAAGAAGGAAAATATTGGAAGAAAGGAGAGAACACTCAAACAAGAATTTTCTGGATTAAACATTTAGGTGAGTAATCTCACTAAGTTCATGGCATTAAGACCTGAGATGAGGCAGCCACTTTTTATTTCCATTTATATATATTTCTGGTTTTGATTTCATCAATGCTTTTTGGATGTTTTATTTTAAATCTGATATGATTTAATATGGATGATTTTGGATGATCTTTGATTGGTTGAGACATTTGTCTTTGGATGAGTATCATACTGATTTATTTATACTCACAAATGTTAAAGTTTAGGATCTTAAAAATTATATAGAGAATACTCTCAGCTGTTATAGATCTATGGCATGGAAACTTTATAAAAATGATTAGAGCTGCATTATACTTGGTATAAGTGCTGAGGCTTGAAAAGAAAAATGTTAAGGGTGCAATAGAAATTTTCTAAGTGCTGAGCCCTTAATCAAATCAAAAAAAAAAGAGAAACCCACAAGCTAAAATTATGATTGAACCAGATCTTGAATCTGAATCAATCATAAAGGCTTGCAGATCAATATAACATGCCATGCCTCTTTTACAGTTGAAAATATTCTCATATTTTACTAAGATCAAGACATATTGACCCCATTTAGGAAATAACTGTCTGATTATTTCTGAGGAGAATTATGCTAGAAGAAATTATGGATGTTTCCATGTTTGCAGTGATATGTTCACTTAGCATATTTGATGATAGGATTTAAGACTATACACTAGTAAATAAACTAGGGAAGGGAAGGCCAAGAAAGCTGCTGGAATGCTTGTCATATTTGAAGTATGCAAGTTGGCACATGGTTTGTTCAAGCCCTGAGATCTTTGTGCAATGATGTGAATTAGTTCATTGCAATGTGTCCCAGTGATTCCTTAATAGCAGATGAGGCAGGGATTTAAATTGAGTATTACAACCTGTATATGAAGAAATAGGAATATGGATATTTTCTTAGGTTGAATGGTATGGAACCAAGATGATTCCAGTAAATGAAATTGTTGCAAATAGATAATTATGTTTACATGATTTTGTATGCAAGTATAAGAATGATAAATGAATATATCATACCTGAACCAACTTAATTATACTAAAATAATTGATTGCAGAAATTTGCTTAAATAACAAGTTAGCACCCTTATATTCTCTATTGCTTAATATCATGAATGAATTGATGTTACTCATACCAGATCATAGATCTGACCCTTGTTTGCTCATGGCATATGGGGTGCCTCATTTTAAAATGAGGCAGCCACTTATGTTCTTTCAGGTAACCCAGGCACTAAGTAAAAATGAAGTTATGGCTTTTATGGAGGAGTGAATGAACATGCTAGCTAGTTTCAATAAGAGTTTAAATCGATTATATCTGCATGTATTCAGGAAAATTTTTATGTTTCTAAGATTTCCAGTCATGTAATGAATTCTATTATGGTTAGAGGAACTAGTTGTATCATGCTAAATATATTGTTATGCATTAAGGTTTAAAATCTCAAGGGAAAAATCTGAGTGGGAAACAATGAAATGATTTTAATTATTGATATGGATGTTTGGAGGAGAAACCTGCATATGTAGTTGAGCCACTGTTTTGTATAATTTATATTATGTATTAGATAATCTTGAGACATAACAGAGTACTGAGTTTTAGAACAAAATCTGGATTTAGCAAAAAGAAAACTTAACAGGATTTTATTATCTTTTACTGAAATGCTTTGTAATTAAGTTTGAATTCATTTCTGAATTGTATTGAGAAGAGTAAGATGTTTTCCTAAAGCTTTAAACAGAATGCAATGAAATTGAACTAGTGTGGCAGATACAGGATTCATGAGTTAACCAGCTTCAATTAAATGAAGTATTGGTTGATCATGATAGATTGTATTCTGAAAATAGAAATGCATTTCAAAGCATAGTACATTTAGCAATTGTTTCACTCAGTTTTCTGGTAAATGAGCAGAAATATTGACATGTACATGTATATCTGTGTACATGTTGATATTTGAGCAAAAATATGATCATAAATTCTTAAAACAGTTGTAGGAATGGGATACAAAAATAGTAAAGTAAGAAGGATTGTTTTGTATGTTGGGTTATAGGCAAAAATTAAACATATATGTACAATTATAGGTAGGTATCAGATTTCTAACCTTTCAGAAGTAAAAAAAAAAAAAGAAGAAAACCAAAAATTGTGTTTGAACCGACCTGCATGGTACTCGAACTCGTGACCTCTTGTGTATAAGTTAGGCGCGTTTCCATTACGCCTAGATGTTGCTTGTGTTCACTTAGGATCCACTTTCTTTTATACTGAATTTGATATTATCCAGACTTTAACATAATCATCTATATTACAAGCTTGTTTACCACTGAATATTACTTGATCATTTCTTGATCCTAATGACAGACTAAAGTACATGTTTCTAGTGGATTTTATGGCCAAAAATCTGAATACAATAATGTATCTGAATTACCAAATCTCTAAATCAAACAGGATGTTATTGAACAAAAAATAATAATAAAGTATATACTCTGAATTTAACAAGAAGAACACATACATCTTCATATGTATGTGTATATTATTAGATATGCACTGATATATTTATATTGGTAAGTTATTTTGATCCTGGATATATTTTGGTTATTGGAAAAAGAAAATGACCTTGGAAAATATGTTTGTAATGAATGATATATCAATATATCATCTCATAGCAAAAAAAAAAAATCCTTATGAAATTAGGGTGGAAATAGGAGGGTCATTTCAGTTGGTATCAGAGCTATGTTATTCAACATAGTAGAAGTAAGGATCAAGTTCTTAGATAGAAAAATAAAATTAAAAGGAACTAAATATCAAACTAACCAGCTATGTAAATTATTATTAGCAAACTATGGTAGGGAGACCACCAAATCAGGGAGCAGGATCTTCCCATGCACCACCAATGGTCAATCTGCAAGACTTGGTGAGAGCATTTAGGGATGGGGCAGGACAAAGGCAAGAAAATCCCTATGAAGAACTCTCAAAACTGCTTAAGACATATACTCATTTAGGAGGCAAAAGCTTTGAAGGGACAGAGAGTATCATGGAAATTCAAACATGGTTGAGAACATTGGAAAGAATTTTCAATGACATGCAACTTGATGATCAAAGAAAGAGGCAAGTGGCTTCAAGACAGCTGAAAGGAGTAGCTTTAGGCTGGTGGGAAGTAATCATTGCAGGAAGGAATGAGAATGAAATCACTTGGAATCAATTCAAAGAGATGTTGGAGGCAAGGTTTGTGCCAGCATCAGCAAAGACTACCTTGCTAGAAGAATTCATTAGGCTTAGACAAGGAACCATGACTGTCACAGAATACACTCAAAAGTTTGAGGGACTTTCCACATATGGAGCAATGCTTGTGGCAGATGAAGCATCTAAAAATGATAGGTACATAAAAGGTCTAAACCCAGGACTTAGCAGAGCTATGTTACCTTATGCAGACAAGACTTTTGATCATGTGATAGACTTAGCTTTGAGGTTGGAGCAGCATGACAAGAAAAGGGAGAAGTTCAGAAATTTTAAGAGCAATAATAACAAGAAAGGTAAGGGGAGGTATCACCCTTATGATAAGAAGAAAGAAGAGGCTAGTAACAAAAGCACTGGAGATGTCAAAGCTAAGGAAGACAAGAAGAAAATTGTGTGCCATCAGTGTGGAAAGGAAGGGCATATCAAACCAAAATGTCCAGAGTTGAAAGGAGGAGCTTTCAAATGCTATCTATGTGGGAAAGAGGGACATATGAAGAGGAATTGTCCTGAGTATAAACAGCAAGGCAAATTGGCAAATTTGGAAGGAAAAGGCAAAGCCACAGTGGAAAGTAACACTGTAAACCATAGCCAAGTGGAAGGTACATTACTTATTTGTACCATACCCATAACAGTAGTGTATGATACTGGGGCAACTCACTCCTTAATTTCTTATGAATTGGTTAAAGTGCTAAAACTGAATTGCATATTAGTTGAAACCCCATTGCATATACACAGTCCATTGGGGAGTTCTAGTGTTTTAAATATGATTTGTGTGGATGTGGAGTTAAACATAGGAGGAAATATTTTTATTTCCAATTTATATGTTTTGAATTACCCAAATATAGGTGTTATATTGGGGGTAGACTGGTTAAGGCAATTTAAAGCCATAATTAATTTAGACTCATCCACCATATCATTGCAAAATTCTAGAGGCCAGAGAATCACAGTTTTATGTGAGGTAGCTAAGGAAGGAAAACTATATCATTTAGTTGACTTAGAAAAAGATCTGAGTGAACTAACCATTGAAGAAATTCCCATAGTTAATGAATACTTGGATGTGTTTGGGGAAGTTAAGGGTGTTCCACACCACAGACCAGTTGAGTTCCAAATTAATCTCATTCCAGGAGCTAGTCCAATAATTAAGAAACCTTATAGAATGGGGCCAAGTGAACTGAAAGAATTGAAAAATCAGTTGGAAGAATTAGAAGGCAAGGGATTTATAAGGCCAAGCAATTCCTGCTGGGGTTCTCCAGTAGTGTTTGTAAGAAAACATGATGGTACCTTGAGAATGTGCATAGATTACAGGGAGCTAAATAAAGTAACCATCAAGAATAAATACCCATTGCCTAGAATAGATGATCTCTTTGACCAACTCAGTGAAGCTAAAATATTTTCTAGGCTAGACTTAGCATCAGGATTCCATCAAATGAAGGTTGAAGACTCAAGTGTTAAGTACACTGCATTTAACACAAGATATGGCTTATATGAATTTTTGGTTATGCCATTTGGTTTGACAAATGCTCCTTCATATTTTGTTGATTTGATGAATAGAATATTTAGAGATTATCTAGACAAATTTGTACTGATTTTTATTGATGACATTTTGATTTATTCCAAGACAGTGGAAGAGCATAAAAATCATTTGCATTTAGTTTTGTCAAGACTAAGGGAAAATGATTTAAAGGCAAAATTTTCAAAATGTGCATTTTGGAAAGAAGAAGTGCATTTCCTTGGGCATGTCATCTCTGCCAAAGGAATATCAGTAAACCCTAACAAGGTAGTGGCAATCCAAGCATGGAAAAGGCCTAGCACCATCAGTGAGATTAGATCATTTATGGGGATGGCAGGATATTATAGGAGATTCATAAAAGATTTCTCAAAAATATCATCACCACTTACCAATTTAACTAGAAAGAACCAAGCCTTTGTATGGACAGAAAAATGTGAGCAAGCTTTTATCAAAATAAAGGAAGCTCTGATTAATGCACCAGTGTTGAGAGTGCCAGAAGGAAATGAAAATTTGGTTGTGTACACTGATGCAAGTTGCTCTGGGTTAGGGGCTGTGTTGATGCAGCAAGACCAGGTGGTAGCCTATGCATCTAGGCAATTAAAGCCACATGAAACCAGGTATGCAACCCATGATCTTGAACTAGCAGCAGTTGTGTATGCTTTGAAACTTTGGAGACATTATTTGTTAGGTGCCAAATTCATTTTGTACACTGATCATAAGGCACTGAAATATTTATTCTCACAAAAAGATTTGAACATGAGGCAACATAGATGGGTAGAGTTCCTAGCTGCCTATGACCTAGATATACTGTATACACCAGGCAAGGCAAATAAAGTTGCAGATGCCTTGAGTAGACAACATGCCAAAGTAGCCATGTTGATGATGGAAGAGTTTAGGGATTTGTCTATACTTACTGATTTGGAAATTGAGGAAAGTAGTGAGGAACAAATGATGCCCATTGAAGAAGGTGAAGGTAAAGGGAAATTAAGTATGATATCTCTGCAATCAGATTTACTTCTTAAGATTGGGCAAATGCAGGAACAAGACCTAAACATGGTGGAAAAGAAAATGCTCATATCAAAAGGGGAGGAAGTAATAAATTATCAAGTTGATAAAAATGGGTATTTGAGGAATAAAAACAGGATATGTGTTCCAGAAAATATAGAATTGAAAGAGGAAATATTAAATGAGTACCATAGGAGTAAGTACTCCATACACCCAGGTAGCACCAAGATGTATCAAAATTTGAAAAGAAATCTTTGGTGGAAGGGGATGAAGTCAGATGTGGCCAGATATGTTGCAAGGTGCATGACTTGCCAACAAGTCAAGGCAGAGACACAAAGGCCATCAGGACTATTGCAACCCCTTAGCATACCACAGTGGAAGTGGGAGGATATATCTATGGATTTCATAGATGGTCTGCCTAGATCTAAGAAGGGAAACACAAGTATATGGGTAATTGTGGATAGGCTAACTAAGGTAGCACATTTTATCCCAGTTAAAACAGAAAGAAATGCTCCAAAATTGGCTCAAATATTCATGAAAGAGGTAGTAAGGTTGCATGGCATACCTAAAACCATTGTGAGTGATAGGGATACCATCTTCACCTCAAGGTTTTGGAAAAGTTTTCAAGAGGCTATGGGGAGTGAATTGTGCTTAAGCACTGCCTACCATCCACAATCAGATGGTCAAACTGAGGTGGTGAACAAAGTCTTAGAGGATTTGTTGAGAGCATGTACACTGGACTTTGGAGGCAACTGGGAAGACCACCTCCATCTAGCTGAATTCACATACAATAACAGTTACCAAAGCACCATAGGGATGACACCATTTGAAGCCTTATATGGCAAGCCATGTTTATCACCTATATGCTGGGTAGAGGCTGGAGAAAGGGCTGTTCTTGGACCTGAATATGTTAAAGAAACTACAGAGAGAATTGGGTTAATAAGAAAAAGAATAGCAGCAGCTCAAGATAGGCAAAAGAAATTTGCAGATAGGAAGAGAAAGCAAGTGGAGTATGAAGTGGGAGACTTTGTTTTCATCAAGATTTCACCTATGAAGAAAGTCATGAGATTTGGCAAGCAAGGTAAGCTTACACCAAGGTATGTTGGACCCTATAAAATTCTGGAAAGAATTGGTTCATTGGCTTACAAATTAGAACTACCAGAGGAGATGAAAGCAATGCATAATGTTTTTCATGTGTCCCAACTTAGAAAATGGGTACATGATAAGGAAGACATTTTGGAAGAGCCTACCAAAATTCAAATAAATCCTGACTTGGTTTATGAAAAAGAACCAGTGGGGATTGTAGCCAAGGAAGAAAAGAAATTAAGGAGCAAAACCTTGAAACTAGTTAAGATCCAGTGGAGTAGTGATCCTAATGACTGCACATGGGAGTTAGAGGATAAGATTAGAATGGATTATCCTAAGCTTTTTGCAAATTAAAAGGTAATTTTTTTTTTCTCTCTGGAAAAATTATTTGTTATGCATGGTTGATATGGTTGAATTTGTTTGCTTATGCATATGTTTGATAAGTTTTCAGAAAAGAAAAAGATGCTCACTATAAATGTTAGAAAAATTGTGAGGACACAATTCCTAAAAGGAGGGGTGAATGTAATACCCCAAAATTTTGTGAAAAATCATTTTTGAAAAATGATTTAATTTTGAAATATTTAGATTTAAATATGGTGAAGTCTCTGGAATAAATAGTGTGCAGGTATATGTGTGCACGTGCACACTGAAATGGCACAAGGAAGAACTCCAGATTTCTTGGATTTAAAACAAGAATTAAAGGGCAATACAAACATGATTTGGCAACATGGTTGTTTGATTTCTGAAATTATATGGATCATCTTAGAAAATAAGAAAAGTAGGTTTTACTTTAAATCAGTAAACAAAATTTTATTTAAAACCCAGAAGAGAAAATTATGTATATTAGTAAACCTGTATACATATAGGTACATATGCTTCTGGAATTAAAGAGAAATTAAAATAAGCTTAGATAAAATATGTGTACAAATATATATATTTTTAAGCACTGAAAAGTATATATATATATAAGCAAGTAAAAACTATGACATTAAAATGACATGAAATGTGATACAAGTTAATGAGCTTGTATAGGCAAAAATAGCAAAGGGGATTTTCAGAAATAATTAAAATAAAAATAGGATAGTCACACTTTTAACATGACTAGGAGAGTGGCCATTTTCTGAAAAGTAAAAGAAAGAAAATGCAGCCTTTAAATTGGTTAATATGGCCGGGGTATTATGAATGAAAAATGCATGATGATAGCCAGGACAGAAATGGAATTCTGTTTCAACAAAACCCTAGAGGAAAAATGCTTATAAATAGGCAGTTTAGCCAGTAGAATCATTTTTACCCCGAGCTGCACAAAAATAAGAAAAGAAGGAAAATATTGGAAGAAAGGAGAGAACACTCAAACAAGAATTTTCTGGATTAAACATTTAGGTGAGTAATCTCACTAAGTTCATGGCATTAAGACCTGAGATGAGGCAGCCACTTTTTATTTCCATTTATATATATTTCTGGTTTTGATTTCATCAATGCTTTTTGGATGTTTTATTTTAAATCTGATATGATTTAATATGGATGATTTTGGATGATCTTTGATTGGTTGAGACATTTGTCTTTGGATGAGTATCATACTGATTTATTTATACTCACAAATGTTAAAGTTTAGGATCTTAAAAATTATATAGAGAATACTCTCAGCTGTTATAGATCTATGGCATGGAAACTTTATAAAAATGATTAGAGCTGCATTATACTTGGTATAAGTGCTGAGGCTTGAAAAGAAAAATGTTAAGGGTGCAATAGAAATTTTCTAAGTGCTGAGCCCTTAATCAAATCAAAAAAAAAAGAGAAACCCACAAGCTAAAATTATGATTGAACCAGATCTTGAATCTGAATCAATCATAAAGGCTTGCAGATCAATATAACATGCCATGCCTCTTTTACAGTTGAAAATATTCTCATATTTTACTAAGATCAAGACATATTGACCCCATTTAGGAAATAACTGTCTGATTATTTCTGAGGAGAATTATGCTAGAAGAAATTATGGATGTTTCCATGTTTGCAGTGATATGTTCACTTAGCATATTTGATGATAGGATTTAAGACTATACACTAGTAAATAAACTAGGGAAGGGAAGGCCAAGAAAGCTGCTGGAATGCTTGTCATATTTGAAGTATGCAAGTTGGCACATGGTTTGTTCAAGCCCTGAGATCTTTGTGCAATGATGTGAATTAGTTCATTGCAATGTGTCCCAGTGATTCCTTAATAGCAGATGAGGCAGGGATTTAAATTGAGTATTACAACCTGTATATGAAGAAATAGGAATATGGATATTTTCTTAGGTTGAATGGTATGGAACCAAGATGATTCCAGTAAATGAAATTGTTGCAAATAGATAATTATGTTTACATGATTTTGTATGCAAGTATAAGAATGATAAATGAATATATCATACCTGAACCAACTTAATTATACTAAAATAATTGATTGCAGAAATTTGCTTAAATAACAAGTTAGCACCCTTATATTCTCTATTGCTTAATATCATGAATGAATTGATGTTACTCATACCAGATCATAGATCTGACCCTTGTTTGCTCATGGCATATGGGGTGCCTCATTTTAAAATGAGGCAGCCACTTATGTTCTTTCAGGTAACCCAGGCACTAAGTAAAAATGAAGTTATGGCTTTTATGGAGGAGTGAATGAACATGCTAGCTAGTTTCAATAAGAGTTTAAATCGATTATATCTGCATGTATTCAGGAAAATTTTTATGTTTCTAAGATTTCCAGTCATGTAATGAATTCTATTATGGTTAGAGGAACTAGTTGTATCATGCTAAATATATTGTTATGCATTAAGGTTTAAAATCTCAAGGGAAAAATCTGAGTGGGAAACAATGAAATGATTTTAATTATTGATATGGATGTTTGGAGGAGAAACCTGCATATGTAGTTGAGCCACTGTTTTGTATAATTTATATTATGTATTAGATAATCTTGAGACATAACAGAGTACTGAGTTTTAGAACAAAATCTGGATTTAGCAAAAAGAAAACTTAACAGGATTTTATTATCTTTTACTGAAATGCTTTGTAATTAAGTTTGAATTCATTTCTGAATTGTATTGAGAAGAGTAAGATGTTTTCCTAAAGCTTTAAAACGAATGCAATGAAATTGAACTAGTGTGGCAGATACAGGATTCATGAGTTAACCAGCTTCAATTAAATGAAGTATTGGTTGATCATGATAGATTGTATTCTGAAAATAGAAATGCATTTCAAAGCATAGTACATTTAGCAATTGTTTCACTCAGTTTTCTGGTAAATGAGCAGAAATATTGACATGTACATGTATATCTGTGTACATGTTGATATTTGAGCAAAAATATGATCATAAATTCTTAAAACAGTTGTAGGAATGGGATACAAAAATAGTAAAGTAAGAAGGATTGTTTTGTATGTTGGGTTATAGGCAAAAATTAAACATATATGTACAATTATAGGTAGGTATCAGATTTCTAACCTTTCAGAAGTAAAAAAAAAAAAGAAGAAAACCAAAAATTGTGTTTGAACCGACCTGCATGGTACTCGAACTCGTGACCTCTTGTGTATAAGTTAGGCGCGTTTCCATTACGCCTAGATGTTGCTTGTGTTCACTTAGGATCCACTTTCTTTTATACTGAATTTGATATTATCCAGACTTTAACATAATCATCTATATTACAAGCTTGTTTACCACTGAATATTACTTGATCATTTCTTGATCCTAATGACAGACTAAAGTACATGTTTCTAGTGGATTTTATGGCCAAAAATCTGAATACAATAATGTATCTAAATTACCAAATCTCTAAATCAAACAGGATGTTATTGAACAAAAAAAAATAATAAAGTATATACTCTGAATTTAACAAGAAGAACACATACATCTTCATATGTATGTGTATATTATTAGATATGCACTGATATATTTATATTGGTAAGTTATTTTGATCCTGGATATATTTTGGTTATTGGAAAAAGAAAATGACCTTGGAAAATATGTTTGTAATGAATGATATATCAATATATCATCTCATAGCAAAAAAAAAAATCCTTATGAAATTAGGGTGGAAATAGGAGGGTCATTTCATAACTCTATCAATATCCCACTTGCACTTGGACCGGCTATGTTATATTATCTACTTAGCCAATCAAATTTATTTAATGTTAATAGACCGCCTTTATCAAGTGGTACTTTTCAGAGTATGTTTCTCAACTTCTAGTGAGCTCTTATCATTACATTGTTATCATATAATAATGATATAGCTTTATCAATACTTGAAATCACCCATAGCTCAATTATAAATTTGTGCATTTATATTTATACATTGCTTTTATTGTAACACTATTCAAGGCGATGTGCTTAGCCTTTTCATTGAATTAGCCACAACCTTTCATTTGGAATATTTCCAACCTAAAGCTTCTTAATTAAGGTTTGAGCATGAATTTAATATTGACATATTATATTTAATATCACTTATAAACTTCAAATCCGAATAATTCTTTATAAGAAGCTCATTGTTTTCTATAAAAAATTCTCTAGTATTTCACAAGTA
Organism: Allium fistulosum; assembly: GCA_030737815.1. Taxonomy (NCBI): domain Eukaryota; kingdom Viridiplantae; phylum Streptophyta; class Magnoliopsida; order Asparagales; family Amaryllidaceae; genus Allium; species Allium fistulosum. Next base: position 908,806,290 of record CM060908.1, read on the forward strand.
CTTAAGAATACTCTTAACTACCATTTAGTGATCTTAATATGCATTCAATATTTGCTTCATGTATCAAATACATTAGCTAAATATGATATTGTAGTCAATACAAAATGTATGATAATTCCAACTGCCAATGTATAATGAATCCAGCTTAGATGATCCATTTTGGACATTTAATATGGTGTCTATGCATATCATCTGGTACATTTCCCAACATCCGTTTGTACTATTTATAAAAGATGTTTTACAAATCCTATATCTAGAATTTAAACAACTAAAGTTGAACTGATTTTAACGTAGGTACGTCATTAACAATCAATAGTATGTTGTTAATTATAGTTTAGAAATATCTATGTACAATTTGATGTTATTTCTTATAGACACACGCTTCCTTTACATTTTGATTGAAAATCAAACTACTTGGTCTTTTTATCAAAGTACTTATCCAACTCTAATGCTTATCGAATGATGTTTTTGTATCCGGTTTTGGATCATACCCGCAAATCCATAGACTTATTATTTGTCCCACTGACTTCGAGACATTTTGGTTGTTATTTGCATATAGTCTATTCGAAATCAGTATTTAGAATTTTCCATTTCACCACATTCGTACCAAAATTCAAAGTCATACCAGGTGATAATTTTATGAGAAAAAACTAAATTAACTTAAGCATATTGAATGATGAATCGGTTACGTTAATTTCAATAATTGAAGTGTACAATGTTAATCATATCAATGTTGCTCACTATATTCCAACTGCACTGGTTTTCCATTAGAAAATACATTTGCAGCCGATAAATCGTATCCTTTACAACAATCAAAATCATATTTTGATATTGTACATTGAATCTATACGGGATTTGCGCATCATACTATATGGTAGAGTCAATGCTTTTAATGGTTTTATTAGCAATCGAGGAATATCTATTTTCGATATTGATAAGAACCTTGTAGTTTCTCTTAATATGCGAGAATATTTATTAGACACTCTAATGCGTTGTGTTCATTTTGGTTTTGTTAATTTCATATCATCCCTCATAATCAGTTTTATCTTTGGATCGTATACAAATCCATTTTACTACCAATAAATTCTAAAAGAAATTCCTTCATCGCAAAGATGGTGTATTTTGAAACAACAATGTTTCTCAGTGCAATAGAATATGTATTCATAAACATTTTATGGTTTGCCTTATATATATATAACTGATTTGGTTTTACTTTACGAAACTTATGTTCAAAACATAAATTAGTCATCCAGTGATGATTGTTCTCAAACTACTTTTAGGGTGGTCCACAGAAGATCCGTTACGAATAATTATTACGTGTAGTTTGTCGACCCGCACAACCTGTCAACTCCTTAATCTAGGTTATGTTGGGGTTTCTTATAAACCCTATCTTGTATGATTTTTAAACTATTATTTAGAAGAATGGATTTTAAACTTATATACTTCTCTTAAATACATGACCTTATAGAAAAAAGTTAACTCAACTTCACTCATTTTAAATCGTACTTTATTACACAAAGTCAGATTACTTCTTATCAAGACATCATTGTGTATCACGAGGAGGAGTGACTTTTGAGATTGAATCTTCATTCATTTTTAGATACATTTGGAACTCTTTCTAATATACTCACATATTCGATCAAATAAATTATTTTATTTCTTTTGCACATTACATTACTTGCTTCTGATCGATATTTTATGAACTTACCAAAGAAATACTTCATGTGTACCAAATACACATTTCATGTCTGTGGTGGTTCATCAATGAATTTAATAAAGTATGTGGAACCATTTTGGTATTATTAGACTAACTATTTCATGCATATATATATATACACACAGACACGTATGTATGTATCAATCCATTGAGTTCACTAACTCTTTTGTGCTCCCACTGAATAGGCGTTTTGCCGTTCATAGTTTGAGATATAATTCACTATTACCATATAATTCATAATCATATGATGAAGGAATTATTTTTCAAAATTATGGCTCAGTCCTTAAGTCCAAAGTAATTGCAAAAATTTCAGATGCTTTTATATTTTCAATGCATCACTTTTTTATGAAAATAAATACCACTATTATAGTTTTTTATAACGAATATCCATAATATTCGTATTAAAATAGAACTATGTATATTTTCAGTCAATACCAAAAATAGTTATTATTTCATAAATAATACCTGATATGTTTATGAAAACAATTTCATAACTTGATGCGATCACCAAAAAGTGTTATATGATATGCTCCCATTATTTTCGCCATTACTATAATAGCATATGAAATACGAAGCTCAATTCAACAACTTAACATAGGTTATTATTTCATTTACGTAATTGGTTTATGGTCAAGAGTTTTTAGATCAAACATCTTAGACTCAAAGAAATAAATCTCATAGAAAATGGTTTTCTATAAAAATACATTTTGGAACCGAAATCATATTTCTCATTCCATGTTTAGCATCTGCTGTCATTTTACATAATTCTCGTTTTTAGTGTTTCTTCAGGAAGTAGAAGTGACCATTCAGTATCTTCATCCCAACCATGCCCTAACTTACACCCACTCTTGTATATTCACTTTCCTTTCTATACGACCGAACCATGTAAAAGGAAACCCTTACTACAATGTCACCACGAACTCTTTACAAAAGTGCATTTGGTCATCTTAATATTTAAGGATATGAAAAAAATTACTTTATATTAACCGATCAAACTGACATTTTAGTTATTGAATTCTTAGATCTTTTTTGTAATTTTTTGGTCCAGTGTTACATTTAACACAACAAAATCATTATTTTAATCAGTCATATTGAATATGCGATCTCTCATTACGAATGAACCAATTTCATCAAGGTTACTTACATTACGAATTGTGACCGTTCATTATATATGATCATACTCATATATGGATCAAATATCCATATTCTTATATTGCTTTTAGAGTTCGAACCTCCTAAAAGGAAATACACAGTCTCTATTAAATAAACACGTAAATGACAAGTTACATATTTAGTTGTTATATAATTAGGTGCTTGCATGGGTCTTGAAAAGACATGTAAAAATTTATTGCTAAGTATATTTTATATTTCTATTTTTCAATCTTTATTTAGTTCATTCGTATATTTAACTGATAAACATTTTATTAATTATATTAATTACACAAATTTATTGAAGTAGGTTAGTTTAATTTATGAAAAACAGACGTTTTTTAGAATATTATAAAGGTTTAATGTTACCATTTCAATTTTATAAAAGGCTCCCCTTAGACTTTTATGTTTCTCAGAACTCTAAGATGAATATAGAAGTCTTTAGACTTCTCTAGTGCATGTTAGGACTGGTATGCCTTGGGATTCTGAACTTAAGGAAAGCACAACAAATCATAGGCCTGTATATGATAAATAACTCCTTATCGGTTGTATCACATACAACTCCTAACCTTATGGTCTTCAGATCTCATCTTTACCTTAAGAAAAGGTCAAAAAATATAGAGAGGTTATTCACTCGTACCTACCATTTCTTAACGACCTAAGTATAATGCACATACCTTGAGCAAAGCTCAACAAATATATACGTGTGTCTTACCTCATCTATTATATATATATATATATATTAATAGTACTTCACATAACATCCCTAGCTTGAGGAAAGCTCAATAGTTAAGGAGTATGCGAGTAATATATTAACATATAAATGGTAGAGGGCAACATTTATATTGAGTTATATCAACTTATGGAATAATGTATTTCTTATGAAATACCTTTATGATTCAAGTGTTAGACACATCTAAAATCACGGTGTACATACTATACACATGTATTTGTTCCTTAAGTTTAATTGAGTTTCTTACTGTTCCACCTTTTATTACACATTTATATTATATAAGTATAATTCCCGTATAACAATTTATAATTTAATTAACTTATATATAACTCTTATGTTTAATCTTATAATAATTTTATTAATAAAATCTTAATTAATTAATTAACCTTTTAATTAATTTTATTTTATTTATTTTAAATTGAATATGCATGTTATAACATTTATAGTTATACATACATATCTTATATATGTATGTATGTATTATACTGCTTATTAATTATCATTTAATTCATTTGTATAATTAGCACAATTTTAATTAGTTTTGAAAATTATATGTGTATATATATATATATTGTTAGTACCCCAAGTATTGATTTAATGAATGAAACGATCTGAAATTTTATCACTTTGATTGTTGGAATATTTAATTGGTTTTAAATATTCGATTTGGGTTTTTTAAAATATAATAAAATCTATGTTTCAAATAATTATTCTATTTTTGATGACGTATTTTTAATTTAATTTATTGAATTTTTCCATAATTTTTAATTTGGAATAAATTAAATTTCTGTTTGACGCTTTTTGCAGCAAAAGTTGGTATTTTTGAAATTTACAAAATAAGTTAACATGTCTATTTTATTATTGTTTTGAGATCATGTTACATTGTTATGCGCGATCATATTTTTATTCCATTCGTTTAGGGCTAGTATGCGAACGGAATACCGTGCAGTAGAGTACTCCAAAACTAACTTTTTCAAAACTTATTAAATATACACAACTGCACACATGTAACACAACATTTTTCCGTGTTCCCCGGTTCTTTAGTTTTGTGCATGCCTAGTGGAAGCTTGTTTGAAAACACAATCATTTTGTTTCTGTACTTTTGGTTATAAACAAACCCAACATGAGCAAGTATGTACATTTACATTTTTTTCCTTCTCTACAAAATTTTATACACAACAAAACTTTACACTTCCAAATTCATTATTTCAATAACTTCTCAATCTCAAAGAATTAGCAAAAAGTGTTAACATAAAAGTTATAGAGGGCTTAGAGATTTACATTTTTCACTCTAGTTGCACTCGAAATAGTCAAGCCGAGAGAGAGAGAATGGGAGGGTGAAAGTTTGGCCTTTCTAGTGTAACTGTGTGAGTGATGTAGCTTGCATGGCCGAGAGTTTCTAATGGTGCAGGGGTGCATGCAAGTGTGCATATATATGTGAGAAATGCGGATTACAGATCTTAAGGCTAGGAATTACACTAGAGGGGGGGGGGGTGAATAGTGTTTGTAAGAAATTACTAAATCTTTTTGAGTTTATGTTAATTTGAACACAAATGTATGTAATATTCAGACAAAGATATAATCATAGAAACAAACACAGATGCAGAAATAAAGTAAATGCAGTAAAGGAAAGAACACACCGGATTTTATACTAGTTCGGAGTTACCCTACATCCAGTCCCGCACAACTAAGTACAGATTTCCTTTCAAAATCAATTCAATAATTACAACCCTCGGTTTCAAGGCTACGAGGTACACCCTCCAGAATCACAATCCTCGGGGTAGAGATACTTGATTTACGGGCGACAAGTTCACCCAATTGATTTCCAAGGCTACAATCACACCTTTTCTCACTTGATTGATTTCCAAGGCTACAATCACACCTTTTCTCACTAGATAGATTACAAAGAAGCCTATAACTCTGAATAGCACTTGGATCTTGTTGAGATAGTGATAGAGAATCAAACCAGAAATTATCTAGTTAGATTCAATGTTGATTTCGGCAGAGTAATGATAGGATTTTGAATAAGAAAATGTGGAAAAAGAAGAGAAGTGAAAAACCAGAAAATCTATGTTAAAATTCGTTGAAACTAACCCCTATTTATAGAAGAACAACAGCCATGTCCATTCATGAAAGGTTATGGCGAATAGACACTTCTTTTGAAATTCAAATTTTTGAATCTAACTGTCACTATGTCGACATGGGGACTAGCGCATGTTGACATCCCAAAGGAAATTTTGATGTTTTGTTTTTCTTTGAAAATAACCTTTATCTTATATTAAAACTATTTTAAACTTTATAAATATACTTGACTATAGATAAAATACATAGATAAAATATAGAGAATAATATATATATAATTTTACTATAATTTTATATTTAAATCTAAGTATAAATATATTATAATTAAAAGATAGTTTAAAACACACGAAGTTTAAAAACAAGAATATTTTAAGGCTAAAACATCTTTTTGAAAATCATTTGAAAAGATAATTTTTAAAGCTAAAACATTTTGAAAACCAGTTTTGAAAATCATTCTGAAGTAGTTTTGAAAAACCATTTTGAAGTAGTTTTGCAAGCTTCTTCCTGCAGAATATCTCATCATATCAGGACTCGAGAACTTGTACAAAACCAGGATGTTCGTGGGTTTGTAATTCACTTGTCGTAGGTTTGTAAGCTACTTGTCGTGGATTTGTAAGCCACTAAAAAGGTAGAAATGGGTTTCACCCCAAAAGAAAAATGGAGTGAAGATTTCAGTGCTATTGTGAAGTTTTAACATAATTCTAGACTCAATACTTATCTTGAAATCTTGAACTCTTGATAATCTTGATATTCTTGATACTCATGAGTCTTCAATCTTGATATCTTGAATCTCTATACTGTACAGTCTTCATTCTTTGTACCTGCATGGTTAAATCCTACATATACATATATATATCTAAACTATAATGTTAGTATTTATATTTTATAATCTTATTCTAAGGTTGTTGTCATCAAAACTATCATCTCAAGGACTAACAATCTCCCCCTTTTTGATGATGACAACCTTTGTTTATAAAATATTACTTTTATCCTATTGACTCCCCCTAAAACTAATAACTCCCCCTTAATCTATGCCTAACTCTCCTATTTTATATTTCTCCCCCTTTGTCATCAACAAAAACAAACTAACTCCAAACTATATAACTCCCCCTCATTCTTGTACTCAAGTACCTGCATTAATAAACTATATAATAGAGTATACTAAGTAATAGACATGATATTCAAACAACGATTATAAATATATCAATGTATATTTATACATTCATCAATCCACACCAAGTGTTAATCAAATCAATCAAAACAAACAATTTCAATCAAAGCAATCAATTCAAATAAAGTAATCAAAATAAAGCAATCAAATTAAACGTTACGAGGAACTTCCACCCATCCTTCTTCTCCGAAAATAGGGCCTGCTTTGCTGGCATCCCAATTTTCATTGTCATTTGTGAGAGAGATAGGAGGATGTGCTTCGTTATCATCCTTGTGCAGGGAAGAAATCATCCATCGAATTGCCTCAAAATGCCTTTCTTGCTCCTTGATCATCTGCATTTGACTCAATTCTAAGTGTCGCTGGTTACGAAGAATGAACGATAGAATATTTTTGAATGAATTAAGAGTTTCTTCAAGATTCTCGGATAATTTATGAATTGGATTAGCCATTTTTGAAATTGTGAGAAGAATGAGAGATAGAATAGATAAGAAATAATATTCAGTAATGAATTCTGGAAGAAATGGGTATATGTAGGTGTAGAAATTCGTTTGAAATTAATAGACACATGGTAGTTATTCAAATTTCAAATTCAAAATGAAGTGTCATTTCTGACCAGTATATGTCGACATGGTCAAGGGGGGGATGTCGACATGAAGCAGTGAAATTTGATGGTAATTTTATTTTGTGAATAATAGTGTATATATATTTATATAATATACTAACATTATTCAAGAGATAAGATAAGCTAGATAACAGAAAGGAAATTCAATTTCATTGCATAGAAAAGTGGTACAATGATTAATCATAAACAATTACATAAACACTCAAATTAAAACAAACTTAAACTAATTCGACATGATATGAAAATATAGAACTAGTTAGCGGATGATGAAGATGAAGATAATCCAAGTTTCTTGCTGACTTTAGAGAAAAACTTGTTCATCTTGGATGATATTTTGTCCAACTTCTTACTAACGGATCTTTTAAGAACCCATTGATTCTCAACAATAATCTTTTTGGTTTTTGAGAAGGGTTTTGTTGGTAGGATTGGAGGGATATTCAATACTTTCTAGGGATGTTTCACCTTCTTCTTCTTCTTCTATTTCCATTTCATCCCCTTCTTCTTCTTCTTCCTCTTCCATTTCTTCATGAGCCAAACGCTCTTCTTTTTCGGCAAGACTCTCATAAGGTTGAAAAACATATGGGATTTTCATTAGAGAAATGTTTGAAATATTAAAAACTTTTCTTGAAATAAATTCTTCTCCTTTGAGATTTACTCCAAAATAGTTGAAAATCCGAGTAAGGTAGATTCCATGATATAAAGTGTTTTCTCCCATTTCAAAATTTTTAGGATGAAGTTCATCCAAAATAACTTGCGCCCAATTGAGGTAGGATTGCAAACTTTTGAGGTAGGATTGTTAAAATTCCCCGATCTTGGGGTCAAAGTATGTTGTAAAAGAAGGTTAACAATTCTTGCTTTTGGATGAAAGTTTCGATTTTTAAATTCAAAGTTTTCATCTCCTTCAATAATATGATGAAATGTCTCACGATCATGTTCATCGATTTGAAAACTAGAAAGATCCATTCCCGTATTCTTGCAATTGAGAATGGTACCCAAAAGATCATAATTTAAAACAATTCTAGTGCCTTTGACACTACTCCAAATTTCATCATCATTCCTTTATAAAATTCTCGATTAAGATTTGCATAGAAAATTTTGACAAAATTTGGATAACAAACAAAATCATTTTGAGAAGCATCAACAAGACTAAGAATATGATTGTTTGCAAAAAGAGTATCAATTTCATATGAAGCAAAATCTTGAAAAATAGCAAATTTTCCGGGATGGACTTTTCCATAATTAGCATAATTGATGTATGCTTTTATGGCCTCCGGATTATTGAGGAGTTGCTCTTTCAAGTTTCTGGAAAGTCTCATGGTGGAGGGGTTGCTTGAAGAAGCCATTAAAGTAGAGAATAGAGAGCTTGAAGTTTTGAAGAGAGAGTTTGAATTTGAAAATGGAAGTGAAAAGTTGTGATAAAAGATAGTGAATAAATAGATTTTTGAAAGACATGTTCTCTGGTCAAAAGATGCCTTTTCAGAGTATTGAATGAAGTGAAAAGGTGGAGGGAAATTCAACCATTTGAATTCAAATTTTGAATTTCAAATTCTGGTACCTATGTCGACATCAGGGTAGGGACCATGTCGACATATGCCTGTGAATTTCTATGATTTATTTTTCCTAAGTATTCTAATATATATACACTTATTATTTTAATGTCTATATATATATCTGAAATATCATTAGAATTATAGTATATTCCAGACAATATTATTATATTATTAAAATAAAAAAAATATATTAAAATTCAATCAACACACCAATTCAAAATCAATCAATCAATCATCTAATTCTAAGCATGCAATTTCAATCAATTGTATTGTAAATGTGTACCTTTTTCTGAGTCCGTTTCTTTGAATTGTTGAAGTCGTGAACTGCCGTGAAACACAAATTTGAGTTGTCCGTCTTCTGATCATTATCGCTTGATGACAAGTTTGAGTCATCTAGAGTAGCAGTGAATGCACGCTTCCATTTCTTTACTGATTCATTGTTGATAGGAGGATTCTGCCTCTCTGGATACGGACAGTCTCTTTTGATATGGCCTGGTTCATCACAGTTGAAACATTTGACATTGTTTGGCACTGCATTCTGATTTCCAGAATTCTTATAGTTGTTTCTCTTGAGATTATTCATCTGTCTGTATTTTAGGAATTTCCAAAAATTCCTGGTTATAAATGCTATCTCTTCATCATTATCACTGTTTGAGTCTGATCCGTCGGTTAATGCATTGAATGCCATTGATTTCTTTTCAATTGCTTTGCTTTCTCTTCTCCCGATCATTTGGACTTCAAACGACATTAGATTTCCAATCAATTCTTCTATCTTTAAGGTACTGATGTCATTTGCCTCTTCAATTGCAAGTGTCTTTTGATCCCATTCTGGAGTGAGAGAATTTAAAAAATTTCTGACTTGATCTTCTTCCGAAAATTCCTTTCCCAAGGATATTAAAGAATGCACAATATCGTGAAATCGACTATACATATCTGAAATAGACTCATTAGTATTCATTTTAAATAACTGAAACTGATTTGTGGGCATGGAAATTTTGGTCTGTTTAACTTTGCTTGTTCCTTCGTGAGTCACTTGCAAAGTTTTCCAGATTTCATATGAAGACTTACAAACTGACACTCTATTAAATTTGTAACGACCCACTATTTTGGACCATTCAAATCGACAATAATCCACACATGTCTAGCTTGAATAATTCAAAATAACAGATTGTAAATAAATTTGGAGCAAATGAAATCAAATACAGAATCACAGACACAGAATATCAGAATAACTCGCAGCGGAATATAAAAATACCATAGTAGTTCATGAAGCTACTATAACAAACTCTCAAAACATAATACATAATATCAGTCTGGAAAAACATATACAATAGAAATCTCAAATACATAAAAGTTTATAATACCAGAGCTGAAATAGAACAACAGAAACTGAAATGGAACAGATAACTATACAAGCAGAATCTCCAACGATTCCTAGCTCCAGAAAAGAAATCCAAAGCTAAGCTGTAAATACTCAGGCTGACCCGAGCGTAAAGTAAAACACAAAACACTCGAGTCAGGACAATATATACTTATAAAATGTAAACCAACTCAAGTGAACTGTAGTAGAAATGCATAATAACTCAAAGGATGCTTGGGATCGCCCATCCTTTAAGGATCAGTTAAACTGTAAATTAAATACATCCCGTGGTTAAAATTTCAAAATGATATTTTATACTTCGAAATCAAATATCATTTCAAAATTCAATATCCTTCAAAAATCCATTTCCAAATATCAAAATATCATATTTCAAAATAGTTTATATTTTGAAACAAATTACTTTATTTTAAATCATAAAAATGAAGTTATTATATTTAATAATTAAATTATTAAATTTCCAAAATTTTAATCTTTCAAACTTCATTTATTCACTTAAATTTATCAAAACAATGAAAATTCACCTTTCGTAGCATTTGGAAAATGCTACAGAAAGTTACATTCAAAACAGTTCAATTTAACAAAAGACAGCATTTAAATGCTGTATACATTAGTTCAAATAAAACTTTAGTTAAATTCAAAAATTATAGCACTTGCAAAGTGTTATAATATCCCTTTATTAAAATTTAGCGATTTGGTTCATTTATATCAACTACAGCATTACAAAATGTTGTAATATCATTTACTTCAGAAATAATAGCATTTCAAAATGCAGTTAATTAACTTCAAATATTCAATATAATTTCACAAACAATTATATTTTTATTTAAATCATGTTTAACTTATAAAATCACATATTTTCACTTTTATAACTATCCTTCAAATACCCTTATATTCGTGATTTTATAAAGTTAAATTTCCATTCAAAAATCAATATTTAATAATAATTCATTTATTAAATTCCACCATTCAATTTCAATTCATATAATTAAATTTTAACTTAACATTTAAGTTTAAATCTTCAAATATAACTTAATTTCATTTTTATTTACCTAACTTAAAATTCACTTTTAAGCCAAATTCACAACTTTCCAATTTTAGTTATATTTCAAAATTTCAACTTAAATGTTCATTCACTTCACAATTTAACTTTATTCAAAAGTCATTAATATATATAAAAATCATTTTTAAATTCATTTAAATTCAAAATATCATAAATTTATTATATTTTCCTATTTAATTTAAATTCCATTTAAAATTAAAATCAAAATTTCCAAAGTAACTTACATTCAAATTTTCTAACCTTTCCATAATTTATTTCACTTATAAATTTTCAGAAAATCAATAATACTTTACAAAAATCATTTTTAATTAAGTTTAAATCAAAAAATTATAATATTTACATTTCTAAAATATTTTAAATTTTTTAGAAAAACATATTTTAACAACGGGTCTGTATTTCATTTCTAGCCTAGGAAAAGTGATACGGGTAATATATCATTTCAACCCGTAATTTACAAAGAAAACCCGGGTTTGATCATTTCAAACCCGCAATCCCAAGTAAATGAAAATAATTGAAAATCATTTAGGCCTATCATTTTAGCCCATAACAATTTTCTCCTATTCTAAAGTCCGTTCGGGTGTGTATCATTTCAACCCATAGTGATTCTAATCTAAAGGGAACTTGCAGTGTGATAAACTGATATAAATAACAGAACAACATAAAATAACAATAATATATGATATAACAGGTAAATAAGCATGGGTGAACATCATATGATCATAACATAGCAGATATAACATGGTAATGCATTTTACAGATTCAAATGTGATCGATTTACTAGTTATATAAGTATAAAACTGTTTGGTGAGAATAACTCACTGGTTTAAGCTGGAGACACAACAACGAATGCACAAAAGAGATCCACACAAGCATGATAGCATGACACAGATTCGAGTGGGAGAGCCAAAGATAAATTCCCTTGAATACAATTCAAACAAAACCATATAACAATCATAAGCTTTCAACTCAAAAATACGATTAAACAATGTTAGAATTAACTGCATAATCAAAGCAGAAATGCTTTGCACTTGCTCCCAACTTTCATTAGGCTCAGCCATAAGTAGAATACAGGTCTAAGGCAAGGATTTGGATCAATTTTTGGTTTCCTAAGGGTCGGCCAAACATGATTAGAAGATGGGCAAAAGTGTGGTGATGTAAAACAACACAACAAGGCAACATACATGGATTCTCAAGCAAAGCAAAACTCAAATAGGTCATGGCCAAGGCCATATGGGCACGGCGTTCTTTGGTGGGGTTAAAGGGATGATGTGGCAGAGGGTTTAGGTGAGGCTGGAGGTGGTGGTGGTGGAGTAGGTGGCGGCTAAGGGGGTGATGAAGTGGTGGATTGCATTGAATGCTCGATTATGGTAATATTGATGGAGTTTTGGTATTTTGGTGATGGATCAACCACCAAGGGTGGTTCGGCTGGGGTTGGCCAGTGAGGAGGAGATGATGGTGATGTGCTCAGGTGGTGGTGGAGGCGGCAGGTCATGGAGAGGAGCATGGCCGAACCTATAGAGGTGAAGAGCAAGTGCAAAACTCAAATCAAAGAAGAACAAAAGTAAAACAAAAGAAAAGAAAAAGAAATTTTACCCAAACTTTTCTCAAAGGCAATGGCCGAATTCTTTTTGTTCAGGAATGAGAAAATGAATATACGTAAAAGTGAAATGAAGGTGGCAGCTGAAAGAATGAAGAGATATGGCCATTTGAGTGAAAAGAAACGGTTAAAATGTGAAACGGTAGGAATATAAAAGGCCTTAGGAGATAAAAAGTCACCAAAACCTTTCAAATTTCTATATTTTCTTTTTATACGTTTAAATATCTGAAAATACATATAATTTCAGTTGGAATTCGAAAATATAACAAATATACAAAATATAAATAAATAAATATTAATTATATATGATTAAAATAAGAAAATAGTACAAAATGAAAACTAGTCTAGAAAATTTGAAAATAAACAGAATAAACTTTGGAAGATTTATATGGACTTAGAAAATATTTATAAATAAAGATAATAATATAAAAAAATTCATTCACAAAAATAAATAAATAACTTTTAATTAAATATAATTTAAATGAGGAAAATAGCAGAAAATGGAAACTAGCTTTTAAAAATAGAAAATAAATGCAATATATTTTGGAAAATTTTTATTATCACTTTAAAAATATTAAAAGACAAAGTACACTTAAAATAACATATTAACACATATTAAAATAGAATATGACAAAGAAAATGCAATTTATATAATTTAAAATAGACAAAATTGTTAAATAAATCAAATTACACTCAAAATTGAAATATACATAACTTTCACAATTCAAATCTGTTTTCAACGAAACGAAAAGCAGTATTCAAGTTATTAAATATATTTTCATAATAAAAGAGAAAATTTAAGAATTTAAATATTTAAATTTAAGGTTTAAAAATCAAAGTTTGACCAGTTTGACCAAAAATCCCTTTTTCAGGAAAATGTTCAATTTATACCAGTTTGAAATTAAAATTCACATAATAATCAACATTTATATTAAAAAATGAAATGTTTGAAATAAAACAAGTTTAAAATAGTTTTCAAAATATAATAAAGTCAAATAAAATATATACAAAAATCTAGGGCTGTTACAAAATTCATTCCTATCAAGTGAATAAAACAGAATATTCATTGCTTTAGAATTATTTTATGCAACAGTCTTTTGCTCAGTGGTCCACTGTGCAAAATTAGTTGTGGGTTCAAAATATTCAGTTTGTGTGATATTCCAAGTTTCTAATCCTACAGATTGTAAATATATTTTCATCCTACATGCCCAATATGCATAGTTACTGCCATTAAAAAGTGGTGGTCTGACAGTAGACTGGCCTTCTACAAATGAACTAGTATTAGAAATAGTACCAGTGTTGGTAGCCATTTAGAAAAACTTTTCAAAATTCAGATTATGAAACTTTTGAAAACCTTGCTCCGATACCAAATGTGAGAAATGCAGATTACGGATCTTAAGGCTAGGAATTACACTAGAGGGGGGGGGGTGAATAATGTTTATAAGAAATTACTAAATCTTTTTGAGTTTATGTTAATTTGAACACAAATGTATGTAATATTCAGACACAGATATAATCACAGAAACAAACACAGATGCAGAAATAAAGTAAATGCAGTAAAGGAAAGAACACACCAGATTTTATACTGGTTCGGAGTTACCCTACATCCAGTCCCGCACAACTAAGTACGGATTTCCTTTCAAAAGAAATTCAACAATTACAACCCTCGGTTTCAAGGCTATGAGGTACACCTTCCAGAATCACAATCCTCTAGGTAGAGATACTTGATTTACGGGCGACAAGTTCACCCAATTGATTTCCAATGCTACAATCACACCTTTTCTCGCTTGATTGATTTCCAAGGCTACAATCACACCTTTTCTCGCTAGATAGATTACAAAGAAGCCTATAACTCTGAATATCACTTGGATCTTGTTGAGATAGTGATAGAGAATCAAACTAGAAATTATCTAGTTAGATTCAATATTGATTTCGGCAGAGTAATGATACGATTTTGAATAAGAAAATGTGGAAGAAGAGAAGTGAAAAACCAAAAAATCTATGTTAAAATTCATTGAAAATAACCCCTATTTATAGAAGAACAACAGCCATGTCAATTCATGAAAGGTTATGGCGAATAGACACTTCTTTTGAAATTCAAATTTTTGAATCTAACTGTCACTATGTCGACATGGGGTACTAGGGAATGTCGACATCCCAAAGGAAATTTTTATATTTTGTTTTTCTTTGAAAATAACCTTTATCTTATATTAAAACTATTTTAAACTTTATAAATATACTTGACTATAGATAAAATACATAGATAAAATATAGAGAATAATATATATATATAATTTTACTATAATTTTATATTTAAATCTAAGTATAAATATATTATAATTAAAAGATAGTTTAAAAAACACAAAGTTTAAAAACAAGAATATTTTAAGGCTAAAACATCTTTTTGAAAATCATTTGAAAAGATAATTTTTAAAGCTAAAACATTTTGAAAAGCAGTTTTGAAAATCATTCTGAAGTAGTTTTGAAAAACCATTTTGAAGTAGTTTTGCAAGCTTTTTCTTGCAGAATATCTCATCATATCAGGACTCGAGAACTTGTACAAAACCAGGATGTTCGTGGGTTTGTAAGCCACTTGTCGTAGGTTTGTAAGCTACTTGTCGTGGGTTTGTAAGCCACTAAAAAGGTAGAAATGGGTTCCATCCCAAAAGAAAAATGGAGTGAAGATTTCAGTGCTATTGTGAAGTTTTAACATAATTCTAGACTCAATACTTATCTTGAAATCTTGAACTCTTGATAATCTTGATATTCTTGATACTCATGAGTCTTCAATCTTGATATCTTGAATCTCTATACTGTACAGTTTTCATTCTTTGTACCTGCATGGTTAAATCTTGCATATACATATATATCTAAACTATAATGTTAGTATTTATATTTTATAATCTTATTCTAAGGTTGTTGTCATCAAAACTATCATCTCAAGGACTAACAAGTTTATTTATTAATATATTAATGTTGTTTGGAAGTTAATTAAATATATTTTAAATATTGTTAAAGTTACTTAATGATGTTTTAAATATGGTTTAAAAATAATAATAAATTGTTTTATAAAAAAGTGTTTAAAAATAATAAACTGTTTATTTAAAAGGAGTCATTTTAAATGGAAAGGTTTAAATAAAGTTTTTATTCAATAAAAGTTTTTATTAAAGGAACTTATAATTTTGGAAGGGATTTTGGAAATGGGAAAGGAGTTGTTTTCAAAGTCTTAGAGGTTTATAAAGGAATTTTATAAATGATTTTAAAGATATATAAAAGGGGTTTGATAAATGATTTTGGAGATTTATAAATAGAGTCTTATAAATAATCTTGAAGATTTATAAAAGAAAGTTTATAAAGAGAATTCGAGATTTATACAGAAGATATTCATAAAATTAAAGAGATTTATAAAAAGGAAATAGTGCCTTGGAATATTAATATCTTAGTTTTAACAACATTTGGGTTTGATCATTTTAATATGATCTTGAAATAAGAAATATTTCTTCAATTTTATGTGAATATACTTATATTATTGTATAAGTATATGTGAAGGTTTTTCGAGTTTGAAAGTGATGGGTTTTGTGAATATACTTGTGTTTGTGAGATAAGTATACGAATAATTTAATAAATATTTGAAAGATGATTTAAAGTTAATGAAAGATTAATTTTAAGAGGCTTAGTAGTTTCCATTGGAAATAAATCTCTGATTTACTTGATTGGAAAGTTTGTTTATATGATAGTTAAATAATTGACTATCAAACCTTGTCCTAAATATGTAATCCTTTTTAATTTTGATGGCATGGAAATATTCCCTACTTAACACCAAAGGATTTAAACTCTGGAAATATCTACAAGAAACACGGGAATTATATGGTACAGTTACCATCGGTGGTGCTATACTATAAGTGTAAACTCGTTTTGTTCTTCTAGGACAAATGATGAGGAGATCCGTCCACTTAAACGGTTACTATGTGATCCTCGCTCTTATGTATTACCTGATTATTTGCTAAAGAACCGGTATTGAGCATTCCATAAAATCGACGATTGGTTGTGGGGCACCCGGTAAGCGGGGGAGTGTACTCGTAAGAGATGACTCGTACTGTAACCACTCCAAAAACTATACACGGTTCTATGAAGGAGTTTCGTGATATATTAAGATGTTTGAATCCATATGTGATTCCGAGACCCGTTGGGGTGTGGGAATCCATGTGTAATTCCGAGATCTGTTTGGGATATTGGAATACATGTGTGATTTCGAGACTCGTTGGGGTATGAGAATCCATGTGGGATTCCATGATCTATTTTGATGGTGATGCGAGAGCTGGAACGCCGGACGTAGCCTTATTAGTGGTAATGGCTAAAACCAGAGATAGAGGGCATGGCCAGTAGGGTTGGTAAACCCATAAGGCGTAGTCGGCTCCACCTAGACGTTACCTACAATTGTTATGCATGCATGGAGCGATGCACTCAGTCTTAGTGAGACTACCTATGTTCTTCCTATGGCACATCATTAGGGATGTATGCTGCTTCCGAAGGATATCTCTAGTTTTTGTGTAGGAGGACCATTTCTCGAAGTACTGAGGGCATCTCCATGGAATCCTACACAATTAGCGAACGGACCTTATCGGTTTTTGATTATATACTTAGTATTGTTGTAAAGTACACTCACAGGCATCACCGTTACTTGATTATTATTATTTTCACCCTTAGACATTATTATAATATCATTGGATTTTCTAATATAAATGTTTTAGTTATCGTAAGGTAAAAACCCGTCCGTGTTTATGTATGGCGAGGTCTTAAGAGATACCTTTAAATTTTAAGGATTTTACAAGTTATAATAAATAAAATTCCTTGTTATTTGAGTTTCTTATGCTAGTTTTATCAGACTGACCTAGGCGTTGTTTTCTATAATGCTCGGTTCAGCCCAAGCATATTTTCTAGATTTAGTTGGATACTTTGGAGCTTTCAGGAGACGAGCTAGATTCTCCTAGACGTATTCACGTATCTTATATTTTCTGCTGTTTTATTGTTCATGATTCCTGTATGTATTCATCAATAATTGTGAGGACAGGTTGTTATAATTGTCCAGACTGACATAGGTTAGTGTGCTCTGATTTTTGTTACATATGTATAATAAGGATGATTTCTTTTGTAAAGATCATTTTTTGATATTATATGCTTATCTCGTTACAATGTGAGATTCTGTTCTTTCTTTTCTTTCTGTCACCCCAACAATCTGTCTTTCCGATACTTGAATATTCGACACGTGAATACCGTGGATGTATTAGTGTCGATATCTAAGGATCGAAAAGACGGGTCATTACATGTGGTATTAGAGTTTGGGTTGAGCGAACACCTAGGCCTTGGTGGGGTAAACTCATTAGAGATAGGGTAGTAACGCCCTAGAATGAGTAAATTGTTAGAGATAGGATTAGTAATATCCTAGAATGAGTTTGAGAGTATATATATAAGAGCACGTACTTGTTATTTCCATAAAAAAGTTTTATATTGTGTTGATTGATCAGTTAAGTGGTTTATGAATTTCGGTCGATGCGTTTGGCCCACGTTATCCATAGGAATTTCTAAACACTTGAACAAGGCCAACTGATACAGTATAGTTTTAAAATTGGTAAATGAAATAATTTTACCTTGGAGCATATTTCATATAAAGAAAAATTTTCAAAAATCGGTATAGTTATTTTTGACGTGATTGCTTGTTAGGAAATGATAATATTCCATCATTATCATATAGGATTTGATTAGTCATGCTCGCCCAATTCTGAGCATTGACTATTATCTGCTAATATATTTGGAATCTTCCTTTTTGAAAACTGGGTTGGGTACATAGTAAATTTAACAACATTGAAATGAATACCTTATAGCTTAAGTTTCATAATTTGACTATAAGGCATTCGTTGACAATGTCGGGTTAAAATTTCACTTCAATAAAAGTTTCTTTTTTAAGAAAATTTAAATAGTTTAAAATAAATATATAGAAATGATTTATATAAAGTTTATTTTATAAAAATTAGGTTTTAATAAATGTTGTTTTGTTAAAAAGGAAGCTAGAATATTTTTGAACTCAATGTTTAAAAAATGATTTCCTTTAAAAGGAGTGATTTTATAAATTTGATTTATAAAACTTTGTTTATAAATAAAAAGAATTTGAGAATTTAAATCCCGGTATTTATGGAAAATGGTTTTCAAGGTTTGAAAGAAATAATAATAGTATTATTTGAAGATATTATATGAATAGAAATAATTCAAAATTTATTTATTTTTAAATAAATATGTACCTTATTATTTCAGATGATTTTGTAAATGGTAGAAATAGTTTATTTAAAGGTATTTTTTAAGTATAAATACTTCTAAAAAGGAAATTTTATGGAGAAAAGTGTGTTTTCTTTGGTTTGGTTTGGGGAATGAGTCCGGATTTGTTTTGTGATGATCCAAATAATCTTTTATGTGACGATCGAATGTTTGCTTAGGTGAATGGTTTTGTGCACTTAGGAAATTATTCCTTTTGTCATTGTACGGTTGAGACGAGTTTAAATCCGAACGAGCCCAAAGCAAGTTGGAAATTTATATTTTGTTAAAACTATTTTTTGGAAATATATATATAAAGTATTATTTCAAAACAGGGAATTTAATAATAGAAAAAGTGTTTTCAAATTAACTAGTTCGAGTAGCTCAAAAATAACTAAAATGGGTAAGAAATGTGGCCAAATAGCAGAAACTTTTCTTAAGTATTA
Source organism: Allium fistulosum (assembly GCA_030737815.1). Classification (NCBI taxonomy): domain Eukaryota; kingdom Viridiplantae; phylum Streptophyta; class Magnoliopsida; order Asparagales; family Amaryllidaceae; genus Allium; species Allium fistulosum. The sequence continues at coordinate 908,826,104 of CM060908.1, forward strand.
CCCTTCTTGGTAAGGGAATATATAATATTGTTTGGTAGTACCCAATTCCTTGGTTTCATTTTGGGGTTACTCGGGATATATATATATATATATATTTATTATGGATTAAAATATATGTAGTACCATTCCAAAAGTTTTAAAAAATAAATAAATATCCAGGTATTTAACTCTTAAGTTTCCAAAATACAAGGGTATTTGATTTAAAATGAGCAAATTAATGAAGTTTTAATTGGGTTAAATTTATTAAGAAGGTTTAATAAACTTTTTTTATTAAACCGTGTCTTTTGATTTTAACATGTAGGAAGTTAAAAAAATTAATTGATGTTATTGGGTCGGCTAATAAACATTTTTACCTCTGAGTGTCTAAAGAAAAGTAGATTCTAGGATGGAGTTTGGATATCAGCATTCTACTCTTCTTAGCTATTTACCACTGAACGAGTAAAGAGGTTTATTGATCAACTCAGTTTTCGGACCCAAATTATTTTAGGCCTACTTCTGAATAGTTAAATGTAAATAATTAAAATTAGATATTTTGTATATACTCTTAGGATGTCAGTTAGTATTATACAAGTTAATAAATTAAAATGATTTTTAAAAAGGGTTTTATACAAAAGGTTGTAACATTTTAAAGGTTGAACCTAAATGGTAATTTTGTGAAATATTTTCATAAATATTTTTGGAAGAGTTAAAAATAATTAGGTTCGTAAGAACCTTTAGATAAGTACATAGGTTGTACATAGATCATTTCCCTTTCTAACATAGTTCCCAATCCAAGATTCGAGTACGTGACTTGAGGTGTTTCACAGCGTTCCGAATAATGATCTACCACTCGATTTTGGCGGCAAACTCTTTTTCTTAATGTGGAACCAAAAGTTTTCTATCATAGTTTATGGCTATGTAAGGAAAATGGAGGTTTCTAATTAAGAAGCCTTATCGGAGTCCGCACTATTAAATTGGGTGAGCGATGCTAGTTGTAAGTGGAGTTATGTATTCGAGTTGTGATCGAATCAGATTTTGTATATAGATGATCTATGAACATCATGCGAACTTATGAACAGTATTGGGTGTTCATGTGGTGAAAATTTGGGGACGAAATCCTTTTTAAGGGGAAGAGTGTAATGACCCGGAATTTTATCACTTTGATTGTTGGAATATTTAATTAGTTTTAAATATTCGATTTGGGGTTTTTAAAATATAATAAAAACTATGTTTCAAATAATTATTCTATTTTTTACGACGTATTTTTAATTTAATTTACTGAATCTTTCCATAATTTTTATTTGGAAAATAATTAAATTTTCGTTTGATGCTTTTTGCGGCAAACGTTGGCATTTTTGAAATTTACATAATAAGTTAACATGTCTATTTTATTATTGTTTTGAGATCGTGTTACGTTGTTGTACGCTATTATATTTTTATTTCCGTCATTCGCGGCTTGTATGCGAACGGGATACCGTGTAGCTGAGTACCAAACTCTTTTTCAAGACATATTAAATATACACAACTGCATACATGTAACACAACATTTTTCCATATTCCTCGGTTCTTTGGTTTTGTACGTGCCTAGTACAAACTTGTTTGAAAACACAATCATTTTGTTTTTGTGCTTTTGGTTATAAATGAACCCAACATGAGCAAGTAACATATTTTTTCTTTCTTCTTTGGAAAAGTTTATACACAGCAAAACTTTCCACTTCGAAATTTGTTATTTCAGTAACTTCTCAATCTCAAAGAATTAGCAAAAAGTGTTCACATAAAAGTGGTAGAGGGCTTTGAGATCTACATTTTTCTTTCTATTTACACTCGAGATAGTCGAGCCGAGAGAGAGAGAATGGGAGGGTGGAAGTTCAGCCTTGCTAGTGTAACTGTGTGAATGATGTAGCATGCATGGTCGAGATTTCCTAATGGTGCATGCATGCATACAAGTGTGCATATATATGCATGGCCATGAAGTGAAAGTTTGTGCGCATATGGTTGGGTAAATGAAGGAAGGTGATTTTGCATGGCTATAGCTTGCATGAGTTGTTGTGGGTGAATGTTTGCATGTGCATGAGTTAAGTGTTGTATGCCTGGGTATTAGTATTGTGTAGGGAGAAGTGGAAGTGCATGGCCATGAGTTGAAGGCAAGAAATGTGAAGGGGAAGGAGATAGTGCGAGGTTGGGTTCGGGCGCATGAAGATGCGTGCATGCGGAGGGAGGAGAAAGGAAGAAAGAAGGAAAAAAAGTGGAATGTTGCAAACGATGGTGCTGGCCGAGGAGGCTCTGGCCGTGGTGGCGTGCACGGGTAAAGCTAGGCGCCGGTGAATGGAGGTGGAGACGGTAGCAGCTAAAGGCATGGCAGACGTGGCGAAGGCGGTGGCCGTGAGCGTTAAGGATGGAGGCAGTTTCATTGAGTATGAAGAAGGATAGCACAATTCATTTCACATGGATTTGCAAATAAGTCCATTAAAATATGGACAATTGCACGCACGCGTAAGAGGGGAAAGTGTTGTAAGGTATTGTTATTTTTGATAGTGGTGAATGTTGCATTGGGCCTTGCTGGGCTTTGAAAGGGAATTGGGTGAGAATAATTCTTATATAAATTGGTTTTAATTTGTTTAATTATGCGTGTTAACTAAAAAAATTAATATCTCATCCTTTTTAAGTTCAATTGACTCACGGATTTTTGTGTTGAACTCGTATTGACGAGTAAAACGTCTGGTGCAAATTGTTGGTAGATTGGAGATGTTTGAAAAGTATGATATAATAATAGGGATTTAATTTAATTATGTTATTTTAAATAATAACGTCGTTAAATTATTATATCTTAATTGATGATAATTATATGGTCAAATAAACACCGAATTATTGAAGTAAATTGAATAAGGTAATTTGAACACCTGTTTAGCGGAATAAGACACCGTTCCACTAATTAAATTAATTTAACATTTAATTAGCAGAATAAATCCTCATTCTGCTATTTTTATAGATTTGGACATCTGATTATATATCATTAATTGATATGCCACTTTGAATAAGTGATATGTTAACTAATGACGGTTAAGTGTTGAATTTATTTACATAGTCATTGATTATGTAAATATTAGTTATTAACTTGGAAAGTTAAATCAAATGATATGATAGCTTGTTTAAGTACCATTATAATCGTTAAGTCTCTTTCGAATTTGAAAGTTATTTTAAGAATATTATTTATTATAAGGTTTTATAGATAATTATTATGTAGTAATAAGATTTAAAAGGTAATAACTATTTATCAATAATGTTTTAAAGATAATTAATAATTGTTTTCAATAATGATTTAAGTTAATTATTTTATTAAAATAATTCTTAAAAGTTATTTCTTAAAGTTATTTAAGAATATTTAATCATTATGTTAAAGTTATTTAATTATTATTCTAAAATGTTTTAATTATATTTTAATTATTTATTTAAAATTAATTGTTTAAATTAATTATTTAAAGGATTTATTTTATATTTTTAAGTTGATTATTTTATAGTTATTTGTTATGTTATTAATATTTTAAAAGTTTATTTTTATTATTAAAATAACATCGTTTTAAAGTTAATTTATTATTATGTTAATATTGTTGAAAAGGTTAATTTATTAATATTGTTTTAAAGTTATTTAAGTATATTTTAAATATTATTAAACTTACTTGATGATGTTTAAATATGGTTTAAAAACAATTATTTATTTATTTAAGATGGTTTTAGATAATAAATTGTTGTATAAAAAGGTGTTTAGAAATAATAAATTGTTCATTTAAAAGGAATCATTTTAAATGGAAAGGTTTAAATAAATGTTTTTATTCAATAAAAGTTTTTATTTAAGGAACTTATAAATTTGGAAGGGATTTTGGAAATGGAAAAGAAGTTGTTTTTAAAGTCTTAGAGGTTTATAAAGGAATTTTATAAATGGTTTTAAAGATTTATAAAAGGAGTTTTATAAATGATTTTGGAGATTTATAAATAAAGTCTTATAAATAAACTTGAAGATTTATAAAAGAAAGTTTATAAAAAGAATTGGAGATTTATAAAGAAGATATTCATAAAATAAAAGAGATTTATAAATAGGAAATAGAGTCTTGGATTATTAATATCTCAGGTTTAACGACATTTGGGTTTGATCATTTTAGTATGATTTTGAAATAAGAAATATTTCTTCAATTTTATGTGAATATACTTATATTATTGTATAAGTATATGTGAAAGTTTTTCGAGTTTGAAAGTGAAGGGTTTTGTGAATATACTTATACTGGTGAGATAAGTATATGAATATTTTAATAAATATTTGAATGATGATTTAAAGTTAATGAAAGATTAATTTTAAGAGGCTTAGTAGTTTCCATTGGAAATAAATCTCTGATTTACTTGATTACGAAGTTTGTTTATTTAATAGTTAAATAACCGACTATCAAACCTTTTCCTAAATATGTAATCCTTCTTAATTTTGGTGGTATGGACATATTCCGTACTTAACACCAAAATATTTTAACTCTAGAAATATATAGAAGAAACACGGGAATTATATGGTACAGTTACCGTCAGTGGTGTTATACCATGCATATAAACTCGTTTTGTTCTTCTAGGTCAAATGATGAGGAGATCCATCCACTTAAACGGTTAGGGGTGATCCCCGCTCTTATGTATTGTCTGATTATTTGCTAAAGAACCGGTATTGAGCATTCCAGAAAAATGGCGATTTGTTTTTAGGGCGCTCGGTAAGCGGGGGAGTGTACTCGTAAGAGATAACTCGTATCGTAACCACTCCAAAAACCATATACGGTTTTATATAGGAGTTTCATGATATATTAAGATGTTTGAATCCATATGTGATTTCGAGACCCATTGGGGTGCGGGAATCCATGTGTAATTCCGAGATTTGTTTTAGATATTGGAATACATGTGCGATTTCGAGACTCGTTGGGATATGAGAATCCATGTGGGATTCCATGATCTATTTTGATGGTGATGCGAGAGCTGGAACGCCGAACATAGCCTTATTAGTGGTAATGGCTAAAACCAGAGATATGAGGCATGACCAGTATGGTTGGCAAATCCATAGGGTGTAGTCAACTCCATCTAGACGTTACCCACAGTTGTTATGCATGCATGGAGCGATGCACTCGGTCTTAGCAAGACCAGCTATGTTTTTCTGTAACATCCCGCCTTTTTTATGCTTTAAGCAGACACACGTGCCAACTCAAACCATACAGAAGGACAGATTGTTATTTGGGGTAAATAAGAAAAAGAAAAGGAAATAAAAATAAAATAGAATCTCGCAGCGAAAAGACAAAATATAATAATCAAATACAAGTTACATGTTACAATAGTTATCATTTCTTATTTTCGTATTCTTTTCATTTACAAGTTACAAATTTCAAATTCCTTGTATATTTCAGTTATAACTTAGCATATTGTTTCTTATTTTCATTTAGAAGTTTCAATTATTAAATAGTTAAAAAAATTATTCCATTTCAATAATTGAAATCTCCAATTCATAGAAATTTAAGAACTAAATGTCGGGTTCCATTTCAAATCATTTAAAATAATATATACATATATATACTCATAACTTTTATATCCAATCATATTTAAACTTTAAAAATCTTATTTGTTTATCAAGATAGATCTATAGTAAAACTACTACAATGGCCTTCCCACTTTGAAACTCGAAAATGAATGTTGATGATGCGTGCACTCATCATCGAAATTATTTTCCAACGATAGAGAGGGGAGTACAGAACTTATTTCTTTCCAAAATTTCATTAAAACAATTCTTTCAAATTATGTTGAAATATTTATATTAGAAAATACTTCTAATAATATTATTATTATATCCCAAAATCATTCGAAAGAAATTTTCAAAAAACCCCGGAACTTAAGTTCTAAATTTCCAAATTTCATTTATTTTATTTTAAATCTTATTTCCAACCAATATTTTTACATTTCACTACCTAACAACCAACATATTACAACCAAATATATAATTTATAAATCATTATTTTATATATAAAAGTATACAATAGGTAAAATTATTTCATTTACCTACATTTCAAAACAAATATTGTGTCGGTCTGTCCTATTAAGTGTTTAGAAATCCCTATCGATGTCATAGCGTCCTATGCACCAACCAAAATTTATAAATACAAAACGGAACAAATTAACACAATATAAAAACCTTTATAACATTGACAAATATGCTCTCTCATATATATACACTCAGTGACTCATCATAGGGTATTACTACCCTATTTTTAAAGAGTCAGACCCCACAAAGCTAAGGTTATCGCTAAACCTCGCTCTGATACCAACTGAAAACATCCCGTCTTTTTGTACGCTTTAAGCAGACACACGTGCCTACTCAAACCATACAGAAGGACGGATTGTTATTTGGGGTAAATAAGAAAAAGAGAAAGAAATAAAAATAAAACAGAATCTCGCAACGGAATGACAAAATATAATAATCAAATACAGTTCATGAAGCTGTTTACAAAACATTTGATTATAATTATACAATACAGAATCTGAGTTACACATATCAGAGATAAACAAATAATAATGCAGCGGAATAGTATGAATGCAGTGGAATAAATATAGTAAATAATAGTAGTATAAATCTACGTCTTCGTCCTCCAGAAATAAGGTCTTCAAATCCTGAAATGCTCAGGCTGACCCGAGCGAATTGAAAAGAGAAAACACTCGAGTCAGAACTAAAAGATCTTATGTGAGTTAAATCAACGGTAAATAAATATGAGTGTAAACGGCATCAGAGATGTTTACGGGGTTTGACATCTTCTATCCAGTGTCTAACGTGAGTGTAGTAACTTAAGAGATGTTCGGGATTCACATCTCCTAAGGATCCGTTAAACTATCTACTATGTAATACAATACGCTATTATAATATGTCTACAGTAGTATAAACTATTAAACTAGCGTTAAGGCGTTACATTTTCCCCCTTAACACATTTTTATTTCCCATAGTCTATACAGTACCGTAATCCCACCCGTACTGGGCGCCGTCAGAGGGCACTCCATAGGTATGGTACAAACCAAACTCGTAGAAGGCGCGCTAGGGTAGGTGACATGGCACAACTAGGCAATGCTGTAATACCCCAAAATTTAGTGAAAAATCATTTTTGAAAAATGATTTAATTTTGAAATATTTAGATTTAAATATGGTGAAGTCTCTGGAATAAATAGTGTGCAGGTATATGTGTGCACGTGCACACTGAAATGGCACAAGGAAGAACTCCAGATTTCTTGGATTTAAAACAAGAATTAAAGGGCAATACAAACATGATTTGGCAACATGGTTGTTTGATTTCTGAAATTATATGGATCATCTTAGAAAATAAGAAAAGTAGGTTTTACTTTAAATCAGTAAACAAAATTTTATTTAAAACCCAGAAGAGAAAATTATGTATATTAGTAAACCTGTATACATATAGGTACATATGCTTCTGGAATTAAAGAGAAATTAAAATAAGCTTAGATAAAATATGTGTACAAATATATATATTTTTAAGCACTGAAAAGTATATATATATATAAGCAAGTAAAAACTATGACATTAAAATGACATGAAATGTGATACAAGTTAATGAGCTTGTATAGGCAAAAATAGCAAAGGGGATTTTCAGAAATAATTAAAATAAAAATAGGATAGTCACACTTTTAACATGACTAGGAGAGTGGCCATTTTCTGAAAAGTAAAAGAAAGAAAATGCAGCCTTTAAATTGGTTAATATGGCCGGGGTATTATGAATGAAAAATGCATGATGATAGCCAGGACAGAAATGGAATTTTGTTTCAACAAAACCCTAGAGGAAAAATGCTTATAAATAGGCAGTTTAGCCAGTAGAATCATTTTTACCCCGAGCTGCACAAAAATAAGAAAAGAAGGAAAATATTGGAAGAAAGGAGAGAACACTCAAACAAGAATTTTCTGGATTAAACATTTAGGTGAGTAATCTCACTAAGTTCATGGCATTAAGACCTGAGATGAGGCAGCCACTTTTTATTTCCATTTATATATATTTCTGGTTTTGATTTCATCAATGCTTTTTGGATGTTTTATTTTAAATCTGATATGATTTAATATGGATGATTTTGGATGATCTTTGATTGGTTGAGACATTTGTCTTTGGATGAGTATCATACTGATTTATTTATACTCACAAATGTTAAAGTTTAGGATCTTAAAAATTATATAGAGAATACTCTCAGCTGTTATAGATCTATGGCATGGAAACTTTATAAAAATGATTAGAGCTGCATTATACTTGGTATAAGTGCTGAGGCTTGAAAAGAAAAATGTTAAGGGTGCAATAGAAATTTTCTAAGTGCTGAGCCCTTAATCAAATAAAAAAAAAAGAGAAACCCACAAGCTAAAATTATGATTGAACCAGATCTTGAATCTGAATCAATCATAAAGGCTTGCAGATCAATATAACATGCCATGCCTCTTTTACAGTTGAAAATATTCTCATATTTTACTAAGATCAAGACATATTGACCCCATTTAGGAAATAACTGTCTGATTATTTCTGAGGAGAATTATGCTAGAAGAAATTATGGATGTTTCCATGTTTGCAGTGATATGTTCACTTAGCATATTTGATGATAGGATTTAAGACTATACACTAGTAAATAAACTAGGGGAGGGAAGGCCAAGAAAGCTGCTGGAATGCTTGTCATATTTGAAGTATGCAAGTTGGCACATGGTTTGTTCAAGCCCTGAGATCTTTGTGCAATGATGTGAATTAGTTCATTGCAATGTGTCCCAGTGATTCCTAATAGCAGATGAGGCAGGGATTTAAATTGAATATTACAACCTGTAAATGAAGAGATAGGAATATGGATATTTCTTAGGTTGAATGGTATGGAACCAAGATGATTCCAGTAAATGAAATTGTTGCAAATAGATAATTATGTTTGCATGATTATGTATGCAAGTGAAAGAATGATAAATGAATATATCATACCTGAATCAACATAATTATACTATGTTAAAATAATTGATTGCAGAAATTTGCTTAAATAACAAGTTAGTACCCTTATATTCTCTATTGCTTAATATCATGAATGAATTGATGTTACTCATACCAGATCATAGATCTGACCCTTGTTTGCTCATGGCATATGGGGTGTCTCATTTTAAAATGAGGCAGCCACTTATGTTCTTTCAGGTAACCCAGGCACTAAGTAAAAATGAAGTTATGGCTTTTATGGAGGAGTGAATGAACATGCTAGCTAGTTTCAATAAGAGTTTAAATTGATTATATCTGCATGTATTCAGGAAAATTTTTTATGTTTCTAAGATTTCCAGTTATGTAATGAACTCTATTATGGTTAGATGAACTAGTTGTATCATGTTAAATATATTGTTATGCACTAAGGTTTAAAATCTCAAAGGAAAAATCTGAGTGGGAAACAAGGAAATGATTTTAATTATTGATATGGATGTTTGGAAGAGAAATATGCATATGTAGTTAAGCTACTGTTTTGTAAAATTTATATTATGTAATAGTTAATCTTGAGATATAACAGAGCACTGAGTTTTAGAACAAAATCTGGATTTAGCAAAAAGAAAACTTAACAGGATTTTATTATCTTTTACTGAAATGCTTTGTAATTAAGTTTGAATTCATTTCTGAATTGTATTGAGAAGAGTAAGATGTTTTCCTAAAGCTTTAAACAGAATGCAATGAAATTGAACTAGTGTGGCAGATACAGGATTCATGAGTTAACCAGCTTCAATTAAATGAAGTATTGGTTGATCATGATAGATTGTATTCTGAAAATAAGAAATGCATTTCAAAGCTTAGTACATTTAGCAATTGATTCACCCAGTTTTCTGGAAAATGAGCAGAAATATTGACATGTACATGTATATCTGTGTACATGTTGATATTTGAGCAAAAATATGATCATAAATTCTTAAAACAGTTGTAGGAATGGGATACAAAAATAGTAAAGTAAGAAGGATTGTTTTGTATGTTGGGTTATAGGCAAAAATTAAACATATATGTACAATTATAGGTAGGTATCAGATTTCTAACCTTTCAGAAGTAAAAAAAAAAAGAAGAAGAAAACCAAAAATTGTGTTTGAACCGACCTGCATGGTACTCGAACTCGTGACCTCTTGTGTATAAGTTAGGCGCGTTTCCATTACGCCTAGATGTTGCTTGTGTTCACTTAGGATCCACTTTCTTTTATACTGAATTTGATATTATCCAGACTTTAACATAATCATCTATATTACAAGCTTGTTTACCACTGAATATTACTTGATCATTTCTTGATCCTAATGACAGACTAAAGTACATGTTTCTAGTGGATTTTATGGCCAAAAATCTGAATACAATAATGTATCTGAATTACTAAATCTCTAAATCAAACAGGATGTTATTGAACAAAAAAAAAATAATAAAGTATATACTCTGAATTTAACAAGAAGAACACATACATCTTCATATGTATGTGTATATTATTAGATATGCACTGATATATTTATATTGGTAAGTTATTTTGATCCTGGATATATTTTGGTTATTGGAAAAAGAAAATGACCTTGGAAAATATGTTTGTAATGAATGATATATCAATATATCATCTCATAGCAAAAAAAAAAAATCCTTATGAAATTAGGGTGGAAATAGGAGGGTCATTTCAGTTGGTATCAGAGCTATGTTATTCAACATAGTAGAAGTAAGGATCAAGTTCTTAGATAGAAAAATAAAATTAAAAGGAACTAAATATCAAACTAACCAGCTATGTAAATTATTATTAGCAAACTATGGTAGGGAGACCACCAAATCAGGGAGCAGGATCTTCCCATGCACCACCAATGGTCAATCTGCAAGACTTGGTGAGAGCATTTAGGGATGGGGCAGGACAAAGGCAAGAAAATCCCTATGAAGAACTCTCAAAACTGCTTAAGACATATACTCATTTAGGAGGCAAAAGCTTTGAAGGGACAGAGAGTATCATGGAAATTCAAACATGGTTGAGAACATTGGAAAGAATTTTCAATGACATGCAACTTGATGATCAAAGAAAGAGGCAAGTGGCTTCAAGACAGCTGAAAGGAGTAGCTTTAGGCTGGTGGGAAGTAATCATTGCAGGAAGGAATGAGAATGAAATCACTTGGAATCAATTCAAAGAGATGTTGGAGGCAAGGTTTGTGCCAGCATCAGCAAAGACTACCTTGCTAGAAGAATTCATTAGGCTTAGACAAGGAACCATGACTGTCACAGAATACACTCAAAAGTTTGAGGGACTTTCCACATATGGAGCAATGCTTGTGGCAGATGAAGCATCTAAAAATGATAGGTACATAAAAGGTCTAAACCCAGGACTTAGCAGAGCTATGTTACCTTATGCAGACAAGACTTTTGATCATGTGATAGACTTAGCTTTGAGGTTGGAGCAGCATGACAAGGAAAGGGAGAAGTTCAGAAATTTTAAGAGCAATAATAACAAGAAAGGTAAGGGGAGGTATCACCCTTATGATAAGAAGAAAGAAGAGGCTAGTAACAAAAGCACTGGAGATGTCAAAGCTAAGGAAGACAAGAAGAAAATTGTGTGCCATCAGTGTGGAAAGGAAGGGCATATCAAACCAAAATGTCCAAAGTTGAAAGGAGGAGCTTTCAAATGCTATCTATGTGGGAAAGAGGGACATATGAAGAGGAATTGTCCTGAGTATAAACAGCAAGGCAAATTGGCAAATTTGGAAGGAAAAGGCAAAGCCACAGTGGAAAGTAACACTGTAAACCATAGCCAAGTGGAAGGTACATTACTTATTTGTACCATACCCATAACAGTAGTGTATGATACTGGGGCAACTCACTCCTTAATTTCTTATGAATTGGTTAAAGTGCTAAAACTGAATTGCATATTAGTTGAAACCCCATTGCATATACACAGTCCATTGGGGAGTTCTAGTGTCTTAAATATGATTTGTGTGGATGTGGAGTTAAACATAGGAGGAAATATTTTTATTTCCAATTTATATGTTTTGAATTACCCAAATATAGGTGGTATATTGGGGGTAGACTGGTTAAGGCAATTTAAAGCCATAATTAATTTAGACTCATCCACCATATCATTGCAAAATTCTAGAGGCCAGAGAATCACAGTTTTATGTGAGGTAGCTAAGGAAGGAAAACTATATCATTTAGTTGACTTAGAAAAAGATCTGAGTGAACTAACCATTGAAGAAATTCCTATAGTTAATGAATACTTGGATGTGTTTGGGGAAGTTAAGGGTGTTCCACACCACAGACCAGTTGAGTTCCAAATTAATCTCATTCCAGCAGCTAGTCCAATAATTAAGAAACCTTATAGAATGGGGCCAAGTGAACTGAAGGAATTGAAAAATCAGTTGGAAGAATTAGAAGGCAAGGGATTTATAAGGCCAAGCAATTCCTGCTGGGGTTCTCCAGTAGTGTTTGTAAGAAAACATGATGGTACCTTGAGAATGTGCATAGATTACAGGGAGCTAAATAAAGTAACCATCAAGAATAAATACCCATTGCCTAGAATAGATGATCTCTTTGACCAACTCAGTGAAGCTAAAATATTTTCTAGGCTAGACTTAGCATCAGGATTCCATCAAATGAAGGTTGAAGACTCAAGTGTTAAGTACACTGCATTTAACACAAGATATGGCTTATATGAATTTTTGGTTATGCCATTTGGTTTGACAAATGCTCCTTCATATTTTGTTGATTTGATGAATAGAATATTTAGAGATTATCTAGACAAATTTGTACTGATTTTTATTGATGACATTTTGATTTATTCCAAGACAGTGGAAGAGCATAAAAATCATTTGCATTTAGTTTTGTCAAGACTAAGGGAAAATGATTTAAAGGCAAAATTTTCAAAATGTGCATTTTGGAAAGAAGAAGTGCATTTCCTTGGGCATGTCATCTCTGCCAAAGGAATATCAGTAAACCCTAACAAGGTAGTGGCAATCCAAGCATGGAAAAGGCCTAGCACCATCAGTGAGATTAGATCATTTATGGGGATGGCAGGATATTATAGGAGATTCATAAAAGATTTCTCAAAAATATCATCACCACTTACCAATTTAACTAGAAAGAACCAAGCCTTTGTATGGACAGAAAAATGTGAGCAAGCTTTTATCAAAATAAAGGAAGCTCTGATTAATGCACCAGTGTTGAGAGTGCCAGAAGGAAATGAAAATTTGGTTGTGTACACTGATGCAAGTGGCTCTGGGTTAGGGGCTGTGTTGATGCAGCAAGACCAGGTGGTAGCCTATGCATCTAGGCAATTAAAGCCACATGAAACCAGGTATGCAACCCATGATCTTGAACTAGCAGCAGTTGTGTATGCTTTGAAACTTTGGAGACATTATTTGTTAGGTGCCAAATTCATTTTGTACACTGATCATAAGGCACTGAAATATTTATTCTCACAAAAAGATTTGAACATGAGGCAACATAGATGGGTAGAGTTCCTAGCTGCCTATGACCTAGATATACTGTATATACCAGGCAAGGCAAATAAAGTTGCAGATGCCTTGAGTAGACAACATGCCAAAGTAGCCATGTTGATGATGGAAGAGTTTAGGGATTTATCCATACTTACTGATTTGGAAATTGAGGAAAGTAGTGAGGAACAAATGATGCCCATTGAAGAAGGTGAAGGTAAAGGGAAATTAAGTATGATATCTCTGCAATCAGATTTACTTCTTAAGATTGGGCAAATGCAGGAACAAGACCTAAACATGGTGGAAAAGAAAATGCTCATATCAAAAGGGGAGGAAGTAATAAATTATCAAGTTGATAAAAATGGGTATTTGAGGAATAAAAACAGGATATGTGTTCCAGAAAATATAGAATTGAAAGAGGAAATATTAAATGAGTACCATAGGAGTAAGTACTCCATACACCCAGGTAGCACCAAGATGTATCAAAATTTGAAAAGAAATCTTTGGTGGAAGGGGATGAAGTCAGATGTGGCCAGATATGTTGCAAGGTGCATGACTTGCCAACAAGTCAAGGCAGAGACACAAAGGCCATCAGGACTATTGCAACCCCTTAGCATACCACAGTGGAAGTGGGAGGATATATCTATGGATTTCATAGATGGTCTGCCTAGATCTAAGAAGGGAAACACAAGTATATGGGTAATTGTGGATAGGCTAACTAAGGTAGCACATTTTATCCCAGTTAAAACAGAAAGAAATGCTCCAAAATTGGCTCAAATATTCATGAAAGAGGTAGTAAGGTTGCATGGCATACCTAAAACCATTGTGAGTGATAGGGATACCATCTTCACCTCAAGGTTTTGGAAAAGTTTTCAAGAGGCTATGGGGAGTGAATTGTGCTTAAGCACTGCCTACCATCCACAATCAGATGGTCAAACTGAGGTGGTGAACAAAGTCTTAGAGGATTTGTTGAGAGCATGTACACTGGACTTTGGAGGCAACTGGGAAGACCACCTCCATCTAGCTGAATTCACATACAATAACAGTTACCAAAGCACCATAGGGATGGCACCATTTGAAGCCTTATATGGCAAGCCATGTTTATCACCTATATGCTGGGTAGAGGCTGGAGAAAGGGCTGTTCTTGGACCTGAATGTGTTAAAGAAACTACAGAGAGAATTGGGTTAATAAGAAAAAGAATAGCAGCAGCTCAAGATAGGCAAAAGAAATTTGCAGATAGGAAGAGAAAGCAAGTGGAATATGAAGTGGGAGACTTTGTTTTCATCAAGATTTCACCTATGAAGAAAGTCATGAGATTTGGCAAGCAAGGTAAGCTTACACCAAGGTATGTTGGACCCTATAAAATTCTGGAAAGAATTGGTTCATTGGCTTACAAATTAGAACTACCAGAGGAGATGAAAGCAATGCATAATGTTTTTCATGTGTCCCAACTTAGAAAATGGGTACATGATAAGGAAGACATTTTGGAAGAGCCTACCAAAATTCAAATAAATCCTGACTTGGTTTATGAAAAAGAACCAGTGGGGATTGTAGCCAAGGAAGAAAAGAAATTAAGGAGCAAAACCTTGAAACTAGTTAAGATCCGGTGGAGTAGTGATCCTAATGATTGCACATGGGAGTTAGAGGATAAGATTAGAATGGATTATCCTAAGCTTTTTGCAAATTAAAAGGTAATTTTTTTTTTCTCTCTGGAAAAATTATTTGTTATGCATGGTTGATATGGTTGAATTTGTTTGCTTATGCATATGTTTGATAAGTTTTCAGAAAAGAAAATGATGCTCACTATAAATGTTAGAAAAATTGTGAGGACACAATTCCTAAAAGGAGGGGTGAATGTAATACCCCAAAATTTTGTGAAAAATCATTTTTGAAAAATGATTTAATTTTGAAATATTTAGATTTAAATATGGTGAAGTCTCTGGAATAAATAGTGTGCAGGTATATGTGTGCACGTGCACACTGAAATGGCACAAGGAAGAACTCCAGATTTCTTGGATTTAAAACAAGAATTAAAGGGCAATACAAACATGATTTGGCAACATGGTTGTTTGATTTCTGAAATTATATGGATCATCTTAGAAAATAAGAAAAGTAGGTTTTACTTTAAATCAGTAAACAAAATTTTATTTAAAACCCAGAAGAGAAAATTATGTATATTAGTAAACCTGTATACATATAGGTACATATGCTTCTGGAATTAAAGAGAAATTAAAATAAGCTTAGATAAAATATGTGTACAAATATATATATTTTTAAGCACTGAAAAGTATATATATATATAAGCAAGTAAAAACTATGACATTAAAATGACATGAAATGTGATACAAGTTAATGAGCTTGTATAGGCAAAAATAGCAAAGGGGATTTTCAGAAATAATTAAAATAAAAATAGGATAGTCACACTTTTAACATGACTAGGAGAGTGGCCATTTTCTGAAAAGTAAAAGAAAGAAAATGCAGCCTTTAAATTGGTTAATATGGCCGGGGTATTATGAATGAAAAATGCATGATGATAGCCAGGACAGAAATGGAATTCTGTTTCAACAAAACCCTAGAGGAAAAATGCTTATAAATAGGCAGTTTAGCCAGTAGAATCATTTTTACCCCGAGCTGCACAAAAATAAGAAAAGAAGGAAAATATTGGAAGAAAGGAGAGAACACTCAAACAAGAATTTTCTGGATTAAACATTTAGGTGAGTAATCTCACTAAGTTCATGGCATTAAGACCTGAGATGAGGCAGCCACTTTTTATTTCCATTTATATATATTTCTGGTTTTGATTTCATCAATGCTTTTTGGATGTTTTATTTTAAATCTGATATGATTTAATATGGATGATTTTGGATGATCTTTGATTGGTTGAGACATTTGTCTTTGGATGAGTATCATACTGATTTATTTATACTCACAAATGTTAAAGTTTAGGATCTTAAAAATTATATAGAGAATACTCTCAGCTGTTATAGATCTATGGCATGGAAACTTTATAAAAATGATTAGAGCTGCATTATACTTGGTATAAGTGCTGAGGCTTGAAAAGAAAAATGTTAAGGGTGCAATAGAAATTTTCTAAGTGCTGAGCCCTTAATCAAATCAAAAAAAAAAGAGAAACCCACAAGCTAAAATTATGATTGAACCAGATCTTGAATCTGAATCAATCATAAAGGCTTGCAGATCAATATAACATGCCATGCCTCTTTTACAGTTGAAAATATTCTCATATTTTACTAAGATCAAGACATATTGACCCCATTTAGGAAATAACTGTCTGATTATTTCTGAGGAGAATTATGCTAGAAGAAATTATGGATGTTTCCATGTTTGCAGTGATATGTTCACTTAGCATATTTGATGATAGGATTTAAGACTATACACTAGTAAATAAACTAGGGGAGGGAAGGCCAAGAAAGCTGCTGGAATGCTTGTCATATTTGAAGTATGCAAGTTGGCACATGGTTTGTTCAAGCCCTGAGATCTTTGTGCAATGATGTGAATTAGTTCATTGCAATGTGTCCCAGTGATTCCTAATAGCAGATGAGGCAGGGATTTAAATTGAATATTACAACCTGTAAATGAAGAGATAGGAATATGGATATTTCTTAGGTTGAATGGTATGGAACCAAGATGATTCCAGTAAATGAAATTGTTGCAAATAGATAATTATGTTTGCATGATTATGTATGCAAGTGAAAGAATGATAAATGAATATATCATACCTGAATCAACATAATTATACTATGTTAAAATAATTGATTGCAGAAATTTGCTTAAATAACAAGTTAGTACCCTTATATTCTCTATTGCTTAATATCATGAATGAATTGATGTTACTCATACCAGATCATAGATCTGACCCTTGTTTGCTCATGGCATATGGGGTGTCTCATTTTAAAATGAGGCAGCCACTTATGTTTTTTCAGGTAACCCAGGCACTAAGTAAAAATGAAGTTATGGCTTTTATGGAGGAGTGAATGAACATGCTAGCTAGTTTCAATAAGAGTTTAAATTGATTATATCTGCATGTATTCAGGAAAATTTTTTATGTTTCTAAGATTTCCAGTTATGTAATGAACTCTATTATGGTTAGATGAACTAGTTGTATCATGTTAAATATATTGTTATGCACTAAGGTTTAAAATCTCAAAGGAAAAATCTGAGTGGGAAACAAGGAAATGATTTTAATTATTGATATGGATGTTTGGAAGAGAAATATGCATATGTAGTTAAGCTACTGTTTTGTAAAATTTATATTATGTAATAGTTAATCTTGAGATATAACAGAGCACTGAGTTTTAGAACAAAATCTGGATTTAGCAAAAAGAAAACTTAACAGGATTTTATTATCTTTTACTGAAATGCTTTGTAATTAAGTTTGAATTCATTTCTGAATTGTATTGAGAAGAGTAAGATGTTTTCCTAAAGCTTTAAACAGAATGCAATGAAATTGAACTAGTGTGGCAGATACAGGATTCATGAGTTAACCAGCTTCAATTAAATGAAGTATTGGTTGATCATGATAGATTGTATTCTGAAAATAAGAAATGCATTTCAAAGCTTAGTACATTTAGCAATTGATTCACCCAGTTTTCTGGAAAATGAGCAGAAATATTGACATGTACATGTATATCTGTGTACATGTTGATATTTGAGCAAAAATATGATCATAAATTCTTAAAACAGTTGTAGGAATGGGATACAAAAATAGTAAAGTAAGAAGGATTGTTTTGTATGTTGGGTTATAGGCAAAAATTAAACATATATGTACAATTATAGGTAGGTATCAGATTTCTAACCTTTCAGAAGTAAAAAAAAAAAAAAAAAAAACCAAAAATTGTGTTTGAACCGACCTGCATGGTACTCGAACTCGTGACCTCTTGTGTATAAGTTAGGCGCGTTTCCATTACGCCTAGATGTTGCTTGTGTTCACTTAGGATCCACTTTCTTTTATACTGAATTTGATATTATCCAGACTTTAACATAATCATCTATATTACAAGCTTGTTTACCACTGAATATTACTTGATCATTTCTTGATCCTAATGACAGACTAAAGTACATGTTTCTAGTGGATTTTATGGCCAAAAATCTGAATACAATAATGTATCTGAATTACTAAATCTCTAAATCAAACAGGATGTTATTGAACAAAAAAAATAATAATAAAGTATATACTCTGAATTTAACAAGAAGAACACATACATCTTCATATGTATGTGTATATTATTAGATATGCACTGATATATTTATATTGGTAAGTTATTTTGATCCTGGATATATTTTGGTTATTGGAAAAAGAAAATGACCTTGGAAAATATGTTTGTAATGAATGATATATCAATATATCATCTCATAGCAAAAAAAAAAAAAAAATCCTTATGAAATTAGGGTGGAAATAGGAGGGTCATTTCAAATGCCAGGTTAAATATACCAATTACACTTCCGGACCGGTGGTAACGCATAGTAGCTACTACCGCCCACCTCGGAACACGCTCCTGAATAAAAAAATCGAGGGTGGCCACCAAATAAATCGCAAAGTCAGAATATAGTATCGATGGAATGTGCCCGATCGAAGGAATGACGTCACTTAGCTCGTCAATTGCTCCTATTTTAGCCACCTTAAGCTAACTTATAGGAGTCAAGTCCATGTATATACCTTTAGGATCGTCGCCACCATCCTACTTCATTCTGGAATCTCCACCGCATACTCAGTTGTCAAAGTGGTTTTCGGTATCGACAGAGAGTATGACAATATCTGATCTTGGTATCTTTAATAACCAATCGCTTATTACACACCGGATGGTTCTTTTACATTTCCAAAATCATTTCTTAATTGATATCAAAATATCATATCCAATTCAAATCATATCATTTTCGAAATCATTACTCATATTTACCTTTGAAAACATATCACATTGAAATCATAGTTCGAAATTATATTTCCTTTCAAAAGTCATATTTCCAAAATAGGTTAAACTCTAATTCCAAAATTATCATATTAAACAAAATATGTTATTTAATTCCCAACTTAGGTTATAATGTCGCTTAACCACATTCACTTTAAAATCAAGAATTTGAATAGAACCCATCCATTTTACTTAGTTTGGAATTTAGAAGAAAATAGTTTTAAATAGTTCTAAACAGTTAATATAGATTTAAATTAGATTAAATATAATTAAAATATATTAAGTAGCTTTAAAATAGATTAATTAGATTTAAAATAAGTCAAATGGTTTAATTAGTTTAAAAGTTGGAAAGTCTTAATAATTAAAGTCTTTTAAAATAATATATTTAAAACAGTTTATATGAAAAAATATGAATTTGAAATTTATATCAATTTAAACTATTTATTTCATTTCAACACATTTTGACCATTACGATGTCCCAAATCCAATTTCAAATTTTTTCGATTCAGAATTCTAAATAAATATTAAATTCAATATCGCTTAAATCCATATCAAAACATCGATTTAATTACTCCAATTTCAATATATTTCAAAGTTATACTTCAACGATTTTAATAACTCAATTTCGATAAACTTCACTTATATTTCAAATTCACTATAAAATTTCAATTTTTATTCCTTTAACAATTCTTTTAAACAATTCAATTTTAGTATAAAACTCGAAATTCGATAAGAATTCAATTCATATAAATCAGAAATTTTATTTCAAAAATATCATTTAACTCAAAGCAAAAATTTAGGATTCAAAATCATTTAAATTTAACCAATCTGATGTCCGTATATAATTCTCTACCCTAGGGTCAAGTGATACGGATATTTATCATTTCAATCTGCGATTTCAAAAGTTTTATATTTACGGATATATATCATTTCAATCCGCAATCTCGAAAATATCAAATCCATAAAATCGCTCGAGTCTATCATTTCAACCCATAACAATTTTTCCTAAATCTATTGATCATTGGGGTATGTATCATTTCAACCCATAATGAACTTACAGTTTATAACGATATAAAATAAAACATCCATTCATCCAATATCAACAATCCACATCCATCACAATCATCATCCAAATCAATCAATAAATATCAATATAGAACTGATAATAAATAACAAGTATTTAATTGGTAATTTATATTCAATAATAAATTAAATAACGATTTAATTCAAATAAATTCAAATTAACTGAGATGATGATTTAAAATATACTAAATAGTCATAAATAAATTTCTAATCCCATCATAAATTTAATTTAACAAACATAAGAAATTTTAGAAGTTGTGAGTGGGTTAAAACACTCACCTTGGAATTTAAATCGAATTTAAATTCAATTCAAGCCCAAAATTTGAACGGTCTCAGAATTCATCCAAACTGGTGTCAAAATGTCCGGAATTTCAATACGATCCTAGCGGATCAAACCGCGCGTGAATTGAACCTTGTATGCAAAAGTTACGACGGTTAGAAGATTTGAATTTAATTTAACTAAAACAAAGAAAAATTAAAAAAAAAAATGTTTACCACTAATGCCACGTCACAACGTACAGCCCATCTACACATGCTTCATCCATGCTACAGTCGCGCAAACCCTACAGACACGCACGCACTCACCCAATTCGCCATGTCCCTGTTCGAAGCCGCCGCCCCAGCTACCTAAGCCACGACCGGTCGCCACCCCGAGATTTCCGCCCACGGCCGCCAGTCAACAGCGACGTTCGTGCACAAAAACAAAATGAGCAGCCGCCACTGATTTTTAAACCCTAGTTGAATTTTCACCGAGAATCCCACCGTTTATTCGACACAAAATCTACACTGATGAAGTCCCCTTGGTCCACTCTACAATACCCACAAATCGATTCGACGATCGGACAAGTTTGATCGAGGCGCGATGAACGACCGTGAATAGTTCGACGTTTACTGAACAAACGTTGAACCAAAAACGAAAAACGAATTGCAGATCTGAGATGCATTCGTCGAGAGCTTTAAATCGATATATAATTCGCTATTGTTTGAGGAGTTTGAAGTTTTGATTTGGTTTTGAAATTGAATTTGATTTGAGATTGCAATTGGGGATTAGGGTTTTGTCTTCCATTGGAAAGAGAAGTTGAGAAGGCAATGTACATATAGCCAAATGGAATAAGAGATAACTAGGGTTTATAACAAGATATTTATAGACAAAAGCTGAAATTAGAATGGACCAGATTGATTTGGATTGAAAGTTGAACGATAAACGACCCGAAAAGCCCGTTCTGACTCCGGAACGAAAATGGGTCATCCTATATATCAAAATAGATGTTATCGATATTTTTAAATTCAATGGAACAGGTTTCAGGTCCTAATTTCATCGTATGAAGAAGTTAAGATAAAATCAGCTTATTTCAAATTGATTTCAATTAAATTAATTTCTAGGCGTTTCGAGTCCGTACGATCAAACGACAAGTCCGATCGCTACGAAAATTGAAATCCTACAATAATTCACCGTTACGGATCCGATGAAACAAGTTTCGTTGAAATCCGAGTCTGTGGCCAAAATGGCTATATTTCAATTAATTAAATGAATTAATATTAAATTAATTAAATCCCTTTTTAGTTTAAATTTTAATAATTTACAACTTCTATTATTTTTGATTTCTTAATCACTTACAATAATTTAAACTATTAGAAGTTGTGAGTGGGTTAAAACACTCACCTTTGAATTTAAATTGAATTTAAATTCTAAAACGACCCAACTTTCTATCACCAGAAAGTTGCATCATCTTAAAGAAAGAAAGGGGTGAGAAATAGAAAAGATAAAGAAGAAAGAAGAAACAACATCAGAATCTCAACAGCAGAACGAATAAATTATATTAATCACATAATTATTACATAATATACAACATCAATCAGAGTTACATAGATAATACATCACACACTAGACAGTTATAAACACCTGTCAAGTTAATACAAATCGATACAACTCAAATACAACACAGAGATACCAACACAGCGGAACACTACATATCTATAACGCTGAAGCCTCTTGCTCCATTGCTCCTCCACAATTCGTCAAAGCTAACCTGAATCCCTAGGCTACACGTAAAAATTTGAGTACCCGAGAGTTTAAGAAAAACAGAAATAAACTCCGGGTCAAACATGGGTCTGGTATGAGTAATAGGTTAAAGTTGCTTAACTTTGAAAATCCTTTAAAACAAAAGGTATCACGTAAGACTTCCCACACATAAACATGGAAAAGTTTTTATCTTACGCTAACCAAAACTTTGATAGGAAATTCAGTGATATTATAATAGGTCTAGGGTTTTAAAGTAAATAAGAAATAGCTGAAATTGTTACATCTATTAAATTCCAGCATACTAGCCAAACATGTGGGTAATACAATCAAATCCGATGGCACTTATTGGATTTTGGATTCCATACAATGGCAGGGCTACTGGGGTACCGCCCGTCACAGTACGTGGCCTAGATCACCGTACCGAGGATTACTCCCAATCCCCTGCAACACAAGGCCGGAACATCCCTTACTGGATAATTACCGCACAAGACACCCCACGGTTGTCATGACCAACCGCACACTAAGCCGAAATAATAAGGGACATCTAGACAGGGGTAATCTTGTCCTACTTGGGTGCTACCTACTAACCTTGCTGCACCTCCCATGTTTTAGCCATTCCCGATTGATGAGGCTTGAGGCTACGATTACCTTAAGAGAACACATCTCTTAGAATGCTCATCGTCCACCTGACGATGTCTTGAAAACATTCAATCCATACAAGTTCATTCCGGGTTCAAACGAAACCGAAGGCATTATCTCGTTACACTCATTTTGGAATCACCCTCAGAGTTAACGACAATAACCCTTGCACTCTGAATCTTCATCTTCACTTGAGATTCACGACTTATCGTTAATTTGGATCGATGTGGTTTTCGGACTTCCAAATCTGGAAATCCGATCCCGGTCTCATCGAAATCCAAACCGTATCTTTTAAGGCCAAGTTGTTTTAAAGTTAAAACAATTCATTTCATTTATCCATATACACACAAATAGATAATTCACAATATCACAGATAGATAATCTAAAATATCACAGATAGATAATTCACAATATCATCATAAATAGATAATCCATATCACACAGCATTACTTATCTCATATCTGAGATCTCAAACAATTCAAGGAAATCAATATCATCCATCAATACATAAACAAGGATTCATAAACACACCATTTATAATTAATTTAAAATGAATTAAATTAATTACTTCATCTCTAATTAATTTAAGATAAATTAAATTAATTACTTCATCATTATAAATCTTGCTTACATAACCATTAATTAATTGCAAATCAATTAATTAATCATTCCCTAATTTCCATCTTAATTAATCATCCTTGATTAACTAACCTTTATTTACATTCAAGTAATTATATTTTAATTAATTTCACAAATTAATTATCCTTAACCAAATACAGTAATTAATCTTTAATTACTCTATTAAATAATTAACTATAATTAATTAAATCATTCCTTAATTAATTACATTAATTAATTACTCAAAATTTCTTATTATAGATTAATTAATCTTAATGAATCAATCCTAACTTACATCATTGATTATATAAATTAATGATCCCTAATTACATTCTTGATTTAATTATTCCATTTAAATTAATTACATTAAGTAATTAATCTTTGACGAAACCACATTTATTAATCAGTCTTGATTAATCCCGTTCAGTAATTAACTACCCTTAATTACTTCACTTAATAAATTAATTACTCCCTAATTAATTATCTCAATTAATCCCTTGATTAATTTCACAAAGTAATTTAATCCAAATTACTATCATACTTAAATCATCTTTTATCAATTACATATAGTAATTACAATTAATTACTTCATTAAGTAATTACACCTCATTAATTACATTTAAGTAATTATACTTATCAAATCATCCAATGATTAATTTAAATTAATTAAAGTTAATTAATTAACTTAAACTAACCAAACTTAACTTAATTAATTACAATGAGTAATTAATCCCTTAAATTACTTTTTTTAAGTAATTATACTTAATCAGTTTTATAAATGGTTATATTTAATTAATTAATCTAATTAATTATTAAAGTTTATCACATTAATTAATTATTTAACAAATCTAGTTAATGACCTTCATTAACTATTAGCAATTCTTAATTTCTTTTCTTAAGAAATTAAACTTAGATTAATCATTATTAATTACAAATTAATTTATCCTTAATAACCAATTAATTAACCACTAATTATTTAATTAATTTAAGTTTTAACTGTAACTTAATTAACCTTTAATTACTTGATTAATTAATATTTAATCATTAATTTAAAATCTAATCTTATCAAATTAATGATCTTTAATTACAAATTAATGATCTTTAATTACAAATTAATTATTCCTTAAATAATTAGTCTTAGACTTAAATTAATTAATTTAGAACTCTTAATTTCATAATTCATCATCCATATCATTAATTAAATAAATTAGTTAATTATCCATTTTTATTTATCTTAATAATTTAATGAATACAAATCATTAAATTTTTAACTTTTAAGATAAAACTTTACTTTTATTAATGATCAAATTATCATTACCAAAGCCTATAAAAACCCTTTACCTTCAAATTTATTTCAAAATTCATTTTAAGATTTAAAATGAATATAAATTTAACTTTAACCAATTTAAACTTATTTTATAAACCTCATAAATCAAATGTTATAGGGAATTTTATAAAGAATCTTATATAAATAAGTTTCAAACATTTCAATGATAGCCATTTCATTTTAAAACATACTTTAACAGATTTTAAGTTGTTAAGAACATTTCATATATTTTAAAAACTTATTTATTTAAAACTAGGATTCAAATTTAGATTTGAATCCATTTCTAAAAGTTTGACTTTAAACTTTATTTAAATCTTTATTTTCAAATTTTCAAATCATTTTAAAATTTGACCAGACAGGTTTAAACAAAACCTGTACACAAAGAATTGACTCGAGCCACACAAAACTGCTTCGAGCAAAACCCTATCCTACTTTGAGTCAAAACTCGAAATTCTCGAGTATTACTCGAGTTCAACCCTGCAACCCCAACTTCACAAGTACACGAAAAATATACTATGCACATGCACCGGCCAACCACCCACTTCCGACCACCCACGGTGACCTTCCCCATTCGTCGATCACCCTCACACCTAATCATGACCATCAGAACAACAGTTCAACTCGAAAGTCGAATTCGAGCAGTCAAACCCAAAACTGGAACTATCATCGAAACCTGGAACAATGCCTCGTCAATTCATCTCCGACCATTAGAGCACCAGCGACTCTGGCTAAACCTTCGCCTACATCCCCTATTCCAATCCCCAAAACCCTACGACACTCGATGCACTAGAGGAATCGAGAAGCATCAAAATTCCGACCACCAGAAAACTAGGTCTAGAAACTAAAATGAGCAACCACCGTCTCCACCTATCTCTAACCATCCACCTGCCTTTTTTCCTCCACTCTCCAACCTTTCCTCCACCTCCAGGAGCAACCACGGCCCTCCCGATCAACTTGATCACCAGAGGCGACTCAAAACACTAAATACGATCAAACATGAACTACACCTTGAATCCCCAACTAAAAATTATGATTTTCGTGTTAAAAATCATGTTTTAGTTAATGTATTTCAATTATAATCCTGGATTTATAAAATAACATATTTGAATTTTTACTTAAACAAATTTTCTCTGTTGATCTTTGATTCCCAGGGTAAATACAAAATTACCTTAACCTAAATAAAATTTTAAACTCTAAACTAGGATGAAACAAACAAATTTTGTTTGTAATCTAAGTCTTAAAGGTTTCCAGATCAGGGGATAATAAATTTGGATCAAAATTTAAACTTTGCAACTAAAACAGTTTGTTACAGAGGCTATCACAAGTACACAAACATCCATTCATATATACACAGAGATATACATATAGGCAAAGCATACTTACTCCAGAGATTAACTACGAAATCCAGATTCATATACTTATGATTTTAAATAATGTTACTCACCTAGCTTCAGGGATGAACAGAGTTCTTTATTTTCGAACAGCACCTTGAAACTGTGAAAACTTTGAATGCAGAAGACAGGTTTCTATACTTTAAAATTTTTAATGTTGAAACATGTGCTTCTTTGATTCTAAAACTTGAGTTGCAAATGCTTAAAAAGCTGCTAGTTGAAATCTTTTGATCCCTGGTTGAGTTGAGCTAAAGTGTTGTTTAAATTGAAGATGGGACTTACTTTAGATTCTCTGTTTGTTTTTATAAACGAAACTGAGATGAGGAAGTTCGAATATACAAAAGAAGTTTACAGGGATATTATTTGTTTTAAAAATTATCAGGTCAGAGATATTTCTTGTTTGTGGAGGCTGATATGATATTAAAATGTGTACTAGAGATGTTAGTAATAAATGAAATTGTCCTATGTCTACAAACTTATCTTATTTCGTATGTACTAATATCTTTGTACATATTTTCTTGCCTGCAACATGAAGATATCTTTTCTTTGCAAGCCATTTATATATTTTTCTTTAGCCATAGGTTTGTAAACACTGAAATGATTTTAAACATGTCGAATTGACTTTCTTTGTTGGTTGAGATGAAGGCATTTAATGCTAATGTCCTTATGCTTACCCTTATCTTATTGGTCTTGTATGGATAAAGATCTTTGTTCTTGTCTTGCAAATTTATTTTACAGGCAGCATACATATTTACTTGCCTTCTTGCTTTTATACTTTATGTACATAGCATAAAGTTGTTTTAGTCCTTGTTATCAATTTTTATTTCACTTAAACTTTTAAACTTAAACCATTAAACACTTATATATGCTTATGTTTTGTATTGATAAGATCGATTTTATTTTAAATATTTTTAATAGACTTTATTTTAAATTTTCAAACCATAGTTCCTCCCAAAATACACATATATATATAAATAAATTTGAAATAACAATTTCTATTTATATATAAAAGTCCATTTGTAAAGACATTACATTATTAATATTGTTTAAATATAACTCATTATTAAATTAAAATAATTCATAAAAGAAATTACCTCTTTATTAATAAATTACTTATTTTATCAAGCTATATTTTAAAAAGAACAAAACAAACCTTTTTGTTTAAATTTAAACTCAAGCTAGAATCATTTTAAACCATTAAACTTTTATCTTGAGTATTTTAAAGTCATATGGTTATTTATTTAATAGCTTAATATTAAATTCAATCAAGTTTCCAAATTACTAAAAATATTAGAACTAGGAAACATGCCTTTATTTATTAAATTTAAAACAAGCTTATCTATTTACAATATATACAAATATATATACATTATAAATAGAAAACAATTTATTAGCTTTTAAAACATAAATTACCAGTTAAATATTTATTTAAAAGAAGATTATTAAATCAATTTAAATCTCATTAACAAATATTATCAAATCAATTTAATTTTTAATGCAGATTATTAAATTGATATTGCCCAAAATTCCGGGATGTCACATTCCTCCCCTCTTAAAAGAATTTCGTCCCCGAAATTTAAAACAAAGGTAATTTAATAATCTAATTAAAAATTTAATTTTTAAAAACACAAGCATATATTAATCATATGCTAACAACCATAGCAATCAACTCATCCAATCAAACAAATCTAACTATCCAGAAAAAATCGGGATAGGACTATCTAGAGTTTCCCAGGTATAAAACACCGGGATACTCGCCCTACAAAATCCAAACAAAACTATACTACTAAGCTACAGAGCTCCTACTCCTCTAGATCTACCAAACTAGACAGGATATCAGACTATAGACAAGTCTGACTCAACAACCAAACCTCTAGAACGGCTGGTTCCCAAAACCAGAGATAGATCATACACGTACTCCCTCAGAGACACGTGAAACACATCAAATCCCAGTTATCCAAACTGACAATTCACTCCAGAAGACCACACTTACCTTCCAAATACAGAAAAGATCCAAGATACCTCGGAGCTGACTTCCAATCTTACCAAACTATATAGCTCCTTCAATCCGAGAAAACTTACTCAAAATCAAATTCCCGACTTCGAAATCCAAATTCCTCCGTCTCTTATCCACAAAACTCATCTGACGATCATGGGCTGCCTTCATCCCTACTGATCAGCTCAACCCTTGCTGAAGCTTCCCAAAACAACTCATCAAAATGATCCACTCACAATCAATCCAAGAACACAAACTCTACTCCTCAAGCATCAGAAGACTGAACTTACCTTTCCTATCCGAAAAGATAAAACAGATGCACTCCCAAACTGCTTCCGCTGCACAACTATGATCTGAAATAGATGAAAATGCTGATGATACACACAAGCACAAACTGGACAACACATCACAGAAATATGGTTCAACAGATCCATAAAGAGAAGACTCAGAAATCCCGAAAGATCACTGACAAACCAAGAGAACACTCAACTATCGCAAGTCACTTTTGCGATTAACCCAATCTAATATCCAAAGAAAACTATTCTCTCTTTACCAATCAGAACAACTTAAGCTTATCTAGCCAATCCATCGAAGAAATGGGTCCACTCAGCTGCTTCTGAACCTCTCTTCTAGAAAACTACTGACAGATGACCTCCTTGCCCGCACGCAGAACAATCTAAGCTGCGGTGCTTCCACTAATGACAAAGACATCCTAATCCAAACTCCTCGAGAAACTCAGGCCTCAAAGCCAAACACAAACACCCAACTGAACTCAGCCTCAACACCGATGCAGACACACTTCCTTAAACTTGTTCCAAAGAAACATCTTCGGAGACATCCATAGTCACTGTGTCTCATCACACAGCTACTAATTCCTGAGGTATCAAGATACCATTACTAGCTTCAACTCAACTGTCAGAATCCAATTTCTACTTATACAAACTTGCACTTCAAAAATGGACTCCGAACCTTAACAGGTTTCCTTCAGAGATTGGTGAAATTCTTACACTGTAACAACCCGCATATTTATCAATTCTATATTTAAATATTTTATAGTTAAGTCGGATGTTAGTCCAAAAAGCTACTTTTTGCATACGGTCAAATTAGGACTCGAGACCACTCCTATTGAGTTCAAAATGACGTTTGCGATCTTTTTGAGTATACACTTCGACATGTTTGGAGTAAGTGGAAATTTCATCACTTTTTCCCGCCTTTGACTTTGGTTTGGACTGCACCTTCTTAATTCAGCCCAACCCTCTTCCTCACTTTATCAAACACTTCAAGCTTTGTCAAAAATGGTGGTGGGAAAGAGAAATTAAAACTCCAAACTCAAATTCTATTTCAAATCCTAGATTCAACTCCAAATTCAAGTAGAAGATAGTGGATTCAAGCTTTGGATTGTTTCTCCTTGCTTTCAATCTCCATCTTCATCCATTTTAGTGAAAAGGTGAGATTTTTATCTCACACTCTTGCTTATAACTATCTTGGACTGTTGGGAATGGTTCCCTATCACTTTAGCATGCTCATTTGCATTTGGTTTGGATTGAATTGGCGAAAAACTCCAATTTTCAGCATTTTTGGTGAGTTCCAGCCCTTAGGTCGTTCTGCCCAGGTTAATTCGTCCAGGCTGCTAGCTCACGCGCGTTGAAAAGTCACCGCCTTCTTAGGTCGTTCACGAGTTAAAGGCTTAGGTCATTCACGAGTTAAAGGCTTAGGTCGTCCACGAGTTAAAGGCTTAGGTCGTCCACGAGTTAAAGGCTTAGGTCGTTCGTGAGTTAAAGAGTTAGGTCGTTCGCGAGTTAACTCCTTGGGTCGTTTAAGGCTTAGGTCTTAGGTCGTTTGGCTTAATCACTCACCATACTGTTAGGTCGTAAGACCTTTTTCCTTAGGTCGTAAGACCTTAGGTCGTGCACCTTTAGGTCGCGAACTTCTTTAGGTCGCGTGACCCTGTTTTCGATCTTAGGTCGTTTCATCTTAGGTCGCTGGACCATAAGTCGCTCGCCACTTCTTTTCCATAAGTCGCTCGCGAGTCAAGTGTTAGGTCGTCTCCGACCTAACTTCCCTCGTCACTTTAGGTCGTAGCTCGTAAGTCGCTCGACCGTTTCCACTAGGTCGTCTCCGACCTATCCTCCAGTTAAGTCGTTCGACCGTCTAGGTCGTTCGAGTTAGGTCGTTGGACCATTCACCTTAGGTCGCTCGTCTACTAAGTCGACCTAGTTTACCTCGTAGGTCGTCTCCGACCTAAGCCCCACTAGGTCGCGCCACTTAGGTCGTATCCCTTAGGTCGCGAACTCTTTAGGTCGTAGGCCGCTTGTCTTCACTTAGGTCGTACCGTTTTGACGGGGCGCTACCCCCTGGACCCCCGCGACCTGACCGGGCAGGTCGAACCCCGTACCCCCCTTCGTAGGGGATCTTATCTGAAAAACATTCAACATAATTTCTACTTTGATGGTTTTGGGATTGACTTCTTTGGACTTTACTCACGTCTTCGAATGTGAACTGATGTGATTCGAATTGTTTCAACAATCGTTTTGTGACTTGTCACTTTAAAGATATGAAGGTTTCAATACTAGTAGTAAATATCAAAACTCTTTCATCAAAGCGATTTCAACACTATTTTAAATATCAAAAGTTCTTTTCTCAAACCGATTTCCAATCTACTAGTATATACAAGCCTTTACTTCACTCGAATGAGAAATCGACTTAAACGACTTAGTAAAACGAGTGGTATGAAACGCTTGCGTTCACTTCGTCGGTTAGCTCTTGGACTTGTTCGATTGAACCCTTTTTGTGACAATTTTCTAGTGAAGATTTACAGCTTGTTCGTAAATATTTAAGTTAAGCAAGTGGTTATGGGACATGAAGCTAAACTCATATATTTACTAGCTTGGTGTGATTGACACTTCTTTATGATCATGACGATCATTTTTGTGATTTAGACTAGCGATTGAGCGATGTCTCTTTGTCTGCGAGGGAGACTAGACCCCGCTTTTTGTGATGTTTCGCCATCACATATATGGGGTAGCACCCCATGGTCTTCGGGCCATTTCTATGTGGAAATTAATGGATAGCTTCCATGAGATAGCTTCTCATTCATGTGTTTACGCGTAGGTGAGTTTTCATGCTCCCATTCATGTGTTAGGCCTCCCCCCTTTTTATGTGTTTTATGGATTTCTAGTGATGATTTCTGGAATTTTGTGCTTCACCAATTTTCATGATTTTCATTGATATGATATCAGTTTTTGTGCATTGGTGAATTTATGTGTTATTGACTTGTTATGAATACAAGTTTA
This sequence comes from Allium fistulosum, assembly GCA_030737815.1. Lineage (NCBI taxonomy): Eukaryota > Viridiplantae > Streptophyta > Magnoliopsida > Asparagales > Amaryllidaceae > Allium > Allium fistulosum. The sequence goes on from CM060908.1 coordinate 908,857,861, forward strand.
GGGTATGATACCCTATTTTATCTTTGAGAAGATTCTTGTGATATTGATTAATCTTTTGTTGATTATCATTTACATACTTATAGTAGTATGCCATTATGGTTATTACATGTTCATGTCATGCCTTCTACTTTATACCATATCATCTGATATTTATAGCTAGACTGATCCGTTTATTATTTTCTTATAAATAATACTCGGGTCAGACCGAGATGTTACAGGTGCTTCTGCTTGACTTCTCTTCAGGATTATTCTGACTTTTGGCTAACTACATAGATTGGTAGTTTTTGGATGTACACCTTTGAGATATAGACTCTATGTTGTGTACTTATTCTTTTGTATAGCACGTGATGCTATTCTTTTGTATTATCATGGATCTTTCTGACCACTACTCTGATGTACACTTTCATGTGTTATATATTATTCATATCTTCTTCCGCCTTTGTGATATGGATGTCTGTGACTGATTTATGTTATGATTACTTCTATGTTTGTTTCCGAAGATTATATATAGCCACCGTGTGATAGCTTTGTGTTTGTATCGGTATGTCGGATTTCCTTCTTAAAAGATATGCATTCTATTCTATCTGACATATCGGTGCTCGCTCAAAGAAGTTACATGGATGGTCGCTCCTCCACAGCCTTATTCTTCGTGCTAATTGACAGCACTACACCGTAGTGTTCTTGGTTAGCGTGGGTATAGAGGTGGGGCGTCACAGCTTGGTATTAGAGCCAAACTTCAGAACAATGTAGAATAACTTAACAAGGATCATCGTCCTAAGTCTATCTTACGAATCGTGTTTCAGGATTTAGTTCGAGTCTTCGAACCGATTCATCCTGTTTTCTTTATGATTCCTTGTTTCATCTATCAAGATTTCTTGATATTTATTTGGTGAATAACCTTTTTTCTTCTTCTCTCTTTCTTAAAGGAGAGAATGTCTAGACCAGGCCATCCCAGAGCTGGACCATCTACTGTTACTCCCCAGGATGGAGTTTTTATGACCGCTCAACAGCTTCTTGATTTAGTAAAGAATGCTCAAGCAGCTGGTCCTAATCAGGAGCCTACTCATCCTAAGTCTGGATTTGCACGTTTGTGCAACGATTATACCAACTTGGGTGGGAAACCATTCAAAGGTTCCGAAACTATTATCGAGGTCCAGGCTTGGTTAAGAACATGTGATAGAATCTTTTCTCGCATGAATCTTGTCGATCTTCACCGTGTTCAGGTGGCCTCCAGTATGCTCCAAGAGAGAGCATTGGATTGGTACGAACTTCTTATTTCTGAAATTAATGAAGCCGATCTCACCTGGGAGCAATTCCGGGAATGCTTCGAATTAAAATTCGTACCAAAAGAAGAGAAAGTGACATTGGCTCGTCGTTTCATAGACCTTGTTCAAGGTACATCCTCTGTGATAGATTATGTCGCATCCTTCGAGTCACCGTCCAAATATGGGGTTGAATACATTAACACCCCATTGAAGAAGAACCAGAGGTTCGTCTATGGCTTAAACAAGAATCTCAAGAAGCCATTACTTCTAAAATTAGAAGTTTCTTTCGATCAACTGATTGATATAGCTCTTCGTCTTGAAGAGGCTGATAAGGGCAGTGATGTTGAAGTGGTGGCTGCTAAACCAAACTTCAACAACAAGAAAAGGCCTAACAAGTTCAAAGGTCCTTATCCCAACAAAAAGGGTAAACAAGCAACTCCTGCTGCAAAGACATTTTCCCCCAGTGATAACAAATGCTTCAACTGTGGTGCTAAGGGCCATTTTTCGAACAAGTGTTCAAAGCCCCGCTCTTGCCGCTATTGTAAAAGTCCAGATCATTTTATGCACCAATGCCCTAAGCTTCAAGAGAAGGAGGGAAAGTTAAACGTTGCTCAAGCCCCTGGCAACACATCTCGCGGTCAAGGTATGTCTCATTCTGTCCTTGATGGCATTATTATATTTCATGATCAACCTATTAGAGTTCTCTTTGATACGGGTGCATCCCATTCTTTTATATCAAAGGAACTTGTCGATACTTTTTCTTTAAGTTTTGTTGCTTTAATGACTTCTCTAAGAATTGCGAATCCGGTTGGTGGATCTGCAACTCTTAGTTTACTTTGTAAAGACGTGGAGATTATTTTGTGTGATTTCTCTTTCCTAGCCGATTTGCATGTCATGCGTTACTTAGGCTTTAGAATGATTTTAGGTATGGATTGGCTTACTAATTATGAAGCTCATATCCTATGTCCCAAGCGGACTATTTATCTCCGTCATCCGCAATCTATTAATCATATTTCTATTATTCTTAAAGATTCGGATTCCGCTTTGGTTGCATCTTTATATTCTTTAAATCCTCGTGATAATGATAATGATGATGAGGAAGATTTCATTTCTCTTATTCGCGTCGTTCGTGAATTTTCCGACATCTTTGAGCCCGTTTTAGGATTACCACCTAAACGAGCAATTGAGTTCAAAATTAATCTTATACTTGGAGCTCAACCTATTACTCGTCCTCCTTATCGCATGTCCAATAAGGAGAATGAAGAGATGCGCAAACAATTATCCGAGTTAGAGACGAAGCAACTTATTCGCTCTAGTTCCTCGCCTTGGGGAGCTTCAGCTATTTTCGTGAGTAAGTCCGATGGTACACTTAGGCTTTGCGTTGACTACCGCAAGCTTAATGATCTTACTATTAAGAATAAATATCCTTTACCTCGGATTGATGATCTGTTTGATCAACTTAGTGGTGCTAGAGTCTTTTCACAATTGGACTTGGCTACCGGTTTTCATTAGCTTCGTATTGCAGAGGATAGCATTCCTTTGACTTCGTTCCGTACTCGTTATGGATCTTATGAATGGCTAGTTATGCCCTTTGGTTTAACGAATGCTCCGGCTTATTTCGTTGACCTCATGAATAGAGTTTTCAAAGATTTTATCGACCGATTCGTACTCATCTTTATTGATGATATTCTTGTGTATTCCAAAACCGAGAAGGAACATGAAAAGCATCTTCGGATTGTATTGGAAACTCTTAGGAGCAATCAATTAAAGGCAAAATTTTCTAAATTCCATTTTTGGCAATCTAATGTGAAGTTTCTCGGTCATATTATTTCTGAATCCGATATATCAGTGGATCCTTCAAAGTTTGAAGCGATTCAAAATTGGAAGAGACCGGAGAGCGTGACTGAAATCCGTAGCTTTCTCGGATTGGCAGGTTATTACCGCCGTTTTATAAAAGACTTTTCTAAGATTGCCGTTCCTCTTACTGGCTTAACAAAGAAAGGTGTTAAATACATTTGGTCGGACAAATGTGAAACTTCTTTTCAGAAATTAAAAGAACTCCTTTCTGATGCTCCTATTCTTATTATTCCCGAAGGGAATCAAGACTTTGTCGTTTATACCGATGCTAGTCGCGTTGGTTTGGGTGCCGTTCTTATGCAAAAAGAACGTGTTATTGCTTATGCTTCTAGGCAATTGAAGCCGGCTGAGACTAGATATGCTACACATGATTTAGAACTCGCGGCTATCGTTTTCGCCCTTCGAATTTGGCGACATTAACTTTTGGGAGAAAAGTTTATACTTTATACTGATCATAAGTCTTTGAAATATTTATTCTCTCAAAAGGAACTTAATTTGCGTCAACAGCGTTGGCTCGAATTCCTTGCCTCTTATGATCTTGATATCCTTTATACTCCCGGAAAGGGAAATCGAGTTGCTGACGCACTTAGTCGAAAACAACAAGCGGTTGTTTCCATGATGATATCTGAATGGAACGATCTCGAACTTTTATCCATTTGTGAAATTCGAGATCGTGTTTCCGAATTATGTTCATCTCTTGTTTTATGTAGCCTTGAGGCTCATCCTTCTCTATTAGACCGCATTATTGAAGCTCAAAGGCTAGATCCTGAATTGGCTTTGCTTAGCCAGAATATTAGGGATAAAACCGATATTGAAGGTTTGAAAGACTTTGATATTGATTTTCGTGGAGGCATTCGAAAATTTGGTAGATTGATCGTACCAAATATTAGTGATCTTCGTAGAGACATTCTAGAAGATTCTCATCGTTCCAAGTATTCCATTCATCCCGGTAGCAGTAAAATGTACGCTGATATGAAGCGACTTTATTATTGGGAAAGAATGAAATCTGATATCGCTAACTTTGTTAAGTGTTGCATGACTTGCCAACTTGTTAAGGCTGAACATCTAAGGCCCGGTGGGTTATTGCAACCATTGGAAATTCCAGTATGGAAGTGGGATCAAATTTCCATGGATTTTATTGATGGCCTTCCCCGTTCTCGTTCGGGTCATAATAGCTTATGGGTGATTGTTGATAGACTTACTAAATCTTCCCATTTTATTCCAGTTCGGTCGAACCGAACCGTTCCTCTTCTGGCCAAACTCTTTGTTAAAGAAATTGTTAAACTACATGGAGTTCCTTCTTCCATTGTTAGTGATCGAGATCCATTGTTTACTAGTGGATTCTGGAAGAGTCTTCAAAAAGCTTTGGGAACAAAACTTAATTTTAGCACCGCTTATCACCCCCAGTCCGATGGACAAACTGAGCGTGTGAATCAAACACTTGAAGATCTTCTTCGTGCTTGTGTTCTTGACTTTGGTGGAAGTTGGGAAGATCATATTTCACTTGTTGAGTTTTCCTATAATAATAGCTTCCAATCTAGTATTGGTATGGCTCCTTTCGAGGCACTCTATGGAAGGCCATGCCGATCTCCTTCTTGTTGGCTTGAGGCCGGTGAGAAACTGGTTTTAGGACCAGACATTATTCGAGATTCCACAGAAAAGATTGAACTTATTCGACATAGGATGAAAGAAGCCCAGAGTAGACAAAAATCCTATGCCGATAACTGAAGAAGGAAATTAGAATTTTATGTTGGTGATCTTGTATTTATTCGTGTTTCACCAATGAAGGGTGTTGTACGTTTCAGTCGATCGGGAAACTTAGTGCCTCGATATATTGGGCTATTTCCTATCACTGAACGTATTGGTTCCTTGGCTTATCGCCTTTCATTACCGGCTCAGTTTTCTGTTATGCATGACGTGTTCCACATATCTCAATTACGGAAGTGCCTTCGGGATTCCGATTCCATTGTTGAGTCCGGTGTTGTGGAAGAGATAGAAGTTTCACCTAATTTAACTTATGAGCAGCATCCTATTCGAATTATTGCTTCGGAGATCAAACGACTTCGAAATAAAGATGTTCCGCTTGTTAAAGTTCAATGGTCCTCAAATCCTAAGGATTGCTCTTGGGAAACTAGAGAATTCATCAAGCGTACACATCCGGAATTACTTTCTCATGCTCTTTGAGGTAAACTTTTATTTCAAATTCCTGTTGTGTTAATATGCATTTTAAGGTTGTTACTTTTTATTTTCGTCTTATATATTGTGAGGACGCAATTTCTTTAAGGAGGGGAGTCTGTAACAACCCGCATATTTATCAATTCTATATTTAAATATTTTATTTAAATATTTTATAGTTAAGTCGGATGTTAGTCCAAAAAGCTACTTTTTGCATACGGTCAAATTAGGACTCGAGACCACTCCCATTGAGTTCAAAATGACGTTTGCGATCTTTTTGAGTATACACTTCGACATGTTTGGAGTAAGTGGAAATTTCGTCACTTTTTCCCACCTTTGACTTTGGTTTGGACTGCACCTTCTTAATTCAGCCCAACCCTCTTCCTCACTTTATCAAACACTTCAAGCTTTGTCAAAAATGGTGGTGGGAAAGAGAAATTAAAACTCCAAACTCAAATTCTATTTCAAATCCGAGATTCAACTCCAAATTCAAGTAGAAGATAGTGGATTCAAGCTTTGGATTGTTTCTCCTTGCTTTCAATCTCCATCTTCATCCATTTTAGTGAAAAGGTGACATTTTTATCTCACACTCTTGCTTATAACTATCTTGGACTGTTGGGAATGGTTTCCTATCACTTTAGCATGCTCATTTGCATTTGGTTTGGATTGAATTGGCGAAAAACTCCAATTTTTAGCATTTTTGGTGAGTTCCAGCCCTTAGGTCGTTCTGCCCAGGTTAAGTCGTCCAGGCTGCTAGCTTACGCGCGTTGAAAAGTCACCGCATTCTTAGGTCGTTCACGAGTTAAAGGCTTAGGTCATTCACGAGTTAAAGGCTTAGGTCGTCCACGAGTTAAAGGCTTAGGTCGTCCACGAGTTAAAGGCTTAGGTCGTTCGTGAGTTAAAGAGTTAGGTCGTTCGCGAGTTAACTCCTTGGGTCGTTTAAGGCTTAGGTCTTAGGTCGTTTGGCTTAATCACTCACCATACTGTTAGGTCGTAAGACCTTTTTCCTTAGGTCGTGCACCTTTAGGTCGCGAATTTCTTTAGGTCGCCTGACCTTGTTTCCTGTTAGGTCGCGTGACCCTGTTTTCGATCTTAGGTCGTTTCATCTTAGGTCGTTGGACCATAAGTCGCTCGCCACTTCTTTTCCATAAGTCGCTCGCGAGTCAAGTGTTAGGTCGTCTCCGACCTAACTTCCCTCGTCACTTTAGGTCGTAGCTCGTAAGTCGCTCGACCATTTCCACTAGGTCGTCTCCGACCTATCCTCCAGTTAAGTCGTTCGACCGTCTAGGTCGTTCGAGTTAGGTCGTTAGACCATTCACCTTAGGTCGCTCGTCTACTAAGTCGACCTAGTTTACCTCGTAGGTCATCTCCGACCTAAGCCCCACTAGGTCGCGCCACTTAGGTCGTATCCCTTAGGTCGCGAACTCTTTAGGTCGTTAGACCTCATTTTGCTTTAGGTCGTAGGCCGCTTGTCTTCACTTAGGTCGTACCGTTTTGACGGGGCGCTGCCCCCTGGACCCCCGCGACCTGACCGGCAGGTCGAACCCCGTACCCCTCTTCGTAGGGGATCTTATCTGAAAAACATTCAACAGAATTTCTACTTTGATGGTTTTGGGATTGACTTCTTTGGACTTTACTCACGTCTTCGAACGTATATTGATGTGATTCGAATTGTTTCAACAATCGTTTTGTGACTTGTCACTTTAAAGATATGAAGGTTTCAATACTAGTAGTAAATATCAAAACTCTTTAATCAAAACGATTTCAACACTATTTTAAATATCAAAAGTTCTTTTCTCAAACCGATTTCCAATCTACTAGTATATACAAGCCTTTACTTCACTCGGATGAGAAATCGACTTAAACGACTTAGTAAAACGAGTGGTATGAAACGCTTGCGTTCACTTCGTCGGTTAGCTCTTGGACTTGTTCGATTGAACCCTTTTTGTGACAATTTTCTAGTGAAGATTTACAGCTTGTTCGTAAATATTTAAGTTAAGCAAGTGGTTATGGGACATGAAGCTAAACTCATATATTTACTAGCTTGGTGTGATTGACACTTCTTTATGATCATGACGATCATTTTTGTGATTTAGACTAGCGATTGAGCGATGTCTCTTTGTCTGCGAGGGAGACTAGACCCCGCTTTTTGTGATGTTTCACCATCACATATATGGGGTAGCACCCCATGGTCTTCGGGCCATTTCTGTGTGGAAATTAATGGATAGCTTCCATGAGATAGCTTCTCATTCATGTGTTTACGCGTAGGTGAGTTTGCATGCTCCCATTCATGTGTTAGGCCTCCCCCCTTTTTATGTGTTTTATGGATTTCTGGTGATGATTTCTGGAATTTTGTGCTTCACCAATTTTCATGATTTTCATTGATATGATATCAGTTTTTGTGCATTGGTGAATTTATGTGTTATTGACTTGTTATGAATACAAGTTTAGGGTATGATACCCTATTTTATCTTTGAGAAGATTCTTGTGATATTGATTAATCTTTTGTTGATTATCATTTACATACTTATAGTAGTATGCCGTTATGGTTATTACATGTTCATGTCATGCCTTCTACTTTATACCATATCATCTGATATTTATAGCTAGACCGATCCGTTTATTATTTTCTTATAAATAATACTCGGGTCAGACCGAGATGTTACAGGTGCTTCTGCTTGACTTCTCTTCAGGATTATTCTGACTTTTGGCTAACTACATGGATTGGTAGTTTTTGGATGTACACCTTTGAGATATAGACTCTATGTTGTGTACTTATTCTTTTGTATAGCACGTGATGCTATTCTTTTGTATTATCGTGGATCTTTCTGACCACTACTCTGATGTACACTTTCATGTGTTATATATTTGTTCATATCTTCTTCCGCCTTTGTGATATGGATGTCTATGACTGATTTATGTTATGATTTCTTCTATGTTTGTTTCTGAAGATTATATATAGCCATCGTGTGATAGCTTTGTGTTTGTATCGGTATGTCGGATTTCCTCCTTAAAAGATATGCATTCTATTCTATCTGACATATCGGTGCTCGCTCAAAGAAGTTACATGGATGGTCGCTCCTCCACAGCCTTATTCTCCGTGCTAATTGACAGCACTACACCGTAGTGTTCTTGGTTAGCGTGGGTATAGAGGTTGGGCGTCACATACACCACAACAAGAATTCACTCGAGACGGTATTAGGTCTACAGTCTCGACAGATACACTTCCAACCTCAACAAACTCCAACCATTGGTAGTCGTGTTACACACACCACTACCCTATCTACCTTTATTACTTATATTGGAAAACCCGAACAGGTAACCCAACAAATAGGTAGAATATATATATATCAAAAATACAGATACGCTCTCTCAAGAAAGAAATTACTTAAGAGCCTAGGTATTCACTCAACCTAGCGCTCTAATACCAACTGAAATGACCCAACTTTCTATCACCAGAAAGTTGCATCATCTTAAAGAAAGAAAGGGGTGAGAAATAGATAAGATAAAGAAGAAAGAAGAAACAACATTAGAATCTCAACAGCGGAATGAATAAATTATATTAATCACATAATTATTACATAATATACAACATCAATCAGAGTTACACAGATAATACATCACATACTAGATAGTTATAAACACCTGTCTAGTTAATACAACTCGATACAACTTAAATACAACACAGAGATACCAACACAGCGGAACACTATACATATCTATAACGCTGAAGCCTCTTGCTCCATTGCTCCTCCACAATTCATCAAAGCTAACCTGAATCCCTAGGCTACTCGTAAAAATTTGAGTACCCGAGAGTTTAAGAAAAATAGAAATAAACTCCGGGTCTGACATGGGTCTGGTATGAGTAACAGGTTAAAGTTGCTTAACTTTGAAAATCCTTTAAAACAAAAGGTATCATGTAAGACTTCCCACACATAAACATGGAAAAGTTTTTACCTTACGCTAACCAAAACTTTGATAGGAAATTCAGTGATATTATAATAGGTCAAGGGTTTTCAAGTAAATAAGAAATAGCTAAAATTGTGACATCTATTAAATTCCAGCATACTAGCCAAACATGTGGGTAATACAATCAAATCCGATGGCACTTATTGGATTTTGGATTCCATACAATGGCAGGGCTATTGGGGTACCGCCCGTCACAGTACGTGGCCTAGATTACCATACCGAGGATTACTCCCAATCCCCTGCAACACAAGGCCGGAACATCCCTTACTGGATAATTCCCGCACAAGACACCCCATGGTTATCATAACCAACCACACACTAAGCAGAAATAATAAGGGACATCTAGATAGGGGTAATCTTGTCCTACTTGGGTGCTACCCACTAACCTTGCTGCACCTCCCCTGTTTTAGCCATTCTCGGTTGATGAGGCTTGAGGCTACGATTACCTTAAGAGAACACATCTCTTAGAATGCTCATCGTCCACCTGACGATGTCTTGAAAGCATTCAATCCATACAAGTTCATTCCGGGTTCGAACGAAACCGAAGGCATTATCTCGTTACACTCATTTTGGAATCACCCTTAGAGTTAACAACAATAACCCTCGCACTCTGAATCTTCATCTTCACTTGAGATTCACGACCTATCGTTAATTTGGATCGATGTGGTTTTCGGACTTCCAAATCTGGAAACCCGATCCCGGTCTCATCGAAATCCAAACCGTATCTTTTAAGGCCAAGTTGTTTTAAAGTTAAAACAATTCATTTCATTTATCCATATACACACAGATAGATAATTCACAATATCACAGATAGATAATCTAAAATATCACAGATAGATAATTCACAATATCATCATAAATAGATAATCCATATCACACAGCATTACTTATCTCATATCTGAGATCTCAAATAATTCAAGGAAATCAATATCATCCATCAATACATAAACAAGGATTCATAAACACACCATTTATAATTAATTTAAAATGAATTAAATTAATTACTTCATCTCTAATTAATTTAAGGTAAATTAAATTAATTATTTCATCATTATAAATCTTGCTTACATAACCATTAATTAATTGCAAATCAATGAATTAATCATTCCCTAATTTCTATCTTAATTAATCATCCTTGATTAACTAACCTTTATTTACATTCAAGTAATTATCTTTTAATTAATTTCACAAATTAATTATCCTTAACCAAATACAGTAATTAATCTTTAATTACTCTATTAATTAATTAACTATAATTAATTAAATCATTCCTTAATTAATTACATTAATTAATTACTCAAAATTTCTTATTATAGATTAATTAATCTTAATGAATCTATCCTAACTTACATCATTGATATATAAATTAATGATCCCTAATTACATTCTTGATTTAATTATTCCATTTAAATTAATTACATTAAGTAATTAATCTTTGACTAAACCACATTTATTAATCAGTCTTGATTAATCCCGTTTAGTAATTAACTACCCTTAATTACTTCACTTAATAAATTAATTACTCCCTAATTAATTATCTCAATTAATCCCTTGATTAATTTCACAAAGTAATTTAATCCAAATTACTATCATACTTAAATCATCTTTTATCAATTACATATAGTAATTACCATTAATTACTTCATTAAGTAATTACACCTCATTAATTACATTTGAGTAATTATACTTATCAAATCATCCAATGATTAATTTAAATTAATTAAAGTTAATTAATTAACTTAAACTAACCAAACTTAACTTAATTAATTACTATGAGTAATTAATCCCTTAAATTACTTTTTTTAAGTAATTATACTTAATCAGTTTTACAAATGGTTATCTTTAATTAATAATCTAATTAATTATTAAGGTTTATCACATTAATTAATTATTTAACAAATCTTGTTAATGACCTTCATTAACTATTAGCAATTCTTAATTTCTTTTCTTAAGAAATTAAACTTAGATTAATCATTATTAATTACAAATTAATTTATCCTTAATAACCAATTAATTAACCACTAATTATTTAATTAATTTAAGTTTTAACTGTAACTTAATTAACCTTTAATTACTTGATTAATTAATATTTAATCATTAATTTAAAATCTAATCTTATCAAATTAATGATCTTTAATTACAAATTAATTATTCCTTAAATAATTAGTCTTAGACTTAAATTAATTAATTTAAAACTCTTAATTTCTTAATTCATCATCCATATCATTAATTAAATAAATTAGTTAATTATCCATTTTTATTTATCTTAATAATTTAGTGAATACAAATCATTAAATTATTAACTTTTAAGATAAAACTTTACTTTTATTAATGATCAAATTATCATTACCAAAGCCTATAAAAACCCTTTACCTGCAAATTTATTTCAAAATTCATTTTAAGATTAAAAATGAATATAAATTTAACTTTAACCAATTTAAACTTATTTTATAAACCTCATAAATCAAATGTTATAGGGAATTTTATAAAGAATCTTATATAAATAAGTTTCAAACATTTCATTGAAAGCCATTTCATTTTAAAACATACTTTAACAGATTTTAAGTTATTAAGAACATTTCATATATTTTAAAAACTTATTTATTTAAAACTAGGATTCAAATTTAGATTTGAATCCATTTCTAAAAGTTTGACTTTAAACTTTATTTAAATCTTTATTTTCAAATTTTCAAATCATTTTAAAATTTGACCAGACAGGTTTAAACAAAACCTGTACACAAAGAATTGACTCGAGCCACACAAAACTGCTTCGAGCAAAACCTTATCCAACTTCTAGTCAAAACTCGAAATTCTCGAGTATTACTCGAGTTCAACCCTGCAACCCCAACTTCACAAGTACACGAAAAATATACTGTGCACATGCACCGGCCAACCACCCACTTCCGACCACCCACGGTGACCTTCCCCAGTCGCCGATCACCCTCATACCTAATCACGACCATCGGAACAACAGTTCAACTCGAAAGTCGAATTCGAGCAGTCGAACCCAAAACTGGAACTATCATCGAAACCTGGAACAACGCCTCGTCAATTCATCTCCGACCATCAGAGCACCAACGACTCTGGCCAAACCTTCGCCTACATCCCCTCTTCCAATCCCCAAAACCCTACGACACTCGATGCACCAGAGGAATCGAGAAGCATCAAAATTCCGACCACCATAAAACTAGGTCTAGAAACTAAAATGAGCAACCACTGTCGCCAACTATCTCTAACCATCCACCTGCCATTTTTCCTCCACTCTCCAACCTTTCCTCCACCTCCAGGAGCAACCACGGCACTCCCGATCAACTTGATCGCCAGAGGCGACTCAAAACACTAAATACGATCAAACATGAACTGTACCTTGAATCCCCAACTAAAAAATATGATTTTCGTGTTAAAAATCATGTTTTAGTTAATGTATTTCAATTATAATCCTGGATTTATAAAATAACATATTTGAATTTTTACTTAAACAAATTTTCTCTGTTGATCTTTGATTCCCAGGGTAAATACAAAATTATCTTAACCTAAATAAAATTTTAAACTCTAAACTAGGATGAAACAAACAAATTTTTTTTGTAATCTAAGTCTTAAAGGTTTCCATATCAGGGGATAATAAATTTGGATCAAAATTTAAACTTGGCAACTAAAACAGTTTGTTATAGAGGCTATCACAAGTACACAAACATCCATTTATATATACACAGAGATATACATATATGCAAAGCATACTTACTCCAGAGCTTAACTACGAAATCCAGATTCATATACTTATGATTTTAAATAATGTTACTCACCTAGCTTCAGGGATGAACAGAGTTCTTTATTTTCGAACAGCACCTTGAAACTGTGAAAACTTTGAATGCAGAAGACATGTTTCTATACTTTAAAATTTTGAATGTTGAAACATGTGCTTCTTTGATTCTAAAACTTGAGTTGCAAATGCTTAAAAAGCTGCTAGCTGAAATCTTTTGATCCCTGGTTGAGTTGAGCTAAAGTGTTGTTTAAATTGAAGATGGGACTTACTTTAGATTCTCAGTTTTTTTATAAACGAAACTGATATGAGGAAGTTTGAATATACAAAAGAAGTTTACAGGGATATTATTTGTTTTAAACATTATCAGGTCAGAGATATTTCTTGTTTGTGGAGGCTGATATGATATTAAAATGTGTACTAGAGATGTTAGTAATAAATGAAATTGTCCTATGTCTACAAACTTATCTTATTTCATATATACTAATATCTTTGTACATATTTTCTTGCCTGCAACATGAAGATATCTTTTCTTTACAAGCCATTTATATATTTTTCTTTGGCCAGAGGTTTGTAAACACTGAAATGATTTTAAACATGTCGAATTGACTTTCTTTGTTGGCTGAGATGAAGGCATTTAATGCTAATGTCCTTATGCTTACCCTTATATTATTGGTCTTGTGTGGACAGAGATCTTTGTTCTTGTCTTGCAAATTTATTTTACAGGCAGCATACATATTTACTTGCCTGCTTGCTTTTATACTTTATGTACATAGCATAAAGTTGTTTTAGTCCTTGTTATCAATTTTTATTTCACTTAAACTTTTAAACTTAAACCATTAAACACTTATATATGCTTATGTTTTGTATTGATAAGATCGATTTTATTTTAAATATTTTTAATAGACTTTATTTTAAATTTTCAAACCATAGTTCCTCCCAAAATACACACATATATATATATATATAAATAAATTTGAAATAACAATTTCTATTTATATATAAAAATCCATTTGTAAAGACATTACATTATTAATATTGGTTAAATATAACTCATTATTAAATTAAAATAATTCATAAAAGAAATTACCTCTTTATTAATAAATTACTTATTTTATTAAGCTATATTTTAAAAAGTACAAAACAAACCTTTTTGTTTAAATTTAAACTCAAGCTAGAATCGTTTTAAACCATTAAACTTTTATCTTGAGTATTTTAAAGTCATATGGTTATTTATTTAATAGCTTAATATTAAATTCAATCAAGTTTCCAAATTACTAAAAATATTAGAATTAGGAAACGTGCCTTTATTTATTAAATTTAAAACAAGCTTATCTATTTACAATATATACAAATATATATACATTATAAATAGAAAACAATTTATTAGCTTTTAAAAGATAAATTACTAGTTAAATATTTATTTAAAAGAATATTATTAAATCAATTTAAATCTTATTAACAAATATTATCAAATCAATTTAATTTTTAATGCAGATTATTAAATTGATATTGCCCAAAATTCCGGGATGTCACAAATTCAATTCAAGCCCAAAATTTGAATGGTCTCAGAATTCTTCCAAACCAGCATCAAAATGTCCAGAATTTCAATACGATCCTAGCGGATCAAACCGCGCATGAATTGAACCTCATATGCAAAAGTTACGACGGTTAGAAGATTTGAATTTAATTTAACTAAAACGAAGAAAAATAAAAAAGGTTTACCACTACTGCCACATCACAACGTACAGCCCATCTACACGTGCTTCATCCATGCTACAGTTGCGCAAACCATACAGACACGCATGCACTCACCTAATTCGCCATGTCCCTGCTCGAAGCCGCCGCCCCAGCTGCCTACGCCACGACCGGTCGCCACCCCGAGATTTCCGCCCACGGCCGTCAGTCAACCACGACGATCGTGCACGAAAAAAAAATGAGCAGCCGCAACTGATTTTTAAACCCTAGTTAATCTTTCGTCGAGAATCCCACCATTGATTCGACACAAAATCTACACTGATGAAGTCCCCTTGGTCCACTCTACAATACCCACAAATCGATTCGACGATCGGACAAGTTTGATCGAGGCGCGATGAACGGCCGTGAATAGTTCGACGTTTACAGAATAAATGATGAACCAAAAGCGAAAAATGAATTGCAGATCTGAGATGCATTCGTCGAGAGATTCAAATCGATATATAATTCGCTATTGTTTGAGGAGTTTGAATTTTTGATTTGGTTTTGAAATTAAATTTGATTTGAGATTGCAATTGGGGATTAGGGTTTTGTCTGCCATTGGAAAGAGAAGTTGAGAAGGCAATGTACGTGCAGACAAATGGAATAAGAGATAACTAGGGTTTATAACATGATATTTATAGACAAAAGCTGAAATTAGAATGGACCAGATTGATTTGGATTGAAAGTTGAACGGTAAACGACCCGAAAAGCCCGTTCTGACTCCGGAACGAAAATGGGTCATCCTATATATCAAAATAGATGTTATTGATATTTGTAAATTCAATGGAACAAGTTTTAGGTCCTAATTCCATCGTATGAAGAAGTTATGATAAAATCAGCTTATTTCAAATTGATTTCAATTGATTTCAATTAAATTAATTTCTAGGCGTTTCGAGTCCGTACGATCAAACAAGAAGTCCAATCGCTACGCAACTTGAAATCCTACAATAATTCATCATTACAGATCCAATGAAACTGGTTTCTTCTAAATCCACTGGTTTCGTCGAAATCCGAGTCAGTGGCCAAAATGGCTATATTTCAATTAATTAAATGAATTAATATTAAATTAATTATATCACTTTTCAGTTTAAATTTTAATAATTTACAACTTCTATCATTTTTGATTTCTTAATCACTTACAATTATTTATACAAATTTAGATTTCAATTTAAAGTTGATTAATCCATCAATTTCGGTGTTTAATTTCAATTTCATTAAATTCAGAAATTATAAATTAAATTTTCAATAATTCCATTAAATTGACCTTTCATCCTATTATTCAATCCATTATTATCAAATAGATAAAATTAATATTGGTTCATGATTTATTACATTAATATTCTCAAATTTCATCATAATTTCCATTTAACGTAATATTTAAATATTTAATTTCATTTATTTGCAATTAATCCAATTATTATAATTTGAATTCAAATAAATTAATAAATCTTGGTTTCCATTCTTTTTATTCCCAATTATCATATTATGAATAAAATTAACATTATTTCCAAATATTAACTTAATTTTCATTAACATAATATTTATTTACATTTATTGAAATTTATTTCCAATTTAAATTAACAGGCTAAATAAATAGGTAATATACAATAATTGTTACCGTTAACTTTAAATAACATTTATAAGTATATTACTTACTAACCAATGTTACAATTACTTTCAGAACACTAATTTGATTTCATTTCCATTCATTACACACTATTTTATCAATAAGTCAATCTTTTAAATTATCAATTACCTTTTATATCCTATTAAAATTTAATGCACACATTAATACAACAAATATTATAATTCTTTACACAATGCTGGTTTTATTCAATTACCTTTAATAAATTAAATATTTACACTTGTTTCCTTACATTCCATTTATAACCAAGTATAACATTTACATTATTTCATTTATTGGAATTACATTCAAGTTGTTAATAAATAGCTTTAATTATCATTTGTTACATTTCATTTCAGTATTCATTTCATTATTGAATTACAAATTTTATTTCTTCAATATTAAATTACCAAAATCTTATCAAATTAACAAATTTAATTATCGAAAATTACGGGTCGTTAGATTTTCCAATGGTACGTCATTAGGGATGTTTGCTGCTTCAGAAGGATATCTATGATCCTTGTGCAGGAGGACCGTTTCTCAAAGTACCGAGGGCACTTTCGTGGAATCTTACACAATTAATGAATGCACCTTATCGATTCTTAATTATACATTTAATATTGTTGTGAGGTACACTCACATGCATCACAGCTAATTGATTATTATTATTTTCACCCTTAGACATTATTATAATATCATTGTAATTTCTTATATAAATGTTTTGGTTATCGTAAGGTAAAAACCTGTCTGTGTTTATGTGTGGCGAGGTCTTATGAGATACGTTTGATTTTTAAGGATTTTACGAGTTATAATAAGTAAAATTCCCTATGATTTGAGTTTCTCACGCTGGTTTTACCAGACTGACCCTAGCGTTGTTTTCTATAATGCAAGAGTCAGCCAGAGCATATTTTCCAGATTTAGTTGGATAATTTGGAGCTTTCAGGAGACGAGCTGGATTCTCCATGACGTATTCATGTATTTTATATTTTCCGCTGTTTTTTTGTAGTTGATTTCTGTATGTATTCATCGGCAATTGTAAGGACAGATTGTTATAATTGTCTAGGCTAACATAGGTTAGTTTGCTTTGATATGTGTTACGTATGTATAATAAGGATGATTTCTTTTGTAAAGATCATATGTTGATATTATATGTTTATCTCGTCATGATGTGAGATTCTATTCTTTCTTTCAACCCAACAATCTGTCTTTTTGGCACTCGGATATTCGACATGTGAATACCGTGGATGTATTAGTGTCAATTTCTAAGGGTCGAAAGGATGGGTCGTTACATTGAACAACCATATAAATATTACTACTAACATTTCTTCGAGTTTCGTAGTACTTTAAAATATATTATAGAGTCATTTTACAGAGATAAACAAGAACTCAATGGAAGAAAATGAATTATATATATGAAGATTAATTAGAGAAAATGGAAGAACAAAACTGATTGAAGAAGAATGTTGTAACGACAAATGTATTTGAAGTGATGCATCTTAGAATCTTTTGTTAAAGACCATATGACAATTATATTTAAAGATTATTAACCATTTACCTAAACCGAATCACAAAATATCGACAAATATGAGGTGCTTTGAAATCTGAAAATATGCAACACCTTATTGGAGTTCTTGTTTCTAATCGACATATCTCCTTGTGTATGTCGAAATACTTGCCCTTTTTCAGTTTATAAAATTCAAATGAAGGGATTTTTCCCTCCACCTCTTCAACAAAAAACATGTCTTGTCAACATATATTTAAAGGCTCTGGAAAACGAATTTTCACATTAACTTTCTTTTCTTTCTCTTACTCTTTCATATCCATATTTTTGTGAAAGAAATCCATTGCATACTCTTTTCCTTTTTTGCAAATCCATACTCTTTCACTCCAATTCTTCAAGGATTTTCAAACCACACAATATTAGAGAGTTTGTACTTGAATTCATATCATTCTCCCTCTGATTTCTTCCTATTCCTTAAAGAGTTCAAATACATATTTCTATCGAAGGTCTATTGGATTATTGCATTGAATCTGTATTAAAGGTACGGCTACTTGCCATACTCAACTGTTGTTTGTAAAAAGAAGAAGGTGTTCTTATAGCCTATGAATTCTAGAGGTGATCTTGTAGCACGTAAATCAAGAGAGTGCATCTTGTAGCCTGTGAAATCGAGATTGTAAAGGTTTCTTGCCAACTGTGAAAAGCAAGTGGTGATAGTGAAATTCTGTACGGTGCAGTACAGGACTGGATGTATGATTGGTCAATCTAAACTAGTATAAAAATCCCTGGTGTTATTTACTTTACTGTATTTTACTTTATTGCTTACTTATTCTATGATTATTGGTTTCTATTTGCAATATAAGTAGATATAGTTTTAAATTCATAAATAAGTTTTAAATAATGTAAATATACACTTCACTCCACTTTGTGTTCAAATAGCCTTAAGATCCATTCTGTATTGTATTAAAAACAATTCGTCGCCCACATTTGGTATTAGAGCCACTGGTTTCTCAAAATTCAGAACTTTGTTTTTGAAAAGTATAAATGGCTAATAACACTTGTAACACTTACTTTAACACTTTTGTAGAGGGAAAATCTACTACTAGACCCCCACTATTTGATGGTAGTAATTATGCTTATTGGTCTTACTAGATGAAAATGTATTCGCGGTCTAATAATTTAGATATTTGGAACATTACCCAAACAGAGTACACTGAGCTCTAAATGAATTATGCATAATGGATCACCCATCAAAAGACACAAGCACTCAACAATTCAAAAGCTATGAATATTTTATATGTTCCTTGGATAAAAATGAGTTTAACAGAGTGTCTATTTGTAAAAGTGCACATGAAATTTGGAGAAAACTGTAACTCACACACGTAGGCACTTGCAAAGTTAAAGAGACAAAGGTCTCTATGGTAACCAATCAATTTCAACTGTTTAGTATGAAACAAAATGAATCCATTTCTGATATGTATTCTAGATTTCAGGATATATTACATGCATTGATACCATTAGGAAAGAATGTTACTGAAGAGGACCAATTCAGAAATATCTTGAATTTACTTTCTACTGAATGAGATCAGAAGACTCTGGCAATCGAAGAATCTAGTGATATTAGTACTATGAAAATAGAAGATTTGATTGGTAATCTAATGTTCTATGAAGTAAAGTTATGAATTATAAAAGAGAATCAAGCAAATGAGAAGAAATCACTAGCACTCAATGCTACAAACAACAATGGTGAACCAGATGATGATGATGAGGAAATTGATTTCATGACCTTTAAGAAATTCTTGAAATAGAGGAGATGAACAATCTTCGGAAAAATAACAATTTTAATTCCTAAAATGAAAATGTTGTTAAGTGTTTCAAATTCGACCAACTCGATAATTCTAAAAGAGACTATCTAAATCTGAAGAAATCAAAGTACTCTTCAAACAATTTCAATAATAAGAGGAAACAGACTTTCAATGGAACATGGGATGATTCACATACATCATCAAGTGATAATGATTAAAAAACTGAAAATGCCAACACGTGCTTCATGGCAAAGGATGACCAGGTATGGAATTTTAACAAAGAAATTATTAATGTTTTAAATGATATGTATAAGGGAAATAAAATGCTTAAAAAAGAGTACAATATTAGATTAGGAGAAATAGATAGATTAAAAATGTTTAACGAAATGTTAAGTGAAGAAAAATAATGTCTAAAAGGTGAAATTGAAAGACTTAATGGTGGAAAGGATTTAAAACATGAAAGTTTTGAAAAACTAAAAAGTGAAAATGAATCCTTAAAATCAGAAAATCTTTCAATGAAGTCAGAGATCACCAATCTAAATGGGAAAATAACATCTCTGTACAATGTTATTCTTAACTGTAATAAGGACTTTGATAAAATGAAAACTGATGTTGATAAATTTTAAAAAGGGAAGGATAATCTAGAAATTTTATTATCTGCATCTAAACCCATTAACAATAAATATGGACTTAGATACACTCCTAAGCCCAAACCAAAGAAAAGTAGTACTTAAAGTACTAAATTTGTTAAGGTCAAACCAAAACCTAGAAAATTAAAGTTAAAACCTACAAATAAGTTCATTAATTTATGGGTTCCTAGAAGGTTAGACAATAATGAGAAAGAAAAATATATTGGTAATTCTATTAACAAAGTCTATTTATCTAATAATTATATTTTGAAAGAGCACTCAAACTCTTCATGGGTTTGGCTTCCCAAAACTTAATCCATGGACCCCAAAATAAGATAGGTTACCGATGTACATATTTTTTATTTTTCAGGTACCAAAAAATGGATACTGGACATTAGATGTTCAAAGCATATAATCCATAGATACCGAGCGACATTATAAACAAAAATGGTGAGATTGTGAACTTTGGATATGGTTCAAAAGGATATGTTATTGGCATCATCAACGTTGGTAACTCTAAAATGCCTCTTGTTTAATTAATTTACTTGATAAACTTATTTCATGATTTGAATTGATTTTTAATCCCTTCACGAGTTCCATTTATATACATTTACATATATCTCTGTCTACAAATTCTATACACATTGTCTAGTTGTGCTATGCAATTTTTTTTCACCATTTTTGTTGATGACAAAAGAGGAGAAAATGTATAAGTATACTATGCAAAATGATATGGGGAGTGCATCAAGTTAGGGGAAGTCAAATATAAAAATATTATGTTTTACCTCTCAAATATTTATATGGTTGTTATCATAAAAAAGGAGGAGATTGTTAATACTCTAAGCATCGATTTTAATGAACAACCATATAAATATTGCTAATAACATTTCTCCAAGTTCTGTAGTACTTTCAAATATATTATGGAGACATTTTACAGAGATAAATAAGAACTTAGTGGAAGCAAATGAATAATATATATAAAGATTAATTAGAAAATGGAAGAACAAAACTAATTGAAGAAGAATGCTATAACGACAGAGGTATTTGAAGTAATGCATCTTAGAACCTTTTATTAAAGGCTCAATGGCAATTATACTTGAAGATCATCAACTAGTGACTTCAACCGAATTACAAAATATCCACAAATATGAGGTAATTTGAAATTTGAAAATATGCAACACCTTATTCGAGTTCATGTTTCTGAAAATAAACATATGTCGACATTCTCCTTATGTATGTCGACATACCAGCCGTTTCCAATTTTTTAAAATTCAAATGAAGGTATTATTCCCTCCACCTCTTCACCAAAAGACATGTCTCTTCAACCACTATTTGAAGGCTCTGGAAAACGAATTTTCACATCAGCTTTCTTTTCTTTCTCTTACTCTTTCATATTCATATTTTTCTGAAAAAAATCCATTGCATACTCTTCCACGTTATTTGCAAATCAATACTCTTTCTCTTTAATTCTTCAAGGATTTGCAAGCCACATAATATCAGAGAGTTTGTACTTGAATTCAAATCACTCTCTCTTTGATTTCATCCTATTTCTCAAAGAATTCAAAGATATATTACTACTGGAGGTTTATAGGATCATTATCCTGAATCTGAAAGAATCTATATTGAAGATTCGACTACTCTATTATTGATTGTAAAAAGAAGAAAGTGTTCTTATATCCTGTGAAATCAAGTGGGTGATCTTGTAGCTCGTAAATTAAGAAGGTGGATCTTGTACTCTGTGAAGTCAAGATTTTAAAGGTGTTCTTATCACTCGTGGAAAGAAAGTGGTGATGGTGAAATTTTCTATAGTGTAGTACATGATTGAATGTTGGATTGGTCAATCCGAACCAGTATAAAAATCCCTGGTGTTATTTATTTACTGTATTTTACTTTACTACTTACTTATTCTATGATAATTGGTTTTTGTTTTTAATTTAAGTAGTTATAGTTTTAAATTCATAAGTAAGTTTTAAATAATTGAAATATACACTTCACCCCTCTCTAGTTTCAAATAGCCTTAAGATCCATTTCGCATTGTATTATAGACCACCCCTCATTCACATATATTACTTTAATATTTTAAGATAATATTACATATACCAATATATGTGTGTGTGTTATTTAATTTAATTAATTAACTTTTAATCAATTATGATTTAATTAATCTAATTAATTATTAATAATTTTTGAAAATAAATATTTTATTTTAAAAAAAATTGAAAATTAATTTATAACATTTATAAAATCATTATTTATTTTAAATTTATCTCTTTAAATTTAAAATTTTATTTTAGTTTCAAAATAGATTTGAAAATCAGCCCAACGCCTGAAATCAATTTGGGCCTTTATATTGGGAAGATCTTTGAACTTACCTCATCATTTCAGGTTAGACCAATGCTAGGTAGGGCAGAGTACTTAACTACAATACCCAACCATAGACACTACTTTTCTAAATATTTTACTAAATGGGTAGGCTTTAATAACTTAGCCCTAATACTGCTAATATAGAGCGCATATGCTATTGGGCACTGATACTATTGTTGGAACTGGGCCAGCACGTAGTGGGTTAAATGAGTGAATAAAAAAACTACATATTAGATCTTATTGGGCCTATAAAGTCTGAACTGATTTAGATCTAATCTAAATAAATTTTAAATAAAATTGTTATTTTATTGAATTGATTAATCAAAGTGTTTAATTGACTATATATAATATATATTGCGCACATATGTATCATATAAACATGTACGTGTACGTGCATGTGCAACAGACATTAGTGTATATGGTTTAGCATACCCTATCTAAGCGTTGGAATTTACATCGCACCAGATATACTAGCCCCTTCATACACATATTTGTTGTCCGCAATATAGTTTAATATAACATATTACATACATATAGATATATATATATACACATATATATATATCTGTATATATTATAAAATTAGTAATATTTATACATACAAATATTCAATAATTAATTTATAATTTAATATGACTTTATCTAAAAATTAAAACTAAAATCTTTTAAAATTCAAATTCAAATTTAAATTTCACAAATAGATTATCATGTCACATTTATATGTATTCACATTCAAAATACTTCTATTTTGAATTCGAAAATACATATAAATATATTTTTAAATTATATAAATCAAAATCATTTATATATTTTAATATAATTTTATAATAATTTGCATATATATATATATATTAGCATTTATTTTTGGCCATTCAACAGTTTAAAAAAAGATAATTTTTCTAATCAAAATCCGTATGGATGTAATGTTGATTTTTTTCTAAATTAAAAATCTAAACAAAATTGTTTTTTATTTCCATGCGGAAAATTATATTATATTTTATATAAAAATTCAATTTTTTATTTACATTCCTTTTAGAAATTAATATTTAAATTTGAATTTTTTATACGTACGGCTGAAAGCTTTGTGATGAAGTATATACAAAAATAATTCATTTTTTATTTTTGTTCTAACAATCACATATATGTATAAATCGACAACAAGTATGCATAAGAATTCGTGACATAAATCAAACCTATACAAGCACAACATCATGATGATTAGGTATACAAATCATTGAAAAATAAGATTACCCAAATTATAGCCTCATAGTAACACTTTGAATGTTAAATCAAAATATTTCCTAAAATCCGATTCCAACTCTTCTAGAAATTACTAATAACTGGAGATATCTACTCACCTTTCTTTAATTTGATTTGAATTTGTGTTTTTTTAAAGATAATGAAGGAGGGGTGGTATGGAGTTTTTCGCCAGTTCTTAAGGGAGGGTTTAAGCTAAAAGTGAAGTACCAAAAACAAGGGGCTGTGGGTTTAAATAAGAGAAAAGGAAGAGAGGAAAAAGTGGATCTAGATCCATCCTTTTCTCTACCAATTCGAACCTAAACATATCAACATTACTAAAAAAATATAAATTATATTGAACTTTTTAAGTTAATTGTTATATATATATATATATGACTTATAAAAAAAATCTAAACATGCATAGTAAATTAAAAGGGCCTATGCCATTTACTGCGTCGTGCACTAAGGTTCAAAGGAGGTTTTGCGCATTTTACTCCATGCGCCATTAATAACTATGAATTTTATCTCTCAATGTTACATGTATCACTCACAATTTTCTTAGAGCATCTCCAGCAGGGGTTACGAATTACAAAATGTAATATGTAACGCCAAAACTCACTCCAACAATTGGTTGGATTTTGTAATTGTTTACAAATTCAGTTGGATCGGTTCAGTATCTATAATTATGCTTAGCGCTTATTGAACAATTGCACAGCAACAAAGCAATTGTTTAACAATTTATTCATTAGAAAAATTAATTATATTAATTAACATCATAATTCTATTCAAAGCAAATTAACTATATCCATTAGTTATCAATCAACTATAGTGCAAAATTCAAATAGACTCGTTCGTAAAAAGAAAAGAAAAACCAATGAAACTCATTTTCAATTTTCAAACATATTTTTATCTTAGATATTTTTAGAAATAGATAGTGGAAAATATTTGTAAAGATGAAGCTAATGTGATGACCCGCTCCTGAGCCCAATTCGAGCTGATAATAAACCACACATGTCCAACCCAAATTGAACGAAAAGACGGATAGTCATGAGAAAGAAAGAAGAAGAGAAGAGAAAAGGAAGAAAAATAAACTAAAACAATCACAAAATCTCATAAATGCAGTAGAACAACATATAACATATTATCGATGAACTTTGAAAAATAGAAACTGTAATATACATACATCCATCAAAGTACAACAAATCACAATCATTAGCTTGGACGGTTATAATAACCTGTCCTTACAAATGCTAATAATTTAAACAACCATGCAGCGGAAACTAAACAAATACAGGAATACATCCTGAAGACCTCTAGCTCGTCAGCTGAAGCTCCAAAGGATCCAAATATACATTTGTAAATACGCTCGGCCTGACCCGAGCATTGAAAGGGAAGAATGTCTGGATCAATCTGGTAAACCAGCGTGAGAAAACACATCTCAACTGAATTTTTAAGGTTATAAAAACCTTTCAAAACAAAGGTATCTTGTAAGACCACACCACACATAAACACGGACATGCTTTTACCTTACGATAACCAAAACATTTCACATCAAATTTTGTTATATTATAATAGTGTCTAGTATACAAATAATATTAATCATAACTGAAATTGTTACATTGATAAATTCCAGCATAGTAGCCACAAAGTGGGTTCTACAAACAAAATGGCAAGCACGTAGTGGAGAAGGGATTTCCATACAAATTAACAGGTGAAGGGACTACCTTTTGGCAGTACATCTCTAGAGGAATGTACCGAGGCTACAGAACATCTGCACCTCTACCAACACAAGACCGACCTACCTCTTCCTAGATAGTACCAAATATGTCATCACCCTGGTCGTTACCGATCTATCCTGGGGCCCTCTTTGCATACACCACAATAATTTAAAACCTGGACGTCATAGCATAAATAAATATATCTAAAAGGGGATGATCATATCCTAATGGTTGCGAACCACATAGCTTTACTACATCTACCCTGTTTCGGTCATTTATGGGTGTGAGACTTGAGATAACGGTTATCTTTCACATAGTGCATATCACTTTCCTCTTTGAATGCCATATTGCCATTCCATAATCACACAACTGGTTTCTACAAACGTATAAATCCTGAGTTCGTACGTCTCAGGAAAGGGTGTTATGCTAAGAGAAGTTATCTTCTCTGCCACCAAACCGATGATACGCTTATAGAGATCAATCAATGTGATTTTAAAATGCAATGTCAGGCATTCGTCCATACAATTTGTCCAGAAACAGGACAAACTGAAGGCACCTCTCTTACTATATCCTATTTTGGGAATCACCTCTAAGATCAGTAGCAATTGGTCCTTACATTGGATATTTCATAACCAAAACACCACTGCTACTAAATGTATATTGGGAGTTTATCCTCAAATGGTCAACAAACAGTCCTTCATTACGAAAATCCCAAATAACAATGTCTTCCAACATCTGTACATTCGAACGCATATATGTTGGTCCGAAGTGGTTTTCGGGTAAATCCGATCCCAGTCTCTACGGATCAACAACGATAAAGAGGCCAAATTTTACAGTCGGTTATCTAACTATCAAAGCAACCATAATATCTAGCACATAAGTAGTCATTAGGTCTTTTTAGTTAATCTTTTATTACTTAAATCACTTTCCCAATATTTACTTCAAATTATCTTTAAAATAATATTGTCACAAAACCATTTCAAACTATTCGATAATGGAAAACATACCCATATTCTTATATTAATGATATAAGTATATTTACAAATCATTTTATTTTCAACCCTTAGAAAAATATATCCACATACTTAAAACGGAAATAAATATATATACAAATCTTAAGGAAAGTATTCTTCAAAATGCACTTTATTTGAGTCAAAAAGAATGTTGCATAAAACACTGTTACGACAACCCAAAAAATTAGTATAGGGATTCGATTAATTATATATATATATATATTGTATATTATATAAAACATTTTCTTTCAGAAATCATTTACTATAACAACAATGATATAGTCCATGCCTTCCTTACTTCCCCAAAAACGTCTATTGCAACAGTAAATGTTGAAATCTATGTTTCCAATACTTATCACATTTTAAATCATTTTTCAAATTATTAAATTCCATTTGGAGTTATTATTTTCCAAAACATTACTTTCAAAAGATAAATTACTTTTAAAACCATTAACTCCATCAAAATATTTGTGACGCCCTACTCCGAGACCCACATTAACAAAGAGTATTACAAGGTAACACCGTCTGCTAATGCGGAGAATAGAGCTGTTTAGGAGCGACCATCTATAGCCTTGTCTTAATTATCTATTGAATACGCCGACAATTGCCATACCTCCTTGAACTCTTTCTCAAATGGATCGACATATCCAATAAATACTTAATACAAAGCCATCGGTGGCTGAAGGATCTATCAGAATAAAATATAACAACTCAAATGTAATACACGTCACAGAACGGTAGGTCATCACATACATTTACACATATTCAGATACATTATAGAGTATATAAAATGATACATGTCAAGTGGTAAAGCAAACCACAATATACAGACGAGTCAAATAAATACATATCAGAGTTACAGCCAAAAAGGACTACACAAAAAGCTATAACAAAAAGGAGCTAGCAGAATAGTCCATGCAGAAGCAAAATAGGCTAAGTCCAATGTACCTAACCTGAAACATCTCGGTCTGACCCGAGTATAAAATACACGGGTCAGTCTAGCTAAACAAATCAGTTAGACAAACTAAATGATAATGAACATACAAGATCATAAAGTACCACCAATATCTCCAAAAGAGATAACCGAATCATCTAACAAAAGATGAATCAAAACAAGCCTCATATCATCGGCAATTCCAATAACCAAAGGATATCATATCCCAAAACAATCCAAAAGGCAAATAACAAATACCAATAAAGGTAACACAAGTTTCCACAAGGTAATCGCTATATATCATGTGGTTCGAAGAACCTACCCCGAAAGGCAATACAATAGGGAAATATAATTGTCAAAGAAACAAAAGATGCTCGAGCTCAGTACTGTATAACTAGGATCCATACGCCCGAAGGCAACAAACCGTAGTGGCAGTACTGGACACCACTGTCCGGCGGAATGTGTCACAACTCTCAGAAAGGAACCCGAAAAATGTTAACGTGAGTCCCATACCCCACGTACGCACTAAACGGTTTACTAACCGTTAGTCAATTTCACACTCAAAGCAGTACAAAGTTCACCTCATCTCATCAGTAAACCTGACCCAAAGGTCAAAACGATCAAACGAATAGATTAGGAATTAACTGAAAAATAAACCCACGTGTTCATAGCACGCGTTTTATTTAATCATTTAATTCTCCTCGCTCTTCACTTGAAATGCAAAATTGTGTGTGTGTTTTAAATAGAAATTATAAATTGGAGAAACGAGCTTTTAATACAATCAAAAAGATCATTTTATAAAAACCTGTGTACGAAATCAAAAAGGAATCATCAAAGTCAACTATGCAATAACAACTAATTGGAATCAACACGAATCGATTAAAATTGGAAACCAAGCAAAATAGGCAAATTAGGCTGAGACAAGCAGGTCAGTCGACTGACTGCAGAGGCCAGTCGACTGATCCAGAAACCCAAAACTTTCGGTTCCTGAAGTCAGTCGACTGACTGTAGAGGCCAGCTGACTGACTGCAGAAAACAGAAACTTTTGGTTTCTGCAGCCAGTCTAAGGAACTTTCATTTTCTACAGCTAGTCGACTGACTGCAGAGGCCAGTCGATTGACTGGCACTGTTTTTCAGCCTATCCAAATGAAGAGCAAACTCTCACAACTTGCAACCGGATGAGCAATGGACGCTAGGGGTTTATGCCAATCGACAACCCAACCCTATAAGCTCTTCAATACGCCACCAAAAGCATGATCAAACATCAAAGCTATGATTTTTAGAGTTTTTTACTTCAAAACACCAAAAATTGAAATGTTCACCAAATCAATTCAAATCAAAAGCATATGAACATAAATAAGTGTTAGGAATTCATATCTAACATCAATAATATCAAGAGAAGTAGATGTGAGTTCAAAACTCACCTTTTTAACACAAAAACAAAGATGAGAAGCTCAAATGCAAAGAAAAGATCAACCACTCTTCACTTCTACTCTACAAGCTCCAATCTAAGATCAAAACAAGTATTTCCTAAATTAGGTTATAGGAAATTTCTAAAATTGGAGAGAGATAGAGATGGAGAGGGTGAAAAGAAGGCTTACCTAAGCTTCTCTTTGATTTTGGAGCAAGAATTTGAGTTTGCAAGAGGAAACTAGGACTTGGAATTTCTATTTCCCATTCTCTTCCTCCATTTCAGTTGAGCTTGAGTTAAAAGAAATGAAATGAGTGTATGGAGAGGAGAGGGGGCTGAGTTAGGGTATAGGATGAGTTGGGTGAAACCCAAACCTAAAAGCCCACTTAGAAAATAGCAAAATTCAACTTACTCCAAACATATCGATGCTTATACTCAAAAAAGTCGCAAACGCCATTTTGGACTCAATGGAAGTGGTCCCGAGTCCAAATTCGGCCGTTTGCAAAAAGTAACATTTCGGACTTAAATCCGACTAACGACGCTATACTTGAATAAAACATTTAAATACACCATCGTAAAATATGCGGGTTGTTACAATATTACTTTCAAACATTCCTTTAAAAGGTAAACCACTTTTAAAACGATTAACTCCATACCTAAATTTCAACATAAATTATTTCTATATTTACAAACTATGTTTTATAAATTTCACTTCTATTTTATAAAACTTATATTTATTTATAAAATTCCTTTTATAAATCCATTCTTTTCTAAATCTCATTTATTTTATAAAATCCCTTTATAAGTCTCTTTCTTTGATAATCTAATTTATTTAGAAAATCCATTTTAAATCTATTTATCATATCTTATTTTCAAATCCAATTTTATATATTTATAAACATCGTTTATAAGTACATTAATTATTAATAAAATATCACCTTTTCAAATTGTAAAGGCCCGCAGTTCCATACCCCTTTGAGTCGAAAATATTCACATCAGTTCAACCCAAATTGGATGAAAATACGAATCTTTAGGATAAAGAAGAAAAGTAAACAACAAACACAGAATCTCACAATCGCAGCGGAATAAATATAATATATAACAACAAATTTTTAATACAAGAACCATGTTGTTAATATACATATCATTTTTAGAGTACAATATACAACAGTTAGTTTGGACAATTTGCTAACTTGTCCTCATACAACGGAAATATAAATCAAGTATGGAAATATACGTCTGAACCCTTCCAGCTCGTCTCCTAAGCTCCATAGCATTTAACCTGAATCTGTAATCCTCGGTCTGATCCGAGCATTATAATAAAATAACACCCAAGTCAGTCTGGAAAACCAGCGTGAGAAAATACACTCAATTAGAATTATTAAATTTTATCAAATCCTTTGGAAACAAAGGTATCTCGTAAGACCGCGTCACACATAAACACAATGGATTTTTACCTTACGATAACCAAAATGATTTTTATCAAAATCATCTGATATTATAAAGTGTCTATAGAAAGTAAATAGAAAATAGCTGAAATGCTTGCATCTCGCATTCCAGCATAGTTGGGAACAATCAAAACTGTACGATGCTTATTGGAGAATGGATTCCATCGAATGACTGCGCCACTGGGGTACCGCCCGTCAAAGTACGCCTCTAGAACAATGTACCGAGGACCGTGCCGGGATCTCCTGCTACACAAGACCGGCCTATCCCTAACCTAGATAGACCGAATATGTTATCACCTCAGGTGTTCCCACCCTTACCATCAAGCGCTTCTTCTTCCATGTGTACCCATATCTAAGATAAACAGGGTTTCCGAGGACATCTAGAAAGGTGATAACATAACCTACTTGGGTGCGACCCACTTAGCCTTGCTGCATCTCCCCTGTTTTAGTCATTCTCGGTTGATGAGGTTCGAGGCTAAGCATTACCTTTCAAGAACAATTTTACTTAGAATGCTCATCGTCCTCCAATGACGATGTTCTGATAGCATTCGTCCATACAGGTTGTCCTGGGTCTGGACAAACTGAATCACCATCTTCATCATCTTCATGGTATTCATTCGTTACGTTCAAACCAGATCAAAGTGGTTTTCGGATAATTAAATCTGATCCCGGTCTCTTCGAAACGATAAGCGAAATTGGACAATATTGATAGTCGGTTATTTAACTATCAATAAAACATCCATAAGCAGTCACTAGGCCCAATTTTATAAATCTCCAAAATATTTATTCTAAAACATCTTCACCAAGATATATATATAATCTCTTTCAATATTTCTATATTTGAAAACAAATTCAATTTGAAAACAAATTCAATTTGAAAACAAATTCAACACTTGTATCCATAACAGGATATTTCTCTATTTCGATACTTAGAAATATTTTTAACTTCCATTTCTATAACACTTAGAAAATTTTTCTATTCCAAATCTTTTTCGCTAAAATATTTCCAAACCTTCATTTCAATGCTTAGGAAAATATTTATACGTATAGTTTCCAAAATCTTCTCAATATTTAACTTGGAAATATTTCGTACTTATCTCATAAGTCTCCAGAATTTTTAATAAATTCTTCTTACAATTTCCAAACCGATTATACTTATTTATAACCCTAACCAGCCATTTATAACTTCTTTAATTGGATTCAAATTCCTTTCCGAAGCTATCGCATCTGATGTTGGAAATTTTCTTAAGTCCCTATAATTCCATTTATGAAATTTCTCTTACAAAATCTCATTCTTTAGTCAAAACTATTTACACATCTCGAGAGGATTTTATAAATAAATTTTCAATCATTTTCAAAACTATATATATATATAATCATTTTTAAAGAGTAATAATTTATTTCTATTTTTAAAATATGTTTTAAGTTATTATTTAAAATATTAACACTTTTAATAAACTATCAATAACTCTTTTAAAAATAAACAAACCAATTTACAAAGCTGATTATAAGAATTTAAAATTTTTATTTCAATAAATATTAAATATTTAAAAATCCATTTTTCGAAGTATTCCGATACTAACTAGTTTAAAATTTCATAGTTTAAATAATAAAGTTTCCCCTTTTAAACGAATTAACTTCATAAGAAAATATATATTTTAAAATCTCAATAGAAAATTTAATTTATAATTTCCTCTCAATTCCACAACATATCGATTCATTGTTGATTTCCTAACCATTCCCATTTCAAAAATAGGATCTACTATTTTTCTCAACCATGTTTCCATATTCCACCAATTTTCATCTGATATCGATTCCTTTGTTTATAAGCATCGTTTATAAATTTCATAACCCCTTTGTCTTACCTATTCATAAAACAATCTTATTCATTAAATTCCATTATATAAATTCATTTCTTATAAATTCCTTTTTACACTTCCAAACTATTTTCAATATTGATTTTAACTCCTTTTTATATTTCCAGAATAACATTTATAAATTCTTTTATATAATTCATTTTTAAAAATATCCATTTATTAATTCGCAATAGTTAATTATAGCCAAAGTCAATTATATTTTTCTAATTCAATTTCTTTAAAATAACTCCAATTCCAATATATATATTTTTATATCCAAAATTCCTTTTTATTCCTTCAATTTTAAAAATATATTTATAGTGTTTAAATTATAAAAATATCAGGCTAGTGCTACAATAGCATCCAATAATTCCAATCACTACAATAATCTACAATAGATTTTTTTACACAGATTATATATCACTATATATGAAAAATAAACAATAAATTTGAGGAATCCAGTTGGATCCCTCCAACCTGTTTCCCTGCATCCACATATGTTGATACATCATAAAATAAATACCAATCCCACTTCGGGGGGGATATCGTGGTATATAGGATCATCCTCTATTATGCGGGGCGCATAGGGTCTCATCCGCTATAATGTGCGGAAATATCACTCCAACTAGTAATATATATACTATATATATATAACATAACATTCAACGGATAATTATTTTATAACTTCTACCAAGCATCCAATAATCAATTTTGATTACTTTAATTTAATCCCAGTAATCCAAAAAGAGTGAGGTTTACTCACCTTGATTTCTAATTGCAATCCGTTCCAACTTCTATTTCGCATCCCACGTCATCACGAATCCAATGCAACAATCCACCATCGGATTCGACCTCGTATGAATTTAATATGGCATTAATAAACTTTGAAATAATTTAATTGATAATTAATTAAAATTTATACTGTCACTGTCCTCTTTCTTTTTTTATATATATTAACCTAGTTACATTTTAATAATAAGATTAACTAATTTAAATTGCAGAAACTAACTAGGAATTACCTTTATTAACATATATAAAACATCTCCCCAGTCGCGTATAATCCTAGAATGCACCATCATCGCCACACGCCTTCTCAAGGGTCGTGCCTCCTACGCTCGATCGAGCACCTCCATCAATCGCCGTTCATTTCCCTACACACGTGCGCGACCTGCTTTTGATGGAACCCAAACCCTAGGCTGTGAATCCCACCCGCCACTGATGTCGCCAACTTCCTCTTCAAAGCCCAAGTCTTCGTCGGTCTAACTTGCATCGCCCATCCCTCCACCAGTGCTCCTCGACTTTGGCAGAACCCCTTTCCCATCGACACATGTGTGCAAGTGTTTCGCCCCTCGATTTCAGGCTCCCTCGCATGAGCTCGCCTTTATCTCCGATCGCGAGTCGTTTGCGTATTCTTGCTTTTGATTTCCAGAAGGAAGGAGAAAGGAGGCTCACGATTTCTTTCTCCCCTCTTTCTTTTTAACGAATGATTTGATTTCGTTTTCATTTTCGTTTCTCTAAAGGAAGGCAGGGGAATACTTGGTTTAAAGATTCGATTTCGTTGGGAAGAGGGAAAGAAATCATTTTGAACTGATGAGGGAAACGCGAATTGATTTTTTTTCTATTTGTGAATTTCGATTTTTGATTTGAAGATAAAGGAAAGGCTCGTGATCTTTTTAACAGATAAGTAAGGTGGTCGCATGTTGAATACGATTGCGTGTTTGGATAGGCAAGGTCCAAATCCTAGGTTGCAGAGTACAAGACATGTTTGACTAAACATATATATATATATATATATATATATATATAAATTTGCGAAATATCTCATAAAACGTAACTCGAAATCCCGAACTCCTATCGAGGCATGTTGCTAGACGTTTATAATGTTATACCCCTATTCCGAACGCAATGGAAAAGGTTTCGAGTCCTAATTCGATCGTATGGAGAAGATAACTTTTTGGACTCAATTATTATATTAGATTTCGATATAAATTTCAACGCGTTTCTATCCCGTACGATCAAACAATAACTCCAAATGCTACGAAACTTGAAATCGAATAATAATACACTATTACGGACCCAATGGAACTAGTTTCGTCGAATTCCGAGACTGTGGCTTGAAAGGCTATTTTTAAATGTCAATTTAAATGATATATTTTTAAAATTGAACAAATCTCTTTTAAATTCAATTTTAAATTTTTATTGTCTTCCTTATTATCAATATGAATTTTATAAGCTTTTAAATTATTTTTATCGAGCTTAAACTCAAGACACGATAATTTAACCAATATTCAATTATTAAATTCAATAATTAAATTATCAAGTAAATCACTATATTTAAATTCTAAATTTATTTTATAAATAAAAACCCAAATTTTCATATTCAAAATCAATTTATAATTCAAATTCAATATTTAAAACCATTTAAATATTTCAAACCAAACGATGAAAAATCTGGGTCGTCACACAAATCCTTTATATAATCAATCTCGGAAATATCGTTTCAAAACTATTTCACCCTCTTTAAACTGTATTTTTTTATTATAAAAGGTTGAACTTATTTCTTAAGTTTTTTAAAATCTTTATTTATACTTCAAAAATCTTTATTTAACATATTTCATAAAATAGTTAATTTAATATTCCAAAAATCAAGCTTTTATTTTATTTCAAATAAATTCCTTCTTTTAATAATTCAAAAACTATTAAAACATATAAAATTCCAAAATCACTTTAAAAATCATTTTCAATTCACAATCAAAATTTTAATATTTCAAAATGCCCAAAAATAAGGCCCAGTGCTACTAAAGCACTAAATAAGTCAAATTATATCACAATCAATAATATGGCATCCAACACATCATATATCATCACATATATAAAAAGTAAAATCAACAGTGGTGAGGAATCCTGTTGGATCCCTCCAACCTCTCCCCCTATAATACATACAAAATATAATCATAAAAATATGAATAAACAGCTTCGAGGCAGGAACATATACAAAGGGTCATCCGCTCTTACACGGGAACGTAATAAGGTCTCATCTGCTCCAATAGGTGGGAGTATATCCAAGCCAACCAATAGATATAGTAAATCATCCAAACAAGCAACTAGCAACAAACAACATAAATAAAATTATTCCCACTTATATAAAAATATAAGTAGGCCAGAGAGGTAAGTTTACTCATAAAAATTCCAAAAATTGCCAAAGCGCTCCGGTTTGGATTAAAATTGAACGATCGTTCAATTTAACCCAAAATTTCTACTAGCACCGAATCCATCCAATCCAACTCCATAGCGTAGTATTCATCGATACAGTTGCAAAAGCAACTTGTCGCACTCAAAATCGACCTCGTATGAACAAGTTATGGATCAATTAGCTTTTAAAATAATTAAATTAACTTAACTTAAATTAATTGAATTTTTTAAAATAAACCTTTTTCCCTTCCACCTCATACGCAATTTTTCCAGGCCGAGCTTTTTTTTAATCTTCATCTAGCGCAACCTAGGAACGCCGCCGCTGCCGCCATGCACCTCGCCTGCCGTTTGCTGCTCCCCCTAACTCGCTGCGCGCGACATCGCGGGAACCCAAAAGTCAACTGTCGCTGCCCTTGAATACAGCTCTATTTCGGTCTCCATGCCTTGCCAAATGACGATCCAACCAGTAGATAAGCTCTTCTTGTTGCGACGAGCAACTTTGATGTTGGGGCCGAGGCTTGAAAATGCTCGTAGCGGCTCGGACGATTATAGGCCATTGAAACGTGAAGGCCCTTTTATCGAGATTTATTTTTAATGGCGGCTAGGGTTAATAAACTCGGCACTATTCATGCTTTAAAATTTCGAACTCCAAACGAAATGTGCCGTCTGCCGTTCTATATATTATACTCATATTCCAAACACAATGGAATATATATCGAAAACCAATTTCATCATATACATAAGTTAACTTTTCAAAATAGAATTATATTGATTTAAATTCCTTTATTAAATTTCTAAGCATTTCGAACTCGCACGACCAAACGATACTTCCAATCGCCATGAAATTCAACAGCATACAATAATTCACTATTATGAATCCAATGAAAATGGTTTCATCTAAATCCAAGATAGTGCCCCAAAAGCCTATTTTCCCACGTTAATTAAAATGAGCTATTTTCAAAATCAGTTTAATCACTTTTAAATCCAATTTAAAAGTTTACTATCTTCCTTCTCATTCAAATAGAATTTAAATCAACTTTCGAAATCATTTTCATTCATATTGAATTCAAGATTCAATTATTTACACAATTTCAAATATTAAATTTAAAATTTTAATTATTAAATAAACGCTATATTTGAAACATAAGTTATTTAACTTATAAAATTTACTTTTCAATACTTAAAATCAATTAAATATTCCAAATTCAAATGACTGACATTCTGGGTCGTTACATTCTCCATCCCTTAAAAGAATTTCGTCTCCGAAATTGCTAAGGTAAGAAAAATGGCCAAAACCCATTAACTTTTCAAAACCAATTAGTTGAAATGGATTATACAATTTCTAAATCTTTAAAATTTATTCAAAGGTACCAACTAATACCGTCCATTCCATGTTATAAAACTAAAATCCAAATTTTAGTTATCAAAAATATTTTCCAAAATTCTCAAAAATTTTATGACGCCTTCAGAAAATTTCGCCAGCATCTCCTTTGCACGGTTCGTTCAAAAAAATCACAATATATATATATATATATGTAATCGTAAATATACATCTCATCTTTAAGGATGAGGCATCTCGTAGGGAAAAAGTATAAAAGTACGATACGTAATCCAGGATGTGTACCTTTTATTAGTATTAGCAAGCATATATAATCAATAAAATGTGAAAGCAAGCAGCAATGCAAAGTATACGCCATTTTCACCTACTAATCACTCAACAGCCTATAAGAACAAGTATATAGAAAGTAGTATCAATATATAACGTGTACCAAAACAATAACTATGTGCAAATGTAGCAAAGGTAACAAGAGAAACCGTCAAACAAATAATATCATCCAATTAATTCATAACCATATCAATTTGCATTTTCCAGTGTCAATATTTAATTTATTAAAGCTGGTATGATGTCCATATATCATCCGTATGCAAAACCATACCTGATCGCTCGCTCGATCACACAATTTCACTTCCGAACTAGTATCGTTCGCACGACCACTCTAGTGCGGACTCAGATCTGATTCCCAGATTAGAAACCTTCATTCTCCTTGCATAGCCATATACTATGATAGAGAATATTGAAATCGATCAAAAATCCATATCCAGTGTTCGCCATCAAGAAATCGAGTGAAAAATCCTAACTCGGATCAGTTTAAATCACCTCAAAATCGTATATTCGAATCTGGATCAAATGGTTATGCGAATAAAATAATATACGTACAACTTACGTATTTATTTCAATTGGTTTCTTATTATATCCCATTTCTTTTTCCCGATTCTTTTATTTACATTCATTTATTCGTAATCATTATTCTTTTTTTAGAGAAATGTGTGATCCTCTAAAGTAGAGGAGAGCACATATGTACATACATATATACATATATATATATATATATATATCACCGATAACAAAGGAGCTGCCAACATGCCTGGCAGGTGATAGATCATAACACAAAAAATCTAAGAAAACAAACTCAGGTAACTTTTTGAATGAGCTCCGGCAAA
Organism: Allium fistulosum; assembly: GCA_030737815.1. NCBI lineage: Eukaryota > Viridiplantae > Streptophyta > Magnoliopsida > Asparagales > Amaryllidaceae > Allium > Allium fistulosum. Next base: position 908,895,857 of record CM060908.1, read on the forward strand.
GCCACTGCCCATTACACCTCAATATCGAACTCCGGCAAGGCCATCAGCCGATAATGAAGTGTTAGAAGTACCCAAAGTAATCCATGGTGCATCCAAGTGCACAAATGAGATCAACAAGCAACTCCACCAGAGACTGAACGCCTCGCTGCAAACACGGATGATCCATATCTAAAATGTGAATACTCTCCAGACAACGATCCTACGACCAGCAATCCTGGCAGCATCAACCCTAAAACCCTACAGATAGCATTCTACCGCCATATTTAACCTAAACCTGTATCTGCAGATAGAACTATATAAAAATATAAAAATAATACACATATATGTATATAAATAAAATTTATATACCTATATAAGTATTAATGAAATAAAAGTAATAAAACTAAAGTTAAAACTATAAGACAGCAAAGAAACTATAATAAGAGAAACTAATAAAAGGTTAAAAACTCATTATGCAAACATCTTAACGTACTCTAATGTTATGAAATAGTGATCACGAAATCAAAAAAGGCATAAAAATTAACAAAATATGTAGTTATATATTTATAAAATTTTAAAAATCTAAAAAATATTAACATTATGCTCCTTTAATCAAAAGAACATTATGATAATCAGTAAAATCATCATTCAAATTCGAATAAATACTAATGTTGTAATTGTTAACGTTAAAAATATTGTTTTTTACATTAAATAACTCAATGTTTTTTCTAACCTTATTAAGATATTCTTTAAAATGATTATTTTTAGCCAATTTTGGATTTGAGATCCAATTGAAACAAAATGATGCTATTGTAAATTTCAATCTATTTATATAACTATTGTTATTATTAAATAGTCTCTGGTTTCTCTCAAACCAAATATACCAACATATTATAATGAATAAAGTATCTAGTAAAAATCTATTTCCCTTTTTAAACTTAAATCTTAAGTTATTCCAGTAAAAATCATAATCAGTAACTTTAGCTGCAAGAATAAAGTTAAAGATTTTAAGAGTATTATTAAGAATATGGCAAGTATCCTTGCAATCGTAATATATATGATTAATATCTTCAAAATACAATTTACAATATGTACATTTATTATCATTTTTCAAATTCTTTATTTTTAAAAGTTCGATAGTATTTAACTTCCCATTCATGATTAACCACATACGAATTTGGTGGTGCATTTGCTTTCCAAAAAAGATTAAAAGTGTTATTAGTAACACTTGAGAAATTAAGAAATATACACAAAGAATTTGAAGTGAATTTCTTGTTTTTATCCCATTCCAGTTAATAATATCATTTTTGTTATCAATATAATATAAATTCAATCTTGCACAAAATAAAAAAAAATTGTCTAAGAGCTGTACCTTCTAAGATTCTATTAAAATTAAAGTTCCAAAGGGGATCATTATCCGGAGAAAAAACATCTTTAATTAAAGCATTTTTAAAGTATCAAGTTTCAAAAAGTTCTTTAAATTCCAGCCTAAGAGGAATGACAGATATCCAAAGATCATGCCAAAAAGTTGTATTATTTCCTGAGTGAACAATCGTATTAGTACCAAGGTTATAAATTTCATGACATTTTAAAATTGATTTCCAAAAATTAGACAATTTATTGTTAACCGAAGGTGTAATTTGGTATAAATTATTACAACCATTATAATAATGTTTAGGTATAATTTCTTTCCAAATAGAATTATCAATTATATCCTTAAATTTCCACAACCACTTCCCTAATAAAGACAAATTCATGTTACATAAATTAATAACACCCAGTCCTCCCACTTTTTCGATTTACAAACGGTCTCCCAGTTAACTAAACATTTTAGACTACTGTTAGGATTATCGCCGCTCCATAAGAAGTCCCTTCTCATTTTATCAATTTTACTGATCACCCAGTCTGGAAAAAGATGCATAGACATCCAATAAATCAAAAGAGCAGATAAAACAGAATTGATAAGAATTAATCTACCGCTCTCAATAAAAATCTCCCATTCCAATTAGAAATTCTATTTTTAATTTTATCTATTATAATTAGCCAGTCATTATGCTTAAGTTTAGTTGGTCTAATAAAAAATTCAAGATAGTCAATAGGGAAATTCATGGTCTTACAATTTAAGCGTATTAGCTACTAAACCTTCAACCTTATCAACATCATTCAATACTAAAACCGAACTTTTATCAAAATTAATTTTTAGTCCTGAAAGTAATTCAAAGCTGTATAAAATAAATTTGAAAGTAATGACATGATTAGGCAAATGAGAAAATAATAATAAGGTATCATCTGCAAATTGAAGAACTATGACCATAACGTGAAATTTCACTAACAACGCATGCTAAAGGTTCATTTCCACCAGATTTTTAATTATCATAGCGAAGACATTTGAACCTAAGTTAAACAAGAGAGGCGATAAAGGAATACCCTATTGTAAGCCACATTTTGTTTGTATTTTATTCCCTAAAATCTCGTTAACCATTATACTAGAATTACCGGTTTTAAGAAAAGTCATAATCCAACCAATCAATTTGCAACTAAAACCTCTATCTAGTAACTTATCAATTAGAAAAATCCAAATCTACCGAGTCAAAAGCTTTCGCAAAGTCAAGTTTTAGAAGCGCACATATAATGTTATTCTTACAACAGCGATTAATGTACTCTTGATCAGCAGCCACTCCATCCGTGATATTTCTACCCTTAATGAAAGCAGTTTGTGAATAATTAATTATACCATTCATTCTTGTACTAAGTCAATTTGCTAAAACTTTTGAAATAATTTTAATAGAACAATTAATTAAACAAATTGGTCTGAAATCTTTTAAATTATTAGCACTGATTTCTTTGATGTAATAGAATGAGGTTTGCAAAACTAAATCTTCCCAATTGTAGTTTCCCATTATAAAATTCATTAAACATGCTAATTAAATCAAATTTTAAAACATCCCAAAATACATTGTAAAATAAAATAGGAAAACCATCGGGACCCGAAGCTTTATCACTAGGTATGTCGTTAATAGCCTTCAAAATTTCCTCTTCAGAAAAAGGATTATCAAAATCAATAAGATTAATTCTAGACCCAAAAGGATATAGTTCATTCAATTTAACATCTATTCTATGCTTATTATTATTGCCAAAAATATCCCTATAGTAATCGGTAAAGGCCTTATTTAAATCCCTTTGATCAACCAACTCAACTTTATTCACAAAAATAGAATTTATTGTGTTGCTACCTTTTCTACCATTAGCCATATTATGAAAAAAAAATTGTATTATTATCACCTTTATTAATCCATTGAATTCAAGATCTCTGTTTCCACATAACCTCTTCTTTGTCTAAAATTCAATTAAGCTCTTCTTTTAAATTAGTGAGTACATTACGCTCTCCAATATTTAGTTGTCTAGTTTCTTCTATCTTATTAATTTTAAGCATTTCCAAAAGTAAATTATCTTTTTTATTCATAATCATTATTCATATTACTTTATTCACATTCATTCATTTACTTTCATTTTTTCATATTCATTTTCATTTACATCATTTGATCCACATTCAATTTAAATCAAGTTCAATTATTCATATTAATTTTTCTTACATTCAATTCATTAACATTCACTTATTAATATTCACTTTAAATTCAATTTATGTTTAACAACATTTCATTCCATACTCAATTTACTTAGTATATTTTCTTTAATACTACTACCATGTATAAACCATTACTTATGTTTATTATAAGCTTTATATACAACACTTATGTTTTATTTCACTTCAAAACTTAAGTTCATATTCAATTCTATCAAACAACATTCTAAACCATATTCAATTCATTTTACAACTTAAGTTAAATTTCATTTTATTACTTCAGTTCATTTTCCTTTTCACTAATTTATTTTATTAATTCATTTCATTAATTCATTACAAATCAAATTCAATTTCATTTAACTTTGCTTAAATTAAATTCAATTTCAAAATTCATTTTATTTTAATTAAGTTAGATTTTATTTTATAATTCAATTTCAAATTTAAATTTTGTTTGCTTAACCAAAATATTCAACCATTTTAAAATTTGGTTCCTCTTTCCTGTTCAAATTCATAAGTTGTAAACTTATTTCTTATCTATAGTATTTTCAAATTATAAGTTCAAAAACTTATTTTCATATATTTATCAAAAAAATCCAATAGTTTAATGTAGGAATCCATTACTTAGAAACTCGAAAATGAATACTGATGATGCTGCAGTCATCACCCAAACTATTTTCTAGCGACTAAAGTGAGTTTAGTGCTTTTTATTTCTTTTAAATTCCATTTTATTTATAAATCATATTTATACATTTATACTTATATACTTTCACTTATTCCGCTTTGGTTATATAAAACCATTTCTTAATTGTTTATCTTTGTTTCTATTACCCGACACTTTAGCCCGACTACATGGCGACGGTCGTAGAGCCTATGGTTAGACTCAGACGAGACTCAAGCTAAGAAAGAGGTGGAAGTATAAGAGACCAGTGTAACTAGAATTCGGGTCGGCCCGTACATGGCTCGATATATTTAGCACTGGCTCGACCAAGGAAGCTCAGCGTTGGAGTGAAACCCGGACAGGTCGGCTAAGATTGGCAAGAGCAAGTGGTTCGGTCGAGATGATTTCGGACATGGTGGTTCAGCCTTGGTCGTTCGGTTGACTTCGGTTCGACCTAGATGAGTCAACAGCTATCGCTCGGCCAAGGAAGGAAAAGCGGGATGGATCGGCCTAGCTGGCTTAGCATATGTCATTCGGTCAGGAGTAGCCCGGCACGTGTGGACCGGTGTATTTGGTTCGGTGCATAACATGGGAGTTGGTAGCTATCGGTTCTACCCCAAAGCGAGGCGATCGGCATGTCACTGCTTCGAGCCACGCCACTATTCGCTTCGAGGCCCGTGAGAAGTTGCTTCGAGTCGTTTGTTAAGACCCCCCGGTTCGACACTTGTCGCTCGGCCAATGTCGATCGGCATAGCTGGTTCGGCTGACTCAAGATTACCATATATGGGCCGAACTATCTCAGCATTGGGCCTACACAAGGGATCAGCTTATCTTCGTCTATAAATAGAGGGGCAAGGGTACAATTGAAGGGACTTTCTTTTAGGAACTCCAGAGATACTCTGCCATTTTTTGTACTCTCTTCTTTTCTATTCAAACTTGCATTCAAGTTGTTTGTTTGCAGATTGTATATGTACTCAAGTGATCAGAAAAGTAATAAAGATCATATTCAAAGTGGACGTCGGCAATTACGTCGAACCACTATAAATCTGGTGTTTCCTTTTTTGTTGTTCTTTTTGCACTCAATTGCGTTATTCCTTAGTTTTAATTTACTTTTTTCATTAATCTCTCTACACAACTCTATTCAAGGGTGTTAGTGACCAATTTTGGTGCTAACATTTTGGTGCTTTCACTGAGAACGTGCATTCTCAGGCTGCTAGGATCTACTTTGTCGCTACTGGATTGAAGAAATCCCCCGAAGGAGATCCAAATTCATTCACAAGAGTTTGTAGATTCTATTCAGAGTTTAGACGGAAAACTCTAAGATGGGAAGAGCACGTACCAGATCAGCCTCCCACAACGCGGATGTCAACGAGACCGCCAGCGTCCAGCAAGTGGGACCCAACAATCAACAAGCTAACCCAGGTGCAGGGACCGCCACCATCCTAAACCAGTTAGAAGTTGTCACCAGGGTAGAGTTCAATGAGCTGATGAAAGAACTCGTGGAAAGTAGGCGACAACTTAACGAGCAAATTCAAGCTAACGCCAATCTCATGACCCAGATTGCTCAGCAACAGCATCAGAATGCTAGAGGAAACCCCGCTTCCTACTCATCATCTGACAGTTCTGCTTCATCAGATGAACATCACATGCGTAGACACCGTAGGATTGAAATGGCACAAACAGGTGTAGCAGAACAATCCAATAGAAATGGTCCAAGCTCTCTACTTGGAACCACAGCCCCTCACTTGCACTGGGAAAATCGCACTTAAGCTGAAGTGGGAAACTTAAGATCTGGAGCACAGGTGGAAGCTGGTCCACCACCTCGCCAGGGTCGTAGCGAAGCGGGTCCCCAAGACATGCATTTGGGAGATCACCTACCAAGGAGGCATCAACCGGAGTGATCACGCGGGACAGGTTCCAACTTTCCACCTCTAATCCAGACCCCGGATTTATCAACTATGGTCAGACAGCTGATGAGGGAAAATCAGGGTTTATCCAACAATGATTGGGGCATATCTAGAAGTCATACTCCATTTACGGATGCTATCCAATAGGCTGAGTACCCCCCGGAAGTTCAGTATGCTGACTATTCCAGCCTATGAAGGGAAAACTGATCCCAATAGCATATAATGAGGTACGAGTGGATGATGGACTCAGCTAGGGCAAATGATGCGACTAAATGTAGATGTTTCCCAATAACCCTATCCGGAATCGCCACCATGTGTTTCACCAGACTTCCTCCACGATCGATCTCCAGGTTTGATGAGTTAGCAACAAAATTTGTAGAGCAGTTTAGGATCCATACCACTCGCCCAAAGTACGTGATGTCTTTATCTAGTGTGATCCAGGCTCCAAGGGAGTCGTTAAAGGAATATTTGCAAAGATTTCACGTTGCTGCTACCGAAGTTAGCCACCCGAATGACCATGCTATACTTATGGCTATGATGCGAGGGGTAGATACGGACTCAGAGTTTGGTGATTGGCTGGCTGGAAAACCACTGACTACCCTGGAACGTTTTTGTTCAAAGGCGAACCAATTCATGCGAAGAGAAGAGGCCAGGTGGATGAGGCGAAGCAGCACGCCAGGGCCAAGTAAGGAAGCGGTACAAAGCAATATCACCATGAAACAATCTGGTGAAAACTCTAGCAAGGTCCAAGTCAATGTTCAGAATAAGCCATAGCAGTCTGAAGAATCCGTATGAGGAAATTCTGGAAGAAAGAGGGAAGCAGGAAAGTGGAAACCAAGGATCCCTACCTATAACGAATACACTCCTCTAAACGCATTGCTGGAGAATATTAATTTATCAACTGGTAATACATTCCAATACCGAAAGCCGCACCTAAAAGAATCCACTAAGGAACAAAAGCAGACTGGGAAGTATTGTCGCTTCCATGAGACTTACGGGCACAATACCGAAGAATGTAGACACCTCCATGATGCTATAGAAAAGCTGATTCGACAGAAGAAGTTACAGTAGTTTGTTAAGAATCCGCAGGAAGGTGGACAGGGGTCCTCCGATCCCAATCGCGGGCAGACTCTACATCGACCTGAGGATCCCGCTCGGACTGGAGGTAGACTGGTTATAAACACGATAGTCGGTGGGCCTTACCCGGTAGACAAGAGTTGGCAGGAAATGGAACGCTATGCTAGTTCCTTAAAGCATACAGATTTCGAATGCTACTCAAACACAGAAGACGGGACCCTAGTGAAACAGCAGCGGATGATAATGGATGATATTGTATTCAGGAGTAGGGATGCCGACTAGGTGGAGGCACCTACCATCGACCCGATGGTCATCTCAGCCACGATTGGGCCAGCATTCGTGAGAAGGATACTGATTGATTGCGGGAGTTCTGTTAATATTATCTTCAAAAAGGCATATGACCAAATGAAGATGGAGGCGAAGGATCTAAAATCATCTAATGCCTGCATTCACGGCTTTAATGGTGCAACCACTAATGCGATAGGTTTCGTTGAATTGCCAGTTGAGTTAGGAGAAGGTGAACGTAGGAGGGTACAGATCCTACCGTTCATTGTTTTAGATGTTGATTCCCCGTATAATGTTTTTTGGGCCGACCGGCCCTAGCAGAGTTTAGGGCAGCATCGGCTCCCTGGTGTTTAACCTTGAAATTTCCGATGGATAGAGGAGTTGGTGTAGTGCATGGCGATCAAGCGACTGGTCATGCATGTTATCTGACTGAGCTGAGAGAGGCCCAATGAAGAGAGAAGAGAAAGGTTGTGGACAACTCTGTCTGCATCCATGTTGCTCAAAATTGACAAGTAGTGCCCGAGCCTTGGCTCGGGCAGTAGGGTCGGATCCACAGAGACATAGATCCGAGAGACGATGATGAAGAACCCAAGGAGTCTAAAGCAGCACCGGCTGAACTGACGATTGACATCCCAGTCATCCATGATGCCCCATCACGGGTGCTTAAGATTGGATCACAACTCACCCCCTCGATGACTGAGGATCTTGCTGATTTCCTCCGAGCGAACCTAGATGTTTTCGCTTGGACCCACTCTGATATGTGCGGGATCTCTCTCTCCATCGCAAGTCATATGTTGAACATTGACCCGAAGTATGTGTAGTGAAACAAAAAAGGAGAGTTATGGACCCGGAGAGGTCTACTGCTCTCAGAGAGGAGGTGGACTAACTCTAAGCCAATGGGTTCGTCCGCGACGCCCTCTACCCTGAATGGGTATCTAACCCCGTACTAGAGAGAAAAGCAAATGGGCAATAGAGGACTTGTGTTGATTACTCAAACCTGAACAAGACATGCCCTAAGGATAGTTCCCCTTACCCAAAATTGATCAGCTGGTCGACTCAACAGCATGACATGAATTATTGTCATTCATGGATGCGTATTCAGGATACAATCAAATCCCGATGCAAATTCCTGATCAGGAACACACTAGTTTTGTCATGGACGTTGGATTGTACTGTTATGTAGTGATGCCTTTTGGGTTGAAGAACGCAGGAGCAACTTATCAACGTTTGGTAAATCGGATTTTTAAAGGCCAAATTGGTGGAACAACGGAAGTCTATGTGGATGACATGTTCGTGAAGTCACGGCAGTCAAATGACCACATTCGAGACTTAGCGGAGATGTTTGATATACTCAGATACTACAGAATGAAAATCAATCCATTGAAATGTTCTTTTGGCGTTGCATCAGGAAAGTTTTTGGGTTTTATTGTCAATGCGCGGGGAATCGAAGCTAACCTAGAAAAGATTCAGGCTATCCACAACATACAAGCGCCCAGAACTATAAAGCAAGTACAAAGCCTGAATGGAAAGGTCGCCGCGTTGAATCGATTCATATCCAGAGCGACTGACAAATGTATTCCTTTCTTCGATGTGATAAGGAAAGGGAAGAGAAGTTTTGAATGGACATCGGACTGTGAGGATGCATTTCGAGCTCTGGTGAGACACTTGGAGAGGCCCCTGGTTCTGTCAAAGCCTGTAGACCATGAAGAGTTATATGTTTACTTAGTCGTGTCTCAGCATGCCATCAGTACATCCTTCGTTCGCGAGGAGGACCAAATTCTAAATCCAGTGTACTATGTTAGTAAACGTCTAACGGGGGCAGAGAGAAATTATCCTAAGATTGAGAAGCTAGCCTACTGCTTGGTGATTGCATCACGCAATCTCCGTCTGTATTTTCAGGCACACCCGATCAGTGTTTATACCACCTCTGCGATAGGTGCTCCAATGACCAGAAACTTCTGGAAGGTTGCTCAAATGGAACATTGAGTTGAGTCAATTCGATATCACTTACCTGCCACGGAGGGCTATCCAAGGGCAAACGTTAGCAGACTTCATTGAAGAATTCATAATATCAGATTAGCCAAGTAGTGGTGACGTCGTTCCCCCCATTCGATGGAAACTATACACCGATGGGGCATCCAACGACCATTGTTCTGGGGATGGTATTATTCTTGTAGCTCCCAAAAACTGATCAATTTGTTATGCTTTGAAACTCGATTTCCCAGCTACAAATAACGAAGCTAAATATGAAGCATTGATTGTTGGTTTGAAAATTACCAGGGAACTTGGAGTAAAATCGGTTGAAATCTTTTGTGACTCATAATTGGTGGTGTGCCCGGTACGGGGAGACTATCAAGCAAAGGGGCAGAGACTTGCCCCATACCTTGCTCGAGTTCAAGAATTATTGGCAGACCTTGAATATTACGATATTTCGCATATCCCGCATGAACAAAATTGGGAAGTCGATCCATTGGCGAAATTTGCAAGTACTAGTGATGCATAGCAGATGGGCTTAGTCCCCGTCGAAATCTTACACGCCCTAAGTATAAACGAAATGGAAGTATATTTTGTGTTAGGGATGGAAACTGAAAGTGAGTCGTGGATGACCCTATTCAAAGAATACCTATTACATGGAACTTTGCCCGAGAGAAAGAACGAAAGACGATAAGTCATCCACAAAGCCTCGCGGTATATAATGCAGGATGGAGTAATGTATCAGAAAGGATTCTTGGTTCACTTACTTCGACGCATCTACCACGATGAGATAAAGTGGGTCTTGAAATAAGTTCATGAAGGAGAATGTGTGACCATACTAGGGGGCAAACACTAGCAAAACAAATCCTCCGCTATGGATACTATTGGCCAACCATGAATCGAGATGCCGCAGACTATGTAAGAAGATGCGACAAATGTCAAAAGTATGCAAAAATCCCGAGAGCTCTGCCGATGGAACTCACATAAATGGTTAGTCCCTGGCTATTTGCAATATGGGGAATCAATATAATCGGCTCCTTGCCCATCTCCAAAGGTGGTGCAAAATATGCAATTGTTGCGGTCGAATACTTTACCAAGTGGGCGGAAGCAGAGCCTTTAGCTACGATCACCATCAAAAAGGTCATTAATTTCATTGTGAGAAACATTATATGCCGTTTTGGCCTCCCACGAACTATCATCATGGACAACGAAACTCAATTTGAGAGTAGGGAGTTCAAAGAATTTTGCCAAAAATATTGCATTGAAAAAAGGTTTGCGGCAGTCGCTCACCCTAAAGCCAATGGACAAGTTGAAGCCGTAAATAAAATAATCAAGTCCATGTTGAAAAAAAGCTTAGAGAAGGCCAGAGGCAGGTGGGTGGATGAGCTTCCGACCGCGCTTTGGGCTTACAGAACCACCCACAAGTTCGCGACTGGCCACACTCCATTCACCTTAGCATACGGCGCTGAAGTTGTAATACCCGTGGAACTTTAAGTTCCCTCTCACCGGGTGGCTTATTATGATCCTAAGACAAATCAGGATCTTTTACTGGAATCATTATACTTTGTTGATGAGAAACGTGAAGAAGCTGATTTAAGGGCGGCTGCGTATCGACACCGAGTCACTCGATATTATAATGAAAAAGTTCGACCGAGAATCTTTGATGTAGGTGTTCTTATATTGAAGCGAGTTTTTCCAATCCCGTCCCATATGAATCCCACATGGAAAGGTTCGTATGTCATCGAACGAAAGCTTGGAGAAGGAACCTTCAAGCTAGCGACTGTTGACAGCATGGCACTCCCTAGAGCATGGAATAACGAGCATTTGCGTCGTTATTACACATAGTACTTTTCTTTTTCATTTTAGTAGCAATTGTTTCCAGTTTATGTTTCCCTTTGATTCCAATATGTAATAAGACAATTCAGCTTGTCCCTATTTTTTATATAATCAATAAAGGCTTAAAGCTGTTTTTCTATGAACAGTTGATGTTCCGTGTGTTACAATTTCATGGCAAAGTCAAATTGTATTAATCTGTCCGGCGTATGAACGCGGACTTAAAACTAAAAGTTGATCAATAAACGATTCAAAAATCTCTAAGTCCCCATAGCGCGTACTATTGTACTCTGAGTCCTCAGAGTGCGGACTAGAGTATAAACGATTCAAAAATCACTAAGTCTCTGTAGCACGTACTATTGCACTCTGAGTCCCCGGAGTGCGGACTAGAGTATAAACGATTCAAAAATCTCTAAGTCCCTGGAGCACGGGCTAGAGTACTCTGAGTCCCCGGAGTGCGAACTAGAGTATAAACAATTCAAAAATCTCTAAGTCCCCGGAGCGCGGACTAGAGTACTCTGAGTCCCCGGAGTGTGGACTAGAGTATAAACTATTCAAAAACTCTAAGTCCCTGGAGCGCGGACTAGAGTATAAATGATTCAAAAATCTCTAAGTCCCCGGAGCGCAGACTATAGTACTTTAAGCCCCCGGAGTGCGGACTAGAGTATAAATGATTCAAAAACCTCTAAGTCCCCGGAGTGCGGACAAGTGTACTCTAAGTCCCCGGAGTGTGGACTAGAGTATAAACGATTCAAAAATCTCTAAGTCCCCGGAGTGCGGACTAGAGTAACCTGAGTCCCCGGAGTGCAGACTAGAGTATAACGATCCAAAAATCTCTAAGTCCCCGGAGCACGGACTAGAGTACTCTGAGTCCTCGGAGTGCGGACTAGAGTATAAATAATTCAAAAAATTTCCAAGTCATGTGGAAGCGGACCGGAGCTTATGTAACCCATAAGATTTTTAGTTTCAACTACAAGTTGGACAATAAGCTAAACAATGAAAATCGTAGAAGACAAAGAAACAAAATTTTATTTACTAATCGGATATTGAGTTCCATTACAACAACTCAAAGTCAGGAGCAAAAAACTATCTATGACGATTGAAAAAAGAGAAAAATAAACAACTACACGACTTAAGTTTATTCAGGCTGAATGAGGTATGACAAGATGATAACTACTTCTTTGACTTTTTCTCCTTCTTCGGCTTCTCCGAAGGCTCCTCAGCCAGGCGCTTCTTCCCAGACCCTCTGCTTCCAAGTGAGGTGGTATCCAAGGGAGGAAGAGGGACATCCAGAGGAGTGTTCCCCCCGGGGAGAATTATCTTCAAGGGCCTATTTAAAGGATCATCATGTTCCACCACCTGAGGTTCAATCTTAATTTCATGATTCGCTCCCCCATTCTAAGTTTTGAAGTAGGTTCAGAGGTGTCTGTGATTTCAACCTCGTCATGTTCATCTATAGGCAAGGGATTCTCGAGTTTGTCCTCGTCGAGCACTCTGATCACTGGGGCATCGGGCCTAGGAGTATCCTCAATGTGAAGTTCTTTCGCCATTTTCTCTTCCTTCTCCGTGGCAAAATCGCTCCTTGGAGTTGGTTCGGGATCAGAATGGCCTACATGAAGCCATAAAGATAAATGTTAGAATACATCTATTATTCGTCAAAAGCAATGGTTCTTCGGACCCTGGAAGGAAAAATTACATACCGGCTTCTGGCTGACTCCCAGCTGTTTTGGGAGTCTCGCCCTCTGGAATAGGGGATAGAACATGAACATCAAGCCCGGGCTTCTCTGGGTCATAGCCGACATGCTGCTTGAAAGGATCGAGTGATAAGCAACCAGCCGGCTGAGCGGAAAGAGGAACTGGAGACTCAGTTCCAGATGGGCCAGCAATGTCGTCCTTCCCCTTTGATGAGGGGGAATCTCTTCCGAAGAGGGTTTTTGCTGCAGATAAATCGGAAGGCTCGTTTCCTCAAAGAACTTCCTTTACAAGAGCTTCTTCATCAACCTCTTCGGTGCCCAGCTCAACTTTTTTAATTTTTATTAAAGTATCCCATGCTTCGGCCAATGATTCGAGGTAACCCTCGCCTAGAAAAGATAGATCCCGATGCATGAGAACTCGAGCATTATACTCGGCGATAAGCGAATCAAATAGGCACTTAATTTCTTCCCTACCGGCTTCAGCAGCTGCCTCGAGGCGAGAATCGACCTTTTTCAGCGCTATTCTCTTACCCTCCTCACGGGCTGCATCCTTTAACGCTTCAGCTTTAGAAAGTTCCTCGTCAAGCTTCGTCTTTAAGAGGCGTGTTGCGACGATTTCATCGCAATATCGTAGTGACTCTTCCTGTGCAGCAGTTTTCTCTTCTTTCTCTTTAAGGAGCAGCTCCTCCAATTCTTTAACTCGTCAAGCGAGGGTATCTTTTTCTTTCTGGATGGAGTCTTTCTCTAAGGCCAGAGCACCACTACGTTGAATTGCCTCATCGATTTCCTTCCTGTGAGTGGCCTCCAAGCGATTGACTACCTCGGTCGTTTCCTTGGCATTTTTCTGGGCAGCCTCAAGTTGAGACTTGTACAAGGATAGCTCTTTATCTTGGGCTTTGATGATATCTTTGTCGTGAATGGCTTCAAGTTTCAAGCGATCAATCTCGTGTTGACGTTCCATGGAAACCTCTGAAACTTTCTCCGCCAGATGTACAAACGCATCATGCTGGACGTAAACGTCGTTGTTATAGGCGATGGCACTTTGTTTGACATGTCCGGGAATATGATGAATCGCAGGAAGAAATTTCAATCCATCAAAACATATCTTCGGGAATGTGGCTTTGAGCTCGGCTAATTTTTCTACCGTCGATGGATCGTGTGCGGAGGTTGGGGAAGTCTTCTTAGCCAGAGTCACAGACTTCTTATGGGGCTCACGAGATTGCTTGGCGCTCGATGAGCTAGAGTGTTGGTCGCGGGGAGTTTCGGATCAGCATCCCATCTGAGCAGATTTTTCCCTACTGTGCTCTGACTGGGGGGAGGATCGTTTGGGTATGAGGAATGACTGTAAGTTTTTATTTTGAAAGACGATGAATCTCTGGGACGGTAGTCTCTATCGCCACTGTCATCCCTATCTCGGTGTCTGCCTGATCCTAAATCCCAACTAGAATGGTAGAAGATAGAGGATCTGCAAAGACGGTCAATGTCGTGTGTACACCCCATATCACCTGAACAGAAACCAAGTACGGACGAGTTAGTGGGAATCATATGATAATGAAAATTTAAGTGTAGGGTGTAGTGTAAGTGTTTGTGTGTGTCCTAGTGCTTTCCCCTAACGGACCAGTGTTTTTTGCTTTACTTATTGGGGTTTTCTCTCCTTGATGACGAGCCTGATTGCCTTCATCGCCTCTCGCAGGTGAATTAAGTCCCATGGCCTCTGGATCATTGAAGCCATAATTTAGCAAGTCGTTAGGGATGGTCAGGTCTGATAGAACTTTTAGTGAACCCTCTAGATGTTGGGGAGACGACTCTTTCTCAACTGGAGTAATTGTAACTTTTGAGGTTCCGCCCACTGTTTTCTTTCTCAGTTTGTAGGCTAGGCTCTTTTTTCTCTTTGAAGGAGGAGGCGGTCCATCGATGCCGGGTGCGTCAGTTACTGGTGCTGAGTCAGCACTTATATTCTCATCAGACACTCCTGGCACCCTGGACTCTTTAATTTCACATTCCTCAGATGTATCGGGGGCCCCTCTTGTAGGGGGCACCGAAGGCCCGGCCTGTTCTTTGCCTTTTTCCGTAGTGGGTCCGGTTGTAGTGGCGCCAGTTGGGAGGCTAGTTCGACGACCCTCCGTCAATAATCCAAACTTCGAAAGCAATTCGTTGGAAATAATGGATTTAACCTCCCGATCTCCCATGGGAATGGCTCGAATGGCCTCGACGGCCTCAAAATACCCAACGCCTTCAGGTCGTGGGCGGATACCTATAAAAGTCAAAGGAAGTTTAGAAAGGATGCACTTTGAGCCTTAGACAGATATCAGTCTAGGAATGAAACTTACTCCCTTCCAGCCATCTTCTCGCAAAGCCAAGGGCAGCGTACGTAAAACCACTCTTGCTTATACTGGGAAAATTTACTCCACGCCCCCGTCAGGATTTGACATTTGGAATGTGGCTCATGAAATATGAAGGATGGATTGTCAGACCGTCTTTTGAAGTGGTAGATATAGCAGATATCCTCAGGAGTAGGGAGTCTGAATAAGGTGCTCATGAAGAGAATACAAGTGCCATGAATAAACGTGTGACTATTGGGGTGCAGCTGTGCCGGAGCAATCCCGATATACCGTAACACTTCATGGAGGAATGAATTGAAAGGTGGCACACTTCCAACCCAACACATGAATTTGTTGCATGTTATATACCCAGCTAGGGGCAGGTGAGGCCGATCTTGTCCTGATAGAACTAAAACGTTGTCGAAAGGGATTCCATGAATTGAGCACAACCGACGAAGAGCGGCTTCGCCGATTTTTGAAGCTTGTGAATCAATAGGATTATCCAGGATAACTACACCATCTATAACATCAGGAGCTGGGCCTATAACAACAGCAGATGGATCCGGAATACCCTGTGTAAAAGTTGTCGGTGAATTCGAAGTTCCTACTACCTCCTGCCGAGAACTTGGCTCAGCCTTATTAGAAACTGTAGCAGAGCTGGATCTTTTGGACATCTTCAACGAGCGTTTAATATGGGTTGATACCTGTTCAAACTATACTTGAAAGACAATCGATATCAGATATAACGACAATAAGATATTCCCCCATGTGGTGTGTAGACTAGTGCGACCATTCAAGAGTGAGTGTAAAGGAATTAGAGATCTGAAGACGGGTGATGCATGACTGAGTTCTATGCTATCATCTTCAGAGACCGTCATCGCTGACCGTCTCCTGCAGTTTGTTATATGATTGACAGTAGTAGTCTTGAAATCGAACATTGGCATCATAAAGTGTGAGTTCTGTTGTTCGCATTTGTTGAGTTACGTTTGCGTTTAAGATCGTCCAAGTTATGAGGGAGTTGGTTCAAATTAGGTCCTTGGGCTTATATGTTTTGTTGTTTGTCATGCTTTGTCCAATATGGTATGGTTGATTGTGGAGGTAAGTTACTCAAATATGTCTTATGTTCGGGTTGAAACACTTTTGATTGTCAATGCCGACCCACTCACTCACTATCTCCCTCAAACTACCGAACATCCTCACTCGGACTTCTACCGAACTACATCACTTTATCATGTACCGAGCCATACTCACCAATACTTCTCTCCTCCACATATCTCAATCTATGTCGATCTACTACCTTAGACTCCTACCGAGCCATTGCCAATGCCCAATACCGGCCACCAACACAAACCTAGACACCGAGCCGCACTATACCGTTCGGTATCGAACCACTCTCCTTCGAATTACTGACCGACACCCTCACTTTCTAATTACCAAGCGCCTCACCTGACCTATGCCCACTACTCTTACAAACTCCTACCGACTCACAACACCTCGAGGGATAACAACTCTCTCTCCCTTCCTCTCTCTCTCTCGGGTCGGCGACCTCCTCGCTAAGGCAAAATAACCAACTGCCTACTCCTACACTTCGCTGACCTCGCTTCCTAAAGTCGTCCATGGCTGTTCCCCCCAAATAAAAGTCTACTCATACCAAAAGCATTTCATTATCGATGCCTGAACACCTATTCACTGCGCTCCTTTCCTCTCGTGCTTGCCGTGCTAGGTCGTATTCCTATGTGGCATGGCCCCCTAGTTCGAGTTCTAGAGGATATGGTTTGGGAATTTACAGAAGTTCATGGAACCTCACCTATACGATAATTCAAGAACGAGACGAATGCTTCTTGAAACTTGAAGTCAAGAATGGTTAAGGAACGTGTTGGAGAGGATGATTGAACGGAGTGGTGTGGCAGTTCGGCAGAGAAATGGAGCTCGGGTTTTGAGTAAAAAAATGATAGGAAGAGAATAATGTAGTAAAAGTGGGGAGAAAAAGTGAGGGCCTGATCTTTTATACGGAGAGGGGAAGGTGAATCAGTGTTTTCTTAAAGACTCGGTCGTCATGTTTCACGGGATCGGCAAGACAACGTGCCGACCTAGCCCAGGTAGGCCGACCAAGTGGATTGGCCCTCTTATGCCAAACCCTTCCTAAATATATATATATATATATAATAATAAATAAATAATGATAGTAAAGGATATATCTATGTATATACGCATGAATAAGCTCATGTACACTGACGATTGAACATCATGTGTGATAAAAAGACAGATATTGTCTGATAAATAAAGGAGCATAGATTTGTAAAGTCCGCCATGATTCAGCCTTCGTGAGGTCGTATACACTCAGCTTTTGAAAAATGAAAAATAAGATTTAAACAACAGATGATTGTCATTCTAGATGAGTTAACTTCTAATAGCGAGGACTGGTTGGTAATTCCAAGCATGTCATGTTGTTTCACACGATGCGCTTTGGGGGGCAAATGTTACTTGGCACTTTAGCCCGGCTACATGGCAACGGTCGTAGAGCCTATGGTTAGACTCAGACGAGACTCAAGCTAAGAAAGAGGTTGAAGTATAAGAGACTAGTGTAACTAGAATTCGGGTCGGCCCGTACATGGCTCGGTATATTTAGCACTGGCCCGGCCAAGGCAGCTCAGCGTTGGAGTGAAACCAGGGCATGTCGGCCAAGATTGGCAAGAGCAAGTGGTTCGGTCGAGATGATTTTGGACGTGGTGGTTCGGCCTTGGTCGTTCGGCTTACTTCGGTTCGGCCTAGATGAGTCAACAGTTATCGCTTGGCCAAGGAAGGAAAGGCGGGATGGATCGGCCTAGCTGGCTTAGCATATGTCGTTCGGTCAGGAGTAGCCCGGCACGTGTGGACTGGTGTATTTGGTTCGGTGCATAACAGGGGGGTTGGTAGCTATCAGTTCTACCCCAAAGCGAGGAGATCGACATGTCACTGCTTCGAGCCACGCCACTATTTTCTTCGAGGCCCGTGATAAGTTGCTTCGAGTCATTTGTTAAGACCCCCCGGTTCGGCACTTGTCACGTGGCCAAAGTCGATCGGCATACCTGGTTCGGCTGACTCAAGATTACCATATGTGGGCCGAACTATCTCAGCCTTGGCCCTACACAAGGGATCAGCTTATCTTCATCTATAAATAGAGGGGCAGGGGGTACAATTGAAGGGGCCTTCTTTCGGGAACTCCAGAGATACTCTGCCTTTTTTGTACTCACTTCTTTTCTGTTCTAACTTGCATTCAAGTTGTTTGTTTGCAGATTATATCTGTACTCAAGTGATCAGAAAATTAATAAAGATCATACTCAAAGTGGACGTCGGCAACTACGACGAACCACTATAAATCTGGTGTTTCCTTTTTTGTAGTTCTTTTTGCACTCAATTGCATTATTCCTCAGTTTTAATTTACTTTCTTCATTAATCTCTCTACACAACTCTATTCAAGGGTGTTAGTGACCAATTTTGATGCTAACAGTTTCAATTTATAATAATAACTGTTACTAGAACACAACCAATAAATGATAATAATCAAATATTACCTTTTACTAACAACTAAACACACCATATATAGCTATAATAATTTATGAAAGATTATTCCTTTATATATAAAATATAATTTAGGTAAAATTATTTCATTTACCCACTTCAAAACAATGTTGTGTTGGTTTTCCTTGTTTAACCATTTAGAAACCCCTATCGATAACATGGCATCCCACATATCGACTAGAATTCATAAGCTAATCAACAGGTAAATTAACACAATATAAAACATTTTTTAAGTGAATATTAGGCTCAGGTCCCTTATAGGTTTCAAAATACACAAAAACCCCAGTAAAAAAAAGTATGCAAATAAGGTCCCTAGAATTAAGTTACTAAGTAATTGCATATAGTTATACAATTATTCACTGAATAATTGCAGACATTTATGCAATTATATGCAAAAGTTGCATAAATTTATGCAATTTTTTCGGTGAATAATTGCAAAAATTTCCGCAATTTTTTTGGTGAATAATTACGGAAAATTCCGTAATTTTTCAGTGAATAATTGTGGAAATGTCTGCAATTTTTTGATATAATTGCATAAATGACTGTAATTATTCACTGAATAATTGCATAAGTGTATGTCATTATTCGGTAACTTAATTCTAGGGACCTAATTTACAAACCTTCTTTTTACTGGGGTTTTTGTGTATTTTGAAACTTATTAGGGACATGTGCCAAACTGTCCCTTTTTATAATCACTAACAAATACGCTCTCATATATATAATCACTCAAACTCAATCCATGGTATTACTAACCCCGTCTATAATGAGTAACCAACCAAAGCCTAGGTGTTCGTACAATCCTAAGCTTTGATACCACGTGTGACGACCCACTCCCGTGCCCAATTCGAGCTGACAATAAACCATACATGTCTTACCCAAGTTGAACGAAAAGACGGATAGTCATGAGAAAGAAAGAAGAAGATAAGAGAAGAAGAAGAGAAGAGAAAAAGAAGAAAACGAAACTAAAATAATCATAGAATCTCACAAACGCAACGGAACAACATATAATATATTATCAATGAACTTTACCAAATAGAAACTGTAACATACATACATTCATCAGAGTACAACAAATCACAATCATCGGCCTGGACAGTTATAATAACCTGTCCTTACAAATGCTGATAATTTAAATAACTCTGCAGCGGAAAATAAACAAATACGGGAATACATCCTGAAGACCTCCAGCTCGTCTACTAAAGCTCCAAAGCATCCAAATCAAAATCTGTAAATATGCTCGGTCTGACCCGAGCATTGAAAGGGAAGAATGCACAGATCAGTCTAGTAAACCAACATGAGAAAACACATCTCAACTGAATTTTTGAAGTTATAAGAACCTTTCAAAACAAAGGTATCTCTTAAAACCACGCCACACATAAACACGGATGGGCTTTTACCTTACGATAACCAAAACTGTGACGATCGGTCTTTTTCGAACAACTTAAGCAGACAATAAGCCATTCTTGTCCAACTTAAACCATTCAAATTAGATAGATTATCAATTTGGGGTTTTAACATAGAATCAGATACAGAATCACACACAGAATAATACCAGATCTCGCAGGGGAAATAAATAATATACATAGTAGTTCATGAAGCTACTACACCAAATACATCAGAGTTTCAGACTTTAATTATACAATACTAGAGATACATAGAACTTTACTGACACATGCCCAAAATTAAATAGATAACTAATACTAGATAGAGTGGAGTCTTCGACCAAGTCTTCGGCTCCCAAAATAATCACTGCTCTCAACTGCAATACTCAGGCTGACCCGAGCGTAATGAAAAACAAAACACTCGAGTTAGGACTAGAAGTTCTCATGTAAGTAGTCCTACTCAAGTTAAATGTACAAGTAACTCAAGAGATGTTACGGGATTTTCCATCTCTTAAGGATCCGTTAAACTATTTATATATACAATAGGATACGCTACATATGTAGTGTCTATCGGTAAAGTAAATATTTTTCTTAGCGTTAAGGCTTTACATTAATCCCCCTTAACGCGTTTTTAAGCATTGTCATACAGTTTGCATTTGACACCACCAGTAGAACGTCGGTAGTCAGGGATGCACCATGATACAACAACACTAAACCAGAATCGTATGGGTCTCGTATAGGGATAAAAGTATGGCAAGGCACGTGAGGAAATGCCCAAGGTAGGATACTAACAGTTCGGGTCGCAGGGCTGGTGGTAACGCATCATAGCCATGACCGCCCACCGCATCTAATACTCCCATAATCGAAGGGTGATCACCAATAATAATCAAAATAGTATATTCAGACGAAGAAGTGTGTCCGCTCGAGATAGCTAGCCCACTTGGCCCTGTCAAGCCGTCCTGTTTTAGTCATTTCAAATTGGCACAAGTGCCGGTGTCTATCTATCATCATTCTCTTTTCAAATCCAGCAACATATGCCAAATCCAACCACTTTGTTCTGGATTATCACTTCTTGTACACAGTTATAACCAGTTTCGGTATCGACAGAGAGTATGTCCATATCTGACTCCGGTCTCTTTAATAACCGACGTCATTTTCACACCGATTGGATATTGTATTAAATCAAAATATCTTTTATTTTCAAACAACATCTCATCATTTGACTTCGATAATTTGGATTTAAAATCAAAAGATTCAACCTTTAAACAAATATTTCATTTTTTTACTAAATTATTCAAATTTAATAACCTTTCAAATTAACTGAGTTAATTAAGTCTTAAGTATAAAAGTTAAATAGTCAGATATTTAATTTAATTAAACTTCAAAAATTAACTTACTTAAACACTGCTAATCAGATTTAAAGTCAAACAATTTAATCACTATATTTTTAATTCAATTAAATCAATTAAATATTCTTTTTCTTCAAATCTTTATTTTAAAATTTCATTATTATATTTTAATTCAATCAAATTAAATTAAAATTAAATTAAATTTTCATTTAAAATTTAATTACATATGTAATATTAACACTTCATTAAATTTTAAATAATCAACTTAACGAGTTTTAAAATCATTAACATTAATTTAAAATAGTTCAATTAATCTTTTATTTCAAAATCTAAATTAACTTAAAAGATATTAAAATTAAATATTAACTTCAACGTAAAATTTAAATTATAAATTCACATTAAATTTCCAAATCATTTCTTACTTTCAAATTTAAATATTAAATATCCAAAGTAATTTCAATCGACCAATCGATGTTTATTATTAAATTTTCTATCCTAGGCCAAGTGATTTAATTTGGGTATTTATCATTTCAACCCCCTATTCCGGTTCAAATTTCAATGTCCAAATCAGAGCGCACAACAACAATATAACGGTGACAAATATCAATAAATCAATCATCGTTCAAATTATTCCATAGTTAATGTGTTTTTCATACCATCGTGATTTAAATCAATAATTTCAACTATTTCAACCTATTTACATATCACCACATCCGTAATAAATAATTTTCCAATTTCAATATCGATCATAATCATCAATTAATTAATTATAGCATAGCAGGATACTTGCATATGAACATTTTAATCGTGAGCTTAAATTGCTCACCTTCGTGTATTTGACAGACTAATATGGAAACGCGTACGCACAAAAGATTGACGGTTGCTATTTCTTTTTTTGGCAGTAGCTCGTTTGGATTAAAAAAATTCTCTTCTTTTTTTTCCTTGCACACGTGGCCTCTTTGCTTCTTTTTTAAAAAAAACAAGGTTGTTTCTCTTCTATACACATACGCAGGTGGGAAGGAGCTCTGGGTTCAGTTGTGAAGAGGCTCGGGTGTAGGTGGTGGGTGGCCGCGTACGGAGGGGAGGTTTCTGATGTGGACTGGCTGCAGGCTCGGTGCGCGGGCTTGTGGAGCCGTGGGTGGGGCGGTAGGGGTTCAGAGCCGGACGGAAGAAGGTGCAAGGTAAGGTGGCTGGAAGGAGGTACGGCAGGTGGTGGTGAGGTCAGGTGGTGGTGAGGTCAGGCGGTACGGCAGAGGGCAGGTGGTAAGGTCGGGCAGTACGGTAGGTCGGCATGAACTGGGTAGGGAAGGAGGACCGGTGGGAGGCAGAGGGTAGGGAGAATGTCGGTCGGGGTTTTGCTCGGGTGGTGAGTCGGACTGTGGTGGAGGACTTTGGGTCGGGTGGTGTGGCAGCTGGCAGCGGTGGAGGCGAATGGAAGCAGGCGAGGCAGGCTCGGGTGAGGCTGGGTCCTTTCGGTTTGCGGGTGGAAGCAGAATGGTCCAGGTGGCGAATGGTTGCATGCAAGGGATAGGAGAAGTGGAGGAGGCTTTATTTTTTCGTGGATATATGCTTGGAGATATATATATATATATACATACATACTCTGCCTTATATATTTTCTTTGCAAACAAAGCTCACAGAAAGAAGAAGAACGAGCAAAGAGAGCAAAGGGATGAGCACGTACATATATAGAGGGAAGGACGTACAAGCTAACTAATGTAGCATTTAATACGTACGGCTGCACACGTAAGGGATCTCTACAGAAAGAATTATATGTGGGCTGAAAGAATTGATCTCGGCTTAAAAAGAAAGGAATGGAATGTTAGCCATTGTAGCTCCCAAGTACGATCATGGACCAATATTTCAACCATGCAACATTTTTCCATTGAAGACAAAATACGAAAACAAATATACCACGGTGATCAGCGCGACGAGACGATTTCAACGATGTAATCAAATCTGTGCAACGACATCCGTAGCAAAATCTCATCTATCATCGCTGTTACCGCTTTGAAATTGAACGACAACGGCAATTCTAGATAAACGGAGCTACAAAGGTCGGAATTGGACGGAACAAATTTTGACGTTTTAATCAGAATTTTTTTTTACATTTCTATGCAAAAATATTCATACTTCAAAATTTGATAATTTACACTAAAAATTTGTGCTGACCGAGTTTCGGACGAATTTTGATGCGAAACAAATTTTATTGGTCTTATTTAAGTGGACGCATTTCAGATATCCAGTTTTCATCGTCAATTTTCTTACTTTTAAAAATAATTTTGTTTCAAAATATTTGTTAAATTCTTATTTTAAAACGTTGAAAAATTCAGGTTGTTACAATCTCCCCCACTCAAAACTTTTCGTCCTTCAAAAGAATAGAATAAGAAAACTGATAGATAAACGGAAAGATGGAAATAGATTCGAGTACGGACTACATACTCGGTATAAGCTATTCAGGATTTGAAGCTCGGATACTCTCCTCCGTTTCCCAAGTACAATCTTGATCATCTTCGCTCCACGGAACTTTGACGAGATTTACAACCTTCCTTCTGAGCTACTTCGTGCTTCTGCCTACGATACGAAGCGGGTTTTTATCAAAGTTAGATTAGGTTCAACATCCATCTCTTCAAATAAAGTAGGCTGGACAATCACGGATGGATCATGCACATATTTGCGGAGATGTGAAACGTGAAACACATTATGTACCCCCGACAGCTTCTCTGGTAAGTCAACTCTACAAGCCAAAGTACCAATTCTTTCTGAAATACGGAAGGGACCAACAAATCTAGGAGCGAGCTTTCCTCTCCTTCCAAACCGGATTACGTTCTTCAAAGGCAAAATTTTGAGAAATACTTGATCCCCAACTGCAAATTCCATGTCTCTTCTCCTTTTGTCTGCATATTTCTTCTGCCGATCCTGGGCAATTCTCATTTTCCTTTTGATTTCTTCGACTTTCTCAAAAGCTTCCAAAATCATTTCGGGGCCAAGAACAAGTCGATTTCCCGATTCTACCCAACAAGATGGAGCTTTGCATGGCCGTCCATAAAGAGCTTCGAACGGTGACATTTCAATACTCGCCTGATAGCTGTGTTGTAGGTGAATTCAATGAGATGTAGATGTTCTTCCCATGATCCTCCAAATTCCAAAACACAAGCTCGAAGAAGATCTTCCAAAATCTGATTTACTCTTTCGGTCTGACCATCCGTTTGAGGATGATAAGCATTGCTCAGATTCAATTAAGTACCAAGAGTCTCCTGAAAAGCCTTCCAGAAATTGCTAGTAAAGATAGGGTCCCGGTTACATACAATGCTGGACGAAATGCCATGAAAGCGAACAATTTCTCTCATATAAAGCTGGGCTAAACTCGAGGCAGTTCGAGTAGTCTTCACAGGAATAAAGTGAGCAGACTTTGTCAATCTATCGACAATAACCCAGATACTCTCATTACCTCTTCTGGTCCTCGGTAATTCATCAATATAATCCATTGAAATCTGATCCCATTTCCAATTCGGAATCTCCAAAGGCTGTAATAATCATGTTGTCTTCTAATGATCGGCTTTAACTTGCTGGCAAGTGGCACATCTACTGACGTGAATAGAAATATCTCTCTTCATCTCTCTCCACCAATATAACTTCTTCATATTCTGAAACATCTTCGTGGTTCCTTGGTAAATAGAGAGTCGCGATTGATGATTTTCCTTAAGCACTTCTTGTCTCAAACCATCCACATTTGGAACAAAAATCTGATTATTAATTCTTAGAAAACCATTTCTATCTATTTGTGTGTCCCATTCGCCTTGAGTATTATCCTTCCTACCACGAACATTTTTTTTTATTTGCCTAAGCATCGGGTCCTCATCTTGTTTAGCGGCTATGCGATCCATAAGAGCTGGAAAAGCAATGAGTTGATATAACATGGCTTTGCTCCTACTTAGAGCATTGGCCACAAAATTTGCCTTTTCGGGAGTATAGTTGATGTCGAGGTCAAATGATGATAAGAATTCGAGCCATCTGACTTGTCTCTGGTTCAGATCATTTTGTGTAAAGATGTACTTCAGTGATTGGTGGTCCGTAAAAAGTTCAAATTTTGTTCCAAGAAGGTGGTGTCTCCATAACTTCAAAGCAAAGACGACGGCGAGCAATTCCAGATCATGAGCTGCATAATTAACCTCATGAGTCTTCAACTGACGACCAACATAGGCGATAACTTTTCCGTGCTGCATCAAAACAGCACCCAATCCTTCATTACAAGCATCTGTATAAATAACGAACCCTTCACTACCATTCGGGACAGTGAGAATAGGGGAGGAGGTTAGCCTGCGCTACAGTTCTTCGAATGCTTCTTTACACTTCTCACTCCAGACAAACTTAACATTTTTCCTAGTCAAAGCTGTGAGTGGTGATGAAATTCGAGTGAAGTTCTCAATAAATCTCCTGTAATAACCAGCTAAGCCTAGAAAGCTGCGGACATCTGTAGGGGTTTTAGGAGTTTCCCAATCATTGATTACGGCGATCTTAGCTGGATCAACCGAAATTCCATTCTTAGAAACCACATGCCCCAGAAATCTAACTTCTTCTCTCCAGAAGTGGCATTTAGAGAATTTCGCTTTCGACTGATGACTTCTTAGAGTTTCAAGGACAAATTTAAGGTGCACATCATGCTCTCTCTCAGTCTTAGAAAAGACTAGAATATCGTCAACAAAAACAAGAACGAATTTGTTTAGAACTTCCTGGAATACTCTATTCATGAGGTCAACAAAGTAAGCCGGTGCATTAGTTAAGCCGAAAGGCATAACTAACCATTCATAGAAACCGTCTTCTGTTCGAAAAGCGGTTTTGGGAATACTATCTTCTGCAATCCTGAGCTGATGGAAACCAGAAGCTAGATCAAGCTGAGAAAATACTTTTGCTCCATGCAACTGATTAAACATGTCGTTGTACGAGGCATCGGGTATCTATTCTTGTGGGTAAGCTTGTTAAGCTATCTTTAATCTACGAACATCTTTAGAGAACCGTTAGATTTAGTAGCAAATACCACTGTAGTGCTCTATTCCAAAAGACAACGACAAATCAAACCTATGGAGAAAAAATCTTCGATTTGGATCCTTAATTTAGCTTTCTCTATAGGTGACATCCTTCTTGGAGCAAGTACGAATGCCAGGGGTAAGATCACTGCGAAAATCAATTTTGCGCTGAGGTGGCAAAGAATTCACTTCACCGAAAACATTGGGAAAGTGTTGGACGACATGAGTAATACTATGATCACTTGGACAAGCGTCAAGAGAGAAAAAAAAAACTTCCGGCAAAATCTAAAGGCATTCTATACTCCACTACCAAGGGATTTCCACCATCATCTACCAAAGAAATCGTTCGAGATTTGCAGGCCATATGAGCATCAAGTGCGGTCATCCAATCTATGCCTAACAGAATATCGAATCCTAAAAATCCAAGAACATAAAAGTCCCATGTGAAATGATGTCTGTCGTTTTTGAAGAGTCTGATCCCTTTACAAATCATACCAAGGTTTGCAGGACCCTCAATAGGATTTGATACACATAAAAGTCGAGATGTAGGTTCAGGTTTCAAAAGATGGTTGAGTTTGTCACATAAGTCTAAACTGGGAGTAGAAGCCGTCACTGCAAAGATTCCGGATGGGGTTCCTTTCTTCTGGGTGGGACAATCTCTCTTGAAGTGGCCTGGCAAATAGATATGGCAAAGATCTTGCCTGGTCATCTGAACTGGTGGGGCAGATGCTCCTGCAGACACTGGGCAACTATTGGCATAGTGGCCTTTCTGATTGCATTTAAAGCAAGATAGAGGAGATATCATTGGGCTTCCTCTGAGGATGTCCAATTCCACTCTTGATTTGCCAGTTATTCTTTTGCTTCTCAAAGCTAGGCTTCCTCTTCTTGGAATTGTTGGAAGCAGCTGAAGGAGTTGTGGAGTGAACAACCGATGCTCCCTTTGAACTCGAGTTTTCATATCGGAGGACCATATCAATAAGACTGGTGAAAGTACCATGAACGTGGGCGGTCAGATGGTCATAATATTCGGGACGAGCGCCGGCTATGAACTTCTCATTCTTCTTAAGTGGAGTATCAATCAGACCTTGTCCAAACTTGAATAGCTCATTAAATTTCCTTTCATACTTCGAAAATGACATGCTCCCGTGCTTAAGATCCATAAAGCTACGGTATAGCTGGGATTTTCCAGCTTCAGGCATCCACTAGGTCATAAATACTTCCTTGAACTACGCCCAAGTGATGTTTGCTTCTTCAGTGTGAGTGGTAACAGATTCCCACCAATCTTAAGCAGCATCTTGCAACTGCCAAGCGGCCAGCTGACACTTTTGGGTATCAGAAATCTCAAGTCGGGTAAAGATCCTTTTCAAGCTCTTAAGCCACTGCTGAGCTTCAACAATGCCTTCGGACCCTGAGAATTTACTACCACCAAGCTGTGCGAACTCGTTGCAAAGCGTAGTGAACTTCACTGGTGGAACCGGTGCAACTGGTGCAACAACATTTGGTACGGGGCCATTTCCTCTACCCCAACCTCGAGCATTCCTTCTGTTACTCATCCTGAAAAGTAAAGGGTAGACTAGAACAAGGAAAAGCACGAACTTAAGGAAATCTTAATCAAAGCAACCATTCAACAAGGAAGATGAACTTGAATCGATAGAAATTTTAAAAATAGATTGGATTTTAAAACATTTTATATTTTCAATATACGCTCCCTCAAGAATGGTTCCACTCATTATAGGGCATTACTAACCCTATTCCTAATGAGTTTACCCCTTAGGCTAAGTATTCACTAAACGAAAGCTCTGATACCAACTGTGACGACCGGTCTTTTCCGAACAACTTAAGCAGAAAATAAACCATACTTGTCCAACTTAAACCATTCAAATTAGACAAATTATCAATTTGGGGTTTTAATATAGAATCAGATATAGAATTACACACAGAATAATACCAAATCTCGCAGTGGAAAAAATAATATACATAGTAGTTCATGAAGCTACTACACCAAATACTTCAGAGTTTCAGACTTTAATTATACAATACTAGAGATACATAGAAGTTTACTGATACATGCCCAAAATGAAATAAATAACTACTACCGGATAGAGTGGAGTCTTCGACCAAGTCTTCGGCTCCCAAAATAAGCACGGCTCACAACTGCACTACTCAGACTGACCCGAGCGTAATGAAAAACAAAACACTCGAGTCAGGACTAGAAGTTCTCATGTAAGTAGTCCTACTCAAGTAAAATGTACAGGTAACTCAAGAGATGTTACAGGATTTTCCATCTCTTAAGGATCCGTTAAACTATTTATATATACAAGGATATGCTATATATGTAGTGTCAATCGGTAAAGTAAATATTTTTCTTAGCGTTAAGGCTTTACATTAATTCCCCTTAACACGTTTTAAGCATTATCGTAGAGTTTGCATTTGACACCACCAGTAGAACGTCGGTAGTCAAGGATGCACTATGATATGACAACACTAAACCAAAATCGTATGGGTCTCGTATAGGGTTAAAAGTATGACAAGGCATGTGAGGCAATGCCCAAGGTAGGATACTACCTGTTCGGGTCGCAGGGCTGGTGGTAACGCATCATTGCCATGACCGCCCATCGCGTCCAACACACCCATAATCGAAGGGTGATCACCAATAACAATCAAAATAGTATATTCAGACGAAGAAGTGCGTCTGCTCGGGGTAGCTAGCCCACTTGGCCCTGTCAAGCCGTCCTGTTTTAGTCATTTCAAATTGGCACAAGTGTCGGGGTCTATCCATCATCATTCTCTTTCTTCAAATCCAGCAACATACGCCAAATCCAACCACTTTGTTCTGGATCATCACTTCACGTACATAGTTATTAAAGTGGTTCCGGTATCGACAAAGAGTATGCCCATATCCTGCTCCAGTCTCTTTAATAACCAATGTCATTTTCATACCGATTGGACATTGTATTAAATCAAAATATCTTTTATTTTCAAAAAACATCTCATCATTTGACTTCGACAATTTGGATTTAAAATCAAAAGATTCAACCTTTAAACAAATATTTCATTTTTTTACTAAATTATTCAAATTTAATAACCTTTCAAATTAACCGAGTTAATTAAGTCTTAAGTACAAAAGTTAAATAATCAGATATTTAATTTAATTAAACTTCGAAAATTAATTTACATAAACACCGCTAATCAGATTTAAAGTCAACCAATTTAATCATTATATTTTTAATTCAATTAAATCAATTAAATATTCTTTTTCTTTAACTCTTTATTTTAAAATTTCATTATTATATTTTAATTCAATCAAATTAAACTAAAATTAAATTAAATTTTCATTTAAAATTTAATTACATATGTAATATTAACACTTCATTAAATTTTAAGTAATCAACTTAACGAGTTTTAAAATCATTAACATTTAACATAACCATTATTAATTAATTTCCTAATTTAAAATAGTTCAATTAATCTTTTATTTCAAAATTTAAATTAACTTAATAAATTTTAAAATTAAATATTAACTTCAACATAAAAATTAAATTATAAATTCACATTAAATTTCCAAATCATTTCTTACTTTCAAATTTAAATATTAATATCCAGAATAATTTCAATCGACCATTCGGTGTTTATTATTAAATTTTATATCCTAGGCCAAGTGATTTAATTTGGGTATTTATCATTTCAACCCCATATTCCGGTTCAGATTTCAATGTCCAAATCAGAGCACACAACAACAATATAACCGGGACAGATATCATTAAATCAATCATCGTTCAAATTTTTCCATAATTAACGTGTTTTTCATACCATCGTGATTCAAATCAATAATTTCAACTATTTCAACCAATTCATATATCGCCACATCCACAATCAATAATTTTCCAATTTCAATATCGATCATAATCATCAATCAATTAATTATAGCAAAGCAGGATACTTGCATATGAATATTTTAATCATGAGCTTAAATTGCTCACCTTCGCGTATCTGACAGACAGGTACGGACACGCGTACGCACAAAAGATGAATGATAACGGCTGCATTTTTTGGTAGTAGCTCATTTTGATTATTATTTTTTCTCTTCTTTTTTTTCCTTGCACGTGTGGACTCTTTGCTTCTGTTTTTAAAAAAAATACAAGGTTGCGTCTCTTCTATACACGTACGCAGGTGGAAAGGAGCTCTGGTTCAATTGTGAGGAGGCTCGGGTGTAGGTGGTGGGTAGCAGCGTACGAACGGGAGGTTTCTGATGTAGACTGGCTGCAGGCTCAGCACGTGGATTAGTGAAGCCGTTGGTGGGGCACCAAGGGTTCGGAGCCGGACGAAGGAAGGTGTCGGGTAAGGTGGCTGGAAGGCGGTACGGCAGGTGGTGGTGAGGTCAGGTGGTTGTGAGGTCAGGCGGTATGGCAGAGGGTAGGTGGTGAGGTCAGTCGGTACAGTAGGTCGGTAGGAACTGGGTAGGGAAAGAGGACCGGTGGGAGGCGGAGGGTAGGGAGAATGCAGGTCGAGGTTTTGCTCGGGTGGTGAGTCGGACTGTGGTGGAGAACTTCTGGTCGGGTGGTGTGGCAGTTGGCAGCGGCGGAGGCGAAGGGAAGCAGGCCGAGGCAGGCTCGGGTGAGGCTGGGTGCTTTCGGTTTGCGGGTAGAGGCGGAATGATCCAGGTGGCGAATGGTTGTGTGCAGGGGATAGGAGAAGTGGAGGAGGCTTTATTTTTTCGTGGATATATGCTTGGAGATATATATATATATATATATATATTATACTCGTCCTTATATATTTTCTTTGCAAACAAATCTCACAAAAAGAAGAAGAACGAGCAAAGAGAGCAAAGGGATGAGCACGTACATATATAGGGGGAAGGACGTATGAGCTAGTTAATGCAGCATTTAATACGTATGGCTGCACACGCAAGGGATCTCTGGAGAAAGAATTTTATGTGGGCTGAAAGAATTGATCTTGGCTAGAAAAGAAATGAATGGAATGTCAGCCATTGTGGCTCCCAAGCACGGTCACGGACCAATATTTCAACCATGCAGCGTTTTGCCATGGAAGCCAAAATACGGAAACAAATATACCATAGTGATCATCGTGATGAGACGATTCCAATGATGTAATCAAATCTGTGCAACGATATCTGTAGCAAAATCTCATCTGTCGCCGCTGTTACCGCTTCGAAATTGAACGACAACGACAATTCTAGATAAACGGAGCTACAAAGATTGGAATTGGACGGAACAAATTTTGACGTTTTAATCAGAATTTTTTTACATTTCTATGCAAAAATATTCATACTTCAAAATTTGATAATTTACACTAAAAATTTGTGCTGACCGAGTTTCGGACGAATTTTGACGCAAAACAAATTTTATTGGTCTTATATAAGTGGACGCATTTTAAATATCCAGTTTTCGTTGTCAATTTTTTAACTTTTAAAAATAATTTTGTTTCAAAATCTTTGTTAAATTCTTATTTTAAAACTTCAAAAAATTCAGGTTGTTACAAAAACATTTCATGTCAAATTCTGTTATATTAAACTAGTGTGTCTAGTATAGAAATAATTTTAATCATAGCCGAAATTGTTACATTGATTAAATTCCAGCATAGTACCCACAAAGTGGGTTCTATAAACAAAATGGCAGGCACGTGGTGGAGAATGTATTCGCATACCAATGACTAGGTGAAGAGACTACCTTCTGGCAGTACATCTCTAGAGGAATGTACCAAGGCTACAGAACATCTACACCTCTACCAACACAAGACCGGTCTACCTCTTCCTAGATAGTATCGAATATGTCATCACCCCGGTCGTTACCGACCTATCCGAATGCCATCTTCGTATACACCACAATAATCTAAAACCCGAACATCATAGCATAAATAAATATATCTAGAAGGGGATGATCATATCCTAATGGTTGCGAGCCACATAGCCTTGCTGCATCTACCATGTTTCAGTCATATCCGAGTGTGAGGCCTGAGGTAACGATTACCTTTCATATAGCACATATCACTTTCCCCTTTGAATGCCATGTTGTCATTCCATAATCACACAACTGATTTCTACAAATGTATAACTCCTTAGTTCGTACGTCTCAGGTAAGGGTGTTAAGCAAAGAGAAGTTGCCTTCTCCACCACCAAACAGATGATATGTTTATAGAGATCAGTCAATATGATTTTAAAATGCAATGTCAGACATTCATCCATATAAGTTGTCCGAGAACAGGACAAATCGAAAGCACTTCTCCTACACTTCTTATTTTGGAAATCACCCCTAAAATCAGTAGCGATTAGTCCTTGCATTGGATATTTCATAATGAAGAGACCACTACTATATATGTATATTGGGAGTTTATCCCCAAATGGTCAACAAGTAGTCCTTCATTAAAAAAAATCACAAATATCAATGTCTTCCAACACCTGCACATTCGAACGCATATACGTTGGTCTGAAGTGGTTTTCGGATAAATCCGATCCCGGTCTCTTCGGATCAACAACGATAAAAAAGCCAAATTTTGCAGTCGGTTATCTAACTATCAAAGCAACCGTAAAATCTAGCACATAAGCAGTCACTAAGACTTTTTAATTAATCTTTTATTACTTATATCACTTTCCCAATATTTACTTTAAATTATCTTTAAAAAGATATATTCACAAAACCATTTCAATCTATTTAATAATGGAAAACATTCCCATATACTTATATTAAAGATACTTGTATATTTACAAATCGTTTCATTTTCGAAACTTAGAAAAATATTTCCATATACTTAAAATGGAAATAAATATATACACAAATCTTAAGTAAAATATTCTTCAAAACGCACTTTAAAACGAATGTTGCGTAAAACATCGTTACGACAACCTAAACACTAGTATAGGGATTCGATTAATTATATATATATATATATCGTATACTATATAAAACATTTCCTTTCGGAAATCATTTACTATAAGAACAATGTTATAGTCCATGCCTTCCTTACTTTCCCGAAAACGTCTATTATAACAATAAATATTGAAATCTATGTTTTCGAAACTTATCACATTTTAAATCACTTTTCAAACTATTAAATTCCATTTGGAATTATTATTTTCCAAAACATTACTTTCAAAAGATAAATTACTTTTAAAACCATTAACTCCATCAAAATATTACTTTCAAACATTCCTTTAAAAGATAAACCACTTTTAAAACGATTAACTCCATACCTAAATTTCAAAATAAATCATTTCTATATTTATAAACTACATTTTATAAATTTCACTTCTATTTTATAAAATTTCTATTTATTTGTAAATTTCCTTTTATAAATCCATTCTTTTCTAAATCTCATTTATTTTATAAAATCCCTTTATAAGTCCCTTTTCTCTGATAATCTATTTTATTTAGAAAATCCACTTTTAAATCTATTTATCATACCTTAGTTTCAAATCTATTCTTTTATATTTATAAACCATCGTTTACAAATACATTCATTATTAATAAAATATCGCCTTTTCAAATTCTTTATGTAATCAATCTTGGAAATATTGTTTCAAAACTATTTCACCTTCTCTAAACTGTATTCTTTTATTATAAAAGGTTAAACTTATTTCTTAAGTTTTTTAAAATCTTTCTTTATCCTTCAAAAATCTCTATTTAACATATTTCACCAAATAGTCAATTTAATATTCCAAAAATGAAGTTTTTATTTTATTTCTAATAAATTCCTTCTTTTAATAATTCAAAAACTGTTAAAACATAAAAATTCCAAAATCACTTTTAAAATAATTTCCAATTCACAATCAAAATTTTAATATTTCAAAATACCCAAAAATAAGGCCCAGTGCTAATAAGGCACTAAATAAGTCAAATTATATCATAATCAATAATATGGCATCCAACACATCATATATCATCACATATATAAAAAGTAAAATCAACAGCGGTGAGGAATCTTGTTGCATCCCTCCAACCAGTCCCCCTGCATCACATACATTATATAATCATAAAAATATAAGTCAATCGCTTCGAGGCGGGATCGTATACAAAGAGTCATCCTCTCTTACACGGGAACGTAATAGGGTCTAATCCGCTCTAATAGGCAGGAATATATCCAAACTAACTAATAAATATAGTAAGTCATCTAAACAAGTGTAACGACCCGTAAATTTTAACCGTTTTAATAACGCAATTAGTTAAAATTTTGTGAAATTTTAAACGATAAAATTTTGAAATAAAAATTTAATATTTGGAATACGTCTAGTTAAACATAGCAACTGGTAAATTTTCGTCCGAAAATACGGAAGTTTATTTCGCGCGTAAATTCACTTCAAATTTAATCAGTTAAAAAGAAATGAAAATAAAATGTTTCCGAAACCTAAATATTTTTACATAGAAAAATTCTAAACCATCTTCTGAGCAAGATTTCAGTTTGTCGTTTTTCCAAATTCGGACATCTTTGGCTCCGTCGTTCTTATTTTCTGCAAAATAGCAGTATTCTGGTACCGATATCGATTTTTATCGGATGATCGTACCACTGATTTCTATATACCGTTTTGATCGTCTCGTCGTGCCGATCTCTACGATATATTCGATTGTCAAATTCGGAGTTCCGTTGTACGTTGCACTTTGCGTAACGCCTACCGTATCGGTAGCCGGTTACAATCCGCGAAAACGATTTTTATATCGGTTCTGCAGTCCTGCTCACCCGTGAAGCCATTAAGACATTGATTATTAAACCTCTTTAATATTCCGTGACTATTAATATCCCACCATTTCATATTTCCAATACAAATGCTGTTTCAGTTTTAAAACTTTCCATCTGTTCATTAATTAATAAGTGTACATGCATTTTCTCCTAGACCATTATTCCACTTGCTTTCCTATTTGAAAAAAAGAAAAACATGTAGTTGTTCCCTGCTTTCGCCCCTTTCCTTCATGTAGCCTGCTCATCCAAACTTTCCCCACCGAGAACGCAACAGCCTCCATTCCTGCCAACACCTTTACCTCCATCATCCAGCCTTGCACCCACCTGTCCACCGCCATCTTCTCACCTGAGTCGAGCCTCGCCCTCACGCAAACCCCTCGGCCTTCCACCACCAACCGCCTATCGCCCATAGCAGCAGCCATCCACCACCACCACAGCCCCACACGCACTGCACCCACCAACGTCCCATCTTCCCTCCACTGCCACGGCCATGCCACCGCCTTCTCACATCCCACCCGAGCACGCCACCCAAACCCGCATTCCCGCGCGCTGCTCCTCCCGTCATAGTTCAACCCACCATCCCAAGCACCTCCCCTGTCTTAGCCACCCACGCAGCCTCGGCCAGATCTGCTGCCGAGCTCCGCACCTTGTCGTGCATTCCACTCTGTTCTCCTCCCTCCCCGCGTTGGCCAGTCTCCATCAACTTGTAAACCGCGTGAATACCGGTGTAAGTAAGTATAGCAGCCTGTTACATGTTTTTTTGTTTTTTTTATGAGTTATAGGTTGGAAAAAATTTGTTTAAATTATAAGTCATAATAAATCTAAGCTTATATATATATTACTATAGTTGGATAGTGGTTTATGTTGTGGCAGCTTTTTGTATATTTGAAACAGTTTGATTTTATATATACAAATATTGTTATCCTGTATATTGATTTTGGAATTCTTTTAAAGGTAGTTGTATATTTTATTATAAAGTGTTGTATATATTAACTTATATATACGTCTTGTTGCTACATTCAGTGAAGTGTTAATTATTTTGGTCAGTCTGATAAGTAATACATATATTTGATAATATAGCTGTGAGGTGTATAGTATATATACAGTCGTTGTCTTGTGGATATATGCAACGGTCGGCTAACATACATGTATTACACAGTAGTTTGCCTATAGGATCACTAGTATGTCTTTTATAATGTTATGTAACAGGGTTGGCACATTATTATATATATTACTACTTTATATAGATGATATAGAATGCTGCATACATATATTAGTTCATGTATGCGTTATGCTGAGCTTTAAATTATAAGTTTATATATGATTTTGAAATATATATACATGGATTTTGATTTCAATGTATAAATAAATATACATGTTTAAAATTCAAGATTTATTTAAAAATGTATGTGTATATATATATATATATATATTTTTAAAAAAAAAATGGGTTTGCATGATTTGTGTTTCAAGTCATACCTATTACATTTTCCCATAGAGTCTGCATATCTTGTTTTAAGGTGCCCAAGTTATATTTCAGTCTATATAGGAGACTGCATATAAGAGTTTATAGGGTATGTGAAAATTTAGTATAACTCGAGAAGAATGTAGGCATTTATAAAATATAATTATCAATTTATTAAAAATTTTGAACAGTAGTTTATACACATTATACTAAGAAATCGCTTTACCTATGCTTGCGGCTGTATGTATTAGAGTGATATTAGCATATATGTATTGTTGTTCAAATAATCATGCTGTTAGCTGAAAAAAAAAAGAAGTAAAATTTATATACAAGGACTAATTTTGTATGAAGGTAAAAATTATAAAATTGATATTAATAGATATTTATTTTAATATAAGTTTAATGTAATTTTTAACTCTACACAGTTATATATATATTTGGGTAAGTTTTAAATTGTGATTGCGGTTTACTTATATATGTATAAATACAGATTTTGAAAGTTAGTTGTTTATTTATAATTATCGGTTGTATGTGGTTAGTCATATATGGTTATATATAAGGTTCACTTATATCAACTATCTTCGTCTATCCAATTTTGATTTGATTTTCCTTGATTCATATCTATCAGCTTTGCCGTCGGACCCACTTTCATCTTACTTCGCTTTGAGATTTTTGTTTGGATTGTTCGATTTTCTAAACCGTGATCAAATCCGTAGCTTGTTGTCTATCAAACTCCTCTAGCCTCGAAAGGTGAGCACTCACTCACGATTAACGTTCTTTTATTTATTAAATTTGATTTCAATTGAAACGACAATTGAAATATGCTGCTGTTAGTTAAATACACTGTTATATATGCTATTGCCTGTATCAGTTCACCTGTGACATCTGACACCATTATCTGTTAATTATTTATGCGATGATAATACAGTTTGGCTGATAATTGATTGATTGTTGATGTTTATATTGGACGGTAAATTGTTAATGTTAAAATGATAAACAGTATGAAATTGAACTTGATATAGGATAATTAAATGTTAAATTTGATTAACTGACATTTGATTGTTAACTTGACCCCTTTTATGATGAATATTGATTATTGAATTAACCCTTAAATTGTTAAGTTAATTGACACGTAGAATTGACAAATTCCACTTTGGACTGTTGAACGTATATTGAATTAACTGTTGTAATTGAAATTGAACGACAAGTGAAACCGAAATGTTATAATCTTTAATCTACTTGAAATGATAGAGTAGATTCTAGAAATAGTTATATTAATTGGCGTAAATAACAAACGCGAATTAATACGATTATTTCGGGATTATTTGAAATTGTTGAATTGTTGTGAATGGATGCTATTGCTTGTTTATTTACTTTGACACATCCCAGCTATCACACTGCAAGTTCCCTTTGTATGTTTTGATTTTGAATGGAATTGGAATCGGGTTGAAATGATAAATACCCAAATTGAACTTTGACCTATGATATAGAGAATTAAATAAAACCCGATTGGTCAATAATTTGATTTAAAAATAAACGAAGATTTTATTTATAAATAATATGTTTTGAAATGAAGTTGAATTTGAATTTTATTGAAAGGAAATGTTAATATTTAATAATCTGAAACAAAATATTAACAATGTAATTGATGAAAGAATATGGTTTAATTCGAGAAATGATTGAATTAAGTTTGAAATTATTAAACTTTGAAATGATTTAATAATTAAGTTTGAAATTATAATTAAGTTTGAAATTATTAAACCTTGAAAATTATTTAATAATTAAGTTTTGAATTATTTAAAAATTAAATAAGATTGAACTATTTAATGATTAATTGAATTGAATTCTTTAATAAGTAAAAAATTGAACTTTTGAATAAGTGAATTTTACTTCGTAAATAATTGAAATTGAGTTTTCTTTATTAACTAAGTTTTGGAAAATTATTTAAGTAAGTAAATAAGTGAAATTGAATTTCTTCAACAAGAAATAAAATGCGATAAATTGAAATTAATGTAAGACTTGTAATTGAAAGAATTGATTTGACGAATTTAGTCTAATTCAAAATTGTAAGTTTTGATTTAATAAAGTTGAACTTGAGAATTGATTTAATGAATTGGAAATTTAATAGAAATTGTTTGAATGATAAAGTAACTTAACGAATATTGAATGAAATCGATAAATGAAGTTAAATTGATTTGAATGTTAAAACTAAATTGATTTAAATGATTTTGAAATGAAACTTATATACGAACTTGAATCAATATTTGAATTGCTTTTAAATAGAAATTTGAAATTGAATTATAAGATTTTGAAATGATAATTTGGAAGTTTTGAAACGTAAATTATTGGAAACTGGTTTTGAAAGACAAATGAAATGTTGATTTACGAATTCTATTGAAATTGAATTGATTTAGTTTTGAAATAAATAAACGACCAATCGGTGTAATAATTACGGAAGTTATTAAAGAGACCGGAATTCGGTTATGGATATACTCTCTATCTAAACCGAAAACCACTTTAATAACTATACGCGGAGTGATGATCCAGAATGAAGTGGTTGGAATGGTGTTCGTGTTGACTGAAGAAAGAGAACGATAATGGATAGCCTTGACACTTGTGTCAAATTGGAAATGACTAAAACAGGAGCTGTGCCGGGCCAATGGAGGATTGATACCTCAAGTGGACACACTTCTTCGAACTACTTATACTTATTGTCGATTGGTGCACCCTTGATTTTTGGGAGTGTTGTCTCACGGTGTTGCGGGCGCTGCGGCGTTGCGTTCTCACCAGCCCGGATCAGGCGAACGGTAGTATCACTACCTTGGGTATAGCCTCATGTGCCTTGTCATACTTGTATTCCATTTATGCGCGACCACTACGAATTTGTTTTGTACCTTGAGTATATGGATTGCCCTCTGGTGACTTCCGGTTTTGGGGAAACTACGGTCTTGTATATGCTTGTGGGAATAAAAATGTGTTAAGGGTGGAATGGGCCATGACTTAACGCTATTTTGATATCTTTATATTACTGATAGACATTATCTACTTAGCGTATATTACTACCTAGTAGATAGTTTGACGGATCCTTAAAGGATGGTTATTCCAAACATCCTTTGAGTTACTTGTATTTCAATTGCTATTTCACTTGAGTTGGATTTATTAATATAAGAATGTTAATCCTGACTCGAGTGTCTTGTGTTTTGCTTTACGCTCGGGTCAGACTGAGTGTACCAGTATTCGAGACTCACCTTTGGAGTTGGAGCTTTGCTTGAAGATCCAGCCATCTATTCTGCTTTCAGTATTCGATGATTCCAGTGATGCATTCTGATTTGTATCTGATGTATCGTGTTACTCTTCCGTTGTATCTGGTTTAACTCTGATGTATTGTATTATTCTTCTGTTGTAAACTCTGATGTATTTTATATATTTATATAGTAGCTTCATGAACTACTATCTCTTTTATTTCCGCTGCACTTATTACTCTGTGTCTGTGATCTGTGATTATTTATTTACTGTATATGTTCAGTTTTGCCAATTTAAATTAACAACGCGGTATTTTGAGCAATTCAACTCCGGCATGAGTGTCTACCTATACACTTATAATGGATGCGAATGGTCCAAAATGGCGGGTCGTTACAGTTGGTATCAGAGCGTTGGTAGCTCTAGGCAAAACTCAACATATAGGGTAAATGTATTTACAGAATCACTCTCATTTGAGTTTCAATCTCTTCCGTTTTGATTCGATTCTTTCGAATTTTGGAACGTTCCCCTTGGTTCCGAAATTCATCCGTGTCCTTCACTATTCGTCTTCTTTCAATTCTGGAGCACCCCATAACTCCATTTTGAATGATATCTATAATAGATCGGCGGTCTCGCCAATCTTCGAATAATTCGTAAAGGAGTAAACTCCTTTATAATAGGCATCGATTTACCGGAGATTAATGTATCCTCGGTTTACGATGCTATCTATCTCCTACTATACCTGAATTTTATTTCTTGAGATCGAATGTCGATTTGCCTCAAATTTCTACATAGATCTTATTCTTGAAGTTACGGACGATCCGGTTAAGATTGCCCGTAAATTAAATAAGCTTATCCAACCCGATTCTGTCAATTGAATCATCTTATCTTTTCTCTCGAACTTGTATTTAAATCAGAATTCTCTTTAACTTGAGACCATAAAAATTTGAAACCCTATCCTTATTTTGAAAATTCATCCCTGTATCGTCGAGCAAAGAAGTGTATTTGTAAATTTATATTAAAATGTTTTATATATTGTGTTGTTTGAGTTGTTGATGTTGATTTGGGTTTCCGATCGATTCGTCTGATCAACGCTATCGATAGGATTTCCAAAACACTTGAACAGAGCAAACTGACACAATATTATTTTCAAATTTGGTAAATGATATAAATTTGTTGATTATATTGTAA
This sequence comes from Allium fistulosum, assembly GCA_030737815.1. Taxonomy (NCBI): domain Eukaryota; kingdom Viridiplantae; phylum Streptophyta; class Magnoliopsida; order Asparagales; family Amaryllidaceae; genus Allium; species Allium fistulosum. The sequence goes on from CM060908.1 coordinate 908,937,074, forward strand.
AAATATAAGTTAAAATTTTCTGGAATTTTATAAGTTAAAATTTTCTGGAATTTAATAAGTTAATTAAATTGTTGTTGAAATAATAATATTTGATTTTCATTTATTGTTCTAAATAAATTTATAAATACGGTTTATAAATTGATTTGAAATTTGAAATGAATTTAATTCAGAGATTTGAGAATTTAGTTTCCGGTGATTTCAAACTTTGGTTTTTAAAATTTTAAAGTATATATATTGAAAGTATTTTCGAATAAGAATCGTTTTCAAAGAATTTTAAAATATTAAAATCAGTGCTCTTCTCTTTGTCGCTGGAAAATAATTTCGGTGATGGCGGCCGCATCATCGACATTCATTTTCGAGTTTCGAAGTGGAGATACTATTCAGTAGCCTTGCTACGGTTTTGTTTTGAAAAATATTTTGATTTAAATTTCTTCAGTATAATTTGTTTTATATATATAGGTATCTTATTTTAAAACTTAATTTGATTTGATATAAATATATTATATATATCTCTAAATTGTTTAAAGTTAATCGGAAATCTAATTCTTAAATTTTGTTAAAAGATGATTTTAATTATAAATAAAACCAAAATTTGGAATAAATATTTAACTTGAATAGTTGAATTGGGAAAATTTTATTTGTATATTGTTCAACTGCATTCTAATACAACTTACCTAAATCATTCAGAAGTTGAATATGTAATTGGATAATATATAAGATAAATTGAATTTATAAATAAAATTTGAGTGTTTATAATAAATGTTATACACTAAATTTTGATTATAAAGATGTTAATAGAGTTAGATAGGTTAATAAGTGAACTCAGTTAATAATGAAATAAAATTTGTTTTGAAAGAATTAATAAATTTGTTTTGAAAGAATTAATAAATTTGTTTTGAAAGAATTAATTATAAATTAAAATTTGATCAACATTTGAAAATACCTTGAATTTAAAAGAAATTAATAGATGTAAATTAATTTAAATCGAAACTTTATGGTTTAAATTAATTTATATGGGTTAAATATATGTGAGTAGATATATTAAGTGGAACAAATTTAACAGTAATTTGGAATAAAGAAGAATTTAAAATTGTTGAAAAATATGATTATAATAAAAGACTATTCAAATTTATGGTTTTAGAAATTGTAAATTGAAGTTAATTGGATAATAAGATAATGAATTTAGAAATAGTTGAGGTTTATGTTAGTGAAATCAAATGGATTAAATCAATTATTGAATATCAATTAATTTAAATTTGAATTTATATGGTTTAAATTAATTGTTATTTTGTATTTCAAATCTGTTTTCTTTCTGGTTGTTTCTATTCTACTACCTCGTTCCTTTTCGGGGACGAAAAGTTTTGAGTGGGGGAGAATGTAACGACCCGTAAATTTTAACCGTTTTAATAACGCAATTAGTTAAAATTTTGTGAAATTTTAAACGATAAAATTTTGAAATAAAAATTTAATATTTGGAATACGTCTAGTTAAACATAGCAACTGGTAAATTTTCGTCCGAAAATACGGAAGTTTATTTCGCGCGTAAATTCACTTCAAATTTAATCAGTTAAAAAGAAATGAAAATAAAATGTTTCCGAAACCTAAATATTTTTACATAGAAAAATTCTAAACCATCTTCTGAGCAAGATTTCAGTTTGTCGTTTTTCCAAATTCGGACATCTTTGGCTCCGTCGTTCTTATTTTCTGCAAAATAGCAGTATTCTGGTACCGATATCGATTTTTATCGGATGATCGTACCACTGATTTCTATATACCGTTTTGATCGTCTCGTCGTGCCGATCTCTACGATATATTCGATTGTCAAATTCGGAGTTCCGTTGTACGTTGCACTTTGCGTAACGCCTACCGTATCGGTAGCCGGTTACAATCCGCGAAAACGATTTTTATATCGGTTCTGCAGTCCTGCTCACCCGTGAAGCCATTAAGACATTGATTATTAAACCTCTTTAATATTCCGTGACTATTAATATCCCACCATTTCATATTTCCAATACAAATGCTGTTTCAGTTTTAAAACTTTCCATCTGTTCATTAATTAATAAGTGTACATGCATTTTCTCCTAGACCATTATTCCACTTGCTTTCCTATTTGAAAAAAAGAAAAACATGTAGTTGTTCCCTGCTTTCGCCCCTTTCCTTCATGTAGCCTGCTCATCCAAACTTTCCCCACCGAGAACGCAACAGCCTCCATTCCTGCCAACACCTTTACCTCCATCATCCAGCCTTGCACCCACCTGTCCACCGCCATCTTCTCACCTGAGTCGAGCCTCGCCCTCACGCAAACCCCTCGGCCTTCCACCACCAACCGCCTATCGCCCATAGCAGCAGCCATCCACCACCACCACAGCCCCACACGCACTGCACCCACCAACGTCCCATCTTCCCTCCACTGCCACGGCCATGCCACCGCCTTCTCACATCCCACCCGAGCACGCCACCCAAACCCGCATTCCCGCGCGCTGCTCCTCCCGTCATAGTTCAACCCACCATCCCAAGCACCTCCCCTGTCTTAGCCACCCACGCAGCCTCGGCCAGATCTGCTGCCGAGCTCCGCACCTTGTCGTGCATTCCACTCTGTTCTCCTCCCTCCCCGCGTTGGCCAGTCTCCATCAACTTGTAAACCGCGTGAATACCGGTGTAAGTAAGTATAGCAGCCTGTTACATGTTTTTTTGTTTTTTTTATGAGTTATAGGTTGGAAAAAATTTGTTTAAATTATAAGTCATAATAAATCTAAGCTTATATATATATTACTATAGTTGGATAGTGGTTTATGTTGTGGCAGCTTTTTGTATATTTGAAACAGTTTGATTTTATATATACAAATATTGTTATCCTGTATATTGATTTTGGAATTCTTTTAAAGGTAGTTGTATATTTTATTATAAAGTGTTGTATATATTAACTTATATATACGTCTTGTTGCTACATTCAGTGAAGTGTTAATTATTTTGGTCAGTCTGATAAGTAATACATATATTTGATAATATAGCTGTGAGGTGTATAGTATATATACAGTCGTTGTCTTGTGGATATATGCAACGGTCGGCTAACATACATGTATTACACAGTAGTTTGCCTATAGGATCACTAGTATGTCTTTTATAATGTTATGTAACAGGGTTGGCACATTATTATATATATTACTACTTTATATAGATGATATAGAATGCTGCATACATATATTAGTTCATGTATGCGTTATGCTGAGCTTTAAATTATAAGTTTATATATGATTTTGAAATATATATACATGGATTTTGATTTCAATGTATAAATAAATATACATGTTTAAAATTCAAGATTTATTTAAAAATGTATGTGTATATATATATATATATATATTTTTAAAAAAAAAAATGGGTTTGCATGATTTGTGTTTCAAGTCATACCTATTACATTTTCCCATAGAGTCTGCATATCTTGTTTTAAGGTGCCCAAGTTATATTTCAGTCTATATAGGAGACTGCATATAAGAGTTTATAGGGTATGTGAAAATTTAGTATAACTCGAGAAGAATGTAGGCATTTATAAAATATAATTATCAATTTATTAAAAATTTTGAACAGTAGTTTATACACATTATACTAAGAAATCGCTTTACCTATGCTTGCGGCTGTATGTATTAGAGTGATATTAGCATATATGTATTGTTGTTCAAATAATCATGCTGTTAGCTGAAAAAAAAAAAGAAGTAAAATTTATATACAAGGACTAATTTTGTATGAAGGTAAAAATTATAAAATTGATATTAATAGATATTTATTTTAATATAAGTTTAATGTAATTTTTAACTCTACACAGTTATATATATATTTGGGTAAGTTTTAAATTGTGATTGCGGTTTACTTATATATGTATAAATACAGATTTTGAAAGTTAGTTGTTTATTTATAATTATCGGTTGTATGTGGTTAGTCATATATGGTTATATATAAGGTTCACTTATATCAACTATCTTCGTCTATCCAATTTTGATTTGATTTTCCTTGATTCATATCTATCAGCTTTGCCGTCGGACCCACTTTCAGCTTACTTCGCTTTGAGATTTTTGTTTGGATTGTTCGATTTTCTAAACCGTGATCAAATCCGTAGCTTGTTGTCTATCAAACTCCTCTAGCCTCGAAAGGTGAGCACTCACTCACGATTAACGTTCTTTTATTTATTAAATTTGATTTCAATTGAAACGACAATTGAAATATGCTGCTGTTAGTTAAATACACTGTTATATATGCTATTGCCTGTATCAGTTCACCTGTGACATCTGACACCATTATCTGTTAATTATTTATGCGATGATAATACAGTTTGGCTGATAATTGATTGATTGTTGATGTTTATATTGGACGGTAAATTGTTAATGTTAAAATGATAAACAGTATGAAATTGAACTTGATATAGGATAATTAAATGTTAAATTTGATTAACTGACATTTGATTGTTAACTTGACCCCTTTTATGATGAATATTGATTATTGAATTAACCCTTAAATTGTTAAGTTAATTGACACGTAGAATTGACAAATTCCACTTTGGACTGTTGAACGTATATTGAATTAACTGTTGTAATTGAAATTGAACGACAAGTGAAACCGAAATGTTATAATCTTTAATCTACTTGAAATGATAGAGTAGATTCTAGAAATAGTTATATTAATTGGCGTAAATAACAAACGCGAATTAATACGATTATTTCGGGATTATTTGAAATTGTTGAATTGTTGTGAATGGATGCTATTGCTTGTTTATTTACTTTGACACATCCCAGCTATCACACTGCAAGTTCCCTTTGTATGTTTTGATTTTGAATGGAATTGGAATCGGGTTGAAATGATAAATACCCAAATTGAACTTTGACCTATGATATAGAGAATTAAATAAAACCCGATTGGTCAATAATTTGATTTAAAAATAAACGAAGATTTTATTTATAAATAATATGTTTTGAAATGAAGTTGAATTTGAATTTTATTGAAAGGAAATGTTAATATTTAATAATCTGAAACAAAATATTAACAATGTAATTGATGAAAGAATATGGTTTAATTCGAGAAATGATTGAATTAAGTTTGAAATTATTAAACTTTGAAATGATTTAATAATTAAGTTTGAAATTATAATTAAGTTTGAAATTATTAAACCTTGAAAATTATTTAATAATTAAGTTTTGAATTATTTAAAAATTAAATAAGATTGAACTATTTAATGATTAATTGAATTGAATTCTTTAATAAGTAAAAAATTGAACTTTTGAATAAGTGAATTTTACTTCGTAAATAATTGAAATTGAGTTTTCTTTATTAACTAAGTTTTGGAAAATTATTTAAGTAAGTAAATAAGTGAAATTGAATTTCTTCAACAAGAAATAAAATGCGATAAATTGAAATTAATGTAAGACTTGTAATTGAAAGAATTGATTTGACGAATTTAGTCTAATTCAAAATTGTAAGTTTTGATTTAATAAAGTTGAACTTGAGAATTGATTTAATGAATTGGAAATTTAATAGAAATTGTTTGAATGATAAAGTAACTTAACGAATATTGAATGAAATCGATAAATGAAGTTAAATTGATTTGAATGTTAAAACTAAATTGATTTAAATGATTTTGAAATGAAACTTATATACGAACTTGAATCAATATTTGAATTGCTTTTAAATAGAAATTTGAAATTGAATTATAAGATTTTGAAATGATAATTTGGAAGTTTTGAAACGTAAATTATTGGAAACTGGTTTTGAAAGACAAATGAAATGTTGATTTACGAATTCTATTGAAATTGAATTGATTTAGTTTTGAAATAAATAAACGACCAATCGGTGTAATAATTACGGAAGTTATTAAAGAGACCGGAATTCGGTTATGGATATACTCTCTATCTAAACCGAAAACCACTTTAATAACTATACGCGGAGTGATGATCCAGAATGAAGTGGTTGGAATGGTGTTCGTGTTGACTGAAGAAAGAGAACGATAATGGATAGCCTTGACACTTGTGTCAAATTGGAAATGACTAAAACAGGAGCTGTGCCGGGCCAATGGAGGATTGATACCTCAAGTGGACACACTTCTTCGAACTACTTATACTTATTGTCGATTGGTGCACCCTTGATTTTTGGGAGTGTTGTCTCACGGTGTTGCGGGCGCTGCGGCGTTGCGTTCTCACCAGCCCGGATCAGGCGAACGGTAGTATCACTACCTTGGGTATAGCCTCATGTGCCTTGTCATACTTGTATTCCATTTATGCGCGACCACTACGAATTTGTTTTGTACCTTGAGTATATGGATTGCCCTCTGGTGACTTCCGGTTTTGGGGAAACTACGGTCTTGTATATGCTTGTGGGAATAAAAATGTGTTAAGGGTGGAATGGGCCATGACTTAACGCTATTTTGATATCTTTATATTACTGATAGACATTATCTACTTAGCGTATATTACTACCTAGTAGATAGTTTGACGGATCCTTAAAGGATGGTTATTCCAAACATCCTTTGAGTTACTTGTATTTCAATTGCTATTTCACTTGAGTTGGATTTATTAATATAAGAATGTTAATCCTGACTCGAGTGTCTTGTGTTTTGCTTTACGCTCGGGTCAGACTGAGTGTACCAGTATTCGAGACTCACCTTTGGAGTTGGAGCTTTGCTTGAAGATCCAGCCATCTATTCTGCTTTCAGTATTCGATGATTCCAGTGATGCATTCTGATTTGTATCTGATGTATCGTGTTACTCTTCCGTTGTATCTGGTTTAACTCTGATGTATTGTATTATTCTTCTGTTGTAAACTCTGATGTATTTTATATATTTATATAGTAGCTTCATGAACTACTATCTCTTTTATTTCCGCTGCACTTATTACTCTGTGTCTGTGATCTGTGATTATTTATTTACTGTATATGTTCAGTTTTGCCAATTTAAATTAACAACGCGGTATTTTGAGCAATTCAACTCCGGCATGAGTGTCTACCTATACACTTATAATGGATGCGAATGGTCCAAAATGGCGGGTCGTTACAACAAGCAACAAACATCATAAATAAAATTATTCCCACTTATATAAAAATATAAGCAGGCCAAAGAAGTGAGTTTACTCACAAAAATTCCAAAAATCGCCAAAGCGCTCCGGTTTGAATTAAAATTGAATGGTCATTCAATTTAACCCATAATTACTACTAGCTTCAAATCCATCCAATCTAGCTCAATAGTGTAGTATTCGTCGATACGATCGCAACGCAACTTGTCACGCTCAAATCCGACCTCGTATGAACAAGTTATGGATTAATTAACTTTTGAAATAATTAAATTAACTTAACTTAAATTAATTAAAATTTTAAAATAAACCTTCTTCCCTACTACCTCATACACAATTTTTCTATGCCGAGCTTTTTTTTATATCTCCATCGATTATGCAACCCAGGAATGCCACCGCTGCCTACGCCGCCGCCACGCGCGTGCGCCTCGCCTGCTGTTCGTACTACCTTTGCCTCGCCGCGTGCGACATCACTCGAACCCAAAAATCAAATGCCACCACCCTCGAACCCGGCTCGATTTCGACCTCTACACCTTGCCAAACGACGATCCAGCCGGTAGATAAGCTCCTCTTGTTGAGACGAGCGACTTCGATGTTGGGGTCGAGGCTTGAAAATGCTTGTAGCGGCTCGGACGATTATAGGCCTTTGCATCGAGCTTTATTTTTGTTGGCGGCTAAGGTTTATAAAGTTTAGAGTTTGCAAATGAGAAACATTAAGGACCTTTTATAGAAATTAAACTTGACACTATTCACGCTTTAAAATTTCGAACTCCAAACGAAACGTGCTGCTTGGAATTTTATATGTTATACTCCTATTCCGAATACAATGGAATATATATCAGAAGCCAATCTCATCATATACAGAAGTTAAATTTTCAAAATCGAATTATATTAATTTAAATTTCTTTATTAAATTTTTATGCGTTTTGAACTCGCATGACCAAATGATACGTCCAATCGCCACGAAATTCGATAGCATATAATAATTCACTATTATGGATCCAATGAAACTGATTTCGTCGAAATCCGAGACATTGCTCCAGAAGACTATTTTCCCACATTAATTAAAATGAGTTATTTCTAAAATCAGTTTAATCACTTTTAAATCCAATTTAAAAGTTTACTATCTTCCTTCTCATTCAAATAGAATTTAAATCAACTTTTGAAATCATTTTAATTCATATTAAATTCAATATTTAATTATTTAAACAATTTCAAATATTGAATTTGACAATTTAATTATCAAATAAATCGCTATATTTGAAATATAAGTTATTTAACCTATAAAATTTACTTTTTAATATTTAAAATCAATTAAATATTCCAAATTCAAATGACTGAAATTTTGGGTCGTAACACTAGTGGTGTATAGATTTTCTCTTTCTTAGTTGAAAGGTTATGTGGTAGTGGAAAACTAAATGGAAAATCCATCTAACGTTCATAATCTTCGATAGAGCAAGAAGTAAGGTTAAGTCCATTCACGAATAATTAAAATTAGGTTAAGCCCTCACAACAAACTCAATTCGCTTCCCAAAATTTCCAATTTTCGAAACTAAAATAAGAGACATAGGAAGTTTTTTCATAAAATTTTCTGCATTGATTGCCACTACGAAGAGGGCTCCAAGAGAGTGGAATTGGACAAAAAGGTGTCTGTTCATTTCATTAGTCACCACTAATAAAAGCCTCCTCCTTATATACACACAAAATTTGTCACCGTAACAGAACTCCTTTTCTGCTTTTCTGAATCAGGAAATTCATGCATCATCTGTCTGTTTTGAGTGTTCTTCTGATTTGTGCAAGCGATCATAACTTGCACATTCTTCTTCTGATTTGTGTAAGTGATCATAACTTGCACATTCTCACTCCACTGTATCCTAAAATAATTTCTTTGACAACACTCCATGATTTGAGATAGCGGAAACATTCTTTAAAAGGAGTGCCTTGGAGTGATATATCTACACCATTTTACAATAATTTCAAGAATCTCTTCCGTCTAGGATTTATTGCTCACCAAAATAGTAGCTCCATCACTTTAGTTAATGAAATAGGATCTTACTCACCTTAAACATTTCGATGGAAATAACTTTACTCATTGGCAAGGAACAATCCCATTCTTTCTCACTATCATTAGCCTAAATCAATTCCTAATGATAGTGATGATTTAGAACCAATTCATAAAGATAGTGCTACTAATTCGGATGTTCTAAAGAAAGAGTTGAAAGAACTAAGATAAAAGCAGAAGAATGAAGACTTTCTTTGCATAAGACGCATACTTAATGCACTCTCGGACTCAGTATATAGTGGATATAGGATTATCGATGGTGCGAAGACTTTATAGAGGGCTTTGGATGTCAAATACCGCATCGAAGAGTCAAGAAATCATAACTTTTTAATAGTTAATTATTTTGACTATAAGATGAATGTTAATAAATCAGTTATATCACAAGCCTATGAATTGACTCTCATTACTAGAAAAATCAAAGAAGCAAAAATAGAACTTCCTGAACCATTTCATGTTGGTGTTCTAATTGTAAATTTTCTTAACTCTTGGAATGGGTACAAGAAGAAACTAATGCATGATGAAAAGACTCAAACCCTAGAATCCCTTATATGTCACTTACAGATTGAGCAAGAATCTCGTAAGCATGAAAAGAAAGATGATTATGAGATAGAAAAAGAAAATATAGTTTACGGAGAATCCTCCAAGAATCAAAAGACTAGGAAGAAACAAAAGTTTAATTCCAAACCAGGAAAGCCTAAGAAATCGAAAGATGATTGCTTTCACTATAAAAGATTGGTCATTATGCCCGAGAATGCAAAGACCGTATAAAGGACGAAAAAGGAAACAAAAATAACATTAATGTGTTGCTGAATCTAAAAATCAAACCAAGATTGCCATTGTGGAGGTAGCCAACTCTATCGAAATTGAAAATGGATGATGGTTAGATAAAGATTCTACCATTCACATCTGCAATGATAAATCACAATTTTAGACTTACAAAGAATGTACTACATTGAAGGAAATCAAAATGAGTAATAATGTTCATGCCATGGTTGTTGGAATTGGAAAAGTTAACTTGAAGTTTACTTTGGATAAAGGATGGACTTTAGCAAACGTCTTTCATGTTCCAGAAATGACAAAGAACCTCATCTTTGGAGATCATCTCAAAAAAGGAGGATTTAAACTGGTTATTGAGTCAGATAGCATTATTATGTCTAAGAATAATGTTTTATTTGGAAAGGACTATTCTTGTAATGTCATGTTCAAAATGAATTTAATAAAATCTGTTTGCATATATTTTTGAATCTTTACTATTATGGCATGGTAAATTAGGGCATATTAGTTATAATTCTATCTGAAACATATAACTTATATCTAAATGTGATATCGAAAATGTAAACAAGGGTGAAATATGTGTTCAAGGGAAATTATCATGTAAATCACACAAATCCAGCAAGAACAACGTCTAAATTACTTGGACTTGTGCATTTTCATGATGCAAATTTATATAGTAAAATTTAATGAGATGGAAACAAATACATTATAACATTTATTAATGATTACTCAAAATACGCTTATGTCTACTTACTAAAAAGTAAGGATGAAATTCTTAATCGGTTTCTTATATGTAAAGCAAATTGAGAATCAGTTGAATCATAAAATTAAAGTATTAAATTCAAATAGAGGTGGCAAATATAAAGCAACAAAATTATAAGAAACTTATTAATCAAATGGAATATTCCATGAATTTGCACCTCTATACCCACCAGAATCAATTGGTATTATAGAAAGAAAAAAATAGATCTTTAATTAACATGGTTAACTATATGTTGTTGAGTTCTGGCTTATCTATTTGTTTGTGGGGTGAAGCACTGTTAAGTGCATGTTATATCTTGAATAGAGTACCTATTAAAAGGATTAACAATACTCCTTAGGAATTATGGTTTAATCGAAAACCTAACCTTAATTGTTTAAAGGTCTTGGGATTTCTAACATATTTAAGAAAACCAAACCCAGAAATGATTAAGTTAGGTAGTAAAACACATAAATGTGTATCAATAGGATATGCAAACGGTAGTGCTGCATATAGATTTTTAAGATTAGACATGAATGAAATCATTGAATCAATATATGCTAAAAATTTTTAGTATATGTATAAATCTTCTTTATAAGATAATACGAAAATTCATAATGGTTGTAGAAGTGTTCAAGAAGAATTAGGAGGACCAACTTTGACTATAGAACCCTATAAAAGTAAGAGACAAAGAGTCGAGAAAAACTTTTATCCCGATTTTCTAACATACTTGGTAGAAGGAAATGCAAATTAAATAGCACACCTAAATTAAGTCTTAATGATGAATGTTATCCACTAACGTATAAGGAAGTAGTAACCTATCGTGATGCAGTCTTTTAGAAAGATGCAATTAACATGAAATGGACTCTATCATATAAAATTAGACTTGGATGTAGTAGATTTACCCCAAGCTCAAAAGCAATGTGTAGAAAATGGATTTTTGAAAGGAAACTGAATGTTGATTGCTCTTGTAACAAATACAAAGCAAGACTAGTTGCTAGTGTCTATAAGCAAAGTCATGGCATCAATTATTTTGATACATATGCTCCTATGGCTAGAATATCTTCCATATGTTTACTGTTATACTTGCTTTGATTCACAATTTAGTTGTCCATCAAATGGATTTAAAAACAACATTTATAAATGGTGATCTAGAAGAGGAAGTGTATAGGGGACAACCTGAAGGATTTTTTACCCAGACAAGAGAATAAAGTTTGTAAACCTACCAAATCTCTTTATGGGCTGAAACAAGCTCCGATGCAATGACATGGGAAATTTAACAAAGTCATGTTGAAAATGGGCTCAAAGTAAATGAAGCGGATAAATGTATACACTCTACATACAAAATGAAAAGTGGGTTATATAAAAAAATAGCTTCCTAAAAATTAAATTTTAATGGACTCAGCCGCCGCCGCCACATCTAATCCTTCTCCTACTCCAGCCGCCGCCGATGACGAAGATCGGGAGGGCTGGCAGGAAGTTCGCCGTCGTGGGAAGCAGAAACAAACTACAGCCTCTAATGATCCATGGTCTAACCCTAAAACTACTGCTTCTCTTTTTAAATTTAATAAGGCTCAGGGTATAAGATCCTGGTCAGATCTGTTTGATAAACACGTTTCTATCAAAGAAGATATTAGTTTTCATCAACCAACAAGTGATGATACAGGTAATTTCGCTAGTATAGATGACTTGGATTATCAATTATCTAATGAGATGTGGAATAATTCTATTTTCATCTATCTTACGGGTAAATGGCCATATTATGTGCATTTCAATGCTTACATTAAAAGAGTTTGGAAGCCAGAAGGTTCATGGGAAATTTATTCTAGGGATAATGGTTTCTTCTTGGTAAAATTTGAAAATCATGCAGATTTTGATAAAGTTTTAAATGGGGGTCCCTGGTTTATGGATAGCAGGCTTATATTTATAAAAAAATGGGATGCTAACTTTCAATTCGAAAGAGACATGTTAGACTCATACCCTATTTGGGTGAGATTTCATAACCTACATCTATCTTTGTGGAATGCTAGGGGCATTAGTAAACTTGCTAGCCTTATTGGTAAACCTTTGGACATTGATGAGTTCACTAGAAAAGTTAAACGACTTAAATTTGCAAGAGTATTAATAGAGGTGACAGCTGATGCCACTTTTCCCAAAATAATTAGAGCAAAAGATAACAAAGGTCGAATTTATGAGCAAGAGGTGGAATATGAGTTTATTCCACCTCTGTGTAAGTCATGCAGTTGTTTTGGTCACAGTGATACACAATGCCCAAACCCAACCACACAAAAGTGGATCCCCAAAGCATCAGCACCAGATCATATTGCTACTACCACTATACTTCCTGAGCATATTGATAAACAGGGTACAGACTTTAACCCCAGCAGCTCAGTGCCAAAATATACCCTAGATCATAATAATTACAAAGATTTACAACAAAATAATTTTGAAGATTGCTTTAGTACTGGTAGTCCCACTCCTGAGGGAAGTCGGTCCATTCTGGAAGAACAGAATCGTTCGACAAAGCCAAATAATTGTTCTCCACTTCATAATCTTGCACAAATGAATGAGTCTTCACCATTGGATAAGCATTCCCTTTAGAATACTGCTGAGCAGAGCAATTCTTGTGCGGCTGAAGTTCTTGATGCCATATATTCCCCTGAGCGTTCAGCAGCTGCTGCTGTTGATCTACCAGCTGAACAATCTGATCAGTCCCCATCAAAGTCTGCTGCCGTTCATTCTGCTGATCACACAAATAAATCCCCACCAAAGTCTGGTGTTGTTCAACCTGCTGTTCAACAGGATAAGTCCCCTGCAAATATTGTTGTACAACATGATAAGTCTCCTGCAAATATTGCTGTTGTCCAACATGCTGTCCAAACCCCATCAAATGTGGATCACGATGATACACCTAATAACATTCAGGAAATTAATCAGTTGGGAATTGAATTGGAAGTTGAGTCCATAAATTCAGATGAGGAGCTTTACTTTTCTGACCAGTATACTAAAGATAACCCAAAATATGTGGAGCAATTTATTCCCAAAACTGGAAAAAAAGGGAAAGGAAGAAACACATTGGCTCGGGTTACGAGGAGCCAATCTCGACACTCTTAATGTCTATTATTTGCTGGAATGTTAGGGGTCTAAATGGTGATGTTAGAAGATTAGACCTCTTCAAACTTAGGAATAAATTTAATCCTACTATTATTGCTTTTCTTGAAAATAAGATGGGGGATCATAATATTAATCTTTTTGCTACTATGTTTGGTGATGATTGGGGATGGATAGACAATAATTCGGCATCTTCTAAAGGTCGTATACTTATCACTTAGCATAAATCCATATGGGACCTTTCTATTAAAGATAAATCTGAACAATTCATTACTGTTACTTGTACTAATGTGGGTGGCTTGAGCTTCATATGCACTTTTGTTTATGCTCATAATTGGGCTTCTCTTCGTAGACAGTTATGGTCCTATCTAATTCATACATCCAAGCATATTAATCATAACTGGATGGTCATGGGGGACTTTAATGCTGTTCTTAAAACAAATGAAAAAAGAGGTGGAAGTACCCTTAGATTATCCCAAACAGAGGAATTCAACAAATGTATTGTAGCAGCTGGCCTCTCTGAAGCAACCCACTTTGGCCTGAAATTTACTTGGTTTAGTGGTGAAGTAAAAAAAAATGTTTGCAGACTTGATAGAGTACTTATTAATGACAAAATCCTGTCCAATATCCCTAATTTGAAATTTTCTGTACTTCCTAGTTCAACCAGTGACCACTCTCCTTTACATATTCAATTTAATCAACATATTAACTTTACTAAAGGAAGGCCTTTCAGATATGGTAATCACCGGCACTTAATTGAAGGTTATGCTGATGTTGTTGATTTCAATTCTATCCCTAAAACTGATGGAAATGGTTGGTTTTCCATGGTCATGATGATAAAGGATCTAAAGCAAAGATTGAAAAATTGGAACAGAGAAAGAACAAAGACTCAGGACACTATAAGTCAATTACAATAGGAGTGTGAACAGCTGCAGACTCTTCTTGATGCAGACCCACTTAATGATAGTCTACTTTCTAATTATTTCTCTACTCAGGAGCAACTTAAAGAGGCCTTTCATTTACAAGCTATACAAGCAAAACAAATGGCTAAAAAGAAATGGCTCACTCAAGGGGATGACTGTACCAAATTTTTCTATGCTAAGATGTCTTTTAGGAGGAACTGTAATGCTCTTATTAATTCTATGAATGATCATGGGGATTTAGCTACTGATATTTCTCAATTTGAACAGGGAGCCATTTCTTATTTCACTAATTTATATAATGGTGAGAATAAGATAACATTACCTCATATCACTTGCAGGGCACTTATAACTGATGTAGGCATGCAGATGCTGCAAGAGACTGTCACCGAGGAGGAAGTAAGAGCTGTTGTTTTCTCTATTCACACTGATTCTTCCCCAGGGCCTGATGGGTGGAACTCTAAGTTCTATCAACTCCATTGGCATGACCTGAAAAATCAACTGTTAGAAGCTATTCAGGAATCTTTCAACACTGGTAAAATTCTTCATGAATTAAACCGCACATTTATCACTCTTATTCCAAAGGTGGAAAGTCCTTCTAGGATTGAAGAATTTAGACCCATTGCATGTTGTAATGTGTTATATAAGATTCTCAGTAAGGTGATATGTAATAGACTTACAAAGGTTCTTCCTGATCTTATTTCTGAATGTCAATCTGCTTTCATTAAAGGAAGACACATATCTGAGAATTCTTTACTAGCTCATGAACTGATTAGAAAGTTCAATAAACCTGGAGCTGACAAGATGTGTTTAAAGATTGATTTACATAAGGCTTATGACAAAATCAACAGACAATTTATCATTCATATGTTACACTGTATGGACTTTCCTACTTCCTTGATTAATCTTATTGAGGAATGCATCTCCACCCCCACATTTTCCATTATCATTAATGGTACTCCTAAAGGTTACATTACTGGTAATAGGGGCTTGAGACAAGGTGATCCCCTCTCCCCCTACTTATTTGCTGTTGCCATGGAATTTTTCTCACTTCAAATGGAATTAGCTTGCCATAACTCTTTGTTTCAGCTTCTGTTTAAACATGACCCTATTGTCAATCATTTATTATATGCTGATGATTTGATTATTGCTGTTAGAGCTTCCTCAACTACTGCTCAGGGTTTACTACATATTTTTAATCAATTGCATCTATTTGTGGGTCTTGAGCTAAATACTGCTAAGTCCAAATGCTATTTTAGCAAATATTGCACTTCTAAAACAGCCATTTTGGACATTTTGCAAATTAAGGAAGGTCTGCTTCTTGTCAAGTATATTGGGGTTCCTCTCTCAACTAATGTCATTACTGACCGTGAATGTGGTGAACTTGTTGGAAAGATTAGAGACAAACTTAATGGTTGGAGTTCTAAATTACTCTCTTTTGCTGGTAGAATTGAATTGGTGCATACAATTATTACTGCTAAAGTTAGATTTTGGCTTCAAACATTTCACATTCCTGACAGCTCAATTGAGAAGATTAATTCAGCATGTGCTAACTTCATTTGGAGGGGGGGTTACATAAAGTAAGTTATGATATTCTTTCCAGACCTAAATCTGAAGGTGGTGTTGTGCTCGTCAACCTCAGAGACCTTAGGAGGACTTATCAAGTTAAACATGGATGGAAAATTCTAACCTCTAACACTCTCTGGGCTAGGTGGATGAGGAGCAGATATTTAAAGGGGATTTTCTGGACTATGCATGAGGATATTAACTCTTCTGGGGTTTGGAAATGCATTTTAAGGAGCAGGGATATTTTGAAAACATGTATCACAAGGAGAATTGCTAATGGTAGGGATACTTATCTTTGGAGGGACCCCTGGATTAATGGACATTCACTTGCTGCCAAATATGGCTGGGGTATGATTTCATGCATTGGAGATTATGATGATCTAGTTGCTTCCATTATCCAACATGGTGATTGGATTCCTGACCAGAAAGGACTTCATGTAATTGCCGAGGATGTCAAGTTTGTTCCTATCTACTCCTCTGAACCTAATGATACTTGGACTTGGAACTACACTAAAGATGGTATCTTCACTACCAATAGTGCTTGGGAAGCTCTACGTACTAAGCATATTAACAGATTTTGGGCAGCTCCTATCTGGTCCCGATCAAACAACCCTAAGATGGCATTCATGACTTTCAAAGCCATTAATTTAAGACTTCCTATGGCTGACAGACTTGCTAGATGGGGTATGGAGGTCAATCTCAATTGTAAGTTATGTAATTCCCACCCAGAATCACACAATCATCTATTTTTTGAATGTGAATACTCTACTCGTGTGTTAAGTCATGTTAAGAGTAAAAATGAAGACATGCATGCAATTACTACCCTTGAAGATGAATCACTGTACCTGAGTTCCCGCAAGAAAGAAGACTTGCTGACCCAACTGTAGCTTATTTGCCTCACCACAACAGTTTTCCATCTCTGGAAAGAGAGGAATCGAAGAGTCTTCAAGAAAACTGCAAAGAATCATCACCAAATTCAGATCGCTATTGAACAAGATGTCAGGATCCTAGTGAAAAGAATTAAAAGCAAGATCTTTACCTGTGTGTCAGAACTGGAGAGCAGTATCCTTCGAGATTGGAAAGTGGATCCGCCATGACTTTTAGCTTCAGTGCTTTCTAGTAGGAGCCAATACTTTTGCTTTTTGCTGTGATGTTTTATTATTCCAGTTTGGCTTCGTGTTTTGTCTTATTCATCTCATCTTGTTTTGTATGAGACTTTGTGAGTTTTTGTATTGGTCTCTATGAGGCATCAATAAAATTTACCATTCTTCAAAAAAAAATGAAATGTGTGTTCTTATTCATTTGTATGTTGACAATATGCTAATATTTAGTTTAGACATTGAATTTGTGGAATAAACCAAGAAGTTTCTTGAATCCAATTTTGAAATGAAGGATTTAGGAGAATCAAATTTGATTTTGGGGATCAAAATCGAGATAGATTTTATTGAAAACAATCTCACTATATTGAAAACATCCTTAAAAGATGTGACCACTTAGATGTATCAAGTTGATGAAGTATACTTGTATTTGTTGTGACCAGTAAGAATATGCTAGTATGATTGCTTGTCTTATGTATGTCATGCAAGGGACAAGACCAGACATAGCTTATGCTATAGGAATGCTATGTATATTTAAAAGTAATCCAGGAAGAGAACTTTGGAATGCAATTTCAAGGGTTCTTAGATGCTTAACATGGACAATAAATTATGGTCTACATTTCCAAGAAGATCCTGCATTACTTGAAGGTTATAGTGATTCAAGTTGGAATAACATAGAGTCTGACTCTAAATTCACTTCTGGATGGACTTTTACAACCGGTAATGCTGCCATATCATGGAGTTCCAAGAAAAAAACATGCATCTTTGATTCAACTATGTTGGCATAATTTATAGCACTTGCAGATGCATGTAAAGAGGTTGAATGGTTAAGAGCTCCATTGATAAATATACTAATTTGGATGAAACCTACTCTTGCAATTATGGTATGCTGTAATAGCCAAGGCACTTTGTATGAATTAGCACAAAAGGCTTACAATAGTAAGAAAAGACATCTCAATGTTAGACATCGGTTCCTTAGAGGATTACTCAAAAGAGGAGTAATTACAGTTGACTTTGTAGAATTAAAGAACAACTTAGTACGTCCGTTAACAAAAGGATTGGCTAGAGAGACGATTGCAAAAACATATGTGGGAATGGGATTAAGGTCTATGGGAGATTACTTTTCAATAGGAATCCTACTTCTGTTTTGAAAAGAAAAACAAAGTTCAATGGGAATAAACAAGTTGGAAAATGATTAAGTAGGTATACTAGAGTATAATATAAGATCCCATTTGAAATAATTCTCTAGTATACATTTTCTACATAATATAGGATGAAGTAAGTTCTTAATTAGTTCAGTAGTGTAGAGTGACTCACAGAATCACTTGAAAAGGTATAACTTACCTGTACGAGTGATAAAATGTGGCCGCTTTTGATGAGATTAGACTGTCTCTAGAGCACTAATGAGATCGAGATATTACACATGACCATTAATGCATAGGAACAAAGAATAACACTTTATAAATGAAATTAGTATGTGTGAAAACTCCAGTTGTTCACTTACGAGGTCCTTGGTTCAAGACCTGTTCGCCATAGCACCTTGACAAAACTATGGTTCATTTATACTAAGTGGAAGTTCAATGCCGCAAGCTACATTCATTTATGTACTAATTTCAATGATGATGCACAAACAATATTCAAATTTTATTTAATTGACCAATGACAGCTTGATCATAAAAAGGTTCATAGGAAATCACTTTGGTGATGCAGCCAATTTAAATTACTCAAAATAACTTTTCTATTATATTTTTTTGAAAAATGTTGGGGAATGATGGGAGTGTTTCATAAAATTGACTAAATTGATTACCACTATGAAGAGAGGGTCCGCTAATGGTACGGTGCGGGGAAGTGCCCCTTATGAAAAAAGGTATATTTCATTTGAGTTTGAATTCAAATGGCAAACGGTTTTGACAGTTCTGGCCAAAAGGTGTCTGTTTGTTTCAACAGTCACCACCAATAGAAACCTCCTCCCTATATATACGCGATAATACTTCGTCACTGTAACATAAGTTCTTTTCTGAATCAAAAAATTCACGCATCGACAGACCATTTCAAGTGTTCTTCTAATTTGTGCAGGTGGTACCAACTTGCACAAACTCACTCTACTTTATCATGAAAGAACGTTTTCTAAAAACCCTTTTTGATCTGAGATAGAGAAACCATGCTTGAAATACAATGATTCAACCATGCTTTAGAGTGGTCTACCTACACTACTTTACATCAAAGGATTAGGTCTTACCCATGGCAGTAGGCACAGGCAGTGACGTTGCAGGCAGTGACACTGGAAAAGCAATGCAATGTAAGATGAGGCAGATGGTCAGCATTAAGTGGATAAATAATATTTTCTTCTTGTGTTTCTTAGGAAGGTAAGCGATTTTTTTTTGTTTTATCGCATTTTGGGTAGATCATGTGACCTTGCTAGGTGCAACATGACTTTGCCTCTAATGCTAACTGATTGCTCCACCTACATGATGAATAGTCTTACTATCGTCCTATTATACTTTGGAACATTGTAAATAATTATTCTAGTTGTTATGCATGACTTTAGAAGGAAATGTTTCTATGGGTGTATTGATCCTTGACTTAGTTATCTATTTTGAATGTTCATAGCATGAAAAATCATGATGGGAGGTTGGAGATACCTTTGGAGTTTTATGTATAGTAATTTTGAAATAAAAAATGAAAAGATGATTGCACTAGAGGATTGAATTTAATTTAATTTTCACCTGAGCAAAAAAAACATATTTCATGTTAATGGTGTATAAGTGGTTGTAGGAAAGGGAGAGAGACTCAAACTCCTAACCTCATGAAAATAAATCGTTATAAAGATGTGTAGTTGATCATTATCCTTATTAATAATTAGAATATGTTGAAATATTTTGGTTCGACTACGAACTCCCGTCGTCTCTTTGTATGCAAATGAGATCACAACTTTGAATTTTGATTATAACAATTGTTTTTAATTGCAATAAACAATATGTAAATGAGGTCATGAGAGAATGTTTACATGCTTTCCCTTATATTATTTAGTTTATATATATTAAAACTATATGAAAATTTGAAACTTAATTTTGTTCAAGAATATTTTTGTACTTTCATGTGTCGCACTTATCAAAGAATTCATAACTAGTTATCTAACTTCATAGTTTCCATGACTAATGATTTTCAAAAGAAATTGAGGAAAAAGTAAGTGGTGTATTGCATTTTTTTTGAAGTTCAAATACCGTTTAAGCTTAAAAAGAATCCAAGTCTGAAAATGCATAAAACGGTTGTAAAAAATGGGGTGATAAAGGCTCAAACTCTCAACCTTAGGATTAGTCAACAATAAATATGAGACATACGCACCAACTACACCACCTCCCTACATTATGATTTAGTTTTCATATTTTTTTATCTAACTTCATATTTCATACATATCATACATGAAAAAAATGTAAAAATATATACTGAATTTAAAAAAATTTCAAGCAAAGAACTAGTTTTGTTAACTGGTAATGCGACTGTAAAAAAATGTGGCTGGAGGGACTCAAAAGAAAAACAATAATATTCTCTTATAGTGCATTAATCATCTGACTATGCAAATTTGGTATGTCAAAATTAATGCTATTGTTTATTTAGACTATAATATTAAATTAAGGTCAATGTTGGACTTATAAGTTACCCAGAAATAATCTAGAGATGTACTTTATGGTTCAAGATATCAATTTGAGATATACAATCAAGATATCGGTTTGAGATGTACTTTAGATTCGAGACATCAATTTGAGATATACCTTTGAAACATACACTTTTTCATTCAAGATCTCATTTGATACAGGATATGATGTGTGAAAATTATAAAACGAGGCAAGATTTAAATCCGAGATTGAAACATTGAATTGATGCATTATCCAACCGCTCCACTGCCTTTTTATTTTTTGAGTCAATTATTGAAGTATGTACACTAACATATATAATTTTTGGAAAAAGGGAATATTAAATTTAGTTTTATGTCATGGTGTATTGTATTCTAACATTGGTGAAGCAAATAAGAAACAAATATTATGACATCTGAATTTCAAACGAAAAACAAATGAATGCAATGACCGGAATTTTGAACTCTTCGTATTTAATTATCTGAATTATTTAAATATTTGAATTGGTTTTATGTGTTAAAAGTGATTTCACAATCATTTTAACACTCTTTTTATTAAGAACACAATATGGTAAACTTGTTTTTGAAATATGTTTATAAAATAAATAGTTTGAAGAAGTATCGATAATGTGACCAAAAATTATTTTATCGATAAATGACTTTTTACTCGATATAAGTTGTTCAAACTTTTTGGGATTGCATATAATATTAATTTTTAATTAATTAGCAACTAAAGATACTTTGAGTGTTATGGCTAACTAATGGTGATTAGTGGGGTAGGCATGATGTCATGGGTGTTGCCATGGTGGAGGGGACAATAGAAGATATTTATGTGTATGGAGATATTTTGATGTAGGAGCACATGGAAAGGAGGGTGCTTGGTGACTTTCCAAAGAGATTTGGAGGTGGTAGTGACCTATTGAATAAACTCTATAAATACACTCACATAGTCTCACAAATCCATTTGCAAATAATGAACAAAATCCAGTCTTCTTTATTGTCTCCTCTCCTCTTTAAATTCCTAAACAATATCAAATTAGTTCCAAACTCTATCAAACTTTTGCAAAGGCCTTAACACAGCATAGGATCTTGGAAAAGCAACACAGAGCATGAAGAAAAGTAGCATAAAAACTCCAACTATTTCAGGCCGTGAGCAATTTATGGGGCTAGGAGCATGGTCGTGAGCTTTTTGGTCTAAAGGTGGTGTCTTTGGTTGATTTATGATGGTCGGAAGTGTTCATGTGTTTTGTTTTCTTATGCATGGAGTTAACAAGGTTTTGGAGTGAGTTTACTCACCATTGAAGTGTATATATTATGTTTATATATGTTTGGTGTGTGAATATAAAGTTAAAGTAATGACCTAATGCAAGTTATCACTTTTGGACCCTTCTACTTTGGAAAGCAATTGACAACTTTATATGTAGTATAACCACTTCTATTACCCTTTAAAACATGTATCATGGCCTAGACTTTGTGTTTACATTTTTGGTGTGATTCTGTGAGATGTGGAAATGTGTGTGAACTTATTTATACCGAAAGAGTCGCTACAATTGCACATCGAAATCCCATACGTATATATTATTTAAAATGGTTATATGTGAATATATTGTCAAAAAATATATTTTGGTTGTGCTATACACTTATAGCAATGTATAGGATAGTGAGGAAAAGGTTTGGAAAAGTAGAGAAAAGGTTGAACAAAGTTGCAAAAGTTATAGCGAAAAGGTCGTTATATGAGCACTTGTAAAATGCCTTGTTTTGGGAATTTTTAATATGGTTTTGGAAGACATCTTTAGGGCTTTCTTTGCTATTCTATTAAGAAATATATGTGCACTATTTCCCTAAAACAAATTAGAGTTTAGTTAGCAACAAAATTGGTCACTAACCTCGTAGAGAAAGATTGTGTAGAGATATAAGTGATGAAGATAAATTAAACAAGGAAGGGAACGTTAATTTAAATACAGAAAGTAAGAACACCAAATTTATAGTGGTTCAGCGTAATTGCCTACGTCCACTTTGAGGTTAAACTTTATTGATCTTCTTAATAGTTGATTACAAATACAATTCGTGAATCAAACGCTTGAATGAAGTTGTTGAGTAGAGAAGATGAGTCTCAAAAATGGCAGAGTCTCCCCAGTGTTCTCTAAAAAAAAGATCCTTTTTCACTGTGACCCTGCCCCTCTATTTATAGGCAAATATGGGATGGACTTCCCAAGTGGGCTTGGCGGCCGAACACTCTAGCCCGAGTACAGTGGTCGTCGTATGCCGAACCAGGTAGGCCGAACACAATGACGCCGATACACCCTTTCTATGCCGAACGGTATGCTTGATGTGTGGGAAGTGCAGAATGATTGTCAGACGGAGCCGAACGTGCCTCTGTCCGAAGCTCTTGACCGAACAATGCTCTCTGGCCGAACGATACATTTTGGCCGAACAATCCCTTTGGTCGAACGATTCTCTTTGGCCTAACGTGCCTTCTGGCTGAGCGATGCTTTCTGGCCGATCGATACTGTCATGTTGAGTAGTCACGTATGCCGAACGCTTGTGAATGCCGAGCACTCCCGTTGCCGAGTTCCACTGGATGCCGAGTACTATGCCAAGTACTCCTAGATGTCGAACACTCCCTGATGCCGAGTTCCACTGAATGCCGAGTGCTATGCCGAGTACTCCTAGATGCCGAACACTCCCTGATGCCGAGTACTATGCCGAGTACTCCTAGATGCCGAACACTCCCTGATGCCGAGTTCCACTGGAGGCCGAGTACTGGTTGCCTGGTCAAATCTTCAGGAAACACTTGCCCCCCAAAGTGTATCGCATGGCCGAACGTGGTACGCTTTGAATCATGCAACCTTTTCGCCTCGTCTTAAACCCTTGGCTAACCTCGAGCGGAGATGCCCCTTTTGTGAATTCCAACGATCCAGGTGTATGCCGAGCGTGTTCCAAATGCCGAACGAGATATTCGTAACCGAACGATGCTCCCTTGCCGAATGATACTTCAGTGCTGAACCATTATGTGCCGATGCCGAACGACATGACTTTGACCGGTTCCACCGGATATGGCCTTTTCGACTTCCCTTTCTGTCTATAAAAGTCGAGGCCTTCTTCCTCCTTCTCTTTTCACACTCACTTCTCCTATCTTGTCTTCGAGAAACTCACTTGTTACCGGCCTACAAAGACTTAACAACTCTTCCTAACCCATTCGGCGCTGATCAAAACTGCAGCCTCAACCCCAAACTTCTTCAAGTCATGATCTATTAAATAGGTAAAAATCCCTCTACTAAATCCATAAAGGGGTTTCGACACGAGACATAGGTGATGTGTGGATTTTTAGGGCCATACGATGCGGAGGAAGGTAGGAGTTGGTTAGAATGCCAAACAGGACGGTTCGGTGTGGATGGAGGAAGAAAAAAAGGGAGAATGAAGTCACTGTAGAGGACGGTGTGTTTGAGCGCTGGTGCTCGGTGCAACCTTGGCTCGACACGATTCGTCATATGCCGGGTAGTGCAATGGAAGGATGTGGAGGGAGTATGAGCCAAATAGGATGTCGAGTGTGGTCTCGGCCGAACAAGATTTTGGCCGAGTGATGCTTTTTCGAACAGTCACAAATGCCGAACAACACAAATGCCTAATTATAAATGCCGAACGAACACCACATATGTCGATCAATATAACTGCCGAACACTTCATACGCCGAACACTATATATGCCGACCAATATAACTGCCGAACACTACATATGTCGACCAATATAACTGCCGAACACTACATACGCCGAACACCATATATGCCGACCAATATAACCTAGGCCGAACAACTGACATGCCGAACAGTTATAAATGCCGACCAATGATAAATGTTGAACCATACTTAGGCCGAACACCGTAAATGCCGAACGAACAACTGCCTTGCCCAATCAATACAAGGACAAAGATCTAAGCACACCATCATGTGAAACTGACCCGGATCGCCAACTCCCTAGCTTTAGTAGACTTAAACCTGGACTTTGATTAACATTCGTTTTCTGAATTTGAAATTGTAATCACCTCAAGGCGGGCTTTCTGAGACGGTCAGCGATGACGGTCTTCGAAGGCGACGATTCGAAGCCCATTTTCATATCTTCGAAATATCTTAATTCTTATTGCTTGTACACGACTGCTTGCACTAGTTCACACATTACGCAGGGGGGTTAACTCTAACGTTCAACGTTTTTTTTTAGTATAGTTTTCGCAGGCGCTTAAACAGATTCAGTATTTATTGGGGATGTCGAGAAAGTCTAGCTCCGCCACCATATCCGATAGGCCTGGGCCGTCATCAAGGCAAGAAGCTGCTGATGCTTCTAATCCGTCGACTTCCCCTGCTCATAACTTAGCACCCGATGCCTTGGAGGCAATAATTCTTTTAGACAATCTGATCGATTCACAAGCTTTGAAGATCAATGAAGCCGCACTTCGACGGATATGCTCCATTCACGGGATTCCTTTTTCCGACGTGCTAGTTCCTTCACGACATGATCGTCCTCACTTGCCCCCAGTCGGATATACCACATGTAACAAGTTCATGTGTTGGATGGACAACGTGCCTCCGTTCAACTTATTTCTCCAGGATATATTGCAGTATATCGACATAGCTCCGTCGCAGCATCACCCGAACGGTCATGCGTTTCTATACGGGACCTACTTACTTTTCATGGCCGTCTTCTCCAGACCTCCAACTGCTGGCGATATCAGATACATTTATATGATCAAGTGACGGAAAGACAGTCCTTCCTTTATGTTCCTCGAGCCGTACCACAAATGCCAAATCTTGACAGGGGCATGTAGTAAATTCGCCCTGTACAAACAGGAATGGTTTTACGTGCGCTGCCCTCCCGGTTTTGCGAGGAGATGGGTAGAAGGCAGTAAGTCTCTCTGCTAAGTCACTGTTCGCATTTAACCAGAGTCATGTTTTTCCTAACTCTTTGTTTCATCTTTCTAGGTATCAACCCGCGTCCGGAGGGTCGAGGATATTCTGAGGCCGTTGATGCCATTAGAGCTCTTCCTGTTGAGGAACGAGACATCCGAACCATCATTTCAAATGAATCATTGTCAAGTTTCGGCTTGCTAGCCCCGGGTCGTCGGATCAGCCTCCCGGAGGGCGTCTCCATTCTCAAGCCAGCATCCGGTAAAGGGAAAAAAACAGGTCGGACCGTCGTCATGCCGCACTCCCGATACGCATGAAGAAGGTGAGCGTAAAGAGGACGAAGCTCCCGAGACCCAAGGCGAGAATGTGGGTCTCGCTTGGAATCCGGCTGTCGAAGTTCACGACATTGAAATGTCGTCCTCCCCTTCAAAGGGAAAGAAGAGGTTAAACTATGAAATTCGGAAAGAGAAAGTTGGTGGCACTTCAAAAGTTACGCCCATCCCGCCAGAGAAAGAGGCTTCCTCACAGCACCTGGAGAGTTCTCTAAGGGGTTTGTCGAATCTTACTATCCCCGAAGATATACTTAATTACGGGATCGACGATCCTGAAGCCCTCAAGTTTTCTTCGCCCGCTAGAGGCAATGCGGGAGTTCAACTCCCAGTCCAGGGAGATAATACTCCGATTAGTAAAGACAAACGAACTGGTCCGTCGGGGGGGAAACACTAGGACACACACGCACATACGCATTCCATCATACACTTCAAGTTTTTTCTCGTTTCTCAGGTCTTTCTTGACTCGTTGTTATCTCTACTCTTTGTAGGTGATATGGGGCGCTCTCATGGATTCGATCGCCTTCACGGCTCTTCCATATTTCATCATTCCGGACGGGACTCAGGCTCGTGCAGACGCAGGGACAGAGATGATTATGAAGATAGGGACAATCGTCCTCGCGAGTCGTCTCACCGTAAGAAGGCATATTCTCAATCTTCACAGTCCCGTGATCCTCTTCCTCCAACTGAGCCGAATAAAGAGAAATCTTCACAGAAGGGTTATCAATCTGATGCTCCTCGAGAACAACACTCCGGTTCATCGAGTACAAGGCAAGTTCGGGAGCAACGAAAGAGATCAGAGTTTTCAAAGCCTCCTCCTCCTATTCCTGTGGCTGACCCAACCATAGCGGAGAAAATGGTTGAACTCAAAGCCAAATTCCCAAAAATCTGCATCGACGGCCTGAAATTTCTCCCAGCTATTCACCACATCCCCGGGCATGTTAAACAAAGCGCTCTTGCCTGCAATAACGACGTCTATGTTCAACATGACGCGTTTGCCCATCTGGTCGAGAAGGTCTCGGAAGTATCTATCGAGCGACAGCATGAAATTGATCGCTTGAAATTAGAAGCTAGCTTTGACGAGAACATTATTAAAGGTCAAGATGAAGAACTTGCTTTATATAAGTCAAAACTTGAAGTCGCTGAGCAAAGCGCAAAAGATACTGCTGAGGCAGTCACTCGTTTGGAGGCAACCCACAAGAAGGAACTCGATGAAGCAGATCAACGCAGCGGCGCCCTTGCCTTAGAAAAAGATTCCATTCAAAAAGAAAAGGATGCGCTTGCTATACAAGTCAAAGAGTTGAAAGAATTGCTCTCCAAAGAGAAAGAGGATAGAGTGGCTGCTCAGGAAGAGTCACAACGATACTGCGATGAAATTGTCGCTACTCGGCTCTTGAAGACGAAGCTCGACGGCGAGCTAGCTGGGGTTGAAAAAATGAAAGATGAAGCTCATAAGAAGGGCAAAAAAGAAGCCGCGGTGGAGATTGATTCTCGTCTTGAGGCGGCCGTAGAGGCCGGCAGGGAAGAGGTCAAACGCCTGTTTGACCCGTTAATTGCTGAGTATGGTGCCCGCTTCCTTATGCATCGCGACTTGACATTCTTGGGCGATGGCTACCTCGAATCCCTAGTTGAGGCCTGGGAAACTTTAGTAAAGATCGTGAAGATCGAGTCGGGCTCCGAGGAAGTCGATGAGGACGCTCCGGTGAAGAAATTTCTTAGAGGAAATGAGCCATCGAATTTATCTGCAGCCTTGGCACTATTCAATAAAAGTTCCCCCCTACCAGAAGAGAAAAATGAAGAAGCCGGCACATCTGGGGCTGAGACTTCGGTTCCTCATATTGCTGCTCCTTCCACTGCTCAACCGGCTAGTCGGCCGACACTTGACCCGTTCGAGCAGCATGCCGGCTATGATCCTGAAGATCCCGGGCTTGGCGTTCACGTGCTATCTCCTATTTTGGAGGGTGAGACCCCACGTGCAGCCGATAGCCAACCAGAACCCGGTAGGAACTTCTTCTTTTCTAGAAGCCAAAGGATCTTGTGATTTTTTAGCATTTATTCGTTCTGACGTTCATTTTTTATGCTTTCATGCAGGCTGCTCCGATCCCGAGCCAACTCCGAGGAGCGATGACGCCAAGGAGGAAGCAGAGAAAACAGGTGATGTTGCTCGCGCGGGAGTAACTCCTGGTCCAGACGCTCAAGTGATCGGGGCGCTAGATGATGACAAGCTTGATACTTCGTCTCCTGTCGAAGGAAGCGATGAAATTGAAATCACTGGCACCTCTGAGCATACTTCAGGGATGAGCATGAAGGACGATTTCGCCGACGAGGAGAAGAAAAAAGTCAAAGTCAAAGTTGAATCTGAAATACTGGAACTTACTGACCCGCGGAACAGACCTTTGAAAATCATTCTCCCGGGCAGGTCCAAACCACTGGATGTTCCATCCCCTACTCTTAACTCCGCTTCCTTAGCAAGCAAGAAATCCAAGAAAAAGCGTGAAGGAGAGGAGTCGTCGGAAAAAGCAAAGGAGGACAAGAAGAAGAAACCGAAGAAATAATCGATATACTCGTTCAACGAGCTTCTTGCTTAAGTCTTGTAGTTGCTTTTTTCTTTTGTTTTGTATAGATAGGCTCTTAATTCTGAGCTTCGTAGGAGTAACTGTGTAACCCCACTTTGAACCGTTGAATGAAGTTTTGTTTCTTTTTCGTTTGAATGATTCTCTTGCTTTGGTTTGCTGACTAACTGTAGTCATGACCCAAGTTCTTATGGGTTGTATTATCTCTCGATCCATTCCCGTGTTGTTCAAACATTTCCAGACGTGGCGTACTTCTTGTTCCACGTTTCTCGAGTACTTGGACTCTTTTCTGAATCGGCTCTCCGGGGACTTAGTGTACTCCGATCCGCGCTCTGGGGATTCGGAGATTTGAAATCGTTTATACTCTTGTCCGCGCTCCGGGGATTTAGAGTACTCCGATCCGCGCTCCGGGGATTCGAAGATTTGGAATTGTTTATACTCTAACCCGCGCTCCAGGGACTTAGAGTACTCCGATCCACGCTCTGGGGATTCGGAGATTTGAAATTGTTTATACTCTAGCCCGCGCTCCGGGGACTTAGAGTACTCCGATCCATGCTCCGGGGATTCGGAGATTTGAAATCGTTTATTCTCTAGCCCGCGCTCCGGGGACTTAGAGTACTCCGATCCGCGCTCCGGGGATTCGGAGATTTGAGATTGTTCATACTCTAGCCTGTGCTCCGGGGACTTAGAGTACTCCGATCTGCGCTCCGAGGATTCGGAGATTTGAAATCGTTTATTCTCTAGCCCGCGCTCCGGGGACTTAGAGTACTCCGATCCGCGCTCCGGGGATTCGGAGATTTGAAATTGTTTATACTCTAGCCCGCGCTCTGGGGACTTAGAGTACTCCGATCTGCGCTCCGGGGATTCGGAGATTTGAAATTGTTTATACTTTAGCCCGTGCTCCGGGGACTTAGAGTACTCCGATCCGCGCTCCGGGGATTCGGAGATTTGAAATCGTTTATTCTCTAGCCCGCGCTCCGGGGACTTAGAGTACTCTGATCCGCGCTCTGGGGATTCGGAGATTTGAAATTGTTTATACTCTAGCCCGCGCTCCGGGGACTTAGAGTACTCCGATCCGCGCTCCGGGGATTCGGAGATTTGAAATCGTTTATTCTCTAGCCCGCGCTCCGGGGACTTAGAGTACTCCGATCCGCGCTCCGGGGATTCAGAGATTTGAAATTATTTATACTCTAGCCCGCGCTCCGGGGACTTAGAGTACTCCGATCCGCGCTCCGGGGATTCGGAGATTGGAAATCGTTTATATGAGTCCGCACACCATATAGGATAGTGTAATTCGTTATCCGGTCATGAGATATAGAAACATTAGTGATCTGCGGAAAATATGGCTTCAAGCCTTTATTAATGAAAAACAACTAGACTGCTTGATTACATAGTTGAAAAGAAACTAAACTGCAACTGAACGAAAACACATAGGAAATAACAGTGCCTAAAACAAGAAAGGAAGACATGCTAAATGTAATAGTGCCGCAGATGTTCACTGTTCCATGCTCGGGGGAGTGTCGTGCCATCAACGGTCGCTAGCTTGAATGTTCCCTCTCCAAGCTTCCGTTCAATGACGTACGGACCTTCCCAGCTGG
This sequence comes from Allium fistulosum, assembly GCA_030737815.1. Taxonomy (NCBI): domain Eukaryota; kingdom Viridiplantae; phylum Streptophyta; class Magnoliopsida; order Asparagales; family Amaryllidaceae; genus Allium; species Allium fistulosum. Next base: position 908,967,425 of record CM060908.1, read on the forward strand.
GATTCATACGCGAAGGTACCGGGAAAACTCGTTTCAAAACGAGATCTCCCACATCAAATATTCTTGGGCGGACTCTGCCGTCGTAGTAACGCTTGACTCGGTGCCTATGTGCTGCCGCCCTTAATTCGGCCTCTTCACGTTTTTCATCGATACAATCCAGTGATTCCAACAAGAGGTTCTGATTTGTTTTGGGATCATAATATGTCACCCGGTGCGATGGAACTTCAAGTTCCACGGGTATAACGGCTTCAGAGCCGTAAGCCAAGGCAAATGGAGTGTGGCCAGTCACGGACTTGTGGGTAGTTCTATAAGCCCATAATGCCATCGGGAGTTCATCTACCCACTTGCCTCCGACTTTCTCCAGACGCTTCTTCAGTATTGATTTGATTATTTTATTAACGACCTCGACTTGTCCGTTAGCTTTTGGGTGTGCAACGGCGGTGAACTTCTTCTCGATGCCATACTTTAAACAGAACTCTTTGAACTCTCTGCTTTCAAATTGTGTCCCGTTGTCGGTAATCATGGTGCGAGGAAGACCAAAGCGGCATATAATGCTTCGTACAACGAAGTTAATGACCTTTTTAGAGGTAATTGTGGCCAAGGGTTCTACCTCAACCCATTTTGTAAAATAGTCGACTGCAACTATCGCATATCTCGCACCACCTCTGGATTTTCGCATATCTTTGACACTTGTCACATTTCCTTGCGTAGTCTGCAGCATCCCGATTCACGGTCGGCCAGTAGTATCCATAGCGGAGGATCTTTTTTGCTAGCATTTGCCCCCCGGTATGGTTGCCGCATTCCCCTTTGTGAACCTCTCTCAAGACTCGCTTCGTCTCATCATGAGCGATGCACCGTAATAAGGGAACTGAGAACCCTTTTCGATACATTAATCCATCCTGCATCACGTATCGTGCGGCCTTTCGAAGGATCTGACGTCTTTCGCTCCTTTTTTCTGGTAAAGCCCCAGTTGTCAGGTATAGTTTGAACGGGGTTACCCACGATTCCTTCTCAAGTTCCATTTCCAATGCACAACCAACTTTCATTTCACCTATGCTTGGGGCGTGCAAGGCCTCAACGAGATACAACCCCATTTGCTGTGCGTCGCCCGTGCTTGCAAACTTAGCCAACAAGTCGGCTTCTTTATTTTGTTCGCGCGGGACATGCGAAATGTCATAACGCTCTAGATTTGACAGTAGTTCTTGAACCTGAACTAGGTACGGAGCAAGCTTTTGTCCCTTTGCTTGGTAATCTCCTCGTGCTTGGTAAACCACCAACTGTGAGTCGCAAAAGATCTCAACTGACTTGATCCCGAGTTCTCTGATGAGCTTCAAGCCAGCAATCAGTGCTTCATATTCTGCTTCGTTATTCGTAGCTGGGAAATCAAGCTTCAAAGCATAACAAATTGACCGATTCTCTGGGGTTACAAGAACCACGCCCGCGCCGGAGCAACGGTCGTTTGACGCCCCATTAGTGTATAATTTCCATCGAATGGGGGGAATGGCGTCATGATTATCCGGTTCTGTGGGCATGGTAAACTCGGCGATGAAATCTGCTAGTGCTTGTCCTTGTATGGCCCTTCGTGGCAAGTAGACGATATCGAACTGGCTCAACTCGATGTTCCATTTTAGCAGTCTTCCAGAAGTTTCTGGTCGTTGGAGTACCTGCCGCAAGGGTTGGTCAGAATAGACACTGATCGGGTGTGATGCAATCACCAAGCAATAGGCCAATTTCTCGATTTTAGGGTAATTTCTTTCTGCCCCCGTTAAATGCTTGCTAACGTAATACACCGGCTTTTGGATTCGGTCCTCCTCGCGAACTACAGCCGCACTTATTGCATGTGGGGATACAGCCAAGTATACGTACAGCATCTCGTGGTCTACTGGTTTTGACAGCACTGGCGGACTTTCAAGATGCCTCACCAGATCCCGGAATGCTTCCTCGCAACTAGACGTCCATTCGAAATTCCTTTTCCCTTTCTTTATTATATCGAAGAAGGGGATGCACTTGTCAGTCGCTATGGATATGAATCGACTTAGCGCAGCCACTTTTCCATTCAAGCTCTGTACCTGTTTCATAGTCCTGGGCGCTTGCACGTCCCGAATAGCTTGGATCTTTTCGGGGTTAGCTTCAATTCCCCTAGCATTGACGATGAATCCTAAAAACTTCCCTGACGCAACACCGAAGGAACACTTCAGAGGGTTGATCTTCATCCCGTAATACCTGAGTATGTCGAACATTTCAGCCAAGTCTCGAATGTGGTCGTTTGACTGTCGTGACTTCATGAGCATGTCATCCACATAGACTTCCATCGTCCTACCAAGCTGGTCGTTGAACATCCGATTCACCAAACGTTGATAAGTCGCTCCTGCGTTCTTCAGTCCGAATGGCATTACTACATAGCAATATAGCCCGACATCTGTAACGAAGCTGGTGTGTTCTTGGTCCGGAATATGCATCGGGATTTGGTTGTACCCCGAGTATGCATCCATAAATGATAACAGCTCATGTCCTGCGGTGGAGTCGACCAACTGATCGATCCTTGGTAACGGGAAACTATCCGTGGGGCATGCTTTGTTCAAATCGGAATAGTCCACGCAAGTTCTCCATTTTCCATTTGCCTTTTTCACCAATACGGGGTTCGATACCCATTCAGGATAGAGGGCGTCGCGGACGAACCTATTGACTTTGAGTTTGTCCACCTCCTCTCTGAGAGCAGCGGATCTCTCCAGGTCCATTCCTCTCCTCTTTTGTTTAACTGGGACGTATTTCTGGTCTATGTTCAACATATGACTCGTGATAGCGGGAGAAATCCCACACATATCAGAATGCGTCCAGGCGAAAACATCAAGATTCGCCTGGAGGAAGTCACTAAGGTCTTCAGTCATTGCGGGGCCCAGTTGTGATCTGATTTTCAGTATTCGCAAAGGGTCGCTTTGGCTGACTGAAATATCAACCGTTAGTTCAGCGGGCGCCGCCTTTTCTTCCCTGGGTTTCTCATCGTCGTCTCTCGGATCTATGTCTCTGAAGATCCGAGAATTATGCCCGAGCCAGGGCTCGGGCATTACTTGTCAACTATCCGTATTATGGATGCGGACGGGATTGTCCGCAACCTTTCCTTTCTCCCTCCGGTGGGCTTCTCGGAGCTCAGCCACATAACAAGAACGACCAGCCGCTTGGTCGCCATGAACAATACCTACTCCTTTGTCAGTTGGGAATTTCAAAGTTAAACACCACGGGGCCAATGCTGCCCTAAACTCAGCCAGGGCCGGTCGGCCCAAGAAAACATTATATGGAGAATCCACATCCAAGACTACAAAGGGTAGAATTCGCACCCTCCGACGCTCGCCTTGTCCCAGTTCAACTGGTAACTCGACATACCCCACTGCATCGGTCGCAGCACCGTTAAAGCCGTGAATACGAGCCTTGGACGGTTTTAAGTCCTTTGTTTCCATTTTCATTTGGTCATAAGCCTTCTTGAAGATGGTGTTGTCCACAATCAATCAGAATTCTCTTCACATATGCCAGTCCGATTGTCGCAGATATGACCATTGGGTCGATGGTTGGAGCCTCTACTTGATCAACATCCCTGTTTCTGAACACAATGTCGTCTGTCATTACGCGCTGCTGCTTGGCGGGAGTCCCATCCTCCACGTTTGAACAGCACTCAAAATCTACGTGCTTCAGGGAACTTGCATACCGCTCCATCTCTTGCCAATTCTTATCCGCGGGGTGAGGTCCGCCGATGATTGTGTTTATGACTAGTCTACCCACGGTTCGGGCAGGCTCCTCGGGATGACGCGGAGCTGGTGCACGACCAGGGTTGGACGTCCCTTGTCCTCCTTCATGTGGATCCTTCATAAATTCTTGCAACTTCTTTTGCCTGATCAACTTCTCGATAGCGTCGTGCAGGTGCCTGCACTCTTCCGTATTGTGCCCATAAGTCTCATGGAAGCGGCAATATTTCCCGATTCGCTTCTGCTCCTCGGTCGATTCTTTTGGACGTGGCTTTCTGTATTGAAAAGTATTACAGGTGGATAGGTAAATGTTCTCCAGGGGTGCATTCAGCGGGGTATACTCACTGTAGCTTGGAATTCTCGATTTCCACTTTCCCGCTTCTCTCTTCTTCCCTTGATTTCTTCCTCCGGACTCCTTAGACTGCCCAGACTTATTCTGGACATTGACTTGGACCTTTCCCGAGTTGTCTCCGGGCTGCTTCACAGCAATGTTGCTTTTTACGGACTCTTGGACAAGTCATGGTGCCTTATCTCGTCTTACCCACCTGGCTTCCTCTCTCCTTATGAACCGGTGTGCCTTCGAGTAGAAACGCTCTAGGGTGGTTGGAGGTTTTCCTGCTAACCAATCTCCAAATTCATACTCCGGATCCACACCTCTCATTACAGCCATTAGAATTGCATGATCATTGGGATTACTGACTTCAGTCGCTGCAACATGGAATCTTTGCAAATATTCCTTCAATGACTCCCCAGGATTTTGGATTACACTCGATAGAGACATTACGTCCTTTGGACGCGTAGTGTGTATTCTGAACTGCTCAATAAACTTCTTCGCCAACTCCTCAAAATTGGATACGGACCGTGGAGAAAGTCGGGTAAACCACATAGTAGCGATCCCAGATAGAGTGATCGAAAAGCATCTACACTTGGTGGCATCATTTGCTCTAGCTGAATCCATCATCCATTCGTACCTCATGACATGCTGTCTGGGGTCGGTCTTTCCCTCATACGCAGGGATAGTAGGCATATTAAACTTCCTGGGGTACTCTGCTTGCAACACAACATTTGTAAACGGGGTGTGACTCCTTAATACTCCCCAATCATCATTCGACAAACCCTGATTTTCTTTCATCAATTGTCTGACCATGGCTGTCAGGTCTGGTGTCTGTATGGAAGGTGGGAGGTTAGAGTCCGTTCTACGTGACTGTCCATGTTGATGCCTCCTCTCTTGGCGATCTGCCAACCGTGCGTCTTGAGGTTCGACATCATCAGCGTTTTGATGGTTTGGGCCTCCAGCTTCCACCTGTACTCCAGTCCCTAAGTTTCAGCTCTGACTTGGTCGTGGTTTCCAGCTGTTTGGGCAGCAGTACCCGTCTGTGCAGCTTCAGTCTTACGGCGTCTACGCCTGGGAGGTTCATCAGAAGAAGTTGAGCTGTCGGATGAGGAATAAGGAACGGGATTGCCCCCAGCATTCTGTTGCTGCTGTTGAGTGAGTTGTGCCATCAGGTTGGCGTTAGCTTGCATCTGCTCTCCTAGTTGCCTCCTGCTTTCCCTGAGTTCTCTCATTAGGTCATTGAACTCTATTCTGGTAACAACTGGAGCTTGGTCCTGGGGGGCAATTCCTACACCCGGAATTGCTGGTTGATTGCTAGGTCCTGCTTGTTGCACGCTAGCAGTCTCATGGGCATACGCATTATGAGAAGCTGACCTGGTACGTGGTCTCGCCATTGTAGAGTTATTGGTATGAACTCTGAGTAGAATCAACGGATGTCCGTTCAATGAGTCGGATCTTCTTTGGTGGATTTGTTCAATCTAGTAGCTTCAAAGCAGATCCTTAAGGTCTAAGAATTCAATTCTCAGTGAAAGCACCAAAGTGTTAGCACCAAAATTGGTCACTAACCTCGTAGAGAAAGATTGTGTAGAGATATAAGTGATGAAGATAAATTAAACAAGGAAGGGAACACTAATTTAAATACAGAAAGTAAGAACACCAAATTTATAGTGGTTCAGCGTAATTGCCTACGTCCACTTTGAGGTTAAACTTTATTGATCTTCTTAATAGTTGATTACAAATACAATTCGATCAAACGCTTGAATGAAGTTGTTGAGTAGAGAAGACGAGTCTCAAAAATGGCAGAGTCTCCCCAGTGTTCTCTAAAAAAAGATCCTTTTTCACTGTGACCCTGCCCCTCTATTTATAGGCAAATATGGGCTGGACTTCCCAAGTGGGCTTGGCGGCCGAACACTCTAGCCCGAGTACAGTGGTCGTCGTATGCCGAACCAGGTAGGCTGAACACAATGACGTCGATCCACCCTTTCTATGCCGAACGGTATGCTTGATGTGTGGGAAGTGCAGAATGATTGTCAAACGGAGCCGAACGTGCCTCTGTCCGAAGCTCTTGACCGAACAATGCTCTCTGGCCGAACGATCCCTTTGGCCGAACGATCCTCTTTGGCCTAACGTGCCTTCTGGCTGAGCGATGCTTTCTGGCCGATCGATACTGTCATGTTGAGTAGTCACGTATGCCGAACGCTTGTTAATGCCGAGCACTCCCGTTGCCGAGTTCCACTAGATGCCGAGTACTATGCCAAGTACTCCTAGATGTCGAACACTCCCTGATGCCGAGTTCCACTGAATGCCGAGTGCTATGCCGAGTACTCCTAGATGCCGAACACTCCCTGATGCCGAGTACTATGCCGAGTACTCCTAGATGCCGAGTGCTATGCCGAGTACTCCTAGATGCCGAACACTCCCTGATGCCGAGTACTATGTCGAGTACTCCTAGATGCCGAACACTCCCTGATGCCGAGTTCCACTAGAGGCCGAGTACTGGTTGCCTGGTCAAATCTTCAGGAAACAAGTTTAAATCATTTTAAAAATTATTTAACGAAGTTGTAAAAGTTAGTAGCGAAAAGGTCGCTATATAAGACTTTGTAAATAGTCATGTTTTTGGGAATTTTTAATATAATTTTGGAAGATATCCATAGGGGTTTCTTTGTATGGTTTTTAAATACTCTAAGCATAGTACTTGATGTAGATATTTTAGAATTTATTTGTGTGGAGAAAACCGGTCACAAATTTCATACTTTTTCTAACATGCTCTCTGTCCAGAATCTTTTACAGCACTTATAATTGTTGTCTTTAACCTAACATTTCTAGCCTGCTACAGCACTATTTTGGTATTGTGTTATTTTAAGCAAATTTTGTGATTTTAAATGAGTTTAAAATTATGTTTAAATTAATTAATTTTGTGAGATCTTTTTAAGGAAGTTTAATAGCGGGTTTTAAAGTATTTTTAAAGTGGTTTCAATTTTAAATATATTTTTAATAATTATTTATGAATTTTTAAAGTGAATGGTTTTATATATATAAAACATGTTTTTTTATGATTTATGTTAAATTCTAAATTTTTTATTTTTAAGTAATATTTTATATGGATATTTAAAACCTATTTATATGTAATATCAAAGTATTATATATATATAAGTGTTTTGGAAAAGTAAGTAAAGTATTTTATTAAAGAATAGATAAAGTTTGGTTATAACATTTAATTATAATGAATGGAGAGGGTTTATTTAAAAGTATATTATCTTGTTTAATAAGGATACTTAAATCTTTAAAATGATTATTTTAAAGTTAATGATAAGTACAAAATTCTTTTAGGTTTATCGTAATAATGTTTTAGTAATAATTATTTTAATCCTTTTGAATTTAAGTGGATTTTTGAAAAGCACGTTTTTAAAGATAATGATAAATGTAAATGGTTTTGGGTTTATAGCAATAATGTTTTAGTATCATTTCTTTTAAACCCTTTTGAATATACTTTTGAATATAAGTGGATCTTTAAAAAGCATGTTTTAAAGATCATGATAAGTGTGAATTGTTTTGGGTTTATAGTAAAAATGTTTGAGCAACATTTGCTTTTAACCCTTTTGATTTTACTTCTGAATGTAAGTAGATCTTTAAAAGAATGTTTTAAAGATAATGACAAACATAAAGTGTTTTAGGTTTATAGTAAACAATGTTTTAGTAACATTTGTTTTTAGCACTTTAGATCATATTTTAAAGTGGAAAATTTTGTTAAGTGATTTGTGAATATTCCTATACCTTTGAGATAAAGTATATGAATATATTTTAAAGTACTGAAAAGAGTAGAAATGAATAGTGAAATAGTAGTATACATGTATATATTTTTTATAAAGGTATTATGTATATATATATACATACAAGTAGATAAAGAAGTAAATAACGCTTCATGATTTATATAGTTTGAGATCCCCTACGGAGGACTCATTCATATAAAACATCTCTTGCTTTTAGAACGTATGTATTTGAGATCCCTCGGGGAGGACTCCTAGATAGTTCGCTTACTTCTGGATGATGTATTATTTAATAAAATAACTAATTAAATAAGGAAGGGATTTGAAGTCACTTATGTGACATAATCATGCGTGGTGTGTTTACATATCTATGTGAATTTAATCCTATACTTAGCACTAAAAGCCGACATAGTAGGCTTATTCTATCTATGATAGTTAACAAGTAGGGCTTGGAAGTAAACACTGCTCTAACCTATCGGCTTCACTCTTAACCGAGGGATAGTGTAAGTTGGGAAGGTTGGAAATGTGATAAGCATACGAGACTTGGTTTCCATATGCAATCATTTTTATTGCTACCTGAATTTGACCAAAATTAACCTAGGAAATATCTAGAAAAAAGGAGAATTATACGGTACGGTTATACTCATAGTGATCGTATAGCCTACGTATAAACTCGTCTTGCTCTTCTAGGTCAAGAGATAAGGAAATCCATCTGAATAGGAGATGACCTCCATCCTTAGACATCGTTTATAGAAACAGAGTTAAGTTAACCAAAAATTTATCGATTTAAATAGTCCAATAAGCGGGGGAGTGTACTTATATGAGATGACTAAAAACCGTAACTACTTCGAAACCAATATATGTGCGAAATGTTATAAAGCTGCATTGTCTATCATGAGGGTAACTCTGATCGGGAGGTCAACGTTAACATTTCGAATGATATTATCGTGTTGTACTACCTATCTTGAGGGTGATTCAAGAGATAGGACATCATTAGCATTTACCGAGTGACTTATGATGGAATCCATGAAAAATTTCATGAACTGTTTGAGATGCTAGAATCCATGTAGATATTCGAGATCTTTTCGAGATGCTAGAATCCATGGAGAACTGCGAGGTCTGTTTGAGTGATGAAGATTCGTGTATTGAGATGCTGAACGTGACTTCATCATCAGTAATGACAAAAACCAAAGTAGGATGCATAACTAGTAGGTTTAGCTAACTCAAGGATATATCTACTCTATGTCTAGAGATGCTTACGAATATGCATGTGGGAGCGATGATATTCGTATCACATGTCATAAGCATGAACCAACATGTTTAACTTATGATATATTTTATCTATAGATATAAGATGCTTGAAAGGTAATTCTAACCCTTGTTAGGAGGCCCACCTCGATGTACCGAGGGCACCTCCAATGGAAATCAATATACGAACGAACCTTAGCAGCTTTGATTGTATACTTGATATTGTTGTATTGTACACATAACATGGCTATTTTTTTATTTATATTATATACCCTAGACTTTATCTATTATATCTCCATATATACTTATTAGATGGTTGGGTTCTTTTGAGGGAAAAATCATTTCGGTGATTTGGTTGGTAAGTTACTGTTATATGCCGTCGCATGTTTCTTGAGTTTCTCGCACCAGTCTAGTGTTTGACTCATGGTTCTATCATTCTCTTTAATCCTCGAGTGCTCATTAGAGTAGTTTAGAAAAAGGTGGGTTTTCATTAATATTCTTTGGAGCTCATGGAGATGAGCTAGATGCTTTCATCTACCATAATATTCTTATATCTACTACACTACTAGTATGTATATATTAGCATTTTAGGATAAGCTATTATAACTATTCAAGCTAATGACAGTACTTCAGAGGGCAGTTCTAAAATTCTATGTATCTTAGAGCAACAGTTTGTACCATCTTTTTGATATTATATGTTATCGTTCCATTATGAGATTCGGTTGTTTTGTTCTCTTCTTTCTTGTTCGTTTTCCTTTTCTTTTTATTTTACCCTAACAGTCTATCTTTCCTACACTTGAGCGTTCGGTATGTGAATACCGTGGATGTATTACTGTCGAAATTTGGGGGTCAAAATGCCAGGTAATTACAACTATATGATTCAAGATATCAATCTGAGATATAGATTCGAGATATTAATTTGTGATGTACTTTAGATTCAGAATATTAATTTGAGATATACCTCTAAAACATACACTTTTTTCATTCGAGATTTCATCTGATACAAGATACCATGTATGAAAATTATAAAATGTGGCAAGATTGAAATCCAAGATTGAAACATTATCCAACTGCTTCACCACCTTTGTTATATTTTGAGGTTAGTTGTTGAAGTTAGAACCATTAACATATATATCTTTTGGAAAAGGGAATGGTAAACTTAATTTTATGTCATGGTGTATTATATTCAAACACTAGCGAAGAAAATAAAAAAAAATAGTATTTAAAATGTACAAATGGTTATAAAAACAATGTTTTAGATTTCACTTGACACATTGAAATTCTGGCTATTCCATCTAGTTTCAATGTTGAGTTTGCTGTTTGGTGAATATTAGAATATGAGATATTAGGGTTTCTTGATTTTTATTATAAGATAATGGGAATAATTAATTGGATTGAGTTAGTTAAATCAAAACCTTAATACTAAGTTCAATTTGATCGTGAAAAGTTTAGGTCACTTTTAATTTTTGCAAGTATAAAATTTTTAGAATTCAGTTACGATAATTATGAGTTTTATTTAGGGAAATTTTATCATACATCCTTATAATTATAAAAACTAAGTTTCAGGTCCTTTTCAATTTCCTTTTATAAAATACATCCCCATTTGCAGAAAGATTGGTGTAATTCAAGGGGGTATTTGGGTAATTTTACAAACCATAAAATGTGCACATGTTATCATTTTCCATAACTCATAACCACATGTGATACACGCCAGGTAACCACTCTTAAATATGAAAATGAGATATGTAAAAGAGAAGTAATTATAAAAAAGAAGGATGTCTAAAATAGTTTACAAAACGGAGGAATTTAAAACAAATAAGTTTTAAAAGGAGGGATGCATCCTTAATTTCCACTTTTATTTAAGTTAGTTTTTTGAATATTCATTAAGTGATACTAATGTGATACTATCCCAAAACCTCTGGATAGAAAATATAAAAACTAACAATATCCCATAGGACTATCCTATATATGATAACTTTATTTATTTAATTTGTACAAAATTCAAAATATAAATAAGAAATCATTAATCAAAAATAAAAAATCCTGTAAATATTAACGAACTCAGTAATAATATTTATTTTATATATTTATATAGAAAATCTACCGAAATCACAAATCAAAACTCATTCAAATTTTTAGATGGAATTTAAATTACAAATATGACCAATAACTAAAACAAAAGTTCTCCCAAGCATAAAGAGGTGATCTAATTATTTAGTGAGTCAGAGGCATTATGTAATAAAAAGCATGACTAACCATAATATATTAAATAATGATATTAAAGCTCTACCGGTACCACATAGTGGAAGAGTTAATAATCAATTTAAACCTTTGCAAATAGAAGGATATATCTATGAGACATACTTGATAACTACACCATATATTATTATTTGTTCAATCATGGAACTAGAGAATCATTTATTATCAAAAAAATTCAATTGGAATTGTAAAGTGTGTTCTCTAAATATTTACAGAGGTACCATTATGTTAATTTTGTGATGCAAGGTTATTCCTTACACGCACACTTATGTGTAGCGAATCTTCAGTCAAATAAGTATATATTTATATTAGATAACGCAGAGCACATGTGGCGCTTAAGAACACACAGATTGGCCTTAGCTTTGATACCATATTAGAGAACCACTTATTATAAATAATAGTTGATGCTATGAAGAGTGATCTTTATATATATATATATATATATAGCAGTTATATTATATTAATTTTCACATGTAGGATTATTCTTAATGCACTATAACAACCCATGATTTTAACGACGATTAATTAAAAAGAAATTAATTAATAAATATTAACATCGAAAATATAATTTTTACAAATGTCAGAATTTGTCTACGAAACTTGTACCTTTGGGTTCATGGCGATATTCTGATCAATTTTCATATATGAAGTTTAATGATCGAAGTTCAAACAAAATAGTTATTGTTTGAATTATTTTGGATCATGAATAATTATATATGTAATTAAGGAAATAAAATATAATTAACAATCTTAACTAACGTTAGTTAAATCTAACGATTACTTAATGATTTAGAAGGATTAACGTTAACCAAATCTGCTAAAATTATAAATAAAATTATGTAATTAAGAAATAAATTATCATCAGCCGTGTTTGATTGTCGGTTGTGAAACAACCTAGGTTGAATGGCCTGGATTTAAAATAATTTAATCCAATGGCCAACATTGATTCATACCCTATAAATATGGGCCGAACCCCTTAGTTATTTTCTTATATTTTCTAAAGCGACGATGGAACTCTACCATTTTTACTTCTCCACAAATTCTATAACGACCTGCTCTATCGACCCTCAAAGTCAACACTAATACATCCACAGTATTCACTTGTCGAGCATCCGAGTGCTGGAAAGATAGTTCATTGGGAAAAAGAAAAGGGAAGAAAGAACATAATCTCACAATGCAACGAATAATCTATAATATAAAATGATCTTTACACAAGAAAAAGTTTTATACACACAATCAAAGCTAACCTATCATCAAGAATGAAGACGTGGCGGTCCAAACGGCAGGATGATACAAGTCATCAAAGAACAACAATCAAAACTCATCAACAATCTATCAAATTACACAAAGGACATCTAAACTAACAAAGGAGTAAAAGATAAGAAGTTTCAGCGAAAGATTGGCTAAGGGTTATACTCGGCCCCGAGTTAAGGCCTTAACTCGGTACCGAGGTTAGCAGTTAACTTGGGTCATCTTAATATTTTTTATGTTAACGTGGACTAGTCTTTTGGCTTCCCTACTAGGGGCTTCTGATCCAATATGACTGCTACCCCAATAAGTACAAACCATAGAGCAACCAAGAAAGGATCTGGATTCTTCTATCACTACGTGGGATCTCCTCCTATTCTTCAATTCTTTCCTCTACACCATTGTCACCAAGGCAGCTACTCTAGGCAGTTCTAGAACTTAGAATTAGTCTAATCCATGTACTTGTGACTAATTCTTTCTCAATCACCTTGTAATCTCATTCAAATTAGATCAAACCAATAATCAAAGTTATAAAGTGAACGTAAGCTTAGTTAACAGCCGAACCACTATAAAAATCCCTGTGTCTCATTTACTTTTCTATTATTTTAATTATAATTTGCTTTGTTCTAACATAGATGGTGCTTTCACATCATACTCCTGGGTGTTGATCCATTTTTAGGATTAATATTTTTGTGCTTTCATTGAGAACAAAGAACCCAGGCTTGGATCTAGCTATCTACTTTGGGTTGGATAGATCCAGAGGTTAGATCAGGAAAGCTTGCTTGAAGAAGGTTAGAGATTTGCTATTCTAATGGCTCCTAGGAGGAAGACAACATCTGGAAGATCTGTTGGAACAATACTTGGTGTTGATGAAACCAATCTCTAGCAAACAGAAGCGAACAACGCTAGCGATCATCGAATAGAGGTTAATGCTAGATATCTAGCAGCAGGTGCTTACACTCAATAGGAGGTTATAACGAGAGGAGAGTTTAACCAAATGGTTAATCAATTTAACCAAAAGATGGCCGATAGTCAGAAGGCTCTTATAGACAAGATTGATGCTTTGCTAGCGCTATAATGATCAACTGCCCCAAGGACTAGGCCAAAAACTTCAGAGACTATGGAACAAGGGAATTCCTCCGTCTCAGTCTTGAATAAAAGGGAAGACAAGCAAAAGCAAAAGGAGATAGTTGGTGGAGCTACTGGAATGGTTATTAAAGGCAATGCAAGCACCCCACCTGTTGGAGGATAACCTGCTACAAACCGTAACCTTGGAGTGAAGGCTCCACAAAGGGACATTGTAGTGCTTATCCCCAATTCTAAAGGCGATATGCAACTTGATGCTAAAGGACTGGAATTGAATGCTGACGTAGGCAGGCAAAATGCCAAGAAGGAAGTTCAAACTGCTGTTATAAGGCCAACCACGCACCAATAGAATTCTGCAAGAGTGGTTCTCATGGAGAATGAAGAACCTAGGCTTCATTGGCAAACCAAGGCCGTTTGCGGAGTCAAACGCATGGAGTAGCCCCTGACAGTCGACCCATGGATTACCGGACTAGTGAGCCATTCATTACAGACATGGTCAAGCACTTGCTGGAAGAAAATAAAGGCAGGAAGGATGATGATGGGGGTTTGGTACCAAGCCGAACTCCGTTTATTGAAAACATTCTAAGGGAAGAGTACCCCTAGAAATTTACAATGCCTACTAAGCCATCTTACAACGGGATGGTGAACCCCAAACAGCACTGTACAAGTACTGTTAGCATAAAGACAGATCTAAGGCAATGGATGCTGTCAGCTGCAGATGTTTCCCTACCTTCTTAGAAGGTATTTCTTCTATGTGGTTTACCAGACTCCCACCAGGATCCATTTATACCTTTGATGAGTTGGCAAGGAATTTCTTGGAATAGTTCAGACTCTACACGGCACAACCAAAAGATGTGATGTCTCTGTCTGCCCTTTTCTAGGGACCAAATGAGTCGCTAAAAACCTTTATAAACTGGTTTATTACTGTGGTTACCGAAGTGAGCAATCCTAACGAAGATATGGTATTCATGGCTGTAGTTTGAGATATTCATCTGGATACAGACTATAGAAGATGGATTAAGATGAAACAACCAACCACTATGAAGGAGTTCAACAGAAAGGCAAGTCGGTATCTAAGATTGGAAAAGGCAGACATGTTGGAGGGCAAGACCGCCAATGTGCGACCAAAGGAGACAGTTCAGAGTAATGTAGCGGCCAACCAGGATGGAAACAACTCTGGAGCCATGATAGGAAATGAAGGGAAAGATGGAAACCAAAAAAGGAAAAAAAAGAACACTAGTAGGCATGACGGGAATGGAAAGCTAATCAGGAACTTGAGATCCGACGAGTATACCCCGTTTAATGATAGCTTGAAGAACGTATACCTTGCAACTCAGGGAGCTAAGCATTGCAACAAGCCTCCCAAGAAGGAAGAAACTAAACAAAAAACAATCAAGAAAGTTCTGCCACTTCCACGAGATTCACAGGCATAACACGAATGAGTGCCGACATCTAAAAGATCTAATTAAGGAATTGATTAGGAACAACAAGCTACAGAAGCACATGAAGAAATTGCAAAACATCAATCACCATACTGGACCCCAGGTTCCAAGTACTCAATTAAACCAATCAGGACCCACAGAGAAGGATCAAAACAAACAGAACAGAGGCTTGTTATTGGCACTATTTTTGGAGGGTCTCACCTAGCACAAAAGAGCCGGGGGGAGATGGAGCAATATGCGAGTTCACTAAATCACGCTCTAAAAGAAACTTGTTTTGCAATTAAGGATTGCGCTCCAACGAAGCAGCAAAGGACACTCAATAATGACATAGTGTTTTAGAATTGAGACACAGAAGGAGTAAAAGCACCGACTCTCGACCTGATGGTAGTGACAGTCGGAATTAGATCGATAGTTGTACATCTAGTCCTGGTGGATAATGGAAGTTTAGTTAACATCTTGTTTCAACATACCTTCGATCAGATGACGATCAATATGAAGGATGTGTCTACTTGCTAAATGAAAATCCAGGACTTTATTGGAGAACCAAGACAGCCAATCGGGACGATTGACTTGCCTGTGAAGCTCAAAGAAGGAGAACGAAGGGTAGTCCTTATCTAAACCTTCGTGATCATGGATGAAATGTCAACTCATAACGCTTTCTTGGATCGACCAACCTTGCTAATTTCAGGATTGCTTTGGCTCTGTGGTGCCTTACTATGAAATTCCTGATAGAAAGTGGGGTTGGAGTTATAAAGGGAAATCAAAGCGTCGCTTGAGATTGTTATGTCACTAAATTACACAAATCGAAACGAAAGGAAAAGGGAAAGAATGTGGGGAATTCCCTCCACATTCACGACCATCAACATAGCAATTACAAAACCGCCCCTAGCTTGGGGACCACAGCCATTTCAACAAGGCTTTGGACCCTAGGAAGAATAGTTCAGGGAAGGAATGGGTGGCACTGACATAGATTACGGTGCCAGTCCATGTCGATATGGATGACCCAACTCGAATTTTGAAAGTGCAACAAAAATTAATTAAATTTCTTCATGCCAACCTGGACATGTTCGCTTGGTCGCATTTCGGTACGTGTGGGATATCGCTGGAGATAGCATGTCACACATTCAATATCGATCCCAAGTTCACTCCAGTGGAGCAGAAGAGATGCAATATGGGTCCGAAGTGATCCATTGCATTGAAGAAGGAAGCGGATAAGCTGTTGGCTAATGGCTTAGTCCGCGATGCAACTAATCCTGAATGGATATTGTTTGTACCAAAAATGGGCACAACACTCTTCGGAAGTTATTTGAAGAGGTAAAATGAAGAACGTGAATGTAAAACAAAAATTATCTAACAAAAACTCCAACAGACAGAAACGTGAAATGCAAAGACAATCAATTTAGAGTGGTTCGGCGTATCGCCTACGTCCACTATGAAGTTTTGATGATTTTATTGATTCTCTTTCAATGATTACAAGCAATTGCAGCAAACAACAGTGAATTACAGTTTGAAATTCGAATTCAACAGTAGGAATAAGATGCAAATATCAATCCGACTGAGTCTGGACGCTTCAGAATCAAAAGATCCCTTTTCTGTATGCTCCAGGGCTCTATTTATAGGCGTAGGAGGCTTAGATTTTGTTCAAACTTCGGGAGACTCGGTCTGGCACGTGAGGGGGCCCACGCGACCAACCTTAGGAAGTTTCGCCTCGATCTACGATCGATACGAAACCATTTTGTATCGATCAAGATGATGTCCAATTGACCTGAAATTTTGCGGAGACATTCCTTTGTGTGTATGCAAACTCCTATGAAAATTTCATTGGATTTGGATCAGTAGATTGTGAGATGTTGTCGATACGAATTGGCATTCAACGTAGGCTGTTCTGTTCGATTCCATGGCTTCGAGTCGATGCCCCCGTATCAATCACTGCACGTGCTCCTGAGATGGTGTGGCGTGCGTACTTCGTTTCGATCCGGTATTCACTCCTTGTTGACCGCTTCGACTCCATGGATCTCGCCTTGTTTGCTTCGATGGATTACACGTCATCCTAGTTGGTTGACTCATTGGATACGAATAAGTCACTGGGCATGGATTCGAAGTGAGATCCTCTGATGGATACGAAGAGCACTGGTCCGATGGATACGACGTAGACAATGACTGATGGTTGCGAGACACGTCGGCTGTTAAAGGATACGAATCTGATCGATGCGAACTCGATGGGTTCGAACGTTGCCAACCTGATCGTTACGAAGCCACAGGGACTTGCTGATGCAAAGTGGATGATGGACATGGGCTGGATGGATACGAAATAAGGCTCTCCGATGGATACGAATAAGAGACTCGGCCAATCGATACGAGCTGTATTTAATTATCAATGGATACGAAACCGATCATTACGAACTCGATGGATTCGAGACACGGCTACTTCTGTCGATGCGAAATGACGTTCCCTGATGGATACGAAATGAACATTCCTGATGGATACGAAAACATGCTTTTCCCTCCAACTTGTATCCATCATAACCTGAGCGTATGAACTTGGATTGACTTGAAACTTGGAACGTTGGTTCGCTTTGCTTTCCTAGTCGTGTCTTATCAATTGTAGCTTGATCCGGACTCGGACAAAATTCAGCGATATCCACGACAAGCGATATTTGGAATCCAATCAACTCCTTGGTGTCCTGGCCTTGCCAAAAGGCGGGATAACATTTTCCCCCCAAAGTATGTCTTGTGAAAACATGACGTGCTTTGAAAAGCTACAGGTTCTCTCCGAACAATTTGAAAGTTGTACTCTGTATTACTGTAATTGACTGTTGTGTGATAATGATTAGCTGAACGTTGCAAGCTCGCGGGTCGTTGTCAGTTTTGCTGGATATTGAATTTCGTATTGATCCTCTCCTGGATCGATTTGAAATTCAAGTTGACACAACGTCTGATGATTGTTTTCGAGTAACTCCTCCATGTCGATCCTCTCCTGAATTGACATAGAAGGTTTAGAAGTAGTTTTTCCTAGCGACACAAGCCTTTATTGATGGACACAAAAAGATCGTTCGCATCGATGTGTTTGATGGATACGAAATCGACGTTCGCATCGATAGATCTGCATTGTTCGAGAGTCGATGGTTGCAAAATTGTTATTTTCGAATCGATCAGTATCACAACGCCTCGTATCGATGGATCCCGTTGTCGATTTGGCTTCAATGGAGGCAGAGTCCCTTGGGTTCGAAACTGGTATTCACATCGTCCCTTGGATTCGAAATCAGCATTTGCTTGACTGGTTGTGACCGGTCAAAATGACTGGGAGACGAAACGGCCCAATCTTCCTCTACGCTTCATATAAATACCTAGGACTTAGCCCATTCTCAATTTTTTACCTTTCTATTTTTTACTGTTACTCTCTGTTCTCTTTTTCTACCTTCGTATCGATAGACTGAGAGATACAACTGCAAGTTTTCGAATCGAACCGAACCTTCGATCCTCTGTGTGTAATCGCAAAAATCAGGTAATTAATGGATAGAATCATGTAAATAATGACGAAACTCGAGATCCCAATCATTCTTCTTGCTTTCATGACCAGTTGTGATGAATCTGAGATCTGGACGAGAAAAGATGAGATTGGGGGATAGAGTGTGGCCATAGAGTTGAGATCCTTTTGGGGAAGAAGGAGATACGGAGGAAATCAATCCTACCTCATTTCGTATCGGCCTGGATTGGGAGTGTTCGAATCGATACGGATGGCATACGTTCGTATCGGTATGGAGACGAAAGCGGCAATAGATGTGAAGCCATTGTTTTCAGATCGATGCGAAATCGGCGAACCTGATCGATGCGAATTGGCTTGCCTTCGATCGATACGACATGTATCGATTCGAACTTGATCGATACGAAGCATCCTCACTCCAGCCTGATCGATACGAACGTATCAGCTCGAACCTGATTGGTACGAAGCACTCTCCCTCCAGCCTGATCGATACGAAACATTCCTATCCCAAGACGATCGATACGAATGCATCGATTCGAACGCGGCCAGGCTGAACAGCGTGATCCCCCTGACTCGATACAAAAACAAAGTGCAGCGATCGATTCTCAACCTAAATTTTGACGAACTTAGAGAAATTTTGAATATTTGAACACTTGACCCCGACGAGCTTCTGCCTTGCATAATTGAACTTGGTCACAGATCTGCATATTTGACTGACTTTCGAAGCTCGTTGATGGAAATGCTATTTAACAGAAAAAGTATAACGAACTCTTTAATCTTGAATCGATCCCTAGTATCTGGATGGCGCGGTTGTGACGGTCAGCGATGACGGTCATTTTCGGTCTGACTTTCAAATTTTCGTCTTTTGCATGTTTCCTTTAATTTTGCAGAATTTGCTCAAATCACGCACAACACTTGCACTGCACAACTCATTCATACACGTTACACTGGGGAATGCATGGGCTTTTTATCATCTAATGATGGTTTCTCGTGAGTTAGCTAGTTATGGAACCATCAAGTTCGCAGCAGCAAGAAACTCAAAATCTAACCCCTCCCAGACTTGAGATTCCGGATATCGAGGCCGAGCTCATCGGTCCAGCTCCGGACGAGTTGCCTGACGCGTCCTTCATCAATAGTCCACCTGATTCTGTCCCGTCCAATATCTCCGAAGATATGTTAGGTAGGATATTCTTACGACACCATCTGTCGATGGATGATGTGTTGTTGCCGGGGCCAGATGATAGACCACATAATCTCCCAGAAGGATATACCGCATTCAATCGTCATGCGTGTGCAGCTGGAACGCTTCCCCCATTCAATGATTATATAAGGGAAGTGTTGGCTTATCTTGGGATCGCCCCGTCTCAACTACACCCGAATGGATATGCTTCGCTCAACAGCCTGTTCATTGCATTTATGGAGTACCTCCATCGTCCTCCCCGTATGACCGACATAAGATACTTGTTTAATTTCAAGAGCCGGACTGACAGTCCATCTTTCACATTCTTGGAGTCTGTATGAAACTGCCAAGTGGTTACAGGGTCCTGGACTAGACTGAGCTACTTCAAGTCGGAGTGGTTCTACGTCCGAAGTCCTCCGGGGTTTGCCAAAAGATGGTTGTTTAGACGTGAGTACCATTATTTTTTCAAGTAGTTGACAAGGCAATTCATGAATGAAATTTAACTCATAATTTCTATTTCTTTTCTTCCAGCAATAATCCAGCAACCCGAAGGCGATTATTATAAAGAGATAGTCTAGGTCCTTCAAGAAGTTCCAAGTGAAGAAAGAAACATCGAATTGTTGTTGACGGACCAGAATCTCAGAATTCTCGGGTTGATTGGGCGGAGGCAGAGCATAAGGCTTGATGGCGCTCTGAAGACTATTTCCAGGGAAAAAGTCAGGCAGAAGAAACCTAAAGTTGTCATAATCGAGGAGCCTGACTCCGAGAGAACTCATACCGACGAGGAGCCGTTGGTCGGGCCCGCTGATGCAACCCTGGATTCCGATGAAAAAAGAAAGGGTAAGGCAGTGGCCTTCAAACAGGCTAAATCTGGGAGACGGAAGTCCATGGTCTTAAACCGCCCTCCTTCAGGAATAAAAATATCGAAGGCATCCTCCCTGCAAGCCAAAAATCAGTTCGAAGGGCTTGCTGACCTTCCTGTTCTGGACCTTGCATCCGCACAACATGACGTCGAACTGGGTGATCTGCAGCATACCCTTGACATTAGCGAGTCTCTTCCCGTTAGCGCGATCGACACTTCTGGTTGGTCCGGGGGGTTACACATCCATACACTCTTCATGGCACTACACGGTCTTCTAACTGTAAACTGTATATCCTAAATGGCTACTGATTCTCCATATTTTACTTTTCAGGTACGATGTCTGGACGAGGCACCGTGTTGGGCAGTCTGCGTAGCAAACGCCGTTACTATGAGCCACGTAGGAGAGAGGGAGAGAGAGACTATGACTCAGGACATTCTGGCCAGGAGAGGTCTGACAGGGACAGGGGATACGTGCGCGATCCCGCTCTCCTCCTCCGAGGACTTCCGTACCGCCCATGGTAGTAGCTACTCGTCCTCCTGAAACTTCGCGGCCTAAGCCGCCTTCTCAAGCCCCGAGGCCCGATCCTCCGTGCGGGACCGAAATAGCCACCTCCTTAGCTACTACACCGGTCGTGACCGATTCGACCGGGGAAGGAGCACTTAAACTTGCACAAATGAGGAAGGAATTCCCCGACATCTGTTTTGATGGTTATGTCTTTCCTCCACATCTAAAGAGAATTCCGCCAACAGCTGAAAACACTATCTATGATTATGTTGCGGATATTTTCTTCCAGTACAAGGAGTGGGCAAGGGCTGCGAGGAAAGCATCCAAAGTGGCATTTGACCGGGGTGTCGTTATTGAAAAGTTGGAGAAGGAGCCGGGCCACAAAGACCGGATTATGAAAGTGCTCAACACTGAGGCCGAGTCTTCCCGCAAGTCTGAGATGGAAGCTCTGAAAAAGGTCGATGAGATAAACTTGGCCATGACCAGGATGAAACAAGAGCACTATACTGCGATCGAAGACATGGGCCACAGGAACACCACCATTACTGCCGAAAGGGAAGCCGCTCTCAAGGAGCTCAATGAGCTGAAATCAAAGTTCTCCGAAATAGCGAGGGAGAAGGATGCGGCCAATGTCTCTGCGCAGGAGGCCTGTGATCAGGCGGTGGTGCTCCGGAAGGAGAAGGAAGCGGCTATGGAAAAAGTCCGCGAAGCCGAAGCTGGGGTTGAAGAGAGGGTACGGCAGGCGGAAGCCAGGATTGAGGCCGAGGTAGAAGAGCTACTTGTCACTTATAATGCCAACGTGCTAAGGCACCGAGATCTGACATGGCTTGATGATTACCCGACACACCTCTATAACGCATGGAATCTACTGGTTGAGGAGGAGATGTCTGGGCACCCTGATGAACCCATCGATGACTTCGAGCTGGAGAACCGCATACTCAATGATGACGAGAAGAAGGTTCTCCATGGCTCCATGATTTCTCACGATAAGGAGAGGCTTGGCGCCGAGTCTCAGGTAGTTGGAGAGAGCACCGGTGCTGAGCATCATAATGCGAGTTCCGAGATCAACGTGTCATCTCAGTCTGAGCTAACTCCAACGGTTGTCTCCCAACCCATACCGGCTTATGATCCAGACCGACCACATTTATCTCCTATGAAGGAGCACTCTTCTGAAGTTGTTCAAATGACCCTGACCCAAACCGAGGAAGGTACTCTGAACTAATCCCTTGTACATTTGGGTTGAAGAATGCGTATAGAAGTGTATACTAACAAACGTTTCCTTTCTTTGTTCAGTGATTGAAGTCGCGCCAGTTGCGCCTCCCGCAGCCCAGGAATCATGCTAAGTGTCGGAGGCCATTATCTCTAAGGCGACCTCCATTATGACAGTAGTGTCGGTCGAAGTAACGTAGGGGAGCTCACTCTCTCTCGATGAACAAATGATAAACGAGCTCCTTGGCCGACAGAGTGATCCCTTTGCAGACTTACCATTCGGCCTGGGAGGATTCTCATCTACCGCTGGCGTCTCAACTCAGACCACTACGGCAAATAGCGAGGCCCGAGCACAACGAGAGGCAGCGATGTTGGCTGAGATTAATGCCGAGATGGCGGCGGCGGCGCGCGGTGGCAACTTAAATGGCGGAGCAGTGGCGCTGGGCCCTACTCCCCTTATGATTGTATCTCCCGGGGGCATGCTCGTTGATGTTAGTGCACCAGTCCCGCCCCCAGCTGTAGATCCTATTCCTCCAACTCCTCCCGCGGGAAGCATCCCCATTGGTTCTAGCTCGGAGGATGATGTCGACATCATGCCTTCGTCCGAGGGAAGCCCGTCTAAGGAGAGAAGCTCTAAACGAAAGACCACTGGTGGATCCAGTGGCTCCTCGAGGAAGAAGAAGCTGAGGAAGCAGAAAGATTAGATAGATCTTTTTTGGGCATGTGTTTTCCCATTTTGCAGTCAGGAATTTTGTTATCTTTTTCTTTTTGTAGGCCGTGTGTACATGCGGGTTCGGCCCCTGCTAGTAGGAATTTTTTGGAAAAGCTCGTGTATGAACCGTTTCTTTTGATTAGTTGAAATAAAATTATGTCTTCTTGTTTCAACTTAAATTCCTTTTACGCTTGAACGTTGCAGTGTTCGAACTTCAGTCCGGTGTACTTGCATTATTTTAATGTTTAAGCATAGCTTGTTTTGTCTGCCAAGCCTGGAAATCTCGGACTTGAGTTGTGATCGGAGATTGAATCGAACTTGGACATTATGCAATTTCGGGTAGTGATTAACACTTGAACCTGCCCCCAGTTCTGGGTGAAGTTACAGTGATCAGCTTGTGATCGCAAGGAGTGAGGATCGAGTGAGCGATCCACACTTGTTTCCTTATGAAACGTTTCATCCACACTCTGGGGATACAAGTCATCCTGTGAGCGGTTGTTCACACTCTGGGAACTTAAGATCGACTTCAGTACTTCAACCCGTATCCTGGGAAATTGGTGTTAGTGTTTACACTCCGTTTTGCTCTCTGGGAATACGGAGTTGAATGTTTATACTCTGTTTCACACTCTGGGAATACAGAGTTGAATGTTTATACTCCGTTTCGCACTCTAAGGGTACGAAGTTGAATGTTTACACTTCGTTTCGCACTCTGGGAATACGGAGTTGAATGTTTATACTCCGTTTCGCACTTTGGGAATACAGAGTCGAATGTTTATACTCCGTTTCGCACTCTGGGAATACGGAGTTGAATGTTTATACTCCGTTTCGTACTCTGGGAATACAGAGTCGAATGTTTATACTCCGTTTCGCACTCTGGGAATACGGAGTCGAATGTAGGATTGTCGTGTGTCAATCCCATTAACATTGGTGTAATGGCTTGCCCCCGAGCTCGGGTTTCACTTAGCGAGTGACCGGTCGTATCACAGCCACTCTCTACTTGAATAAATCCCACCACGTGATGGGACCTAGCTCTCCGTGCATCATTATGTCGCACATTGTATTCAATGAATCACAGCTCTGGCTCGAAGAGATGGCATTTTATTGCTGAAATAAGAAAATGCGGCAAAGTCAGTTGCCTTATTACAGAATTCAAATTTCTAAATGCGGAAACAAATTGCTAAACGAAAAGGTATAATGAAATAAATAAAGCTTGTTATGTGTAGTAGCGACGGAGACTCTCGCTGTTCCAGGCCCTTGGCAAATCAAGACCGTCAACGGTCGATAGTTTGAATGTGCCATCTCCGAGTCTTCGTGTAATCACGTATGGTCCTTCCCAATTTGGTTTCATATGTGAAGGAACTGGATAGATTCTTTTGAGAACGAGGTCGCCGAGTTCAAAGGTTCGAGGTCAAACTTTGGTATTGTACAATCGGGCGACTCGACTTCGATAGGCGGCTGCTCTCAAATCAGCCTCTTCCCGCTTCTCGTCCAGTAGATCCAACGATTCAGCAAGCAATATAGCATTTGTTTTTGGATCGTAGTAAGTCACACGGTGGGAAAACACTTCCGTCTCAACTGGAATAACGGCTTCTGAGCCGTAAGATAGGGAAAACGGGGTGTGCCCGGTTGCAGTCTTGTGAGTCGTTCGATAAGCCCATAATGCCATAGGAAGTTCGTCAACCCATTTGCCTCCGGCCTTTTCCAGCCGTTTCTTTAAGATGGATTTTATAACTTTATTGACAGCTTCGACTTGGCCATTTTCCTGAGGATGCGCAACTACCGAGAACTTTTTATGAATATGAAAGCGCTGATAGAAATTCTTGAATTCTGCACTCTCGAATTGGGCTCCGTTATCGGTGATGATGGTATGCGGGAGTCCAAATCGACAGATGATGTTGCGAACCACGAAATTTATCACTTTCTTTTTCGTAATGGTTGTGAGGGCTTCAGCCTCAGCCCACTTTGTAAAGTAGTCAACAGCGACGATGGCATACTTCACACCACCTTTTGCCAAGGGTAAAGCGCCGATGATATCGATGCCCCACATTGCAAATGGCCAGGGACTGACCATTTGAGTTATCTCGGTAGGCGGGGCTCTTGGAATTCGAGCATGTTTCTGACACCTATCACACTTTCTGGCATAATTTGCTGCATCTCGATTTACTGTCGGCCAGTAGTATCCATAGCGGAGAATCTTCTTAGCGAGAGCTTGCCCACCGGTGTGATCGCCACACGCTCCTTCGTGTACATCATGTAACACTCGTTTGATTTCATCGTGTGCGATACATCGGAGGAGAGGAACGGAATAACCTCTTCTATACATGACTCCGTTCTGAATGACGAACCGTGAAGCTTTTCGCAGAATTTGTCTTTTCTCATTTCTATGCTCGGGCAACGTCCCATTCTCAATGTAATTTCGATATGGAGTCATCCAAGAATCTCTACCGGGATTTGTTTCAAACACAAAATTTGTCTCTACTTGATCAATACTTGGGGAAGATAAAGTTTCGACTGGGACAAGTCCCAGCTGCTGTGCTTCACCCGTGCTGGCCAACTTCGCCAATGAATCAGCTTTTTGATTGCGCTCACGAGGTATATAATATATGGCATAATAGTCAAACTGATTTAGTACTTCCTGAACTCGGGCCAAGTAAACAGCCAGCCTTTGATCTCTTGCTTGGTACTCCCCCCGTACTTGGCACACAACTAACTGTGAATCACAATAAATTTCCACAGCGATAATCCTCAAATCTCTGGCAAATTTTAGTCCAGTTAAGAGTGCTTCATATTCAGTTTCATTATTAGTTGCATGAAAATCGAACTTCAAAGCGTAACGTATAGATCGGCCTTCGGGAGTCTCAAGTACAACACCAGCGCCCGAACACTGGTCGTTTGATGCACTGTCAGTATACAGCTTCCAAATGTTTTCGGGGGATTCACTGGTTTTGGGCAAATCTTCTGGAATGGTAAATTCGGCTATGAAATCTGCTAGGACTTGTCCTTGAATGGCTCTCCGCGGGGCGTACACGATATCAAATTGGCTTAGCTCAATGTTCCACTTGAGTAACCTACCAGACGTCTCAGGCCGCATGAGGACCTGTCGTAACGGCTGATCGGTGTACACAGTAAGAGGATGAGCTTGGAAGTAAGGACGGAGCTTTCTTGAGGCAATGACCAGGCAATAAGCCAGTTTCTCCAGTCTTGGGTAGTTTCTCTCAGCTCCTGTTAGCCGTTTACTAACATAATAGACCGGTTTCTACACTTTGTCTTCCTCTCGAACTAAAGCAGCACTGATCGCATGTTCTGATACTGCCAGGTAGAGGTACAATTGCTCGTGGTCAACTGGTTTTGACAAGATCGGAGGTGTGGAAAGATGTTGAACCAGCGATCAGAATGCGTCCTCACACTCCGTGGTCCATTCAAAGTTTCGTTTTCCCTTCCGGATTAGATCGAAGAAAGGAATGCATTTATCGGTGGACTTTGAAATGAACCTGCTTAGTGCCGCGACCTTTCCATTGAGACTCTGGACTTGCTTTATGGTTCTCGGGGTTTGCAAGTTCCTTATCACCCATATCTTTTCAGGATTTGCTTCTATTCCTCGGGCGTTGATGATGAATCCGAGGAACTTTCCAGACGCAACGCCAAAATGACACTTTAATGGATTAAGCTTCATTCCATATTCTCGAAGAATGCTGAACATCGAATTCAAATCTCTGACGTGATCTGTGGAGAACCGAGACTTCACTAGCATGTCGTCTATGTAAATCTCCATGGTCTTCCCGATCTGATTGGCGAACATCCGGTTGACCAAGCGTTGGTATGTTGCTCCGGCGTTCTTTAGACCAAATGGCATGACTTTGTAACAGTAGAGTCCCAGATCGGTTACGAAGCTGGTATGTTCTTGGTCAGGAAGATGCATGGGTATTTGATTGTATCCAGAATAAGCATCCATAAAAGATAACAATTCATGTCCGGCTGTTGAATCTACGAGCTGGTCAATTCGAGGAAGTAGGAAACTATCTTTTGGACAAGCCTTGTTTAAGTCAGAGTAATCGACGCAAGTTCTCCATTTTCCGTTTGGTTTTCGAACCAGTATAGGTTTGGACACCCATTCTGGATATAAGGCATCTCGAATAAACCCATTCGTGCGTAACTTATCAACTTCCTCCTTAAGGGTGGTAGATCTCTCTGGATCCATACCACGCCTTTTCTGCTTTACCGGGACATATCGCGGATCTATATTCAGGGAGTGACTTGCAATGCTTGGCGAGATCTTGCACATGTCAGAGTGTGTCTAGGCGAAGACGTCGGGATTCGCCCGGAGAAATTCAACCAATTCCTGTTGTGTTTGCTTGCTCAGTTGAGACCCGACTTTTAGCATCTTCGAATCATCATCCTCACTGATTGGGACGTCCACTGTCAGTTCGGCCGGAGAAGCTTGACTCTCCTTAGATTCGTCTTTATCCTTATTGTCCCTAGGGTCAAGGTCTTTCAGGAATTGGTTATGGTGCCCGGGCCGAGGCCCAGGCACCAATTGTCAATCATCAATAGAACGGACGCAGAGAGATTCCTCTACGCCCTTTCCCTTCTCCTTTCGCTGCGCCCCGCGCAGCTCAGCAACATAGCAGGCTCTTCCCGTTGCCTGATCTCCTTGAACGACTCCAATCCCATGATCGGTGGGGAACTTCAGAGTCAAGCACCATGGGGCGATGGCCGCCCTGAACTCAGCAAGGGCCGGTCGGCCCAAAAACGCGTTATAAGGTGAATCAATATCTAAAACAACAAACTGTAACATCCGGACTCTCCGGCGTTCTCCAACTCCCAATTCAACCGGTAGTTCAGTTATCCCAATGGGTATCGTAGCACTCCCGTTAAAACCATGGATTCGGGACAGGCAGGGTTTCAAATCCTTTGCCTCCATTTTCATTAAGTCGTAAGCCCGTTTAAGCAAGATATTCATGGAGCTTCCACTGTCAACCAGGATCCTCTTCATCCAAGCAGGACCTACCTGGGCAGATATGACTAGTGGGTCGATTGTAGGGGCTTCGACCTTATCAGCGTCTCGGCTCCTGAACACGATATCATCAGATATTATCTTCTGTTGTTTAGCCGGAGTTCCTTCTTCACAATTACTACAACATTCGAAGTCCGCATGCCTGATAGAACTAGCATACGACTCCATTTCCCCCCAGCTTCTGTCTGTTGGGTGGGGACCACCACTTATCGTGTTGATAACCAACCTCCCGCCTGCATGGGCGGGTTCTTCATGTCTTTCCTGGTTTTGCGAACGATTCTGATTTGAAGGGCCCGCTCCACCAGACTGCGGCGCTCGGACAAACTGATCTAACTTCCTTTCTCTGATCAACTTCTCGATGAGGTCTTGTAAATGTCGACACTCATTCGTATTGTGGCTGTAGCTTTCATGGAATCTACAGAACTTCCCCGTTTAAACCTGCCTCTCCGATGAGGGTTTCGGAGCAGGCTTCTTATACTGTACAGTGTTGCAAGTCTGTAAGTATACGTTCTCCAATGACGTATTCAATGGCGTGTAATTGTCAAACATTTGAGCCCTACAGCGTGGGCCTCGGTTCTGATCTCTTTTCTTATCTTGGCCATTTTTTCCTCTCGGTTGGGTTTGCTTGTTCTGTATATTCAGTTGAACTTTCCCGGAACTCTCACCGGACTGTTTAACTGCCACATTACTCTGTATTCCCTCAATACTGGGCCTCACATCGTCCTGCTTCCTAGACTGTTTCGCGTCCTCTTGCCGTAAGAACTGAGCGGCTTTGGAGTAGAAACGGTCCAATGATGCGGGTGGTTTTCCAGCTAGCCAATTCCCAAACTCAGAATTGAGATCAATTCCTTTGGTTAAAGCCATCAAAATTGAGTTATCGTTGGGATTACTAATCTCAACACATGCTGCGTGGAACCTTTCTAAGTAATGCCTGAGTGTCTCTCCATGAGCTTGAGTGACACTAGACAGGGTATTAACATCTTTAGGCCTAACTACATGCATACGAAACTGCTCTACAAACCTCTTAGCCAGTTGATCGAACGAAGAAATAGATCTGGGTGGTAGCCTCGTAAACCACATGGTTGCGATTCCTCCCAAAGAGATGGGGAAACTTCGACATTTCACTGCATCATTAGCTCTTGCAGCGCTCATTGACCATTCATATTTCAAAATATGTTGATTGGGGTCACTATTCCCTTCATACATTGGGAGAGTTGGCATTCTGAATCGCCGAGGGGGTTCAGCGTACAATATCTCGTCTGTGAAAGGGGTATGACTACGGGAGATTCCCCAGTCATCATTAGTGAGCCCCTGACTCTCGCGAATCATCTGGCATATCATGGTCGAGATGTCTGATACTGGCACGTTCTGGGCATGCTGAGCTAAAGTGTGGTCGGGTTCCACAGTGCGAGTTTGGACCGGGCGTTGTCGACGGTCCGTATTTCGCCTCCTCGGCTCAGCATCTTATGGGACATATGGTTCAGAAGTACGTCCGCGCTGTTGATTGTTCAGCTCTGACAGATTCCGGGTATCAACCCTCGTCTCTACTGCGGCAGTTGTAGCGCGGTTTTCCGTGGTATACTGTGGAGCAGCGCCTCCTCGTGTTGAGGGCCTTGTCTGAAAGCTGGTCGACGGCCCTGCCCTCAATTACCCAACGGTCAAGGCAGGTTGATATCCGGTAGTCTGTGCGTGACTTCCTTCTAACCAGGGAAGGGTAGACCTGTGGTGATAGTCTGATGAGGTAGAATTTTCAGTGGATGCGCGGGAAACATCGTCTCTCCTGGATCTTCTGCGGCTCTGGCGGTTTAGTTGGTTGGTCAATTCAACATTGGCGCGCAACTGTTCAGCCAACTGTTGCTGGCTTTGGGTCAGTTCCTGGAGCAACACTTGGAACTCTTGTCGGGTGACTGGTCCTGATGGATCTGAGTGAGTAGTGTTGTCCTGATTGGAAGAAGGCTGTTGCGTAGGATTCTGCCTATCTCGGCCTTCTTGATCTGCAGCGGTAGCGGCAGTTCTTGTGCTAACCATTTTCAACGGTGGAGTCCTTTCCTAGACTTTGAGCAAATCTGAATAGAATGGAAGGATTCCGGACTGGATATCTGGATCTTCCTCTTGGATTTATGCAATCCGGTATCGACGGCAGATCCAAAGAACAGGAGAAAAAACTGGTTTTCTCAGTGGAAGCACCAAAGTGTTTGTACCAAAAATGGGCACAACACTCTTCGGAAGTTATTTGAAGAGATAAAATGAAGAACGTGAATGTAAAACAGAAATTATCTAACAAAAACTCCAACAGACAGAAACGTGAAATGCAAAGACAATCAATTTAGAGTGGTTCGGCGTATCGCCTACGTCCACTATGAAGTTTTGATGATTTTATTGATTCTCTTTCAATGATTACAAGCAATTGCAGCAAACAACAGTGAATTACAGTTTGGAATTCGAATTCAACAGTAGGAATAAGTTGCAAATATCAATCCGGCAGAGTCTGGACGCTTCAAAATCAAAAGATCCCTTTTCTGTATGCTCTGGGGCTCTATTTATAGGCGTAGGAGGCTTAGATTTCGTTCAAACTTCGGGAGACTCGGTCTGGCACGTGAGGGGGCCCACGCGACCAACCTCAGGAAGTTTCGACTCGATCTACGGTCGATACGAATCCATTTCGTATCGATCAAGATGATGTCCAATTGAGCTGAAATTTTGTAGAGACATTCCTTTGTGTGTATGCAAACTCCTGTGAAAATTTCATTGGATTTGGATCAGTAGATTGTGAGATGTTGTTGATACGAATTGGCATTCAACGTAGGCTGTTCTGTTCGATTCCATGGCTTCGAGTCGATGCCCCCGTATCGATCACTGCACGTGCTCCTGAGATGGTGTGGCACGCGTACTTCGTTTCGATTCGGTATTCACTCCTTGTTGACCGCTTCGACTCCATGGATCTCGCCTTGTTTGCTTCGATGGATTACACGTCATCCTAGTTGGTTGACTCGTTGGATACGAATAAGTCACTGGGCATGGATTCGAAGTGAGATCCTCTGATGGATACGGAGAGCACTGGTCCGATGGATACGACGTAGACAATGACTGATGGTCGCGAGACACGTTAGCTGTTAAAGGATACGAATCTGATCGATGCGAACTCGATGGGTTCGAACGTTGCCAACCTGATCGTTACGAAGCCACAGGGACTTGCTGATGCAAAGTGGATGATGGACATGGGCTGGATGGATACGAAATAAGGCTCTCCGATGGATACGAATAAGACACTCGGCCAATCGATACGAGCTGTATTTAATTATCGATGATACGAAACCGATCGATACGAACTCGATGGATTCGAGACACGGCTACTTCTGTTGATGCGAAATGACGTTCCCTGATGGATACGAAATGAACATTCCTGATGGATACGAAAACATGCTTTTCCATCCAACTTGTATCCATCATAACCTGAGCGTATGAACTTTGATTGACTTGAAACTTGGAACGTTGGTTCGCTTTGCTTTCCTAGTCGTGTCTTATCAATTGTAGCTTGATCCGGACTCGGACAAAATTCAGCGATATCCACGACAAGCGATATTTGGAATCCAATCAACTCCTTGGTGTCCTGGCCCTACCAAAAGGCGGGATAACAGATATCAAATCCAGTTCTGGTTAAAAAGTCAAATGCGAAGTGAAAAACTTGTGTTGACTACTCAGACCTGAACAAAGCTTGCCCAAAGGACAGCTTCCCACCACTAAGAATTGACCAGCTTGTGGACGGAACTGCAGGGCACGAATTTCTCTCTTTCATGGATGCCTACTTAGGATATAACGAGATTATTATGCATGAACCTGATCAGGAGAACACCAGCTTCAACACCGACCTCAGATTGTACTGTTACCGAATAATGCCAATCGACCTGAAGAATGCCAGGGCAACTTATCAACGGTTAGTGAACACCATGTTCAAGGACCAGATTGGACGAATAATGAAAGTCAACGTGGACGATATGCTAGTCAAATCATGTGTGTTTAGAAATCATTTGGATAACCTTTCGGAAATGTTTGAGAGTCTGCGAAAGTATGGAATGAAGCTTAACCCGTTGAAATGCTCTTTTGGTGTAGCTTCTGGGAAATTTATAGTTTCTTCATGAATGTTAGGGGCATTGAAAATAATCCCAAGCAAATTACTTCCTTGCGGAATGTCACAGCCTATATAACAAAAAAAGGAGTTGCAAAGTTTGAATGGAAAAGTCACAGCATTGAGCCGATTCATTTCCAAAGCAACAAACAAGTGTATACCATTCTTCGATGCATTGAAGAAGGGCAAGAAAAATTTTGAATGGAATCAGGCCTGCCAAATCGATTGTGAGGAATTATTGCAACAAATAGAGACACCGCTGTCCTATCCAAGCCAGTGGAAGGAGAAGACTTGTTCATCTACTTGGCAATGCCCCATCATGCTCTAAGTGCAGCGCTTGTACGAGAGGAAACCAGGATTCAACGGCCCATCTGCTACATTAACAAACGCTTCACTGGAGCTGAACGGAACTATCCAAATTTATGAAAATTGTTATATTTCTTACTAATAGCATCAAGGAAGTTGCTACCTTACTTTCAAGCTCATCCGGTTAAAGTATTAACAGATCAACCATTGAAACAAGTACTTTATCGACCTGAGACTTCAGGACGACTTCTAAAGTGGATATTGAATTGAGCTAGTATAACATGACTTATCATCCTCGAAGGGCAATTAGTGGAAAGGCGTTGGTTGATTTCGTCGTCGAATTTACCATTCGAGATGGAGAAGAGTAGGCGACCGAGGAAGTGTTATCACAATGGAAGTCGTTCGTTGATGGTGCATCAAATTAATTCTGCTCGAGAGCGGGAGTTGTGCTTAAGACTCTTAAAGGAGGATCAATCTCCTATGCCTTAAGACGGGAGTTCCAACTACTAACAATGAGGCAGCCGGAGTACGAGGCATTGATAGCCGGGTTGAAGATTGTGAAGGAACTGGGAATAAAAGTTGTGCATATCTACAGAGACTCTTAATTAGTCATTTGTCGGGTAAAGAGGGAGTATCAGGCTAAAGGGAAAATCTCGCTCCTTACTTTTCAACAGTATGGGAATTACTCAACGACACTGAACATTACACGATAGTGCATATTCCCAGGGAGCAAAACGTGAAGGCCGATTACTTAGCCAAACTGGCCAGTTTCGTAGAGGCACAATCAATGGGATTGGTTCCAGTTGAAGTGTTAATAGCTTCAAGCATAGATCAGATAGATGTAGATTAGGTTTTGAACACCATGGAAGAGAAAGAATCGTCGATGACACCAATCAAGGATTATCTGCTTAAAAGAATACTCCCTAGAAATCAGAATGAACGAAAGAAACTTCTTTGAAAGACACCGTGGTTCATGCTACAAGATGGAGTGCTATACAAGAGAGGCTTCTCCACCCCCTACTAAAGTGTGTAACCAAAAGCGAAGCTAAGAAGATTATGACGAAAGTCCATAAACGCAGTTGCGGCAACCACACTGGGGGGTAGACACTAGCAAAGAATTTTTTACGCTATGGATATTTCTGGCCCACAATCAACCAAGACGTAGCAGACAACACAAAGTGTTGTGATCGGTGCTAGAGATTTTCAAAGATCCCAAGAACCCCATCCTTGGAACTTACACAAATGGTCACCACTTAGCCATTTGCAATCTAGGGAATCGATCTAATCGGTGTATTACCAATAACCAAAGGAGGAGCCAAATATGCTATCGTTGCAGTTGATTACTTTACCAAATAGGTTGAAGTGGAATAGCTCGCCACCATTACCACTAAAATGGTAATTAACTCTGTAATAAAAAATATTATTTGTAGGTTTAGAGTACCATAGAACATCATCATGGACAACGGAACTCAGTTCGAGAGTGCATAATTCAAGCACTTCTTTAAGCATTATCGGATCTAGAAGAGTTTTTCCACGGTAGCTCACCTGCAAGCAAACAGGTAAGTGGAAGCAACGAACAAAATCATTGAATCCAGCCTCAATAAGTGACTAACGAAAACTAGAGGAAACTGAGTAGATGAGCTTCCACTTGCATTATGAGCTTATACAACAACACATAAATCTACTACTAGGCACTCACCGTTCTCCTTGGCATATGGTTCAAAAGTAATGATCCCTATGGAAATGGAAGTCCCCTCCCATTATAGATGACTCTTCAATCAAAATGAGAACGAGCAGCTTCTGCTCGAGTCACATTATCAGATCGATGAGAAGCGGGAAGAAGTCGAACTAAGGACCATTGCTCACCAGAAGTGGTTAGCGCGACACTTTAACTCCAAAGTTTGCAACTGCACCTTCGAAGTGGTAGATCTCGTTCTAAAACGGATCTTCCAAGGTATGGGAGCACTTGACCCAAACTAGGAAAGACCCTATGTTATCGGCCAGAAAATTGGAGATGGAACATTCAAGCTCACAACGGTCGAGGGAATTCCAATTCCCTATGCTTGGAATAGTGACTCGCTACGACACTATTTTTTTAGTACTTATCTATGTATTTCTTATTTCCACAAATAAGCCACCCAGGGATACTATGGGCATTATAAATAGGTAGGATTTGCCTTTCTCTTTATTTTATCAATAAAGTAATTTCGCTTCTTAAAACAATAGAACCGCGTTCATGTAAGCAACCCACTGAGTCGACGGTATCAAATCGACTCAAACTACCAGATCGATGGGGAAAATCGATCCCATCCTTCTGAGAACCAGTGTTGCTCCAGCAACATCGGGAAGGCCTAGCCCTTGCGTGCATCCATAAGCCGTGCCTCGCTTCTTGGATCGATGGAACTGCGTCCAAGTAAGCATCCATTCTTTTTCCACTTAAATCGATGTAACTGCGTTCGAGTGCTCCATTTCCTCTCTTCTTGGACCAATGAAACCGCGTCCAAGTAATCATCCATTATTTTTCCATTTGAATGGATGGAACTGCGTTCGAGTGCACTCCATTTCTTTGCTTCATGGATCGATGGAACCACGTTCAAGTAAGCATCAGTTCTATTATTACTCGAACCGATGGAACCGCGTTCAAGTACGCTCCACTCTCTCGCTTCTTAGGCCAATGAAACTACACCTACAATAAGTACCTATTCCTTCACTACTTGAACCAATGGAACTATATCCAAGTATGCCCCTAATCATCGATGCCACTCTGGTAACATCATCGGTTTATCAAAATCTCCTAAGTACCGATATTGCTCCAGCAACTTCGAAAATTCATTAGTTGCAAGATTAGTAGAAGTCAATCCCCACTTTGCAAAACTCAAGATCACCTAGATATCGGCAATGTGGAAAGAAAATCCAAGGGATTGAGTTGTCTGTAGGTCTCTAGAGATAGAAACTAGTATGTGGATAAAACGTCCATACCCAGCTTGGAGAGAATCAACCACATCAAAGTATATGGTGTTCGAAATTGAGCATTCAAATTACAAGTTCCTAGAGATAGGAGCTGTAATACATTTTCGACTATGGGCAACCAGAGAACTGCCCAAAGCATCCAGTTTCATATCAAGTGTTCGAAGTGACTAGCCTCGTGGACCGTGGGTAGACAACACATTACTACTTGGTCAAGATAAAAATTACTCCATAGTTCTATTATACGGAACAGAGAATTTTGGCAGCCGCTATAGAGCTAAGTAAAGTAGTACACTGAACAACTACAAGTTACACTACTTACACCATTTACATGCATGGAACTGCAGAAAATAAACACATCACATCACACAATGAAGCTGTATATAATATGGAAATTGTGAGATAAGCAATCATATTATGTACGTACATAGTGGTATATAAACAAGCACAATATAAAGAATATAAAGTACACAGAAGAGATTATGGTGAAAATGCTGATCTTTTCATTACTTATATCATTTCATGTACAATATCAACATTGGGGGCCGTACCCGCACAATATCAGCCTATTTCGAACATCAAAAAGAAAAAATATAGACGTTACTGATGCTATAACAAAAGAAAAAAGATAATAAGTATAGACTTTGTACTTGTACATACTTTGACACCACAAAAACACACAAAAAGACAACGAGTATCCTGCTCCAACGGTGCTCAAGCTCACCTCGACTTCTTTCTGCCTTTCCCTCCACCTTTACTGCCCCTACCTAGGCGAATCGGGAGCCTCTTCCTGCCATCCTTGTCGGTCTCTCCTCTTACAGAGGAGCTGGACCCCTCTGACCCTCCGATAGCTACGCTTCCCTCTTAAGACACTTTCAACATGATGGTAGTGGGAGTCTTGCACTTCCGCTCTTCCTTCTCCTTCTTCGCCTATAGCCCCTTCTTTTCCTCCTCCAATATCTCTGTTATAGTCATCTTGGTTGTCGGTCCTAACTCACTAGCAATCACCACCTCTTTATCCACAGATGCTAAGACATCCTCTAAGTTTTGTAGTGCCTCTATCTTTTTGGAATCGGGCCCAGGCCCAGAGCCGGAGATAGGAACTATGCTGAAGCTGTTGTAGAGACGGTAGTGGAAGCAGTGAAAATAGCAGCAGGTCCTGGACCCTGAATAGCAGAAGGAGGAGGCGACAGAGTTGGCTGACCTACAAGTTAGGAAAGAGAGGTGAAAAATTTAGAAAATGATTCTAGAGTAAATCGAAGTGTATGGAGCACCGGAGAGATGAGAGAAATACCTAAGCCAGGGGTTTGATCATGAACTTCAATCTTGAAGGCTTCACCGCCAGTCCTCATATCTGAAGGTCGTACTACACCTGGAAAAGGGCGTGGCTCACCCAAGGCTACAGAAGTTGCATGTGCGTGAGCGGCTTTAGAAATACTAGCCATGGATATAGTGATGGTCTCCATCTGCTCTTGAGAAGTACGAACAAGTGTTTGGTGCTGACCCAAAGAGCTTGGGCCAGTAAGAGCTTTGGCTATAGCATCTGTAGCTTCCTTCTCCCTCTCTTCCCTAAGGATCTCTCTACCAACGACGAAGAAGTATGTCCTTAGGACTAAGATAAGCAACCTTTAGTTCCTCCTCAGAGCACGTATCCTTAGCCTCCTAAGATCTGACCAATACCCTTCCCAAACTATGGCAAGAGTCCACGGATTGTTATTACCCAACCATTTCATGTTGCCCTTATTCATCACACATCTAGTATAAAGTTGAAGCACACCGGCATCCATTTGGCTTATTACATCATTGTATTCCGATTGCAGCTCTATAAGCTCTGACTTGGTGCTTAGATGCTTGATCTACTCTGCCAGTTTGCCGAATGCAGCCTTTTCCTTCTCTTTCACTAGTTGTGCATTGTCCTCGCGAAGACGAGTGAGCTCAGCGGCCTACTCAGCAATGATAGCAGCATGACTAGCGATAGTCTGGTTCCGAGATTTAATGGTATTTTCTGCTTTGATGAGCTGGTCTTTTAGTTTCTCAGATTCAATATAAGCATCTTTGAGTTGATCCTTTATCACGATAATGGCTCTATCATGAGCCCAGTTTGCATCAGTTACCAGCCTGTTGTTGGCCCGTCCCTCTCAGTCTTTAATTGGACTATCTCATCACCATGATCATTGATCACCTTAGCATGGTCTTCCCTTTCGGCCTCAAACGAGAGGATCTCATGATAGTTAACGTGATCTGCATCCAAAAGAGCCTTCACTAAATGCTGCAAATCACACCCAGCCTCTAAGTCCTCATTGACTATCTCTATATTGCTAAGGGAAGTGACCCTTTTGAGGATTTTTATCTTTTTATCAAACTTAACTCCCTACAAGAATAGATTGGGAAAGGTAGCTTAAAGCATGGGTGTACCCGATGGAAGAATAAACTTCTCGGTCCGTCTGGAAGCAGTAGGGGCTATTGCGATAGTTATTGCTTGAGAAGTTGGAAATGTTTGCATTTTAGTGGTCCGAGCATCAGTGAAGGGAGGAGTAATCGATATTTAGGACCCACGGCGGTCATGAAAGTCTCTCAGGCACTTGTTTGCATCGTCGGGGGCACTACTCTCATCATCTCCTTTTCTTTCTCTTCCCACTCACACACTCGATCCAAGTGATGAACCTTATCTTCTTATCTTTTCCTTCTCTCCTCATCCATTTTGCAAGGAGAAATAAGCCAGATCAGAAGTTTTACTTTGGCGGGAGCTAATATCTTGACGTACCTGATGGTACAACCTACATCCTGTGGTACCTGAAATGAAAACAAGAATGAAGTTAATACTTGAACTTAGGAACTGAATGCGATGCAGACATGCGTGTTTATGATCCTAAAGTGAAGGGTGTGGTGCCAATGACCCCTTATATGCTCTACCAACTGTATCGGAGGGTTTGAGAGTTAGAGTCTTTTCACCACTACTCACAAATGCGCTTGAGGAAATGACAATTTCCAAGCCGATCTTAGTTATCATTTTTCTAATGGAGATATTCCCATGTTCATCTACATAGATGGCGACATCTCTCATGAAATCGAAAGTAGACGTATCTCTAGTGGGGTTATTAGTAGCTTGACCTCTAACAGACTTTTGAGTCTCGATGGCAGTTTGTTCTTAAGAAGGAGAAATTGGAGGTTTGAGGCTTAATGCCTCGATAGTTAACAAGTCAGAAGATGGAAATTTAAGAAGATTGGTACTCATTTCCGATGACTAGCCGAAGGATTCATCTCTTTCTACGGAGATGCGAAAGTCATTGTCATCACCAGCTGAGCCCTCTTCCTCTCCTTCCTCAACCACGGGCTACTTCCCATCTCTCTTCTAAAACATTTCGTCTTCTTCTTCAGGGATCGGAGACATCCTTTGGGTCTCATCCCTATCCCGCATAATGTCCTCTTCGGAGGGTAAGTCTATATCTACTCTAGGAATCTCATCTGGTGGTGTTTCCTCTAACAAACCAACCACTTCTTTTTGAGCCTCCTCGACAGAGTCATGAGTATGGGTTGAGGAACGAGTATGTCTCCCAAGGCCATTCGATTTTGATGGCTCTTCATCTATAGCAAATCTATCAGGATGAAGTAAGTCGAACCGCTCAAGAACTGATTGAATGGTAGCACAGAACCACTCAACCAGATGTATTAGTTGCAAGCAGTAAAGCCTTCGAGTATGTGCAAATTCGGCTTGAGTTGGTAGAGAAACATCACCCAAGTGTATATCATGTTGCATGCATATATTTCCCAGTGTTTTAGCTATCAAGATAAAACACGTTTGTTCTGAAGGGTCGGTAAAAATTCTCAGCTTGGGAGGCAATTGGTCGAGTACATGCCCTATAGGAACTAGCGGGCCGTAGAAGTCAGAAGTCGTAGGTTGACTCGACTCCGCAGGGATGGATGGAGAAACTGAGGCAGTTGATGACTCGGCTTTTAAAGGTGTGGATGCTCCATCAATGGACTTGAGGATGTCGATTGGTTCGTCATTCTAGATAATAAAACTTGTTGATCATGGTTTGGTACGCTTTATTTATAATAAGAATTCCTATGCAGTTAACACTTGAAATCCAAAGGAATTTGGCATATGTTGACCAATTGGACTCCAAGTGTTAACCGGGGCAGGTGCAATGTGTTATCTATATGGATGAGTCCAGTTTCTCGAGCACCATGAACAGGCAGGCCATCCTGTGTAGATAGCTCGCTCATGTTGGAAAAACAATCCACATAGTCCTTTGAAATTACTTTTTTGTACTTACCGATTATCGGTCAACGATCGATAATGGGTCCATTGTCCGGAGAGATGCGGAAAGTTCTTATTTTTCAGGAATACTGAATATGCAGAATGTAGAGAAATGGAGTACATCTAATATGTTCAAATATTAAATGAATCGTCGTATCAAAATCAATTCGACAATCTAGCTTTATTCAATTCCATGGATAGAGATGGCCAAAATATGGAAGCATGTTTGTCTCTTAGGTAAAACATGTCCAATGCGGGTGCAAAGCCTAATTACACCATCAATACAATACTTTTAGGCTCAACCATCTCGATCTCAAAATGGAATCAACCAAGGCAAAATTGTCATCTCCATCACCGCCAAAACTTCAGTTCATCACCACAAACCTTCAATCCAGGCAAAGAATTGACTTGGCCTAGGGTTTGGTTGAATCGGGTCTGGGACTACAGACAATGGCAAGGGTAGAGGCGACTTGTTAAAGTGACAGTGAGTGTCACCTGGAAGCGGCGGAGCTTGTTAGCGGTGTCAGAAGTTGAACAGTGGCAAGGTTGGAGCTTGAATTGGAACATCTAGGGCTGGAAAACTGGGTGAAGGCTTGTGAATTCAGGTTGCCAATGATGCAAGTGAGGGATAGCTGGGTTAAAATGGTATAAAAAGAAGAAAATTCCACTCAAAATTTGCTCAAGTCCATAACTCATGACGAATTAAGGCTAAAGTCGGTACCGAGTTTACTGACTTGACTCGAATTAGCTCCAACTGACTACAATAGACATACATGCTGACTTAAAGCCTCGCATAAATTTCAATGCCAATGTTGCATTATCAGTGCAGAGAATAGAAATTCAAATCGAAATCAGAGCAAATAGCAAATTGAAAATTAACCAATTAAAAACAATGTCTCGAGACAGGGTCTGACAATTAACTCAAACTCATAAGATAGTAGTTCAAGACTTATTTTGTTCCAGAGCACACTTTCTTCCAAGGAAAGCATAATTTAGGGGGCAAATTTTAACTGGATTTTTAACCAAGAAGAAACCAATAGGAGTTAGAACATCGATGCAAAGATGGAATGACCTAAATCTTCGAAAAGATACTTAGAAGGACAAGAGGAAAGGCTCAAGAAAGTATAAACCCAAAATAAGCTAAGACCTTAACTCGGCCCAAGTTAACCTCCTTTAGTCGATACTGAGTTTAAATGCCTCATCATGGCATTTTCATACTTGTGCCAAGTGATCCCCTAGTCTTCTTATGCATATTTATGAAGTTTTTCATAGAGTCCTAGTGAACCTATCATTAGGAATGAAGACGTGACGGTCCAAACGACAGGATAATCCAAGTCATGGAAGAACCACAATCAAAACTCATCAACAATCTACCAAATTACATAAAGGACATCATAAATAACAGAGTACAAGACAAGAAGTTTCAGCCAAATATTGGCTAAGGGTTAAAATCAGCCCAGAGTTAAGGCCTTAACTCCGCACCGAGTTAGCTGTTAACTCGGGTAATCCTCGTATTTTTTGTGTTAACTTGGACTAGTCTTTGGACTTCTATGGTAACGGGCTTTTGATCCAATATGACTACTACCCTTGTAAATACAGACCATGGAGCAACCAAGAAAGGATCTGGATTCTGCAATCACTATGCAGGATCTTTGTCTATTCTTTAACTCTTTCCTCTACACCATAGTCACCAAGGCAACTACTTTAAGCAATTGTAAGACTTAGAATCAATCTAACCCCTATACTTGTGACTAATTCTTTCTGAATCACCTTGTAATCGCATTCAAACAAGATCAAACCAATAATCAAAGCATTAAAGTAGACGTATGCTTAGTGAACAGCCGAACCATTATAAAAATTCTTATGTCTCATTTACTTTTCTGCCACTTTTTATTATAATTTTCGCTATTCTAATAGGGCTGGTGCTTTCACATCTTACTATGGGGTATTGGTCCATTTTTTGGGTTAACAACTCGCCGCCACATAAACACCGATGGGTTTTTACCTTACGATAACCAAAATATTTTTACAGAAAATTCGGTGATATTATAATAGCGTCTAGGGTTTAATGTAAATATTGAATATAGCCTAATTGTTACATTAATTAAATTCCATCATAATTGGTATACAACTAAGTCTGTAAAGCTACGTATTGTAGAATGGATCCCATACAATGACAAGGCAGCGGGGTACCTCCTACTACAGTACACCTCTAGAATATGTACTGAGGGCCTCGCATGGACCCCCGCCAAAAAAAAACCGGCCAACCCCTCACTAGATAGCACCCAATATGTCATCATGCCGGTTGCTTTGCAACCTTTTCCCAGGAGCTCTCATGCACAACAAAATCCATAAATATGTATATATATCTAGAAGGATAATGACATACCCTAATGGGTGCATCCTACTTAGTCCTACTGCATCTCCTCTGATTTTATTCATTCTCGGTTGATCAGGCTTAAGGCAACATTTTACCTTTTATATAGCAATCACAGTTGGAATACTAACACTGCCCTCCAAGCAGCAATGTAGTGCCAGCATTCATCCATACAAATTGTATAGGATATGAACAAACTGAAGGCATTATTTCTACTACATCCATTTTGAAATCACCCTCGGGATTGGTAGCAAATATCCCTTACACGTCAAAGAGCTTCGTCTTCGATCCCATCATCATATGATGTCTTCAATACGATGCTTAGTTAGTTCGAAGTGGTTTTCGGATAATTCATATTTATTTGACACCGGTCTCTTTGAACCAACATTCGATAGTTTCCGATAAACTCAACTCCAATTCTTTTGGAAATAAACAGACCATGCATAAAAGTGGGGATCACTCCCTAACCATTTAAGTGGATGGATCTCCTTATTATTTATCTTAGAAGAACACAAGTTTATACATACAGTAGTATCATCTAAGTTAACTATACCATATAATTCCTATGTTTCCTCTAAATATTTCTAGAGTTAAAAACTGGCCAAGATTTGATGGTCGGTTATTTAACTATCAAATAAACACACATCAATCATAAAATTATTTTCCCATGGAAACCATTAAGCCTCATTTAATTAATCTTTATTAATTAAATCTCTTAAATTATTTTCTAAAATATTTATATACTTATATCACCGGTATAAGTATATTCACAAACCAATTAAGAAAGATTCTAATTTCAAATTCATTTTAAACGGATCAAAAGATATTTTTTTTGAAAACAGTGTTTATTATGAATCCCAACAACTAATCCTTCGGTGTTAAGTAGGAAAATGCTTCCCTACCACCAAACCGAAGAAGGACCACTTATTTATTTGATTCATAACTTGATTAATATAATCGATCCAATCAAAACTTTACGAATCCAATCTTTTCTTTCCAAAATCCAAGATCTCTTTCCACAATATAACTTTTTTACTTAGTTCTTTTCACTAAGCAAACCCAATTTTTAAAACAAACTTATTAGTTTTAAAACCCTTTTAATAAAACAATATTGTTATTAAAACATATTCTTAAGTTAATTAAACTAACTGAAACTCCATTATCGAATAAATTAATTAACTTTAAATATAAATAAAAAATGATTAATTAAGTTTAAACATATATTAAAATAATTAATCAACTTTAAATACCTTTTAAATAAAGAAACTAATTAATCTAAACCTTGTTATTAAATAATTATTTAACTTTAAATACCTTTATTTAAATAAATTAACTTATAAACATCATTAGTTAAAAAGATTAATTAACTTAAGACAAATCATTGATTAAAAGGATAATTAGCTTAATCATTATTAATTAAAATAAATATAATTAACTTCAAAACGGAATTAATTAAAGTAATAATTATCCTTAAAACATTTCTAATTAAATAATAATTAACTTCAAAACATGTTTAATTTACATAATAATTATCTTTAACATTTTTAGTTTATATTAACTTTAAACCTTTATCACTTTAAATCAACTCCCACATCATTAATTTAAACAAAATTTAACATTATTATTGAAATTAACAATTAACATTATTAATTACTTTAATAGTTCACTTAAAATTGTTACAAAACTTAAATTGATTTCAAATCCATAC
Organism: Allium fistulosum; assembly: GCA_030737815.1. Lineage (NCBI taxonomy): Eukaryota > Viridiplantae > Streptophyta > Magnoliopsida > Asparagales > Amaryllidaceae > Allium > Allium fistulosum. The sequence goes on from CM060908.1 coordinate 909,011,257, forward strand.
TTGTCCAATTTGGAAAGAGGCTTAGCAATCTCAATGTTTCTTAAGCAAGCTACCACTATTATTTTATGTAACAACCAGCAAATTTATCGATTTGATAAAAAAAATTATTTTTAAAATATTCAAATATAAGATTTTGTAACATAGATTATGATTTTTTGAACAATAAATAATAATAGTAATCTTATTTTGAATAAGTATTTACAAAAATATATACTTTGGGAAAATATACCGATAGAATGACCGAAAACCGTTTTATGGATAAACAACTCTATAATCGTAAAACGTCGCACAAAGAGCGGGATACATACACTTATTTTTATACTTGAACAAGAATATGAAATAAAATTATTTATTTTATTTTTGGGAAAAATAAAGGTATTTATGACATCATCAGTAGTGCCCTTATGTTTAAATATTGATTTACGAATTTAAATTGCGGTTTAATGATTATTTTAATTAATCAAATAATTGTTTTTAAATAATAATAATATATTTTAAACAATTATAAAGTGATAATAAATCATTTATAATAGTTTTATAAAGATATATATATACTTGATTTGAAAATATAAGAAAATTGATATCGCTTTATCGATATAATAACACATTTTGTAAATAATTGTTAAATATCGATTTATATGATTTTATAATTCAAATAAGATCATTTTTATTAATAAAAAATGATTAGAAATTTATTTTTAAATTCTTTTTCATATATATGTAATTTAAATTATAAGTGAAAATGTGACCGGTAATCGGTTTCCTAATTTTCAATGGTTTAACAAACAAAAGTCGTTTCAAGTCGTTGTAACATTGTAAATGCACTAACACATATTTATATGCATGTATACATATAACATACTCACATATACACACATATAACATATATACAAATATATATACACATTTAGTAAAATATATTTTCTAAAAACTTCACCATTAAGCAAACTAAAGTCAAACCCACATGCATAAGGACATGAATGGATGGCTCGAAAGAGAATGAAGTGATGGAGGCACATAAGGAGGGAGGTAACATGTGGCATCAAAAATTGGCCACCAACACCTAGTTATGTGAAAGCACCAATATCAAGTCATGGATCTCAGAGAGTAACTAATGTAGAAATATAATATGAAGAACAAACAAATTCAAAAAGAAAGCAAGTAAAGAGAGACAAGATTTATAGTGGTTCGGCTAACTCCGGCCTACGTCCACTCTAGAATAATCCTTTTTATTATACTATAGTTTGTTTACAGTTACAATTCGAAATCCAAGAACCAAATTGACAGAGTGTATCCTAGGTTTAAAATAAAGAGAAGCAAAAAAGAAGATCCCTTTTCTGATGCCATGCATGTTGTATTTACAAGGGAAGACGTGCACGGATCGAGCTGAAATTTTGATGGAAAGTTCGAGAGACCAAGACGAGGCCACCCAAAAATTTCCAGGCCTATTGGGGCCAACAATAGGGATCGGTACCGATCCTTATTTTTCTGTCCAAATGGGGTGCGATCCCTCTGAGCGATTCCCTATGATGCTAGCTACTTGCCCTCTAAATTTCATGTCATTTTGACTTACGATTTATGATATCGCATTTTCAGTGAAGTGGTGTTGTTTGAATCCTAATTTCTGTCGATTCCTATGGAGGGGTAGGTACCGATCCCTCCAATCTCTTCCAAATGCCATGCTATCCCTAGGGGAGCTTCTCCATATTGTATTATGCTTAGCCTTCAAGTTTCATGCCAATTGGATTAGTAGAACTCGAGTTATTGATCAATCTTTGCTGCAAATCCAACTAAACAAATTCTGAATATGGATAGGTGCCGATCCCTACCAAGGGAATAGTGCCTATCCCTCTAGACTCCTAGATCCCTATGTGGTGTTCCATATGGTGTAATTAGCTTGTGCTCTAAGTTTCATGGTAATTGAATGTGTAGATGTTGATATATTGATCGATCTTTGCTATAAAATTGGGTTTAGCCGTTCCCTATGAGGGAAGAGGGCCGATCCCTCTAGATGGATATATGTTGATCCCTTCATCTTCTCCAAATGACATTGGATCCCTAGGGTAGACTCCCCCGGGTCCCCTCTTCTTATTTCCAAAGTTTCACTTCAATCTGCCTTGTAACGGTTGAGTTATGGAGCAATCATCGTTGAGTTGTGTTGTTGAGCTGAATATGGTCTGATCCCTCCTCTTTTGCCCATAACTCGAGCATACGAACTCCGATCATCTTGAAATTTGAAATGTAGCCTCATGAGGCCTTCCTTTTCACTTCATAATAGTTGCACCTTGATTGAGGCAAAAATTAGAGATCCGATCCGAATCTGCTTGACCATCATCCATAGTCTCGTTTATAGTTGATCTTCGAGCCTGGTAACCGTTTCTCCTGGCTTCCCGCCTTGATGATCATGAAGTCCATTGGGTTAAATTCAGTTGTGCACTGCCTTGCCAAAAGGCGGGTTAACACTTTGCCCCCCAAAACATGACATGCAATAGGAAGGTATGTTTTGAATTGCCATAAATCCAAAATCCGAGATTTATAATCCAATGATAGCCAAATTTTCCAATCCATTGCGAATCCAAATCCATGATCTCTCCGGATCGTTAGTGAAATCCATGACCATTCCAAGTCGATATCCAATTCTGAATCTACGATCTTACCGGATCATTTTATCCATGCCCTCGACCTTACCGGGTCGTTTGCCAAATCCCAAACCGCTCCGGGCCCATATTCAAATCCATAGTTGTTCGAAGCTGATATCCAAATCCACAACCTCTCTGAGTTGTTATCCTAATCCATTTCCTCGATCTCACCAAAATCCTTGCCAAGCATAATCCGTACTCAATGACTTGAGTAGGCCGATCCATCGCGTTTGAGCAAAGTGACCTACCCCTTGTCAGGCCTAGTCCATACCAGACGACCTTGATCTCTCTGGATCCTTACCGGGCACAATCTATACTCGACAACTCGAGTAGGCCGATCCATCACGTTTGAGTGAAGTGACCTACCTTTTCCAGGCATATTCCATACCTGATGACCTTGATCTCTTCGGATCCTTGCTGAGCACAATCTATACTCGACGACCCAAGTAGGTCGATTCATCGCATTTGTAACATCCCACCTTTTTGTAAGCTTTAAGTAGACACACATGCCGACTCAAACCATACCAAAGGGTAAATTGTTATTTGGGTTGAATAAGAAAAAGAGAAGAAATAAAAAAACAAAACAGAATCTCACAGCAAACTGACAAAATATAATAATCAAATAACAGTTCATGAAGCCGTATACAAAACATTTGATTATACTTATACAATACAAAAATCAGAGTTACACATATCAGAGATAAACACATAACATTGCAGCGGAACAGTATGAAGCAGTGGAATAATATAGTAAATAATAATAATAATACAATCTTCGTCTTCGTCCTCCGAAAATAAAGTCTTCAAATCCTGAAATGCTCAGGCTGACCCGAGCGAATTGAAAAGACAAAACACTCGAGTCAGAACTAAAAGATCTTATGTGAGTTAAATCAACGGTAAATAAATATGCATGTAAACGGCGTCGGAGATGTTTACGGGGTTTGACATCTCCTATCCAGTGTCTAACGTGAGTGCAGTAACTTAAAAGATGTTCGGGATTCACATCTCCTAAGGATCCGTTAAACTATCTACTATGTAGTACAATACGCTATTATAATATGTCTAAAGTAAAGTATGCTATTTAAAAATAGTGTTAAGGCTTTACATTTTCCACCTTAACACATTTTTAGGGTATGGCAATAGTCTATACAGTACCTAGCTCACCGTAAACTGGAGCCACCAGAGGATACCACATAGGTACAAAATAAAACAAACTCGTAAAAGGCGCGCTAGGATAGGTGACACGGCACAACTAGGCAATGCCAGGGTAGATATACAAATTACGCATCCGGACTGTTGGTAACGCATAGCCGCAACTACCGCCCAACTCGAAACACACTCACGAGTAAAATCGAAGGGTGGCCACCAAATAAATTGAAAGTCAGAATATAGTATCGATGGAATGTGTCCGATTAGAGGAGCTACCTCATTGGCCCGGAATTGCTCCTGTTTTAGCCACCTTATGCCAACTCACGGGAGTCGGGTCCACGTATATACCTTATATAGGATCGTCGCCACCATCCTACTTCATTCTGGAATCTCCACCGCGTACACGGTTGTCAAAGTGGTTTTCGGTATCGACAGAGGGTATGCCCATATCTGATCCTGGTCTCTTTAACAACCAATCGCTTATTACACACCAGATGGTTCTTTTACATTTCCAAAATCGTTTCATAATTGATATCAAAATATCATATTCAATACAAATCATATCATTTTCGAAATCATTACTGACTTTCAAAATTATATCACATTGAAATCATAGTTCGAAATTATACTTCCTTTCAAAAGTCGAATTCATAGTTTATATCGAAATATTTTATCACTTTCAAATCATATCGTTTCAAAAATCATAATTTCTTCCAAAATCTTATTTCCCAAAACAGGTTAAGTCCTTGCTTCAAAATCATCATTTCAATTTATTATAACATTCAAAATTCCAACTTAAGTTATAACATCATTTAACCTTATTCTCTTTTTAAACCAAATTGAAATGAATATAAACTCTTCCCCGTACTTAGTTTGGAAATTCAGAAATTTGTTAAAATAGTTATAAATAGTTAAAATGCTCTAGAATAGTTTAATTATAGGTAAAAATATTTTAAATTGATTTAAGATAGTTAAATAGATTAAATTTAGATTAAATATAATTTAAAATAGATTAAATAGCTTAAAATAGATTAATTAGATTTAAAATAAATTAAAAGGGTTTAATTAGTTTTAAAATAAAATAAATTGGTTTAAAATAGATCAAAATAATATAAATAGTTAATATTAGTTAAATAGTTTAATAAATTTGGAAATTTAAATAAATTGAAATATATTTTTAAAATAGTTTATATAAAATATGGGTTTGGAATTTTTATCAGTTTAAACTATTCATTTCATTTCAACATATTTGGACCATTTCAAATTTCCAAATCGACAAACCAAGTTTAAATAAACTATCGAATTTCATATCGTTTAAATCCATGTTCAAAATATCAATATGGATTACTCCAACTACAAAATATTTCAAAGTTATTTTCAAACAACTTTAATAACTCAATTTCAATAGAATTCCATTTATACATAAAAGTTTAACTTTAAACTTCCGATTTACTTTCTTAAAGGAATTCCATTTTAAACCAATTCACATTTCAACACAAAACTTGATTTTTCTGTAATACTTCAATTTATATAAATCAAATTTTTATTTCAAAATATGATTTAATTAAATTTGAAAATTAAAGATTTTAAAATCATTTAATTTAACTAATCCGGTGTCCGTATATAATTCTCTACCCTAGGGTCAAGTGATACGGATATTTATCATTTCAATCCGTAATTTAATATTTTACGGTTTACTATCATTTCAAACCGCAATCCTGAAATAAATAAATAAAATCCATAACGAACTTGCAGTTTATAACGATATAAATAAAACATCCATTCAACAAACATAAGAAATTTTAGAAGTTGTGAGTGGGTTAAAACACTCACTTTTTGATTTAAATTTATAACTAATATATTACAACTAATATATTACAACTAATATAAAATTTATAAATCATTATTTTATATATAAAGAAATATACAATAGGTAAAATAATTTCATTTACCTACATTTCAAAACAAATATTGTGTCGGTCTGTCCTATTAAGTGTTTAGAAATCCCTATCGATGTCTTAGCGTCCTATGCACCAACCAAAATTTATAAATACAAAATGGAACAAATTAACACAATATAAAAATTTTATAACACTAACAAATACGCTCTCTCATATATATACACTCAGCGACTCATCCTAGGGTATTACTACCCTATTAATAAAGAGTCAGACCCCACAAAGCCAAGGTTTATCGCTAAACCGAAGCTCTGATACCAACTGTAACATCCCGCTTTTTGTACGCTTTAAGCAGACACACATGCCGACTCAAACCATACAGAAGGGCGAATTGTTATTTGGGGTGAATAAAAAAAGAGAAAGAAATAAAAAAACAAAACAGAATCTCGCAGTAGAATGACAAAATATAATAATCAAATAACAGTTCATGAAGCTGTATACAAAACATTTAATTATACTTATACCATAAAAAAATCAGAGTTACACATATCAGAGATAAATACATAACATTGCAGCGGAACAGTATGAAGCAGTGGAATAATATAGTAAATAATAATAATACAATCTTCGTCTTCGTCCTCCGAAAATAAAGCCTTCAAATCTTGAAATGCTCAGGCTGACTCGAGCGAATTGAAAAGACAAAACACTCGAGTCAGAACTAAAAGATCTTATGTGAGTTAAATCAATGGTAAATAAATATGCGTGTAAACGGCATCGGAGATGTTTATGGGGTTGGACATCTCCTATCCAGTGTCTAACGTGAGTGTAGTAACTTAAAAGATGTTCGGGATTCACATCTCCTAAGGATCCGTTAAACTATGTACTATGTAGTACAATACGCTATTATAATATGTCTAAAGTAAAGTATGCTATTTAAAAATAACGTTAAGGTTTTACATTTTCCACCTTAACACATTTTAGGATATACCAATAGTCTATACAGTACTGTATCTCACCGTAAACTGGGGCCGCCAGAGGATACCACATAGGTACGACATAAAACAAATTCGTAGAAGGCGCGCTAGGGTAGGTGACATGGCACAACTAGGCAATGCCAGGGTAGATATACCGATTACGCATCCAAACTGTTGGTAACGCATAGCTGCAACTACCGCCCAACTCGAAACACACTCCCGAGTAAAATCGAAGGGTGGCCACCAAATAACTCGCAAATCAGAATATAGTATCGATGGAATGTGTCCGATCAGTGGAGCTAACTCATTGGCCCGGAATCGCTCTTGTTTTAGCCACCTTATGCCAACTCACGGGAGTCGGGTCCACGTATATACCTCATATAGGATCGTCTCCACTATCCTACTTCATTCTGGAATCTCCACCGCATACACGGTTGTCAAAGTGGTTTTCGGTATCGATAGAGAGTATGCCCATATACGATCCCGGTCTCTTTAACAACCAATCGTTTATTACACACCGGATGGTTCTTTTACATTTCCAAAATCGTTTCATAATTGATATCAAAATATCATATTCAATTCAAATCATATCATTTTCGAAATAATTACTTACTTCCGAAATTATATCATATTGAAATCATAGTTCGAAATTATACTTCCTTTCAAAAGTCGAATTCATAGTTTATATCGAAATATTTTATCACTTTCAAATCATATCGTTTCAAAAATCATAATTTCTTCCCAAATCTTATTTCCCAAAACAGGTTAAGTCCTTGCTTAACATTCAAAATTCCAACTTAAGTTATAACATCATTTAGCCTTATTCTCTTTTTAAACCAAATTGAAATGGATATAAACTCTTCCACGTACTTAGTTTGGAAATTCAGAAATTTGTTAAAATTAGTTATAAATAGTTAAAATGCTCTAGAATAGTTTAATTATAGGTAAAAATATTTTAAATTGATTTAAGATAGTTAAATAGATTAAACTTAGATTAAATATAATTTAAAATAGATTAAATAGCTTAAAATAGATTAATTTGATTTAAAATAAATTAAAAGGGTTTAATTAGTTTTAAAATAAATTAAATTAGTTTAAAATAGATCAAAATAATATAAATAGTTAATATTAGTTTAATAGTTTAATAAATTTGGAAATTTTAATAAATTGAAATATATTTTTAAAATAGTTTATATAAAATATGGGTTTGGAATTTTTATTAGTTTAAACTATTCATTTCATTTCAATATATTTGGACCATTTCAAATTTCCAAATCGACAAACCAAGTTTAAATAAACTATCGAATTTCATATCGTTTAAATCCATGTTTAAAATATCAATACGGATTACTCCAACTTCAAAATATTTCAAAGTTATTTTCAAACAACTTTAATAACTCAATTTCGATAGAATTCCATTTATACATAAAAGTTTAACTTTAAACTTCCGATTTACTTTCTTAAAGGAATTCCATTTAAACCAATTCACATTTCAACACAAAAGTTGATTTTTCTATAATACTTCAATTTATATAAATCAAATTTTTATTTCAAAATATGATTTAATTAAATTCGAAAATTAAAGATTTTAAAATCATTTAATTTAACTAATCCGGTGTCCGTATATAATTCTCTACCCTAGGGTCAAGTGATACGAATATTTATCATTTCAATCCGTAATTTAATATTTTACGGTTTTCTATCATTTCAAACCGCAATCCCGAAATAAATAAAATCCATAACGAACTTGCAGTTTATAACGATATAAATAAAACATCCATTTAACTAATATCAACAATCAACATCCATCACAATCATCATCCAAAACAATCAATAAATATCAATATAGAACTGATAATCGATAACAGGTATTTAACTAGCAGTTTATATTCAATAATAAATTAAATAACGATTTAATTCAAATAAATTCAAATTAACTGAGATGATGATTAAAATATACCAAACAACTATAAATAAATTTCTAATCATATCTTAAATTTAATTTAACAAACATAAGAAATTTTAGAAGTTGTGAGTGGGTTAAAACAATCACCTTTGGATTTAAATTGATTCAAAAACAAATTTAAACCCAAAATTCAAACAGTCTCTGAATTCATCCAAACCTACGCCAAAATGTTCGGAATTCAAATACGATCCTAATGCAAGAAACTGCGCGTGAATTGGACCTCGTATGTGAAAGTTATTAGCATTAGAAGTTGCACGGATTTAAATTAAATTAAAATAAAATAAAACCCTGATAAATAAGTTTCTGCCACGTCAATCATCCTGCTTCGAAACCCTACCCCTCTCGTATGCATGCGATTGCCTGACCACCACAAACGACGCCCCCTTCAACCAATATTCGCCATCGCTAGGCTGAACTGCACCCCGATCAAGCTTCGCCACCAGCCGCGCCTCGACGAGCCACTTCCAACCGACCCCACGCAGCGCCTTCCGCCCCCCCAGAACGCCACGACGCCGTCGACCTAGGGCACGCCATTCATGGCATTACAACCACCCATGACACCAAGTAACTGCATCGATCGGTCCCCCTCATCGCCCTCTACCTCACAGCAACCTCCGATCGCCCTCAAGATGACGATCCACCGTCCACTAGGAAACCCTAGCAACGGATGGCCGTGCTTCTTCATACAATTCTGATCTACCGACAATTTGAATAAAAAAATGAATAGCGTATCTGACTTGCGCTTGTCGAGAGCTTCAAATTGATATATAATTTGTTTGGATGGGAGGAGTTTGAAATTTTTAATTTGATTTTTGATTTGAAATTGCAATTGGGAATTAGGGATTGTCTGCCATTGGAAAGAGAGGAACATATGAAATTGTACATACAGACAAACTGAGTTGAGGAACACTAGGGTTTATAACGAGGTATTTATAGGCAGAACAGAAAAAAAGAAATAACGGATAAGATTTGATTATAACGTTGAACGATAAATGGCCCGAAAAGCCTGTTCTGTCTCCGGAATGGAACTGGGTAATCCCATATATCAAAATAGATATTTTTGATGATTTCAAATTCAATGGAAGAGGTTTCAAGTCCTAATTCCATCGTATGAAGAAGTTATGGTAAAATCAATTTATTTCAAATTGATTTCAATTGATTTCAATTTAATAAATTTCTATGTGGTTCGAGTCCGTACGATCGAACGACAAGTCCGATCGTCACGAAACTTGAAATCTTACAATAATTCACCGTTACGGATCCGATTAAACTAGTTTCGTCAAAATCCGAGTCAGTGGCCAAAATGACTATTTTCACATTAATTAAATAAATTAATATTAAGCTAATTAAATCAATTTTCCAATTCAAATTTAATTATTTACAAATTTTATTAATTTGGATTACTTGGTAAATTTAGAATCCTTTAAACAAATCTCTATATCAATTTATCATTGAATATTTTACAATTTACAGTATTTAATTTCGATTTCAATTAATCTAGTAATTATAAATTTAAATTCCCAATAAATCCATATATTCTTATTTCCGTCTTGTTATTCAATCAATTATCATCTTATGGGTATAATTAACATTGATTTATATTTATTACATTAATATATTCCCATTTCATATTAATTCCCATTAACGTTATATTTCATTTCATTTCATTTCAATAATCCATTTATTACAGCTAAAAATCCAATAAATTAATCAAACTTGAATTTCAATTATTTTTATTCAATCAATTACCATATTATGAATAGAATTTACATTGGTTACTCCTTATTGAATTAACATTCTCCATTTACTAATTTAATCTACACTAACTGCATTAATTAAGTCAATTAACTGCAATTGATTTCGAATTAAATTTTATAAACTAAACAAATAGGTAACTTATAACAATTGTTATCATTACCTTTAATTACATTTAAGTTTATTACTTTCAAACAAATATTATAATTACTTACAGAACATTGATTTTTTTCAATTACCATTTATTATAATTTAAATTCATTAATTAATTGAATGTTTACGTTTGTTTTCTTATATTCAATTTATAGCCAAGTATAACATTTACATTATTTCATTTATTGTAATTTCATTCAATATCAATAATTAGCTTTAATTAACATTGTTGCATTTCAGTTTAATATTCATTTCATTATTAAATTATAAATTTTTATTTCTTAGATATTAAATCACCAAAATCTTATTAGATTAACAAATTTAATTATCGAAAATTTATGGGTCGTTACACTCTCCCCCACTCAAAACTTTTCGTCCTCGAAAAGGGAAAGAATGGAAAAGAAGAAAATTAAGTAATCAATATATCTTATTCAAAATATTAAATCTATAAACAATTAATTTTCAAAATTAAATAATTTAAATAAAATATATCAGTTTATAAACACTTAAATCCTTTATATTCAAGTTGATAAAACTTTGGAAAACATTTCATTAAATTTTCTAAGTCCAAAATTTTCAGAAAATTTTGGCAGATTCTCCTTTGTACGGAGAGGCTCGGGAGAAATAATAATATCAATATATATCATAATTTTTCAAAATAATATACCCCAACAGTAGGAAAAACAATATAATATCGCTAGAAATCAGTAATCCAAGAACGTACCTATTTGTCGGGCAATTATCGCTTAATTATGAAACCAAAAGCAGTAGCAATTGCTTCCATAACCTATATTTCACTTATATAATCTAAAAGAGTTAATAATTATATAAAATAAAATATTTAAAGTTGTTCCAACCACTAAAAACAAATCAATATAAAACAATAATCACTTGCAACCACAGCATACAATAATCATAAGGAACTAAAGTAATCAACCATTTATACATACCAAGTAAAACAAATGGTTTGTTTGGGTTCAAAACTTTTAATAGAATGAAAAATAAAATACTATGTATACCGTCTACTCAACAGCCTAGATAAAACTTGGTAGATTATTCATACATCCTAAGCAATCAGAAGTATCTTCCCCCAAACAATTCCATAAGCCAAAACAAACAACCAAAGCCAAGCACTATTTAAGTTTATTCTTATTAATTTCATTTCATATCATTTACCTTACTTTAGTTTCATTTATACAATGACTATTTCATCCATTCACTTTCATTTATTTTATTACATACGTTAATCATGTATAATTACTTAAACATATGTAAATAAATTCTTAAAGTACTATATAGGTTTCATTACAAACAGACTCACATTCATTTATTCAATACTTATTTCTATCTATTTCTATTCATTGCTTACAAATCCATTTTCATTTATTCATATCATGTCAATTTCTTTTTATTGCATTACATTCATTCATTCATTACTTAGTTTCATTTATTTACATTCATTTATTTATAGTATTCATGTTCCATTCAATTGCTTAGCATTTCAATTCATTTACTTTAAGTTTATAATCATTTATTTATAATACTTACCTTTCTATTCTATTTAATTAGTAGCATTTCAATTATACTTAAGTTTATAACAACTACAACATCAAATCCTTATTTATTAAAGAATTCATTGAATACTTTCATTACTTCAAGTTTTACTTGTATAACCTATTACATTTTTCTTGTTAAACATTACAACTTTTAATATTTGGTAAGTTATATATATATATGCTTTTAAGAATGCAATTGAAAGTTACACAAGTTTTTCTCATTTCTTTTATTAATTTAATGTTCAATAATCATATCCTTTGTTTTATAGGTTACAAATTTCAACTTCCTTGTACTTTCATTTATAACCTAGCATTTAATCTCTTATTCCATTTAGAGGTTCCAATTATTAATTAGTTACATTCCATTTCACTATAATAATAGAAACTATTAATTAACAGAAACTTAAGAACTAAATACCGGGTTCCATTTCAAATCATTTTAAAAATAATAGATAAATGTATATACTTACAACTTATATATCAAATTATATTTAAAACAATTTAAAATTTATATTTGTTTATCAAAATAAATCTGCAGTAAAACTACTACAGTGGCCTTCCCACTCAGAAACTCAAAAATGAATGTCGATGATGCGTGCACTCATCACCGAAATTATTTTCCAGCGACAGAGAGGGGAGTACAGAACTTATTTCTTTCCAAAATTTCTTTAAAACAATTCTTTCAAATTATATTGAAATATTTATATCAGAAAGAACTTCTAATAATATTATTATTATATTCCAAAATCATTCAAAAGAAATTTTTCAAAACCCCGGAACTTTAAGTTCTAAATTTCCAAATTTCATTTATTTTATTTTCAAATCTTATTTCCAACCTATATTTATAAATTTCACTACCTAACAACTAATATATTACAACTAATATAAAATTTATAAATCATTATTTTATATATAAAAAAATATACAATAGGTAAAATAATTTCATTTACCTACATTTCAAAACAAATATTGTGTCGGTCTGTCCTATTAAGTGTTTAGAAATCCCTATCGATGTCTTAGCGTCCTATGCACCAACCAAAATTTATAAATACAAAATGGAACAAATTAACACAATATAAAAATTTTATAACACTAACAAATACGCTCTCTCATATATATACACTCAGCGACTCATCCTAGGGTATTACTACCCTATTAATAAAGAGTCAGACCCCACAAAGCCAAGGTTTATCGCTAAACCGAAGCTCTGATACCAACTGTAACATCCCGCCTTTTTGTACGCTTTAAGCAGACACACATGCCGACTCAAACCATACAGAAGGGCGAATTGTTATTTGGGGTGAATAAAAAAAGAGAAAGAAATAAAAAAACAAAACAGAATCTCGCAGTAGAATGACAAAATATAATAATCAAATAACAGTTCATGAAGCTGTATACAAAACATTTAATTATACTTATACCATACAAAAATCAGAGTTACACATATCAGAGATAAATACATAACATTGCAGCGGAACAGTATGAAGCAGTGGAATAATATAGTAAATAATAATAATACAATCTTCGTCTTCGTCCTCCGAAAATAAAGTCTTCAAATCTTGAAATGCTCAGGCTGACCCGAGCGAATTGAAAAGACAAAACACTCGAGTCAGAACTAAAAGATCTTATGTGAGTTAAATCAACGGTAAATAAATATGCGTGTAAACGGCATCGGAGATGTTTATGGGGTTTGACATCTCCTATCTAGTGTCTAACGTGAGTGTAGTAACTTAAAAGATGTTCGGGATTCACATCTCCTAAGGATCCGTTAAACTATCTACTATGTAGTACAATACGCTATTATAATATGTCTAAAGTAAAGTATGCTATTTAAAAATAACGTTAAGGCTTTACATTTTCCACCTTAACACATTTTTAGGGTATACCAATAGTCTATACAGTACTGTATCTCACCGTAAACTGGAGCCGCCAGAGGATACCACATAGGTACGACATAAAACAAATTCGTAGAAGGCGCGCTAGGGTAGGTGACACGGCACAACTAGGCAATGCCAGGGTAGATATACCAATTACGCATCCAGACTGTTGGTAACGCATAGCTGCAACTACCGCCCAACTCGAAACACACTCCCGAGTAAAATCGAAGGGTGGCCACCAAATAACTCGCAAATCAGAATATAGTATCGATGGAATGTGTCCGATCAGTGGAGCTAACTCATTGGCCCGGAATCGCTCTTGTTTTAGCCACCTTATGCCAACTCACGGGAGTCGGGTCCACGTATATACCTCATATAGGATCGTCTCCACCATCCTACTTCATTCTGGAATCTCCACCGCATACACGGTTGTCAAAGTGGTTTTCGGTATCGATAGAGAGTATGCCCATATACGATCCCGGTCTCTTTAACAACCAATCGTTTATTACACACCGGATGGTTCTTTTACATTTCCAAAATCGTTTCATAATTGATATCAAAATATCATATTCAATTCAAATCATATCATTTTCGAAATAATTACTTACTTCCGAAATTATATCATATTGAAATCATAGTTCGAAATTATACTTCCTTTCAAAAGTCGAATTCACAGGTTATATCGAAATATTTTATCACTTTCAAATCACATCGTTTCAAAAATCATAATTTCTTCCCAAATCTTATTTCCCAAAACAGGTTAAGTCCTTGCTTAACATTCAAAATTCCAACTTAAGTTATAACATCATTTAGCCTTATTCTCTTTTTAAACCAAATTGAAATGAATATAAACTCTTCCACGTACTTAGTTTGGAAATTCAGAAATTTGTTAAAATTAGTTATAAATAGTTAAAATGCTCTAGAATAGTTTAATTATAGGTAAAAATATTTTAAATTGATTTAAGATAGTTAAATAGATTAAACTTAGATTAAATATAATTTAAAATAGATTAAATAGCTTAAAATAGATTAATTTGATTTAAAATAAATTAAAAGGGTTTAATTAGTTTTAAAATAAATTAAATTGGTTTAAAATAGATCAAAATAATATAAATAGTTAATATTAGTTTAATAGTTTAATAAATTTGGAAATTGTAATAAATTGAAATATATTTTTAAAACAGTTTATATAAAATATGGGTTTGGAATTTTTATTAGTTTAAACTATTCATTTCATTTCAACATATTTGGACCATTTCAAATTTCCAAATCGACAAACCAAGTTTAAATAAACTATCGAATTTCATATCGTTTAAATCCATGTTTAAAATATCAATACGGATTACTCCAACTTCAAAATATTTCAAAGTTATTTTCAAACAACTTTAATAACTCAATTTCGATAGAATTCCATTTATACATAAAAGTTTAACTTTAAACTTCCGGTTTACTTTCTTAAAGGAATTCCATTTAAACCAATTCACATTTCAACACAAAAGTTGATTTTTCTATAATACTTCAATTTATATAAATCAAATTTTTATTTCAAAATATGATTTAATTAAATTCGAAAATTAAAGATTTTAAAATCATTTAATTTAACTAATCCGGTGTCCGTATATAATTCTCTACCCTAGGGTCAAGTGATACGGATATTTATCATTTCAATCCGTAATTTAATATTTTACGGTTTACTATCATTTCAAACCGCAATCCTGAAATAAATAAATAAAATCCATAATGAACTTGCAGTTTATAACGATATAAATAAAACATCCATTCAACAAACATAAGAAATTTTAGAAGTTGTGAGTGGGTTAAAACACTCACCTTTTGATTTAAATTGATTCAAAATCAAATTTAAACTCAAAATTCAAAAAGTCTCTGAATTCGTCCAAACCAGCACCAAAATGTGCATAATTCAGATACGATCCTAACGCAAGAAACCGCGTGTGAATTGGACCTTGTATGCGAAAGTTATTAGCATTAGAAGTTGTACGGATTTAAATTAAAATAAAATAAAATAAAACCCTGACCAATAAGATTATGCCACATCAATCATCCTGCTTCGAAACCCTACACCTCTCGTACGCACGCGATTGCCTAGCCACCACAAACGACGCCCCCTTCAACCAATATTCGCCGTCGCTAAGCTGAACTACACCCCGATCAAGCTTCGCTACCAGCCGCGCCTCGACGAGCCGCTTCCAGCCGACCCCACGCAGCGCCTTCCAGCCCCCCAGAATGCCACGACACCATCGACCTAGGGCACGCCATTCATGGCATTACAACCACCCATGACACCAAGTAACCGCATGGATCGGTCCTCCTCATCACCCTCTACCTCACAGCAACCTCCGATTGCCCTCAAGATGACGATCCACCGTCACTAGGAAACCCTAGCAACGGTTGGTCGTGCTTCTTCATCCAATTCTGATCAACCGACAATTCAAATAAAAAAATGAACAGCGTATCTGACTTGCGCTCGTCGAGAGCTTCAAATCGATATATAATTTGTTTGGATTGGAGGAGTTTGAAATTTTTAATTTGAAATTGCAATTGGGAATTAGGGTTTGTCTACCATTGGAAAGAGAGGAACAGATGAAATTGTACGTACAGACAAACTGAGTTGAGGAACACTAGGGTTTATAATGAGGTATTTATAGGCAGATCAGAAAAATAGAAAGAACGGATAAGATTTGATTATAACGTTGAACGATAAATGGCCCGAAAAGCCCGTTCTGTCTCCGGAATGAAACTGGGTAATCCCATATATCAAAATAGATATTTTTGATGATTTCAAATTCAATGGAAGAGGTTTCAAGTCCTAATTCCATCGTATGAAGAAGTTATGGTAAAATCAATTTATTTCAAATTGATTTCAATTGATTTCAATTTAATAAATTTCTATGCGTTTCGAGTCCGTACGATCGAACGACAAGTCCGATCGTCACAAAACTTGAAATCTTATAATAATTCACCGTTACAGATCCGATGAAACTGGTTTCGTCGAAATCCGAGTCAGTGGCCAAAATGGCTATTTTCACATTAATTAAATAAATTAATATTAAGTTAATTAAATCAATTTTCCAATTCAAATTTAATTATTAACAAATTTTATCAATTTAGATTACTTGGTAAATTTAGAATCCTTTAAACAAATCTCTATACCAATTTATCATTGAATATTTTACAATTTACAGTATTTAATTTCGATTTCAATTTATCCAGTAATTATAAATTTAAATTCCCAATAAATCCATATATTCTTATTTCCGTCTTGTTATTCAATCAATTATCATCTTATGGGTATAATTAACATTGATTTATATTTATTACATTAATATATTCCCATTTCATTTTAATTTTCAATAATCCATTTATTACAGCTAAAAATCCAATAAATTAATCAAACTTGAATTTCAATTATTTTTATTCAATCAATTACCATATTATGAATAGAATTTACATTGGTTACTCCTTATTGAATTAACATTCTCCAATTACTAATTTAATCTACACTAACTGCACTAATTAAGTCAATTAACTACAATTGATTTCGAATTAAATTTTATGAACTAAACAAATAGGTAACTTATAACAATTGTTATCATTATCTTTAATTACATTTAAGTTTATTTGTTTCAAACAAATATTATAATTACTTACAGAACATTGATTTTATTCAATTACCATTTATTATAATTTAAATTCATTAATTAATTCAATGTTTACGTTTGTTTTCTTATATTCAATTTATAGCCAAGTATAACATTTACATTATTTCATTTATTGTAATTTCATTCAATATCAATAATTAGCTTTAATTAACACTGTTGCATTTCATTTTAATATTCATTTCATTATTAAATTACAAATTTCTATTTCTTCAATATTAAATCACCAAAATCTTATTAGATTAACAAATTTAATTATCGAAAATTTACGAGTCGTTACAGCATTCGAGCGAAGTGACCTACCCCTTGCCATGCATAATCCATACCTAACGACCTATGTTATCCATTACATTGATCCAAATTTGAGCATTCCGAAGTCCATAAAATAAGAGTTCATACAACTAAGAAACTAGAGTTCAAATAAAACCAGAAAAACAAGAGTTCGAAGCAAACAAGAAGAAAGAAAAAAAACAAATTTCACAAACCCTAGCATTACGGTTTATCATCATCTCAGAGCATGCCTAAGGACCATCCTCGATCCCATACATGTGTAAGTGACTTACCCGTCTTACTATGGAGTTTGCTACTTATTCCGCACCATCCCGATCAATTGATGACAAGTTGATAATGATGCCTTGATCCAATGCCATTTTCATTCGAGGTGGACGGTGGCTGCTCCTGTTCCACCGTCACAGCCCGAGTCCTTACATATTGTTGCAACTAACCATTCCTCACATGTTCCTCAATGATATCCCTCAAATTCCAACAATCATTTGTATTGTGCCCATCCAGCTTATGGAATAGGCAGCGCTTTCTTGATGTCCTTTCACATTCGGAGGGTTCCCTTCTTGCCGGTCTCTGGTATGGAAGGCGCCCTCAAGTATCCAGATATATCCGTTCTAGGGTTTCATTCAATTCCGAGTAAGAAGAAATTTTGGCCTCCCTCCTTTGTCGCTTTGATCCATCGAAGCTATTATCCATGTTCCATTTACTCTTGTCCTTTCCTGAGCTTGCACCGGGTGGTTCTCCACCCCATACCTATTAACTTCTGTTGCCTTTTTATCAGCTTTTGCATCTTCTTATCATAGAAACCTCTCCGCTTCATGGTAGAATTCCCCAAGATCCATCGGTGGATCTCGTATCAATGATATCTTAAAATTTGAATTATTTGCAACTCCTGACACTACCGCCATAAAAATCATCGATCCATCGAAACAACTACCGCATTGAACCTGGTTAAGAAAATCTTGAGCAATTCTCCTGCCCAGTACTTTAATGATGTCAATGTCATCACGTTCTTGGGTCTCGTAACGTGAACCCGAAACTGCTTCATAAATCTTTCGACCAATTCCATCCATGTGCAAATAGAACCGCTCTCCAACTATTTGAACCATAACACAGCTACTTCTGTTAAGTAGAGGAAAGCATCGTGCCAGGAATTCTTCCGAAGCCCTCATCACTTCCATATGCCATGTATACCTCATCATATGCATAGTTGGATCCGACTTTCCGCCATAAGCTTTCAGTGTTTGTAGTTTGAATTCTGGTGGATTCCTAGCATTCCTGATATTAGGAGCGAATGGACTTCTATTTACATCCTCTAGATACTTGTTCACTAATCCTCCATGCACAGCTCTCCTGATCATCTCTGCAAACCTGTCATTGTCTTCTAGTGGTAGTCTCCTATCATCGTATCCAAGCTGCCCCCGAGTCTATGAGGGAATTTTAGAACGCATTCCTCTGGATGAGCATCTAAATTCCGATTCGCACCAAGCTCCACGGGATCGACGGCAGGTCCTTCGGCATCACGACCAACCAGACTCGGGGCATGCCCCCATGTCTTTACGGATCGGTACTGATCCCTCTGGAGGGATCGGTGCCGATCACTCTAGGATGGCAGAGGACTGCCCTCGGCTGCTCTGTTCTATTCCTTCATCTATTGGCTCCATCTTCATGTTCTTGGTTCAGATTTCCGGCGATTCCTGCTGCTTCAACTCCTTAATTTTATCCTCCAACTTGTCCAATATGTTGGAGCAAATTTTGCATCATCTCCTCCTGTCTTTTCAGCATCCTCTCCTACAAAGCAATCATCATCGTTTCCATTTCATTCATGGTGATGTAGATAGATGCTTGATTAGCTCCAACTCCTGATGAATCCTCCTAACTCCCTCCATGGTGGCTCCTTTCCGGTAGCACTCTCCTTGTTGATTGCCTACTCATTTCTTTCTAGATCCAAGTATCCAAGCTTCCAAATCTAAGATCTTAGCTTCCAAATCCTTGGGTGCATGTCCATCTTAGTGAAAGCACCAAAATGTTGGCATCATAAATTGGCCACCAACACCCAATTATGTGAAAGCACCAATATCAAGTCACAGATCTCAGAGAGTAACTAATGTAGAGAATATAATATGAAGAACAAACAAATTCAAAAAGAAAGCAAGTAAAAAGATATAAGATTTATAGTGGATCAGCTAACTTCGACCTACGTCCACTCTAGAATAATCATTTTTATTATACTTAGTTTGTTTACAGTTACAATTCAAAATTCAAGAATCAAATTGACAAAGTGTAGCCTAGGTTCAAAATAAAGAGAAGCAGAAAGAAGATCCCTTTCTAATGACATGCCTGCTATATTTATAGGGGAATACATGGACAGATCGAGCTGAAATTTTGACAGAAGGTTCGGGAGACCAAGACGAGGCCACCTAAAAATTTCCAGACCCATTGATCCCTATTTTGGTGTCCAAATGGAGTGAGGACCCTTTGAATGATTCCTCATGATGTTACTTGCCCTTCGTTCCATTTAGACTTACAGTTTGTGAGATATCGCATTTTCTGTGAAGTGGTGTTGTTTGAATCCTGATTTCTACCGATCCCTATGGAGGGATAGGTACCGATCCTTCCAATCTCTTTCAAATGCCATGAGATCCCTAGGGGAGCATCTCCATGTTGTATTATGCTTAGCCTCTAAGTCATGCCTACTGGATTAGTAGAACTCGAGTTATTGATCAATCTTTGCTGCAAATCCAACTAAACCTAAATAGGGATTGGTGTCGATCCCTACAATGGAAGAGTGCCGATTCCTACCAAGGGAAGAGTGTTGATCCCTCCAAACTCCTCCAAATGACATGTGATCCCTAATAGATGTTTCTTATGGTGTAACTATCTTGTGCTCCAAGTTTCATGACAATTGGATGTGTAGATATTCAGATATTGATCGATCTTCGCTATAAAATTGAGTTTAGTCGATCCCTATGAGGGAAGAGGGATGATCCCTCTAAATGGATAGATGTCGATCCCCTTATCTTCTCCAAATGCCATGCGATCCCTACGGTCCCCTCTTCTTGTTTCTAAAGTTTCATTTCAATCCGCCTTGTAATTGTTGAGTTATGGAGCGATCATCGTTGAGTTGTGCTGTTGAGCTGAATATGATCTGATCCCTCCTCTTTTTCCCATAACTAAAGCATACGAACTCCGATCATCTTTAAATTTGAAATGTAACCTCACGAGGCTATCCTTATCACTTCACATCAATTGCACCTTGATTGAGACAAAAATTAGAGATCTGATCCAAATCCGCTTGACCATCGTCCATAGTCTCATTTATAACCGATCGTTGAGCCTGGTAACCATTTCTCCGGGCTTCCCGCCTTGATGATCATGAAGTCCATTGGGTCAAATCCACCTATGTACTTCCTTGCTAAAAGGCGGGTTAACACATAAGGACATGAATGGATGGCTTGGAAGAGAGTGAAGTGATGGAGGCACAGGGAGGAGGGGGTAACATGGGGAATATGATGGAAAAGGAGGGGGTGGGTGCACATGGTGATGGTGATGGATAATGATGGTGTTTAGATATTTTTTTACAACTCTTTATCCTATAAATACAAGCATCCATTCACTGATTTCTTCATCTCCTTCCTCTTCTTTCTTTAGCTTTTTAATGGCTTCCACCTTAGGAAAATTATGAATAATTAATATCAAAGAGAAAATAAATAAATGTATGTATGTATGTATATATGTTATCATTCAACCTCAAAACCAAGTGCAAACATCTCCCTATCCCATCTACAACTCACACCACCCATATATCCTAAGCTAAGGCCAGCACCACTCATCCAAGGTCAAGGTCGAGAGCACCAAAGGAGAAGGAAGCAAGTCAGGGAGCTCCTAAGAAAGGAAAAGAGGAGGAAGTGATGCCGAAGTGCCCCGGTTCGATTTAGAAAGCTACGGAAAATTTAGGTGGAGTGGATATAAATAATGGGTACTCAGCTTAGTTTTATTTAAATAAAACTTAAAGTGATAATATACATGTTAAATTAGAGATTAATATGTTGAATATGGTTTGATATTGGATGATAACTTGGTTGATATAATGATTGGTTATATGGTTGTGATATGGCTGATAACTTGGTTTGATAAATGATGAGAGAAATGGTTAGTAATTAACCATAGTTAAATAAATGGAAATTTAATCCATAAATAATATGTGTATGTAGTTGTTTAGCCTCTTAATGGTTTTAAAATATAAAAAGTTTGGAAATGAATAGTATAATGATATAATATTATGTTAAAAGTGAATATGAGATTTAATATGGAAAATATTTGTTTAAATGATTTAAAATGGTTTATAAGTGTTTTATAAAAAATAAAACTCAATTTGGAGAAGTTTTGACAAGTTATGAAAAATAAGTCAAAATAAGGCATGTCGCGTGATGGTAGTTCGTGATTTCATGCCATAAAGTTCAAACAAGTGTAGAGAATGGAATATAGCTCGGAATTCTTCGAGATGAGAATTTTTTAGACTATTATATCTATAGTTTTTAAATGAAGAAAGAAAATAAGTCCAAAACAAGTTTTCAAAATGATTACGGTTTTGCAGTTCGGAATCCATAAAGAAAATTCCTTTAAAATGATATTTTTAAATTCTTTAAAAATATGGAATAAATTCTATAAACCTTTTAAATTGTTTTAAAAGAGATTTGAGATATATAACTGAATTTCCAAAAGATAGAAAAGTCGTTTTGATCAATATAGCTTTTAAAACAGTAGTTGCAGCACTTTTTAATAACTTTTGCAAACAATGGTTTTAACTTAATTATTCTTCCCCGAATCTTTTGTGAACCTTTTCAAATAAATAATTAAGTAATTTAAAGATGACGAAGAGGTTTAAAAATGAGTATGCATAAATGACTAGTATATTTGTTCCATTTGCGAGTGTTATAGAAAATCCGATCGAGGAATGGAACAGATCGAAAGAAAGCCCGGATGCTCTAAAATAATTAAAAGTAAATTAAGTATGTTAAAAGATTTAGAGTCGATCAAATAACTTGACTAACTTATGGGTGACAGGGTGGTAGTCTCTAGGCTTGGGTTTAGGAAACCAGTTGCATGTCCTCCCTAATTACCAGGATTGGCCCGATGGAGGAGATAGTAAATTTGATTTACTCAAATCAAAATTTCCTAAATTATAAAAGATATAATTTTCTGAATTTAAATAATCTGGATTGCATACAAATGATTTTCTTATACTTGGAATTAAATTCCAAGGGGGGAATCTGTTCTATTCGTGTGAATTTAAAATGTGATTTCACCGTTATTCGATGGATAGTAAAGGTTGAATACGGAAATTGATATTGAGTAGAATTAGTATGATTTTCATGATCCTTTTACCTCAATAATGTTTTCCAATATGAGATTTAAATAAATGATTCGAAAACATTTTTCTAAATAAAAGGTGAAATGATTTGGAATTATTCCAAGATTCAAAAAGGTTTAGTTTACCAAAAGGATTTGATAAATGAGGCTTAATGATTCCATATACTGTTAAGAAGATAAATGGCATAATTTAAAATAATATGTCTCTCTGAGGTTTTTATGATGAATAAAAAGATGAATTAAATTGAATGATGATTGATAATCATATATGAACTTAACATCTATTTAATTAATGATTGGTTCAGAGGAACCGAGGTCGGAATTAGGTAACTCCTATCTGAAAACCAGTTTGAACTAATGTATACATTCGAAAGTGTAGACATGATGAAGATGATGATTTTTGAAGATGGAGATCTTTATGATGAAGGCCTGCTTGCCACTAGTCCCTAGGGGTGAAATTTACCATATCATATATTTATGGTGGTAGTAATGCTTTGTTATGAAAATCTTCGTTTACAAGGACTAATCGCAACTGATCCTAGGGATAATTCCCGACATGATGTGGTAGGAGGAGTGCCTTCGATTTCACTCAGTCCCATAATGAACTTGTATAGACGATTGTCTGACATTGCATTTCTGACATCACTGTTATCCTAACTTTTAGCAAAGCTGAGATACCCAAAACTAACTGAAAATCAATAATAACTAGCCATGAATATCAACTATGCATTGCTGGATAACCATGGATATCGATGAATTTTGTCCGAGTCCGGATCGGGCTACAATTGACAAGACATGACAAGCAAAGCCATAAAATCCAGTGCTCCAAGTTTTGGGTTAATCGGAGTTCATATGCTCAAGATATGATCGATGCAAGTTGATGAAAAAAGTTACATTCTCGTATCCATCAAGTAGCATTAGCTTTGTATCGATGAGGTTCGTATCCATAGAGACGTCTCCATTCGTATCCATCAACTTCGTACCAAACAAGTTCGAATCCATCGAGGAACCTTGGCTAGCATCGATCGGGTTTGTATCCATCAAGCTTGGAGAACCTTCGAATCCATGAAGATACCTCTCTTCGAATCAAACTAGTGCCATCGTTTCGTATCGATCAGCTGAAGTGAGATATGATCGATATGAACAAATCTCAGTTCGAATCCATGAAATGGTTAAAGCCTTCGAATCCATCAAGTCAAAGCGGCGAGATACTTGGAACGACTCGGTCAAACCGGAGTGAAAGGTGGAACGACCTGAATATTGTGCGCCACATCACCACGAGAGCACGTGCAGGTGATCGATTCGAAGGAATCGATTCGAAGGAGATCGAGTCGAAGCAAACAGCCACCGAAGAACACGATTTCGTATCGACGATATCTCGAGATCTACAAGTCCAAATGATATGAAATTTTCACAGAATCTTACATACATGTTGAAGAATGTTCTCACCAAATTTCAGCTCGATTGGATGATTTTTTGATCAATTCGAATGGAGTTCGAATCGATCCCGAAGCGGGCCCAGATTTCTTGGACACGGGCGCATGGGCCCCCACACGTGCAGGAAGTAGTCTCCCTAATTTTAGGCGAAATATTAGCCTCTTACACCTATAAATAGAGCCCCAGGTCATTCAGAAAAGGGGATCTGGATTCTGAAGCGCCTAGACTCTACCAGACTCAATTCTACACTTCAATACAACCATTGTACTCGAAGTTCTTCATTACAACTATTGTAATCAATTGTAATCAGCAAGGATAATCAATAAAAGATAAACCTTTAAAGTGGACGTAGGCCAGAGATAGCCGAACCACTATAAATCTCGTGTTTTTGTTCATTATTTCTGAATTATGATACTCTATTTGCTTAGATTTGATATTTGTGTTTGAATACTTGTTGATTCGTATTCATACACTAGTGCTTTCACAACATCCGGGGTTTGTGACCAATTTTAGCGCAAATACTTTGGTGCTTTCACTAAGAAGGACTAGCACCCGCTACATCGGATTGAAGTTCAGATTTGGAAAGCGTGAAGAGTTGGGATTTGAAAGACAATGACTCGACAAACAAGACAAAGAGCTGAGAGAAGCCAACAGGGAGGAAGTCAAGAGGCATCCTCTGGTGCTGGAGAAGGGCAAGCTTCGATTTACATCACCAGAGATGAAATGGAAGCTATAGCAAATTCATTGCAAGAGAGGATGATGAAGAGTCACCAAGAGATGCTGCAGAATTTCTTTGAACAAATGAGAACAGCAAATATGCATAATCTTGGACCAACTACAGCAACTACAAGTGCTGGACAAGGAGTCAGGATTGCGGAAACCAATGAAGGTCAGGTTAAAGGTCAGAATGTAGATCCAGAAGGCAATCAATAAGGACTTGGGGGAAGACCCTCAGGATCTGATGCTGGAAGGCCTACAGATGGAGCTCAACAAGCTGGAGCCAACGCTGATGCCAACGGGCCACACAAAGAGTACGTACCAGAATACCCTTCAAGACCAAGAGGGAAACCCCAGGATGGAGATGAAAAGATGGCTGGATTAGTGCGACGACTCATGAGAGGAGGATTGTCTAGCGGAGGGTTGGAAGAAGTCAGTCGGAGTCCGTTCACTCCGAATATCAGGAATGCAAGGAACCCTCCAAAGTTCAAACTTCCTATGCTGGATCCTTATGACGGGAAGTTAGACCCGACGATGTATATAACTTGATACATCAGGCACATGGAAGTGTTGGGGGCATCTGAGGAAGTGATGGCTCGATGCTTCCCTCTATACTTGGCAGATTTGGCTGCACTTTGGTTCAGGCAATTAGAAACTGGATAGATCAGAACATGGGGCGAGCTTGTAGATTGCTTCATGAGACAGTTTAGGGTCCACGTGACGCGACCCAAGAGTGTGATGACTTTGACAACGATAAAACAAAGGACCGAAGAGTCCACAAAAGATTTTCTACTATGATTTAATGCAACGGTGACATCTGTAGATCGCCCGGATCCATCAATGATTTTGATGGCGGCGGTGGAAGGAGTTGGGGAAGGCAGCGAATTCAAAGATTCTTTGGCGAGAGACCCACCGCAAGATCTTGGAGAGTTTTACCATGAAGCTGAAAGATTCATTCGATTAGAAGAATCACGAGCCGAGAGGCAGGAAATAAATGCTGTACAAGGCGAAGGAACCGCCAGGGAACAACCCAAGATGGACAAAGGAAAGAGAAAGAAGGATGACGCACATGATGGTCCTGATAAACGGAAGAAATTCCGAGAGCCCAGATTCAGGCAATACACAGATTTGGCGGCAAGCCTGGAACGAATTTACACTGAAACTCGGGGGCAACTCCCCTATCGAAAACCACCCAGGAGAGATCCCACAGAGCGGGAGCGTAGAACCAGAAAATATTGCCTATTCCATGAGCTGGATGGGCACACAACCGACGAATGCCGCCACCTAAAGGATGAGGTGGAAGAACATGCCAGGAGTGGTAGATTGCCACAATATGTCAGAGAATAGGTAGCGGCGGTAAGACCTGAACAACTACCACCTCCACCTAACAGAAACGATCCTGGATCGGGATCACGACTCGTCATCAACTGATTAAGATGGCAAGGGCCAAGTTCAGGATTTGAACTTCGGTCAAATAATTTCATTAGATTTGTTTTCAGAATAAACGGCTACTCCACTTACTCATGTACGGGAACCAGAGAGATCTCTAGGCATGCTCTGAGATGGAGATAGACCGATCTGCCCGGAGAGGCAATGTTTAGTTTTTTCCTGATGTTTGAGATTGAACATCTAGGACCTGAATTTAATAAATAAACTTGAATTTCTTGAAATAAACCTTTGACCGGAGAGTTAAAAGATGAGTATTAAATACCAATATAAAAATGATCGCTTTATGACCCTACCCGGAGAGACGGGGTCCGGAGTGCAAGAAGTGGGTTGCTTCGCCGAAGAGCGACAGGATCAACTCACTTAACATCGTTTCTCAATCACCGGAGAGTGATTGGATCGGGATTCGATAAGAGCCCGGAGAGGCTATGATCGGCCCACGATTTAGGCCATGACATCGCTTAATGTTCAGATACACTGAACCGGAGTGCATGAAGTGAGTCGCTTCGCCGGAGAGCGACAGGATCGACTCACTTAACGCCGTTTCCCCTTCACCGGAGAGTGACAGGATGGGATCCAGTAGGAGCCCGGAGAGGCTACGATCGGTCCAGAACGACCAAAACATCGCTTTACGCCCTAGTTGGGGCCGGAGTGCAAGGGGTAGAAAGCGACACTGGAGTGCAATAGGATCTTTCTATCCAATCACCAAGTCTGGGATAGGCTTAGCAAGGGTCCGGAGTAACCGTTGATTGTCCGGAGAGACTACGGAGTTTCATTCTTAACTTCCACAGGAAGAAGTGGATAATGATTTGGCTTCGAACAGCTATGAACTCGATTGAAAATACCATAAGATTTGAATAAAACATGAACTCACTGCATTCGATTTGAGACTGATCAAAACACACCTTTTACCAAAAGGCATGTTTTGGGGGGCAAAGTGTTATCCCAACTTTTTGCAAAGCTGAGATACCCAAAACTGACTGAAAATCAATAATAACTAGCCATGAATATCAACTATGCATTGCCGGATAACCATGGATATCAATGAATTTTGTCCGAGTCCGGATCGGGCTACAACTAACAAGACATGACAAGCAAAGCCATAAAAGCCAGTGCTCCAAGTTTTGGGTTAATCGGAGTTCATATGCTCAAGATATGATCGATGCAAGTTGATGAAAAAATCACATTCTCGTATCCATCAAGTAGCATTAGCTTCGTATCGATGAGGTTCGTATCCATAGAGACGTCTCCATTTGTATCCATCAACTTCGTACCGAACAAGTTCGAATCCATCGAGGAACCTTGGCTAGCATCGATCGGGTTCGTATCCATCAAGCTTGGAGAACCTTCGAATCCATGAAGATACCTCTCTTTGAATCCAGCTAGTGCCATCGTTTCGTATCGATCAGCTGAAGTGAGATATGATCGATACGAACGAATCTCAATTCGAATCCATGAAATGGTTGAAGCCTTCGAATCCATCAAGTCAAAGCGGCGAGATACTTGGAATGACTCGGTCAAACCGGAGTGAAAGGTGGAATGACCCGAAGATTGTGCGCCACATCACCACGAGAGCACGTGCAGGTGATCGATTCGAAGGAATCGATTCGAAGGAGATCGAGTCGAAGCAAACAGCCACCGAAGAACACGATTTCATATCGACGATATCTCGAGATCTACAAGTCCAAATTATATGAAATTTTCACAGAATCTTACATACATGTTGAAGAATGTTCTCACCAAATTTCAGCTCGATTGGATGATTTTTTGATCAATTCGAATGGAGTTCGAATCGATCCCGAAGCGGGCCCAGATTTCTTGGACACGGGCGCATGGGCCCCCACACGTGCAGGAAGTAGTCTCCCTAATTTTAGATGAAATATCAGCCTCCTACACCTATAAATAGAGCCCCAGGTCATTCAGAAAAGGGGATCTGGATTCTGAAGCGCCTAGACTCTACCAGACTCAATTCTACACTTCAATACAACCATTGTACTCGAAGTACTTCATTACAACTGCTGTAATCAATTGTAATCAGCAAGGATAATCAATAAAAGATAAACCTTTGAAGTGGACATAGGCCAGAGATAGCCGAACCACTATAAATCTCGTGTTTTTGTTCATTATTTCTGAATTGTGATACTCTGTTTGCTTAGATTTGAGATTTGTATTTGAATACTTGTTGATTTGTATTCATACACTGGTGCTTTCACAACATCCGGGGTTTGTGACCAATTTTGGCGCAAACAATCACAACGTTGAATTTTACAAATGCACATCTGTTGGTAGCAGAGAAGGCAATTTTTCTTAGCTTAACGCCTTTCTCTAAGACATACGAGCTTAGAGGTTATATGTTCGTGAAAGTCAATAGTGATCGAAGTAATGGCAATGTGGCATTCAAAGTAGAACCTATTATGATCAAAGCATGACTTTGCAAAAAGAAAAATATGGCTTTATGGATGTAACCTCACGAGCCTCACATCCTAGGAATGATACAGAATACTATGTGGCCTGAAGGATAAATTTTGGGCTATTATTGAGGGTAGATGTCCCTCTAGGCACTTGTTTCCTTATTGTATGGATGGAAATGTATGAAGGTCGATGGAGATCGTGTAAAGCCACCGAGTAATACTCTGTTCCATGCTAGTGTAGCAGTATTGTTCGGAGGCTGACGGAGATCGTGTGACGCCACTGGTGTGAACTAGGATAGTTATACATGGATTTTCGGGTCTAAATGGTCACTAATTTCCTATCATGTTGGAAATCCAATTCCAATACATCGCCTTTACTTGATTGTAGAACCTACTTTTAAAAAGTAGCTAGTAAACCATCAAATTTAATCAATGTAACAAATTCGGCTATTGTGATAGACTGTTTGAAAATTGTTTTCAAAGGAATGTCATTAGAAATAATATTAAATTATTTTTGGTATAAAAGTGTTTGGTTATCATAAGGTAAAAATCCATCTGAATTTATGTGTGGGCATGGTCTTATGAAATACCCTTCTTTTTAAAGGTTTTGATTGACATCAGCATGATCTATATAAAAAACTTCAAGTATCTCACGCTAGTTTATCAAGCCTGATTCGGGTATTTTTAATACTTGAGTCAGATCCGAGTAGTTTCAAGTTTAGTTGAAGACGCTTGGAGTTTCCATAGGAGAGCTATAGATCTTCATCTTCGTATGAATGTATTCTATTATCTGTTGCATCTATTGCATTTGTTTTTATTTTTCAGCATTTGTAAGGATAGAGGGTTTAAACTGTCCAGGCTGAATCTAGGTTAGACTCTGATATTATATTCAAAATTTTCCACTGTAAAGACTATTGTTGAAATAATATATGTTATTCCATTCGGGTGAGATTTTTTTCTATCTTTATTTTCTTTTCCCCTAACAATTGGGCTATCTAGCACTTGGATTTGCGACACGTAAATACCGAGGATGTATTACTGTCAATTTTCAAGGGTCCAAAGTCCAATTCGTTACATTTTAGTTCGAATTCAAATTGCAACATAGATATTTACATAAACACAGCTATGTAAATAAATTCCATACGATCAATCGATGAATAATAAATCTATATAATTCAACTGGCAGATAATTAAATGTCCAAATTAACATAACAGTAGAACGGTGATTTATTCTGCTAAATATATGTCCAATATAATCTATTCAATTTAAATATAGAAGAACATTGTTTCATTCTGCTAATAGGATGTCAGCGATTAATTATAATTACTAAACAGCATAATTAAACACAGCCAGTATTAATTTGCAATTAAATTACACTACAACATATGGGTTAACTGTTTTTATGAGTGTGTTCTATATGTCAATACGAACTCAACACCAGAAACCATGTGTCAAATGGGCTCTGAACAAAGGAGTTATGCTTTTCTAAGTTTAAGTTTGAAAATCTTTTTTATATATATCCTACTGCACATGTGGCCCAAGGCCCAAACAACTCCTGCTCGACCCAAACTTGCCACTATAGTACCTCCTCCTTCATAACTTCCCACGTCCATATCACATGACCTGAAACCCATTCGACCACGTTCCCTCAAGAATCACCACCGCTCCGACCGCCTTTGGTCATTACCTCCACCTTCGATCTCCTCCCCACAATCAGGCACAACCATGGTCGAGCGCAGGCCGAGCTCGGCCTCCCCATTCGTCGCCGACAAGATGAAATCCGAACCCCCAAAACCCGTAGTTCCAAAACCCTAATTTCACAGCCGCTGCCATCATGGATCACCGGACCATGCCAAATCGCACCCACACATCATCCTCGACCCAACACTCCTCCTAGCACTAACTGCTCCTCTTCTCGGCCTTCGGTTGTCGGTAAATGATTTTTAACTGAAAACGCTAAAAACTTAGCCACGACACCACCGCAGCTCTAAAAACCATACGACTTACTCTAAAAATCATGTTTCGCAGAGGCGAATATGATTATAAAGGTCGTTCATCGATTCGCGGTTGTCGAAAAGCTAACGAATTTGACCACTTGCTATATTTTAAAAAAAAATCAAATTATACTCGATTAATTCAATAACCATTTTTAAAATATACTACGGTCCAAATCTAACATCTTTGTAGTTGATGGCAAATTCAAATATCAAGTGGTTAGTGAGATATAGATTTTTGAAGATGCGATGAGATTTGTTTAGCAAATAACAGAGAACTAGTAAATATTTATTTTGTTTATAGTAAACTACTTAATCCATTCAGGTGCAAGTTTAACCAAAATGTGATCTTTAACATAATCCCCCAAACATGATTTCAAATTAAACATTACTAAACAAATATACATATATTACTTACTTAACAACAATATTCATAGAGTAAACAATTCATAATTATTTTCCAAGCTTTTGAAATGCTAAACTAAATCTTTAAGCTTTGATCTTAAGATGAACTGGAATTTTGAGTTTAAATTTAAAACTAAAAAATTTAAGAAGAAGAAGAGGAGATGGAGAAAGAAGATTTAGAAAATGAAGTTTTTGAAATGAAATGGAAAATGTGAGGTAATGTAGATATGTACATAGGATGAACAAGGTAAAAAAGGCACATATATACCTGTAATAAAGAGATTTAAAAGTTACAAATCAAATACAAATTTAAAATAACACGACATCCATTTAAACCAGTCATTCATGGTTCATTTTCCTGACTGAAAATTGCTTGGGTCGCCATCAAAAGGAGCTTCTTTCATAAGGAAAGTGGTATGGTGTTTGTGAAGCAATGGCCCTTGAAGAGGGAGAGCTTTAATCGAGAATTTTTTAATGCGTCCTGGATCTACATCAGGGGTCTGTCACTGTTCTTTCATGGAGATAATGAGCCTAAATCTCTTCTATCTCTTATTGGTGAGTATATCACGACTGACCACTGCTCCTGGGCGACAGCAACCATAGATTCACTTTTGTTAAGATCCATCTTAATAAGATAGAAGCTATCCCTAGGTTCTTCATTGATGGCTCATTTAGGCATTTCTTCAGGCTTAGTTATGAGAAATTAGATCCACCATCATCCCCTATTCCACCCGATCGCACCATTTTGGGAGACGTTGACACTCTTTGGTTTTGTATGAGAAACCAGTGTATTTCTTCAATAATGAAGGCTTGTAGACATGATCTTTTATTCCTTCCCCTCCTTTAAGCTTTGCGAATGATGTGATGTTTAAGGAGGCCTTAATTCAGTCCAGAAAGGATGAGATAGCGACAGGTAAGTAGGTGATTTCTATAGCATTGTCTGATGAAGTTGAAATGCATGCTGAATTGCCAGGTCCCTCCAACTAGAGGCCGCCTCTTTCGGTTGCTTCGTCGAATTATGAAGACCAAAGCTTCTACCTAAGGCAGGATATGGACCTAGATTACCAAATGAATCTTGGTCTTGGTGCTTAGAATGATAATGTGCAGATGATGGATATTGAGACAAATCTTTAGCTGTTCAGCACTCCTCCTCCAACCATGCCTCTTGCTCCTGTGGTTGCTCCTACTTCCAATGTGGTGCCAACTATTGGGAGCAATCTCCTTATGTCTTAAAGTGGAGGTCATCTGCTGGATGGTAGTATTTTCGTTCCTAATATTTTAAACTCTTTTTCATCTACTTCGATTATTTTAGCTGCAACAAAGTTTGGTATTCGGTTGTCACCTAAGGTTGTTTCAGTCATTAAAAATCTTGAATGTGGGAGGGTTTTTGGGCCTTTTGTGACAATTCTAACTTGGAATGTAAAAGGAGTTGGGAGTTTATATAAGTGTGCACCCATAAAAAATTTCATCAGCCTTTTCACCTTGATGTCTTTCTTTTGCAGGAATCTAAGCTGTGTTACCCCACTCCTTCTAGTCTAAGAGGTTTGCGTGGAGATTATCTTTCAGGATGGGCATCCGTAGATGTTATATGTTCTAGTGGTGACATTTTAACCCTATGGGACAAGTCTAAATGGTCTCTTATGCAAGTGCTCAAAGCGCCCAATGTTCTTCACATTATTTAAAAAAAATTGCTTAGGCATTCTTTATTTGGTTTCAAATATTTAAGGTCTGCATTCCTCTTCCAAACGCGATGAGCTTCGGAATGAATGTTTGAGATTCGGTTCACATATTAATGGGTTCTACGTGGGGACCTCAATATTACTAGATTCCTCTCTGAGCGCACATTAACTCCGTGTCCCCTGATATGGACGCTTTTAATGACTTTATCGTTAGATGTGACCTTACTGATTTTCCTATTAATAACCATGATTTTAATTAACCATAAACATAGTATCCCTTCTCTTGCCAATAGGTTCTTATTTAACACTTCTTGGGAATACATGCACCCTCTTTCATCTACAAGAGGTCTCCCATCATTAATCTCTGATCACTGTCCCAAGCTTCTTGAATCTGGTGATGATTCTCCACACCATCCCCTTCAAATTTGAGAATTTCTGGACTCTTGAACTAGGCTTTGACGAGATGGTTGAAGGTATGTGGGCCTCTTTCTACGTTTTCGGTTCTGCTTTCAAGATCCTTGTAACTAAACTCCATTTGCTTGGGACAACTTCAAAAAGGCGATTTTTCGGACTTTAGGGCTCCATTAAGTCAGAAAGGAATCTTTGCAAAACCAAATCATAGATCTTTATATCTTGAAGAAACCTGCACCTCTTTCCCACACCATCAAATCTCATCTTTACGAGCTTAAAGCCGAGCTGGGAAGAATTATAAAGCAAGATGTAGTAGCTTGGAAGAAAAGGTCTAGAGATCGATGGTTAAAAGAGGGATATTTTAAACTAGCCAACTTTCACTGTATTGCGAATGGTAGATGTAGATCTAATTCTATTTCTAGTATTATTCTAGATGGAAGAGAGATTTTTGATGAATCCAGCATGCTTGAAGCTTTTACTTCCCACTTTATGTCTAGATATTGTGAAATGGAGCTTATTATTCCCTCTAGAATCAAACATCCCTCTTCTAATCGATAATGAGTTAGAGATTGGCGAGATTTGGGAGGCGCTCTTTGAGATGGCCAGTGATAAAGCCTCAAGCCCAGATGGATTCCCCCCATCTTTATTCAAAAGATATTAGGGGATTCTCAAGTTTAGCATCCTACAAGCATTTAAAGAATTTAGATCCAACCAATAGCAAATTTCTAGAGTGAACTATGCCGACATTATTTTGACTCTAAATATGAGGGAGCCTCCTCCACTTCCGACTTCCAACCTATTAACCTTGAAAATATAATTTGTAGGTTAATCACAAAGGTCTTGGAAAATAGATTAAACCCTTTCATGGACTCCTTGACCAATTATAGGTGATCTGCCTTCACTTCGGGCAAACCACTTCTAGACAACGCAACTGCAGTTTAAGAAGCAGTCAATTTCTATACCTCTAATCGCACTAGCTTTGCTGTTGTTAATTTGGATTTTGCTAAAGTGTTCGATTCTATTAGCTAGAATTTTCTCCTGGATGTTTTAAGGCAGAGGGGTTTTCTAGTCAGGTTTGTTACTTAGATTAATTTCATTATAGCTTCCTCATCCTCCTCTATCTGCATTAATGGCAGGAGAGGTAATCCTTTCCAGCCTTCTATAGGTCTCAAGCACAGGGACCCCATCTTCACCCTGCTTTTCAACCTTTCTATTGACTTCTTCGCTAGGATGATTGATCTTGCTTCCGCCTCAGGTCTGTTAGACTGCCTTGGAAATGATCTTATTCCTTTTGGTCTAAATTCGTTCCATTAAGTGGATGATACCACACTTATGTCCATACCCAACCCTAGGTCTATCACTACAGCTAATGTTGTATTGCCTTGAATTCATATCCAGCCTCCAAATTAACTTCTCCAAGAGCTCAGGGACAATGTCGGAGTTTGACCTTGTAATTGCTTCCTCTATAGCTAGCACATTGAATTGCTTGATCGGGGCCTTCCTTATCCCATATCTTGGCTTCTCTATCTGCTCGGGTAGAATGATCTGATTGGACTACATTACTAGATAAAATTAGCTGAAGTTTGGCTGGGTGGAAGGGCACCTCTCTTGCTCGTATAAGAAGATTAATGCTTGTTAAATCCATGTTATATTCTCTTCCAACATACTGGATGTCCTTCTACAAAGCTCCAAACTGGGTCATTAAGAGAACTGATTCAATTAGGATAGCCTTCCTTTGGAAAGGATCAGACAACATCACACCTACAAAGTCTTATAGCTTGGGATAAAGTCTACAAGCCTAAGTGAGATGGAGGCCTTGATGTTATAAATTCGACCCAATTCAATAGAGCTCTCCTAGGGAAATGGGGATGCGAGATGGTATATGGGAGCTCCAAGCCCTGGGCGATTTGGACTAACAATTGCTATTACCACGGTAACTTTTCGGCTTTTGATCTCAAGTTCTACCTTCCTCTTCAGCCTCATACTTTTGGAAAAGTATTCTTCTTTACTCCAAAGAACTCCACATTAGCACTACAATTAAAATTGGCAATGGAAGGAGGACTTCATTCTGGCTTGGTGCTTGGTTGAATAGAATTGCGCTCTCTTCTATCTTCCCGGACCTGTATGATCTAGCCTCAGATCCTTGTATCTCTATATCCCAAGTTATTCAAGATGGTGGCTGCAATATCAATTTCAATTATATCATCACCAGTAACAACCTTGCAGCTTTAGCCTCGCTGATGCTTTTGTAACGAACCAGATTTTTCGACCCTTGAAAATTGACAATAATACATCCACTGTATTACGTGCCGAGCAATCAAATGCTGGAAAACCCGATCGTTAGGGATAAAAGAAAGAAATAGAAAGAAGAAAACTAAACAAACAGAATCTCACAGCGGAATGCATAATCTATAATATATAACAAATCTTTACACAAAGAAAAACTGTAATATCCACACATCAATCAGAGTACACTAGCATATTTCAGCCTGGACGGTTATAACAGCCTGTAAATACAACCAACACACAGCGCAGCGGAACACAAAGAAATACATTGATATGACTTGGGCCTCCAGTTCATCTCCTGGGCTCCAATGCATCCCAAGTAATATGTAAATACGCTCGGTCTGACCCGAGCATTGAAAGGGAAGAATGTCCGGATTAGTCTGGTAAACCAGTATGAGAAAAACACACCTCAAATGGAATTTAATGTTTATCAAAAACCTTTCAAATAAAGAAATCTCTTAAGACCACGCCGCACATAAACATGGAAGTCTTTTACCTTACGATAACCAAAACATTTTCTATAGAAAATCCATTGATATTATAATAATGTCTAGGGATCAAAGTAAAATATGAATATAGCTAGGATGCTTACATCTCACATTTCAACATAGTTGGGAATAACTAAGTATGTACGACGCTTATTGGAGAATGGATTCCATACTATGACAAGGTAAGGAACTACCTTCCGATGGTACATCTGTAGATAAATGAACCGAGGTCTGATAAGAACATCTTGTACCCCTGTTACACAGGACTAGCCTACCACTTGACTAGTAGTACCGAATATGATCACCCCACTTTGGGCCCCAAGCATACATGCGTAGATAGTAGTCGATCTAGATTTTGGGATGACTATACCCTGATGGAAGTGACCGACATGGCCCTGCTGCATCTCGATTTTTGTCATTTCCCGGTTGATAAGGCATGAGGCTACGTTTTACCTTTATATAGCACTTCCCACTTAGATTGCTAACACTGCCCTCTAGGCAGCAGTGCAATGTCAACATTCATCCATACAAGTTGTCTAGGAGATGAACAAACCGAAGGCACTACTTCTACTACATTCATCTTTGAATCACTCTCGGGATTAGTAGCAAGCAGCCCTTACACTTCAAATAGCTCAGCCTTAAAATTCCATCACCTTCAAGATGTCTTCACTTCGAAAAGCTTGAGTTGGATCGAAGTGGTTTTCAGACAACACATCTGATCCCGGTTTCTTCGAAACAACATTCGACAGTTACCAGTAAAATCAACCCCTGTTCTTTAGGAAATAAACAATCAAAGATAAGAGTGGAGATCACTCCCTAACTATTAGTGGCTGGATTTCCTTATCATCTGTCCTAGGACAACAAAGCAAGATTTATACGCACAGTACAACATCATCAAAGATGACTGTGCCATATAGCTTACGTGTCTCTTTTAGATATTTTCAGAGTTACGTTTTGGTCCATATTTGATAGTCTTGTTATTTAACTATCAACAAACAAAAATTCAAGCAAGGATAAAATTCCATAGGGAATACCAACATTGGTTAAGTACATAAACAACCACTAACCTCTTTAATAAATTATTTTATCAATTAAAATCACTTTGTGAATACTTGTATTACAATACTTTTACAAAGATTCATTCACAGACCCTATATTTTTTCAATACATGGAAAAAAATTATACTTATCTCGACGGTACAAGTATATTCACAATACCAAGAAAGATTTTCTTTTATACAACCCAAAATAATTAATAAACTCCTTTTAGTAACCTCTAAAACCCTTTTATAAATCTCTTTTATAAATCTCTATAAATCACTTATAATATCTTTTATAAACTTCAAAACATTTCTAAAACTCTTTTATAAATTTATAAACCATTTATCAAACTATTTTAATAAATCTTTACAAAAATTTATAAACCTCTTTACTAAATGAAATTCATTTTACAAATCCATCAACTATTTATAAAACCCTTTTTAAAAACCTAAAAACCCATTTCTAAAATTCTTTTATAACTATTTAAAACCAATTATAAGACTCTTTTTATAAATGTCAAAAACATTTATAAATAAATAGTAATCATTTACTTCGAAACACTATTATATAATAATAATTAATAATAATAAACATTGTAAATAAATAATAATAATAATAATAATAATAATTAACTTCAAAACATCTTTAAAATAATAATTTATAATTTCAAAACATTATTAGTTCAACAATAATTGATTTTATATATTATTATAATAAATAATGACTAATTTTCAAAACATTATTAATAAATAATTTCAACTGTAACGACCCGTAAAATTTTGATAATTAAAATTGTTCATTTAATAAGATTTTGTAATTTAGAGTTGAGAGAAATAAAAATTTGTAATTTAATAATGAAATAATAACTAGAATGAATTGTAACAATAGTAGTGTAAGTTAAATTTTAACAATTCCTATGGAATTCCAATTGATTGAAATAAAGTAAATGGTATAACTTGGTTATAAAGTGAAATTAAGAAAACAAATGCAAATACTAAACTAATTAACGAAATAATATATAGTTAATGGTAACTGAATAAAATTAGTGCTATATAGGTAAGTTGTAACTTTTGTTTGCAATAATAAACTTAAGGGTGTTATAAATGTGATTTAAGGTAAATGGTGACAAGTGTTATAGGTTACCTATTTATTTAATATATTAAATTTAATTGAAAATCAATTGCAATCAATTCACTTAATTGTTGCAGTTAATGGTAAGTGAAGAATGTTAATTCAATAAGATGTAACCAATGTAAATTCTATTCATAATATGATAATTGATGTAATAGAAAGAATGAAACCAAGATAAAATAATTAATTGGGATTTTAAATTATTATTAATGTGTGAAATTGACAAAATCCAATAAAATTGAAGTATAGTAGTCAATACAAATAGAAGATGGAAATTGGAGTATTCTAATGTAATGAAATGTAAAACAAACATTAACTATGTTATTTGAGTGATAATTGATTGAATATAAAGTCTGAAATTAAATCAAAACAATTTATTTGAAATTAAATTATACTTAATAGGATTTATGGTAGTTGAAATTAAACACTGTAAGTATTGAAATAATTAACCCTGAATTGATAAGTAAACTTATTTTATTTTATTTTAAATGTCTAAACAATCAAAAATGGTGAAAACTGTTAGTTATTAACTTTGAAATAAAAATGTGATTTAATTGATTTAATTATTAATTAATTTAATTAATGTGAAAATAGCCCTTTTGGCCACTAACTCGGATTTCGATGAAACTAGTTTCATCGGATCCATAACAGTGAATTATTGTAGGATTTCAAGTTTCGTAGTGATCGGACTTGTCGTTTGATCGTACGGACTCGAAACGACTAGAAATTAACTTAATTGAAATCAGTTGAAACCAATTTGAAATAAGCTGATTTTAAGATAACTTCTTCATACAATGGAATTAGGACTTGAAACATGTTCCATTGATTTTAAATATATGGAAAACATCTGTTTTGATATATGGGATGACCCATTTTCGTTTCGGAAGCAGAATGGGCTTTTCGGGTCGTTTATCGCTTAACCTTCAAATCAATCGTGTCCATTCATCTATTTTCTGCTCTACCTATAAATATATCGTTATAAACCCTAGCTACTTCTTATTCTTATTTGTCTGTAAATACATTTTCTTCTCAACTCCTCATTCCAATGGCAGTCAAATCAAACAAATTCCCAATTTGATTTCAAAATCAAATTCAAATCAAAATTTCAAACTCCACAAACTATATCGTATTATATATCGATTTGAAGCTCTTGATGAGTGCAAGTCATTTCTGCAGTTAGTTTCTCAAATTGGGTTTCTGTGTGTCCGGAATTCAAAGGATAATTCTCGGCCATCGAAACGTGGGGTTCGTTTTAACGGTGGATTCGCGTCGATGGTTCGATCGGGGTTTGCCTGGAGCGTAGAGGGTGTGGTGACGAGTGCATCCATAGGGTTACGGTGTTGTGATGGTCAACGTTTTCGCCTGAAATCGTGGCTATAGATCACAGCGGCGCGAGGCGACTCGGGGCTTTACTGGGGTTCGCGAGCCTCCTAGAGGGGCGGCCTGACACGGCGAACCCAATGATGGTCTCTGATGTAGTTGAAGTTGGACGTGGTTGCGGCGGAAATTGCGAAGGGAGGTGGCGGCTCCGTTACAGTACGAGCTAGCTAGGGTTTTTGCCTAAGAACGAACGGTGGTGACGTGGTATTTATTTTCCTTTTATTTTTATTTTATTTGAATTTAAATTTTTGAATATTCTAATTATCATAACTTCCACATAGGAGGTCCAATTCACACGCGGTTTGATTCGCTGGGATCGTATCGCAATTTCGGACACTTTGACGCTGGTTTGGATGAATTCTGAGACCGTTCAAATTTTAGGTTTAGATTGGATTTTAATTCGATTTAAATCCAAAGGTGAGTGTTTTAACCCACTCACAACTTCTAAAATTTCTTATGTTTGTTAAATTAAATTTATGATGTGATTAGGAATTTATTTATGGTTGTTTGGTATATTTTAAATCGTCATCTCAGTTAATTTGAATTTAATTGAATTAAATCGTTATTTAATTTATTATTGAATTTAAATTGCCAGTTAAATATCTGTTATTGATTATCAATTATCTATTGATGGTTATTGATTGATTTGGATGATGATTGTGATGGATGTTTGACTGTTGATATTGGATGAATGGATGTTATATTTTATATCGTTATAAACTGCAAGTTCACTATGGGTTGAAATGATACATACCCGAATGATCTATAGATTAGGGAAAAATCGTTATGGGTTGAAATGATAGACTCAAGCGATTATATGGATTTTATTAAATTCGGGATTGCGGTTTGAAATGATATATAACTGTAAATTTTAAATTGTGGATTGAAATGATAAATATCCGTACCACCTGACCCTAGGGTAGAGAATTATATACGGACACCGGATTGGTTAAATTAAATGATTTTAAAATCTTTAGTTTTTGAGTTGAGTTAAATGATATTTTGAAATAAGAAATTGATTTATATAAATTGAATTATTATGGAAAATCAAGTTTATGTTGGAATTGGAATTGGTTTAAAGGAATTCTTTAAAGGAATAAAAATTGAAATTTTAAATTTGAATTTGAAGTATAAGTGAAGTTATCGAAAATGATTTATTAAAATGGTTTGAAATATAACTTTGAATTATATTGAAATTGGAGTAATTTAAATTGATATTTCGAACATGGATTGGAAGCGATATAGAATTAAACATTTTATTGAGAATTTGAATTGAAAGGTCTGAAATTTGGTTTTTTTGGAAATTGGAAATGGTTCAATGTGTTGAAATAAAATAAATAGTTAAATTGAAATTAATTTCAAGCTCATATTTTAATACAAACTATTTTAAAAATACATTATTTTAAAGACTTTAATTATTAAGATTTTCAAACTATTAAACTATTTTAACCTATATTAACCATGTTAAATCATTTTAACCTATTTTAAACCATTTAATTTATTTTAAACTAATTAACCCATTTTAACTTATTTTAAACCTAATTAATCTATTTTAAATCTATTTAATCTATTTTAATTAT
Source organism: Allium fistulosum (assembly GCA_030737815.1). Taxonomy (NCBI): domain Eukaryota; kingdom Viridiplantae; phylum Streptophyta; class Magnoliopsida; order Asparagales; family Amaryllidaceae; genus Allium; species Allium fistulosum. Next base: position 909,052,965 of record CM060908.1, read on the forward strand.
ATTTAATCCATTTTAAAATTATTTAACTATCTTAAATCAATTTAACAGTATCTTTAATCTATAACTAAACTATTTTAGAGTATTTCAACTATTTATCACTATTTTAACTATTCATAATTATTTAAACTATTTTCTAAATTTTCAGACCAAGTAGAGGGAAGTGTTTTATTCAAATTCACCAGTTTAAAAGCAAATACGGTTAAATGATGTTATAACCTAAGTTGGGATTTAAATGTTATAATTAATTTAATATAATGATTTTGAAGTGAGAACTTAACCTAACTGGAAATATGATTTTTGAAAGAAATTACGATTTGGGAAACGATATGATTTCAAAGGTGGATATGATTTCAAAGCGAATATGATTTCGAAAGTATTATGGTTTTGAGAATATGATATTTTGATATAAATTGTGAATTGACTTTTGAAATGTAAAAGAACCATCCGGTGTGAAATAAGTGTTTGGTTGTTAAAGAGACCGGGATCAGATATTGTCATACTCTCTGCCAATACCGAAAACCACTTTAACAACTGTGTACGTGGTGGAGATTCCAAAAATGAAGTAGGATGGTTTGGTGAACGATTTCGGTATGAGGTATGACGTGACCCTGACTCCCGTGAGTCAGCTTAGATGCGACTAAAACCAGGAGCCACGCTGGGCCCAGTGAGGTCATTCCTCCGATCGGACCCATTTCTTCGATACTATATTCTGACTTTGTGATTGATTTGGTGGCCACCCTCTGATTTTTTATTTGGGAGTGTTTTCCGAGGTGGACGGTAGTAGCTGCTATGCGTTACCACCAGTCCGGACATGCAAATGGTATATCTACCCTGGAATTTCCTCGTGTGCCGTGTTCACATGCCTCAGAGCACCTTCTACGAGTTTGTTTTGTACCATACCTATGGAGTGCCCTCTGATATCCCTCCAGTTTACGGGGGGAGTTACGGTACTGTATAGACTATGGGAATATATAAAATGTGTTAAGGGGGATATGGGTAACGCCGTAACGCTATTTTAATACTTTACTTTATTGTAGACACTATTATAATAGCGTATTGTACTACATAGTAGATAGTTTAACGGATCCTTAGGAGATGTGAATCCCAAACATCTCTTAAGTTATTGCACTCACGTTAGACACTGGATATGAGATGTCAAACCCCGTAAACATCTCCGACGCCGTTTACACTCATATTTATTTACCATTGATTTAACTTATATAAGATCTTTTAGTTCTGACTCGAGTGTTTTGTCTTTTCAATTCGCTCGGGTCAGCCTGAGCATTTCAGGGTTGAAGACCTTATTTCTGGAGGACGAAGACGAAGATTTGTACTACTATTATTTATTTTATTTATTCTGTTGCATCATGTTGTTCCGCTGCATTTATTTATCTATCTCTGATATGTGTAACTCTAATTATGTGTTGTATAAGTATAATCAAATGTCTTTTAAACAGCTTCATGAACTGTTATTTTGATTATTATATTTTGTCATTCCGCTGCGAGATTCTGTATATGTTTTATTTCTTTCTCTTTTCTTATTTGCCCCATAACAATCTGCCCTATTGAATGGTTTGAGTCTGACGTATGTGTCTGCTTAAAGCGTCCAAAAAGGCAGGTCATTACATCAACCATATTAATTATTTAAATAAATAACTTTTCAAAATATTATACTATTGATAAATAACTTTAAAAAAAAATTAAATATTAATAAATAATCTTTTAAAACAATATCAAATATAAATAAATAATCCTTTAAAACATTTCTAAATGACTTAGAAAAGACATATAATAAGATTGGAGTAAAATAGAAATTAAATCCTTTTAAAACAAAATATTTTCGAAATTCAAATTTTAATCATTCTCCCTCTCAAAACCAACTCCAACCCAAATGGCAATTTATAGTATTTCAAAATACTAATTTGAGGCCAATAGCTACCAAACATTTAACCAATATTAATATTTATTTCCTATTACTATAGGGTTTAAATTTGAGCATATAACAATGTCATAACCCATAGTGACAGTGTCAGCAATCAGGTTTCATTTTCAAAAATTAATATAACAGGAATATTATAGAAAACATTTCAAACAATGGCAAGAAATCCCGTAAGATCCCTCCAACCTGTCCCCCTGCATCACAGCTCATATATATCAGCACATATATATAAATAAAATGAACAGTGGTGAGAAATCCTATTAGATCCCTCCAACCTGTTCCCCTACATCACAGATAATATATGATCATATAATATGGGTCATTTGCTACTAGGCGGGTATATATAAAAGGTCATCCGCTACAAGGGCGGGAATAAATCCGAACCAACTGATAAAACAGTAAATCATCCAAACATCTCATCAATAATTTTTATCGGCTATATAAAATTACTGGTTAACAGAAAAGGTGAGTTTAAACACCGAAATTCCTGCTGACATTGAGGCGTTCTGGTTTCGTCTGAATTCGAACGGCGTTTGACTTTAGTGTAAAAGCCCACTAGCTCAAATCTCTGCCAAACCAATTCCATAATGTAGTATTTGTTGATACGATCCTAACGCGACTACCGCGTTCGATTTGGACCTAAAACGAATTAGATATTTAATTTGCAAAATTCATTGTTTAAATAATATTTTAAATTCACTAGTTACATAATTAACTTAATCTCCTTTTCCCCCTAATCTTCTCTTTCCCACTGTCTCTCTCGCATGCACAAACAAACTCAGACACCCATTTCGATCGACAAACGTCGCTGCTACACCCATCATCGCGCCTCCGCATCTCCACCAGACATCACCCCGACCTAAGCGAACTACCTCCAACAGGCCCGACCTTACATAGCTTCCCCACTGATGAGAATATCACCGAAACCAAAATCCATTCAACTTGAAATTTCCAGCGCCACACATCGTCGTTGACCATGAAACTTCACCACAACCATGCCTACTCCATTCTCCACACTTCACCTTCATACCTCATCGCCCTCTAAATGACGACGACGCTGGAAACTCTAGAAAACCGAAACCCATCACTTCACATTCAACCAAGCTGTTTTGTCTCCATGCTTCACCACCAACGGTCTCCACCGTCCATAACGTTCATCTCATTGATGCGAAGAAGTTCCCTATTTGGTCGAAGCCTGAAATTGCTCATAGTGGACTCGATCATTGTGGGTCTTTGGATCATGGTGGGTTTAAAATTTGAAAACGAGAAACAAACTAATATCTAGATTTAGAAAACGATTTATAGAGAGATGGTGGTATGGCGTAGACGAGGAAGAATGGGCTGAGCACTGTATGGGTATGGGTGAACAGTGCAAGCTTGGGATAGGCAATAGTAGAGTATGGGCTAAGTATGGACAACACATTATTGTATTCCAAAAATGTCATGTTATATGTACCTAAAATCTTGAACTCCAAACAAGACGTGCCGATAAGCATTCTATACCAAATACCTCTTTTCCAAACTCAATGAAACTATTATCGAGACCAAATTTGATTATATACAGAAGTTAGCTTTTAAAATCGAATTATATTATATAAATTTTCTGTAATTAATTTCTACGCGTTTCGAGCTCGTATGGCCAAACGATACGTCCAGTTGCCATGAAATTCGTTGACATATAATAATTTACTATTACGGATCTGCTGGCACTGGTTTCGTCAAAATCCAAGACAGTATCCCAGAAGGCTATTATCACTGTTAATTAAAACGAATTATTATTAAGACAGGTTTAATCACTTTTTAATTATAAATTAAAGGTCTACTATTATCATTCTTATTTAAATAGAATTTAAATAAGTTTCCAAAAAATCATTTTAATTCAAATTAAATCCAAGATTCAATCATTAAATAATTCTAATATTTGAAATTTAAGTTATTTGACTTAGCATATATCAATATTTAAATCAAATTAAATATTTCAAAATTAAATATTTCAAAATCAAGTTTCCTCCTTAAAAGAATTTCGTCCCCGAAATTTCCAAGGTTTGTAAAAGTTCCAAACCCATTAACTTTCCAAAAACAATTAGTTGAAACTTGTTATAAAACTTCTAAGCCTTTAAGTTTTCGGAAAATTTCACCATCGTCTCCTTTGCACGGTTAGATCAGGAAAACTACAAATTGTCACTACGGGTTCAAACAACTAAAAGAAAACAAAAGCTAAGCGGCTGATCATAAAATCATCAAATCAAACAACAACAACAACAACAACATAAACATGTACCTATTTGTCGGGCAACCAAACCCCACTTATGAAACCAAAAGCGTCAACTAACCTTTGCTTTCATGAATCGGCATCTTATTTACAAATAATATCCAACTATATAATTTCTAACCATATCATTTACATTTCCGAATGACAACCATTTAACTATGATAAGCCTGTAAGATGTACATATTCCATCCATATGCAATATCAAATCAGATCGTTCACTCGATCACACAATTTCACTTCCAAACTAGTATCATCCAATTGACTTCTTTAGTGTGGACTATGATCCTGTTTCTTGATTAGAAACCACCATTCTCCTTACATGGCCATATACTATGATAAAGAACTTTAGAATCAATCAAAAATCCATATCCAGTGTTCTTCGTCAAGAATCAAATGAAAAATCCTTGTTCGGACCGATGTAAATCACCTTGAAATCATGTACTTGAATTTGGACCAAAAGGTTATGTGAATAAAATGATCTATGTACAATTTACATATCTTCCAATTGGTTTCTAACTATACCAAATCCTTTTATTCACATTCATTTCCACTTCTAGTATATTTCTTAAATACTAACATCACCTATGAATTATTTCATAAATCCTTACTTAAGTTCATACACATCCTATAATTACAACTTAAGTTTATATTCGTATAACACTCTTTTATATCCTAAGAGTATATACACACTATTCAAATTTGTTTTATTTAACTCAAATGTCTAACAAATTTAACATTTGCCATTTATTCACTATTTTTCTCAAATTTATAAGTTAACAAAATTTATTTTGTTATGTTTTCTCAAAACACTTAGCTCAATTTCTATATCCAGTTTAGAAGTCTCGTCTGTCCAAAATCGCCGAAAATTCCATTTCATTTCAATAAATGGAAAGTAACAAACATATCTAATTGAGATATAAAACCAATCTACTATAATACATAGGCTATCTACATCCATTTAATACTTAGTTGAAAATTTCAGAATTAACCACTCGGTTTTTTTATTTTCAAATCATTTTGAAATAATATATAATATTTCTCTTTTTGTATAACACATCATATTTGGGATTTAAATCGAAATTTGTTTACCAAAACAAAACTTCTATGCTACAATTCCTTTCTTGGAAACTCGAAAATGAACACCGATGATGCTGCAGTCATCATCGAAATTATTTTCCAGTGACCGAAGTGAGCTCAGTGCTTTCTTTCTCTTTTAAATTTATTTTTTTAAAATATTTCTAGATAAAACACTTTCTAAATAATATCATTATTATTTCTTCAAAACTTTGGAAAAAAAATTCAAAATCACTGAGATTTAAATTCTCAATTTCTCAGCTTTTAAATCCTTTTTATTTACAAATCATATTTATAAATTTCCATTACATATGATTTCACTTTGGTTATATAAAACCATTTCTTAATTGTTTATCTTTTTTTACATTATAATAATAAAAAATTTATTAGAACACAAACAACAAACAACAAATGATAATAATCAAATATTATCATTTACTACCAACCAAACATACCATATGTGCTGCAATAATTTTTGAAAAATTATTCCTTTATATATAAAATATAATCAACGTAAAATTATTTCATTTACCCAGTTTCAAAACAATACGGTGTCGGTTGGCATTATTCAAGTGTTTAGGGATCCCTATTAATAACTTTACTACTCGTATTGACCAGAATCGATAAGCCACTCAACGGATCAACCAACACAATATAAAATATTTTTATATCACTAACAAATATGTGGTCATATATATAATACACTCAAATTCATTCTAGGGTGATACTGACCCCTTCTCTAATGAGTAATCCCTACCAAAGCCAAGGTTTTCGCTTAACCTTGCGCATTGATACCAAATGAAACAACCTACGCTTTCCAACCATCAGCAGTGGGTATAACCCACCGAGACATACACTGGTACCTCGAATCTGATTTTACGGTCAGCCTTTTGACCCGTAACCAACCCTTCAAGGCCTTATACTACCTCTCCAGGACATGCAGGGGTAAGAGTTTCTTGCACGCCACCAAACACAAAGCGGGAACCCCCTATCAAGCGTGAACCTTACCAACCAGATTTGATCCCAGTCTCTTCGAAACAATATTCGATAATTTTCGGTAAACTCAACCTCGGTTCTTTAGGAAATAAACAATTAAAGATAAGGGCGGAGATCACCTCCTAACTATTAGTGGACGGATTTCCTTATCACCTGTTTTAGGAGAAAAAACGAGATTTATACGCACAGCACAACATCATCGAAGATGATTGTGCCATGTAACTCATGTGTTTCTTCTATATATTTTCAGAGTTACATTTTGGTCCATATTTGATAGTTGGTTAGTTAACTATCAACAAACAAACATTCAATCAGGGATCTTAATTCCAAAGGGAATACCAACATTGTTTAAGTACATAAAAAACCACTAACCTCTTTAATTAATTATATTATTAATTAAAATCATTTTGTAAATACTTGTATTATAATATTTTTACAAAGATTCATTCATAGACCCTGTATTTTTTCAAAACTTGGAAAAATATATCCATATACTTATGTCGATGGTATAAGTATATTCACAACACGAAGAAATATTTCCTTTTATACAACTCAAAATCATTTATAAACTCCTTTTATAATTCTCTAAATCGCTTTATAAATCTCTTTGATAAATCTCTAAAAATCATTTACAATCTCCTTTATAAATTTCAAACATTTATAAAACTCTTTTATAAATTTATAAACCATTTATCACACTATTTTAATAAACCTCTTAAACAAATTTTAAAACCCCTTTACTAAATGAAATTCATTTTATAAATCCATAAACTATTTATAAAACCCTTTTTATAAACCTATAAGTCCATTTCTAAAATCCTTTTATAGCTATCTAAAACCAATTATAAGGTTCTTTTTATAAATCTCAAGACATTTATAAATAAATGGTAACCATTTACTTCAAAACACTATTATTTAATAACAATTATTAATAATAAACATTATAAATAAATAATAATAATTAACTTCAAAAAAATCCTAAAAATAATAATTAATAATTTCAAAACATTATAATTCAACAATAATTGATTTTCAATATTATTATAATAAATAATGACTAACTTTCAAAACATTATTAATAAATAATTTCAAACCATATTAATTATTTAAATAAATAACTTTTCAAGATATTAAAATATTTATAAATAACTTTAAAACAATATTAAATATTAATAAATAATCTTTTAAAACAATATTAAATACAAATAAATAATCTTTTAAAATATTTCTAGATGACTTAGAAAAGACAGATAATAAGGCTGGAGTAAAACAGAAATTAAATCCTTTTAAAACAAAATATTTTTTAAAATTCCAAATTCAGATTTTAAATCATTCTCTGTCTTAAAACCAACTCCAACCCAAATGTCAATTTATAGTATTTCAAAATACTAATTTGAGACCAATAGCTACCGAACGTTTAACCAATATCGATATTGATTTCCAATTATAGGGTTTAAATTTGAGCATATAACAATGTCATAACCTATGGTGTCAACAATCATGTTTGATTTCAAAAATTCATATAAGCAGGAATATTATAGAAAACATTTCAACAATGGCGAGGAATCCCATTAGATCCCTCCAACCTATCCCCCATGCATCACAATTCATATATATCAGCACATATATATAAATAAAATCAATAGTGGTGAGGAATCCAATTGGATCCCTCCAACCTGTTCCCCTGCATCACAAACAATATATAATCATATAATACGGGTCATCTGCTACTAGGCGGATATATATAAAAGGTCATCCGCTCCAGGGTGGGAATAAATCCAAACCAAATGAAAAAACAGTAAATCATCCAAACATCCAATCAATAATTTTTATCAGCTATATAACATTGCTAACCAAAAAGGTGAGTTTAAATCACCAAAATTTCTGTTGTCATCGAAGCATTCTGGTTTCATTTGAATTCGAACGACATTTGATTTCAGCGTAAAATTCCACTAGCTCAAATCTCTACCAAACCAATTCCAAAATATAGTATTAACAAATACGATCCTAACGCGACTGGCCGCGTTCGGTTTAGACTTAAAACGAATTAGATATTTAATTTACAAAAATGATTATTTAAATAATATTTTAAATTCACCAATTACATAATTAACTTAATCTCCTTTTCCCCCTAATCTTCTCCTTCCCTCTCTCTTACGTGCATGAACAAACTCAGGCGCCCAATTCGATCGACCAACACCATTGCTACACCCATTGTTGTCCCTCTGCATCTTCACTAGACATCACCCCAACCCAAACGAACCTCCTCCCATAGGCCTGACCTTCTGTAATGACCTCACCGCTATGCCCAGTTTAGCAAAGAACATTACAAGTAATGTCATCTGCTAATTCGAAGAATACGGATGGTTAAGAGCGATCGAATGTGAATATATCTTTATACTAACACTGACACATCTTATTTATCTTTTTGAGGATCTGAACTGAAAATTTGACGTGTATAGTATTAATACAAAGTAATAAACACACCAATTAAAATATTCAGAACAGTATATAAATATAAATAAATCAGAATCAGAGTCGCAAACTGCAGCGTACCAATATCCAACATATTTCATACATTACATCAGGTACAAAATTACTATTGAATAATATACATGGCATAACTACTAAATGTCAATATACATAATGATAAGGTAAACTAAAACTGTCAAAATAGTCTACTCCAAAGCTAACTCAAAATCCAAGAGTCAATGAGTCCGTATACCTGTAAAATCTCGGCCTAACTCGAGTAGTAAAATAATAAACGGGTCAAACTATATCTAAATAAAAGGTGAGATGCTAATATCATAACTTTATGACTTAAAATAGTAAGCCATATAAAATATGCCGAACAAACAATCATAATAAGGCATAATAATTAAATTCACTACTTTATAAATCCATAAATGACTTGACTCTAAAATAAGTCATCTCAAAATATGCCTAAAACCCAAAAATCTATAAAAGACATATCAAACCAATAAATACAGATCTTAAAATTTTGACTTAACAATAATTAACTAAGTCATAAATAAAATATGCCCAAAACAAATGCTCAAATAAGGCATATCTAACAAATCGCCATTTCATAAATACATATCAAGTCTCAATAGACTATCATCTCAAAATATGGTGATAACCAATTCAAAATTCCTCAGAGCCATAAAGGATACAGAATATCCATACTAAAAATCTCTGAAGAAATAATCATCAATAGTGAAATAATAATGGTAGTCATCTATCAGTTTATACAGTGACACGCAATCTACCGAAAGAGACCCACTACATAGAAAGAAAGCCTGTCGAAAAAGACTGCATATTAGGAACACCGCTCAAAGAAAAGAGCAGCTGTCTACCTAATCTGTCCTGTGCAAATTTACCGACCGAAAGAGATAAACATAGTCTAACTTTATAAAACAAAATAAACCGATAGGTTGTGGTATCCATAGACTGCGATGCATGTAAAAATCTGCTTCTGAAAGAGACAGCCGTATTTACACCATAACAGCTCTTTCGAAAGAGATCTGCCTACCCAAATCTAAAAATGTATTGATTCTCAGATCAATGAAAAATGAGTTATCTTCTCTCGAGGATCTATCGATCTGAAATCTGAACACCCTAAGATAATACAACTTTAAGTATTAATTACTGCCACTCCAATAATCACAAGAGTTTACCTAACTGTCTCATACCAGATAGTAATTTCAAGTATTTACTAAACTAGTAATTTTCACTCAAACTCTAGTTAACAAATTATAATAATAAGCGAAAGAATTGTACGAAATGTCCCATACCAAGACAAGTCAATCATTTATTAAAATTCCTTGTTTCGTAGAAAAGCATGAAATTCAATAGAATATAAATGAAAGCATTAATTGCTCGAAAGTAATGGTTTTTGAAGTCACCAAAGAAATATCAATATGGTAAATACATATAGCCAAAGACTATATAAACAATAAAAGTCAATAATAGGTTATAGTCCGAAAGTAAGCAATAAATTTTACCATATAGGAATGATTTCTAAATTGCTTTATCTACAGTTTACTTTCACATTTATCACTTTTGAAATCCAATAGCTCATATATATATATATATATGTATATATATATAAAGAAAAGAGCTACAAAATTTTAAGTCTTAAAATAAAATTACTTTATTAGGTCTTTGAATCAAAACAATATTTTAATAATTGATAATTCACTTTATTTCAAATATATATATATAATATTACTTCGTAAACACTTTAAAACTGTAACTTAATTATAAACTTAAAAATCTTAGTTAAATTTATTTTACAACAAAGCCTTAATTTTAATAATTGATAACTTACTTTATTTTGAAAATGGTACTTTTGGCACAGGTCCTTATTAAGGTTCAAAATACACGAAAAGTCCTTCACTAAATTTCAGTGTAAATTAGGTCCCTGTTTTTTATTCACGATTATTGCAGAGCATGATGCAACTTTTCATAAAAGTTGCTGACATTTCCGCAACTTTTCTGTACACTGTGATCATAGTGTATGAAAGTTGCTGAAATATCAACACTTAATTATAAAAGTTGTTGACATTTCAGCAACATTTATGTACACTGTGAACACAGTGTATGAAAGTTATTGAAATATCAGCACTTATTTATAAAAGTTGCTGACATTTCAGCAATAATTTTTCTTTGTTTCTAGAAAATAGGGACCAGATTTACAATGAAACTTTGACATGGAAAGTTGCTGAAATATCGGCACTTATTTATAAAAGTTGCTGACATTTCAGCAATAATTTTTCTTTGTTTCTAGAAAATAGGGACCGGATTTACAATGAAACTTTGACAGGGACCCGCTTTACAATATGAAAGTATGATAGTGATGCCTCCCTAATTTCCACTTTTGAAAATCTATTTAAATACATATACATACAAATAAAGATGTAATTTTCCAAAGGCTTTCAAACTCTTTTTAAAATCATTTAAACAGCTTTTATAGCTAAAATTATTTGAAATTGAATTTATTACTTTCATAACCACTTTTCTAAAATAATACCCTATCTTATCTTTTGCCTCTAAAGCATTTCCAAAATTATATACTTATAAATAATAATTAATTTAATTTTTTTTAAAAAGGATTTTGTAAATAAATATTACTTATCTTTAAAAGTTTTAATTTGCAATTTTATGATAAGCAATAAGTTAAGAAGATAATATAATTTAACTATATATTTTATAAACTAATTTCCAATAAGGATCAAAATGGATAAAAACTCATTTTTGAAATTCATTTAAAAACATTTAAATAATTTAAACAATAAATCGAACGAAAATTCAACATCTAGAGCTAACATTGTTCCAGAAAATATAATTCCATAATACGAAATTGTTTATCAATCCGAGTTGCTTTCCGGCAAACTCCGATTATACAACAATGTATGTATTTTCAACCATCAACCCAACTTACAATGAACAATATAAATTTTAACATGTAATCTTATTTTAACCATTTAATTCATTTTTAACTATTGATTCAAATCCAATATTTCAAACATTCTATTCAATCAATTCAAGCATCAACCGATTGAAACTACATCATTAGATTTTATTTTAATTCTATCATTCAATCACTACCAAAATTTACGCAATTCATAATTTAAGAAAGGCATAAAAAGGGATGTAATTAATTGATATAGGTGTGTGAGTTAAATATAATAATTCACCAACAGTGCAGTCACTCCTTCCCGTTGCGACCTATCATCCCTTCATCATCACAGGAATTTTGCACACTGCCCTCTAAAGTTCAACGCTAACCACCCGAAGCTTGCGTCACCCATCGCCTGTCGATGCCTGAAACGCCTCAACTAAACCTCGACGATCTCCGACACCACATCTTTGACTAGAAAATCGCACACGCCTCCAGCCTCGCGTCCAAGCCCAAGTCGTACATCTGAATGTACGTGCTGCTCTTGATGCGCACACTTGCCCGAAGCACCACGTCATGGCAAACATAGGCGAACGCCACGCCCATCGCTCTGCTCCTCCGCTTGAGCCCCATTATCCAGCAGCCTCGTCGCCTCGATTGGATTGCATCACCCGATGGTCGCGACTTTCGCTTCCGCGATCCTTTTTTTCTTTATTTTCGATTTAGGCTGGGTTAATGACCTAATTTGAGTATACGGGCTTTAGAAGATGGGATGCGGATTATTGGGTTTGATAATAAAGAATGGCTGGCTTTGAAGTGTTTAGAAAAAAACATTAAATAAATTTAAACTATAAATTTTCAGTTAAATCCTTATATAAATTAACTTCCCTTTTACTGCTTAAATTTTCAAATTGAAACCTCCTTATTCACAAACAAATAATTCAATTATTGAATTATAGATTCATTTCCAATTTAAATTGATTTACATTTCATCCTACAAATTATATTTCAATAATTAGGCAACTCTTACAATTCAATACTTGGTTGTTGTTGTTGTTTTTATTATTATTAATTATTATTTTTATTAGAAAAATAGCTTTATATTTTTTTCAACTATATCGATCATAAAGATTTTATTTACACTCTAAAACATTTAGAATTTTAACAATAACACTTTATCCAATTTAATATATTTTCTTGAAAAGAATTTATTAATTTAATTTGTTAAAACAAAATCTATTGTTAAATAGATTTTATTTGAATAAAACCTTATTTCCAAAATACTAATGATCAAAATTTGAATTCGAATACTTTTATTTTAATTAAATTTATATAATATTACGGCTTCGAAAACAGGGTTGTTATACCTTCCATAGCTTCGCCACTGACGAGAATTTCATCGAAACCAAAATCCGTTCAACTTGAAATTTCTGGCTCCATACATCGTCGTTGACCATGAAACTTCACCACAACCTTGCCAACACCATTCTCCACACTTCACCTTCAGACCTCATCGAACCATTGAACAAAGACGACGCTGGAAACTCCAAAACACCGAAACCCATAACTTCATATTCAACCAAGCTTTTCCGCCTCCACGCTTCACCGTCGACGATCTCCATTGTCCATAATGTTCATCTCATCGATGTGGACAAGTTCCTAGTTATGGTCAAAGCCTAAAATTGCTCATAGTGGATTCGATCATTGTGGGTTGTTGGATCATGGTGGGTTTAAATTTTGAAAACGAGAAACGAACTGATCTCTGGATTTAGTACACGATTTATAGGGAGATGGTGGAATGGCGTAGATGGGGAAGAATGGGCTGAGCACTGTATGGGTATGAGGTGAACAATGCAAGCATGGGCTAGGTGATTGTAGAGTATGGGACAAGTATGGACAACACATTATTATATTCCAAAAATGTCACGTTATACGTACCCAAAATCTTAAACTACAAACAAGACGTTCCGACTGGCGTTCTATACCAAATACTCATATTCCGAACTCAATGGAACTATTATCGAGACCAAATTCGATCATATACAGAAGTCAGCTTTTAAAATGAATTATATTCTATAAATTTTCTATAATTAATTTCTACGCATTTCGAGCTCGCACGACCAAACAATACATCCAATTGTCATGAAATTCGTTGACATACAAAATTTACTATTACGGATCTACTTGCACTGGTTTCGTCAAAATCCGAAACAGTGTCCCGGAAGGCTATTTGACCTATTAATTAAAATGAATTATTATTAAAACCAGTTTAATCACTTTTTAATTATAAATTAAAGGTTTACTATTATCATTCTTATTTAAAAAGAATTTAAATAAGTTTCCAAAAAACATTTTAATTCAAATTAAATCCAAGATTCAATTATTAAATAATTCCAATATTTGAAATTTAAGCTATTTGAGTTAGAAATTTATATATCAATATTTAAAATAAATTAAATATTTCAAAATCAAATGATTAAAATTCTATAATATTACAGCTTTCAACTACCAATGCCCTTACAGATGACGATGACGTGTTCTTATTGGGTCAAAATATATGTGGGTCTTTCTCGGTGAAATCTTTATACTCAGTTCTATGATTTCTTTGGCATGTATCTGAACTTAAGCCCACTCTGGCATCTTAATGCTCCGCCAAGATATGAAGTTCATATATGGCTAGTTATGCTAAATATGCTTAGCAAAACCGATCTGCTAGCTCGGAAATCTGTTGAGAAGAGAAGAGTACAGACAAAAATTTTATATAAAAAAGGAAGACAAGTACATGAAAACTACCCTTTATTATTTACTTCAACACGCCTATGTATAGGCTTACAGCAAACTAAAAAACATGCACTAAAGTAGCCACGTAAACAACTAACTACTGGAATGTATACATATGTAAGAAAACAGCAAAAGACTAGGATTTATTTACTAAAAACAAGGACTGCTTAATTTGAATCATGCTTCAACACTCCCCCTTAATTCAAAACCGTAGACTCTGAGGCATTTTCTGAAGTAGATGAACTTATCTCTTGCAAGAGATTTTGTAAGAATATCAGCCACCTGCTCATGCGTACTACATCGTTGCTACTTAATTTCATCCTTTGCAACCAATTCTCGAATGAAATGTAAACGAATGTCGATGTGCTTCGTCCTCCCATGGAAAGTTGAATTTTTTGTCATTGCAATTGCTGCCTTATTATCGCAGAAAATATCAGTTGCACCTTTTTGTTTTTGGTAAAGATCTATAAGCATTCTTCTGAGCCAAATTGCTTGACAGGCCGCGGAAGTTGCAGCAACGTACTCAGCTTTCGAAGAAGATAATGCTGTCGTAGCTTGCTTCTTTGAACTTCATGTGATTGCTCCCGACCTAAGACTGAAAACACTAGCTGATGTGCTTCTCCGATCATCTAAACAACTTGCCCAATCGCTATCAGTAAACCCACAAAGTCTAAAATTAGAAACTTGAGTATACCAAATCCCATGATCTGATGTTCCAGCAATGTACTTCAAGATTCTTTTTGCAGCTCCAAAATGATGCTTTGTGGGATTTTTCATAAACCTGGAAATTACACCAACAGAGAAAGCAATGTCTGGCCTGGTATGAGTTAAGTAAATCAACCCTCCAACTAAGCTTCTAAATTCTTTTGCATTAACCTCCTTCGTTCCATCTTTAAGTTGTAGCTTCTCATTCATATTCATGGGTGTAGTAGCTGGTTTACAATTAAGCAAGTTGAATCTTTTAAGAATATTCATTGCATATATTTTTGTGAAATGAAAATTCCATCAACTTCTTGCTTCACCTCAAGACCAAGAAAATAGTGCAATAAACCCAGGTCAGACATCTCAAACTTCTCCATCATGTTGGACTTAAATTCAGCCAGAAGAGAATTAGAGGAACTCATGTATATAATATCATCAACATAAAGACAAACAATGATAAAATCATCTTTACCTTCCTTTACATAAAGAGTGGGCTCATTTTCACTTCTTTGGAACCCGTTTTGGTGGAAGTAGCCATCGATCTTGTTGTACCATGCCCGTGGAGCCTGTTTTAGCCCATAAAATGCCTTTTTCAACTTGTACACCTTTGTCTCCTTGCCTTCGACGATAAATCCTTCGGGTTGAGTGACATAAACCTCCTCTTGCAAGTCTCCATTTAAAAATGCAGACTTGACAACAAATTGGTAAACGGGCAAATGTTGTTTTGCAGCCAAAGCTAGGACAATTCTCACCGTTTCAAAACGAGCAACCGGAGAAAAGGTTTCTTCATAATCAATGCCTTTTTGCTGTGAATAGCCTTTTACCACAAGCCACGCCTTGTGTTTTTGGATGGTTCCATTCGCATGGTATTTTGTCTTAAAGATCCATTTAAGACATATTGCATTCTTTCCTTGGGGTAGATCAGTCATCTCCATGTCTTATTTTTTTGAATTGCCATCAACTCTTCTTTCATTGCATTCCTCCATTCTTCTTTTGATGATGCTTCTTCAAACATTGTAGGTTCTGTAACAAAAAGAGCAAATTGACAAGTCTCATAGATCTCTCTCAATGATCTAACTTTCAGAAGAGGTGTTTCATCAACGGACTCATGTAAAGATGGATTGCTACTTCTTGTAGTTGGCGATGATGAAGTTGGTGTTTGCAGAGGAGTAAGAGTATTCTCATAACCTGGTTCAGCATCTTGAATGTTGTAGTCTCCCTTTCTGTTAAGATTGGACCTTGAGTTGCATCATTCTTCTCTCCCCACTTCCAGATTGCATCTTCGTCAAATACTACATCCCTCCTTATGATTACTTTGCCACTAAGAGGATTATATAATTTATATGCTTTGGATTAGTTGCAATATCCAACAAAAATAAATTTTTCAGATTTATTCTCAAGTTTATGACGAAATTGAGAACTTACCAAAGCATAAGCAATACATCCAAAAATTCTTAAGTGATTTACCGATGGTTTTCTATCATGTCAAGCTGCAAATGGTGTTTGATTTAAAACTGCCCTTGTAGAAGATATATTTAGCAAGTACACGGATGTTGCCACAACTTCAGCCCAAAACTGATTAGGAAGTCCTTTAGCATTGAGTAAACTTCTAGTCATTTCTACTACCGTTCGATTCTTTCGTTCTGCAACGTCATCTTGTTGTGGTGTATACGGTGTCGTCAACTCTCTTCGAATGTCATGTTCTTCACAAAAGCGGTTAAATTCTTTAGATAAGAACTCACCACCTCGATATGTGTGAAGGGTCTTTATAAAAGTGCCTTTCTGGTTTTCCACTGGAGCTTTGAAAATTTTGAAGTTCTCAAATGCTTGTGACTTTTCTACTAAAATATACACCCAACTCATTCGACTATAATCATCAGTAAAAAGTAAGAAATACGTACTACCACCAAGTGATGTAGTTCTCATAGGCCTACACAAACCAACATGAATCAACTCCAGGCATTCAGATGCTCTCCATGATTGCCCGCTTGGAAATTACTTTCTTGTCTGTTTTCCATAAATACACGCTTCACATACGCCAAGTGAACTAATTTTTGGTAGCCCAAGGACCATATCTTTCTTGCTTAGGATCTGCAAGCCTTTGATATCGAGATGCTCGTATCTCAAATGCCACGTTTTGGATTCATTTTATTTCATTGACAACAAGTGCTTGATTTTCAACTTCAGATATTCTAAGTGGAAACATCTTGTTTTCTATCATTTGCACACTAACTATGGACTGCCTAGATTTTTTGTCACTAACAACACATGCTCTATCATTAAATAAACATGTATAACCACTAGCCATCAGCTGCCCAATACTCAATAAACTATGAGCTAAATTAAGAACAAAGAAAACATTATAAATTAATTTTTCTTTACCCTTGCCAGTCTTGACAGCAACTGTGCCTTTACCTTCTACTTGCATTTGCTTGTCATCTCCAAGCCTAACTTGTACCTTGTGTAACTCAACAAGCTCTTTAAATAATGATTTATTGCCAGTCATATGGTTCGAACAACCACTATCCAAAAACCAAACATCATTTTGAACAACGTTTGAAGAAGAATGAACCAGAAATAACTTACTTTCATCATTCTCATTGTCCACATAATTTGCTTGTGAGCCTTCCTAGCAATTTTCCTTTACATGCCCAAACTTCTTGCAATTTTGACACTGAATAGCACTTTTGTTCCATCGTTTCTCCCTAATGGATTGCCTTTCTTGCCCGTGAAAATGATCTCTTGCTCTAACTCTACCACGTCCTCTACCACGTCCTCTTCCACGAAAGCTGTCTCTTCCGCGTTCTCTTCCGGCAAAATTTTGTTTTTTGTCTGCCTCCCCCTTCACCTGAGAAGCTTGAAATGCCTTTTCTTCAATGTTCTCAGCTGATCGATTTCGCCTTGCCTCATGTGCTTGCAAAGAACTCATTAGTTCATCGACGGAAAAAATCGAGAGATTTTTAGTTTCTTCGATTGTTGTTACTATGCAATCATACTTAGGAGACAGAGTTCGTAGAACTTTAGAAACAATAGTTGCATCTGAAATTTTCTCTCCATAAGATTGCATTTGACTAATAATTGAAATTACTCTAGATAAATAATCTTGTAAAGTCTAATTACCCTTCATAAGCAAGGCCTCAAACTCTTGTCTAAGAGTTTGAAGTTTCACTTCTATTACCTTTGATGAACCCATAAACTCTTTCTGTAGTATATCCAGTGCCGGCCCAATGATGTGTGTTGCCCTAGGCGAAATTTCAAATTTTGAAGAGAAAGAAGGTTAAATTATAAAATAGCAATTTCAAGACTTGAATCCGCGCAGAAAGAGACTTTGTATGTGCAGAAACCACCGTGCTACCAACTCATGTTATAATCTATGTTGCCCTGTTGCTTTACTAAATCGATTTTATTTAAAAGCAGCTAGAAATTTTGTTGCCCCTCTTCACCGTCTTTGGTGGTGTTGCCCTAGACGAAAGTCTTGCTCGCCTCCCCTTTGGGCCGGGCCTGAGTATATCCCATGACTCCTTTGAAGTGGATGCCATTGCTATTCTGGAGAAAATCGTGTCATGGACTGCTTATTGAAGAAAGAACAATGCCTTTGAATCCTTTTTCTTGTTTTCCCGTAGCCGACCTACATCTGTATCGCTGTTGTCATAACCAGTCTCCACTAGATCCCAAAGATCCTGAGATTTGAATAAAATTTTCATTTTTATGCTCCAGAATTCATAGCATTATCCCTTGAAAATGGAAATGAGAGGTTGAGAGATGCTCATAGAACTGCTACTAACATTTAGTGCCATTGATAGTCACGCCACTCACCAGGATATTTTAATGCTCTGATACCACTTTTGTTGAGAAGAGAAGGGTACTTGCAAAAAATTTATATTTAAAACAACACGTACATGAAAACTGCCCTTTATTATTTACTTCAACACGCCTATGTATAGGCTTACAGCAAACTAATAAACATGCACTAAAGTAGCCACGTAAACAACTAACTACTGGAACGTATACACATGCAAGAAAACAACAAAAGACTAGGATTTATTTACTAAAAACAAGGACGGCTTATTTTGAATCATTCTTCAACAAAATCACTAGGTTTAGCTACCACCTATTTTCTATGCTCTGAATTTATAGACTCATCAGTGCATATATTTTTCCAATGTGATTTTAGCTATCAGGTTTGGGCCTTATGTTCAACGAACCAGAACATAGACTTGGTTATCTCGCCGAGTGAACTGCAGAGGCTTTGGTCTTCTTTCCCTCCCAACTCGACCGAGGCTCTTCCTGCCCTTACATTCTGCTGGGCAATTTGGTTGGAAAGAAATGGTAGTTGTTTTAATCGTAATTCTCAGAACTTTATTTCAGTGGCTAACAGGATTATGTATCTTTACTGTGTTTGGATAGGATCTCAAACTGGACCGCTACAGTTCTTCATTCCTGAGCTGCACCTATAGAATCGGCAGGGAGCAACAATAATGGGCCATGGTGACTGAGACTTGGACATTGTTTGGTAGGATGTTTATGCGCTAAGATGTTTGATCTGCATGTATAATCATATGTATGTATGTACTTCTATGATGGGCACTCTACTCTGGTTGTTTATTTTCAATAGCTACCGACTAGGCTTGTAAGTCAGACATGCTACTTTTTATTTGCTATGCATATGGCTGTGTGACCTAGTGTGCATATCCTTTTCTTCAAAAAAAATAAGTATAACAACATAACAACACAAAATTTAGGATCCACCATTATCCATCATAATGCATGTGCGTGTGTGTATATGTATGTATTAATTTATGTATGATTACTAAATGTCGTATTATGCACATAGAATGAAAGAGGATGCATATAGGTGCACGTCCACTCTTATAATTTTATATGATTTCTAACATATCACTTAAGAAGAAAGTTGCAACAGTTGCACTTACCCACTACGGTCTTTGTCAAAATATAAGAATGCCTTGTATAAATGATAATTTTCCACTTTGCTTACAGGCATTGTAGCTGTTGTGGATTCGATATAATCTATGGTCCCATTACCATCAACATCAACCTTCAGGTGAAGTTTATGTTGTAAGAAATTTCTTTACAAACATCATGAGACCTCTAAAATTATCCATCTTGCAATTATAGACATTACATGATAGGTTTCCTTATACCTCACTAATCCTTAAAGTGAGGTTACACGGTAAAATATATTTCAGAAGTGTGATAGAGACATATTTAAAAATAAAGTGTGTAGATTTTATTTCATTTTCCTTCTAAAAACTGGAAGCAAATTACCCGAACAAAACATTAAAACAACCAACAAGGCATCATACTGAGGTAAATTAACAAAGCAATAATTAATAAATATAAAAATAAAAATGCAGTGGTTATGTTGGGATTATTGTATGATCAATTAGTTGATATACAGCTAGCAGTAGTTACAGTTAAAATGTAAAAAAGTCAACAAGAGCATTTACAGATATAAATGAATAAATAGAAGCAAACTCAAACATAATCAGTAAACATAAGCGTATACCTCAGGTGACCACGGAGGATTGACAGATAGAGGTATTCCTAAACGTTTTGTATCTTAAAGCTACCTTCACTTTTTTTCACTTACCGACTCAATCTGTTGATCCATTTCCGTTTCCTACTCCTGCAATAGGTACTCGTTATATTGGGAACGATAGTTCAAATTGCTTCTGAAGACTTAAGTCTATATGATGAAAGTTGTAATTCATTTTAAGTCCATGGAAGTCATTTTGCACTTTAGTAAATAGATTAGAATTGAATAATTATATGTAACTGAGTTGTGGAATAGTTGTAACTGGACCGAAAACAATTGTTACTGGAAGACCATATAATGAATAGAAAATGGTCCAAAATACAGAAGTTGGAAAGATCATGGCTCAGATATGATTAGAGCTTATATACCTGATTCTCCTTTACCTACTACTTTAGTAGTATATAGTTTTATTATTACTTTTTACTTAGTAGTAATATCCATTACTTATGAAAGCATAACAAAAAAATTATGCTTCGCTTGTCCACATATATGACTTTATGCTTTGATTAGTAGCAAAACAGAATATAGTACCATATGACTTTATGTCTGGTTAGTAGCAAAACAAAATGGTGCACCATATGAATTTTTGCTTCTAGAGACTAAATATGACTTTATGCTTTACTTGCCCACCTCCTTCATGTTCTTTAACCCCTATTGCAGTACTATACATAGTCAGTGGTAATAAGTTACTGAATTTCTAATCGGTGGTATATTACCAATCAAAATTTGATGAAATAGAGTTTATTCATCCCAAAGAAGTTTATTTATCATGGAGCATCACCATATATATATTTTAAGTAATAACACAAATATAATTATTATGAAAAAAGTTTATTCATCACCAAGAAGTTGGTGTTAGGTGACCGGCAAAAAAGGCATCATAGTACATGAAGAAAATAAATTTGCCGACTTATCGATAAAATAAGAAGGCTAAAATGAAATGATGATGTAAGAATACTCAAACATATACTCACAAAAATTCATGCCTATAACTTATACACATACTTACGCACAAAAGTGAGGTAACAAAGATAGGTAACAAAGATAACTGACCTGTTTAGGCCATTAAAGCTGTCAAGCCTACTGTGTTTAAGCTAATAGTTTTCCCTCCAATGTTTGGGCCACTACTGACAAACACCGTGGTTTCTGTTGAAACAACAAAATCAACATGAATAGGAGGATCTTTTTCCAAAGCTACAACCTAATAAAATTTAGATGATGTTATACAGTAACATTAAAAAGGTGCTACGAAACTGGTTGCAAAGATTGTTAATAGTAATGTTATAAAGGTGTTATCAAACTGTTACGATTATGTTGCAAAATTGCAACAACAACAAAACTGTCACAACTATGTCGCAAAACTATTACGAATAAAATTGTACAGTAAACAGATTATACAATAGATATAATACCGATTAGATTGTCCGAATCCAGTGAAAAACTGTTTCCTTGAAACAATATTACTCGCTCTACGACGCTTAAGGATATCGAGCAATTGTTTTCAAAGATAAAACGGATATGTCTTTGTGATGCTGCGTAACAATCACAGAGCAACAACGAATTCAAGAGAATGTAATTTAAGAATAGTGTTTTGTAGGAGAGGAAGAAGTGCAGAAAAAACTTAGTTAAATTTTATGTTTTCCTTCTACCTATATATAGGCACGGGGAGGTGCACCTATTCGGTAATAGATGCATGTTCGAACGGTTGCGACCGTTGGAAAGGACCAGGTGGTGCGACCGTTGGAAAGGACCAGGCGGTGCGACCGTTTGAGTTAGAACGGACAAAAACAAAAAATTGTTCGGTCTGAATAGCCAACCCAAGTCAACTGTCAACTGCCTCTAATACGCCTCAAACGCCCATTCGTCCACGCTGCGGGTGCGGATGCGGGCACGGGTGCGGGCGCGGAAGCGCCCGTGCGGGTTGGTGCGTTGCACCACCGTCATGGTTGTGTCTCACTTTGTCTTATATGAATTATAATAGTGTCCACATCTTAGTATATAAACACAATTGTTTATTTTATTCTAAGATGTGGAGCTATTCATTTTCCAAGGCATTAATGTCTTCACATTTCCCAAACATGAATGAGTAATTGCTCAATTTGTTCTTAAATTTTGCAAAACATTTATCGTATCGGTAAAAGTAGCACATTGGCCTTGAACATTCATATTGTTTATCCTTTTGACTTACTAGCGAATCAGTGGACTAAGGTTGTTTTTGAACTGTAAGCATTTTGTGTAAATCTAAAAAAAGACAACACGCAATAAATGTTTCTAATCTTCCTTGGTTCTCTATTTGTGTTCGTTTTTACCATGATTACCGACTTGGTCTCATGAGTGCTTTGAAGAATTTGGTCTTACAATTCTCCTTGAAGCGGCACCTTTGCACTCACGTAGGTGACTCTATAACGGGTATGTTCACAATACTCTACTTGGTTCTTAATATTACCAAGTATAGACATCATTAAAAGTATCAAAACTTATCATATTCTCCGACGAGTAGTGCACTGACTTATCATAGGAATTGTTTGAATATTTACAGTGCTATCAAGTTTATCTAAACTTAGTTGTACCTTTGAACCTAAATCTTGGGATCTCTAGTCAGCTAGGTGAGGTTTCCGTATAAAGAAACTTTTAGTTTATGGGCATTAACCTCATTCTCATCGATAGGATATTAACCTTCTATCTAGGTAAACCTTTTGTTAGTGAATCCGCAATGTTATCATTTGATCTTACATAGTCAATCGTGATAACCCCATTGAAGAGAAGTTGTCTAACAGTTTTATGTCTACGACGAATATGTCTAGACTTGCCACTGTAAAGCTTACTATATACTCTTCCAATAGCCGATTGACTGTCGCAATGTATGCTTATTGGAGGTACAAGTTTTTCTCAATTCAGAATACCTTTTAAAAAACCTCGAAGCCAATCGCTTCTTCTGCGGCTTTGTCTAAGACAACAAATTCTGATTCTATGGTTGATCTTGCTATACAAGTTTGTTTAGAGGATCTTCAAGATATTGCCCCTCTAGTTAAGGTAAACACATATCCACTAGTGAATTTTGCATCTGATGAACCAGTTATTCAGTTTGCATCATAGTACTCTTCTATTAAAGATGGGTACCTATCATAATGTAGTTCATGACTTTGTGTTTACCTTAGGTATCCTAATACTCGAATTATAACTTTTCAGTGATTCTTTCCTGGGTTGCTAGTATATCTGCCGAGTTTACTTACAGCATATGCTATATCAGGCCTAGTGCAGTTCATTACGTACATAGTGCTTCCTAGTATACGAGAGTACTCAAGTTGGTAAATACTGTCACCGCTATTTTTAACTCAGTTTTGGTTCAAATCTACAGGTGATTTTGCTGATATTATATTATGTTGTTTAAACTTTTCAAGTGTTTTCCCAATGTAGTGTGATTGGGACAACACATATCCTTGGTTGGTTTTATGTATTTTTACACCAAGTATCACATCAGCGATTTCCAGATCTTTCATGTCAAATCTGGCGGAGAGCATATCTTCTGTAGATTTTATTATCTCCATATTGCTTCCAAATATTAGTAAATCAATATATAGACATGCAATGACATATTCCATATTTGTATGTTTAGAATAGACATAATTGTCACATTCATTT
This sequence comes from Allium fistulosum, assembly GCA_030737815.1. NCBI lineage: Eukaryota > Viridiplantae > Streptophyta > Magnoliopsida > Asparagales > Amaryllidaceae > Allium > Allium fistulosum. The sequence continues at coordinate 909,077,329 of CM060908.1, forward strand.
ATATGAAATCCATTTAGTACCATATTTTCATTAAATTTTTCATGCCATTGTTTAGGCGCTTGTTTAAGTCCATACAGTGATTTTCTTAATCTACAAACCTTACTTTCATTTCCAGTTTTTAGGAAACCTTCAGGTTTTCATGTATATTTCTTCTTCCAGTTCATCATTTAAAAATGATGTCTTTACATCCATTTGATGTATTTCTAAATCAAGTGTAGATGCGATTGCTATCAGCATTCTTATTGATGTTATTCTAGTTACTAGAGGGTATGTATCAAAATAGTCCAGGTCTTCTTTTTGTCTGAAACCTTAAACCACAAATCGAGCTTTATACTTGTCTATTGAACCATCAGGTTTTAATTTCTTTTTAAATATCCATTTATTGCCCAAGGTCTTGCATCCTTGAGGTAAATCAACTAACTCACATGTATGGTTTGTCATAATGGATTCGATTTCATTGTTAATGGCCTCCTTCCAATAAGGGGCATCTACGGAGGACATTGCTTGTTTGTATGTTAGTGGATCATCTTCTAACATAAATGTGTAGAAGTCTAGTCCAAAGGTTTTGAGGTCCTTTATCTTTTGCTTTTCCTTGGTTCCTCCACTTGTTGATCAGCACTGTTTTGCTGATCAATATCAATATTTTGTTCGGTATCCTCAAGAGAATTGGAGATTTCAGTTTCCCTTGGTCTCTTTTGAGTATAATTTTCAGTACCCTATCTTAAAGGGTATACATGTTCGAAAAATCTAGCATTTCTCGACTCAATGATGGTATTTATGTGAATATGATCAATTTTGGATTTAAGTACCACAAACCGATAAGCGGTAATATTTTGTGCATATCCAATGAATACACATTCAATTATTTTTGGTCCAATTTTGACTTTCTTTGGTTTATGTACCTTTTCGCAAGACACCCCCACACTTTTAAGTATTCGAAGAATGATGATCTATTTTTCCAAAGTTCATGGGGAGATTTAGATGTTTTCTTTCGTGGTATCTTATTCAAAATATGATTTGTAAAAATAATAGCTTCTCCCCAGAAGTTACCAAGTCAGAACTAATTAGTAAGGCATTAATTATTTCTTTAAGAATTCTATTTTTCCGTTCGTCTATACCGTTAGATTGAGGTGAATATGAGGCTGTGGTTTGGTATATAATACCATGTTCGGCGCAGAATTCCTCAAAGGGAAATTCATATTCTCCTTCTCTGTCACTTCTTAAAGCTTTTATTTCTTGTTGAGTTGATTTTCAACATCTGTTTTATACTGTTTAAACATGTCGAATGCTTCTTCGTTGCTTCTAAGGAGATACACGTAACGGTACCTTGTACAATCATCAATGAAGGTAATGAAATACATTTTTCCACCTCTAGTTTGACATATTTTTAAGTCACATATATCTGTGTGTATTAGGTCTAGAGGTTCAGTTTCTCGTTCAACATGGTGAAACGAGGTTCTTGTCAATTTTGCTTCTGCACAAGCTGGACATTTATAGTTGGAATCTATTTTGCAATTTGGTATAAAATCTAAATTAATAAATTTACGCAAGGTACCAAAATTTACATGACCTAATCTAGAATGTCATATGTTAGAAGAGTCAACAATATAAACAGAAAATTTAATTTTATTCATTGTTTGGTACAATAGTGGTTACATTTGCTTTAAATAAACCATCACAAACATATCATCTTCCTACATACACTCCATTCTTTGACAAAACAAACTTATCAAACACAAAGGTGAGTTTGAAGCCATGTTTGCTAAGCAGCGATTCGGAAATCAGGTTCTTGCGGATCTCTGGAACATGAAGAACGTCTGCCAAAGTTAGTTCTTTTACAGAAGTCATTTTCAGTACAACCTTTCCCTTGCCTTTTGACTTTTGATGCGGATGAATTACCCATAAAAAGTTTTTCGTCCTCAGTAGCAGTTTTGTAGGTTGTAAACATCCATTTATTTGCACATATGTGTTGTGTGACTCATGTGTTTGCAAACCATTCCTTCGAGTCACCAATAAGGTTGCATTCGGACACTACTGCACATAAGTCCATATCAAACACGCCTTCTGAGATGTCAGCCATGTTTGCTTCTGATTTCTTTTTCTTGTGTGCATGACATTCGATGGCTTCATGTCCTTTCTTTCCACAATTATGGCATGAACCCTGAAATTTCTTTGATTTTTTAGGAGCATGCTCACGTTTCCTTTTGTTGGGTTTCTCTGACTCGAATACATTTGCCTTGGCAATCATCGTATGTGAAGTCTTCTTCTCAGATTTCCTGTTATCTTTCTCAATCCTCAATCGGACTACAGGTTCCTCCATTGCCATCTCCTTGTGCTTGTGCTTAAAGTATTTTTTGAAATCTTTCCATGATGGAGAAAGCTTTTCAATTGCAGCGGCAACCTGAAAGGATTCGCTTAACGAGTCATTTCTTCATCGTGCAGTTGGTGAATGATGACTTGTAACTCTTGAATTTGGTTGATAACGGTCTTTGCATCAATCATTTTGAAGTCAAGGAATTTCCCTGCTATGAATTTCTTCATGCCCGCATCTTCGGTTTTGTGTTTTTTCTCTAATGCCATCCAGAGTTCTTTGGAAGTTCGAACAGTACAGTATACATTATATAGGCTGTTGTCGAGCCCATTTAATATGTAGTCTTACACATAAAGTCAGAACTCTTCCAGACATTCAAGGCTTCAACTTTTGTTGCATCGAGTTCCAATTCTTTAAGTACGGGAGCATCTTCGGTAAGAAACTTTCTTAAGGCCCAAAATTGTCAAGTAAAACAGCATCTTTTGCTGCCAGCGCTTGAAGTCCATCCCTGTGAACTTTTCCGACCGTTCTCCATGAGACATCGCCATCGTTGGAACCATAGCTGCAGACTGAGTAGTAATCACAGTCTGTGTTGATGCAGAAGTGTTGCTTTCATGAGACATTGTCGTCTACAAAAACAGCCAACAATAATCATTATTGTTCCAAGATTGTATTCAGTAACGTTACAAAGGTGTTACAAAACTGTTTGTAAAGATTGTTAACAGTAACGTTACGAAGGTGTTAAGAAATTGTTACTATTATTTTGCAAAATTGCAACAACAATAAAACTATCACAACCATGTCGCAAAACTTTTACGAACAGAATTGTGCAGTAAACAGATTATACAATAGATATAATACCGATTAGATTGTCCGAGTCCAGTGAAAAACTGTTTTCTTGAAACAATATTGTTCCCTCTACGGCGTTTAAGGATATCGAGCAATTGTTTTCCAAGATGAAACAGACATATCTCTGTGATGCTGCGCAACAATCACAAAACAACGACGAACTCAAGAGAATGTAATTTAAGAACAGTGTTTTGTAGGAGAGAAAGAAGTGCAGAAAAAACTTAGTTAAATTTTCTGTTTTCCTTCTACCTATATATAGGCACGGGGAGGTGCACCTATTCGGTAATAGGTGCATGTTCGAACGGGTGCGACTGTTGGAAAGGTTGCGATCCTTTACCAGGCGGTGCGACCGTATGAGTTTGAACGGAGAAAAACAAAAAACTGTTCGGTCTGAACAGCCAAACCAAGCTAACTGTCAATTGCAAAGTGCTAAGTGCCTCTAATACGCCTCAAACGCAAATTCGCCTGCGCCGCGGACTCGGGCATGGACGCCCGTGTGCGGAGTGGTGCGTTGCACCACCCGTCATGGTTGTGTCTCTCTTTGTCTCACAGGAATTATACAGTTTCCATATCTTAGTATATAAACACAAATTGTTTATTTTATTCCAAGATGTGGGACTATTCATTTTTCAATGCATTAATGCCTTTACATTTTCCAATGCTCATTCATTTCTAATGACACATGAAATCAAATAAACAGTTTAAATTAAAATTCATTCGACTAGGATACTACCAAATTTATATAATAAATTAATTATATTTTAATATGTAGCTAAATGGTCCACACGTGCTTAATCTTAAATATACTCCATGTAAGGAATTATATCCTAGAGTTAAGGAAAGTATAAATTAAGATCTTCAAATATTGGTAAAGTATTATTTTATAGCTGTCAACTCTTGTATTATAAATAGACGTGTATATGCAATACAAACGATATCTTCTTATCCTATTTGTGAGTTTATCATGGTATCAGAGCCTCTCTAAATTAGAGTTTTTTTTCTTTTCCAAACAAAAACCCTATTTTGTGATGCGTGGAGGTCGTAATTTTGCTACAAATATGGGCAGCTCTCGTCAAGGAGGTGCGGAAGACATCAGGGAGGCAAATCGTGCTAGTGCTCCGACTTTGACCGATGATCAATGGGCATAATTTATGTCTACGATCAAGAGTTTAAAACCCTCTTCTTCCTCAACTGAAAAATCATCTGGTACGTATGGTTTGAATGATTGGATTATTGATACGTGTGCATCGAATCACATGTCTGGTAATCTTGAATTATTTACTAATTTATGTGACATATCATCTCCTGTTGGTTTACTAAATGGGAAAAGTATCACTGCTACGAAAGAAGGAAAAATTATGTTAAGTAATGGTTTAATTTTGAAGGATGTGCTTTATGTTTCCGCTCTATCCTGTAATTTGATGTATGTGTCTCAGTTATTAGGAAAACAAAACTATATTGTTCTTTTCACTGACAAGCTATGTATTGTACAGGACCGTAGTTTGAGTAATCTGATTGGAGATGGGGTGCAGTGTAATAGGGTCTATATCTTCAGGTCGGTTCATGCTCGTAGTTTTCAAGCAAATAAAGTCATTGTTACAGATGCAAGTATGTTATGGCATAGACGTTTAGGTCATCCTTCGATGACAGTGGTATCTTCTTTACCTGGAATAGCCAGTGGTAGTAATTCAAATGAAAGTTGTGACATTGACTGTTAAGTATGTTCTACGGGTAAACAACCTCGAAACTCGTTTCCTTTAAATACGAATAAAGCATCTGGTGTGTTTGGTTTGATTCATTGTGATATTTGGGGTCCAAATAAAGTTTTGTCAAGTTGCAATGCTCGTTTTTTCCCTACTATTGTTGATGATTACTCTCGTGCAACGTGGGCATATTTGATGATTGGCAAGTATGAAGTTGGGAAATTGATTCAAGAATTATATGCTATGGTGAAAACCCAATTTAATAAAAAAAATTTAAAATTTGAGAAGTGATAATGTGCAAAAAAAATTGAGTTTAAAGATATTTTTTACAAAAAAGGAATATTGCATCAAACTTCTTGTGTTGATACTGCACGGCAAAATGACCGTGTTAAACGCAGACATAGGCATATTCTTAATGTTGCACGTGCATTAGGATTTCTAGCTAAAATACCTAAGTATTTTTGGGGAGAATGTGTTCTAACTACTGTACCTTATGAATTTGACTCCTACTCGTGTGTTGAATGGAAAAACACCGTATGAATGTTTATTTGGTCATCTGCCTTCGCTACTAATGTACGTGTTTTGGATGTTTATGTTATGCTACAAATAGGCCTCGTATAAAGGATAAGTTTGATTCGAGGTTTAGAAAATGTATATTTGTTGGTTATCCCTTTGAAAAAAAAGGTTGGCGTTGGTATGATCTTGATACTCACAATTTTTTTGTGAGTCATGATGGGCAATTTTTTGAGGATAAGTTCCCATATACTGAGTTTTTTCCTGATAATGAAAGAATGCAATGAGAAAAATATTTTACTCAATCACCGTTGTGGATGATGAGGAGCATGTTGCTGAGAAAATGGAAGAGGAAATAGATGATGTTGGCGCGCTAACGGTGATGATAGCGAAGTTGGTACTGTGGTGCGAGGTGGTAGTGGTGTGTCTAGTAGTGGTGAGGTTTTAGGTCACGGCCATCGTACAAAAGTTCCATCAACAAAGCTTCGGGTTTGTGTTACTAATACAGTTGTTCGACAAAATATAGACCTTACTACACTAACTGCTACTCTTCTTTGATCGAGTTTCTCAGGTAAACTCTTTGATATAGCTTGTTATGTTGATTATAACAAATTTTCTATGAGATACAAATGTTTTCAAACACCAATTACAAAAGGTAAAGAGCCAGCTTCCTTTCAGGAAGCTGTCAAACATCCAAGTTGGCGTAAAGCAAGACAGGAAGAGATTAATGCTCTTGAACGTAGTGGTACATGGGCATTGGACGATATGCCTCCTTGTAAGAAAGCAATTGGTAATGGTTGGGTTTACAAGATCAAATATACGTCGAAGGGTGAAGTAGAACGTCTTAAGGGACGTCTTGTTGTAAATTGACAAGTTGCAGGGGTTGATTATAATGAAACTTTTGCTCCAATTGCAAAAATGGGGATTGTTTGTGTTTTTCTATCTATTGTTATAGCTCAAAACTAAGAATTGCATCAAATGGATGTTCATAATGCTTTCCTACATGGTGATTTGGAGGAGGAAGTATATATGCAACTTCCTCCAGGGTATAATGGTACTACTCCAGGAAGGTTTGCAGGTTCGTAAGTCTTTATATGGTTTGAAACAAGCTCCCCAATAGTGCTTTGCTAAGTTGTCTAATGCTTTGAAGGCATTTGGTTTTAAGCAGTCTTATCCTGAATGCTCATTGTTCAGTTATATTCAGGGTAGTATGTCTCTCATGTTCTTGTATATGTCGACGACTTGGTAATTGCAGGTTCATCACATGATTATATTGTGCGATTTAAAGGATATTTGTGCTTCTTTTTTATATGAAAGACTTAGGCACGTTAAAATATTTTTTGGGTATTGAAGTTGCTCGTGGTCCGGACAGTATTTTTCTTTTCCAACGAAAGTATGTCTTAGACATTTTAACTGAAGCAGAATGTCGGGCTATAAGCTTATTGATAAGCCTATGGAGCAGAATCGTTGTCTAGCATATGCCAAGGGGGAGCCGTTTGCTCAATTGGATCAGTATCGTCGTTTAGTGGGGCGACTCATTTATTTGTCTGTTACTCGTTCTGAGTTGAGTTATTCAGTGCATACTCTTACGGGTACAACATTGGGATGTGGCTCTGGGGTTCTATAGCTGAAATGTGTTTGACAACATTTTGTGATAATGGTTGGGCGACGTGCCATTTGACATGACGTTCGGTGTCTGGTTATTTTGGTGTTTCTTGTTCGTTCTCATGTTTCCTAAAAGACTAAGAAACAATCTACTATGTCCTGTTTGTCTGCTGAAGCTGAGTATCGTGCTATGGCTGTTATTACTTGTGAGTTAAAATGGATGAAGTTGTTGTTTTCCTCCCTTGGTGTTCTACATCCTAAGCCAATGAAGTTATTTTGTGATGGTCAATCTGCGCTTCATATTGCGAGAATCCCGTGTTTCATGTTCGTACCGAACATATAGAGGTAGATTGTCATTTTGTTCGTGATGAGTTATTGTCTAGAAATCTAGCCACTGTGTATGTTCCTACTGGTCATCAGTTGGCAAATACTTTAACAAAGGCACTTGGAAAGCAGCAGTTTGGTTTTCTGTTATGCAAGTTTGGCATTCGTGATTTACATGCTCCAACTTGAGGGGGAGTGTGAGGAATTATATCCTAGAGTTAAGGAAAGTATAAATTAAGATCTGGAAAGTATAAATTAAGATCTTCTAACATTGGTAAAGTGTTATTTTATAGCTGTGAACTCCATATATTCACTCCATATAAACACATGGGGACGATTATCTTCTTCTCTTAAATGTTTGTGAGCTTATCACTCCATATATTCAAAACAAACATGCATGCCAACCATGTGTTTTAGCTCAGAATTAATACATACTAGCCATACCATTGCTGACATATGCAGGTTTACTTGGGAAATTTGCAAAGCCTACCCTATTGTGAACCTCTTTTACTATTACTTAAAACTTATAAATGACTATTTTTAACTAGACAAAGCAAAAAATGGTAAAATGAGGATGCATAAAAAGATACTTGGGCACTAGTAGTACTTTAAGTGAGGCAGTTTCATCACCTATTGTTTTCATGCACCATCTTCCATTAGCATTGCAAACTTCCTTGAGCAAAAAAGACATATGAAAGATGAATATTGTACCACTATAAACTATCACAAAATAAAACACTGCTTTGTAATAGCAAAATTAGGCCAAAATAGAGCAATTAAAAAAGTTACTGGATAGGAAAAATACAGTAAAGCGTTGTTCTTACTAGGCTCCTGGTGCCATCCCACTTGCATATCCATAATTATATCCATTAGAGATAATCGTCACCGGGTAATTTCCAGCTGCAGTTGTAGTAGTATGGCAGCAACATTGAAACATAATTAAATGGAAAATTTGGGTCGTCCCAGTCAGGAATAAAAAAAATACATGTACAACTATCTCATCAAAAGAATATAAATCAAATCCTACTTTTTATACTTGAAATATAAACATGGTAATCCATGTTGAAACTGATGTTGTAATTATTTTTATAATCATTATTTAACCTATATTTTTAATTTTATGATTAATATATGTTCAATTTAATGTGCTCAAACTCTTACATTTTCTGTGAAAATTATTTGTAGGGAAAATACATAAAAAGCAAGTATACACATTTAAAAGCATAAATTCTTGCCTATTATTATCAAATTTAACAAGTAGCCTTCCATATAGCAAAGCACTTGTTTAATGTACCTATATAGAATAGTGGTGTGAATAATTAGGATGTAATTCTATAAAAGAGTAAAAAATATACTACAAAATTAAATTGAACCGATAATAAATGCTTAATTGATCACTCAAAGTAAGCTGAATCAATAATTTTGTATACAAAGCTTAAATCATAACACTGTTACAAAGAATATTAACACAAAACGGAAAAATCCTTTAAAATCTAATTCAGTTGAAGCATGGATAGTATTTATTATAAGCATAAAAACCTTTATCCAATGCACTAAGATGTTACATTGGACAGCTTCTTATATTCACCTCTTAACTAATATGGATCTAAACCCAATACCTCAATCAAAAATTCAATCTTCCTAAAATCTTCAAACCCCTCATTTTCACCTTCCTTGTTCCATAGGTCTAACATTGCTAATTTCTCACATAGCTACTAGTAAAATCGGAAATTCTATTACTCAAATTATGTTATTCATTAACTATATACAAATGCAGATTGTATATTATCATATAGGAATCATACTGTAATGAGATCATGTGGCAGAAACTTTATGTAGATTTATTTTATATATGTTTGAATTTATTCAAACCAATACCATTGAGTATTTTGAGCCACACATGTTGCATATGGCACTTGTTTGTTACACTTTACCAAGTCTGTACTAATGTACTACCTGTCTAAGTACATGCTTATCTCTCATACAACAATCTTACATAGAAATCAAATATGTTTCATCATTGAGACATAAAACACTATGAATAAGTTCAATAATTTCTACTATTGTAACGGATATATGTGAATAATTTTTCACATGTTACTAACAATGAGATGATTTCATCATTGAAGTGGTATAATAGTTTAAAAAAAATTGCTCAAGTATATAAACTTGATCGTTAGGTCTACTGGCATATCCACGTAGACAAATAAATTACAAATTTGAATTTGATAAGGTGATGATGCCTTGATTTATCATTGAAAATGCTCTAATGCTTCCCAATGCTGGTCAAAAATATGGTAGAAACTAGGAAGTAATATCGAAATGACATTTATTCTTGCCAAACAAGAGAAGTGCAAACATAAGACGCTGAGTTAATGATTCAATAACGCAGGCTTTTGAACTTTTGTGGAATAAACTTCTGACTTCATTTTTCCTGGCTTTCGAAGTAATGGTAAATTCAATTAACATGAAGCTGAGTTCGGTTAACAATAGTTGCATTAGAAGAATGAAGTATATATATTATATACCTCCAAAGTATACCATACAGAAAAATAGCTGATCAAAAAAACACCTTACTAATCAAAAGCTTGATGCCTTGTTGTTCACATAACTTTGTATAAATGCAAATAAAAAAAGCTTGGACAACTCATATTCTGATAACGGAAATTGAATAATTTATTGCATATGGAAAAAATTGTAGAAGGTATTCATTTTAAATGGGAAGGTAAGAGCTTATGCTGCTTTCTTGCAATAATTCTCAAGCCATTCCATGGTCACACTCTTCATTTAAAGATAGAATATATGATTATGAAATTTTCATTCATAATGCATATTTCATCTTCAGTTATAAGACATATTTAGAAATCTTTTACTTTGTCTAGGATTTTTTACATGCACAATTGGACAACAAAAACAAAATAAGTTAACTTTTTATGCTAATAAAGAAAGGAGAGACATATTTTGAATATAACATAGCAAAATAGAACACTTTCAATGAGATATATGAGAAAGTTTATAAAATTACGAAACCTTCATTCAGCATTGCCAACTAGCCTACAGAAATGTTCTAAAATAAACTATGAATAACACAATAAACAAAACAAGACAATACATAAATAAATACAGGCATAAGGAAAAAATGGTTGGATGCATAAATGGAGAAAAAAATTATAGGGGTTGGATGGATGGATGCATACATGGAGACATGTAGACACATACAGACATATATTGAATTTTAAAACATCAATATAAATGATTGTTTGTCTCAACAGTTTCAATTTTCTAATTTGATGATGTTTGTTGATTGGATGGATAAATTTAGTGATGTTTCATACGAGCTGATTCGGAATCCTCTTTGGATTTTGCTAGACATTCCTTCCACTCCTTTAGCCTCCTTATGTTTGTACAGAGTTTCATATGTTGTTCAGGCATCGCTACTCCAAATACTTCTATACCACATTTCTTCACAAGCATTTCAAAGAGCAATTTTTACCTTTGCGTTGAAATGATTTTTGATGCCATCCCACCATTTCAGGGTACTTCGGCTATCAGTTATAAACGAATTTATAAAGCATCAGCTTTTGACCTTGCCACCAATACTTTAATCAATCCTAGATTCGCTTTAACAATTTCATGATATTTCCTTTACAGAAGAAGGAAAGAAGATGTAAGCACCTTATAAGTTATAGAAATGGTTTTCAAGTCTATAAAAAATGATTTTCAAACTATAATATTTATATTTATAAATATATAATTATACTGTTTAATACTTATATGCATATAAGTACATTTATTATACTACATATAAATTATAACATATATGTGCGTGTGTGTCTTACGGAAATGACAGAAAATTAGTTTGACCACTTAGATAGTTATCAACTTAAAATTTGAAACCTATATTTTAAGAGTGATACTATTTACACCCACTTAAACACTTTTCTCACACATTTGTCCTCTCACCCACTTAAACACTTAATTCACCCACTCACACCTACCTTTTTTTTTCTCATAAAATAAATTAATTCCTCTCTTTTCATATTCAAATGATGAAATAAAAGTTTCTTCATACAAATTTTTCATGTCTAGTTTTTTTTTATCTAACACTTGGTTAATAAATATGAATGTAACAAATTTGGTTATGAAAATGGTGTTATCGACTTTAATCGTATATATAATTTTATTTTTTTCTTAAATTATGTAACACTATCTAAGACTAATATAGTAAAGAATAATTTATAACTCAAATTTGATGCTATTGTGAAACATAGTAAAAAACTTATGTTATCAATTCGATCAGAAATATTTGATCATTATTATTTTTGTTGCTATTACAATAAGAAAATAAAAAAGATGATGAAACAAATTGTAATAGAAAGCGGTATGATGTAGTCAAATATATTTAGTTTCATCATTCCCTATAACATTAACGAAGTCACAAAAATATTAATTTACATGCATAATCTAAATATAATCAAATACCTTACTTTATCAACTTATGTTTGAGGTTCAAATTTCATTTTATTGTGATGTGTTTACTTTAAATCCTCTTTTAAGTTTAAGGTAGGTGTCTGGATTAATTTTTATGATTTAATTTTATTAAATGTTTAAGTGACGTTAGTGAGTGTTTAGATGGATGTAAATAGTAACGTCCATTTAATGTATGTATTATATATCTTTATTCAAATATCTGGAAAAAAGTTTTTTGTTATGGCCATATACATATGTATGTATACGTGTATATGTATATGTTACATACACACACACATACATATATATAGTATGTTACATACATACATACATACATGATTTTAAAATAATTTTACTTCACTATTTTTTCACACATATATATATATGTGTGTGTGTGTATAGACACACACACAAATAAATGTGTGAAATGGACTTGTGAGAAAACTTATTCTATAAATAAGCACCGTCTTTGAGAAACAAGAAATAACAGTTAATCCACATTTTTTAAACATTTTTCAGTTTATGTTTTTTCAAAAAAACACAAATGGTTGGGTACCCAAGGAAAAGTTAGAAACCACAATTCATGATAAGTGAAAATAGCAAGCAAGTAATTTAAGATTACAACATGTGTTAAAGCTCAAATAAGAAAGTATTTTTTTTCAATTTTAGTTGAGTAACGTTTGCAACATTCTTTTATAGAAAAAATGGATGTATTCATTCCAAGGTAGTTAAGGCGCAAAAAAGCGCCAAGCTGGAGCCTAGGGATTTTTTGCGCCTAGGGCTTTTTTGGGAGCCTTGAGCATGAGGCGGCGAGCAATCTGAACGGCTCTCGAAGTTCGAACTAGGTTACGTATTTTAATTTGATCGATTTGATTTTGAGTTGGGGCTGGGCACGAATTTGGTTTTGAGCTGGTTGATTTAACTGGGTGCGGATAAATTGAAGGGAAGTTATGTGTTTGGGCTCATATTGGACCCAAAAAAAAATCTCCAACAAACAGCCCAAGGCGCGCTTTTGCAGCACCTCAAAAGCCAGCGCCTTGGGGCTTTTCCGGCACCTCGTGCATCCATGGCGCCTCAGAAGTCAAAAAAGCCCCAGCTTGAAGCCTAGGGCTTTTTGGAGCCTAAGCGTGCCTAGACGAGGGCTTTGATAACACTGATTCATTCATTAGTAAATTAAGCATGTTGCTAAGGACACCTCATTTTCCCCTTCCTAATGTCGTTGCTAAAAAATACCATAAAGTTTTACATTATACCCTTGCTAATACCATACTTTTTAAAGGGCTACCAAAAGCATCATTTTGATTCTTTTTTACATAGCGGATAACTGTCGACCAATACAATTTTCCACGTTGATCAACCACCAAACAATAGTAGTTCGGTGGTTGATGGCCATGGAAAATGGCGTTGGTCGGCATTTGTTCCATGTGCAAAATGACTTTATGCGGTGGTTGATTGCCGTATGAAATGACGTTGATATTAGAAAGCACACAAATTTTATTGTGTTTATTATTATTTTCCATGGTATTAGGAAGAGAGAAACTGGGTGCCCTTAGCAACACACTAAAATAAATAATTTAAATACAAAAAATAGATTTTGTTAACTAGTAAACATTCAGCTTAAATTTAAACTTCAAGGTAATAAAATATATATCATTGGGTCTATATGCTATCCATTCTCCTCCGTCATTCTTCCAATCAGATGTCAATATACTCTATGAAAAAGAAATTTCCAATCAATGTAATTAAAATCCAATCATCTTAATCAATGACAAATTCATAGCAAAAGCAAATTTAATAATCTAAGCTAGTTCAACAGAAGCAGATTAGGGAATGCCACCATTACGTGAAACTAACGATATTCATCTAAGATTTATTCCTTTCATATCACATAAATACAAGCACCGACAGTCATCATTCCTTAACTAAGTCAAAAAAAATGTACCAAATCTTAAAATTGTAAATGATAAGCAGTTCGACTTAACGTACCTGAGATTGTAGTATGAATCAAACCAAAATATCAACGTCTAAATCGAAACATCTAAATCGAAGTGTGAATCAAAATTGGAGACTTCTGGAATCAACCTTCTGACAGAACTAAATTAATATGTGGTCGTTGAATCCAAATATAATAACATAAAAGATGAATTAGAACTGAATTGGTCGAAGTACCCAAATGAGGGAATGAGGGCATGACGAAATTGAAGAACGAGGGAATTAAGGCACGATGAAATCCTGTACGGTGTAGTGTGGGATTTCGATGTAGTATTGAATAGTCCGAACTAGCATAAAGATTCCCAGTGTTGTTTATTTTATTGTGTCTTAGTTTACTTATTCGGTGATTATTATTTTTTTGTTGTCAATTTGTGTAGATAATGTTTTAAATTCATAAGTGAATTTTAAATAGTTGAAATACACAATTCACCCCTGCTAGTGTATAAGCTAGCATTAAGATCTATTCCACATTGTGTTATAGACAACTCATTTTCCCACAACGAAAACTCTTTTGCAACTAATCTAGTCTTGCATCTCCCATCATTCTTCACCTTGACCATCCATTTGCAACTTATAATTGGGTTCTCTGTGAAGGTGGTACCAAATCTCAAGTCTTGTTCTTCTTCAACGACTATAACTCATCTTCCATAGTGCAAATCCACTTTGAGCTATCACTCGACTTCATGGCTTCTTCAAGGTCAAATGGCTCATCATGAAACACATATAGGACATAGTCAAACTGATCATCAAAGCTAAGATTTGCATATTGCCAATCTCCATACCTTTTAGGTGGTCGAATAATCCAACGATTGGTTGGAGTAGGTATAGCAACACCTAAACTCCTTTCAGCTCTATCTTGAACCGAACTTTGTAACAACCCGCATATTTATCAATTCTATATTTAAATATTTTATTTAAATATTTTATAGTTAAGTCGGATGTTAGTCCAAAAAGCTACTTTTTGCATACGGTCAAATTAGGACTCGAGACCACTCCCATTGAGTTCAAAATGACGTTTGTGATCTTTTTGAGTATACACTTCGACATGTTTGGAGTAAGTGGAAATTTCGTCGCTTTTTCCCGCCTTTGACTTTGGTTTGGACTGCACCTTTAAGCTCAGCCCAACCCCTCCTCTTCATAACTTCATCTCTTCACAAAACATTCAAGCTTCATCAAAAATGGTGGTGGGAAGTGGAAATTAAAACTCCAAACTTAAATTCTATTGCAAATCCGAGATTCAACATCAAATTCACGTGAAGAACATTGATTCAAGCTTGTTGGTGTTCTTGCTTTGCTCTCAAGTCTCATCTTCATCAATTTCGTGGAAAAGGTGAGATTTTTATCTCACATCTTGCCTATAGATGTCATTGGGTTGTTGGGAATGATCCCCTATTGCATTTATACGAATATCTACATTGGGTTTGGAGTGGATTGGCAAAAAACTTCAATTTTTGGTGTTTTGATGATTTTCTGGCTCTAAGTCGTTCTGGCCTTCGCTAGGTCGTACACGGGTTAAGACTTAGGTCGCTGCGTTGAAAAGTCGCACAGGGTTAGGCCTTAGGTCGTAGGTCGTGTCCACCTTAAGTCGTAGGTCGTTTCCGACCTATAATCCCCCAGGAAAACGTTGGGTCGCTCGCTCTGGTTTATCTCGTAGGTCGCTTCCGACTTAAGCTCCTGTTAAGACGTTCGCGAGTTAACTCGTAGGTCGTTCGTTTCACTAAGTCGTTCAAGGCTTAGGTCGTTAAGACGTTCGTGTGTTAAGTCATAGGTCGCTCGACATTGTTAAGTCGTAGGTCGCTCGACTTTGTTAAGTCGTAGGTCGCTCGACTCTGTTAAGTCGTAGGTCGCTCGGCTCTGTTAAGTCGTAGGTCGTGCCCGACCTATCCTCCAGTTAAGTCGTTCGACCCTCTAGGTCGTTCGAGTTAGGTCGTTGGACCGTTTACTTTTGGTCGCTCGTCTACTAAGTCGGCCTAGTTTACCTCGTAGGTCGTCTCCGACCTATGCCCCACTAAGTCGCAAGTTGTTAGGTCAACTGTCCTTAAGTCGCTCGCCTCCCTTAACTCCAGTTAGGTCGCTCGGCCATTGTGTTAGGTCGCGTGAACCCTTAGGTCGTCAGACCTCATTTTGCTTTAGGTCGTAGGCCGCTTGTCTACACTTAGGTCGTACCGTTTTGATGGGGCGCTGCCCCCTGGACCCCCACGACCTGACCGGGCAGGTCGAACCCCATACTCCCCTTCGTAGGGGATCTTATTTGAAAAACATTCATCAGAATTTCTACTATGATGGTTTTGGGATTGATTTCCTTGGATTTTGTTCACGTCTTCGAATGTGAAATTTTGTGATAGATTGTTTCAACAATCATTTTATGACTTGTCACTTTAAAGATATATGAAGGTTTCAATACTAGTAGTAAATATCAAAACTCTTTCATCAAAGCGATTTCAACACTATTTTAAATATCAAAAGTTCGTCTTCTCAAACCGATTTCCAATCTATTAATATATACAAGCCTTTACTTCACTCGGATGAGAAATCGACTTAAACGACTTAGTAAAACGAGTGGTATGAAACGCTTGCGTTCACTTCGTCGGTTAGCTCTTGGACTTGTTCGATTGAACCCTTTTTGTGACAATTTCCTAGTGAAGATCTATAGTTTGTTCGTAAATATTTAAGTTAAGCTAGTGGTTATGGGACATGAAGCTAAACTCGTATATTTACTGGCTTAGTGTAATTGACACTTCCTTATGATCATGACGATCATTTTTGTGATTTAGACTAGCGATTGAGCGATGTCTCTTTGTCTGCGAGGGAGACTATACCCCGTTTGTGTGATGTTTCGCCATCACATATGTAGGGTAGCACCCTACGGTCTTCGGGCCATTCCTGTGTGAAAATTTAATGGATAGCTTCCATGAGATAGCTTCTCGTCATGTGTTTTACGCGTAGGTGAGTTTTCACGCTCCCATTCATGTGTTAGGCCTCCCCCTTTTATGTGTTTTCTGGATTTCTTGTGATGATTTCTGGAATTTATGCTTCACCAATTTTCATGATTTTCATTGATATGATATCAGATTTTGTGCATTGGTGAATTTATGTGTTATTGACTTGTTATGAATACAAGTTTAGGGTATGATACCCTACTTTATCTTTGAGAAGATTCTTGTGATATTGATTGATCTTTTGTTGATTATCATTTACATACTTATAGTAGTATGCCATTATGGTTGTTACATGTTCATGCCATATTATTTATCCTATACCTTATCATCTGATATTTATAGTTAGACTGGTCCGTTTATTATTTTCTTATAAATAATACTCGGGTCAGACCGAGATGTTACAGGTGCTTCTGCTTGACCTCCCTTCAGGATTATTCTGACTTTTGGCTAACTACTTAGATTAGTAGCTTTTGGTTGTACACATTTGAGATATAGACTCTATGTAGTGTACTTATTCTTTTGTATAGCACGTGATGCTATTCTTTTGTATTATCGTGGATCTTTCTGACCACTACTCTGATGTGCACTTTCATGTGTTATATATATATTTATTCATATCTTCTTCCGCCTTTGTGATATGGATGTTTGTGACTGATTTATGTTATGATTACTTCTATGTTTGTTTCCGAAGATTATATATAGCCACCGTGTGATAGCTTTGTGTTTGTATCGGTATTTCGGATTTCCTCCTTAAAAGATATGCATTCTATTTTATCTGACATATCGGTGCTCGCACAAAGAAGTTACATGGATGGTCGCTCCTCCACAGCCTTATTCTCTGTGCTAATTGACAGCACTACATCGTAGTGTTCTTGGTTAGCGTGGGTATAGAGATGGGGCGTCACAAACTTCCTCTAGCTTCATGCATCACCAACACTACTAGAAGGCACCTGTGGACTACTCTGAGATGTCTCATTAACTACTTTTTTGGCTTCTATCAACAACACCTACAACTCTACTACTAGACTGAAATATGGAACTACTTCAATCTTCTTGGGTCTATCAGAATCAACCGATGTTGTAGGTAACTCTTCCTTAGGCTTGAACGTTGCATACACATTAAATGTAACATGTCTAGAATGTACAATTTTCTTATTAATAGGGTTCCAGATGCGATATCCTTTGACTCCATCAATTTATCCCATAAACATACCCTTGTATGCTCTAGCCTCCAACTTATCATCACATGTATGGTGCGCATACACAAGATAACCAAAAATTCGAAATTAACTAAGATAGACCACTTTACCTCTCCACTTTTCTTCTGTAATCTTCCCTTCTATGGTTGAGCATCGAATTCGATTTATAATATGTGTTGTAGTCGACAAGGCTTCAGCCCAAAAGCCTTTAAATAAGCTCACAGTCAAACTCAAGCAATGGGCATTTTCAAGTAGAATCTGAATCATCCTCTCAGCAACTCCACTGAATTGCGTATCACTAGGTGTAGTGAAATATCTCTTAATACCATACTACTTAAAGAAATCAAGGAACTCTCTAGAGGAAAATTCACTTCTACTATTAGACCTAAGCACATTCAACTTGCAACCAGATTGGTTCTAAACTAGAGCATTCCCAGCTTAAAATTTCTCAAAAATTCCTGACTTGGGCTTCATCACATACACCCGAATTTTTTGAGAAAAGTCATTAATAAAGGAAACAAAATACTTCGCTCCATAATGGAAGTGGTAGTTATTGATCACCATACATCTACATGTATATAATCAAGTACTATCTCAGATCTATGAAGTCCAACTCCAAAGGATACATTCGTCTTCTTACCCAACACATACTCCTAGCAGAAATCCAACTTGTTGAAGCTTTCTCCTTTGACCATCTTCCGTCTACGAATCAAATCCAAGCTCTTATTCAAAATATGACCCAATCTAAGATACCAAAGTTTGGTGGCATCTAAAGCACGGGAACTATCTATTCTAACACAAGACTCTCCAAGCACGGTGATTCCTTTCAACAAATATAGATTTTGGAACACATCAACCTTCATCAAAACTAGCGCACCCCTAGAAACATTCAAAATATGCTTCAATATAGTCATCATGTATCCTATGGATGCCAACTACCCTAAAAAATCAATGACTTCCGAAGATCTGGAATATAACAAACACCTATCAAATTGCGAATCACTCCATCAAACATATGAATCCATATTGTAACCTCTCCCATGGATCTACAACAAGCATCATTCTCCATAAGAATTACACTTCCCTCCTTCCAACAAAAGAGCTGTGGTAATCCTTATTTTGCATCATATGGAACAATGCCCCTAAATCATGCATCCAATGTTTTGATACATTTGATGCTGTTATAGTCAAGACATCATCAAATACAATCTTCTCTACCATAATCGATGAAGATTAATTCTCGGTCTTCCTCTTAAAATCCAGAAATTCTCACTTCTAATGACATGGTTTTTTACAATGGTGACATTTCTCATCTTTAGACTTTCCTCTCCAATCATTTTCAAGTTTCCTAGACTTGGAACACCTCCTAGGATTTCAACTCTTTTTTTCTCTCTTCCTCTCTCAACGAATAGACCCTGACAATTACTCCCTCCTCTACCTTCACTCATCTCCTTTATCTAATCTCTCAAGTCTTCAAAGAGAAGACCCAACTTTGCATCATCTACTGTCAAAGTGTCTCTTTCGTATATCAAACTGTAAACGAAACCTGTGTAATGCTCTAGAAGGGAACACAAATAAACCATCGACTTCCACTCTTCATCCATCTTCAAATCAAAAGTCTTCATCTTCATCAAAAAATCATTGAAGAATCTAAGATGTGCCTTCACTGAAGTACCATCTCTTATCTATATGGTAAAAAATGTCTTCCGTAGAATCAGTCGGTTTGTGAGCGACTTCTTCAAGTAGAGATTCTTCGGCTTGGTCCAAATTCATCTAGCGGTTGTTTCACTACTAATCTTCGAGATAACATTCTCTTCCATGGTCAATTGGAGAGCTATAAAAGTCTATTCTTCCATCTCCTCCTTCTCCACGGCTGAAATATCAATTGCCAACTTCTTAGTGCCAAACACCAACTTATAAACCATATTCCTCCTTAGGATAGCATTCATCCTCCATTGCCGCTTCTCAAAGTCATTATTCTCATTCCACTTCTTTATCGCTAACTGAGATCCTAATATCACATAAGATCCTCTAATATAGGGTCTTGCTTCAACTGGAGTACCATCATCTCTTACCATACTGTCTAGCATCTTTCTTCAACAACCAAATAGCTCTGATACCAAACTTTTGGGGAAATTTGGATTAACACCCCCTAACGTAGTGGAACTAATATATAATGACCTGGAATTTCAGATTCTTCTTATTTAATTATATTATATAAATTATTTAAATATTTGAATCTTGGATTAAATTGATTTAATAACCGTGTTAGCCCTCTTTTAATTAATAAATGGTAAACTTGTTTTAGAAAAATGTTTACAAAAACAAATACTTTAAAGAAATATCGGTAATGTGGTTGAAAATTGTTTTATCAATGAATAGCTTTTTACTCGACAGAAGTTGTTTTAACTATTTTTACATACACTAAAACATGTAGGAAATCATTAATGTGAAATACAAATATTTTTCCAATTATGGAAAATAAAGTATTGATGATGCCATGCATGATGTATCAGATTAATATTTGTGTGAGGGCAAAAGGGTAATTTTCTAAGGAAAATTAGATGTAAAGTAAGAAGCATGAAAGGTGCATGGAGGATTTTTTGGCTGCTCAAAGTGGAGTAAAGGAGAGGGTTTTGGCTTGTCACTCATAATTCACAAAAGCTTCAAACTAAATAAAGAACTAAAAATGGTGGAAGTGGATTAGCACGAATCCACTTTGTTCTTCACTAATCTTTCTCTAATTGGTTCAAATCTCTTTCAAATTTTACTAAACTTTTACCAACACCTTAGGAAGCTTAGATCAAAAGTCAAAATGGAAGAAAATTGAAAAAATGGGGGAGCTTGCTTTGGGCCATGAGCATCATTTTGGAGAAGGAGCCTGGCTTTTTGGTTTTGGTAAAGGTTGGACCTTCATGCTTCTAAAGATTGTAGGAAGTGGTTCTTATGTTTGTTTGTGATTGAGCATGTGTTTGGCTTAGATGTGGGTTAGTTATCTCACTATCTTGTATGTATTTATTATGTGTGTGTATGTATGTGCAAATATAAAGTTAAAGTGACATTAACTAATTAAAGTTATAAACTTTCGACCCTCTTGCTTTTGAAAGCAAATGACAACTTTGTATTGTATAATGTCACTCTTATTTCTTTTTATAACATATGGAGTGACCTTAAATTGATGTTTAAATGGTTATTTAGATTGTGTGTTGAAATGAAGTATGTTTGAAAGTGTTTGAAACGAGAATAGTCGCTATAAGTGCATTTTGATATCTCTTAACTTGTGTAAATAGAAGATTTATGATTTTGACTTGGTATCACTTACTTTGGTTTTTCTCTACACGTTATTTGGTGAATGGGACAGTAAATAAATGGTTTGAAAAGTTATAGAAAGTGTGAACCAAAATTGTGAAAGTTAGAAGCGAAAGGTCGCTATGGATGCACCTTGAAAATGCCTTATGTTCAGCGATTTTCGAAGTCAACTTTGAAAGACATCCTTGGAGCTTCTTTGCATTTTAATAAGTACTATACGAGCACTTATTACTGGAAAAATATGGCAGTTTAATTCATTCTTTAACTTGTGAAACAAATTTGCAAAATGTTATAGCGAGAAGAAGGTCGTTATATGAGCACTTTGAAATATCCTACTTTTGGGAATTTTTGTAATTAAATTGAAAGACATCCTTAAGGGTTTCTTTATATTTTTAATAAGTAGTATATGTGTACTTATTACTGGAAAATAATTGGAGTTTAAAAGGTTTTGGTACTAGTCAAACAAAATGGCAAAATTTAGAGCAAAAAGGTGGGTTATAAATTCACTATGAAATATACCTTATTTTTGGGAATTTTTATAAATATATTAGTGGTTTCTTTTCATATTTTTTAAGTACCATAAGGATAGTACTTACCGTAAAATTTTTAAGTCTTAAATAATTTGTTTGAATGGTGAAAACTGATCGCAATGTTCATGCTTTTATATGTTGTTCTTTGTACAAGATTTTTAACAGCATTTATAAATGCTGTAGTAAGTTGTTTAAGTTTTTAAATGTCTAAAAACAATATCTAAATTTGGTCATTTTCCTTAAAAAATTTAGGGATGTTTTCTAGCATATTTGCAGTATTTTAAACTTGGTTTGAAGCTTAAATATATTTTAATAATTATTTATGAATTTTGAAAGCAAATGGGTTTTATAATATAAAACATGCTTTTTATTTATTTTCATCAAATTGTAAATTTGTTATTTTCAAGTAATATTTTACATAGAAATTTAAATCCTATTTATAAGTATTTTTAAAGAATTTATATATATATGTTTGGAAAAAGTAAGTCAAGTATTTTACAAATAAATAAGGAAGTTTTGGATTATAACACTTATGTTATAATAATGGTTTGGATAGTTAATTAAAAGTATATTACCCTATTTAGTAAGTGTAGATATACTTAGATCTTTAAAAGTAATGTTTTAAAGATATTGTTGAGTATTAATGGTTTTGGGTTTTTTATGACAATGTGTTAATAACATTTGTCTACAACCTTTTTTAATTATACTTATGAATGTAAATAGATCTTTAAAAAAATGTTTTAAAGATAAACATAAGTGAAATAGTTTTGGGTTTGTAGTGACAATGATTAAGTAACATTTGTATTGAACCTTTTTAATTAGATTTGCAAATGTAATTAGACCTTTAAATGGATATTTCAAAGGTAATAACAAGTATGGAATCTTTTGAAAAAGATAGGAAAGGTAAAGGTTTAAAGTAAGAAATCTTGTTAATGATTTGTGAATATACTTATACCATTTGAGATAAGTAAATAAATACGTTTCGAAGTATTGAACGAGTACAAATGAATAGTAGAATTGATAAATGGAGTTTTATTAAATAAAAGAAGTTTTTACCAATAAAGGAAGTTTTGATTAATAAATGATTAATTGCTTAAAAAAGGGATTAGAAGTCGCTTATGTGACTTAATCGTGCTTAGTGCAACTTGATTATGCTTTGAGCATCTACTTATTTATGGAAAGTAATTAGTTGTATACTTAGCACTAAAATCCAATGAAGTAGGCTTGTCTATCTACGAGAGTTAAGAATGAAGTGTCTAGGCAAGGCTTTGGCTTTGATGCAATCAGTGCTCTAACTTATCTGCCTTCACTCTTGACCAAGGGATAGTGTAAGTTAAAAAGTTTGAAAATGCGATAAGTATGTGAGATTTGGTTTCCATAGGCGATCGTCTATTTTGAACTTGATAGTCGAATAGTCGACTATCGAACTTGATAGAATTAACTTGGGAAGTATCTAAAAGCTTTGCGGTTTCATACGATTTGAGAACCCCCGAAAGGAGCATTTGTGTAAAAAGTCTCTAGTTTTAGGAACTTATATATACGATATCTTCCACAGAGATGACTCCTCTTTATATATTGTTCGCTTACTTCTAAATGAACCGGAATTAAGTTTACCTGAAATTCATTGATTTAGTTTTGAAGAGACCAGGATCGATAAGTGTTTTACTTATCGAATACCACTTTAAAACTAATATACAGATTCTATGTCTTGGAAGCAGTTGTGAAGTGGAATGTTATAGAGTTAAGTTGTCTATCCTGAAGTTAAATCCAAGGGAGAGGTCGGCGTTAGCATTTGTCGGACGACTTATGCTGGAATCTATGTGGATATTCGAGATGCTCGAATCCATATAGAGATTCATAATCTGTTCGAGATACTAGAATCCATTTAGGGATTCGTGTTCTGTTCGAGTGATGAAGACTCATGTGAGACATACCGAACGTGACCTCAACATCAAAAATGGATAAAGACAGAAGGATGCACACCTGGGGTTTAGCTAACCTGTGATAGTGTATACCAACTACTTATCTAGAGTATGCTTATCGATGTTGCGTGCGGGAGTTGATGGTACTTGATTCTATGTGGTTCGTACCTATGTTCGTGTGTGGGATAGTTGTGTTTGCCTTATAGTATATTTGATCTAGAAATATACGATGCTCGAAAGGTAACTTCTGATCCTTGGCATGGAGGTTGGTCCGACTTGAACGAAGAGATCTCTATGGAAAATACATATGCAAACGTACCTTAGCGGTTTTAGTTGTATTTAATATTGTTGTGTCGTGAGATGTAAGCGGCATAGCTACTTTCTGATTTATATTCTTTACCCTAGAGATTATCTATTATATCACCTTATGTACTTATTATATGAGTGGTTCTTTTGAGGGAATAATTGTTATGCATTCCGTGTGGTCTCAAAAGCAATATGCAACAGTGTATTTTTTGAGTTTCTCACACCAAACTTATATCTGACTCGTGGTTTTATATTTTCCTTATTTTCATGAGTGCTCTTTCGAGTAGTTTGAGAAAGTCAGGCTTTCACTGATGTTCTTTAAAGCTTCTAAAGATGACTTGGATGATTCTATTCACTTACCATAGTATTCTTATTTCCACTGGATTACTATTATGTATATATATATCAGCATTTGTGAGGATATGTTGTTACAACTGTTCAGGCTGATGATAGTATTTAGAATTGTAACTCTTAAATGTTATGTATCTTAGAGTGATAGTTTGTGTTGTCTTTTGATATTATTTGTTATCGTTCCGCTATGAGATTCTGACATCGTGTTACTTTTTTCTTGATCTGTTTCTTTTTCTTTGTATTTACCCTAATAATTTATCTTTCCAGCACTCGGATGTTTGTCACATGAATATCGTGGATGTATTAGTGTCGACATTTGTGTATTGAAAAGGTGGGTCGTTACATAATAGGATCACGTTGATGGTGAGTTAGAACTGACAGAAAACTAATATCTCAAAATAAGCAATCACGGATCACAGATGTATAAAGAGAAAATAAAATCATACACGGGATTTATAGTGGTTTCACTATCGCGAGATAGTGTAAATTCACTTTGGGCTGAGGAGATTTTATTACTTTCTAAGAAAAGAAAATTATAAGATTCGTAATGGAGGGTAAAAAGGAAATACGAAGAAATACAACTTTAGAGGATGATATTAATATATAAAGAATGACTATCTTTATATAGAGATTATCACATAAAGTTAAAGTAATTGATTTACGGTAATAAATCAATACCTAATCAATTCTCCTACTCATATCACTACAAGAAAACAGGAAATTTCTTACGGCTAGTAGCCGTCGGTGGCCATTGCTAGCCATCGGAAATGCCGTCGGAATACGGACCACGACTTCCATCCGTTTCCGATGGCTTCGATGACATACTAGCGACGACAATCGATGGTTGTTCCGACGGCTTTTCCGATGGATTTTCCAACAGCGACAACTGTTAGGAACTGGAGATAGTGGTTTTGATGACATCAACCTTTGTAACTTATTTTATTATAACTTATATACTAACACTATTGTTTAGATATATATGAATGTTATTATGCAGGATATATATAAGGTAGGTGCTGATTATTGAAGACTGTACAGTATAAAGATCAAGAATAAAGAAATCAAGTTTGAAGACTCATGAGTATCAAGATCAAGATTTCAAAATAAGTGTCTAGTTTTGTTAAAACTTCATAATAGCATGGAAATCTTCATTCCAAATTTCATTTGGGATGGAACCCATTTCTACCTTCTTAGTGGCTTACAAACCCACGACAAGTAGCTTACAAACCTATGACAAGTGGCTTACAAACCCACGAACATCCTGGTTTTGTACAAGTTCTCGAGTCTTGATGTGATGAAATATTCTACAGGAAGAAGCTTGCAAAACTACTTCAAAATGGTTTTTCAAAATGATTTTCAAAACTGCTTTTCAAAATGTTTTAGCCTTAAAAATTATCTTTTCAAATGATTTTCAAAAGGATGTTTTAGCCTTAAAATATTCTATGTTTTTGTTTTTAAATAAACTCTTATTTTAAACTTCGTTTGTTTTTAAACTATCTTCTGATTTCTAAAAATTATTTTATAATATATATATACTTGAGATTTAAAATCAAATTTATATATACATTCTAAAAATATATTTTTCTACTCTTCTTTATTTTAAATCATAGGAAAATTAGTTTATTTTACTCCAGAATCATTTCATCTTGTTTTCCTTTCAACACTATTATCAAAACAAATTTTACATTGTTTTTAACTAAGGGATGTCGACATCATGGGATACCCCATGTCGACATGGTGGCCGTTAAATTCAAAAGTTTCAATTTTAGAAAGAACTATCTATTATTTTAAACCTCTTCACGAATGGTTATGACCGTTACTGGTCTATAAATAGCCTTCACAAATGAATTTTTTAACTAACTATTTTCTTATTTTCTTCACTCCTTGTTCTCCATAAATCCATATTCTAACATTTTCATATTTTTAAGATCGTGCCGAAATTCTGCCGAATTCTCAAGTGAATCAAATTAGAATCTCATTCTTGTTTGATTCTCTGCCCTATCTCGAAGATCAAAGTGCTATTCAGAGTTATAGGATCAATTTATAATCAAAAGTTTATCGAGCCTCTCTATAAGTGTGGTTGTGCCTGGAAATCAATTGGGTGATCTTGTGTCCTGTAAATCAAGAGAGTTTGCCCCGGACTCGAAGACAGGAGGGTTCCTCAAGGCCTTTGGAAATTGAGGATTGTAATCTCGACATTGGTATAATAAAAATCTGTACGAGGTGTTTGCCTTGGTGTAGGACTAGACGTAGGGTAACTCCGAACCAGTATAAAATCCGGTGTGTTCTTTCCTTTTACTGCTTTTTATTTACTTTCTGCATCTGTATTTGATTATGTGATTGTTCTGTGATTAAGTTCTGCATTTGTTTATATCATAATTTTTAAATTAGTCCATATAAGTCTTAAAATCCATTAAACACTATTCACCCCCCTCTAGTGTTAAAATAGTCTTAAGATCCTTAATCCGCACTCCCTTTCAATTGGTATCAGAGCGAGGTTTTCATAGTTTTCATAATCTGAAACTTGAAAAGTTAAAAATGGCATTTTTAGAAAATTTTGTTAATACTAGTTTGAATTTATGCATTTCATCAAAGTATCATAAGTCTGCATATAGTTTTTTATGAAAAATCAAGTTATCTACCGAATTGGTTTGTTATGCAGGAACAAACATGTCACATGGCTTTTAAAGAATCAACAACCAATGGACAAACTGTGCAAATCGAGAAAGATAAATGGATACTTGATAGTGGCTGTTCAAGGCATATGACTGGAAATCCTAGATACTCAATGACATTATATATCAAGATGGTGGATTGGTCAACTTTGGAGATAACTCAAAGAATATGTGATTGGCATCGGCAATGTCGGTAATTCTAAAACTCCTCTTATTTCTGATGTTTTGCTAGTTAGGAATTTAAAACATAATTTGCTTAGTATAAGTCAACTATGTGATAAAGGATTTAAAATTAAATTTAGAAAAGATAAGTGTCACATCGAAGATAATAAGTCAAATATTATCTTTGAAGGAATTAGGAAGAAAAACATTTACATCCTTAGTATGAAAGTTTCAAATGATAACTTATGTCTTTTGGCTAATACAAGTGACCCTTGGATTTGGCATAAAAGATTTGGTCATTTAAATTTCAATCTGTTATCTAGGTTATCAAAACTTGACTTAATTAGAGGTCTTCCCAAGTTAAACTTTAAAGTAGATAGTATATGTAATGCTTGCCAATTAGGAAAACTTAAGAAAAGTTCATTTAAATTAAAAGATATGATTTCTACTTCTAAACCTCTAGAATTACTTCATTTAGATTTATTTGGTCCATCTTAAGTTCAATCAATTAATCATAATATATATGTTTTTGTAATTGTAGATGATTATTCTAGATATACTTGGACAATTTTTCTTAAACTTAAAATTGATGCTTTTGAATTATTTAAGAATTTTGCTAAAAGAATTCAAAATCAACTTTCTTTAAAAATAAAAACTATTCATAGTGATCACGGTGGAGAATTTAAAAATGAAAAATTTGAGAACTTCTGTAATCAAAAAGGAATTACTCATAATTTCTCTTTTCCAAGAACTCCACAACAAAACAGAGTAGTAGAACGTAAGAATAGAACGATTCAAGAGTGTGCTAGAACAATGCTTTCTGATAGTAACTTACCTAAAAGCTTTTGGGCTGAAGCAGTCGCCACAGCTTGTTATATATTAAATAGGATTTTAATTAGACCATTAACTAATAAAACACCATATGAATTACTTTACAATAAGAAACCCATAATACCTTATTTTAAATTTTTTGGTAGTAAGTGTTTTATTCTGAATACAAAAGATAATTTAGATAAATTTGAACCTAAATTCGACAAAGGTATCTTCATCGGATATTCTAATAGAAGTAAATCATTTAGAGTTTATAATTTAAGAACTAACACTATTGAAGAAACAATGCATGTATCTTTTGATGAAAATTTTAAGGATACTGTACAAATAGAAGATGAAGAAGATTTTGTAACTTTAAATAATGAACCTAATGAAACTAATTGTGAAATTATTCAACCTAATAAAAGAATTAGGCTATTAAAAGATCATCCTATAGAAAATATACTAGGAAATATTGAATCTATAGTTAAAACAAGAAATCAACTAAATAGTATGAGTAATGTAGCTTTTATATCAACTATTGAACCTAAAAATCCAAAGGAAGCATCATCTGATGATTCATGGATTCTTGCTATGCAAGAAGAATTGAATTAGTTCACTAGAAATGATGTTTGGGAACTTGTTCCTAGACCTAAGGATAAAAGTATAACTGGAACAAAATGGTTTTATAAAAATAAAATGAATAAACTTGGTGAGGTCGTGAGAAATAAAGCTCGTTTAGTCGCGCAAGGTTATTGTCAAGAAGAAGGAATTGATTATGACGAAACCTTTGCACCCATAGTAAGACTAGAAGCTATCAGGATTCTACTTGCTTTCGCAAACTACAATAATTTCAAGTTATATCAAATGGATGTTAAAAGTGCTTTTCTAAATGGTTTTGTAAAAGAAGATGTTTATGTTGAACAACCTCCACTTTTTGAAGATAATAAATTTCTAAATCATGTATATAAATTAAAGAAAGCTTTATATGGTCTGAAACAAGCTCCTAGAGCCTGGTATGAAAGACTAAGATCTTATTTACTACAATCTGGTTTTGAAATTGGTAAAATAGATACAACTCTTTTTATTAAAAGAAACAAAAGTGATATTTAATTAGTACAAATATATATAGATGATATAATATTTGGATCAACTAATAACATAATGAATAAAGAATTCTCAGATATAATGACTAAAGAATTCGAAATGAGTCATATGGGAGAACTAAGTTTTTTCTTAGGACTTCAAATCAAACAATTGAATAAAGGACTTTTCATTAGTCAAGAAAAATATGCTAAAGATTTAATTAATAAATTTGGATTGACCACTTCTAGTGGGAAACCAACTCCAATGACAACTAATGTAGCTTTAAGTAAAGAAGATAAATCAAAAGATGTTGATCAAAAAGTATATAGGGGAATGATTGATTCGCTGCTTTATATAACAGCAAATCGTCCTGACATCATGCATAGTGTTTGTCTCTATGCAAGATACCAATCTCAACCTAAAGAAACTCACTTAAAAGTTGTTAAAAGAATTTTAAGATATGTAAAACATACTTTAGATTATGGTTTATTTTACCCTAAAAATGATGTATTTGATTTAATTTCATATTGTGATGCTGATTACGCTGGTTGTAAATCAGACCAAAAAAGTACAAGTGGAACTTGTCACTTTATAGGACATTCTCTGGTTTCCTGGTTTAGTAAGAAGCAAAACACTGTATCCTTATCAACAACTGAAGCATAATATATATCTGCTGCTTTGGCTTGTTCTCAAGTTATATATATGCAATAAACTTTAAAAGATTTTGGATTAACTATAACTAAATCACCAATTTATTGTGATAATACTAATGCAATAAACCTATCTAAAAATCCAACTCATCATGCTAGAACAAAACATATTGATATTAGACATCATTTTCTTAGAGATAATATAAGTAAAGAAGTCATAAATCTTGAATATATTAATACTGAAAAACAAATTGCTGATATATTAACCAAACCATTAAATGAACAAAACTTTACTAAATTTAGAAGAGAATTAGGTATATGTTCATTAACTGAAATATAAATTATAAATAATACAAGTATAGTTAATAATTAATATAAATAAAAATTTCTTAAAAATTGAACTGGGTATGTCGACATGACCCATCCCCCTATGTCGACATACAGGCCGAGATTTTCAAATTTAAATTTCCCTTTAAAATTAGTTATTTGGTTATATATTTTTATATTTCGACATTTACTCCTTTTCTCTATTCTATTCTTTGTAATAAACTTCTAAAACAGTAAATTAATGGCTTTCTCTTCTAATAATGAACCTTCTTCACCCACTTCTCCTCATTCTGGTCCTTTTCAACGTTCCACACACGTACGAGTCATCGAGTTACAAGAGAAGATGAAAGATTTGCTTCAAATGATGATGGAAATTCAAGTGAGTCAACTGCGAATGGCTAGAGAAGAGGATAGGCAAGGCAGAATCCTTAGGAATTTACAAAACTTCCTTATGGATAACCATGCCAATCCCATTGTCATCGAAGAATCATCACAAGCCATGGATTCTGAAGAAGAAGAGCCTCTAGAAGAACCACAAGAGGATCAAGAATAAGAACATCCTCTGCCGAATCCGGATGTTCATATGGACGAAGACGATGGCGTAATTTGAGTTGGGGAGGTCCTTTTTGACGCTAATGGGAACTTGGTCGAACAACGTGAAAACTTTTGTCTTCACTATTCAAATTGTTCGGTCCATAAATCACCAATAGTTAAGGGTCCTCGTTAAGCGTTTTTCGTTTTTCTCTTTCTCGATTGTATATTGGTTTGTTAATTTGTATATAAGTGTTATCTTAATTAATGTTCTTCTAAAAACAATCTTTGGTGTATAAAATCTTGAATTCCATTTAACTTAGGATGATATATTTCACTCATACATAGTTATTATTCTTATGTCATATGTTTGTTTATCTCATTTTCTATTAAGATCAAGGTTTATAGGATATTTTTGTTGATGACAAAGGGGGAGAAGTTATATAAAATAGTAGGCTTGGATTAAAGGGGAGTTGTTGGTGTAAGGGGGAGTTATGGTATGATCGAAGTGGTAAGTATATTTTATAAGGTTGTCATCATCAAAAAGGAGGAGATTGTTAGGAACTGGAGATAGTGGTTTTGATGACTACAAACTGTGTAACTTATTTAATTATAACTTATATACTAACACTATTGTCTAGATATATATAAATGTTATTTTGCAAGATATATATAAGGCATGTACTGATATTGAAGACTGTACAGTATAAAGATCAAGAATGAAGAAACCAAGTTTGAAGACTCATGAGTATCAAGATCAAGATTTCAAGATAAGTGTCTAGTTTTGTTAAAACTTCATAATAGCATGGAAATCTTCATTCCAAATTTCATTTGAGATGGAACTCATTTCTACCTTCTTAGTGGCTTACAAACCCACGACAAGTAGCTTACAAACCTATGACAAGTGGCTTACAAACCCACGAACATCTTGGTTTTGTACAAGTTCTCGAGTCCTGATGCGATGAAATATTCTGCAGGAAGAAGCTTGCAAAACTACTTCAAAATGGTTTTTCAAAATGATTTTCAAAACTGCTTTTCAAAATGTTTTAGCCTTAAAAATTATCTTTTCAAATGATTTTCAAAAAGATGTTTTAGCCTTAAAATATTCTTTGTTCTTGTTTTTAAATAAACTCTTGTTTTTAAATAAACTCTTGTTTTAAACTTCGTTTGTTTTTAAACTATCTTCTGATTTTTAAAAATTCTTTTATAATATATATATATATATACTTGAGATTTAAAATCAAATTTATATATACATTCTAAAAATATTTTTTTCTACTCTTCTTGATTTTAAATCATAGGAAAATTAGTTTATTTTACTCCAGAATCATTTCATCTTTTTTTCCTTTCAATACCATTTTCAAAACAAATTTTACATTGTTTTTAACTAAGGGATGTCGACATCATGGGATACCCCATGTCGACATGGTGGCCGTTAAATTCAAAAGTTTCAATCTCCAAAAGAAGTGTCTATTCGTTTAAATCTCTTCACGAATGGTTATGACCGTTACTGGTCTATAAATAGCTTTCACAAACGAATTTTTTAACTAACTATTTTCTTATTTTCTTCACTCCTTCTTCTCCACAAATCCATATTCTAAAATTTTCATATTTTTAAGATCATGCCGAAATTCTGCCGAATTCTCAAGTGAATCAAATAAGAATCTCATTCTTGTTTGATTCTCTGCCCTCTCTCGAAGATCAAAGTGCTATTCAGAGTTATAGGATCAATTTGTAATCAAAAGTTTATCGAGTCTCTTTATAAGGTGTGGTTGTGCCTGGAAATCAATTGGGTGATCTTGTGTCCCGTAAATCAAGAGAGTTTGCCCCGGACTCGAAGACAGGAGGGTACCTCAAGGCCTTTGGAAATTGAGGATTGTAAACTCGACATTGGTATAATAAAAATCTGTACGAGGTGTTTGCCTTGGTCAGGACTGGACGTAGGGTAACTCCGAACCAGTATAAAATCCGGTGTGTTCTTTCCTTTTACTGCTTTTTATTTACTTTCTGCATCTGCGTTTGATTCTGTGATTGTTCTGTGATTAAGTTCTGCATTTTTTATATCATAATTTTTAAATTAGTCCATATAAGTCTTAGAATCCATTAAACACTATTCACCCCCCCTCTAGTGTTAAATTAGCCTTAAGATCCTTAATCTGCACTCCCTTTCAACGACATCCACGTGGCGTGGTAATTTTTTGCTAAGCCGCCGGGAGCCGTCGCTAGCTGTCGGAATAGTCGTCCAGATTACTGTCAAAAGCCTTCGCTTGCCATCGAAAAAAGGCCAATAGGCCGTCGGGAGCCATCGGTAATCTGGGCAATTTTTTTTTCTACATCACAGCTTCGCTTTCATACCAATATCAATATATAACTCATCAAAATCAATATATAAGCCATATATATAAACTAAAATCAATATCAATATCAATATAAACTCAAACATCATAATATCAAACGCAAACATATTTACATCCAACATCAAACTCCAATATTTACAAAACAAACCTTCCATCATCACTCTCACCCATCCAACTTCAATATTTACATACAACGTCAATCTCCACATATCAACTCTACAAATCAACCACCAAATCAATGTCAAACACCACATGTCCATAAATTAACCTCCCCATCACTAAATGTTTATATACACAAACTACATCCAACACTATATGTCCATAAAAAACTGCAAATCGTACCTCAAGACTCATCATCGGCTCCGGAACCAACGGACATAGGGAATGCACCATGACGCTCCATGTACTCGGCCAAACGCTGGTTGAGCTACTCCATTTGCACTGCTCGGAGGCGGCCCTGCTCCTGCAGTTATGCAATTTGCTATCTAATCTCATTAATCTCAGCATTGTCCTGAGCCTTTGGTAAGCCCTTTGTGATGTCCGAGCCAGCAAACCAAATTAAAATATGTTTAAGTTATCATGTAACATTTATAAAAATTAAGCAAATTTTACAATGTAGTTAACTTTTATAAATTACCAATTGGTTGTCGTAGCTGTAGCGCATGTTTCTCTAGGTCGGGTCCATAACAGAGTCAAAGATTGCGTCCTCCTCGTCAGTGGTCAATTGCTCCCGTCTAGAATGCTAAAGCATTTGCGCACGTGTCTGCATAAATTTTTCCTACGATGTAAAATTAAATACAAATAAATATTACATGATATTATCATAATATTTTATAACTAATTAATTAAAATTATCATTATTAATAACTTATAACTTAAAATATACTTACATGTGTGGCGTACGCTCTATCATCCTCATGCCAGGCATACGACACTGATCCCTCGTCGTCTGTCTACCTAACGGCATGGGTATGCTCAAACACGTCCATATACGAGACGGGACCGCTCCCCTTCCCACGCTCTTTCTTGCAATAATTGGTGTATATTATTGTTATTCATACAAATCTATACTAAAAATGTAATAACTGTTCGTAATTATAATTAATTAATTTACCAGGTCCTCACGATGGTGCTGGAATGATTTTGAGTCACCATGGTGTGTGATAGGATTTTTTTTCATGTTCGCAGAGTTCTTGTCCGACTTCATCTGCAAATTAAAAATTAAGATTAAATTTTACAAGTATAAATTATGTATTCGATACTGAATAAATTAAGGTGATATCTGATAGACTTACCTTGAATTCATCGCTACCCCACCATGCAACCCAAGCATCCCAGACGCTGGCGCCCATCCATTGTGGCTTCTTCCCAGATTTTCTTAGGCTAGACATTGTATCCCTATAATACTTTGCCACTTTTGAGTTCCATTGGCGCTGGTAAAGGGACACGTCCTCTTCTTGTAAGTCTACTGCCCCCTGTATATATGTTGAAAAAATATAAATTATACATTTATACTTAGTCAACAAATTGTAAAGTGATTATATATAATGGTATATAATTTTACACTTACCAGGAAGTCCTACCATATGCTCTCCCATAAATGGTCCGAGATTCTGCTTCACTTCGGCCAACATGCAGACATGCGACTCATGTACGCCTACTTCGATATGCTGAGCACAATGTTAGAAGGCTCAAGCTCAAAACCCCTGCATTAAATATGATACAGACAAATCATGACTAATATATCATACAAAATATTTATGTACAATGCTAAAGTAAATTTAATACTTACGAGCTGTCAGCTTTTGATAGTAATCTAACTACCATACACGGCACCTCCTATAAAGGTCCGCTGCCATCACCACCGCCGCGACCTGTCCCTCTCTGAGACCCAGAGGGAGAACCAGTCTGTGAAGAACTCCGCCGCCTAAAAAATGACATCTGTAATACTTGTGACATACATATTATTTTATTATGGCAGAATATATCATTCAATTATGAGTAATATCAAGATTTAACATCAATAATCGCATGTAACATACAAAAAAGCGTAACATCAATACTCTCATAAATTACCCTTTTTCAACATGTATACTATTAAATTAGTCCTCATCGTTTTCTGATTCAGACTATGTCTCGTACTCTATATTGTTTTCCTCTGTGGTCTCAAATGCTTCTACTAATACATTTGATTCATCATTTAGAGGTCCTAAAACGGTTTGATCATCTGTTATTGCAAATTTGCCATTTTCCTCGATATCCGCTTGTACGCTTGTTCGTCTGGAATATTCTTTCCATCAAACGTAAATATTGCCGTCGTTTAAAAAAATGCCGATCAATCTGCTTTATTTTTTTAAAGATGAATAAGGAGCATAATAAACTTGTAGGGCCTGTTTTGCTAGTATAAACAGATCGTACTTATGATAACGTGATGTATGCTTTATTTCAATAATATTATATTTTTGGTGCACGTTGATTCCAGAACCTAGAACATTACTGAACCAATTGCATCTAAACAAATAAACTTCTTCGCAGGTCTGTTGAAATATGTTAATTGCAGAACCTGAGTTAACACGCTATAAAAATCATTTATGTGATTATTTGGATCATCACTACCTTTAACATATACACCGGTATTGTTAGTTAATTTTTCAGCCCCATACTCTTTGGTGTTGAATTTGTATCCATCGACAAAGAATATTGGATATGTCTTGACTTTTCTTTTTGGTCCCATCGCAAGATGTTTCTACCTTTCGTCGACCACATAATTTACCGGATCATATACATGGTTCGAAAACCAAGTAGCAAATTTTTTTCTAATATCCCCACTTGGATGCTGTGATTCATAAATACTGCATATACAGATAGTATATTGCGTTATAATTAATACACACATGTATTATTCAAGTAAATAATTTTAGATGCGTTATTCATTGGTACCTAACAAATGGCGCAATTTCTACATAGTTAAGAAGAACATATGTGTGGGCTACATGGTAATCTTTGTTGTCTAACCATACCTCCACACATTTTCTAGCAGGGCGTCCCTACTGTCTAAAAATAGATAGCATTGATTCAGAAGAATCTTTTTCAATGCCCTCATTATTTCGCGTAGCACTTTCAAAAGATAAGTTCACATGGTCATTGAAATAATGAGAGAAAAAGAACGAAGCTTCTTCTTCGATATATGATTTGCATATCGAACCTTCAACTCGTGCTTTTTGTCTCACTTTTTTATTTAGATGATTTAAGTACCTATTAAGAATAATTATAATTAAATTTTATTACATATGGTTAAACTAAAATTTAACAACTCAATATTAATACCTTTCAAACAGATACATCCATCCAGATTGCACAGGACCTCAAAGACGTGCTTCAAACGGAAGATGAACAGGTAAATGCTCCATTACATTAAAGAAACTAGGAGGAAATATTTTCTCCAGTTTGCAGAGTAGTATAGAAATTTCTTTCTCAAGTTTACTTAAACAATCAACTTTTAAGGTAGTTGAACAAAGCTCCTTATAAAACAAACTAAGTTCTGTTACAACCGTCCAAACTTTTGTGGGCAACAGTTCTTTGAAAGCGGGTAACAAATGTTCCATCCTTACATGACAATCATGAATTTCATCCTACTCAGTTTACCGTTCTTATAGTCGACACATCTACGCAAATTAGAGGAAATCCCATCAGAAAATCTTAATCCTTCCACCTACTTTAACAGTACTTTAACTTGGTTACTTCTAGCTCGTAGTATGCTTTGGGTTTTTTGTGTCATTTGGCTTTATATGAAGCTCGGGATGATTGCATATTGCTTCTATATCACGTCTTGATTTCAAATCGTCTTTAGTCTTTCCTTTAACATTCAGAACTGTGTTAAATACATTATTGAACACGTTTTTCTCATTGTGCATCACTTCGATATTACGACGAATTAGGAGATTTTTCCAATAAGGCAACTCCAAAAATATACTTTGTTTGCACTAATTATGAATCATCGATACCTTGTATTTCAATTTGTTCGCCAATTTCATGTATCTTTGGATAATCCTTTACAAGTTCATAAATATCTTCGCTTTACCAAATCGTTGGTGGTCGCAAGGTCTCAACTCTATTACTTGTAAAGTTTTTTTTATCTTTTCTAAAAGGATGATTAATATGAGAAAACACCGATGACAATCAAACCACGAAATTTTCTTCCCATGCGGTAAAGAAAATGCTCCTGTTTATTCCATGCAATAAGGGCAAGCTAGACGACCAGCCATACTCCAACCCGATAGCATTGCATACGCAGGAAAATCGCTTATAGTCTACAATAGAGAAGCGAACATACAAATTCTTTTTTTGAAATGTCGTATATTTCAACACCTTCATACCACAATGTTTTCAACTCTTCAATCAACGGTTGTAAATATACGTCGATTCCTTATGTCGAATCATCAGGGCCAGGGATGACAATAGTGAGAAACATATATGGAGTTTTCATATACATCCACGGAGGTAAATTGTAAGGTGTAACGATTATAGGCCAAGATGAATATTTTGAACCAAATTGAGAGAATGGTGAAAATTCATTTGTACATAAACCAAGTCTAATATTACGGCTCTCCGCTGCGAAAGTGGGATATGTCTTATCAAAATGCTTCCATGCTTCTCCATCAGTTGGGTGTGTTAACGTACCTTCTTCCTGTGTTCTCACACGGTGTCATCTCATATGATGTGCGGTTGCAGAAAATGCATATAACCTTTGAAGCCTAGAAGTGATGGATAAGTAATGCATACGCTTGTACGGAACTTGCTTTCCCTTCTTCTTTCTTGGTTTGTATCTTTCTTGATTGCATATTTTACAATTCCTAAGACTGATGTCTTCTTTCCAAAACAACATGTAGCCATTTAAACATGTATCTATTTTTTGATACGGCAAACCAAAAGCAGACTTATGTTTTTTCACTTCATAATGATTTTCACACATTAAATTGTCGGGTGGCATATGCCGTTTTGCAGCTTGTACTATAGCTATAAACTCAGCTTCTGTAAAGTTGTATTTTGATTTCATCGCAATGTATTCTGTAGTTACTAATAGTTGAGTACCGCTTGTACAACCATCCCAAAGGGGTTTCTTAGCAGCCTCTAATAAATCATAAAAAAAATTGCTCCAATACTTGGTTCTTCTTCGACATTAACATCGTTACCATCAACTTCAAAAGTAGGGAACATTGAACGTGCTACATCTTCAACCATATCTTCTATGAAATTCATCGGAACAAGTTCATTATCCACCTCCTCCTCTGAATGTACGGGATTAGGTGCTATTAGTTCTCCATGACGATCCCACACCAAATAATTCGGCACAGAACCATATTGGTACAAATGAACTTTTACCATATCCGATATCAAATGCTTCAATAGTTTGCACCTACTACATGGACAACAAATTTCTTCGTCATTTCCATTATTACGTAAAACAAATTCAATCAAAACGTGTACACCATTTTGAAAATGTTCACTTATTGAGCCTCCAATTTCTCTTCTTTGTTGGTACATCCAGCTCCGATCGATAAAATAATTGACAATTTTTCATACTTTAAAACATAAAAGCGCATTAATTATTTACGTCTTCACATTTTATTTTTCAAATAAATCATACATTTAAATTTTCGAAATATATAATATTATTCTATTTAATTTTATTTTCAAATAGATTTACACAAATTTTTAGGTTATTGTTTTACACTTTGATGGTTGGTCATCCTACTTCCCATTATAAACAAAATAGTAATTATATTTTGCAAATCATTTTACTTTAAATGATTCAACAAAATTTCGGTAGCACTTCCCCTTTGTTCCCTGTATCGTACACATATGTGTGTATACATGGAACAAAAAGAAAGTATTTTCGAAATTTTGTGAACCGTTTAAAATAAAATGATTTGCAAAATATAATTACTACTGTGTTTGTAACTTGTCCAATACAGGAAAAAATCCGACAAATATTATATCGAATGAATATAAATGTCCGTTCTATGATAAAAACGAATATTCATACAACGATCATATACAATATTTGTCGGATGGGGCTAAAAACTCTCTAAGGGATTTACAAAAAGTAAAGCGTCTTATACAACAATTTTTATAATAATTTATTTACATTCTAAAAAACGCATACACTAATCGTGGTTTTCGTCATCTTGAAAATGCATACACCAAATTTTGAGCATCGACTCTAATTAATCCAAAGTAGCCCTAATGCGCGTATGCACTAATTAATCAACGCATATACACCAACTAACATACATATACACTAAACAAATTTATTTTTCCTCAAATTTCAATGATAAACAATTGTAATAACAACCTAATTAGCATTCAGTAGGTTATACCAAACAATCAATGCGGTATTATACAACTATAACAACAAATTAACCCTAATTTAACAAATCAAAATTAAATAAAGGGTTTAGGAATTAAACCTTCTTACCAAGAAATAGGTGATGGAGCTAGCTGAAAATCAAAGTTGGAGACACGCTGGTGGCGTGGAAGGTTGTTGACGACGTGGAGGAGGGGATGAAACAGACCGTCGGCCTGGGCTACAGGTATTCGCGATTTTTTGACAGCTT
The DNA here is from genome assembly GCA_030737815.1 of Allium fistulosum. Lineage (NCBI taxonomy): Eukaryota > Viridiplantae > Streptophyta > Magnoliopsida > Asparagales > Amaryllidaceae > Allium > Allium fistulosum. The sequence continues at coordinate 909,116,867 of CM060908.1, forward strand.
TCGACGGCCGCCAACGGCTTTATTTGCAAAGGCTTCCCACAGCTTCCGACGGCTATGTTATTTTATTTTCAATTATGCCATGGAAATTGCTTGCCATCGGCGGCTGTCGGAAACGGTCGTCGCTATTTACTATGCTTCTTATAGTACATGAGAAACATTTATCCATTTGATTTTTTCTGTTTCCTCTAATTCAAATGCACCTGGTAGGGAATTGATTGATTACTTCAGTCTCTCAAAATAACTCCTTCTATTTTTGATAATTTCATGTTTTCTTTAATGCATTAAAAGTAATAATAAATTTTAGTCATATATTGATTCAAATATCTCTAAAATATTGTTTAATATGGAAATATCGTAGCACCGAAGTCTAACAGAGATTCTATAGATCATGAATTCGAAACTCTGAGATACTAAAATGAGTGTTACACTTGAATAAAATACCACTTTTATTTTCAAGATTTTTTTTCATTTTTGTTGCAATGTTGCGCTTCTTAATGAACATGACTTTTGTGAATAATGTTGCAACAAATGTAAAAAAAATTACGAACAAAGATATATTCAAATTGATTATAGCATTGAGTGCATTTCAAACTTCTTTGTGATTATTTTGGTTTTGATCTGCATTTTGATTCTAAATTGGGTTTTGATTTTCAACTGGATTCGACTAGGTTTTGATCAAGAGTTCCATTTTCTTCGCTCTCATTTTCAAAGTGGTGATGGAACGAGGAATATTGAAAGAAAAATATTTGAGCAAATGATGGGTGAATGGTAAAAATTGAATAAGTCACTCATAGTTGAGTTTACGGTCGACGAATACGTCCAACTTAAAATATTGAAGAGAACTCTTCATCTCTGAGTGGACTTAAACGATTTCTCCAAAAACACTGATGTAAAAGTTGGTTTGGTGTAAAATCTCATATGTCGGGCGTAGGAACACTGAACGTTGTTCTCAGCATCAAGGATTTTGATGTCTAAGAGCAGGGCCTAACTTATTGATCTAGCATCAAGAAGAGTGGAGAGAGATCACAAGTTTTATATGCAGCATCCAATATACATCTATCGTCAAAAAGGGACGAACCCAACGGTGCATGAATTGGTTCATATTTATGCATAGTTGTGAACTTAATACAACAAATGCTAATAAATAGTCTTTATCTTGAACTGTGCTTTACCCCATCAATTTCAAGTTGCCTATTAATTATAAAATCAAATGTTTTATTTAAAAAACCATATTATATTACCATAAATAGGAAAACAAGGTAGAAAAATTTAAGCAATTTTTTCAATCGAAGGACACGGCCTAAATAATTAGGTTGAAGGGAAAAGTCGAAATGCATAGACGAGGACAATAGCCAGGGCCGACCCAAACATATTCAATGCCCTAGTCCAGTAAATTTTTTTCATGTTTTTCTTTACTCCATTATTTAATAAACAACAATACATTTATATGTACGATACAAAATGCAACTTTTATTATAAATTTTTTTGATCACAATATATTGGTAAAATAAATTATTTAGAATACATACCAAAAAATCTAAATGTCAACTTGATATACCAACATACCAATAGGTATCAACGAAAGCAACTTCTTCTTGCATTTTGGAAAGCAAACTCATCTATTATCTTTTCATAGTTAAGCATATCCAAGTACTTATTTTCAATTAAAATCATAGCTAGTTCACTTAATCTCTTTTGCGCCATGGTAGTCCGAAAATATGGTTTTATCGATTTAAATTTTAAAAAGCTTCTTTCCATCAATTATGATTTAATTTCACATTTTATTATCAATATAGCATAATACAGTAATTCAAATGATTTTAATAAATTATTCTTCAATTATTTTTCGACAACAATATTGTAGCAATCAATTATTAAGTAGCTAATTAACATGATTTAATAGCATATAATAAATTATTAAGTAACTAATTAACAATCAATTATTAAGTAGCTAATTAACATGATTTAATTAACATCTAAATCACAAATAAAATTTGTGAAAATCAAATTGAGGACAGCAGCATAGTTTAGGGGGTGAAATAAATCAGTAAATTATACATGATGATTTAATTATACTGTAATTATACATAAATCAAATAATCAAATTATAGAAAACTTAAAAATTCACAACTACCAGCCACCATTGATTTCCAACATCATTGCTTCAGGTTAGCTTTAATGCTTAGTTTTATAACAGTTTTGTTGCATGAATATATAATCCGTTTAAATAATCTAACTATTGTTCAGGTTAGCCTAGATGCATTATTTTGTAAAGTTTATTGTTCGCAATTCTATATTTCATTATAAATGTTTATGTATGGTTCAGTACTGAAGGTGATAATGACTACTTTGCAAATTATATTGCCTTTTGGAAATTACAAGTCCATTGTAGATTAGATTCTTTTTTGTTATCTAAAAACTAGATTATGAATATTTTTGAACTAAAAAAGTTCTATTAAGCTTTGATGACCTATTCGTAAGTAGCAGCATATTTCATTGTTAAGGTATTGATATATATTACAAATGCAACATATTAATAATTTTATCATAAGTATAAGTGTATTGCATGATGCCTTGTATTTGCATTCTAGCACTTTGGTACATTAAATTTATTTTGCTAAAAAAATTAAATCCATCAAATTTGAATAATTAAAAGTTCCAAGAACATATAATATGCAGACGGCGTAATTCAGAGATCTTTGATATGGTGGAGGATGTTATATTATGGGTGGAGGAAGGGGTATATATATTTAGTGAAGTACATATGAATAATATTTTATGCAGCATATCATGTTTATATGAGCATCTCCAACAGCTCGTGGTAATATTCAAGCGTTGAATATTACCCCCTGAATATTAAGGGGGCGCCCAACAGTTGGACGCTGATAGCGCCCAAGCATGAGCGCTGATTAAATTAGCGCCCGGGACTGGGCGCCTATAAGTTGGACGCCCAGCCCCTTTACCCTCATTTTTCTCTCTTGTTTATTTGCTTTTTTATTTAAAAAAATGACGAAATGCCGCCATGTGTAACCAAAATCGCAAGACATACCGTTCGACATCAGGCAGAGGAGCTTGTAGGCCCAGCACACATTGCTCCAACACCAAATACGACGATTTTCCAGCTATGGATTTTACACGAGCTGCCAGAGGGATACAACTATCGTATCTTCACGACATTGGGTGCGGTCGAGGTACAATTCTAACTAATAAATAACTAACAATTAAATAATGTTTATTAGATGGATATGTGATATTATAAAGTGTATTACTTAGCTGTTTGAATTTAAATTGTACAATAATCCCGAACAACCCTTAAATTTTTTAGTCACAGTACGTTAGCTATCGGGATAGTTGGGCGAAGTGTAGAGCACAGCAGTATGACACACTACCCCAGGTTTTAGTAGACAAGATGCAGATGTCCTTCTGCACATTTCTTACAGATTAGGCCACCATAGTTATTTGATCGTCCACATATAGCAGCCCTAGTTGAGAGGTGGTGGCCTATGACACATGCTTTTCATTTTCCAGATTTTGAGCTGGGCATCACCCCCGCCGATTTTTATATGCCGATTGGGATTGAGATCGGAGGCCCTGACAGGATACCATTTCCTTTCGATCATACGTTTGAGAGCCCCAAGGTCTTTACTATTTATCTACCCTAGTTTGAGGAGGGTCATGTTGCCTCCGGGGCGGTTCCCCTTATATATCTACAGACGTACATTGCAGCTCATATGGGCACTGAGGCTATGAGTGACGCCGTGCTTAGAGCATTTCTATTGTACTTATTTGATTATACTTTCTTTTCAAACCAAAAGAGTACCCATTAGATTAGGTTACCTTGCAACGGTAGCCGATTTAGATCAACCGCATTCTATTGATTGGGGTTCCGCTATACTTAGATATTTGTAGACCGCTCTTGATTCTTATGCTTTGGGGGAGGTTAGACAGATGTTTTGGTTTTGGTTCATTCTGCCATGTTGGTACTATGAGTACGCAGCGAATATGTATCCCCATATTGTTGAGACTGCTAGTCATGCTCCGGAAACTAGGAATGGCAATGGGGCAGGTTGGGGCGGGTTTCACATGCCCCAGACCCGCCCCGAATTTTTTTACCCATGCCCCGTACCCGACCCACAAACCCAGCTCGGGTCCTATTTTTTGCCCCGACCCGTGACCCGTACGGGTCATGGGTAGACCCGTCCCAACCCAGACCCGGTTCCTGTAGCATGGATTTACATTGTTTCAATTCTTGATTAAAATACAACATATAAAAATTTACATCCGTGAGAATCCAAACATCAGTGCACTTAATAAATACATATTAAACATAAGAAATCCATACAAAACACAATTTAAATAATTTACAATCACAACAAATAATAAAAACACAATGCATATTGTCTTCATTTTACTAACAACATAAGTGCATCACTCATAACTCAAGTGGAAAGATAGTACATTTGACTAACAAATCATACAAAGATTCTTACATCAGTGGAAAATTAGCACAATAGCAACAAGCTAGAAATTAGAAAGCTAATATAAACCATAGGCACACAAGTATATATATCATAACAACACTGCAATACAACAATTAGCAACTGCCAACAGCAGAAAGCACCAAAGAAAAACTCAAATACCTGCAAACACATGAAGAATTGAAGACATTACAGGGAAATTTAGGATTGCAAAATGGTTCAACCATATGATTTAGAACTGCAAATTTAGAACTGCAAATTTAGAACTACAAAACTCAAATACCTGGCACCTGCAAACTAATAAATCAGTTGGTATACATATGATTTTTTTAGTAATAATTATATACCTGGTTTTTGGACTTAGTTTGTGTTCTGCCATTTTATGACATATATACATGCATGCATGCATGTCCATATACACACCAATGCAAAGAAAATAGAAAGCCACAAGCAGCAACATAAAATTTTTAAATCGGGTAAATTTTTATGTTATGTCTTATAACATAGAAAGGAAGGTACATACATTCAAATGCAAAATCATTTTCAACCAACCTGAAGGAATTCAATGCTGGCAGCCGCAAAGTGTGTTCCCCGTTATATCAAATGTAATAAATAATCTCAAAAAATTTAAAATGGCACTGTAATGTGATATTTTCAACTATCGTTGTAATGTCTTATACTCTAAAAACTGCTACTCCTTCTGTTATGCATAATCTCAAAAAAATTAAAATGCATTTATCTAAATGGTATTGGGACTACAGGATTATTTCCTTAAGACTAGAGGATTATTTCCTATAAAAAATGTAGATAAATTTTTAGAAAGGATAAAATAAGTTAACGTTATGAATCGTTAGGATAAATTAACTAGAAGTACTTTTTATAACCATAAAACAAATCAAGGAGTTGAAAATGCAATCAATATATAAAGCTAGAAATTAAATTACATACCTTTTGAGAGCATGTACATAAGAATCAAACCAATACATCATGATGAACCAACTCCTTGACCATCCTATAAGAAGAAAAAACAAATCATACTCAAAATTTCTTTATTCATGTAAATGTAAGGAAGATGCAGATGCGTACACTATCACTGTCTGAATCATTATCCATCGTTGAAATAAGTCCACCCTTGGGAGAACCAACCGTTAACCAACTTTGACAACACATCAATGCCTCTAATGTCGTGGGATGTAATCTACTTCTATGAGGACTAATAAGTCGACTACCGGTACTAAAAGCATATTCAGATGCTACAGTCGAAATCGGTATTGCATAAATATCTTTGGCAATCATTTGCATTGTAGGATATCTAATACTGGTTGTTTTCCACCAAGCTAGAATGTCAAAACTATCACTTATTGACAATATAGGCTCCTCCAAATATCGATCCAACTCTGATTTAGTGTTTGCTTTGGATATTTTTCTATTTAAATATTCATCAAACCTTTGAAGACTCGTAAAGCCATCCTTTATGGAACTCAGTTGTGTTGTTTGGGCCTGTAAGGAAAAAGACGAACCGTTTTCACTAGACCTCGAAACCATTTTCTCTTTCTGCTCATACTCATTCAACAACTTATAACAAAGTGTTCGAATCTTATTAATTTCTTCTTCCGCATTTTCACCAAAAATATCAACATAATAAAACTCCAACAATTCAAATTTATATCTAGGATCAAAAACAGCTGCAATACTCATGATACCTTGAATCATGCTCCAATATTTCTCAAATTTAGTAACCATATTGCTTGCCATTTCTCTAATAACTAAAATATCAGAAACTAACCATGTGGACAAAGCCAATCTAATTTCACATATCTGAGGGAAATAAAGGTTGGCAGTGGGATATTGAGTTCCCGAAAATAATTTGGTCACATTATAAAAAATCTTTAACCTATCACAAATTTCTTTAGCCAAATCCCAATCTCTGTCACTAGGCAAACATTTATAAAATGTTTCACATTGTTGTAGACGTGGAAAAACATCTTTATAAGCTAAGGCAACAACAAGCATGGCATAAGTTGAGTTCCATCTAGTCTTACAATTAAGCGTCAACTTTTTAAAGCAAGAAATTTCTAATTGTTTAGCGGCTATCTCAAATCTTTCTAGCCTTTTAGGTGTGGCAGTCCAAAAAGACACGCTAGCACAAATTTTTGTTATTTGCTCATTTATGACACATAACCCATCTTGGACAATCAAATTCAAGATATGAGCACAACATCTCATATTTACCATATCACCATTCAACATTAGGGAACTTTTCCTAAGTCTATCCTTCAAAATATCCATTACCTTGTCATTAGTTGAGCAATTATCAAGATCGATGGTAGATAATTTTCTATCAATGTTCCAGTCCAAGAAACAAGCAAGTAAACAATCTGCTAACACATCACTTGTATGAGGGCATGGTACATATGTGAACCTATGAATACAATAAAACATTATAGCATATTATGCAATACCTAATGTTAAGTACATAGAAAATAAATATTAAGTGATAATGGAAAATTAATTTGCTTATATACCTCATGATTCGACTTTGTAAGGCACATGAATCATCAATAAAATGAGCGGTAACTACCATATAACCCTTCTTTTGATTGCTAGCTGTCCACATATCACTTGTGATAGCTATCCTACTTTTATTTTTATCCAACATTTTCATTAAAGAAGCCTTCTCAACATCAAAAATCTTCATAATATCACCTTTTATTGTGTTTCTCGATACAAGTGTAAATGCAGGCTGAAGAGTTTGACAAAAGTCAATAAATCCAATATGATCAACAATCAAAAGTGGGTACTCGTGCATTATAATCATCCGAGCAAGATCAGATCTTGCTTTCTCTTGATCGAACACATAATTAGAAATATGTACCTTTCCATCAGCTCTTGCATTCTTCAATGCATATTGACACATATTTACTTGTGGTCCATGGCATTTGCTATTATGCTTCAAAAGGTGTGTTGTCCCATCACTAGACCTAGCCACATACACCTTTTTGCAATACTTGCACCTTGCTTTCTTTTCACCATTGATTGTTATACGGTCAAAATGTTTCCAAGCTTCAGATTATTTCCTTCCAGTTTTTTTATTTTCACTGCCATCAATGGATTCGATATCATTTTTTTGTTTGTATTATCAACAATGTTTTGCTGCACCGCGTTTGATTGAATGGAACTAGAACCATCAGTTGTAGAAACTTCCAAGTTAGGTGGAGTTGGACTTTCATTATTTGTTTCCATTTTCCTACAAACATGTAAAATAAATAGATTTCAAAATCTTGCATAACCAATTTTCATGGACATTAATGTACTCCAATGAATGTAACGCCTATCAAAATCATTAGCTACAGGAAGCAGCATTCAATACCAGAATAATGTAGATAAAATTTACATGCACAAAATTAAAGCTGATTAAAACAATTTTTCAAAATAATCTTATTGAAGATCAATTCTAAAATTAGGTCTAAGATGCCACTTAGAGATAAATTGTTGAAGTTGCAAAATCGTCCTTTGTAGGATATGCAACAGAATTGTGTATACCTATACATTTCTTACTTCCTATTATAACCACTTTGTGGCAAGTAAAACCTAGCATAGAGGGTAATAATTTCAAATCAACTTATCAGCTTAAAACAATAGATACAGGCTAAACCTTAAAAGGTATATACTTAAGTATTTCAAAATAAACTTAAGTTGAACAATAATCAAATTCAATGAGATAGCCCAGAGCTATAAAGCCTAAACATACAACTCAATGTTTCTACAATTAGAGATTTTAAATTTTGAAAAGAAAAAAAAATAGTTGATTGCAATAAAGACTTGAAAACAAAAATGGAACACTGTTGAAAATTTTGGAAAACAAAAGCAGAGAAGCATATGTTGATTTATGCATTTTTTGACACATCTCATCCATGGACATTATATTATATCAATAAACATAACATCATGAAATTCTAAAGTTCAAATCACAATGGAAATATATTTAACAGGAAATTTTTTATATATAGTATATGATATTTTTGTTTATACTTTTTTCTCTCCCGAAATTATAGAAATGTTTAATAAATAATAATTGGCCGCTTTTACCCACCTTTTTCTTTAAAAAAAGAAAGAAATCTCTTTCCAATATTTTTTGCTCTACCTTATTTTTTCCTCTAGTTATTGGAAATGTTTCCATCATGAAAGAGTCTGCATTAGAAAATAAAAATAGTTTGTTTCGTATTACTTGACTAAGAGTCTAAGATCCATTACAAATTAGAATTAAAAATTCAGAAAAGAATACTATAAACCTTCTATTTTTATAGGTTTAATTCTTCACTATTGTCAAACTTTAAAAACTGTTTGTTCATATAAACCAATTTTCTACAGTTTTGATTCTTTAAAAACTAATGTTTCATATAAACCAAAGTAAAACAAGTTTGCTTCATAATTAATATCCACTGTATTAAGAACTAATAACTAACGTTTTAACTCAAATAACTAAGTTTCCATATAAAACCCTAAATTACTAAGATGTGGTCGTACAACGACATAATGAAATTAGAAATCAAACTTACAATTATATTTGCAGATCCGAACTCTAGCATGATTCGCGTGAATAAAAATCAACTTTAATAGAAGAATTTATACGAGAGTGAGAACTGAGAAGAGTGATTTGCGTGAAAATATGAGGGAGTTAAGTTACGAGAGAGAGAAGAGGATTCTTGTAACGACCCTGAATTTTGAACGATTTAAATTGAAAATATTTAATTAATTTTAAATATTTGAATGATGATTTGACTTGAATTTCAAATTATCAGGATGAATTGGCGATTGAATTTTTGAATTTAATCTATTGAAAGTTGAATAAAATTTGAATCTTCAATTTTAAGCCGGTTAAAAATAATTTAAAGGCTTGGAAAATTCATATTGATAATACTGAAGGTAATAGAAGCTTCAGAATTGAATTTGAAAGCGATTTGTTCAATTTTGAAATTGTATCGTTTGAATCGAATTTAAAAATAGTTTTCCGAGGCACAGTCTCGGAATTTGACGAAACGAGTTTCATTGGGTCCGTGATATTGAATTATTACTGGATTTCAATTTTCGTATTTATCGGAATTGTTTTATGAATATACGGCGTATAAACGCGTATAAAATTAAATCGAATTCAATTTGAATTTCTGTAACAACCGGGGTTTTGCCCAAAATTATAATCATTAGTAAATGATTTATGTTGACAGTTAAATTCCTGTTTGTTGTTGGAAATTTTATAACGGTAAAATTTTCGTCAAATTGGCAATGTAAAATGGTTGTTAAATTTTATTTAAATTGTAAATCGATTGAAATTCTTTATTTAAATTTTTATTTGTATAAAATGAATAAATACACATAGCTAAATTTTAACATGATAATTTAAAAACAAAACAAGTTAAAGAAAATGATATTTGCAAAAACAAAAAAATTTGATTTAAAAAGAAAGAAAAAAAAAATATAAAACACCATACCCTAACCCATACCCAACATACCTCAAGCCCATACCCTTATTCTCTGTTAAAACCACGAAACCATCCTCCCCTTTTCATTCAAACCCTAAAACAACGAAATCGAACGAGAGAAAGAAAATAAATGGCGGCGATTCTTCGGCTTCGCTCGTCTCCGATCCAAAATCTAGGGCTTCGATCTGGAAACGATCGTCTGTGGCTGCTTCAATTTAGGCTAAGAAGATCGTCACTTCGATTTTGGAATGGCCGCTAGGGTTGCCTCCGCTTGATTCTCGAGATACCTTCGGCTACGACGTCGAATTCGTCCTCTTCGAAAAACAAAGGTGAGTAGCCCTCACATCTAATTCCTACTTCAAGTGTATTAGTGTTCGAATTCTACAATTTTCGTTCGTATTTGATTGTTGGATTCAACTCTTGTTGTTGGCCATTGATTTGGATAGATATTCGAGTTGTTATCATTTGGGTTTGAATCCCTGTTTCCCTAAATTCTCGTTCGTCTTTGTATGTTTGAATTTATCTTTGGCCAATCGATTTTGTTTTGATGATGCGATTTTTTTCTCTGACTTAATCAAAATGCGTATGCATTTGAAAAATCTCGGGCGACTTGGTTTTTGAAATCCTCGGTTTCGAATTTTGACTGTCTCCGTGTATTTCTCTGTTGACTTGTTCAATTTTGATAAAAAAAAAAAGAGTTGATGTTGTTACATCCTGTCTTGATATTCATTGGGAGTTTGCACCTTTGAGTTAGATTGTTCTGACCTTACACCTGTGAGTTTAACTTGCACTACCTGTTACACATCATTAGTTTGAAACTGTTACATGTGTATATTGCTGGTTGCATTTGCTCCTGGTAATGTTCACTGTTATACTTCACCGGTCTTCGTATTTGTTCATTCTGACCATCTGACTTTGGCTTTGTTAAAACTGTTACCTTGTAATTGTGCTTCCTATATAGGTGTATACGTATGTATATACATATGTATATATTTATGTGGAGATTGCATTGTTGTTTCTCTATGGTATACTCGAATTGACCTGTAGTTGTATTCATGTACACACTTGTGTTGTTGTAGCTGTTGTTGATATAGTGCTTCAGTACTTTGCAGTGTAGACTTGATTGAATTTGTAGACTTCAGCCTCGTGATGCTTATGCACTTCTCTATTGAACTGTCTGCATGCATTTGCCTTGTTGAACTTGGTGGATCATTTTGTATGTAGCAGTTGCGTGGTGGCACTGTGCACATTTCATCACTTGGTAGCAACTGTAGTTTCTGATGTTGGAGTTGCATTTGTAATATTGTTGTCAGTAGTTCATCATGTTGCTCTGTCCAGTTTTGGTTTGTGAGTTGCATATTGTTACTGTAATATGTCTTCAACCTGATAACACTTCACCTATGATATTCTATCCGGTCATTGCTATCATTTGGTTTGCCTATTAGGTCGTCTGCATTTTTGAGTTTCATCACTGTTTCATTTTTTTTACTATTGTATAGTCATGCACTCTTATATAAATACAATTTTTGCATGTATCTGCTACCTTGACTTGTTAACCCATGTGTCCTATTGCCTTGAAGAATAGTCCCTGTCTATTACTAGATTTGTGAATTTGCCTTGCCTTTGTCCATCTTTGCTAAATATATGTACATCTCTACCTATTACTAAGTGCATGGACATACATTTGTGAATGTAAATTCGCCTTGTTCATATTTTATTTGTCCTATTGCCTGTACATGTTTTAGTAGCTTAATTTGACTTGTACAAATATCTTTGTTTATTTTATTGTCCTTTACTTTGAAGTAGGCTGCCCTTTTCATTTCTTGCTTTGATTTTCGTTTTTATCCAATTGCCTGGGAAACAAAATTTTATTTTATAACCTTGCTATAAAACTTAAACCTCACTTTGTACATCACTTGTTGTCTCTTTTACTGCCTGTACTGTTTCATTACACTATTGCAGTCTTGCCCATAGTATTCAAGTGGTGGCCGCAGTACATGTTGCAGTTTGCCCTTGAATTCAAAGTGGGGCTGCAGTTCATTTTTTTTTTAAAGAATTCTGCACTTAATGAAATGTGCAGTAATGAGTTGTTTGGAAACTTGTTCTTGAGTTTGCTTGGGTATTGAACTGTTTCTTGCCTCTTTGATACTTGCAGTTTACTGACTTGACCTCTGCAGCTTTGATTGCTGTTAGTATTCACTCGAGTTGGCGAGGCAGTGCACATGTATGTGCGTGTGCACTGCAGCCACCACCAACTCGACAGTTTCGAATTGATTTTTCCTTTGCGTCGTGATGCATTGATCTTTGATGTTGTATTGGCGAGGCCGTACACGCGTGCGTGTACGGCAGCCAATAACACTGTTTATCTCTGTTGATGATTTAAATCTGCGGATTTATTGTTAACACTGTTTAGTGTTAAATTTTCGTTATCCGGTTTCTTTGTTTAAAGAGTCGGATAGACGGGAATTATTGTGACTGTCGTCTATTTAAATTATTACTGCCTTTATGCACTAATAAACTGGTTTGAATTAGACTGACCTGTGTATTATTTTCTTTTGAATATAATACTCGGGTCAGACCGAGTATTTTTACAGCTTGAAGATTTTCGAGCAGCGAAGTTAGAGAGAGAGTAAAGAACCATTTTTAGTTTCTGAAGAAAATTGTATTTTAAGATATTCCGCTGTATCTGTATTAAAATTGTATAAACTCTGATGTATATAAAAAGATTTATAGAAATGAAATAAATTCTCATTTGTTTTAATTCAGTGTTATTATTCTGTGTTTCTATGGCTGATTCTGTTTAAACCTTATAAACTAAATAACAATTCGTCTTTTTGAACGTTTCGAGTTGGTTTAATTACCGACTGGAGATGGTCAAAAGGGGGAATGTTACAGGTGGTATCAGAGCTTTGGTTTACACAAAGCTTAGTTTATGATGTTTAATATGAATAGTTACTAGAAACACTTTAAAAGGAAACGTTTTTCAAATCCAAAAAAAGTATAAAATTGTTTTAGAAAATATAAGATAAATAAATTTGGAATAGATCTTATATAAGTAAAGCGAAGGTTGAATATGAAAATAAAGATTTTTCACTTAAGAAAAGTTAAATTGAATTGAATTAGTGTTAATAAATATACGATTTGGAATTTAACTAAAGGAAGTTAAATAAAATGAACTGGATTTGATAAATTGTTGAGATGGAAAGTTAAACTTGAAAGATAAGTGATTATACGATATGAATTGGGAAGTTTAAATTAATAAGTTGTTTAACTTATAAAATGAGGAAATTTAAGTAAAACCAGTTGTTAAATGGTTAAACAGTTTTGTTAAGTGAAACAAAATCTGAATTTTGAAAAGTGATGTGAATTTGACTTTAGTAAAAGTTAAATAAAATAGAATTTCAAATAAATTCGAGGCGAACTTAAGTTGTATGGTGAAAATAAATGCAAGTGGAGATAAAATGAAGCATGGCTTAAGTAATATTGAATCAAATTGAATTTGATATCAAAATGAATTGATAAAGTGATGTAATGAATATGAATTTGAATTATAGAAAGGAAATTCAACTTTAATTGTAAAAGTGAATTTGTGAATATAGTGAATATTAGAATTCAATCTGAATTGGAATATAAACCAATTGAAATTAAGTGTGTTGAACCAAATTGAATGTAAGCAAAGTAAATAAATTTGGTTAAGTTGAATGTGCATTGGTTGCTAGTTGATTGTACAGAAATTCATTAAGTGTTAATGAAATTGTATTAATGGAAATTGGAAAGCTGAGTAAATTGAATTCAAATTGAAAGGTAAGAAATTTAAATAGAATCAAATTTGATTTGAATTGAAAGCAAACTAACTTGAATGTAAATTAGTGAAAGTGAACTAATTGAATATGAATGAATGTAGTAAAATCCAATGTGAATGAATCGAATGCGATTAAAATGAGAACCAAGTCGATGAATGATTTATTAAAGAACTAGTGATTATTTTGGGAAATGAAAAAAATTGATAAATTTATATAATAGTTTAAATTGGAATTTTGAACTATTATAAACGGTTTAAATTGAAGATTTGAAAAGTGTTGATAAAATATTGGAATTGTATAAGTGTTAAAAGTGAAATATTTAATGGATTTCATAAGTGAATGGAAATTACAGAATTAGATTGTGAAGGTATAAAATGAATCGAAGTTGCGAAATAAAAGAATTTATAAGTAATTTACTTGTAAATTAAAATTCTGATATAAAATTGAGTTATAAAGGAATTGGTTAATAAAGCAATTTTTATAAATTGAAGTCTTTATGAATAAGAAATGGAATTTATAACGTTGTTTATAAATTCGAAACTGACTTATTTTGATAAGTAAAATTCTGTATAGTTTGTTAAACGATGTATATTCACAATTTTGGACCGTGAATATATTATTGAATAAAATGGACATGTTAGGAATGTGATATTTTAAAACGAAGTAATTGTTTTAAAAAGATGTTTTCAAGGCATTGAATATCGAAACCATAGATTTCAACATTCATTGTTGAAATAGACGTTTTCGAATATAAGGAAATGATGGACTATAACACTGTTGTTATAGTAAATGATTTCCGAAAGGAAATGTTTTGTATAGTATTGGGATTTATACATCTATTTAAATTTTGAATCCCTATACTAGTAATTTTGAGTTGTCGTAACGATGTTTTACGTAACATTCGTTTTAACTCAAATGAATATGTGAAAAAGAATGATTTCCTTAAAGATGAAATATATACTTAATTTTGATTTAAGTATATCGAATATTTTCAAATGTTGAAAATAAAATGGATTGTGAATTACTTATTTTTAAATAAGTATGGAAATGTTTTTCCAAATGTGAAATGTTGTGAATATATTCCGTAAGGAATAAATGATTTGAAATTCATTTTTGAAGTCGAAGTTGAAAAGTTAAATGAGAATTTGAACAATTAGTTCAATTTGAAATTTTTCAAAAAGATCGAATCGTTAAGTTAAAATTGAGTTTAACTTCGACATCAAAGACAATATAAGTTGAGCTTTGAATTTCAGATGATGATTTGGATTGCATGTCTAACATTGTGAATTGATGACATAGCAATTGATCTCTATTAAATATATATCTGTTGGTGGCGGAGAATTTATTCTCTTAGCTTAACACCCTTCTCTGAGACGTACGAGCTCAGAGGTTATATATCGATAGACATCAATTCTGTGTTGAGAATTGACGATGTAAGCGTGAAATCCAAATCGAATGTGAAAGTCGATAATAAATGGAATTATGAATATGAATTAGGTTTGAGATAACCTTAAATTTCCAAATCGACTTAGAGGAAAATTTTGAAATCCTCTATTTTGTTATGAATATGAGATATGTAAGTTTTTAGAACTTATATATATGAATGCGGTAAATTTGAAACCGTTAGTTTAGAAAGACATTGTTATGGAAATCTTATGTATGTTTACATAGATGTTATATGTACGAAATGGGAAATGAAAGTACTACATATATGATATTATGTTTTCTAAACTGAGGATGTGGAAAAGTACCTTCCATTTATTATTAATGAAGGTATTGGAACTCGTGAAGAGTACCCATTTGAAATTCGTAGCTACGTAGAATTTTAGTCAGAGTGACTATTTGAATCGGAAATCCTTCGCGATAGTTCATCGCGATGAGATTAGATTTGATTGATGATGTTAGCGTAATTTGAGGGGCGAGATGCCCACAGTTACGAGCGACTCCACTGGGATAGTGGCGTAACCGCCGAGTAAACTGCAATCTAATGCCAGGCGAAATTTGAGGGGCGTGATGCCTACAGACACGAGCGACTCTACTGGGATAGTAGCGTAACCGCCGTGTGTACTGCAATCTATGGCAACAACCATGGCGTAATTCAAGAAAGGTGTGAAACCTGCAGTTACAAGCGACTCTACTGGGATAGTAGCGTAACCGCCGGGTAAACTGTAATCCATGGGAGAACGTGCTTTCCATATCCATTTTTAAAAGAATTTTTTTTAAAAGTATTTTCACTGGGAATTGAAGCAAGTATGTTTAGTACTTGGAGATTTTTAGACCTGCGCCTGGCCAGCGTATGCCTAATGTCTGTGAGAACGAAGATGGACTTGTTAAATTTCGAGTTAGCAAGTATTTTCAAACTGTAAATAGTGAATCAATGATTTGAAAGTAAAATTACGAAATTCCTACTTAATGAACTAAGGAAGAGGATCTTTGTAATGTTTTGAAAGTCCACAGCTTTGGAAGATATATATTATATAAATCTCTAATGTGAAGAATTTTAAGTTTGAATCTGAGTTGTAAATCGAAAATGTTGATAAAAGACTTTTGGGTGTTGATTTTAGAAATCAATGATTGTAGAAATCATTGAATAAAAGAGAAGATAAACAGAACTAGTGAGATTAAATCGAATGGAATGAATTCTACATATATTCATTTATTTTAAATAAGTATCGAGCTTGAAAAAAATTTTTAGTAGGATATAAATATTGGTGAAATTTTAACAACCTTTCCTTTTCGTGGACGAAAAGTTTTTAAGGAGGGGAGTTTGTAACGACCCTGAATTTTGAACGATTTAAATTGAAAATATTTAATTAATTTTAAATATTTGAATGATGATTTGACTTGAATTTCAAATTATCAGGATGAATTGGCGATTGAATTTTTGAATTTAATCTATTGAAAGTTGAATAAAATTTGAATCTTCAATTTTAAGCCGGTTAAAAATAATTTAAAGGCTTGGAAAATTCATATTGATAATACTGAAGGTAATAGAAGCTTCAGAATTGAATTTGAAAGCGATTTGTTCAATTTTGAAATTGTATCGTTTGAATCGAATTTAAAAATAGTTTTCCGAGGCACAGTCTCGGAATTTGACGAAACGAGTTTCATTGGGTCCGTGATATTGAATTATTACTGGATTTCAATTTTCGTATTTATCGGAATTGTTTTATGAATATACGGCGTATAAACGCGTATAAAATTAAATCGAATTCAATTTGAATTTCTGTAACAACCGGGGTTTTGCCCAAAATTATAATCATTAGTAAATGATTTATGTTGACAGTTAAATTCCTGTTTGTTGTTGGAAATTTTATAACGGTAAAATTTTCGTCAAATTGGCAATGTAAAATGGTTGTTAAATTTTATTTAAATTGTAAATCGATTGAAATTCTTTATTTAAATTTTTATTTGTATAAAATGAATAAATACACATAGCTAAATTTTAACATGATAATTTAAAAACAAAACAAGTTAAAGAAAATGATATTTGCAAAAACAAAAAAATTTGATTTAAAAAGAAAGAAAAAAAAAATATAAAACACCATACCCTAACCCATACCCAACATACCTCAAGCCCATACCCTTATTCTCTGTTAAAACCACGAAACCATCCTCCCCTTTTCATTCAAACCCTAAAACAACGAAATCGAACGAGAGAAAGAAAATAAATGGCGGCGATTCTTCGGCTTCGCTCGTCTCCGATCCAAAATCTAGGGCTTCGATCTGGAAACGATCGTCTGTGGCTGCTTCAATTTAGGCTAAGAAGATCGTCACTTCGATTTTGGAATGGCCGCTAGGGTTGCCTCCGCTTGATTCTCGAGATACCTTCGGCTACGACGTCGAATTCGTCCTCTTCGAAAAACAAAGGTGAGTAGCCCTCACATCTAATTCCTACTTCAAGTGTATTAGTGTTCGAATTCTACAATTTTCGTTCGTATTTGATTGTTGGATTCAACTCTTGTTGTTGGCCATTGATTTGGATAGATATTCGAGTTGTTATCATTTGGGTTTGAATCCCTGTTTCCCTAAATTCTCGTTCGTCTTTGTATGTTTGAATTTATCTTTGGCCAATCGATTTTGTTTTGATGATGCGATTTTTTTCTCTGACTTAATCAAAATGCGTATGCATTTGAAAAATCTCGGGCGACTTGGTTTTTGAAATCCTCGGTTTCGAATTTTGACTGTCTCCGTGTATTTCTCTGTTGACTTGTTCAATTTTGATAAAAAAAAAAAGAGTTGATGTTGTTACATCCTGTCTTGATATTCATTGGGAGTTTGCACCTTTGAGTTAGATTGTTCTGACCTTACACCTGTGAGTTTAACTTGCACTACCTGTTACACATCATTAGTTTGAAACTGTTACATGTGTATATTGCTGGTTGCATTTGCTCCTGGTAATGTTCACTGTTATACTTCACCGGTCTTCGTATTTGTTCATTCTGACCATCTGACTTTGGCTTTGTTAAAACTGTTACCTTGTAATTGTGCTTCCTATATAGGTGTATACGTATGTATATACATATGTATATATTTATGTGGAGATTGCATTGTTGTTTCTCTATGGTATACTCGAATTGACCTGTAGTTGTATTCATGTACACACTTGTGTTGTTGTAGCTGTTGTTGATATAGTGCTTCAGTACTTTGCAGTGTAGACTTGATTGAATTTGTAGACTTCAGCCTCGTGATGCTTATGCACTTCTCTATTGAACTGTCTGCATGCATTTGCCTTGTTGAACTTGGTGGATCATTTTGTATGTAGCAGTTGCGTGGTGGCACTGTGCACATTTCATCACTTGGTAGCAACTGTAGTTTCTGATGTTGGAGTTGCATTTGTAATATTGTTGTCAGTAGTTCATCATGTTGCTCTGTCCAGTTTTGGTTTGTGAGTTGCATATTGTTACTGTAATATGTCTTCAACCTGATAACACTTCACCTATGATATTCTATCCGGTCATTGCTATCATTTGGTTTGCCTATTAGGTCGTCTGCATTTTTGAGTTTCATCACTGTTTCATTTTTTTTACTATTGTATAGTCATGCACTCTTATATAAATACAATTTTTGCATGTATCTGCTACCTTGACTTGTTAACCCATGTGTCCTATTGCCTTGAAGAATAGTCCCTGTCTATTACTAGATTTGTGAATTTGCCTTGCCTTTGTCCATCTTTGCTAAATATATGTACATCTCTACCTATTACTAAGTGCATGGACATACATTTGTGAATGTAAATTCGCCTTGTTCATATTTTATTTGTCCTATTGCCTGTACATGTTTTAGTAGCTTAATTTGACTTGTACAAATATCTTTGTTTATTTTATTGTCCTTTACTTTGAAGTAGGCTGCCCTTTTCATTTCTTGCTTTGATTTTCGTTTTTATCCAATTGCCTGGGAAACAAAATTTTATTTTATAACCTTGCTATAAAACTTAAACCTCACTTTGTACATCACTTGTTGTCTCTTTTACTGCCTGTACTGTTTCATTACACTATTGCAGTCTTGCCCATAGTATTCAAGTGGTGGCCGCAGTACATGTTGCAGTTTGCCCTTGAATTCAAAGTGGGGCTGCAGTTCATTTTTTTTTTAAAGAATTCTGCACTTAATGAAATGTGCAGTAATGAGTTGTTTGGAAACTTGTTCTTGAGTTTGCTTGGGTATTGAACTGTTTCTTGCCTCTTTGATACTTGCAGTTTACTGACTTGACCTCTGCAGCTTTGATTGCTGTTAGTATTCACTCGAGTTGGCGAGGCAGTGCACATGTATGTGCGTGTGCACTGCAGCCACCACCAACTCGACAGTTTCGAATTGATTTTTCCTTTGCGTCGTGATGCATTGATCTTTGATGTTGTATTGGCGAGGCCGTACACGCGTGCGTGTACGGCAGCCAATAACACTGTTTATCTCTGTTGATGATTTAAATCTGCGGATTTATTGTTAACACTGTTTAGTGTTAAATTTTCGTTATCCGGTTTCTTTGTTTAAAGAGTCGGATAGACGGGAATTATTGTGACTGTCGTCTATTTAAATTATTACTGCCTTTATGCACTAATAAACTGGTTTGAATTAGACTGACCTGTGTATTATTTTCTTTTGAATATAATACTCGGGTCAGACCGAGTATTTTTACAGCTTGAAGATTTTCGAGCAGCGAAGTTAGAGAGAGAGTAAAGAACCATTTTTAGTTTCTGAAGAAAATTGTATTTTAAGATATTCCGCTGTATCTGTATTAAAATTGTATAAACTCTGATGTATATAAAAAGATTTATAGAAATGAAATAAATTCTCATTTGTTTTAATTCAGTGTTATTATTCTGTGTTTCTATGGCTGATTCTGTTTAAACCTTATAAACTAAATAACAATTCGTCTTTTTGAACGTTTCGAGTTGGTTTAATTACCGACTGGAGATGGTCAAAAGGGGGAATGTTACAATTCTCTTTTGCATAGATCTGAATTATGAAGAGGGATATGTTAAAATAATGGGCTGCGTATTTTTTACTATGGAACTGGTCCAAATTATTTTTATAATTAATAGATGCGGGTCGGGTTGGTGCGGGGTAGCCAAGCCCCAACTCACCTCTACACCCGGTCTATTTTAAACCGGGTCACGAGTCTACCCGCCCCACTGACCCGATGGGGTGGGCTTTGATGGGTCAAAATAGGAGCGGGTCTTTCGGGTTTGGACTCGAAACCCGCCCCATTGCCATTCCTACCAGAGACATACTTTCCGCGCATGAGATGATAGGAGCGTGTTCAGTTAGTTTCTCGAGCGCATATAGGGGTTAGACACGACCTGATGGAGGCCTGTACGAAGATTAATATGAGGTGCAAGAACAAGATTGTCCGGACACCATGGGCTGCATGTTGGATTGTTATGACACATGCGGGCCTGATGCATGATGCTCATCCACTTTCTATTTTGTATCATTTGGGCATGCGGAGGATGATCTTACTCCCACCGGCGTTTCTTCCTATTTGATATTTGGGGGAGCGATGCTGGTTTCAAACCACTGGGGACACTACAACAAACAGACCTTTTTATAGCGTCTAAAAACCGATATTAAAACTTTCTATAGCGTTTCTATAAACGCCATAGATCAACAAGTTGTAATAAGTCTGATAGATACAATAGCGTTTCAAAATTGCAATGGAAAACGAACTTTTAACAACGTTTATCTTGCCATCTTAGACAGGCTGTATCGGTACAACTACTTTTCTATAGCATTTTAAAGCTTGCTATAGAACTTTTACACAGAGTTGTGTTTTATGATACTAACAATTATGACATCATTTAATTGCTATAATATGTTGACATGCCATATTATTATAGCATCTAAAAACGCTATGGAAATATTATGTCAATCTTTTATTACGCATTGAAACCGTATATAAAATTCATTACTATCTATTGAGCATTGTTTTTTTGCTATGAAAACTATTTAATCCTTGCAAAATATTTTGTATAGCACTAGCATATTGCTATAGTATAACAAAGCAGTAACAATTTTTCTTTTCATAGCATGGTTAAAACGCTCTAAAAAATTTCCATTGCATTTTTTTATTGCCATATACATTCAAGCTTACAATTTTCAATTCTACTAATATATTATAACAATTCAAAAACCATATTTATCACATTGTAATGTACGTAAACAAATGGAGTCATAAGCCAAACCACAAAATATATATATATCCATAATATTTCATACATGGAGAATTAAGCATATAAATATTTATGACAAAAATTAATAATACATACAACTGTAGCTAACCAAAATGATACATACTAAAAATAAAGACGTATGAATGTCGATAAACAATACATTAATGCAAGCATGACCGATTTGAAGGAGAAAGAGTGCGACATCATGTAGCAACCTCAAAAGCATCATACAACACCTGTCAAAAAGAAGCACATACGTAAGTATGTTAGTCAGCATATATAAGTATGTATAAGTACTCTAAGCATATATAATACAGAGAATTTGAATACTGACTAATTTTTTTTCAAATTTTCGAAATTTAAGTTCAATAAGCACAATAACTTCAATGTCTGAATCTGAGGTAATTGACTTACATGTCAGATCTTCTTTTTAATTTAATGTCACTGTATAAACTATAGATTATACTATAATGCAATAAATAGGTTTCTGATCTAGAGGAGCTTTCTTTGTTTAGATTTAGCATTCATTGTATTCAACTAGATATACAAGTATAATCCAGACTAATCAATTTTTGATATCTAATAACACCAAAAAAACGTAGAGATTAAAACTTACTATGCATCTTCACTGGACTTAAAAGCCTCATGACTATATTTCACCGTAGGAATAGCAGAAACAGCAATATGCTCCAATCCATGGTTTGCATGTTCTATCTACATCAAATTAATACTCATTAATTATCTTCATGTTATGATGATTATATAATTAACATACAATTCTTTCAGGTAAAAAACTTTGAATGGAATCAAAGCACAAAGCTATCAGATAAGTGTGGGCCACGGAGGATTATTTTGGCAGTTAGCTTTTTTCCCCTTATTTTATAAATGATCCATGAGGCCACGCACATGACTACGATTTCGAATACATTGGTTCACAATGCCGCAACAAGTTTACCCCCAACTTATGTAATTTCAGAAAATTAAATGGAAGGGAATGTTGTAACCTATGCATCACACTTTGTAATGCATCTATCCAAATATAAATATTGCAATAAACTGAAGAAAAAAAAGCTTGGAGAATTTCTTAACTCACTAGACATCCTCCTAAGAGCTGCATTATTGAGTTGCGTTCTCCATGAACCATGTAGACAGTTAGAGGATAGGGATTTGTTACCAGGAAAAAGTTAGTCAAAACATGATCTAAAACAAATATGCAACACTAGTGTGTTGGACCAAATTCCTATGAACTAGGGAAACCACTGGTTCCCATACAAATGTGTAACGACCCAGTATTTTCAACCATTCGCATCCATTATAAGTGTATAGGTAAACACTCATGTCGGAGTTGAATTGCTCAAAATACTGCGTTGTAAATAAAATTTGGCAAAACTCAGCATATACAGTAAATAAAATAATTACAGATCACAGACACAGAGTAATATAACAATACTGCAGCGGAAACAAAAGGATAGTAGTTCATGAAGCTACTATATATATAACAGAGTTAAACAAGATACAACAGAGGTCTCGAATACAATAGATGTCTCAATACAATAATCAAATACCAGATCCGAATACATCACTGGATCGACGGAATAACTGAAAGCAGGATCGATAGATTGCTGGATCTCCAAGCGAAGCTCCAACTCCAAAGGTGAGTCTCAAATGCTGTATCACTCAGTCTGACCCGAGCATAAAGCAAAACACAAAACACTCGAGTCAGGATTAACATTCTTATATTAATAAATCCAACTCAAGTGAAATATCAACAAAAATACAAGTAACTTAAAGGATGTTTGGGATAACCATCCTCTAAGGGTCCGTTAAACTATTTACTATGTAGTAATATACGCTATATACGGTAGTGTCTAAATAAGTAAAGTATAATCATATCGGAAAATAGCGTTAAGGGGATGGAGAACCTTAACGCGGTCGGATCTTAAAATCATAATCGTAGTAAAGCTCGGTATGGTAGGTGACACGGCACAACTAGGCAATGCCAGGGTAGATATACCAATTACGCACACGGACTGATGGATACGCATAGCAGCCACTACCGTTCCACCTCGAACAACATTCCCAAATCGGAGGATGGCCATCTAGTCAAATCAGTAAGAGTATAATATCGAAGAAATGTGTCCGAGAAGAGGTGCTACCTCACTGGTCCGAGATCGCTCCTGTTTTAGCCACCTTATTGCCAACTCACGGGAGTTGGGTCCACGTAACATACCTTAAGAACGTCGCCACCATCCTACTTCATTCTGGAATCTCCACCGCGTACACGGTTGTCAAAGTGGTTTTCGGTATCGACAGAGAGTATGTCCATATCCGATCCCGGTCTCTTTGACAACCAATCGTTATTATAACACCGTGGTCATTTCACAATAGTTTATACTTCAAAACCAAAATATATCATTATCATTTCAAAACCCAATTTAATACGATATCATTTCATTTCAAATATATCCATTTTCAAATCATATTACTTTCCAAAGTTATAATGCTTTCAAAATCATAGTTTGGAAATCATAGTATTTTGGAAATCATAACACTTTTCTTTTAAACGGTTTAGATATTAAAATTTCGTTATAAAATAAATTAATTTCCTCAAATTTCACAAATCGATTCAAATTAACTCGAATTCCAAAAATTTAATTTAATCAAATCTCAAATCATTAGTTTCAACTCGATTCAGCTTCTAAATATACCATTTCAATTTATCGATTTCAAATACATATCTAACCATAAAATAAGTCATTTCAATTTGAATATATTTCAAGGCCTTAAATATTCATCATTTCAAACTAAATTCGATACATTTATATACATATCAAATTCACTTTACAATTATTTAGTTTTGAAATATTAACTTAATCATTTCCATAACATCTAAATACAATTTCAATTTACAATTTAAATAAACAACAGATCTCATTTAAATATTTATACGTTTGAAATATCCATTTAAGTCACCCTTTCAAATTTCAAGTTGAAAATCACTTCTTTAAATGTTCAAATTCAATACTTTCAAATCAGACTTATTTAAGTATAATTCTTAAATAAATACAATTTCAATAAATTTCAAATCAATACAAATTCTATATTTTAAAAATATATATATTAAATACTTAAACATATTATTTATCAACTTTATTAAATTAACTTTAATAAATCTTTAAAATCAATATTAATCAAAATCATATATTTCTCTTTCAAAACCATAGATATCATTTTCAAAACGTTTATATATAGACCAACGGTGCCTGTATATAATTTTCTATCCTATGGTCAAGTGATACGGATATTTATCATTTCAATCCGCCATTTAAAACATATTCGGGTATATATCTTTTCAACCCGAAATCCCAAATTCAATTCAATTGAAAATCGCTTGGGTTTATCATTTCAACCCATAACGATTTCCTCCTATTCTACAGATCGTTCGGGTATGTATCATTTCAACCCATAGTGATTCTATGCTAACAGGGAACTTGCAGAGTGATAACAGGTATGAAAATAAAATAACAACAGTAACAGGCATATATCAACAATAATAAATAACAGATGATGGTGTCAGATGTCACAGGTGAACAGATACAGAAGATGACATATATAACAATGTAAACAACTAACATCAGCATATTTCAATTAACATTTCAATTGAAATCAAACTTAATAATATAAGAACATTAATCGTGAGTGATTGCTCACCTTTCGAGGCTAGAGAGAGAACGGGAATGGAAGTGAAATGTGGATCCAAACACAAATTCCAAAGTGAAACAAGATGGCACGAATTCATTTGATAGGGCTGATAAATAGAAAATCATGAATCAAAAATCGGTTTGATATAGTAGAAACAAGAATGCATATTATTATATTATTATATTATTATTATTATTTTATTAAATCAATTTAAACATAAACCTTCAATTAATAATTAATTCAACACTTCATACAAAGTCTCCATAGAAAACCAACTAATGTATACTCGTTTATATAAATTAATATGTAAACATATACAACTTATATTGTATACTATACCAAAATATATAACTAATATAATGTAAGTAACACTTAAACCCATCAAGTCATTGTATATTGGTTATCAGAATACATAAGTAAGAAATATTGATGAAATTATGGACTAAGATAATCAATCCGACATACATTCATACATACACACTAACATTTATATACAAAGAATAACAAAAATATATATATAACAAATCGTATAACAAGTATACTTTACTGGAAAAATTACAAAAGTCTAAACAATATATATATAAATCTATACATTAAAGTATCAACATATCAATATGTATATACTTACTGCAATTACTTACTAACACATTTTTTTAACTAGTACAAACTTATATTTTATATATTATTGCAAATATCATAAAACATATCTTAAACTAACATCAATACAACCGCAACTATTGTTTTAAAACTATATATATATTATATACTAGCAAAGCAATACATATGTATATACTAACATTTATATATCCTGAAATAGATTATACCTATATACACAATATATATGCGGAAAACAATTCTCGTACAACATATAAAACCTATGTATATAAGTGTATGAACTGCAACCGTTACGTTTCTATATATATACTACAAAACAGAACTCCGGCACAACATAACTTACATAAATATATCGTCAAACCAGATAAATAAATTAACATGCTGAATATATGTATATACAATTTAAACAAATTATAAGTAACAAAATAGCTTACTTGTTAAAACATAACGTACATATACATATGATATAAATACCCTAACATATAAGCACAGAAACGAACGAAATATATATCATATTAATATTGTTTAAACCCAACAGATTCAAACTTTAAAACATAATATATATGTAGATATATAAAACCTTACTCTAAGGATTTCTGAATCAAACATATTATATATAAATACTATAAATATATGTATAACCGATTAGATAGTTTAAACTAACATATAAATATAATTTATACAATCTAACAAATATAGCTATCATATATACATATACTCAAAACAAAACTCACGCATAAACCTTTATATATAGACTAACATACCTTAGATAAACCTATATATATTTTTATATGCACAACAGAATATATATAGAACTAAAACTAATAATATATATAACATAAATTTCACATATCCAATACAATATATACCTCACTATATAGATCACCAGAGAGAACGAGCTCGGCCTGGAAGGAGAGTTGAGACAGAGGGTAGAGGAAGGGCTGTCACGGTGAAGGGGTCGGCTGGTGGTTGAGCGGAGCATGCATGGAAGAGGAGAGGAGCACGCATGAAGGGATTGTCGGCTATGAGAAAGAGGAGATCTGAGAGAGAATCGGCTATTATTTGCTTTGGGTCGTGTGGTAGGGCTGGGTTAGGAGGCAGAGGCTACACAGCGGGTGTTCGGTGAGGTGGAGGCTTGGCCACTGGAGTGGGCTGTATGGCGCGAGGATTTTTTTAAGACGGAAGGCTGGCGTTTGGACGGGAGGAGGTGATGCCGAGGTCGAGAAATGAGGAGGCGGCTGTTATGAGGAGGAGGGATGGTGATCAAGTCTGGGTCGGTTGCGGTCGTAGCAAATAATGGTAGCGGTTGTGGAAGGCAAGCGGGTCGGTGGTTGATGGAGGGTAGAAGCGGGTCATGTCGGTTTAGAGGTAATCGGGTTTGTGGAGTTGTGGGCGGAGATGGTGGCCAGATGTGGGACGGGGTGATGGCGTTGCGGCCATTGTTTGGTCGGAGGGGCTTGCCTCGGGTCATGGGGTGTGGGGTTTTCTGGGTGAAGAGGAAACATCTGGAAGGGTTGAGGAAAAAAAATATAAAGGAACGAGGCAGAGAAGATTGCAAATGAGAGAGGGGTACAGGAAGAGTCACGAGATGGAGAAAAATATGAGAGTAAAAGGAGGGTGAATCGGTCTAAACTGAAATGGTGGAATTTGAAATAGCAATGGTCTAAAGCTTTGATTCCGGAGAAAATTTATTAAAGCAATTGATATTTGGTTTGGGTAGCACGTTTTATTTTTTTGAAACCGAAGGAACGTTAAAAGTCATAGCTAATGGTACCGCTACAGCGAACCGTTTTATTATTTCCGTCGCGTACCGGACCTCAAATATAGAAATAAATATACCGCAGAGATCAGCACGACGAGATGATCAAAACGGTACACAGATATCAGTGATACGGTCATCCGATCAAAAGTCGATAACCGGTACCAGAAATGCTGCTATTTTAACAGAAATAAGATAAACGGAGCAACATAAGTCCAAATTTGACGAAACGAAAGATGACGTCTCACTCAGAAGATGATTTACAAATTTTCCATGTAAAAATATTTAGGTTTGAAAAACATTTTATTATCATCTATTTTTAACTGATTAAATTGAAGTAAATTTACGCGCGAAATAAATTTTCATATTTCCGGATGAAAATTTACCAGTTGCTATGTTTAATTAGACGCATTCCAAATATCAAATTTATATTTCAAAATTTTATCGTTTAAAATTTCACAAAATTTAACTAATTACGTTATTTAACAGTTAAAATTTACGGGCCGTTACAAAATGTACTAGATGTATAAAATAAATGCATACATATAAATTATGGATAGGATGAAAATATAACTAACATTTTGAGTTAGAATCTCCTGTTATATGTTTTTGTACCATGTCCACACCAGAAATATGCATGTTCTTGTGACATGTTCACATCTGTTACAGAGATATCGATATTGCATATGATAAATTCAAATATTACATATTGACCCCTGACCAATATTTCAATAGAGATATAAAATACTCATATATACCTGAACAAGGAATGTAGCGACGTTCTTCCTCTAATCATCTTGAAGCTAAATAACCTAAAAAAACACATTGCATGCGTATTATCAATGACAAAAAAGAGTTGTATTGATGATTAGGAATGTGATATAAAAGTTACCTGGCCAAATTCAGGATCTTGGACTATAGCCCATCACAGAAACTGAGGAGTGTACAATATTATTTCCATCTTCAACATACACTACCTGAATGATAATAAATTTCAATACACAAGTATGTTTTGCTCATCTTGGCCGATGCATTGCCTTAGTGAAAATGAGGCTAATGCCCCGTGAACCGAGGCATTACCTCAGTATTCACTGAGGGATCGCCTCAGTCATTACTGAGGCGATTGCTTCAATTTTGAATTAGGCATTGCCTCAGCTAAAAAAAAACTAAGGCAATTGCCTCATTAATGCAAAGTCCTCTTTGATTTGCAGTTTGGTCGGCATTTACTAGGTTGACAAATATATTAATTGTTGTTTTTCTAATTGATGCGTTCTAAAAGTATACAAATTGTTTTAACTGTTGTTTTTTCTACCATAGTTTGCAATAACTTGATGCATTTTAGGTATCACTTAATAAATATACAACGATATATCAGCGAGTAACTGAATGCATGCATTTCTGAGCTGCTGTAGGCCCGCATATCATTTCTAAATTGTTGGAAACTTTCCATACTACATCAGGTCAGCAAATCAAGTTGAATAGTATAGACTATATCAAAACTTTTTGACTCCGACCAAACACATGTTCCATTTTCATGCAACATTTTCTTCTCTGGAATCTTTATGTCCCAGATTATAATATGATTCTTTCTACAATGGTTAATGATTTTGATTGTAACATGTTAAAAAGTATTTACCAAAATCTAACATTCTCATAATGATATTACTCCCATATTTTTCTCTATAGTAATCTATGAGTTTTGACAATACTTTTGAAAGTACACTATCATGCTATCTTATTTAAAAGAATTGACAATGGCAGTAGTAACCAGACCGTGAATAAAGTTTTGAAAGTTCTGTTTATTGGACCAACTCTAACACTTATAGCTCGGTAAACTATAGTAACCTATATTATTAGGAAAATGTTAAAAAGATAGACGGTAATACAAATTTTTGATCACACATAAGAAACAAAATAAGACGTGACATTATCGCTAACCAGTTTATTACCTCAACTCTATCTCCTGGCTTCCCAGAATCTACAAGTTTTCCATGCATTCAGACACTAACAGTGTGAGGAGTACATCCATCAGGTATCTCATCTGAAGTCTCATGTAACTTCATTATTTGCTTATCAGCAAATCTAGTTATCAAAGTGAAAACCAAACATCAAGTTGAAGTTTTGGTTAAATTTACTGTACAGCAGAAAAGAGATAATCAATTCATCCATAATATAGCTTACTTGCATCGATGCTAAACCAAATTCAATGAATTTGTGGCTAAACTTATGTATAGGAATCATAAACTTGTCCTAACTACATGTTCTAGTGGCAAATTGCTTTTATTTTAAACCATCAAATATTTACAATTAACTATCCCTATATTTATATTGCATATCTTCCTCTAGTTGAAAAGTGTACTCAATAGAGGATGTTAGTCAAAAACAACAAATAAACAAAGCACAAAGTAACCAAATTCATTTAATATGCACTTTAAGCAAATAAATAAACACATACTTTCAAACTCAAACTAATTTTTATAAAACTTAATTAAATTTTATATACTTATTTAATTAAAAAAAACAGTTAGCTTATTTAATTATTATAAAACTTAATTAACTTAGTTACTTATTTTAAACTTAGTTAATTTTATTATTATTATTATTATTATTATTATACTATTATTATAATATAATAATAATATTATTATACTATTATTATAATATTATTTTATTACTACTACTACTACTACTATTATATTATATTATTATTATTCTTTTAAATTTAGTTAATTTTTCTAAAACTTAGTTAACTTAGCTATTTTTTCTAAAAATTAGATAATTTTATAAAACTTAGTCAATTTTTATAACAATTTAACAAAGATCTCAAAATAGAGAACATGATTTTTATAAAACTAAATTAATTTTCATAAACTTTAGTTAATTCAATTAAAAAAAATTAAATTTTGTTGATTTTTATAAAACTCAATTAACTTAGTTAATTTTGTTATACGATCAGTATACCAAAACAGAGACCAATATGTTATAAACTCGTCACACAAGTTTACAAATCAGGTTTCCACTACTTTGGAATTCTGTATTAGTAATTTTGAACAATAACTATGTTGTAATTAATTTACAACAACAAACTATAGCAACAACAACAACAAATTGCTGTATTAAACTATAATGATAAACAAGCGTTGTACTACTTCGCAGAAACAGCACAACGTCGAAACGAAAAGATTACACAACGATGTATAGAAATATATAAGTAAACAGAAATCTAACCAGATGAAGAAGGAAATTTTGTCTAAGGCTTGTTGTAACAATTTCCTTAAGACTTTATTCAAAGTCTCCCAAGATACAATAGACGTGATCTGCTTGAGATTGTGATGTGTATGATCTTCTGAGTGATATGCAGAAGCGCACAGATTGTAGAGATTAAGAAATGAAGAGGAAGAAGAGAAAATTCGGAGTTCTTAACTGATCAGGTTTCCTTCTCCTTTTATAGGCTAATTCCCAACAGTTATGTCTGTTGGGAACAACCGCATCTCTTCGTCGGCAACGGCCCAAAACTGTCGCGGTTTGCAACAGTCGCGTCTCTTTATTTGCAACTGCCAAAAACTATCGCGGTTTGTAACAGTCATGTCTCTTCATTTGCAACGGCTAAAAATAGTCGCGGATTGCAACAGTCGCGTCTCTTCATTTGCAACGGCTAAAAATAGTCGCGGATTGCAACAGTCGCGTCTCTTCATTTGCAATGCCGATTTCTGTTTGAAAAGCCGCATCCGGTTAGACAGTTCGCAACATGCATTTCCAATCCACTAGTCGCTTCTATTTGAATTTAAACAGTAGAAAACTGTTTACTTCTGTGCAACAAAAATATAACACGGTCCACTCTTATTGGACCCGCACCCGACCCGTCCCGGTTCGGTACGGGAAGGGCGGGCGGTGCGCATGCGCGTGTGTTAGTTCTTGGCCATATAGGTCCTCCCCCTCGCACAAAAT
This sequence comes from Allium fistulosum, assembly GCA_030737815.1. Lineage (NCBI taxonomy): Eukaryota > Viridiplantae > Streptophyta > Magnoliopsida > Asparagales > Amaryllidaceae > Allium > Allium fistulosum. Next base: position 909,148,319 of record CM060908.1, read on the forward strand.
TTCCTAACCCTAAGGGCCAATATGGGTTTGAGGAAAGTAGTATATAAGCATGAACATTAACTTATTTTTGGCGATGTGGGACAATATCTCATTCACTATAAAGGGCCTCTAACAATCCCCCACATGAATGATGGTATATGTCTCCCCCACACAAAGTGTAATATCACACAGTTCATATGAAAATAATGCTATATTGAGGATAAGTACATATTTCACTTTGAACTTTCCCTAGTTAAAACTTACCGGATATACTTGGCTAATCGGTGAGTTATTTCATCTTTAACCGTCAACCGTTTGTGACAATAAGGTTTACAAAGCATTGTTTCCCTTCACATCCAATCTCTTGGTTGTGTTCATTTTTGTCCTGAACAAAATTGGTTCTACGAGCGTTTTAGAGAATTTAAGCCTTTAATATTCTCGTAGAGCCAACCCAGCTCACACTAACATAGGTGATTGCAACCATTAAGAGTATTCTACATATACCCCATTTGTTATTTTCAAGATATGGTCATCATTAAAAAGCATAGCTTTATCCTTTTAATACTTCTGTAGGCATGCACTCTATTATGCACCATAGGAATGGAGTAGGACTAAGTCCAAACAAATGCATTGCTTCTTGAGTTACTCAGAACTGGTTTGCCTATTGATCCTAGTCCGTGGGATCTCCAATCGCTAGGATAGGTTTCCGTATAAGATATCTCTTATTTGTTTAGGCTTTAAACCTATTCCCCTCGTTGCGCAGTCAATTTTCTCTCTTGATAATCCTTTAGTAAATGGATCTGCAAGGTTATCAGTAGTTCTCACATAATCAATGGAAATAGTTCCATTTGAGAGTAACTGCCTAACTGTGTTATGGCGTTGATGAATATGTCGCGACTTTGCATTATACACAAAGTTTTGCGCTCTGCTTAACGCTGCTTGATTATCACAGTGTATGCATATGGCTGGTACAAGTTTAGGCCAAAATGGAATTTCTTCTAAAAATTGACGAAGCCATTCTGCTTCTTCGCCTGCTTTATCTAAAGCGATGAACTCTGATTCCATAGTAGTTCGAGCTATGCACGTTTGTTTAGTAGATTTCCATGACACTGCTGCTCCTGCTAGGGTGAAGACATAACCACTAGTTGATTTAGATTCCCCTGAATCAGAAATCCAGTTTGCATCACTATATCCTTCTAAGACGGTAGGATATTTTTCGTAATGTAGGGAAAAGTTCATGGTACTCTTTATATATCCCAACACTCTCATTAGTGCTTTCCAGTGTTCCTTCCCTGGGTTGCTTGTATACCTGCTCAGTTGACTTACTACATAAGCTATATCTGGTCTTGTGCAATTCATGAGGTACATTAGACATCCTATTACACGAGTGTATTCCAGTTGCATTACACTCTCATAAGTGTTTTTATGTAGTACTTCCAATGGATTAAAAGGTGTTCTTACTCCTTTAATTACGTAATTTTGGAATTTTTAAATCACTTTTTCCACATAGTGTGACTGAGATAGTTCAATTCCATTAGGTGTTTTTATTATTTTGATTCCCAAAATAACGTCTGCAACTCCTAAATCTTTCATGTCGAAATTGTTGATTAACATTTTCTTTATGGTCTCTATTACTTTACTATTTGGACCAAAGATTAGCATATCGTCTACATATAAACAAATCATCACGTATGATTGTCCAACTTGTTTATAATAAACACATTTATCCCATTTATTTATACGGAAACCATTTTTCATCATGACACTATCAAATTTTGCGTGCCATTGTTTTGGAGCTTGTTTTAGTCCGTATAATGATTTTACTAATCTACATACTTTGTTTTCATTTCCTTTGGAAATAAAACCTTCGGGTTGCTCCATGTAAATCCCCTCATCAAGATTTCCATTTAAGAATGCTGTCTTTACATCCATTTGATGAATCTCTAGATTATAGATGCAATTGCTATTAACATTCTTATAGAGGTTATTCGTGTAACCGATGAATAAGTATCAAAGAAGTCTATACCTTCCCTTTAACGATATCCTTTGGCTACCAATCTTGCTTTATATTTTTCAGTAGAGCCATTTGGTTTCATCTTCTTTTTGAAGATTCATTTGCGACCAATCGGTTTTATTCCAGGAGGAAGATCAACTATTTCCCAAGTTTTATTACTTAGAATTGAATCAATTTCACTTTTGATTGCTTCTTTCCAACATGAAGATTCAGAAGATGACATTGCTTTCTTGTATGTTTGAGGTTCGTGTTCTAACATGTATGTTAGAAAATCTGAACCAAACGTCTTGGACGTTCTTGCTCTTACACTTCTTCTTGGTTCAACTTTCTCAATTTCACAATGAGTTTCATCGTCATGTGGCTTGCTTGATTCTTCTCTTGTCCTTTTAGGGACATAATTTCCTTCATTCCTTTTGTGCGGAAACACATCTTCAAAAAATGAGGCACCTCGAGACTCTATGACTGTACTGACATTAATATAAGCTATATCAGACTTGAATACCAAAAATCTATAGGCACTACTATTTTGGGCTGGCCCTAGATAGTAACAGTCTATAGTTTTTAGTCCAAGTTTGACTTTCTTATAAGGCGGAACTACAACTTTTGCCAAGCACCCCCACACTTTGAGGTATTTGAAACTTGGTCTGTGTCCTTTCCATAACTCATATGGAATTGTTCCTGTTTTATTGTGAGGAACCTTGTTTAATATGTGATTAGACATATTTAAGGCTTCCCCCACAAGTTCGTCGGTAGACCAGAGGTCAATAGCATTGCATTTATCATATCTTTTAATGTTCTATTCTTTCTCTCGGCAATACCATTTTGTTGTGGTGAATATGGAGCTGTTGTTTGATGAATTATACCAGTTTATGCACAGAATTGTTCAAATGGTGATTCATATTCTCCACCTCGATCAGATCTCAATATCTTGATCTTTTTATTTAATCGATTTTCTACTTCAGCCTTATATTTTATAAACGATGTAATTGCTTCATATTTACTATTCAAAAGATATACACAGTAATATCGTGTATAGTCGTCAATAAAAGTGATAAAGTACTTTTTCCCACCTCTTGTAGGTAATGATTTAAAATCACATAAATCAGTGAGAACCAAACCTAGTGGTTCTGTACTTCTATCAACAGTATGAAATAGTTTTTTAACCAATTTTGCTTCTACACATGTCTCGCATTTGTAGTTTTTATCTACTTAGAATTTAGGAATTAATCTCAAGTTTGCTAATTTTTTCATTTTTCGAAAATGTATGTGTCCTAATCTATCATGCCATAGTAAAATTTCATGCTCAACCAAATAAGAAACTTCATTTTTATTAATAGCACAATCAGAATACATAGTTTTATTGCTGACTACGGCTACATTTGCCTTAATAGGCCATCACATAAATAATGATAAGTAGCTCCTGTGTCTACCCACCACTTTGCAGGGTTCTATACTAAGTTGCATTCTGAAACAACTCCTAAAAAGTTCATCTCCTCAATGGTTGAACCCAAATTATAAGTTGGAGTTCCTGCACTTGACCCTCGCACAAAATTACCCGATCCTAAGGACCAATATGCATGGGTTTGAGGAAAGTAGTATATAAGCATGAACATTAACTTATTTTTGGCGATGTGGGACAATATCTCATTCACTATAAAGGGCCTCTAACAAATTTTTATATAGCTTGGTTAATTTTTATATCCTTTAATTAATTTTTATAAAAATCACTTAATTAACTTAGTTGAATGTTTATAAGACTTAGTTTCTAAATTCACATTAACTCTTAACCATATACTTTCTTCATTCATTTTTCTGACTCTTTTATATTATGTATAGGGCCATCTACACACGTGGCTAGATTATTAAATGTAAGTGTTACTTAACTCAAAATTCTCTTATTATACATTGCATACATGGACTGGACTGGAATGCATGCTTGAAGATAATAAGTTATCGAAATATATTAAGTCTTGGAGATTCAGAGACTGTTAAGGGATAAACATTTACCTTAGCAAAAATTAAAATTTACAATGAAAACATTTGTTGTTCATTACTTGTAGCTCATGATTTTCTGTCTTGTATCTTTGTAGAGCATATTTATACACAAGCACATCTTAATTGATTAGCTAGTGAAGCAATATCTTAAATCTGAGACAGCAAGAAAAACCATTTAGTAAATAATAAATCTACTGCTTTTATCTTAAATCTTCTAATACGCAGATTTATGTGCTCTAGGGATTAAAATGCTACTGCTTTTTAGTTCATAGAGCATAGTTCAATTGCATACCATATATGTGATTCTCTTGCATTTATAGAAACTTGCTATTCACTCGTGTTCATCCAAAAGGTAAAGTGCATGATGACAATATTAGGCATAATTCATAACTAACTCGATTTGGTTAGTATTTGATAGGAATTTAAGTAATATTTTAAGCTCTCACCTTGTTTAACAAACCTTGAGCAAACATGAGCTCATAAGTTTATGCATAATCATTATTTGTTAAACCTGCATGTCAAAAGATGACAAAAATGAAACATTCCACCAAGGATGCAAAATATGTAGAATATATTCAAAAACATAAAACAACAATGTATAAGTGCATATGAAGTCCAAGCAGCTCATTTGACATTGCTCGATATGATTCGAAGGTCCCAATTTTTATTGAACATTCTGAAATCCAGAACATTAACCTCTAGATATGTGAAAACGGTAATGTTTGAGTTAGCAGTTTAGCTTTAATGTAATATAATCATCAACAACATATATCTTGACGTCCAAGGATATGTATCAACTATTAACTTTAGACACACTGACTGGAAATTTAGGTTCTAAGTTTCAATTAAAGCATTGACATTCAATAATTTAATAAATGAAATCATGCATAAAAATGTTTTTACACATGAAAGTCGAGAACTTTTAAAGATTGATCTTGAGAATATTTAAACTTAAAGTCTGTTAAATAATAATCAACATAGTCCTGGGCCAACCTACTCAACTGGAAGGGTTGAAAATTATAACGTTCCTATAGATAATATTGGAACTTTTATGGTACAAAACATATATTACATAACCATGAACCTATAAAATAGAACACGCCACATTATAATACACTATGGGCAATTGAATCTACCTTTTCTGATTCTGATGACATAATCAAGCCTAATGTATGTTCATGTACATACAACACTAGAGCTTATTTTAAATAGTAAATATGAAGAAAATCAACGCAATAAGAAGTATATTCCCCTTTCAATTCAGGTGCCAAATGAAATAGAACCTGCCATTGATTTGCTAACCTTTTTTCGGCATATGAAAGACTAGACTTTACTAACTCAATTTTTATGAAATTTTGAATCAGATCATTTGCCCTTACCTATACAAATAGATAGTATAGGATACTTATTCTTTATTCGGCCCAATCCTTTTCCTAAAAAAAAGGATTGAGCCGAGAGTCGCACTATACGTCAACCCAAACTGCATCTTCCTCTCCAGGACTCCGAAAAGGTACTTTTGGAACACCAATGGCCATTAAATTAAAGAAAAAAAATTTGAGTTCAAAATAATGTGATGGGTGCTAATGTTGAGCAGCAGACTTTGCTCCAAAAATGAGGGAGGCTCTGGAAGAACACGCCTATTATCAGGGCAAGTGTTTGGGCTAACAAATTGAATTCTAGGGGAGAAATAACGAGACAATCACTGATGATGAATTGATATATAATCTAACTATTGTATCATATACTACATGAAAGTATACGTGTAGTACTAAGGATCGTGTAATACGGTATATTAATGCGGAAACTGGTAATAACAGTAAAGTAAAAATTAAAGTAAGCACACCAGGAATTTTTATACTGGTTCGAACTTCCCGTTCTACGTCCAGTCCCAGAATACCCTCTGGATTTAAACTAAACCCCTCACTTAACCCGGAGGAATAGGTATACGACACCTGAGCAGCCGAACAGGAATTTTTCCGCCTCAACGGCCGAAGAGGTCTTCAACTTAATACAAAATGTTTGTTGACGAATGTGTTCTGAATAACACTGATAGTCTTTTGATAGTACAACTTTCCTATAATCAAATCCTCAAGAGTATGTATGTGTGTGAAGATTTAGAAGGAAGATAATCACGTAGAATCGAAGTATATGAATTAAAACAAGGATTCTAGTGATATTATTTAAGAATGAAAACTTTTATTTGCAGAAATGAATAGAGATTAGATTTCAGAAATATAAACAAGAATCGGTAATTGTAGAAGTGAATTGAATATGTTTATATAGTTGTAGAAGAGTTGTAATCTTTCATGAAGAGTTTTAGTTAACAGTTGTGTCCATACCTCTTGAAATAGAGGACATTCCTCTTCATGAAATGATCGCATCTCTTTAGTAAACTAGCCGTTATTCTCTGGTCCGTCGACCGGAAAACCTGGCCGGTCAGTTGAGTTTGAAAACGTATACAAAACAGAAAGTAGCTGTGCACATGATACAGGGTCGGTCGACCGAGGATCCTGGTCGGTCGGCCGACCTGGTGTTATTTGCACAATGAACACAGTTTTAATATAAAATGTTTTGTGTGCGTGTGTGACTATTTGAGGAATGATTTTAACATTATTCTAAGACTCAATAAAATAAAATATCCATACTAATCTCTGGATTGTAGTATTATCTCCTTTGTAGTGCATAGTATGCACTTATTCTCTTTTTGTCGCTTTCATATAGTATTCTCGTCGTATGATCTCTGAAGCTTGTGTCATGAATCAAAACCCATGAATCAACATTCTCCCCCTTTTTGATTGATGACAAATACTTATGTGACGAAGTAAAAAAACTCATTTATTTCATAATTCTCCCCCTGAATATATGGCGACTTTTCTGCAAAAATTCGTTAGTTCTCATATATTTCTCCCCCTTTGTCATTGACAAAAAGGAATACTTATTGGATGTAATATGGTAAAGTAATGCGAGTCATTTGAATATATACATAGTACATATTTAAGCCTGAATAGAAATAATTTAAAGATGTTTGCTTAGTACATAACAATTAATTAAGAAAAAAATAGATTGTTCTCGTACAGAAATTCTTGAAAGTAAATTAATACGACTACTATAACTACTCCTCATCATCATCAGAATCCCAATATTCCGGACGAATATTTTCATCCAGAGGAGCAGGTTCCTTACCCCGTCTTTGAGTGGTAGGTGCGGGAGTTGCCGAGGTGCTGGAGCTTGTGTTATCGGAGGTAGACCAAGAGAAATTTGGTGCTGGTCTTTTTCCAGGAGTAACAAACGAAGCACCGGCTTCAGAAGTACATGATAAGGCATCCCATAAATTTACGAAGAAGCCTTTGATCTTCTTGAAATGCCCATCAATTTTTCGAAGTCGAGAATCCAAAGCTAGTTGATTGCGAGCCAAAATATCAATGGCAGCAGCTGTACTAGTACCGGGAGGTGGTCGTTGGATTGAGGTTTGACGAGTTATACGTTCCGTAGAATGAGTGGATGGTTGAGGTGTAGAATAGCTGCGGCTTAGTTGTTCTCGAGGAGTAGTACGCCATTGTTGAAAAGTTGTAATTTGGGACGGTGCGTCGGGTAACTTCATTAGTTTTATGGTCCGTGAGTCAAAAGTACGAACTTTGGATGTTTCGGATTCCGGAGCATGAGTGACGAAGTTATTAATCAACCTCATTATGTATTCTCCATAATAAATATGGAGCATCTTACCTTGGTTGAAAGAGAGAAATTCATCCATAAGGAGTTGTGTCCAATTTACCCGAATATTTCCACACATAGCATATAATGCCTTGAATTTTTCAGGATATACTAAGTGGTATGACCCTCCTCTTGGAACAATAGACTTCATCATGAATCGATGAAAGAGTCGGGCTTTGGGTCGGAGGGATGAAGTTTGCCTTAAATCGGTAGCGTCATCTTCAAAAAATAGATGACTTAGACGGTCACGAGTCGATGTATTACAATCTACATCATGTAAAGAAATTCCACCCAGTCGAGCATTTAAAATATGATTAATTCGATCAATGGATAGAAAGATCGAAGTCCCGCACACCGATGTCCAAACACAATTTTCAGTGTTTCTTGGTGGATTTACGAGGTTGAGATTAGCTAGAAATAACTTGACCATTATATGATTTATTTTCAAGTTATTTTTCCTATGGTCAAGAAATGTATCAAGACCACTTTCAAGGGCGGCATTTTCAATACCGTAGGAGGTAAAATCAGGATAACTTACGAAAGATTCCTCAAAAATTTTGGCATCTTGAAGCCTTATCCATCTCTCTAAAGCTTTGTCACTTACTAGCCAAGAAGCAATTTGAGAGTCTACAGGAGTTGAAGAAGATGAGCCAGCAGTAGTCTTAGATTTCTTCTTAGGGGCCATTATTTCTTTGAGGAATTTGAAGAAGTTTGAGGAAGTTGTAATGGGGGCTAGGGTTTAAAATCTGTTTTGGGAGAGTAAAAGTGAAGAGGTGAGATAAAAAGTGAATGGGTGGGTTAAAGTATGTAGGCAAATGCAGCAGAAATACACGTTCGGTCGGCTGAAAAACCTGGGTCGGTCGACCGACTTGAGGTTCAAAAAACTTTCGGGAAGAGCTTCGGTCGACCGAAGCAGGGTATTCGGTTGACCGACTTAAAAAATTGATTGTTGCTTATTCGGGATACAGGGTCGGCTGACTGACTCAGATAATTAGGTCGACCGACCTGGCAGAAAATTGTTTTTAAAACATCTCGGGATTAATTCGGCTGACCGATTCAGGCTCTTCGGTCGACCGAGTCATGTGAACAGACAAGTTTATGCTGTTTTTCAAACAAGAATTATAGAAATATAATTATATTATTACATCATATATATCTATACATCTTATTCAAAATAATAACATATATATATATATATATATTAAGTTATAGCCATGGTTCATCAGCATCTACGTTCTTATGAATTTGGAGATGGAATATTTTCTACCGGTGACCATATTGGAGCTATTGGAGATTGAATATGGTCAGAAGGAGATGGAGTTCTGTAAGAAGGTTCAGCAACATCATCCTTCTTAGATGAGCAAAATTTCATGGCAATCTTTTCAAGGAAACTTAAACGACTTGCCGTGACTTTTTGTTCGTAATAAAGTTCCCGTTGCATATTCATTTGTTGTTGTTGGTAGTGATGTATTTCATCAATCTTTTGTTTGGTTGATGGAGATACTACCATTGCCTTTTTCCCTTTCTTTTTATCAGGTGTATAGCCTGTATGGGAGTCTTCCCATGGTTTCCACCTGTGTCGGGGGTCATTATCCGAAGAGGATAATTCTAGGACACGGTTAGGCATTGGAAAAGTAGGATAGGGACCATTTTCGGGGATGCGATCAGAACAGTCGTCGTCCGGGGATGTGTATGAAAGATGAGAATTTTCAGAATTGTAGACGTCATTGTTAGAAGACATTTTTGTTTCAAGTTTTGTTTTGTAAGAAGATTTTTGTATTTTATGTTCTATTCAATAAACATATGTATGTATATATAACCATTTATTTTCTAAAAAAATAGTGGTTTAAAAACAAATTTTAGTTTTAATCACAGAACTTTTTAAACAAAAACTGTTTGTAAATGAATGATATATAATGCTTTAGAGTCAAAATTAGTCTGTTATGAAATTAAGGTTAATGATACAGATTGTAAATAGAGCTGGAACAAGAAACACCCATAGCTCAAGTGGCCATACTACAACATCTAACATATAAGTCAGAAGTCATGAGTTCGAGTGCCGCTTTGGTCAGAAATAAAATAATTTTTGTTTTTCCATATTTTTGCATATTTTTATTCATAAGTCTTTAAACGACATTACACCTAAATCACGTCTTAGTTTTATAAAAGTATTTTCATTTAGTGGTTTAGTAAAAATGTCAGCTATTTGATTTTCAGTGTTGATAAATTCTAGATTAATTAATCCTTTTTCCAAACAATCACGAAGAAAATGATGTCGAATATCAATGTGTTTTGTTCATGAGTGATTGACCGGATTTTTAGAAAGATTTATTGCACTAGTATTATCACAATAAATTATTGATTTTTTAAGATGACAATTAAAATCTTGTAATGTCTGTTGCATATATACGACTTGTGCACATGCCAAAGCAGCAGATATATATTCTGCTTCACACGTTGATAAAGAAACACAGTTTTGTTTCTTACTAAACCAAGAAACTAAGGAACGTCCAATGAAGTGACATGTTCCGCTCGTACTTTTTCGATCCGTCCGACTTCCTCCAAAATCAGCATCACTATAGGAAACTATTTCGAAAGGACATTCTTTCGGATAAAATAGTCCGAAATCTTTGGTTTTAGTTAGATAACGAATAATGCGTTTAAGTGCTCTCATATGTGATTCTTTGGGATTTGCTTGAAATCGAGCACATAAACAGACACTCATCATAATATCGGGTTGACTCGCTGTTAAATAGAGTAAAGAACCTATCATACTACGATATAACTTTTGATCAACACTTTTGCCATCTTCTTCTCTATCGAGATGAATCGTTGTACTCATAGGAGTTGGTTTGGCAGCAGTGTTTTCCAGACCAAAACGTTTGATTAAATTATAACAATATTTTTCTTGATTAATAAAAATTCCATTTTCAATTTGTTTAATTTGTAATCCAAGAAAATATGACAATTCTCCCATATGAGACATTTCAAATTCATTTGTCATTATAGTTGAAAATTCTTGACATAATTTTTCATTTTGTCGAGCCGAAAATAATATCGTCAACATATATTTGAATTATTAAAATATCTTTATTAGTTTTCTTAATAAAGAGTGTTTGATCTACTTTACCGATTTCAAAACCAGATTCTAATAAATAACCTTTAAGACGATCATACCAAGCACGTGGTGCTTGTTTTAGACCATATAACGCCTTTTTAAGTTTATATACATGATCTGGAAATTTTTCATGATTGAACAAAGGTGGTTGTTCAACAAAAACATTTTCTTTTATGAATCCATTTAAAAATGCACTTTTAACATCCATTTGATATAGTTTAAAATTATGAAAACACGCATAAGCTAATAATATTCGTATTGCTTCAAGTCGGGCGACTAGAGCAAACGTCTCTTCGTAATCAATTCCTTCTTCTTGATTATATCCTTGTGCAACTAATCTAGCTTTATTCCTTGTTATATTTCCTAGTTCATCTGCTTTATTTTTGAAAACCCATTTAGTACCGATGACTGATTTATCACTGGGTTTAGGAATGAGTTCCCAAACTTCGTTTCGTTCGAATTGATTTAATTCTTCTTGCATGGCAAGTATCTAGTAGTCATCAGTTGAAGCTTCTTTTATATTCTTAGGTTCTATGTTAGAAAGAAAAGCTACATGACCAACTTGATTTAATTGATGTCTGGTTTTAACATTCGTATTAACTTCTCCAATTATATTTTGCACAGGATGATCTCTTAAAATTCTAGGTGGAGATTTTATTATATTAGAAGTCACGTTTGTATTGGTTTCATGAATATCAAGATTTTCATTTGTATTATTATTTTCATTTTGAGTAGATTCATCATCAGAATCAATAGTAACACTTGGATTTATATTTTTAAAATTTTCGTTGAAAGAAACATGTAAACTTTCTTCAATAATTTGAGTTCGTTTATTATAAATTCGATAAGCCTTGCTTCGTTCCGAATATCCAACGAATATACCTTCATCGGATTTTGGATCGAATTTGCCTAGTTGATCTTTAGTATTTAAAATAAAACATTTGGAACCAAAAACTTTTAGATATGAAATATTTGGTTTTCTTCCATTTAGAAGTTCATATGGTGTATTTTTAGTTAATGGTCGAATAGAAACGCGATTCAGTACGTAACAAGCGGTAGCTACAGCTTCTGCCCAAAAATGTTTCGATAAAGTTGTTCCATTTAGTAAAGTTCTTGCACATTCTTGTAACGTTCTATTTTTCCTTTCTACAACTCCGTTTTGTTGTGGTGTTCTAAGAAAAGAGAAATTATGGTTAATACCTTTCTTGTTACAAAATTGTTCAAAAACTTCATTTTCAAATTCGCCTCCATGATCACTTCTTATATTTTTAATTTTCAATGTTTTAATATTTTGAATTCTTTTAACAAAAACTTTAAAATTATCAAAAGTATCACTTTTATTTTTCAAAAAGAAAATCCAAGTATATCTAGAGAAATCATCTACAATAACAAAAACATATCTATTATGGTTAATAGATTGCACTTGAGTTGGACCAAAAAGATCCATGTGTAAAAGTTCAAGTGGTTGTTCTGTAGATATTACTTTTTTTTATTTAAAAGAAGATTTTGTTAATTTTCCTAATTTACATGCATCACAAAATATGTTAGTTTCGAATTTTATATTAGGTAACCCTTTAACTAATTTATTTTTAGCTAGTTTGTTGATGGTATTAAAATTGATGTGACAAAATCTTTTGTGCCAAAGACAAGAATCGTTTTCTTTAACTACTAGACATAAATTTGAATCATTATTAACGTTCATATTTAAGATATAAATATTTTTATCTCTATTTCCTTCGAAAATAATGTTGTGATTTTTATCAAAAATGTTACATTTATTTTCTGAAAAAATTATATTAAAACCTTTATCGCATAGTTGACTAATACTTAATAAATTATGTTTTAAATTTTTAACTAATAAAACATCAGTAATGAGAGGTAAATTAGATGTACCATTGCTATTGACATTGCCTTTGCCGATGATATATCCTTTTGAGTTATCTCCAAAGGTGACTGCTCCTCCATTTGAGTATATAATGTTTGACAACATTTCTTTGTTTCCAGTCATGTGTTTTGAGCAACCGCTATCTAAAATCCATTTTCCTCTCTTCTTATGTGGTACCTGCAAAAAATTTATAAAAAGTTGGTACCCAATCTTTTTAGGGTCCTAAGAGTTAGATCTTAGGAAGCCAAACCCATACGGGTTCAGAATTCCCTTTATAGACATAATTTTTGTTATTATGAACAGTTTCCATAAAACTTTTGATATGTTTATTCCTTATCAATATATTATTTGTTTTTGGAATCCATATCTTAATAGTTTTAGTATTTGAATAAACTGTTTTCTTAATATCTTTCTTAATTTTATTATTAATTTTACTTTTAGCAAAATTATTTTGCTTCTTAAATCCTAGTCCAGATTTATTGTTAGAAGTTTGAGAGTTTTCTAGTATACTAGAAAGATTTTCTCTTCCTTTATTGAAATTAGAAACATTTTTAGAAATATCATCAAATTTTATTTTAAGACTAGATTTTTCTAACTCTAAATCCTTAATCTTAGATTTTAAACTATTGTTTTCGAAAAGTAAAACATCATTTTTATTTTTCTGAATTTCTAGTTCCTCAGATATTGACGTAATTTGAGAAGATAAGTTAGAATTCGATTGTTGAGAAATTTCAAGTTCTTCTTCCAATATTACCTTCTCATCTTTTAACATATCTACTTCTAAAACTGTTCTATCTAACTTTCTTTGTAACTCCTTATTTTTCTTTTTAAGTTGTTTTGTTAAATTTACTAATTCAGAATTTATTTCAATTAAATCTTCAAAAGTAAAATCACTTACATCGTCTGACGAAGCCATGAAGCATACATTTGCTTGTTCATTATCACTTTCACTTTCTGATGAGGATGATGAGTCAGTGTCGTCCCAAGTGACTGAAAAAGCTTTTCGTTTGGTTTTATCCTTCTTGAAGTTATTCTTTTTACGATCTGGACAATCCTTCTTCATCTGTCCTTTCTTATGACATTCATAACATTCCATTGTTGAAGATGATGGTTTGTTGCTATTAGAATTGTTGTTGGAATTATTTTTGTTTCCCTTGAATTTGTTTCTGTTGAATTTCAAAAACATTTTGAAATTTAAGCGATCATTGCCATATCTTCATTATCTGAGTCGGAATCATCTTTTTCTGCTTGGAATGCCACATTTTTCTTTTCTTGTGCTCCATTTCGTTTTTCCTGCAAATTTACTTCGTAGGACATTAAATTACCTATCAATTCTTCTGGTTTTAATGTTGACAAATCAGTTGCTTCTTCAATAGCTAGGACTTTTCGTTCCCATTCGTCCGTTAAAGAATTTAAGATTTTTGTAACAACATCAAAATCAGTAAACTTTTGTTCTAGTGATAATAAAGCATGATAAATATCCTGAAATCTAGAGTACATGTCATTTATAGATTCATTTGGCCTCATTTTAAAATTTTCAAATTGATGTTTCAACATAGAAATTTTGCTTAATTTAACTTTGTTCGTTCCTTCATGTGAAACTTTAAGAGTTCTCCAAATTTCATAACCGGAAGTGCACATGCTAACTCTATTGAATTCATTTCTATCTAATGCACAAAACAAAATATTCATAGCCTTAGCATTTGATGTAGCATCTAGTTTTTGTGTGTTACTCCAAGTTGAGTATTCTCCAGTAGGAGTTGTGTACTCACTTTGTATAATATTCCAGATATCAAATCCACTAGATTGCATATAGATTCTCATTCTAGTTGACCAATAATTATAATTTACACCATTAAAAAGTGGAAGTCGTGAAGTAGATTGACCTTCTGTGAAACTAGAATTAGTGTGAGTGTTAACATCGTTAATTTGTGTGGTTGCCATATTACTAAAAATAAATATCAAATAACTTTGTGATGGTTATAGGATGACCTTGCTCTGATACCAAATGAAAGTATACGTGTAGTACTAAGGATCGTGTAATATGGTATATTAATGCGGAAACTGGTAATAACAGTAAAGTAAAAATTAAAGTAAGCACACCAGGAATTTTTATACTGGTTCGAACTTCCCGTTCTACGTCCAGTCCCAGAATACCCTCTGGATTTAAACTAAACCCCTCACTTAACCCGGAGGAATAGGTATACGACACCTGAGCAGCCGAACAGGAATTTTTCCGCCTCAACAGCCGAAGAGGTCTTCAACTTAATACAAAATGTTTGTTGACGAATGTGTTCTGAATAACACTGATAGTCTTTTGATAGTACAACTTTCCTATAATCAAATCCTCAAGAGTATGTATGTGTGTGAAGATTTAGAAGGAAGATAATCACGTAGAATCGAAGTATATGAATTAAAACAAGGATTCTAGTGATATTATTTAAGAATGAAAACTTTTATTTGCAGAAATGAATAGAGATTAGATTTCAGAAATATAAACAAGAATCGGTAATTGTAGAAGTGAATTGAATATGTTTATATAGTTGTAGAAGAGTTGTAATCTTTCATGAAGAGTTTTAGTTAACAGTTGTGTCCATACCTCTTGAAATAGAGGACATTCCTCTTCATGAAATGATCGCATCTCTTCAGTAAACTAGCCGTTATTCTCTGGTCGGTCGACCGGAAAACCTGGCCGGTCAGCTGAGTTTGAAAACGTATACAAAACAGAAAGTAGCTGTGCACATGATACAGGGTCGGTCGACCGAGGATCCTGGTCGGTCGGCCGACCTGGTGTTATTTGCACAGTGAACACAGTTTTAATATAAAATGTTTTGTGTGCGTGTGTGACTATTTGAGGAATGATTTTAACATTATTCTAAGACTCAATAAAATAAAATATCCATACTAATCTCTGGATTGTAGTATTATCTCCTTTGTAGTGCATAGTATGCACTTATTCTCTTTTTGTCGCTTTCATATAGTATTCTCGTCGTATGATCTCTGAAGCTTGTGTCATGAATCAAAACTCATGAATCAACACTACACTCTATCATGAAATGTCTAGCAACATTGAAGAAATATGCTACTTGCCAACTATAGTAATGAGGACGAAAAAAGAAGAAGACAAAAGGTCTGAATATGGGGATTAATATCGAATATAATGACAAATAACAATTCTTTTTACTTTTTACCAACATCAAGTTTAAATCACTCAATTCAGATTATAATTGGATGGTATATGTCAACTGTGATCACTAAAAATATGAAAAGTGATCAACCAATTTCGTGTTAATTCGATAAACTTATAACTATAGTTTCACCACCAAAGACTATTGCTTAACAAGCATTTAATTGATTTTGACTGTTTATTCTTTCCAAATTCTTTCATCCTTTACTTGCTTTTTTTAAGATCTTTGATAGCATCACGTAACTTTTCACTTGAAGTGTCCTGTGCAATGTAAACAAAAGATCTAACGTATAATTTTATTTTAGATTTTTTTTTGAAAATAGGTAAATGGGCTGAGCCCAATAAGTAACAGAAGAAAGAATTGTAATTGGGTAACAGACTAAATACCCAAAATAACACCACATAAACTCTACCGGCTCATAACTCAAACCCTAATCGAGTTAGGGAAAAACTACGCCTCCTCTAACAAAAAATTCAAGCAAAATAATGGCTGAACTCTGAGAGATCTAGTAGCAAAATTCAAAAATAACTCACTTAATCCAGTTTAAGTGCTTAAGGAGGCTTCTAATACTTCGTCTCAGATTTATTCAACCCACGTAACTCTGAAATGGAGAGAAAATCATTCTTTTGGGTGGTTTTCTCTATAGCTTCAATTCGCGAGTGTATACTTTTACTTGAAGCTTTATTACGCCTTAAATTCGGAATAAGCATGGCACAACTTGATGGATTGTAGAAATCTTTGGGTGCTTTAGCGGTACAAGTTTCGAACTTGTTGCTATTATGCTCCAAATTGGTTGAATAAGCTGGCTCAGACATCTATCTACTTTCACCTCTCTCCCAATTAGATAAGCGAAAAATTTGCTTGTTGATATTACTCCTTTAATGGTTGTAGCCTAATCTTTGATCATTTACAGCCCAGTGAAGCTTATTATCATGCTCTCGAAGACTACAATTCATTCAGTAACCTCCAGAACTGTCAGGTAAAAATAAAGTAGGCTTAGAATTTGAAATTTTTAAATTAATGTCCTTATTATTAAAATGAGCCTTGATACTTCCCTTGCAATTATCAGTTGACATGTTATTGTTCTGGAGGAAACTACTTGAGCAGTTGCTTGTTCGATCTTTGTAACCCTCTTCAGATATGTGTATGTCGATAAACGTATTGTTATCTCCTAAGTGTGGAGCACTAAAATCATATTTGATATTAACTGTCGGTTGCCAATTTTTATCCATGCTCAGATAATTGCCCATTTGATCATGAATACTGTGTGCGCGGTAGCTTCCGCCCCTACCAGGTATGAAAGAACATTTGTTAGAGCTCAAATAATGCTTACTATTAGATAAAAATAAATTATTTTTAAACATTTTATTATTACAGGAGCCATTCCTATTGTGATGGTAGAAGTGGCTGCCACCAGTATTGACTGATTTGGGAGTGGAATTATCATTATTCAAAGGCTTTTCCATCCAATGACTGCCATTGTGATGAAGATGCCTCACATTGGAAGAACCAGAAGTGATTTTCCCACTCTGTAAGAAAGATTCTAAACTCTCTTTATATTTATCCATGTGCCAGTTGTTATGATTTGAATTGTCTGAGTATTTTCTTTGATTCCTATGTTTATTGAGAAGAATCTGGCTATCTAATTCAATTTTCTTCCAAAGTTGAATGCTTTCTGTTTCTGATTGAGAGTGAAGTCTTTGATTTCTTTCTTTCCAAATATGAAAGATTGTAGCAGTAAGCATAATACTAGCTTTTTTGAATTCCTTGGATTTTTCTTTGAAGTTTTGTTGGATATAGTTGATGCTTTCTCTGATGTTCTAAACTGTTTGATTTTGGTTAATTTTGAGCTTTGTTTTGGCAATAAACCATATATGTTTTGAATATGTACAGTCAAAAAATAAGTGATTGATACACTCCGTTTCATTTCGGCAAAGCAGACATATTGTATCCCCTTTTTTATTCCATTTTAGGCATCTATCTCTAGTAGGAAGCCTGTTAATAATTGAAAAATAGGCGCAATGGGACATTTTTGGACAATTTGATTTATTCCATATAACATTGTGCCAATCCACTTCAGTTTCATGACCTTTTATAAATTCTTGAGTTTTTTTGAAGGAGAAAAATCCTTTTGTAGATGGTTTCCATTCCCACTTATCTTTTGGAAGATTAGGATCAATTGTAATTTGATTAATGGCTGTATTGAAAATATAAGTAGCTGGATGACAAAATGTATTCCACCTGCTATTTTGAATGATGCTACTGACTTTTCCATTGACTTCACCAAACAAATATAAGCTGTTCCATCCCACAAGACTAACTAATGTTTTTCCATGTATCCAAGGATCAAACCACAAACTAGTTTGGTTTCCATTTTTAAGTTTTTTTCCAAAAGTTTAATGCCAATGTCTCTGCTGTTGAGAATATTTTTCCAGACAAAAGAGTGATGATTTTCAATACCAGTAGCCCAAAAATTCTTATTTTTGAGATACTTTTCTTTCATCCACTTTGTCCATAATGAATTGCTATTTACAAATTTCTAGAATAATTTGAGTTTACACACTTCTCTCAATTCATTGATGTCTCTCAGACCCA
Source organism: Allium fistulosum (assembly GCA_030737815.1). Lineage (NCBI taxonomy): Eukaryota > Viridiplantae > Streptophyta > Magnoliopsida > Asparagales > Amaryllidaceae > Allium > Allium fistulosum. Next base: position 909,166,804 of record CM060908.1, read on the forward strand.
AACCACCAACTTTCTTTGATAAACAGACTTTTTCCCAAGTAATTTTGTTTTGTTTTCCTTTCCAAATGAAATTTGCACAAATTTTTTCAATTTTGTGAATTGCTTTTACTGGGATATTGTGGGCTTGGATCCAATACATGATGATTACAATGATGACAGTTTGAGTTAACTTAATTCTACCGGCTAATGACAGAAATTTGCTAGCCCACCCTTCAAATCTATTTTGAATGATATCTAATAACCTTGTGCAGTCTCTGTCATTGATTTGGTTAACACTGAGAGGAAGACCCAAGTACTTAACAGGCAGATTACCCTCCTTGAACTTTAAGATATTTAAAATATCCATTTTACTGGAGCAGCCTCTGCTAAAATATATTTTGCTTTTGAATTCATTAACTTTTAACTCTGCATGCTCTTCTAACTTGTCAAAAATATTTGCAATGGATTTTGCACTTTGTGTGTCTGCATTCAAAAAGATAAGCAAATCATCAGCATATAACAAATGAGTAATATATGGTTTGATTCTATTAATTGGTTTGATATTTAATTTTATAAGCTCAATTTCCATAAGAATTGAGAAATATTCTATAGCAATAGTAAATAAATAAGGAGAAGTGGATCTCCTTGTCTAATTCACCTATTGCTTGTATAAACCCATTAGGAGAACCATGTACCAAAATAGAATAAGAAACATTGTTAATACATTCAAGGATAAGAGCATAAAATTTATTGCAAAAGCCCATTTGTTTCATCATAAAAATAATGAAATGTCTATTTATTTTGTCAAATGCTTTATGTAAATTAATTTTGACACACATGAGATTTTTATTATTGTTATTAGAGTTTTTTATTAATTCATGTGCAAGCAAAGTGTTTTCAACAATTAATCTACCAGGAATGAAAGCACTTTGGTTTTCAGAAATAAGGTATCTTAAAAATATTTTTATCCTATTACATAAAATATTAGAAATAATTTTGTAAATGAAGTTACAGCAGGCAATTGGCCTATAGTCTTCTAAACTGTTGGGACCAAAGTAATAAAAGTATGATTTAATTTTTTTAATAATTTACCAGTCTTATTAAATTCAGAGATAGAATCAAATAAAAATAATTTGATTTCTTCCCAATGAGTTTTATAAAACCTGGCACCAAAGCCATCTGGTCCTGGACTTTTATCATTATTGGAATTAAAAATGATATTTTTAATCTCCTCAAGTTTGATAGGGGCTAAAAGAATATCATGAATGTTTTCATTAACTTTAAATTTAGGCTCAATATTAGGGAAGGAATTAGAATAAAGATTGGTATTATATAGATTAGTAAAATAATTGATGGCTTCCTTCCTAATACAAGACAAGTCATTAATTACATTACCCGTAGCATCAATAATTTTCCCAATATCATTTCTTTGTTTCCTACTGGACATTTTAGCATAAAAAAATTTGCTAGCTTCATCACCATGTATTAACCAGTCTATTTTTGCTTTCTGCCTTAAATTGATAGACTGCACATGAAGAGACTTGACCAGTTTATTTTGGGCTAGAAAAAAATTGTTGACCTTATTGATGTCTGAGCAATCCTTGTCTAATTCATTCTGTCTAAGCTCACATTCATCTCTGATATTTTTAATTTCATTATTAATTCTATTTTTATTCCAGATTTTTATATTTTCTTTAGTAATATGAAGAAGTTTATTGAATTTGAATTGGGCAGTGCTCAATACTTTTGTGGTTAAGTAATTTTTGGTTAAGTCTTTATAATCATCCTTATACACCCAGCCATTGACAAATCTAAAAGGAATGTTATTCCTAATATTATTATTTTGAGTTAGATAGATTTGAATTGGAGTATGATCACTGGTAGCCTGGGAAAAGATAAAACATTTGAAATCTTTAAAATAATTTATAAAAAAATGATTTATAAGAATTCTGTAACGCCCCACTCTGAGACCCACTGTAACAAAGAGTATTACGGGAGTAATACTGTTTGTTAAAGCGGAGAATAGAGTATAGTGGAAGCGACCATTTGTAACCAAGCTATAACTATCTACTGAATACGTCGAAAGGATGGTATCTATATATTTTTTTCAAGTGGTTCGACATATTCAGTAAATACTTATAACAAAATTACAAATGGCTAAAGATCTATCAGGACAAAGCATAATATTAAATGATAAAACATCACAGAACAGAATCACGTAACAGATATAAAATCCCAGAACAATACATCGTCAATACAGATCCAAATACAATAAGTGGGTACAAAGCCACTGCCCACACATGTGGGTTAAAAATATGTACATATCAAAGTCTGAATAATAACAGAGTAGCGGAATAGTGGACAAATAAAAGCGCTATCTATCAGCATAGCAGATAATGTCCAAGCGGAAGCACAGAAGCTAAGTCCAGAGACCTAACCTGAAACAACTCGGTCTGACCCGAGCGAAAACACTCGGGTCAGGCTAGCTAAACAATCAGTAATAACTGAGATATATAATAATGCGGTACATAAATAAAACAATACTTATCCAAAGAGAAGTATATTATGAACCACATGAATATAATGACGATCCCTAATCATCAATAAACAATAAAAATCTCCAAAAAGAAATCAACACCAAAGTGTAGAATAAATAAAATCGCCTCATATCATCGGCGTAGCCAAAGCTATAAAAAGATGCCCATAGGCAATAATCCCAAGAGTGACCAGAGTCTGTAATCAATGCCCAAGCAAAGATCGATGCTCCAAAGAGCAATGGGGATATACTGAAAAGTCAATGAAATCCAACACTGAAAAGCAGTGTCCAGAGACACTGTGAATCCACAAGGCAATCGCACTTACATCGTATGGTTCCATAGAACCAACACCGAATGGCGGTACTCGAATGGATATAAAAATCATCAAATAATACCAATATTGCACGTGCATCGACCAGAGTCGTTGTTGCCAAGTACTGTAGAGTTGTGATCGATCACTCGCACAGATGCGGAACGCGCGAGACGGCAAGATCCTTCCCAGAAGGATAAAGGCCCAGAGGCGCATGCCGAAAAATAAACTGCTCCATAGAGCAGGTGTCCAGAGACGGTTTCCCAGAGGCGTGGTGACCCAGAGGTCCAGTACTGGCCGCCCAGAGGCTAATGTGTCACTAACTTCTTGGAGAGGAACCCGTAAAGTGTTAACAATGAGTCCCATACCCCACGTTCGCACTAAACGGTTTCCTAACCAATAGCAAGCTCACACTCCAAACAATAAAAAGTCCACCTCGTATCATCGGTAAACTAGACCCAAAGGTCAAAACGATCAATCGAATAGGTCGGGGATTAACCGGAAAGAAAATACACACGGTTCCATAGGCCGGAGATTTCCTAACCGTTTAAGCACCTTTCCACTTTGCTCAACGTGCTAAAAAGTGAGTGTGAGGTTTTTATTATAGAAAATAATGGTGCGAAACGGATTTATAATTGATTTTGAAATCACTTTAAAACGGCTTTTGAAAAATCTCCTATTATGGAGTAATTAATTTAATAATTAAAAATAATATTATATAATAATTTCGAAAGCCATTTAGGAGTGAAAAATCTTTTTAAAATGATTCATAAAACCCATGTACGAAATCTAGAGACAAATCTCAAAGAAATCAATAAAACCAGAAAATCACTGAAAAATATTCTAAGTGTTTGTAAACATTCAAAAAAACTGACGCGAACCAAAGTTCGGCAATTTATTTGGACCAGCAAACTGTGTCCAAATATCATGAAAATTTGCAGGCATGTAGTCCAACATCCCTACTTTAAGATGCAAAAAGAATCGGGAAATTCCGACTTTAAACGAAGAAACGGCGTCGTCTCAAAGTCGGACAAAAGTCATAAAACTTTACTGTGTCAAAACAGTGTAAAGGTCCCACTTCGACGACATGGTCGAAGGGTCACATGAACTCAGATCTTGATGAAAATTTGCAGGAGCGTAGAAAAGTACTCCTACTTTGATATGCAACAAGAATCGTTCGGTTTCGACTTGAAACGAAGAAACGACAATGTTTCGAAGTTGGTCCGACGATAACTGAAAATGATCACTATTGTAAAACAGTTTCTGGGTGCTACTTCGGCAATAGAAACGAAGTATCTAATGCACCCAGATCTAAACCAAACTTTGCATGGTTAAAGATCTCGATCTCATCTTTTTAACGAGACCAAAAACGATGAAATCCGACAAAGGACGAGCCCGGGATGGCGTCGCAAAGTCGGGGTTCTACGCTGAAAACAACGGGAGAAAAGAGACTTAAGGCCTATAGCTATGCACTAACTGGCCAGAGATGAAAAACCACAATTTTGGCAAAGTAAACTTCAAATTCTGGCAAAATGAATAAAATAAAAGTTGTAGCTTAGTTTCTAAGCTTTCCGGAATGACCAAGATCGTCAAATTCCGACAAGAGATGAAAATTCTATGACTAAAACAATTCTCAGATCTAAATTTTATATCACTGTCGTTGTGCTCTCGGGACAGTGGTAAGAATGCACAGTTTTGACCAAATTAACTTCGAAATTTCATGAAACTTAAAACTTGAAAGTTTTAGCTCTAAATCTATGCTTTCCAGAACATCCAAAATTATCTAATTCGGATAAAAAACGAGAGAGATACATGCAAAACAATATCAGATTGAAACTCAAGATAACTTGTTAAAGACAGAATTGGTCTTCTGTCTTTGAATGCATTTCAGGTCATCTAAATGGCAAAATTACAGAAAAATCAATGAACAAAAATTGTAGCATATGTTTTAACCTTTCCGGAACATCCAAAATTATCTAATTTGGATAAGAAACGAGTAACTTATGGCCAAATCAATTTCAGGGTTTTATTTTATCAACCCTGTAGTTTGTTGTCAGGTCAGCGACAAACAAACGTGATTTCGACCATTCAAACCACAAAATTAGGCAAAGCTCAAAACATAAAAGTTATAGGCTACAGAATAAGCTTTCCATAACTTCAAGAAAATCTTAATTCCAATTTAAGATGAATGAGATATGCCTAATTTACGAACAACAATAAACTAATTATAATTTCAGCTAGCATATATTACAAGTACCTTATGTGCACACCCCAAAATGAAAGCAAAGATGATCAAAGAGCTATGATTCACATGTTACATAATAAAACATGTGTTACTAACTGATTACAAAAATCAAAAGATGATTAAACACATATTAGAAGAGGTTTTTAGCAATATACCTCTCTAGAAAGCAACAAAGACTACTATAGCATCAACCCAAGTTAGCAAAAGATGATTAGGAGGCTATAAGATCAAAAAAACACATAAAACATGTGTTACCAAATCAATTTCAGAAATAAGAAAGATATAAAAATGAATTTGAGGTGGGTATTTGCATTACCTTTGCATAGAATGACTTGCATAAGCTAAAACTAGAAGGAGATGAAGATGGAGGCCATTTTTGTTATGAAAGCTTTAGGAAATGGTTAGGGTTTTGATGAATGAGGTTAGGAGAGTTTGAGATAATTTATAGAGGAAGTTTAGGGTGGGTTATTGGGTAAGGTTTAATAACCCAATATGAAGAGAGTTATTTCATGTTTTCTAAAATTTAATCTAAGTGTTCATGTATGTTTATAAAACTCATTTTTCTTATCCAAACCCGTTTTAAAATCTCTCCTAAAATATTTAACTTTCCAAAAATAACATTTTATCCTCATTTTAAAATCTCATATTTCCCATTTAATTAAAATAGCCTTTTTCACATAAATTTTGTTATTCCAAATTCTTTTATGCTTCATTAAAATAAATAAAAATCCTAACTTTTATTTATTAGTTGGTAATGCAAATCCCGGGTTGTTACAGACTCCCCCCCCCTAAGAAAATTGCGTCCCCGCAATTCCTTAAGATAGATGTCGTCTATAACGTCAAATCCACAAAAGAAGTGATAGAGATAAAATAGAGAATTCTCACCCGTAGAAGAAGATGGGAGAAAGCCAGGATAAGAGCGTTCGATAGATTCTCTGGTCTCCCAAGTGCAGTCCTTAGGATTCGGTGACCACTGAATCTTCACGAGTGGAACCTCTTTGTTGCGAAGGCGTCTAACCTCCGAATCAAGCACACGAAGAGGTTGCTACTCCAAAGATAAATCAAGTAAGATCTCTAAATCAGGCACAACATGCGGCTCAAAGATATAATCAGGATCGTGGACACACATGCGAAGCTGGGAAACATGGAACACGTCGTGCATTCCAAAGAAGTGAGCAGGTAGAGCCACACAATAAGCCACGGTGCCAATGCGTTCCGTAATAGGAAATGGTCCAACATAGCGAGCAGCCAACTTCCCTGTAGAGCTGAAACGCACAACCCCTTTCATAGGAGATATCCGAATAAAGATATGATCACCAATGGAGAACTCAAGAGGCTTCCTGCGGTTGTCCGCGTAGGATTTCTGACGATTCTGCGCCTCTTTCATTCTCTGACGAATAAGAATAATCTTCTCAGAAGATTCCCGAACTGAATCTGGACCAAGAAGGAGCTTCTCGCCAGATTCTAACCAACACGAAGGAGAACGACATGGCCTTCCGTAAAGAGCCTCGAAAGGAGCCATGCCAATACTAGACTGAAAGCTGTTGTTGTAGGAGAACTCTACAAGCGGTAAGTGATCCTCCCAACTACCTCCGAAATCCAGAATACAACAGCGTAAAAGATCCTCTAAAACACGATTCACCCTCTCCGTCTGACCGTCGGTCTGAGGATGATAAGTAGTCGAGAGATTCAGCTTTGAGCCCAAAGCTGACTGTAGGCACTTCCAGAAGTGACTAGTAAAGATAGTGTCTCGATCACAGACGATAGAGCTAGAAATGACATGAAGTCGAACGACTTCCTTCACATATAGCTTGGCAAGCTGAGGAGCAGTCCGAGTAGACTTAATAGGAATGAAATGAGCTGATTTGGTCAAGCGATCGACGATGACCCAAATAGAAGTATGGCCTGACCTCGATCGAGGCAGACCGTCAATAAAATCCATGGATATCTGATCCCATTTCCACAATGGAATCTCTAGCGGCTGAAGAAGACCAGATGGACGCTGATGCTCAGCTTTGATCTGTTGACAAGTCATGCAACGGCTTACATAAATTGCAACATCACTCTTCATGCCCTCCCAAAAAAATAGGCGACACATGTCGGCATACATCTTACTCGACCCGGGATGTATAGTGTACTTAGTGTGATGACACTCGTCTAGAATGTCATGCCTAAGTGATAAATCAGATGGTACCAAAATAAGGTTCTTCCTGCGAAGACACCGATGAGAATCAATAGAATAATCCAACAATGTCTCATCACTGGATCCCGACTCAAGGAGATGAATGTATGGCAACAAGTCTAGATCCTGCCGCTGAGCATGGGGAATGCGATCCAATAGAATAGGTCGAGCTTCCAAGCTGAATAACAAGATCTGAGAATCAGAAGACGGAGCTCGATTTCGAATATCACACATAGAAAGAGTCTCAAGAATAACCCACTCGGTAATCATCATAGAAACAACTGCCGAGTGTTTGCGACTGAGCGCATCTACAACACGATTCCCCTTGCCAGGGTTATACTGAAAATCTAAGTCATATGAGGCGAGAAACTCAAGCCATCGCTGCTTCCTCATATTGAGATCCTTCTGACTGAATGAATACTTCAGCGACTTGTGATCGGTGTAGAGAATGAAATGTTCGCCCAATAGTTAATGATGCCACGTCTTCAAGGCAAAGACAATAGCTGCTAACTCAAGATCATGAGTAGGATAGCGAACCTCATTCAGACGTAGCTACCTAGAAGCGTAAGCAACTACCCGATCTTTCTGCATAAGCACAGCACCGAGGCCGCTACCACAAGCGTCGGTGTAAACAACAAGATCCTGGTTACTCTCAGGAACTACAAGGATAGGAGCATGAGTGAGAAGTTCCTTCAGTCGTTGAAAGGAAGCTTCACACTTATCAGACCAAATAAAACGAACCCCCTTACGAGTTAGAGTCGTGAGGGGAAGTGCAACTCGAGAGAAATCCTTGATAAACCGACGGTAATAACCCGCCAGCCCAAGGAAGCTGCGAATATCATGAACGTTCTCGGGCTGCCTCCAATTCTGAATAGCTTCGATCTTGGCAGGATCGACAGAAATACCCTCAGATGATACAATATGGCCCAAGAACTTGACCTTGCTCTCCCAAAAATGGCACTTGGAGAGCTTGGCCTTAAGTTGATGCTGACGAAGAGTATCCAAGACGATCCGCAAATGATGAGCATGTTATGCCTCGGATCTAGAATAAATAAGAATATCGTCGATGAAAACCAGAACGAATATATCGATGTATTCCCGGAATACTCGATTCATAAGATCGATGAAGAAAGCCGAAGCGTTCGTCAAGCCGAACGGCATGACCAACCACTCAAAAGAACCATGACGAGTGCGAAATGCTGTAAGAGGAATGCTGTCTTCCATGACTCGTAGCTGATGGAATCCGGTGGCAAGGTCAAGCTGAGAGAAGACCTTCGCACCGCTCAATTGGTCAAACATGTCGTAACGGGAATTAGAGTTAGACATGATTCAATGATAGATAATTAATTAAGGAATACTACGGAATATAACGGATTCCTATACATATTCCTAACTTATCTATCAATAAACATAAGGAAGGGATTTGATTTAATTCGGATCTAATTTAAAATGTATTGTACTAAGTGTATCTGTTCTGTATTTATTATGCTTATTCCTGAAACCAGGCTCTGATACCAAACTGTAACGCCCCACTCTGAGACCCACTGTAACAAAGAGTATTACGGGAGTAATACTGTCTGTTAAAGCGGAGAATAGAGTATAGTGGAAGCGACCATTTGTAACCAAGCTATAACTATCTACTGAATACGTCGAAAGGATGGTATCTATATATTTTTTTCAAGTGGTTCGACATATTCAGTAAATACTTATAACGAAATTACAAATGGCTAAAGATCTATCAGGACAAAGCATAATATTAAATGATAAAACATCATAGAACAGAATCACATAACAGATATAAAATCCCAGAACAATACATCGTCAATACAGATCCAAATACAGTAAGTGGGTACAAAGCCACTGCCCACACATGTGGGTTAAAAATATGTACATATCAAAGTCTGAATAATAACAGAGTAGCGGAATAGTGGACAAATAAAAGCGCTATCTATCAGCATAGCAGATAATGTCCAAGCGGAAGCACAGAAGCTAAGTCCAGAGACCTAACCTGAAACAACTCGGTCTGACCCGAGCGAAAACACTCGGGTCAGGCTAGCTAAACAATCAGTAATAACTGAGATATATAATAATGCGGTACATAAATAAAACAATACTTATCCAAAGAGAAGTATATTATGAACCACATGAATATAATGACGATCCCTAATCATCAATAAACAATAAAAATCTCCAAAGAGAAATCAACACCAAAGTGTAGAATAAATAAAATCGCCTCATATCATCGGCGTAGCCAAAGCTATAAAAAGATGCCCATAGGCAATAATCCCCAGAGTGACCAGAGTCTGTAATCAATGCCCAAGCAAAGATCGATGCTCCAAAGAGCAATGGGGATATACTGAAAAGTCAATGAAATCCAACACTGAAAAGCAGTGTCCAGAGACACTGTGAATCCACAAGGCAATCGCACTTACATCGTATGGTTCCATAGAACCAACACCGAATGGCGGTACTCGAATGGATATAAAAATCATCAAATAATACCAATATTGCACGTGCACCGACCAGAGTCGTTGTTGCCAAGTACTGTAGAGTTGTGATCGATCACTCACACAGATGCGGAACGCGCGAGACGGCAAGATCCTTCCCAGAAGGATAAAGGCCCAGAGGCGCATGCCGAAAAATAAACTGCTCCATAGAGCAGGTGTCCAGAGACGGTTGCCCAGAGGCGTGGTGACCCAGAGGTCCAGTACTGGCCGCCCAGAGGCTAATGTGTCACTAACTTCTTGGAGAGGAACCCGTAAAGTGTTAACAATGAGTCCCATACCCCACGTTCGCACTAAACGGTTTCCTAACCAATAGCAAGCTCACACTCCAAACAATAAAAAGTCCACCTCGTATCATCGGTAAACTAGACCCAAAGGTCAAAACGATCAATCGAATAGGTCGGGGATTAACCGGAAAGAAAATACACACGGTTCCATAGGCCGGAGATTTCCTAACCGTTTAAGCACCTTTCCACTTTGCTCGACGTGCTAAAAAGTGAGTGTGAGGTTTTTATTATAGAAAATAATGGTGCGAAACGGATTTATAATTGATTTTGAAATCACTTTAAAACGGCTTTTGAAAAATCTCCTATTATGGAGTAATTAATTTAATAATTAAAAATAATATTATATAATAATTTCGAAAGCCATTTAGGAGTGAAAGATCTTTTTAAAATGATTCATAAAACCCGTGTACGAAATCTAGAGACAAATCTCAAAGAAATCAATAAAACCAGAAAATCACTGAAAAATATTCTAAGTGTTTGTAAACATTCAAAAAAACTGACGCGAACCAAAGTTCGGCAATTTATTTGGACCAGCAAACTGTGTCCAAATATCATGAAAATTTGCAGGCATGTAGTCCAACATCCCTAATTTAAGATGCAAAAATAATCAGGAAATTCCGACTTTAAACGAAGAAACGGCGTCGTCTCAAAGTCGGACAAAAGTCATAAAACTTTACTGTGTCAAAACAGTGTAAAGGTCCCACTTCGACGACATGTCGAAGGGTCACATGAACTCAGATCTTGATGAAAATTTGCAGGAGCGTAGAAAAGTACTCCTACTTTGATATGCAACAAGAATCGTTCGGTTTCGACTTGAAACGAAGAAACGACAATGTTTCGAAGTTGGTCCGACGATAACTGAAAATGATCACTATTGTAAAACAGTTTCTGGGTGCTACTTCGGCAATAGAAATGAAGTACCTAATGCACCCAGATCTAAACCAAACTTTGCATGGTTAAAGATATCGATCTCATCTTTTTAACGAGACCAAAAACGATGAAATCCGACAAAGGACGAGCCCGGGATGGCGTCGCAAAGTCGGGATTCTACGCTGAAAACAACGGGAGAAAAGAGACTAAGGCCTATAGCTATGCACTAACTGGCCAGAGATGAAAAACCACAATTTTGGCAAAGTAAACTTCAAATTCTGGCAAAATGAATAAAATGAAAGTTGTAGCTTAGTTTCTAAGCTTTCCGGAATGACCAAGATCGTCAAATTCCGACAAGAGATGAAAATTCTATGACTAAAACAATTCTCAGATCTAAATTTTATATCACTGTCCTTGTGCTCTCGGGACAGTGGTAAGAATGCACAGTTTTGACCAAATTAACTTCGAAATTTCATGAAACTCAAAACTTGAAAGTTTTAGCTCTAAATATAAGCTTTCCAGAACATCCAAAATTATCTAATTCGGATCAAAAACGAGAGAGATACATGCAAAACAATATCAGATTGAAACTCAAGATAACTTGTTAAAGACAGAATTGGTCTTCTGTCTTTGAATGCATTTTAGGTCATCTAAATGGCAAAATTACAGAAAAATCAATGAATAAAAATTGTAGCATATGTTTTAACCTTTCCGGAACATCCAAAATTATCTAATTCGGATAAGAAACGAGTAACTTATGGCCAAATCAATTTCAGGGTTTTATTTTATCAACCCTGTAGTTTGTTGTCAGGTCAGCGACAAACAAACGTGATTTCGACCATTCAAACCACAAAATTAGGCAAAGCTCAAAACATAAAATTTATAGGCTACAGAATAAGCTTTCCATAACTTCAAGAAAATCTTAATTCCAATTTAAGATGAATGAGATATGCCTAATTTACGAACAGCAATAAACTAATTATAATTTCAGCTAGCATATATTACAAGTATCTTATGTGCACACCCCAAAATGAAAGCAAAGATGATAAAAGAGCTATGATTCACATGTTACATAATAAAACATGTGTTACTAACTGATTACCAAAATCAAAAGATGATTAAACACATATTAGAAGAGGTTTTTAGCAATATACCTCTCTAGAAAGCAACAAAGACTACTATAGCATCAACCCAAGTTAGCAAAAGATGATTAGGAGGCTATAAGATCAAAAAAACACATAAAACATGTGTTACCAAATCAATTTCAGAAATAAGAAAGATATAAAAATGAATTTGAGGTGGGTATTTGCATTACCTTTGCATAGAATGACTTGCATAAGCTAAAACTAGAAGGAGATGAAGATGGAGGCCATTTTTGTTATGAAAGCTTTAGGAAATGGTTAGGGTTTTGATTAGGGTTTTGATGAATGAGGTTAGGAGAGTTTGAGATAATTTATAGAGGAAGTTTAGGGTGGGTTATTGGGTAAGGTTTAATAACCCAATATGAAGAGAATTATTTCATGTTTTCCAAAATTTAGTCTAAGTGTTCATGTATGTTTATAAAACTCATTTTTCTTATCCAAACCCGTTTTAAAATCTCTCCTAAAATATTTAACTTTCCAAAAATAACATTTTATCCTCATTTTAAAATCTTATATTTTCCATTTAATTAAAATAGCCTTTTTCACATAAATTTTGTTATTCCAAATTCTTTTATGCTTCATTAAAATAAATAAAAATCCTAACTTTTATTTATTAGTTGGTAATGCAAATCCCGGGTTGTTACAAATTCTGTTAATTAGATCTGATCACTAAAAATATTTGGCAATCTGATCAAGTCAATTAGGGGTCAATACATCAAGTTTAAAGGCAATTATGCATTTTGTATTTTAATGGTGCAATAATGAATTGAAAGGGTAATACAAACGATGAGGTAAACCAGATGAACTATGATAACTAAAGCGAGCTCAAGATATGATGCCTTCTACATTTCTAGTAAATATTAGTACAACCAAAATCAATTGTTCTTAAACCAAATTATGACAACCATATAGTAAGAAAAACAAAAACATGACTTACCCCCTTTTTTGGAAGGACACAGCCATTGAGCTTTGCATTGCTAGAAAAACCAGGATGGCTCGCATTAATCCCTTTATAGCTGCAAAAATGTTTAACATTTATAAGTTCTTTTTTTTACTTGCTCATAGTGTTAAGAGATAATAAACATGCATATAGATAAAGAGGCATACGATTAAGCTTTTATGATAATATAAGTAAAAGGTGTATAATTCAGCATTAATAATAGTACAAGTAAAAGATTTTTCAAAATCATTGTATAAAGTAAAAGGAGACATACCATTATTTGGATTTTACACGTCAAAGACGTGTTTGGATTAAACTGTGTATATAGGTTTGTACTTTGTAAGGTGCACTTACTTGCTTTCATACCTTTTTTTGATATATGATTTTACGTCATATAAATGTAATGGATTCAGGTTTTTTTTAAATAAAAAAAAAATAAAGTTTTGATCATCATAAAAAAGCTAAAAGAACACGTTGAGGATACACAAAAGGTTACACATATATAACAGACCGACGACAAACTAAACCAGGGATAAAAAATTTAAAATAAGGGAATTTCATAGCCAATATCCCTTATAAACCTCAGTTCATCAATAGCAAATTCATGATACCAGTGTTCCAAATGCCAAGGCTTTTCAAACGTGAGATTTTATGAATGTAATAATATGCTATTATATTTGACTGAATAAGATCCTGTGTTTGATACATATGAAAATTTACCTTTTTTAAGGCATAAAGCATAGTTTGTGATTCTTCTCTGCTGAGAGAAACTTGCTACCCACGAAAGTTTATCAATAAGCAAAATGTATAATGACAATATTAGCCACCCTATACAACTAACTTGATTTGGTAAGTGTATAGGAATCCAAATAATATTTTAAGTTCTCATCTTGTTTAACAGACCTTAAGCAGACACGAGCCCATAAGTTTATGTATAATAATCATTTTTTGTTTAACCATTGTGTCAATAGATGCCAAAATAAGACATTCCGATAATATAGAGGATACAAAATAGGCAAAATATATTCATAAGCATCAATTTATTTTCCTGACATAGCTCATATGACATTGCTCGGTATGATTCAAAGGTCCTTATTTTTATTGAACATTCTGAAATCCAAAACCTTAATGTACAGACTATAGATTGATATACTTCAACTGGCATGGTGATCTTAAAATAAAATAGTGGCATAATGGTATGGTGGTACCATTACCTGAATGATAAAAGCCTGGCTTAATATTGCAGCATATTGATAGAATTAAGGTAGTGAAAGTCAATTTAAACACAGTTAAGTGAATAGTGCAAGCTAATAAAAAAAAGTATATGTGCAAATATCATCAAGAGTAATTATTTAAGTAACGTACACTGGGGAAAATCCCAGTTGAACGAATAATGTATATATTCTACTCGTATAACATGAATATTTCATCCAATGCTTTATCATTTCTGGAATAATATACTTAAATAACAATATAAAAACTTTAGTTAAAGGTTCATGACAACATAAATTGAAACTCCTAAAAGGAAATAAAAGAAGACTTTCATAAGGATAAAAAAACTCACTATCACTGGATCCATGACAACCCCAAATTTAATTGTACCTATAAATCAAAGGAGATGTCACCTTTCAATAAAAATTCCATTTGAAACACAAAACTGCATAAACCACATAAATTTCAGATTAAAAGAAAGCCAAATGAAAACAGATCCTAAAACAATGATTTAACAGCTACAGTTGCCATCCATTAACTAAAAAAATTAACTTACGTGAACTTGGTTCCAATAGATTTGAGCAAATCCTGAAGTCTCTCTCATCGTCAATTAAAGAACGGTGGCAATAGTGCGACGAATGATTTCTTAATGCCATGAATTAATTGGCCATGGCTCGATTAAAAGTCGGATGAGGAATTTAGGGCTTTGTAAGTGAGAACATGAGGAAAAGGGATTTTGAGAATAGGTAAATATGAAAGGGAAAGGAAAAGAATATACCGCCAAGTTGTTTAAGCTTTTTCGAAGGCCTGGGATGGTGTGAAAATTGCGCTATATTGACCCCTAATTGCCTTTAAAAGAATTGAAGATGATGAGGTGCATTTCAATGTTGTACTGATCTGCCATTGATAATCATTTTTCTTGTAGTGGGAGTTAGTATCCCTGGAGATCCATTATCTTGAGACGACATGTCCGGCAGACGTCGGACCATTAGATCACAGCATATACAGGAATTGAGACAGATTGGATGGGTAGATGCTTCTACATTTTTCTTAGCGGAGGGGGACTATGACACCTACTGGGTTAGAGTTGCTCCTCGATGATGCATGTTACCCGACTACACTAGTGGAGCGAACTCCGATCATATCGGCCCACACGTTTCCAGTGGTAGAGTTGAGGCACCTCCATTTTCTTTTGATCTCACTCCATCCCAGTATTCTCAACGGCCCATGGACTTCGGTCAAGACGCCTGTTATAGAGCATATGATCTTACCGGTACTCTTATTGAGCAGCCGATAGTTTATCCCATGGATCATGAGATTGCCAATGTCCCCACTGCTGGACTATACCCGCCTTATGAGGTAATTCATTATATTACTGATTCATTGTACAGTATTAGTTAATCAAACAGATATTGATATATTATATGTAATTACAGTATGTAGGTAGGTTGGACGAGCATAGGCGATATATTGCCGCCATACCACATATGACCCTCGTTCATACATAGGCACTCAGTCTTCAGGCTTAGCAGACTCAGCATGCGATGCAGGTATAGATTGAGGATTTGCAGGCTCAGCTGGCTACATTTCAGTTTGATCATGGTGGTCCTGCTCATGTAGATGATGCTGCGGCGACGACGATGATGACGATGATGCTGTTGACTTAGGATGATCATGTTGTGTACTGTTACATTTATTTAACCGTTGATTGTCTATATTGATGCACTTCTGTATTATATTGAGGACATATATTACTATTTATTTGTTACGTTATACAGTTTTTTTACATTTACATTGAGGACATGTGTTGTATTTAGGACATGTATTGTATTGCATATCTTTATTTACAGTGTCACGTCATATCGAGTATTGTTTGCATATTGCACTACTTTTGATGTTTGCATAGATTTATTTACAGCACGGTTATATTGCATAAATTTATTGGCAGTGTCACGTCATATCGAGCACTATTTGCACGTTGCACTTCTTTTGTTGTTTGCATAGCTTTATTTATAGCACATTTACATTGCATAACGTTATTGGCAGTGTCACGTCATATCGAGCACTGTTTGTACGTTGCACTTCTTTTGATGTTTGCTAGACTTAGTAATCTAGACACATTGTAGTACTTTTGATGTCAATGCTATTACAAAGTGGTTCAGTATTCTGTATTATTCGAACACTGTAGCCACATTTCATTGTTTTTTCCATAGGACATTTTCTTACTACTATATATATTCTATTGCTTGGCAAATCGTTCTTAATTCATCTCACTCTATTAAGCAAAAAATGGTGGATTACAGCCATATTTCCTTGCCAGAATCATACTCATACGAGGGTCCTTTAAGTCACGAGAACGCTCTCCTAATCCATCTTGCCTCGAAGAACCAACCAGATGGTATGTTGAAATAGAGGAAAGACATTATAAAGATGTGAGAGAGCATGAGAGAACTTTGCAAGAGCAGAGGCTTTTGGAGGATGGAAGAAGATAGAGGGAGGCACGAAGGAGCAATAATGGGAGAAGGCAAAGAAGGATTGAAATATGGGTTCAACAACCTCAATGAGAACAAGAGGTTGATTCTGGAGAAATAGACTACAATTGTGGAGTTGATGTTTTGTATTCCGTTATAAGAAATGGATCAGACATAGGTCGACGCCACTATAGATGTCCTGATGGATGCAGACTATGGCAATGGTTAGACGATCCTTTACCTCATCGTGCAGTAGTGTATGCTACTGAACTTGAACAAGAAATTGAAACGCTCAGGAGGACACTTGTTTCAGTTCAGTTATTACGTGATCGAAGATATATTTTAAATCATCCGGTTTGTATTTGTTTTCGACCTTGTTTGCATCGTTTCAATTATTAGTTTTATACCACTGTATCGGTTTATGTCGATGTTGGTTGTCCTTACTGTATCGATTTATTTCAAAGTTGCTTGTCCTTTCTGTATCAGTCTTTTTCAATGTTGTTTGTTATATTACGTATTCAGTAGATAGTGAAAGTGTATACAACTTACTAAAGAACTAAAAGAAAATACGTAGAACTTAAAAAACACACATTGAACTTATAGAAAATACATGGAACTGAATCCTAATACATTCGATTGAAAGGAAATACATAGAACTCAAACAGAAATAAATAAAACTTTATTCGAACTGTCTAATATAGCTAACCCATAGATCATATGCAGCATGTCCAACAAAATTAGTACGATACTCATAAAGATAGCGTGAATCATACGTAGCTCGTGTTAACTGAAGTAGGTCTTCTTCCTTCACTGTGTTTATAATGCTTCTGTAACGTCGACAAGCTCTAGTAAACATGACATAAGTACTGCGATTATCCAGAATCCGTTGAATTAATCTACAATTAGGATGATTATTAAAGGCTTCGTTTAGAGTAACCTAGAAATCTTGCTCAATCTCCTCTTCCATATGTCTTGTATCGGCTTCTATGTACGCTTTGATTAGTACCAAATAATCCTATGGAGTCCAACTTTCATTTGCCATGGAATTTTTTGTACACTTCAACTATGGAATTTTCAGTTAAATAGGCAATTAATAATCATCATTATACAAATCAATAATGTCTGCCGCTTGCTAAAGTTGATTTGACTACACTCTGCACTATTTGTCTGCCACTTGCTACAGTTGATTTAACTACACTCTGCATTATTTGTCTGCCACTTGCCACTGTCTACATATTCTATCACTTCTATATAAGGACTTCAACTTCCATTCCATGAATCACATTTAACATCTTCTTTCTTTCTCTCCTAGCATTAAACTAAATACAACAATGAATACTTCATCTTTCCTCAAATGTGTTATGACATTCGATAGTGATTCCGATGAAGAAGAGATACTCCAAGAGGAAGCCGAAGAATTGCAAGAAATAGCTGACATATGCCGTGAAGCTTATGGCTCCACATCCCAAAAACACGGTGGATCGGTCATGGGTCGAAAACATATAAACCGTAATCAATTTGTCTTCCACAAAACTCTGATGCAAGACTACATCAACCCAAATTGCACTTATGGACCTGATATGTTCAGGAGAAGATAAAGAACGAGAAGAGATCTATTTTTAAGAATTTTAACAGGTATTCAAAACAATGACAAATATTTTATTCAAAAACCAAATGCTTCTAAAACACAGGGGCTTAGCGGTGAACAAAAAATGACTGCTGCATTGAGGATGTTAGCTTATGCACTACAAGAAAATATATTATTAATAATGTCATTTAATAATGCATTATTCTAAAGCGTTATTGTTTGCCTTTAATTATTTTTTTGTTTACTCTATTTGTTTTGTACTATTCACATGTAACGCTTTGGCCCAAAATTTTCGTCTCCCTCCCAAAAACACTTAACCAGATTCGTCTCCCTCCTAAATAACACTTAACAATTTTCATCTCCCTCCGAAAATGAAATAACCATAATCAACGTTCTACTCCATCTCCAATCAACGAAGTTCAGCCGTTCTACTCCATCTTCGATCTTCAACACTTCGCTCTTAGCAGTTGTGAAGTCGACGATGCCTAGAACCCTAATCTCTAATCTTCGATCTTTGATTTCACCCTTCATCAATATGTTCCAGATTTGAAATAGAGGAATGTATATTCAAAGGTGTGTTATCAAACATGATAATTTATAAACAATTTCGCTCTTCATCAATCCCACCCAGAATTTATAAGCGATTCTTTTTCTTAGGCCTGGACTTCGACATTAGTTGATTTATCTTCAACTTCAATATCTATATCCAGTTCAGCATTTGTTTCTCTCTTATTGTTTACGAAGGTACTTCTCTCTCCTCCTTTTCTTTCGAACTTGAATTGTATTGTATTGCATGCTTCTGATCTGTAATTTATGATCTGTAGTGTCAAACTTTCATCCACTATATATATATATTTAATTTTTTAGTAGAAGATCTCAATTTTATGGAAGACGGTTGCTTTTACTGCTTGAAATTTAATTCTATGTTATGACTCTGTTAGGTTTGATTCAAATTGATGGGCAATTGATCTACATTTTTATTAAACCTGTTTTTGCTGGAATTGAATTTGTTTTTGTTGAGAAAACTTGAATAAAATAGTTAAATTATTTTGATTTTGGGGTTTGAAATGCGGCATTTGCATAGATTTGATATTTATTGTTGAGATTTACTCTAAAATCTAATCGATATAGAGTAGTTACAAATATCTTTGCTAAACAAGTTTATTAGATGTTTTTTTAAACTTGGATCAAATTTATTTGCATTAGCTATCATCAATGAAGTTTCATCTCTATCAATCACCTGAAGTTCCGTTATGTTTATAAACATTTATAGGTGCACCGGGAAGTGCCAACGATTCTCAATTAACATGATTGCAGCTTTTTTGTGGTTTTGAAAGCTTCCTCTTTGTATCAAAATGGACAATGCATCAACTGGTAAGTTATAATTTTCTCTTAATGATTTGCCTTAAACCAAGTGTCCTGTTAATATTTTTCAATACCAGAGTATCATTGTCATTGTAACGACCCGAAATTTTGGATATTTGAAATTGGAATATTCAATTGATTTTAAATATTTAAAAGGTTAATTTTAACTTAAATTTCAAATATCTCTATTTATTGGATAATTAAATTATTGAATTTAATAAGTGGAGATGGAGTAAAATATTGAATCTTGGTTTTTTAAGCTTGTTAAAAATAAGTTGAAGGCTTGTAAAATTTATATTAATAGTATTGAGGATAATGGAAGCTTTAGAAATTGAATTTGGAAGTGTTTTGTTAAGTTTTGAAATTATACCGTTTAAATTGAATTTAAAAATAACCTTCTGAGGCACAGTCTTGGATTTCGACGAAACTAGTTCCATTGGATCCGTAATAGTGTATTACTACCGGATTTCAATTTTTGTAGCGTTTGGAGTTGTCGTGTGATCGTACGATAGGTAAACGCACTGAAATCTATATCGAAAGTTCAATATAAGCTGGGTCCAAAAAGCTATCTTTTCCATACGATCGAATTAGGACTTGAAACTTTTTCCATTGCGTTCGGAATAGGGATATAACATTGCAAACGCCTAGCGGCATGCCTCGATAGGAGATCGAGATTTTAGGCTTTGTTTTCGAGATAATTTAAAATTTAAACAATATGATTGTGTATTTGACCAGTCAAATGTTTTCACGTCAGTACCTTTACCCTTCCTATTAAGTGTCGCTGTAGCATTCCTCAACATGCAACCTTCTTTTAAAACATCTCGTCTTCCCCTTTCTTTTCAAACGGCTGATAATAAACAATTCAAAAAAAAAAGAATAAAACATTTTGATATATATATATAGGAGATACCCGTAGTAAAGTCATCAGCCTCCCTCAAGTCCTTTTTCTTCCCAGTGCTGAAATTAAATCATGGCCGATTCAAAAAAAAAGTCAATCATCGCGTTTTTTCCTACAGTCGATGCTCGAGATCGAGCCTTCAACAATACATGCTCGT
Organism: Allium fistulosum; assembly: GCA_030737815.1. Taxonomy (NCBI): domain Eukaryota; kingdom Viridiplantae; phylum Streptophyta; class Magnoliopsida; order Asparagales; family Amaryllidaceae; genus Allium; species Allium fistulosum. The sequence goes on from CM060908.1 coordinate 909,187,491, forward strand.
GTGGAAATCGAATTTGATTTCACTTCAAATAGTTAGGGCCGAGGCTTGGGGGTAGCTCGATCTCGAGCTAGGGGAAGTCGGAAGCGATTGGTCTTATGGCGTGGGGTAGCTGGATGATAGGGTGAGTTTTTGTGTGAGCAACGGTGGGAGGAAGGAACGCAGCAGCTTAGGGCGGACAGTGTCACGATGTCGGGGTTTGGCTCGTCTTTGGCGTTCGTGCGTGCGAGCTAGGAAGGTGGAACCGCGGCGATTTAGTGGTTCGAACGAGTGGAGATGGTTCGACGAGGTCAGAAAATCTCGCGTATAGCTTGAGTGCAGAACTCGTTGGTTTTTGTTTCCAGCACGTCAAGGTAATTTAAATTTTTAAGCATTTTAAATTCAAGGTTACTCAAGTTTAAAACTTTTAAATTGAATCAGCTGATTTTATTTCGTTTATTAGGATAATTTTTATATTTAATTGAATTTAATATATACACACATCCAAGTTAGTAAAACAGAAAAAGAAAGTATTTTTACAGTAAGATAACATTTTGTTGGCTATTTACTGGAATTGAAAAAAAATAGGAATTTTAAATGTTTGAGGAGTTTATATAAAATCAGATTTTTAAATCTATATATTATTTTATAAGTATATATATATATGCATATATGTAGTTTCAAAAGAAAAAAATAAATATAGATATATACATTTTAAACTTACTAGTTATTTTAAAATAATGGATTAGGGTGATTAGCTTGTTTAAATTAACTTATTTAATTATTTTGGTTACTAAAAATTATTCAAAGGAAAATTAGTTTAAATTAAATTAATAAATGATAATTGATTATCCGATTATTCAGAGTGTTAATAAACCATATAATGTTTGTTACAAGGTCAAAAATAGTGGAGAGGCAAGCCGGTTTAGATCGGATTGCAAAACAAAAATCAAAAGGTGAGTTAATCTCACTCAAATTGGATTGCTAGTGAATTTAAATTGTTAAATTTAAATTATTGGTTTATTGATGAATTGGTGATTTATTATCAGTCTGGATGTGATATTATATAGTAGTGTATATATATATATATATTGGAGTGATTGATATTCCCGCATTATATAGCGGATGAGACCCTATGTGCCCCGCATAATAGCGAATGACCTTTTATACCGCGATATCCCACCTCGAAGTGGGATTGGTATTTTATATTGTGCTAATATTTGTGGATGCAGGGAAACAAGTTGTAGGGATCCAACTGGATTCCTCAAAACATTGAATTTATTTTATATTCAGCGATGTGATTTATTTGATGATCTGTGATGGATTATATTGATTATATTAGGAATTGAAAATTACTGAATGCTATGGCTTGGTTGAATATATATATGGGTATTTTGAGATATGAGAAAATATATAAAGATTGGATTTTTCGGGATAAAATAAAAAAGGGGATTTTAAGTAAAATAATTAAAGTGAAGTGGATGAATTTAAAGAATGAATTTGGAAAAAAGGGGAAAGTTTGATTTTAAAATCCCATTTAGTAAATGTTGAAATACTGGAAGAATAGAGATTTTGAACGAATGTGAATTAAAGGATTTTAAAAATATGGACTTAAGCAATATTGATTGAAGTACATAGGGTTATTTTAAATTCAAGATTTAAAATGTTAGAAAGAAACGAAAAGGAGAATTTTGAAGTAGAGTGTGAAAATTTGTAATTCAGATTTAAGTAAGGTTTCAAATCATAATTAAGAAGTGAATCTGGAATTTATGGATTTTGGGATAATTTTGGTAAATCAAAATAAACTTTAAAATGGGATTAATTCAAAAAATCGATTGGGGAATCGATTAAGTGTTTTGAAAACTATGGGTTAAAGGGAAATGAGGGTATGGAAATTATAGATTGGATTTATAAATAAAGTGAAATATTTATCAGTGGATAAATTTGAAAGTATAAATTCATGGTGGGAATTTATAAGAATGGTAATTCGTTTTAAAAATAAAAGGTGGTTTTATTTTTAAAGGTGTTAAAAAGAGAATTTACGGGATTGGGTCGTAAATTAAATTGGGATAAATCGAGAAGGATTTATAAATGGTTAAATGGACTATATTGGAATGGAGAGTGTATTTTCCTGAAAAGCCAAGTGTGTTTTTAAAGAAAGATTTTAAGTATAAATCAAAAAGTTTAAAGTTGTTTTTAAAGGAATGTTTCTAGAGAAAATTTATTATTTAAATTGTTTTAAAATTTTCAAGGTAAATATTTATTAAGTTAGTTATAGTAGTAATTATTTTAAAGGTTTAACTAGTATTATGATTTAAAAGATAGTTACTAAATATTTATACCGTACATAAATAACTTCTATTTTAAAGGTAGTTTTGGCTAGGTTGTACTTGGAAATTATTATGGAGTTTCATAACTATTATTTTAAATAAAGTCTTTTAAGTAGTTTATTTTAAATGCTTAAGTGTAAATTTTGGATAAAGTGATCTAAACTATTTAAATCTAAATCGGTAAGACTTGGTGCTTTTCAGTGGAAATGAAATAATTGGTTGGATGATTGCTAAATTTGATAGTTAAATAACCGAATATCAATATTGACCAATGCGCTGATCGTTTCGGAGAGACCGGGATCGGGTTTGCTTCATTACAACATGATAGGGGGTTCTCGCTTCGTGTTTGGTGGCGAGCAGGAGACTCTTACCCATACATGTCCCTGAGAGGTAGTATAAGGCCTTGATGGGTTGGTTGCAGTCGAAAGGCTGGCAGTAAAAGCAAATTCGAGGTACCAGTGTGGTGCCACGGCGGAAAGTGGCCGCTGTTGGGATGGTTGAAAAGCCTAATGACCGTTATAGTGGTATCAGAGCTGAAGGTTAAGCGAGAACCTTGGCTCTGGTGGGAATTACTCATTAGAGATAGAGTCAGTAGCACTCTAGAATGAGTCTGAGAGTATATATAGATATGAGCGCATATTTGTTAGTGAATATAAAATCGTTTTATATTGTGTTGCTTGGTTTGTTGAGTAGTTTATGGATTCTGGTCAATACGAGTAATTAACGTTATTGATAGTGATCTTTAAACACTTGAATAGAACAATTCGGCATAGTAGTTATTTTAAAATGGGGTAAATGAAATAATTTTGCCCAAAATTATTTTTATATATGAAAGGAATAATTTTCAGAAATTATTATAAGTATATATGGTTGCTTGGTTGTTAGAGAATGATAATACTAAATTATTATCATTGTAGGGTGGAAAATTGAATAAGTAATTGAATTTATAACCAAAGTTAAGGAAATAAATTCATATAATAGAATGGAATTTGTAATGTGAATTATAAATGTGATTTATAATTGAAATGGGATAAAACTCCAGGGTAATATTTGAAAATAGATTGAAAGAATTTGAAATTTGAATTTTTGAGAAAGATTTAATTTCCTTTGAGTTGAAAATGATTTTCAAAGGTTTTGGGGGAAATAATAGTGATATTATTTGGGAAATATTTTTGAATTGGATATGGAAATCTGGTGAGATTTGGATTTAAAAAAAATATATTTGGAAAATGTTTTGAAGAGATGAAAGCACTAAACTCTTTTCGATCACTTGATCGTGACATCATTGGTGTTCATTTTCGAGTTTCAAGGGAGGAATTGCAGCCCGGATGTTTTGAATTGGGATTTGTTTGTGAAATTGGGTTTGATTTTGAAATAGTTTGATTGGGTATATATGATTTCAAAAATAATTTTGAATGCTTAAGGAAATTGTTTAAACTCTAGAAGTTGAATTAAAAATGTTTATTGGATATAAATGAGTTTGATAACTTATAAAATTTGAAATTTGTTAGAATAAAATTTAACTTGAAGAAGAGTTAAATAAAAGTAAGTTGGAAAGAGATTAATGCATGGAATGTAGATAAGTTGGAAAACTTATAGGAGTTAAAATTTGAATTAAATTGAAGGGTAACTGAATCAAATTAAATAAAAGTGAATTTGAGGAAAAAGTCTAAGTAGACTAGACTAAATGAAATGGCCATTGAAATAAAAATTCATTAAGTTGGAAATAAATGTGGGAATGAACAAACTAATTTAAACTGAAAGTAAATGGATTGAAACTGAATATTGGAATTTAATTTGAATTGTGTTAAGTAAAGTGAAATTGTAGAATTTGTTCGAAGGAACTAAAAGAAGTAAAAGTTTGGAAATAAACCTTTATTTGAGATTTGAAATTAAATTTGGAAATGAAGTGATTAATTAAATTTGTAAGTTGCACAGATTTGAAATTGAATTTGATTGGAAATGAATTAGTAGATGGAACTAATTACAATAACTAGGAAAGTAAAGATGGGTTGAGATGTGGTAAATAAAAATTCAATATTCGGAATTTGAAGATAAACTGAATTCAAAATGGAATTAGAAATTTAAGTTAAATGAAGTGGATATAAAGCTTAAGTGGTAGAGTGAAAATAAATATAAGAAGTATATAAAATATTTATATGGAACTTTAAAAAAAAAGAATGGGTGGTGAAATTCTTAAGTAAAATTGGAATTGAGAAATTTACTAAGTTAGTATTTGAAGAAAGATTTAATAAAAGTTGGGTGAAAAGGAAATTTTGAATAAGTGAATGAAAATCAAAATAAATGTGAATAAAAAGAGAATTGATATAGCTGATAATCAATTGAGATAAATGCGTAGGATGTACGTATATTATTTTATTCGCATAACGATTTGATCCAGATTCGAGCACAGAATTTCGAGATAGTTGTATCGATCCGAGTTGGGATTTTTCACTCAATTTTCGACGGCGAACCCTGGATATGGATTTTTGTTTGATTCTGGAAATTCTCTATCATAGTTTACGGCTATGCAAGGAGAATGACGATTTCTGATCAAGAAACCAGATCTGAGTCCGCACTAGAGAGTCGGGTGAACGATACTAGTTCGGAAGTGAAATTATGTGATCGAGTGAACGATCAGATTTGATATTGCATACGGATGATATGTGTATATCATATGAGTTTGAAAGGAATAGATATTGAAACTTTTGTAAAGAAGTGTATAAAATGAATTTGAATGCTATGATTGGATATTATTGCTAAGTAGTATACAGGTATTTAAAGGCAAAAGGAAATTGATATTTTTGGTTTCAGATGATAAATTGAATTGCTCGACAAAAAGGTATGTATTTAAATTGTCGAATGAATTTGATGGTTTTCTGATCTAGCCACTTGGCTTTTGTTTTCTTTTGAAATTTGGGGGCCCGTTGAGGCATTTTGTAGTCGTACCGATCTAGCCGCGCAAAGAAGAAGCTGGCAAAATTTTTCGAAAATTTAAGGAGTTAGAAAAATTTTGAGAAAATTTTGATAAGTTTAAAATTTGGTTTAAATTACAATTTGAATTATTAAGGAGATAATATTATTTGAAACAGATGGGCGAGTTTGGAAAGTTAGTAGGGTAATAGTGTGTTTTTAATAGGAAGATTGTTTTGGGAATGTGTTTGAAAACTATTTGGTTTTGAAAATAGTAAACGGGTATTGGACCATTCTTCTTAACTAGTAATTTCGGGGACGAAATTCATTTAAGGGGGGAGGAATGTAACGATCCGGAATTTTGGATATTTGAAATTGGAATATTCAATTGATTTTAAATATTTAAAAGGTTAATTTTAACTTAAATTTCAAATATCTCCATTTATTGGATAATTAAATTATTGAATTTAATAAGTGGAGATTGAGTAAAATATTGAATCTTGGTTTTTTAAGCTTGTTAAAAATAAGTTGAAGGCTTGTAAAATTTATATTAATAGTACTGAGGGTAATGGAAGCTTTAGAAATTGAATTTGGAAGTGTTTTGTTAAGTTTTGAAATTATACCGTTTAAATTAAGTTTAAAAATAACCTTCCAAGGCACAGTCTCGGATTTCAATGAAACCAGTTCTATTGGATCCGTAATAGTGTATTATTATCGGATTTCAATTTTCGTAGCGTTTGGAGTTGTCGTGTGATCGTACGGTAGGTAAACGCGCTGAAATCTATATCGAAAGTTCAATATAAACTGGGTCCAAAAAGCTATCTTTTCCATACGATCGAATTAGGACTCGAAACTTTTTCCATTGCGTTCGGAATAGGGATATAACATTATAAATGCCTAGCGGCATGCCTCGATAGGAGATCGAGATTTTAGGCTTCGTTTTCGAGACAATTTAAAATTTAAATAATATGATTGTGTAATTGACCAATCAAATGTTTTCACGTCAGTACCTTTACCCTTCCTCTCAAGTGTCACTGTAGCATTCCTCAACACGCAACCTTCTTTTTAAACATCTCGTCTTCCCCTTTCTTTTCAAGCGGCTGATAGTAAACAATTCAAAATAAAATAAAATAAAAAAAGAATAAAACATTTTGATATATATATATATAGGAGATACCCGTAGTAAAGTCATCAGCCTCCCTCACTTCCTTTTTCTTCCCAGTGCTGAAATTAAATCTTGGCCGATTAAAAAAAAAGTCAATCATCGCGTTTTTCCCTGGAGTCGATTCTCGAGATCGAGCCTTCAACAATACATGCTCGTGTGGAAATCGAATTTGATTTCACTTCAAATAGTTAGGGCTAAGGCTTGGGGGTAGCTCGATCTCGAGCTAGGGGAAGTCGGAAGCGATTGGTCTTATGGCATGGGGTAGCTGGATGATAGGGCGAGTTTTTGTGTTAGCAACGGTGAGAGGAAGGAACACAGCAGCTTGGGGTGGACAGTGTCGCGATGTCGGGGTTTGGCTCGTCTTTGGCGTTCGTGCGTGCGAGCTAGGAAGGTGGAACCGCGACGATTTAGTGGTTCGAAGGAGTGGAGATGGTTCGACGAGGTCAGAAAATCTCGCGTATAGCTTGAGTGCAGAACTCGTTGATTTTTGTTTCTAGCACGTCAAGGTAATTTAAATTTTTAAGCATTTTAAATTCAAGGTTACTCAAGTTTAAAACTTTTAAATTGAATCAGCTGATTTTATTTCGTTTATTAGGATAATTTTTAAATTTAATTGAATTTAATATATACACACATCCAAGTTAGTAAAACAGAAAAAAAGTATTTTTACAGTAAGATAACATTTTGTTGGCTATTTACTGGAATTGAAAAAAATAGGAATTTTAAATGTTTGAGGAGTTTATATAAAATCAGATTTTTAAATCTATATATTATTTTATAAGTATATATATATGCATATATGCAGTTTCAAAAGAAAAAAATAAATATAGATATATACATTTTAAACTTACTAGTTATTTTAAAATAATGGATTAGGGTGATTAGCTTGTTTAAATTAACTTATTTAATTATTTTGGTTACTAAAAATTATTCAAAGGAAAATTAGTTTAAATTAAATTAATAAATGATAATTGATTATCCGATTATTCAGAGTGTTAATAAACCATATAATGTTTGTTACACGGTCAAAAATAGTGGAGAGGCAAGCCGGTTTGGATCGGATTGCAAAACAAAAATCAAAGGGTGAGTTAATCTCACTCAAATTGGATTACTAGTGAATTTAAATTATTGGTTGATTGATGAATTGATGATTTATTATCAGTCTGGATGTGATATTATATAGTAGTATATATATATATATTGGAGTGATTGATATTCCCGCATTATATAGCGGATGAGACACTATGTGCCCCGCATAATAGCAGATGATCCTTTATACCGTGATATCCCACCTCGAAGTGGGATTGGTATTTTATATTGTGCTAACATCTATGGATGCAGGGAAACAGGTTGGAGGGATCCAACTGGATTCCTCAAAACGTTGAATTTATTTTATATTCAGCGATGTGATTTATTTGATGATCTGTGATGGATTATATTGATTATATTGGAAATTGAAAATTACTGAATGCTATAGCTTGGTTGAATATATATATGGGTATTTTGAGATATGAGAAAACAAATAAAGATTGATTTTTCGGGATAAAATAAAAAGGGGATTTTAAGTAAAATAATTATAGTAAAGTGGATGAATTTAAAGAATGAATTTGGAAAAAAGGGGAAGTTTGATTTTAAAATCCCATTTAGTAAATGTCGAAATACTGGAAGAATAGAGATTTTGAATGAATGTGAATTAAAGGATTTTAAAAATATGGACTTAAGCAATATTGATTGAAGTACATAGGGTTATTTTAAATTCAAGATTTAAAATGTTAGAAAGAAATGAAAAGGAGAATTTTGAAGTAGAGTGTGAAAATTTGTAATTCGGATTTAATTAAGGTTTCAAATCATAATTAAGAAGTGAATCTGGAATTTACGGATTTTGGGATAATTTGGGTAAATCAAAATAAATTTTAAAATGGGATTAATTTAAAAAATCGATTGGGGAATCGATTAAGTGTTTTGAAAACTATGGGTTAAAGGGAAATGTGGGTATGGAAATTATAAACTGGATTTATAAATAAAGTGAAATATTTATCAATGGATAAATTTGAAAGTATAAATTCACGGTGGGAATTTAAAAGAATGGTAATTCATTTTAAAAATAAAAGGTGGTTTTATTTTTAAAGGTGTTAAAAAGAGAATTTACGGGATTGGGTCGTAAATTAAATTGGGATAAATCAAGAAGGATTTATAAATGGTTAAATGGACTATACTGGAATGGAGAGTGTATTTTCCTGAAAAGCCAAGTGTGTTTTTAAAGAAAGATTTTAAATATAAATCAAAAAGTTTAAAGTTGTTTTTAAAGGAATGTTTCTAGAGAAAATTTATTATTTAAATTGTTTTAAAATTTTAAAGGTAAATATTTATTAAGTTAGTTATAGTAGTAATTATTTTAAAGGTTTAACTAGTATTATGATTTAAAAGATAGTTACTAAATATTTATACCGTACATAAATAACTTCTATTTTAAAGGTAGTTTTGGCTAGGTTGTACTTGGAAATTATTATGGAGTTTCATAACTATTATTTTAAATAAAGTCTTTTAAGTAGTTTATTTTAAATGCATAAGTGTAAATTTTGGATAAAGTGATCTAAACTATTTAAATCTAAATCGGTAAGACTTGGTGCTTTTCAGTGGAAATGAAACAATTGGTTGGATGATTGCTAAATTTGATAGTTAATAACCGACTATCAATATTGACCAATGCGCTGATCGTTTCGGAGAGACCGGGATCAGGTTTAATTACCTGAAAACCACTTCGATCCGGTTTGAACGTTTGCGAATGAATACCGTGAAGAGGATGAAGACGGTGATTCGGTTTGTCCAGACCCAGGGCAACTTGTATGGATGAATGCTATCAGACCATCGTCAGGAGGACGATGAGTATTCTAAGTGAAATGTGTTCTAAAAAGGTAACGCATAGACTCAAGCCTCATCAACCGGGAATGGCTAAAACAGGGGAGGTGCAGCAAGGCTAAGTGGCTAGCAACCAATTAGGGTAAGGTCATTAACTAAAAAAATACCTTAACCCTATGCATCACGTACGCAATAATAGTAGGCCTGAAAATTCAGTCCCTCTTCCTTATCCCTCCTATCTCACCACCAACGTTTGCCACTTCCACGTAGCACCTCCGGAATACGTCCATCTCCCTCAGCTATACTCAACATCGATTTCCCAGACCACCCAAAAACAAATTTTCACATCGATTGCTCCCCAGGTTGTCCAAACCGATTACACACTACAACCCTAGTTGAAGCTTCCCAATATCGTCAGCCCAAACAAGCAACACACCCATCAATGACTACCCGCGACTTCCCTTACCACTACAGATCGATGCCGATCATCCTTGTCATATACCAATTCTCATAACACCCTCCCCTCATCTCGACCATCCTCGCGAGCGCCATCATCCCCTCGTGCGCGCTCTCCTCTGAGAGCCGTTCCACTTGAGTTTATCATGCCCCCATCGCAGTTCCTCAATTCGGTATTTTTTTTGATTCCATTTTCAAAAAAGGAAGAAAAAAAGAGTCTCGATTTAAAGATGTAGAGAATGGCATGTTCCCTTTTTTTTTCTTCTTCTTTCTATAATTTTTGGTTTGAACGAAGGAGGCTGACGCGATTTAATGAAGGGAGATGGCGGCTTTGAATGTGATAGGTGGCGTGTGAGAATAGGTTTGACTTTTCAAATTTATTTATTTTTAAATCAAAATATCTCGTTTTGGCAACTTAAATTCTCGATGTCCTATCGAGGTGTGCCACCTGGTTTTCCTAATGTTTTACTGCTATTTCAAACCTAATGGAACAAGTCTTGAGTCCCAATTCGATCGTATGTGTAAGATACCTTTTTAAATCGACTATTTAAATTAAATTCGATTAAATTATTTCTAGGCCTTTTCAGATCGTACGACCAAACAGAAAATCCAAACGCTATGAAATTTGAAATACGATAATAATACACTATTACAGATCCAATGGAACTTGTTTCGTCAAATTCTGAGACTGTGCCCCGGATCACTATTTTAACTTGTCGATTAAGTCGATAATTTCAAAAACTTCCGAATTCACTTGAAATTTCAGTTTTTAAAAATTACTAACTTAATTCTAATTCAAATAGAATTTATATCAATATTAGAAATCGTTTTCGGTTGATATTCAACTCAGATCTCAATTATTTAAACGATTTTCAATTATTAATTCAATAATTAAATTCATCCAATAAATTGCTATATTTGAAACTTAAGTTTTTTTCCACCTATTTGATCGATAAATTTCATATTAAAATTCTATTCACATTTCAAAAATCAACATTTAAAATAAATTAAATGTTCAAAACCAACGACCGAAAATCCGGGTCGTTACATTGAATTTATAAATCAAGTTTCGAAAATGTATTTAGTTAATTATAATTTATTTGGATGATTTATAATTATTCATAAACGGTATCTATTTATGGAATTATTCTTAAGCATGATATTTAGATTTATAATCTAATTTGGGTTATCAAATGATAGAAAGAGATTTTCTAATGTTATTTATGAATACTAAATTATCATTCAATTTTATAAAAGATTGTGAAATTAATTATTTGCTGTCAAGTAATATTACAATCGATTTTAATTAATTATTCATTTCTAGATACTTGTTTAGTACTCTTAAGATATACGTTGTGAATGATTCATTAATAAATATTGATTTGCTTGTTTTGTATAATTATGTGTATTTTAGTCAATTTATGTTTTCTTATGTTTCTGATTTTACTACCATTTACATATATTGAAATGAATTATATGAATGATTCACCGTTGATATTGATTTGATATGATACTATGATGTCATATTTCTATTGATTTTGTGAGATTTCATTTCCATGTGATGATAAATTTGAATAAATAGTTTAGTGATACCGTCTAGTATGGGACCTTCGGTAATACTTTTTTGGTTATTCATTGGAATTGTCATGTAGAGATACCTAGTATGAAATGAGTGTAGTTTATGAACATTGAATAATTATTCGAATAACATGCGGCATTATGGGACGCCATTATGTTTTTGTTTGATTATTCATTGTAAGTAAATGTCACTCGAACGGAGATTACACTCTTGTGTATATTTGATCGGTGTATCTTATAGCCATACGTTGGCTTGTAGATAGAGCCATGTGTCGGGTAGGATTAGAGCTCTAGTACTTTATAGTCATTTGTTGACTTATATACGTATACTGTGAGGACTCACTTCTTCGAATCTAAAAAATCGACACTAATACATCCTCGGGATTCACGTACCGTATATCCAAGTGCCGGAGAAGTGGATTCTCAAGGGTAAGAAAGAAAAATAAAGACAGAAAAAAATCTCACATATGTTATTTCAATATAAACTTTACAGCGGAAATTAAAATACATTTATCAGAGTTAAAAACATAGACGGCTACAAATTCCTGTCCTTACAAATGCAGAATGATATAGTACAAGAGTGTGATGGAAATAGATAAAAATCTTCAAGTGAGTCTTCTAACTTCATGCTTTGAGCTCCATCTAGATTTCTTCTAAACTCAACCTGACTACTAGGCTGCCCGGGAAAATTAGGGTACCCAGAGTTTAAGGAAAAGGAAAATAAACTCCATGTCAGTCATGGGACCGGTGTGAGAACTCAAAATACGCATTTGGGAAACAAAAAGGGTATCTCATAAGACCACGTCGCACGTAAACACGAAACGGATTTTTACCTTATGATAACCAAATTATTATTACGTAAATTCATTTGATATTATTTTTAATGACGTATCTTTGAAAACGTTTGCAAGTAAACTTATTAATCTTAGCCGAAATTGTTACATTATTAAATTCCAGCATACCACCTTGTAATACAAAGCTTTCTACATCTAAAATCGTACAGGTTCGTATTGGAGGATGGGTTTTCATACAAATGACCGGGTGAAGGGACTACCTTCTGGCTGTACATCTTTTGAAGAATGCACGAGGCACATAACATCTGCCCTCTACCAACACAAGACCGGCCTACCTTTCTCACGAGATATTACCTAATGTGTCACCACCCCGATCGTTACCGACCTATCCGAGGGCCCTCGCAGCATACATCCACAATAATTTAGTCCCGAACGTCATAGCGAGAATAAATATTTATAGAAGGGGATGATCATATCCTAATGCTTGCGAACCACATAGCCTTGCCGCATCTACCCTGTTTCGGCCATTTTCGTGTGTGAGGCTTGAGGTAACAATTACCTTTTTACTTTGCACATTATCTTCCTTTGAATGCCACACTGCCATTCCATCGATCACTACTGACTTCCACAAACATACAACCTCCGAGCTCATACGTCTCAGAGAAGGGTGCTAAACTAAGAGAAGTTGCCTTCTTCGCCACCAAACAGATGTATATTTATAAAAGTCAACGATGAAATCTCAAGAATACAATGTCAGACATCCATCCATAAAAGTTTATTCTGAGACTGAACGAAACCAAAGGCACCCTCCTACCACATCTTGTCAGGATTTATCCCTAGGATTGGTAGCGAGAAGTCCTTGTAACCCAAAGAGTTTCAGAAATGAAGGGACCACTGCTACTTTAGTATTTGGGAGCTAACCAAAATCATCAACAAGTAGTCCTTTCACCCCGAAAACCCTCGGTCTTCATCCTTTATTTTCTTTATCAGGTCTTCATTTTCGAACGCATACCTTGGTTCGAAGTGGTTTTCGGATAGGAATTTCCTCAGATCCGACCCCGGTTCCTTCGAAACAATCATCGATAAAAAGATGCTCTTGTGAATAGGGAATCATTCTTTAATTGATTTAATTCTTTTTATCAAAACCACTTTTGGAGATATATATTCCTTAAACATTCTTTTCGGTACATACAGAATTATTAAACCTTTCTTATCAAATCCTTTGATTACATAAAACCCTTTTTTAACTCGGAATAATTCGAAATCATTTCAATTTTTTCTTAGGAGAACATTTCCAAAATCATTTCATTTTGATCTTAAAAAATTTCTTAATTAAAAACTCATAAATTTAATTGATTTAAAACCATATTATCTAGGATGTTAATCCAAAACCAGTAAATATTAAGTGAGCAGAATCTATAGAAATCATCTAATTCTACTCAATATTTCAGTTCCCGTATTCAACAAATACTATTGGCGGAATAACGACGAAATCACCTTTTAAATTCCACGAATAGTACGAGTTCCCTCTTCGGGCTTTAACACTAAGTATAAGAAGATCATCTCTATAAAATCAAGGTTGTGTTTAATTTAAATTTGGAAAGTTTAAATCCCTTTATACTTAACTCGTTTCCAACATTTCGACCTTATCTATTTGTAACGACCCGTATTTTTCGATAATTAAAAATATTAAATTAAATAAGATTTTGAAATTTATTATTGTGAGAAATTAAAATTTATGATTTATTAATAAAAAAACAACGAGAATATGATTTAATAAAGTTGTTGGATGTAATGTAATTTAAATCAATTTAAATTATTGTAAAGTTAATTAGGCTATAATTTTAAACAAGGAATAAATTAAATGTTGGACTTAATATTGAACTTATATGTTATAAATTAGAATAGGTTTATTAAGGAATATGAAATCAATTAATTAGTATGTGAATTTATTAGCTTTGTTTGTAAACAATAAACATAGAAATGTGTTTGAATTATTAATGTGTAATAATTGTTTAATTATCATTTCATTATTTAATCTGTTGAAATTAATTTGGAATCAATGTGAATTAATATAATTAAATATTGTAGTTAATATGAGTTAAGATGAAATTGTAGAATATGAATGTAATAAAATGTAAACTAATGTTGATTATCTTCATATGATATTTTATGATTTAATAATAAAAGTGAGAATCAAAATATAAGAGTTTGATTGAAATTAAAATATAATTAACCAGGGTTTTATTTCAATTGCAATTGAACTTTGAAATTAATGTAATATTTAAATTATGGATTTAACATGGAAATTTTATTTTAATAGGTTATTAATTTCTATGTAATCAGGAATGATAAAAATTGTTAACTTTTAGATTGAATTTGAAAAGCGATTAAATCGATTTAATAATAATTTATTTAATTAACGTGAGAATTAGCCATTTTGGCCACTGTCTCGGATTTCGACAAAACCAGTTTCATCAGGTTCATAATGGTGAATTTTTGTAGGATTTCAAATGTCGCAGCGATCGGACTTATCGTTTGATCGTGCAGGCTCGAAACGTGTAGAAATCAATTTAATGAATTCAATTAAAATAAGCTGATTTTAAAAGCTAACTTCTGTATACAATAGAATGTGAGTTTTAAACTAGTTCCATTGAGTTTAAATTTTTTGTTATGGAAATGGAACGGGCTTTTTGGGTCGCGTTATCGTTTCGAACCAATTAAATCTGTACCATTCGTTCTTATCCATCTATCTATATAAATAGATTTTGTTTCTCTAACCCTAGCAGCCTTTCATTTTATTTCTATACATACTTCTATTTCTTATCTGTTCCTCCTTCTCAAACGTCAGAGCATCAAACTATAATACCCAAATTCATTTTCAAATCAAAATCAAATCGAAAAATTTAAACTCCTCAAAATATGTCATAAAATATATTGTTGGAAAGCTCTTGACGAGCACAATCTTCTGCTACTATTTGTTTTTGCAATCGAATCATGGTTTGGCCAGAAATTGGTGATTATTCTTGGCCATCGAAACTATGGTTTGCTTCTCGATGGTGGATCTTCATCGATAGGACGATCGGAGGTGACCAGTGGGTAGAGTACGTCGAGCAGAACGCATCCATATGGTTTGGTGGTCGAGATCGTCAGCGGAGTTGGCCAGAAAATTGACCAAAGGAGGCGGCGGCGCTGACACGTGGGGAGGCCGGAGGGGTTTGCGCTGGGCTTGGAGGGTGCGGCCGGAGGTGGCCTCTGCGATGGCGAGCCTCGATCTGGATGATGGTCAGTATGGCAGTGGCATTTTGTAGATGAAGCGGTGGCCAGGGTCATCGCGTACGTGAGTTGAATGAGGCTACGCTAGGGTTTTTCGGTGAGAAATTACAATTTAGCCCTTGATTTAATTTTAATTAAAATAAAAATTTATAATGTTATAACACACATAACTTTTTCATACGAGCTCGGATTCACGCGTTGTTTTCTCTGTTGCGATCGTATCGAAATTCCGGACAATATGGAACTAGTTTGGCTACATTCTGAGACTGTAGATTTTTGGGTTTTATTTATATTTTTAATCGACTAAAAATCAAAGGTGAGTGTTTTAACCCACTCACAAATGCTAAACTATCTTACATTTGTTAAATTAAATTTATGATGTGATTAGAAATTGATTGATTGTTGTTTGATATATTTAAATTATTATTCGAGTTTAATTTGAATTTATATTGAATTTAATTGCCATTTAATTTAATATTGAATTTAAATTGTTAATTAAATACCTGATAATGATAACCAGTTAATTGTTGTGATTTATTGGTTGATTTGAATGATGATTATAATGGATGCTTAATTGTTGACATTTTGAATGATTTGATGTTATGTTAAATTATATGTTGTTATCACATTGGAAGTTCCTTTAGTTATTGTTAGGAAATCACTATGGGTTGAAATAATACATACCCGAACGATCTTATAGATTAGGGAAAAATCGTTATGGGTTGAAATGATAAACTCGAGCGATTTTATGGATTTGGAAATTATGATTCGGGATACGGGTTAAAATGATATTTATCCGAAAATTTAAATTATTGCAGGTTGAAATGATATATATTCATATCACTTGACTAAATGGTAGAAAATTATATACAAACACCGGATTGGTTAAATTAAATGATTTTAAATCCGAAAATTTTGAATCCAGTTAAATGATATTATGAAATAAAATTAGATTTATATGAACTGAATTATTCTCAAAATCTAAGCTTTAAAATGTTGAAATTGAAATTGGTTTAAATGAATTGTTTAAAGAATTTAAATTGGAATCTTAAAGTTGAATTTTGAAATATAAATAAAATTTATCAATATTGATTTATTATAAATGTTTGAATATTTAAGCTTTGAAACCTATTGAATTTGAAGTGGTTTAAATTTGTAGTTCAAACATGGATTTGAAATCGATATAAATTGAAATGGTTTTAATGAGAATTTGAATTGAAACCTTTAGCCATTTTGAATTGAAACCGTTGAACTGAGATTGATTTAAATTGAATTTTGGAACTAAAGTTGATTTGAATTGATTTGTGAAATTGGAAGAAACAATACTAATTGGAAACTATTTTCGATATAAACTCTTTTAATATACAAACTCTTTTAACATATAAACTATTTTTCTCATATAAACCATTTTAATATATATTAATAATTTTTAATACATTAACTATTTTTAATATATAAACTATTTTTAATATATAACCTATTTTAATATATAAACTATTTCTAATATATAAACTATTTTAATCTATAACCTTTTTTTAAAATATAAACTATTTTTAATATATAACCTATATTAATATATAAAATATTTCTAATATATAAACTATTTTAATCTATAACTTATTTTTAAATATAAACTATTTTTAATTTATAACTATTCTAATATATAAACTACTTTCAATATTCAAACTGTTTAAAGTTGAAACTGTTATGATTTAGATTTAATTGATTTAAATGTGAATATTTTGATATGATGGTTTAACTTATTTTGTGGTTATGATTTTTGAAAACAAACATGATTTAAAGTGAATAATGATTTCGAAAGTAAATATGATTTCGAAAGTGATATGATTTTGAAGTGAATATGATATTTTGATATCAATTATGAATCGATTTTGGAAATGTAAAAGAACCAACCAGTGTGAAATAAGCGTTTGGTTGTTAAAGAGATCGAGATCAGATACTGTCATACTCTCTGCCAACACCGAAAACCACTTTAACAACTGTGGACGTGGTAGAGAATCCAGAATGAAGTAGGATGGTTTGGCGAATGCTACTGTATGAGGTATGAACGCAGCCCTGACCCCCTTGGGTCAGCTTGATATGACTAAAACAGGAGCCACGCCGGGCCAAGTGAAGTCGCTCCTCCGATCGGACATGCATCTTCGATACCATATCTGTTACTTTATGATTGATTTGGTGGTCACTTGTAACGATCGCGTTTTTGAGTCAAATTTATAATTGGTAATTAATATAAATTTTGGATTTAATTGTGAATTTAATTGAAGTTTTCAAATTAAATAAGAATATGTGTTTGTTTTATATAATAAATAGATTATAAATGGAATTCTAAATTCAAAAATAAATATCTTTAAAAATAAAATTGGATTTGAAAATGCTATGTTTAAAATTTATAAAATTTGTTTTCTAATTATAATATAATTATTTGGAAGTTATATTTTGAAATTAATATAATAATTTTCTAAAAGTTAAATTTGAACATTTTCAACACTAGTAATATGTATATAAATCTAAGTATAATAACTTAAGTTTAATTTTAAATTTATATATAACTAAATGTAATTTGTATGTATGTATATATACATTTAAAAGTATAATAAACAAAGTTTAAAATAGTATTGGTTATAAAGATTAGAACATTTTCTTTTAAAAATATAGTTTGTAAATATATAAAAGTATAAATAAGAAAACATAAAACATGATTTATAAATTAGAATAAAATAAGGGTTTAAAACAAAAACATGAAAATCAAAAATCTGTTTCAAAATCAAAAGCCTATTTCAATTTCAAGCAGATCAAAAGTAAGTTTAAAACAAAATCAAAACAAAAGAAAAAGAAGTTTGATCAAAATAATTTTTCAACCTGAGATAGTTCAGAGGATTCAACTCAACATAAATTCGAATTCAAAGATCAGTTCAAAACAAAAATAGTTTCAAATCAAAGACATCAAGTCCCAGATCAAATTCAACAGTTTCAATATCAAAGAGTCTGTTTCTCTGCTTTCAAATCCAGGTGAGCAAACTGACCTGTTCTAGTTTGAATCTGAATATATTTTGATGATTGTGATGTGGCTGTTGTGAAAAAGGATAATATATCTACACATATATATATTGTGTGAATTGTGTTGTACATGCCCATGTATGTATATATGTATATACTCTGTTATAACAAACCCAAAAGTCCACCAGAGAAGAAAGAAGAAAAAGAAAAAAAATCATATCTTCATGTTTAAAACATTTCAGACTATGATTCCTGAAAGAAAGTTGTTTATAGCAATGTAAAGTTATTTTTAAAGATAATATTAGGAAAAACTATTAAGTAAATATTCTGAAAATAACAATTTACAGTCAAATCAATATATATCAGCAAAAAAACAAACAATTTAATTTTGAGATCTGGTTACATAATCATGTTGTATTGCGAAATAGTGATTTTTGAAATGGGTTTCCATTTCGTCGTATCATTATTTGGAATGGGTTTTATGACACAAAGGTCCTCTCCCGGCTAAACTGAATAACGAGCGCATGTTTTTAAAAACATATGGATATATGGGATCTTAGTTAAGTCACAACTTATTAGCCAAAATCTTTCCTTTAAATGGTTTAAACAAATTCCCACTTTAATCTTTTAAACAAAAAGATTCACTTTACAAAGTTCACCAACCTTTCACAAAGATTCATTCATAGCTTTCAAAACTATTTCGTTTCCAAATCTTTTATATAAAAGATACACCTTTAAGATCCTCTTAAATTCGAAAACAAAGTTCACTAATCTTTAACAAAGATTCATTCATAGCTTTCAAAACAATTTTCATTTCAAACTTGAAATCCTTTCAAAAAAACTAGAAGTTCTTTCGTTATATGAAAGCCATTATCATTTCAAAACAAGGGTTTTCGTTTCGGAAAAATCTGATCAAATATGCACAAGTTATAACCTTTAAATATAACTTGGGTTGAATTTAAATTCCCAAATAATACATTCAATATACTTCAAAATGGTTTAAAAATCTATATATGTTTTATATAGCTTGTATAAACCTTTCAAACCATATTTCCAAACAATTTCAAAACTTAAATAAGATTCAAACTAGATTTCAATTTCAAACTTCCTTTTCAAAAGCTTTTCATATTCAATTCCAATTCCATTTCCAAAACCATTTGGATTTAAAATTCATCTTTTAAAACCATTTTGAATAAAATTAATATTAAATTCAAATTATCTGTGACTTAACCAATTTCCTCGTGCAATCCATATTTGTGTGTGTGTGGTGTAGTCTAGGGGTTTTACACACAACAATACAATATCATTAATCATCACAGATTCAAACACATCAGTATTTGATAAGCGGTATAATCCTATAACGCTTATCTTCATTCACAGATTCAAAGATAAATAATATAAATTCATCACAGATAAATAAATTACATTCATCACAGCTCAAATTCATATCACAGAATATCATACATCAGGGATATCAAACAATTTAAGGTATTCAATACAATTCAATCATCCATAAGTAAGATCAATTAGTCATCTGATTAATTTAAACCAGATTAATTACTTATGAATAAATTACTAATCCTGGTTAATTAACATTAACTAATTACAAATCAATTGAATTAATTATCCTTTAATCACTTATTAATTAACCTTTAATTATTAATTAATCAACCTTAATTAATAAATCAATCAACTTTTAATCATTAAATAATTAACCCTTAATTATTTAATTATCCTTTAATTAATTATCTTTAATTAATTACATTTATTAATTAACCCTTAATTAATTACCATTTAATTAATTATCCTTAATTAATTAAAGATAAACCCTTTATCTTAATTAATTACTTAATTATTATTTAAATCTTAATTATAACCTTTGAAATTAATTATCAATTACTAATTAACTTAGACCTTTAAGTTAATTAACCTTTAAAACATTTTATTTTCTTAATTAATCACTTTATTACCTTATTTAAATAATCCTTGAAAATTAAACATATGAATTTAACTCAAAATACTTAAGTTAATTAAAACCATCATCTTTTAACTACTTAATTATACCATTTAAATTTATTTAAAATAAACTTAAGAATTCATTTAAAATAAAGAATTAAAACACTTGAACTTAATTAATTTAAAATAATTATTTAAAGCTTTAACTAATTCCATAACTAGTATAAAACATTTATTATTTTAAAAGAATTAACAAGAAGGTGTTTAAACTTGTTTTAAATTCAAATTTGTTTAAATAAAAATTCAAAAACTCAGATCCGAGATTACTTCGGGTACCAAGCCGAGTCAATTTCAGTTTTCCCCTAATGAAACCCCGAGTCGCCCTTTCTTTTTATTTTTATTTATTTATTTATTTTTTCTCTCTGTTTTAATTTAAATTTCTAAAACCTGAAACATTCTCGCGACTAACCCGCTATGATACTCGAGCCATTACATCTCCTACCCGAGCTTCTACCCAAGAAAATGTTTCTTCCCAAAGCCTTAAATCACCAGACTTCACCGTGCACGCTTGTGCACGCATGCATATGCATAGATGATCGAAGAATCACCAACCATTGCCACCACCTCCGATAAGTCGATGACAACTACGCCAATTCCCCCGATAACCCAAATCAACGATAACGATAGCGAATCGAATTTTCGTCGATCGATTGAAAACTGGAACAAACATACGATCGACAATACTCCTCCACCAGAGCTCACGTCTCTCCGACCAGAGAAACCTCACCGACCCACGCGATGTTCCCACCCCTCGCGATCGCCCCCGAAGCTTCCTTGATGACGTACGAACACGATGAACATCAACAACCCTATCGGATAAGAAAACCCTAGTTTGACTCCGACAAGTCACCTCGATGCATTAAAAATCCCTCTACCATTTTTTCCAGATCCACTGACCTTCAAGCAACCTTCAGCCGTGATCACGTCATTTCCAGACCACGCGATCGCCAATATTTGCCCAAAACATCATTTCCGTTCATCCTAGAAATTCTCGACATATACTTACTAAAAAATCACGAGACCTGTTTCAAAAATCACTATTTCGCAATACAAACATGATTATGTAACCAGATCTCAAAATTAAATTGTTTGTTTTTTGCTGATATATATTGATTTGACTGTAAATTGTTATTTTCAGAATATTTACTTAATATTTTTTCCTAATATTATCTTTAAAAATAACTTTACATTGTTATAAACAAATTTCTTTCAGGAATCATAGTCTGAAATGTTTTAAACATGAAGATATGATTTTTTGTCTTTTTCTTCTTTCTTCTCTGGTGGACTTTTGGGTTTGTTATAACAGAGTATATACATATATACATACACATGCATGTACAACACAATTCACACAATATATATATGTGTAGATATATTATCCTTTTTCACAACAGCCACATCACAATCATCAAAATATATTCAGATTCAAACTAGAACAGGTCAGTTTGCTCACCTGGATTTGAAAGCAGAGAAACAGACTCTTTGATATTGAAACTACTGAATTTGATCTGGGACTTGATGTCTTTGATTTGAAACTGTTTTTGTTTTGAACCGATCTTTGAATTCGAATTTATGTTGAGTTGAATCCTCTGAACTATATCAGGTTGAAATTTTGTTTTGATCAAACTTCTTTTTCTTTTGTTTTGATTTTTTTAAACTTACTTTTGATCTTCTTGAAATTGAAACAAGCTTTTGATTTTGAAACAGATTTTTGATTTTCATGTTTTTGTTTTTTTAGAAATGAAGATGAAAGAGTTTTGAACTGAAAATGAATTAACAGGTTTTCTTATTCTTAACATGTTAGTGTATAATTTTTTTTTTACAAATTGCCACTTGTTTATTTCATAACACAATTAATTTACAAGTGTTATTCATGTTAAAACAATTATGTACAAGTGTTACAAGTATGTATTTTTGTGTTTAAATCCCTGGTTTCATTAAATTTAAAATTTAGTTTTAAACCCTTATTTTATTCTAATTTATAAATCATGTTTTATGTTTTCTTATTTATACTTTTATATATTTACAAACTATATTTTTAAAAGAAAATGTTCTAATCTTTATAACCAATACTATTTTAAACTTTTTTTATTATACTTTTAAATGTATATATACATACATATAAATTACATTTAGTTATATATAAATTTAAAATTAAACTTAAGTTATTATACTTAGATTTATATACATATTACTAGTGTTGAAAATGTTCAAATTTAACTTTTAGAAAATTAGTATATTAATTTCAAAATATAACTTCCAAATAATTATATTATAATTAGAAAACAAATTTTATAAATTTTAAACATAGTATTTTCAAATCCAATTTTATTTTTAAAGATATTTATTTTTGAATTTAAAATTACATTTATAATCTATTTATTATATAAAACAAACACATATTCTTATTTAATTTGAAAACTTCAATTAAATTCACAATTAAATCCAAAATTTATATTAATTACCAATTTTAAATTTGACTCAAAAATGCGATCGTCACAAATTCCCCTCCTTAATAAAATTTCATCCCCGAAATTTGCCAGAAGGGAGACAACAAAGAATAGATGAACACACAAAGATAGAGAAATATCTTTCCAGATCAAGCTAAAATATTTATTCTATATTTGGCTTACCAAATCAAAATATCATCAATAATTATGAGAACGAACTCATTCGATACTTTACGAAATACTCGGGTCATCAGATCTACGAAATATGCAGGGCATTGGTTAGTCCGAAGGGATAACCAACCATTCGTAGAATGTATCTGGACCACATATAATAGACATATGGATATAATTTTATTTAGTTTTATATTTTTTTTAACCAATTTATTCCAAATAAAATTTCAAATTCATTAGAGTTAAGAACGAAAAGATTGATAAGAAAATGATGATTAGAATACGAAATAGGAACCTATCTATAACGATTCGCAGGGCCACCATCACACCAAAGCTTCTTCTTGTAGCTGCCACGAAGCCATCAAAGAATTGAAATTGGATCAAAGGAGATTGATAGAGAAAGTTGTTTCCTTGTTGCAGGGTATCGACCATTTGTAGTGGTACTCCCTTGTCCCCTACCTCGTCCTTTTCCTGCACTTATACTTACTATTAGTGAATAGTAAGAGAATTTACCGAGGCATACGGACGAATATCTTAGGGATACTCATTCTAGGGTATACTTCACCCTATCTCTAATGATTTACCTAATGTGTTATACTCCAAAAGCTAAAGTTCAACCTTTAGCTCTGATACCAAATGTGACATCCCGGATTCTATTAAATTTAAAATTTAGTTTTAAACCCTTATTTTATTCTAATTTATAAATCATGTTTTATGTTTTCTTATTTATACTTTTATATATTTATAAACTATATTTTTAAAAGAAAATGTTCTAATCTTTATAACCAATACTATTTTAAACTTTGTTTACTATACTTTTAAATGTATATATACATACACGCAAATTACATTTAGTTATATATAAATTTAAAATTAAACTTAAGTTATTATACTTAGATTTATATACATATTACTAGCGTTGAAAATGTTCAAATTTAACTTTTAGAAAATTATTATATTAATTTCAAAATATAACTTCCAAATAATTATATTATAATTAGAAAACAAATTTTATAAATTTTAAACATAGTATTTTCAAATCCAATTTTATTTTTAAAGATATTTATTTTGGAATTTAAAATTCCATTTATAATCTATTTTTTATATAAAACAAACACATATTCTTATTTAATTTGAAAACTTCAATTAAATTCACAATTAAATCCAAAATTTATATTAATTACCAATTTTAAATTTGACTTAAAAACGGGATCATTACACCACTCCTCGATTTGATTATGGGTGTGAGTTCCGAGGTAGGCGATAGTGGCTGCTATGCATTACCACCAGTCCGGGAGTGCAAGCGGTAGAATCCTACCCTAGCATACACTTGACCTATATTACAAGATATGTTAGTGAAATAAATTGAATAATAAAAGTGAAATGATATCTAAATATAAACTTAAGAATAGTTGAAGTTGAATGTTGAGGTGGAATTAACTATAGTCTAATCAAATAGATTTAATAAATGAGTTAAATAAACCAAATTTTGTTGTGAAAATTTTGTAATAAATGTTAATAAATTGAAAACAAATCAATTGAATGAAAATATATTGAACTAAAATCAATAAAATGTGAACACAATAAATTTTATGGATTAAATAGAATGAATTGAAATCAATTAGCTGAATATAAACCAATTTAAAAATAAATGAAATTTATATCGTTTTGAATTTATCGTGTATCCGATAATATGTATTTCAAATCTATCTTTCCTTTCTATTACCTCTTTTATCCTACCTCCTCCCTTTTCGGGGACGAAATTTTTTGAGTGGAGGAGAGTGTAACGACCCGTAAATTTTAACAGTTTTAGTAACGTAATTAACTGAATTTTTTTGAAATTTTTAAATAATTGAATTTAGAACTAAAAATTTGATATTTGGTATGCGTCTATTTAAACGTAGCAAACATCATATTTTCATCAGAGAATATGGAAGTTTATTTTGTTGTGTAATTTTATTTCAATTTAAATCAGTTAACAATTGATGAAAATAAATTGTTTTGAAATCTAAATATTTTTATATAATAAATTTGTAAATCATTTTCTGAGAGAGACGTTGTATTTCGTTTCGTCAAATTTGGACTTCTCTAGCCCCATTTATCTTATTTTCAACAGATTAACAGCAGTTTGGCAGCGGAATATCGACTTGTGATAGGATGATCGTATCACTGATATCTGTGTATCATTATGTTCATTTCGTCGTGCTGATCTCCGCAGTATATTCATTTGTGTGTTTCGGTGTCCGGTACGCGACGGAAACCGCGAAGCGGTTAGTTGTATTGGTACCTGTTTTAGCCTTTTTAGCTCCGCGTCTTTTCATTTGCCCTAGAGAAACCAGTAGCCATTTGTTATTAATATTTTCCGAATTCAATTGACGACTTCTCTACTTCCCATTCAAATTTATTGTATGATGGTTCGTTATCTACTTTGGTTCCACACTTTCGTTCTATCAAATTTTAGCAACGTATATAAGTTTATATATATAATAAGCCTATATTTTGAAAAGCTGTTCATCTCCTTGTGCACATTTCTTCTTGCCATAAATGTCTCCTTCACTACTCTCGAAAATATACAATATAAATATATATATATATATATAATAAACAATATAAAGGCTTGTTGATCTTCTTTATGCCTGCTCGTTTCATAATCCACCCCCTTCGTTTCTGTTTAATAGCTTTGAATAAGAAAATTTAAGTTATATATAATTGTTAGAAATTTTTCTCTAACTTCTGCCAAAAATATATATAATATGAAAGCAAAGCTTGTATTTCCTTTGAAACAATTCCTACTCTGTTATTTGCTCGACCCAACCGTCACTCTATTTAATCGAAACCCCTGGCCCATTCATCGCCATGAACCACCGAGTACATCCACCTTCCTACTTCCACTTGTACCACACCATCTCCGGCAAGCCTCACCACCGCATCCTTCCTCCCTTCAGCACACGACCCGACCACCCCTGTGCTCCGCCCCACTTCCATCTCCGCCCGTGAGCCTCACCAAAACTCATGTCCCCTCTTGCTCTTCTCTGACCTGACCCCGCTCACGTCACTTCCACTCACCCTCGACCAGTCCGCTCTCTCTTACCTCCACTCGACATGCCACCTCCCCTCACTGTCAGCTCCACCGCATCTTCCTCTAACCGCGACCGACCATCTTCTCCCTGACCGTAAGCCACAATCCCTCCGACCGAGACCCAGTTCATCTCGCCTCCGCCATATGCTTCACGACAGCCCACAACCACCGCGCTCTCCAGCCTCAACGTCTCCCCACCCGACCTCCTCCGCCTCTCCAGCCGTGTGCAGCAACGCCAAGGCCGAGCAACATATTCCTCCGAGCAGACCTGACTTGCTTCCTTTTGCAGTTCTCAGCCTTTAGCCTTCTTCTCTTCATGCCTAGTTTTCTATTTCACTTAAGTTTTAAAGTATATATTGGTTTATATAGTAGTTTATATATATACGTATGTATACATGTGTTTTGGTTTTCAAAATAAAAATAAAAGTATATATGAATGATATATGTAAGCTGTTATATTGTGGTTCATTTGTTTTATATTCTACTTATTTATAGTTTTTAATAGTTTTAAGATATATGTTATTGTTATATATTTGTTTGGAAAAAATGAAGTATATATATTATATATGTTACTATTTATTTAATCCTGTTTGTGGTTATTGCTTTTGCAAAGCCTTTTGTCTGACTTTATACAAATATTGTTTACAGTTGTTGCTTTAAGCATTGTTTTTGAAATTATTTTGCATATTGATATTTTGAATTTTGATTTATATGTGTTTTAAAATTTAACATTGTTTAAAAAATATATATAATATATGTATGTACGTTTATATATGTATTTACATATTAGATTATATATATAAGTATACAAGAATTTGGTTCTCAAATGTATATATATAGATTTTATTTAAATATGCGTTTCAAATTTAATATTCATTTTTTTAATATAATATATATTGTATTTTCATCGAATCGAAGTTCGTCTACCTTGCTTTGCTTATTTCCATTGTTGTCCGGAGATTAGTTACACAACTCTAGCTGTTTCGTGTGTATCCGTGTCCGTGCTTCCCATGCTCATTGTTTTCTAACCTCGAAAGTTGAGCAATCACTCATGATTAACATTCTTATATTTAGTAAATTTGATTTCACTTGAAATGACAATTGAAATATGCTATTATATTTAAATTGTTAAGTTATTTAATCGTTAAATATGATATGCTATGATCTGCCATTGTTTACTTATGACATATGACACCATAACCTGTTCTATATATATTATATTTAATATATGCCTGTTGTTGTTATATTATATTATTATCTTATTTGTTCTCACTCTGCAAGTTCCCTGTTAGTTAGAAATTCCCTATGGGTTGAAATGATACATACCCGAACGATATTCTAGAGTAAGGGAAAATCGTTATCGGTTGAAATGATAGATCCAAGCGATTTTCATTAAATTTAAATTTTGGGATTGCAGGTTGAAATGATATACACCCATAAATATTAAATTATTGCGGATTGAAATGATAAATATCTGTATCGCTTGGTCATAGGATAGAAAATTATATACGGACACCGTTGGTCTATATTTTGAAATGATTTCCAACATTTTGAAAGGAAATATATGGTTTTTGATAAATATTGATTTTTAAAATATAATATATATAAATGTAATTTTTATATATGTCAAAATTTTTGGATTTTTTATTTATTTTATGTTTTTGGAAATTTTAAATTTATAAGTTAGTTTGAAAATAAAATTTTTGAGTTTGTACTTATAATTTTACTATTTTAAAATATATAAAAATAGATTTAATATAAAATAAATTTAATAATAAGATTTAATTTAATAAAATTTAATTAAATTAGTATATAATATATTTAAGTATTTATTTAAATTTAAACTAATATTTTAAAAATAAAATTTTATAACTTTAATAATAAAGGTTGGGAAGATAAATTAATGTTGACTTGAAATTGAAATTGGTCAATAATTAAATTTAAATAATAATTGATTTAAATTTATTGATTTTGAGGTTTTGGAAGATATGATTTATAACTTGATTCGATAAAAAGTGATTTAAATGAATATTCTCAACTTTAAATAAAAATTGAAACTGAATATTTAATAGTGATTTAAATTTATAAATTAAGATTTTATTTAATTGTTATTAAAATGAATAAGTGAATATTTTCCAACTTGAATAAAATTAAAGCTAAATGTTGAAATATAAATGAAACTTATATTGAAATTGTTTGAATATTTAAACCTTGAATCTTATTGGAATTGAAATGATAGTTCAAACTTGGATTTGAAATCGAGAAAAAATTGGAATGGTTTATTGAGAATTTGAATTGAATCTTTAACCGTTTAAATTGAAAGTGTTGAACAGGGATATATTTAAATTGGATTTTTGAATTTAAGCTGATTTGAATCGATTTGTGAAATTAGAGGAAACTAGATTTTTTATATAGAGTATTTGAATATATATATATATAAACTATTTTAATGTATAAATTATTTTAATATATAAACTATTTTAATTTATAACTATTTTAACATATATATAATTTTCAAAAGTGTTATGATCTCGAAAAGTGTTATGATTTCAAAAGTGTTATAAATTTGAAATGTTACGATTCTGGAAATGAATATTATTTAAAGTGAATAATGATTGATATGGTTTGAAATGAATATGATATTTTATATAAAGTATGAACTATTTGAAATGAAATGACCACGGTGTGAAATAAGCTTTGGTTATTAAAGAGAACAGGATCGGATATTGTCATACTCTCTGCCAATACCGAAAACCATTTAACAACTGTGTACGTGGTGGAGATTCCAGAATGAAGTAGGATGGTTGGTGACGATTCAGTATGAGGTAGTTACGTAGCCCTGACTCCCGCGAGTCAGCTTGATGTGGCTAAAACAGGAGCCACGCTGGGCCAAGTGAGGTCATTCCTCCGATCGGGCACATTTCTTCGATACCATTCTATTTCTTTGTGATTTGATTGGGTGCACCTTTTGATTTAGGAGTGTGTCTCGAGGTGGGTGGTAGTAGCTGATATGCATTACCACCAGTCCGGATACGCAAATGGTATATCTACCCTGGCATTGCCTCGAGTGCCTTGTCACATGCCCTATCGCGCCTTCTACGAGTTTGGTGGACCTTACCTATGGAGTTCCCTTTGATAGCCTCCAATTTACGAAGGAGTTACGGTACTTTATAGACTATTGGAATATATAAAATGTGTTAAGGGGGATATGGGTAACGCCTTAATGCTATTTTAATAGTTTACTTTACTATAGACATATTATAATAGCGTATATTACTACATAGTAGATAGTTCCACGGATCCTTAGAGGATGGAAATCCCAAACATCCTTTAAGTTACTAGTATTTCAATTGACATTTCACTTGAGTTGAATTTATTAATATAAGAATGTTAATCCTGACTTGAGTGTTTTGTATTTTTCTTTATGCTCGGGTCAGACTGAGTGACACAACATTTTAGACTCACTTTTGGAGTTGGAGCTTTACTTGAAGATCTATCTTTTATCTAGTCAGCTTTCAGTTGTTTCCAATTATTTCTTTTCAGTCTTGTAGTTACTTTTGTATTTGAGACTACTCTGTATTTGAGACATCTGTTGTATTTTGTTTTAAACTCTAATGTATATATAGTAGCCACATGAACTACTATTTAATCTATCCCGCTGCTTATTGTTGTAATACTCTGTGTCTGTGATTCTATGATTAATTTATTTACTGTATATGCTGAGTTTGCCAAATATAAATTAACAATCTGATATTTTGAGCAATTCAAGTCCGACATGTGCGGATGCGAATGGTTCGAAATACCAGGTGGTTACATGTTGTATGTATGGCTCTGATCTGTATTGTAAAAGTGTAATCAAATGTTATTTGTAAAACAGCTTCATGAACTGTTTATCTGATTATTATATTTTGTCATTCCGCTGTGAGATTCTGTGTTTTGTTTTTCCTTTTGTAATGACCCACCTTTTTAGATGATTTAAATCGATAATAAACCATACATGTCAACTCAAACCATTCAAAAGGAAGGATTGTTAATAGGGTAAATAAGAAAATAAGAGCAAAGGAAGGAAAACAAAACATAGAATCTCGCAGCGGAATGACAAAATATAATAATCAAATAAACAGTTCATGAAGCTGTTTTACAAATAACATTTGATTACACTTTTACAATACAGATCAGAGTTATACATACAACAGGAATAAATAAATAATGCAGCGGAACAACATGATGCAGTGGAATAAATATAATAAATAGTAATAGTATACTATATCTGTAACATCCCGTATTTTTAATCCATTGAATGTGAACATTTAATTCGTTTTAAATGTTAATGTGGATTCTTAATTGATTTTGAAATGAATGGATTTGGGTTCAATCAATGAAAATGAGCTATAATTTTAATTTATAGCAATTCTGGTTGAATTTGATTAATGGATAATAATAAGTAAATATTCGAAATTGGGATAAAAAGGTGAATTTGGGGTAAATGATTATAAAAATGGTGTTTAAATGTATTTTAAGCTCAATTGGGTATAAATAATATTGTTGGATTTTTAGATGAATTTTAAAGTGAATAAATTATTATTTGGGATTTTATATTAATTTAAAAATGAATTTAATATTATTAAAATGCAATTTAAGCAGATTTGGGTCTGGCCTAAGCCAGAATGATTTTTAATGTGATTATAAATTTTATATGATTTATTGTTAAGTTAAGAAAATTTTAAAAGTGAAATTTGAAGCGTTTTCGACGATTTTAGAAATCGCCCGAATTAATAGACGAGTTAAAATAGCCTTCCGAGGCGCAGTCTCGGAATTCGACGAAACCAGTTCCATTGGATCCGATATAGTTAGTTATTATCGGATTTCAATTTTCGTAGCAATCGGAGTTGTCGTTTGACGGTGGCAGCTCGAAACGCATCGAAATCGATTTAACCAATTTAATTCTAAATTGACCGTTTAATTCCGTATCTCGCGCTTACGATCAAATTAGCTTACGAAACCTGTTCCATTGTGTCCGGAATGTGGAAAAACCCCAGGATAGCCTGTCGGAACGCGTAAATTGGAGTTCGTTAGTGAAAACTGTTAAATCGAGAATTTTATTAATTAAATAATATTAAATTACAATATATACACATTTACATTTGCAAACCCTAGATCTATCTCCTACAGCCGCCACGAGTTATACCAATGGCCGAAAATACCTTCCGTTCTTCCTCATATTTCTCGAAATCCAGGCTTTATTTTCGAAATCTTCCTATATGAAGATCGAAGAGCATGAAGCCAGCTTCACATCCGTACGGTGGAGATGGGTTTTCATCGACCAGAGAGGACGATTTTGGGCCGCGTTCGTGCGTTGCTTGCGTGCATTTTTCCACGCACGGGGGCCACCGAGCTCGCTCGCGCGTCTGGTGTTGGTGTGTGGTGACTTGGCCTTCGAAGTGGCGATGACTGATCGATGGATCGATGGTCGGTGGGGCTTCGATTGACGATGAAGGGAGGCGGCAAATGGGTTCCAAAATCCTGAAGGTGCGTGCGGGGAAGAAGATGCTAGTTGCGGCTGTGATCTCGTGTTGAACGTGCGGTCACGATTTGTTTTGGTAAAATGTTAAAAAGGAAATTTACTTTTAAATCGTTATTCAAAAACTTTGTAAATTCATACCGAGTTCATACGTTATCAGATTGAGGCGAATTTGGATGCGTTGGAATCGTAGGAACGCGTACTACGCAGTGGAACAATTCTGGAGTCATTCTGGGCAAGTAGAAATTTGGGTTAAATCGGACATCGTCCGGTTTAATTTAAATTTCGAACGCTCGCCGAAACTCAAAGTGAGTTTTTCTCACTCACATCTGAATGCTAGGCATTTTAAATAGTTAATATTTAAATATCTGTGTGGATGGCTGAATATAATTGTTATTATCAGTCTGGATTGATATTTATATTGTGATGTGCTAATATTTGTGGATGTAGGGAGAAACAGGTTGGAGGGATCCAACTGGATTCCTCACAATTGTAGCAATTATTTTATAATTGATAGTGATACCTGTTTATATGATGTGATTGATAAATCTGGGAATTTAGTTGTTCTGTGACATTGTTGTATAAAGTATAATCACAGAATTTAATTATGAATGGATAAATTGTGTTTTTACAAAATAAAATGAATTGTTAAATTTAGAATTTCAAAGAATAAAATTTGAAATCGGATTTGAAAGGAAAATGTAAATTGGGCCAAATTGGGATTTTGAATATAATGGGAAGTTTATGAAATGGGTAAATGGAAAGTATAGTTTTCTGGAAATTAAATTTATGAAATTATAAATTGTTTAAAATAACGATGTTTATTTTAATAATGACTGATGTTATCCGGAAATTAAAAATATGTTTAAATGGAGTTGTCAACTATAAATTAACAAGTTTCAAAAGAAAATAGGATAATTTGAAATGCCGTATTTCATTGGGAATTTATTTAAGTAAATGGTAGATATGGTTTTCAGTAAGAAATTCTCCGATATTGTTTATTTAAGAAAAATGATTTAAATGGTATATTTAAAAGTGAAATTCCGGATATGGGAAATTGGGTATGAACTTCGGATGAAGTCATAGTTAAATATGGGATTTGGAATTTATGTTGAAAACATAATTGACTTGAAATAAATCAGTGGATTTATATGAAAGAGTACTTTGGAATGTTTGAAAACGGGAAAGTGTTTCCCTGGGAAAACCAAGTAAATGTTTATAAAAAAAGATTTTATTTAACTAAGGTTAAGTTTTAAATCGTTTTAAAAGTATTTTTAAGAAATCGTTATTTTTAAAGAAATAAATTAATAATTTTAATACCGTAATAATTTGGGAGTATATTAGCAATTATTTTTACAAATGGATTTATTTAAAAGTTGGTTTTAGCTTAAGCTGTTAAAATTAGTATTTTTCTTCTTATAACGCTATTTTGAATTTAGTTAAACTAAACCCTTATCTTTAAATCAAAGTTTATGTGTTAATGACTAGTTTTCTTCACATATTTTAAATTTATATTTTGAGTAAATAAATAGAAGTAATTTTCATATTTTAAAGTATATTTCAGTATAAGTATTTTTAACTGTTTTAAATGCAAATTGTTTTATACTTGGTTATTCCCGATGGGAATAAAGGGTAAAGGATTTACCTTGTAAAGGAAGAGTTTTGGAAAATTGTTTTCAAACGAGTTTTGAAAATGTGAAAATATATCTTTGAAAGATATTAGAGGCAAATGAATAATATGGAGATTATTTATTGTGTGATGGATGTGTATGGATGTTTGTGAACATTAATTGATAGTTAAATCACCGACTATCAATATTGGCCAAATGCGCTGATCGTTTCGAAGAGACCGGGATCGAGTTTCCGTATATCGGGATTCTAGGTCTGGAGACTCGAAAACCACTTCGATTCGGTTTGTACGTTTCGTGTAACGTGTTCGGAGTCGAAGATGGAGCAGTGAAGTGCAAGGGCTAGTCGCTACTAATCCTGAGGATATTTCCAAAATGGATGTAGTAGGAGTAGTGCCTTCGGTTCCGTTCGGACCCGGGACGGACTTATATGGACGAATGCTTTCGTGACATCGTCAGGTGGACGATGGGCATTCAAAGTGAAATGTTCTCTAAAGGTAACGCTAAGCCTCAAGCCTCATCAACCATGAATGACTGAAAATCAGGGGTTATGCAGCAAGGCTTCGTGGGTAGCCCCCACTTGAGAGTAAAGTCATCCCTGTCTAGATGTCCCTTTTATTTCGGCTTAGTGGTGCGGTTGCTGATCACAACCGTGGGGTGATTTTACTTGGAATTATCCAGTAAGGGATGATTCCGGCCTTGTGTTGCAGGGGAGCGGGCGTACTCCTCGGTACTGTGATCTAGGCCACGTACTGTGATAGGTGGTACCCCAGTGCCTAGTCATTCGTTGGAAATCCATTCTCCCTACGTGCCTTGTACGAGTTTTGTTTGTATTACCCACGTTGTGGCTAGTATGCCGGAATTTAATAGATGTAACAATTTCGGCTATTTTATAAGTATTTGTAAATAGACACTATTATAATATCAGAGGATTTTTATAAAAAGTGTTTTAGCTATCGTAAGGTAAAAACCCGACATGTTTATTTGTGGCGTGGTCTTACGAGATGCTTTTGTTTTCAAAGGATTTTTGAAACTTTAATAATCAATTGGGTGTATTTATGATGCGCTGGTATTCCAGACTGACTCGGGTGTTATTTTATTATAATGCTCGGGTCAGACCGAGTATATTTTCAGGATAGGTTGCTATGGAGCAGAAGAGGAGCTGGAGCCGAGACGTATTTCTCGTACTTGTATTATTCCGCTGCTGTGATTGTTGAGATTGTTTGACTGGCTATGGTTGGTTGTATTGATATACTCTGATGATGATGTATTGTATATAAAAAGATATAGTTTTCATTTGTGTAAAGATCTGTTCTATATATTATATTTTATCCGCTGCGATTGTGAGATTCTGTTTTGGTTGGTTCTTTCTTCTTCTATCTACTTTCTTATTCTTTTACAATCTGTCTTTTCCGGCATTCGATCGTCGGCATATTATACTGTTGAGTATTTTGTGTCGATTTTCGAGGGTCGAGAAGGGCGGGTCGTCACACTTGGTATCAGAGCTTAGATTGGCGACAACCTAGGCTTTGGTGGGAAAATTACTCATTTTTAAATAGAGTCGGAAGTACTCTATAATGAGTTGAGTGTAATAATAGCTATGAGAGCGTACTTGTTAGTGGATATAAAATTGTTTTTATACTATGTTGACTTATCGGTTGAGTGTTTATGAATTCTGGTCGGTGCGGGAAGTACAACCGTATCGATAGGGATTTCTAAACTCTTAAACAAGATAAACCGACATAGTATTGTTTTTAAAGTGGGTAAATGAAATAATTTTACCCAAAATTGTATTTTGATATAAAAAGAAATAATTTTTCTAAATTATTATATGTATTGGATGCTTGTTTGGTTGTTTCTTCTATAATCAAATAAGAAATTAAAACATGATCTAAAATTAGAAATGATATATATAAGAAAATAAGAAGTTAAAATATTAAAATGGTTTATAACCAAATGGAATTGACTGGATATGTTTTAAATAAGAAGAGTAAAAAATTAAAATTTGATTTAAACTAGAATTTTGACCCCGGAAATTTTGAAAGGGATTTCAAATGGAATTAAACAAAGTTTTGGGAGTTTGACTTTGTGGAAATGTTAGAAATGTTTTCAAAAGCATTTGTAAGAATGGAGTATATTATGGGGAAATATTTTTGAATAGAAATTGTTTTGAGGTGGATTTTGGAAGTGGAAAGCATTGAACTCACTTCAGTCGTTGGAAAATAATCCTGATGATGCTGGCCACATCATTAGAATTCATTTTCGAGTTTCTAAAGTGATGGATTGCTACCAAAATAGTTGGGTATGACATTGTTTGGACTTGTTTGGGAAACAAGTGATTTTGGAATTTTCAAAAGGAAAATTGTTTGGTAAAAGTAGTTTGTTTTGGAATTTGGTATTTGATTTGAATATCAAAAGAGAAATGTGTTGATTTTTATTTCGAATTGGTTTTGAAATAAATCCGGGTAAATTGAATTCTGGGAATTCTGTTAAAATAAAAATGTGGAAATTGAAATAAATCAACTATAATTTTGAAAGTAAAGTTGATTTAAGTGAGAAAGGAAGAATGGAAATTTTAACCTTGAACTTAAAATTTAATTTGGGTAAATGGAGGTAAATGAAGTTATTGAAGTGAATAGAAGTTGAATTTAACTTGGAATAAGTTAAGTAAAATTGAGAATTGGGATTAAATTGATTTGGGTTAAGTTGGAAATAAAATAACTTTGTAATTATGGGTCGTTGTGTAATAAATTGTACCCATAAGCTATTAAATGTTATACCTATGATCTGGAATTGTAGATTTAAAATTGTGCAAGGAATTTAATTGAAAAAAATTGTATCCTTAAGAATTCAGAGATACATATGTATATAAATTGGAATTGTGATTATAAGTTGTAAATGGATTAAAATGAGTAATGTAAACTTATAAATAAGTTGATGAACCTAAAGATGGAAAATTTGGTGTAAACCCAAGTAAAGTGGAATTATAATCACAAATGGGAAATAGTTGAATGGTATGGTGACTTCAAACTCAGTCCTAAATGGAATGTAAAGTAAGATAAGGTAAAGTGAGATATAAAAGATGTGAATGAACTTAAGATAGTAAATAAGTTTGAACTTTTTTTTTGGAGGAATAAATTGAATTGAAGTGGAATTCAAAATTCAGTTGCATTATAAACAATATTAAATGAAATTCAAATATTATTTAAGTAGTAAAGGAAGTGGATGAATTTAATTTTGGCTAAATAAAATTTAGTGAACTTGGAATAAATTTGGTTAAGAATCAAATTGAATGAAAATTTGATTCAGTTGAAATGATGTTGAATGAAGTAAATGCTCACCCAATTAAATCCAAAATGCTTGTTTGGAAATGAATTTTGCATAAACAAAATTAAATGGAATTTGTATTGCAATAAATAAAATTTTGATAGTTTAGTCAAAATTTGAAAGGTAAGTAAAATCCAGTCTGGAATAGGATTTGAAATTTGAAATTTTGGTATTGGAAGTGTGAATGAATAATGGAATGAGCTTGTAATAGTGATAGTTTGAATTGTAAAGAAACTTCAAATAAGTGAAATAATTTAAAGAGGTTTCTTTGTTAATATAATAAATCTAAAATGAATTGAAATTTGGTTGGATGAGAATCAAATGGAAATCAAATAAAATTGATATAAGAAGATAATGAAACTATTGTGAAAGAACTTAAGCGAACTGAATTTAAATTGTGGTCGAGCTTTATAATGTAATCTTGAATGGAATTTGTTAGCAAATGAAATGGAAATGTTTGGGTAATTGTATTAATTAATTATTGAGATGTTATAATTTGAACTAAAATGTTAATCTTGAAGTGAGAATAAGAAATTGAATTAAAGATAGCGATTGAATAAGCATGCTTGGATTGTGAACCATGAAAATGGAATAAAATTTATATGAATCCAAGTTGGAAATAATTTTAAATGGCTATAAGCTTAAGAGGCAATTGTTTTGCTTGAATGACATGGAAATTTGCATGTATTTGCAATTGAGTGTTTAAAATCAATTGGAATGAATTGATATTCTACTAAGTAATGTTTGCATATGAATGGAAATGGATCATAAAAGAAATGCAAATGTTTCAAGTTTAAAATAAAATTTGATTGCAAATCAAATTGGGAATGTAAGTTAAAGTAAAGAAAATGTAAGTATATCAAATTTAAGAATAAGAATTTGATTGTGAATCAATTTGTAATTGAATTGAAGTAAATTGATGCAAGTCATTTAAGAGAAATAGAATGAAGTTTGGACTTGTATAAGGAATTTAAAAAGATGATTGAAATCTTTGAAGTGTAAATAAAATATAGTAACATTGTTAAACTATGAAGTTTGAGTTTGTAAAGAGGATTCGAAATGTTGTCGAAATTTGTGAAATTGTTTATAAAGATGGTTGACATTGTTAAATGATGAAGTTAGTTTGGTTTGACAATGAAATGGATATTTTTGGCTTGCATTCATTGGAAATGTTGTTAAAATGCTCATATTGGGAAACTGATGAGTTTGTTGAGTTTAGTACAGGTACGGGAGGCGTTCGAGAGAGTTGGAGCGCGTATATGCGTTATAGTAGCCGCTCGCTATTAAAAATTTGTTAAAAGGTACGCCTACGTAAATATAATTGGGAAATGATATATATATATATATTGTGATATATTTTGGTTTCCGGCCATGTGAGCCGATGTATATATATTTGTGTATCCTGCGATATCGCAGAAGCTCCTCCGTGCAAAGGAGACTCCGCCAAAATTTTCCAGAAATTTTGGGAGTTAGAAAATTTTTGGGAAAATTTAGTAATAAGTAAAGTTATTTTGAAAGCGAGTGTTAAGATAAAGGCTTTAGAGTAAATAAAGCAAATGATTTTTGAAATGGAGCTGAAACTTTTTGGAAAGTGAATATAAGCTTTTAACTAAGCCAATTGGGAAGTAAATGGGTTGGAGAGTATTTTCTACCTTAGCAAATTTCGGGGACGAAATTTTTATAAGGGGGGAGGAATGTAACATCCCGCATTTTTAATCCATTGAATGTGAACATTTAATTCATTTTAAATGTTAATGTGGATTCTTAATTGATTTTGAAATGAATGGATTTGGGTTCAATCAATGAAAATGAGCTATAATTTTAATTTATAGCAATTCTGGTTGAATTTGATTAATGGATAATAATAAGTAAATATTCGAAATTGGGATAAAAAGGTGAATTTGGGGTAAATGATTATAAAAATGGTGTTTAAATGTATTTTAAGCTCAATTGGGTATAAATAATATTGTTGGATTTTTAGATGAATTTTAAAGTGAATAAATTATTATTTGGGATTTTATATTAATTTAAAAATGAATTTAATATTATTAAAATGCAATTTAAGCAGATTTGGGTCTGGCCTAAGCCAGAATGATTTTTAATGTGATTATAAATTTTATATGATTTATTGTTAAGTTAAGAAAATTTTAAAAGTGAAATTTGAAGCGTTTTCGACGATTTTAGAAATCGCCCGAATTAATAGACGAGTTAAAATAGCCTTCCGAGGCGCAGTCTCGGAATTCGACGAAACCAGTTCCATTGGATCCGATATAGTTAGTTATTATCGGATTTCAATTTTCGTAGCAATCGGAGTTGTCGTTTGACGGTGGCAGCTCGAAACGCATCGAAATCGATTTAACCAATTTAATTCTAAATTGACCGTTTAATTCCGTATCTCGCGCTTACGATCAAATTAGCTTACGAAACCTGTTCCATTGTGTCCGGAATGTGGAAAAACCCCAGGATAGCCTGTCGGAACGCATAAATTGGAGTTCGTTAGTGAAAACTGTTAAATCGAGAATTTTATTAATTAAATAATATTAAATTACAATGTATACACATTTACATGTGCAAACCCTAGATCTATCTCCTACAGCCGCCACGAGTTATACCAATGGCCGAAAATACCTTCCGTTCTTCCTCATATTTCTCGAAATCCAGGCTTTATTTTCGAAATCTTCCTATATGAAGATCGAAGAGCATGAAGCCAGCTTCACATCCGTACGGTGGAGATGGGTTTTCATCGACCAGAGAGGACGATTTTGGGCCGCGTTCGTGCGTTGCTTGCGTGCATTTTTCCACGCACAGGGGCCACCGCGCTCGCTCGCTCGCGCGTCTGGTGTTGGTGTGTGGTGACTTGGCCTTCGAAGTGGCGATGACTGATCGAT
Organism: Allium fistulosum; assembly: GCA_030737815.1. Lineage (NCBI taxonomy): Eukaryota > Viridiplantae > Streptophyta > Magnoliopsida > Asparagales > Amaryllidaceae > Allium > Allium fistulosum. The sequence goes on from CM060908.1 coordinate 909,226,936, forward strand.
GGATCGATGGTCGGTGGGGCTTCGATTGACGATGAAGGGAGGCGGCAAATGGGTTCCAAAATCCTGAAGATGCGTGCGGGGAAGAAGATGCTAGTTGCGGCTGTGATCTCGTGTTGAACGTGCGGTCACGATTTGTTTTGGTAAAATGTTAAAAAGGAAATTTACTTTTAAATCGTTATTCAAAAACTTTGTAAATTCATACCGAGTTCATACGTTATCAGATTGAGGCGAATTTGGATGCGTTGGAATCGTAGGAACACGTACTACGCAGTGGAACAATTCTGGAGTCATTCTGGGCAAGTAGAAATTTGGGTTAAATCGGACATCGTCCGGTTTAATTTAAATTTCGAACGCTCGCCGAAACTCAAAGTGAGTTTTTCTCACTCACATCTGGATGCTAGGCATTTTAAATAGTTAATATTTAAATATCTGTGTGGATGGCTGAATATAATTGTTATTATCAGTCTGGATTGATATTTATATTGTGATGTGCTAATATTTGTGGATGCAGGGAGAAACAGGTTGGAGGGATCCAACTGGATTCCTCACAATTGTAGCAATTATTTTATAATTGATAGTGATACCTGTTTATATGATGTGATTGATAAATCTGGGAATTTAGTTGTTCTGTGACATTGTTGTATAAAGTATAATCACAGAATTTAATTATGAATGGATAAATTGTGTTTTTACAAAATAAAATGAATTGTTAAATTTAGAATTTCAAAGAATAAAATTTGAAATCGGATTTGAAAGGAAAATGTAAATTGGGCCAAATTGGGATTTTGAATATAATGGGAAGTTTATGAAATGGGTAAATGGAAAGTATAGTTTTCTGGAAATTAAATTTATGAAATTATAAATTGTTTAAAATAACGATGTTTATTTTAATAATGACTGATGTTATCCGGAAATTAAAAATATGTTTAAATGGAGTTGTCAACTATAAATTAACAAGTTTCAAAAGAAAATAGAATAATTTGAAATGCCGTATTTCATTGGGAATTTATTTAAGTAAATGGTAGATATGGTTTTCAGTAAGAAATTCTCCGGTATTGTTTATTTAAGAAAAATGATTTAAATGGTATATTTAAAAGTGAAATTCCGGATATGGGAAATTGGGTATGAACTTCGGATGAAGTCATAGTTAAATATGGGATTTGGAATTTATGTTGAAAACATAATTGACTTGAAATAAATCAGTGGATTTATATGAAAGAGTACTTTGGAATGTTAGAAAACGGGAAAGTGTTTCCCTGGGAAAACCAAGTAAATGTTTATAAAAAAAGATTTTATTTAACTAAGGTTAAGTTTTAAATCGTTTTAAAAGTATTTTTAAGAAATCGTTATTTTTAAAGAAATAAATTAATAATTTTAATACCGTAATAATTTGGGAGTATATTAGCAATTATTTTTACAAATGGATTTATTTAAAAGTTGGTTTTAGCTTAAGCTGTTAAAATTAGTATTTTTCTTCTTATAACGCTATTTTGAATTTAGTTAAACTAAACCCTTATCTTTAAATCAAAGTTTATGTGTTAATGACTAGTTTTCTTCACATATTTTAAATTTATATTTTGAGTAAATAAATAGAAGTAATTTTCATATTTTAAAGTATATTTTAGTATAAGTATTTTTAACTGTTTTAAATGAAAATTGTTTTATACTTGGTTATTCCCGATGGGAATAAAGGGTAAAGGATTTACCTTGTAAAGGAAGAGTTTTGGAAAATTGTTTTCAAACGAGTTTTGAAAATGTGAAAATATATCTTTGAAAGATATTAGAGGCAAATGAATAATATGGAGATTATTTATTGTGTGATGGATGTGTATGGATGTTTGTGAACATTAATTGATAGTTAAATCACCGACTATCAATATTGGCCAAATGTGCTGATCGTTTCGAAGAGACCGAGATCGAGTTTCCGTATACCGGGATTCTAGGTCTGGAGACTCGAAAACCACTTCGATTCGGTTTGTACGTTTCGTGTAACGTGTTCGGAGTCGAAGATGGAGCAGTGAAGTGCAAGGGCTAGTCACTACTAATCCTGAGGATATTTCCAAAATGGATGTAGTAGGAGTAGTGCCTTCGGTTCCGTTCGGACCCGGGACGGACTTATATGGACGAATGCTTTCGTGACATCGTCAGGTGGACGATGGGCATTCAAAGTGAAATGTTCTGTAAAGGTAACGCTAAGCCTCAAGCCTCATCAACCGGGAATGACTGAAAATTAGGGGTTATGCAGCAAGGCTTCGTGGGTAGCCCCCACTTGAGAGTAAAGTCATCCCTGTCTAGATGTCCCTTTTATTTCGGCTTAGTGGTGCGGTTGCTGATCACAACCGTGGGGTGATTTTACTTGGAATTATCCAGTAAGGGATGATTCCGGCCTTGTGTTGCAGGGGAGCGGGCGTACTCCTCGGTACTGTGATCTAGGCCACGTACTGTGATAGGTGGTACCCCAGTGCCTAGTCATTCGTTGGAAATCCATTCTCCCTACGTGCCTTGTACGAGTTTTGTTTGTATTACCCACGTTGTGGTTAGTATGCCGGAATTTAATAGATGTAACAATTTCGGCTATTTTATAAGTATTTGTAAATAGACACTATTATAATATCAGAGGATTTTTATAAAAAGTGTTTTAGCTATCGTAAGGTAAAAACCCGACATGTTTATTTGTGGCGTGGTCTTACGAGATGCTTTTGTTTTCAAAGGATTTTTGAAACTTTAATAATCAATTGGGTGTATTTATGATGCGCTGGTATTCCAGACTGACTCGGGTGTTATTTTATTATAATGCTCGGGTCAGACCGAGTATATTTTCAGGATAGGTTGCTATGGAGCAGAAGAGGAGCTGGAGCCGAGACGTATTTCTCGTACTTGTATTATTCCGCTGTTGTGATTGTTGTGATTGTTTGACTGGCTATGGTTGGTTGTATTGATATACTCTGATGATGATGTATTGTATATAAAAAGATATAGTTTTCATTTGTGTAAAGATCTGTTCTATATATTATATTTTATCCGCTGCGATTGTGAGATTATGTTTTGGTTGGTTCTTTCTTCTTCTATCTACTTTCTTATTCTTTTACAATCTGTCTTTTCCGGCATTCGATCGTCGGCATATTATACTGTTGAGTATTTTGTGTCGATTTTCGAGGGTCGAGAAGGGCGGGTCGTCACAATATCTTCATCTCTGTCCTCCAAAAAGATGGTCTTCAACACTGAAATGTTCAGGCTGACCCGAGCGTAATGAAAAGACAAAACACTCGAGTCAGAACTAAAAGATCTTATGTAAGTTAAATCAACGATAAGTAAATTTGAGTGTAATGGCGTCAGAGATGTTTACGGGATTTTACATCTCCTATCCAGTGTCTAACGTGTGTGCAATAACTTAAGAGATGTTCGGGATTCCATCTCCTAAGGATCCGTTAAACTATTTACTATGTAGTAATATACGCTATTATAATATGTCTATAGTAAAGTAAAGTATTTAAGTAGCATTAAGGCGTTATGCATATCCCCCTTAACACATTTTTATAAATGTCGTAGTCTATAAAGTACCGTAATTCCTCCGTAAACTGGATGGCTATCAAAGGGCACTCCATAGTGTAAGACACAAACCAAACTCATAATGGGCTCGATAAGGCATATGACAAGGCACGCGAGACAATGTCAGGGTAGGATTCTACGTTTGCACTCCCGAACTGGTGATAACGCATAGCAGCTACTACTGCCTACCTCGGAACTCACATCCATAATCAAATCGAGGGGTGGCGACCAAATCAATCACAAAGTAATAAACATGGCGTCGAAGAAATGCGGCCGATTGGGGAGCTGTAACGACCTGCCTTTTTGGACATTTTAAGCAGACACACATGTCAACTCAAACCATACAAAAGGGCAGATTGTTATTGGGGTAAATAAGAAAAAGAGAAAGAAAAAAACAAAACATAATTTCACAGCGGAATGACAAAATATAATAATCAAATAACAGTTCATGAAGCTGTTTACAAAACATTTGATTATACTTATACAACACAGAATCAGAGTTACATACAACAGAGATAAATAACAATGCAGCGGAATAGTATGGTGCGGTAGGAATAATAAAATAAATAATAGTACAAATCTTCGTCTTTGTCCTCCAGAAATAAGGTCTTCAACCCTGAAATGCTCAGGCTGACCCGAGTGAATTGGAAAGACAAAACACTCGAGTCAGAACTAAAAGATCTTATGTAAGTTAAATCAACTGTAATAAATATGAGTGTAACGGCATCAGAGATGTTTACGGGCTTTGACATCTCCTATCCAGTGTCTAACGTGAATGCAGTAACTTAAGAGATGTTCGGGATTCCCATCTCCTAAGGATCCGTTAAACTATCTACTATGTAGTACAATACGCTATTATATTAATGTCTACAGCAAAGTAAAAGTATTAAAATAGTGTTAAGGCGTTACCCATATCCCCCTTAACACATTTTATATATTCCCGTAGTCTATACAATGTCGTACGCTCCACCAAAATGGTGGTTTACCCAGAGGACATCACATAGTTATGGTACAAAACAAACTCGTAGAAGGCACTCTAGGGCATGTGAACACGGCACTCGAGGCAATGCCAGGGTAGATTTACCAATTGCAGAACCGGGCTGGTGGTAATGCATAGCAGCTACTACCGCCCACCTTGGAACACACTCCCAAATCAATATCAAGGGGTGGCCACCAAATCATCACAAATGTCATAATATGGTATCGAAGAAGCATGTCCGATCGGAGGAATGACCTCCTTAGCCCAGGTGTAGCTCCTATTTTAGTCACATCTATGCTAACTCACGGGAGTCGGGGTCACGTCATACCTTATGCAGAAATCATTCGCCAAACCATCCTACTTCATTTCTGGAATCTCCACCACGTACACAGTTGTTAAAGTGGTTTTCAGTATTGGCAGAGAGTGTGAAAATATTCGATCGCGGTCTCTTTAACAACCAAACGCTTATTTCACACCGGTTGGTTCTTTTATATTTCAAAAGTCAATTTACACTTTATATCAAAATATCATATTCTCAAAACCATATCACTTTTGAAATTATATCCACTTCCGAAATCATATTTCAAAACAGGTTAAATCCATTTTCAAGGTCATCATATTAAATCAAATATGTCATTTAAATCCCAACTTAGGTTATAATGTCATTTAACCATATCCACTTTAAACCAATGAATTTGAATATAAACACTTCCCTTTACTAAGTTTGAAAATTTAGAAAATAGTTTAAATAATTATAAATAGTTAAATACTCTAAAATAGTCTGATTATAGATTAAAGATACCGTTAAATTAATATAAGATAGTTAAATAGATTTAAAATAGATTAAATAAAATTAAAATAGATTAAATAGTTTTAAAATAGATTAATTAGATTTAAAATAAGTTAAAATGGGTTAATTAGTTTTAAAATAAATTAAATGGTTTAAAATAGGTTAAAATGATTTAATATAGTTAATATAAGTTAAAGTATCTTAATAATTTGAAAATCTTAAAATTTAGAATCTTTAAAGTAATATATTTTAAAACAGTTTATATTTAAAACATTAATTTGAAATTTATATCAATTTAAACTATTTATTTCATTTCAACACATTTGGACTATTTTAAATTTCCAAAACCCCAATTTCAAATCTTCCAATTCACATTCTCAATAAAATATTTAATTCTATATCGCTTCTAATCCATGTTTTAAATATCAATTTAAACTATTCCAATTTCAATACATTTTCAATACATTACAAAGTTATATTTCAATCAATTCAAATAACTCAATTCTGATAAATTTCACTTATATTCCAAATTCAACTTTGAAATTTTCAATTTAATTCTTTTAACAATTCCTTTAAACCAATTCCAACTTTAACATACAACTTGAATTTCAATAATAATTCAATTTATATAAATCAATTTTTATTTCAAAATATCATTTAACAGGATTCAAAAATTAAGGATTTAAAATCATTTAACCAATCCGGTGTTTGTATATAATTCTCTACCCAAGGGTCAAGTGATACAGATATTTATCATTTCAATCCGCAATTTAAAATTTTACGGTTATATATCATTCAAACTGTAATCCCAAATTAATATAAAAATCCATAAAATCGCTCGGGTCTATCATTTCAACCCATAACGATTTTTCCTTAATCTATAGATTGTTCGGGTATATATCATTTCAACCCATAGCGATTTTTCTAATAAAATTAAGGGAACTTGCAGAGTGATAACATTATATAAATCAACCATAACATCCAATCATTCAATATCAGCAATCAGACATCCATCGCAATTATCATCCAACTCAACCAAATAAATTACAACAATTAACTGATTATTATTCATGGGTAATTTATTGGCAATTATAAATTCAATAATAAATTAAATGAAAATTTAATTCAAAATAATTCAAATTAACAGGAACAGCAATTTAAATATACCAAACAACCATAAATAAATTCCTAATCACATCAAAAATTTAATTTAACTAACATAAGAAATTTTAGAAGTTGTGAGTGGGTCAAAACACTCACCTTTGATTTTTAAATCGAATTAAAATCTAAATTAGGGCTCAAATTCAAACGGTCTCATAATTCGTCCAAACCAGTGTCAAAATGTCCGTAATTTCGATACGAACTCGGCAAAACAAACCGCGAGTGAATCAGACCTTGTATGTGAAAGTTACAAATATAAGAACATTTGAAAATTTTAAATTTAAATTAAATAAATAATACGTTACCATGTCATTAAGGCCGTAAGAACGAAACCCTAAACCCAACCTTGCGTTCGAACATGAGATAGTCGTAACCTGATCGAAGCTTTGACCACAAACGCCCGTCGCCACAACCAACTATAGGTTGATCAGACCTCACCAATGTCCAAGCCACATCGAGCCGCCCTCTCCACGAGATCGTGGCTACCTCCGATCGTACGGCTCTCGTAATGTAATGAACTATCTTTTTGGACATTTTAAGCAGACACACATGTCGACTCAAACCATACAAAGAGGCAGATTGTTATTTGGATAAATAAGAAAAAGAGAACATAAATAAAACAAATATAGAATCTCGCAACGGAATGTCAAAATATAATAATCAGATAACAGTTCATGAAGCTATTTACAAATAAATTTGATTATACCAATACAATACAGAACCAGAGTTACAGAGAACAAGAATAAATAAATAAATGTAGCGAAACAACATGATGCAATGGAATAAGTATATATTAAATAATAATAGTACAAATCTTCGTCTTCGTTCTCTAGAAATAAGGTCTTCAAGCCTGAAATGCTCAGGCTGACCCGAGCAAATTGAAAAGACAAAACACTCGAGTCAGAACTAAAAGATCTTATGTAAGTTAAATCAACGGTAAATCTGCATGTGATGGCGTTAGAGATGTTTACGGGGTTTGAAATCTCCTATCCATTGTCTAACGTGAGTGCAGTAACTTAAGAGACGTTCGAGATTCACATCACCTAAGGATCCGTTAAACTATCTACTATGTAGTACAATACGCTATTATAATAGTGTCTATAGTAAAGTAATGTTTTAAAATAGCATTAAGGCATTACCCATATCCCCCTTAACACATTTTATATATTCCCGTAGTCTATACAACGCCGTACGCTCCACCAAACCGGTGGTTTACCCAGAGGACATCACATAGGTACGGTACAAACAAACTCTTAGAAGGCGCTCTAGGGCATGTGAACACGGCATTCGAGGCAATGCCGGTAGATTTACCAATTGCAGAACCGAGCTGGTGGTAACGCATAGCAGCTACTACCGCCCACCTCGGAACACACTTGTAACGACCCGTATTTTTACGGATCGAAAAGTTCGTAAAAATCTGGAATTTTTAGCGTTGTTAAGTCGTTTCAGATTTTGGGCAGAATTTTGTTCAAGTCCTAAGTCGTGACCGACTTAGGGGAGATAACGACCTAAGGGGTAGGTCGGCGACGATCTAAGGAAGCCGGGGTAGCAGTGGAGCGACTTAAGAGTTTGGTCGTAGGATAGCTTAGGTCGTGTAGGAAGTTATGTCGTAGGCGACCTAGGGATTGGAATAGGTCGTGTGGAAGTTAGGACGTGTGGGGTGGCTTAGGTCGAGTGACCGACTTAAGGTAGTGACCAACCTAAGAGGTAGATGACCTAAGAAGTTGACCGACTTATAGATTAGACGACTTAAGCATTTGGCGACTTAAAGAAGGGAAGACTTAAGTCGGTGACGACCTAGTAGTTAACGACCTAGTGATGAGCGACCTAGTGGTTAGCGAGTTAGAGTAGTTAGGTCATAGATGACTTAAGGAGTTAAGTCGTAAGTCTGTGTTGAGTTAGGACGATAGGTCGGAGCTGTTGATAGGTTGCGTCTCAGTTGAGTCGTAGGTCGTGAGAAGGCGCGCATATGCTATGTGTTAAGTCGTGAGCGACTTAGGAGTTAGCTGCTAAGTCGTAAGTCGTAGACAGGGGGGTTTATAGGTCGGCAAAGCTGTTAGGTCGTGGTATTTTTCTAAGTCGTAGGTCGTGGCTCTATAGGTCGTATACGACCTAATTCCGAGTGACGACTTAGGGAGAATTTCAGCTATAAATACTCGTCCCTTTCTCACTTTTTGGGATCGGGATTTCGAAGCGACGAAGTGCTGCCATTTTGAGAGCTCGACTTCTACACTTCTTCACTTCTTTTCTCCACTCTAATCTAGTGATTCCTTCCATCCATATCGAAGATCAAATCAAGATCGAAGAGCTTAGATTGAAGATCTACATTCTTCGAAGAGAGATTTCATCGTTTGAAGCGGATTCATGATAGATCGAGTTAGATCCTTCGCTGTCCAGATCTGAAGTGTGTTGCTTTTGAGTTGTTTCGGTGATTCAGTGAGTGGTGATTATCTCTCACACGGATCCAAAGGAGTATATCGGATCGTTGGCTTGATTTTGTGTTAAAGTAGTAATTTCCATGCATTTTTGTTAACCTAAGTGTAGATCCATATAGATCCATTGTTCATGATGATTTGACAACCATTTTTCTACATGTTAACCTATGCAAGTTCATTCATCAAGTTATAGAGATATTGCTCATGTTTTCATGCTTGTTAGACTTTCAACTCTTTATTTACGAAATTGCCATTATTGTTATAATTGTCTATTTAGATCATATATGAATGCTTGTTTACTTGGATTAATGTTTGACTTGATTGATTGCTATGAATTAGATGATTGATGATTTGATTTAGACAAGATGGTCGAAGATGATTCAAAAGCTAAGGGAAAGGCTCTTGAATTGGAAAAGCTGCACGTGGCATATGTAGCGGATGATGAAGCTCATATGGATAGATTTGATGATGATGTTGAGATGAGACTTTGCTATGATGATGATGAGGCGAAGTATGATATGAGATAGTCTTGGTCTAATCCAGACGGGATCATTCCAAGCATGTTGATAACTCGGTGAAATGGTTCGAGTTGAGGATAATGGTTTGCTCGAGAGGCGCTTGAGCTAGTATGGAAATAGTCGTCGAGGAGGATGACTAGAAGGCTGAGATCTCATCGTTGTTGAAGGTTCTAGCATGCTCAAAGTAAGAGTACGTTGGGCAGATTCGATAGTCCCTGAAGGCTGATGATTGATAGTCAAGTACTCTGGGAAGATTCGATAGTCCTAGGCACGGGTCACGATGACGTGCAGAGTTATGTCTAGAACCGGGGTTTTCCATTAGCCCTTGACGGACGGCTGAAAGAATGTGCCGGTCATTCAATTAACGGTGATATTGAGGCTATGATAACAGTGATAGCCAAAGTCATGGATGTTTGGTTGTATCGTCATTCGGTCTCAAGAGCGGTATTTTCTGGGTGCTTATCTGATCTTGGTTTAGGCCTTGGGGGTTTGTACTTGGAAAACATCGTCCTTGACTCGAGTGATAATTGCTTTATTTTAAATTGTATGCTCTGCTATGTTTGCTTCTGCTTAGTGTGTGTCTGGGGGCTATCACTGTAGAAAGAGGTGGAGTGGGAGGGTTGTATTCCTATTCCTTTATGCTCTTTTGGTATGTTGTTAGTTAATTTACCGCTCACTAAGACTGTTGTCTGACTCAAGGCTTTATGTTTTAACTCTTATTGCCTTGGGCTGTTCGTCCATTTTGGGACGGGCAGACTAGGTAGCAGGTGACAGGTGCTGTTCTTGCTTTCCACGATGCTGATATCGAAGACGAGCTGGAGGGTTGCATATTATCTTCTTACTATATGTACTGGGTGTTCCGCTGTTTGTATTTTCTCTGAGTGATATGTAGTGAGGCTTGATGTATTGACTATTCAGATGTTTGTATCCAACTATTATGAAGTTTTGTTGATGAGATTTATTCTGTGAAGCTTCACTATATATATATTCTATTGTATTTTGTCCATGCGCTGTGAGTAATACGATAGATTCTGTTGTTTTTAATTTACCCTGGCAATCGTCCATGGCTGCCTGGCACACTTTACAGCGCACTATCTCTAGATTCGGTGCAGGGGTCATGGGCGGTCGTCACATTTGTCAAGGGGTGGCCACCAAATCATCACAAATGTCATAGTATGGTATCGAAGAAGCATGTCCGATCGAAGGAATGACCTCACTTAGCCAAGGTATAGCTCCTGTTTTAGTCACAACTAAGCTGACTCACAGGAGTCAGGGTCATGTCATATCTTATACAGAAATTGTTCGCCAAACTATCCTACTTCATTTCTGGAATCTCCACCACGTACACAGTTGTTAAAGTGGTTTTCGATATTGGCAGAAAGTATGACAATATCCGATCCCGATCTCTTTAACAACCAAACGCTTATTTCACACTGGATGGTTCTTTTACATTTCAAAAGTCAATTCACAATTTATATCAAAATATCATATTCTCAAAACCATAACACTTTCGAAATCATATTCACTTTGAAATCATATTTCCAAAATAGTTTAAATCCCTCATTTCAAAACTTCATATTCAAATCAAATATGTAATTTAAATCCCAACTTAGGTGATAATATCACTTAACCATATTCACTTTAAAATCAAGGATTTAAAATATAAACACATCTACTTTATTTAGTTTGAGATTTAGAAAGATAGTTTAGATAGTTATAAACAGTTTTAAATAGTTATAAATAGTTAAAATACTCTAAATAGTTTAATTAAATATTAAAGATACTATTAAATTGACTTAAGATAGTTAAATAGATTTATAATAGATTAGATATAATTAAAATAGATTAAATAGCTTTAAAATAGATTTAAAATAACTTAAAATGGTTAAAGTAGTTTCAAAATAAATTAAATGGTTTAAAATAGGTTAAAATGATTTAATATAGTTAATATAGGTTAAAATAGTTTAATAGTTGAAAATCTTAATAATTATAAATTTTAAATAATATATTTTAAACATTTTATATTAAAATATGTATTTGGAATCAAAATCAATTTCAACTATTTATATTATTTCAACACATCTGAACCATTCAATTTCCAAATCAACAACCAAATTTCAAATCCTTCAATTCAAAATTTAAGTAAACTATTAAATTCTATATCGCTTCCAATCCATGTTTAAAATATCAATTTAAATTACTCAAACTTTCAATATATTTTAAAGTTATATTCAAACAATTTCAATAACTCAATTCCGATAAATTTCATTTAAACTTCAAAATTTGATTTTAAATTTCAATTAAATTTCTTTAAACAATTCCTTTAAGCCAATTCCAAATTTTAACATAAAACTTGAATTTCGATAATAATTAAATTTTACATAAGTCAATTTTTTTTTCAAATATCATTTAACTAAATTCAAGAAAATTAAGGATTTAAAATCATTTAATTTAACCAATCCGGTGTCCGTATATAATTCTCTACCCTAGGGTCAAGTGATATGGATATTTATCATTTCAATCCACAATTTCAAATTTTACGGTTATATATCATTTCAAACTGCAATATCGAATTAATATAAAATCCATAAAATCGTTCTAGTCTATCATTTCAACCCATAACGATTTTCCCTAATCTATAGATCGTTCGGGTATGTATCATTTCAACCCATAGGGAACTTGCAGAGTGATAGAATATATATATAAATTAACATAACATCCAGTCATCCAATAATAAAATTTAACATCCATATCAATCATCATCCAATTCAACCAAATCAATTACAACAAATAACAGATTAACATTTACTGGCCATTAACTGGCAATTTAAATTCAACAAAAAATTAAATGAAAATTTAATGCAAAATAAATTCACATTAACTGGAATAGCGATTTTAAATTACCAAACAACCATAAATAAATTTCTAATCGTACTATAAATTTAATTTAGCAAACATATGAAATTTTAGAAGTTGTGAGTGGGTTAAAAAACTTACCTTTGAATTTAAATCGGATTTAAATTCAATTTAGGGCCCAAATTCAAATAGTCCCAGAATTCGACCAAACAAGAGTCAAAATGTCCGAAATTTCGATACGATCCTAATGGAGAAAACCATGCGTAAATCGGACCTCGTATGTAGAAGTTATTGAAGTTAGAACGTTCAAATTTACAAATTTAAATTAAAAAAAGAAAAAAAAGAATACACATTACCAAAACAAACACGTCAGCACGAACGCATCCCCCTTCGAACCCTGTCCTCCTGAAACCCTAACGAGCCGCCACTACTTTCGATAATTTCGCCAAAGTCAGAGACCAAACGACGAGAATCTGAGCATGCTACCGAACTCCTCGCCTTCGGCCGCTCCTTCGGTGACCACGCGGCTGCCTATGGCGTCGCCTAAATGACGCACCATCGCCGCCTTCACACGCCCAACGCGGCAAACCCAAAGGCGATCTTGACCAACCAATGGCATGGATCGAAGCCTCTCGACGACCTCTACAGTGCAGCACTTCCCGATCGGCCTATAGACTAAAATCCACCGTCGAGTTGAAACCCTAGCAACGAACAACCAAAAATAAATGACCAATTTCTGATCAAACGGTGGCTCAAATCAAGAAACGAATTACAGATTTGGGTTGCGCTCGTCGAAAGCTTCAAATCGATATATAATTTGATACAACTTGAGGAGTTTGAATTTTCGATTTTGTGACGACCGCCCATGACCCTTGCACTGAACCTAGAGAAAGTGCGCTGTAAAGTGTGCCAGGCGACCATGGACGATTGTCAAGGTAAAATAAAACAACAGAATCTATCGTATTACTCACAGCGCATGGACAAAATACAATAGAAGATATATATAGTGAAGCTTCATAGAATAGACTCATCGATAAACTTCATAATAGTTGGATACAAATATTTGAATAGTCAATACATCAAGCCTCACTACATAACACTCAGAGAATACAAAGCAGCGGAACATCCAGTACATATAGTAAGAAGATAATATGCAATACTCCAGCTCGTCTTCGTCATCAGCAACGTGGAAAGCAAGAACAGCACCTGTCACCTGCTACCTAGTCTGCCTGTCCCAAAATGGACGAACAGCCCAAGGCAATAAGAGTTAAAACATAAAGCCTTGAGTCAGACAACAGTCTTAGTGAGCAGTAAATTAACTAACATCATACCAAAAGAGCATAAAGGAAAAGGAATAGGAATACAACCCTCTCACTCCACCTCTTTCTACAGTGATAGCCCCCAGACACACACTAAGCAGAAGCAAGCATAGCAAAGCATACAATTTAAAGTAAAGCAATAATCACTCGAGTCAAGGGCGATGTTTTCCAAGTACAAACTCCCAAGGCCTAAACCAAGATCAGATAAGCACCCAGAAAATACCGCTCTTGAGACCGAATGACGATAACTCCCAAACATCCATGACTCTGGCTATCACTGTTATCATTGCCTCAATATCACCGTTAATTGAATGACTGACACATTCTTTCAGCCGTCCGTCAAGGGCTAATGGAAAACCCTGGTTCTAGACATAATTCCGCACGTCATCGTGACCCGTGCCTAGGACTATCGAATCTGCCCAGAGTACTTGACTATCAATCATTAGCCTTCAGGGACTATCGAATCTGCCCAACGTACTCTTGCTTTGAGCATGCTAGAACCTTCAACAACGATGAGATCTCAGCCTCCTAGTCATCCTCCTCGACGACTATTTCCATACTAGCTCAAGCGCCTCTCGAGCAAACCATTATCCTCAACTCGAACCATTTCACCGAGTTATCAACATGCTTGGAGTGATCCCGTCTGGATTAGACCAAGGCTATCTCATATCATACTTCGCCTCATCATCATCATAGCAAAGTCACATTTCAACATCATCATCGAATCTCTCCATATGAGCTTCATCATACGCTACATATGCCACGAGTAGCTTTCCAATTCAAGAGCCTTTCCCTTAGCTTTTGAATCATCTTCGACCATCTTGTCTAAATCAAATCATCAATCATCTAATTCATAGCAATCAATCAAGTCAAACATTAATCCAAGTAAACAAGCATTCAAATATGATCTAAGTAGACAATATTAACAATAATGGCAATTTCGTAAATAAAGAGTAGAAAGTCTAACAAGCATGAAAACATGAGAAATATCTCTACAACTTTGATGAATAACTTGCATAGGTTATCATGTAGAAAAATGGTTGTTAAATCATCATGAACAATGGATCTACATGGATCTACACTTAGGTTTACAAAAATGCATGGAAATCACTACTTTAACACCAAATCAAGCCAACGATCCGATATACTCCTTTGGATCTGTGTGAGAGATAATCACCACTCACCAAATCACCAAAACAACTCAAAAGCAACACACTTCAGATCTGGACAGCGAAGGATCTAACTTGATCTATCACCAATCCACTTCAAACGATGAAATCTCTCTCCGAAGAATGTAGATCTTCAATCTAAGCTCTTCGATCTTCGATTTGATCTTCAACTTGGATGGATGGAATCACTAGATTAGAGTGGAGAAAAGAAGTGAAGAAGTGTAGAAGTCGAGCTCTCAAAATGGCAGCACTCCGTCGCTTCGAAATCCGGATCCCAAAAAGTGAGAAAAACCCTCCTATATATAGCTGATTTTCCCTTAGGTCGCTTACTCTTAGGTCGTCCACGACCTAAGAACCCCACGACCTAAAAAGCCCCCGACTTAACAATACCAGCCTACGACCTAACACTTTAGCGCTTAGCGACCTAACTCAGATCACGACCTAACGACTTAACACATAAGCACCTCCACGACCTAACAGATGCGCTTCCTCGCGACCTAACAATGCCACGACCTAAGACAATGCGCTTCTGCAACCTAACACCTTAAGCCTTCACGCGACCTAAAACATCACGCGACCTACGACTTAGCAAACTCGCGACCTAACACACATGCGACCTAACTATCTTAGGTCGCCTACGACCTAACTCAACACAGAACTCACGACCTAACTCTTAGCTAGGATACGACCTAACTTCACTAACTCGCTAACTACTGTGCTAACCCTTAGGTCACTAACAATTAGGTCGCTAACCTGCTAACTTCTATAAGTTGTCAACACTTAGGTCGCTCGACCGACCTAACATACCATACGACCTAAAATCCTTAAGTCGCTAACTCGTCCAACCGACCTAACTCTTAACTCGCCGATTTCTTAACTCGGTCAGTTTTTCTTAGGTCGCCCCTATTCCTTAAGTCGGTCACGACTTATGACTTTAACAAAAATTTTGCCCAACACTATCAAACGACCTAAACCACTACCCCTTAAGTCGTCCACTACCTTAGGTCGCTCCAGCCCCTACGACCTAAGCTACCACGACTTAATTCCTATACGACTTAACTGCCTTATCTCGTATCTTCCTTAGGTCGCTCCAAAACTTAAGTCGCCATAATTCTATAGGTCGCTCACCCGACCTAACCTCCCCAACGACCCAAGTTATCACTCGACCTAACTTCTATACGACCTATCGCTTAACTCGTCCATGACTTAGGACTTAAACTCTGGATGACATAACAACAAATGCGACCAAATGTCAACTGATTTTACAACGTTTCGATCCGTAAAATACGGGTCTTTACATTCTCTCCCCCTTAGGAATTTCGCCCCCGAAATTCCAAACAAACAAAGCAATCAAAGACTATTCTGCACGCCTATCATCCATAGCAATCAACAAACCATGCATCCAATTCTAGCTTAGCATGCAGAATTCTAAAACTAGAACAAGTTACAATATCGTGAGATGACACGACACCTTAGGGCCATACCTTGAAGAGTTTAGGATGAGCTGCCTTCATCCTCTCTTCTACCTCCCACGTACAGTCGTTATCATCATCACTCCATTGTATCTTGAGCAACTTAACTACCTTCCTCCTAAGCTGTTTCGTGTCGGTTTCCACAACACGAATCGGCTTACGAGGTCTCTTATCGACTGGATCAACTTTGAAATCTTCACAGCTATCAGCAGAAACCACTGTATTCAAGTCGTGCACATACTTCCGTAGATACGATACATGAAAAACATTGTGCACACTCGACATCTTCTCCGGTAACTCCAATCTGTAAGCGAGCTTTCCAATTCGCTCGATGATCGAGAATGGTCCAACAAATCTCGGAGTCAATTTTCCTTTCTTCCCAAATCGAATAACATTCTTCAGTGGAGAAATCTTCACAAAAACCATCTCACCTACGTCGAACTTCAAATCCTTACGACACTTATCGGCATAACTTTTCTGACGGTCTTGGGCTGCCTTCATTCGTTGCCGAATGATCTCTATGAAATCCGAAGTCTGTCGAATCATCTCTGGCCCAAGCGTCAACTTTTCTTCGGTTTCTAACCAACATGTCGGAGAGTTACACGGTCTTCCATATAATGCCTCATACGGTGCCATACCAATGCTTGACTGGTAACTGTTGTTATATGAAAATTCCACCAAATGAAGATGATCTTCCCATGATCCTCCGAAATCCAAAACACAAGCTCTAAGAAGATCTTCCAAAACTCGGTTGACTCTCTCGGTCTGACCATCTGTTTGAGGATGATAAGCTGTACTCAAACATAACTCGGTTCCCAAAACTTCCTGGAAGCTCTTCCAAAATCCACTAGTGAACAACGGGTCTCGATCGCTCACTATACTCTTCGGAATACCATGGAATCTAACTATCCACTTAACATACAACTCAGCCAACTTTGATGCAGTCCTAGTCGATCGAACAGGAATGAATCTTGCACTCTTAGTTAGACGATCTACGATGACCCAAATCCCTTCATTTCCCGTTCTGGTTCTAGGTAGTCCATCAATAAAATCCATCGACACTTGCTCCCACTTCCATGTAGGAACTTCTAATGGCTGAAGCAATCCACTTGGCTTCTTCTGCTCAGCTTTCACCAACTGGCAGTTCATGCACTTGGAAATAAAATTTCCAACATCCTTCTTCATACCTTCCCAGTAATAGGTTCTCTTCATATCCCGATACATCTTATTTCCACCTGGATGAATTTTCAACTTCGAGTGATGACTTTCCCTCAGAACTTCACTCCTCAATTCATCTATATCGGGAACAACTAGTCGTCCTTGCTTCCGAAGCCAACCCTCTCGATCGACCTCGAATCCTTTATCCTTCTCTGGGTCCAATCCAGATTCCAAATCACGGATAACCTTGACAAGCTTATCGTCTTGCTTTTGGCTCTTGCCAATCCTTTCCACAAGAGTCGGTCTTATCGATAAGTTTGCCAACATCTCAGGTTCCAATTCACATCTGGGCCTGAAGTCAAATCCAGCTAAATACTCGAGACTCTTCCATTCTGAAAACATGACTCCCAATCCTGCATGTCTTCGACTTAACGCATCTGCCACTGCGTTACCCTTTCCCGGAGTATAAGCTATACCAAAATCATATGATGCCAAAAACTCTAGCCAACGTTGCTGCCGAAGATTCAAATCCTTTTGGGAGAAAAGATACTTTAACGACTTATGATCTGTAAACAGCTCGAATCGAACTCCCAATAGATAATGTCTCCACATCTTCAGAGCAAATACAATCGCCACTAACTCCAAATCATGAGTCGGGTAATTCCTTTCATGCGGCTTCAGTTGTCGACTTGCATACGCAACAACTTTATCCCTATGCATTAGCACTGCTCCAAGTCCAGTACCACATGCATCGGTGTAAACCACCATCTCATCATTTCCACTTGGAATAATCAAAACAGGAGCACTTGTCAATCGCTCTTTCAGGATTCTGAAAGCTTGCTCACACTTATCTTCCCATCTGAACACTTGGTTCTTTTTCGTCAATCCTGTTAACGGTGCAGCCACCTTGGAGAAGTCTTTGATAAACTGTCGATAATATCCTACTAATCCAAGAAAACTTCTCACATCAGATGCATTCTTAGGTCTAACCCAATCCTGGATTGCTGCCACCTTAGCGGGATCAACCGCTATTCCATTTCCAGAGATAACATGGCCTAAGAACCTCACTTCACTCTTCCAGAAGTGACACTTCGAAAACTTAGCCTTCAGCTGAGGTTTCCGTAAGATCTCCAAAACAATACGCAAGTGCGAACTTGTTCAACTGATCCCTGAACACTCTATTCATAAGATCCACAAAATATGCTGGCGCGTTAGTCAATCCAAATGGCATTACCAGCCACTCAAAGAAACCGGATGGTGTCCTAAAGCAGTCTTCGGTACACTATCCTTAGCCACTCTTAACTGGTGAAATCCCGTTGCCAAATCCATCTGAGAAAACACCTTAGCTTCGTGAAGCTGATCAAACAAGTCATCTATTCTCAGCAATGGATACTTGTTCTTCTTAGTCACCTTATTTAGCTCACGATAATCCACACACAACCTCAGCGATCCATCTGCTTTGGTTACAAACACAACTGGTGCACCCCATTCGGACACACTACGCCGAATGAATCCTTTCTGTAAAAGGTCATCAACTTGCACCCTCAACTCCTGCTGTTCCCTAGGCGCCATCCGCCTAAGAGGCATCACAACAGGTCTGGCTCCTTCGACTAGATCTATACGAAACTCGATCTCTCTATGCGGCGGTAGCCCTTTGACCTCGTCAAAGACATCCTCAAATCCATTAACGATTGGCAATGATGACAGTCCATCCCGTGGAACAACCAGCGAATACATGAAGCTCATGAAGACGCCTTCTTCATGCTTACATCGTATCACAATCCTTCGCCCCTCCACATTCTCGACTGTCACCTCCAACCTCTCACAATCAACCTTTGTCGCATATTTCCTAAGCCAGTCCATACCCAAAATAATTCCGAACCCCGCAAAGTTCAGAACAAAGAAGTCACAAACAAAAGAGCAATCATGACTCGATACAATCAGACCATGGCATAACATACACAAACAAGACGAACCCCCAACTGGATTGGTCACAACCAATGGCCTATCAACAATATCCGGTTCTAAACCCAACCGGTCTACAAGTTCATTACAAACAAAAGAATGCGACGCCACAGTATCAAACAGAACTCTAACTGGAACACCACAAATGGAGAGAGTACCTTGAACCACCACACTCTTTCCTTTTCTTCAGCGGTAGGAGCTTTCGAAGACGATGGAACAGCTCCCAAAGCATAAGCTTGCACGATCTGCTTGTCCTTCCGTGGTTCTGGACAATTCCTCTTGAAATGCCCCGGCTTGTCACAGTTGTGACACTTCATCGGTACCTTCGGATTCTTACAATCCTTAGAGAAATGGCCCTTCTGCTAACAATTGTAGCAAGTCACTTCGCCCTTCGGCTTCTTCTGGCCATCCTTACCCTTCTACTGCTGCTGCTTCCTCTTCTGGTTTCCACCCTGCTGTGGTTTAGACTCTCCCCTGGTTACAGCAACAACAGATCCTTCCTTAGGAAACAGACTCTCATGCCTGAGAGCTTTCTCCACAAGCTTCTCAAATGAATCGTCCAAATGATCCACCAACTGCCTCCCAAGATAACTGTCCAAGCCTGTCACAAACTTCTCATTCTTCTGATATGCAGATTCAATATACGATCGGGCATACTTGGACAAAGCTTCAAACTTAGAAACATACTCAAGAACTGTCTTCCACCTTGCTTGAGCTCCACAAATTTCTTGAACAGAACAGATTTCTGAGCTGTAGAGATGAACTTAGCTTTAAATCTGACTTGGAATTGCTCCCAAGTGATCTCTTCCTCCGGAGTATCTATAGTGATAGAGTTCCACCAATCAGAAGCTCTCCCTTGAAGCTGTCTTGATGTTAACTTCCTCTTAGTCGCATCCTCAATTCCCAAATCACCAAAGATCCTTCTACAAGCATCTATCCACCTCTGGACTTCAATGGTTGATTCTGTTCCCAAGAAAACCTTTCCTCCAAGAGTAGTATAATCCTTACACAGCTTAGCGAAATCCATCGGTTTTGGGGTTTGAACTTGAACTCCAACATCCACCGATGGCCCCAGAGCTGGCATCCTTCTCATGATCGAAGTCATCATAGCTTCGAACATAGCAGCATAATCAGCAACCCCTTCAGTTGCACGGCCTTCCCTAGCAGCTGGTCTCCCTCTTCGACTCATTCTCAATATCTATAAAAAGAAATGATTAGCACATCTAGAGAAACAACTGCATAAAGGACTCAAACTCTACTAAGCTACTATATTATATATAGTAATCATCCATCAAAGTACAATTACGTCTCTCATACGTAGTTACGTCAGCGAGCGTTGGGTAAAATCGATTAACCAAAGCTCTGATACCAAATGTGACGACCGCCCATTACCCCTGCACTGAACCTAGAGAAAGTGCGCTGTAAAGTGTGCCAGGCGACCATGGACGATTGTCAAGGTAAAATAAAACAACAGAATCTATCGTATTACTCACAGCGCATGGACAAAATACAATAGAAGATATATATAGTGAAGCTTCACAGAATAGAATCATCGATAAACTTCATAATAGTTGGATACAAATATCTGAATAGTCAATACATCAAGCCTCACTACATAACACTCGGAGAATACAAAGCAGCGGAACATCCAGTACATATAGTAAGAAGATAATATGCAATACTCCAGCTCGTCTTCGTCATCGGCAACGTGGAAAGCAAGAACAGCACCTGTCACCTGCTACCTAGTCTGCCCGTCCTAAAATGGACGAACAACCCAAGGCAATAAGAGTTAAAACATAAAGCCTTGAGTCAGACAACAGTCTTAGTGAGCAGTAAATTAACTAACATCATACCAAAAGAGCATAAAGGAAAAGGAATAGGAATACAACCCTCCCACTCCACCTCTTTCTACATTGATAGCCCCCAGACACACACTAAGCAGAAGCAAGCATAGCAAAGCATACAATTTAAAGTAAAGCAATAATCACTCGAGTCAAGGGCGATGTTTTCCAAGTACAAACCCCCAAGGCCTAAACCAAGATCAGATAAGCACCCAAAAAATACCGCTCTTGAGACCGAATGACGATAACTCCCAAACATCCATGACTCTGGCTATCACTGTTATCATTGCCTAAATATCACCATTAATTGAATGACCGGCACATTCTTTCAGCCGTCCGTCAAGGGCTAATGGAAAACCCCGGTTCTAGATATAACTCTGCACGTCATCGTGACCCGTGCCTAGGACTATCGAATCTGCCCAGAGTACTTGACTATCAATCATTAGCCTTCAGGGACTATCGAATCTGCCCAACGTACTCTTGCTTTGAGCATGCTAGAACCTTCAACAACGATGAGATCTCAGCCTCCTAGTCATCCTCCTCGACGACTATTTCCATACTAGCTCAAGCGCCTCTCGAGCAAACCATTATCCTCAACTCGAACCATTTCACCGAGTTATCAACATGCTTGGAGTGATCCCGTCAGGATTAGACCAAGGCTATCTCATATCATACTTCGCCTCATCATCATCATAACAAAGTCACATCTAAACATCATCATCGAATCTCTCCATATGAGCTTCATCATACGCTACATATGACACGAGCAGCTTTCCAATTCAAGAGCCTTTCCCTTAGCTTTTGAATCATCTTCGACCATCTTGTCTAAATCAAATCATCAATCATCTAATTCATAGCAATCAATTAAGTCAAACATTAATCCAAGTAAACAAGCATTCAAATATGATCTAAGTAGACAATATTAACAATAATGACAATTTCGTAAATAAAGAGTAGAAAGTCTAACAAGCATGAAAACATGAGAAATATCTCTACAACTTTGATGAATAACTTGCATAGGTTATCATGTAGAAAAATGGTTGTTAAATCATCATGAACAATGGATCTACATGGATCTACACTTAGGTTTACAAAAATGCATGGAAATCACTACTTTAACACCAAATCAAGCCAACGATCCGATATACTCCTTTGGATCCGTGTGAGAGATAATCACCACTCACCAAATCACCAAAACAACTCAAAAGCAACACACTTCAGATCTGGACAGCGAAGGATCTAACTTGATCTATCACCAATCCGCTTCAAACGATGAAATCTCTCTCCGAAGAATGTAGATCTTCAATCTAAGCTCTTCGATCTTCGATTTGATCTTCAACTTGGATGGATGGAATCACTAGATTAGAGTGGAGAAAAGAAGTGAAGAAGTGTAGAAGTCGAGCTCTCAAAATGGCAGCACTCCGTCGCTTCGAAATCCGGATCCCAAAAAGTGAGAAAAACCCTCCTATATATAGCTGATTTTCCCTTAGGTCGCTCACTCTTAGGTCGTCCACGACCTAAGAACCCCACGACCTAAAAAGCCCCCGACTTAACAATACCAGCCTACGACCTAACACTTTAGCGCTTAGCGACCTAACTCAGATCACGACCTAACGACTTAACACATAAGCACCTCCACGACCTAACAGATGCGCTTCCTCGCGACCTAACAATGCCACGACCTAAGACAATGCGCTTCTGCGACCTAACACCTTAAGCCTTCACGCGACCTAAAACATCACGCGACCTACGACTTAGCAAACTCGCGACCTAACACACATGCGACCTAACTATCTTAGGTCTCCTACGACCTAACTCAACACAGAACTCACGACCTAACTCTTAGCTAGGATACGACCTAACATGTTAGGTCGCTCACGACCTAACTTCACTAACTCGCTAACAACTGTGCTAACCCTTAGGTCACTAACAATTAGGTCGCTAACCTACTAATTTCTATAAGTCATCAACACTTAGGTCGCTCGACCGACCTAACATACCATACGACCTAAAATCCTTAAGTCGCTAACTCGTCCAACCGACCTAACTCTTAACTTGCCGATTTCTTAACTCGGTCAGTTTTTCTTAGGTCGCCCCTATTCCTTAAGTCGGTCACGACTTATGACTTTAACAAAAATTCTGCCCAACATTATCAAACGACCTAAACCACTACCCCTTAAGTCGTCCACTACCTTAGGTCGCTCCAACCCCTACGACCTAAGCTACCACGACTTAATTCCTATACGACTTAACTGCCTTAACTCGTATCTTCCTTAGGTCGCTCCAAAACTTAAGTCGCCATAATTCTATAGGTCGCTCACCCGACCTAACCTCCCCTACGACCCAAGTTATCACTCGACCTAACTTCTATATGACCTATCGCTTAACTCGTCCACGACTTAGGACTTAAACTCTGGATGACATAACAACAAATGCGACCAAATGTCAACTGATTTTACAACGTTTCGATCCGTAAAATACGGGTCGTTACAGATTTGGTTTTGATTTGCGATTGAATTGGAAATTTGGTTTTGGTTTATCTGCCATTGGAAAGAGGAGCTGAGAAGTAAATGTACGTATAGACAATGAAAATAAGAGGTAGCTAGGGTTTATAATGGACTATTTATAGGCAGATCAGAAATAGGAAAGAACAGATAAGATTTGATTTACACGTTGAACAATAAATGATCTGAAAAGCCCGTTCTGTCCCCGGAATGAAAATGGGTCATCCCATATATCAAAATAGACGTTTTAAATATTTCTAAACTCAATGGAACAGGTTTCAAGTCCTAATTCCATCGTTGGAAGAAGTTATGTTAAAATCAGCTTATTTCAAATTGATTTCAATTGAATTCAATTAAACCGATTTCTAGGCGTTTCGAGTCCGTACAATCAAACGACAAGTCTGATCGCTACGAAACTTGAAATCTTACACTAATTCACTGTTACGGATCCGATGAAACTTGTTTCGTCGAAATCTGAGTCAGTGGCCAAAATGGCTATTTTCACGTTAATTAAATAAATTAATAATTAATTAATTAAATCACTTTTTCATTCAAATTTGATAGTTAACAAATTTCATCTCTTTTAAATCACTTAGACACTTACAATGACTTAATGCAAGTTTATATAATAATTCAATGTTGGTTATTACAATAATCACAGTGTTCAATATTCACTGTACATTTAATCAAATTAATTATAGTTGAATTTCAATAAATTGCTTAAATTTGATTTCAACCTTTATATTCAACTAATTATAAATTTAATAACATAGTTAACATTTGTTTTACATTTTATTACATTAATATACTCTAATTTCCATCTTTTATTTGTATTAACTATTATATTTCCATTTTATTGAATTTTGGTCAACTTCACACATCAATTATAATTAGAATCTCAATTAATTTATTTATCTTGGTTTTATTCTCTTATTAAGTCAATTATTACCTTATGAATAAAATTAACATTTCTATTCCTTTAATTACATTCACAGTTTACAGTTATTGTCTTAAACCACATCAATGTAACATTTAATTCCATTTAAGTTTAATTGATTTCCAATTCAATTTAACAGGTTAAGTACATAGGTAACATATAATAATTGTCACCATTGACTTTTAACCACATTTATAGGTTTATTATTTACAAACAAATGTTACAATGACTTATATAATATTGGTTTTATTCAATTACCATTAATTACATACTAATCCATTAATTAATTAAATATTTACATTTGTTTTCCTATATTCACTTTATAACCAAGTTATAACATTTATATTATTTCAATAAATTGGAATTTCATAGAAATGGTTAATAATTAACTTACATTAATATTGCTACAATTCATTCTAGTTATTATTTTCCATTAATAAATCACAAATTTCTATTTCTTCCAATATTAAATAACAAAATTTATTAAATTAACAAATTTAATTATCGAAAATTATGGGTAGTTACACTCTCCTCCACTCAAAACTTTTCGTCCCCGAAAAGGAAAAAGAAGAGAAAAGAAGAAATTAAGTAACTGACACATCTTATTCAAAACACTAAATTTATAAGAAATTAATTTACAAAATTAGGTAATTTAAATAAAATATATCTATTTATAACAATTAAATTCTTTTATACTCACATTAATAAAGTTTGGAAACATTTCACAAAAATTTCTAAGTCAAAAATTTTCGAAAATTTTTGGTAGAGTCTCTTTTGTACGGAGAGGTATGGGAGAAATAATAATATCAATAATAACAAAATATATCATATTTTCTAAAATAATATATCCCAAACAACGGGAAAAACAATATAGTATCGCTAGAAAACCGTAATCCGAGAACGTACCTATTTGTCGGGCAAATAACGCTTATTTTATGAAACCAAAAGCAGTAGCAATTGCTTCCATAATCTGTATCACTTATATAATCCAAAAGAGGTTAATAATTATATAAAATGAAATATTTAAGTTGTCTCAACTAATAATAACAAAACATCACAACATATCAATAATCACTTGTAACCAAAGCATGCAATCATCATATGAAATCAATGAAATCAACCATGCATCCATAGCAATCAAAGCAAATTGTTTGTTTAGGTTTAGACACTTTTAATCGTATAGAGTGACAAACAAACTACTAAGTATATCATACACTTAACAGTCTTAGATAAAACTCAACATATTATTCATACATCCAAACAATTAGAAGTATCCTTGCCCAAACAACCCATAAACCAAATAACAACAAATTCCAAACATTATTTAAGTTTAATCTTATTAATTTCTTTTCACAAGATTTGTTGTTCATTCATTTTTTTTTCATTCATTCAATGATCACTTTCTTAAATTTTACATTTATTTCATACAAAATTTTATACCCATTTATTCATTCAGCACTTAATTCCATTTATTTACATTCATTTATTTACATTTTCTTACATATGTTACTCATACACAATTATTTTAAACATATGTAAATCAATTCTTAAAGTACTATATAGGTTTCTTTGTAAATAAATTCACATTCATTAATTCACTACTTATTTCCGTTTATTTTCATTTATTACTTACAAATTCATTTCATTTATTCATTTAATGAAAATTCCTTTTCATTACTTCACATTCATTTCTTACATGAGTTATTTCCATTCATTTTCTTATAATAACTAATGAATTCATTATTCAAGTATTACCTACATTTTGTTGCGGCTTAGCTCATATTTATTAATTTATATACTTGATTTCATTAGATATTGTAACAACCCGCGGTTTTGTGATTACCTATTAATAAATTAAAATGTGATTTTAATTAAATTAGGGTTAATAATAATAATTTGGAGTGAAAAATTGATTTATAAACTGTTTATTTGAATAAACAATGAATTTGAGCAAAAATCTATTTTTAGTGTTTATGGAAATTTTGTTTGAAACAAATAATAAAATTTTGTTCATAAAATTTTAATGGTTTAAAATATAGAAAATATTCTAATTTATAGTGTAACATAATTTATTTTATGATATGCTCATCTTACAAAATTATATGTAAAAATTTGGTAGATTAATGCTTTTTAAAGCATAGAAAAATGGTTGAGAAAACTAGAAAATTTGGCTAAGTGTTTAACATTGCTTATTGGGTTGGATATTGGGTCCAAACCCATTATCTCACTTCAGAAATTAGTCTTGTGAATGAACTATACGTTCATTCTTTCTATCCTCCTCATTCTCTTCTTCTAACCTAGAAAGCTCTAAAACCTAAATAATGGTTTCTTCCCTAAATCCAAATCTAAGCTCCAAATTAATTAAAAATCAAGGAGAAATTGGTAGCAAATCAAACTCCGCATGTTTCTATCTTCAATCCAAGACAAAACTTCAATCTTTGCTTGGTATATCTACTAATTTTCTAAAAATAAATCCTAAGGTGAGTTATAAACTCACACTTCTAATTAAACAAGCTAGCATGTCGATTATATGTTGTTTCTTTGTTGGTTGCAATAAATTTTCTACGATTGAACCTGAAATGAATTTGGCCATGTCTCCCTCGTTTCTTACCCAAATTGGATGATTTTTGATTTTATGGAAATTTCATACTTTGTACTAAAAGTTTCGTGTTTTGAGTTTTATGAAATTTTGGAGTTAAATTGATCAAAATTGTACTTCTTTGTTGTTGTCCCGAGAGCAAAACAACAGCGACAATGAATTTAGATCTGAAAATTGTTTGAGTCATAACTTTTTCATCCCTTATCGGAATTCAATGATTTTTAATATCCAGGATATCTTAGGAAATTGTCTACAACCTTTCTTTTAATCACTTTACGAAATTTTGATGTTTAAAAGGACGAAATTGGGTTTGAAACAGTGGGTATATTTCAGGCTGTGTATTTTCTAAGTTGAAAGCAGAAATTAAATTTGCTATAACCCTTTCGTTACTTATCGTAATTTGATGATTTTTTATGTTCTGGAAAGCTTAGAATATCCTCTATAACTTTCATGTTTTGTGCTTTCCCAAATTTTTGTTTGAATATGGGCGAACTGGCTAAACAAGCCGCTGGCCTTTGTTTTTCCTGTGTATTCACTTCCTGGCATGAGTCCGACTTTGAGACGTCGCAGTTTCTTCGTCTCTTATCGAAACTCAGCGATTCTTTTTGCAGTTTAAAGTACGAATGTTGAACTTTATTTGTACAAATTTTCAGGTCATTCCAACTCTGTTACCTTTTATATATTTGCTGTTGAACTTGCACTCACAGCTTGTTTTTATCAGAATTTTATAAGTTTAAACTTCCGATATTTTTCTGTATTTCTTGGTGATTCTTTCTGGATTTCGTACACGGGTTTTATAAATGAGTTTTGAAATGTTTTTCAAGTAAATTGGTTTTTGGAATAATTATTATATATTATTTTCAAGTATAAAATTTTAGTATCTCTATTATAAGATAGATTTCAAAAGCGGTTTATAAAGTGATTTTAAATTGTTTTAAAAGCTCGTTTTCTCCAACTTATAATTTCTATACAAAATACACATTTTTGCACTGTCGAGCGAATGAGAAGGAGAGTTAAACGATTGGGTAAAACGCATAGTATGGGATACGTGCGTTTATCCTTTCGGTTAATTCCTAACTTGTCTGTTTGATCGTTTTGGCCTACGAGTCTAGTTTACTGATGATATGAGGTGATCCTTTTACTGCTTTGAGTGTGAAATTTACTAGCGGTTAGTAAACTGTTTAGTGCGAACGAGTGGTATGGGACACACGTTAACACTTTTCGGGTTCCTTTCCGAGAGTTTGTGACACATATGCCTGTTGGCGTGCCAGTACTGGACCTTCGGGTCATTCGCCATTGTGGCATATTTATCTTCGGATGTTTTCCATTGCGGCGTATCTGTCTTCGGACGTTTTCCATTGCAACGTATTTGCCATCGTGGCGTATTTGTCTTTTGCCTTTGGGCGAGGTACCTATTATGTGAAACAGTACTCGGCAAAAATAGCATGTTCAAAACCTTTTTGAGACTATTTTTACCCTTGTGTGTCGTCATTTTGGAATCGGTCCTTTGAACCATTCGGTGGTGATTACTTCGGGATTTTTTGGACCCTTGGAAGTTCTTTTGAGATTTTCATTGCCTACACTGGCGTGTTGAGATTTTCCTTTTGGCGCGTGTGTGTGTATATATATATATATATATTGAGTTTGCTTATTGGCCCTATTTATGGGATTTGCCTTTTGGCATTGTATGAGATTTTTATCCCTTTGTTGACATTTTCCTTATGGCTTATGTCGAGATGGCTTTTGCTTATGTTTTCCTTGGAGTTGCCGATATGACAGGTTTGGGAATTACTCTTTTAGGAGTTTACATTATACTATTCCCTAAACCATTCGTATTTGATTTATGATTGACGATGATATAAGGCATGCTACATTTTAGCGATTCATGAGATTTTTCGTCTCCTTTGTGTTTTGTGCTTATTGAAGCAATAGTGTTCTATCACCTAGTGTAACCATATATGCCATACATGATGCGTATCCTCCATATGTCTATGGTTAGTTTTCTTATTGTTTCTTCTTGTTTAAGAAGAACATCAGTATGCTCTTATGCACTATTATTCTGCTATCACCTTTTACTGATTTGTTTAGCTAGACTGACCTGTGTATTTTATACTCGGGTCAGACCGAAGTGTTTCAAGTTAGGTACATTTGGACTTAGCCTATTTTGCTTCTGCATGGACTTATCTCTTAGCTTCTTTTGTTTAGTTTTTTTTGTGTAGTCCTTTTTGTTGGTACTCCGATGTATATTCTTTTGACCTATGTTTGGGTTGTGGTCTTCATACCACTTTGATGTATCATTTTGGATTGTACTAGTGATTGTATTTGTACTTATGCATATGTATGCAATTCTGCTGTTCTGTGATATTATTTACATTTGAGTTGTTATGTTTTGTTCTGATAGGTCCGTTAGCCATTATAGTTTTGTATTAAATATTTATTAGATATGTCGATCCACTTGAGAAGAAATAAAAAATAGATAGCACTTATCGACGTATTCAGTAGATAGTTAAGACAAGGCTATAGATGGTCGCTCCTATCCAGCTCTATTCTCCGCATTAGCAGACGGTATTACCTCGTAATACTCTTTATTAATATGGGTCTCAGAGTGGTGCGTCACAGCTTGGTATCAGAGCCGAGCTCAGAACAAAATATGATAAACACAGAATAGAAACACATATTACAGTACATCCAAGTATAATACAAGTGATAACATAGTTTCCCACTATCGTATTCCTTAGTCGTGCCTTTAGTCTTTTCATTTTCTTAGAATGTATAATAAATTTGAAAACATTATAACGGTTTTAAATATCACTATTTTTAAAATAGTAGAAATTAGACCTCAAATGGCTTAGATTTAAATTATGTGTTTTGATCCTTAGTGATTAGAGTTGCACAGCGGAAATGCTGTGACTGTTTTCATTGGGCACATTTAATGCTTTGTTTTTAATAAATGCATGTTTGGTTGATAATTGCATGAATGTGTGTTAGTATAGTAATTGTTGAAATAATATTGAGTAGGTGATATAATTGAGAGTTAGAAACCTACTCAATGCAAATGATAAGAACTTGCGATGTCTTCAAGTTGTAGCTACCGCAAGAATTATTAGAAAGATTAAATTTTGAAAATGAAATTTAATTCATAAGTGGTATTTAACCAAAGGTTAAAATGAAATAAAAATTTAATGTTTAAGAATTTCATGGTAGCATTTTAAAGAAGTAAAAAATTACAAAAAATTTTTTTGGGAAAGAAAGCATCCATATGAA
Source organism: Allium fistulosum (assembly GCA_030737815.1). NCBI lineage: Eukaryota > Viridiplantae > Streptophyta > Magnoliopsida > Asparagales > Amaryllidaceae > Allium > Allium fistulosum. Next base: position 909,257,452 of record CM060908.1, read on the forward strand.
TGGAAAATCTTTCTAACAAGAGATATACTTATGTATATAACTTGATTGTTTTATGAATTGATTATATGGTTGTATAATTAGAAAATGTTTTATGGTTTGAAAATAAACATTATTACAACCAAGTTTAAGATTCCTTAAGAAATCAAAACAGGTTTTATAATTTCTTGTGTCAATTGGCTAATAAGTATTTTAAGAATTCCGGTCGATGCGTCTGATCAGCATTATCGATAGGGATTTCTAAATGCTTACGGGGCGATGTGATACATGCTTTTGAAATGGCAATAAATAATATTTACTAGTATGGATGTTGAATGCAAAAATATATAGATATTGGAAAGATTTTGAAAAATTCTAAATTGCCATTTGAGATAAGTATTTTATATATACTTAAGGACTTATGAAAATAGTGTGACATAGAGGGCAATGGAGAGGCAATGTTGATCTTGGTCAACTTTGCAATCTTTGATAATGTCATTCACTATAAATGTATTAGTTATATGTTATCATTTTATAAATTGATAATTGGAAAATTTGAATATGGTTTCATTTAAATAAATTGTATTCATTATTGGTTATATTACATGTTTGTGAAAGTTTACATACATGGAAAATTTAAAATGCTTAAGTAAGCTTTTGGGTAAAGTATTTTTGGAAAATATTACCTTATGGTAATTTATTGATATGGAAAATAATTTTAATTAAGGAAATACCATAATTGGATGAAACTATCATGTGATAGTGATTAATAAAACAAAGTATTCAAATTAATAAAATGAATTGTTTAGAAATCTAAAGTATTGATTGGAATGAGGTTTAGTAAAAAGTAAAAGGATAGTTATGAAGATTAGTTTAAACATTTAATCATTTGATTAATAACAAGTGAAAAAAAGAAGTATGCCTTTGGGAAAATTTAAGAAAATGCTAGTTTGTTGATTTTGAATTAGCATGAAATTTAATAAGGAGCAAAACCATTAGAGTAAGTTTGGTTATGAATTTAAATAGTGTTTAAAACTTGTTAAGTATGTATTTGTGAAGTTCAATTGAAAACAAGTTTGAATTAAGTATCAACCTTGGCTAGTTCTAAGTGATAATAAAATAAATGTTTAGCTTTGTGGATTAAGAGAAATTGAATATAAAAGATTCATTTATTATTAAAAAAATCAATATGTAATTCCAAAGTCTAGTTTGGATAGATAATTGTTTCTTACTAATATAAGAAAGTAATTATCTTAATTAAAATAGGAGTCTTCTTTTAAAAGACTTGTTTGTTAATTGGGAAAAAGTTTTCTTTGTAAACCATTTTGAAAGTTTATTGTATGTATTATAGTATAATTCTTGACGTCTTGGCTTTCCAGAGAAAAGGATCATGTAATAAATGTTTTAGAGAAAAGATTTTTGATCTAAAATTATGTAGTTTGGATTTAATAATGGTTTGAAAATTTTGACAATAAAAGGTCCTATGTCGGAAAATTTTGATTGAAAAGTGCCGTTTTAAAACAGCGATAACTTGTGATTTACAAATCCAAATGAGTCCATTCTTTTTGCAAAAGTGAGTGCTTTCAGTAATCTAGAAATCATCAGTGTATAATTTTAGAAAATTTTGTAGTTTGATTATTCAAAAATGAGTTTGAAAACTGATGGACATCTCTGTCCTCTTTTATAATTTCTGAGTTTAAAGCTGAAAGTAAATTGGGCATAGCTTTCACAACGTAAATCCGATTTTGATGATCTTTATATCGCTGGAAAGCTTGGACTGAGTAGAATAACTTTTATTTTATGAGTATTTTCAGATTATGAGTTTTACTGTGTCAAAAGCCTGAGTCCTTGTAGCAGGCCTGAATTTGAAAATTTTGAAGTTTGGAGTTGTTGTCTTATTTAAACTATGATTTTAATGCTTCATATGTTTATAAGTGCATGATAATATGTTTCAATAAGTTAAGTGCAGGTGCAAGAGGATGTTTGAATGATTAATTAGCAAAATAGTAAGTATAAAAGTAAGCATGCTCGCATTTTAAACGCTAAAAATGAAAGGTATGAATTGATAAGTGTTTATGTGTTAAGAATTATATATATATATATATATATATATATATATATATATATTGTGTTCCGACCTTTTGGTCGATGTATATCTATAATTCATATTTATGAAATTGTAAAGGGCTCTCCATGCAAAGGAGACTCCGCCGAATTTTTTCGAAAAATTAAACACTTAGAAAAATTTTGAGAAAATTTAATTAGTGAATATTTAGAGCCATCGATGAAGGGTCTAATAAGTGTCCTGTTAAATCATAAAGTAAAATGGTTTAAAATTTGATAAATTTAGTGGAAAAAAGTATACTACTTATTGTAGTATGTCTATTTTTGAAATTAGAGTATGGAACAACTCTAATTTAATTTACTTTAAATTTAAAGTAAAGATGATTGAATTGAAAATTTAAGTAAGAGACTTAAAAATTTTCAAGTATTGAAGTTTGAGTTTTGTGTATAAAATAAAATGGATTTGAGTGAAAACTCTTATAACAAATTTTTGAGAAAATTTCTTGTAATCTATTCTTGTGTATTTTGCCTTAGTGCAATTCTTATGATGACTTGCATTCATGCAGTCATGTGTTATGGTGGTAGCTTGAAATACCACCTATCTTTTGTTGAATCCTCTTTTGATGATTGTGCTTATTTGTGTTACTCCTTTAAAGGAGTTAAGTGCGTTTCAGTATATTCGAAAAGTTGGCTCCTAGTTATATAGGACAATCTGCTATTACTGAACGCCTTAGTTCGATTGCTTTAATGCATCGTTTTCTATTTAGTTTTGGGTATTCATGATATATTCCAGGTTACCCAATTTCGTTGTATCTTCGAGATTTAATCTCGATCGTTAATTTTCTTGTGTTGCATGATCACGAGTCTCACCGACTTGTGTATTGTGCCGAATTCTATTCGTGTAGTTGTTTCGAAGATTAAACACCTTCGAAATAAGAATGTTCCGCTTATGAAATTCTATGGTCCGCTAACCCTAAATATTGTACTTGGGAAACCATAGGATTTGCCAAGCAAACTTGTCCTGATCCTTTCAACCTCTGTTGAGGGTGAATATCTATGATCCTATCTTTTGATTTGAATCTTGTTGTGATGAAATAGATGTTATAGATAACTTCCATTATATAAATTGTGGGGACACAATTTTCTTAAGGGGGGAGTCTGTAACAACCCGCGGTTTTGTGATTACCTATTAATAAATTAAATTGTGATTTTAATTAAATTAGGGTTAATAATAATAATTTGGAGTGACAAATTGATTTATAAACTGTTTATTTGAATAAACAATGAATTTGAGCAAAAATCTATTTTTGGTGTTTATGGAAATTTTGTTTGAAACAAATAATAAAATGTTGTTCATAAAATTTTAATGGTTTAAAATGTAGAAAATATTCTAATTTATAGTGTAACATAATTTATTTTATGATATGTTCATTTTACAAAATTGTAGGTAAAAATTTGGTAGAGTAAAGCTTTTTAAAACATAGAAAAATGGTTGAGAAAACTAGAAAATTTGGCTAAGTGTTTAACATTGCTTATTGGGTTGGATATTGGGTCCAAACCCATTATCTCATTTATGAAATTAGCCTTGTGAATGAACTGTATGTTCATTATTTCTATCCTCCTCATTCTTCTCTTATAACCTAGAAAGCTCTAAAACCCAAATAATGGTTTCTTCCCCAAATCCAAATCTAAGCTCCAAATTAATTAAAAATCAAGGAGAAATTGGTAGCAAATCAAACTCTGCATGTTTCTAGCTTCAATCCAAGACCAAAGCTTCAATCTTTGCTTGGTAAATCTACTAATTTGCTGCAAATAAATCCTAAGGTGAGTTATAAACTCACACTTCTAACTTAAACAAGCTAGCATGTCGATTATATGTTGTTTCTTTGTTGGTTGCTAAAACAAATTTTCTACGATTGAACCTGAAATGAATTTCGCCATGTCTCCCTCGTTTCTTACCCAAATTGGATGATTTTTGATTTTCTGGAAAGTTCATACTTTGTACTAAAAGTTTCATGTTTTGAGTTTTATGAAATTTTGGAGTTAAATTGGTCAATACTGTACTTCTTTGTTGCTGTCCCGAGAGCAAAACGACAATGACAATGAATTTAAATCTGAAAATTGTTTGAGTCATAACTTTTTCATCCCTTATCGTAATTTAATTATTTTTGATGGCCAGGAAAGCTTCGGAAATTGTCTACAACCTTTCTTCTAATCACATTACGAAATTCTGATGTTTAAAAGTACGAAATTGGGTTTGAAACAGTGGGTATATTTAAGGCTGTGTATTTTTTAAGTTGAAACCAGAAATTAAATTTGCCGTAACTCTTTCGTTATTTATTGTAATTCGATGATTTTTGATGTTTTGGAAAGCTTAGAATATCCTCTATAACTTTCATGTTTCGTGCTTTCTCAAATTTTGGGTTTAATAGGGGCTAACTGGCTAAACAAGCCACTGGCCTTTGTTTTTCCTGTGTATTCACTTCTTGGCATGAGTCCGACTTTGAGACGTCGTAGTTTCTTCGTCTCTTATCGGAACACAGCGATTCTTCTTGCAGTTTAAATTACAAATGTTGAACTTTATTTCTACAAATTTTCAGGTCATTCCGACCCTGTTAACTTGTATATATTTGCTGTTGAACTTGCACTCACAGCTTGTTTTTACCAGAATTTTATAAGTTTAAACTTCCGATATTTTTCTGTATTTCTTGATGATTCTTTCTGGATTTCGTACACGGGTTTTATAAATGAGTTTTGAAATGTTTTTCAAGTAAATTGGTTTTTGGAATAATTATTATATATTATTTTCAAGTATAAAATTTTAGTATCTCTATAATAAGATAGATTTCAAAAGCTGTTTATAAAGTGATTTTAAATTGTTTTAAAAGCTCGTTTTCTCCAACTTATAATTTCTATACAAAATACACATTTTTGCACTGTCGAGTGAATGAGAAGGAGAGTTAAACGATTGGGTAAAATACGTAGTATGGGATACGTGCGTTAATCCTTTCGGTAAATTCCTAACTTGTCTGTTTGATCGTTTTGGCCTACGAGTCTAGTTTACTGATGATATGAGGTGAACCATGTAACATTTCAACTTCTCGACGCACGAAAGTCGACATCAATACAACTACTATATCAACTGCCGAACTATTGAATGCCTGAAAACCAAATTTTTAGGGTTAAAAAGAAGAGGTAGAAGAACACAGAAGAAAAATAAAGAAGAAGAAACAGAAACAACAACAGAATCTCTCATTCGCAGCGGAACAACATATAATAGATGAATGAATAATCTTTAAAACAAAAGATTATATCAGTTTATACATTACATCATATCATCAGAGTTTACAACAACACACAACACTGGACAGTTATATAACTTGTCCACATACATAATACACAGCGGGATAATACTAGTATAAGTGATACGTCTCGCCATCCAGCTTGCCTCCAGATCTCCACAGCAACTTCTGAATTCCAGAATGACCTAATAATCTAACTCTAGGCTGCCCGTGTGGAAAATTATGGGCACCCATAGTTTAGAAAGGGAACAATAAACTCCAGGTCAGTCATGGGACTGGTGTGAGATCTTAAAAACAGTTATTTTCACAAAGAAAATAAAATTAATTCGCAATGCTTTTGGAAAATGAAACTACCATAAGGCCTCCCGCCACACACACAATGCAAACGCAGAATTGGAGGAGATTTCTCCTTGTGATAGTCAAACATGCTTGATACGCAATTTTTTTTAATATTATCATTAGTGCATAGTGTGAATATTCTTTCGAAAATATAATATTTATCTTAGCCAGCATAGGTACCATTATATTATGCCTGCTATAGCTACCGCCTGAGGAGACATGTCAAGACCCAAAAGTCGACCTTCGAAAATCGGCACCCGTACTTCACTTGTACTCAAAATGCCGTAGATTCAAATGTCGAATCTGGTTCTCGGGAGCTTATAACACAGTTAAGTAAATAACACAGCGGAATAAAAAGAATAATACATTGATATACAATATCTGATACAACAGAGTGATACAATGAATATCAATATACATCAGAGATATGATACAACAAATAGCAGCGGAAAAGAAAAATAGATGACTAATATCAGCAGCGGAACAAATAACTCTAAGATAGTCTTCAAGAGAGAACTCCAGCAGTAGCTCGAACTCCCAATAACGATACACCAAGAATAAGCAAGTGCAGTCCGATCCAAAGACTGAACTGGCTCCAGATAAATCTACAAATCTGACTATCTGAAAAACCCAACTCTAGACTGCTCGTGTAGAAAAATTTTGAGCATCCAGAGTTTAGGAAAGAAACAATAAACTCCGGATCAGTCATGGGACTGGTGTGAGCAACAAAAACAGTTTATCTTTAAAACAAAGAGCATAGAATTTTAAAGTCAATTCGCAATGCTTTGGAAAATGAAACTACCATAAGACCTCCCACCACACACACAATGCAAACGCAGAATTGGAGGAGATTTCTTCTTATGATAGTCAAAGATGCTTACTACGCAAAAAATCAAATCCTTTTGATATTATTATTAGTGCATAGTGGAAAACATTTCGAAAGTATAATATAAATCTTAGCCAACATACAACCATTATTGTATGCCTACTATAGCTACTATGTTCAATAGCAGGTTACCGCCACATTCCATAGCAGGTAATACAACTAAAACCGTACAAGGCTCGTATTGTTTCTTTGGATTTCCAACAAATGGTCAGGCCAAGGAACTTCCCATTGCCACATGGAAACGCCTCTGGAATGACGTCCCGAGAACCTAACCGGATCTCTGCCAACACAAGGCCGGGTTACCTCTGCAAAAATAGGTAACTACTGACACGCGTATGCCATCCCCCGATCGTAACCGATCTTCCCGAGGATCCTCGATTCCAACAACCACATCAGAATAATAATGCAGTAACCACATAGGTTAAGTATCTGGGCTCCATACCATGATACCACCTCTATCCAGAAAGAAATGACATACACTAAGGGGCGCTACTCCCTAGAACCTTGCTGCATCTTTCCTGTTTTGACCATTTCCGGGGTGTGAGGCTCGACAAAGTATCGTCCACAAAGCTACGCTTTGTTCACAAAACCATGCTTAGGGTCAAACAAATGATCAACCTATGATTACCAAGATATAAGATCAAACAAATGATCATATCACAAATGATCAAACACTGATCATCACACAGCAACACTCAGCATGCCACATTACCAAATTGGGATATATCGCTGATAAATTTCAACTACATAACCTCTGAGCTCGTACGTCTCAGAGAAGGGTGTTAAGCTAAGAGAATAAATTCTCCGCCACCAACAGAAATGTATTTGAAAGAAATCGGCTTTATATCTCAAAGTGTAATGTCAGACATGTATCCATACAAGTCTGTTCCGGGTTCGAACAGAACCGAAGGCACTTCTTACGAAGCCCTTGCAATTCCGGGTATTCACAATCCCGTCCGGACTTCCCATCACAAAGGGTGATAAAATCTCTATATCGGGGCCAGTCGATGCAGAGACATTCGACGAGTTGTCCTTTCGTTTTCGAAAATATCCGGTCTTCACCACCGGTCTTCAAATGCTATCCATATACGACGTATCGCTATTCGGAATGGGTTATATGACACAAATGTCTTTTCCCGGCTAACCCGAATAACGAGCGCAATATTTAAAATCATATGGATACTGGGATTTCAATTAAATCACAGCTTAAAGTCCAAAACTTTCCATTCGAATGGTTAAAACAAATTACCATTTTCAAATCTTTAAATATAAAGATTTATTTCACAAAGTTACCCCATTCACAAAGATACATTCATAGATTTCAAAACAATTTCCAATTTAATTGGATTAACTCGTTAAATCTTTAAAATAAAGATTCAACTTATAGCTTTCAAAACAATTTCATTTCGAATGGTTTAAACAAACATCATTTTAAATCTGTTAAAAATAAACAGATTCAATTCATAGCTTTCAAAAAACAATTCATTTATAACTTGGAAAACCATCTTTCAATTCATACTTGAAATTCCTTTAAATTGGAATTTCATTTCTTATATTACGAAAGCTTTTATCATTTGAAAACAAACAGTTTTCGCCTAAGAAAAATCCAATTTTATTTGCACGGGTTAAAGTTCTTGAATTATATTCACATTTCAAAATCAATACTTTTAAAATGGTTTAACCCTTATATAACGATATAACTTCTTTAATCCCTAGTTTCAAATTATAGAATTCGATTTCAAATCTTGAATTTAAGTTTTAAATCAAATTATTTAAACTTCCAAAACTCTATCAAGTTATTCAAAATTAAATTTCATCTTTGAAATTCCATTTCAAAAGCTTTTCACTTTAAACCCAAATTTCTAATTTCAAAATCAATTGAAATTAAAATTTCAATTTCAAAAACATCAGATTTAAATTATCTGTGACTTAACCGATTTCCACGTGAAATCCATATTTGTGTGTGTATGGTGTAGTCAAGGGTTTTACACACAATAGTGCAACATCAATCATCACAGATATATCGATAAGCGGTATAATCGATAACGCTTATCTTCATTCACAGATTCATAGATAAAATAAATTTATCAGTCACAAAGATTAACAATTATAATTCGATGTGGGTTTCGGATAACCAACTGGAATCCGACTCCCTGTCGCATCGAAATTCAAGTGCCGTTTCACGGGTCAAGGGGTTTTCATATTCACATAGTAATATATCACAGAAAACAGAAATCACAGCTAAGCACAAAACATAACATAGCATCGCATCACATAACTGATATATCAATCCATCACATAGCATGTAATAAAATATCAAACATCTATACGTAAGGTCAGTTAATTGGTTGAGTAATCCAAATCAGTTTCGATTACTTATGAAAATTACTAATCCCGGTTAATTAATTACGACCTATTTTAATTAATTATTCTTTATCATCTATAAATTAACCTTTAATCCTTAATAAATAAATCAATCTTAATTAATCAATCAATCTTCTAATCATTAAATAATTATCCTTTAATTATTTAATTATCTTTTTAATTTATTTATTTGATTAACCCTTAATTTATTACCATTTTATTTATTTTCCTTACTTATAAATTAATTAGCTTTAAATTTATAATTATTAATCTTTAGTTAATTATAAATCATTAATCAATATAAAATTAACTTAACTTTTAAGTTAACACATTAAAACATTTAAATCAATTTCTTAACTACTTAATTAAGTTCTATTTAAAATAACCCTTTTTATTTTCAAATATAAATTTAAAACAATTTAATTTAACTTAATTAACTTTTAAAATAATTTATTCTTAAAACTTCAAACTAATCCCATGTTTAAAACAACTTAAATGCAAACTTTGTTTATTCTCAAATTAAGTTTGTACTGACTTTAAGTTACATTTTAAACTTTGATTTATTTTAAAGTTTTAAAACTGCAACTTCTTATACCTGAGTTAGTCAGAGAAAAACCCAGGCCAAACATTACTTTCCCCGAGCAAAACTTCGGGCTACCCTAAACCATCAACTGCTCCGAGTTATTCGTTCGTTTTCTCGAGTTCTCCCCGATGCCAACTCTTCTTTCCCAAATTTCGAACGGCAGTTGATACGCATCGTCTCGCGTGCACGTGCACGACCAATCGCGGCAACTCCGACCCTTGCCGCTGCCTTCGACATGTCGTCGACCATCCCCTTGCGCCTCCTGACCACCCAGAATCTCGAATTAAACTCGAGTAAAACCATCAAATACCCCGAGTTATTCCCCGAGCCAACGAAATTCCATCTGCTTCGAGTCGCCCCTGCATTTTTCTCGAGCTATACCCGATACCATCCTTCTTCCCCAAATTATCAACACAGACTAGACCAAAATGCACACGCGTGCACATGCACGAGGCGCCGGAGCCTCGGCGATCGATGCCGCCTTCATCCCCATGTCGAAGATGATCGACTCATCCCCATTCATCACCCAGTTCGACGAATTTGAACAGAATTCGAGATCGAGCAATTTGACCCAACACTGGAACAACTATCACCAGAAAAAAAAAACTCGTCGACGACAATCTGATCACCGGAGATCATGAAATTCCTACCACCTCGCCGCCGATGACCCACGAACAACCTCCACTAGGTCCGATCGCACTCGATACCACAATGACGTCGCGGCCATCTCGTTACTGCCATTGACCAGAGAGATCCCTTAAACCCTAATTACACCTCGTTCCCAAAACTCTTGCAATAGATAATTTTTCTTACATTTTTCCTGAATTCATAAATCATCATACTAGCTTCACAACGAATCTCAACATCTGATATTTATTGAATCATCAGATATTCACAAATGAGCATTTTCGGTTCTCTTTGAAACTGCGCCTAGATTTCTTATTTAAAAATCATCATTTTTATTTTAAAAATTCTACCTTTGGATGTTTATTCAAGATATGAAATCAAATTAACAATTTAAAATATTCGAATTTTAACCATTGATTTCCTTTCTACTGTAAAATGCCATTTTCACTATATGTATTCAATAGTTAAACTTGTGATCATTTTTTTAAAATTTATATTGGCACCTTATAATCACTTTTTATTCTGAGATTAAGGCTTAACATGGATTGGTTTGGGTAGTATGAATTTTTTTCTTGAGTTTTAGCTACCCTGTTACTAAACAGAAACTCCTCTGTTCTTAGATAAGCATACCCATCTCACTATCACATATATACTCACACACATTCATATTTGAATCAGATATTTACAAATGCAAGGTTAAAACAAAAGGTTGCTCACCTTTGCTTGAAAATGACAGAGCATTTTTATAAAAAAAGCTTTGAACTTTAGAAGCTGAGAAGTTGTTTGCTTTAAATCTCCCTTTATATCATCTTGCTTGACTCTCTGGTTTTGATGAATTTATATTGTTTTGTTTGCTTCAGTTTTCAAGTGAACGAACTGATGAAGATGAGTTGGTATATAGGAGAGGATGTACAGGGATTACAACTTGTACTGGGTGATATTTTAGTTTTTGTACAAAGCATGGGTGAAGATACTTAAATTAAGGGCTGAGGTGATATAGTATGTTGTGGTGGCTGCATTTATAGGTTTGTACAAAGTTTATTTTATTTTTTTATTTCTTGTTTATCTTACCTACACTTGTTTTGCTCGGCTGATGTGAGTATGTTGTATACTAGAGATGATTTGTTGTTGATGGCTAAAGATATTTGTCTTATTTTATTTGCTAGGCTGGTAGTAGTTTCCAGGTTAATAGCTTGCTTTTACTCCTCTTTTTCAATTATATATGTTTATATGTATTGTTTAGTTCATGCTTTGTATTCTATTTTTCTTGTTTCTGTTATTGTACAAATTTGTTAAACTTGTTAAATATTTTACTTAATGTTCTTTATTTTTAATTCACCTGTTTTGATTACATGGTTTGAACTTGTGAAATCTTCATTTCTAGTTATACTTGTAGTGTGTTTTCTTTGGTCATATACTTTGAAATTTAAATGAAGTTCTTTTATCATTATATTGTTAGATTTTATTATTTTGTTGTTATATATTTATTTTTTTATTTTAACTTAAATATTTATTTTACTGTAATATTATCATCATCATTTATTTACACTTCAAATCAAAAATTAATATATATATACTTATATATAAGATTTCCAATTCACTCATATTCGAGTCGGGGAAACTCGCTCCAATTAATCCAGTTATTTCACAATTTTTATTCAGAAATTTATTTAATTACTCAATTTAATCCAAAAATTCGTTTAATTATTAATTTAAATAAATTAAAATTTCGGGGTCGTTACAAACTTCCCCCCTTAAAAGAATTTCGTCCTCGAAATTCGCAGGCACGAAAACAACAAAGATAGACAGATTCGATCTCCTATAATTCTTCAAACACAAGATACGGATTCCGAATTCAAGTCGGAATATCTCAGAATATATACCAATTTGTCCCTCTTCGGACTTTGGTATTCACAAGAAATTACAACAGAATTTCAAAATTTGGTTTTCAAACGAAATCGTTTTATTGATTAAATTCAAATTTAGCTTCATATTCTATTAATCAATTTAACTCAACTTAAAATTTCCAATTTCAAATTCATTAAGGTTTAAATCAAAAAGCTGATAAGAAACTGATGAAAATACTAAGTAAGGACTTTCTACAACGATTCGTAGAGCCATCATCATACCGAAACTTCTTTCTGGAGCTGTCAAAAGAATTTGGAAACGAATCAAAGAAGATTGATAAGAAGGTTGTTTCCACTGTTGCAGGGTATTGACCATTTATAGTCGTATTCCCTGTCCCCTATCTCGTCTTCTTCTTGCACTCATACTCACTATCAGTGGATAGTAAGAGAATTTACTGAGACGTTCAGACGGATATCTTAAGGATACACTCATTCTAGAGTTTACTTCACTCTATCTCTAATGAGCTACTTAATGTGTTATACTCCTGAGCTAAAGTTCAACCTTAGCTCTGATACCACTTGTCAAGACCCAAAAGTCGACCTTCGAAAATCGGCACCCGTACTTCACTTGTACTCAAAATGCCGTAGATTCAAATGTCGAATCTGGTTCTCGGGAGCTTATAACACAGTTAAGTAAATAACACAGCGGAATAAAAAGAATAATACATTGATATACAATATCTGATACAACAGAGTGATACAATGAATATCAATATACATCAGAGATATGATACAACAAATAGCAGCGGAAAAGAAAAATAGATGACTAATATCAGCAGCGGAACAAATAACTCTAAGATAGTCTTCAAGAGAGAACTCCAGCAGTAGCTCGAACTCCCAATAACGATACACCAAGAATAAGCAAGTGCAGTCCGATCCAAAGACTGAACTGGCTCCAGATAAATCTACAAATCTGACTATCTGAAAAACCCAACTCTAGACTGCTCGTGTAGAAAAATTTTGAGCATCCAGAGTTTAGGAAAGAAACAATAAACTCCGGATCAGTCATGGGACTGGTGTGAGCAACAAAAACAGTTTATCTTTAAAACAAAGAGCATAGAATTTTAAAGTCAATTCGCAATGCTTTTGGAAAATGAAACTACCATAAGACCTCCCACCACACACACAATGCAAACCCAGAATTGGAGGAGATTTCTTCTTATGATAGTCAAAGATGCTTACTACGCAAAAAATCAAATCCTTTTGATATTATTATTAGTGCATAGTGGAAAACATTTCGAAAGTATAATATAAATCTTAGCCAACATACAACCATTATTGTATGCCTACTATAGCTACTATGTTCAATAGCAGGTTACCGCCACATTCCATAGCAGGTAATACAACTAAAACCGTACAAGGCTCGTATTGTTTCTTTGGATTTCCAACAAATGGTCAGGCCAAGGAACTTCCCATTGCCACATGGAAACGCCTCTGGAATGACGTCCCGAGAACCTAACCGGATCTCTGCCAACACAAGGCCGGGTTACCTCTGCAAAAATAGGTAACTACTGACACGCGTATGCCATCCCCCGATCGTAACCGATCTTCCCGAGGATCCTCGATTCCAACAACCACATCAGAATAATAATGCAGTAACCACATAGGTTAAGTATCTGGGCTCCATACCATGATACCACCTCTATCCAGAAAGAAATGACATACACTAAGGGGCGCTACTCCCTAGAACCTTGCTGCATCTTTCCTGTTTTGACCATTTCCGGGGTGTGAGGCTCGACGAAGTCTCGTCCACAAAGCTACGCTTTGTTCACAAAACCATGCTTCGGGTCAAACAAATGATCAACCTATGATCACCAAGATATAAGATCAAACAAATGATCATATCACAAATGATCAAACACTGATCATCACACAGCAACACTCAGCATGCCACATTACCAAATTGGGATATATCGCTGATAAATTTCAACTACATAACCTCTGAGCTCGTACGTCTCAGAGAAGGGTGTTAAGCTAAGAGAATAAATTCTCCGCCACCAACAGAAATGTATTTGAAAGAAATCGGCTTTATATCTCAAAGTGTAATGTCAGACATGTATCCATACAAGTCTGTTCCGGGTTCGAACAGAACCGAAGGCACTTCTTACAAAGCCCTTGCAATTCCGGGTATTCACAATCCCGTCCGGACTTCCCATCACAAAGGGTGATAAAATCTCTATATCGGGGCCAGTCGATGCAGAGACATTCGACGAGTTGTCCTTTCGTTTTCGAAAATATCCGGTCTTCACCACCGGTCTTCAAATGTTATCCATATACGACGTATCGCTATTCGGAATGGGTTATATGACACAAATGTCTTTTCCCGGCTAACCCGAATAACGAGCGCAATATTTAAAATCATATGGATACTGGGATTTCAATTAAATCACAGCTTAAAGTCCAAAACTTTCCATTCGAATGGTTAAAACAAATTACCATTTTCAAATCTTTAAATATAAAGATTTATTTCACAAAGTTACCCCATTCACAAAGATACATTCATAGATTTCAAAACAATTTCCAATTTAATTGGATTAACTCGTTAAATCTTTAAAATAAAGATTCAACTTATAGCTTTCAAAACAATTTCATTTCGAATGGTTTAAACAAACATCATTTTAAATCTGTTAAAAATAAACAGATTCAATTCATAGCTTTCAAAAAACAATTCATTTATAACTTGGAAAACCATCTTTCAATTCATACTTGAAATTCCTTTAAATTGGAATTTCATTTCTTATATATACGAAAGCTTTTATCATTTGAAAACAAACAGTTTTCGCCTAAGAAAAATCCAATTTTATTTGCACGGGTTAAAGTTCTTGAATTATATTCACATTTCAAAATCAATACTTTTAAAATGGTTTAACCCTTATATAACGATATAACTTCTTTAATCCCTAGTTTCAAATTATAGAATTCGATTTCAAATCTTGAATTTAAGTTTTAAATCAAATTATTTAAACTTCCAAAACTCCATCAAGTTATTCAAAATTAAATTTCATCTTTGAAATTCCATTTCAAAAGCTTTTCACTTTAAACCCAAATTTCTAATTTCAAAATCAATTGAAATTAAAATTTCAATTTCAAAAACATCAGATTTAAATTATCTGTGACTTAACCGATTTCCACGTGAAATCCATATTTCTGTGTGTATGGTGTAGTCAAGGGTTTTACACACAATAGTGCAACATCAATCATCACAGATATATCGATAAGCGGTATAATCGATAACGCTTATCTTCATTCACAGATTCATAGATAAAATAAATTTATCAGTCACAAAGATTAACAATTATAATTCGATGTGGGTTTCGGATAACCAACTGGAATCCGACTCCCTGTCGCATCGAAATTCAAGTGCCGTTTCACGGGTCAAGGGGTTTTCATATTCACATAGTAATATATCACAGAAAACAGAAATCACAGCTAAGCACAAAACATAACATAGCATCGCATCACATAACTGATATATCAATCCATCACATAGCATGTAATAAAATATCAAACATCTATACGTAAGGTCAGTTAATTGGTTGAGTAATCCAAATCAGTTTCGATTACTTATGAAAATTACTAATCCCGGTTAATTAATTACGACCTATTTTAATTAATTATTCTTTATCATCTATAAATTAACCTTTAATCCTTAATAAATAAATCAATCTTAATTAATCAATCAATCTTCTAATCATTAAATAATTATCCTTTAATTATTTAATTATCTTTTTAATTTATTTATTTGATTAACCCTTAATTTATTACCATTTTATTTATTTTCCTTACTTATAAATTAATTAGCTTTAAATTTATAATTATTAATCTTTAGTTAATTATAAATCATTAATCAATATAAAATTAACTTAACTTTTAAGTTAACACATTAAAACATTTAAATCAATTTCTTAACTACTTAATTAAGTTCTATTTAAAATAACCCTTTTTATTTTCAAATATAAATTTAAAACAATTTAATTTAACTTAATTAACTTTTAAAATAATTTATTCTTAAAACTTCAAACTAATCCCATGTTTAAAACAACTTAAATGCAAACTTTGTTTATTCTCAAATTAAGTTTGTACTGACTTTAAGTTACATTTTAAACTTTGATTTATTTTAAAGTTTTAAAACTGCAACTTCTTATACCTGAGTTAGTCAGAGAAAAACCCAGGCCAAACATTACTTTCCCCGAGCAAAACTTCGGGCTACCCTAAACCATCAACTGCTCTGAGTTATTCGTTCGTTTTCTCGAGTTCTCCCCGATGCCAACTCTTCTTTCCCAAATTTCGAACGGCAGTTGATACGCATCGTCTCGCGTGCACGTGCACGACCAATCGCGGCAACTCCGACCCTTGCCGCTGCCTTCGACATGTCGTCGACCATCCCCTTGCGCCTCCTGACCACCCAGAATCTCGAATTAAACTCGAGTAAAACCATCAAATACCCCGAGTTATTCCCCGAGCCAACGAAATTCCATCTGCTTCGAGTCGCCCCTGCATTTTTCTCGAGCTATACCCGATACCATCCTTCTTCCCCAAATTATCAACACAGACTAGACCAAAATGCACACGCGTGCACATGCACGAGGCGCCGGAGCCTCGGCGATCGATGCCGCCTTCATCCCCATGTCGAAGATGATCGACTCATCCCCATTCATCACCCAGTTCGACGAATTTGAACAGAATTCGAGATCGAGCAATTTGACCCAACACTGGAACAACTATCACCAGAAAAAAAAAACTCGTCGACGACAATCTGATCACCGGAGATCATGAAATTCCTACCACCTCGCCGCCGATGACCCACGAACAACCTCCACTAGGTCCGATCGCACTCGATACCACAATGACGTCGCGGCCATCTCGTTACTGCCATTGACCAGAGAGATCCCTTAAACCCTAATTACACCTCGTTCCCAAAACTCTTGCAATAGATAATTTTTCTTACATTTTTCCTGAATTCATAAATCATCATACTAGCTTCACAACGAATCTCAACATCTGATATTTATTGAATCATCAGATATTCACAAATGAGCATTTTCGGTTCTCTTTGAAACTGCGCCTAGATTTCTTATTTAAAAATCATCATTTTTATTTTAAAAATTCTACCTTTGGATGTTTATTCAAGATATGAAATCAAATTAACAATTTAAAATATTCGAATTTTAACCATTGATTTCCTTTCTACTGTAAAATGCCATTTTCACTATATGTATTCAATAGTTAAACTTGTGATCTTTTTTTTAAAATTTATATTGGCACCTTATAATCACTTTTTATTCTGAGATTAAGGCTTAACATGGATTGGTTTGGGTAGTATGAATTTTTTTCTTGAGTTTTAGCTACCCTGTTACTAAACAGAAACTCCTCTGTTCTTAGATAAGCATACCCATCTCACTATCACATATATACTCACACACATTCATATTTGAATCAGATATTTACAAATGCAAGGTTAAAACAAAAGGTTGCTCACCTTTGCTTGAAAATGACAGAGCATTTTTATAAAAAAGCTTTGAACTTTAGAAGCTGAGAAGTTGTTTGCTTTAAATCTCCCTTTATATCATCTTGCTTGACTCTCTGGTTTTGATGAATTTATATTGTTTTGTTTGCTTCAGTTTTCAAGTGAACGAACTGATGAAGATGAGTTGGTATATAGGAGAGGATGTACAGGGATTACAACTTGTACTGGGTGATATTTTAGTTTTTGTACAAAGCATGGGTGAAGATACTTAAATTAAGGGCTGAGGTGATATAGTATGTTGTGGTGGCTGCATTTATGGGTTTGTACAAAGTTTATTTTATTTTTTTATTTCTTATTTATCTTACCTACACTTGTTTTGCTCGACTGATGTGAGTATGTTGTATACTAGAGATGATTTGTTGTTGATGGCTAAAGATATTTGTCTTATTTTATTTGCTAGGCTGGTAGTAGTTTCCAGGTTAATAGCTTGCTTTTACTCCTCTTTTTCAATTATATATGTTTATATGTATTGTTTAGTTCATGCTTTGTATTCTATTTTTCTTGTTTCTGTTATTGTACAAATTTGTTAAACTTGTTAAATATTTTACTTAATGTTCTTTATTTTTAATTCACCTGTTTTGATTACATGGTTTGAACTTGTGAAATCTTCATTTCTAGTTATACTTGTAGTGTGTTTTCTTTGGTCATATACTTTGAAATTTAAATGAAGTTCTTTTATCATTATATTGTTAGATTTTATTATTTTGTTGTTATATATTTATTTTTTTATTTTAACTTAAATATTTATTTTGCTGTAATATTATCATCATCATTTATTTACACTTCAAATTAAAAATTAATATATATATACTTATATATAAGATTTCCAATTCACTCATATTCGAGTCGGGGAAACTCGCTCCAATTAATCCAGTTATTTCACAATTTTTATTCAGAAATTTATTTAATTACTCAATTTAATCCAAAAATTCGTTTAATTATTAATTTAAATAAATTAAAATTTCGGGGTCGTTACAAGACAGGTTATACAACTGCAATCGTAAAGGGCTCGTATTGTTTCTTTGGATTTCCAACAAATGGTCAGGCTAAGGAACTTCCTACTGCCACATGGGTACGTGTAACAACCCGTATATTTGTCGATTTTATATTTAAATATTTTATTTAAATATTTCATCATTCGTCGGATGTTTGTCCGAAAATCTACTTTTTGCAAACAGTCGAATTGGGACTCGAGACCACCTCCATTGAGTCCAAAATGCCGTTTGCGACCTTTTTTAGTATAAACTTTGATATGTTTGGAGCTAGTCAAAAATTTGACCATTTGCACTTTGGGTTTGGGTTTAGGTTCAGCCCCTTTGCCAACTTAACCCCCAAATCTGAACCACTTCTCCCCATTCTCCCTCACTTCCTCCTCATTTCAGTTTCAAAGCAAAAATGGTGGGAGAGATGGGAAATTAAAACTCCATGCCCTAGTTCCTCTTGCAAAATCAAGTTCTTGCTCCAAATTCAAGGAGAACCCATTGGTAAGCTTCATCTCCTTCTTCTCCAACACATTCTCTCTTTGATTTTAGAAAATTCCTAAACCTAATTTGGGAAATATTTCTCTTTTAGCTTAGATTCATGCTTATTGTGTTGAGATTGAAGTGTGGTTGATCCTCCCTTGTCTTCAAGCATCTTCTTCGTTCGTTTGGGTTCAAAGGTGAGATTTTTATCTCACATCTATAACTATAATTATCTTTGATTGTTAGGTATGAATTCCTAACACTTATTCATGTGCATTTGCTTTTGATTTGGATTGAATTGGTGAATATTTCAATTTTTGGTGTTTTGGAAGTTTAAAACCCTAAAAATCATAGCTTTCATGTTGAATCATGTTTTTGGTGATAAACCGAAGAGCTTATATGGCCGGGTAGTCGATTGGCGTAAACCCTTAGCGCCGTTGCTCGTCCAATTGCAAATCGAGAGAGTTTGCACTTCAATTGTTATAGGGTAGGAAATGTAGGAAATTGGGTTCAGTCGACTGAATCCTCTGTTCAGTCGACTGAGCTGAAGCCGAAATGCAGGAAATCAGGTTCAGTCGACTGAATCCTCTGTTCAGTCGACTGAGCTGAACCCCGAAATTTTCTGGACATTGTTCAGTCGACTGAACAGGGATTTCAGTCGACTGACCTGCTCCTGTTTTCCTGTTTTGCCTATTTGTGCTCATTTTGATTGGTTTTTCGAATTTTATCGATTCATCTTGGTTCTTAGTGGTTGTTATTATTTATTATGACTTTGATGACTTCTTTTTCGGGATGTTTGAATATCCATTTTGATGGATTTATTATCAATTTCTTTGGATTTATTATCAAACCCCGTATCCCTCTTCGTAGGGGATCTTATCTGAAAAACATTCAACAGAACTTCCTACTTTGATGGTTTTGGGGATTGATTTCTTTGGACTTTACTCACGTCTTCGAACGTGAATT
Source organism: Allium fistulosum (assembly GCA_030737815.1). Lineage (NCBI taxonomy): Eukaryota > Viridiplantae > Streptophyta > Magnoliopsida > Asparagales > Amaryllidaceae > Allium > Allium fistulosum. Next base: position 909,277,456 of record CM060908.1, read on the forward strand.
TATGTAATTCGATTCGTTTCAACAATCGTTTTGTGACTTGTCACTTTAAAGATATGAAGGTTTCAATACTAGTAGTAAATATCAAAACTCTTTCATCAAAGCGATTTCAACACTATTTTAAATAAGAAAAGTTCGTTTTCTCAAACCAATTTCCAATCTACTAGTATATACAAGCCTTTACTTCACTCGGATGAGAAATCGACTTAAACGACTTAGTAAAACGAGTGGTATGAAACGCTTGCGTTCACTTCGTCGGTTAGCTCTTGGACTTGTTCGATTGAACCCTTTTGTGACAATTTCCTAGTGAAGATCTACAGTTTGTTCGTAAATATTTAAGTTAAGCTAGTGGTTATGGGACATGAAGCTAAACTCATATATTTACTAGCTTAGTGTAATTAACACTTCTAGATGATCATGACGATCATTTTTGTGATTTAGACTAGCAATTGTGCGATGTCTCTTTGTCTGCGAGGGAGAATAGACCTCGTTTGTGTGATGTTTCTACTCACCATTCGTGGAGCATTCGGCTCATAGGTCTTCGGACCATTCGTGGAGCATTCGGCTCATAGGTCTTCGGACCATTCGTGGAGCATTCAGCTCATAGGTCTTCAGACCGTTCGTGGAGCATTCGGCTCATAGGTCTTCGGACCGTTCGTGGAGCATTCGGCTCATAGGTCTTCAGACCGTTCGTGGAGCATTCGGCTCATTGGTCTTCGGACCGTTCGTGGAGCATTCGGCTCATTGGTCTTCGGACTGTTTGTGGAGCATTCGGCTCATTGGTCTTCGGACAGTTCATGGAGCATTCGGCTCATTGGTCTTCGGACCGTTCGTGGAGCATTCGGCTCATAGGCCTTCCCCCTTTTTATGTGTTTTCTGGATTCCCTGTGTTGATTTCTGGATTTTGTGCTTCACCAATTTTCAGGATTTTCATTGATATGATATCAGTTTTTTTGCATTGGTGAATTTATGTGTTATTGACTTGTTATGAATACAAGTTTAGGGTATGATACCCTATTTTATCTTTGAGAAGATTCTTGTGGTATTGATTAATCTCTTGCTGATTTTCAATTACATACTTATAGTAGTATGCCATTATGGTTATTACATGTTCATGCCATGTCTTTTACTTCATACCATATCATCTGATATTTATAGCTAGACTGATCCGTTTATTATTTTCTTATAAATAATACTTGGGTCAGACCGAGATGTTACAGGTGCTTCTGCTTGACTTCTCTTCAGGATTATTCTGACTTTTGGCTAACTACATAGATTGTAGTTTTTGGGTGTACACCTTTGAGATATAGACTCTATGTTGTGTACTTATTCTTTTGTATAGCATGCGTTGCTATTCTTTTGTATTATCGTGGATCTTTCTGACCACTACTCTGATGTACACTTTCATGTGTTATACATTTATTCATATCTTCTTCCGCCTTTGTGATATGGATGTCTGTGACTGATTTATGTTATGATTATTTCTATGTTTGTTTCCGAAGATTATATATAGCCACTGTGTGATAGCTTTGAGTTTGTATCGGTATGTCGGATTTCCTCCTTAAATGATATGCATTCTATACTATCTGACATATCGGTGCTCGCACAAAGAAGTTACATGGATGGTCGCTCCTCAACAGCCTTATTCTCTATGCTAATTGACAGCACTACACCGTAGTGTTCTTGGTTAGCGTGGGTATAGAGGTGGGGCGTCACAGTACGCCTCTGGAGGGACGTCCTGAGAACTAACTAGCTCTCTGCCAACACAAGGCCGGGTTACCTCTTACTAGGTAACTACTACACGAATATGCCACCCCCGGTTGTTTGCGACCTTTATCCGAGGGCCCTCGATCACAAAGCAACAATCACACAGTAAATAAGATTGATGCAACCACACAGGTAAAGCATCTGGGCTCCATACCATGATACCACCTTTTTCCAGAAGGAAATGACATACCCTAAAGGGAGAGACCCTCATAACCTTGCCGCATTTTCCTGTTTCGACCATTTCCGGGTTGTGAGGTCCGATGAGGTCTCGTCCACAAAGCTACGCTTTACACGAAAGCCATGCTTTGATCACAAATGATCAACAAATGATCAGCAACACACAGCAACACTTAGCATGCCACACTACCAAATTGGGAGTATATCATTGATAACCTACAACTACATAACCTCTGAGCTCGTACGTCTCAGAGAAGGGTGTTAAGCTAAGATAATAAATTCTCCGCCACCAAACAGAAATGTATTTGAAAGAAATCAGCTTTATATCTCAAAGTGTAATGTTAGACATACAACCATACAAGTCTGTTCCGGGTTCGAACAGAGCCGAAGGCACTTCCGAAGAAGCCCTTGCAATCCGGGTATTCACAATCCCGATCGGACTTCCCATCACATAGGGAATCTCTATACCGTAGCTACTCGGTGCAGAGACAATCGATAGGATATCCTATCGTTCTCGCAAACGCCCGGTCTTCAACACCGATCTTCAAATGATGTCCATTTACGTCGTATCATTATTCGGAATGGGTTATATGACACAAAGTCCTCTCCCGGCTAAACCGAATAATGAGCTCTTGTTTTAAAAACAAATTCAAGTGCCATTTCAAAGGCAAATATTGATAGTCTGTTATTTAACTATCAAATAATATTCACAACAATCAACAAATTTAAATAATTTTCCCAAATTATTAAATTTCAAATATCTTCGTAAGATATATATTTTCCACACTTCATCACTTTGAAAACAAATTTCAAATCACTTTACTCGCGGAATAAAGTTCCCGATATTATTTATTCCCACTGTGAATTTAAATTTCCAAATATTCATTTATATACGATTTTTCAAATATTCACTTTCAAACACCAAATCAAATTCCAAATTGATTTCTAATTTCCTTTCAAGCACCAAATCAAATTTCAAATTGATTCTTCCCATTTATTCCAAAAACTTAATCAATTTTACAAATTGATTCCCAAGTCTATTTTCAATAGAACGAAACATTTGCAAATCGATTTCTAAGTTTATTTCCAAATAACAAATCATTTGCAAATCCATTTGTAAATTTATTTCCAAATACCAAGCCATTTTACAAATCGATTTCCAAATTTATTTCAACACAAAATCCATTTTAATTCAACACCAAATAAATTTTTATATCGATTTTCCAAAAATTATTTTCAAATACCAAATCAATTATCAATTTGATTTCTAGAAATTTATCACCTTTTAAAATAAATTCCTTTATCTCTTCCAAACCATTTAAAATTCCATTTTAAATAAATTCCTTTATCTCTTCCAAACCATTTAAAATTCCATTTTAAATAAATTCTTCAACTTCGAATAATACTATTCAAAATCCATTTATTAAAATCTTTTCCCATATTTTTGGAAATAATTCGATAAGATTACCAAAATCAACTTTATGCTTTTAAATTCCTTCTTTAATTTCAAAAATCCAATTTTATTTATTTCTGGTATCCAACGATACCAAAAATACATTCGGCTAAATTATAGCCTTCAACAAATTCAATCGTCAATAAAATCATTCACAGATTTTTTAATAATTCATCACACAACATATGAAACAAATTCATACAACATATGAAACAAATTCATATAATTTGAGGAATCCAGTTGGATCCCTCCAACCTGTTTCCCTGCATCCACAGATGTTAGCACAACAATTAAATACCCATTCCACTTCGAGGTGGAATATCGCGGTATATGGGATTTATAAAATATCATCCGCTATTATGCGGCGCATAGGGTCTCATCCGCTATATAGTGTGGGAAATCAACAACTCCAAATATATATATATATACTACTATATATACTATCACATTCAAACAGTCAATCAATAACTGCAATTCAAATTTTAATTTGAGTGAGAAGATCTCACCTTTGATTTTATTTTGCAATCCATTTTCCATTTCGGCTTGATTCCTTCACTGTATTAGACCTTGTATAAACAATTTTATACATTATATTAATATTTGAATCCACCAAACAATTAATCAATAAATTTTAATTTCAAACTAATTTTCTTTTAAATAATTCTCTTAGTAGCTAAAATAAATTAAATGCGTTTATTATATAAATTAATCTTCATAATATAAAATTATAAAATTAAATAGGTAGATTTAAAAAATATGTATAGGCTTATTTATTTTTCATTTTGAAACTATATCTATAGATTTTGAAAATAATTTTTTTATATAACTTTCAACATTTAAAAACCCTTATATATTTTTCAAAATCTTATATATATATAATTCTGTTTAAACCTCATATGAATTTAAATTAAAATAGGTATGTTTATTCATACATATATATATTTATATTATTATCTTCCTTACTGTATATGTGAGCATATATAAATATAAATTGTAAAAACATATAGCAATTTTTCTTTCCTTTAAACTTATATTTTCTTATCTCCTAACTCATATACATACGTATATATATAAATTAAAAATAGAAAGAAAAAATCAAAAAGTTTATACCTAACAGAAAGAAACCCGACCTTCCCTACTCACGACTTCTACATTGGCTTCGCCACGGCGAAACCCTAGCCTCAACTCGACAGCGCCGCCGTCATCCTCATGCGTACGCGTGCAACCCATCGCCACAAATCGAGGCGTACACGCCGAAATCACCACACGCCACACGAATCGCTATGCTCGAACTTGCTCGAACTCGAGCTCCTCGTCGCGAAGTCGAACTTCCCCCAAATCTGCTGCGAACCTCTGCATCGATTTCCTTGCCCACGCGCTCGCGAGATCCCCCTCCCGTTTCCGATCGAACACTGCTTCGATTCCATTAAATCAGAGAGAGGGTTCGGCCTCGATTTTTCTTATTTGAATGCGGCCATTGATTTAACTAAATTTCTTTGAACTTTTTATAAAAATGAGAGGTGAAGGCTCGGCTGAATTTGAAAATGAAGGAGAGGAAGTAAATGATTTTCGATCGGCCATTTTTTCTTTTGTTTTGATTTTTATTTTTGAACAAGAACGAAGCATCTCGATTTTGAAAGAATGAGGAAGTGTGTTCGAGAAGGCAAAGGAAGATTGCTTGAAAAAAATCTAGCTACAGTGCTTTTTGAACCAGTTATTAAATTAAATTTCGATATAAATTCCAACGCGTTTATATATCGTACGCTCACACAACAACTCCAAATGTTACGAAAATTGAAATCCGATAATAATACAATATTACTGATCCAATGGAACAAGTTTCGTCGAATTCCGAGACTATGCCCCGGAAGGCTATTTTTAAATTCAATTTAAACGATAAAATTCAAAACTGAACAAAACAGTTTCAAATTCAATTCTAAAGCTTCCATTATCTTCAGTATTATTAATATGAATTTTCCAATACTTCATATTATTTTTAATTGGCTTGAAACTGAAGATTCAAATTTTTACCCAGCTTCAGTGAATTAAATTCAATAATTAATTTGCCAAATTCATTCTGATATTTGAATTTCAAATTAAACCGACTTCCAGATATTTAAAATCAATTAAATATTATGATTTCCAATGTCAAAAATTCAGGGTCGTTACATTATTCCCCCCTTAAAAGAATTTCATCCCGAAATTACAAGTTAAGAAGAATGATCCTCAACTCGTTTATTATTTTACCAAAACCAAATAATTTTATCAACTTGATAAAATAATCTTTTCATCGAAGCCACACTATCCTTCTTATTACTTCATAACTTTCCAAACTTTTCCATAAGTTTCAAACAACTTTATTTTACTTCACAATTCAAATTTAAATTTAAATTCGAATTTTAAATTATCCAAAATTTCTCAAAAATTCTCTAACTCTTTAAATTTTCGAAAAATTCAGCGTCTCCTTTGCGCGGCTAGCTCGGTACGACTACAAAATGTCCCTACGGACTCCCAAATTCCAAAAGAAAACAAAATGCCAAGTGGCAAAATAAAAAACCCAATTAAATTTCATACAGAAAATTTTAAATACATACCTTTTGTTGAGCGAATTAATTTTATCTTCGAAATCAAAAATCCAATTCCCTTTTCCTAGAGCCTTTATAATCCCTGTATACTTTACTTAACAACAATGTCCAAATTTACTTAGTGTATTCCCAATACCAAATTTACTTAAGAATTACACCATTCATTTCTTAAGTACAATACAATTATTTCTTATATTCATTTTTACTACTTCACTACTAAAGTTTATATTCAAATTGAATTCCACTTCCATATAAAATCAATTTGCTTCAATTTACTAGTTTATTTCAAATCTCAATACTTTTAATTTCAAAATTTCATCCAGATTTTCATTTCAAATTTTACTTGAATTCGATTCATCTTTAACTTCGAAGATTGAATCTTACTTTCCTTATCTCAAATTCCAATTTTAAATCTTTTGTCGTTAATGAAATTTTTTTCTAAAATTTTGAAATTTTTCTAACTCCCAAAATTTTCAGAAAATTTTGACGGAGTCTCCTTTGTACGGAGGAGCTTTTGCAATTTGACAAAAGATATAAATATATATACATCGACCCACACGGTCGGAAAAACAAAAACAGTTCATATTTCCTATTTTGTACTGCGTAGGCGTACCTTTATTAGCATTTTAAGCAAAGCGGCTTATTTGTTTAGCTATTTGCGCGACCAAAATCCCGCCAAACGGCCCCCGGTACCTGTACTTACTCAGTTTGAACATGTAAGTGACAAATATTGGAAATTCATTTACATTTCACTTATTCTCAACAGTAAACACATAGTTTCCATAAGCAATGCATTCAAAATTCTTTCCATTAGCAATTTATATGGTTTCGATACAAATTAAATTGCTTACAACTATATCACACATCATTTCTATTCAATTCAAGTGATTTACAACTCACTTTCTTACATTCAATTCATTTTTAAGTGAAACGAATTCACATCCATTTCAATTGATTCAAAAATCAATTTCTATTTTCTTTTAATAACTCATAGAATTTTATATAATTTCGTTTGCATCAAACGACAACCATTCATATGCAAATTTAACGATATTCACTTAATATAATATCCATTCTAGTTTATAACTAATTTAAATTGATACCAACTCAATTTACACTTTATTCTATTTTATTTCCAATTGATTCCATTCAATTCAATTTGCATTCATATTCACATTCATTTTATTTTATTAATCCAAACAAATTTCATTCAAAACCATTTCATAAAACTCGACAACAACCATTTCAAAAAAAATTTTAAGTCGAGCTTTTATCCAAATATTACTTAAGTTATTTCAACTCAAAACTCAAGTTCATTTTCCTTGTAAACAATTTCTAATTTAAATCTTTGATTTGATTTTTTTCATCTATCAAATCCATTCCATCTACTAATTTGATTCAATTAGTATATTCACTTATCCCTTTTAAATTTCAAATTTCCATATTCAATTCATCTCGAATTTATTTTATCTTTATCAAGGAAATTTTCAAATTTTTTTTCTTACTTACTTGAATTTATATGCAAATTCAAACCGTTTTTATTCAACTCACAATTCAATTTTAATTTAACTAATTCAACTTCCAATTCATTATTTCATGAATTAATACATTATCAAGTTAGTTTACTTGAATTCAATCCATTTTATTTTATTTTTTCCAAGTTTGGATTTTTCTTCAACTTGGTTCAAATCAAATCTCATTCCGTTTTTCAATTTCCAATTCATTTATTTACAACTGTAACCTCATTTTTTCATTCACAAATTCATTCCTTTTCAATTTGAATCTTATTCCAATCAAATTTCAAATATTTTTTTATAAGTTATCAACTTATTTACATTCCATAACAATTTAAAGATATTCCAGAGTCTTTTAAACAACATTTCAAATTATTTCTTGGAATCAATTATATCCTTTAATCCGTATTGCAAAATTTACTCTGGCATCTCCTTTTAATTTATAAAACTCATTTATAAATTCACATTACCAATTTCATTCCATAAATGAATTTTTATTTTCAAACATTTTTCTGGAATTCTATTTCAAATTATAAATTACATTTACAATTTACTTTCACAAATCCCATTCATATATGAATTCATTTCCTCATATTTTCAATTCATATCTATAAATTTCATTTGTTAAATGAATTTATCTCCAAATCTTTGGTTATACCATTATTTCTTATTCAATTTCCATATAACAATGATAATAATTCAATATTATCTCTTCCTAACAACCAAGCATCCATATACTATAATAATTTATGGAAAATGATTTCTTTTCTACACAAAAATAGTTTTGGGTAAAACTATTTCATTTACCCTATTTAAAACAATATTGTGTCAATTTATCTTGTTTAAGAGTTTAGAAACCCCTATCAATTACAGTTGGCCAAACTGAACTGACCAGAATCTATAAACAATCAACCGATAAGTCAACATAATATAAAACAAACTTTTGTATTCACTAATAAATACGTGCTCATATCTATTATTACACTCACACTCATTCTAGAGTAATACTGACTCTATCTCTAATAAGTAACACCCAACAGAGCCAGGGTTGTCGCTTAACCAATTGCTCTGATACCACATGTAACGTTTCGACTTTTCGACGCTCGAAAGTCGACATCAATACAACCACTGTATCAACTGTCGAACTATCGAATGTCGGAAAACCGAATTGTTAGGGTTAAAAAGAAGAAGAGGTAGAAGAAGACAGAAGAAAAATAAAGAAGGAGAAATAGAAACAACAACAACAGAATCTCTCATTCGCAGCGGAACAACATATAATAGATGAATGAATAATCTTTAAAACAAAAGATTATATCAGTTTATACATTACATCATATCATCAGAGTTTACAACAACGCACAACACTGGACAGTTATATAACTTGTCCACATACATAATACACAGCGGAATAATACTAGTATAAGTGATACGTCTCGCCATCCAGCTTGCCTCCAGATCTCCACAGCAACTTCTGAATTCCAGAATGACTTGATAATCTGACTCTATGCTGCCCGTGTGGAAAACTATGGGCACCCAGAGTTTAGAAAGGGAACAATAAACTCAAGGTCAGTCATGGGACTGGTGTGAGATCATAAAAACAATTATTTTCATAAAGAAAATAAAATTAATTCGCAATGCTTTTGGAAAATGAAACTACCATAAGGCCTCCCGCCACACACACAATGCAAACGCAGAATTGAAGGAGATTTCTCCTTGTGATAGTCAAACATGCTTGATACGCAAAAACTTTTTAATATTATCATTAGTGCATAGTGTGAAAATTCTTTCGAAAATATAATATTTATCTTAGCCAGCATAGGTACCATTATATTATGCCTGCTATAGCTACCGCCTGAGGAGACAGGTTATACAAATGCAATCGTAAAGGGCTCGTATTGTTTCTTTGGATTTCCAACAAATGGTCAGGCTAAGGAACTTCCTACTACCACATGGGTACGCCTCTGGAGGGACGTCCTGAGAACTAACTAGCTCTCTGCCAACACAAGGCCGGGTTACCTCTTACTAGGTAACTACTACACAAATATGCCACCACCTCGGTCGTTTGCGACCTTTTTCCGAGGGCCCTCGATCACAAAGCAACAATCACACGGTAAATAAGATTGATGCAACCACACAGGTAAAGCAACTGGGCTCCATACCATGATACCACCTTTTTCCAGAAGAAAATGACATACCCTAAAGGGAGCGACCCTCATAACCTTGCCGCATTTTCCTGTTTCGCCATTTCCGGGTTATGAGGTCCGATGAGGTCTCGTCCACAAAGCTACGCTTTACACGAAAGCCATGCTTTGACCACAAATGATCAACAAATATCATCAACACACAGCAACACTTAGCATGCCACACTACCGTATTGGGAGTATATCACTGGTAACCTTCAACTACATAACCTCTGAGCTCATACGTCTCATAGAAGGGTGTTAAGCTAAGAGAATAAATTCTCCGCCACCAAACAGAAATGTATTTAAAAGAAATCAGCTTTATATCTCAATGTGTAATGTCGGACATACAACCATACAAGTCTGTTCCGGGTTCGAACAGAGCCGAAGGCACTTCCGAAGAAGCCCTTGCAATCCGGGTATTCACAATCCCGATCGGACTTCCCATCACATAGGGAATCTCTATACCGTAACTACTCGGTGCAGAGACAATCGATATGTTATCCTATCGTTCTCGCAAACGCCCAGTCTTTAACACCGGTCTTCAAATGATGTCCATTTACGTCGTATCATTATTCGGAATGGGTTATATGACACAAAGTCCTCTCCCGGCTAAACTAAATAATGAGCGCTTGTTTTAAAAACAAATTCAAGTGCCATTTCAAAGGCAAATATTGATAGTCGGTTATCTAACTATCAAAAAATATTCACAACAATAAACCAATTTAAATAATTTTCCCAAATTATTAAATTTCAAATATCTTCGAAAGATATATATTTTCCACACTTCATCACTTTGAAAACAAATTTCAAATCACTTTACTCGCGGAATAAAGTTCCCGATATTATTTATTCCCATTGTGAATTTAAATTTCCAAATATTCACTTATATACGATTTTTCAAATATTCACTTTCAAACACCAAATCAAATTCCAAATTGATTTCTAATTTCCTTTCAAGCACCAAATCAAATTTCAAATTGGTTCTTCCCATTTATTCCAAATACTAAATCAATTTTACAAATTGATTCCCTAGTCTATTTTCAATAGAACGGAACATTTGCAAATCGATTTCTAAGTTTATTTCCAAATAACAAATCATTTGCAAATCCATTTATAAATTTATTTCCAAATACCAAGCCATTTTACAAATCGATTTCCAAATTTATTTCAACACAAAATCCATTTTAATTCAACACCAAATAAATTTTTATATCGATTTTCCAAAAATTTATTTTCAAATACCAAATCAATTATCAATTTGATTTCTAGAAATTTATCACCTTTTAAAATAAATTCCTTTATCTCTTCCAAACCATTTAAAATTCCATTTTAAATAAATTCTTCAACTTCGAATAATACTATTCAAAATCCATTTATTAAAATATTTTCCCATATTTTTGGAAATAATTCGATAAGATTACCAAAATCAACTTTATGCTTTTAAATTCCTTCTTTAATTTCAAAAATCCAATTTTATTTATTTCTGGTATCCAACGATACCAAAAATACATTCGGCTAAATTATAGCCTTCAACAAATTCAATCGTCAATAAAATCATTCACAGATTTTTTTAATAATTCATCACACAACATATGAAACAAATTCATACAACATATGAAACAAATTCATATAATTTAAGGAATCCAATTGGATCCCTCCAACCTATTTCCGTGCATCCACAGATGTTAGCACAACAATTAAATACCCATTCCACTTCGAGGTGGAATATCGCGGTATATGGGATTTATAAAATATCATCCGCTATTATGCGGCGCATAGGGTCTCATCCGCGATATAGTGCGGGAAATCAACAACTCCAAATATATATATATACTATTATATATATTATCACATTCAAACAGTCAATCAATAACTGCAATTCAAATTTTAATTTGAGTGAGAAGATCTCACCTTTGATTTTATTATGCAATCCATTTTCCATTTCGGCTTGATTCCTTCACTGTATTAAACCTTGTATAAACAATTTTATACATTATATTAATATTTGAATCCACCATACAATTAATCAATAAATTTTAATTTCAAACTAATTTTCTTTTAAATAATTCTCTTAGTAGCTAAAATAAATTAAATGCGTTTATTATATAAATTAATCTTCATAATATAAAATTATAAAATTAAACAGGTAGATTTAAAAAATATGTATAGGCTTATTTATTTTTCATTTTGAAACTATATCTATAGATTTTGAAAATAAAATTTTTATATAACTTTCAACATTTAAAAACCCTTATATATTTTTCAAAATCTTATATATATATATAATTCTGGTTAAACCTCATATGAATTTAAATTAAAATAGGTATGTTTATTCATACATATATATATTTATATTATTATCTTCCTTACTGTATATGTGAGCATATATAAATATAAATTGTAAAAACATATAGCAATTATTCTTTCCTTTAAACTTATATTTTCTTATCTCCTAACTCATATACATACGTATATATATAAATTAAAAATAGAAAGAAAAAATCAAAAAGTTTATACCTAACAGAAAGAAACCCGACCTTCCCTACTCACGACTTCGACATTGGCTTCGCCACGGCGAAACCCTAGCCTCAACTCGACAGCGCCGCCGTCATCCTGATGCGTACGCGTGCAACCCATCGCCACAAATCGAGGCGTACGCGCCGAAATCACCTCACGCCACACGAATCGCTATGCTCGAACTTGCTCGAACTCGAGCTCCTCGTCGCGAAGTCGAACTTCCCCCAAATCTGCCGCGAACCCCTGCATCGATTTACTTGCCCACGCGCTCGCGAGATCCTTCTCCCATTTCCGATCGAACACTGCTTCGATTCCATTAAATCGGAGAGTGGGTTCGGCCTCGATTTTTCTTACTTGAATGCGGCCATTGATTTAACTAAATTTCTTTGAACTGATTTTTTTATAAAAATGAGAGGGGAAGGCTCGGCTGAATTTGAAAATGAAGGAGAGGAAGTAAATGATTTTCGATCGGCCATTTTTTCTTTTGTTTTGATTTTTATTTTTGAACGAGAACAAAGCATCTCGATTTTGAAAGAATGAGGAAGTGTGTTCGAGAAGGCAAAGGAAGATTGCTTGAAAAAAATCTAGCTACAGTGCTTTGACCAGTTATTAAATTAAATTTCGATATAAATTCCAACGCATTTATATATCGTACGCTCACACAACAACTTCAAATGTTACAAAAATTGAAATCCGATAATAATACAATATTACGGATCCAATGGAACTGGTTTCGTCGAATTCCGAGACTGTGCCCCGGAAGGCTATTTTTAAATTCAATTTAAACGATAAAATTCAAAACTGAACAAAACAGTTTCAAATTCAATTCTGAAGCTTCCATTATCTTCAGTATTATTAATATGAATTTTCCAAGACTTCATATTATTTTTAATCGGCTTGAAACCGAAGATTCAAATTTTTACCCAGCTTTAGTAAATTAAATTCAATAATTAAATTGCCAAATTCATTCTGATATTTGAATTTCAAATTAAACTGACTTTCAGATATTTAAAATCAATTAAATATTCTGATTTCCAATGTCAAAAATTCAGGGTCGTTACATGAACCTTTTACTGCTTTGAGTTTGAAATTTACTAGCGGTTAGTAAACCGTTTATTGCGAACGGGTGGTATGGGACACACGTTAACACTTTTCGGGTTCTTTTCCGATAGTTTGTGACCCATTTGCCTGTTGGCGTGCCAGTATTGGACCTTCGGGTCATTTGCCATTGTGGTGTATTTGTCTTTAGACGTTTGCCATTGTGGCGTATCTATCTTCGGACGTTTGCCATTGCGGCGTATTTGCCGTTGCGACGTATTTGTCTTTTGACGTTTGCCTTTGGGCGAGGTACCTATTTTGTGAAACAGTACTTGGCAAAAATAGCATGTGCAAAACCTTTTTGAGATTATTTTTACCGTTGTGTGTCGTCATTTTGGAATCGGTCCTTTGAACTATTCGGTGGTGATTACTTCGGGAATTTTGGACTCTTGGAAGTTCTTTTGAGATTTTCATTGCCTACACTGGTGTGTTGAGATTTTCCTTTTGGTGTGTATATATATTGAGATTGCCTATTGGCGCTATTTATGGGATTTTCCTTTTGGCGTTGTATGAGATTTTTATCCCTTTGTTGACATTTGCCTTATGGCTTATGACGAGATGGCTTTTGGTTATGTTTTCCTTGGAGTTGCCGATATGGCGAGTTTGGGAATTACTCTTTTAGGAGTTTACATTATACCATTCCCTAAACCATTCTTATTTGATTTATGATTGCCGATGATATAAGGCATGCTACATTTTAGCGATTCATGAGATTTTTTGTCTCCTTTGTGTTTTGTGCTTATTGAAGCAATAATGTTCTATCACCTAGTGTAACCATATATGCCATACATGATGCGTATCCTCCATATGTCTATGGTTAGCTTTCTTATTGTTTCTTCTTGTTTAAGAATAATGTCACTATGCTCTTATGCTCTATTATTCTACTATCACCTTTTACTGATTTGTTTAGCTAGACTGACCCGTGTATTTTATACTCGGATCAGACCGAGGTGTTTCAGGTTAGGTACATTTGGACTTAGCCTATTTTGCTTCCGCATGGACTTATCTCTTAGCTTCTTTTATTTAGTTTTTTTTGTGTAGTCCTTTTTGTTGGCACTCTGATGTATATTCTTTTGACCCATGTTTGGGTTGTGGTCGTCATACCACTTTGATGTATCATTTTGGATTGTACTAGTGATTGTATCTGTACTTATGCATATATATGCATTTCTGTTGTTCTGTGATATTATTTACATTTGAGTTGTTATGTTTTATTCTGATAGATCTGTTAGCCATTATAGTTTTGTATTAAATATTTATTGGATATGTCGATCCACTTGAGAAGAAAGAAAAAATAGATAGCACTTATCGATGTATTTAGTAGATAGTTAAGACAAGGCTATAGATGGTCGCTCCTATCCAGCTCTATTCTCCTCATTAGCAGACAGTATTACCCCGTAATACTCTTTGTTAATATGGATCTCAGAGTGAGGCATCACAGATATTAATATTCATTAGTGCATAAGTCCATACTTATGTTTCTTACTTCTTAATTCACATTAATTTCCTTATATAGTGTCATTGACTATTGAATCCATTTTCTAAATCATTTCAACAATTTCCAGAAGTTATAATCATTTAATTTAATATAGTACTCATTTTAATTATAAATGGCTTCCATCATTAACTTGAGTTTATAAATCATCTACTTACAGTATTTATCCTTTCTACTTATTTTAAATTTCAAATAACTTCAAACATTTGCTTAAGTTTATAATCATTTATTTATAATACTTACTTTTCTATTACGTTTAATTGGTAGCATTTCAATTATAACTTAAGTTTACAACAACTATAATATCAAAGTTCTTATTTATAAAAGAATTTCATTGAACACTTTCATTACTTTATGTTTTACTTGCATAATATTCCATTACATTTTCTTATTAAACATTTCAACTTTTAATCTTTAGGTAAGTTATATATATGTTTTAAGAATGCAATTGAATATTACCCAAGTTTTCTTATTTATTTTAATTTACAAAAATGTTCCATAACCATATCTTCTGGATTTTTTTCTATCCTTCGGTTTACAGGTTACAAATTTCAAATTCCTTGTATATTTCATTTATAACTTAGCATTTAGTTTCATATTTTCCATTTTAGAAGTTCCAATTATTAAATGGTTAAAATTTCATTTCATTACAATAATTAAAATTTCTAGTTTATAGATATTTAAGAACTAAATGCCGGATTCCATTTCAAATCATTTAAGACAATATATATATATATAACCATATCTTTTATATATCTCAAATCATATTAAATGATAAAAATCAAGATTTATTAATCAAACAAACGTGTAGTAAAACTACTACAGCCCACTTTGAAACTCAAAAATGAATATCGATGGTGCATGCACTCATCATCGAGATTATTTCCCAGCGACAGAGAGGGGAGTACAGAACTTATTTCCTTCCAAAAATTCTTTTAAAACCTTTCTTCCAAATCACATTGAAATATTTATATCAGAAGATGCTTCCAAATAATATTAATATTATATTCCAAAATCTTTTGAATGAAAATTTCAAAAATCCCGGAACTTAAGTTCTCAAATTTTCCAATTTATATTCATTTTATTTGTAAATCTTCATTTTCAACCAATATTTATAAATTTCACTACCTAACAAACAAATATATTACAACCAAATATATCATTTATAAAATTTATTATTTTATATACAAAATATATAATAGGTAAAGTTATTTCATTTACCTATATTTCAAAACAAATATTGTGTCGGTATGCCCTATTTAGTGTTTAGAAATCCCTATCGATGTCATAGCGTCCTATGCACCAACCAGAATTTATAAATACGATACGAAACAAATTAACACAATATAAAAACATTTTATAACACTAACAAATACGCTCTCTCATTTGTATACACTCAGCGACTCATTCTAGGGTATTACTACCCTATTGAATATGAGCCAGACCCCACAAAGCTAAGGTTATCGCTAGACCAAAGCTCTGATTCCAACTATAACGAACTATCTTTTTGGATGTTTTAAGCAGACACAATGTCGACTCAAACCATACAAAGAGGCAGATTGTTATTAGGGAAAATAAGAAAAAGAGAAAAGAAATAAAACAAATACAGAATCTCGCAATGGAATGTCAAAATATAATAATCAAATAACAGTTCATGAAGCTGTTTAAAAATAAATTTGATTATACCAATACAATACAGAATCGGAGTTATAGACAACAAGAATAAATAAATAAATGCAGTGGAACAACATGATGCAATGGAATAAATATATTAAATAATAATAGTACAAATCTTCATCTTCGTCCTCCAGAAATAAGGTCTTCAACCCTGAAATGCTCAGGCTGACCCGAGCGAATTGAAAAGACAAAACACTTGAGTGAGAACTAAAAGATCTTATGTAAGTTATATCAACGGTAAAGATGTGTGTGACGGCGTCAGAGATGTTTACGGGGTTTGACATCTCCTATCCAGTGTCTAACGTGAGTGCAGTAACTTAAGAGATGTTCAAGATTCACATCTCCTAAGGATCCGTTAAACTATCTACTATGTAGTACAATACGCTATTATAATTGTGCCTACAGTAAAGTAAAGTATTAAAATAGCGTTAAGGCGTTACCCATATCCCCCTATAACGACCAACTATTTTGGACCATTCAAATCGCCAATAAAACCACACATGTCAGACTTGAATAATTCAAAACAATATATTGTAAATAAATTTGGAGCAAATAAAATCAATCACAGAATCATAGACACAGAATATCAGAATAACTCGCAGCGGAAATAAAATACATAGTAGTTCATGAAGCTACTACAATACGCAGTCTCAAAACAGATACAAAATACCATAGTCTGAAAAACAGATACAACAAAAGTCTGAATACATAAGTCAACTAATACATAAGCAAAGCTGAATAGGAAATAACTGAAATAGAAATAGACAACTAGATAGACAGATAAACTCCAGCAAATCTCTAGCTCCAGAAGATGAATCCAAAGCTTTGATACTCAGGCTGACCCGAGCGTGAATCAAAACACAAAAACACTCGAGTCAGGACATACATACTTATAAAATGTAAATCAACTCAAGTGAACTGCAATAGAAATGCATCAATAACTTAAAGGATGCTTGGGATCGCCCATCCTTTAAGGATCCGTTAAACTATCTACTATGTAGTAATATACGCTATTATAATAATGTCTAAAGTAAAGTAAACTATCAAAATAGCGTTAAGGCGTTACCCATATCCCCCTTAACACATTTTATATATTCCCATACTCTATACAGTACTGTAATCTCCCCCGTAATGGGCGTCATCAGAGGGCACTCCATAGGTATGGTACAAAACAAACTCATAGTAAAGCACGCTATGGTAGGTGACATGGCACAACTAGGCAATGCCAGGGTAGATACACCAATTACACTTCCGAGCCGGTGGTAATGCAGAGCCGCAGCAATCACCCACCTCGAGCCACACTCCTGAATCAAGGGGTGCACCCAATCAATCACAAAGTAATAGAATGGTATATGATGGAATGTGTTCGATAAGAGGACCTACCTCAATTGCTCCTGTTTTAGCCACCTTATGCCAACTCACGGGAGTTGGGTCCACGTTTATACCTCAAAATAGAATCGTCGCAACCATCCTACTTCATTCTGGAATGTCCACCGCGTACATAGTTGTTAAAGTGGTTTTCGGTATCAACAGAGAGTATGTCCATATCCGATCCCGGTCTCTTTAACAACCAATCGTTATTACAACCCATGGTTATAAAGTTCAAAATGGTTTATATTTCAAATCAAAAATATATTCATTTTAAACCATTTAAATTCGATGTTAATATCTTTCAAAAATAATATTCATTTCCAAAGTTGTAGCATTTCTAAGTTCCTTCATTCAATTATAACATTTCAAAGACATCGTATTTTAGCATTCGTAGCACTTTGAAAATGTGATAATACATATAGTAGCATTTCGAAAATATTATCTTATTCGAAACAGTAACACTTAGAAAACATTACCGTAGATATAGTGGTGTTTGGAAAAACAATACACTATTAGAAATGGTAGCACTTATAAAACGCTACCTCAAAACCATAGCATTTTGGAAATGCTACATACTATTCTAAGTTTTACTATAACATTTCAGAAACATTATATCTTTAGTTTTTCATCATTTTAACTTATAAAAATTATCTCACTTTTCAATAATATTTATTTGGATATCATTTAACTTATGATTTTAATAAAATAAAATTTATTAATAAAATATCCAATTAACTATAATTCATTTATTAAGTCAAAAATATATTTAAATTGCTTAACTTTTATTTTAACAAATAACTTGATACTTTATTTACTTTAAAAATATCCATTTCATAAATGAAATATTTTATTACCAAGTTAAACCAAAAATTCCATTCCAAATCAAATTTCAATTATTAAGTTAAATCGAAATTTTAATTTACATTTTTAAATCATTTATTAACTCATACAATTTTAACTTATAGAAAAATCACTATAAAATTTATTTAAATCATTTAAATCCAATTTAAGTTAAAATTTCATATATTTTAAATTTCCAAATACTTAAATTTCCAGAAAATATTTATATTTCAAAATTAACCACGGTCTATATAATATTTTCTAACCTAGGTGAAGTGAATACGGATATATATCATTTCAATCCGAAATATAAAATCCCGGGTTTGATCATTTCAAACCCGCAATCCCAAGAAAAATAAAAATCGTTCGAGCCTATCATTTCAGCTCATAACGACTTTTCCCTATTCTAAAGTCCGTTCGGGTATGTATCATTTCAACCCATAGTGAGGGAACTTGCAGTGTGAGAAACGGAAATATAAAATGAACAGCGTAGTATATCATAACATATCAGGTGATGAAACAGGTATATAATCAGGTTATAACATCATAAAATATCATATCACATGCATATATGAACTACTATCAACATGGTATATCACTATTACAATTCACACGCTATCGATTCACTAGTTTATAAGTATGAAGTCGAGAGTGATAAACTCACCTTCTAAAGCTAGAGATGACAATTCAAGACACACAACCAAACTCCGAAAAGCACGACAAAGCACGAACTAGATTTGAGTGGATGAAGAGCCAAGATTCAAATCTTGCAAACAACCAAATATAAACAAAAATAAGTATACATTCAACACAAAAAAAATTAAAACAAAGCAAAATATGAATAAAGTGGAATAAAATGGCTTAACCAATTGCAAGTGGGCTCGGCCACTTTCAAAATAGGCTTGACCATCATCATACAAGGCTCGACCACTTTGGTTTTGAGGCAAGCATGCTTGGTTATGGCAAGGAAAAAGGCACGACTAGCGGTATCTGAAGAGACAGCATGCCAAAAGTCATGTGGAAGGCAAAGAGTCAATGGTCATGTGCACTTTGGGTTCGGCCTAGGCTTCAATGTGTTCGACCACATGGCTAATAGGTTCGGCCATGTTGTGTTATGGGTCAAGGAACATGGATTCATGGCTAGAGAATGGAGATGGTCACGGCTATACAAGGCAAAGGTGGTGGCAAATCAAAGGTCATGGAAGGCAAAGAGGCAAGGCAAAATGAAAGGTCAAGTGCACAAGTGGTTCGGCCCTAGGATAATGTGTTCGGCCCTAGGTGCTAGGCTTGGGTCAAGACAACTAAAGTCACGGCAATGGTTTGATGAAGGTCATGGCTAAGCAAAAGGGGAGGTGATGGCCGAGGCTAGCAAAAGAAAGTGTTGATCAAGGAAGGCTCGGCTAGGGTTTGTGGCAATTTGGTGATGGAGTTGGATCATGGAAGGTCACGACAACAAGGGGATGGTGGAGATGGGGTGATGGCCGGTCATAGGTGATGGTGTAGAGGAGGAGGTCGGCCTAGAGCATGGTGATGGTAGCCGAACATGGCTTGAGAACAAAAGAGAAAAATAAAATGAAAAGTGAAATAGAAAAGAGAAAGAAGGAGGAAGACATGAAATGACTTACTGTAAAAGTTTTTGTCAAGAAATGAAATGACAAAGAGGATGAGAAACAAAGTTTTGTACGGCTAAGGCAATGGAAAGGCATCTCTTCACATTAAAGAGGCAAACTCATGTCTCTTGGAATTTCCTAAGCCCATCAGTCAAGCCCAAATAAAAAACAAGCTCAACAACTCAATAAAAAATCAAAGCCCAAACCAAAAATAAAATAGAAAATAGAGAATAGAATACTGAAAATAAGTGCGTGTAAAACGCTGAATTTTATCAGATTTAAAAAGTACAAACAGAATTTGACGAAACGAAAAGCAGAACGAATATCAGAATCAAATTCATCTTAAAAGAAAAGGATTGGAAATTTAAGATTCAAATTTAAAAATTTCAACTGAAAGTCAAAATTGGACCAAAGTTGACCAAAATATAAAATTTTCAGGAAATCATTATTTTATTATATTTGGAAAATAAATTATAAACAAAATCCAAAAATACATTATAAAATCTCAAATTTTCTATTTTTAAATGATTTAAAACCAAAGTTTCAAATAAATTCAATTAAAATATTTGTTAAAAATTACGGGTTGTTACACTCTCCCTTACTCAAAACTTTTCATCCTCGAAAAGGAACGAGACACAGAAACAAAGAAAGATAAGATAGAATCACGAATAGTACCCGAAACAAACAATTCCGGATTCGAAGCATGCATGCTCTCCTCCGTCTCCTAGGTACAATCCCGATCATTTGTACTCCACTGCACTTTGACCAGGTTGACAGATTTCCTTCTCAACTGCTTCATACCTCTATCGACAATACAAAGTGGCTTCCTCTCGATAGTCAGATTAGGCTCAATATCCAAACTCTCGAGAGCAGAAGGCTGGACAATAAGGGATGGATCATGAAGATACCGACGAAGATGTGAAACATGGAATACATTATGCACTCCAGAAAACTTCTCGGGCAAATCCAGGCGATAAGCTAAAGAACCAATCCTCTCCAAGATACAGAAAGGACCAATGAACCTAGGAGCAAGCTTCCCTCTACGACCAAAACAAATCACATTCCTTAAGGGAGAGACCTTAAGGAAAACCATATCACCAACGGAAAACTCCAAACTCCTCCTACGCCGATCAGCGTACTTCTTCTGCCTATCCTAAGCACTCCTCATCTTCCTCTTAATCTCCTCAACTCTCTCAGAAGCCTCCAGAATCATATCAGGACCAAGAACCAAACGATTACCGGATTCAATCCAGCAAGATGGAGATCTGCAAGGTCATCCGTAAAGAGCAGCAAACGAAGACAGTGCAATACTAGCCTAAATTCAAAAGATGAAATGAGATAGATAAAGGATTAAGATAAGATTAAAATAGAAGATTTAAGATTATACCTGATAACTATTGTTATAGGTGAATTCGACAAGATGGAGATGATCTTCCCAAGATCCTCCATAATCAAGAACACAAGCACGAAGAAGATCCTTCAGAATCTGATTCACTCTTTCTGTTTGACCGTCGGTCTGTGGATGGTAAGCAGTGCTCAAATTCAGATGAGTACCCAAAGATTCCTGAAAAGCTTTCCAAAGCTGACTGGTAAAGATGGGATCTCGATCATAAACAATACTGACAGGAACACCTTGAAGACGGACAATCTCCCTCATATAGATCTTAGCCAAACTTGAAGCAGAACGGGTAGACTTGACCGAAATGAAATGAGCTGACTTGGTCAATCTATCCACAATAACCCAAATACTCTCATTACCCCTCCTAGTCCTCGGTAATTTATCAATAAAATCCATAGAAACTTGTTCCCATTTCCAATTGGGAACCTCAAGGGGCTACAACAAACTAGGGGTCTTCTGATGATCGGCCTTGACTTGTTGACAAGTCGCACATCTACTAACAAAAATGGAGATATCACGCTTCATACCCTTCCACTAATACAGCTTCTTCATATCCTAATACATCTTCATCACTCCTGGATGAATAGAAAGTCTGGATCAATGATTTTTCCGAAGTAACTCCTGTCTCAATCCTTCAACATTCGGGACACAAATCCGATTATTAATCCTCAAAATCCCTTTATCATCGATCTGAGCTCCCCTACCATCAAGACTACTACCAACAACCCTACTACAAACATTCTCCTTCATAAGTCTAAGCATCTGATCCTCATCCTACTTAGCAATGGTACGATCCAAAAGAGAAGAAGAAGAAGGAACAACAAGCTGACACAACATCGCCTTCTTCCGACTCAAATCATCGGCCACCACATTAGCTTTCCCACGGGTATAGTTGATGTCGAGGTCATAAGAAGCAAAGAACTCAAGCCACCTAACTTGTCTCTGATTCAAATCCTTCTAGGTGAAAATATATCTCAAAGACTGATGATCCGTAAAAAGCTCAAACTTAGTTCCCAAAAGATGATGCCCCAAAGCTTCAAAGCAAAAACCACGGCAAGCAATTCCAAATCATGAGCAGCATAATTGGCTTCATGGGTCTTCAACTGACGACTGGCATGAGCAATGACCTTCCCATCCTGCATCAGAATAGCTCCAAAACCTTCACGACTAGCATCAGTGTATACCGTTAATCCCTCATTTCCATTTGGAACGGTAAGAACTGGTGCAGAAGTAAGCTTGTGCTTTAACTCATTGAATGCAGCTTCACACTTATCATTCCATATAAACTTAGCATTCTTTCGAGTCAAAGCAGTGAGAGGTGCAGCAATCCGAGCAAAATTCTCAATGAACCTTCGATAATAACCGGCAAGGCCCAGAAAACTACGGATATCAGATGGAGTCCTAGGAGTTTCCCAATCCTGAAATAGAATAGGGAAAAATAAGAACTACAAAGAAAGATATAATAATTAGATTACAAAAAAAAGATGAAAAAAGGTAGACTTACATTGATCGCAGCGATCTTGACTGGATCAACAGAAACTCCATTACTAGAAACAATATGTCCAAGGAATCGGACTTCATCCTTCCAGAAATGGCATTTAGAGAATTTAGCTTTCAACTGATGACTCCTAAGAGTCCCCAGAACAAAGCTCAAATGAGATTCATGCTCTTCCTCGGCCTTAGAAAAGACCAGAATATCATTGACGAAGACAAGAACAAATTTGTTAAGAACATCACGAAAAACACGATTCATCATATCAACAAAGAAAGCTGAGGCATTAGTCAAACCAAAAGGCATAACTAACCATTCATAGAAACCATTCTCAGTATGGAAAGCAGTCATGGGAATACTTTCCTCAACAACTCTGAGCTGGTGGAAACCTGTGGCAAGATCAAGCTGAGAGAAAACAGTAGCTCCATAAAGTTGATCGAACATATCATTGATATGAGGCATAGAATATCTGTTCTTTATAGTGAGCTTATTCAGCTCCCTATAATCAACACACATCCTCAAAGAACCATCAGACTTAGTGACGAAAACCACTGCTGCTCCCCATTCGGAATGACTAGGACCGATCAGACCCTTGGAGAACAAGTCCTCAATTTGCTTCCTCAACTCAACCTTCTCACGGGGTGCCATTCTTCTGGGAGGAAGAACTACAGGTCGAGCTCCAGGAATAAGATCAATGCGGAAATCTATTTCCCGCTTAGGAGGTAAAGAAGAGACTTCACTAAATACATCGGGATAGAGCTTAACCATAGGAGTTGAATCAAGATCACCAAGAGAAGAATCTAGAGAGAAAATAAAACTGCCAGCAAAATCCTGAGGCATACAGCACTGAATCGCCAAAGAGTTACCCCAATCATCAACAAGAGAAACAGTTCGGGTTTTCCAAGAGATAACGGCTTCATGCCTTTTCAGCCAATCACCTCCAAGCAATATATCAAAAGCATCAAAACCCAGAACATAGAAATCACCAAAAAATCGATGGCCATAATAGAAGAGTTTCACTTGGTTACAAATCCTACTAAGGTTCACAGGACCCCCAATAGGATTAGTAACACACGAAGGTACAGCCGCAAACATAGGTGAAAGGAGATGCTCAAACTTATCACAAAGATCCACAGAAATAAAACTATGCGAAGCTCCAGTATCAAATAAAACACGAACATGGAAATTAAACAGAGAAAAGGTGCCCTGGAGAGTACCTTGGGTATCACTAGGAGCAGATGGAGTAGGCGGAGCATGAGTAGAAGAAGTCATGGAAAAGACTCCAGATGTCTTGCCCTTCTGATACAAAGGACAATCCTTCTTGAAATGACCAGGTTGCAAACAGACATGACAGAGATTGTTCCTGGTATCCTGAGGTGGAGGAACAGCAACACCAACTGAAGTAGGGCAACTATTGGCATAGTGTCCCTTCTGATCACACTTGAAGCAGGTGATGGAAGATAGGTCGATTGGATGCTTTCGAGGAGTAGATCCTAAACCAGGATTCTTAAGCCAATTCTGCTTCCACTGATGAAAGTTAGGCTTCCTCTTCTTAGAGTTGCCAGAACCAGGCTGAGATGGAGAAGCACGAGGAACAGAAGCTTCCTTAGAAGTGGGATTCTTATATCTAATGGCCATGTCCATCAACTCCGTGAAGGTACCATGAACATGAGAAATGAGATGATCATAATACTCTGGGCGAGCTCCAGCTATAAATTTCTCATTCTTCTTAAGAGAGGTGTCAATCGGGCCAGGACCAAACTTGGAAAGTTCATTGAACTTCCACTCGTACTCAAAAAATGACATGCTCCCTTGCTTAAGATCCATAAACTCCCTGTATAGCTGGGACTTCCCGGCTTCGGGCATCCACTTTGCCACAAAAGCCTCCCTAAAATAAGATAGATATCCAAACTAAGAAAGATTTCAAAGAGAGAAAGCTGAACCAAACTCAAAACAACACAAGAAGATACCTAAACTGCTCCCAAGAAATATCTGCCTCCACAGTCTGAGTTGTAACAGACTCCCACCAACCCTGGGCTACCTCCTGCAACTGCCAAGCTGCTAACAGACGCTTCTGAGCATCAGTAATCTCCAAACCAGTGAAAATCCTCTCTAAACTCCTTAGCCACTGCCGAGCCTCTATGATGCTCTCAGATCCAGCAAACTTGGTACCACCAAGTTGAGTGAATTCCTTACAGAGAGTGGTGAACCTGATGGGTGCAACAGGCTTGGGAACTGGGGCAACACCACGACCCCTACCTTTGGCATTCCTACGATTCATCCTGGAAAAATCAAGAATGAATTTTAGGACAAAGGTAAAACAGAAAGACAAAGATAAGATTCAACTAGAATGGAAATCCTAATCAAAGAATTCAAATAAACAAGGTGTATTCGAAAGGAATGAAGTTAAGAAAATGAGATTTTAAAACAAGAAAATTTTATATCCAAAATAATCTTTTAAAATCCTTTAAAATCATTTGAAAATCATTTTATACTTAAAAATACGTTCTCTCACAAAGAAATGATTCTAAGATTGATTTCACTAATTCTAGGGTATTTCTACACTATCTCTAATGAGTTTTTGCTCCGTAGGCTAAGGTTTGCCTAAAACCAAAGCTCTGATACCAAATGTAACGACCCACTATTTTGGACCATTCAAATCGACAATAAAACCACACATGTCGGACTTGAATAATTCAAAATAATAGATTGTAAATAAATTTGGAGCAAATAAAATCATCACAGAATCATAGACATAGAATATTAGAATAACTCGCAGCGGAAATAAAATACATAGTAGTTCATGAAGTTACTACAATACACAGTCTCAAAACAGATACAAAATACCATAGTCTGAAAAATAGATACAACAGAAGTCTGAATACATAAGTCAACTAATACATAAGCAAAGCTGAATAGGAAATAAATGAAATAGAAATAGACAACTAGATAGACAGATAAACTCAAGCAAATCTCTAGCTCCAGAAGATGAATCCAAAGCTGTGATACTCAGGCTAACCCGAGCGTGAAGCAAAACACAAAAACACTCGAGTCAGGACATACATACTTATAAAATGTAAATCAACTCAAGTGAACTGCAACAGAAATGCATCAATAACATAAAGGATGCTTGGGATCGCCCATCCTTTAAGGATCCGTTAAACTATCTACTATGTAGTAATATACGCTATTATAATAATGTCTAAAGTAAAGTAAACTATCAAAATAGCCTTAAGGCATTACCCATATCCCCCTTAACACATTTTATATATTCCCATGGTCTGTACAGTACCGTAATCTCCCCCGTAATGGGCGTCGTCAGAGGGCACTCCATAGGTATGGTACAAAACAAACTCGTAGTAAAGCACGCTATGGTAGGTGACACCGTTTGTACCAAAAATGGGCACAACACTCTTCGGAAGTTTTTGAAGAGATAAAAGTGAATAAAGAAAATTAAAACTGAGGATTATCTAACAAAAACTCCAAATAACAGAAAGTAAATTGCATAGAAGACAACAATTTAGAGTGGTTCGGCGTTTCGCATACGTCCACTATGAAGTTTGATGATTTTATTGCTCGGTACTTGAAGATTACAATTTCTTATAATGTAGTACAACTGATTTTATGATCTAAGTCTGAATCTAAGGTAGCGGTGGTGATTTGGAGTAAATCTGGCAGAGTCTGGGCGCTCTTTAGCTCTTAAAATTGTCCGACCCCTTTTCTGAATGACTAGGGCTCTATTTATAGGTGTAGGAGGCTGATATTTCGCCTAAATTTCGGGAGACCAGTTCTAGTACGTGAGGGGGCCCACATGCCCGCTTTCAGGAAATCCGGGCCCACTTTGGGATCGATTCGAAGTCCATTCGAATCGATTAAGAAAACATCCGATGGAGCTGAAATTTGGCATGAACATTCCTCAGGTCACATGTAGGCTCCTCTGAAAATTTCATAGCATTTGGACTTATAGATCTCGAGATATGATCGATGCAAGTTGGGTTGTGATCGATACGAAGCAATTTCGAATCGATCAAGATTTGATCCGATGGAGCTGAAATTTGGCATGAACATTCCTTAGGTTGCCAGTTAGCTCCTGTCCAAATTTGGTGGCATTTGGACTTGTAGATCTCGAGTTATGATTGATGCAAGTTGGAGTTTTTCGTTCCGTGATCGATACAAAGCAATTTCGAATCGATCAAGATTTGATCCGATGGAGCTGATATTTGGCATGAACATTCCTTAGGTTGCCAGTTAGCTCCTGTCCAAATTTGGTGCCATTTGGACTTGTAGATCTCGAGTTATGATCGATGCAAGTTTGGATTTCTCAACCGTGATCCATCAATATCTTGAGCATACGAACTCCGATTGACTTGAAATTTGGAACACTGGCTTTTTTAGCTTTGCTTGTCATGTCATATCAATTTTAGCTCGATATGGACTTGGAAAAAATTCATCAATATCCATAGTGAGCTTGCGTACAACCGATCTCCAGGATGAACTGCCCTTGGTTTTTAGTCAAGTTCTTGGTGTCACGGCCTTGCCAAAAGGCGGGATAACATTTGCCCCCCAAAGTACGTCTTGTGTGAACATGACGTGCTTTGAAATACTGCATCCTTCATTCTGAAAAATTTCTATCTGATTCGTTGAGTAGTTGCTATCTTTTCGTCAAAAGATGTAACCTTCGATTGATTTCCAGTAATATAAATGTTGATTTAACCACTGTCAGTGATTATGTAGTGCAATGTTATAACTGAGTGTCGAGTGCTAACGATTTGTTGTTCGCTTTTGTAATTGTCATCAGGTGAGCATTCAATTCCTGTAAATTTTGAAAATTGAATGTTAGTTTGTCATACATGTACGTATGTTAACCTGGCTCCCGTTAACGTTTGCACGTTCACGAGTCGTTGTCAAGTTCTTTAGTTTTTGTTTGGATTGAGTTTTGTATCGATCCTCTCTTGGATCTAAGTGAAATTCAAGTTGTAACAACGTTCGATGGTTGTTTTGAGTCCTTCCTTTGTATCGATCCTCTCCTGGATCGATCTGAGATGTTGGAATGTATGCTTCGTATCGACGGATACGTCATAATGGGTCTCGGATTGGCGGATACAGGAGTAATGCTTTGTGTCGACGGAGTAGAACAATCTAGACGTAATCATGCAGTGAGGCTTCACAGAGGATATGCCATTTCTTATTCCTTTATTCAATAAGAATCCCCAATCGTGGATAATCTTTGATAGGAGTCATCCATGACTCTTTTTCTAGATCCGTCTCCAAGATCTAGTTGATCTTCATATGTCAATGCCTAGAATAATAAGTATTTCAACTGGGACAAAGTCTTTTTGCCGCGCATCCCCAGAACTGGCTAGCTTGGCCAGTGACTTAGCTTTTTCATTTTGATCTCCGAGGATGTGTGTAATGGTGTAATAGTCGAAGTCGACTAGTAGCTTTTGGACCCGATTGAGATAAGGAGCAAGACGTTGCCCCCTAGTCGGATAATCTTCCTTGACTTGGCGTACTACTAACCGGTAATCACATAAGACATGTAAAGTTTCCATTCGTAGTTTTCTTACAAGTTTGAGAGCCAAGGTTTCATACTTGGCTTCGTTATTTGTTGCAGGGAAGTTGAATTTCAGGGCGTAGCAGATCGTTCGTTCCTCAGGAATCATTAACGCAACTTCGATGTTAGAAAGCCGATTATTGGAAGTTTCATCGGTGTACATTCTCCATCGGTTGGACGGTTCTCCACTGTTCTTCGGATAGTCGTCTGATGTAGTGAATACATATATGAAGTATGCTAATGTTTGACCATGGAGAGCTCTCCGAGGGAGATAAATATCAAATTGGCTTAGCTTGATACTCCTAACTTTTCAGACATCTAAGCTTTCTATTGGACCTATCTTAACGGTTGGTCGATATGGATGTTAATGGGGTGAGCTTGCCAATAGCCAGCCTTCATTATATACGGGTCTTTGGATTCGTTTCTTTTCTCATAGCATTGCGACGCTTATGGCGTGTGTTGACATGGCCCAATTGATGTATAAATCTTTGCGATCCAAAAGCTTAGGTAAAATGGGAGGTCTCTTTAAGCGATCTATTAGAGCTGCTTGGTTGTCCTCGGTACATGGGTGTCTCTAATTGTCGGAATTTTCTAGAAATTAGTCTTGATTCCATGAGAATTGATGATGAAAACAAAGAATCTTTCTGATGTAATGATGAAAGAGCATTTCGAAGGGTTGAGTTTGATCCTGCATTTTCTGGAGAGCACTGAATATCTCTGCCAAGTCATCGATGTGGTTGTTTGATAGTCATGATCTCACGAGCATATTAACCACATCTACCTTTATCGATCGGTCGATCTAATTTTTGAATGATATGTTAATCGTCCTTTTGTAAGTAGCACAAGTGTCCTTAAGTTTGAATCTATAGATTGCAGCATAACACTATAGGCCCAGGTTAGTAGCGAAACAGTTGTATTCCTGGTTTGGGACATGTTTCAGTATCTGATTGTATCTGGAGTTTGCATCCATGAATGTGAGTAATTCATGTCTGATGGTCGGGTCCATCAGTTGGTTGATCATTGGAAGTGGAAAGCTGTGCTTTGTCATACCCCATGCAAATCTGAGTAGTTGACGTATGTCCTCCACTCCCTATTTGTTTTTTTATAAGTAAAGGATTGGATACTCATTTTGGTTGGAGGGCATCACGGATAAACCCACTGGTTTTGAGCAGATTCGCCTCCTCTTTAAGTGCAACAGATCTCTCCGGATCCATGTCGCATCGCTTTTGTTCACCGAGACATGCCTCGGGTCGACATTTAATGTAAGGTTCTTCATGGTTGGCGAGAGTCCATATATATATATATATATGAGATCGAGTCCAAGCGAACACATCAAGATTCACCTGAAGTAAAACAATTGACTCTTTCTTCATCATTGTGCAGAGTTGTGATCTGATCTACAATACTCGTGATGGGTTGTAGGCGCCTCATGTGTTTATTTGCAATGGTAAATGATCAGGCTTATAAGGATGTTGAATCAAAGGAATAGTTGAACTTAGCCTTGTACTGCATGCTGCTACATAGCTGGCTCTAGCTTTGAGATTGAATTGACTTATGTTTCTGAATGATGCGCTTTTCATGCAATGTACCTGCGATCCATTGCTCATTGGAAGGGTCAGAATGATGATTATCTGCCCAAAAGTCCGGGTATTGATCTGATGACTCTATCTCTAGGCATCCTTTCGGTCGCAACCTAGAGTTGTTATGAATATCAGGCATGGGTCATAGGTTCAAATTATCATAGTCAACTCTCGGATAATTACTCTTTTGCCCCCAGTCTCAGGTTGGCAGATGCATTACGCGGACGGTCTGGTCTCGTCCTAGCTGTGTCTATACTGTAGTTCAAGCTTTAAGAACCAGGGTTGACTGATGAATGGTTGAATCATATTAATCTTATCTTCTTGTTTGTGCCCCCAAGTCTGGGGAATATCTCGATAAGTGGCAGGGTATATAATGTTCGCTTCAATTTTGTATTCTATCCCATTGAACCATGGGATCGAGTTAACCGATGGAAGGCTGAGTCGTGCCTATCCTGTATTATGTTCTAGTTCTTTTTTCTTAGCGGAATACATTGTTATTTTGCCAACATTCGGACATAAGCTAGATTCTGGACGGTCAATGGCATTTACTTTGCTGCTTATGTCGCCGTACTTTGGGCAAAAACTGAAGAGTGAATCGTCCAATCAGATCCAATGCAGGATTGATGCTTCCCTTGTCGAATCCAGGGTAAGAATCAGTGTGCAGATGTTTAGGTTGCACTTGTTTTCAATTGCTCTTTTAGTCGGATCATGGCAAGAGTCAATGAATGAATGGTCACGTTGCATTCATTTGGAGTTGGGTGATCGACTATGTCCATTTCGATTTACGTTCTCCCGTCGGATTTAGGGATAAAGTTAGCTCGAATGCGGTCATGTCATGCTCATTTGGTCTCATGCTCTTCCTGACGAATCGAAGGAAGGCGACGGAGGATGAATGGTCAAGTCACACTCATTCGTGGTTTATTCTTCTATCTGTGCTCTGTTGGTCAAAGGTATTCGATGGACGTTCGGGTCACATCGATTTGTAGTCGAAGAGGATCAATATTGATCGTCGATTCACCGGCACGATGTAGAATGCTCGGACCTCATTTCTTATCGATCCAATGGTATGATATGAAAGGTGCAGACCGATATTGCCCGTCGATCTGGTGGTATGATATAATTTGTTGCCCAGATTTTCGAGCATCATTCTGATTGGTTAGCATTAAGGTCTCCTTGTAGTCATTTCCTTAAGTTGTAAGGGACGCTAAGCTGGAGATGTAGCGAGTCACCTTTCTCTTCTTTCGGTGATTTGCACTTCTGCCCCCAGTCTTGGGTTAGCAGAGTTAGTTCGTGGATGGTCTAATTGCATCCGTAGCGAGTTTATACTCCTCCCGTCGACTTTAGGTTGGAGTTGGTGAATGAATGGTCGGATCACATTCATTCATTTGTCTATACTCGTAGTCATACTCTGGGGATCAGAGTCAGTTGAAGGGCCATTAGTCACACCTATTTGATGTTTATATCCATGTCCACACTCTGGGGACTAAGAATTTTAGCAGAAAATGGTCAAACCACATTTTCCTCGACTAATTCCTCTGGCACTAGTCAATAGCATATGTCGAAGTGTAGTCGGCCACATTGCAACAACTTTAATTTGATGTTTCTTCTATTGAATTGCAGGAAGGAGTTGATTGGAGGATGGTTGGGTCACATCCGTCCATGTTGCATACACAAGCCACCAGATCAATGGTTAGAGTTAGCGGATGAATGGTCGTGTCACGTTCATTTGTGGAAGGATGGGTAATCACATCCATTTGGAATAAGACGTTCAGTTATGTCCATTTTGCGAATCTGCATCTCCTTGTCGAATCAAGGAATAAATTTTGCCTTGTTGGGTTGGAGTGCATCCCTATAACATTATGCTACAGGTCCCGTGCCGGGGGTAAGAGTTGATGCATGAATGATCATGTCGTGCCCGCTTAGTGCTAGATGGTCGGATCACATTCGATTTTTTATGATTAGTGTGCCCCCATGCCAGGGGAAGAGTTGGAAAGCAGATAGTCGAACCATGTCCGCTTTTTGTACTGCAGGACTTGCCGAGGAATCAGAGTTGATAGAAGGGGAGTCGAATCGCATCCCCTCTTGTATTTATATTCCAAACCATGCTTTAAGGACTGGAGTTGGTTGATGTTTATACTCCAGTTTGCACTCTGGGAATCTGGAGTTAGTTGATGGATGGTCGATCACACCCATTTTAGTGTTTATACTCTAGTCCGCGCTCTGGGGACTTAGAGTTATTTAATGTTTATACTCCAGTTTGTACTCTGGGAATATGGAGTTAGTTGATGGGTGGTCAGTCACACCCATTTTTGTGTTTATACTCCAGTCCGCGCTCTGGGGACTTAGAGTTATTTAATGTTTATACTCCAGTTCGCACTCTGGGAATCTGGAGTTAGTTGATGGGTGGTCAGTCACACCCATTTTTGTGTTTATACTCCAGTCCACGCTCTGGGGACTTAGAGTTATTTAATGTTTATACTCCAGTTCACACTCTAGAAATCTGGAGTTCGCCGACAGATGGTCAGTCACATGTGTTTAGGCTTTTTTTTTTGGAGTTCGTTCGCACTTTGGGAACGATGGATCTATCGGGATCGTGGATGGTCGGATCACATCCACCCCGAGTTAACAAGTGAGGTCGTTAGATGGACGGATCCATCCTCCTCGAACCTGGTTAGGACACGGTCGAAGTCGTTAGGTGGACGGATCCACCCTCTCCAGAACCGCATTTATGAGTTTTATACTCCAACTCGCACTCTGGTTGTAACGAACGCGATTTTTCGTCGCTCGAAAATCGACATTAATACATTCACTGTATCAACTGCCGAGCAATCGAATGCCGGAAAACCGAATTGTTATGGAGAAAAAGAAGAGGTAGAAGAAAACAGAAGAAAAGAGAAAGAAGGAATAAAAGAAAACACAGAAACAGAAACAATATCAGAATCTCACATTCGCAGCGGAACAACATATAATAGATAAATGAATAATCTTTAAATCAAAGAACTATATCATTTTATACATTACATCAGCATCAAAGTTTACAACAACAGTATACAACACAACTGGACATTTATATGAACTTGTCCATATACAGAATACACAGCGGAATAAATAATATCATATACAAGTGATACGTCTCGCCATCCAGCTCTCCACTAAGCTTCACAGCATCTTCTGAATCCAGAATAACCTGATAACCTAACTCTAGACTGCCCGTGTGGAAAATGATGGGCACCCAGAGTTTAGGAAGGGAACAATAAACTCCAGGTCAGTCATGGTGACTGGTGTGAGAACTAAAACAGTTTATCTTTAAACAATCAATAACAAAGAAAATAAACAATTTCGCAATGCTTTTGGAAAATGAAACTACCATAAGGCCTCCCGCACACACACACAATGCAAACGCAGAATCGGAGGAGATTTCTCCTTATGATAGTTAAAGATGCTTACTACGCAAAATCATTGGATTATTATTATTCTTAGTGCATAGTGCAGAAAAACATTTCGAAAGTATAATATTAATCTTAGCCAACATAGACATTTCGAACTATGCCTACTATAGCTACCATCTAAACAGTGGTGACCACCATAAGTAAATGGCAGGTTCTACAACTAATACCGTACAAAGTTCGTATTTGGAAGATGGATTTCCAACAAATGGTCAGGCTAAGGAACTTCCTTTCCTCCTGCCGAATGGGATCGCCTCTGGCGGGACGTCCCGAGAGACAAACTGCTCTCTGCCAAACAAGGCCGGGTTACTCCTGTAATAAGTAACTCACGAATATGTCATCACCCGGTCCTTTGGGACCTTTATTCGAGCGCTCGGTAGCATCATCACACATAATAAATAAGTGTATCCACATGAGTAAGTATCTGGGCTCCATACCATGATACCACCCCTTTCCAGAAGGAAATGACATACCCTAAAGGGCGTGACCCTCATAACCTTGCCGCAACATTCCTGTTTCGACCATTTCCGGGTTGTTGAGGCCCTGACGAAGTCTCGTCGACAAAGCTATGCTTTTTCACAAAAGCTAGGCTTTGGGTCAAATAAATGATCAACCTATGATCACAAAGATAAATGATCAAACAAATGATCATATCACAAATGATCAAACACTGATCATCACACAGCAACACTCAGCATGCCACATTACCGAATTGGGAATATATCGCTGATAACCTTCAACTACATAACCTCTGAGCTCGTACGTCTCAGAGAAGGGTGTTAAGCTAAGAGAATAAATTCTCCACCACCAACAGAAATGTATTTGAAAGAAATCAGCTTTATATCTCAATTTGTAATGTCAGACATACAATCCATACAAGTCTGTTCCGGGATCGAACAGAACCGAAGGCACTTCTCACGAAGCCCTTGCAAATCCGGATAATTTTCAATCACGTCCGGACTTCCCGTCACTAAGGTGATAAAACCTCTAAATCGAAGATCAGTCGATGTAGAGTAACTCGACGGTAATCCTTCCGTTTTCAAAAATATCCGGTCTTCAACACCGGTCATCAAATGCAATTCATTACGACGTATCACATATCCGGAATGGGTTATACGACCCCATGGTCCTTTCTTGGCTAACCCGAATAGTGAGCGCTTATTCAAAAATAAGTGTGGCATTCAAATTCATTCAATTCACAACAAATACCCATTCAAGGTAATTATTGATAGTCGGTTATTTAACTATCAATAAAGATGCGCAACATCATCAGATTCCAAATAATTTTCCAAATTATTTATCTTTCAAAAATATCTTTACAAGATATATAATTTCCACACTTCCACTATTTGAAAACAAATCTCAAATCAATTTCCACATTTCAATTTATCTTTAAAGATAAAATCTCAAAACATTTCACTTTATATTAGAAAAGTATTTCCATACTTATTTAATAATAAGTAATCCACAAATCCATTTATTTTCAACATTTGAAAATACTCAATATACTTAAATCAAAATTAATTATATATTTCATTCTTTAAGGAAATCATTCTCTTTCACAAATTTTATTTGAGTCAAAACGAATGTTGCGTAAAACATCGTTACCACAACCCAAAATCACTAGTATTGGGATTCGAAATTTAGATAGATATATAAATCCCAATACTATATAAAACATTTCCTTTCGAAAACCATTTACTATAACAACAGTGTTATAATCCACCATTTCCTTATTTTCTCGAAACGTCTATTTCAACAATAACTGTTGAAATCTATGTTTCGATACTTAACACGTTTTAAAACATCTTTTTAAAACAACTACTTCATTTCGTAATATCACTTCTCCAAAACATATCCATTTTATCTAATAATATATTCACTGTCCAAAATCGTGAATATACTTTATTATCCAAATTCAACATTTCTACACATTTTATTTAAAGGATTTTCCACTGTCCAAAATCATGGATATAATCCCTTTAATTAGCTTCTATAATTCACTTATCAAAATAAGTGATTTCGAATTCATAAACCATGTTTATAAATTCCAATTCTATTTATAAAACTTTGATTTATAAAAATCCTTGAATTAACAAATTCGATTTATAACTCAAATTTTTATACCAAAAATCCATATTATAAGTTAAATACTTATAATTCATTTATTATCAAAAATCATTCTTTTAAAACTTCACACAAGTTATAAATCTTATTACTTATAAGATTATATTTATAACCCTATTTTTAACATTAACAGAACTTCTTTTAGAATTCCATTATTTCGATTTTAACACCTATAAAAACTCATTTTATAATTCTTAATTTATAAAATATCAATTTTATAAATCTTTTATATAAACCGTTTATAAAATCTTAATTTAAATAAACCAGTTCTATATACGTATACTTTCAAAAATCGCTTAAAAAAATCCTTTTTAAAATCAAAATCATTATCTTAAATTTCAAAAATGAATCTGATGATGCAACAGCACCAAATAGTCAATCACAACATCCAAACATCATATACCATCATATGATAACAGAATATATAACAATATCTGTAAATAAATCACTACGGTGAGGACTCCAGTTGGATCCCTCCAACCTGTTTCCCTGCATCCAAAGATGTTAGCACAATACCAATTCCGCTCCAGTACGAAATTATCGCGGTATATGGGTTTAATAAATATTATTCGCTATTATGCGGCGCAATAGGGTCTCATCCGCTAAACAATGCGGGAAATCAATCAATCCAATATATACATATGCCAATATGTATATATCACTATATATATATATAATTAATACCAATTCCACTTCAATGTGAAATTATCGCGGTATATGTTTTTAATAATTAACATCCGCTTAATAACGGCGTATAATGTCTATTTATCACAATAAATAGCAATCATCATTCAATTCACACAATCAGCACTATCAATAATTTTAAATCTCAACTATTTAAAATTTAAATTGAAACAAAACATTTGATTGAGTGAGGAGTTCTCACAGTGAATTTCAATTCCGTTCCAGCTTTTTATTTCGAATAAATTAAACAACCGTTTAATTTCACCCGAAATTCACACTAGCTCCAAATGGCTCCAATTCAGTTCCATAGTGAAGTGCTCGACGAAACGAAGACAACGCAACTTGTTTCGAGACTTTCGACCTCGTATGAACAAACTACAGCTTTTAGAAGTTTATACGAATTTAAAATATAAATAGATTCACAACTTTTATTTTATTTTATACCCAAATCAACATCTGCCGTTCGTTTCAACCATCACAGAACTGGCCCGCCTACATTCTTCTTCCCTCCCTCACGCTAATTCCAGTAACGCACGCGAGATACCCATTGTCGTTCGCGATTTCAAACTGCCGCACCCCCTTCTCATCGATAAAACTCCATCACTTCACCTTCATTTGAACGCCACCGACCCAAGCTACCCACGGCCAAAGCCTTGTCGAGCTCGGTCGCCTCTAGGTGGAGAAAACGTGACCAAAGCTGGCTCCTTCTAACCCATTTTCCCATCGATCCGTTCATCAATTTTCGATCATAGCCGTTCATATTGAAGCTGTCGACGAGCTCTACATTCTATTAGTTGGAGATTCTTTGAATTGGTTGACGGATTGAGAGAACGGAGGGGAAGAACGTGGGTTGTTTTCGGCCATTGATTGCAAGTGGCGGCTGAAGATAGTTATTAGGGTTTAGGTTTTTATTGTTAACGTATATATATATATACACGTATATAAATAATGTTAAATTCATTTTAAAAGACTTTTCCAAACGGTCTCCAAATCACACGTGCCGTTTGGCGTTCGTAAGGTTTACCCCACGTTCCGAACACAATGGAACGTGTTTCGGAAGCTAATTCGATCGTCTGTGCGAGTTACGGAATTAAACAATCGATTTTAAATTAAACCGATTCAAACCAATTTCGATGCGTTTTGGCTTGCCCTGGACAAACGGTAAATCCAAAAATTACGAAATTTTAAACCATGCAATAATATCACATTACGGATCCAATGAAACTGGTTTCGTCGAATCCGAGATTTTTTGAAAAATGACTATTTTTAACTCAACGATTTAAAATTAAAACGATATCGATGCGTTTCGAGCTATCACGGTCAAACGACAACTCCGATTGCTATGAAAATTGAAATCCAATAATAACAAACTATTACGGATCCAATGGAACTGGTCTCGTCCAATTCTGAGACTGTTCGAAAATTGGCTATTTTTCAGTCGATAATTAAATATTAAAATATTCAATTTTCACAGTTTAATTATAAATTCAATTTTAAAAGTTCTATAATATCACTATAACTTCAATATGATTAAATATAACTTTATAATCATTTCCAATCACATTAAATCCAGATTCCAATTATTTCTGGAATTTCACCAATTAATTTATCGATTTAATTATCCAATTAAATCCAGATATTCAAAAAATAATTTATTCAGCTTATTAATTTCACAAATTAATATTCAAAATTAAATAAATATTCAAATTTCAAATATCAGAAATTTTGGGTCGTTACACTGGTATTTTGGAGTTGGCCAAAAAAACGGTCAATCACATTTGAATTGCGTTCACACTCTGGGAACGGCGGAGCTATCAGGATCGCGGACAATCAATTCGCATCCATCCTGAGTCGACAAGCAAGGTCGTTAGATGGGTGGATCCATCCTCCTCGAACTTGTTTTTAGTGCGGTTGAAGTCGTTAGGCGGATGGATCCACCCTTCTCAAAACCGCATTTATAAGTTTGTACTCCAGTTCGCACTCTGGGAACTCGGAGTTAGTTAGAGGATTGTCGTGTTTCAATCCCTTTTGATTTAAGTGGGTCGGCGCACGAGCTCGGGTTTAACTCAATAAGTGATTGATCGGATCTTGATCACTTTCCACTTATTTGCCCTCAACGAAGGATAAGATTTAGTTTATGGACGATTGAATCGCATCCATGTTCATTTGGATTCTGCTTTTACCAAGCCTAAGGAGTAAGATTAGTATTCGGTAAGCTTTGAGCTCGAGGAGAGGAGAGGATGGTCGGACTACATCCACTTTGAGTTGTGTATTTTCCCTTAAGTCAGGGGCAAGAATTGGAAGGTGGATGGACAAGTCACATCCACTTTATACTTTGCATTCTTCCGATTAAGCTGAGGAAGAGAGTTGAAATGATGGCTCATGATGGTTAGTGAGTAGGCAGTCAGTTGTCGATGACTATAAATTGAGGGTTGGCCCCTGATGAAGTCAGTTTAAGGCATTATCATTTTGCCGAATCACAAATGCAAATGGAGAGTGAATGGTCAAATCACATCCATTTTAAATTTCTGTTCTCAAATAACCCCAAGTGTTCAATGTTGATTGGATGTATCGATGGTCGCATCATGTCCATCACTAGTGTGGTTTCGATCTTATTGGGCATTAGAAGAAGCATAAGTATTCTGGGGAGCTTGAGAGTGCATTGTTGAGACATATAACTCCAAGTCTTTCTCAAAACTCCTGATTAAATTGCATAGGCGGATGAGTGGATGGTCGGTTGCATCCACTTTGTACTGGAGTCCTGACCTTGTCGGTCTCTTCTGCTTTGATGCCCTGCCCCCAAGTAAGGGGCATATCGTAGCCGATGAGTGGTTGAACCATGCTTGTTATAATGATACCTCAATGACTTGATCATAGTCCGTGGAGGTTGTTTGGCACCGAACCTTGAGTACTCAGTTACCTGCATCATTTGCAAGTATTTTAATTCAAGTCGGTCATGTTTTGTAATGTAAACGAAATTGAAATAGAAATAATTCAAAAGAGATTAGATCAAATCTCATTGATAAGCGAAGCAGCGTCGTATGCTCGTTGTTGCACTTCAGTCCAACCCTTCTTAATTGAAAGCCTAACACATGTGGTTCAGTTCAATCAAAGTTCTTGATTGATAGGAGTCGGGTGTTCCTGGTCCTTCATTTTATGGGGCTTGCACATATTGTCGGAGCTATCCTTCCTGAAGCAGCCTTATGGCGTTGGCGTTCACGATAGCCATCAGGAGAAGAGGAGTTTTCTGATCTAGAGTATGGAGTAGGACCCCTCCTTATCTTGCTATGTTGATCCTTCATCTGATTCATCAACTCAATATTGGCCTAGACATGTTGGTGTAGTCGTTGGCGGCTATCCACCGATTCTCTTATCAAAGTCGTGATTGACCATCTTCACTGAGGAATGAGGGAAGACATTTGCGTTTGATGGCATTCATCGCCCTTGGAGAAATCCACACGCCATTCCCACTTCATAAGGTAGTGTCGAGGGTTGTATTTCCACAGTGCATCGACATAGTCAACATGTTGAATTTTCACTGGAAGTTCTGCATGTTGGATGGTTTCAACGAATAGGTCTCGACTGGAAAGATTCTCCAACCGACATTATGATCAGGTCCATTTTATTGCTAAGGGGTCTTGTAACACTGGTGAATGATGTATGCATGATTGTCCAACGTTTGAGTGGTTGGTAATGCCAATTGGACGGCGAGTTGGTTAAAATGGGCTAATAGATTAGTGTTTATCCCAAACTTTCATCCAGATAGGAGACCTATATAGGGTATTAAGGAAGTCCTCTTGAGGTTGTATGTTATGCTTTTAGTCATGTGGACGTGGAATGATTAAGATGCGGGCATTTGAAGATGGTTCAGCGGTGACCAGCTATGTTTTGAGTTGGCAGAGTAGACATTGTAGGGCAGTCGTCATATTAGCCATTGTACCATAGTTGTCAATTCAGGAGTTTAAAAGCTGGTCAATTGGAGGAAGTTGCATTCCACCTTAAAAGCATGATATATTAATCAACTCCAGTTCTTGGCATATTAGCTAGGTCCTCCAGCCTCTGGGAGTACGGTTGAGTAATATTTCTTTACTCATCCCTTGATTACAACTCGACATTTGTTGTTGTGATCTCCTATGTCTTGTTCAGTCATGGAACAATTAGAAACACGGATGGAATGTTCCTTCACTAAATTGGTGATTGAATTCACTATGCAGGTGCCCTGCGCTGTGGCTAGGGATCACCAGGAGAAGAATCTAGAGAGAAAATAAAACTGCCAGCAAAATCCTGAGGCATACAACACTGAATCGCCAAAGAGTTACCCCGATCATCAACAAGAGAAATAGTTCGGGTTTTACAAGAGATAACGGCTTCATGCCTTTTCAGCCAATCACCTCCAAGCAATATATCAAAAGCATCAAAACCCAGAACATAGAAATCACCAGAAAATCGATGGCTAGAATAGAAGAGTTTCACTTGGTTACAAATCCTACTAAGGTTCGCAAGACCCCCAATAGGATTAGTAACACACAAAGGTACAGCCGCAAACATAGGTGAAAGGAGATGCTCAAACTTATCACAAAGATCCACATAAATAAAACTATGCGAAGCTCCAGTATCAAATAAAACACGAACATGAAAATTAAACAGAGAAAAGGTGCCCTGGAGAGTACCTTGGGTATCACTAGGAGCAGATGGAGTAGGCG
Organism: Allium fistulosum; assembly: GCA_030737815.1. Lineage (NCBI taxonomy): Eukaryota > Viridiplantae > Streptophyta > Magnoliopsida > Asparagales > Amaryllidaceae > Allium > Allium fistulosum. The sequence goes on from CM060908.1 coordinate 909,318,725, forward strand.
GAGCATGAGTAGAAGAAGTCATGGCAAAGACTCTATATGTCTTGCCCTTCTGATACAAAGGACAATCCTTCTTGAAATGACCAGGCTGCAAACAGACATGACAGAGATTGTTCCTGGTATCCTGAGGTGGAGGAACAGTAGCACCAACTGAAGTAGGGCAACTATTGGCATAGTGTCTCTTCTGATCACAATTGAAGCAGGTGATGGAAGATAGGTCGATTGGATGCTTTCGAGGAGTAGATCCTAAACCAGGATTCTTAAGCCAATTCTGCTTCTGTTGGTGAAAGTTAGGCTTCCTCTTCTTAGAGTTGCCAGAACCAGGCTGAGATGGAGAATCACGAGGAACAGAAGCTTCCTTAGAAGTGGGATTCTTATATCTAATGGCCATGTCCATCAACTCCGTGAAGGTACCATGAACATGAGAAATGAGATGATCATAATACTCTGGGCGAGCTCCAGCTATAAATTTCTCATTCTTCTTAAGAAAGGTGTCAATCGGGCCAGGACCAAACTTGGAAAGTTCATTGAACTTCCACTCGTACTCAAAAAATGACATGCTCCCTTGCTTAAGATCCATAAACTCCCTGTATAGCTGGGACTTCCCGGCTTCGGGCATCCACTTTGCCACAAAAGCCTCCCTGAAATAAGATAGATATCCAAACTAAGAAAGATTTCAAAGAGATAAAGCTGAACCAAACTCAAAACAACACAAGAAGATACCTAAACTGCTCCCAAGAAATATCTGCCTCCACAGTCTGAGTTGTAACAGACTCTTACCAACCCTGGGCTACCTCCTGCAACTGCCAAGCTGCTAACCGATGCTTCTGAGCATCAGTAATCTCCAAACCAGTGAAAATCCTCTCTAAACTCCTCAGCCACTGTCGAGCCTCTATGATGCTCTCAGATCCAGCAAACTTGGTACCACCAAGTTGAGTGAATTCCTTACAGAGAGTGGTAAACCTGATGGGTGCAACAGGCTCGGGAACTGGGGCAACACCACGACCCCTACCTCTGGCATTCCTACGATTCATCCTGGAAAAATCAAGAATGAATTTTAGGACAAAGGTAAAACAGAAAGACAAAGATAAGATTCAACTAGAATGGAAATCCTAATCAAAGAATTCAAATAAACAAGGTGGATTCGAAAGGAATGAAGTTAAGAAAATGAGATTTTAAAACAAGAAAATTTTATATCCAAAATAATCTTTTAAAATCCTTTAAAATCATTTGAAAATCATTTTATACTTAAAAATACGTTCTCTCACAAAGAAATGATTCTAAGATTGATTTCACTAATTCTAGGGTATTTCTACACTATCTCTAATGAGTTTTTGCTCCGTAGGCTAAGGTTTGCCTAAAACCAAAGCTCTGATTCCAAATGTAACGACCCACTATTTTGGACCATTCAAATCGACAATAAAACCACACATGTCGGACTTGAATAATTCAAAATAATAGATTGTAAATAAATTTGGAGCAAATAAAATCATCACAGAATCATAGACATAGAATATTAGAATAACTCGCAGCGGAAATAAAATACATAGTAGTTCATGAAGTTACTACAATACACAGTCTCAAAACAGATACGAAATACCATAGTCTGAAAAATAGATACAACAGAAGTCTGAATACATAAGTCAACTAATACATAAGCAAAGCTGAATAGGAAATAAATGAAATAGAAATAGACAACTAGATAGACAGATAAACTCCAGCAAATCTCTAGCTCCAGAAGATGAATCCAAAGCTGTGATACTCAGGCTAACCCGAGCATGAAGCAAAACACAAAAACACTCGAGTCAGGACATACATACTTATAAAATGTAAATCAACTCAAGTGAACTGCAATAGAAATGCATCAATAACTTAAAGGATGCTTGGGATCGCCCATCCTTTAAGGATCCGTTAAACTATCTACTATGTAGTAATATACGCTATTATAATAATGTCTAAAGTAAAGTAAACTATCAAAATAGCGTTAAGGCATTACCCATATCCCCCTTAACACATTTTATATATTCCCATGGTCTGTACAGTACCGTAATCTCCCCCGTAATGGGCGTCGTCAGAGGGCACTCCATAGGTATGGTACAAAACAAACTCGTAGTAAAGCACGCTATGGTAGGTGACACCGTTTGTACCAAAAATGGGCACAACACTCTTCGGAAGTTTTTGAAGAGATAAAAGTGAATAAAGAAAATTAAAACTGAGGATTATCTAACAAAAACTCCAAATAACAGAAAGTAAATTGCATAGAAGACAACAATTTAGAGTGGTTCGGCGTTTCGCATACGTCCACTATGAAGTTTGATGATTTTATTGCTCGGTACTTGAAGATTACAATTTCTTATAATGTAGTACAACTGATTTTATGATCTAAGTCTGAATCTAAGGTAGCGGTGGTGATTTGGAGTAAATCTGGCAGAGTCTGGGCGCTCTTTAGCTCTTAAAATTGTCCGACCCCTTTTCTGAATGACTAGGGCTCTATTTATAGGTGTAGGAGGCTGATATTTCGCCTAAATTTCGGGAGACCAGTTCTAGTACGTGAGGGGGCCCACATGCCCGCTTTCAGGAAATCCGGGCCCACTTTGGGATCGATTCGAAGTCCATTCGAATCGATTAAGAAAACATCCGATGGAGCTGAAATTTGGCATGAACATTCCTCAGGTCACATGTAGGCTCCTCTGAAAATTTCATAGCATTTGGACTTATAGATCTCGAGATATGATCGATGCAAGTTGGGTTGTGATCGATACGAAGCAATTTCGAATCGATCAAGATTTGATCCGATGGAGCTGAAATTTGGCATGAACATTCCTTAGGTTGCCAGTTAGCTCCTGTCCAAATTTGGTGGCATTTGGACTTGTAGATCTCGAGTTATGATTGATGCAAGTTGGAGTTTTTCGTTCCGTGATCGATACAAAGCAATTTCGAATCGATCAAGATTTGATCCGATGGAGCTGAAATTTGGCATGAGCATTCCTTAGGTTGCCAGTTAGCTCCTGTCCAAATTTGGTGGCATTTGGACTTGTAGATATCGAGTTATGATCGTTGCAAGTTTGGATTTCTCAGCCGTGATCCATCAATATCTTGAGCATACGAACTCCGATTGACTTGAAATTTGGAACACTGGCTTTCTTATCTTTTCTTGTCATGTTATATCAATTTTAGCTCGATCCAGACTCGGAAAAAATTCATCAATATCCATAGTGAGCCTGCGTACAACCGATCTCCAGGATGAACTGCCCTGGGTTTTTAGTCAAGTTCTTGGTGTCACGGCCTTGCCAAAAGGCGGGATAACAGACACGACACAACTAGGCAATGCCAGGATAGATATACCAATTACACGTCCGGGTCGGTGGTAACGTAGAGCCGTAGCAATCGCCCACTTCGAGCCACACTCTCGAATCAAGGGGTGCACCCAATCAATCACAAAGTAATGGAATGGTATACGATGGAATGTGTCTGATAAGAGGAGCTACCTCATTAGCCCGTCAATTGCTCCTGTTTTAGCCACCTTATGCCAACTCACGGGAGTTGGGTCCACGTTTATACCTCAAAATAGAATCGTCGCCACCATCCTACTTCATTCTGGAATCTCCACCACGTACACAGTTGTTAAAGTGGTTTTCGGGTATTGACAAAGAGAATGTCCATATCCGATCCCGGTCTCTTTAACAACCAATCGTTATTATAACCCGTGGTTATAAAGTTCAAAATGGTTTATATTTCAAGTCAAAAATATATTCATTTTAAACCATTTAAATTCGATGTCAATATCTTTCAAAAATAATATTCATTTCCAAAGTTGTAGCATTTCTAAGTTCCTTCATTCAATTATAACATTTCAAAAACATTGTATATTAGCATTCGTAGCACTTTGAAAATGTGATAATACATATAGTAGCATTTCGAAAATGGTATCTTATTCGAAACAGTAGCACTTAGAAAACGTTACCGGTGATATAGTGGTGTTTAGAAAAACAATACACCGTTAGAAATGGTAGCACTTATAAAACGCTACCTCAAAACCACAGCATTTTGGAAATGCTACATACTATTCTAAGTTTTACTATAACATTTCAGAAACATTATATCTTCAGTTTTTCATCATTTTAACTTATAAAACTTATCTCACTTTTCAAAAATATTTATTTGGATATCATTTAACTTATGATTTTAATAAAATAAAATTTATTAATAAAATATCCAATTAACTATAATTCATTTATTAATTCAAAAATATATTTAAATTGCTTAACTTTTATTTTAACAAATAACTTGATACTTTATTTACTTTAAAAATATCCATTTCATAAATAAAATATTTTATTACCAAGTTAAACCAAAAATTCCATTCCAAATCAAATTTCAATTATTAAGTTAAATCAAAATTTTAATTTACATTTTTAAATCATTTATTAACCCATACAATTTTAACTTATAGAAAAATCACTATAAAATTTATTTAAATCATTTAAATCCAATTTAAGTTAAAATTTCATATATTTTAAATTTCCAAATACTTAAATTTCCAAAAAATATTTATATTTCAAAATTAACCATGGGTCTGTATAATATTTTCTAACCTATGTCAAGTGAATACGGATATATATCATTTCAATCCGAAATATAAAATCCCGGGTTTGATCATTTCAAACCCGCAATCCCAAGACAAATAAAAATCACTCAAGCCTATCATTTCAGCTCATAACGACTTTTCCCTATTCTAAAGTTCATTCGAGTATGTATCATTTCAACCCATAGTGAGGGAACTTGCAGTGTGAGAAACAGAAATATAAAATGAACAGCATAGTATAGCATAACATATCAGGTGATGAAATAGGTATATAATCAGGTTATAACATCATATAATATCATAACACAGGCATATATGAACTACTATCAACATGGTATATCACTATTACAATTCACAAGCTATCGATTCACTAGTTTATAAGTACGAAGTTGGGAGTGATAAACTCACATTCTAAAGCTAGAGATGACAATTCAAGACACACAACTAAACTCCGAAAAGCACGACAAAGCACGAACTAGATTTGAGTGGATGAAGAGACAAGATTCGAATCTTGCAAACAACCAAATATAAACAAAAATAAGTATACATTCAACAAAAAAAAATGGAATTAAAACAAAGCAAAATATGAACAAAGTGTAATAAAATGGCTTAACCAATTGCAAGTGGGCTCGGCCACTTTCAAAATAGGCTTGACCATCATCATACAAGGCTCGGCCACTTTGTTTTTGAGGCAAGCATGCTCGGTTATAGCAAGGAAAAAGGCACGACTAGGGGTATGTGAAGAGATAGCATGCCAAAAGTCATGTGGAAAGCAAAGAGTCAATGGTCATGTGCACTTTGGGTTCAGTCTTGGCTTCAATGGGTTCGGCCACATGGCTAATAGGTTCGACCATGTTGTGTTATGGGTCAATGAACATGGATTCATGGCTAGAGAATGGAGATGGTCACGGCTATACAAGGCAAAGGTGGTGGCAAATCAAAGGTCATGGAAGGCAAAGAGGCAAGGCAACATGAAAGGTCAAGTGCACAAGTGGTTCGGCCCTAGGCTAATGTGTTTGGCCCTAGGTGCTAAGCTTGGGTCAAGACAACTAAAGTCACGGCAATGGTTTGATGAAGGTCACGGCTAAGGAAAAGGGGAGGTGATGGCCGAGGCTAGCAAAAGAAACTGGTGATCAAGGAAGGCTCGACTAGGGTTTGTGGCAATTTGGTGATGGAGTTGGATCATGGAAGGTCACGGCAACAAGGGGATGGTGGAGATGGGGTGATGGCCGGTCATAGGTGATGGTGTAGAGGAGGAAGTCGGCCTAGAGCATGGTGATGGTAGCCGAACATGGCTTGAGAACAAAAGAGAAAAATAAAATGAAAACAGAAATCGAAAAGAGGAAGACATGAAATGACTTACTGTAAAAAAATTTGTCAGGAAATGAAATGAGAAAGAGGATGAGAAACAACGTTTTGTATGGCTAAGGCAATGGAAAGGCATCTATTCACGTTAAAGAGGCAAACTCATTTCTCTCGGAATTTCCTAAGCCTATTAGCCAAGCCTAAATCAAAAACAAGCTCAACAACTCAATAAAAAATCAAAGCCAAACCAAAAATAAAATAGAAAATAGATAATAGAATACTGAAAATAATTGCGTGTAAAACGCTGAATTTTATCAGATTTAAAAAGTATAAAATAGAATTTGACGAAACGAAAAGCAGAACGAATATCAGAATCAAATTCATCTTAAAAGATAAAGATTGGAAATTTAAAATTCAAATTTAAAAATTTCAATTGAAAGTCAAAGTTTGACCAAAGTTGACCAAAATATAAAATTTTCAGAAAAAAATTATTTTATTATATTTCGAAAATAAATTATAAACAAAATCCAAAAATACATTATAAAATCTGAAATTTTCAATTTTTAAATGATTTAAAATCAAAGTTTCAAATAAATTCAATTAAAATATATGTTAAAAATTACGGGTTGTTACACCCCCTTAACACATTTTATATATTCTCGTAGTCTATACAATGCTGTACGCTCTACCAAACCGGTGGTTTATCCAGATGACATCACATAGGTACGGTACAAACAAACTCGTAGAAAGCGCTCTATGGCATATGAACACGGCACTCGAGGCAATGTCAGGGTAGAGTTACCAATTGCAGAACCGAGCTGGTGGTAACGTATAGTAGCTACTATCGCCCACCTCGGAACACACTCCCAAATAAAAATCAAGGGGTGGCCACCAAATCATCATAAATGTCATAATATGGTATCGAAGAAGCATGTCCAATCGAAGGAATGACCTCACTTGGCCCAGGTATAGCTCCTGTTTTAGTCACATCTAAGCTGACTCACGGGAGTCAGGGTCACGTCATACCATATACAGAAATCGTTCGCCAAACCATCCTACTTCATTTCTGGAATCTCCACCACGTACACAATTGTTAAAGTGGTTTTCGGTATTAGCAGAGAGTATGACATTATCCGATCCCGGTCTATTTAACAACCAAATGCTTATTTCACACCGGATGGTTCTTTTACATTTCAAAAGTCAATTCACAATTTATATCAAAATATCATATTCTCAAAACCATAACACTTTCGAAATCATATTCACTTTGAAATCATATTTTCAAAATAGTTTAAATCCCTCATTTCAAAACTTCATATTCAAATCAAATATGTAATTTAAATCCCAACTTAGGTGATAATATCACTTAATCATATTCACTTTAAAATCGAGGATTTAAAATATAAACACATCTACTTTATTTAGTTTGAGATTTAAAAAGATAGTTTAGATAGTTATAAACTGTTTTAAATAGTTATAAATAGTTAAAATACTCTAAATAGTTTAATTAAATATTAAAGATACTGTTAAATTTACTTAAGATAGTTAAATAGATTAAATAGCTTTAAAATAGATTAATTAGATTTAAAATAACTTAAAATGGTTAAATTAGTTTCAAAATAAATTAAATGGTTTAAAATAGGTTAAAATGATTTAATATTGTTAATATAGGTTAAAATAGTTCAATAGTTGAAAATCTTAATAATTATAAATTTTAAATAATATATTTTAAAATAGGTTTAAATTAAATGGTTCACTATGCAGGTTTTCATTTCTTCAGATTGTTAGACACCAGATGGTAGAGAGATCACGAGAGCAGAGAGGGTCCCCCTTTCTCTTGTTTCAGAGTCTTCAGAGCGGTTTCTCTTTTCAGCAGATCCACTTCAGAGCAGATGCTTATTCACCTCTCATGATCCAGCGGATTGGAGCTTCCTCATTAGTCTGGGACGTCTTCCAGTTGTTTTCTAGTATTTCTTGTTGTTTTTTAGGTACTTCTAACACCTTAATATCGGGCGGTGGCCATGCCGGAGCTTGATATCGAGGTGTGATGGGTGGTGGCCTTGCCGGAACTCATCTTAGGAGTACCTGAGTTTTTGATTTTTTTATGTTTTTGGTTTTTTGTTACCTGCCAGGCTTGTTGGCAGCACTTTATATTAGTGATATATATATAGATTCGCATGTGTGCTCTCCTCTTTTCGAAGAGGATCACACATTTTTCTCAAAAAAAAATTTCAACTATTTATTTTATTTCAACACGTCTAAACCATTCAATTTCCAAATCAACAACCAAATTTCAAATCCTTCAATTCAAAATTTAAGTAAACTATTAAATTCTATATCGCTTCCAATCCATGTTTGAAATATCAATTTAAATTACTGAAACTTCCAATATATTTCAAAGTTATATTCAAACAATTTCAATAACTCAATTCCGATAAATTTCATTTATACTTCAAAATTCGATTTTAAATTTCAATTAAATTTCTTTAAACAATTCCTTTAAACCAATTCCAAATTTTAACATAAAACTTGAATTTCGATAATAATTAAATTTTTTATAAATCAATTTTTTTTTCAAAATATCATTTAACTAAATTCAAGAAAATTAAGGATTTAAAATCATTTAATTTAACCAATCCGGTGTCCGTATATAATTGTCTATCCTAGGGTCAAGTGATACGGATATTTATTATTTCAATCCGCAATTTCAAATTTTACGGTTATATATCATTTCAAACCGCAATCCCGAATTAATATAATATCCATAAAATCGCTCGAGTCTATCATTTCAACCCATAACGATTTTCCCTAATCTATAGATCGTTCGGGTATGTTTCATTTCAACCCATAGGGAACTTGCAGAGTGATAGAATATATATATAAATTAACATAACATCCAATCATCCAATAATAAAATTTAACATCCATCACAATCATCATCCAATTCAACCAAATCAATTACAACAAATAACAGATTAACATTTACTTGTAATTAACTGGCAATTTAAATTCAACAATAAATTAAATGACAATTTAATGCAAAATAAATTCACATTAACTGGAATAGCAATTTTAAATTACCAAACAGCCATAAATAAATTTCTAATCATACTATAAATTTAATTTAACAAACATAAGAAATTTTAGAAGTTGTGAGTGGGTTAAAACACTCACCTTTGAATTAATCGGATTTAAATTCAATTTAGGGCCCAAATTCAAATAGTCCCAGAATTCGACCAAACCAGAGTCTAAATGTCTGAAATTTCGATACGATCCCAACGGAGAAAACCGCACGTAAATCGGACCTCGTATGTAGAAGTTATTGAAGCTAGAACGTTCAAATTTACAAATTTAAATTAAAAAAAGAAGAAAAAAAGAATACACGTTACCAAAACAAACACGTCAGCACGAACGCATCCCCCTTCAAACCCCGTCCTCCTGAAACCCTAAAGAGCCGCCACCACGTTCGATAATTTCGCCAACGTCAGAGACCAAACGACGAGAATCTGAGCATGCTACCGAACTCCTCACCTCCGGTCGCTCCTCCGGTGACCACGCGGCTGTCTATGTCGTCGCCTAAACGATGCGCTATCGCCTCCTTCACACGTCCAATGCAGCAAACCCAAAGGAGATCTTGACCAACAAATGGCATGGATCGAAGCCTCTCGACGACCTCTACAGTGCAGCACTTCCCGATCGGCCTATAGACTAAAATCCACCGTCAAGTTGAAACCTTAACAACGGACGACCGAAAATAAATAGCCAATTTTTGATCAAACAGTGGCTCGAATCGAGAAATAAATTACAGACTTGGGTTGGACTCATCGAGAGCTTTAAATCGATATATAATTTGATACAGTTTGAGGAGTTTGAATTTTCGATTTGGTTTTGATTTGCGATTGAATTGGAAATTTGGTTTTGGTTTGTCTGCCATTGGAAATAGGAGCTGAGAAGGAAATGTACGTACAGATAAATGAAAATAAGAGGTAGCTAGCGTTTATGATGGACTATTTATAGGCAGATCAGAAATAGAAAAGAACAGATAAGATTTGATTTACACGTTGAACGATAAATGATCTGAAAAGCCCGTTCTGTCTCCGGAACGAAAATGGGTCATCCCATATATCAAAATAAATGTTTTCAATATTTTTAAACTAAATGGAACAAGTTTCAAGTCCTAATTTCATCGTATGAAGAAGTTATGTTAAAATCAGCTTATTTCAAATTGATTTTAATTGATTTCAATTAAATTGATTTCTAGGCGTTTCGAGTTCGTACGATCAAACGACAAGTCTGATCGCTACGAAACTTGAAATCTTACACTAATTCACTATTACGGATTCGATGAAACTGGTTTCGTCGAAATCCGAGTCAGTGGCCAAAATGGCTATTTTCACGTTAATTAAATAAATTAATAATTAATTTTTTTGAGAAAAATGTGTGATCCTCTTAGGAAAAGGAGAGCACACATGCATATATATATAATACCAGAAATAAAGGAGCTGCCAACAAGCCTGGCAGGTAGCCAAAAACCCCCCATAAAAAAAGAATAAAAAACAACCCTCCCAAGAGTCTAAAAAACTAATGACACACTCGAAGAAAATTACAGAAAAAACAGCAACTATAAGGACATAAACAACTCCATATAAAGAGAAAACCTACAACAACCACTCCACAAAGCCAGCCATGATAACCAGAAATGCCTCCATGAAAAGAAACAGACTACAACATCTCCACCACACCCACCGCATCAACAGTCCTCCGACCAAACAACCGATCTCAAGCAATAGACCTAGAAATCTTAAGATTCAACCTAGGACTTCTTCTAATGATAACATCAAGACTACTCCTACAAATAATATTACGCGCTTTGGGAATAGAATTAGAAACACGAGCATGTGAAGAAGAACTTCTACGAGATGCCCAGCAGTAATACACTATAAATCTGAAAAGACTAACATAAAAGTAAATGCTCTTGTTTAAGTCACTTCTCGAATCAGAAAACTTTCATAACGACTGAGAATGACTGCATCGAATCCTGACGCTACGACGAACCGACCTACTAGCTGCCACAGACTTCCTCCGTCTACCACTCTTCGAAGAAGAATAACAAGAAGTAGAAATACTTCTTACTTCCCATAATGAACATCCAACTGTGAACCCGACTTCTCCTCACACAATAACGAAGAAGCTGAATCAATAGCGCCACAACTACTCACCAAAGCTGACTAATCCCCTACATTCACAGAATTGCTACATAATGTCCCTGACTCAAAAACTGCAGAAGAATCTGTACACCCCTCTTCCAGTTTATCAGATCCACCCAAATCCACAGCAAAAGGATCAGCCTTATCACCAATTTTGTCATAGGCATCAACACCGATACAAGATTCGTTATAGACAACACCCAACCTATTCACATCAGTAAAATTATCAATACCCATAGAGGAGTTTGAAGCAGCCATTAAGATATTGTGTGCACCGTGCTGAGCAACGTGCACAACAGAAAAGGTGAGCAAATCAACTGATGCAGCAGTGTTCAACTTTAAGATCGCTCCATAAAAATATTCAGACAGATTAACAATAGGAACACTAGCTTCAAGCTCCAAGACATTATCAATATCATTCAGCTAATCCAATGACATGATCCACTGAAATAAATCCCTAGACTCAAACTTATTCTCAACACCCGAATAACCAATATCATCTCTGACTAGAGAATCTTCAAGTTCCTCCATCAACAAATTATCTAATTTACTATGATCCAACATAACACTCTGGTTACTTAATTCAACAATAGACAACGAAACAAAATCTAAATTCTTCGACAACACATCACTGCAAGAATCTATAGAGGATTGTGAAATCTGGTCATCTGACGAGATACTCTGATGATCAAATTCGAGATCAAACAGGAACTCACTCAAGATAAAAAAATTCATTAAAACTCACACCATTATTATCAACAGATACATTGTTTTGAACATTTGCTCTCATTGATGTTCAATCAGATTATCTGACAGGGAAAGGATACTCTTATCACTATCAATTACAACCATGTCGTTCCCAATAACATCAGAAATAATCGCCGAATCAAGACATTCAAATTTGTTGGCTGTTAGAATTTTAAAATGCTCTAATTTATGGGTAGAAGGTTTACCATTCTTGGTCTTAATGTGAGTAAAATCTTTGCTAGATTCCAAACCCAATCCTTCTACCTTAGCAACAGATGAATGTAAGAAATTATCGTTAAGGGCAGCAACAACAGGATCGAACATAAAAGGATCGAAATTTATTGAATCCTCTCTTTTAACAGAATTGGGATTCTCATTTTCACTCTTGTTCGAAACAACATGGTTTTCTTTTTTATTATTAGGAGAGGAGGCATACTTACCGAAATAAAGTTTTGGATCCCCAAATTTTTCTCGATATCCCCTTCTGATGTTTGGCGAATTTATGATATTAAAATGGAACAATAGATCTTCTGAATATTTGATTCCCTCATTACGATCTTGCCATAAGTGATCCAATAAAATCCTCTTTAAAAGCAAACATTTAAGAACAAATTGAAATCCATGATTTCTAAAAGTTGCAGATTCGTTGTTTGATTTGAACGAACACTCATACATCTTGTGACCAGATTTACCACATGCGAAACATTTAATTGGGTCTCGGCATTGAGAGGCATAGTGGTTATAATCTCCACATCTGAAACAGTAATCCCTTCTTTTACTTGATTCAAACCAGTTCTTGTTCATAGAGCGAGGCAAAGAATACCGATGGCCATGAAAAGTAAGACGATTCTCCATATTAATTATATAAATTAATAATTAATTAATTAAATCACTTTTTCATTTAAATTTGATAGTTAACAAATTTCATCTCTTTTAAATCACTTAGACACTTACAATGACTTAATGCAAGTCTATATAATAATTCAATGTTGGTTATTGCATTAATTACAGTGTTCAATATTCACTGTAAATTTAATCCAATTAATTATAGTTTAACTACAATAAATTGCTTAAATTTTATTTCAACCTTTATATTCAACCAATTATAAATCTAATAACATAGTTAACATTTGTTTTACATTTTATTACATTTATCTACTCCAATTTCCATCTTTTATTTGTATTAACTATTATATTTCCATTTTATTGAATTTTGGTCAACTTCACACATTAATTATAATTAGAATCTCAATTAATTTATTTATCTTGGTTTCATTCTCTTATTAAGTCAATTATTACCTTATGAATAAAATTAACATTTATATTCCTTTGATTACATTCATTGTTTACAGTTATTCTCTTAAACCACATCAATGAAACATTTAATTCCATTTCAGTTTAATTGATTTCCAATTAAATTTAACAGGTTAAGTACATAGGTAACATATAATAATTATCACCATTGACTTTTAACCACATTTATAGGTTTATTATTTACAAACAAATGTTAGAATGACTTATATAATATTGGTTTTATTCAATTACCATTAATTACATACTAATCCATTAATTAAATATTTACATTTGTTTTCCTATATTCACTTTATAACCAAGTTATAACATTTACATTATTTCAATAAATTGGAATTTCATAGAAATGGTTAATAATTAGGGAACGTTTGCCATACATCCTTAATAACTTTCATAATTCACCAAACATCCCTTAGATACAAAACATAAAAATTTCATCCCTATTTTTAAACACAGCCTTTTCTTTTCCCAAACTACCCTAAAAAATCATCGTAAAACCCTGAACCCACGCTTTTTTTATCGTTCAACCTTTGATACAATTGAAATCACAATTTCTTCAACAAAATCCGAAAATTCTACAAAATCGAACAACAGAACAACCAAAATCAAGTCGAAAATCTCACACGAGGCAAAATGGGAAGATCGAAGGTGATATATCTCAATTTCATAAGTAGTTGATTTATATTCCACTGTTTTAAATCAATAGATCTTAGGGTTTTTGCAAGGATTTTAGAGATTTTCGAGTTAGCCATGCATGTAATCAAGCTTTTTTACGGTAATACAAAGAAAATTGAGAATGCAGATGATATACTAAAAAACATTCTGTAATTACTGCAATTTTGTAAAAAATTGTTCAAAAAACTGTTTCCTCTCTTCAAATTTTAAGCAGATATTATTAATGTGTTTTTTGCATATTTTTGAGCAATATATTCGTTCAATGTTTGTATTTGCCTACAATTTTTCATAATAATTACAAATCTAACAGTTAATATCATAATAATGTCAATTAGTCACAATTATTGCAGACAAATATGCAATTGTGTTGAATTTTTTTTGAATTTCTCTGCAACATTTGTGTTTAAACGAAATTAAGTAAACATTACTGAAAATATCACATATGGCTGCAAATAATTAACCTTAATTGCTTACTTTTTAGCAATAAAGCAGTTAAACAGAATAAACTTAGTGTTATCTGTAATTTTTAGAATAGTTTAATGTCAATTATTCATATTATTGCCGATAGATATGCAACTATACTGAGCACTGTTGAATACCTTTGCAACATTTAAGTATGAAGAAAAATAAGCATTACTAACAATATTGCATATATAGTAGCAACAATTCAATTTAACTGCTTACTTTTCAGCAATAATTCAATTAAACAGAGTAATCTCATTTTTATATGCTACTTTTTGAACAGTTTCATTGAAATACCAATTTATTTGGAAAAAAATGAAAAAAAAACTGATAATATTTATAATAACAAAAGCCATATTTTAAAGCTTATAGTTATTCAAATTGTTGCTGAAAATAAAGCAGATAATTTTTAAAACTGCTGACATATATGCAAGTACAACATATTGAAGAAAAGTTTTTATAAGCTAACAATTTTTTCAATACTTTCATTGGATTACCATTCTATTTCCAAAAAGTGAAGAAAATTCGGGAAATATGTATGATTAGAAACAATAAAATTTTGATATCACAGTTATTGAAATAATTGCTGAAATATAAGCAATTGTTTTTTTAAAACTGCTAAATTATATGCAACAATTCCAAATATATAAAAATTTGCATATACCTTAAAATTTGCTGAAAAAACTGCAATTATTTAATATAATTGCATACATTTCTGTTTTTTCTGCATATTCATTATAACTGCAAGTATTCAACATCACCTATCATATTATTAGATTATGCATATTTATTTCATAATTTTTAATTTACCTTTACAGAAGAGCACAAAAGAAGATATAGAAGAAGGAAAAAAAGTAATGTTGGAAACATCAATTGTTCCTGTTGAACAACAACCATGATCAAATATTCTACAAAAAAAAAGAAAAACAATCAGTTAAGAGAAAATTACATCAAGAGAAGATAATTACAGAAATAATTTGAGGCCTTTCATCGATGTTCTTGGCAGGATTAAGAATGAAGAATTGCTGACAGTATCACATACAAAATATCTCCAGAATTTACCTTTCTACAAGTTCATTCATATGATCTATGTTGGAGTTATACCTGCAAAGGAAAATACAATAAACTCAACAACAATAGACATAATCATCAAAGCATATAGAAAGAATTTGAACTGTTTCCAATTTGGAGATATGTTACTAACATTCACAGAGGATGATATAAGCCAATTGTTATCAATTCCTACAGAGGGTCAGCAAATCAAAACTTCTGGCCATATGAAAAAAGAGGGTAAAAGCAATGCTCAGTTTACATCATTCATCAGCAGACACTTTGAAGGAGAAACAAGTGTCAACAAAAAAAACATAGAAAGGGAATTGTTTGCAACAATAAAAGGAACATCAAAGAAGAAAAAGCAGATACGGCAAAGCTTTTGCAACTGCATTTGGTTGCAACATTCTTAATATCAAATCCAAACACAACTGTATCATGGAATATGATTCCATATTGTGTTTGTGAAGATAAAATGCAGCAGATATCATGGCCAAAAATGATTCACAAGCATTTGATAAATCAAATTGAAAAATATATTGACACCCCAAGGAAAATAAATGCATGCGTTACATTATTACTCGTATTAAATTTTTGATTAATTATATAAATATCCTATTAATTAATAATTTATTCTAATACTAATTGTCTTTTTTGCAGTGGTGGATCTGTGAGAAAACACAAATTTTGAAATCTGCTAAATTGCAATACAACAACTCGTATCCCTTGGCTGGAAAATGGGATATATCAAAACTCAAGCCAATAATGTTATTGACCATAGAATACAACTTGGTTAGTATAACTGCAATTTAATTTATAGAATTGTTAAGCTTCAGTAAAAAATAGCCAGTACTCTATTTGTTTGCAAACTTATCTGGAACATTTAACAATGGTTGCAGATATATCTGCATTTATTAGCAGCAGTTGAGCTTTTTTTGGCTGCAATTATTCACTACAGATGATGACTTATCTGCAATTTTTATAAACAATTGCATATTTATTTGCACTTAAAATAGCAAAACTGAACATAGTTGTACAATTATTTACAATAATTAAAGATATATCTACAATTTTGTATAATACTTGCAGATTTTTCTACCATTATTAAAAATATTTATGGACATACATACCAATCATAATTAAAATTATATTCATTTTTCCAATTATTCACAGTTCTTACATAATTACATACAAATATTCTTAAGCTTCAATTTTGATTGAATTATTTATTCCAGGATTTCCAAGGAGAGGAACTAAAATTGTTGAAAGATGCAGTTGAAAAAGATGAAGAATATGAAGCATTATACAAGAAAAGAGAAGAAAAATATAAAGAAATAATAACAAAACTTGAATTGGACAATAGGAAACTTCAAGCTGAAAATACGCTGCTAAAAAAGCAATTGAGACAAAATGTGGAAATATCATCATCCATATAATCTGAGAATGTAGAGCTACAACTAATAGAAAGATCTGGTAGCAAACTAAACTCCTCATATGAAAATGAAAGTGAAGAAAACAAAGAAAGTGAAGATAATGAAACAGAAGAGAATACATCATCTGGTAATACTTTCAGTAATATATTGTTTTCCAACAAGAATGTAAAAATTTAAAATATTTGATGATATATCTGCAAATATTCTTACTAAATGACAAAAGCATTTTTAAAGAAAAAATGCAGATATCATTGCAATAAGTATTAAAAAGTGCAGCACAATCTTCATTTTTACATAATACATTGTAACATAACACATAAAATCTATAACTATGTCAAAAATACTAAAGAGTTGAATTGCAAACATATATTTCAGCTCAAAGGACAAAAGAAAATGAAAATTTAACTAATATTCAAACTGAAGACAAAACTGTTGAAGATGAATCTCAGCTAATGGAGAAAGATGAAGAAAAAGAAGAACAAAAAGAAAAAGATGTTGATAATGGGGAAAAAATAAATTTTGAAGCAAAACAGAAAGACCGAGAAGATGGTGAAGAAACAAAAATAGTTGAGGAAGATAAAGCAATTGAACAAGATCCTTCATTTGGTAATGCTGTGAATAATTATAGTTTTTCAACCAGACTGTAAAAATTTAACATATTTGTTGATATATCCGCAAATATTCTTCCTATTATATATTAATAATATGAAGATTATTTGCAGATATTAATGCAACAACTATTGTAAAGTGCAGCATATTCTTCACTTTTTCACAATTATTCACAAAAAATTTATTAACCAACAACCAATAATTGTATTCCAAAAACCAATAATGAAATATTAACCAACATTCAAATTAATTTCAGGTGAAAGCATTTAAAATTATCCACAGTTACAAGGCAAACAAACCGAAGAAATATCTACTTTAGCAGAAACAAAAACTGAAGAAATCAAAGAAAAAACATTGGAAATTGAAAAGCCAAAAAAGGTTTAAATTAGCTAAAGAAGTGAATTTCCAAACTGAAAAGAAAGCAAAAAAGGCAAAACAGCAAGTACAAACCCTACCAATAATAATTGAAGACTATGAATCTGAACCTAGATCAAAAGAATTATCTACCAGTACAAAAATAAATGTCAGAAGGAGGTCAAATGTACGAAGTCTATCTGAAGAAAAAATCAAGCTGCTTGAGGACTTCTTTAATAACTCCGACCTCAGGTAAAACTGTATAATTCTTTTAGTAGCCAAGTATACCAATAATAGCTTAACTAAAAGTTATTATTTAAATTTCCTGGTGAGATATCAGCAAATATTTGAAAAAATGCAAACATTTACTAATATTGATCATTATATCTGTGACGCCCCACCTCTATGCTCATAATAACAAAGAGTATTAAAAGAAATACTGTCTATTATTACGAAGAATAAGGCTGGATAGGAGCGACCATCCGTAATTGGCCTTACACTAATATTGGTTATCTCGGTAGGAGTGGTATATACTTTTTATTTTTCATCTATTATTTATTTACTCCCATCGACATATCCAATTATCAGTATAAAACAAACTACGATAGTTCATAATAGTTTAGGACATTAGATATAACAATAACACAGATAATATAAATGTGGAAAACAGATTAACAAAAATCTCATATATATATAACCGATGTCAGTTACAATATAGTTGACACGATACATATGATACAACTACAACTGCCGACTCTAGAAGTTATATATACAAGTACATTATCGACTAATATACATGAATACATATCATTCTATACAATGACACGACTACTACAAAATGACACTGACAACTTCAGAAGATGTGAAAAGTCTTCATATCCTGAACAGTAACTCAAAGAAGAAAATCTACAACCTGAAATAACTCGGGTCTGACCCGAGTATTACATTCAAAAGAAAATAATACCCAGGTCAGTCTAATTCAAACCAGTTTATTAGTGCATATAGGCAGTAATAATTTAAATAGACGACAGTCACAATAATTCCCGTATATCCGATTCTATAAACAAAGAAACCGGATAACGGTCAATATAACACTTAACAGTGTTTAACAAAAATCAGCAGATTTAAATTATGAACAGAGATAAATAAACAATTTATCAAATCGACTAAATTAATTTAAAACTGTCAAATCTGATAGGGCTGCAGTACACGCACTCGTGTACTGCCTCGCCACTATCGCAGGAGATACACAAAAGCTCAATGAAAGTCACAAGTGATCACAAGGTCAAACCCCGAAATCGGGTTCAACTCAAGTGAATTCAAGAACAAATCCCAACAGGGGGAAAAACTGCAAAGCACATGCAACTGCAGACATAAGCGAATACGAAGCAACCACCACGATGAAGTTATAGTAGCAAACAGTTGCAAAGACAAGGGCAGAATGCAACTACAAAGAAGACAGTGGCAGCAAGTGAAACAAG
Organism: Allium fistulosum; assembly: GCA_030737815.1. Classification (NCBI taxonomy): domain Eukaryota; kingdom Viridiplantae; phylum Streptophyta; class Magnoliopsida; order Asparagales; family Amaryllidaceae; genus Allium; species Allium fistulosum. The sequence continues at coordinate 909,337,941 of CM060908.1, forward strand.
TTCAACCAATATCAAAGAGCATGTGCAAGAGGCAGCAAAACTCAAACTAGCAACTGCAGCAAGACCAGAACCCAACAAAGGTCAGAAGTACAAAATAGCCAAGCAGGTGCATCACTAAACCACAACCAAGATCAAAGGCAAATCAGTAAAACGAATAAACAAGAGAGGCAAGTGCTGCACTGCTAACAAGACGAATGAAGTGCAACCACAAATGTACATGGTCGAACAACAGTTCAGATAGGAAGCAATGCCAAAGTCGAGCATGCTACAGGTATGAAAGATCACAAGACAAAATTCCCAAGCTAGAAGCCAGAGCTAATATCGAAGTGGAACAATATGCAACTGTCTCAAAGAATGATACCAGATCCAATGCAACTACTAGGTGAAAACATGTACACATCAACATTCAAGTGTACAAGACAAGTATGCAAAGAGCGACATGAAGACTGGAATGAAGGACCCAATTTGTTCGACTACACAGTTGCAATGTCAATAAAGTAAACAAGGAAGTCAAATATAAAACTGCAACTACAAAAGAATGCAACTACCAATGTAGACTAACATATATTATACCCTGTAACCAGAAGTATATATGAAGGCAAAACTCACTAAACAAGTGCAAACTATATGTGTAAGAACAAGACCCCAATGGTAATCAGCTGCAGTCTCAACCAGATGATGAGCTCGAAGTCAAGGCATAAACAAACGAGCAACCATCAAGATTCAAAATCAGTAATACTATGAAACCAAGATTTGCCTGTCTAAACCAATCCAAAGAAATGAACTGGTAGGAGCAAAGACAGTACGCAAGTCAAGGACCAGAGACCAGTGCACCAGACAGTTGTGAATCAACAACTAACATGAAGTGTGGATACGAAATGATACAGGATGCAACTACACAAGGCAGATTGATAGAGTGCAGACGCAAGTGGTACAAGTCATGTTAACTATCAACAATGTAATGACAGGAAGATAACTACAACGAACTCAAGTGAATGCACACATCAGCCGAGATCAATACAACGTGGAACTACAGATTAACGTGTATCATAAACAATTCTAAAACAGTGAAGTCGAAATTCCATGGATACAAGAAAATAACCAAAAGCAATAGCAGTCTTGAACAAGGACAACTGCAGTTTGTACTCAAGTCAGGTTATGACAGTGACGAAGTCACAGAGGAAAAACAATAACCAAGTTCAAAATCAAAGTCGAAGCTATCAGACGTCAGGAAATCAGAGAACAAGGTTCGAAATCATCAAATACAGCAAAATCGAATAGCCGAGAAAACCATTCGACTATTTCGAATAATCAAACCCGAAAGTCACGTAAGAGGTTCACATGGCGATATAAATTCCCAAACGAAATCGAACAGTAAACAACAAACTCAGAAAACATATACGAACGAAAATCATCAATTTCGAACGCTAATAAGCTCAAGTTAGAATTAGATGTGAGTATAATATACTCACCTTTTCGACGCGACTCGGAGGAACTCGAACGAGCACGACTTTGAGGATCGAACAGCTTCGAGTAGAAGCTGTGGCATCCCTATGTCGAACGAAGCCAAGCACGCGATGATCGAAGGAGCAAGCGACCTAAAATCATCACTCAAACGCTTTAACAAAAGTCGGAGCCCCTGATTTTCACGAGCCCTAATTTGAACGAAAGAGGGAGAAAGTCGAGCCACCATTTTTTTTTCGTTGTTTGGTTAGGGTTATTGAACGAGAAAATGAATTGGGTCGGGTATTCGAAAATGAAGGAGGGAGGAACGTTTTATCTCCTTAGATAAGGCAGCTTTAAACTAAAATATGGGCTTCTATAAATTTTAAAGCCCGAACTGCTTTACAACTTTTTCAAAAGAAACGCAATCAATTAAAACTCCAGCTGAATTAAACAAACAATTTAAGCGTCACATTGACGATAGTTAATTGTTATAAAATCTCGGGTTGTTACAGACTCCCCTCCTTATAAAAATTGCGTCCACGCAATCATAGGGAATAAATGGATAAAAGGTAACAACCAAAAGAGCATGGCAATGACGAATGTATAAGCAAAGCAAGTGTCAGCGGGGAGGTATTAGATAAGAAATCAAAAGGTTCGACTGCTTCAAATCAAAAGAATCAACATCGTGGGAATCAGAGATCAAAATCAGACGACTAACAAAAGCAAGAACAATCGAGTTCCAGCAACTAAAAGAGAAGGGAAAACAGAGCAGAAATCCCATACAGAGCACGAATTGAATGTGAGTAAATCAAATTACTCACCTGAATCGCCAGAGAAAAAGACGAAGCTCAAATCTCAAAAATCGCAAATATTTACTTATCTCAAACGATAGTCAGAAGACAAATCAAATATCTGATTATCTCAAACGATAATCAGAAAACAAATCAAATATCTGATTATCTCAAACGATGGTCAGAAACAAATATTCAATTATCCAAAACGATAATCAAATTTCTCAAATCAACAAATATTTAATTATCTAAAGCGATAATTAAATCTCAAAACAGAAAATATTTAATTACCTCAAGCGATAATTAAATTTTAAATCAACAACTATTTAATTATCTCAAACGATAATTAAATCTCAATTAATAAATATTTAATTATCTCAAGCGATAATTAAATCTCAAAACAGCTATTATTTAATTATCAAAAACGATAATTAAATCTCAAATCATCAAATATTTAATTATCAAAGACGATAATTAAATCTCGAATCGGCAAATATTTAATTATCTAGCAGCGATAATTAAATTTAAAATCAACAAATATTTAATTATCAAAGACGATAATTAAATCACAAATCAGCAAATATTTAATTATCAAAGACGATAATTAAATCTCGAATCAGCAAATATTTAATTATCTAGCAGCGATAATTAAATTTAAAATAAACAAATATTTAATTATCAAAGACGATAATTAAATCTCAAATCAGCAAATATTTAATTATCAAAGACGATAATTAAACCTCGAATCAGCAAATATTTAATTATCTAAAGCGATAATTAAATCTCGAATCAGCAAATATTTAATTATCTAAAGCGATAATTAAATCTCAAATCAGCAAATATTTAATTATCTAAAGCGATAATTAAATCTCAAATCAGCAAATATTTAATTATCTAAAGCGATAATTAAATCTCAAATCAGCAAATATTTAATTATCTAAAGCGATAATTAAATCTCAAATCAGCAAATATTTAATTATCAAAAGCGATAATTAAATCTCAAATCAGTAAATATTTAATTATCTAAAGCGATAATTAAAAACAACAAAGATCTGATTATCAAAAACGATAATCAGAACTCATATCAACAAATATCTAATTATCACAAGCGATAATTAGAAACAACAAATATCCGATTATCAAAAACGATAATCAGAACTCATATCAACAAATATCTAATTATCACAAGCGATAATTAGAAACAACAAATATCCGATTATCAAAAACGATAATCAGAACTCATATCAACAAATATCTAATTATCACAAGCGATAATTAGAAACAACAAATATCCGATTATCAAAAACGATAATCAGAACTCATATCAACAAATATCCAATTACCTGCAGATAATTGGAAGCAACAAATATCTAGAAATCAATTAAGAAGACTAGAAAATCAACATGAAAGCTTGGATCGATCCCATCAGATGGCGAGTTTTTAATTCGCCGCACGTGCATCTCAGAGTGGCCGAAGCCTACCAAGTACTCAACATAATTTTGGCGCCCATCAGATTGACCCGAAGGTCCGCAGAGTGACCCGAAGGTCTAGTACTGGTATTTGACCCGAAGGTCCGCAGAGTGGCCCGAAAGCCCAACAAATGACCCGAAGGTCCGCAGAGTGGCCCGAAAGCCCAACAAATGACCCGAAGGTCCTCATAGTGGCTCGAAAGCACACGAAAGCATCAAAATGTTTCAATTAACGAGTCCGGAATTAACCGAAATAGCAAACGCACATGTCCCATACCACGTGTTTTACTAAATCGTTTGATTCTCTTCATCATTTCCTTGAAAGTGCAAAATTGTGTATTTTGTAAAAATACACTTTACATTCTCAAACGGACAAGTCCGGAATTAAGCGAATCAGTAAAAGAAAGGGGTCATAGTCCTCGATTTTGCTGAAACGTTTAAATCGCTTCCTCATTCTTTTGAAAGCGTAAACTGTTAAATTTTTGAAAACAATTTTATTTATTTTGTAAAAATAACAATTCACCTTCTCAACTGGACAAGTCCAGAGTTAAGCGAAACAGTAAAAGAAAGGGGTCATAATCCTCGATTTTGCTGAATCGTTTAAGTCGCTTTCTCATTCTTTTGAAAACGCAAACTGTTACAATTTTATAAAACAATTTTCATTTTAAAATAATTTTCCAATCACGTGATTAAAACAGCAAATCAGTAACAATTTCGATAAGGAAATTGTACTTCTCAAAATACCGTAAAACGGTTACAAATCAGCATTGCGGAATAACCGCTTGAAAATCCACTTTTAAAATTTGACGGTTACGGAAGCCAAAGCGACAGTAGTTTTAAAACGTCAAAATCACATCAAAACAATCTACATCAAAATGTAATGTCAGTGAATTCTCATTCATCAAAATGCCATAAAACACCGTACTTCAAAATATAGCATTGGTGTAAAATTCCGTTGTAAAAATAACGGCAACAAAATACGTTTCATAACCAAGCATCGGTTCAACGTAAAATAAATGCAATAACGTGCAATTTAAATTTTTGCACGTACTACAAAATGAACAAAGAATCATTCAAATGTATCTTCAATGAAGATAATTTAAAACAGCAAAAATCTAATCAATAGATGATTAGTACAAAAGAAAGCCAGCGGAAATTTCAACAAAAATCACATATCTGCAATTTCTTTGAATCCTCAATTCGGATTCGAAGTTCTCAAAGAAACAAAATAATAACAGCTATGTAAACAACAAATGAAATTCATATCAATTTCGTATTTTGATTCTTAAATCAAAAAGATTATTAGTTGTACTCAGTGAAGACAGTTTCACTGTTTCCGCTGCGCACTCTGATAAATAGAACACAAATTAATCAAATCATCAGAACACAATTTCATCCAAACAACAAAACACAATTCCACTTTTATTTTTAAATAACGATATTTAAAAATTTCATCAGAATTTCAAAACTTTAGTTTTGACTCAAATCACAGATAAAACGTCGACTAATAGTTGTAACATATGTTCCATCCAAGTTATGTTTTATATTATGTCCATAAACCCCAAGCTCTGATACCAACTGTGACGCCCCACCTCTATGCTCATCATAACAAAGAGTATTAAAAGAAATACTGTCTATTATTACGAAGAATAAGGCTGGATAGGAGCGACCATCCGTAATTGGCCTTACACTAATATTGGTTATCTCGGTAGGAGTGGTATATACTTTTTATTTTTCATCTATTATTTATTTACTCCCATCGACATATCCAATTATCAGTATAAAACAAACTACGATAGTTCATAATAGTTTAGGACATTAGATATAACAATAACACAGATAATATAAATGCGGAACACAGATTAACAAAAATCTCATATATATATAACCGATGTCAGTTACAATATAGTTGACACGATACATATGATACAACTACAACTGCCGACTCTAGAAGTTATATATACAAGTACATTATCGACTAATATACATGAATACATATCGTTCTATACAATGACACGACTACTACAAAATGACACTGACAACTTCAGAAGATGTGAAAAGTCTTCATATCCTGAACAGCAACTCAAAGAAGAAAATCTACAACCTGAAATAACTCGGGTCTGACCCGAGTATTACATTCAAAAGAAAATAATACCCAGGTCAGTCTAATTCAAACCAGTTTATTAGTGCATATAGGCAGTAATAATTTAAATAGACGACAGTCACAATAATTCCCGTCTATCCGATTCTTTAAACAAAGAAACCGGATAACGGTCAATATAACACTTAACAGTGTTTAACAAAAATCAGCAGATTTAAATTATGAACAGAGATAAATAAACAATTTATCAAATCGACTAAATTAATTTAAAACTGTCAAATCTGATAGGGCTGCAGTACACGCACTCGTGTACTGCCTCACCACTATCGCAGGAGATACACAAAAGCTCAATGAAAGTCACAAGTGATCACAAGGTCAAACCCCGAAATCGGGTTCAACTCAAGTGAATTCAAGAACAAATCCCAACAGGGGGAAAAACTGCAAAGCACATGCAACTGCAGACATAAGCGAATACGAAGCAACCACCACGATGAAGTTATAGTAGCAAACAGTTGCAAAGACAAGGGCAGAATGCAACTACAAAGAAGACAGTGGTAGCAAGTGAAACAAGTTCAACCAATATCAAAGAGCATGTGCAAGAGGCAACAAAACTCAAACTAGCAACTGCAGCAAGACCAGAACCCAACAAAGGTCAGAAGTACAAAATAGCCAAGCAGGTGCATCACTAAACCACAACCAAGATCAAAGGAAAATCAGTAAAACGAATAAACAAGAGAGGCAAGTGCTGCACTGCTAACAAGACGAATGAAGTGCAACCACAAATGTACATGGTCGAACAACAGTTCAGATAGGAAGCAATGCCAAAGTCGAGCATGCTACAGGTATGAAAGATCACAAGACAAAATTCCCAAGCTAGAAGCCAGAGCTAATATCGAAGTGGAACAATATGCAACTGTCTCAAAGAATGATACCAGATCCAATGCAACTACTAGGTGAAAACATGTACACATCAACATTCAAGTGTACAAGACAAGTATGCAAAGAGCGACATGAAGACTGGAATGAAGGACCCAATTTGTTCGACTACACAGTTGCAATGTCAATAAAGTAAACAAGGAAGTCAAATATAAAACTGCAACTACAAAAGAATGCAACTACCAATGTAGACTAACATATATTATACCCTGTAACCAGAAGTATATATGAAGGCAAAACTCACTAAACAAGTGCAAACTATATGTATAAGAACAAGACCCCAATGGTAATCAGCTGCAGTCTCAACCAGATGATGAGCTCGAAGTCAAGGCATAAGCAAACGAGCAACCATCAAGATTCAAAATCAGTAATACTATGAAACCAAGATTTGACTATCTAAACCAATCCAAAGAAATGAACTGGTAGGAGCAAAGACAGTACGCAAGTCAAGGACCAGAGACCAGTGCACCAGACAGTTGTGAATCAACAACTAACATGAAGTGTGGATACGAAATGATACAGGATGCAACTACACAAGGCAGATTGATAGAGTGCAGACGCAAGTGGTACAAGTCATGTTAACTGTCAACAATGTAATGACAGGAAGATAACTACAACGAACTCAAGTGAATGCACACATCAACCGAGATCAATACAACATGGAACTACAGATTAACGTGTATCATAAACAATTTGAAAACAGTGAAGTCGAAATTCCATGGATACAAGAAAATAACCAAAAGCAATAGCAGTCTTGAACAAGGACAACTGCAGTTTGTACTCAAGTCAGGTTATGACAGTGACGAAGTCACAGAGGAAAAACAATAACCAAGTTCAAAATCAAAGTCGAAGCTATCAGACGTCAAGAAATCAGAGAACAAGGTTCGAAATCATCAAATACAGCAAAATCGAATAGCCGAGATAACCATTCTACTATTTCGAATAATCAAACCCGAAAGTCACGTAAGAGGTTCACATGGCGATATAAATTTCCAAACGAAATCGAACAGTAAACAACAAACTCAGAAAACATATACGAACGAAAATCATCAATTTCGAATGCTAATAAGCTCAAGTTAGAATTAGATGTGAGTATAATATACTCACCTTTTCGATGCGACTCGGAGGAACTCGAACGAGCACGAGTTTGAGGATCGAACAGCTTCGAGTAGAAGCTGTGGCATCCCTATGTCGAACGAAGCCAAGCACACGATGATCGAAGGAGCAAGCGACCTAAAATCATCACTCAAACGCTCTAACAAAAGTCGGAGCCCCTGATTTTCACGAGCCCTAATTTGAACGAAAGAGGGAGAAAGTCGAGCCACCATTTTTTTTCGTTGTTTGGTTAGGGTTATTGAACGAGAAAATGAATTGGGTCGGGTATTCGAAAATGAAGGAGGGAGGAACGTTTTATCTCCTTAGATAAGGCAGCTCTAAACTAAAATATGGGCTTCTATAAATTTTAAAGCCCGAACTGCTTTACAACTTTTTCAAAAGAAACGCAATCAATTAAAACTCCAGCTGAATTAAACAAACAATTTAAGCGTCACATTGACGATAGTTAATTGTTATAAAATCTCGGGTTGTTACAATATCACAGCAAAAGTGCATACTTAAATGAAGACGATGACATAATTATAACTGGAACAGCACTTGGTGAACTAATTATAGGAAGATTTGTTGATGGCCAGGTACAACTTTACTCAAAAGTACATTTATTTGCAAATTTATCAGCAACATTTAATTGGACTTGCTGTTTTATCTGCAAAAACCCATTTATCCGCAATAACTCCATTTATCTGCATATTTATCAGCAATATTTCTTTAAACTTATTGTTTTGTCAGTAAAATTCCATTTATCCAAAACAGTATCATTTATCTGTAGATTTTTCAGCAACATTTAATCAAACCTGTTGTTTTTTATGCAAAATTTCAAGAACTTATTGTTTTTTCTGCTAATCATATTATAGTCTTCTATCAACAAATATACTATCACTATTTCCTTATAATAATATTTGTAGATCATTGACTGGTATTCACATGAATTGCGTAAAGTTCATGTAGAAAACTTGTACTTCAAAGTTTATGCTACTGTAAGTTTTATAATCTTCTACTGAAGAATTTGTTTAAATGTTCATAAATTCAATTGTCTAATATATTCTCCTACAGACATTTCTACTGAGCAATTCAAAGAATGTAACACAAGCCCTAATCGATAATGTAGTTGCTAAAAATTTTGCAAACTGCAATAAAATGTTCTTCCCTATCCACCAAAAATCACATTTTACACTGTTGGAGTTTAATAAACAAGATAGAATATGGATTCACTACGATTCCATAAAACCACGGTACGAAGGAGAACATCAGAAGGCAGCAAGAAAGCTGGTATGTAAATTAAAAAATGAATTGCAGAAATGTTAGCAGTAAAAGTGTATATCGGTAGATATCTCAATAAATATTTATTTTTTCCAAATTCTTACTCATAATAATTTCACAAATATCAGCAAATGAAGCACATATCTCCAAAAATATTTAGCTATTGGAAATTCTTTCACCAAATAGTTGCAGAAATGTCAGCAATAAAACCATATATCTACAGATATCTTCACAAATTTTTAGATATTCGAATTTTTTGAACCAGATAATTTCAGAAATGTTAGCATAAGAAATAGATAATTGCCGATACCTCCATATTTATAAACAAAAATTGCACATACTTATGGATACATCTTATTTATTTCGTGCCAAACAATTATACAAATATCATCTTCATATAAAAAGCAGTATTCACAAAAGGGGTATAAAAAGAAAACAAATATTCAAAAAAACTGCAGAAATATGTGCAATGAATAGTAATAATTGCAGAAAATACTGCAACAATGATTAATCGAAAGCATACCATGATTAATACATTACAGACATTAAACATCCAACCTAAGGACAGAGAAAATACCATTAAAATGAATAAGAAAAACATAAACTCAACTCCATACATTTTAGCTTTCCTAAATAAAAGAAAAGACTACATGTGTTTCACTGAACAAGTCCTTTTATTATGACCCAACTTCTTGCATATGCTGCATCTAATAGTCTTTGAAATTTCACCAGCAGATTTTATCCTCTTAAATGCTGATGGTCGACCAGGCATTCTTCTACCTTTAGGAGGTGCTACAACCACATCTTCAATCAAAACATCTTCTTTCACAAAGTTTATAATAGGATTGATTGGATGAGAATATGCTGATCTAAAATAAACAACTTTGAAATAATCTTCAATGTAATCATAAACATTTAACTTTCCACAACTCAAAATACATCTAACAGCATGAGCACAAGGAAAACCATAAATTTGCCACAAATTACAAGAACAAGTCCGATTATTTAAATCAACAGATTGATGAACAGGAGAATGAACTTCAAACACATGATCACTTGATTTTATAACAAACCATGAAGCTCCTTCCAAATGAAGACTTTTCAACCAATTTTCATTCACCGGACAAACAACACTATTCCAACTATTAGCAAGTTCTCGACGATCAGAAATTAACTTCATCAACTTAACTCTAATGCTATCCAAGCATGCAGTGATTGGTAAATGTCTTTCTTCCAAAATCCATTTATTGAAACTCTCTGAACAATTTGATGACATTTCACCATAATGACAAGCAGGGAAAAAAACATTAGTAAACTTCTCAATGGGAATTCCATTCAAAAAGTTTGCCACAGTAGAACCACCAGCATCTTTAAAATTCTTCAATGCAAAATTAAAATCATCCAAATTAGAAGCATATGAAACACGTCCAAACAAATCTATCAACCATTTCTTTTTTGATTTGAAAATTTCAGACTTTAAAGCAACTTTTAAATTATTGTTTAAATGATAAAAACAGGAACCATAAACTGAATCTGGAAACACTTTGGGAATAGCAACAAGAATACCAGGATGACGGTCAGAAATGAAAACAAACTTTCTACAATCATCTTTCAAAAATTCTTTAAGCTGTTCACAATACCAAATCCAATTATTTTCATCTTCACCAGACACAATTGCAACTGCTATAAGAAAAAAACCTGATAAAAAAATCACAAATATATAAATAATTGAACAAATTGCTTAATACTATTCACTTATATTGAAAAAATGTTGACAAAACTGCAACTATTACCAAATATTACTGCACAACAATTTTCCTTAATTCAAAAAGATTGCATACTTTTCAGCAATTTTTTATGTAAAATTGCTTCGATTTCCGCAATGATTTATGTAAGTAAAATATTTTATTTCTTCTTAATAAATATTGATGTTGCAGCAACATATAATAATTATTATAGATATTGATGCAATTATAAATTAATTTACAACATACCTTCATTGCCATTTTTACCAGTAGCAGCCATCAAACAACCTTGAGCTCTACCCTTCATAAAAGTAGCATCAACAAATATTAAAGGCCGACAAAATTGAAAACCATGTGCACAAGCTTCAAAACCAATGAAAACCCTCTCAAATTGACGAGTATCATTATTACACTCCAAAACTACTTTACTACCAGGATTACTTTCGATTACAACATCACAAAAAGACTTCAAATGGTGATAAGACATCATATCACTTCCATGTAAATCTTCTAAAGCCAATCTCTTCCCACTATAAGCAAAATAATACTTCAAAATGATATTATACTCAGTTTGAAATAGGTTAATAATGTCCTTTGTCTTCATTAACGGATTAGCTTGAATATGATCATAAACCATCAACTTAATCAATTTACTTGAAACAGGAGGATCATTAATATCATGAATTCCAGCACCACAAGTATGTTCACGATGAAATCTCTTTATAACAAAATAGCTAGGAAGATTAAACTTAACAGAAGCATGAATTCTGAAAGTACATTTTGTTCGAGAACAAACAGCCGTAACTCTTTCCTTATCATTCTTAACCAAATCAAGCTTATACCCTGTCTTAATACTATATATCATCAAATTGAGCCTAAATTTAGTAACACCACCTGGAAATTGTTGACCAACACCCGTAAAAACAGATTGATTGGAATCATTTCTCAATAACTGCCTGAATTGAATATTAGAATCACCGGTACTAACAAATGAGGAATCACTGCTACAAGTAACAGTATCTGATCTAATATTGGTAGCTGAAAAACTAGCAGGAACAACATCAACAAAAATAACAAAGTAATCCTCACAGTTATGAGCAGCCAACAACAATATAGATTGAAGATCAAAATTAGTTTCAATATTCCTTCTCAATCCATCTCTAACATAGTATAATTCAAATGACAATGAACTCAATTCTGTCTATTTACCACAAATAGCACTTCTCAACATAACAACCGAACTATCAAATTGAAGGCGTAACGAAAAGCTATCATATCCAAACTTCAACAGCACAAGCACTCCAGCATCACCAGGAACACTTTAATTTAAAAAAACATAATTACAATTATAAAAAAATAAATAAAAAACCCAGGATATATATATTATATGCTGATATGTAAGCAATAATTATAAAAAATTGCAGACAAATTAGCACATAAAATAATATTATAATACTTAAGCAATATCATTTGCTGATATGTAAGCAATATTTCTAAAAAAAAGCAAATAAATAAGCAGAAGTCTGAGCTTAATGAAATACAGTGAAATACGAACATTACTTGCTGATATGTATGCAATAATTGTAAAAAGTTGCAGATAAATCAGCAACAATTAGTAATTTGTACCATTTTCACCATACATATTCAAATTATTTGCGGACAAGCCTGTAAAATACCTACAATAATTCTAGACAAATCTGAACTTAATCAAAGCTAAAAAAATATATCAATGAACAGTACCCTATACACACGCATTAATTTTTTAGATAAAATAAACAATAGAATACTTGTAATTTTCATTTACTTCAAACAAAAAAAAACCTAACGAAACAGAAATAACAAAATTATAAACGAATATCGCAATATCAATTAAAAACAAACAAAATCGATTACAAATCCAAACAATATTTTACCTGGAAGTAGATAAAGCCATGAATCCGAAATAATATCTTAAAACAATGATCGAACTGAACCAGAATTAAAAAACTTGCAATCGAAATCACAACCACCATTAAAATTAGCGCGACATGTAAACATGGGTATTTATGGAATAAATTTAGCCAGAAATAAAAATAGGGATCGGAAATATAAGTTTTCAAACGGGAGGAGTTTACGCGGACTAAGTTTAATTACAAGGACGTGGGCCTAATTTTCACTAATAATTAACTTACATTAATATTGCTACAATTCATTCTAGTTATTATTTTCCATTAATAAATCACAAATTTCTATTTCTTCCAATATTAAATAACAAAATTTATTAAATTAACAAATTTTAATTATCGAAAATTACGGGTCGTTACACGTACGACGTCGCGTAGAGGAATCGGCCGATTTCGGCGATTTTGTTGACCATCTCGACGAACCCAATACACAGGTGCATGCTGCATTTCGACCTCCATGACACGGCGCTTCCCGATCGAGCCATCGCTGAAGATCCACCGTTAAAATCCACCGATCACATATGAACGGCCGAAGCTTATTCGCCTAGTTCCGGCCACACAGCAACCCATATCGAAAAACAAACTACAAATTTGACTTGCACTCGTCGAGAGCTTCAAATCGATATATAATTCAATATATTTTGAGGAGTTAAAATTTTTGAATTGAATTTAGGGTTTTTGGTTTTGTTTTGTCTACCATTGGAATGAGGAGTTGAGAAGGAAATGTACGTGCAAACAAATGAAAATAGGAAGTAGCTAGGGTTTATAATGAACTATTTATAGGTAGATCGGAAAATAGAAAGAACAGATCAGATTTGATTTGGGTTTTGAACGATAAACGACCCGAAAAGCCCGTTCTGTCTCCGGAACGAAAATGGGTCATCCCATATATCAAAATAGATGTTTTCAATATTTTTAAATTCAATGGAATAGGTTTGAAGTCCTAATTTCATCGTATGAAGAAGTTATGTTAAAATCATTGATTTCAATTGATTTTAATTAAATTGATTTCTAGGCGTTTCGAGCCCGTATGATCAAACGACAAGTCCGATCATTACGAAACTTGAAACCTTACAATAATTCATCGTTACAGATCCGATGAAACTGGTTTCGTCGAAATCCGAGTCAGTGGCCAAAATGGCTATATTTCAATTAATTAAATAAATTAATAATAAATTAATTAAATCGCTTTTTTTCAATTCAAATTTAATTAATTACAATTTCTATCATTTTGGCTTACTTAGTAATTTATAAATCCTTTATAACAAATTTCTGTATCAATTTATTAAGGAATATTGCATAATTTCTAGTGTCAAATTTCAATTTCAATAAGTTCGGTAATTATAAATTAAATTTCCAATAAATTCATTTATTTGATTTTCAATCCTGTTATTAAATCAATTATCATCTTATGGATATAATTAACATTGGTTTATGTCTTAGTACATTAATATTCCCAACTCCATCTTAATTCTCATTAACATAATATTTAATTACATTTAGTTGCAATAAATCTATTTATTATAGCTTAAATTCAAATTAATTGATCAAGCTTGATTTCAATTCTTCTTATTCACTCAATTATCATATTATGAATATAATTTACGTTGGTTACATCTTATTGGATTAACATTCTTCAATTATCAATTAAATCTACATTAACTGCACTAATTAAGTGAATTAATTGCAATTGATTACAAATTAAATTTAACGAACTAAATAAATAGTTAACCTATAACAATTGTTACCATTAGCTTTTAAGTACATTTATAAGTTAATTACTTACCGACAAATGTTACAATTTCTTTCATAACTCTAATTTTATTCAATTACCATTAACTATCTATTGATTCATTGGTTAATTCCATATTTACATTTATTTTCTTATATTAAATTTATAACCAAGCATAACATTTAAATTACTTCAATTGATTGGAGTTTCATTAAAATTTGTTAATAAATAACTTTAATTAAAATTATTACCTTTCATCCTGGTTATTATTTCATTAATAAATCCCAAAAATTCGTACGAGGTCGAAATCAAACAAAAACAAGCGACAACGGATTCGTATCAACGAATGCTACTCAACAAAATTAGTTGGGATTCTTTGGAGTAAGTTGGGACCTTAAATAATTCAAAATCTAGATGTTCGGCAAATTTAAAAATCAAGGTGAGAAATTCTCACTCATTTGGAATACCGAATTAATTTTTAGATAGTTAAAATTAATTATTGGATGCTTGGTTGAATTGATAAATTATTATCAGTTTGGATGTTATTATATATATATATATATAGTATATATAAAAGTAGTTGGAGTGAATGCTCCCGCACATTTTAGCGAATGAGACCCTATGCGCCCTGCATAATAGCGGATGACCCTATATACCACGATATCCCACTCGAAGTGGGATTGGTATTTTTATGTTGTATTAACATCTGTGGATGCAGGAAAACAGGTTGGAGGGATCCAACTGGATTTCTCAAAATGTTGGATTTAATGTCATATATTATGATATATGGTTTGTGTAGAATAATCTATTATAGATTATTGTAGTGATTGGAATTATTGGATGCTATTATAGCACTGGCGTGAATTTTGGTATTTTAAATACCATAAATATAATTTTAAAATTTAAGGAATAAAAGTGAATTTTTGATATAAAAATATTTATATTGGAATTGGGGGTATTTTAAAGAAATTGAGAAAGAAAAATATATTTGATTTTTGGTTATACTTAACTATTCGTGAATTGTTTTAATGGAGATTTAAAAAAATGAATTATATAAAAGAATTTATAAATGATATTCTAGAAATATAAAAAGGAGTTGAAGTCGATATTAAAGATAGATTGGAAGTTATAAATGGGACTTATGAAGAAATGGATTTATAAAATGGAATTTTATAAATAGGATTGTTTTTATAAACAAGTAACACTCAAAGGAGTATAAAAATTTATAAACGATGTTTATAAATAAGGTAAGCGATATCAGTTGATATATTGGGAATATAAATTCGTAGGGTGAATTTATATTAGAATATGGAAATAGGGTTGAGGAAAATAGTGGATACTATTTTTAAAGAGTGAAAATGTTTAGGAGAATCGGAATGAAATCGATGAGTTGCGAATCGAGAGGAATTTATAAAATTAATTAATTATTGAGATTTTTAAAATATATTTTTATTTAAGAAGTTAAGTTTTTTTTAAAAGGAATTTTCATTTATTAAACTAGGTGATTTTAAACTAGCTAGTTTTGAAATATTTAAAAAAGAAAAAAAATTGGATTATCCAAATATTTAATATTAATTGAAATAAATTCTAAATTTTATAATTAGCTTTGTAAATTGATTAGTTTTATTTTAAAATGAGTTGGAAATAAGTTATTGATGTTTTATTTAAAGTGTTTAATATTTTAAATAATTACTTAAAAATATTTTAAAAAAAATAATAATTTATTATTATTAAAAAAACACTTATTATATATATATAGTTTTGAAATGATCGTAATTTATTTATAAGTTCTCTCGAAAATATGTAAACGGAGTTGTTAACGGATATGATTTTATAAGAGAAATCTTATAGTGGAATTTTGGGAACTTAAAGGAAATTTCCAAAGTATTTAAATATGGAAACTTAGGAAATGAATTAAAGTTCATAAAAAGGAAGTTAGAATGAGTAGTTGAGATTTTAAACGAGTATAATTCGATTTTGGGAAATTTTAAAGGAAATGGATGAGTGAATTCTGAAAATTTGAAAAATCCATTATAAATGAATTAAAGGATTTTCAAGTCAATTGTAAAGAATTTGGAGAGATAGGAAACTAATAGGATTATTTTCCAAGTATTAAAATAGAAGATTTTGGAAATATTTTAACAACGAGATGAGTTGTATAGGAATACTTTCCTAAGTAAGGAAATTTTAAAGGGAACTTGGAAATATTTCTAAGTGTTGGATGATTTGAAAATATCCTGTTATGGATAAGTATTGAGTTGTTTTCAAATATTTAAATATTGGGAGAAATCGGGATATATATCTTTGTAAGATATTTTGAAATAAATGTTTTGAGGAGATTAACTAAATAAGGCATAGTGACTGCTAATGGATGTTATATTGATAGTTAAATAACCGACTATCAAATATTGGCCAATTTCGTTGATCATTTCGAAGAGACCGGGATCGAATTTAATTATCCGAAAACCACTTCGATCCGCTTTGAACATTACGAATGGACATCATGAAGACAGTGAAGATGGTGACTCGGTTTGTCTAGACCCAGGACAACTTGTATGGACAAATGCTATTAGACCATCGTCATTGGAGGACGATGAGCATTCTAAGTGGAATTGTTTCTTGAAAGGTAACGTTTAGCCTCAAGTCTCATCAACCGGGAATGACTAAAACAGGGGAGATGCAGCAAGGCTAAGTGGGTCGCACCCAATTAGGGTATATTATCACTTTTCTAGATATCCTCGAAAATATATATAAATTATGGATATTGTTGTGCATGAAAAAGGGAAAGCTCGATTTTTTTTAAGGGTGGGAACATCCGAGGTAATAACATATTCGGTCTATCCAGGTTAGGGGTAGGCCGGTCTTGTGTAGCAGGGGATCCCAGCGAGGTCCTCGGTACATTTTTCTAGAGGTGTACTATGATGGGCGGTACCCTGTAGCTCAGTCATTGTATGGGATCCATTCTCCAATACGAGCCTTTACGGTTTTGTTTGTAGAGCCTAGTATGCTGAAATTTAATTAATGTAACACTTTTAGCTATTTGAATAAGTATTTGTACTTAGACACTATTATAATATCACTAGATTTTTCTATAAAATGTTTTGGTTATCGTAAGGGAAAAACCCGTCGTGTTTATGTGTGACGGGGTCTTACGAGATACATTTGCTTTTCAAAGGATTTTAATAACTCTAATAATTCAAATTGAGTGTGTTTTCTCATGCTAGTTTTCCAGACTGACTCGGGTGTTATTTTATTATAATACTCATGTCAGACCGAGTATTACAGATTCAGGATAGGATGCTATGGAGCCTAGGAGATGGGCTGGATGACAGAGACGTATCTCCGTACTTAGTTTATATTTTCGCTGTATGAGGACAAGTTACTATAACTGTCTAGATTGATGCATGGATAGTTGTACTCTGATGATTATAAGTATATAAACTGTTACATATTCTTTTGTATAAAAATCTGTTATTATATATTATATTTTGTTCCGCTGAATTGTGAGATTCTGTGTTGTTGTTTATTTTCTCCTATCTCTTTCTTCTTCTTTACCTAGTTAGTCGCTCTTTCGTACAATTTGGGTTGAACAAGGGTGGATTATTATTAACTCAAAGGGTACGGAACGGCAGGTTGCTACATTAAAATTATATAAAATATACTTTAATAAATATAAAATACAACTAAAGACCATTTCTTATCTTTCAATTCAAATAATACAATTAAATTTTTCTTTATTAATTTATTGAAATATAACTTATTATTACATTCAAATATAATATATAAGCATACATATCCATTAGAGTTTAAAATATATTTTTATTTTTATTTATTTTACATATAAATAAATACACACACACACTTTTACTTTAATTTAACAAAAGCTTGCATATACATATAGAATAGAATCACATATTATACATGCACCCACACACGTGCACATACACAAAACATCACACATACGCAAGCTACACCCATCTGCACACACTTTCTCACATTGCACCATCTCACGAACACAACAGCATTCTTACCCAAATGATTACACTCTCATGCATATAGCTTCATAAACACACTCATGGAAACATATGTATACACACTTAGAAACACATCTACACACACATGCTGAAGGTTACACACCTAAACACACACACGCCACACGGCTTCAACATCGGTGCACCGGTCACCCACGATCGGTCCATCGGTTGGTGATGTCTGAAGCATTCCAAGCTCTAGACCATGCACTATTCGATCGACATTATTACCATTCAACGCCATTTTTCCATCAATTCTAAGCTCACCATGTTACTCGCACAAATATCATTCGTTTCATATATATATACATATGGATTAAGATATTAGACATAAAATTGTGAGCGAAACACTCACCTAAAGATTGTGTTTTCTCCTACTTCTTCTTCCTTCACGATCACACGCCCTGAAACTTTCAACGCTTAGACGAAATCCAATTCTCATTCAAGCACGAGTGTATACTGATGTCGAGAATCACATGTTTGAATTTTGAAAATTTACAGATTTATTTTTACGTTTACATTGATTTATTTGAGAAGTATGGTTTAGGGATGGAGTGGGTTTTCTAAAATCAGTATATGTTAACATGAAGATTTTATCTATAGATGAAGGAGAAACATCAGGAAGAAAGAAAGTTCTGAAGATGGAGAAATCATGAAACTCAATTTGAGTATGGGTTTAAGACTTAGGCTTGGGCTTGAAAATTAGTAAAATTTATTTCATTCTTCCCTTTTCCTTTTCTTTTATAAATCATTTTTATAAAATTGAGTCACAATAATATTTCAAATAAAATTTATATTTACAACACTCAATTACTTACTTATCACTATAAATATCTAGAGTTTATTTTTCCATATTTTAACTTATTTAAATTCAATATTATCATTTTAAACTCAATTTTTAAATACTTTTCAAATTTATTAATTTCATAATCCTTAAAACAAATATTTATTCTCAAACCATTTAATTTCATCACTATTTACCTTATTTCGAAATTCCGATGTTCCAAAATAAATTCAAATTATTTATTTTAAATTTCAAAAACCCATTTTTAGTTAATTAAATAATTATTATTATTTACCTTAAAAATCGGGTTGTCACATATTCGGTCTTTATATGAATGAGATATTCTATCTCATTTTTAGTAACTACATACATGTATGAGATTGGTCGATTTAAAAACATAAAATTAGCCTTTTATGTTTCATCCCTTCTTCCCTTTTTGTTTAGTAGCGAAAAACCAATCCTATCGCCTTCTCTTCCCCCTTTGATGCAACTTTTCTTCTCTTGAAATATTTCATCTATGCAAACAAATCTATCAACTTAAAAATGAAATTCTTGAAATTTCCTTCGCTATGCATTTATAACTCCTTCCAAAATGGAGTGTTCCTAGTTAAACTTGAGTTGATAGCCATGAGTAATGCATTTATCAACTTAAGTGTACATTTTCTTTTACTTTCTCTAATTACAACTTTTAGCTTCAGTATTATCATCAAATATCTTATAATCAAATCGTGAATTTTACTTCACAAGATATTTGTACTTAGCTTTTAAATCCATCAATTTTGATGATAATTAAATCATTATTTCTTAATAACCAAATATCTAGGGGTATATGATTAAAGTTCTAAATTCTAGTTTTCAACTAATTGATTCTATATGGAATATCTCATAGTCAAATCGTGCAATTCTAATCACAAGATATTCATATTTTACTTTTACTAAGCTAAATTACAAACAATCCTTAATTTCTAACACAAAAATACTAATATCTCCTTTTGATATTTAAAATATAAACCCAAGGTAAAATTATTTCATTTACCAACTTCTTTAAAACAAAACCATTTTTATAAAATTAACAAATACACGCTCATATATATAATACTCTCATAACTCATTCTAGGGTTTTACTAACCCCATCTCTAATGAGTTACTCATCCTAGGATATTACTAATCCTATCTCTGATGAGTCTTACCCCTATCAAGCTTCGGTGTTCGCTCAACCAAAAGCTCTGATACCACATGTAATGGCCCGTTTTCCCATACCCTTTGAATCGATAATAAACCACACATGTCCAACTCAAATTGTACGAAAAGACGGATCATTAAGGGTAATAAAGAAAAATAGACAGAACAGAATCTCACGCGAATGGAATAACATATAATATTGAACAATATTTTTACAGCGAAAAACTTTTAAATACATATATCAGAGTCTAACCTAAATTCAGCTTGGACAGTTATAAACATCTGTCCTTACAATTGTTGATAAACATCAAACACAAACAAAACACAACGGATAATAGAATATGTCCATATGTAAGTGAATATCTCCAGCTCTCCTCTGGAAACTTCAACCGTCTTTGACTAAACCTGAAACTACTCGGATCTGACCCGAGTATTGAAAATACCCGGATCAGGCTTGATAAACCACTGTGAGAAAAACTCAATTATAAATGACAGTGTCATATATCAGCCTTTGAATAAAATCCTTTGAAATAAATATTATCTCATAAGACCACGTCCATACATAAACATGGATGGGTTTTTACCTTATGATAACTAAAACACTTTTATCTCAAAACATTTGATATTATTTCTAATGACATCTCTTTAAAAACATTTGCAAATAAACTTATTAACCTTAGCCGAAATTGTTACCATTATTAAATTCCTACATACTAGGCTCTACAAACAAAACCGCAAGTTCTTATTAGAGAATGGATTTCCATACAAATGACTAGGTGAAGGGACTACCTTTTGATGGGTACACCTCTAGATGGATGTCCCGAGGAAAAGAACATTTGCCCTCTACCAACACAAGACCGGCCTACCTCTTTAACTAGGTAGTACCGAATATGTCATCCCTTGGTCGTTACCGACCTTTAACCGAGCGCTCGTTTTCCATACACCACATTAATTTACATCCTGAACGTCATAGCAGGAAGAAATATATCTAGAAGGGGATGATCATACCACCCTAATGGGAATGACCCACATAGCCTTGCTGCATCTAACCCTATTTTGGTCATTTCCAGTTGATGAGGCTTGAGGCTACGATTACCTTTTCACATAACACATCTTCTTTCACTTTTGAATGCCATATTTCCATTCCACATTCACATGACTAATTTCTACAAACCTATAACCTCTGAGCTCGTATGTCTTAGAGAAAGGGTGTTAAGCTAAGAGAAGGTGTCTTCTCGGCCACCAAACAGATATACATTTATAGAGATCACTCATTGTGATTTAGAATCCAAGGTCAGATACTCATCCATACAAGTTCGTTCTGGGACTGAACGAAACCGAAGGTAATTTCCTCGGCCATTACTAGGCGAGAAGTCCTTGTGGTTTTGAGGTTTTTCATAACAAAGATACCACTACTATAATATAGTGAATCGAGAGTTTATCCCCAATTAATCAACAAGCAGTCCCTCGTTATTATTCGTCTCAATATTTCCATCTTCAAATATCTTCATTCTTCGAACACGTAAACCGGTTCGAAGTGGTTTTCGGATAGGAATCACCCAAATCCGACCCGGTTCCTTCAAAATCCAATTATCAATAAAAGTGAATATAAGTATACATGATTTATTTAATCTCTTTTCACTTTAATTTCAATTTGGATAATTTCGAAATCTCTTTCTTTTGTCTTAGAATAATTCTAAGTAATTCATTCTTTTGCTTTGGATAATATTTCAAATTTCCTCACTTAACTCTCGATCCAAATTCCTTAACTTTTAGGCGGGTCAAAAATAATGTTATTTAAGACATCGTTTACGATAAACCCTAAATCAATCTTAGCAAACATTTTTGAGTAAATAGGATCAAAGAAATCATTTATTTTGGAGATTGCTTAAATTTTGGATAATACCAATCTCCTTTTATTTTGGAAACTTAATACGGTCTTTTTAGAGCATCCGGGCTTTCCTTTCGATCTGTTCCACCCCTCGCCTAAGAATAGAAAACATAGGCCAGGTAAGTTCAAGGCACTGGTTGCTCCATCCCTAACCTTAGTTAAACACCTTGTTTTATCTTCCCAAATCTCACAGGCGGGACAAATGTACTAGTCGTTTCCGCATACTCAGTTATTAATCTTCATTTTAGAAATGATTTATTAAACTTCCAAATCATCATAAAGCACTTAATTATTCTTTTAAAAACATTCACAATTGATTCCAAAAAAAATCGTTACGTTAAACTCATATTCAAAAAAGTTATAGAATTCGCAGCATAAAAGTGCCGCGGAAAGTGCTATATAAGCTTATTTAATTTACACAACTTTTAAACATTAGAAATTTCATATTTTCCAATCCAAATCTCTTCTAAACTATATAAATAGATTTATCAAATTTATTCCATATTTTTCCATAATTAAAAACGTTCATTTAAATAGATTTCCTGTTATGGTCACTTAACTACACTAGCGCGATTTTTCTATAAAATTGATTTGGATATATTTCAAAATCTACTTATCGAAATTTTGATTTTCTTTTTTCGTTTAGAAGATATGGATATAATAGTCCGGAATTTTCTTATCTCGAAGAATTCCGAACTATATTCCACTCTATACACTCATTTGAACTTTTCGGCGCGAAATCGCGAACTACCGTTGCGCGACGCGTCTAGTTTTAACTCATTTTTCAATATTTGAAATAATCTATTCAAATTGAATTTTTTTACTTACAAAACCATTATAAATCATTTTAAATCAATATTTCCACATTTTAAAGTATTTAAAATGTATTTTCACTATTTTTATATTATATTATTATTAAATTCCTATTATTTTAATATTAAATTTTAAATTCCAATTTCAATTCAATTTCAATTCTAACTTCAAATTAAACTAAATTAAAACTTAGGCCCCGTTTGGTTTCGTTTTGAGTTTTGTGTTTTCAACATACACTACAAAATACAAGAAAATGTGAGAAATTTTTACAATTCTTAGCCATCGCTACGATGGACGGGAAACAGATGAGATGAATTGTTTTCCATCCTTTTGTTATGTCTCAAAACACGAAAAATCAAATAAACTTGTTTTCTATTTTCTATGATAGTTTCATTTTTCAAAATTATGTGTTTTTCAGCAATACATAATAAATGCGAATTTTTCTTTAGACGAAAACAAAAACTAAAAATAGAAAACCAAATGGGGCCTTAGATTTCAATTCTAATTTCAATTTAAACTTAAATTTCAACCTTAATTTCACTTTCAATTTTCAAAATCGATTTCAAATTCAATTTCATTATTCATCTCAATTTCAATTTTACTATCCTTTTTAATCCCGTTTCACTTCAAATTTCAAATTCTCTTTTATTTCTACTTTAATTTCAATTCCAATTGAAAAGAGACTTATTTATCAAAAGTATATCATATCACTAAAATTTGGGTCTTACTTAACAAAGAGATCACTTAATCAATAATGATAGAAATTTTGATGTACAAATTAACATTACAACCATACAAACAATCATATGACATTAACATATTCAATATGGGTATAGTACGATAAAGGTCATAACATTAATATGGATTATCTAACACTCAAACAATTATTCAAACATCCATATCATAAAATAGTGATTATCTATCATAGCAATCAACTCAAAAATCAATATAAATTATATAGCGGTGAGAACTTCTCACCTTCATTTCCACTCCGTTAATCTTTTTGGTAGGCTAATGTGCTTTTTTCCAAACGTCTCGAATTTCCCTTTTCCTCTCTTTCTCTTTTTCTTTCTTTTGTTTTTTCTTCTTTTGTTTTTTTATTTTGGTGTGGCCGTGTGTGTGAATGGAGGGTACGACCTAGGGTGGAGTGTGTGTGGCTTTGGGTAGGTGGTTAGAAGTGGGTGCGTGTGGTATTTAAGGTGAGCAGGTGGGTTTTAGGCTCGGGTTTGGGGAGTATGGGTGCGTGTGTGGTCTGTAGAGGCTTGGGTAGGTGGGAAGGGTTCGGGTAGGAGGAAAGGAGGAGGGTGCGTGAGCTTGTGGAGGTGGGTAGGTGGTTTTGGAGGTGTTTGGCCGTGGGTTTAAGGGTGTAGGTAGTGGTGTGGCTAAGTTTTGGTGATGTGGAGGTGATGGCTTGAAGGAAGAATGGAGGAAGAGAAGGAGTTTAGGAATTTGTATAATAAAGTGTAGTGGAAAAAAAAGAGGTTTGGGCTTGTATTTATAAGTGGAGATTTTAGTGGCAAATGACATTAATACCCTCTTCATCTTTACATTTAAATATACATTTTTCTTTTTCATGAAAGGAGAGATTGGATGGGTATTAAATGTGATGTTAAAAAGAGAAATGATTACTGATTATTGTTTAATTTAAATACACAAAAGGCGGGAAGACTTTTCATTGATTAGATATGCATTTATGGGTTTTAGGAAGTGTATAAGTTTAATAATAAGAGGTGTCACCATTTTGTGTTTTGTAAATATTTTAATACTTAAGTTTTCTCTTTTTCCATGCTTATATATACCATCTCATTAATGAGATATGATATAAAGAAATGATGTGGTTTATTAAAGTTTTATTTAAATTTAAATTTGTCAAATCATGTTTTTTTAATTGATTTATTTATTTTAACTTTTCAAAAGTAAACCTCTTTTGTCTTTTAGTGCTAAATTTAAATTGTTTTAAAAGTTTATAAAGTTGTATTTATACATAGGTGTATGTTAGAAAATGTATCATGTTGCAATAACTTGACGACAACTTGTTTTTGTTGACATATTTTATAGTCAAAATTTGATGTTTTTGTTAAGCTATATATTGGTGTAAAGTGTTTGTACCAAAAATGGGCCCAACACTCTTCGGAAGTTTTTGAAGAGATAAAAATGAAGAAAGAAAATTAAAACTGAGGATTATCTAACAAAAACTCCAAATAACAGTAAGTAAATTGCAAAGACAAGCGATTTTGAGTGGTTCGGTGTTTCGCCTACGTCCACTATGAAGTTTTACGATTTTATTGCTCAATACTTGAAGATTACAATTGTTTATACTGTACTATAACTGGATTTATATGCTAAGTCTCGATCTAAAGCAGCGGTGGTGATCTTGAGTAAATCTGGCAGAATCTGGGCGCTCTTTAGTACTTAGAATTATCCGACCTCTTTTCTGAATGACCAGGGGCTCTATTTATAGGTGTAGGAGGCTGATATTTCGCCTAAAATTCGGGGAGACCAGTTCTGGCACGTGAGGGGCCCACACGGCTGAAATCTGGAGGTCCGGGCCCACTTTGGGATCGATTCGACCCTTGGTTCGAATCGATCAAGAAATCATCCAATCGAGCTGAAATTTGGTGTGAACATTCTTCATCATGTGCTTAAGCTTCTGTAATAATTGCATGGCATTTAGACTTGTAAAACTCGAGTTATGATCGATTCAAGTTGAAGATTTTCGTGTTCTTCGTTCTATGGATTCATTCGAATCGATATGGTTTGAATCCATAGGGTCGAATCCAGACTTCTGCACGTAAAGGCGATGACGTGGTGGATATGCTTCGGGTCAATCCTCCTTTTTCTTTGATTTTTCTGGGCCACATCCTTGGTTTTAGTTATGTGGATTTGGGGGATTCGAAGGTACTGGACTCGAAGGTACTGGAGTCGAAGGCTAGCTTCCTTCGAATCGATGATGTCGGTGCTTTGGAATGGAGTCGGAGCTCTTCTGCCTGCATGGATTCGAAGCGCTCCTTCCTTCGATGGATTCGAACTGGAGTATGCGAGGATGGATTCGAACTTAGGCATATGAGGATTTGCTCGATGGAGTCGAAGCATACGTGCTATTCGTGGATTCGACGCAATGCTCTTCTGATCGATTCGAACCAGCCTTTCCTCATCGATTCGACCCTAGCCTATTTCTGAGGGATTCGAACCTATACTACCTCATCCATCTTCCATTGGCGATAACTTGAGCATATGAACTCGGGTTGCCCCGAAATTTGGGACGTTGGTTTCTACTACCCTGCTTGACGTGACTTATCGATTGTAGCCCGATCTGGACTCGGGCAAAATTCGTAGGTATTTGCAACATCCCAGCAATCATTTAAAGTCGAGGACGTATAATCTTGTCTTTTTCCAGTCAGCTCCTTGGTATCCCGGCCTTGCCAAAAGGTGGGATAACATTTGCCCCCCAAAGTACGTCTTGTGTAAACATGACGTGCTTTGAAAAGCTGCAGTCTACAGTTGGACAATTAGGACATGCTCTGCTGAAAGTAGTATCCTTTGTGGCTGTAATCAACCGTCGTACGGTTGTGATCGGCTGTTTGACGTTGAAGTCATAAGGCTACAGACATTTGATCTCTATAAATGATAAAGATCAAACATTAGTCAAACATTAGTCAGACATAGGTGCATATAGGTATCATTTTGTCTTTGGTGAACGTTGCATGTTTGCAAGTCGTTGTCAGTTCGGATCGTTATCGGATTTTGCATCGGTCCTTTCCTGAACCGATATGAGATTTGAGTTATAACATCGCTTTTATGATTGTCTATGATCATCCTCTTGTATCGATCCTCTCCTGAATTGGTACAAAAGGTAGACAACCAATTTTGGATGTTCGATTCGAACTGATCCGTCCGCCCTCATCGGTGATCTTTGATGGATTCGAAGTGGCTATTCGAATCGATGACCTTCGAACTACTGCGAGTCAATGGATATGAGGTTGGTACTCCGAATCGAGGGGTACATGGAGGCATCAATTCTATTTTTGCTAATTCCTTCGTATCGATGGAGGTCCGAAATGGTGTAGCTTTGTATCGATGAAGGTTCGAAATGGTGTAGCTTCGTATCGATGAAGGTTCGTGTTAAGGCTGCCTTAATGGATTCGGAGAGTTGATGGATTTGAAATAAGGGATGGATTCGAACGTGACTTATTTCCAATGCATGCGGGAGTCTGGGTCGATTTTAGCGTCTGGTCTCATGGATTCGAACTCGCTGCAACGAATCGATTCGATTTTCTCACCTGTTGAAGCCGGTCAGGTATACCAGGAGGCGAATCGTCACATTTCCCCTATATATACCGGGGTCCTATTCATTTCTCACTTTTTACTTTTTTCCATTGCTTAATCTTTTTCTTCGAATCGATCTCCCAGAACTAAAACTGACGTGCTTACCACGAATCGATCGAACTCGTCCACGCTTCCACTCGTAATCGAATCAGGTAACTAAAAGATTGATTCGAGATGAAAATGTTAGAACCATCTTCGCCTTAAAAAATTCTGAGGAGTGATGAGATCTGAACGAAATGGATCGACTCGATGGGACTGAGGAACGAAACTATTCGAGTCGTATCGATTCGGAGTGTTGTCTTTCACCGCTTGCGCATCGATCCATGAACAAGCGATTCGAATTAATTTCTGGTGCATAGCTTCGAATCAATTCTTGCAAAGGGGAAAGAAAAGGGCCGCGTGTCGATCGATTCGAAGTAATTATACCTCGATCGATTCGAAGCATCGGAGGTCGATCGATACGAAGTCACTCAGCGCCCATGGATTCGAGGCGCTCCTTCACCCCGAAGTATATCGAGTCGAACCAGATCGATTCGAAGCACATTGGTTCGATTCGATGGATTCGAACTCCTTCAGTTTAGAGAACCCAACTTTTATGACTTGTTCCAACTTCTGAACTACAATTAATCTCAAGTTGAACTTTGACGATCTTAATGAACTTTAACATCTTTGACTCCGACGAGCTTCGGCCTTGCATAATTGAACTTGAATGTTGGATTATACTTGAATTTCCTTTGAAGCTCGTCGATGGAACTATGACTTAACCAATAATATAACTGATTTATACTTGAAGTGGTCAGTAGCGTCTGGATGGTGTAGAAGTGACGGTCAGCGATGACGGTCATCTTCATTCTCAAATCCATAAGTTTTGTCGTATGGACATCTTGCTTTAATCTGTAAAATCTGCTTGAGTAATGTTCAGCATTTGCACGGCACTGCACATCCATACACACTACACTGGGGAATGCACGGGCTGTTTATGAACTTAACGTTGCTTTCTGATAAGTTAGTCAGTTATGGAATCTTCGAGCTCGCAATAGCAGGAAGTACAGAGCTCGACTCCTCCGGTGCTTGAGATTCCCGATATTCCCGCCGACGTAATCGATCCGGCTCCAGATGAATTGCCAGAGGCTATATTTATCGAGAACCCTGTTGATTCGGTCCAATCTAATATTTCCGAATCCTTGTTGGGCCGAATATGCTTGAAACATAACATATCTCTGGACGATGTGTTACTACCCAGTGCCGATGACAGACCGCACAATCCGCCCGAAGGATATACAGCTTTCTACCGCCATGCTTGCGCGGCCGGAACTCTCCCTCCTTTTAATCAATACATCAGAGGGATGCTATCATTTTTAGGAATCGCTCCCTCGCAACTTCATCCCAACGGGCACGCTTTGCTGAATAGTGTCTTTGTCATATTTATGGATTGTCTTTTACGCCCGCCCAGGCCAACCGAGATTAGACACATATTTAATTTCAAGCGTAGAGGCGATAGCCCATCTTTTACATTTCTGGAGGCAGTTAGAAATTGCCAAGTTGTTATTGGAGCTTGGACCAGACTGAGTTATTTCAAGAACGAATGGTTCTATGTTCGGTGCCCCCCAGGTTTCGCTAGGCGATGGTTGTCTAGACATAAGTGCCTTAGCCTGCCGATGATGTTCCTTGATCAATAGTTTTTTGGTATTAGTATTGACATCTCATTTCTCTTACAGCCATTATCTCCATACCCGATGGCGGGTACTTCAGAGGCATTGTCCGAAGTCTTCAAGAAGTCCCGAGCGAGCTGAGACATATCGACTCGGTGCTGAACGACTATAACTTAAGAACTCTCGGCTTGATTGAAATCAATCAAAGCATAGTCATCGAAGGGATGGCAAAGCCCGCCTCCGCGAAGAAGAACAAGAAGAAAACCAAGAAGAAAACGGCAAAGAAACCGCTCGGAATCACAATAACCGAAGCGAGTGATGAAGAAAGAACCCATACAGATTCGGAGCCGATGGCTGATCTCTCGGGAAACTTCGAAGAGTCGGGAGAAAGACGGAAAGGCAAGGCCGCCGTTTCCAAAAAACTTAAGTCTAAGGGGTGGAAATCTGTAAATGTGTCTCCTCCCACTTCCGGAGTCATGATTTCTGAGGCCGCCCCTTCTCCTTCGAGAGACATTTTCAAAGGGCTTGATGATATTCCCATCCCAGATTACATATCGATTTCTCATAATCCTGGGTTGGAGGAATTTCAAGATGTCATAAACATGAACGAGCCCGTTCCTTTTAGTGTGGTCAACACTTCCGGTCTGTTTGGGGGTTTACACATTTACACACACTTCCACCGCACTCCCCGACTTTTGCATACTGAACATTGCTTTATCGGATCCTAATCCGTAATTTTTTCTTATCGCAGGTGAGATGTCAGGCAAAGGATCGACTTTAGACAGGCTCCGGTACGTGCGCCATTCATCTTCTTACTATGAGTCCCGTCGGAGGGAATCAGATAGGGACCGTGGGCACGGTTATACTAACCAGAAGCGCTATGACAGAGATATGGAATATTGGCATGGCCGCTCTGGCCATGATTATACTGACAGAGATCGGGGGTATCAGCACCGATCCCGATCTCGTTCTCCCCCGCCTCCTAGGGCCCCTGTAGATCTTCCTGGGCCCTCACAGCAGCAGCAGCCTTCCCAATCTTCAAAGCCCGATACTCAGCGGCCAAGGGTGGAACCGACAACAGCCGCTATAATAGAACAGGCTCCGGCTGAATTAACAAGTGAAGGAGCCATCAAACTTGCGCAAATGAAAAGAGATTTTCCTGAAATTTGCATGGACGGCTATGTCTTTCCTCCCCATCTCAAGAGAATTCCTCAGGATGCTGAGAACGTCGCTCATGACTACATCCGTGACTTTTACGCCCAATATAAATAATGGTACAAGGCAGCCGTAAAAGCTTCAAAGGTAGCCTTCGACCGGGCGAAGATTATTGCTGAGCGCGATGCTGATATTGTCAAGAAAGGTCGCATCATTCAAGTCCTCCAATCTGAAATGGAGACTTCTCGGAATTCTGAACTTCAAGCGCTCCAGAAACATGAGGACGCCGTGGCCAAAATGGCTAGGATGCAACAAGAACATTGCGCCACGGTAGAAGAGATGGGCCACCGCTACACCACCGTCGCAGCTGAGCGGGACTTAGCCGTTTAGGAGCTAAACGAGCTCAAGGCTAAGTTTGCTGAAGTGGTGAAGGAGAAGGACGATGCAAACACCACTGCTCAAGAGGCTTGCGACCAAGCTGTATCTCTTAGAGCCGAACTTGCTGCGGCGGCGGCCAAGACTAAGTCTGCGGAAGCAGAAATTCAAGAAAAGATTCTGGTGGAGCGGTCCAGGATGGATGCTGAGTTTGACGATCTCCTAGTCACGTACAACGCTAATGTGCTGGAGCACAGAAATTTAGCGTGGCTGGGAGATGATTCCATGATTCTATACAATGCTTGGACCAGGCTAGTGGAGGAGAAAAGAGCAGCACATCCAGATGAAACACTTGATGACTTTGAGCTCGAGATGCGCTTGCTCACTGAAGATGAAAGGAAAACTCTCCATAAAGCGGTGATTTCTTTGGCAAAAGAAAGGCTTGGTGTTCAACCTTTAGAGAGAGGCGAAGGCTCGGGGATCGCGCATCACGAGGCAAGTGTTGAAGCTGTAATTCCAACACTGCCCGAAACCACTGGTGCGGTAGATCCCCAGTCCGTTCCTGCATATAATCCCGACCAGCCATTATTATCTTCCGCCGATGCTCCTGCCCATGCTCCGGTCTAGGCTAAGGAAGGTATTTGAATGCTTCCCGCATTCTTTGTGTGAAGAACCTCAAGCATCACACTTGGCTAACAATCTTTGCTTTGTCTTATTTCAGTGACTGAAGCCGTTATTTCTACGTCTCTTGGACTGTCAGTTCCATATCAAACGCAAGGGGCTATCGTTACTGAAGCCATCACGACTTCCTTCTTGGTTGGCGAAGAAGGAGATGCACACATGTTTTCTCTTAGCGCTCAAATGATTGAGGAGCTTCTTAATGAACCCAACGATCCCTTCGTCGACCCGTCCGAAGCTATGAGTGGGGCTGCTCCGGCCGTTAGTTCATCTATGCCAGCTACTGGCGCATCTGATGCGGCCCAAGCATCCTGTGAGGATGAAGTTTTTGCTGAGATCGAAGCCGAGATGGCAGCAGGGACTGCTGGTATGAATCCGCATGGGCCTGCCCTATTAATGGTGATCTCACCGGGCGGTACTGTAGTTATCGAAGCTGCTCCTGCCCCACTTCCCGTTACTGCTCCCATGCCTTCAACTCGACCTCCCAGAAGCATTTCCATTGCCTCAAGCTCTGAGGAAGACGTTGATATTATGTCGCTACCGGAGGACAAGCCCGAAAAGAGTAAGCGGTTGAGGGGAAAATCAGGCAGCGGATCTGGTGGAGCTACCCTGAAGAAGAAAATAAGGAAGAAGAAAGATTGAACTCTTTCTTTAATTTTCTGTTGCATGGGGTAGCATTTTGTTGATTTTTCTATAGCCGTGTATAGATGTGGATTCGGCTCCCACTAGTAGAAATATTTTGAACCACTTTGTAGTCAGATTCTTTTTGTCGATAATGGAAATGAAAATGTATTCCTCTTCTGTCTTCAACCTGATATGTGTTACGGTCCTGCCCGCAGTATCAGGGATAAGCGTGGAGTTGATGTATGTTTATACTCCG
Organism: Allium fistulosum; assembly: GCA_030737815.1. Classification (NCBI taxonomy): domain Eukaryota; kingdom Viridiplantae; phylum Streptophyta; class Magnoliopsida; order Asparagales; family Amaryllidaceae; genus Allium; species Allium fistulosum. Next base: position 909,370,247 of record CM060908.1, read on the forward strand.
TCTCGCGCTCTGGGAGTATGGAGTTAAGTAAATGTTTATACTCCGCCTCGCACTCTGGGAGTACGGAGTTAAGTAAATGTTTATACTCCGCCTCGCACTCTGGGAGTACGGAGTTAAGTAAATGTTTATACTCCGCCTCGCACTCTGGGAGTACGGAGTTAGGAAAATGTTTATACTCCGTCTCGCGCTCTGGGAGTATGGAGTTAAGTAAAAAGTTTGTACCCAGCTCGCGCTCTCGGAGTACTCTAGGATTTTTGTAAATATTTATACTCCGCCTCGCACTCTGGGAGTACGGAGTTAGGAAAATGTTTATACTCCGTCTCGCGCTCTGGGAGTACGGAGTTAAGTAAAAAGTTTGTACCCAGCTCGCGCTCTCGGAGTACCCTGGGATTTTTGTAAATGTTTATACTCCGCCTCGCACTCTGGGAGTACGGAGTTAAGTAAATGTTTAGACTCCGCCTCGCACTCTGGGAGTACGGAGTTAAGTAAATGTTTATACTCTGCCTCGCACTCTGGGAGCACGGAGTTATGTGAAGGGTTGTCGTGTATCAACCTGTTTCTGGCCTGATGTGATGGCTTGCCCCCGAGCTCGGGTTTCATTTAGCGAGTGGTTGATTGCTTCATAGCCACTCCCTACTTGAATAAATTCCATTGTGTGATGGAATTTAGCTCTTCGTGCATCGTGATGTTGTACATTGTTTTTAATGAATCACAGCTCTGGCTCGAAGAGATGGCATTTTATTGCTGAAATAAGAAAATATGGCAAAGTCAGTTGCCTTATTACAAATTCTAATTTTGAAATGCAAAAGTAAATTGCTAAATAATAAAATAAATAAAGCCTGTTATATGTAGTAGCGACGGAGACTCTCGCTGTTCCAGGCCCTTGGCAAAACTAGACCATCCACGGTTGATAGTTTGAATGTGCCATCTCCAAGTCTTTGTGTAATCACGTACGGTCCTTCCCAATTTGGTTTCATGTGTAAAGGAACCGGATAGATTCTCTTGAGGACAAGATCGCCGAGTTCAAAGGTTCGGGGTCGAACTTTGGTATTATACAACCAGGCGACTCGACTTCGGTATGCGGTCGCTCTCAAATCAGCTTCATCCCGTTTCTCATCTAATAGATCCAAAGATTCGGCGAGTAATATTGCATTTGTTTTTGGATCATAATAAGTCACGCGGTGGGAAAATACTTCCATCTCGACTGGAATAACGGCTTCCGAGCCATAAGATAAAGAAAATGGGGTGTGTCCGGTTGCGGTCTTGTGAGTTGTTCGATAAGCCCATAACGCCATAGGAAGTTCATCAACCCACTTGCCCCCAGCCTTTTCTAGTCATTTCTTTAAGATGGATTTTATAACTTTGTTGACAGCTTCGACCTGACCGTTTGCCTGTGGATGTGCAACTGCCGAGAACTTTTTATGAATGTGAAACCGTTGGCAGAAATTCTTGAACTCTGAACTCTCGAATTGGGCTCCATTATTGGTGATGATGGTATGCGGGAGTCCAAATCGACAGATGATATTGCAAACCACAAAGTTTATTACTTTCTTTGTCGTAATCGTTGCGAGAGCTTCGGCCTCGGCCCATTTTGTAAAGTAGTTAACGGCGACGATGGCGTACTTCGCACCACCTTTTGCCAGAGGTAAAACACCGATGATATCGATACCCCACATAGCGAATGGCCAAGGACTGACCATTTGAGTTATCTCGGTAGGTGGGGCTCTTGGAATTCGGGCGTGTTTCTGGCACCTATCGCACTTTCTGGCATAGTTGGCTGCATCTCGGTTCACTGTCGGCCAGTAATATCCATATCGGAGTATTTTCTTAGCGAGGGCTTGTCCTCCGATGTGATCGCCACATTCTCCTTCGTGCACGTCATGTAACACTCGTTTGACTTCATCGTGAGCGATACACCGGAGGAGAGGAACAGAATAACCTTTTCTATACATGATTCCGTCCTGAATGACGAACCGTGAAGCTTTTCGTAGAATTTGTCTTTTCTCATTTCGATGCTCAGGCAATATCCCATTCTCAATGTAATTTCGATATGGAGTCATCCATGATTCTCTACTGGGAGAGGTTTCAAACACACCATTCGTTTTTATTTGATCGATGCTTGGGGAGGACAAAGTTTCGACGGGGACATGTCCCATTTGCTGTGCTTCACCCGTGCTGGCTAACTTTGCCAATGAATCGGCCTTTTGATTGTGATCTCGTGGTATATAGTAAATGGCATAATAATCAAATTGATTCAGTATTTCCTGAACTTGAGCCAAGTAAGAAGCCAATCTTCGGTCTCTTGCTTGATATTCTCCCCGTACCTGGCACACAACCAACTGTGAATCACAATAAATTTCTATAGCGATAATTCTCAAATCTCTGGCAAGTTTCAATCCAGTCAGTAGGGCTTCGTATTCAGCTTCATTGTTGGTTGCGTGAAAATCAAACTTCAAAGCATAACATATGGATCGGCCTTCGGGAGTTTCGAGTACAACACCGGCACCCGAACACCGATCGTTTGATGCGCCATCTGTATACAGCTTCCAAATGTACTCGGGAGATTGACTGGTTTCAGGCAAGTCGTCTGGAATAGTGAATTCAGCTATGAAATCGGCTAGGACTTGCCCTTGAATGGCTTTCCGTGGGGCGTAAGTGATGTCAAACTGACTCAATTCAATGTTCCACTTGAGTAACCTACCAGACGTCTCAGGCCGCATGAGGACCTGTCGTAACGGCTGATCGGTATACACAGTAAGTGGATGAGCTTGGAAATAAGGGCGAAGCTTTCTTGAAGCTATGACCAGGCAATAAGCCAATTTTTCCAACCTTTGATAATTTTTTTCAGCTCCTGTCAATCGTTTACTAACATAATAGATCGGTTTCTGCACTCGATCTTCTTCTCGGACCAGAGCAGCACTGATCGCATGATCCGATACGGCTAGATAAAGGTATAATGGTTCGTGATCAACCGGTTTTGACAGGATCGGTGGGGTAGAAAGATGTTGAACCAGTGATCGGAATGCACCTTCACATTCCATGGTCCATTCAAAGTTTCGTTTTCCCTTCCGGATCAGATCAAAGAAAGGAATGCATTTATCAGTGGATTTTGAAATGAACCTGCTTAATGCTGCTACCTTCCCGTTCAGACTCTGGACTTGCTTTATGGTTCTTGGAGTTTGCAAATTCCTTATTGCCCAGATCTTTTCGGGATTCGCCTCTATTCCACGAGCGTTGACGATGAAACCGAGGAACTTTCCGGATGCAACGCCGAAGTGGCACTTCAACGGGTTGAGCTTCATTCCATATTCTCGTAGGATGCGGAATTGAATCTAAATCTCTGACGTGATCTGTGGAAAATCGGGACTTCACTAAAATATCATCCACATAAACTTCCATGGTCTTCCCGATCTGGTCGGCGAACATCCGATTGACCAAACGTTGGTATGTCGCTCCGGCATTCTTTAAACCAAAAGGCATGACTCTGTAACAGTAGAGTCCCAGATCGGTCACGAAACTGGTATGTTAATGATCGGGTAAATGCATAGGTATTTGATTATAACCAGAATAAGCATCCATAAAAGATAACAATTCATGGCCAGCTGTCGAGTCCACGAGCTGGTCAATTCGAGGAAGTGGAAAACTATCCTTTGGACAAGCTTTGTTTAGGTCGGAGTAGTCGACACAAGTTCTCCATTTCCCATTCGGTTTTCGAACCAACACTGGATTTGACACCCACTTCGGGTATAGAGCATCTCGGATGAACCCATTTGATTGTAATTTGTCAATCTCTTCTTTAAGGGCGGCAGATCTCTCTGGATCCATACCACGCCTTTTTTGCTTGACCGGAACATGTCGCGGATCAATATTCAAGGAGTGACTTGCGATGTTTGGTGAGATTCCGCACATATCAGAGTGCGTCCAAGCGAAAACATCGAGATTCGCTTGGAGAAATTCAACCAATTCCTGTTGTATCTGTTTTCCCAGTTGAGACCCAACTTTCAATACTTTTGAATCATCATCCTCACTGACCGGGACGTCCACAGTCAGTTCGGCTGGGGAAGCTTGATTCTCTTTAGATTCATCTTTTTCTTCGTTGTCTCTAGGGTCAAGGTCTTTAAGGAATTGGTAGTGGTGCCCGGGCCGGGGCCCAGGCGCTAGTTGTCAATTATCAGCAAAACGGACGCAGAGAGATTCCTCTACGCCCTTCCCTTTCTCCTTCTTCTGCGCCTCACGCAATTCAGCAACATAACAGGCTCTTCCTACTGCCTAATCTCCTTAAATGATTCCAATCCCATGGTCAGTTGGGAACTTCAAAGTCAAACACCACGGGGAAATGGCTGCCCTGAATTCAGCAAGGGCTGGTCGGCCCAAGAATGCATTATACGGTGAAGCGATGTCTAGAACAACGAATTGCAGCAGTCAGACTCTCCTGCGTTCTCCAACCCCCAGTTCCACCGGCAGTTCCACTATCCCAGCGGGTATTGTAGCACTCCCATTGAAGCCGTGAACTCGAGATTGGCAGGGTTTCAAGTCTTTTGCTTCCATCTTCATTAAATCATAAGCTCGTTTGAATAAAATGTTTACAGAACTCCCACTGTCAACCAGGATCCTCTTCATCCAAGCAGGACCAACCTGGGCAGATATGACCAGTGGGTCGATTGTTGGAGCTTCGATTTTGTCAGCATCTCTGCTTCTAAATATGATATCATCATACATTGTCTTTTGTTGTTTAGCCGGAGTTCCGTCCTCACAATTACTGCAGCATTCGAAGCTCGCATGCCTGATAGAGCTAGCATACGACTCCATTTCTCTCCAGCTTCTGTCTGTCGGATGAGGACCACCGCTTATGGTATTTATAACCAACCTTCCGCCCGTACGAGCGGGTTCCTCTTGTCTTTCTTGATTCTGTGTACGGTTTGGATTTGACGGGCCCGCACCACCAGACTGTGGTGCCCACACGAATTGATCTAACTTTCTTTCCCTGATCAACTTTTCTGTAAGGTCCTGCAAATGTTGACAGTCATTAGTATTGTGGCCATAACTTTCGTGAAATCTACAAAACTTCCCTGTCTGAATCTGCCTCTCTGATGACCGCTTCAGAGCGGGTTTCTTATACTGTTCAGTGTTGCAAGTTTGTAGGTACACATTTTCCAACGATGTATTTAATGGTGTATAATTTTCGAACATCGGAGCCCTACGCCGTGGGCCTGGATTTGGATCTCTTTTCTTACTCTAACCATTGTTACCTCTCGGCTGAGTTTGTTTATTATGTATGTTTAACTGAACTTTTCCGGAGTTGTCGCCAGACTGTTTAACTGCTACATTACTTTGTATTCCTTCACTTCCGGGCTTCGCATCGTCCTGCTTGCTAGACTGTTTCGTGTCCTCTTGCCGTAAGAATTGAGCGGCTTTGGAGTAGAAACGGTCCAACGATGCGGGTGGTTTTCCAGCTAACCAGTTTCCAAACTCAGAATGAGGATCGATTCCTTTTGTCAACGCCATTAAAATTGAGTTATCGTTGGGATTACTAATCTCCACACATGCCGCATGGAATCTCTCCAAGTAACGCCTTAGTGTTTCCCCACGAGCTTGTGTAACATTGGACAGGGTGTTAACATCTTTGGGTCTAGCGACATGCATGCGAAATTGTTCAACAAATTTCTTAGCCAATTGATCAAATGAAGAGATAGATCTTGGAGGTAATCTTGTAAACCACATTGTTGTGATTCCTCCCAGTGAGATGGGGAAACTTTGACATTTCACTGCATCGTCGGCCCTTGCGGCGCTCATTGACCATTCATATTTCAAAATGTGTTGATTGGGATCAGAATTTCCTTCGTACATAGGGAGAGTTGGCATTCTGAATCGCCGAGGAGGTTCAGCGTACAGTATCTCGTCCGTGAAAGGAGTATGACTTCGAGAAATCCCCCAATCGTCGTTGGTAAGACCTTGGCTTTCGCGGATCATCTGACGTATCATAGTCGAAATGTCGGACATTGCTACATTTTGAGCCTGCTGAGCTAAGGTGTGGTCGGGTTCCACAGCGCGAGTTCGGACCGGGCGCTGTCGATGGTCCAAATTTTGCCTCCTTGGCTCAGCGTCTTCTGGGACGTATGGTTCAGGAGTACGCCCACGTTGCTAATTATTTGGCTCTGAAAGATTTCGGGTATCAACCCTTGTTTCTATTGTGACAGCTGCGGCATGATTGTCCGTGGTATGCTGTGTAGTAGGGCCTCCTTGTGTTGAGGGCCCGGCCTGAAAGCTGGTCGACGGTCCTGCCCTCAACTGTCCAACAGTCAAGGCGGGTTTGTGCATGACTCCCGTCTAATCGAGGACGAGTAGATCTGTGATAATGGTCCAATGAGGTGGAACTTTCAGTAGATGATCGGGAGATATCATCCCGTCTGGACCTTCTACGGCCTTGGCGGTTCAGTTGGTTTGTTAATTCAATATTAGCAAGCAACTGTTCGGCCAATTGTTGCCGACTTTGAGTCAGTTCTTGAAGCAACACATGGAACTCCTGTCTGGTGACTGGTCCAGACGGATCTGAATGAGCAGCGTTGCCTTGGTTGGATGGCTGCTGTTGAGCAGGATTCTGTCCATCCCTTCCTTCTTGTCCAGCAGCTGTAGAAGCGGTTCTTGTGCTAACCATTTTGAATGATGAATCCTTTGCCTAGATTTTATGCAAATCTGAATAGAATGGAGGGATTATGAATTAGAGATCTGGATCTTCCTCTTGGATTTATGCAATCCGATATCGATGGTAGATCCAAGAAGCAGGAGAAAAAGCTGGATTTTCTCAGTGAAAGCACCAAAGTGTTTGTACCAAAAATGGGCACAACACTCTTCGGAAGTTTTTGAAGAGATAAAAATGAAGAAAGAAAATTAAAACTGAGGATTATCTAACAAAAACTCCAAATAACAGAAAGTAAATTGCAAAGACAAGCGATCTAGAGTGGTTCGGCGTTTCGCCTACGTCCACTATGAAGTTTTACGATTTTATTGCTCGATACTTGAAGATTACAATTGTTTATACTGTACTACAACTGGATTTATATGCTAATTCTCGATCTAAAGCAACGGTGGTGATCTTGAGTAAATCTGGCAGAATCTGGGCGCTCTTTAGTACTTAGAATTATCCGACCTCTTTTCTGAATGACCAGGGGCTCTATTTATAGGTGTAGGAGGCTGATATTTCGCCTAAAATTCGGGGAGACCAGTTCTGGCACGTGAGGGGCCCACACGGCCGAAATCTGGAGGTCCGGGCCCACTTTGGGATCGATTCGACCCTTGGTTCGAATCGATCAAGAAATCATCCAATCGAGCTGAAATTTGGTGTGAACATTCTTCATCATGTGCTTAAGCTTCTGTAATAATTTCATGGCATTTGGACTTGTAGAACTCGAGTTATGATCGATTCAAGTTGAAGATTTTCGTGTTCTTCGTCCTATGGATTCGTTCGAATCGATATGGTTCGAATCCATAGGGTCGAATCCAGACTTCTGCACGTAAAGGCGATGACGTGGTGCATATGCTTCGGGTCAATCCTCCTTTTTCTCCGAGTTTTCTGGGCCACATCCTTGGTTTTAGTTATGTGGATTTGGGGTATTCGAAGGTACTGGACTCGAAGGTACTGGAGTCGAAGGCTAGCTTACTTCGAATCGATGATGTCGGTGCTTTGGAATGGAGTCGGAGCTCTTCTGCCTGCATGGATTCGAAGCGCTCCTTCCTTCGATGGATTCGAACTGGAGTATGCGAGGATGGATTCGAACTTAGGCATATGAGGATTTGCTCGATGGAGTCGAAGCATACGTGCTCTTCGTGGATTCGACGCAATGCTCTTCTGATCGATTCGAACCAGCCTTTCCTCATCGATTCGACCTTAGCCTATTTCTGAGGGATTCGAACCTATACTACCTCATCCATCTTCCATTGGCGATAACTTGATCGTTTAGCTTTGGCTACGCCGATGATATGAGGCGATTTTATTTATTCAACACTTTGGTGCTGATATTCTCTTTGGAGATTTTTACTGTTGATTGATGATTAGGGACCGTCATTATATTCATGTGGTCCAAAATACTCTTCTCTTAGGAAAAGTACTGTTTCATTTATGTACCGCATTATTATATATCTCAGTTATTACTGATTGTTTAGCTAGCCTGACCCGAGTGTTTTTTGCTCGGGTCAGACCGAGTTGTTTCAGGTTAGGTCTCTGGACTTAGCTTCTGTGCTTCCGCTTGGACATTATCTGCTATGTTGATAGATAGCGCTTTTATTTGTCCACTATTCCGCTACTCTGTTATTGTTCAGACTTTGATATGTACATATCTTTGACTCAAATGTGTGACGGTGGCTTTGTACCCACCTTTTTGATATTTGGATCTGTATTGACGATGTATTGTTCTGGGATTTTATATCTGTTATGTGATTCTGTTCTGTGATGCTATTTTATTATGTTATTATGCTTTGTCCTGATAGATCTTTAGCCATTTGTAATTTCGTTATAAGTATTTACCGAATATGTCGAACCACCTGATTGAGAAAAAATTAAATAGATTCCACCTTTCGACGTATTCGGTAGATAGTTATAGCTTGATTATAAATGGTCGCCTCCACTATACTCTATTCTCCGCTTTAACAGACAGTATTACTACCGTAATACTCTTTGTTATAGTGGGTCTCGGAGTGGGGCGTTACAGCTTGGTATCAGAGCCAAGGTTCAGAATTAAGCATAACAAACAAAGAACAAACACGTAGTACAATACGTTATAATACGATCCAAATTGAACATATCCACCGTTAGATAAATAAATTAGGAATATGTTTAGGAATCTATTATATTTCGTAATATTCCTTAATGAATTATCTATCTTTGAATCGTGCTTAACTAAATCTACCGATCATATGTTTAAAGAGTGTCCCAAGCCTTTTTTCTACCGCTATTGTAAGAAGGAGGGTCATCATTATTCCACTTGTCCTACTGCACCTCCTAGATCTGGCAAGCTTAATGCTGCCAAGGCTCCTAAATCTTCAGCTCAGCCTCGAGGTACGCATCCTTCCATTCTCGAAGGTTCTATTTTATTTCATGGTAGATCTTGTAGAGTTCTCTTTGATACGGGTGCCTCTCACTCATTCGTATCAAAGGAACTAGTTGATACTTTATCTTTGGATGTTACTTGTTTGGTTTCTTCACTAAGGATTGTGAATCCCATCGGCGGATCCACGACCCTTAGCTTTCTTTGTGAGGATATAGGTATTGATCTTTGTGGATTTTCTTTCCGTGCGAATCTGCACGTTTTGGAGTATTTGGGCTTTGACATGATTCTTGGCATGGATTGGCTCGCTCAGTACGACGCCAAAATCATTTGTTCAGAGCAGATATTATTTCTTCGTCATCCTGACTCGTCCGCTCCGTTAGCTATTTCTCTTCAGGATGTTGGGATTTCTGATATTATTTTATTTGCTCTTGATTCACGAGATGAGGATGTGGACATATCTCGTATTCCTATTGTTCGGGATTTCCCCGACGTATTCGAGCCAGTATCAGGCCTGCCGCCAAAGCGGGCCATTGAGTTCCGCATCGATCTCATTCCAGGCTCCCACCCAGTTGGGCGTCCTCCCACGAGGATGTCTACTAAAGAGAATGAGGAACTCAGGAAGCAGTTAGTAGAGCTTGAGGCGAAGCAGTTCATTCGGTCCAGTTCTTCGCCATGGGGTACTGTTGTGGTCTTCGTTAAGAAGGCTGATGGCTCTCTTAAGCTTTGCATTGACTATCGCAAGCTTAATGAGTTGACCATCAGAAATCGTTATCCATTTCCACGGATAGACGATATGTTTGATCAGTTGAGCGGTGCGAATGTCTTTTCCCAGCTCGACCTTGCCACCGGATTTCATCAGCTCCGAGTTGCGGAAGATAGCATTCCTCTTACCGCTTTCCGCACTCGTTATGGTTCTTTTGAGTGGTTGGTCATGCCATTCGGCTTGACGAACGCATCGGCTTTCTTCGTCGATCTTATGAATCGAGTATTCCGGGAATACATCGATAGATTCGTTCTGGTTTTCATCGACGATATTCTTATTTATTCTAGATCCGAGGCAGAGCATGCTCATCATTTGCGGATCGTCTTGGATACTCTTCGTCAACATCAGCTTAAGGCCAAGCTCTCCAAGTGCCATTTTTGGGAGAGCAAGGTCAAGTTCTTGGGTTATATTGTTTCTTCTGAGGGTATTTCTGTTGATCCTGTCAAGATTGAAGCTATTCAGAATTGGAAGCAACCCGAGAACGTTCATGATATTCGCAGTTTCCTTGGTTGGCGGGTTATTACCGTTGGTTTATCAAGGATTTCTCTCGAGTTGCACTTCCCCTTACGACTCTGACTCGTAAGGGTGTTCGTTTTATTTGGTCTGATAAGTGTGAAGTTTCTTTTCAGCGATTGAAGGAACTTCTCACTCATGCTCCTATCCTTGTGGTTCCTGAGAGTAACCAGGATCTTGTTGTTTACACCGACGCTTGTGGTAGCGGCCTCAGTGCTGTGCTTATGCAGAAGGATCGAGTAGTTGCTTATGCTTCTAGGCAGCTACGTCCGAATGAGGTTCGCTATCCGACTCATGATCTTGAGTTGGCAACTATCGTCTTTGCTTTGAAGACGTGGCGTCTCTTTCTATTAGGCGAACGCTTCACTCTTTACACCGATCACAAGTCGCTGAAATATTTATTCAGTCAAAAGGATCTCAATATGAGGCAGCAGCGATGGCTTGAGTTTCTCGCCTCATATGAATTAGACATTCAGTATACCCCTGTCAAGGGTAATCGTGTTGCATATGCGCTCAGTCGCAAACACTCGGCAGTTGTTTCTATGATGATTGCCGAGTGGGATATTCTTGAGACCCTATCTTTGTGTGTTATTCGAGATCGAGCTCCATCTTCTGATTCTCCGGTCTTATTATTCAGCTTTGAAGCTCGTCCTATCTTATTGGATCACATTGCCCATGTTCAGCGGCAGGATCCAGAATTATTGCATCTTATTCATCTTCTCGAGTCGGGATCCAGTGATGAGACATTGCTGGATTATTCTCTTGATTTTCATCGGTGTCTTCGTAGGAGGAACCGTATTGTTGTACCATCTGATTTATCACTTAGGCGTGACGTCCTAGACGAGTGCCATCGCACTAAGTACACTATACATCCCGGGTCGAGTAAGATGTATGCCGACATGTGTCGCCTATTTTATTGGGAGGGTTTGAAGAGAGATGTTGCAAGTTATGTGAGCAGTTGCATGACTTGTCAACAGATCAAGGCCGAGCATCAGCGTTCATCTGGCCTTCTTCAGCCTCTAGAGATTCCATTGTGGAAATGGGATCAGATATCCATGGATTTTATTGACGGTCTGCCTCGATCGAGCTCAGGTCATACTTCTATTTGGGTCATCGTCGATCGCTTGACCAAATCATCTCATTTCATTCCTATTAAGTCCACTCGGACTGCTCCTCAGCTTGCCAAGCTATATGTGAAGGAAGTCGTTCGACTTCATGGCATTCCTAGCTCTATCGTCTATGATCGAGACACTATCTTTACTAGTCACTTCTGGAAGTGCCTACAGTCAGCTTTAGGCTCAAAGCTGAATTTCTCGACTGCTTATCATCCTCAGATTGATGGTCAGACGGAGAGGGTGAATCGTGTTTTAGAGGATCTTTTGCGCTGTTGTATTCTGAATTTCGGAGGTAGTTGGGAGGATCACTTACCGCTTGTAGAATTCTCCTACAACAACAACTTTCAGCTAGTATTGGCATGGCTCCTTTCGAGGCTCTATACGGAAGGCCATGTTGCTCTCCTGCTTGTTGGTTAGAATCTGGCGAGAAGCTCATTCTTGGTCCAGATTTAGTTCGGGAATCTTCTGAGAAGATTGTTCTTATCCGTCAAAGAATGAAAGAGGCGCAGAACCGTCAGAAATCCTACGCGGACAACCGTAGGAAGCCTCTTGAGTTCTCCATTGGTGATCATGTCTTTATTCGGATATCTCCCATGAGGGGGGTTGTGCGTTTCAACTCTACAGGGAAGTTGGCTCCTCGCTATGTCGGACCATTTCCTATTACGGAACGCATCGGCCCCTTTGCTTATCGTGTGGCTCTACCTGCTCACTTCTCTGGAATGCACGACGAGTTCCATGTTTCCCAGCTTCGCATGTGTGTCCGAGATCCTGATTCTATCATTGAGCCGCATGCTGTGCCTGATTTAGAGACCTTATCTGATTTATCTTTGGAGCAGCAACCTCTTCGTGTGCTTGATTCGGAGGTTATACGCCTTCGCAACAAAGAGGTTCCACTCGTGAAGATTCAATGGTCACCGAATCCTAAGGACTGCACTTGGGAGACCAGAGAATCTATCGAGCGCTCTTATCCTGGCTTTCTCCCATCTTCTTCTACGGGTGAGAATTCTCTATTTTATCTCTATCACTTCTTTTGTGGATTTGACGTTATAGATGACATCTAACTTAAGGAATTGCGGGGACGCAATTTTCTTAAGGGGGGGAGTCTGTAACAACCCGAGATTTGCATTACCAATTAATAAATAAAAGTTAGGATTTTTATTTATTTTAATGAAGCAAAAAAAGGATTTGGAATAACAAAATTTATTTAAAAAAGGCTATTTGAATTGAATGGGAAATATGGTTTTTTAAAATGAGGATAAAATGTTATTTTTGGAAAGTTAAATATTTTAGGAGAGATTTTAAAACGGGTTTGGGTAGGAAAAATGAGATTTTTAAACATATATGAACACTTAGACTAATTTTTGGAAACATGTAAATAACTCTCTTCTTATTGGGTTACTAAACCTAACCCAATAACCCACCCTAAACCTCCTCTATAAATTATCTCAAACTCTCCTAACCTCATTCATTCGTCCCTAATCAAAACCCTAATCATTTCCTAAAGCTTTCATAACAAAAATGGCCTTTATCTTCATCTCCTTCTAGTTTTAGCTTATGCAAGTCATTCTATGCAAAGGTAATGCAAATACCCACCTCAAATCCGTTTTTATATCTTTCTAATTTCTGAAATTTGATTGGTAACACATGTTTTATGTGTTTTTTTGATCTTATAGCCTCCTAATCATCTTTTGCTTACTTGGGTTGATGCTATAGTTGTCTTTGTTGCTTTCTAGAGAGGTATATTGCTAAAAACCTCTTCTAATATGTGTTTAATCATCTTTTGATTTCGGTAATCAGTTAGTAACACATGTTTTATTATGTAACATGTGAATCATAGCTCTTTGATCATCTTTGCTTTCATTTTGGGGTGTGCACATAAGGTGCTTGTAATATATGCTAGCTGAAATTATAATTAGTTTATTGCTGTTAGTAAATTAGGCATATCTCATTCATCTTAAATCGGAATTAAGATTTTCTTGAAGTTCTGGAAAGCATATTCTGTAGCCTATAACTTTTATGTTTTGATCTTTGCCTAATTTTGTGGTTTGTATGGTCGAAATCACGTTTGTTTGTCGCTGACCTGACAACAAACTACAGGGTTGATAAAATAAAACCCTGAAATTGATTTGGCCATAAGTTACTCGTTTTTTATCCAAATCTAATAATTTTGGATGTTCTAGAGAGCTTACATTTAGGTCTAAAACTTTCATGTTTTGAGTTTCATGAAATTTCCAAGTTAATTGGGTCAAAACTGTGCATTCTTACTACTGTCCCGAGAGCACATTGACAGTGATATAGAATTTAAATCTGAGAATTGTTTTAGTCATAAAATTTTCATCCCCGATCGGAATTTGACGATCTTGGTCATTTCGGAAAGCTTAGAAACTAAGCTACAACTTTTTTTTATTCATTTTGTCAGAATTGGAAGTTTACTATGCCAAAATTGTGGTTTTTCATCTCTGGTCTGTTAGTGCATAACTATAGGTCTTAGTCTCTTTTCTCCCGTTGTTTTCAGTACAGAACCCCGACTTTGCGACGCCATCCCGGGCTCGTCCTTTGTCGAATTTCATCGATTTCGATCTCGCTGGAAAGCTGGAGTTCCGAAATCCATCTCTAGAAAGTTTGATTAGTATCCGAGTTTATTTGACTCTTCGAAATTGCTGTCGAAGAGGGACCCGGATCTCAGCCTGAAACAGTGTATTCACTGTTTCCGAGTCCGACTTTGGAGCGTCGCTGCGACTTCGTTTCAAGTCAGAATCGAGTAATTCTTTTTGCGTTCTGAAGTAGGAATGTCATACTACGTTCCTACCAATTTTCGTGCCATTCGGATTCAGTTTTCTAGTCAAAATAATTTTCCGAACTTGGGTTCGCGTCAGTTTTGGACTATTTTCCAACACTTATATTTTCAGTGATTTTCTGGTTTTATCGATTTCTTTGAGATTTGTCTCTGGATTTCGTACACGGGAATTATAAAAAGGTTTTAAAAGGATTTTTCACTCCGAAATGGCTTTCGAAATTATTATTATATAATGTTATTTTAATTATTAAATTATTTACTCCATAATAGAAGAGTATTCAAAAGCCGTTTTAAAGTGATTTCAAAATCAATTATAAAACCGTTTCGCACCATTATTTTCTATAATAAAAATCTCACACTCACTTTTTAGCACGTCGAGCGAAGTGGAAAGGTGCTTAAACGGTTAGAAAATCTTCGGCCTATGGAACCGTGTGTATTTTCTTTCTGGTTAATCCCCGACCTATTCGATTGATCGTTTTGACCTTTGGGTCTAGTTTACCGATGATACGAGGTGGACTTTTTATTGTTTGGAGTGTGAGCTTGCTATCTGATAGTAAACCGTTTAGTGCGAACGTGGGGTATGAGACTCATTGTTAACACTTTACGGGTTCCTCCCCAAGAAGTTTGTGACACATTAGCCTCTGGGCAGCCAGTACTGGACCTCTGGGTCACCACGCCTCTGGGCAACCGTCTTTGGACACCTGTTCTATGGAGCAGTTTTTTGGCATGTACCTCTGGGCCTTTATCCTTCTGGGAAGGATCTCGCCGTCTCGCGCGTTCCGCATCTGTGTAAGTGATCGATCACAACTCTATAGTACTTGGCAATAAAGACTCCGGTCGGCGCACGTGCTATATTTGTATTATCTGATGATTTTTATATCCATTCGAGTACCGCCATTTGGTGTTAGTTCTATGGAACCATACGATGTAAGTGCGATTACCTTGTGGATTCACAATGTCTCAGGACACTGCTTTTCAGTGTTTGATTTCATTGACTTTTCTGTATATCCCCATTGCACTTTGGAGCATCGATCTTTGCTTGGGCATTGATTACAGACTCTGGTCACACATGGGATTATTGCCTATTGGCAACTTTATATAGCTTTGGCTACGCCGATGATATG
The DNA here is from genome assembly GCA_030737815.1 of Allium fistulosum. Taxonomy (NCBI): domain Eukaryota; kingdom Viridiplantae; phylum Streptophyta; class Magnoliopsida; order Asparagales; family Amaryllidaceae; genus Allium; species Allium fistulosum. The sequence goes on from CM060908.1 coordinate 909,385,603, forward strand.
AGGCGATTTTATTTATTCAACACTTTGGTGCTGATATTCTCTTTGGAGATTTTTACTGTTGATTGATGATTAGGGACCGTCATTATATTCATGTGGTCCAAAATACTCTTCTCTTAGGAAAAGTACTGTTTCATTTATGTACCGCATTATTATATATCTCAGTTATTACTGATTGTTTAGCTAGCCTGACCCGAGTGTTTTTCGCTCGGGTCAGACCGAGTTGTTTCAGGTTAGGTCTCTGGACTTAGCTTCTGTGCTTCCGCTTGGACATTATCTGCTATGTTGATAGATAGCGCTTTTATTTGTCCACTATTCCGCTACTCTGTTATTGTTCAGACTTTGATATGTACATATCTTTGACTCACATGTGTGAGCGGTGGCTTTGTACCCACCTTTTTGATATTTGGATCTGTATTGTTCTGGGATTTTATATCTGTTATGTGATTCTGTTCTGTGATGCTATTTTATTATGTTATTATGCTTTGTCCTGATAGATTTTTAGCCATTTGTAATTTCGTTATAAGTATTTACCGAATATGTCGAACCACTTGATTGAGAAAATTTAAATAGATTCCACCTTTCGACGTATTCGGTAGATAGTTATAGCTTGATTATAAATGGTCGCCTCCACTATACTCTATTCTCCGCTTTAACAGACAGTATTACTACCGTAATACTCTTTGTTACAGTGGGTCTCGGAGTGGGGCGTTACAGGAAGTGAAGCCAGTTTTGGAGGAATTCAAAGATGTGTTTCTAGAGGAGTTGCCGAAGGAGTTACCACCGCTTAGAGACATACAGCATCAGATTGACTTGGTGCCAGGTGTTGTATTGCCTCATAGACCGCACTATCGGATGAGTCCAAAAGAACACGAGGAGTTGAGAAGACAGGTGGAGGAATTACTGGAACAAGGGCGTGTTCAGGAGAGTCTGAGTCCTTTTGCAGGGCCAGCTTTGTTGGTACCGAAGAAGGATGGAACGTGGAGAATGTGCAGAGATAGTAGAGCATTGAATAAGATTACGGTGAGATATCGGTTTCCTATGCCGAGACTGGATGATCTGTTGGATCAGTTGAGCGATGCTGTTGTGTTTTCGAAGATTGACTTGAAAAGTGGATACCATCAGATTCGTATTAGACCGGGTGATGAGTGGAAGACTGCTTTTAAAACTCGGGAGGTTCTATACGAGTGGTTGGTGATGCCGTTTGGCTTGTCAAATGCTCCGAGTACATTCATGAGAGTCATGAACCAGATTTTTCGACCATTTATCGGGAAGTTCGTAGTGGTATATTTTGATGACATCTTGATCTACAGTGGAAGCACTGAAGAACTCCTACAGCATTTGCGGGAAGTGTTGTTGGTTTTACGACGTGAGGAATTTTATGCTGCAATGAAGATGTGTACCTTCATGACTACAAGTATTCTATTCTTGGGCTATATTGTGTCGAATGATGATATTCAAGTTGATCAGAGTAAAGTTGAAGCTATTCGAAATTGGCCACAGCCTAAGACAATAATAGAAGTGAGGAGTTTTCATGGTTTAGCATCATTCTACCAAAGATTCATTCCACACTTCAGTAGCGTTATGGCACCAGTTACAGAATGGATGAAAGGAAAGAAGTTTGTTTGGACTGAAGAGGCTGATTCTGCTTTTCAGAGAATCAAGACACTCTTGACCACAACGTCCATTCTTAGATACCCGAACTTTCAGTTACTCTTTGAGCTAAATACTGATGCGTCCAAGGTTGGAATTGGGGGAACGTTGAGTCAAAGGGGTCATCCTATTGCCTACTTTAGTGAGAAACTGACGGGAGCTAAAACGAGATACAGTACTTATGACTTGGAATTCTATGCTATAGTCCAAGCCATAAAGCATTGGAGACACTATCTATTTCATAAAGAATTTGTGCTATACACTGACCATGAAGCTTTGAAACATTTGCAGGGGCAAGATAAAATTTCAGCAAGGCATGCTTCGTGGGTTGCTTATTTACAACAGTTTACTTTCGTTGTGAAGCATAAATCAGGGGTTACTAACCGAGTTGTCGATGCATTGAGCCGTAGAAATCATTTGCTAACAACTATGCGAGTGGAAGTAGTGGGATTTGATTTGTTGCCAGAGTTGCTTATTTCAGATTCTTATTTTGCGAAAGTGCTGGATCAGGTGCAGGAAGGGAGTTCTGATGATTTTGTGATGAAAGATGGATTCTTGTTCAGAGGAAATCGATTGTGTATTCTGAATTGTAGCTTGAGGTTGAAGATTGTGAAAAAATTGCATGAAGAGGGTCATGTGGGAAGAGATCGTACATTGAAGTTGATTTCGCAATCATATTTTTGGCCTTCTTTGAGAAAAGAAGTTGAAAGATTTGTGAAGAGATGTCATATTTGTCAAGTTTCCAAAGGGACAACGACGAATGAGGGATTGTATATGCCATTACCCGTGCCTACTAGACCATGGATTTTGTTTTGGGATTGCCAAGAACTCAATGAGGGAATGATTCAATATATGTTGTAGTGGACAGGTTTTCGAAAATGGCACATTTTATAGCCTGTAAAAAGACCGCTGATGCAGTCCGTGTTGCTCAATTGTTCTTTAAAGAAGTGTATCGACTACATGGGCTACCTGAATCCATTGTTTCTGACCGAGATACGCGATTTCTAAGTCATTTTTGGTTGAGTCTGTGGAAGATGGTTGGAACGAAGCTGAATTTTAGTAGTGCATATCATCCTCAAACGGATGGGCAAACTGAAGTTGTGAATAGATCATTGGGAAATCTGTTGAGATGTCTTGTGTCGGATAATTTGAAGAGTTGGGACTTAAAGTTGTGTCAGGCAGAGTTTGCTCATAACCATGCTGTTAACCGAAGCACTGGTTACAGTCCATTTCAAGTTGTATATTCAAGCTTACCAAAGGGGCCGTTGGATTTAACGGTAGTACCACAACCGAAAGGAGTGATTAAGCGGGCGTCAGATTTCGTTGATGAGTTGAAAGATTGTCATAGAATCGTTCAGGAACGTTTGGAGAAGACGAATGAGAAGTATAAACGAGCTGCAGATAAAAAGAGAAGAAGTGCGGAGTTCAACGAGGGAGATTGGGTGTATGCTGTGTTAATGAAGGATCGTTTTCCAGTGGGTGCTTATAACAAGTTGAAAGCCCGAAAGATTGGTCCAGTAGAAATTATAAAACGGATCAATGAAAATGCTTATAATTTGAAGCTGCCAGAGGATGTGTATACTTCTGACGTGTTTAATGTTAAACATCTTATACCTTATTATGGAGATGAACAACCCAATGGGGAAGAACTTTTAAATTTGAGGACGAATTTTTCCCAACCAGGGGAGGATGATGCAACGCGAAATCAAGATGAGCGAATTACCTTAGGTCGCACGCGTGATAACCCTAGGTCGCGAGAGCAAAAGGAAGAAGAAGGTCGCGCGCGTGATAACCCTAAGTCGCGAGAGCAGAAGGAAGAAGAAGGTCGCGCGCGTGATAACCCTAGGTCGCGAGAGCAGAAGGAAGAAGGCCGCGCGCGTGATACTCTGCTTTAGGTCGTGAATTTCCATAGGTCGTTGGTGATAGGTCGTTGGTGATAGGTCATTGAAGTTAGATCGTTGAGGATAAGTCGCAAGCTACTGATTTTCTTAGGTCGCAAATTGTTAAGTCGCGTGAAGAATTCCAGGAGCCATTTTTAGGTCGCTGACCTTAAGTCGCTCGTCATTTATGTCGTTACTTCTTATGTCGTTTGCTGTTTTGTTAAGTCGTGTACTGTTTGTGTTGTAAATTTCTTAGGTCGTTTGTGTTGTGTTGTAAACCCTATAAATAGGGATGTAATGTCATTGTAAAGAGTTAGTCAATTTGAATAAAATTTCTTTTGTGTGCTCTTGTGCCACCATTAAAATTGGTAGTTGAGTGTTATCTCCTATCTCCACCTTCGGATATTCGAGTGCGCTCGAATCAACGATTGTTGAAGCCGATTCATGGAATCTAGTGTGCTAGATCAACGTTCGAAGGATCGTAGATCTTCTCTCACGGCATCGTGTGCGATCAATGTGTCGAAGATAGCTAAAGTCTGGTATCTCACGAGATCAATGGATTCGGGAATTTTGGTATCATCAATCCATCGATTGCTACTTTCACCGTTACATCCATTTTTGTTATTTGACACTGCGTCATATTGAGATTTCAAGTGTATTTTTATTAGACTAATTAGGCACAGCTAGATATGCAAGTGATAAGGAATAAAGAAAAGCAAATCAACGTTTAACTTTTAGCCAACCACAATTATAAATATGACATTAAAAGTTCACCTGAGGCACCGCACAATCAGCATGAATGGGATCCCAAAGAACACAACACGAACAATCCCAATTTTTAGTTTGAGAAACAAACAAAGGAGCCCTAAAATAACAAAAGCATTCCAATTATAATTTGTATTAAAATTAGCATTCCATGTGCAAATAATCCAATTCCTTAACTCATAACCCTGATATTATAACTAGGACTCATTAAAAAAACCCAAAACTTACTAAGGATCAACTTTTAAAAATTATCATTTGTTAATGCAGATTGGTTTGTCATAAGACCTCGCTAACTATTGATTATATAATTTCTCATGACCACAAGATTGTTCAATAAACTAAATGAGATCAAAAAATTACGTAGTTACTTTTACCAATTCAACGAAATGAATAATCAAAATGAAAATTATATTGAATGAGTTTAACAACTAATTATAAAGTATTTTAACAAAATACAAATAAGTAAAAATAATAATAATATGGAAATGGTTCTACTTTCATAGTTTTCTCAATTATTTAACAACTTTTGAAGGTTCTTTAAATCAATTGTTTTTGTGGTTTTGAAAATTAAAAATGGAAAAATATGTTTGCATTCTTCACAATTTTGAATTGTATTTAATAGGCTCATTGCTGCGATGAATTGAAGAAAGAACTTAAAGAAATGAGAATTGAAGGGAGTAAAGATATTTTCTTTCATTGGGATAGTTTGTTATTGTATACAAATGAAAAATGGATTACATAATCTGTGATTATTTAATATAATTTGGTATCTCTTTGATCGAGTCATAAAATAAATCATATGCACATTTGGAAAATATACACATCCCTATTTAAATAGTATAGAAAATTAAAAAATAACTTTTGTAACTTGCAAATCTTGGAAGAGTAAAAGAGCATCACACCTATTGTCTAACCATTATATGATATAAGCAATGTTCGCTAACACCATATATACTCAAGCACATTTCTTACATTTAATAGTATGATAATAGATCAACATAATTACTAACTATTATTAATCCTAATTAATCAAAAGATTATATTATTTCAATGTATGATTAACATGCAAATGCAATGCTCAGATTTAAGCATTCTACTACACATAGCTCATAAATATTACACAGATAGCAAAGAAATGGACATATTCATATTGGTTTTTAATTTCAGAAAAAAATCATAGAAAAATAAATAATTGGATGATTGAATACATATGCAAATTTAAAAGATAATGAATATCTACGAATACATACACACACACATACATATATATATACATATATATATATATATATACATATATATATATATATATATATATATATAATTTTACCTACGCCACTTTTCACAATGAATAGTCTTACACTGAATCCAGTTACAACAATTATCAAATAATTTTCTTGACTTTCCAGCGTTCTGTAAACAAAAAAATGAAGGAAAAGGCATAACCAATATGCACTTATGTATTAAAACACAAAGAAATAAATGTTTGCAAGCATACATCAGTAGAAGCACATCCATTAAGATCTAGTTCCACAAGCTCACTGAAAAAGTAAGACTGATCTCTGTATACATATAGAAGAGGTCAATATTAGACAAGTACTTAAAAATAACATTCAAGATCTAAAAAATATAGCTATGAACAATTTGATAAATTCAAACAAACATAATCTAAAACTGGACCACACCACTTTGGTACTTTTGCTTGAAAATTCTTTCCAATGCCAACTTTGGATACATATGGTTGATCATCCATTAACATCCTTGATATTATTTTTGAACCAGTTTTTGGTTTTTTCCTTACACAATGCTTGCAACTCCAATTAATACCAGTCGGTAATTTATTAGCTCTAAATTTGTAGCAAGACACATGAAATGCATCCTCACAAACATCACAAATTACCATCTATGTTGATTTTTCTGATTTGTAACATATCTTGCAAGACATAATAACATTACTTTCTAATGAATGACCATTTAGTTCAGGGTCCTTTTCCTTAAGTATACCATTCTTTTTTAAAACATAGATGCAAAACTCTCTTGGTGTGGTTAATTCTTCAACATTATAGGTTACGTTGTCTTGTGATCTCTTTCTTTTGCACATAATGTTGCCAATTATAACTGCGAAATACATAGAACTTTTAGTAATACAAAAAAAATGATGAAACATAGTTTTATTCATTGTAATAGCCTAAAGTAATTTGACTATTTTGACACGTTCTGCAATATTCAAAATAACGTGACCTATATTTATATTTTCATGTATTCATTTGTTTCTTTTAATTAGTGTCATTATTTTATTGGATCAATCGTTCATTTCTATATTGAAATCCATGTATTTAAAGTGAGTTATAATATATTAAATGAATATGAGACATATTGTACTTAAATCATAATTGACACGGTCATTTATAGAAATAAGGTAAGATTTTAATAGGAAGTATATCGAAATACAATCTAGCATAATTGCAATTTTGAACGAGTTTACATTCCATAGATTAGTGGAAGTCAAAGAACAAGAAAATTTTGGACAATACATCGAAAGATATCACCCGTTTTAAAAATAATTTTACACTTTATCAATTTGTTCTCATCCTCCAAAACATTAAACATTTTGGTAAGCTATCGTTAAAAACCTCTAGTCTCTTACAAGTAATGTTTTTTCATAAAAGTTATATGTATTTATTCAAATTAAATTTTTACATAAGTTTTGTAATACTTATTTTACGTTTTATTTCTTTTTCATCTTTGGTTCATTGTAGTTCTTTTAGTTCACTCAAAATATCAAGGAAAAAATGGACAAGAAATGAAAAAACTCTAAAAAGTTAAATAAGTATTCATTTTTTCATATTCAGTGAATTACAAGATTTAATATTATCAATGAAAGAAACTCTACATGTGAATATTCCATCTTAACTAAATTATAGCATCTCTAACAGAAATGAGATGTGATGTCGATTGAAGAATATATGCCAATAGGTAGTTCCAAACATGGATTCATTATGGTTGAGTATAATTACATATGACACTAACATAAAATAAAAAAGACTCCAACAGATGAAAATTCATCATAACATTCCAATCAATTTATAAATAAATATAATATGTAAAAATTTAATTTTTGTATATATATGTATGTATTTTTATTTCACATTGTGATGTGAAGTTTACAATACTAGTTAGTACACTTGACAAAGCCTTGTAAATCCTTATGTCTGATCATCCTCATATGTTAATTGGAATTCCTATTGGTGACTAAATTTTTGTTAGCACTTCATAATAAAATTTTACAAGGATTGGAGATACTCTTAGCTAGCTAGCTAGCTATGCCACCAATGTTATCTCATTTTTTTATAGTAAAATATTAGGAATGACAGCCTAAATCTATGTAAACGAAGAGTTTAAACATCATGTTAAACAAACAGATCTAAGTTCAAATGCATATATTTTGCTTAAAGTCAAATACAAATCTAGGTTTTATTTTCTAAATTGAAAGATGTATAAAGGATATTAAGATAGGTTTTATGTTAATCAATTTATATATATTTTACCCAAATGATTAATTTATCTTCTCCACTAATCATTTCATTTTCAATATCCACCAATCTAAAAAACTAAAACAAAAAGGAAAAAATCCTAGATTTTTCATAAAATCTTCACAAAAATTGTTTGCAATTCATAACGCAATCATAGTTATAGAAAAAAGTCACAACCTTTTCTTTTGTATTGACAAAACAAAGATATAATTAAAAAATATATAAAGAGAAAAGGAAACTTACATAATTTTCTAAAGTTTAAAGATTCGATCTTGCTTTGGATGTGGATCTAAAATTTTCTTTTTTCACAATTGATTTTGTAAAGGATAAGTTTGGATGTGGATCTAGAATTTTCTTTGTTTGATAATTGATTTATTTGGGGAAGATTGTTTATAACAAGATGGGGATTATAAAGGTATTCCAATCCTAAATAAGGCCTACAAAATTTAGGAAATAATTTTTTAATAGCGGGCCCCATATAAAAGAGAGAATTAAATATCTTACCATTTTTACTCATTTTTATTGCATTAATTTGTAACAAAAATCAAGCAGTTTGGATGGAAAATATTTTTTTCCAATAGAAGTTCAAATAATTTAGAACTTGTAAAAAGTTGGAAAACAAAACTTGAATTTCTTTTTAAAATCATGCCGTTTTCAAATTAAAGATAGAAAAAGTTGAAAAAGGTAAATGAATGTTTTTTGTAATATAAGTCTTCAAAAAAATACTTTTAAAAAATACTAGCAATTCATTGAAACTTTAAGTGTTTCAAATAAACTTATGGTTTTAGTTTTCATTTTAATTTTAATTCTATGCATTTCTGAACTTTTTTTAGTTTTATTTATCAAAAAATACTTGAAGAAACTTTTTCTCTATATTATCATTTTTTTAAACATTTGATCAGTTTTTTCAATTTTAATTCTTCATGAATTGTTCAAATTTTAGAAAAATATAAAAGAATTGAAATTTTTGTATTTTTGGATTCTCTTGTTATTTGTTGAAATTTTTAGTTTGGGTGATATGCATTACTTTGTGAAGAGCCAATTCTTTACAATTTAATCTTAATTAGGGCTATGCAATGTACAAAAATATGGAAGATCCACTTACACTTAAGTCTATAATAGCTTAGTCGCAACCAATTTAGTTTCGTTTATATTAACTGATGAAGCATTAGATAAAAATAAAAGATGGATTGTCAAGAAATTTTATGGAGGGATTTTGATCTCGTTATTTGAAGAGAGAGAGTAGAAATGGAGTAATGGTTTTGAGTATATTAAAAAATTATGAAAATATGGGTGGGTTAAAGAAGTATTTTTTTGAATACACTCAGGAGAACCCGAGGGATTGATAATCTCATTAGGGGAATTAAGTTTTGTTTGTCTACTTCAATTCATGCCACCTATTACCTCCGAGTATAATTTTCTGCGAGAATGTGTATAAGATAGGGCTCGAGCCTAGGTCAGTTACCAAACCAAGGCACACTTTTCCATTCCGCCACACCTGGGTTAGGGAGGTATTTGATTGGATGAGAGGGTAAATGTAACGACCCGCTATTTTGGACCATTCGCATCCGCACATGTCGGACTTGAATAATTCAAAATACCGAATTGTTAATTAAAATTTGGCAAAACTGAACATATACAGTAAATAAAATAATCACAGATTACAGACATAGAGTAATAAATGCAGCGGAAACAAAAGATAGTAGTTCATGAAGCTACTATATACATATCAGAGTTAAATAAGGTACAACTGATGTCTCGAATACAATAATCAAATACAATATCAGAATACATCACTGGAATCAACTAGATATCTGAAAGCTGGATAGATAGCTGGATCTCCAAGTGAAGCTCCAACTCCAAAGGTGAGTCTCGAATACTGGTACACTCAGTCTGACCCGAGCGTAAAGCAAAACACAAAACACTCGAGTCAGGATTAACATTCTTATATCAATAAATCCAACTCAAGTGAAATAGCAACTGAAGTGAAATAGCAACTGAAATACAAGTAACTCAAAGGATGTTTGGAATAACCATCCTTTAAGGATCCGTTAAACTATCTACTATGTAGTAGTGTACGATAAGTAGATAATGCCTATCAGTAATATAAGATATCAAAACAGTGTTAAGGCGTTACCATTATCCCCCTTAACACATTTTATATAAGCGTTATAGTCTATACAGCACTGTAAACTCCACCGTAAACTAGTGGGATATCAGGGAGTACTCCATAGGTATAACACAAAACAAATCGTAGTGGTCGCGTATATAGGGATACAAGTATGACAAGGCACATGAGGCAATACCCAAGGTAGTGAAACTACCGTTTGCCTGATCTGGACTGGTGAAAATGCATCGCCGCAGCGATCGCAACACCGCGAAACAACACTCCCAAATCAAGGGTGCACCAATCGACAACAAGTAATGAGTAGTTTTCGAAGAAGTGTGTTCGCTCGAGGTAGCTAACCCCCATTTGGCCCGGCACGGCTCCTGTTTTAGTCATTTCCAATTTGACACAAGTGTCAAGGCTATCCATTATCGTTCTCTTTCTTCAGTCATCAACGTACATCATTCCAACCACTTCATTCTGGATCACACTCCGCGTATAGTTATTAAAGTGGTTTTCGGTTTAGACAGAGAGTATGTCCCTAACCGATTCCGATCTCTTTAATAACTTTCGTAATTATTACACCGATTGGTCGTTTCATATATTTCAAAACCAAATCAAATTCAATTTCAAATAGAATTTGTAAATCAACATTTCATTTATCTTTCTAAAAAAATTTCCATAATTTACGTTTCAAAAGTTCCAAATTATCATTTCAAAATCTTATAATTCAATTTCAATCTTTATTTAAAACAATTCAAATATTGATTCAAGTTCGTATATAAGTTTCATTCCGAAATCATTTAAATTAATTTAATTTAATATTCAAATCAATTTAACTTCATTGATCGATTTTATTCAATATTCATTAAGTAAATTTGTTATTCAAAACAATTTCTATTTAATTTCCAATTCATTAAATCAATTACTTAAGTTCAACTTAACTAAATCAAAACTTACAATTTTGAATTAAATTAAATTCATCAAATCAAATTCTTTACATTTCAAGTCTTACATTAATTTCAATAAAACACATTTTATTTCTTATTAGAGAAATTCAGTTTCACTTATTAATTTACTTAGTTACAATTTCAAAACTAAATTAATAAAGAAACTTAGTTTCACTTATTCAAGAATTTCAATTTCACTTAATAAAGAATTCAATTTTATTTAACTATTAAATAATTCAATCTTATTTAATTATTAAATAATTTCAAAACTTAATTATTAACGAATTTCAAAACTTAATTATTAATAATTTCAAAACTTAATTATTAATAATTTCAAAATTAATTATTAAAAATTCAAAACTTAATTCAATATTTTCTCAAATTTAACAACGTTCTTTCATCAATTACATTGTTAATATTTTGTTTCATATTATTAAATATTAACATTTTCCTTTCATCAAAATTCAAATTCCATCTTCATTTCAAAACCTTATCATTTATTCAAATAAAATCTTTATTTTATTTTTAAATCAAATTATTGACCAATCGGATTTTATTTAATTCTCTATCCTAGGTCAAAGTTTAATTTGGGTATTTATCATTTCAACCCGATTCCAATTCAATTCAAAATCAAAGCATAGCAAAGGGAACTTGCACTGTGATAACTGGGATGGTGTCAAAGTAAATAAACAAGCAATAACAACAACCAATATCAATCCAATAATCAATTCAAATAATCCTGAAATAATCGTATTAATTCATATTGTTGTTTGTGCAAATTAATATAATTATTTCTAGAATCTACACTATCATTTCATGTAGATTAAAGATTATTACACTAATATTTTATGCGGTTCTTCACTTGGTATCTATTATTCAATTCATACGACATCAATTTATACAACATACATTCAAATGGTTCAAGGTGTAATTAACCATATTACTACGTGTCAAGTAATTAAACATTTAAAGGGGTCATATTATGCAAATGTCATCAATCAAATTAACACATATATCAAATCTAACTATCCTACGTCAATTTCAATTTCAAATTATTTATCACTTTATACTTAACAATTAACATCTAATGCTAACATAAAACAATCAATCATTTATCAACCAAACTGGATTATCATTGTATAAATAACATATAATGGTGTCAGATGTCACAGGTGAACTGGTACAGGTAGTAACATATATAACAGTGTAAATAACTAACAGCAGCATATTTAATTGTCGTTTCAATTGAAATCAAATTTAATAAATAAAAGAACGTTAATCGTGAGTGAATGCTCACCTTTCGAGACCAGAGAGATGAACGGGAATGGAAGTGAAATGTGGATCCAAACACGAATTCCAAGGCGACACAAGATGGGCATGAATTCAACGATTAAAGCCGATAGAGAAGAATTGATGAAACGAATCATAACCATCCTGATATAACTGAAATAAAATATATATATTATAAATTTCCCCTAAATCAATATTTTTTAATTTAAGGTAATAAACTTCAAAGTCGCTATTTAAAACTCAAATATACAATCAAAGTATATGTAAAATATATATCCAAAAATTATACCTAAACATATTCCAACTTATACATATCAATGTGTTCTTTTTTCTTACACACTAAACAAAATATCATCATAGATATATTTAAAATTATTATTTCGTAAAATAGATAAATATATATTTATTTGAAAATACACTGTTTCAAATTAAAGCACGCATAGAAAATCAAACATTTATATACTATATATATTTAAATATATGTGTATGAGCTATCATAATAACTTATACTAATAACATTTTAAAGTGAATATAAACAATAAAGCCCACATGCAAAATTACACGTATAAACTAATAAAATAAACAAAACATTGTATTATGGTCAAACTATTTCAACGTACTACATAACTTCAATATTTTAAAGTTACAGCCAAACTATATATATTATATACACTACACTCACATGCTCCTATATAGATATACTATATATTCTAATGTATATACAACTGAAACACAACCATGATATGCTTTACAAAATATACAAATATGTCAGAACTGTTATATAAATATATATAATAACATACAAATATATAATCGTATAGGTAAACCATTACAGGAAATCAATGCTTATTTTGACATAAATATTATTCACTTTGTTCGCATATATGTATATAACATACTATATTTTGTGAATGAACTTTAATGTATCTATACCCAAATTAATCAACACAAATTTGCAGACAGTAACACATACAATACTTATTTTAAATCACTATGCAAACTTTACTAATATATATAAACCTATACAATGTTCAGATCAAAATACTATTTAAATATTAAAAATAACATATTATATATATATATATATATTTAAATATATACTGTAGGCTTTATAAAATATCATACTATTGAAAATATACTGTAACAACCCGATATTTCATACCGATTAATTATCGTCTTAACGATTGCTTTTCCTAGCAAATCGCTGTTTGGAATTTTGTTTAACCAGTTGAAACTCTTTTGAAAAATCTGTTAAATGTTGACGGGCTTTAAAAATTTATCTCAGCCCACTTAATTTTAATGCCGTGATAAATAAAAATACCCTCCTTTTCATTTTTGGGTCCATTCGAAAACCTAATCAAAACAAACGAAAAATGGCAGCTTTCGTTCGAACAAACTAGGGTTTTGTTGATCTGGGAATAGCAGCTTTGTTTTGCGCTCCTCTCCTCTTTGCGCTCTGAATGTAGGGCTTTTCGAAGTGCTGTCTTAATGTCGATCGTTTTGATTGTTCGAGAATTGCTTAGCTCGATCGATTTCTCTTTGCTTTTTCTGGCCACTACGAATGAGTTCGATTCTTCCTTCTGGTGAGTAACTCAACTTACTCACATCTTATTCATGTACCATATGTTATCTTTGCATATGCCATGCTGTTTATCCTTGATTCAATTTCGTGATTTCCTGGTTATCTTGACTTCGAATGTGTTGTTCGATTTTTCTGACTTGTTAAAATTTGCAACTTTTGCTGCTGGATTTTTACGACGTCGATGTTGTTCGACTTTTGACTTTTGACGTGTTCGATTTGGTTTTATGTTGAGTTGATCGGTTCTTATAAAATGATAATTATAACTGGTGCATTTATATGGCTTGATGATTTTTGATTGAGTTTGATGAAGTCGTTTTTGTTCGACCTTGGTCATTTGTATTTACTGCCTTTGGTTATTTACAACCTATAGCATACTTGACTCGTTGTGAATTTTTGATTACCATTTCGTGACTTCGGCCACTTGAACTAATTTGGTTTTGAAATATCTGGTGTTGAGTCATTTTGATTGACTATTGCATCATTTTGATGATGATGTTTCTCTGTGATATATGTTATTCGACCATGACATCGTCTTGGTTCGAACAACTGCTGTTAGTCCATGGTTGTTTCACTAATTTCTCTGTATTCGAATTGAATTGTACTATGGCCTTTGGTCTTGTGTATGATAGTTGCACTATCCAGTTTACAGTGCATACTAGTTGTGCTTTGTTCATGTAGTTGTAGTTGAGGTTGTATTGTATCAAGTCTGATGTTCACTAGTGTATTTAATAGTAGTTGGGCATTCATGTACACTAATAGTCCCTCCATGAGTTCTTGATCATTAAACTTGATGCACTTGGACCCCTGTAGCTTAACTTCAGTCATTTGAACTTGAGTTGTTAGACTTCAGTCACTTGAACTTGTTCATGTTGTTCATTCTGACATCACCTCTGTTTTACTTGTCCTGTCTACTGTTTCCTTTAGTGTTGTTGCCATGGTGGCTGCACCTGTTGTATGTGCAGTCCCACCTGAGCCATGTTGTACAGTCTTTAATCTTGACAGTTGTATCTGGGTGCAGTTTTACCCTTGCAGTTTCTGGCCACTGTCTTGCATTCACTCCAAATATTGTTGATATTGGGTTTATACTCCATTGTTCCTTTGCATATTTGAATTGAGATGCATCATGGTTTCTCTTACCAGTCTTGAACACTTTGCATTTTATTTGTTGCAGTTTTGTCCCTTGTTGGTTTGCATTGCATTAATGCATTTGGATCTGTTTTCAAATTCACTTGAATTGAACCTGATTTCGGGGTTTGACCTTGTGATCATTTGTGACTTTCACTGAGCTTTTGTGTATCTCCTATGATAGTGGCGAGGCAGTACACGCGTGCGTGTACTGCAGCCCTATCAGATTTGACAGTTTTAAATTGTTATTTCAATTGTTTGAATTAATTTGGTTTAATTTGATGATTATGTTGATTAATTGCCGTTTTTGGCAATTCGGATGTTTTCTAAATTATCTTTATTGATAATCATTTCTTCTATCTTTGTTGATGTTTCGAATCTACTGATTTACTATTTAACACTGTTTAGTGTTATATCTACCGTTATCCGATTCTCTTATTGAAGAGTTGGATATACGTGGTTTCCGTGACTGTCGTCTATCTGATTATTTGATTATTATTGCTTCCGTGCATTTCTAACTGAGTTTGAATTAGACTGACCCGTGTATTATTTTCTTTTGAATTTAATACTCGGGTCAGACCCGAGTTATTTTAGGTTGTAGATTTCCTGCTTTGAGTTGCGGTTGAGCTATGAAGACTTTTTATATCATTTGAAGTGGTCTTCGTCTTGTTGTAGTAGTCAGTGTGTCTGTTTTAAGATGATATGTATTCATGTATATTAGTCGATAATGTACTTGTATATATAACTTCTTGAGTCGACAGTTGTAGTTGTATCATTTGTAATGTGTCAAATGTATTGTAACTGATATCAGTTATTATATATATGATACTTTTTGTTCCATCTGTATTCCGCATTTATGTTATCTGTGTTATTTTTATATCTATTGTCCTAAACTATTATAGCCACTGTGTAGTAGCTTTGAGTTTGTATCGGTATGTCGGATTTCCTCCTGAAATAAAAATGCATGTATTACTATCTGACATATCGGTGCTCGCAAAAAGCAATTACATAGATGGTCGCTCCTCAACAGCCTTATTCTCCATGCTAGTCGACAGCACTACATCGTAGTGTTCTTGGCTAGCGCGGGTATAGAGGTGGGGCACCACAGCTTGGTATCAGAGCCTGGGGTTTAGGACAATTATAAAACATAACTTAGATGGAGCATGTGTTACAACTATTTGTCGATGTTTTATCTCTCATCTTCACATATGATTATTTTTGACTGTTAGGTATGAATTCCTAATGCTTATTCATGTGCATTTGATTTTGATTTCGTGAAAGTATTTTGGCTTCTGCCTCCGTTTGCTTTGCGAACTCAAGTTGGATTTTTGATGATGAGAATTTTGTTCTTGTGTTTTCGGCTTTGAATTGATTTAGCCGATGTTGATTTTGTTTTAATTTGGCAAATTAAAGCCATTTTGACTTTTGGACTTTGTTCCACTTTTGTGCTATGCTATGAGTGTCATTGTGTACCTGTTACACTATGATGAAAAATAGCTTGACCAGTTGCAAATTGAGTGATTTTGATTTTTCATTCATATCTAGTTTGAATCTCCGCGATTTTGAACTTGATATTTTGTGTTTTCCTCAGCTTGAATTCCATTCAACTTCGACTAGTTTGCATCTGCATTGAATTCAAACTTGTTTACCTCTTGGTTTTATTTGTTGTTTCTCTGTAATTTTGTTTTTGAGAAATTGCTGATTTCTTGATTTCCAAGATTCTGATTTTGTTTGCCGTTGGGTTCTTCGATGATAATGATTGATTCATTTTGCACTCGGCTGCGGCCATTAATTGTTGACTTCGACATTGACTTGATTTTTATTTTTTGTTGAAGTAATTTCTGCAATTATGCTCGTTTGCTTTGTTTTTCCAATTGATAATCGATTCTTCTTTTCTAATTAGTTGTTATCACCTTTGTCGATTTTGATAACTTCTATTTCTGGAATTTTTGGGTATTCCTACTTTGATGAATTTGGAATCGAATTCTTTGGATTTTATTCACGTCTTCGAATGTGAAATTTTAGTGAATTGACTTGGTTTCCAAATTTAATCGATTCTTAATTATTTCCCCGATTTGTTGCTATCATTTATTAGCAACTTTGATGACATTTTCTTCGGGATTTTTGTGAAAATACTTTTGATGGATTCGGTATCGATTTCTTTGGATTCTATTCACATCTTTGTATGTGAATTCTTGTGATTGATTGTTTCTACAATCAATTTTTGTGATTTGTCACTTTAAAAATATAAAGGTTTTCTATACTAGTAGTAAATATTAAAATCCTTTTCTCCAAACAATTTCAAAACTATTTTATTATAAAACTCTTTTTCTTAAACGGTTTTCCAATCTATTAGTATATACAAGCCTTTATTTCACTCGTATGAGAAATTGAATTAAACGGCTTAGTAAAACAAGTGGTATGAAACGCTTGCATTTACTTCGTCGGTTAACTCCTGGACTTGTTCGATTGAACCTTTTGTGACAATTTTCTAGTGAAGATTTATAGTTTGTTCGTAAATATTTGAGTTAAGCTAGTGGTTATGGGACATGAAGCTAAACTCTTATATTCACTAACTTAATGTAATTGACACTTCTTAATGATCATGACGATCATTTTTGTGATTTAGACTAGCAAATGTGTGATGTCTCTTTCTCTGCACGGTTAGGCTAGGCCTCATCGGTGTGATTTCGCCTCACACATATCTCTTGGGCTTTAAGGATTGTCTAGACACCATTGTGTGATTTCGTCTCACATATTGCACGGTTAGACTAGGCCTCATCGGTGTGATTTCGTCTCACATATATCTCTTGGGCTTTGAGGATTGTCTAGACACCATTTGTGTGATTTCGTCTCACACATTTTGTGTGATGTTTCGCCATCACATATGTGGGGTAGCGACCCACGGTCTTCGGACCATTCCTGTGTGAAAATGTAATGGATGGTTTCCATGAGATAGCTTCTCGTCATGTGTTATACCGGTCGGTGAGTTTTCATGCTCCCATTTTTGTGATAGGCCTTCCCCTTTTTATGATTTAGACTAGCGATTGAGCGATGTCTCTTTGTCTGCGAGGAAGACTAGACCCCGCTCGTGTGATGTTTCGCCATCACATATGTGGGGTAGCGCCCCACGGTCTTCGGACCATTCGTGTGTCAAAATTTAATGGTTAGCCACCATGAGATAGCGTCTCGTCATGTGTTATACCGGTGTTTTGAGTTTTCATACTCTCATTTTGTGACAGGCCTCCCCCCTTCTTGTGATTTCTGGATTTCATGTATAGATTTCTAGAATTTGTGATTTTTGGTTTTCGTGTGTCGATTTCTAGAATTTTTTGTGATTTCTAGTTTTCGTGTATCGATTTCTAGAATTTTTGTGATTTCTGGTTTTCGTGTGTCGATTTCTAGAATTTGTGTTTTCTGGATTTCTTGGGATGATTTCTAGAATTTGTGCTTCACCAATTTTCGTGATTTCTATTGATAAGTTTTTATCAATTTTTGGTGCATTGGTGAATTCGTGTGTCATTGACTTGTTATGAATACAAGTTTAGGGTATGATATCCCTTTCTATCTTTGAGAAGATTCTTGTGACATTTTTGATGAATGAATATTCATTGGTATCATATTTTGATGCCAGTTATTTTGATGAAATTCTGACGTGTTAACTTCATTAACCGTCAATTTTTAAATGGATTTACATGCGGGTCCCCCGCAATGCTGATTTTGTTGTCCGTTTTTACGGTATTTTGAAAAGTGCAACTTCCTTATCAAAGTTACTACTGATATTGCTAATTTAATCATGTGTTTTCAAAATTCTTTATTTTAAAAGGTTGTTTCGAAAATATGAATTAAAATTGTTTTCAAAATTTTTACAGTTTACATTTTCAAAAGAACGAGGAAGCGATTTAAACGTTTCAGAAAAATCGAGGACTATGACCCCTTTCTTTTACTGGTTCGCTTAATTCCGGACTTGTCCGTTTGAGAATGTGAAATGTTATTTTTTAAAAACACACAATTTTTCACTTTCAAGGAAACGATAAAGTGATTTAAACGATTTAGCAAAAGTACGGAGTATGGAACCATACTTTTACTACTTCGGTTAATTCCGGACTCGTTAATTGAATATTTACGACTTCTGATTATCGTTTTTGATAATCAGATGTTTGTGTTTCTGATTATCGTTTTTGATAATCATATATTTGTGAAATTTGATTATCATTTGTGATAATTAAATATTTTTCGATTTAATTATCGTTTGAGATAATTAAATATTTTTCGATTTGATTAATCGAATGTTTGTGTTTCTGATTATCGTTTTTGATAATCAGATATTTGTGAAATTTAATTATCATTTGTGATAATTAAATACTTTTCGATTTAATTATCGTTTGAGATAATTAAATATTTTTCGATTTGATTAATCGAATATTTGTGATTTCTGATTATCGTTTTTGATAATCAAATATTTGTGATTTCTGATTATCGCTTGTGATAATTCGATATTTGAGATTCAAATTGTCGTTTTGATAATTAAATATTTGTTGATTTGATTATCGTTTGAGATAAGTAAATATTTACGATTTGAAAATTCGATTATCGTTTTTGATGATTGAATAGTTGCGATTTTGAGATTTGAGCTTCGTCTTTTTCTCTGGCAATTCAGGTGAGTAATCTGATTTACTCACATTCAATTCGTGCTCAGTATGTGATTTCTGCTCTGTTTTCCTTTTATTTTAAGTGCTGGAACTCGTTTGTTCTTGCTTTTGTTAGTCGATGATGATGTTTGGGGTTGTTTATTTAGTCATCTGATTTTGATTCCTTGATCCCCCCGATGTTGATTCTTTTGATTTGAAGCAGTCAAACCTTTTGATTTTATATCTGATACTTCCATAATTCCAAACCTTCCCTATTTACCTTTGCTTTGCTTATGCATTCGACATTGTTATGTCCTTATGGTTGTTACCTCTTTCCCACTTATCCCTTAGGATTGCGAGGACGCAATTTCTTTAAGGAGGGGAGTCTGTAACAACCTGGTATTTCGTACCGATTAATTATCGTCTTAACGATTGCTTTTCCTAGCAAATCGCTGTCTGGAATTTTGTTTAACCAGTTGAAACTCTTTTGAAAAATCTGTTAAATGTTGACGGGCTTTAAAAATTTATCTCAGCCCACTTAATTTTAATGCCGTGATAAATAAAAATACCCTCCTTTTCATTTTTGGGTCCATTCGAAAACCTAATCAAAACAAACGAAAAATGGCAGCTTTCGTTCGAACAAACTAGGGTTTTGTTGATCTAGGAATTGCAGCTTTGTTTTGCGCTCCTCTCCTCTTTGCACTCTGGATGTAGGGCTTTTCGAAGTGCCATCTTAATGTCGATCGTTTTGATTGTTCGAGTGCTTAGCTCGATCGATTTCTCTTTGCTTTTTCTGGCCACTACGAATGAGTTCGATTCTTCCTTCTGGTGAGTAACTCAACTCACTCACATCTTATTCATGTACCATATGTTATCTTTGCATATGCTATGCTGTTTATCCTTGATTCAATTTCGTGATTTCCTGGTTATCTTGACTTCGAATGTGTTGTTTGATTTTTCTGACTTGTTAAAATTTGCAACTTTTGCTGCTGGATTTTTACGACGTCGATGTTGTTCGACTTTTGACTTTTGACGGGTTCGATTTGGTTTTATGTTGAGTTGATCGGTTCTTATAAAATGATAATTATAACTGGTGCATTTATATGGCTTGATGATTTTTGATTGAGTTTGATGAAGTCGTTTTTGTTCGACTTTGGTCATTTGTATTTACTGCCTTTGGTTATTTACAACCTATAGCATACTTGACTCGTTGTGAATTTTTGATTACCATTTCGTGACTTCGGCCACTTGAACTAATTTGGTTTTGAAATCTCTGGTGTTGAGTCATTTTGATTGACTATTGCATCATTTTGATGATGCCGTTTCTCTGTGATATATGTTATTCGACCATGACATCGTCTTGGTTCGAACAACTGCTGTTAGTCCATGGTTGTTTAACTAATTTCTCTGTATTCGAATTGAATTGTACTATGGCCTTTGGTCTTGTGTATGATAGTTGCACTATCCAGTTTACAGTGCATACTAGTTGTGCTTTGTTCATGTAGTTGTAGTTGAGGTTGTATTGTATCAAGTCTGATGTTCACTAGTGTATTTACTAGTAGTTGGGCATTCATGTACACTGATAGTCCCTCCATGAGTTCTTGATCATTAAACTTGATGCACTTGGACCCCTGTAGCTTAACTTCAGTCATTTGAACTTGAGTTGTTAGACTTCAGTCACTTGAACTTGTTCATGTTGTTCATTCTGACATCACCTCTGTTTTACTTGTTCTGTCTACTGTTTCCTTTAGTGTTGTTGCCATGGTGGCTGCACCTGTTGTATGTGCAGTCCCACATGAGCCATGTTGTCTAGTCTTTACTCTTGACAGTTGTATCTGGGTGCAGTTTTACCCTTGCAGTTTCTGGCCACTGTCTTGCATTCACTCCAAATATTGTTGATACTGGGTTTATACTCCATTGTTCCTTTGCATATTTGAATTGAGATGCATCATGGTTTCTCTGACCAGTCTTGAACACTTTGCATTTTATTTGTTGCAGTTTTGTCCCTTGTTGGTTTGCATTGCATTAATGCATTTGGATCTGTTTTCAAATTCACTTGAGTTGAACCTGATTCGGGGTTTGACCTTGTGATCATTTGTGACTTTCACTGCGCTTTTGTGTATCTCCTGCGATAGTGGCGAGGCAGTACACGCGTGCGTGTACTGCAGCCCTATCAGATTTGACAGTTTTAAATTGTTATTTCAATTGTTTGAATTAATTTGGTTTAATTTGATGATTCTGTTGATTAATTGCCGTTTTTGGCAATTCGGATGTTTTCTAAATTATCTTTATTGATAATCATTTCATCTATCTTTGTTGATGTTTCGAATCTACTGATTTACCGTTTAACACTGTTTAGTGTTATATCTACCGTTATCCGATTCTCTTATTGAAGAGTTGGATATACATGGTTTTCGTGACTGTCCTCTATTTGATTATTTGATTATTATTGCTTCCATGCATTTATAACTGAGTTTGAATTAGACTGACCCGTGTATTATTTTCTTTTGAATTTAATACTCGGGTCAGACCCGAGTTATTTCAGGTTGTAGATTTCCTGCTTTGAGTTACGGTTGAGCTATGAAGACTTTTTATATCATTTGAAGTGGTCTTCGTCATGTTGTAGTAGTTAGTGTGTCTGTTTTAAGATGATATGTATTCATGTATATTAGTCGATAATGTACTTGTATATATAACTTCTTGAGTCGACAGTTGTAGTTGTATCATTTGTAATGTGTCAAATGTATTGTAACTGATATCAGTTATTATATATATGAGACTTTTTGTTCCATCTGTATTCCGCATTTATGTTATCTGTGTTATTTTTATATCTATTGTCCTAAACTATTATAGCCACTGTGTAGTAGCTTTGAGTTTGTATCGGTATGTCGGATTTCCTCCTAAAATAAAAATGCATGTATTACTATCTGACATATCGGTGCTCGCACAAAGCAATTACATAGATGGTCGCTCCTCAACAGCCTTATTCTCCATGCTAGTCGACAGCACTACACCGTAGTTTTCTTGGCTAGCGCGGGTATAGAGGTGGGGCGTCACATATACGGTTACACATATGTATATAATGTATAAACAAACATATAATATATTTTTAAAACACATACTCATAGCTACAAACCGGTATAAATTATTATATGAACATATACAAACTATTATATATAAACAAATAGAAGTTGTAAAATAAATACAACTGCGGGAAAAATAAATATAGATATAGTATATGTTGAGACCAATTTGTATAAACACTCGACCACTAACTCCAACCGAGCTCTTAACGGACGCAAATATATAGATACTACAAATCACAATATATATAAAATATCATAATTAAATATATAGACATATATACCTTGAATAATAGGAAGGTGCGACAGGAGAGGAAGGCGTCTGAGCCTATGGGGAAGTCATGGCGAAGTCATGACGCTGCAGGAGGTCGGCATGGTGGGAAGGGCTGGAAGAGAGGGGCAGGCCGAGAGCCATGGTGGCAGTTTGCGTGGTGGTTGCCTAGGTTGGTGGCTAACATGCTCTTTTTTTCATGCGGCTATGGTTTCAAGCAAATAAGAATGGACAAGAACAGGAGTTTGGAACCATGGCCACATGTTGACAAATGGTGCTCTGGTGAAGGTTGGAAGGATCAGGTAAGTATATTAGTAATGGGTAAAATATGGTATAACAGAGAGCATCATATTGAAATGGAGAAGATAGAATTGAAAAGGACACTGACTGTACCCAAAAGACACTAGAACAAACCAGGGTATATTATTGAACGGTAGGAAATGAAAAGGTAGAAGTTGAATTAGAAAATGAAACGAATGACAAAAGCCATATACATTTTGGAATTATCAAAACAAGTGGCTATTTACCTTTACGGTGGAATCGAAAATACAGGAACCCAAAAGACTCTAGAATGGTACCGCTACGGTTAACTGCTTTGCGGTTATCGTTACGTATCGGACCCCGAACGCACAAATGAATACACCATGGGGATCGGCACAATGAGACGAACAGAACGGTGCACAGATATCAGTGGTATGATTGAATTAGAAAAATTCGAATTTTTCTACTACGAAAAATGCAAGAAAAACACAGAAAAATAAGATCGACGGAGCTAAAGAAATCCGAATTTTGAAAAACGAAAAATGACGTCTTCCTCAGAAGACGGTTTAGAATTTTTCTACGTAAAAATATTTAAGTTTCAAATTTTTTTATTTTCATCGCTTTATAACTGATTAAATTGAAGTGAATTTACGTACGAAATAAACTTTCATATTTTCGGACGAAAATTTACCAGTTGTTATGTTTAACTAGACGCATTCCAAATATCAAATTTATATTTCAAAATTTTATCGTTTAAAATTCCACAAAATTTCAGTTAATAACGTTATTAAAACCAGTTAAAATTTTCGGGTCGTTACACTCTCCCCCACTCAAAACTTTTCGTCCTCGAAAAGGAAGGAGGTAGGAGAGTAGAAACAACCAGAAAGAGAAATAGATTTGGAAAACAAACAATTAATTTAAACCATATAAATTTATAATTTAAACTAATTAATTCAACATTTTGTTTTAATCCATTTGAGTTCACTTAAGTTAAATCAATCTATCTATTTCTACATTTATTATCTTATTATCCAATTATGTTTAATTAACAAATTTCTAAAATCATAAATTAGAATAGTCATTTAATAAAATCATATTTATTCAACAAATTTAATTCTTCTTTATTCCAAATTATTATTAAGTTTATTTCACTTAATATATCTTATTACATATATTTAAACCATATAAATTAATTTAAACCATATAAATTTCAATTTAAATTAATTTATATTTTTCAATTTGGTTAAATCCATTTATATTAAATCAATAAATAGTCACTCGATTTAAATTTGTTAGTTCAACTATTAATTCTAATCATATAAATTTCATTTTAAATCAATTAATATTCAATAATTGATCTTAATTCAAGGTATTTCATTAAGCTGATTCAATTCAATTTGTTGATTTTTTTCAGAACAAAATTTACTTTATTTATCTCATTCAATTAACTTATTATTCTATCATCTTTATTAGCATTTTTTTATAATTAAAATCTAAGTGCATAACATTTATTATAAACACTCAAATTTTATTTATAAAATTATTTTATATTGTATATTATCCAATTACATTTTAACTTATGAATAATTTAGGTAAGTTATATTGAAATGCAATTTAGTACTATACAAATAAAATTTTCAAATTCCATTATCTCAAGTTTAAATACTTATTCAAAATTTAGCTTTATTTATAATTGAAAACATCTTTTAACATGATTTCTAAGAATTAAATTTCCGTTTAATTTCAAACCCTTTAGAATAATTATGTATATACTATATATATATTAAATCAAATTAAATTTAAAATAATATACCCATATATATATAAATCAAGTCATACTTAAGAAATTCAAATTAAATATTTTTCCCAACAAAACCGTAGTAAAGCTACAGAATGGTTTCTCCACTTCGAAACTCGAAAATGAACGTCGATGATGCGGCCGCCATCACCGAAATTATTTTCCAGCGACAAAGAGAAGAGCACTGATTTAAACATTTAAAAATTCTTTGAAAACGGTTTCTATTTGAAAATACCTTCAATAATATACATTTAAAAATTTAAAAACCAAAGCTTGAAATCACTGAAAATTAAATTCTCAAATTCTTACCTTAAATTCATTTAAATTTCTAAATAAATCTATAAACCAACTTTTATAATTCCATTTATTTTTATGTTGGAATAATCAATGATTTACAAAGCAAATAGTGAAAATCAAATATTACCTCTCTGACAACCGATTCAGTTAACAATTCAATTTCAGAAAATTTATACTTATATATAATATAATCATACACGATTATTTTATTTACCAAAATTTGAAAATACTATTGTGTCAGTTTGCTCTGTTTAAGTGTTTTGTAAATCCTATCGATAGCGTTGATCATACGAATCAATCTAAAACCCAAATCAACACCAACAACTCAAACAACACAATAAAGAAAACATTTTTATATTAATAACAAATGCACTACCTCACACGACGATACAAGGATGGATTTCAAAATAAGTATAGGGATTCAAATTTGATGACTCAAATCAAAGAGAATTTTTATTCAAAGATAAGCTCGAAACAAAGATATGATGATTGAATTTCAAACAGGAAGATGGATAAACTTACATAAATCGCGGGCAACCTTAACTGGGTCAACCGTGACTTCAAGAATAAGATCAATGCAGAATTCCAAGGCAAATCGATATTTGATCTCAAGAAATAGAATTCAGGTATAGCGGGAAATAGATAGCATCGTAAACCGAGGATACAGATATCTCCGGTAAATCAATGCCTATTGTAAAGGAGTTTCACCCTTTACAATTCATTCGAAGATTGGCGAGACCGCCGATCTATTATAGATATCATTCAAAATGGAGTTATGGGGTGCTCCAGAATTGAAAGAAGACGAATAGTGAGGGACACGAATGAATTTCAGAACCGAAGGAACGTTCCAAAATTCAAAGGAATCGAGTCAAAAGGAACAGATTGAAACTCGAATGAGAGTGATTTTGTAAATACATTTACCCTATATGCTAAGTTTTGCCTAAAGCTACCAAAGCTCTGATACCAATTGTAACGACCCGCTATTTTGGACCATTCGCATCCACACATGTCGGACTTGAATAATTCAAAATAACGAATTGTTAATTAAATTTGGCAAAACTGAACATATACAGTAAATAAAATAATCACAGATTACAGACATAGAGTAATAAATCCAGCGGAAACAAAAGATAGTAGTTCATGAAGCTACTATATACATATCAGAGTTAAATAAGGTACAACAGATGTCTCGAATACAATAATCAAATACAATATCAGAACACATCACTGGAATCAACTGGATATCTGAAAGCTGGATAGATAGCTGGATCTCCAAGTGAAGCTCCAACTCCAAAGGTGAGTCTTGAATACTGGTACACTCAGTCTGACCCGAGCGTAAAGCAAAACACAAAACACTCGAGTCAGGATTAACATTCTTATATCAATAAATCCAACTCAAGTGAAATAGCAACTGAAATACAAGTAACTCAAAGGATGTTTGGAATAACCATCCTTTAAGGATCCGTTAAACTATCTACTATGTAGTAGTGTACGATAAGTAGATAATGCCTATCAGTAATATAAGATATCAAAATAGTGTTAAGGCGTTACCATTATCCCCCTTAACACATTTTATATAAGCGTTATAGTCTATACAGCACTGTAAACTCCACCGTAAACTAGTGGGATATCAGGGAGTACTCCATAGGTATAACACAAAACAAATCGTAGTGGTCGCGTATATAGGGATACAAGTATGACAAGGCACATGAGGCAATACCCAAGGTAGTGAAACTACCGTTTGCCTGATCCGGACTGGTGAAAACGCATCGCCGCAGCGATCGCAACACCGCGAAACAACACTCCCAAATCAAGGGTGCACCGATCGACAACAAGTAATAAGTAGTTTTCGAAGAAGTGTGTTTGCTCGAGGTAGCTAACCCCCATTTGGCCCGGCACGGCTCCTGTTTTAGTAATTTCCAATTTGACACAAGTGTCAAGGCTATCCATTATCGTTCTCTTTCTTCAGTCATCAACGTACATCATTCCAACCACTTCATTCTGGATCACACTCCGCGTATAGTTATTAAAGTGGTTTTCGGTTTAGACAGAGAGTATGTCCCTAACCGATTCTGGTCTCTTTAATAACTTTCGTAATTATTACACCGATTGGTCGTTTCATATATTTCAAAACCAAATCAAATTCAATTTCAAATAGAATTTGTAAATCAACATTTCATTTGTCTTTCTAAAACAATTTCCATAATTTACGTTTCAAAACTTCCAAATTATCATTTCAAAATCTTATAATTCAATTTCAATCTTTATTTAAAACAATTCAAATATTGATTCAAGTTCGTATATAAGTTTCATTCTGAAATCATTTAAATTAATTTAATTTAATATTCAAATCAATTTAACTTCATTGGTCGATTTTATTCAATATTCATTAAGTAAATTTGTTATTCAAAACAATTTCTATTTAATTTCCAATTCATTAAATCAATTACTTAAGTTCAACTTCATTAAATCAAAACTTACAATTTTGAATTAAATTAAATTCATTAAATTAAATTCATTAAATCAAATTCTTTACATTTCAAGTCTTACATTAATTTCAATAAACACATTTTATTTCTTATTAGAGAAATTCAGTTTCACTTATTAATTTACTTAGTTACAATTTCAAAACTCAATTAATAAAGAAACTTAGTTTCACTTATTCAAGAATTTCAATTTCACTTAATAAAGAATTCGATTTTATTTAACTATTAAATAATTCAATCTTATTTAATTATTAAATAATTTCAAAACTTAATTATTAACTAATTTCAAAACTTAATTATTAATAATTTCAAAACTTAATTATTAATAATTTTAAACTTAATTATTAAAAATTCAAAACTTAATCCAATCGTTTCCCAAATTTAACAACGTTCTTTCATCAATGACATTGTTAATATTTTGTTTCATATTATTAAATATTAACATTTTCCTTTCATCAAAATTCAAATTCCAACTTCATTTCAAAACCTTATTATTTATTCAAATAAAATCTTTATTTTATTTTTAAATCAAATTATTGACCAATCGGATTTTATTTAATTCTCTATCCTAGGTCAAAGTTTAATTTGGGTATTTATCATTTCAACCCGATTCCAATTCAATTCAAAATCAAAGCATAGCAAAGGGAACTTGCAGTGTGATAACTGGGATGGTGTCAAAGTAAATAAACAAGCAATAACAACAACCAATATCAATCCAATAATCAATTCAAATAATCTCGAAATAATCGTATTAATTCACATTGTTGTTTGTGCAAATTTATATAATTATTTCTAGAATCTACACTATCATTTCATGTAGATTAAAGATTATTACTCTAATATTTTATGCGGTTCTTCACTTGGTATCTATTATTCAATTCATACTACATCAATTTATACAACATACATTCAAATGGTTCAAGGTGTAATTAACCATATTACTACGTGTCAAGTAATTAAACATTTAAAGGGGTCATATTATGCAAATGTCATCAATCAAATTAACACATATATCAAATCTAACTATCCTACGTCAATTTCAATTTCACATTATTTATCACTTTATACTTAACAATTAACGTCCAATGCAAACATCAAATAATCAATCATTTATCAATCAAACTGGATTATCATTGTATAAATAACACATAATGGTGTCAGATGTCACAGGTGAACTAAGACAGGTAGTAACATATATAACAGTGTAAATAACTAATAGCAGCATATTTCAATTGTCGTTTCAATTGAAATCAAATTTAATAAATAAAAGAACGTTAATCGTGAGTGAATGCTCACCTTTCGAGGCTAGAGAGATGAACGGGAATGGAAGTGAAATGTGGATCCAAACACGAATTCCAAGGCGACACAAGATGGGCACGAATTCAACGATCAAAGCCGATAGAGAAGAATTGATGAAACGAATCATAACCATCCTGATATAACTAAAATAAAATATATATATTATAAATTTCCCCTAAATCGATATTTTTTAATTTAAGGTAATAAACTTCAAAGTCACTATTTAAAACTCAAATATACAATCAAAGTATATGTAAAATTTATACCCAAAAATTATACCTAAACAAATTCCAACTTATACATATCAATGTGTTCTTTTTTTTACACACTAAACAAAATATCATCATAGATATATTTAAAATTATTATTTCGTAAAATAGATAAATATATATTTATTTGAAAACACACTATTTCAAATTAAAGCACGTATAGAAAATCAAAAATTTATATACTATATATATTTAAATATATGTGTATGAGCTGTCATAATAACTTATACTAATAACATTTTAAAGTGAATATAAACAATAAAGCCCACATGCAAATTTACATGTATAAACTAATAAAATAAACAAAACATTGTATTATGGTCAAACTATTTCAACGTACTACATAACTTCAATATTTTAAAGTTACAGCCAAACTATATATATTATATACACTACACTCACATGCTCCTATATAGATATACTATATATTCTAATGTATATACAACTGAAACACAACCATGATATGCTTTACAAAATATACAAATATGTCAGAACTATTATATAAATATATATAATAACATACAAATATATAATCGTATAGGTAAACCATTACAGGAAATCAATGCTTATTTTGACATAAATATTATTCACTTTGTTCGCATATATGTATATAACATACTATATTTTGTGAATGAACTTTAATGTATCTATACCCAAATTAATCAACACAAATTTGCAGACAGTAACACATACAATACTTATTTTAAATCAATATGCAAACTTTACTAATATATATAAACCTATACAATGTTCAGATCAAAATACTATTTAAATATTAAAAATAACATATTATATATATATATTTATTTAAATATATACTGTAGGCTTTATAAAATATCATACTATTGAAAATATACGGTTACATATATGTATATAATGTATAAACAAACATATAATATATTTTTAAAACACATACTCATATCTACAAACCGGTATAAATTAATATATGAACATATACAAACTATTATATATAAACAAACAGAAGTTGTAAAATAAATACAGCTGAGGGAAAAATAAATATAGATACAGTATATGTTGAGACTAATTTGTATAAACACTCGACCACTAACTCTAACTCCAACCGAGCTCTTAACGGACGCAAATATATAGATACTACAAATCACAATATATATAAAATATCATAATTAAATATATAGACATATATACCTTGAATAATATGATGGTGCGACAGGAGAGGAAGGCGTCTGAGCCTATGGGGAAGTCATGGCGAAGTCATGACGCTGCAGGAGGTCGGCATGGTGGGAAGGGCTGGAAGAGAGGGGCAGGCCGAGAGCCATGGTGGCAGTTTGCGTGGTGGTTGCCTAGGTTGGTGGCTAACGTGCTCTTTTTTTTCATGCGGCTATGGTTTCAAGCAAATAAGAATGGACAAGAATAGGAGTTTGGAACCATGGCCGCGTGTTGACAAATGGTGCTCTGGTGAAGGTTGGAAGGATCAGGTAAGTATATTAGTAATGGGTAAAATATGGTATAACAGAGAGCATCATATTGAAATGGAGAAGATAGAATTGAAAAGGACACTGACTGTACCCAAAAGACACCAGAACAAACCAGGGTATATTATTGAACGGTAGGAAATGAAAAAGTAGAAGTTGAACCAGAAAATGAAACGAATGACAAAAGCCATATACATTTTGAATTATCAAAACAAGTGGCTATTTACCTTCACGGTGGAATCGAAAATACAGGAACCCAAAAGACTCTAGAATGGTACCGCTACGGTTAGCTACGGTTAACTGCTTTGCGGTTATCGTTACGTACCGGACCCCGAACGCACAAATGAATACACCATGGGGATCGGCACAACGAGACGAACAGAACGGTGCACAGATATCAGTGGTATGATTGAATTATAAAAATTCGAATTTTTCTACTACGAAAAATGCAAGAAAAACACAGAAAAATAAGATCGACGGAGCTAAAGAAGTTCGAATTTTGAAAAACGAAAAATGACGTCTTCCTCAGAAGACGGTTTAGAATTTTTCTATGTAAAAATATTTAAGTTTCAAAAATGTTTTATTTTCATCGCTTTTTAACTGATTAAATTGAAGTGAATTTACGTATGAAATAAACTTTCATATTTTCGGACGAAAATTTACCAGTTGCTATGTTTAACTAGATGCATTCCAAATATCGAATTTATATTTTAAAATTTTATCGTTTAAAATTCCACAAAATTTCAGTTAATAACGTTATTAAAACCAGTTAAAATTTTTGGGTCGTTACAGTGAATGTGCGAGAGAAGGTGCTTAGGTTGGTGTAAATTGTATTATCTTATGTTTGTTGTAGATCTTTCGCCTCATTGATACATAAAAGATCGCATGGTTGGAATATGAAAGTATCTTTGTAATAATCCAAGCAATGGTCGTTACACGCTTGCACATGCTAGTGGCTATTCTATATTCTTTCTAAATATCAAAATCAGTTCCTTGGTTGAGTGTCAAGACCCAAAAATCGACCTTCGAAAATCGGCACCCGTACTTCACTTGTACTCAAAATGCCGTAGATTCAAATGCCGAATCTGGTTCTCGGGAGCTTATAACAACATTAAGTAAATAACACAGCGGAATAAAAAGAATAATACAGATATACAACATCTGATACAATATCCAGATACAATGATGATACAATGAATATCTATATACATCAGAGATATGATACAACAAATAGCAGCGGAAAAGAAAACGATAACATCAGCAGCGGATAATCTCCATCTTCAAAGCACTAATCCAGAAATAGCTTGGACTCCCAATAACGATACACCAAGATAAGCAAGTGCAGTCCGATCCACAGACTAAACTAGCTCCAAATAACCTACTAATCTGACTATCTGAAAAACCAAACTCTAGACTGCTCGTGTAGAAAAATTTTGAGCATCCAGAGTTTAGGAAAGAAACAATAAACTCCGGATCAGTCATGGGACTGGTGTGAGCAACAAAAACAGTTTATCTTTAAAACAAACAGCAGAGAATTTAAAGTCAATTCGCAATGCTTTTGGAAAATGAAACTACCATAAGACCTCCCACCACACACACAATGCAAACGCAGACTTGGAGGAGATTTCTTCTTATGATAGTCAAAGATGCTTACTACGCAAAAATCAAATCTTTTTGATATTATCATTAATGCATAGTGTAGAAAACATTTCGAAAGTAGAATATAAATCTTAGCCAACATACGACCAGTATCGTATGCCTACTATAGCTACCATCTAAACAGTGGTGACCACCGTACGTAAATGGCAGGTTCTACAACTAATACCGTACAAAGTTCGTATTGGAAGATGGATTTCCAACAAATGGTCAGGCTAAGGAACTTCCTATCCACGATGGGTACGTCCCTGGAATAGACGACCCGAGAACCTAACCGGATCTCTGCCAACACAAGGCCGGGTTACCTCTGCAAAAATAGGTAACTACTGACACGCGTATGCCATCCCCCGATCGTCACCGATCTTCCCGAGGATCCCCGATTTCCAACAAACCACAAAGTAATAAATTTGCAGCAACCACAGAGGTTAAGTATCTGGGCTCCATACCATGATACCACCTTTATCCAGAAGGAATGACATACACTAAGGGGCGCTACTCCCTAGAACCTTGCTGCATCCTTCCTGTTTTGACCATTTCCGGGGTGTGAGGCTCGACGAAGTCTCGTCCACAAAGCTACGCTTTGTCACAAAGCCATGCTTCGGGTCAAACAAATGATCAACCTATGATCACAAAGATATAAGATCAAATAAATGATCATATCGCAAATGATCAAACACTGATCATCACACAGCAACACTCAGCATGCCACATTACCAAATTGGGATATATTGCTGATAAATTTCAACTACATAACCTCTGAGCTCGTACGTCTCAGAGAAGGGTGTTAAGCTAAGAGAATAAATTCTCCGCCACCAACAGAAATGTATTTGAAAGAAATCACCTTTATATCTCAAAGTGTAATGTCAGACATGTATCCATACAAGTCTGTTCCGGGTTCGAATAGAACCGAAGGCACTTCTCACGAAGCCCTTGCAAATCCGGATAATTTTCAAATCACGTCCAGACTTCCCATCACAAAAAGAGTGATATAAATCTCTATACCGGGAGCTACCCAGTGCAGAGACATTCGACAGGTTGTCCTTTCATTTTCGAAAATATCCGGTCTTCAACACC
The DNA here is from genome assembly GCA_030737815.1 of Allium fistulosum. Lineage (NCBI taxonomy): Eukaryota > Viridiplantae > Streptophyta > Magnoliopsida > Asparagales > Amaryllidaceae > Allium > Allium fistulosum. Next base: position 909,419,064 of record CM060908.1, read on the forward strand.
GGTCTTCAAATGCTATCCATATACGACGTATCACTATTCGGAATGGGTTATATGACACAGATGTCTTTTCCCGGCTAACCCGAATAGTGAGCGCAATATTAAAAAACAAATGGATAATGGGATTTCAATTAAGTCACAATTTAAACCCAAACTTTCTCTTTCAAATGGTTAAACAAATTTCCATTTTAATCTTTTTTTAAACAAAAAAATTTAATTCACAAAGTTCACTTAATTTCACAAAGATTCATTCACAGATTTTCCAAATCGATTTCCATTTCAATTCGGTTAAATCGTTAAATCTTTAAAATAAAGATTCAACTTATAGCTTTCAAAACAATTTCATTTCGAATGGTTTAACAAAACATCATTTTAAATCTGTTAAAAATAAACAGATTTAATTCATAGCTTTCGAAAAGAATTCATTTATAACTTGGAAAACCATTTTTCAATTAAATCTTGAAATTCCTTTACCTAAATTGGAATTTCATTTCTTATCTAAAAGCTTTTATTCTTTGAAAACAAACAGTTTTCATTCTGGAAATCTGATTCATTTATACGAGTTAAGGTTCTTGGGTTAAATCCAAATTCCCAACTTATACTTTAAAAATGGTTTAAATTCATATAAACACATTTATATCATCTTTTATCCCTAGTTTCCAAACCATAGATTTCAACTTGAATTCAAATTTAAATCAAATTATTTAAATTTTCAAAACTCGTTCAAGTTATTCAAAATAACTTTTATCTTTGAAACTCCATTTCAAAAGCTTTTCACTTTAAACCCGAATTTCCAATTTCAAAATTAATTGAAATTAAAATTTCAATTTCAAAAACGTCAAATTTAAATTATCTGTGACTTAACCGATTTCCACGTGAAATCCATATTTGTGTGTGTATAGTGTGGTCCAGGGGTTTCACACACAATAGTGCAACATCAATCATCACAGATATATCGATAAGCGGTATAATCGATAACGCTTATCTTCATTCATAGATTCATAGATAAAATAAATTTATCAGTCACAAAGATTCACAATTACAATTTGATGTGGGTTTCGATAACCAACTGGAATCCGACTCCCTGTCGCATCGAAATTCAAATGTCGTTTTACAGGTCAAGGGTTTCCTATTCACATAGTAATATATCACAGAAATAGAAATTTCAGATCACAGCATAAATCAGGGTATATCACAAAGCATCATCCAAACAAATACATCCAGTAATTATTCATCAATTACTTTCCTAAGTAATTATATCTCCCAATTATCAAGTGATTAATCCCAATTAATTAACTCAAATTAATCAATTACTCAATTAACTAAAATGGGTATTTAATACCTTAATTACTTCCCATTTTTAATTACACTTAAACAATTTCAATGTTGCTTATCGAATTAATAAATCTAATTAATGACCTTCATTAACAACTATAAGTTACTATTCTAAAGTAATTAACTTATATTAATTATTAATAAGTTTAATTTACCATTTATAAATTAATTAAAGTCTAATCCATGATTTTAATAACATACCAATTACTTAACTTATTATTAAAAACTTTTAATTAAATTCTTTTTAAACTTATACTTTCAAATTAATTACTTAATTCATTTTTTTAAACTTTAATTAATACCTTTAAACTTATAGTTACAAATTTAATCAATATAATTTTCAAAATATCTACTTATCCCAGAGTATTTAAATTTATAACTTTTCTTTTCCCCAAAAATCTGGAATTAACACTTAAATTAAACTCAGTTTAACTTGATTTAAAATTTTTAAAACTTACTAATTTAAAAACTGTAAATTTTGCACTGTTTAAAACTGGAAAGTGAACTGACCCGAGACTTCGTGGTTTTACTTCGAGAAAATTATAAATTTACCCGGACCAAAATGTATTTTACCCGAGTATATACTCGAGTTTAAAACTGGGCGCTGTTAAATGTTGTAAACCAAACAACTCGAGTTCTCTTATTTTACTTCGAGGCAAATCATGAAATCACCCGATCCAAACGAAGAATTACTCGAGCAATTTTCGAGTTTCATTTCCCTGTCACCATAACGAAAACCAGACACTCGACCGTGCACGTGCACGCTCCCATCAGCCACCTCCGGTCGACCACGACCATCCCCACATCACGGCGACCACCCCGACATTCTATCCCTAGCCTCCGACCATCTCTCCAGCCTCGAATTCGAAATCGAGTATTCGAACTAAACCTGGAACATAACTACATCATCACCACAACCCTGTCATCGTCTCGTGCTCGACGCTCTGATCGTCTGAACACGCGAAACTTCGGCCTGACACTCCTTGACACCTCCTCCACCCTCTCCTCGAACTGCGTCGAACTCGATCGCACATCGACGATGAACGAACCCAAAATCCTCGGCCTCCCAAAACTAGGTTTACAAATTTAAACCCTGCACCGCCGTCGCCTCGTCGAACTGGAACGACTCCAGTCATTTTTCCCAACACCACCATAGGTTTCCCCACCTCCACGCAAAAACCCGACTTCCAGAACTTCGTCTATCGCCAGAAAAAGCCAAAAATCGCATTCCCGTTCAACTCGAGAAACCTCACTATTTTCAGCACTAAAAATCATAATTTTTATTTTAAAAATCATGTTTTGGTTAACGTATTCAAATTTAAAATCCGGGATTTATCAATTTAGATGTTTGAGTTTTCAAATTTATTACACATGCACTGTTGTTTTAAATTTCCAGTGGGATTTCAGATTTTAATTTAACTTAAACAGATTTTTAAAATTTGTATTATATCAAAACAAACAGATTTCTTTTAAATATCATAGGTTAAAAGAAATCAGAGGAAGAGGATTTGGATTTTGAACTTGATTTTGATTTGGGATTTGGTTACATTTTTAACTCTGTAACTTACAGAAATGATATCAGACATACACACAACAATATTCACATATGCAGCTTCAATTCATACCTAAACAAACATGCAAGCATCACATCATAGATTCAAGAATTACATCATGCATTAGATTCATCAAACAATTGTTTAAACTTGTAAATTTTGTTACTTTCAGGATATAGCATGTTTACAGAGGTTTAAAACTGAGGTTCTCAGATTTTGGACTGGAAATTATTTATACGTAGACATGCAAGCAAATTCACACCATCACTTAAACATCCTTCATATCATACTTCAACAGATCATCAAGCTAAACAAGTGTAGGATCTTATAAAAAAAAAAGTTTGCTCACCTTGTTTTTGAAGAACAAAGGGTTGCTTTGTTGCGACAGGTTGTGAAAAATACAAGCTGAAACTCTCCTCTGTTCTGTTGAATTGCTTGATGATGTCGAATGTCTTACTTAAGTTTTAAATGAAGCTTCCTCACCACAGACCTGAACTTGCATGCTTGATTTGTTTAAAGCTTCCAGGTTGAAGACTTTTGAACTTTCTGTTTTGATTTTTCATTTTCTGGTTTTCTTTTGTTTTAGATTGAAGTTTTGTTTGAGTTTTTATTTACAGCTTGAAGTGGAAAGATTTTGAGGTAGGAGGTGATGCATATATATAAAAGAGAAGAAGTGTACATACATAAAAATTTGTACAGAGTATATTATTTTATACAATAGGAAGCATGACTGATGATGTTCCCTTGTCTTCGGCTGGCCATTATAATTATACATGATGATATAACTTTGTACAAGGGGATTATATTTGTTTATACAATATAGCATGGGCTAGAGGCATGTTGCATTAAATGCTTTGTACAATATATACTTGAATATACATATTTTCTTTTGTCTTTAGCCTTGTCTATCAAAAGCTTATACATATTATTTTCGGCTGAGATGATATGAGAAGTTGATGTACATGTTTTACTTTATATTGAGGCTTGCATATTTTACTTTGTTTTGTTTTATCGCTCTATAATGTTATTAGATTATACAGGTCTTTGAGTTTGTGGAGGCTGATAGGTATAAGGGAGTATACTAAAGGTATTTGCTGTCTTGTTTTATAGGCTGAGGTGATTTATGTATTATTATTTTTTCACTTGTTTATACTTTGTTTATTTGTATTTGTTTTGTTACTTATTAATGTAAATAAGTTCCTATTTTAAATTGTTGTTAGATTTTTAACAAATGTTCTACTCCTATCTTTATTTAAAACTTACCTTATATTAATTTCAATTTCTAGTTCAAATATTAATTATCATTATTTACTTAATATTTATTGTCTTATTTTTATTCCTCTTCTATTTTAACTTTTGTTCAAGTTGTATTTGTTATTTTATTACTTTACAATGTAATTAAATTTCTAATTTATCCTATTTCAAACATTTACTTCTTATTTTAACTTAATATTATCATCTTCACTTATTTATAAACCCAAATATTTATTTTATAAACTCAAACCATCTTTAACCATCAATTCAAATATATATATATTAAGTTTGCTCGTATATACCTAAATATATATATACATTCAATATATACACATATATTCACATATACACTATTTACAATATTTTAATCTCAAATGATTTATACAGAATATACTTGGATATCGGGGAAAATCGCTCCATTTAATCAATTTAATTTCACAATTTTTATTCAAAAATTTATTTAATTACCAATTTAATTCATAAATTCAATAAATTATTAATTTAAATAAATTTAAATTTCAGGGTCGTTACAAATTTCCCCCCTTAAAAGAATTTCGTCCTCGAAATTCGCAGGCACGAAACAAAGACAGAGATAGACAGATTCGATCTCCTATAATTCCTCAAACTCAAGATACGGATTCCGAATACAAGTAGGAATATCTCAGAATACATACCAATTTATCCCTCTTCGGACTTTGGTATTCAAAAGAAATTTCAATAGAATTTCAAATTTGGTTTCAAACGAAATCGTTTTATTTATTTAATTCAAATTTAGCTTCATATTCTATTAATCAATTTAATTCAATTTAAAATTTTCAATTTATTTAAAATTTCAATTCCAAATTCATTAAGGTTTAATTCAAAAAGCTGATAAGAACTGATAAAGATACGAAGCAAGGATCTTCTACAACGATTCGTAGAGCCATCATTACACCGAAACTTCTTTTTGTAGCTGATACGAAGAAATCAAAAGAATTTGGAAACGAATCAAAGAATATTGATAAGATGGATTGTTTCCACTGTTGTTACAGGATATTGACCATTTATAGTCATACTTCCCTATCCCCTATCTCGTCTTCTTCTTGCACTCATACTCACTATCAGTGGATAGTAAGAGAATTTACTGAGACGTTCAGACGGATATCTTAGGAATTACTCATTCTAGAGTTTACTTCACTCTATCTCTAATGAGTTACTTAACGTGTTATACTCCTGAGCTAAAGTTCAACCATAGCTCTGATACCACTTGTCAAGACCCAAAAATCGACCTTCGAAAATCGGCACCCGTACTTCACTTGTACTCAAAATGCCGTAGATTCAAATGCCGAATCTGGTTCTCGGGAGCTTATAACAACATTAAGTAAATAACACAGCGGAATAAAAAGAATAATACAGATATACAACATCTGATACAATATCCAGATACAATGATGATACAATGAATATCTATATACATCAGAGATATGATACAACAAATAGCAGCGGAAAAGAAAACGATAACATCAGCAGCGGATAATCTCCATCTTCAAAGCACTAATCCAGAAATAGCTTGGACTCCCAATAACGATACACCAAGATAAGCAAGTGCAGTCCGATCCATAGACTGAACTAGCTCTAAATAACCTACTAATCTGACTATCTGAAAAACCAAACTCTAGACTGCTCGTGTAGAAAAATTTTGAGCATCCAGAGTTTAGGAAAGAAACAATAAACTCCGGATCAGTCATGGGACTGGTGTGAGCAACAAAAACAGTTTATCTTTAAAACAAACAGCAGAGAATTTAAAGTCAATTCGCAATGCTTTTGGAAAATGAAACTACCATAAGACCTCCCACCACACACACAATGCAAACGCAGACTTGGAGGAGATTTCTTCTTATGATAGTCAAAGATGCTTACTACGCAAAAATCAAATCTTTTTGATATTATCATTAGTGCATAGTGTAGAAAACATTTCGAAAGTAGAATATAAATCTTAGCCAACATACGACCAGTATCGTATGCCTACTATAGCTACCATCTAAACAGTGGTGACCACCGTACGTAAATGGCAGGTTCTACAACTAATACCGTACAAAGTTCGTATTGGAAGATGGATTTCCAACAAATGGTCAGGCTAAGGAACTTCCTATCCACGATGGGTACGTCCCTAGAATAGACGACCCGAGAACCTAACCGGATCTCTGCCAACACAAGGCCGGGTTACCTCTGCAAAAATAGGTAACTACTGACACGCGTATGCCATCCCCCGATCGTCACCGATCTTCCCGAGGATCCCCGATTTCCAACAAACCACAAAGTAATAAATTTGCAGCAACCACAGAGGTTAAGTATCTGGGCTCCATACCATGATACCACCTTTATCCAGAAGGAATGACATACACTAAGGGGCGCTACTCCCTAGAACCTTGCTGCATCCTTCCTGTTTTGACCATTTCCGGGGTGTGAGGCTCGACGAAGTCTCGTCCACAAAGCTACGCTTTGTCACAAAGCCATGCTTCGGGTCAAACAAATGATCAACCTATGATCACAAAGATATAAGATCAAATAAATGATCATATCGCAAATGATCAAACACTGATCATCACACAGCAACACTCAGCATGCCACATTACCAAATTGGGATATATTGCTGATAAATTTCAACTACATAACCTCTGAGCTCGTACGTCTCAGAGAAGGGTGTTAAGCTAAGAGAATAAATTCTCCGCCACCAACAGAAATGTATTTGAAAGAAATCACCTTTATATCTCAAAGTGTAATGTCAGACATGTATCCATACAAGTCTGTTCCGGATTCGAACAGAACCGAAGGCACTTCTCACGAAGCCCTTGCAAATCCGGATAATTTTCAAATCACGTCCAGACTTCCCATCACAAAAAGAGTGATATAAATCTCTATACCGGGAGCTACCCAGTGCAGAGACATTCGACAGGTTGTCCTTTCATTTTCGAAAATATCCGGTCTTCAACACCGGTCTTCAAATGCTATCCATATACGACGTATCACTATTCGGAATGGGTTATATGACACAGATGTCTTTTCCCGGCTAACCCGAATAGTGAGCGCAATATTCAAAAACAAATGGATAATGGGATTTCAATTAAGTCACAATTTGAACCCAAACTTTCTCTTTCAAATGGTTAAACAAATTTCCATTTTAATCTTTTTTTAAACAAAAAATTTAATTCACAAAGTTCACTTAATTTCACAAAGATTCATTCACAGATTTTCCAAATCGATTTCCATTTCAATTCGGTTAAATCGTTAAATCTTTAAAATAAAGATTCAACTTATAGCTTTCAAAACAATTTCATTTCGAATGGTTTAACAAAACATCATTTTAAATCTGTTAAAAATAAACAGATTTAATTCATAGCTTTCGAAAAGAATTCATTTATAACTTGGAAAACCATTTTTCAATTAAATCTTGAAATTCCTTTACCTAAATTGGAATTTCATTTCTTATCTAAAAGCTTTTATTCTTTGAAAACAAACAGTTTTCATTCTGGAAATCTGATTCATTTATACGAGTTAAGGTTCTTGGGTTAAATCCAAATTCCCAACTTATACTTTAAAAATGGTTTAAATTCATATAAACACATTTATATCATCTTTTATCCCTAGTTTCCAAACCATAGATTTCAACTTGAATTCAAATTTAAATCAAATTATTTAAATTTTCAAAACTCGTTCAAGTTATTCAAAATAACTTTTATCTTTGAAACTCCATTTCAAAAGCTTTTCACTTTAAACCCGAATTTCCAATTTCAAAATTAATTGAAATTAAAATTTCAATTTCAAAAACGTCAAATTTAAATTATCTGTGACTTAACCGATTTCCACGTGAAATCCATATTTGTGTGTGTATAGTGTGGTCCAGGGGTTTCACACACAATAGTGCAACATCAATCATCACAGATATATCGATAAGCGGTATAATCGATAACGCTTATCTTCATTCATAGATTCATAGATAAAATAAATTTATCAGTCACAAAGATTCACAATTACAATTTGATGTGGGTTTCGGATAACCAACTGGAATCCGACTCCCTGTCGCATCGAAATTCAAATGTCGTTTTACAGGTCAAGGGTTTCCTATTCACATAGTAATATATCACAGAAATAGAAATTTCAGATCACAGCATAAATCAGGGTATATCACAAAGCATCATCCAAACAAATACATCCAGTAATTATTCATCAATTACTTTCCTAAGTAATTATATCTCCCAATTATCAAGTGATTAATCCCAATTAATTAACTCAAATTAATCAATTACTCAATTAACTAAAATGGGTATTTAATACCTTAATTACTTCCCATTTTTAATTACACTTAAACAATTTCAATGTTGCTTATCGAATTAATAAATCTAATTAATGACCTTCATTAACAACTATAAGTTACTATTCTAAAGTAATTAACTTATATTAATTATTAATAAGTTTAATTTACCATTTATAAATTAATTAAAGTCTAATCCATGATTTTAATAACATACCAATTACTTAACTTATTATTAAAAACTTTTAATTAAATTCTTTTTAAACTTATACTTTCAAATTAATTACTTAATTCATTTTTTTAAACTTTAATTAATACCTTTAAACTTATAGTTACAAATTTAATCAATATAATTTTCAAAATATCTACTTATCCCAGAGTATTTAAATTTATAACTTTTCTTTTCCCCAAAAATCTGGAATTAACACTTAAATTAAACTCAGTTTAACTTGATTTAAAATTTTTAAAACTTACTAATTTAAAAACTGTAAATTTTGCACTGTTTAAAACTGGAAAGTGAACTGACCCGAGACTTCGTGGTTTTACTTCGAGAAAATTATAAATTTACCCGGACCAAAATGTATTTTACCCGAGTATATACTCGAGTTTAAAACTGGGCGCTGTTAAATGTTGTAAACCAAACAACTCGAGTTCTCTTATTTTACTTCGAGGCAAATCATGAAATCACCCGATCCAAACGAAGAATTACTCGAGCAATTTTCGAGTTTCATTTCCCTGTCACCATAACGAAAACCAGACACTCGACCGTGCACGTGCACGCTCCCATCAGCCACCTCCGGTCGACCACGACCATCCCCACATCACGGCGACCACCCCGACATTCTATCCCTAGCCTCCGACCATCTCTCCAGCCTCGAATTCGAAATCGAGTATTCGAACTAAACCTGGAACATAACTACATCATCACCACAACCCTGTCATCGTCTCGTGCTCGACGCTCTGATCGTCTGAACACGCGAAACTTCGGCCTGACACTCCTTGACACCTCCTCCACCCTCTCCTCGAACTGCGTCGAACTCGATCGCACATCGACGATGAACGAACCCAAAATCCTCGGCCTCCCAAAACTAGGTTTACAAATTTAAACCCTGCACCGCCATCGCCTCGTCGAACTGGAACGACTCCAGTCATTTTTCCCAACACCACCATAGGTTTCCCCACCTCCACGCAAAAACCCGACTTCCAGAACTTCGTCTATCGCCAGAAAAAGCCAAAAATCGCATTCCCGTTCAACTCGAGAAACCTCACTATTTTCAGCACTAAAAATCATAATTTTTATTTTAAAAATCATGTTTTGGTTAACGTATTCAAATTTAAAATCCGGGATTTATCAATTTAGATGTTTGAGTTTTCAAATTTATTACACATGCACTGTTGTTTTAAATTTCCAGTGGGATTTCAGATTTTAATTTAACTTAAACAGATTTTTAAAATTTGTATTATATCAAAACAAACAGATTTCTTTTAAATATCATAGGTTAAAAGAAATCAGAGGAAGAGGATTTGGATTTTGAACTTGATTTTGATTTGGGATTTGGTTACATTTTTAACTCTGTAACTTACAGAAATGATATCAGACATACACACAACAATATTCACATATGCAGCTTCAATTCATACCTAAACAAACATGCAAGCATCACATCATAGATTCAAGAATTACATCATGCATTAGATTCATCAAACAATTGTTTAAACTTGTAAATTTTGTTACTTTCAGGATATAGCATGTTTACAGAGGTTTAAAACTGAGGTTCTCAGATTTTGGACTGGAAATTATTTATACGTAGACATGCAAGCAAATTCACACCATCACTTAAACATCCTTCATATCATACTTCAACAGATCATCAAGCTAAACAAGTGTAGGATCTTATAAAAAAAAAAGTTTGCTCACCTTGTTTTTGAAGAACAAAGGGTTGCTTTGTTGCGACAGGTTGTGAAAAATACAAGCTGAAACTCTCCTCTGTTCTGTTGAATTGCTTGATGATGTCGAATGTCTTACTTAAGTTTTAAATGAAGCTTCCTCACCACAGACCTGAACTTGCATGCTTGATTTGTTTAAAGCTTCCAGGTTGAAGACTTTTGAACTTTCTGTTTTGATTTTTCATTTTCTGGTTTTCTTTTGTTTTAGATTGAAGTTTTGTTTGAGTTTTTATTTACAGCTTGAAGTGGAAAGATTTTGAGGTAGGAGGTGATGCATATATATAAAAGAGAAGAAGTGTACATACATAAAAATTTGTACAGAGTATATTATTTTATACAATAGGAAGCATGACTGATGATGTTCCCTTGTCTTCGGCTGGCCATTATAATTATACATGATGATATAACTTTGTACAAGGGGATTATATTTGTTTATACAATATAGCATGGGCTAGAGGCATGTTGCATTAAATGCTTTGTACAATATATACTTGAATATACATATTTTCTTTTGTCTTTAGCCTTGTCTATCAAAAGCTTATACATATTATTTTCGGCTGAGATGATATGAGAAGTTGATGTACAGGTTTTACTTTATATTGAGGCTTGCATATTTTACTTTGTTTTGTTTTATCACTCTATAATGTTATTAGATTATACAGGTCTTTGAGTTTGTGGAGGCTGATAGGTATAAGGGAGTATACTAAAGGTATTTGCTGTCTTGTTTTATAGGCTGAGGTGATTTATGTATTATTATTTTTTCACTTGTTTATACTTTGTTTATTTGTATTTGTTTTGTTACTTATTAATGTAAATAAGTTCCTATTTTAAATTGTTGTTAGATTTTTAACAAATGTTCTACTCCTATCTTTATTTAAAACTTACCTTATATTAATTTCAATTTCTAGTTCAAATATTAATTATCATTATTTACTTAATATTTATTGTCTTATTTTTATTCCTCTTCTATTTTAACTTTTGTTCAAGTTGTATTTGTTATTTTATTACTTTACAATGTAATTAAATTTCTAATTTATCCTATTTCAAACATTTACTTCTTATTTTAACTTAATATTATCATCTTCACTTATTTATAAACCCAAATATTTATTTTATAAACTCAAACCATCTTTAACCATCAATTCAAATATATATATATTAAGTTTGCTCGTATATACCTAAATATATATATACATTCAATATATACACATATATTCACATATACACTATTTACAATATTTTAATCTCAAATGATTTATACAGAATATACTTGGATATCGGGGAAACTCGCTCCATTTAATCAATTTAATTTCACAATTTTTATTCAAAAATTTATTTAATTACCAATTTAATTCATAAATTCAATAAATTATTAATTTAAATAAATTTAAATTTCAGGGTCGTTACATTGAGTTTATTGCCTCAATTAATGTAACGACTCGGAATTTTAACGTCTTGATTTGTGAATAATTAAAAATATAGCTCTTTTAAATAATAACAAATGATTGTAAAATAGATTTGTATCAACCCATGATTTTTCCACTTTAAAATAGGCTATTTAAATATATTTTATAAAATCAATAAATGGATTTTTATTAGAAAATAAACCTCTTTTAATTATTTAATAACGATGATAAAATATTTTTCAAATTTTTTTTTACCAATATAGATAGTTTAAATAAAACTAGAAAATGTCACCCGAAGAACGTTTTCCGAAATTTCGACTTTTCGACATCTGAAAGTCGTCAGGAACGTTATGCACACTAGTGTACACATGCACAGATATATGCTCATGCCATGTTAAGTTAATTAGTGAGTTAATACTAAATAAATCATGCTAGTTTAAATTAATACTTGATGTGATAAATTATGTTATAAAAAGGGATATATATACATATAAACAGACTTATACACACACACACACAAATCCCATGCCATACCTTAAGTACCCTACAACATGGCCTAAGGGGGAGGGAGAACATGTGGAGGGAAGCATGGTGGAAGGTGTGGAGTGCATGCATGTGTGTATATTTAATTCTTAGCACTTATATATATTTTATTAAATTCCTAAGACTATATATACCTCCCTCATTTCTACATCTATTCTTTGTTTTCATTTATATTTTTTATGTCAAAACCCTCTTCTGATCTTCATATATTTCAGTGGCTTCCATCATCGAATTGCTAAGAATAAAGATAGAGAAAACAGTGTAAAAATATAGCTAAACTCCTCCATTTCCCTTCCAAATCCATTCTCTACTAAACAAAACCCATATCCACCAAAAAACTACCAAGGACGAGCCTTGTTCTAGCCATGGTCTAGCCCAAACACATTCATGGTCGAGCCTATTTAGCCTTCCAAAGGTCCACATCTTCACTTCGTTGAGCTAGGAGCAAGTGAGCTAGGTCGAGAGTAAGTTTAGTATGATTCATATAAGTTACGGTGAGTAAAGTTCATGTTTTTAAAACTCAAGTTACTAGTTTTCAAAGTTGTAAACTTTTGAGTTAAAGTGTTGCTTAAGTATGTGGTGATGTTATATGTTGTGTATGCATGCATATATGTTGATTTGGTGTTGGTTGCTTATTCCGAAGTTTGAGTAGGCGATAAAAATTTACCTTGAATATTGGAGAAGTTATTTCATATTGTGAAGTAATATTTTGTTTATGATGGTGTTATAATGTTATGATGTGATATTATGTTGGATGATGTATGTGTTGTATGTGGGTTCATGAAATAAAGATAGTGATCGCTAACCAAAAGCGGCTTAGAAATCCCTCTTTTTATCGAAAGGTTGTTTTTGTTTCAAAGCGAAATGTTTTTAAGTTTAAATCCTTGGTTTCAGTTTCAAAAGTTTATTTTCATGTTTTAAAGAAGACAAGAGTTCAAATTTGATGTTTTAAAAGTTAGAAAACCAAAACCAAGTTTTGAAATTACGGGTCCATATAGCGATAGTCGCTATACGCGGAGTTCACAAATACCAAACTATTTCCAAATTCGAAACTTGTTTCCACCTAGTAACTTTTTGAAAGGTGTTTTCTAACTTTATTATAAATTTTAAAGTGTGAAAATTAAGTTTTGAAGTTAATTTTCTTAAAACCAAGTTTTTAAATTATGGGTTCGTATAGCGATTGTCGCTATATGCGCAGTTCAGAAATTCTAACTATTTTTCTAATCTAAACTTGTTTTAACGTAGAATCTTTTGGAAACGTTTTCTAACTTTAATTTAGTAATTAGAGAACAATTATTAGATTATATATTTATTTTATGATTATTTAATTGGTTAATTAATTAATAAAGATAATTAGTACTTAATCATTTGTTAATAGTGGTTTATAAACTTAAATGTTAATCAATTTGTAACAACCCGCATATTTTACGATTATATATTTAAATGTTTTATTTAAATATAGCATCGTTTGTTGAATTTAAAGTCTGAAATGCGACTTTTTGTAAACAGTTGAATCTGGACTCGAGACCACTTCCATTGAGTTCAAAATGACATTTACAACTTTTTTGAGTGTAAACATTGATATATTTGGAGTTGATTAGGATTTTGGTATTTTGTTTGGGCTTCGGTTTGTGTTCTAGCCCACTAACCCAATAAGAGAACCCAAACCTTCTACCAAATACCTCCCACTTCACTCCTCTTCATTCATTCATTCCACTTTCTAAATTCCTAACACTCAAGCCCTAGAAAAATGGGGGAAAAGAAAATAGATTAGAAATTCCTAAGCCCTAATTCTCTTAGGAAATTCAACTTCAAGTTATAATCAAATAGAAGCTTAGGTAAGCATCCTCTTCATCTTCTCCATCTCAATCTCTCTTCAATTTTCCAAAATTCCTATAACATAACTTAGGAAATTCATTTCATTTGGTAATAGATTGAAGATCCTTGAGGTGTTGTTGAATATAAATTGATCCTGCTTTGTTTTAGAGCTTCTCATTTCTTGTTTTTGGGTTTAAAGGTGAGTTTTTGAACTCACATCTATGTCTATAGCTCTCATTGTTGTTAGGTATGAATTCCTAACATCTATTTCATGTCCATTTGCTTTTGATTTGAATTGGTTTGGTGAATTTTCCAATTTTTGGTATTTTGAAGTCAAAAATCTATGAAAATCCTACTATGGATGTTTGGACATGTTGTTTGGAGTGTATTGAAGAGCCTATAGGGTTGGGTTGTCGTTTGGCATAAATCCCTAGCCGACATCGCTCATCCGATCGCTTCCGAACTGATTTGGCCATTAATGGCCTAGGCTGATTTTTGCTCTGAGCTTCAACTCAAACGTCATGGAAAACATTTAGACGTCTAGGTCATCGAACTAAAAGTTCCAGATGTACAGCTCAGACGTTTGAGGTTATTCCCAGACGTCTGGGTGATTTGGAAGAAAATTTCCAGACCTTCAGCTCAGACGTCTGGGTAAACCACCAGACGTCCAACATTGATAATTTCAGCCAAATTGCCTATTTTTAGTGGATTTCCGTTTTAATTGATTTTTGTTGCTCCTGTTAGTTGTTGTCACTTATTATCGACTTTGATGACTCCTTTCCTGGATTTTTTGGGAAATATCCATTTGATTGATTTGATATCGATTTTCATGGTTTAATTCACGTCGTCGAATGTGAATTTTTGGTGATAGATTGTTTTTACAATCATTTCTGTGATTTGTCATTTTAAAATACAAAGGTTTATATACTAGTAGTAAATACTCAAACTCTTTCACAAAAAATAATTTCACCGTTACTTTTAATACAAAGCTCGTTTTAAAACCGTTTTCCAATCTATCATTATATACAAACCTTTACCTCATCCATACGAGAACTCCAATTAAACAAATTAGCAAAACAAGTGGTATGAAACGCTTGCGATTACTTCGTCGGTTAATTCGTAGACTTGTTCGATTGAAATCTAGTGACAATTTTAGAGTGAAAATCTACAATTTGTTCGTAAATATTTAAGTTAAGCCAGTGGTTATGGGACATGAAGCTAAACTCATTTATTTACTAGCTTGGTGTAATTTACACTTTTATTGATCTATGACGATCATTTTTGAGGTTTAGACTAGCGATATGCGATGTCTCATTGTCCGCGTGGGGGACAGTATCCCGTTATGTTGAGCTTCGTCTCATTTTTATAGGCTAATGACCTATGGGTTTTATGGAGTTCGGTTCACCGGGCGTACCGTTGTACTATGTCGTTGTTCCGGCTTATTTGAGTTTCAGGTT
This sequence comes from Allium fistulosum, assembly GCA_030737815.1. NCBI lineage: Eukaryota > Viridiplantae > Streptophyta > Magnoliopsida > Asparagales > Amaryllidaceae > Allium > Allium fistulosum. The sequence goes on from CM060908.1 coordinate 909,434,665, forward strand.
CCTAGGGCGTACCGTTGTACTACGTTGTTGCACCAGCTCTATGGGTTAGCGACTCATGGGATAGCGTCTCGTTTGTGATACACGTGTTGGTGAGTTTTCATACTCCCGTTTATGATAGGCCTCCACCTTTTTTGTGATTTCTGGATTTCTAATTGTTGATTTCTAGAATTTTTGTTTCGCTAATATTTGTGATTTGCATTGATAAGCCCTATCAATATTTGTGATTTAGTGAATAAAAAAAAATATGACATTCTTTTTGGTGTTTGAGGAGATTTGAGATATTGTATGATTTTTGTTGTTATCATATATATTTGTTATATCTCTTATCCTATCTCATCTTACTTGATAATTATAGCTAGACTGATCCATTTATTATTTTTCCTCTTAAATAATACTCGGGTCAGACCGAGGTGTTTCAGGTGCTTCCACTTGACTTCTTAGCAGGGACTTGCTTCTGACTTTTGGCTAACTACTTTAGCTTGGTAGTTTTTGTTTTTATACAATCGAGATAGAGACTCCTTGATGTATTCATATTCTTTTGTTTAGCACTTGTACCTATTCTTTTATGATGTAGAGGATCTTGTATGACCACTACTTTGATGTACACTTCTATGTGTTATATTCATATTTGTTTCCGCCTTAGTGATATGAATATCTGTGACTAATTTATGTTATGCTTATTTTATATTTGTTTCCGAAGGCCTAGCCACTGTGTAGTAGCTTTGAGCTTTTATTTGATATGTCAGATTTCATACTATCTGACATATCGGTACTCACACAAAACAATTACATAGATGGTCGCTCCTCAACAGCCTTATTCTTCGTGCTAGTCGACGGCATTACCCCGTAGTGTCCTTGGCTAGTGTGGGTATAGAGGTGGGGCATTACACAATTAATTAATCATGATTTGTTACTTAATTTAAGTTAATTTTTATTTAATAATTAATTAGTCATTGTTTAATTAATTATTTAAGATAATTATTAATTAATTATTATTTTAAAAAGGTTTTATTTAATTAATCTTTGATTTAAGTTAATTATGTATTCATAAGGTTTAACTACCTTTAAGTAGAATTTAATTACTATTTAACAAGGATTTGATTCTAATTAATGAGATTTTAATTTATTTTAAAATCTCTTTGAGTTTAAGTAATCAATTTTGTTTTAAACTGTTTTCTTTTCAAATTTCTTTTAAATCAAGGAATTTCTATGTCGCTTACCCTTAAGTAACCCCATATGATTAGGAATACTAAATGACATCTATTAGCAGAAAAAAACACCATTCTGCCATTATAATTATCTTGGAAATTACTTAAGTTGATTGATGGTTATGTGTTGATCCCTTATATACATATTGTTATGTGATGCCATGTTAGACAGGATAAGTTAAACTAAATTAAAAGCACCATTGTGGTCATTAAGCCTCGCTTTGATTTTGTAAGGATAAATATTTCATTTTCTTTTTGAAATGGATTTAAAGTTATTGCATTTTGACCAAGATATTTAAACAATGATTTGACAAATAGTTTTACTAAAGATGTTTTTAATTAATAGGAATAGTTTTCCATGTTATAGAAAGAAGATTTTATATAGAGTTTTATAAAGAAATTTGGAAATTTATAAGGTGTTTTTGGGTAAACAGATTTGAGTTTTTAAGAAAAGAAGATTTCACAAATAATGGAGATTTATAAAACGGATTGCTTATTAAAGGAAGCTAATTTGATTAAGGTTATTTAGAAAGTTATTTATACAGGAAAGGTTTATAAAGAAGTTTTATTAATGATTTTTGGGTATTCATAAAAGAATTCTTAGAAAGTGATTTGGATATTCATAAAGGGAGTTTATAAAAAGGTTTGGATATTTATAAAAGGTTTATATAAAAAGTTTGGATATTTATAAAAGGTTTATATAAAAAGTTTGGATATTTATAAAAGCAATTTATATAATTGATTTTGAATATTTATAAAAGGGTTTTATAAATGAATTTGGAAGTTTGGAAAGTATTTTGAAATGGATTTGGATTTCAAGTAAAGGAGATTTATGAATGATATAGATTTGATTAAAATGGGTTTATCGATAGAAATATAAAAAAAAAATTTGAGATCTAGGTTTCTCTAAACTGACCTTTAAAAAATGATGGTATGGAACATCCGTTCCACACTTAAAACCGAAGGAATAGTGTTTAAGGTTGTCCTTACCTCCAATTTAAACAACATTCGTCTAATCCTTTAAACATGATTTGGAAGTATGAAGTTATTCACGAATGTTTTGTGTATATACATATGTCAGAGGGATAAGTATATGAATGTTTTAGACAAATGTTTTGAAAGGAGGTTTATTAAATAAAGATTTGTTTTGAGGCTTATTGGTTACTTTAGATAAATAAATCTCAAATGGAATTGGTTGTTGTTTGTTTACTTGATAGTTAAATAACCGACTATCAAATATGGACCCAAAACATAACTTTGGAAATATCTAGGAGAAACACGTGAGTTATATGGCACAGTCATTTTCGATGATGTTGTACTGTGTGAATAAATCTTGTTTCGTTCTCCTAGGACATATGTTAAGGAAATCCATCCACTAACGATTAGGAGGTGATCTCCGCTCTTATCTTTGACTGCTTATTTCCTAAAGAATCGGGGTTGAGTTTACCGAAAGCTATCGAATGTTGTTTCGAAGAGACCGTGATCGGATATGTTATCCGAAAACCACTTCGATCCAACTCAAGCGTTTCGAAGTGAAGGCATCCTGAAGATGATGGAATTGAAGATGGATGTCTTTGAAGTGCAAGGGCTGCTTGCTACTAATCCCGAGGGTGATTCCAAAAGGGATGTAGTAGAAGTAGTGCCTTTGGTTTGTCCATCTCCTGGACAACTTGTATGGATGAATGCTGGCATTGCATTGTTGCCTGGAAGGCAGTGTTGGCATTCCAAGTGGGAAGTGCTATATGAAAGGTAAAACGTAGCCTCAAGCCTCATCAACCAGGAAATGACAAAAATCGGGCATGCAGTAGGGCCATGTGAGTCGCTCCCATCAAGGTATGGTCATTCCAAATCTAGATTGATTACTATCTACTCATGTATGCTTTGGGGCCCAAAGTGGGGTGATCATATTCATTACTGCTAGTTAAGTGGTAGGCCAATCCTGTGTGGTAGGGGTACAAGATGTTCTTGTCAAACCCTGGTGCATTTTATCTTGAGATGTACCATCAAATGGTAGTTCCTTACCTTGCTATAGTATGGAATCCATTCTCCAATATGTGCCTTTACAGTTTTGATTGTAGAACCTAGTATACTGGAATTTAATTAATGTAACAATTTTGGCTATGATTAATAAGTATTTGTACTCTAGACATTTCTATAATATCAATGGATTTTCTAAACAAACGTTTTGGTTATCATAAGGTAAAAACCCGTTCGTATTTATGTGCGGCATAGTCTTACGAGATGCCTTTGATTTAAAGGTTCTTTTATAAAGTTGAAGACTTATGCTTTGCTCATACCAGACCCATGTCTGACCCGAAGTTTATTTTCTTTTCCAAAACTCTTGGGTGCTTAAATTTGAATGGGCAGCTAAATAGTTCAGGTTCTTTCGCAGATTCATTTGGAGGAGCTTGGAAAAGGGGCTTCATCGATTGCTAGTTGTTTTTCTTGTTTCCGCTATATTATATATATATATATAGTATCAGTTAGGTAGGGACAGATTGTTATAACTGTCCTAGGGTAGAATTTGTATTAGTATGACTTTGATGTAACATTTTTGAAATGACTTGTAATATATTATGTTGAGTAATATATATTGTTCCATTGCGTTGTGAGATTCTGTGTTGTTTCTTCACCCCTAATGACCTGTCTTTTGGATGACTAAATGATCGACACACGAATACCGAGGATGTATTAAATGTCGTCTTTGGTAGTAAGAAAGGCAGATCATTACGTTTAGTATCAAAGCTTTGGTTGAGCGAGCACTAAGGCTTTGGTGGGGTAAACTCATTATAGATAGGGTCAGTAGTGCCCTAGAATGAGTCTGAGAGTAATATATATATATATATATATATATATATATATATATGAGTGTATTTATTAGTGAATAAAAAGGTTTTATATTGTGTTGTTTGACCTGTTGAGTGACTTAAGAATTCTGGTCGATACGCTTGATCAACGTTATCGATAGAGATTTCCTAAACACTTTAACAATTAAATTGACATAATATTGTTTTAAATTTGGTAAATGAAATAATTTTACCTAGGAATATATTTTTTATATATAAAAAGGGATGATTTTCAAACTTTATGTAGTTATCTATGAGGAGAGTGGGTTAGGGGTTAATAATATTTAAATTATTAGCATTTAGGGTTTAACAAGTCATGCTTGTCCAGTTTTGAGCATTTACTATTGTCAGATTTAATAGTAGATTTCCTTTTTCCATCAAGGATTGGGTAGATAGAATTTCTAGGAACATTGAATCGAACATCTTGTGAATTAAGTTTCACAATTTGACTATAAGGCGTATGACGATATATAGGGTTAAAAATTTAATTTTTAATAAAGGTACTTATTAAAAGAAAATCTTTAGACAGTTTATAAGATGAATTAAGAGAGATGATTTTACAAATAAGAACTATTAAATGTGCTTTAAAAATGAAACGGGTTTTGAGAATGTTAAATCCCGATGGCTTTGATAAATTCCAAATGATTTTAGGAAATAGTTGTAATCTTTTTAAAGATATGGATAATTCAAAATAAAGTTTGAGAGGAAGGTTTTCTTTGGACAGTTCGGGAAAAAGTCTTGATCTGTTTTATGATGATCAGAATAATCTTCTAAGTGCCAATCGAATGTTTTCTTAGGCAGACATGATAGTGTACTTAGTAAATTATTCTCTTGTCATTGTACAAACCAAAACAACTTCAAATCCGAAAAATAAATTTGAAATTAACACCAAATTAACTATTTCTTTCATTTCGACAAATCTGGAACATATCCAGATTTCAAATCAGAAACCAAATTTCACATCTTGAAATATCAATTTAAGCTATTCCAATTTCATTAGATTTCGAAGTTACAAATTTTCAATGTTTCAATAAATCAATTTCAATAAATTTCGTTTATACTTCAAAATCAACTTTAGAATTCCGATTTAAACCAATTTCCAATTTCCAACCTTTAAAACTTAGATTTTCAAAGTAATTCAATTTATATAACCCAATTTCCTTCAAAATATTATTTAACCCAATTCAAGATTTTAGGATTTTAAAATCATTTAATTTAACCAGTTCGATGTCCGTATATAATTTTCTACCCTATGATCAAGTGATACAGATATTTATCATTTCTATCCACAAATATTTTAAATTCTACGGGTATATATTATTTCAACCCGCAATCCCAAATTTAATTACAAATCCATGAAATCACTTGAGTTTATCATTTCAACCCATAACGATTTCCCCTAATCTATCAGATCGTTCGGGTATGTATCATTTCAACCCATAGGGAACTTGAAGTGTTATAACAATATAAAAAATATAACATCCAGTCATCCAATATCAACAATCAAATATACATCATAATCACCATACAATCAACCAATAAATAACATCAATTAACTGATTATCATCAATAGGTATTAAACTGATAATTAAACTCAATATTAAATTAAATGACGATTAAATGCAATAAATTCAGATTTAATTGGAATGCCGATTTAAATATATCAAACAACAGTCAATCAACTTTTAATCACATCATAAATTTAATTTAACCAACATAAGATATTCTAGTAGTTGTGAGTGGGTCAAAACACTCATCTTTGATTTCAAATCGATTTGAAATCCAAAATAAGACCCAAATTTGAACAATCTCAGAATTTGTCCAAACTAGTGCCAAAATGTCTGGAATTTCGATACAATCGCAGCCAAATAAACCGCGCATGAATCGGACCTCGTATGCAGAAGTTATGGCGATTAGAAGCGAGACGATTAAAAATATAAAATAAATAATAATAAAAAACTTATCTCCACGTCATCATTTCCTAATCCCCAAGCATGCCCTAGCATACGCGAGTATCAGGTGATGCTCAAACCCAACGCCGCCTTTAAGACTGAGCTTTGACCTCGAATTCCTTGTGCATCCGGCCACCATAGGCCTTGCCACGACCACCATCCTCTCGCCCACGGTGAGCCGCTTCCCCCTGACCCCCTACGCGCCCCCCACGTGGCCTGTAGAGCCGCCTCCGTTCAAAACATTAGGGGTTTTGAACACTAATGGAATTATCCAAGGCGATCTGACCGTCACTTCAATAAACGAAACACATAGATGAACTTCCCTCGACGATCTCCACAACCCGGTACCCTCGATTCGACGATCGGTCGAAGTTGATCACAACACGATGAACGGTTGAGATTAATTCATTGATTTCTGGACAAACGATGTAACAACCCGCATATTTATCGATCTTATATTTAAATATTTTATTTAAATATTTCATCGTTCGTCGGATTTTGGTCCGAAAAGCTACTTTTTGCAAACAGTCGAATTGGGACTCGAGACCACTTCCATTGAGTCCAAAATGCCGTTTGCGACCTTTTTGAGTATAAACTTCGATATGATTGGAGCTAGTCAAAAATTTGACCATTTGCACTTTGGGTTTGGTTTTGAGTTCAGCCCCTTTGCCAACTTAAACCCCAAACTGAACCATCCCTCCCCATTCACTCTCACTTCCTCCTCTTGCTCAGTTCTAAAGCAAAAATGGTGGGAGAGATGGGAAATTAAAACTCCCAAACCCTAGTTTCATCTTCAAATCAAGTTCTAGCTCCAAATTCTAAGAGAACCCATTGGTAAGCATCTCCTTCTTCTTCTCCAACCCGTTCTCCTTTCAATTTCAGAAATCCTAAACCTAACTTTAGGAATGTTCTTCTTTTTGAGCATAGATTCAAGCTCATTTGGGTTGTGTTGAAGAGGAGTTGATCTTAGCTTGTTTTAAAAGCTTCGTCTTCATTTGTTTGGGTTCAAAGGTGAGATTTTTATCTCACATCTAAGTCTTTAATTATCTTCGATTGTTAGGTATGAATTCCTAACACTTCTTCTATTGCAATTGATTTTGGTTTGGATCGATCTTGTGTATATTTCAATTTTTGGTGACTTGGCCATTTTTGGTCGAGGTTCAGGAAACGCTCTGAAACACAGTTTCAGACGTCTGAATCCGTATTTCAGACGTCTGAATATTAGTGGGGGAATTTATATTCCCAGATTCAGACGTCTGAATCTTTGGCCCCAGACGTCTGAATTGGCTCGATTTCAAACAGAAAGAAAATAGGCTTAAATTGCCTATTTCAGACGTCTGAAATATTTCGTTCAGACGTCTGAATCTGTGTTCTGGAAAATATTCAATTTTCCAGATTCAGACGTCTGAACCAATTATTCCAGACGTCTGAATCTGCAGTCTTTTGCCTACTTCCCTTTTGTGCTTGAATATCCAACTTTAATCAAGTCGTGTTGATTCCCTTTTTGTTGTTATCATTTATTATCGGCCACTTTGTTAAGTCGCCCGCCTTTTCAAACTTAGGTCGCTTGCCTTCACTAAGTCATACCGTGACGGGGCGCTGCCCCGCACCCCGCCGTGGGCGCTGCCCCCTGGACCCCCGCGACCTGACCGGGCAGGTCGAACCCCGTATTACTCTGCGTAGGCAATCTTATCCGAAAGCCATTTAATTGAACTTCTTACTTTGATGGTTTTGAGAATTGATCTCTTTGAACTTTACTCACGTCTTCGAACGTGAATTTTTATGATTGATTGTTTCTACAATCACTTCTATGATTTGTCACTTCAAAATATAAAGGTTTTCTATACTAGTATTAAATATCAAAACTCTTTCATTAAAACGATTTCAACTCTATTTTCAATATCAAAGCTCGTTTCTTAAAACCGTTTTCCAATCTATTAGTATATACAAACCTTTACCTCATTCGTATGAGAAAATATAATTAAACGGCTTAGCAAAACAAGTGGTATGAAACGCTTGCGTTTACTTCGTCGGTTAATTTATGGACTTGTTCGATTGAATCTCTTGTGACAGTTTTCTAGTGCAGATCTACAATTTGTTCGTAAATATTTGAGTTAAGCAAGTGGTTATGGGACATGAAGCTAAACTCTTATATTTACTAGCTTAATGTAATCGACACTTCCTTATGATCATGATGATCATTCTTGTGATTTAGACTAGCGATTGAGCGATGTCTCTTTGTTTGCGAGGTTAGACTAGACACCATTTGCGTGATTTCGATTCACACATATCTCTCTATCTTCAAGGTTAGTCTATACCTCATTGGTGTGATTTCGATTCACACATATTGAAACTCTTGTGACAATTTCCTAGTGCGGATCTACAATCTGTTCGTAAATATTTGAGTTAAGCAAGTGGTTATGGGACATGAAGCTAAACCCTTATATTTACTAGCTTAGTGTAATCAACACTTCTTTATGATCGATGACGATCATTTTATGGTTTAGACGCATGGGTCGTACCTATTTAGGTGCGTCGATGTTTACTTCTCGCATGGGTCGTATCTATTTAGGTGCGTCGATGTTTACTTCTCGCATGGGTCGTATCTATTTAGGTGCGTCGATGTTTACTTCTAGCATGGGTCGTATCTATTTAGGTGCGTCGATGTTTACTTCTCGCATGGGTCGTATCTATTTAGGTGCGTCGATGTTTACTTCTCGCATGGGTCGTATCTATTTAGGTGCGTCGATGTTTACTTCTCGCATGGGTCGTATCTATTTAGGTGCGTCGATGTTTACTTCTAGCATGGGTCGTATCTATTTAGGTACGTCGATGTTTACTTCTCGCATGGGTCGTACCTATTTAGGTGCGTCGATGTTCGTCTATGCATGGGTCGTATCTTTCTAGGTGCGTCGATGTTCGACTTTTCATGGGATGTATCTTTCTAGGTGCATCGATGTTAGACATTACATGGGGCGTATCTTTCTAGATGCGTCGATGTTTATTTATGCATGGGGCGTATCTTTCTAGGTGCGTCAATGCTAGAGCATGGGTCGTATCTTTCTAGGTGCGTCGATGTTCGACTTTGCATGGGGTGCATCTTTCTAGGTGTATCGATGCTAGACTTTACATGGGGCATATCTTTCTAGGTGCGTCGATGTTCAGTTTATGGGATTGGCCATCCTCTTTCTTGTGATTTCTGGATTTCTAATTATTGATTTCTGGATTTTTATGTTTCACCAGCTTTTACCATTGACATTGATGAGTATGTCATTTTATTGTGGCTTGGTGAATTAAATTAAGAATATGACATTCTTTTATCTGTTTTGAGATTATTGAGATATTGTATGACTTTTGTGGGATTTCTAATGTATACTTTTTATAGTATGACACCTTTTTGTTATCATACGTTCTATTATCATATCTCATATTCTATCTCATTTTATCTGATAATTATAGCTAGACTGATCCGTTTATTATTTTCTTCTTAAATAATACTCGGGTCAGACTGAGATTTTACAGGTGCTTCCTCATGACTTCCTATCTGGAGCCATCATCCGACTTTTTGGCTAACTACTCTAGTTTAGTAGTTTTTGTCGTATACATTTGAGATTGAGACTCCTTGATGTATACATATTCTGTTGTCTTGCACTTGTATCTTTTATTTTGTGTTATTGTGGATCTTATTTGTCCACTACTCTGATGTACACTTTCACGTGTTATATTCATATCTATTTCCGCCTTTGTGATATGAATTGTCTGTGACTGATTTATGTTACGTTTATTTCTATATTTGTTTCCGAAGATTATATATAGCCACCGTGTGATAGCTTTGAGTTTGTATCGGTATGTCGGATTTCCTCCTTAAATGATATGCATTCTATACTATCTGACATATCGGTGCTCGCACAAAGAAGTTACACGGATGGTCGCTCCTCAACAGCCTTATTCTCCGTGCTAATTGACAGCACTACATCGTAGTGTTCTTGGTTAGCGTGGGTATAGAGGTGGGGCGTCACAAACGATGATCCAAATTGAAAAACAAATCATTGTAGTAGAATGAACTTGTCAAGAGCTTTCCAACGATATATAATCTGACATAGTTTGAGGAGTTAAAATTTTTCGATTTGGTTTTGATTTGCAATTGAATTTGGAAATTAGGGTTACTGCCATTGGGAAGGAAGGAAGGAGCAGATGGAAATGTATGTATAGAAATAAGAAAAAGGCTGCTAGGGATAGAACATAACTATTTATATTAACAAGGCCCGATAAGAAAATAAACACATCGAATAGGTACGAACGACAATAGTGACCCGAAAAGCCCGTTCTGACCCCGAAACGAAAATATGTCATCCCATATATCAAAATAAATGTTATCGATATTTTTAAACTCAATCGAATAGGTTTCAAGTCCTAATTCCATCGTATGAAAAAGTTAGCTTTTAAAATCAACCTATTTCAATTGAATTCAATTAAATTGATTTATGTACATTTCAAGCCCGTACGATCAAACGGCAAGTCCGATCTCTACGATACTTGAAATCCTACAATCATGTACCATTATGGATCCGTTGAAATTGGTTTCGTCGAAATCCGAGACAGTGGCCAAAATGGCTATTTTCATGCTAAATAAATAAATTATTATTAAATTGATAAGATCACTTTTTAATTTCAAATTTATTAACTAACAATTTTTATCAATTTTGATTACTTAGACATTTATAATAATTTAAAACAAATTTACATATCAATTCAGTGTTAAATATTACACTAATTATAGTGTTCAGTTTCAACTGTAAATAAAATCCAATTAATTATAATTTAATTCTAATAAATTGATTTAATTTGATTTCAATCTTTTTATTCAATCATTTATTGTCTAATGGGTAAAACTGACATTAATTTACATTTTATTACCTCAATATTCTACAGTTATCCCCTTGAGTCACATTAACGTGACATTTAATTGCAATTAATTTTCGATTTAACTCAACAGATCAAATAAATAGGTAACATATGGCAATTGTCACCTTTTCTTTTGTTAATCACATTTATAAGTTCATTATCTACAAACAAATGTTATAACTACTTACACAACACTGATTTATATCCAATTACAATTTATTAAAAATTATTTCATCAATTAATATAACATTCAATCTATTTCTTTATTTATAATTTATAACCAATTATGACCTTTCAATCATTTCAATACATTGGACTAACATTTAAAATAGTTAGCAATTAACTTAAATTACATCATTACATTCATTCTAGTTATTTCTCTTATTAATAAATCACAAATTTTAATTTCTTCCAATATTAAATTACAGAATCTTATTTCATTTATAAAATTTAATTGTCGAAAACTACGAGTCGTTACACTCTCCCTTACTCAAAACTTTTCTTCATCGAAAAGGGAAAAGTATGAATTTAGGAATTAATATATCTTATTCAAAGTATTCAATCTATAAACAATTAATTTACATAATTAAATAATCTAAATAAAATATATCAATTTAAAACAATTAAATCCTTTTATATTCAAGTTCAATAAAAGTTTGAAAACATTTCCATTTTCACAAAATTTTCTAAGTCTAAAATTCACGGAAAATTTCGGCAGAGTCTCCTTTGTACGGAGAGGTCTGGGAGAAATAATAATATTAATAATTACAATATATACATCATATTTCAAAATAAAATATCCCAAACCACGGGAAAAACAATATATTATCGCTATAAAACCGTAATCCGAAAACGTACCTATTTGTCGGGCAAACAACGCTTATTTATGAAACCAAAAGCAGTAGCTATTGCTTCCATAAACTTGTATTTGACTTATATAATCCAAAAGAGGTTAGAATTATGCAAAAGAGAAATATTTACGTTGTTTCAATTAATAACAACAAATCAGCACAACATATCAGTAGTCACTTTTTAAACAAAACATACAGTCATCACATGAAATCAAAGTAATCAATTACCCATCCATAGCAATCAAAACAAATGGTTTTTTCGGGTTTAGCCACTTCTAATCCTAAAAATGATAAATAAACTACTAAGTATACCATACACTCAAGAGTCTTAGATAAACTTAATAGATTATTTATACATCCTAAACAATTTGAAGTATCACTCCCCAAACATCCCATAAGCCAAAACAAACAAGTATTCCAATTATTATTTAAGTTTATTCTTATAAATCTTGTTTCACCATTTACTGTTCATTTTAAAAAAAAAATTCATTCATACAATGCTATGTTACCATTAATTTTCATTTATTACTTACAAAATTTCACTTCTCATTTATTCATATAATACCATTTCTATTAATCTATATTCATTTGCTTACATATATTCTTTCCATTCAATTATTTGAATAATCCATGAATTCATTATTTAAGTATTACATACTTTTCATTGCAGGTTAATTCACATTTATTATTTAATGATATATTTGATTTCCAATAATAACCATTTCATACTTAGTTATTTCTATCTTAAATTTACATTTACACTTTCATTTTTATAAAATCAATTGAATATTAAGTCTATTTCTTAATCATTTCAACGTTTTCTGAAGTTATAATCATTTAATTAATATAGCATTCACTTTTACTATTCCATTCAATTAGTAGCATTTCAATTATTAACTTAAGCTTATAACAATATATAACATCAGAATTCTTATTTATATAAGTAATTCCATTGAACACTTTCATTTCCTAAGTTTTACTTGTATAATATTCTATTACATATTCTTATTAACATTTCAACTTATAATATTTTGGTAAGTTATACATATGTCCTTTAGAATGCAATTGAATTTTACACAAGTTCATCTTATTTCTTTAGTTAACAAAAGTTTCAATAGTTATTATTTCTCATTTTTCATATCCCTTTGATTTACAGTTTACAAAATTTCAATTTCTTATATTTTCATTAATCACTTAGCATCTAGTTTCTAATTACACATATTAAAAGTTTCCAATTGTTAAAATAGTCAAGATTTCATTTCATTATAATAATTGAGATTTCCAATTTGCAGAAAACTTAAGAACTAAATACCGGGACCCTTTTCAATCATTAAAAAAAATCATATCTTTTATATATATCAAGTCATATTTGGAAATCAAAATTAAGATTTATTTATCAAAACAAATGTGTAGTGAACTACCAAATGTCACTAATACATGCAATTCTCTGATACTTAATATAATCTAATGTAATACAGTGGACTTACTTGTTACACTTGCTCTGATACCAAGTGTCACAGCCCGGATTTTCGACGTTCGAAAATAGACATCAATACATCCACTGTATTACATGCCGACAATCGAATGCCGGAAATACTAGATCATTAGGGAAAGAAGAAAGCGGTAGAAGAAGAAGATAGAAATAATGTAACATCCTGATATTTTCAACCATTCGCATCCACACATGTCGGACTTGAATTGCTCAAAATATCAGACTATTAATTTATATTTGGCAAAACTCAGCATATATAGGAAATAAAATAATCACAGAATCACAGACACAGAGTATTATAATAGAATGCAGCGGAAACAAGAGAATAGTAGTTCATGAAGCTACCATTTATATATAATAGAGTAAAACAAAATACAACAGAAGTATCGAATACATGGGAGACTTTGTACAACAATCAAATCCGAATACAACACTCGAATCAACTGATTATCTAAAAGCTGAATCGATAGTTGGTTCTCCTAGCGAAGCTCCAAACTCCAAAGGCGAGTCTCAAATGCTGTATCACCCAGTTTGACCCGAGCGTAAAGCAAAACACAAAACACTCGAGTCAGGATTAACATTCTTATATCAATAAATCCAACTCAAGTGAAATATCAACTGAAATACAAATAACTCAAAGGATGTTTGGGATAACCATCCTCTAAGGATCCGTGGAACTATCTACTGTGTAGAAATGTACGCTATTAACAACCAAACGTCATTATAACACTGTGGTCATTCAAAATAATTTATACTTCAAAACCAAAATGTCATTTCCATTTCAAATATATATATATATATATATATATTTCCAAATTATAACACTCTCAAAGCTAAATTGATAATTTCATATATATATATATATATATCTTATTTTAACTTCATTATTATTTAGTTTTGAAATATTCACTTAATAAATCCATTATCATTTAAATAACCTTAAATTACATTAAACTAACTATTCCCTTCGATTTATTTAAAACTTGAATATCTATTTAATCACTTTAAATCAAAACCAAGTTATAAAATCATATCTTAAAACCCTCAAATTCAATAAGTTTCAAATCGATTTAATTAAACAAAATTCTTAATCAAATACAATTTCGAATAAATTCAAATTTATCTTTCCAACCTTAACTTATAGAAATCATTATAAAAATCTATTTTAAATTTAATTTTTAAATAAATACATAAACATATTTACTTAAATCAAACTTTACTAGATTTAAAGCTTATTATTAAATCTATTTTATATTAAACCTTATTGATATACATGATATTTTCAAATTTAAATAAAACCATATATATATATTTCCTTTTCAAAACCATAGAAATCATTTTCAAAATATTTATATATATAGATCAACGGTGTCTGTATAATTTTTTTTCAATCCTATGGTCAAGTGATACAGATATTTATCATTTCAATCCGTAATTTATATATATATATATATACGGGTATATATCACTACAAACCCGCAATCCCAAATTCAATTCAAATGAAAATCGCTTGGGTTTATCATTTCAACCCATAACGATTTCCTCCTATTATACAGATCGTTCGGGTATGTATCATTTCAACCCATAGGGATTCTATTCTAACAGGGAACTTGCATAGTGATAACAGATATGATAATAATATAACAGGCATATATCATTAATAACAATATAATGTAAACAACAGGATATGGTGTCATATCCCACAGGTGAACAGTTACAGATAATGGCATATATATGGCAATGTAAATAACTAACAGCAGCATATTTCAATTGACATTTCAATTGAAATCAAATTTAATAAATATAAGAACATTAATCATGAGTGATTGATCACCTTTCGAGGCTAGAGAAGTTTGACAATGAAATGGGTTACGAATCCAACCACGAATTCCAAAGCAAAGCTAGATTGGCACGAATTCGATAGACAAGCTGATAAATCGAAATTAATGAAAACAAATCAAAATTGGATCAATGATGATAAATGGTACAAGTGAACTTTTATAAACTATATATATATATAAATCATATTCTGAATTCAAACACATATAAATTTAAAAACGTACATATTTGTTTTCAAATCAATAATTTAACTTTAATATCCAATAATATATATATATATAATCAAATTCACACATACTTATACACATATCAACAAAATGAACTATATGGTAGATTTGGAAAATCAACATTAACAAAAATCAAAAATCTATATCATTTCACTAGTTAATACAGATAATAGATACTAAAAATGAAATCTTATGCATACTGCCCGTATAAATATTTATAAACTAGCATGCACATACTTTAAAGAAAAATCCAACATGTATAACTACTATATATATATATGCAATAGATCATAAACACTTAAACTTGCATAAATGAAATACTTTTATACTAAAATATTGTAAACCAGATCTTAGATATATATTCGCATATCCAAACTGAGATATAAAACAAAGAAAATAAAGCAGCATTTAGATTTACAATATATATGCGGTTACCAAGTTGTATATATGAAATAACATAGTACTACAGACCACAACAAAACAAGACATATATTAACTAATATATATATATATACACACACACACACACACTTCATGGCATATATATATATATATAATATATAAAATAACACCCATATATTTTAAAAGTATATACTATAATAACATATGACACTGCCTTTATATTAACTATCATATCAACTAAGACAATGCATATATAAACTATATATATAATAGTATATAAACTAAACCCATATAAACCTATACTTTACATAAACAACACTTATACATAAACTAACAGATACTATAAACTTGTATACGCAAAACAGCTTAAAAACATATACTTAACAAACGAATATATATATATATATACATACCTACATATTATATAATATATATATATTTTTTAAAATAAAACTTGCACCTGAAAGGAGCTGCAGCCTTCAAACAATTATATATATATATATATATATATATATATATTTACCCAGTTACAGGAATTTCGAACCATTATAACAAAATTTATAAATCAAACTATCAGTATAATATCTACTGTATATACATATAACACAAAAATTCAAATCAACATAGAAGTCCAATTTTTATACTTCAGGAGGAAATGGGCTGCTACAAGCTTTCAGATATACAACTACCTTTAATATGACAATATATATGCACCTGCGTATGAAAGAAGGAGTGGAGGAGGCATTGAACAAGGGACAGAGGCACCAGCAACCGAGAGGGAAGGCTAACGAAGGGTTGGCAAGCAAAAGAAAGGAGGAGGAGGAGGAGGAAGAGATGCGGTCGGAGCTGTGCGATGCTAGGCGGTGGCCGACATTGATGGATGCTCGGTTGCGTGAAGGAGGCGCATTGAGGTTAGCCTGGATATTGGTGAAGAGGGAAAGTGGGAAGGTGGCTGCATGGAAAGAGAAGTGGGAAGATGAAGGAAATGAGTAAAATGAAGAACAGGTTTATAAATTTCGAAAAAAATAAATACATAAATAGAATTTGAAAAGAATGAGTGCAGACTAGTTTACCTTTACCTTTGTATCCCTTATTTTTAAGGCACGTACATGCTATAGCTAAGAAGAAAGAAAAATGTGCAGGCTTCCTTAGCAAATAGATATTTATTATAAATTGATAAAATTGACGTGCAAGCTTCCTTATCAATTGAAACGCACATGATTTCAGGGATGGGAATGGACGTGAACAGTTTCCCAAAGTTTACATGCAACCACCTCTCTATTATTATATTTTTTTCCAATAGCAAGTGGTTGACAGCTTTCTTACGGAGGCAATGGAAGGACAAAGGAAAACAAAAGGGTTCAAAATGGTTACCAAAAAATGCTGCTAAAATGCCAGAATTTAAATAAATGGAGCAATAGCAGTCCAGATTTTGAGAAACGAAATATGACGTCTTGCTCAGAAGATGATTTACAAATTTTCTATGTAAAAATATCCAGGTTTGGAAAATATTTTATTATCATTAAGTTTTTTTTACTGATATAAATTGGAATAGAATTATAAAATAAAATTTACTTGCATATTTTCTGATGAAAATTTTCCATTTCCTATATCAAAATAGACGTATTTCAAATATCAAATTTGCATTTAATTACGTTATAAAACTATTAAAATTTCCGGGTTGTTACACTGACACTGATATACGTTGCTATCCTGTACGGAAAAATCCAAACGGAGCTAGAAATGTCTGAATTTCGCGAAACGGAATACGTAGTCTTATTCAGAGTGTTCTAAATAAATTTTCTCATGTTATCATATTTAGATTTCGGAACATTTTTAAATTCAACTATTATTAACTGATTTAAACTGAATTTCTAGCAACTGATAGAATATATATAATATTCGACGAAAATTGGCCATTTTCTATATTTAGATGGACGTATAGCAAATATCAAATTTCCGTCATAAAATTATATTGTTTGTTTTAAATGGTAGATTTCAGTTTATTATATTCAATAATTCACCCTTATTCAACTTCAAAATAAACTATATTCCAAATTAATATAATTGAATATTCATTGGTTTATAATTTCTAGTTCCTTAATTAAAATGCTAATATTAACCAATGCAGTATTAAATTCTCAATTTTCTCAATTTCTGAATCATTTAACTAATTAAGCCTTATTAAATTAGATATTTATATTTCTTTCCTTTTATGTAAAATCCAATTAAACTTTTATTAAA
This sequence comes from Allium fistulosum, assembly GCA_030737815.1. Taxonomy (NCBI): domain Eukaryota; kingdom Viridiplantae; phylum Streptophyta; class Magnoliopsida; order Asparagales; family Amaryllidaceae; genus Allium; species Allium fistulosum. The sequence goes on from CM060908.1 coordinate 909,452,631, forward strand.
CCATACGTTTGAAACCACATAAAATAGTTGTCACTTTATTAAATCCAAACCGGATGTTATAATTCAAAGTAAATTTTATTTAATGTCATAAATTTTTAATTTCTTACCGTATTAAATTCTAAAATTTGAATTTTCTTCTATTTCGAAAAATACAGGTTGTTACACTCTCCCCCACTCAAAACTTTTCATCCTCGAAAAGTAACGAAGATAGGAGAAAAGGTAAAGCAGAATAGATAAAGCAGAGCAGATAATGTAGATTCAAAAGAATAGAATCAGGCATGCATAATTTATTTAAAACCACAAAATTTCAATTTCAAATGTTAATACAAAATTTCTTTGTTGAAAATATGTGACGACCCAGAATTTTGGACATTTGAAATTGGAATATTTAATTAATTTAAATATTTAAAAGTTAAATTTTAACTTGAATTTCAAATGTAATCAATTATTGGATAATTGAAATATCGAATTTAATAATTGGAAATTGGATAAAATAGAGAATCTGGAGTTTCAAGCTTGTTAAAAATATTTTAAAGGCTTAAAAAATTCATATTGATAATATTAAAGGTGATAAAAATTCTAAAATTGAATTTTAAGGTGATTTGATCAGTTTTGAAAATATATCGTTTAAATTGATATTTAAAAATAGCCTTCCAAGGCACAGTCTCGGAATTCGACGAAACCAGTTCCATTGGATCCGTAATAGTGTATTATTATCGGATTTCAATTTTTGTAGTGTTTGGAGTGATCATTTGGCCATACGGTATATAAACACGCTGAAATCTATATCAAAAATTTAATATAATAACTGGATTCAAAAAGCTATCTTCTCCATACGATCGAATTAGGACTTGAAACCTTTTCCATTGTGTTCGAAATAGGGCTTTAACACTATAAACGCCTAGCGGCACTTCTCGATAGGAGGTCGAGATTTTGAGTTGCAAATTTAGAGACAATTTGAATTTAAATTTAAAAAAAATATATTTATAATGGTCAACTGCAGCTGAATTTCTGTCACATCAGAGTTTTTCGTTTCACTTCAAATCACTGTAGCAATTCCTTCTTCAACACGCCAACATCCCATTTTTTTAAAGCAGAGCGACATCTCTTTTTCATTCATTCAATCGAAAGCTAGAGAAAAAAAAATGGGCGATACCCAGTTAAACCCCTCTCTTCATAATTCAAATAAAATCAGTTCGTTCCAATCGAAAAAAAACAGTGGTCGCAATTAAAAATCGCGAGTACTTCCTCTTTTAAGTTCGAACAAACGAAATCGTTCGTTTATAAAAAATAAAAATAAAAATAAAAAGAAGATTGATTTCGACCCCGAATCTCATCGTTCTCGAATGGAGGGGTGGCGGCACCTGAGGCTAGTTCGCGCGTTCGATCTGGAGGAGTCATGGGGGGATGTCGGCAAAGATGGGAGGGGTGGCGTACACTTGAATTTGGTGCTTGCGAGTTCGATTCAGTGAATCTCGATAGCACGAGAGCAGTCCTATTTTTCAGGGGGAGGTTCGCGAATCGAGTTGAAGAAGGGTTCGGCGATTTGGGTTTGGGCATCATCGCGAGCAGCGGGTCGAGTTTAAGGCAGTGAGGTATTCGATTCTTTTTTTTATTTAATTTTAAATTTAATAGTATATATATACACATTGTACAGAGAGGGAAAATTACTGTTTTCATAAATATATTGAAGGAGAAAGGTTTTTACAATAAAGAAAATTCTATTTTGGTATTAACAGTAAAAGGAAAAAAAATAAATATACATATATATACATTTTAAATTTACTTCTTTATTTTAAATATAGTTTATTAGGAAGATTAACTTAATTAATTATTTTTGTAACTTAAGTTTCATTTATTATAGGAAAAATTAGTTTAAATCAAAGCATTAGTTAAAATTAAATAAGTAAATGGTGATTGATTGTTTGATTTATTCAAATAGTAATAAATCATGAATTGTTTATATAAGGTCTTAAACCGGGAAGAAACAAGCCGGTATGGATCAGATTGCAAATTAAAAGTCAAAGGTGAGTTAATCTCACTCATCTGGGTTATTTAAATTTAAATGGTTAAATTTAAATAATTGGTTGAATGATTGAATTGTTTTGAGGTGCTATATTATATATATTAGTGTATATATATTGGAGCGATTGATTTCCCGCATTATATAGTGGATGAGACCCTATGCGCCGCATAATAGCGGATGATATTATATAAACCCATATACCGTGATATTCCACCTCGAAGTGGAATTGGTATTGTGCTAACATCTGTGGATGCAGGGAAACAGGTTGGAGGGATGCAACTGGATTCCTCAAAATTATTTAGATTGTTCTAATAATTCTGTGATATGATTATTTGATATTCTGTGATGAATTATATTGATAATTGAAATGTTGGATGCTGTGTTTGATTGAATATACCTTTCGGTATACTGAGTTACCAAAAATATGTAGATTGGATTTTTGAAAAGAAAACAAAGAGAGAATTTTTAAGTAAAATAATTATAGAGAATTTGAATAAATTTAAGAATGAATTGGAAAAGAATAAAAGTGATTCTAAAATTTTAATAAATAAATTCTGAGTATGAGAAAGGGAATTTTAAATGAAAAGAGAAATATTAAATTTTAAACTTAAGTGATATTATATCAAGAAATAAAGAAGTTACTTTTAAATTCAAGGTTTGAATTTATTTAAAAGGGTAAAGAAGGAATTTGGGAAATCTGAAATTGGTATTTTCAGTTAAGAGATTTTAATCATAACGAAGAAGTAAAATCTGAAGTTAACGAATTTGAATAAATTGAGTAAGTAAAGGAGTTTATTTCAAAATGGAGTAATTTGGAAATCCATTTGAAATTTGATTTAAGTGTTTAAAATTGGAATTTAAAAAGGGAAATGAGACTATGGAATTTATAAATTGGGTTTATAAAGGTGAAGTAATACATCAGTGGATATTTGGAAGAATAAATTCACGGTGGGAATTTATTAAAGGAATGGGTAAATTTGGTTAAAATAAATAGTGATTTATTTTTAAAGATGTGAAAGAGAAGTGTATTTCCCAAGATAGTCAAGTACGTTTTTAAAGCAAATTTTTTAAGTATAAGTTAAAAGTTTTAAGGATTGTTTTAAAAGCATGGTTTAGAAAATTTATTATTTTTAAACGTTTAAGTTTTAAATTAAGCATTTTCCAAATTTATTTAGTAATAATTATTTAAAGGTGGCTGGGTATTATGTTTTAAAGGATAAAAAGTTAGTTTTATATTTTATAAAGTAGTTTTATTTTAAATATTCTTAAAGTATATATTTTTGAATAAAGTATTAAAGTAGTTTTTAATTTAAATGTTTAAAGTATTTTTTATAATAAAGTGTTTTTAAGTTATTTTTAAAGTCTAAGTATTTGTACTTGGAGATTTCAGTGGAAATAGAAAATATTGGGGAATTTATTCCATGAGAAGAGTGTGGTTTGAAACTATTTTCAAAAAGGTTTGAAAGTGGAAATATATCTTGCAAAGATATTTTGTGGTAAATAAATAATTTGGAAAATTATTTATGTTTGATGGTTGTTGTGAATGTTAATTGATAGTTAAATCACCGACTATCAATATTGGCCAATGCGCTGATCGTTTCGAAGAGACCGGGATCGGGATTTATTTTCTGAAAACCACTTCGATCCGGTTTGTACGTTTCGTGGGGGAAACGCGTTTGGAGTCGAAGATGGTGCAGTGAAATGCAAGGGCTAGTCGCTACTAATCCTGAGGGTGATTCCAAAATGGATGTAGTAGGAATAGTGCCTTCGGTTCCGTTCGAACCCGGAACGGACTTGTATGGATGAATGCTTTCGGAACATCGTCAGGTGGGCGGTGGGCATTCTAAGTGAAATGTTCTAAAAAGGTAACGCTTAGCCTCAAGCCTCATCAACCGGGAATGACTGAAAATCAGGGGTTATGTAGCAAGGCTATGTGGGTAGCACCCATTAGGGTGAGGTCATCCCTGTCTAGATGTCCCTTTTATTTCGGCTTAGTGGTGCGGTTGCTGATCCCAACCGTAGGGTGATCTTACTCGGAATTATCCAGTAAGGGGTAGTTCCAGTCTTGTATTGCAGGGGATCGGGCTTGGTCCTCGGTACACTGATCTAGACCAGGTACTGTGACAGGTGGTACCCCAGTGCCTAGTCATTAGTTGGAAATCTATTCTCCCTACGTGCCTTTACAGTTTTATTTGTATACCTATTAGCTGGAATTTAATAGATGCAACAATTTCGGCTATTTGAATAAGTATTTGTATATAAACACTATTATAATATCAGATGGATTTGATAAAAAGTGTTTTGGCTATCGTAAGGTAAAAACCCGACATGTTTATTTGTGGCGTGGTCTTACGAGATGCTTTTGATTTCAAAGGGTTTGGAAAACTTTAATAATCCAATTGAGTGTGTTTTCTCACGCTGGTTTTCCAAACTGACTCGGGTGTTATTTTATTATAATGCTCTGGTTAGACCGAGTATTATAGAGTACAGATTCTAGATGGATTGCTGTGGAGCTCAGGAGACGAGCTGGATGGCGAGGCGTAGCATGCGTACTTGATGTATTATTCCGTTGTGTTGTAAGTTGTATTGTCTGTTGGTGAGGACAAGTTAATATAACTGTCCAGTTGTGTGTTATTGATTGTGTGTACTCTGATGATGTAATGTATAAACAGATTTGCTTTTGTGTAAAGATCAGTTATTAACTATTATATATTATTCCGCTGCGATTATGAGATTCTGATGTTGATTTTCTACTTTCTTCTTCTATCTCTTTCTTCTTTAACCCTAACGATCTGGTATTTCCGGCATTCGATTATTCGGCATGTAATACAGTGAACGTATTGATGTCGATTTTCGGAAGTCAAAAACCCCCCTGTTCGTTACAAAATATTTTATAATAAAATACTTTTATATCGAAACAAATTTTCCTTTCGAAAATACTTTTATAACTCGATGTCTCAACAAGTTTATTCTCGTTCCTACAGACTCTGGCCATGCATTGATCAAGCGCAAAGCTAGAATTCTCCAAGTACTTAGTAGACTTGTTTCAACACCCAGTGAAAAACTGGAAAAACCTTCAAAACCGATATGGAAAGTACAATCCAAACAAATCAACCGAATTGAATCATGGATCGCAGATACACAATGGTTACGCCTGGGTCCCCCAGGAAACATCCGTACCTGTAAGCCGTCACGGCCTTGCGAATTTCGCCATGATAACCAAAAACCTATAGACCGTGGATACACAATGGTTACACCTGGATCCCCTAGGAAACATCCGTACCCTTTAAGCAATCTCTACCTTGCGGATTACGCTACTAACACGACCTTAGATCGCAGATACACAATGGTTATGCCTGGATCCCCCAGGAAACATCTGTACCCGTAAGCCATCACGGCTCTGCGAATTACGCTATGCAGTCGAGTTCGTAAGACCATGGGTAACGCCATGGAATTCGAAGGACACTCGAGTATCATATCCGGAAAACCTAAATCAGAGAGAATAATATTGATAGAATGAATCCTAAATGTGGCCACAAATAGGATATAAAGCAGAAGGCACTTTCCATATCTTTACTTCGAAAATATGTATCATATAGTACCATTTTAAATCAATTTCAAATATCATACTTATATAAAGTCCATTATATATAAGATTTCATTTTCAAATCGAATACTTTCCAAAATCAAAAGTATATCAAATCACACTTATATAGACTTCGATTATATAAGATTTCACTTTTCAAATTGAGTACCTTTCCAAATCAATAGTTTCGAATCAACTTCATACTTATAAAAATAAATTTTCTATAAGTTCGATAACTCCCAAATCAAGTATTTAGGCAAATACGGTTTTCAATTTCGATTCGTTCAATATCAGTTTAGTTTCAAAATCATATACGATTTCACTAAATTATTCTTCCAAATTAAATATCTTCAGTTTCAAAGTTTCCAAATAATAGGTTTAGAAAATAATCCAAGTTTCCAAATCAACATAATTTAAATCAAACAAATTCATTTCCAAAATCATCATGTAGATACTGGGTTTTAAATTCCAATCTATTTTCCGAAACCAAATATTTTTCTCAAAATTTCTTATACCCAAAATGATTACCAAGTTTATAACCATCCCTTTAAAACCTTTAAACTATTTATTTCTATTTGAAAGATCCAATTTACCTTTTCAAAATTATTATATATATATATATATATATAGTTTTATAGAAGATATTACTTAAGTTAAAAACATTTAAAACTAAATTTTATTCAAAAAATTTCAAAACTAAATTTCATATTAGTATAACTCAACATAGTCTTATTTATTTACTTAACAAACAGTTTCAAATTTATTTAAATCCTATTACTTCATACTTAAACATACAAAACTTATATACTTTATCAAAAATTTATACTTTTCAAAATTACTTAGCTTAGAAAATTAAACCTCACTTTGGAAGTGTTCGAACATTCAAAATAGTCAGAGAAATCAAATTTCCAATCCAAGAGTTGGAAATAAGCAACAAATCAGTAAATCAATTTCAAAAGATAGGGTTATACCAAATCAAATCCAAAACTCGAGGACTGAACACCGGGCTCATTCAAACTGTTTTAAATATATATACATATATCTTTCGAATATAAAATCATACTTCGGAATTTGAAATCAAAATTGGTTTCATAAAATCAATCGCATAGCAAAGCTACTAAAGTGGCCTATCCCCCAATCTGAAACTCGAAAATCAATGTCGATGATGCGTGCACTCATCATCGAAATTATTCTCCAGCTACATAAGTGAGTTCCGGACTTCTATTTTCCTTGAAAACTTCTTTGAAATTTCTTAGAAATCATTGGAACTCATTTGAAGTCATTTGAAACATTTCTTATTCGGAAAATACTTTCAAATCGTATTATTATATAATTTCAAAATATTAAAACCAATTTCAAAATACTGGAGTTCAGTTTCTCAATTTCAAAATTCAAAACCCTTCAGTTATAAATCATTTTTATATAAATCAATTTCTTATATAATTTTCAAAATTCAAATCCTTTCGAAACTTCAAATTCTAGTTTTAAAAAGGTATAAAATCCTTATCGAAACATTTTCATTTTTTATATATAGAATATAATCATACTTATCAAAATAATAATTTCGGTATATAAACAATTTCAAAAATACAAACAACCACGATTATTTTCAAAGGATGATTCAAAAATGGATTCCAAACAAGGATAGAGATTCAAATTAGAGGAACTCTAATCAAATAGAATTCTGATTCGAAGATAGGCTCGATCGAAGATGAGATAATTAAATTTCAAAAGAGAAAAGGTGGATAGACTAATACAAATCGCGGGCAACCTTAATCGGTCAACCGTGACTTCAAGAATAAGATCGATACATAATTCTAAGGCAAATCGACATTTGATTGCCCGAGATAGAATTCAGGCATAGCAGGAGATAGATAACATCGTAAACCGAGGATACAAAATCTTCGGTGAATTAATACTTGTTGTAATGGAGTTTTCACCCCTTTACAAATCATTCAGTGGAGCTATGGGATGCTCCAGGATCAAAGAAACCCGAATAGGGAGAGAAAAATGGATTTTGGAACCAAGGGGAACGTTCCAAAATTCAAAGGAAACCGAATCTAGAGGAAGAGATTCAAGCACGAACGAAAGTAATTCTGTAATTTAATCTACTACATATGCTAAGTTTTGCCTAAAACCAGAGCTTTGATACCAACTGTAACATCCCGATATTTTCAACCATTCGCATCCACACATGTCGGACTTGAATTGCTCAAAATATCAGACTGTTAATTTATATTTGGCAAAACTCAACATATACAGTAAATAAAATAATTACAAAATTACAAACACAGAGTATTATAACAGAACGCAGCGGAAATAAGAGAATAGTAGTTCATGAAGCTACCATTTATTATATAATAGAGTAAAACAAAATACAACAGAAGTCTCGAATACACGGGAGTCTTGATACAATAATCAAATCTGAATACAACACTCGAATCAACTGATTATTTGAAAGCTGAATCGATAGTTGGATCTCCAAGCGAAGCTCCAAACTCCAAAGGTGAGTCTCAAATGCTGTATCACTCAGTCTGACCCGAGCGTAAAGCAAAACACAAAGCACTCGAGTCAGGATTAACATTCTTATATCAATAAATCCAACTCAAGTGAAATATCAACTGAAATACAAATAACTCAAAGGATGTTTGGGATAACCATCCTCTAAGGATCCGTGGAACTATCTACTATGTAGAAATGTACGCTATTAACAACCAAACGTCATTATAACACCGTGGTCATTCAAAATAATTTATACTTCAAAACCAAAATGTCATTTCCATTTCAAATATATATATATATATATATATATTTCCAAATTATAACACTCTCAAAGCTAAATTGATAATTTCATATATATATATATATATATCTTATTTTAACTTCATTATTATTTAGTTTTGAAATATTCACTTAATAAATCCATTATCATTTAAATAACCTTAAATTACATTAAACTAAATATTCCCTTCGATTTATTTAAAACTTGAATATCTATTTAATCACTTTAAATCAAAACCAAGTTATAAAATCATATCTTAAAACCCTCAAATTCAATAAGTTTCAAATCGATTTAATTAAACAAAATTCTTAATCAAATACAATTTCGAATAAATTCAAATTTATCTTTCCAACCTTAACTTATAGAAATCATTATAAAAATCTATTTTAAATTTAATTTTTAAATAAATACATAAACATATTTACTTAAATCAAACTTTACTAGATTTAAAGCTTATTATTAAATCTAGTTTATATTAAAACTTATTCATATACATAATATTTTCAAATTTAAATAAAACCATATATATATTTCCTTTTCAAAACCATAGAAATCATTTTCAAAATATTTATATATATAGACCAACGGTGTCTGTATAATTTTTTTTCCAATTCTATGGTCAAGTGATACGGATATTTATCATTTCAATTCGTAATTTATATATATACGTGTATATATCACTACAAACCCGCAATCCCAAATTCAATTCAAATGAAAATCGCTTGGGTTTATCATTTCAACCCATAACGATTTCCTCCTATTCTACAGATCGTTCGGGTATGTATCTTTTCAACCCATAGGGATTCTATTCGAACAGGAAACTAGCAGAGTGATAACAGATATGATAATAATATAACAGGCATATATCATCAATAACAATATAATGTAAACAACAGTATATGGTGTCATATCCTACAGGTGAACAGTTACGGATAATGGCATATATATGGCAATGTAAATAACTAACAGCAGCATATTTCAATTGACGTTTCAATTGAAATCAAATTTAAAAAATATAAGAACATTAATCGTGAGTGATTGCTCACCTTTCAAGGCTAGAGAAGTTTGACAATGAAATGGGTTACGAATCCAACCACGAATTTCAAAGCAAAGCTAGAGTGGCACGAATTCGATAGACAAGCTGATAAATCGAAATTAATGAAAACAAATCAAAATTGGATCAATGATGATAAATGGTACAAGTGAACTTTTATAAACTATATATATATATAAATCATATTCTGAATTCAAACACATATAAATTTAAAAACATACATATTTGTTTTCAAATCAATAATTTAACTTTAATATCCAATAATATATATATATATATAAAACCAAATTCACGCATACTTATACACATATCAACAAAATGAACTATATGGTAGATTTGGAAAATCAAACATTAACACAAATCAAAAATCTATATCATTTCACTAGTTAATACAGATAATAGATACTAAAAATGAAATGTTATACATACTGCACGTATAAATATTTATAAACTAGCATCCACATACTTTAAAGAATAATCTAACATGTATAACTAGTGTATATATATATATGCAATAGATCATAAACACTTAAACTTGCATAAATGAAATACTTTTATACTAAAATATTGTAAACCAGATCTTAGATATATATTCGCATATCCAAACTGAGATATAAAATAAAGAAAATAAAGGAGCATTTAGATTTACAATATATATGCGGTTACCAAGTTGTATATATGAAATAACATAGTACTATAGACCACAGCATAACAAGACATATATTAACTAATATATATATATACACACTTCACAACATATCTATATATATAATATATAAAATAACACCCATATATTTTAAAAGTATATACTGTAATAACATATGACACTGCCTTTATATTAACTATCATATCAACTAAGACAATGCATATATAAACTATATATAATGGTATATAAACTAAACCCATATAACCTATACTTTACATAAACAACAATTATACATAAACTAACAGATACTATAAACTAGTATACGCAAAACAGCTTAAAAACATATACTTAACAAACGAATATATATATATATATATATATATACCTACATATTATATAATATATATATTTTTAAAAATAAAACTTGCACCTCAAAGGAGCTGCAGCCTTCAAACAATTATATATATATACCCAGTTACAGAAATTTCGAACCATTATAACAAAATTTATAAATCAAAATATCAGTATAATATCTATTGTATATACATATAACAGAAAAATTTAAATCAACATCGAAGTCCAATTTTTATACTTCAGGAGGAAATGGGCTGCTACAAGCTTTCAAATATACAAACTACCTTTAATATGACAATATATACGCACCCGCGTATGAAAGAAGGATTGGAGGAGGCATTGAACAGGGGAGACAGGCACCAGCAACCGAGAGGGAAGGCTAACGAAGGGTTGGCAAGCAAAAGAAAGGAGGAGGAGGAAGAGATGCGGTCGGAGTTGTGCGATGCTAGGCGGTGGTCAACGTTGATGGATGCTCGGTTGCGTGAAGAAGGCGCGTTGAGGTTAGCCCGGATATTGTTGAAGAGGGAAAGTGGGAAGGTGGCTGCATGGAAAGAGAAGTGGGAAGATGAAGGAAATGAGTAAGATGAAGAGAAGGTTTATAAATTTTGAAAAAAATAAATACATAAATAGAATTTGAAAAGAATGAGTGCAGACTAGTTTACCTTTACCTTTGTATCCCTTATTTTTAAGGCACGTACATGCCATAGCTAAGAAGAAAGAAAAATTCACGGGCTTCCTTATCAAATAGATATTTATTATAAATTGATAAAATTGACGTGCACGCTTCCATATCAATTGAAACGGATATGATTTCAGGGATGGGAATGGACGTGAACAGTTTCCCAAAGTTAACACACAACCACTTTTCTATTATTATATTTATTTCCAACAGTAAGTGGCTGAGAGCTTTCTTACGGAGGCAATGGAAGGACAAAGGAAAACAAAAGGGTTCAAAAAGGTTACCGAAAAATGCTGCTAAAACGCCAGAATTTAAATAAACGGAGCAATAGCAGTCCAGATTTTGAGAAACGAAATATGATGTCTTGCTCAGAAGATGATTTACAAATTTTCTATATAAAAATATCTAGGTTTGGAAAATATTTTATTATCATCAAGTTTTTTTACTGATATAAATTGGAATAGAATTATACAATAAAATTTACTTGCATATTTTCTGATGAAAATTTTCCATTTTCTATATTAAAATAGACGTATTTCAAATATCAAATTTTCATTTAATTACGTTATAAAACTATTAAAATTTCCGGGTTGTTACATTGACACTGATATACGTTGATATCCCGTACGGAAAAATCCAAACAGAGCTAGAAATGTCTGAATTTCACGAAACGGAATACGCAGTCTTATTAAGAGTGTTCTAAAGAAATTTTCTCATGTTGACATATTTAGATTTTAGAACATTTTTAAATTCAACTATTATTAACTGATTTAAACTGAATTTCTAGCAACTGATAGAACATCTATAATATTCGACGAAAATTGGCCATTTGCTATATCTAGATGGATGTATAGCAAATATCAAATTTTCGTCATAAAATTCTATTGTTTGTTTTAAATGGTAGATTTCAGTTTATTATGTTCAATAATTCACCCTTATTCAACTTCAAAATAAACTATATTCCAAATTAATATAATTGAATATTCATTGGTTTATAATTTCTAGTTCCTTAATTAAAATGCTAATATTAACCAATGCAGTATTAAATTCTCAATTTTCTCAATTTCTGAATCATTTAACTAATTAAGCCTTATTAAATTAGAAATTTATATTTCTTTCCTTTTATGTAAAATCCAATTAAACTTTTATTAAACCATACGTTTGAAATCACATAAAATAGTTGTCACTTTATTAAATCCAAACCGAATGTTATAATTCAAAGTAAATTTTATTTAAAATCATAAATTTTTAATTTCTTACCGTATTAAATTCTAAAATTTGAATTTTCTTCTATTTCGAAAAATACGGGTCGTTACAAATAACCACACAGAATCTCACAATCACAGCGGAACAATATATAATAGATAATAATAGATCTTTATACAAAAAGAACTATAACTGTTTTATACATTATACCATCAGAGTACAACACAAACAATAGCACAATACTGGACAGTTATAATAACTTGTCCTCACAAAAGCTGATTATACAGCATATCATACACAGCAGAATATAAATTAGATACGTGATATATGTCTTCGTCATCCAGCTCGTCTCCTGAGCTCCATAGCATCCTATCCTGTATCTGTAATACTCGGTCTGACCCGAGCATTATAATAAAATAACACCCGAGTCAGTTTGGAAAACCAGCGTGAGAAAACACACTCAGTTGAATTATTAAAGTTTTCAAAATCCTTTGAAAATCAAAGGTATCTCGTAAGACCATGACACGAATAAACATGCCAAGATTTTACCTTACGATAACCAAAACATTTCATATCAAAATCCTCTGATATTATAATAGTGTCTAAGTACAAATACTTATTCAAATAGCAGAAATTGTTACATTAATTAAATTCCAGCAATACTGGGCTCTACAATCAAAACCGTAAAGGCACGTATGGAGAATGGATTCCAACTGAATGACTAGGCACTGGGGTATCACCTGTCACAGTACAAGTCTAGAAACACTGTACCGAGGACCACTTCAGGATCCCCTGCTACACAAGACCGGACTACCTCTAACCAAGATAGCTCGAATTAGATTAACCCGCGGTTGGGATCAGCAACTGCCACACAGCCAAATAAGAAAAAGGGACTCTAGATAGGGGTAACCGTACCCTACTTAGGTGCGACCCACTTAGTCTTGCTGCATCTCCACTGATTTTCAGTCATTCTCGGTTGATGAGACTCAAGGCTAAGCATTACCTTTTTAGAAACATTCACTTAGAATGCTCATTGTCCTCCAATGACAATGTACTGATAGCATTCATCCATACAAGTACGTTCCCAGTCCGAACGGAACCGAAGGCACTACTCCTACTACATCCATTTTGGAATCACCCTCAGGATTAGTAGCGATTAGCCCTTTCACTTCACCACTCCATCTTCGACTCCAAGCTCTTGTCTTCATCCCGAAAACGTACTTTTTGGATCGAAGTGGTCTTCGGATCACAAATTCGATCTCGGTCTCTTCGAAACAACGTCCGCCATTTCCTGGTAAACTCAACCCCGGTTCTTTAGGAAATAAACAAACGGAAATAAGATCGGAGATCACCTCCTAACCGTTAGTAGGTGGTCCTCGGTCTTGTGTTGTAGGGGATTGAGGTTATAAATAGTTCTTCTAGGACGTTTATAAGAAAATCTGTCCACTAACGGTTAGGTGGTGATCTTCGATCTTATTTTCGTCTGTGTATTTCCTAAAGAACCGGGGTTGAGTTTACCGGAAAGTATCGAACATTAATTCGAAGAGACCGGGATCGAATTTGTGATCCGAAAACCACTTCGATCCAACGAGTACGTTTTCGAAATGAAGACAAGAGTTTGGTGTCGAAGATGGAGCAGTGAAGTGCAAGGGCTAATCGCTACTAATCCTTGGGGTGATTCCAAAATGGATGTAGTAGGAATAGTGCCTTCGGTTCCGTTCGGACCGGGAACGGACTTTTATGGATGAATGCTATCAGTACATTGTCATTGGAGGACAATGAGCATTCTAAGTGAATCTTTCTAAAAGGTAATCGTAGACTCTAGCCTCATCAACCGGGAATGACTGAAAATCAGGGGGAATGCAACAAGGCTAAGTGGGTAGCGCCCAAGTAGAGTATGTCTATCACCTTTCTAGATACTCTCGGATATTATTATTACTACGATTTATGGAAGGAGCTCGATAAAGGGTGGGAACACCTGGAGTGATAACATATTCGGTCTATTCAGGTTAGGAATAGTCTGGTCTTGTGTTGTAGGGGATCCCGGAGTGGTCCTCGGTACGGTGTTTCTAGACAGGTACCGTGACAGTTGGTACCCCAGTGTCTAGTCATTAGTTGGAATCCATTCTCCAATAAGCACTGTACGGTTTTGATTGTGCCCAACTATGCTAGAACGTGAGATGCAAGCATTTCAGCTATTTGAATAAGTATTTGGACTTGGACATTATTATAATATCAGAGGATTTTGATATGAAATGTTTTGGTTATCGTAAGGTAAAAACCCGCTGTGTTTATTTGTGGCATGGTATTACGAGATACCTTTGATTTTTCAAAGGATTTTGAAAACTTTAATAATTCAATTGAGTGTGTTTTCTCACGCTGGTTTTCCAGACTGACTCGGATGTTATTTTATTATAATGCTCGCGTCAGACCGAGTATTACAGATATAGGATAGGATGTTGTGGAGCTCAGGAGACGAGCTGGATGGCGAAGACGTATATCACGTATCTGATTTATATTCCGTTGTGTATAGTTTGGTGTATATTTTGCTTTTGGAGGGCAAGTTATTATAACTTTCCAGTAGTGCTATTGTTTGTGTTGTACTCTGATGATGTAATGTATAAAAACAGTTATAGTTCTTTTCGTATAAAGATCAGTTGTTATCTATTATATATTGTTCCGCTGCGATTGTGAGATTCTATGTTGTTATTTCTATTTTCTTCTTCTACCTCTTTCTTATTTCCCTAACGATTTGGTATTTTCGGCATTCGATTGTTTGGCATGTAATATAGTGAACGTATTGATGTTGATTTTCGAACGTTGAAAATCCTGACCAAAGGCTTGCGAATCTGGGGTCGCAGTGGGTTGCGTGCACGAGGGGAGGAGTTGGTGGTTGTTGCTCGCGATGGATGGTGATGTCGTGATGGTATTTGGAGGCGATGGTTTGATCAAAGGCTGGCCGTGTGCTCGAGCCTGGAGGAAGCATCGGAAGGGAAGCTGGTGTTCATCAGTAGGGAAGGAGCAATAAGGTAATTCATTTAAAAAAATGGTAAATCACTATAACATACATACATATATATATATATATATGTGTGTGTGGTAAATTTCTATATATTTAGGGAAATCACTGTAACGACCCGCAAATCCGTACCCCTTTGAGTCGACAATATTTCACCTCAGCTCAACTCAAATTGGACGGAAATACGAACCGTTAGGGTAAAGAAGAAAGAGGTAGAAGAAGAAATAGAAATAACAACACAGAATCTCACAATCGCAGCGAAACAATATATAATATATAATAACAGGTTTAATACAAAAGAATCTGTAACAGTTCATACACTTACAATTATCAGAGTACAACCATCAATACATCAAACTGGATAGTTATATAACTTGTCCTTACACAGCGGAATATAAGTCAAGTACGGAAATACGTCTGAAACTCCTCCAGCTAGTCTCCTGAGCTCCATAGCATTTAACCTGAATCTGTAATACTCGGTCTGACCCGAACATTATAATAAAATAACACCCGAGTCAGTCTGGAAAACCAGCATGAGAAAAACACACTCAATGTGAATTATTAACTATTCAAAATCCTTTGAAAACAAAGGTATCTCGTAAGACCACGTCACAAATAAACACGATGGGTTTTTACCTTACGATAACCAAAACATTTTTATCAAATCCGTCGGATATTATAATAGTGTCTATAGAAAGTAAATAGAATATAGCTGAAATGCTTGCATCTCACATTTCAGCATAGTTGGGCACAATCAAAACCGTACGATGCTTATTGGAGAATGGATTCCATCGAATGACTGGGCTACTGGGGTACCGCCTGTCACAGTACACCTCTAGAACAATGTACCGAGGACCACTCTGGGATCCCCTGTTATACAAGTTCGGACTACCCCTTAAACTGAATAGTCCGAATAAGATTATCCCACGGTTGGTATCAGCAACCGCACCACATAGACCGAAATAAAAGGGACTTTAGATAGGGATAACCTTACCCTACTTGGCGCTACTCACTTAGCCTTGCTGCATTTCCCCTGTTTTAGTCATTCCCTGGTTGATGAGGCTCGAGGCTAAGCGTTACCTTTTAAAGAACACATTTACTTTGAATGCTCATTGTCCTCCAATGACGATGTTCTGATAGCATTCGTCCATACAAGTTGTCCTGGGTCTGGAAAAACCGAATCACCGTCTTCATCATCTTCATGGTATTCATTCGTTAAGTTCAAACCGGATCGAAATGGTTTTCGGATAGTTAAATTTGATCTCGGTCTCTTCGAAACGATTAACGAAATTAGCCAAAATTGACAGTCGGTTATTTAACTATCAATGCACATCCATCAACAATCATCAAGCCTTATTATAAATTTTCCAAAATTTATCTTAAAATATCTTTAAAAGATATATCAATTCCTCTCAACATTTGAAAACAATTTTCCAAATACTTAATCCGTAACAGGATCCTCCCAACATTTCAATACTTAGAAATATTTCCAAATTTCTATTTTCTATACTTAGGAAAATATTACCAGTCTTATTTTCCAAATCCTTTCAATATTAATGTTTCAGAGAATTATCCCGTGACTTATTCAAAAAAATCTCCGAAATTCCAATTTAAATTTCCTCTCCTCAAACATATTCTTTAATAAACCTCCTTTTCGAATCTCAAGAGAATTTATCAAATGTTTTTTTTCTTCAACCACTTTAAAACTATATATATATATATATAATAAGTATTTAAAAGATTAATAATTCATTTCCATGGCAGTCCCTCCTTTCCTTCCCGTACCTCCTACTTCCCCTACTGTCCTTCAACCATCCCCTCCCGTACCTACCCCGTCAACTTCAACTCAAACGTCTTCTCCTTCTTTTCGTCCTGCCCCTGACCCCCTCCTCCTTCGATTCCAACTTCGTCAACTCTGCTTGTCTCTTCTTCTTCAATGCCGCTTATTCCTCCAAGTCCTTCTTTCCTCCCAGCGTCTGTTCCACCGTCTCAACTGCAATGGACTTCCCTCTTCAAGCGCAAACCTAGTAATGCGGGGAAGTACACTCTAGTTGAGATGGTCCCTGATTTAGTTGATGATGTCTTGATTCCTCCTCCCTGTGTCATTGAAGCCGGAAAAGAAGTTTGGAGTAGCTACCTTGTGGGGTTTTTTCTTGACAAGCCTTTGCCATATTCTGTAGTTATCTCCACCCTAAAGAAGTACTGGAAATTGAAGGGAGCGATTAAGGTTCGTTCCAATGGCTATTTATTCTTGTTTCATCTAGCATGCGAGGAAGACAGGATATGCATATTGCAAGGAGACCCAATAGTTATGCGTAATAAATTATTTATAATTAAACAATGGGACCCTTATGTTGGGAATGCCTGTGCCTCAATCTCGTTTGTGCCAGTGTGGGTTAAATTCTCCAACATCCCTTTGTTTGCCTGGTCTCACTGCGGAATTAATTGGTTAGCAAGTAGGGTTGGAAAGCTCGTTTGTATGGATGAATCTACTGAAAAATTGGACAGGCTGTCCTTTGCCAAGTGCTTAATCGAAATCAAACCTGATCGGTGCCTCATCGACTCCTTTCCTGTTCAGCTACTGGATGGAGGAACTCAATTAATTCACGTTGATTATCAATGGAAGCCTGATATTTGTTTAGACTGCCAAATTTTTGGACACTTAAAGCCCAATTGTGAAAAGAAATTGTCCACTGTATCCTTAGACATGGCTGTAACGAGCAATCCTGCTAGAGAGGCTACTGTCCAAATAACCAAGGAAGATAGAGTAAATAATGGAATAATGTCCAAGCGAAGAAAGCAAAAATGGCAATTAGTGAGCAGGTCAAGAAAATAGAAGCCCAGAATTGACGTATTGAATAATCAACAGATTGAAGAAGGTGAAATTGATCTCTTTGCAACGATCAATAGGCTGGATGGAACTAAAACTGAGGAAGGTGAAATTGGCAAAGGGGTAGCTGTTGATTCTCCTGATCAGGGAAACTTAAACATTCATAAAAACAGTGAAATTCTAAAGCATAATGAATTTCACATCCTATCTGTAATGGGAGGGAATGACACTATTGAAGGTGAAAATGGGACTGGTGAAAGAGATATATTTAATGCAATAGTAACTGAAGTTATGGTCACTGAGAATGTGACCGGGATAAGAAACTCTGATGTCTTACCTACTGTTGAAGTAACTGGTATCTCTAGATCATCTGAAAGTATCGTTCCAGTTTTTGAACCACCATCCCAAACTAATAAAAACAAGCAAGAAGCTAACATCAGTGAAGACATTCCCTCATCAACCTCTGTCCTGCCTAGTTCTCTTTTTGCATTATCCAAAAACATCTCCTGTGCCACTCATCAAAAACAAAAAGACCATTACCACCGATCTGAAGTAGTAGTTCCTGCTGCTTTTCTCCCTGATTTGAGCCAAACTTCAATGCCCAAATCCCTCCCAACCACTATCCCTCAATCCAATATCAACTTTATCACTCCTACCAACAATGTTAATCTGGTATCTCTTCCTGATCTACCTCCTTCTGTTCCTACGAATCGCATTGATTCATCAAGTGCAAAAAACCAAGCTCCTCTCTCTGGAAATGCCTGTGCATACATCCCCTGTGCACTTGCACAGCCATAAAGATTCCAATGCTAACCCAGGAAATTCAACTGCTCATAATTCTAGTGCAGCTGAATCTGATCCAAATCTTCCCTATGACCACATTCCAGCTCCTAAAGCTTGGATGCCCCCTCCATCTGCTCAGCTCCTCTCCACGTCATGCCCTTCCAATAATAATTCGAACCAAATCGTAATGCAAAATGTCAGTGCTATGCCGTTTAACTCCAGTAAGATAAAAAAACTGAATCAATTGACTGAATTGGATCTCAACCCCCCTGTTGGAGCACAACTATCGTCTCCAATACCTGAACCCAATGTTCAATCATCCCCCCTCACTAGAGGTGGCAAGAAGAAACTTCAACAGAAACAATTGGTTGTTTAATGATGAACAACATAGGTGCTTGGAATATTCATGGTGCCCACTCGGAAATCAAACTTAACCAATGCAAGCAAATTATATCCACCCATTCTTTGAGTCTTTTTGCTATCCTTGAAACAAAACTTAATGCTACACAATCTTCCAAAGCTGCTACGTTCATTAACCCCTCATGGAAAATGATAAATAATCTCAGTGATGCTCCCTACGGCAGAATCCTTATCCTATTTAACCCCTCTATCTTCCAACTTAACCCTATCTTATCTACTTCGCAGCTAATCCACTTTCACTGTATCCACCTTTCATCTTCTACTTCATTCTATCTTACTGTCATCTATGGCCACAACTCTGCTCAAGCTCATCAGTCATATCTTTCTCTCCTCCCTTCCTTACGTCAAGAAACTCACCCGTGGTTAGTCATAGGGGATTTAAACTGCTCCTACCTCTTATCTCATAGACAAGGTGGGAACCCCTTGTCTCATTGTCAAATAAGACCTCTTAGCAATGCTATCTCTCTATCTAATCTTATTGAACTTACCTCTGTTGGTGCCATCTTTACTTGGAATAACTCTAGTAGGCAATCCTCGCGTACCTTTTCCAAAATTGACTTCACCTTCTCTAATCTCAATGCTTTTACAAAATGGCCTCAAATGTATAATCTCATCCCAATGCCTGGCTTATCTGACCATTCTCCTCAAATCATATCCTTTGGAACTGCTGTGGCAAAAAGGAAAACTAATTTTAAATTTTTTAATGCATGGGTTCATCACCCTGACTTTATTCCAATAGTTAGAAAGGCTTGGGCAATGAAATTCTTTGGTAACCCTATGTTTATTTTGCAGAGTAAACTGAGAGTGGTCAAATCAGAACTGAAAGCGTGGGCTCTGGGCAAATTTGGTCAAGGTAATTTAGCTTCCTCTACTCTTTCTAAGGAACTGCAACTCATTTAGGAATCGATGATGAAAGACCCATCAAATAGCGAGCTGGCGATTACTGAGGCAGTTGTTTCATCCCAACTATTTGAGGCTTTAGGAATTGAAGCTGACATGATTAAACAAAAATCTAGGCTCAAGTGGTTTAAAGATGGCGATACAAACTCTGCTTTCTACCACTCCTCCCTCAAAGCAAAGCAGACTCGAGAGTTAATTAGTACCCTCATTGATTTGAATGGTGAGTATATAGTGGACCCTGTCCTTATTGACGAAATGCTCCTCGATCACTTCAGTAAAATGCTTGGAAACCAAAATCAATTCAAACCATCTCTTGAGCTCCTGGATTCTATAAACATTCCTAGAATATCATCAGAAGACAATGCTTTTTTAAGCACTAAAATCACTGACACTGAAATCAAAAATGCTCTCTTCTCCCTGAATGCTAATTCCGCTGGAGGTCCTGATGGATTCAACTCATATTTCTTCACCTCTTCTTGGGAAATAATCGGCCAATCATTCATGAAGGCAATTCACAATTTCTTCAACAAGTCCAAAATGATAGGGTCCATCAACGCAATGAACATTTCCCTAATCCCTAAGGTGAAGAACTCTTGTCGTGTTTCTAACTTCAGGCCTATATCTTGCTATAATACTATTTACAAGTGCATCTCGAAAATAATAGCTAATAGGCTCAAATCTGTTCTTGATAAAGTTATCTCTTCTAACCAAACAGCATTTCTTAAAGGCAGGAGTATTCTTGATAATGTTATGATGTCTCATGAATTATTGAGAGGATATAACAACTCCCATGTTTCCCCCAGAGCATCTTTCAAGCTCGACATATCGAAAGCTTTTGACTCCTTACATTGGGACTCAATAGTTAGAATTATGGGATTAATGAATTTTCCCAAACACATTGTTGCTTGGATTCACTGCTGTATCTCTACACCTAGGTATTCCCTGATGGTCAACAACTGTACTGTTGGATTTTTTTTAGGGGAAACAGGGCATCAGACAGGGAGACCCGCTCTCCGCGTACTTATTTATTCTAGTGATGGAGATTCTAACCCAAATCCTTATCCATCTCGTTCATGAAGGCAGATTCATCACTCACTCTAAATGTAAGAACCCGCTTATCACATCTTTGATGTTTGCTGATGACTTGGTCATATTCTTCAAGCCTAATATGATGGCAGTTACTTCCATCATGCATGGACTATACAAATTCTTCAAAATAACTGGGCTAGCTATTAATCTATCGAAATCTGATTTAATGATAGCTGGTGTGGACCCTGAGTTAACCACACAAATCACTACCTTCACTGATATCCCTCATAGATCTGAAACTGCTACGTACCTTGGGCTACCTTTAGCAAAATCCAGAATTACATTAGCTCAATGTATTCCTCTTTATGACAGAATCACTGCCAGGCTTTCGAATTGGACCAACAGATTGCTTAGCCAAGCTGGTCGGCTCACAATAATCAATTCCATAATTTTCTCTATGATAGTGTATTGGTCGCGGTCATTCATTCTTCCTTCCAAGCTCCTCAAAATGATAAGGTCTTCCATGTCTAACTTCTTCTAGCATGGGTCTATTACTGCTAGGAAGCTATCCCCTTGTGCCTTTTCCAAACTAGAGAGACCTAAATCGAGGGGAGGTCTGGGAATTAAAAACCTGACGCTATGGAACCGTGCAGCTATGGTGATGCACATTGACAACCTGCTTAACCATAAAAATTGCTTATGGGTTAACTGGTCTTACAAATATATAATACGTAATAAAAATTTCTGGACAATGGATATTCCTCAATCATGTAGTTGGACCTGGCGTAACTTGCTCAAAATCAGATCTGACATCCTCCCTTATGCAAGAAGTCGTATTGGTATAAATGGTCGTCAATCTTTCTGGCATGACCCATGGACTAAAGAAGGAACTATTCTTAATCGCTGTCTCACCTTCAATCAACAAATTCAATCTTCCATTCCCTCCTCCGCTCTGGCTTTGGACTGTATTTTTGAAGGCAAGGTTGATCTCCCATATTCCAGTAACCTGTCTGTTCGAACCCTATGGAATCATCTGCGCGGCACTAAAGTTAATATATTCCCTGATGATGGCATATCCTGGTCATGCTGTAATAACACATTTATGATTGGTGCAATGTACAAGAAACTTATCAGCCAGTACAACACTTCCCATCTCTGTTGGTACAAACGAATTTGGCTGCAGCACAACTCTGAAAGTCAGAACTTGATGTTATGGAAGTTATTCGGCAATGCTCTAAAGATAAAAACTAAGTTGAGGCAGCGTGGGTTAATCATTGATACAACTTGTATATTCTGCCAATCTGCTGACGAGGACATCCTTCACCTTTTCTTCAGTTGTACGTATGTTCACAGGTTGTGGAGCTGGATCATCACTATCATCTCTGGAAGGACTCCATCTAGTGACAGTGTGGAGGAATGGAACATCATATACAAGGCAACTAGATGGAGAAGTGAATCAACGTATGTTTTGCTATTTTCTCTAAAGACATTCATAGCGATAATTTGGGAGGAGAGAAATGCCGTTACTTTCAATGACAGAAGGAAAACAGATATGCAAATGAAACTTAGCATCATTGGGAAAATGAAACAAGGGATTGTTGCCTCTAGCCACCAGTTTGAACCTGGTTTTATGTTGGCCCTCCCATCTCTTTAACTGTCTTTTGTTCGGTGTTGGTGTTGGTGTTGTGTGTGTTTTTCTTTTTCTTCTTGTTGATATGCCTGTTTTCCTTGTTCTCTTGTTCCTCTGTTCTTCCTTGCCTGCTTCTGTGGGTTTGTTTCCTTGTAGTTCTTTGATCTTGGTATATCAATAAATGGTAAGGGCCCTTTCCAACCCCGCTGGCGTTGCCAAAAAAAAAGATTAATAATTAATTTTTAAAAATATGTTCAAGTAATTATTTAAAATATCGAAAACACTTTTATAACATTAATAACTCATCTTTAGTTAATCAAATAAATTTTTTCCCAAGATGATTTTAAAATTTTGAATTTATATAAAAAAATACTTAATATTTGAAATCTTCTTACCAAAGTATTTCAATCTCAACTAACTTGAAATTTCATAGTTTTAAAAAGAATACAATTTCCTTTTAAAACAAATTCACTTCTTAAAATTTAAGATATACTTTTAAAATCTCAATAACCAATTTAATTTATAACTTTCCCTCGATTTTACATCATCTTGATTTATATTTCGCTTCCCTAACCATTTCCATTTCGAAAATAGAATCTATTTTTTTCTCAACCTTGTTTCCATATTCCAATTTAAACTCACCCTATGAATTTGTATTCCAATTATCACCTGATATCGAATTCCTTTATTTTAAACATCATTTTATATATTTTATAACCCCTTTTGGTTTTTACCTGTTTATAAAAACAAATATATTTATAAAAATCCATTATATAAATTTTATTTCTTATAAATTCCATTAATACTTCCAATCTATTTTTCAATATTGATTTCAACTCCTTTTTATATTTCCAGAATATCACTTATAAATTCTTTTATATAATTCATTTTATAAATAAATCTTCATTTACTAATTCACAATAGTTAAGTATAACCAATCAATTATATTTTTCTAATTCAATTTCTTTAAAATAACTCTAATTCCTATATATATATATATATTATTTTAAAATTCTCTTCAATTCCATAAATTTTAAATATATATATATATATAGTATTTAAATTATCAAAATTCAGCCCAGTGCTACAATAGCATCTAATAATTCAATCACTACAATAATCTATAATAGATTATTCTACACAAATCATATATCACTATATATGATAAATAAAAATAAATTTGAGGAATCTAGTTGGATCCCTCCAACCTGTTTCCCTGCATCCACAGATGTTAATACAACATAAAATAATACCAATCCCACTTAGAGGAGATATCGCGGTATATAGGGTCATCCGCTATTATGCGGGGCACATAGGGTCTCATCCGCTATAATGTGTGGGAATATCACTCCAAATACTAATATATATATATATATATAAACTACTATATATTATATAATCATCCAACCAGATAATAATTTATAAATCCAACCAGCAATCAATGTTTCATTTTAACTATTTAAAATAATTTCTGGCAATCCAAAGAGAGTGAGATTTACTCACCTTCATGTTCGATTTTTATTTTGATGAATACCTAGATTTTAGCTTCCCTAAAATTCTAGTTGCCTCTAGAAAATTCCAAACCCATCCTAATTAATAGATTTTCCAGCTGCGAATCAATACGACTTCTTCCATTGATTTTGGCCCTCATATAATTAAATTTTGAATTATTTATCATTTCAGATAATTAAATAGAAATCAACTTAATAAATTAAAAGTTAAAATTTTACTTAATTATAAAGTCTCGCCTTCACATACCAGCCGAGCTCATGACTTCATTTTTTCTTCTTCTTTTTTTTCCTCCTTCTTTTTCTTCCATTTATTTCCCACTGATTTAAGAATTTTCGAAGTTAAAGTATACTGTGACAATTTGTATACGATTATCAATACAAAACCAAAGTGATACAATACCTTAACAACTCTAATCCCCCGCCACAACTCCCTTCCCGCCCTAGATTTCACGCGACAACACTCGTTCGAACCCATGACCTTCGTCCCCTCTTCGACCATCGCGACCTGCCCTGAGTCGCCATTGCGATTCCCATACACGCACCTTCCCCTGTCGTGCAGTCACTTCCACGCGAGACCACATCACTTCAAACCCTGAGCGCCAATCGAACACCGAGCCCCTAAGCCACTCAACGTCGCGACCAACCGCCGCCCGCCGCTAACACGAATCGCCAATACTGACAATCGCATGCTCCCCCATCTCCACCAAACCCTTCGACCACTCATGTGGAACAACCCAATGCACTACCGAAGCCCTAATTCTCCTCACGAACTAGTTACGAGCTCGCGGTTTATTTCGTCTGCCATTTTTTTTCGATTTCGATTTCCATGAATGAGGCAGTGAAAGAAGAGAGGGAGGAATACTGGAATGGATTTTATGGTTACTGATTTGCGATGGGCTTCCATGATTCATGTTCTCTCTCTGTTGATTTCGTGATTTCGAGTTGGTGATTTAATAAGCTGAGAGGAAGGGAGGCTCGTACTTGATTGAAATGAATAAGACTAGGACGTGATTTAAAGTTATAGGGTAGCATATTGCAAAAGGTACGTTGATTTTATATATTTGATTTTCCTTTTATTTTATTTTATTAAAGTCTCGATTTCTCTACTACAAAATTTCAAACCCCTATTGAGGCGTGCCGCTAGGCGTTTATAATTTTACGCCCCAATTTCGAATGCAATGGAAAAGATTTCGAGTCCAAATTCGGTCGTATGGAGAAGATAGCTTTTTAGACCCATTTCTTTTAATTAAATTTTGATATAAATTTCAGCGTGTTTCTATACCGTACGGCCAAATGATAACTCCAAACGCTACGAAATCTGAAATCCAATAATAATACATTATTACGGATCCAAAGGAACTGGTCTCGTCGAATTCCGAGACTGTGCCTCGGAAGGCCATTTTTAAATGTCAATTTTAAAAAACTGTTTTTAAAATTGAACAGATCACTTTTAAATTCAATTTAAAACTTTTAATATCTTCATTATTATTAATATAATTTTTACAAGCCTTTAAATTATTTTTATCGAGCTTAAAACTCAAGATACAAAAATTTAACCAACATTCCATTATAAAATCCAATAATTAAATTATCCAATAATCGCTATATTTAAATTCTGAATTTATTCTACAAATAAACCCAAGTTTTCCATATCAAAAACCAATCTATAATTCAAATTCAATATTTAAACCATTTAAATATTCCAAATCAAACGACGAAAAATCTGGGTCATTACATTCCTCCCCCCTTAAAAGAATTTCGTCCCCGAAATTGCTAAGTTAGAAAGAATGCTCCAAACCCATTAACTTATCAAAACCCACCTAGTGAGAATTCGATATTCACTTTTCTAGTCTTTTGTTTCTCTCAAAACAACTAGTTTTCACTTTTGATTCCAGAATCCTTTATTTTCAAATTCAATTTGAAATCAGTTTGTCGTTAACAAATTTTTCAAAATTTTTCTAACATCCTAAATTTTTAAAAAAAATTGGCATCTCCCTTGTACGGAGGACCTTTTGCAATATGACAAGAAGATAAATATATATACATCGACCCACACGGTCGGAAAAAAAATATGTAGCGGTATTTAATCCGAAAACGTACCTTATTTAGCGTTTTTAAGCAAGCGGCTTATTTTATTTAGCAATACGCGCAATCAAAGTCAAGCACAACATCTTTCGGTACCTGTACTTACTCAATTTAAACACATTAGTACAAAATATATGAAAATTCATTACATTTCATTTGTTTGCATAATTAAAACACATAAACTTCATAAACCAACATGTCAACATATATATTAAGCAATTATAAGGTTCCGATGCTAATTTAATTGCTTTCAATCGATTCGTATACTATTTTATTCCATTTGGATGGTTTAAACTCATTTTACATGCATCCAATTCATTTTTATTTCAAACAAACCCATATTCATTCCAAATTGATTAAAAATCAATTTTATTCACTTCTATTAATTCATAGAATTTTTTAATTTACTTCTGTTTCCGTCAAACGACACTTTTTCCATGCAAGTTTGGCGATATTTATTTAATAAAATAGTTCTTTGAGCTTATAACTATTTTATATTGATTCCAAATCAATTTATATTCAAGTCTATTCATTTCCAATTTGATCTTCAATCAATTTACTTACATTTCCTTCACAACCACTTCCATTACTTTCAAATCCACTTTATTTAGGTCGGAAACATTTCCACACTAATTTATTGAATTGCAATTTCATAAATTATGTAAGCCAAGCTTCCCTATTAGCTTAAGTTATTAATTTCAACCATTTTAACCAATAACTTAAGTTCATTTCTATTTGCAAACAAATTACCTTTCAATTTTTGATTTGATTTTTATTCAATCAAATTTCATCCATTTACTAATTAATTCAATTAGTTCATTTATCTAATCTACCTCAATTTTAATCCCGAACTCAGATCATTAAAATAATATCCAACGCCATATTTAATTCATCTACACTTCAATTGAATTTATTTATAACCCAAATCATCACCATTTCAATCCAATTTCATTTTATTCGACACGTTTCCAATTTAATTTAATTCGCTTACAATCTAAGTCGAATTTTATTTATAACTCAAGTTTCATTTCAAAACCAATTTTTAATTAACAATCCAATTTTATTTTTAAACCAAATTAACATCCATTACCATATTCAATCGACTAATTAATTATCTAATTAGTTCGCTTCCACTTTATAGCTCAATACTCGATTTCTATTTTACTTTGTTTAACTTCCTTGAGTTCAATTTTATTTACAGTTCAAGTTTGGGTTTTTGTTTTATTACCAAAATATCAAACAATTTTAGTTTCGGTTTTTCTATTTCAATTTTTTAACTTTTTATAAGTCGCACAACTATTTTTTTCACTTTTTCGTCGATCTTATACTCGAATACATTCGCATTTTATTTTACTCGAGATTATATATTTTTATTTGGCCAAGTATATTTTTATTCAGTTCGTTCAATTTTATTTTAACTCTCTTAAGTTAAATTATAATTTCATTAATGCACCCCATTAATTCGATTCAAACCCAATCAATTAAATTTCAAAAATTTAATTCCTTCAACTTAATCTAAGTTAAATTTCATTTTAACTTTTTCACTTTCAATTTTAATTCCAAAATTCAATCTCCATATTTTTCTTCAAAATCATTCACTATTTATAAGTTTATAACTTATCTCCTGATGATCTCTTAAACTATTTAAATAAGGATTTCAGAATTTTTAAACACCCGGTATTTATTTCAAATCCTTTTGAAATCACAAATACCCCAAATCATACTTTTTAATCATAAACCAATCCTGGTTTTTTACCAAACCCAATTCCCTTCGTAATTTCCAAAACAAACTTGTTTTTCCTCAAAAAAATCCAAAACAACGACCACGACAGCAATCCATCACTTAGAAACTCGAAAATGAACACCGATGATGGCGCGATCATCATCGGAATTATTTTCCAACGACCGAAGCGATTTCAGTGCTATACATCTTCAAAATCCATTTAAAACCAATTTTCTATTCAAAATATCTCTAAAACAATATTACAATTACATATTTTCAAACACTTTGGAAAACTTTACCAAATATCTCCAGGATTTAATATTTTCCAAACTTTGGTTTTTACTCAAGTCTTAGTTTTTAACCCAATTGTATAACCCATATTTATACAATGTCTATTTGGTTATATAAACTATTTATAATCTTGTTTTGATTATAATATTATCATCCAAACACTCCAATTATACCATAATAATTTCTAAAAATTATTTCTTTTTATATAAGAATATAATTTAGGTAAAATTATTTCATTTACCCGCTTCAAAACAATACTGTGTCTGTTTATCGGGTTCAAGTGTTTTGAAGCTCCTATCGAATTAGCGGCGTCCCACTATTCGATTAGAATTTATATTCCACTCAAACAATAAATCAGCACAATATAAAACCATTTTATATTCACTAACAAATACGCGCTCATATATATTAATATGCTCAAACTCATTCTAGAGTACTACTGACTCTATCTTTAATGAGTAATCTGTACTAGAACTAAGGTTCTCGCTTAACCTTCAGCTTTGATACCAACTGTAACAAACGGTAGGGTTTTCAACCATCCCGTCAGCGGCCACTTTCCACCGTGGCATACATTAGTACCTCAAATTTGCTTTTACGGCCAGCCTCTCGACTACAACCAACCACTCAGGGACATGTAGGGGTAAGAGTCTCCCGCTCGCCACCAAACATGAAGCGAGAACCTCCTATCATGCTGTAATGAAGCAAATCCGATCCACTTTGAGCCGACAATATTTCACCTCAGTTCAGCTCAAATTAGATGGAAATACGAATCTTTAGAGTAAAGAAGAAATGATAGAAGAAGAAATAGAAACAACAACATAGAATCTCACAATCAAAGCGGAACAAAATATAAAATACAATAACAAATTTCATATAAAAGAATCTGTAACAGTTTATATACTTACAATCATCATAGTGCATCAATTGATACATCAAACTGGACAGTTATAATAACCTATCCTCATACAGTGGAAATATCCAAGTACGTGATATACATCTGAACTCCTCCAGCTTGTCTCTTGAGTCCCATTGCATTTTAACCTAAATCTGTAATACTCGATCTGAACCGAGCATTATAATAAGATAACACCCGAGTCAGTCTGGAAAACCAGCGTGAGAAAACACACTCAGTCTGAATCATTAAAGTTTCAAAATCCTTTTGAAAATCAAAGGTATCTCGTAAGACCATGCCATAAATAAACACGTCGGGTTTTTACCTTACGATAACCAAAACATTTGATATCAAAATCCTTTGATATTATAATAATGTCTAAGTATAAATACTTATTCAAATAGCTGAAATTGTTACATTAATTAAATTCCAGCAATACTAGGTTCTACAATCAAAACCGTTAAGGCACGTATTGGAGAATGGATTCCAACTGAATGACTAGGCACTGGGGTACCACCTGTCACGGTACCTATCTAGAAACACCATACCAAGGACCACTCCGGGGTCCCCTGCAACACAAGACCGGACTACTCCTTAAACTGGATAGCCCGAATAAGATTACCCCACGGTTGGGATCAGCAACCGCACCACACAACCGAATAAAAGAAAGGGACTCTAGATAGGGGTAACCTTACCCTACTTGGCTGCGACCCACTTAGCCATGCTGCATCTTCCCTGATTTTCAGTCATTCCCGGTTGATGAGGCTCAAGGCTAAGCGTTACCTTTTTAGAAATATTCACTTAGAATGCTCATTGTCCTCCATTGACAATGTACTGATAGCATTCATCCATATAAGTCCGTTCCCGGTCCGAACGGAACCGAAGACATTATTCCTACTACATCCATTTTGGAATCACCCTCAGGATTAGTAGCGATTAGCCCTTGCACTTCACTGCTCCATCTTCGACTCCATGCTCTTGTCTTTATTACGAAAACGTACTCGTTGGATCGAAGTGGTTTTCGGATCACAAATCTGATCCGGTCTCTTCGAAACAACATTTGATACTTCCCGTAAACTCAACCCCGGTTCGCTAGGAAATAAACAGATGAAATAAGATCGGAGATCACCTCCTAACCGTTAGTGGATGGATTTCCTTATCAACGTCCTAGAAGAATGAAACGAGTTTATACGTACAGTATAGCACCTCGGACGGTAACTGTACCATATAAATCCCGTGCTTCTTCTAGATATCTCCAAAGTTATATTTAGGTCCAGATTAATCTCACACAAATTGGATTACTGGTTAATTTTAAATTGTTTGATTTTAAAATCCTATTTAATAAATTCTGGAATATGGAAAAATAGAGATTTTTGGAAAAATGTGAATAAAAGGGTTTTTAAAAATAAAGAACTTAAGCGATATTGTTTAATATAAAAGAATGTATTTTTAAATTTGAAATTTAAATAGTTTGGGAAAAATAAAAGGGGAATTTTGAAATAAAATATGAAATCGATGTTCCAGATTTAAACAAGATTTTAAATCATAAAAAGTAAGTGGGATCTAAAATTTGGGGGTTTGGAATAAATTTGGGTTAACTAAGAAATTAATTTAAAAATGGGAATTAATTTGAAAATCGGTGAAGAATCGATTAAGTGATGTGAAATCAGTGAAAAAGGGTAAAATGAGACTATAGGATGGAGGCCGTGACGCAGTGGTGATGAGCTCGTCGATGGCGGAATCCTCGTACAGAGCATTAGAGCGGAGCTGTTGATTTCATTTTCCTGTTCGATATTAAGGTTAAATTATTTTAAACATTTTTTATCTAATCTTATTCAAGTTTAAACCTTAATTTAATCTGTTAATCTTTATTTCATTAATCAGAAATTTTTACAGTAAAGTAAATTACTATTTGTGTTATTTACTGAAGAAAAAAAATATACATATACATATTTTAAACTTACTGGAAAACTTTAAAATGTGTATTATGGTGATTAGAATATATAAATCGAATATTTGTAAATTCGTAAATTGTTTATGCGAGGTCTTGAATCAAATAACACACAGTGCTTTGGATCTAATAAGATAAAGACTCGTCGTGTTGTGCGAGTTACTCTGGTTTTCAAAAGGTTTTTATAACTTAAGCATTTCAAGTTAAGTGGATTTTACTCACGCTAGTTTCCAGCCTGACTCGGGTGTTACTTTATTGTAATGCTTGGGTCAGACCGAGTTTTACAAAATTTCAGGTTAGGACGCTTTGGAGCTCCGGAGACGAGCGGGATGGCAGTGGCGTATTGCACGTATTTGGCTATATTCCGCTGTGTATTGTAGGCTGTATAGACAGCAGTTGAGGACAAGTTATTATAACTGTGTAGATTTGTTGTACTCTGATAAATTGTATGTGTTTTGATAGTTACAGTTTTTCTTTGTATAAAATGCTATTATTTTATATTATATTTTGTCCGTTGTGATTGTGAGATTCTCTGCTGTTATTTTTGTTTTCTTCCTCTATCTTTTCTTCTTAACCCTAACAACCTGGTATTTACGGCACTCGTTTCTCGGCACTCTATACAGTGAACGTACTAGTGTCAATTTTCGGGGGTTGAAAATTGCCCGGTTGTTACACATGCTATCAAGTATTTGTATTTAGACACTATTATAATATCACTGGAATTTCTATAAAAATGTTTTGGTTATCGTAAGGTAAAAACCCGTCGTGTTTATGTGTGGCGTGGTCTTACGAGATACCTTTGTTTTTCAAAGGATTTTAATAACTCTAATAATTCAAATTGAGTGTGTTTTCTCACGCTGGTTTTCCAGACTGACTCGGGTGTTGTTTTATTATAATGCTCGGGTCAGATCGAGTATTACAGATCCTGGATAAATGTTATGGAGCACAGGGGACTAGCTGGAGGAGTTTTCAGACGTACTTTCCCATACTTGATTTATGTTCCGCTGTGTAAGGACAAGTTATATAACTGTCCAGTTTGATGTATTGATGGTTGTACTCTGATGATTGTAAGTATATAAACTGTTACAGATTCTTTTGTATAAAATCTGTTATTATATATTATATTTTGTTCCGCTGCGATTGTAAGATTCTGTGTTGTTGTTTCTACTTTTTCTTCTACCTCTTTCTTCTTTTCCCTAACGATCGGGTATTTCCGGCATTCGATTGCTTGGCATTTTATAGAGTAGACGTATTGATGTTGATTTTTAATGGTCGAAAATCTCGATTGTGACATTTGGTAGACTAAAACCAAATATGACTTGATACATATAAGATTCATCCAATTATTTAATTCAATTATTGCTCTGATACCAAGTGTAACAACCCGGGTTTTTGACGTTCTAAAATCGACATCAATACGTCCACTGTATTACATGTCGAACAATTGAATGCCGGAAACACCAGATCGTTAGGGAAAGAAGAAAGAGGTAGAAGAAGAAAATAGAAATAACAACACAGAATCTAACAATCGCAGCTGAACAATATATAATAGATAACAACTGATCTTTATACAAAAAGAACTATAACTGTTTTTATACATTACATCATCAGAGTACAACACAAACAATAGCACAATACTGGACAGTTATAATAACTTGCCCTCACAAAAACTGACTATTCAGCTTAATAATGGACAGTGGAATATACACCAAGTACGTGTGATACGTCTCGTCATCCACCTAGTCTCCTAAGCTCTATAGCATTCCATCCAGAATCTGTAATACTCGGTCTAACCCGAGCATTATAATAAAATAACACCCGATTCAGTCAGGAAAACCAGCGTGAGAAAACACACTCAATTTAATTATTAAAGTTTTCAAAATTCTTTGAAAATCAAAGGTATCTCGTAAGACCATGCCACAAATAAACACTGCGGGTTTTTACCTTATGATAACACAAACATTTCATATCAAAATCCTCTGATATTATGATAGTGTCTAAGTACAAATACTTATTCAAATAGCTGAAATGCTTGCATCTCACGTTTAAGCATAGTTAGGCACAATCAAAACCATACGGCGCTTATGGAGAATGGATTCCAACTGAATGACTAGGCACTGGGGTACCACCTGTCACGGTACCTGTCTAGAAACACCGTACCGAGGCCCACTCCCGATCCCCTACAACACAAGATCGGACTATTCCTAACCTGAATAGACCGAATATGGTATAACCCTAGGTGTTCCCACCCTTTATCGAGCTCCTTCCATAAATCGTAGTAATAATAATATCCGAGGGTATCTAGAAAGGTGATAGACATACCCTACTTGGGCGCTACCCACTTAGCCTCACTGCATCCCCCCTGATTTTCAGTCATTCCCGGTTGATGAGGCTAGAGTCTACGATTACCTTTTTAGAAAGATTCACTTAGAATGCTCATTGTCCCCTAATGACAATGTACTGATAGCATTCATCCATACAAGTCTGTTCCCGATCCGAATGGAACCGAAGGCACTATTCCTACTACATCCATGTTGGAATCAACCTCGGGATTAGTAGCGATTAGCCCTTGTACTTCACTGCTCTATCTTCGACTCCATGCTCTCGTCTTCATTTTGAAAACGTACTCGTTGGATCGAAGTGGTTTTCGGATCACAAATTCGATCCTGGTCTCTTTGAAACAACATTCGCTATTTCCGGTAAACTCAACCCCGGTTCTTTAGGAAATACACAGACGAAGATAAGATCGGAGATCACCCCCTAACCGTTAGTGGACGGATTTCCCTATCAATGTCGTAGAAGAACGAATGAGTTTATACGTACAGTATAGCACCTCGAACGGTAACTATACCAGATAATTCCTGTACTTCTTCTAGATATTTCCAAAGTTATATTTGGGTCCAGATTTGATAGTCGGTTATTTAACTATCAAATAAACAATCATTCAACCAAACACTTCATTTTCCACTAAAACTCCAAATCTCTTTTTTAATTTAATTTTAATAAATTAAATCTCTTTATCCAAAATATAGACTTACCTTATTGAGTTAAGTAAATTCACCATAGCTATATTTTTCAAAGGTATTTGGAAAACCCTTAAATAAAATTTGGAAAGTACCACTGCGGTATCTAACCATGGATCATAGCTCAATGGTTACGTCTCTATCCCAGAGAAATTCAAGACTTAGCTGTAGGCACTCACTGCCCCCGATTAAGCCACGCGAATATACCAATATTTCCCGAAAACTCTATTTAATAATTTTCAAATAATACTTATGAATTTGTATAATAATTCTCCAAGTAAACTTTAGCCAAAAACTACTTTTTTAAAAAATAAAGCTATTACATAAAATATTAATATTGAATAATTATCCTTTTAAAATAATAATACTGATTTAACCTTTAATAATAATTAACTACTATAACTAACTTAATTTATAAATACTTAAACAAATTTTGAACAACTAAATAATAAATTTTCTGGAAACATTCTTATAAACACTTTTTAAAATTTTCTAATTAATCACTTAAAAATCTTTCTTTTAAAAAAAATACTTAACTTTTCCAGAAAGTATGTTTCCAACTCAAATATAGCCAGTCCAATTATTTTATAAATCCCTCTCGATTTATTTCCAGCTTAATTTACGTCCTGTAACGACCCAGAATTTTGAACGGATTAAATTGAGAATATTTAATTAATTTTAAATATTTAAAAGATGATTTAATTTGTATTCCGGATAAAATTTTGGAAATCGGCGATTAAATTATAAAATTTAATCGATTGAAGTTGAATAAAAATTCGAATCTTCAATTTTAAGCTGAAGAAAAATATTTCGAAAGCTTTTAAAATTCGTATTGATATTACTAAAGATAATAGAAGCTTTAGAATCGAATTTGGGAGTGAACTGTTCAGTTTGAAATTATATTGTTCGAACCGATATTTAAAAATAGTCATTTTTCAAACAGTCTCGGAATTCGACGAAACCAGTTCCATTGGGTCCGGAATATGGTATTATTGTCGGATTTCCAATTTCGTATTTTTCGAAGATGATATGTGGCCATACGGCGAATAAACGCATAGAAATTAAATTGAATTCAATTTAGATTTTTAAATTTAAAACCTTGCCGACATCCACACGTTCATCTCCTTCGATCACGCAAAGAATCACGTAAAGCAATCGTGCCAGCCATACTTCGTTCAATTTTAAATTCCCCTCCCTCTTCATAAAAATCAAACGGAAATGGCTGTCGAGATAAAAACATATCCTCCCCTTTTCAGATTTTATCCCAAATCGAATCCATTAAAAATTCAATTGCCAAATTCCTCTTTAAATTCGAAATCGATAGGGGCGATCGAGTGGTTGTAAATCCCGGTCGCGAATCGAACGGAGTTCGATCGTTTAAGCAGAGGGGTGATCTCGAGAGGGGTATTCGACGCTCGAGCGCGAGTGGCTCGGCGGCGCGCATTCGAGTAGGCTGTGGGTTAGGGCTTGCATGGGTATGGAGGCGTCTCGTGTGTGATAATGGAGGTGGGATTCGACTAGAAATCGATTCGAATCAGAGGGGTGGTCGCGATTTTGCCTAGCGCGCGGCAGAGCTGGAGTTTTTTTGTGGCGATCGAAGTCGCGACTGAGGTGGTTCTCGAATCGCGATGGGGCCAGTGAGCGACAAGTTCGCGAGTTCAGGTGGTGATGGTGCGGCGTCGCATGGCTATGCTCGAACTCGAGTTTGTCAGGCGAAGGTGGGTCATTCCCTATTGCAGCGCGTCTTCGAGGCGGAGGCTGGAGACAGTGAGGGTGGAATCAATGAGGTTGGGCTGGGGTTCTGATAGGTAGCGAGCTAGAACAGTAAGGTATTATCTTCATTTTGATTTAAATTGAAAAAGAAAGAAAAAAAAATTATTACACCCTATTTACAAATTTATTTTAACTGCAGCAAACAATATACGTATATGGTTTAAACAGAAAAAAAAAAGTCAAGTCTGGGAATTTTTTTTTTTACAGTAAATAATTAATTCGAAGGCAGTTTTGTTTTTGTTTTGTTTTAATTTATCATATATATATGCAGAAATTTAAAATATAGGGACTTGTATAAAAAAGATTTGATTTTTATCTATATAGAACAGATTTGTGAATATGAGCAGATTTTTCAATTTGGATATATATAAGAAAAAGAGAAAAAAAAAAATGTTCAGAAAAGAAATTTAGTTTTAAAACTTTATTTTTAGTTTAATAAATTTATTGAAAAGGGAAATTGGTTTAACTTAATTATTAATTAATTAAATCTATTTAAAAGAAAATAAATTGATCGTTCGATTTTTTTTTCAAATATTGATGAAATCGTAAATTGTTATACAAGGTTTAGTTAAATAAATTTATTTAAAAAGAAATGGGGTCAAAATAAAATCACTGGCAAATCAAAATTATCAAAATTATCAAATGAAAATTTATTATTTGATCTGTTCAAATATTGATAGAATTGTATAAATTTATTTATACAAGGTATAAATCGAGGAAACAAGCCGGAATTGGGAAAAATGGATTGCGAATTAAAAGCGAAGGTGAGATTCTTCTCACTCAGATTTATAATTGATTGCAGTTATTGATTGTTTGATATGATTGCTATGTGGATTGTGCTATTAGATATTTTAGGATATATCTATATATATAGTAGT
Organism: Allium fistulosum; assembly: GCA_030737815.1. Classification (NCBI taxonomy): domain Eukaryota; kingdom Viridiplantae; phylum Streptophyta; class Magnoliopsida; order Asparagales; family Amaryllidaceae; genus Allium; species Allium fistulosum. Next base: position 909,489,702 of record CM060908.1, read on the forward strand.
ATATACATATTGGCATATGTATATATTGGATTGATGATTTCCCGCCTCGTATAGCGGATGAGACCCTATTGCGCCGTTAGTAAGCGGATTTATAAAAACCTATATACCGCGATAATTCCGTACTGGAGCGGAATTGGTATTGTGCTAACATCTTTGGATGCAGGGAAACAGGTTGGAGGGATCCAACTGGATTCCTCACCAGTAGTTATTTATTTACAGATATTGAGATATATTCTGTTGTCATATGTTGATATATGATATTTGATTGTTGTGATTGATTGTTGATGCTGTAGCATCATCGGATCCATTTTTGAAGTTATAAATAATGATATTATTTTTAAAAGGATTTTAAAGTGATATTTGAAATTATACGTTTTATTGAATTGTTAAATTGATTTATTTTAAATAAATGAACGTTTAAAATTTGGAAGTTATAAAAGTTAAGATTTTTGTGAATTATGACCGTAAGGTGATTTTTGAAATAAATAGTTTAAGCGATGTATAAAATGGTTTGAACTGAGATTTTCGAATATTTGTGAACAGTTTATTTAAAAGATTTAAAAAGTTGATATTTATAAATTTAAAATATTGGGATTTTAAAATGAGATGATAAGTGTAAAAAATGAAATTTATAGAATTATAAATCGTGAAGATATGGAATTTATAGATTTGTAAATTGTGAAGTTATAAAATGAATGAAACTGTAGAATAAAAGATTTATAAGAGATTAACTTATAAATTGGATTTTTGCCTTTAAATGGAATATTGATCGATTTATTAATAAAGAAGATTTGTCAAATTGAAGTCGTTAGAAAATAGAAATAGAATTTATAAACGTTGTTTTATAAATTCGAAATAAATTGGATTTGATAAATTAAAATGTTAAAGAAGATATATTCGTGATTTTGGATAGCGAATTTTTATTAAAATAAAAATGTGTAGAAAAGATTGAAATTGGGTTAAGTGAATTATATTCACGATTTTGGACAGCGAATATACTCTTAAGGGCGAATATACTCTTAAGGAAAATGGATATGTTCTGGAGAAACGATATTATAAAATGAAGTTAAACATTTTAAAGATGTTTTAAAATGTGTTATGAATCGAAAGCATAGATTTCAACATTTATTGTTGAAATAGACGTTTTCAAGAAATATAAGGGAATGGTGGACTATAACACTGTTGTTATAGTAAATGATTTCCGAAAGGAAATGTTTTTATCTAGTATTGGGATTTATATATCTATCTTAATTTCCGAATCCCTATACTAGTGATTTTGAGTCGTCGTAACGATGTTTTACGTAACATTCGTTTTGACTCAAATAAATGTTGTTATAATAAATGATTTCCTTAAAGAATGAATATATACTTAATATTGATTTAAGTATATTGAATATTTTCTAAGTGTTGAAAATAAATGATTTGTGAAATACTTATTATTAAATAAGTATGGAAATGCTTTTCCAATATGAAACGAAGGGTTTGAAATTTTATCTTTTAAAGATAAATTGAAAAGTGAATATTGAAAATTGTTTTCAAACGGTTAAGTGTGGAAATTATATATCTAGTAAAGATATTTTTGAAGATGAAATAATTTGGAAAATTATTTGGAATCTGATGATGTTGCGCATCTTTATTGATAGTTAAATAACCGACTATCAATAATTACCTTTAGATAGGTATTTGTTGTGAATTGGATGAATTTGAATGCCACACTTATTTTTAAATAATCGCTCACTATTCGGGTTAACCGGGAAAGGACCATGGGGTCGTATAACCCATTCCGAATATGTGATACGTCGTTATGAATCGCATTTGAAGACCGGTGTTGAAGACCGGATATTTTTGAAAACGGAAGGATTACCGTCGAGTTACTCTACACCGACTGATCTTCGGTTTAGAGGTTTTTATCACCCTTAGTGACGGGAAGTCCTGACGTGATTGAAAATTATCCGGAATGGCAAGGGCTTCGTGAGAAGTGCCTTCGGTTCTGTTCGATCCCGGAACAGACTTGTATGGATTGTGTGTCTGACGTTACAATTTGAGATATTGAGCTGATTTCTTTCAAATGCATATCTGTTGGTGGCGGAGAATTTATTCTCTTAGCTTAACACCCTTCTCTGAGACGTACGAGCTCAGAGGTTATGTAGTTGAAATTTATCAGCGATATATCCCAATTTGGTAACGTGGCATACTGAGTGTTGCTGTGAAATGATCAGTGTTTGATCATTTGTGATATGATCATTTGTTTGATCTTATATCTTTGTGATCATAGGTTGATCATTTTTGTTTGACCCGAAGTAGGGCTTTGTAGAAAGCGTAGCTTTGTGGACGAGACTTCGTCGAGCCTCACACCCCGGAAATGGTCGAAACAGGAAGAATGCAGCAAGGTTCTAGGGAGTAGCGCCCCTTAGTGTATGTCATTCCTTCTGGATAAAGGTGGTATCATGGTATGGAGCCCAGATACTTAACCTCTGTGGTTACTGCATTATTATTATCTATGTGGTTTGTTGCGAATCGGGGATCCTCGGGAAGATCGGTGACGATCGGGGGATGGCATACGCGTGTCAGTAGTTACCTATTTTTGCAGAGGTAACCCGGCCTTGTGTTGGCAGAGATCCGGTTAGGTTCTCGGGTCGTCTATTCCAGGGACGTACCCATCGTGGATAGGAAGTTCCTTAGCCTGACCATTTGTTGGAAATCCAAAGAAACAATACGAGCCTTTACGATTTAAATTGTATAACCTGTCTCCTCAGGAGGCAGCTATAGCAGGCATAATATAATTGTACCTATGCTGGCTAAGATCTATATTCTACTTTCGAAATGTTTTCCACTATGCACTAATAATAATATCAAAAAGAATTTGATTTTTGCGTAGTAAGCATCTTTGACTAACATAAGAAGAAATCTCCTCCAAGTCTGCGTTTGCATTGTGCGTGTGGTGGGAGGTCTTATGGTAGTTTCATTTTCCAAAAGCATTGCGAATTGACTTTAAAATTCTCTGCTGTTTATTTTTAAAGAATAACTGTTTTACGATCTCACACCAGTCACCATGACTGACTCGGAGTTTATTGTTTCCCTTCTAAACTCTGGGTGCCCACCAATTTCCACACGGGCAGCCTAGAGTTATGTTATCAGGATATTCTGGATATTCTGGAGCTTTGGAGATAAGCTGGAGGACGAGACGTAGTATTTGTAATTGATAGCATTTATTCCGCTGTGTATTCTGTATGAGGACAAATTATATAACTGTCCATTGTTGTACTGAGTTGTATATTGACTCTGATGATTGATGTATATATAAACTGATATAGCTCTTTGTTTTAAAAGACTAGTGTTTAATTATTATATATTGTTCCGCTGCGATATGTGAGATTCTGATATTGTCTCTGTTTTCTGTTCTGTTGTTCTTTCGTGTGGTTGTTCTTTTTCTTTCTCTTCTTCCTTCTACTCTTTTCTTCTTCTTCTGCCTTTTTCTTCTTTCTTAAACCCTCACTATTGGAGTTTCCGGCACTCGATTGCTCGACAGTCGATAAAGTGAGTATCGATGTTGAATTTTCGAAAGTCGAAAATTTCGGTATGTGACAAGTGGTATCAGAGCATATGGTTAAGCGACAACCCTGCTCTGTTGGGTGTTACTCATTAGAGATAGAGTCAGTAGTACTCTAGAATGAGTTTGAGTGTAATAATAGATATGAGCGCGTATTTGTTATTGAATATGAAATTGTTTTGTATTGTGTTGACTTATCGGTTGATTGTTTATAGATTCTGGTCGGTACAGTCTAGCTAACTGTAATCGATAGGGGTTTCTAAACTCTAAACAAGGTAAACTGACGCAGTATTGTTTTAAATGGGTAAATGAAATAATTTTGCCCAAAACTATTTTTGTATAGAAAAGAAATGATTTTCTGTAAATTATTACAGTATATGGTTGCATGGTTGTTTGAAGTGATAATATTAAACTATTATCATTGAAATTGAATAAGAAATTGAAATCGTAACTTCAAAGTTAAGGAATAAATCCATATACAAATGAAATTTGAGAATGTAAATTATAAAAGTGATTTGTAATTTAAAACGGAATTCCAGAGAAGTTTTTGGAAATGTTTGAAAAGAATTCGAAAATTTTGGAGATTTGTAAAGTTTAAATTCCTTTTAGAGTTGAAAATGAATTTCAAAGATTTGAAAAATGTTTTGTAGAGATGAGAAGCTCTAAACTCTTTTCGGTCGCTGGAAAATAACTTCAATAATGACTGCAGCATTATCGATGTTCATTTTCGGGTTTCCAGAAGAGGAAATTGCTGCCAAATTGTTTTAAATGGAAGTTGTTTTGAAAAATTTGGATTTTTGTTTTAGGAAATTCAAAGGATAATTTGAATTATTTTCAAAAATGGTTTTGAAAAGGTTGATTCTGGAATCCTATTTAAAATATTTATTGGATTAGTAAATGAATTGAATTGTTATAAATGAAAGGCGAATTAAAATCTATATCGAATTGGAAATCCAGTTAAATGTAATGTGTACATGGAATATTTATATTGAACCTAAGAAATGAAGAGTGAAATTCTTAAGTAAAATTTGATATTGAAATTATTCTAAGTTGATGATTGAATGAAGATAAAATTGGAATTGAAACTGAATGTTGAAAACAAATGTGAATAAATGAATTAGAATTGAAATGAATTAGTAATTGGAACTAATTTAAAATAATCAGTTATGAATAAAAGATAATTGATAAAATTCAATATTCAGAAGTTAAACTGAACCCAAAGTAGATTGGAATTGTGAATTGAATTCGAATGAGAAATTGAAATGTGAAATGTAATTCAAGTGAAATTTGAAATGAAAATTGAATGGATGTAACTTCAATAGTAAGCTAAAAAGGGTATAAGCAGTTTATATTGAAAATTTTGTAATAGACTTTGCAAATTGGTTTGAATGTTATAACTATATATTATGGCTAGTAGGATATACAGGTATAAAGGGATTGGAAAATTTATTTCACAGATAATTTGAATTGCTCGAAAAAGGTACGTATTTGAATTATAATATGAGTTTTTGATGATTTCTCTCTAGCCGCTTGGCTTTTTCTTTTTCTTTTTGAAATCTGAGAGTCCGTAGGGACGTTTTGTAGTAGTACCGTATTAGCCGCGCAAAGGAGACGCTGGCGAAATTTTTCGGAAATTTAGGGCGTTAGAAAATTTTTGAAAATTTTTGAAAGTTTAAAATTTGAATTTAAACTCAAATTTAAATTGAGAAGTAAACAATGCTGTTTGGAAGTTATAATTGAAGTTGGAAAGTTAGTAGAAATGATAACGAATCTTTAGTAGAAAGATTTGTTTTGATAAATTAGATAAAACTATTAGATGTTGAAAAATAGTAGACGAGTCAAGGACTTTTTCTTCCTAACTTGTAATTTCGGGACGAAATTCTTTTAAGGAGGGAAGTTTGTAACGACCTAGAATTTTGAACGGATTAAATTGAGAATATTTAATTAATTTTAAATATTTAAAAGATGATTTAATTTGTATTCCGGATAAAATTTTGGAAATCGGCGATTAAATTATAAAATTTAATCGATTGAAGTTGAATAAAAATTCGAATCTTAAATTTTAAGCTGAAGAAAAATATTTCGAAAGCTTTTAAAATTCGTATTGATATTACTAAAGATAATAGAAGCTTTAGAATCGAATTTGGGAGTGAACTGTTCAGTTTGAAATTATATTGTTCGAACCGATATTTAAAAATAGTCATTTTTCAAACAGTCTCGGAATTCGACGAAACCAGTTCCATTGGGTCCGGAATATGGTATTATTGTCGGATTTCCAATTTCGTATTTTTCGAAGATGATATGTGGCCATACGGCGAATAAACGCATAGAAATTAAATTGAATTCAATTTAGATTTTTAAATTTAAAACCTTGCCGACATCCACACGTTCATCTCCTTCGATCACGCAAAGAATCACGTAAAGCAATCGTGCCAGCCATACTTCGTTCAATTTTAAATTCCCCTCCCTCTTCATAAAAATCAAACGGAAATGGCTGTCGAGATAAAAACATATCCTCCCCTTTTCAGATTTTATCCCAAATCGAATCCATTAAAAATTCAATTGCCAAATTCCTCTTTAAATTCGAAATCGATAGGGGCGATCGAGTGGTTGTAAATCCCGGTCGCGAATCGAACGGAGTTCGATCGTTTAAGCAGAGGGGTGATCTCGAGAGGGGTATTCGACGCTCGAGCGCGAGTGGCTCGGCGGCGCGCATTCGAGTAGGCTGTGGGTTAGGGCTTGCGTGGGTATGGAGGCGTCTCGTGTGTGATAATGGAGGTGGGATTCGACTAGAAATCGATTCGAATCAGAGGGGTGGTCGCGATTTTGCCTAGCGCGCGGCAGAGCTGGAGTTTTTTTGTGGCGATCGAAGTCGCGACTGAGGTGGTTCTCGAATCGCGATGGGGCCAGTGAGCGACAAGTTCGCGAGTTCAGGTGGTGATGGTGCGGCGTCGCATGGCTATGCTCGAACTCGAGTTTGTCAGGCGAAGGTGGGTCATTCCCTATTGCAGCGCGTCTTCGAGGCGGAGGCTGGAGACAGTGAGGGTGGAATCAATGAGGTTGGGCTGGGGTTCTGATAGGTAGCGAGCTAGAACAGTAAGGTATCATCTTCATTTTGATTTAAATTGAAAAAGAAAGAAAAAAAAATTATTACACCCTATTTACAAATTTATTTTAACTGCAGCAAACAATATACGTATATGGTTTAAACAGAAAAAAAAAAGTCAAGTCTGGGAATTTTTTTTTTACAGTAAATAATTAATTCGAAGGCAGTTTTGTTTTTGTTTTGTTTTAATTTATCATATATATATGCAGAAATTTAAAATATAGGGACTTGTATAAAAAGATTTGATTTTTATCTATATAGAACAGATTTGTGAATATGAGCAGATTTTTCAATTTGGATATATATAAGAAAAAGAGAAAAAAAAAATGTTCAGAAAAGAAATTTAGTTTTAAAACTTTATTTTTAGTTTAATAAATTTATTGAAAAGGGAAATTGGTTTAACTTAATTATTAATTAATTAAATCTATTTAAAAGAAAATAAATTGATCGTTCGATTTTTTTTTCAAATATTGATGAAATCGTAAATTGTTATACAAGGTTTAGTTAAATAAATTTATTTAAAAAGAAATGGGGTCAAAATAAAATCACTGGCAAATCAAAATTATCAAAATTATCAAATGAAAATTTATTATTTGATCTGTTCAAATATTGATAGAATTGTATAAATTTATTTATACAAGGTATAAATCGAGGAAACAAGCCGGAATTGGGAAAAATGGATTGCGAATTAAAAGCGAAGGTGAGATTCTTCTCACTCAGATTTATAATTGATTGCAGTTATTGATTGTTTGATATGATTGCTATGTGGATTGTGCTATTAGATATTTTAGGATATATCTATATATATAGTAGTATATACATATTGGCATATGTATATATTGGATTGATGATTTCCCGCCTCGTATAGCGGATGAGACCCTATTGCGCCGTTAGTAAGCGGATTTATAAAAACCTATATACCGCGATAATTCCGTACTGGAGCGGAATTGGTATTGTGCTAACATCTTTGGATGCAGGGAAACAGGTTGGAGGGATCCAACTGGATTCCTCACCAGTAGTTATTTATTTACAGATATTGAGATATATTCTGTTGTCATATGTTGATATATGATATTTGATTGTTGTGATTGATTGTTGATGCTGTAGCATCATCGGATCCATTTTTGAAGTTATAAATAATGATATTATTTTTAAAAGGATTTTAAAGTGATATTTGAAATTATACGTTTTATTGAATTGTTAAATTGATTTATTTTAAATAAATGAACGTTTAAAATTTGGAAGTTATAAAAGTTAAGATTTTTGTGAATTATGACCGTAAGGTGATTTTTGAAATAAATAGTTTAAGCGATGTATAAAATGGTTTGAACTGAGATTTTCGAATATTTGTGAACAGTTTATTTAAAAGATTTAAAAAGTTGATATTTATAAATTTAAAATATTGGGATTTTAAAATGAGATGATAAGTGTAAAAAATGAAATTTATAGAATTATAAATCGTGAAGATATGGAATTTATAGATTTGTAAATTGTGAAGTTATAAAATGAATGAAACTGTAGAATAAAAGATTTATAAGAGATTAACTTATAAATTGGATTTTTGCCTTTAAATGGAATATTGATCGATTTATTAATAAAGAAGATTTGTCAAATTGAAGTCGTTAGAAAATAGAAATAGAATTTATAAACGTTGTTTTATAAATTCGAAATAAATTGGATTTGATAAATTAAAATGTTAAAGAAGATATATTCGTGATTTTGGATAGCGAATTTTTATTAAAATAAAAATGTGTAGAAAAGATTGAAATTGGGTTAAGTGAATTATATTCACGATTTTGGACAGCGAATATACTCTTAAGGGCGAATATACTCTTAAGGAAAATGGATATGTTCTGGAGAAACGATATTATAAAATGAAGTTAAACATTTTAAAGATGTTTTAAAATGTGTTATGAATCGAAAGCATAGATTTCAACATTTATTGTTGAAATAGACGTTTTCAAGAAATATAAGGGAATGGTGGACTATAACACTGTTGTTATAGTAAATGATTTCCGAAAGGAAATGTTTTTATCTAGTATTGGGATTTATATATCTATCTTAATTTCCGAATCCCTATACTAGTGATTTTGAGTCGTCGTAACGATGTTTTACGTAACATTCGTTTTGACTCAAATAAATGTTGTTATAATAAATGATTTCCTTAAAGAATGAATATATACTTAATATTGATTTAAGTATATTGAATATTTTCTAAGTGTTGAAAATAAATGATTTGTGAAATACTTATTATTAAATAAGTATGGAAATGCTTTTCCAATATGAAACGAAGGGTTTGAAATTTTATCTTTTAAAGATAAATTGAAAAGTGAATATTGAAAATTGTTTTCAAACGGTTAAGTGTGGAAATTATATATCTAGTAAAGATATTTTTGAAGATGAAATAATTTGGAAAATTATTTGGAATCTGATGATGTTGCGCATCTTTATTGATAGTTAAATAACCGACTATCAATAATTACCTTTAGATAGGTATTTGTTGTGAATTGGATGAATTTGAATGCCACACTTATTTTTAAATAATCGCTCACTATTCGGGTTAACCGGGAAAGGACCATGGGGTCGTATAACCCATTCCGAATATGTGATACGTCGTTATGAATCGCATTTGAAGACCGGTGTTGAAGACCGGATATTTTTGAAAACGGAAGGATTACCGTCGAGTTACTCTACACCGACTGATCTTCGGTTTAGAGGTTTTTATCACCCTTAGTGACGGGAAGTCCTGACGTGATTGAAAATTATCCGGAATGGCAAGGGCTTCGTGAGAAGTGCCTTCGGTTCTGTTCGATCCCGGAACAGACTTGTATGGATTGTGTGTCTGACGTTACAATTTGAGATATTGAGCTGATTTCTTTCAAATGCATATCTGTTGGTGGCGGAGAATTTATTCTCTTAGCTTAACACCCTTCTCTGAGACGTACGAGCTCAGAGGTTATGTAGTTGAAATTTATCAGCGATATATCCCAATTTGGTAACGTGGCATACTGAGTGTTGCTGTGAAATGATCAGTGTTTGATCATTTGTGATATGATCATTTGTTTGATCTTATATCTTTGTGATCATAGGTTGATCATTTTTGTTTGACCCGAAGTAGGGCTTTGTAGAAAGCGTAGCTTTGTGGACGAGACTTCGTCGAGCCTCACACCCCGGAAATGGTCGAAACAGGAAGAATGCAGCAAGGTTCTAGGGAGTAGCGCCCCTTAGTGTATGTCATTCCTTCTGGATAAAGGTGGTATCATGGTATGGAGCCCAGATACTTAACCTCTGTGGTTACTGCATTATTATTATCTATGTGGTTTGTTGCGAATCGGGGATCCTCGGGAAGATCGGTGACGATCGGGGGATGGCATACGCGTGTCAGTAGTTACCTATTTTTGCAGAGGTAACCCGGCCTTGTGTTGGCAGAGATCCGGTTAGGTTCTCGGGTCGTCTATTCCAGGGACGTACCCATCGTGGATAGGAAGTTCCTTAGCCTGACCATTTGTTGGAAATCCAAAGAAACAATACGAGCCTTTACGATTTAAATTGTATAACCTGTCTCCTCAGGAGGCAGCTATAGCAGGCATAATATAATTGTACCTATGCTGGCTAAGATCTATATTCTACTTTCGAAATGTTTTCCACTATGCACTAATAATAATATCAAAAAGAATTTGATTTTTGCGTAGTAAGCATCTTTGACTAACATAAGAAGAAATCTCCTCCAAGTCTGCGTTTGCATTGTGCGTGTGGTGGGAGGTCTTATGGTAGTTTCATTTTCCAAAAGCATTGCGAATTGACTTTAAAATTCTCTGCTGTTTATTTTTAAAGAATAACTGTTTTACGATCTCACACCAGTCACCATGACTGACTCGGAGTTTATTGTTTCCCTTCTAAACTCTGGGTGCCCACCAATTTCCACACGGGCAGCCTAGAGTTATGTTATCAGGATATTCTGGATATTCTGGAGCTTTGGAGATAAGCTGGAGGACGAGACGTAGTATTTGTAATTGATAGCATTTATTCCGCTGTGTATTCTGTATGAGGACAAATTATATAACTGTCCATTGTTGTACTGAGTTGTATATTGACTCTGATGATTGATGTATATATAAACTGATATAGCTCTTTGTTTTAAAAGACTAGTGTTTAATTATTATATATTGTTCCGCTGCGATATGTGAGATTCTGATATTGTCTCTGTTTTCTGTTCTGTTGTTCTTTCGTGTGGTTGTTCTTTTTCTTTCTCTTCTTCCTTCTACTCTTTTCTTCTTCTTCTGCCTTTTTCTTCTTTCTTAAACCCTCACTATTGGAGTTTCCGGCACTCGATTGCTCGACAGTCGATAAAGTGAGTATCGATGTTGAATTTTCGAAAGTCGAAAATTTCGGTATGTGACACGTCCCAATTTTGTAATTTCCTGTTCACACTTTAAAAAATAAATCTACCGTTTATTTTTAAAATAATTTACCTTATAAATTCCCACCGTGCATTTATAATTTCAAATTATCCATTGATAATTACTTCATTTTATTTTATAAACCTCGTTTATAATTTCCGTAGTCCCATTTTCCCTTGAATCACTGTTTCACACACTTAGTCGATTTTCAAGTCGATTTCCTGAATTAATTTCCATTTTAAAAATTTATTTCAAAACCCCCTTAATTTCAGATTCACTCCTTTTTCTGATTTAGAATCTTATTTAAATTTGGAACATCAATTTCATACTTTATTTCAAAAATTCCTCTTTTATTTTCCTTCAAAAATCCAATTTTTATATTGTTAATATTTTAAAATACCAAAAATATGTCCAGCAATCCCATAGCATTCGATAATTTAAATTTTCAATATCATCTATCACAGATTAATCAATAATTCATATAACTAAATATAAAAAAAATTCTACATTTTGAGGAATCCCGTCGGATCCCTCCAACCTGTTTTCCCTGCTTCAACGGATGTTGAAAACAATATAAAAATACCCATCCCACTTCGAGGGAGATATCGTGGTATATAGGGTCATCCGCTATTATGTGGGCGCATAGGGTCTCATCCGCTATATAATGCGGGAATATTAATCACTCCAATACACACACACACACTGTATATAATATCACATCCAACTGGTAAGCATTTATCAATCCAACAATCAATCAAAAATTAATTTTAACAATCAAAATTAATTGTGGTAAATCCAAAGTTGAGTGAGATTTAACTCACCTTCGATTTTATTTTATTTGCTAATCGTCCCGATTATTTGAACAACATTCTAATTGATTTTAAATCACTGGTAACTTCCAAAGATTCCAACCGCATCCCAGATTGTAGAGAATATCCATATAAGTGCAACACCATATCTATACCAAATTACGACTCGTATGAACAGATTTTCGAGTTTGTTAATATCGCCAAAATTTTAACTAAACTAACTTAACGGGATGAAAATTTAAAATTATAAATTTACCCAAATTTAGCATTACCCTCCTCTTCCACGATCAACAGTAGCTCGGCCGCTCCTCTTATTCCTCTTCCCATTGCTATGCATGCTGCCTGCACATGAAAATCCTTACGCCCACGTTGCTCCACATCGGCAGCCAACAGAGCCGACATCTCCTTCTCCAATCACACCGTGCCCATCCCTTCCACTTACGTCTGCCACTGCCCCCCTCCCCCGCGACTCCGATGCCACCACGACCGAGCCATCGCGATCGACTACACGCCGCTCCATCACTCACGACTTGTCCTGACACCCCGCGAGCCTCAGTCGCCGACCCCTTTTGTCTCGAGCGCCTCGATTTCATTTTCGATTTAAGTTGTCTTCGAGCTGATGATTTTTTTTGATAATACGTTCGATTATGTGGAACTGAAAATTCCAGCTTGCTCGGAGGTCAGAATTTTGGATATTTGAAATTGGAATATTTATTTGATTTTAAATATTTAATAGTTAATTTTGAACTTGAATTTCAAATATCACTATTTATTGGATGATTTAATTTTTGAATTTAATAATTGGAAATTTGGTAAAATATGAAATCTTGAGTTTCAAGTTTGTTAAAAATAATTTGAAGGCTTATAAAATTTATATTGATAATACTGAAGATAATAAAAGCTTTAAAAATTGAATTTAATAATGATTTGTTCAGTTTTAAAAATATGCCGTTTAAATTGACATTTAAAAATAGCCTTCTGAGGCACAGTCTCGGATTTCAACGAAACCAGTTCCATTGGATCAGTAATAGTGTATTATTATCGGATTTCAAATTTCGTAGCATTTGGTGTTAACGTGTGGTTGTACGATATATAAATGCGCTGAGATTTATATCGTAAATTCAATATAATTATTGGGTCCAAAAAGCTATTTTCTCCATACGATCCAATTAGGACTCGAAACCTTTTCCATTGCATTCATAATAGTGGTATAACATTATAAATGCCTAGCGGCACACCTCGATAGGAGGTTGAGATTTTAAGTTACGGTTTTCGAGACAATTTAAATATATATATATATATATATATATATTTTCAAACTTTAAAATCTGTATTCCCATCAACCTTTTTCATCCTTCATTCAGTCACTGTAGCTAGTTGATTCAAACATGTTAGCATCCCATCTTGTTTCCCCCCCAATTCCTTTTTAAAAACACGCAAGCAGATCAAAATAAAATGGTGAAAAAATATATATAATGGCCGAGCATTTTTTAAGACAAATCAAAATTTCCCTCTTCTAAAAATAAGTATGGCCTGCGATTTTTTTGTCCTTCTTCAATTTGAAATCCACTTCATTCAAAAAGAAAAAAAATCATCAAACTGTATCCTTTCCCCTGTTCCCTCCTATTCGAACAATTTGTTCGTAACCTAGAAAAAAAAGGAGGGAATTATCGATTTTGAGTCTAAGTCATGTGGTAGTGGTAGGCAAAGGTGAGAGAGAGGGGCATAGCGACGTGGGTGTTTGGGCAGGGTTTGGTGTTCTTGGCGTGCGTATTGGTGATAGAGGCGGCCACTTGTAGGGGCCGCGACGTTTTCGAGGCGAAGATGGAGGGGTCCAGGCCGCGAAGGAGTGACAACGGCGGACTTGAAGCTTGTAGCGTTGGGTCGGGCGAGTTCGGTTGGAGTTGCAACATCGGTAATGCGGGGGCTAGTCGCGACTATTGGGGTTGGCGAATGGAGGGGAAGTTGCGTGCGTTCATCTAAGCTTTTGGTGCTCTGGAGAGGAAGGTGAGCGGTGCTTTCTGGGATCCTTGTTTTGTTTGTTTTTTAAAATAGTGAACTCTGATTTTTTTTACTATCAGTCTAGAAAAAAAAGAGTAAATTAGTTGGTTTTGTTCCTATGGAATATATGTAGAGAAATCTTTAATATAAAAAGCAGCGATGTTAAATAAAATTGGAGACTTATACATCATATAATTTATTCGTACGAGGTTTAAAAGCGAAAATGGATCAGCCGTCAAATTCATAGCTGGAATATACAGAATGGAATTAAAAATTGGATTGGACTGCAAATTAGAATAAAGGTGAGTTAATCTCACTCAAAATTTAGATTATAGCAATTTATTTTAAACAGTTAAAATTAATTATTGATTGATTGTTGAATTTGATAATTATTTTCGGTGGATGTGATATTATATATAGTAGTGTGTGTATATATATATATATGTATATATATGTATGTATGTATATTGGAGTGATTGATATTCCCGCATTATATAGCGGATGAGACCCTATGGGCCCTGCATAATAGCGGATGACCCTATATATCGCGATATCCCACTCGAAGTGGATTGGTATTTTATATTGTTTTCAACATCTGTGGATGCAAGGAAAACAGGTTGGAGGGATCCAACGAGATTCCTTAAAATATTAGAATTATTTTTAATATTCAGTTATGTGATTTATTTGGTTAGTCGGTGATAGATTATGTTGGAAAAAATAATTTATTGGATGATATGATAATCTGGATATTTTTGGCATTTTAAAAATATCAAAAATATGAATATTGCATTTTTGAAGGAAAATAGAAAGGAAATTTTTAAGTAAAATATTTATAGCGAACTTGAATAAATTAAAGAATGAATTTGGAAAAGCGAATAGTTTTTTTTTAATTTTAATTATAAATTCCGAATATGGAAAAAAATAGAGATTTGTGAATAAATGTGAATTATAGGGTTTTTAAGTAAGAATTTAGGCGATATTGTCTTAAGCATAAAAGAATTTATTTTTTAAAAATTCAAGATTTAAATGGCCTTGGAAAATAAAAAGGGGATTTGAAATAAAATATGAAATTGATGTTTCAGATTTAAATGGGTTTTTAAACCATAAAAGGGAAGTAAGATCTGGAATTTGTGGGCTTTGGAATATAATGGGGAATTAATTTAAAAATGGAATTTAATTTTTGGAAATCGATTTAGAATCGATAAAATGTTGTTTAATAGTGTTAAACGAGAACTAGGACTATGGGATTTATAAACGAGGTTTATAAATAAGGTGAAGTAAATTATTAGTGGATAATTTGAATTTATAAATTCACGGTGGAAATTTATAAGGAGATGAGTAAATATTTTTAAAAATAAATAGTGGTTTTACTTTAGAAATGCGAAAAGGGAAATTTACGGAGTTGGAACGTAAATTAAAACTGTAGATAAATCGAGAAGGATTTATAAATGATTAGACTGGCCATATTGAAGTGGAAAATGTATTTTTCTGAAAAGTTAAGTATATTTTAAAGGAAAGATTTTTAAGTATTAATTAGAAAATTTAAAAGTGTTTAAAAGAATGCTTTAGGAAAAATTTATCATTTAATTGTTAAAGTAAATATTAATTAAGTTAGTTATAGTAGTTAATTATTTTTAAAGGCTAAATTAGTATTATGGTTTTAAAAGGAAAATCATTGAATAATTATATTTTATAAAATAGCTTTATTTAAAAAGTAGTTTTTGTCAAATTTTAACTTGGAAAATTATTGTAGAAATTTTCATAAGTATTATTTTGAAAATTATTAAATAGAGTTTTCAGAAAGTATTGGTATACTCGCATGGCGAAATCGGAGGCAGTGAGTGCCTGAAGTTATGACTTGGATTTCTCTAGGAGAGAGACGTAACCATTAAACTGTGATCCATGGTTTGATATCGCAGTGGTACTTTCCATATTATTTAAAAAAGGGTTTTTAGATATTTTGAAAGGAAGAAGATAATTTTGTGAATATGCCGAATTCGATAAGATAAGTGAATATTTTGGATAAAGAGATTTAATTTATTAAAATTAAATTAAAAAGAGATTTGGATATTTCAGTGGAAAATGAAGTGTTTGGGTGAATTGATTGTTTATTTGATAGTTAAATAACCGACTATCAAATTTGGACCCAAATATAACTTTGGAAATATCTATAAGAAGTACGTGAATTATATGGTACAGTTACCGTTCGAGGTGCTATACTGTACGTATAAACTCGTTTCGTTCTTCTAGGACATTTATAAGGAAATCCGTCCACTATTGGTTAGGAGGTGATCTCCGATCTTATTTTCGTCTGTGTATTTCCTAAAGAACCGGGGTTGAGTTTACCGGAAAGTATCGAACGTTGTTTCGAAGAGACCAGGATCGGATTTATGATCCGAAAAATACTTCGATGCAACGAGTACGTTTTTGAAATGAAGACAAGAGCTTGGAGTTAAAGATGGAGCAGTGAAGTACAAGGGCTAATTGCTACTAATCCTAAGGGTGATTCCAAAATGGATGTAGTAGGAATAGTGCCTTCGGTTCTGTTCTGACCGGGAACGGACTTGTATGGATGAATGCTATCAGTACATTGTCATTGGAGGACAATGAGCATTCTAAGTGAATCTTTCTAAAAGATAATCGTAGACTCTAGCCTTATCAACCAGGAATGACTTAAAATCAGGAAGAATGCAGTAAGGCTAAGTAGGTAGCGCCCAAGTAGGGTATGTCTATCACCTTTCTAGATACCCTCGAATATTATTATTACTATGATTTATGGAAGGAGCTCGATAAATGGTGGGAACACCCGGGGTGATAGCATATTCGGTCTATTCAGGTTAGGAATAGTCCGGTCTTCTGTTGTAGGGGATCCTGAAGTGGTCCTCGGTACGGTGTTTCTAGATAGGTACCGTGACAGGTGGTACCCCAATGCCTAGTCAATAGTTTGAATCCATTCTCCAATAAGCATCGTACGGTTTTGACTGTGCCCAACTATGCTGGAACGTGAGATGCAAGCATTTCAACTATTTGAATAAGTATTTGTACTTAGACACTATTATAATATCAATGGATTTTGATATGAAATGTTTTGGTTATCGTAAGGTACAAACCCGCCGTGTTTATTTGTGGCGTGGTATTACGAGATACCTTTGATTTTTCAAAGGATTTTGAAAACTTTAATATTTCAATTGAGTGTGTTTTCTCACGCTAGTTTTCCAGACTGACTCAGGTGTTATTTTATTATAGTGCTCCGGTCAGACCGAGTATTACTGATACATGATAGGATGCTGTAGAGCTCAGGAGACGAGCTGGATGGCGAAGACGTATATCACGTATCTGATTTATATTCCGCTGTGTATAGTATGGTGTATATGCAGCTTTTGTGAGGGAAAGTTATTATAACTATCCAGTATTGTGCTATTGTTTGTGTTGTACTCTGATGATGTAATGTATAAAAACAGTTATTGTTCTTTTCGTATAAAGATCAGTTGTTATCTATTATATATTGTTCCGCTACGATTGTGATATTCTATGTTGTTATTTCTATTTTCTTCTTCTACCTCTTTCTTCTTTCCCTAACGATCTGGTATTTCCGGCATTTGATTGTTTGGCATGTAATACAGTGAACGTGTTGATGTCGATTTTCGAACATCAAAAATCCTGATCGTGACAGCGGTCTTCCCACTTTGAAACTTGAAAATGAACGTTGATGATGCGTGCACTCATCACCGAAATTATTTTCCAACAACAGAGAGGGGAGTACAGAACTTATTTCCTTCCAAAATTTCCTTAAAACATTTCTTTCAAATCAATTTGAAATATTTATATCAGAAAATACTTCCAAATAATACTAATATTATATTCCAAAATCTTTTGAAAGAAATTTCCAAAATCCCGAAACTTAAGTTCTCTAATTTCAATTTATATTCATTTATATATGTAAATCTTATTTCATAACCAACTATTCATGGAATTTCACTTCCTAACAAACAATTATATCACATCCAATTATATTGCTTCTAAAAATCATTCTTTTATATACAAAATATAATACTATGCAACATTACTTCATTTACCCTTATTTCAAAACAATATTGTGTCGGTCTGCCCTATTAAGTGTTTAGAAATCCCTATTAATGCTATAGCATCCAATGTACCGACTGGAATTTATAAATAATAAACAGAGCAGATTAACACAATACAAAATCTTTTATAACACTAACAAATACGCTCACTTATATATACACTCAGCGACTCATTCTAGGGTATTGCTACCCTATTTTATGTGAGTCAGACCCCACAAAGCTAAGGTCATCGCTAAACCTCGCTCTGATACCAAATGTAACGACCCACCTTTTTGGACAGTTTAAATCGGTAATAAACCTCACATGTCAAACTCAAACCATTCAAAAGGGAGGATTGTTATGGGGTAAATAAGAAAAAGCAGGGAAAGAAAGACAAAACAAATACAGAATCTCGCAGTGGAATGACAAGATATTATAATCAAATAAATAGTTCATGAAGCTATTTACAAATAACATTGATTATACTTTTACAATACAGATCGGAGATACATACAATAGGAATAAATAAATAAATGCAGTGGAACAACATGATGAAGTGGAATAAATATAATAAAGGGTAACATTATTTAATCTTCGTCTTCGTCCTCCAGAAAGTAGTCTTCGATAAACTGAAAAGCTCAGACTGACCCGAGCGAATTGAAAGGACAAAACACTCGAGTCAGAACTAAAAGATCTTATGAAAGTTAAATCAACGGTAAATAAATATGAGTGTAATGGCATCAGAGATGTTTACAGGGTTTGACATTTCCTATCCAGTGTCTAACGTGAGTGCAGTAACTTAAGAGATGTTTGGAATTTCCATCTCCTAAGGATCCGTTAAACTATTTACATACATAGTACAATACGCTATTATAATAGTATCTACAGTAAAGTAAAGTATTAAAATAGCGTTAAGGCGTTACCCACATCCCCCATAACACATTTTATATATTCTCATAGTCTATACAGTACCATAAGCTCCTCCGTAAACTGGAGGTTTACCCAGAGGGCACTCCATAGGTATGGTACAAAACAAACTTGTAGAAAGCGCGATAGGGCATGTGAACACGGCACACGAGGCAATGCCAGGGTAGGATTCTACCATTTGCAGAACCGAGCTGGTGGTAACGCATAGCAACTACTACCGCCTATCTCGGAACACACTCCCATAATCAAATCGAGGGGTGGCCACCAAATCAATCACAAATTCATAATATGGTATTGAAGAAGCATGTCCGATCGGAGGTGCGACCTCACTTGGCCCAGGTATAGCTCTTGTTTTAGTCATATCTAAGGAGTCAGGGCTACTTAAATACCTCATACAGAATCGTTTGCCAAACCATCCTACTTCATTCTGGAATCTCCACCACGTACAAAGTTGTTAAAGTGGTTTTCGGTATTGGCATAAAGTATGACAATATCCGATTCCGGACTCTTTAACAACCAAACGCTTATTTCACACCGGATGATTCTTTTATGTACCAATCCAGAATTTTGGTTATTTGAAATTGGAATATTTAATTGATTTTAAATATTTAAAAGTTAATTTTTAACTTGAATTTCAAATATAACTATTTATTGGATAATTTAATTATTGAATTTAATAATTGAAAATTGGTTAAAATATTGAATCTGGAGTTTTAATCTTGATAAAAATAATTTAAAGGGCTTATAAAATTTATATTAATAATAATTAAGATAATAAAACTTTTTAAATTGAATTTAAACGTGAGTTGTTCAGTTTTAAAAATATATCGTTTAAATTTACATTCAAAAATAGCCTTCCGGGGCACGGTCTTGGAATTCGACGAAAACAGTTCCATTGGATCCGTAATAGTGTATTATTGTCGGATTTCAAATTTTGTAGCATTTGGAGTTATTGTTTGATCGTACGGGATATAAATGCGCTGGAATTTATATCGAAAATTCAATATAATAATTGGGTCCAAAAAACTATCTTCTCTATACGATCGAATTAGGACTCGAAACCTTTTCCATTGCGTTCGGAATAGGGGTATAACATTATAAACGCCTAGCGGCACGCCTCGATATGGGTTCGAGATTTTTAGTTGTGTAAATCGAGACGTTTTAAAATTTAAATAATACAATATATTTATATTTATATTGATTGACCGTATTCACATCAAAACTTTTTCCCTTCACTTCAAGGCTACTGTAGCCATCTTCAAACACACAAACATCGTTTCCCTCCTTCTTTTTAATAACGCAAGCAACTGTATAGAACACGATAAAAAAAATGGGCAAGCTTTGAAATTTTTTATCTCACAATCTACTCAACAGAAAAATTCGAAACTTGTTTGTAAATTCATTATTTTCAATTCTCTTCAATCTGGTATATAAATTGATGGGTGCAGCTTTGATTTATGGAGTTCGACTGTAATGTCGTGAGAAGCTTTTAGCTAGGGTTTGGATTTCTAATCGATTGGAGGCGAGTTGGTTGAAATGAAGGCCGGAATTGAGTTCGTGGTACCGAAGAGCACCTGGCCATGATTTTAGGGGGGTCCGATCAACTATGGGGATGTCGGCGTTATATTATAGATGGGGAGGCAGCACGATCGCATTTTTAATGGGGGTCTCGATCGAGGTGGGTAGGTGCTAGACAGGTGGAGCTCAAGATGAGAAAGCTAGCGGCGAAGTCGAAACTCGATTTCGTGCATCGAATCTCTGTGTCACTTATTAAACATGCACGCGTTTGGGTTCTATTTCGTGCGTGTACAGGCATAAGGGGGAGATGATGAACAGTAGTGGGCCGGGTTTGCTGTTGTTTTGGACCAGTTAGAAAGATAAAGGAAGAGAAAAAAAAGAAAGGGTATTGGCATAGAGAAATTTCAAGTTTTGGTAAGCGGCATTATTTTGGGAAGATGTTGTTGCGGACCGGGTGTGTTATGGTATGGGCTTTTCTCTTTTTGTTTAAAATATATATATATATAGTTTATATAAATTTTTGTTAAAATAAAATCGTTGGTTGTAAATCTCGTATCTTATTCGTTTTAAATTGGAATCCAGTGCGGTCAGTTGCGTTGGGTCCGTAATAGGGATATCTTTGTTATGTAGTCAACTTGGTTGAGTTTAGAGGTGTAGTGACCCGCAGTTCCGTACCCTTTGAGTTGATAATAAATCACTCATGTTCAACCCAAATTGTACGAAATAGCGAATAACTAGGGTAAAGAAGAAGAAAGGGATAGAATAAAATATAACAACAAACATAGAATCTCACAATCGCAGCGGAACAAAATATAATATATAATAACAGATTTTTATATACAAAAGAATCTGTAACTGTTTTATACTTACAATCATCAGAGTACAACATTCAATACATCAATCGGGACAATTATAGTAACTTGTCCTCATACAGCGGAAATACAAATATACGGAAATACGTCTTGTCATCCAGCTCGTCTCCTAAGCTCCATAGCACCCTATCCTGAATCTGTAATACTCAGTCCAACCTGAGCATTATAATAAAATAACACCCGAGTCCGTCCGAAAAACCAACGTGAGAAAACACACTCAATTTGAATTATTAGAGTTATCAAAATCCTTTGAAAAACAAAGGTATCTCGTAAGACCGCGTCACACATAAACACGACGTGTTTTTACCTTACAATAACCAAAACACTTTATAGAAAATCCAGTGATATTATAATAGTGTCTAAATACAAATACTTATTCAAATAGAAGAAATTGTTACATTAATTAAATTCCAGCATACTAGGCTCTACAAACAAAACTGTAAGCTCGTATTGGAGAATGGATTCCGACGAATGACTGGGCCACTGGGGTACCGCCCGTCACAGTACACCTCTAGAACCATGTACCGAGGACCACGCCAAGATCCCCTGCTACAGAAGACGGGCCTACCCCTAACCTGGATAGACCAAATATGTTATCACCCCGGGTGTTCCTACCCTTACCATCGAGCGCTTCTTCTTTTGTGTGTACCCATACATAAGATAAATAGGGTTTCCGAGGACATCTTGAAAGGTGATAACATACCCTACTTGGGTGCGACCCACTTAGCCTTGCTGCAACTACCTTGTTTTAGTCATTCCCGGTTGATGAAGTTGGAGGCTAAGCGTTACCTTTCTAGAACAATTTTACTTAGAATGCTCATCGTCCTCCAATGACGATGTTTTGATAGCATTCATCCATACAAGTTGTCCTGTCTCTAGACAAACCGAATCACCGCCTTTGTCATCTTCACGGTATTCATTCGTAACGTTCAAACCAGATCGAAGTGGTTTTCGGATAATTAAATCTGATCCCGGTCTCTTTGAAATTATTAACAAAATTGGCCAATATTGATAGTCAATTATTTAACTATCAATAAAACATCCATAAGCAAACACTAGGCCCAATTTTATAAATCTCTAAAATGTTTATTCCAAAACATCTTCACCAAGATATATATATTCAATATCTTTCAATATTTCTATTTTTGAAAACAAATTCAACACTTGTATCCATAACAGGATCTTTCTCTATTTCAATACTTAGAAATATTTTCAACTTCCATTTTTATAACACATAGAAAATATTTCTATTCCAAATCTTTTCCACTAAAATATTTTCAAAACCTTCCTTTCAATGCTTAGGAGAATATTTATACGTATAGTTTCCAAGATCTTCTCAATATTTAACTTGGAAATATTTCATACTTATTTCATAAGTCTCCAGAATTTTTAATAAATTCTTCTTACGATTTCCAAACTGATTATACTTATTTATAACCCCAACCAAACATTTATAACTTCTTTAATTGGATTCAAATTCCTTTCCGAAGTTATCGCATCTGACATTGGAAATTTTCTTAAGTCCCTATAATTCCATTTATGAGATTTCTCTTACAAAATCTCATTCTTAAATCAAAACTGTTTACACATCTCGAGAGGATTGTATAAATAAATTTTCAATCATTTCAAAACTATATATATATATAATGGTATTTTTAAAGAATAGTATTTATTTTTATTTTAAAATATGTTTTAAGTTATTATTTAAAATATCAACATTTTAATAAACCATCAATAACTCATTTAAAATGAAACAAATGAATTTACAAAGTTGATCATAAAAGTTAGAATTCTGTTTCAATAAATATTAAATATTTGAAAATCCATTTTCTAAAGTATTCCAATGTTAACTAGTTTAAAAATTTCATAGTTTTAAATAATAAAGTTTCCCTTTTGAAACGAACTTAACTTCTTAAAAATATATTTTAAAACCTCGATAACCAATTTATTTACAATTTCCTCTCGATTTCACATCATATAAATTTTAATTCTGATTCCTTAACCATTCCCATTTCAAAATTAGAGTCTACTATTTTTCTCAACCTTGTTTTCCATATTCTAATATAACCTCACCCTATGAATTTATATTTCCAATTATCATCTGCTATCGATTTCTTTTATTTATAAACATTGTTTATAAATTTTATAACCCTTTTTGGCTTTTATCTGTTTATAAACAAATCTTATTTATTTAACTCCACTACATACATTCTTTTCTTATAAATTCCATTTACACTTCAAATCTATTTTCAATATTGTTTTTAACTCCTTTTTATATTTCTAGAATATCACTTATAAAATTCTCTTATATAATTCATTTTTAAAATCCCATTTAAAAATTCACAATAGTTAGGTATAACCAAAAATCAATATATTTTTCTAATTCAATTCTTTAAAATAACTCCAGTTCCAATATATATATTTTTATATCAAATCCCTTTAATTCCATAAATTTTAAAAATATAATTATAGTATTTAAATTATCAAAATTCAGGCCAGTGCTACAATAGCATCCAATAAATTTCAATCACTATAATAATCTGTAATAGATTATTCTACACAATTCATATATCATCATATATGGAAAAATAAACAACAAATTTAAGGAATCCAGTTGGATCCCTCCAACCTGTTTCCCTGCATCCACAGATGTTAATACAACATATAATAATACCAATCCCACTTCGAGGGAGATATCGCGGTATATAGGGTCATCCGCTATTATGCGGGGCGCATAGGGTCTCATCTGCTATAATGTGCGGGAATATCACTCAGAATACTAATATATACTACTATATATATTATATCATTCAATTAGATAATAATTTATAAAATCAACCAAGCATCTAATATTTATTTTAACTATTTAGAATTGAATTGGAAATCCAAATGAGTGAGAATTTTCTCACCTTGATTTTTAATCTGTGATCCATCTCAATTTCAACTTGTTCCCACGATTTTTAGACCTCGTATAAAAGTTATATAATTTATTAACAATTGAAATAAATTTTAAAACTATCATTAACATATTAAATTTTAAATTTAAATTTAATTTGACAATTCACCTGCTAGCTCACAGTCCTTCCCAATCCAACCAAATTCTGAACTTCGGCCTCCGAAACCCCTCCTCGCCATCACCTCACGTTCACTGTCACGCTAACCATCCCCAATTCATCCTCAGGGCGCAACCTCTCCCCCTCGACCTAATTGCGTCTCAAAAAGCCCCAAGTCGCGACCCATTGGATGCGAACGCGACCCCCAATCCATCGCGTATGCATTTGCGCAGCCGACCTTTGACCTCAGTCTTCAACTCCACGGATGAGAGCATCAACCACCTTCACGAGCTACTCTCGTTTGCTCGGCAATCTTCGATGCCTCATCGCTGCTCGTAAAATCTAGGCCATAACCTAGACTACTCGTGCCACCCCTCACAGCGATTGCGCCTTACTCCACTTGGCCTACAAGCGCCAAGCCTCCCCTCTTCGCGTGCGGTTCCAAGCAAGTCACGATCGATTTTGATCGCATAGTTATTTATTTCATTTTTTTATGTTCCTTAATTTCATTTCGATTGAAGGGGGAAAATGGAGAAGTGGTACGCAGTTAAAAATTTGAAGATAGTGAATCTATCTCTTTTTTTCTGTATATATTGAATTTTGAACTTATGGAATGGAAAAGTGGGAAGACGTGATATAAAGTAGAGGGAGGCGTGTTGGAGAAGGAAGTGTGTAACGACTCATAATTTTTGATAATTAAAATAGTTAACTTAATAAGATTTTGGTAATTTAATATTGAAAGAAATGAAAATTTGTAATTTAATAATGGAATAATAACTAAAATGAAATGTAACAACGTTAATTAAAGTTAATCATTAACAATTTGAATGAAATTCCAATCAATTGAAATAGTTTAATTGTTATACTTGGTTATAATTTGAATAAGTAAATAAGTGTAAATGTTGTATAAATTAGCGAACTAGTATATAATTATGGGAATTGAATAAAATCAGTGTTATGTAAGAAATGGTAACATTTGTTTGTAAATAATGAACTTATAAGTGTGATTAAAAGTTAATGGTAGCAATTATTATATGTTACATATTTATTTGGTCTATTAAATATAATTGGAAATCAATTATAATTAATTCACTTAATTAGTGCAGTTAATGTAGGTTAAATTGATAATTTTAGAATGTTAATTCAATAAGATGCTACCAATGAAAACTTTATGCATAATATGGTTTTTGATTGAATAAAAAGAATTTTAATCAAGTTGACCAAAGTATTGGAATGTAAATTACAATAAGTGAATTTATTACAGTAAAATGTAATTAAAGATTACATTAATGAATAGTAAGACGAAATGGTAAAATATTAATGTAATAAAATATACGACAATGGTAACTATTTATGTAGAGAAATAATCGATTGAATTGAAAGATCGAAACCAAATTTAATAAATTTATTGAAATTAAATTATATTAATTGGATTTAATTACGGTTGTAATTGAACGCCGTAATTTGTGAAATATTTAACTTGGAATTGTATGTAAACTTGTTTTAATTTATCATAGTGGTCTATGAAATCAAAAATGATAAAAATGGCCAGTTATTAAATTCGGAGTGAAAATTTGATTTAATTAATTTAATATTAATTTATTTAATTAATGTGAAAATAGCCATTTTGGCAACCGACTCGGATTTTGATGAAACCGGTTTCATCGGATCCGTAACGGTGAATTATTATAGGATTTCAAGTTTCGTAGCGATTGGACTTGTCGTTTGATCGTACGGACTTGAAACTCGTAGAAATTAATTTAATTGAAATCAATTTGAAATAAGCTGATTTTAGAATAACTTCTTCATACGATGAAATTAGGACTTGAAACCTGTTCCATTGAGTTTAAAATCATCAAAATAATCTATTTTGATATATGGGATGACCCATTATCGTTCCGGAGACAGAACGGGCTTTTCGGGTCGTTTATCGTTCAAACTTGAAAATCAATCTTGTCCATTCATGTCTATTTCATACCTACCTATAAATAGCCCGTTATAAACCCTAGCTCCTTATTTTCATTTGTCTGTACGTACAATTTCATCTGTCCACTTCTTCTTTTCAATGGCAAACAAACCAATTCCTAAATTACAAATCCAAATTCAAAATCAATTTCAAAAATAAAACTTCTCAAAATATATCGAATTATATATCAATTCGAAGCTCTCGACGAGCGCAATTCAAATCTACAGTCTGTTTTTCATTTTAGGTTTCTGTGCGGCCGAAATTGAGCGATATAATCTTGGCCATTCATTGGTGTTTTACGAACTTTGTCGGATCGTCAAATCAATGGTACCACGGCGTAGAGAGGGTCTTGCGGAGTTCATCGGTGCTTGTAGTTCGACAAATCGACGGTTAGATCATCGTGATTTTTGGAATAGGGTTTTGAAACCCTATATGGTTCCGGCGGCGGCGCTTGAATGGGAGGGGCCGGTGGTTGGTCTGAGACCATGCACGGGTGCGCCTCGTTCAGGCGAGTCCAGTGGTGGGTGTAGTGCAGGCGTCTGTGGGCTAGGGCGGCAGCGAACTTCGATCAACGTTGGTCGATGTTGGGTTCGTTTGTGTCGGCGAGAACTGGGAGCGTGTGTGAGATAGGGAGTGATGTGGCGAGCGGTAATTGGATTCTGTTTATTTTATTTTATTATTTACTTTAGTTTTAAATTGTCAATGCTCTAATATGTATAACTTTCACATACGAGATCCGTTTCACGAGCAGTTTGTTTCGCTAGGATCGTATCGAAATTTCAGTAATTTTTACGCCGATTTGGACGAATTCTGAGACTGTATGAATTTGGGCCCTAATTTGGATTTTAATTCGATTTAAAATCGAAAGTGAGTGTTTTAACCCACTCACAACTTCTAAAAATTACTTATGTTAGTTAAATTGAATTTGTGATGTGATTAGAAATTTATTTATGGTTGTTTGGTATATTTAAAATTATTATTCCTGTTAATTTGAATTATTTTGCATTAAATTATCATTTAACTTATTATTGAATTTAAAATTGCCAGTTAATTACCAGTTATTTGTTGTAACTTACTTGGTTGAATTGGATGATAATTGTGATGGATGTCTGATTGCTAATATTGGATGTTATAGTTGATTTATATAATGTTATCACTCTGCAAGTTCCCTTAAGTTTTATTAGAAAAATCACTATGAAGTAGGTGCTTATATACCAAAGCTTTCACCTCATAACAACGTCGAGGCCTTTTGAGGAACAAAACCCCACACCTTGGCTTGGCCCATGAGGTGGAGGTGACTAAGTTGGGGACAATATCTGCGTTAAGTGAGGTACGGGTTGTTACAATTTTGATATAAATTATGAAATGATTTTGGAAATGTAAAAGAACCATCCGGTGTGAAATAAGCGTTTGGTTGTTAAAGAGACCGGGATCAGATATTGTTATACTCTCTGCCAATACTGAAAACCACTTTAATAACTGTATACGTGGTGGAGATTCCAGAAATGAAGTAGGATGGTTTGGCGAACGAGTTCTGTATGAGGTATGACGTGACCTTGACTCCCGTGAGTCAGCTTAGATGTGACTAAAACAGGAGCCACGCCGGGCCAAGCGAGGTCGCACCTCCGATCGGGCACATTTCTTCGATACCATTCTATTACTTTGTGATTGATTTGGTGTCCACCCTTGATTTGATTTGGGAGTGTGTCCGAGGTGGGCGGTAGTAGCTGCTATGCGTTACCACCAGTCCAGATACGCAATTGGTATATCTACCCTGGCATTGCCTCGAGTGTCGTGTTCATATGCCCTAGAGCGCCTTCTACGAGTTTGTTTTGTACCATACCTATGGGGTGCCCTCTGGGTAAACCTCCAGTTTACGGAGGAGCTTACGGTACTGTATAGACTATGGGAATATATAAAATGTGTTAAGGGGGATATGGGTAACACCTTAACGCTATTTTAATACTTTTACTTACTGTAGACATATTATAATAGCGTATTGTACTACATAGTAGATAATTTAACGGATCCTTAGGAGACGTAAATCCCGAACATCTCTTAAGTTATTGCACCCACGTTAGACACTGGATAGGAGATGTCAAACCCCGTAAACATCTCTGACGCCGTCACACTATTATTTACCGTTGATTTAACTTACATAAGATCTTTTAGTTCTGACTCGAGTGTTTTGTCTTTTCAATTCGCTCGGGTAGCCTGAGCATTTCAGGATATGAAGACCTTATTCCTGGAGGACGAAGACGAAGATTTGTACTACTATTATTTACTATTTATTCCACTACATTCAACTTGTTCCACTGCATTATTTATTTATCTCCGATATGTGTAACTCTGATTCTGTGTTGTATAAGTATAATCAAATGTTTTGTAAACAGCTTCATGAAATGTTATTTGATTATTATATTTTGTCATTCCACTGCGAGATTCTGTATTTGTTTTATTTCTTTCTCTTTTCTTATTTACCCCATAACAATCTGCCCTTTTGAATGGTTTGAGTCTGGCATGTGTGTCTGCTTAAACGTCCAAAAAGGCAGGTCGTTACAGTTGGTAACAGAGCTTTGGTTTAGCGATAACCTTAGCTTTGTGGGGTCTGACTCATAAATAGGGTAGTAATACCCTAGAATGAGTCGCTGAGTGTGTATATATGAGAGTGCGTATTTGTTAGTGTTATAAAAGGTTTTGTATTTATAAATTCTGGTCGGGGCAGCATCCGATCCTGGTCAAACTGGTAGTTTTTAATGCCTGTTGTATTTTCCTCTACAAATAATAGGCTTAATAAAATCTTATCACGTTGCGTGGGTGTGAGTTTGCATGATGAACACTACACATGCATGCAAACTCTAGAACAGGAGCGTATTTCCCAATCCCAATGAAACTTATCACATGGAATGTTCGTGGGTTGGGGGACCCATCTAAGCGTTATGTTGTTAACACTATTCTGTCCCCCACAAAATTGATATTCTAATGCTTCAAGAAACTAAGCTATCTGACCCCACACAATCACACTTGACACAAACTGTTGGTACACATTTATCTGGGTGGGCCCACATTGATGCTATTGGATCCAGAGGAGGGATCATCACAGCATGGAATGAAAATATATGGTCCCAACATCAAATTATCAAATTCCCTTCAATCCTTAATGTCGCACTTCGCAACTCTGAATTAGGCATTATCTACTTCTTCTCGAACGTATATGGTCCCACTGACACATAGGGCAGGGCTGTCCTATGGGAACATTGTATGGACTTCGCAGCCCGAATAAATGGCCCATGGATTATTGCCGAAGACTTCAACACCACTAGACACCCCACTGAAAGAAACTCTGGAAACCTATCCCAAGATTCTACTGCCTTCAATAATTTCATTAACACTTGCGTGCTGATTGACCCCCCCCCCCCCATCAGTAACCGCCTCTTCACCTGGACTAACCGTAGAGATCACCCATCCCTAGCCAAATTAGATAGGTTCCTCTTTAACACGGCCTGGGAAGACCAACATCCCCTCTCAACTATCTCGGGGTTGGCAACCATGATCTCCAACCACTGCCCCCTCCTGTTTGACTCTGGTTCACTGAACATCACTCATAAACCGTTTAGATTTGAACAGCTCTGGTTACTAGAACTCTCCTTTGATGATTTCATTAAGTTGGCCTGGTCTTAACCCACCAATCTAGAATCTCCTACTGCTCGTATTGTGGCCAAGCTCCGTTCGCTCAGAAAGTTGATAAGACCTTGGGCAAAATACATCTGGGGTTCCCTAAGATTTCGCATCTCTCAAACCCAAGATGAAATCCTCAATCTTAATATCCTTGCCGAGTCTCAACCCCTAGTCGAATCAGAATTGCAACAGTTGATCCTCCTTGAAAAGGAATTGGAAAGGCTCCTTAAACAAGAAGAAATTGGTTGGAAGCAACGCTCCAGAGCAAAGTGGCTTGAAGAAGGAGATAGAAACACAACCTACTTCCACAGGTTAGCAAATGGGCGCCGCAGATCCTCGATTATCTCTAACATACAACACAACAACGTCACCTACTCTGACCAATCAGATCTCCTCCGCCTCTTCACCAACCACCACCGCAACATCCTAGGCAAACCTTCCACCCCTCTACCTGACATAGACTGGAATCTCCTTTACCCTGACCCACAGAATTTGCAAGTTGATCATCCCTTCACGGAAGAAGAAATTTGGGCTGCAGTCAAAGATATGTCCGACAATAAAGCCCCTGGACCAGACGGTTTTGGCCCCCTATTTTTCAAACACTTCTGGAGTACAGTGAAGTCCGACATAATAGACATATGCCTTGAATTTCAAAATGATCCCAGCCGAATTAATTATGCCAACATCACCCTCATCCCAAAAACTGATGACCCTGCCTCCCTTGATTCCTTTCGACCTATCAGCCTCCTCAACACCACTTTCAAAATCATTACCAAGATCCTTGCAAATCGACTTCAATCTGTAATATCCCCCCTAGTGGGCATGGAGCAATCGGCCTTCATCCTCGGTCGCAATATCCTAGATTGTGTGGCCGCCACTCAAGAAGTTGTGTCTTTCTGCCACAGAACCAACACCCCAGGAATCCTACTTAAACTTGACTTCTCTAAGGCCTTTGACTCAGTAAACTGGAACTTCATCCTCGAACTATTGCGACACAGAGGCTTCCCACCGAGATGGTGCTCCTGGATATCCTTTATCCTAAACTCCAGCATGTCTTCCGTATCAGTCAATGGTGAACTTGGTGGTCTCATCAAGTCTACGAGAGGCCTACGACAAGGAGACCCTCTTTCCCCCTTAATCTTTGTTCTAATTGCAGATGTCTTCAACCGCATGATTAAACTGCCCATCTCCAATAACCACTTGGCCGGAATTAGTATCCCTACATCTAACCTTCAAATATCTAACCTCCAATTTGCTGATGACACCATCCTCTTTGCCTCACCTGAACCTAACCACCTCCACTGCCTCAAAGTTCTCCTCTATGTCTTCGAACTTATCTCTGGCCTCTCCATCAACTTCCACAAAAGCTCCCTAATCATGCTAGGCAATACCAACCACCATAGCCCTGCAACCGCTGCCGTCCTCAACTGCAAACTCTCCCAGTTTCCAATCTCCTACCTTGGCCTACCTATTCGTCCCACTAGACTCACACGCCCTGACTGGCTACCCCTCATTAACAAAATTGAATCCCACCTCTCATCCTGGAAAGCTGCTTCCCTCTCGTCTGCTGGTAGATTAATCTTAGTTAAATCGGTCCTCTCTGCCATCCCCTCCTACTGGATCTCCTTCCACAAACTCCCCTCTTGGGTATCCAATAAAATTGACAAATCTCGCAGGGCCTTCTTATGGAATGGCTCCAAAGCAAAGTGCCTAATCAACTGGCGCTCCGTCTGCCTCCCAAAACCCCATGGTGGCCTTGGTGTCCCTTATCTCTCCTCGCTCAACACTGATCTATTAACAAAATGGCTCTGGCGTTTTCTCTCCCCCGACAATTTCCTCTGGAAAGACTGGATCCTACATACATATCACTACTCCAATTCATACCTAGCCCTGCATCAACCCCCCCCCCCAGTTGTAGACCATCTCCATTCTGGTCTGGTGTCCTCCATACCATCCCCCGAGTCAAATCCCTCTATCATGTCATAATAGGCAATGGCAACAACTGCCTATTCTGGCATGACACGTGGGTGGACCCGTCCCCTCTGGCCAAATCACTACCAAACCTTTTCTCCTCCTCAAACCTCCAACTCGCCACCATCAATACCCTCTGTCACCTGGGCCCCGGTAGCCTTCATCCCCCCTCCCTTTTTTCCATCGAAACTTTTAATGAACTTCTCAAAGCTTCTAAAAACCTCCAATCTCTTCGACTATCCCACTCACCGGACCGCTTCATCTGGGCACTCAATCCATCTAAAGGCTTCTCTGTATCCTCTTGCTACTCCTTCCTCACCCACCCTAGTCGTCTACTCCCCTTCAGTAGGATTTGGAAATGCCACTCACACCCAAGATTCCTCTTCTTCCAATGGTGCCTCATTCATAACCGCATTAACACCAAGGATAGACTTATTCGTTTAAACATCCCCACAGACCCACTCTACGTACTTTGCTCCTCCCACGTCGAAACCATTACTCACCTTTTCTTAGACTGTGATTTCTCTTTCGCAATTTGGGCCCCAGCCAGCGCGCATCTCCTTGGTTAAATACCGGAGTTCACTTCATTTTTTGAGTACTGGCAGCAAGATCTCGAAAATCACAAACTCGGCATCTTTATCACCATTTTCTGTTGGTACATCTTGAAAGAAAGAAATGCCCACATCTTCAACAAATCAAGATCTTCTTTTGCGGCCATTTGTAGTCGAATCTCACATCTTTTCAATTACTGGACAGGTACCAACTCTGCCCCATTCAGATTTCGACTTAGGACCGCCCCTGCTAACTCT
The DNA here is from genome assembly GCA_030737815.1 of Allium fistulosum. Lineage (NCBI taxonomy): Eukaryota > Viridiplantae > Streptophyta > Magnoliopsida > Asparagales > Amaryllidaceae > Allium > Allium fistulosum. The sequence goes on from CM060908.1 coordinate 909,522,426, forward strand.
GCGGAATCAATGGCCAGCACCAGCACCAACCCTCCGTAGCAGCTCCAAAGCGAAACAGATTAGCCCCATTTTGACAATTGAAACATCGAATATGGTGCTTGTGTTCCATCCTGTAATCCATTGCTCTTATGTACATTATTATGCTATCTAATTAAGCCTATTTTTTTGGGCCAACGGTTAGGCTTGTCAACCGGACCTTATTACCTATTATCCTACTATTATTAATCGGCTGTGTAGTATATCACTACACATCCGTCTTTCTCAAAAAATTCTGGTTGGTACATAGGACGCTATAGCATCGATAGGAATTTCTAAACACTTAATAGGGCAGACCGACACAATATTTGTTTTGAAATATAGGTAAATGAAATAATTTTGCCTATTATATATTTTTGTATATAAAATAATAATTTTATAAATGATATATTTGGTTGTAATATATTTGTTTGTTAGGTAATGGAATTATAAATATTGGTTGAAAATAAGAATTGTAAATAAAATAAATATAAATTGGAAAATTTAGAACTTAAATTCCGGGATTTTTGAAATTCCTTTCGAATGATTTTGGAATATAATATTAATATTATTTGGAAGTATTTTCTGATATAAATATTTCAATGTGATTTGGAAGAAATGTTTTAAAAGAATTTTTGGAAGGAAATAAGTTCTATACTCCCCTCTCTATCGTTGAAAAATAATTTCGGTGATGAGTGCACGCATCATCGACGTTCATTTTTGAGTTTCAAGGTGGGAAGACTATTGTAGTAGTTAACTACATATTTGTTTGATAGATAAATCTTGATTTTATAATTTTAAATATGATTTGAAATATATAAGATATGGTTACATATATTATTTTGAATGATATGAAATGGAACCCGGTATTTAGTTCTTAAATTTCTATAAATTAAGGATTTCAATTATTGTAATGAAATGAGATTTTAACTATTTAATAATTGGAACTTCTAAAATGAAAATAAGAAATTAAATGCTCGGTCATAAATGAAATATACAAGAAATTTGAAATTTGTAAGCTGTAAATAAAAAGGATATGAAATGAGAAATGATAACTATTGAACATTCTTGTTAATCAAAATAAATAAGATAGACTTGTGTAACTTTCAATTGCATTCTTAAAAACATATATAACTTACCAAAATGTTAAAAGTTGTAATGTTAAATAGGAATATGTAATGGAATATTATACAAGAAAGAAACTTAAATAATGAAAGTGTTCAATGGACTTACTTTTATAAATAAGAACTTTGATAGTATAGTTATTATAAACTTAAGTTATAATTGAAATGTTACAAAAATAAAATGTAATAGAAAAATGAGTACTGTAAGTAAATAATTATAAACTTAAGTAAATGAATTGATATGCTAAGAAATTTAATTGAACATGAATATTAAAAATAAATGATTATAAACTTAAGTTAATGTTTGAAGCTATTTATAGTTAAAGTAAATAATAAAATGAATACTATACTGAATTAAATGATCATAACTTCAGAAATTGTTGAAGGATTTAGAAAATAGATTTAATATTCAATAACACCTTGTAAAGAAATGAAGGTGGATTAAAAGTAAGAAACTTAGTTGTGAACTTATGCACTAATGAATATTAATATCTAATAGAAATCAGGTATATAAATTAATAATTGTGAACTGAGCTGCAATAAAATGTGTGTAATACTTAAATAATAAATTCATTGATTATCATAAACAATTGAATGGAAGTAACTTATGTAGGAAATGAATGTGAAATAATGAAAAGAAATTTTCATTAAGTGAATAAACGAAATGAATTTTATAAGTAATAAATGAAAATAAATAGAAATAAGTACTGAATGAATGAATGTGAATTTATTTACAAAGAAACCTATATAGTAATTTAAGAATTGATTTACGTATGTTTAAACAATTGTATATGAGTCACATATGTAAGAAATGTAAATTACATATATAAATAAATGAATGGAAATTTAAGTTTTGTAAGAAAGGTAAATTAAAGAAATAGTCATTGTATGAATGAAAATGGTGAACAACAAATGATATAGAAAGGAAATTTATAAGAGTAAACTTAAATAATGTTTGGAATTTGTTGTTTGTTTGGTTTATGGGTTGTTTGGGAAAGGATATTTCTAATTGTTTAGGATGTATGAATAATCTATTGAGTTTTATCAAAAACTATTGAGTATATGTTATACTTAGTAGTTATTCTATACGGTTAAAGGTGTCAAAACCCAAAAAAAACCATGTGTTTTGCTTGATATGGATGTGTAACATCCCACCTTTTTGTACGCTTTAAGCAGACACACATGTCGACTCAAACCATACAGAAGGGCGAATTGTTATTTGGGGTGAATAAGAAAAAGAGAAGGAAATAAAAACAAAACAGAATCTCACAACGGAATGACAAAATATAATAATCAAATAACAGTTCATGAAGCTGTATACAAAACATTTGATTATACTTATCCAATACAAAATCAGAGTTACACATATCAGAGATAAATACATAACATTGCAGCGGAACAGTATGATGCGGTGGAATAATATAGTAAATAATAATAATACAATCTTCGTCTTCATCCTCCAGAAATAAGTCTTCAAATCCTGAAATGCTCAGGCTGACCTGAGCGAATTGAAAAGACAAAACACTCGAGTCCGAACTCAAAGATCTTATGTAAGTTAAATCAACGGTAAATAAATATGAGTGTAAACAGCATCAGAGATGTTTACGGGGTTTGACATCTCTTATCCAGTGTCTAGCGTGAGTGCAGTACCTTAAGAGATATTCGGGATTCACACCTCCTAAGAATCCATTAAACTATCTACTATGTAGTACAATACACTATTATAATATGTCTATAGTAAAGTAAACTATTAAAATAGCGTTAAGGCTTTACATTTTCCACCTTAACACATTTTATATATTCCCATAGTCTATACAGTACCGTAATCTCCCCCGTACTGGGCGTCGACAGAGGGCACTCCATAGGTATGGTACAAAACAAACTCGTAGAAGGCGCGCTAGGGTAGGTGACATGGCACAACTAGGCAATGCCAGGGTAGATATACCAATTACGCATCTGGACTGTTGGTAATGCATAGCCGCAACTACCGCCCAACTCGAAACACACTCCCGAGTAAAAATCGAAGGGTGGCCACCAAATAAATCACAAAGTCAGAATATAGTATCGATGGAATGTGTCCGATCAGAGGAGCTACCTCATTGGCCCAGAATCGCTCCTGTTTTAGCCACCTTATGCCAACTCACGAGAGTTGGGTCCACGTATATACCTCATATAGGATCGTCGCCGCCATCCTACTTCATTCTGGAATCTCCACCGCATACACAGTTGTCAAAGTGGTTTTCGGTATTGGCAGAGAGTATGACAACATCCGATCTCGATCACTTTAACAACCAATCGCTTATTACACACCAGATGGTTCTTTTACATTTCCAAAATCATTTCATAATTGGTATCAAAATATCATATTCAATTCAAACCATATCATTTTCGAAATCATTACTTACTTTCGAAATCATATTTGCCTTTGAAATCATATCACATTTGAAATCATAGTTCAATAATTATATTTCCTTTCAAAGTCAAATTCACAGTTTATATCGAAATATCGTATTCTCAAAAATTATATCACTTTCAAATCATATCGTTTCAAAAATCATAATTTCTTCGAAAATCATATTTCCCAAAACAGGTTAAGTCCTTGCTTCAAAATCATCATTTCAATTTATTATAACATTCAAATTTTTAACTTAGGTTATAACGTCATTTAACCTTATTCTCTTTTTAAACCAATTGAAATGAATATAAACACTTACACTTTACTTAGTCTGGAAATTTAGAAATAGTTTAAATAATTAAAATAGTTAAAATACTCCAAAATAGTTTAGTTATAGGTAAAGTACTTTTAAATTGATTTAAGATAGTTAAATAGATTTAATTTAGATTAAATATAATTAAATTAGATTAAATAGCTTAAAATAGATTAATTGGATTTAAAATAAATTAAAATGGTTTAATTAGTTTAAAATAAATCAAATTGGTTTAAACAGATCAAAATAATTTATATAGTTAATATTAGTTAAATAGTTTAATAAATTTGAAAACCTTAATAATTAGAAAATTTGGATTTATATAAAATTTTAAAACAGTTTATATTAAAATATGAGTTTGGAATTTTATATCAGTTTAAACTATTCATCTCATTTCAACATATTTGAACCATTTCAAATTTCCAAATCGACAAACAAAATTTCAATAAACTATCGAATTTCATATCGTTTAAATCCATGTTCAAAATATCAATACGGATTACTCCAACTTCAACATATTTCAAAGTTATTTTCAAACAAATTCAATAACTCAATTTCGATAGAATTTCATTTATACATAAAAGTTTAACTTTAAACTTTCGATTTAATTTCTTAAAGAAATTCCCTTTTAAACCAATTCGCATTTCAACACAAACTTGATTTTTCAATAATACTTCAATTTACATAAATCAAATTTTTATTTCAAAACATCAATTGATTAAATTCAAAATTTAAGGATTTTAAAATCATTTAATTTAACCAATCCAGTGTCCAAATATAATTCTCTACCTTAGGGTCAAGTGATACAGATATTTATCATTTCAATCCGCAATTTACAATGTTACGGTTATATATCATTTCAAACCGCAATCCCGAATTAATAATAAAATCCATAACGAACTTGCAGTTTATAACGGTATAAAATACAACATCCAGTCAACCAACATCAACAATCAACATCCATCAAAATCATCATCCAAATCAATCAATAAATATCAATATAGAACTGATAATCAATAACGGGTATTAAACTGGCAATTTATATTCAATAATTAATTAAATAACGATTTAATTCAAATAAATTCAAATTAACAGAGATGATGATTTAAAATATACCAAAAAGTCATAAATAAATTCCTAATCACATCATAAATAAAATTTAAAAACATAACAAATTTTAAACGTTGTGAGTGGGTTGAAACACTCACCTTTGAATTTAAATTGAATTTAAATTCAAAATAAGCCCCAAATTTGAACGGTCTCAGAATTTTTCCAAACCTACATCAAACTGTTCAGAATTTAAAAACGATCCTAACAAAAGAAAATGCACGTAAATCGGACATTGTATGAGGAAGTTATGATACTTAGAATGTTTGAATTGAAAAAATATAAATAAATAAATAAATAAAATAGCAATTAATTAATACATGTCACCAGGCTATCATCCCTTACCCGAATCGAAACCCTACCTGAAGCTCGTCGTTCGAACACAACCGGTCACCTCCTATGCCCTGTAGCACGCGCCATTGATCGTCTCGAACGTCTCCAGTCGTCGCCTCAGGCCTCGCCACACCACGCAACCGCCTACGATCCCCCACCGGTCGCCGATGACGAGGCAAACCACCAGCCGCCGCCACCATGATTTTACCCTAATCGAATTTTGATGCTCGATCCAGCCGTCACTTTGGCAAACAAACCCCACCGATGCATTGCGTGCGACGATCTCCACGAGCCCGTACCTTCGATTCGTTGATCGGACAAAGTTGATCGACGATCAACGAACGGTCGAGAATAGTTCATAAATTTCTGGACAGATAGAGGTTCAATTTGGAAAACGAATTACAGATCTGAGATGCGCTCGTCGAGAGCTTCAATCGATATATAATTCGATATATTTTAAGGAGATTGAATTTTTGATTTGGTTTTGAATTGCAATTGAATTGGGAATTTGTTTGTCTGCCATTGAGAAGGAGAAGTGGACAAATGAAATTGTAGATACAGACAAACTGAGTTGAGGAACACTGGGGTTTATAACAGGATATTTATAGACGAAGCTGAAATAGAAAAGAACGGATCAGATTTGATTTGGATTGGAACGATAAGCGACCCGAAAAGCCCGTTCTATCTCCATAACGAAAATGGGTCATCCCATATATCAAAATAGATGCTTTCAATAATTTTAAAATCAATGGAACTAGTTTCAAGTCCAAATTCCATCGTAAGAAGAAGTTATGTTAAAATCAGCTTATTTTAAATTGATTTCAATTGATTTTAATTAAATTGATTTCAAGGCGTTTCGAGCCCGTACGATCAAATGACAAGTCCGATCGTTACGCAACTTGAAATCCTATAATAATTAATCATTACGGATCCGATGAAACTTGTTTCGTCGAAATTCGAGTCAGTGGCCATAATGGCTATTTTCACATTAATTAAATAAATTAATATTAAATTAATTATATCACTTTTTCAATTCTAATTCTATAATTAACAAATTTTTATCACTTTTGGTTACTTAGACATTTATAACAATTTAAAATAAATTTTCAGGTTAGTTCAATGTTAATTATTTCAATAATTACCATCTTTACTTCCAATTTCAATAAATCTAGTAATTATAAGTTAAATGTCCAATAATTCCATTTAATTTACCTTTCATCCTATTATTCAATCCATTATTATCAAATGGATGAAATTAACATTGGTTCATGATTTATTACATTAATATTATCAATTTTCATCTAAATTTTCATTAACGTAATATCTAAATATTTAATTTCATTTATTTGCAATTAATCCAATTATTATAATTTAAATTCAAATAAATTAATAAGCCTCGATTTCCATTCTTTTACTCAACCAATTGTCATATTATGAAAATTAACATTATTTCCAATTATTATCTTAATTTACATTAACATAATATTTAATTACATTCATTGAAATTTATTTCCAATTTAAATTAACGGGCTAAATAAATAGATAACTTATAATGATTGTCGCCATTAACCATTAACCATATTTGTAAGTTTATTACTTACAAGTGAATGTTGAAATCACTTACATAATACTGATTTTATTCAGTTACCATTTCTTATGCTAGTTCATATGTTTATATAACCTTTACATTTATTTTCTTACATTCAATTTATAACCAAGTATAACAATTTACATTATTTTATTATTGGAATTTCATTTCAATTGTAAATAATTAACTTTAATTTACATTGTTACATTTCATTTTAGTATTCATTTCATTATTACATTACAACTTTTTATTTCTTCCAATATTAAATCACAAATTTTAATCAAATTAACAATTTAAATTATCGCAAATTTATGGGTTGTTACAGGATGGATGGTTGATCTCTTTGATTTCATGTGATGATTGGATGCTTGTTTGTGGATGATTGTTGTTATGTTGCATTGATTTGTTTTGTTATTAATTGAAACAACTTTAAATATTTCATTTTATATAATTATTAACCTCTTTCGGAATTATATAAGTGAAATACAGGTTATGGAAGCAATTGCTACTGCTTTTGGTTTCATAATATAAGCGTTATTTGCCCAACAAATAGGTACGCTCTCGGATTACGGTTTTATAGCGATTTTATATTGTTTTCCCGCTGTTAGGATATATTATTTTGAAAAATATGATATATATTGTTATTATTTTATCTCCCGAGCCTCTCCGTACAAAGGAGACTCTAACGAAATATTCCGTAAATTTTGGACTTAGAAATTTTGGTGAATTGTTTTCAACTTTTATTAACTTGAATATGAAAGGATTTAATTATTGGTAAATTTATATATTTTATTTAAATTATTTAATTTGTAAATCGATTGTTTATAAATTTAATACTTTGAATAAGATATATTGATTACTTAACTCCTTCTTTTCCCATCTTTTTCCTTTTCGGGGACGAAAAGTTTTAAGTGGGGGAGAGCTTAACGACCCATAATTTTCGATAATTAAAATAGTTAATTTAATAAGGTTTTGGTAATTTAATATTGAAAGAAATGAAAATTTGTAATTTAATAATGGAGTAATAACTAAAATAAAATGTAACAACTTTAATTAAAGTTAATCATTAACAATTTGAATGAAATTCCAATCAATTGAAATAGTTTAATTATTATACTTGGTTATAATTTGAATAAGTAAATAAGTGTAAATGTTGTATAAATTAGCGAACTAGTATATAATTATGGAAATTGAATAAAATCAGTGTTATGTAAGAAATGGTAACATTTGTTCGTAAATAATGAACTTATAAGTGTAATTAAAATTTAATGGTAGCAATTATTATATGTTACCCTTTTTTTCGGTCTATTAAATATAATTGGAAATCAATTGCAATTAATTCACTTAATTAGTGCAGTTAATGTAGGTTAAATTGATAATTGTAGAATGTTAATTCAATAAGATGCTACCAATGAAAACTTTATGCATAATATGGCAATTGATTGAATAAAAAGAATTTTAATCAAGTTGACCAAAGTATTGGAATTTAAATTACAATAAGTGAATCTATTACAGTAAAATGTAATTAAAGATTACGTTAATGAATAGTAAGATGAAATGGTAAAATATTAATGTAATAAAATATATGACAATGGTAATTATGTATGTAGAGAAATAATCGATTGAATTGAAAGATCGAAACCAAATTTAATAAATTTATTGAAATTAAATTATATTAATTGGATTTAATTACGGTTGTAATTGAACACTGTAATTTGTGAAATATTTAACTTGGAATTGTATGTAAATTTGTTTTAATTTATCAGAGAGGTCTATGAAATCAAAAATGATAAAAATGGCCAGTTATTAAATTCGGAGTGAAAATTTGATTTAATTTATTTATCTAATTAATGTGAAAATAGCCATTTTGGCAACCGACTCGGATTTCAACGAAACCTGTTTTATCGGATCCGTAACGGTGAATTATTGTAGGATTTCAAGTTTCATTGCGATTGGACTTGTCGTTTGATCGTACGGACTTGAAACTCGTAGAAATTAATTTAATTGAAATCAATTTGAAATAAGCTGATTTTAGCATAACTTCTTTATACGATGAAATTAGGGCTTGAAACATGTTCCATTGAGTTTAAAATCATCAAAATCATCTATTTTGATATATGGGATGACCCATTATCGTTCCGGAGACAGAACGGGCTTTTCGGGTCGTTTATCGTTCAAACTTGAAAATCAATCTTGTCCATTAATGTCTATTTCAGACCTACCTATAAATAGCCCGTTATAAACCCTAGATCCTTCTTATTTTCATTTGGCTGTACGTAAAATTTCATTTGTCCACTTCTTCTTCTCAATGGAAAATAAACCAATTCCCAAATTACAAATCCAAATTCAAAATCAATTTCAAAAATAAAACTTCTCAAAATATATCGAATTATATATCACTTCGAAGCTCTCGACGAGCGGAATTCAAATTTCCAGTCTGTTTTTCATTTTGGGTTTCTGTGCAGTCGGAATTGAGCGATTTAATCTCGGCCGTTCATTGGTGTTTGACGAACTTTGTCGGATCGTCAAATCAATGGTACCACGACGTGGAGAGGGTCTTGCGGAGTTCATCAGTGCTTGTAGTTCGACAAATCGACGGTTAGATCATCATGATTTTTGGAATAGGGTTTCGAAAGCCTATACGGTTCCGACGGCGGCGCTTGGATAGGGGTTTGCCGGTGGCTGGTCGGAGGCCATGCGCGGGTGCGCCTCGTTCAGGCGAGTCCAGTGGTGGGTGTGGTGCAGGCGTCTGTGGCCTAGGGCGGCGGCGAACTTCGGTTAACGTTGGTCGATGTTGGGTTCGTTTGTGTCGGCCGAGAACTAGGAGCGTGCGTGAGATAGGGAGTGAAGTGGCGAGCGGTAATTGGATTCTGTTTATTTTATTTTATTATTTACTTTAGTTTTAAATTGTCGATGCTCTAATATGTCTAACTTTTACATACGAGGTCCATTTCACGAGCGGTTTGTTCCACAGGGATCGTATCGAAATTTCGGACATTTTGACACTAGTTTGGATGAATTCTGAGACCGGGTGAATTTGGGCCCTAATTTGGATTTTAATTCGATTTAAAATCGAAAGTGAGTGTTTTAACCCACTCACAACTTCTAAAAATTTCTTATGTTAGTTAAATTGAATTTGTGATGTGATTAGAAATTTATTTATGGTTGCTTGTTATATTTAAAATTGATATTCCTGTTAATTTGAATTATTTTGAATTAAATTGTCATTTAATTTATCATTGAATTTAAAATTGCCAATTAATTACCAGTTATTTGTTGTAACTTGCTTGGTTGAATTGGATGATAATTGTGATGGATGTCTGATTACTGATATTGGATGATTGGATGTTATGGTTGATTTATATAATGTTATCACTCTGCAAGTTCCCTTAAATTTTATTAGAAAAATCACTATGGGTTGAAATGATATCTAACCGAACAATCTATAGATTAAGAATAAATCGTTATGGGTTAAAATGATAGACTCGAGCGATTTTATGGATTTTTTATTTAAATTCAGGATTGCAGTTTGAAATGATATATAACCGTAAAATTGTAAATTGCGGATTGAAATGGTAAATATCCGTATCACTTGACCCTAGGGTAGAGAATTATATACAGACACCGGATTGGTTAATTAAATGATTTTTTAATCCTTAATATTTAAATCCTGTTAAATGATAATGAAATGAAATTTGATTTATATAAATTGTATTATTATCGAAATTCAAGTTTTATGTTAAATTTGGAATTGGTTTAAATAAATTGTTAAAAGAATTTAATTGAAATCTCAAATTTGAATTTGGAATATAAGTGAAATTTATCAGAATTGAGTTATTTAAATTGTTGAAATATAACTTTGTAATGTATTGAAATTGGAATAATTTAAATTGATATTTCAAACACGGATCGAAATCAATATAATATTTAATAATTTTATTGAGAGTTTGAATTGAAAGATTGAAATTGGGTTTTGTGAATTGGGAATGTGAGATGGTTCAGATATGTTGAAATAAAATAAATAGTCAAATTTATATTAATTCCAAATTCATATTTAATATAAACTGTTTTAAAAATATATTATTTTTAAAATTTCTAATTATTAAGATTTCGAATTTATTAAACTATTTTAACCTATATTAACTATATAAATCTTTTTAACCTATTTTAAACCAATTTATTTTAAAATAATTTAACCATTTAATTTAATTTAAATCTAATTAATCTATTTTAAAGCTTTTTAATCTATTTTAATTGTATTTAAACTATCTTAAATCTATTCAACTATCTTAAATCAAGTTAAAACTATTTTTAATCCATTTTAAAATTATTTTAGAGTATTTTAACTATTTATAACTATCTAAACTATCTTTCTAAATTTCAAACAAAATACAGTAGATGTGTTTATATTTTAAATCATCGATTTTAAAGTGAATAAAGTTAAATAATGTTATAACCTAAGTTGGAATCTAAATGTTATAATTATTTGAATATGATAATTTTGAAGTGAGAATTTAACCTAATTGGAAATATGATTTTTGAAAGAAACTATGATTCGAAAACGATATGATTTAAAAGGTGAATATGATTTCAAAGTGAATATGATTTCGAAAGTATTATGGTTTTGAGGATATGATATTTTGATATAAATTATGAAATGATATGGAAATGTAAAGAACCATCCGGTGTGAAATCATCGTTTGGTTGTTAAAGAGACTGGGATCGAATATTTTCATACTCACTGCCAATACCGATAACCACTTTAACAACTATGTACGTGGTAGAGATTCTAGAAATGAAGTAGGATGGTTTGGCGAATGAGTTCTGTATGAGGTATGACATGACCCTGACTCCCGTGAGTCAGCTTAGATGTGACTAAAACAGGAGCCACGCCGGGCCAAGTGAGGTCGCACCTCCGATCGGGCACATTTCTTCGATACCATTCTATTACTTTATGATTGATTTAGTTGCCACCCTTGATTTTATTTGGGAGTGTGTCTGAGGTGGGCGGTAGTAGCTGTTATGCATTACCACCAGTCCAGATACGCAATTGGTATATCTACCCTGGTATTGCCTCGAGTTCCGTGTTCACATGCCCTAGAGCGCGTTCTAAAAGTTTGTTTTGTACCATACATATGGGGTGCCCTCTGGGTAAACCTCCAGTTTACGGAGGAGCTTACGGTACTGTATAGACTATGGGAATATATAAAATATGTTAAGGGGGATATGGGTAACGCCTTAACGCTACTTTAATACTTTTACTTTACTATAGATATATTATAATAGCGTATTGTACTACATAGTAGATAGTTTAACGGATCCTTAGGAGACGTAAATCCCGAACATCTTTTAAGTTATTGCACCCACGTTAGACACTGGATAAGTGATGTCAAACCCGGTAAACATCTCTGACGCCGTCACACTCATATTTACCATTGATTTAACTTACATAAGATCTTTTAGTTCTGACTCGAGTATTTGTCTTTTCAATTCGCTCGGGTAGCCTGAGCATTTCAGGATTTGAAGACCTTATTCCTGGAGGACGAAGACGAAGATTTGTACTACTATTATTTATTATTTATTCCACTACATTCAACCTGTTCCACTGCGTTATTTATTTATCTCTGATATGTGTAACTCTGATTCTGTGTTGTATAAGTATAATCAAATGTTTTGTAAACAGCTTCATGAACTGTTATTTGTTGTCATTCCACTGCGAGATTATGTATTTGTTTTATTTCTTTTCCTTTTCTTATTTACCTCATAACAATCTGCCCTTTTGAATGGTTTGAGTCCGGCATGTGTGTCTTCTTAAACGTCCAAAAAGGCAGGTCGTTGCATAGTGTCTAATATTATTTAATTACAATTATCCCACTTAATGTAACTTAAAAATTTGATATCCTATCGAGGCATGCCGCTAGGCATTTAAAATGTTATACCCCTATTCCGAACGCAATGGAAAAGGTTTCGGGTCCTAATTCGATCGTATGGAGAAGATAGCTTTTCGGACCCAATTATTATATTGAATTTCTATTTTAATTTTAATGCATTTATATCCCGTACGGTTAAACGACAACTCCAAAAGCTAGGAAATTTAAAATCCGATAGTAATACACTATTACGAATTTGATGGAACTAGTTTCGTCGAATTCAGAGGCTATGCCTCGGAAGGCTATTTTTAAAAGTTAATTTAAACGAGCTATTTTTAAAATTGAACAGATCACTTTTAAATTCAATTTTAAAACTTTTATTATCTTCATTATTATTAATATAAATTTTACAAACCTTTAAATTATTTTTATCAAGCTTAAAACTTAGGATACAATAATTTAACCAATATTCAATTATAAATATTCAATAATTAAATTATTCAATAAATCGCTATATTTAAATTCTGAATTTATTTTATAAATAAAAACGCAAATTTCCATATCCAAAGTCAATCTATAATTCAAATTAAATAATTAAAACCATTTAAATATTCTAAATCAAACGTCGAAAATCCGAGTCGTTACAAGAGGTTGCGGAATTTTCAGATAATTTCAAACGCGTTCGAATTTATTCGGAACCGGAACGCGAAGTGACGATAAAAATCAAAGTGAGTTAATCTCACTCAATTTTGGATTACTAGTTAATTTTAAATAGTTAAAATTAATTATTGGTTGTCTGGTTGAATTTGATAATTGTTATCAGTTTGGATGTTATTATGTATAGTAGTATATATATATTGGTAGTTGGATTGATATTCCCGCATATTTTAGCGGATGTGGCCTTATGCACCCCGCATAATAGCGGATGACCCTATATACCGCGATATCCCCCTCGAAGTGGGATTGGTATTTTTATGTTGTATTAACATCTGTGGATGCAGGGAAACAGGTTGGAGGGATCCAACTGGTGTAACAACCCGGATATTTTACGATTGTATATTTAAATGTTTTATTTAAATATAGCATCGTTAATCAGATTAAAGGCCGAAATGTTACTTTTTATAAACAGTCGAATTGGGACTCGAGACTGTAGGATCTAGATTAACCCTAGGGGGGGTGAATAGGGTTATAGCAAATTTTTACGAATTTACTGAATTAAACACGAAAACAAACTGCAGAGAAGTAAATATGCTGAAAAATAAATCACACACAAAATTTACCCAGCTTCGGCAACCCCTGCCTACTGCTGCATTCCCAGATTTCTATTAGAATTAAGCAGTCTCCCGCTTACAAACACTCTAACAGACTCGCACACCCTGCTACCGCCTATAGAGTTTTGCAAACTCGCACACCCTGCTTACTGAACTAATCCTAACTAGACAATCTGACACTACCTAAACCCTAGGTGGTGATTTACCAAAGTTTAGACTTTAAAAAACAAAAACAGAAAAATAAAAACAAATTAAAGCAACCCTAATTAAAAAACAAACAAGCCTTATTAAGTTAAGACCGGCCCACAAACTTTTATCACTAAAAAAGAATATGGCCCTTTTTTCTTTTATCTGATGTCGGCCCCGATTCCTTCTTTGTTTGAGATAATGGTGGCTTGTTCCTTTTCCTTGTTCGATCAAAGTTAGGGCTTTCGAAATTTCAAAGATGCCGACTTTGAATGGATGATTTATCATGATCGCACGTTTCTCTGAGTTGCTTACGGCTCTTTGAAATCGATCGAGTTTGTGGATGATTGCGTGTTTTATTTGTCGATCGTTCGTCTTCCTCTTCGCTCTGAAAATTAGGGCTTACGAAAATTGAAGGCGCCTCTCTGTCGAATTTATTGTTCATGCTCGTGGCTCCTCCTCTCGAGTTCGTCTGCGATACTGGTATGTAATTTCCTTTTTCTTTACTGGTTTTGGCTTGATTGAACTCGATGATTTAAATGCCAATGATGATTGGGTTTATATAGTATACGAAATCCTTGATTTTCGTCTGATTTGATTTCTTTGAATTTGTCAACTGATTTTACTTGGCCACTTGATTTTGCTTGAACGTTTGAGATGATTCTGACTTTGTCACTCTCGTATATTCGTTCTTGGTTGACACGGTTTTGAAACTTGATCAACACGGTATTGATATTGAGCTGTTCGATTCAGTTTTAATTTGATTGCTTGGTTGAGATATTCTTCTGACCTTTTCCAAAATACGTATATATGTGATTTTATTACGTGATAATCAGGGCTTTGGTTTCAACTCCTTGGTCATCACGGTGTTGACTTCGAATCATTCAACACGTTTCTGATTTTGTGATTTTTTGGCTTTGTTAATTCGTATCTTCCTGTATTTGTGCATTTGCATTGAGTATTAATCTCAACACCGACTTGTTTAATATTGACTTCTGATGACATCTCTGACTTTGGTTACTTTGGCCATTTTGTGTTTAAATCTCTCTGGTCATTTGTGACCTGTAGCATACTTGTAGCTGATGTTCACTAGTTCGTTCCATTTGATTTCTTGTATATATGTATACAAGTGTTCATTGTCCTGTGCCATTTGTAGTTTGTCTGGTTGCCTCGAGTTTTGCTGCACTTGTATAGTTGTTGTATACACTTTGTTTCTTTGGCCTGATTTCTTTGAATAGCATGTTATATATGACTTTGAGTTCATTTCTTGTTCATGTGTACATCTGTGTGTCTTTTGCTTTGTGTTTTGCCATTCTTTGGTCTCTGACCTGATATACTTGAGTCTCAACATCTGTTCTGGTTGGTGTATGTATTTTTTGGGTCTTTGAGTATGTGAGCACTTCATGTTAACGTTGTTATGGTGCAGTCAGACCATGTAGTCTTCATGTATGTGCATACATACATTTATCTTTGAGCATTCATGTACATTTGCCTTGTTGCCATATTGATGTGTGTTTGATCAAGTGTTCTTTGACTTGTACCATCAGAGACAGTTTGCTTATTCGTTGTGCACTGGCTTCACTTTGTAGATCTGTTGCACTTAAACCCTGTGCATGTCATGTCTGCACTCTCTTATGTCTTCATCTGATATACTTCGACTTGAATTGTTGTATTGGTCTAGTTCATCTTGAATTTCATGTGTGCTCGAGTCTGGTTTGATGTTGAAACTGCTTAGACCATTTTCCTGACCTTGTATTTGTTTGGACTGACTTGTGTACTCGATCATATTGACTTCAGTTGTATTTTCTTTGAGATGCTTACAAGCTTGGTCTTTGAGTTTAATGGTTGCATACGAGTTGTACATTATGTGTATACATACATTCATGTATGTATTAACTTGAGCTTGAGTCTGGTTATGTGTTGCCTTCATATAGTCTGGATTCAGGTCTGTAGTTTGCATTGTTGCATTGAGTTGAGTCATGATAGCAGTGACTTGACCTCTATTGCCCTGTGTTGAATCCAGCTTAAACGCTCGGGTTTGACCTTGTGCTCACCTGTCCCTGTAACATTATCAAGTGTACATTTCGGTGTGCACGGCCTTGTGGCATGTACAGTGATACACTGTGCATGTCACATTGTTCGTGTGTGATGAATTCGAATATAAATGACGAACAACCCAAATAACTGAGGCAAATATTATTTTCAACATCACATTTTTATTTTATATTGCAAAAATATTTCCGTTTCAATTTTACTGCATCAATGTATATTTCTGCAGATTGCTCAGATGCTGGATTCACATTGGAATGAAGTTGAAGATAAATACGAGTGTGAGTGATATGTAGTGAGGAACTGATGTAACCATGAAATTGTGATGTAATTGTATTGTGACTGAAATTGTATAGTTATAGTGAGAGCTTGAAATTGTACTATTGTAATAAATATTTGTTTGAATAAAATATTCGTTTGAATTCCAATTCTGTGTTATTTATTTTATTCAGCAAATATTTATTTTATCTGTGAAAAATAAAATAGTACAATATCAAATACATTTAAATGAATGTATATATGTTTATTATCATCAAACAAAAATCACGTAGATGCATATTCAACAATCTCCCCCTTTCGATGATAACAAACATATATTTAAGATTTTGACTATATTAAATGTATTTGATTATTCAGTTTGCTCCCCCTATTTGAATGCTCCCTCTCTACACAATACTCCCCCTTCATATATGCATGAGAATAAAATATTCAAATGATTCAAATGAGCTTTGATGCAACTAGAAAATATTTGACCTTTATTTTCAAAATCTTAACTTTTCTCTCCCCCTTTTGTTATCAGCAAAAGAATAATAGTAATAGAAAAAATAGAGATATAGTGATAGACATTAATACAATATTAAAGCTCAATCGAGTGTAAATATTAATTTCAATAAGAAAATCAAACAAAAATCATAAATACTTTAATTGACGCATATTCCACTTTAGAATGATAGGATGATATCATCAAATAAAACCATATAGTTGTGTCTATTTGTGGTATATTTATATCAGGAATTTGAATATCTACTAACCATGCATAACCGTTAGGACTTTTAAATGAGATTAGTAGTATTCCAAAAAATTAAAAAAAAAAATGAATTCAAGTATCTTCTAACCACGCATAACCGTGAGGACTTTTAAATGGGATTAGAATCAACTTATCTATTTAATTAATTAATTTTGATATGCGTTCCATACATGCATAACCATGAGGACTTTTAAATGAGCATGGAAGCACATAAACAAAAATCCAAGTAATTCACCCATGCATAACCGTGAGGACTTTTAAATGAGAGTGAATATTTTGGATATTATTATTTATTGTTAGAAATATAATAAAATTGAAGCACAAATGATTTCCCGTTTAAACTACCACATATTGACATACTATATTGACATTTGATGAGTGATGGTCGATAGAAAAATGATAGAAATAGAAATGATCATGGAATATTT
This sequence comes from Allium fistulosum, assembly GCA_030737815.1. Lineage (NCBI taxonomy): Eukaryota > Viridiplantae > Streptophyta > Magnoliopsida > Asparagales > Amaryllidaceae > Allium > Allium fistulosum. The sequence goes on from CM060908.1 coordinate 909,540,132, forward strand.
ATCAACAAAAAGTTTTTATAACTCTTGTTTAAATTTCTAAAGAAATTTTCTAATTATACTTTCTCAAGTCATAATATATGATATCAACACTCATCTTATTTTCAATCACTATCTATCTTTTTAGATAATTATCAGGGGGTCAGATCAGTTAATCAATTTCAAAAATAGTTATAAAATAAAATTTTCTTAAATAACTAATCTGATACAAGGTCAACAGAAATTATTTTCTAGAAGGGGTTTTTAAGAAAAATTTCTGCTAAAATAGCAATTATTTCAAGTGAAAAATATGCAGATATTTTCTTTGAAAAATGATGCAGCAAATGAATGTCTCGAAATATAATCACGTTCCACTAGTAATTTTTCTATCAACTATATTACCAATGTGATCTGCATCTGACTTTAAATTTCACTCGATATTCACTCGTTGGATGTCATAGACCAGATTGTGAAATTGCAACAAACTATCTCAGAATTTTCAATAATTTTTAAACGAAATTTTCTTTACTTTGGATTGAAATCGTGTTAACTATCAAACAAATATCATAGTGTCAATTTAGAAACCGTAGGATCAACAGTCATTAAACCATCATCATTAAAACAATTTCTTGAAGTTTCACCGATTTCATCAATTTCTTAAAAACCTTTTTATAGCATGAGTAATCAGTAATCAATCAACATTTTGACCAAACGGATTAAATTCAATGATGAGAAAAATGGTTGGTCAACTTTTAAGCACAAATCAAAGTCATAGATAAGAACAAGTCATGGAAGATCATATCAAGTTAGTTAGAATCTGTGAACCATCATAATTACTTCAAGTAATTCTATTTAAAGATGATTGGTTAATATAAAAAATCAGAATTAACATCATCAATCATTTCACATAACTGGATGATTTAATTATGGTGCAGATTTTCACATTTTTTCTATCGTTTGAAAATAAATACAATTACCTATTTTACCTGTACGATAATCTTTCGTTGTTTGCCCATTGTGAATCTGTCACCTTTATACTAGGCTAAGGAACGTTGGCTTGTCGCCCATTGTGTGTCTGGAATAGCCAGAATCCAGATAACACTAATGTTGTTCCTTAGCCTGCCACCACACCTACACGGTAAAAGATTTTTGTGACCTATTTGTTTTTATAGGTCCATGGTTGTTAGTGGCAGAATAATTTGATGAATATGTTTGAGTAGACCCAAAACTATTAATATATGTTCCTTTTGGCACCCAAACTTGTTTTGTCCTTTTATTCTTGTTCCAATAGACATGAAATTTGTTTGTAGAATTCTTAGGAGCCCAAACTTGTATAAATTTTGTGTTCTTGTTCCTATGACTACAATTTTCAACACGATGACCAATTATTTTACATCTAGCAAAGACACTCTTACCTTTTGCATTATCATCAACTTGTGTTTTCCCAAAACCTAGTCCTTTTCTGTTGTTAGCAAAAAGTTGGTTTCCCAATAACATGTTGAATGATTTTTCTCCTCTTGAAAAGTTATTTAGAGTTTTCTCAAGATTTTGGACTTTGGTTTTTAGTGTTGTGTTTTCAGTCACAAGTGAGGTGCATCTATTTATAAAATCCTTTCTCCTAGTGTCAATGGTTTCCTTAAGACTCAAGTTTTCTTTTTCAAGATTCTCAAAACTATTCTTAAGCTTTGATAATTCTGAATCTAAAATTTTGCATTTTTTACAGTCTAGGTTTTGAATATTTTCAAGTTCAGTTTCTAACCTAGTATTTTCATGGACAAGTTCTCTCCTATCAGATTTCAGTTTTTCAATTTTAGAATCAAGAGTATCAATTGTTTTAGTAAGATCACAACACATTAAAACAAGTTCTTTATAAGAATAGTCACTTACCTCACTTGATTCCTCCAAGCTTGCTTCTGAATCTGATTTTGTCATAAGACACAAATTAGCCTCCTCTGAGCTATTATTTGAAACTTCCTCTCCTTCTTCATCATCCCAAGTCGCTGCAAAGGCCTTCTTCTTCTTTTTCTTTCCTTTGTTGTTTTTGAGAAGTGGACAGTTTTGTTTGAAGTGGCCAGGCTTATTGCAGTTATAACAAGTCAATTCATTATCGGAATTGTCAGAATCTTTTGACCTATTACTATTTGTTTTCTTGTTGTGTGGCCCGAATCTTGACCATTTTCTAAGATTATTGACAGCCATTGCAAGCTCTTCAATTGGATCTTCTTCTTCTTCATCGCTCTCTTCTTTGCTCTTTAAGGCAATCGTCTTCTTCTTTGATTCGGAGTTGTTGCATTCCACCTTTGTTTTTAGCTCAAGTTCATATGTCATCAAGTTGCCGATCAACTCCTCCATGCTTAGTTTACTCAGATCTTTCGATTCTTGTATCGCCGTGACTTTTGCCTCAAAGTTCATTGGTAAGACTCGTAGCACCTTCCTCACAAGCTCTACTTCAGTGAATACCTTCCCAAGAGCTCTAGCATCGTACACCAAAGTTGAAAAGCGTCCAAACATGTCCTTTATGCTCTCGCCTTTGTCCATCACAAAGTTCTCGTATTCATTACTGAATAGGGCTAGATGAGACTCCTTGACTTGAGAAGTTCCTTCATGTGTCACCTCCAAGGTATGCCAAATTTCCTGCGCAGTTTTACAATGAGAAATTCTATTAAATTCATTCTTATCAAGAGCACAAATCAAAGCATTCATGGCTTTAGCATTTGTAGTTTTTAATTTCTTATCGTTAGCGTCCCACCTATCCTTAGGTTTAGGAATCTCAGTATCACCAATAGTTATATTGGGAGATTTATAGCCAGTTTCAATAATGTCCAAAACATCATAATCAACAGAACTAAGATAAATACCCATCCTAACTTTCCAATAAGCATAATCATTCCCATTAAACATGGGTGGCCTAACAATAGATTGCCCCTCAGAAAAAGCATTATTTGGTGGATTCATGACTCTAGAGTTAAAGAAAAAAATACCGGGCTCCGATACCACTTGTAGGATCTAGATTAACCCTAGAGGGGGGTGAATAGGGTTATAGCAAATTTTTACGAATTTACTGAATTAAACACGAAAACAAACTGCAGAGAAGTAAATATGCTGAAAAATAAATCACACACAAAATTTACCCAGCTTCGGCAACCCCTGCCTACTGCTGCATTCCCAGATTTCTATTAGAATTAAACAGTCTCCCGCTTACAAACACTCTAACAGACTCGCACACCCTGCTACCGCCTATAGAGTTTTGCAAACTCGCACACCCTGCTTACTGAACTAATCCTAACTAGACAATCTGACACTACCTAAACCCTAGGTGGTGATTTACCAAAGTTTAGACTTTAAAAAACAAAAACAGAAAAATAAAAACAAATTAAAGCAACCCTAATTAAAAAACAAACAAGCCTTATTAAGTTAAGACCGGCCCACAAACTTTTATCACTAAAAAAGAATATGGCCCTTTTTTCTTTTATCTGATGTCGGCCCCGATTCCTTCTTTGTTTGAGATAATGGTGGCTTGTTCCTTTTCCTTGTTCGATCAAAGTTAGGGCTTTCGAAATTTCAAAGATGCCGACTTTGAATGGATGATTTATCATGATCGCACGTTTCTCTGAGTTGCTTACGGCTCTTTGAAATCGATCGAGTTTGTGGATGATTGCGTGTTTTATTTGTCGATCGTTCGTCTTCCTCTTCGCTCTGAAAATTAGGGCTTGCGAAAATTGAAGGCGCCTCTCTGTCGAATTTATTGTTCATGCTCGTGGCTCCTCCTCTCGAGTTCGTCTGTGATACTGGTATGTAATTTCCTTTTTCTTTACTGGTTTTGGCTTGATTGAACTCGATGATTTAAATGCCAATGATGATTGGGTTTATATAGGATACGAAATCCTTGATTTTCGTCTGATTTGATTTCTTTGAATTTGTCAACTGATTTTACTTGGCCACTTGATTTTGCTTGAACGTTTGAGATGATTCTGACTTTGTCACTCTCGTATATTCGTTCTTCGTTGGCACGGTTTTGAAACTTGATCAACACAGTATTGATATTGAGCTGTTCGATTCAGTTTTAATTTGATTGCTTGGTTGAGATATTCTTCTGACCTTTTCCAAAATACGTATATATGTGATTTTATTACGTGATAATCAGGGCTTTGGTTTCAACTCCTTGGTCATCACGGTGTTGACTTCGAATCATTCAACACGTTTCTGATTTTGTGATTTTTTGGCTTTGTTAATTCGTATCTTCCTGTATTTGTGCATTTGCATTGAGTATTAATCTCAACACCGACTTTTTTAATATTGACTTCTGATGACATCTCTGACTTTGGTTACTTTGGCCATTTTGTGTTTAAATCTCTCTGGTCATTTGTGACCTGTAGCATACTTGTAGCTGATGTTCACTAGTTCGTTCCATTTGATTTCTTGTATATATGTATACAAGTGTTCATTGTCCTGTGCCATTTGTAGTTTGTCTGGTTGCCTCGAGTTTTGCTGCACTTGTATAGTTGTTGTATACACTTTGTTTCTTTGGCCTGATTTCTTTGAATAGCATGTTATATATGACTTTGAGTTCATTTCTTGTTCATGTGTACATCTGTGTGTCTTTTGCTTTGTGTTTTGCCATTCTTTGGTCTCTGACCTGATATACTTGAGTCTCAACATCTGTTCTGGTTGGTGTATGTATTTTTTGGGTCTTTGAGTATGTGAGCACTTCATGTTAGCGTTGTTATGGTGCAGTCAGACCATGTAGTCTTCATGTATGTGCATACATACATTTATCTTTGAGCATTCATGTACATTTGCCTTGTTGCCATATTGATGTGTGTCTGATCAAGTGTTCTTTGACTTGTACCATCAGAGACAGTTTGCTTATTCGTTGTGCACTGGCTTCACTTTGTAGATCTGTTGCACTTAAACCCTGTGCATGTCATGTCTGCACTCTCTTGTGTCTTCATCTGATATACTTCGACTTGAATTGTTGTATTGGTCTAGTTCATCTTGAATTTCATGTGTGCTCGAGTCTGGTTTGATGTTGAAACTGCTTAGACCATTTTCCTGACCTTGTATTTGTTTGGACTGACTTGTGTACTCGATCATATTGACTTCAGTTGTATTTTCTTTGAGATGCTTACAAGCTTGGTCTTTGAGTTTAATGGTTGCATACGAGTTGTACATTATGTGTATACATACATTCATGTATGTATTAACTTGAGCTTGAGTCTGGTTATGTGTTGCCTTCATATAGTCTGGATTCAGGTCTGTAGTTTGCAATGTTGCATTGAGTTGAGTCATGATAGCAGTGACTTGACCTCTATTGCCCTGTGTTGAATCCAGCTTAAACGCTCGGGTTTGACCTTGTGCTCACCTGTCCCTGTAACATTATCAAGTGTACATTTCGGTGTGCACAGCCTTGTGGCATGTACAGTGATACACTGTGCATGTCACATTGTTCGTGTGTGATGAATTCGAATATAAATTACGAACAACCCAAATAACTGAGGCAAATATTATTTTCAACATCACATTTTTATTTTATATTGCAAAAATATTTCCGTTTCAATTTTACTGTGTCAATGTATATTTCTGCAGATTGCTCAGATGCTGGATTCACATTGGAATGAAGTTGAAGATAAATACGAGTGTGAGTGATATGTAATGAGGAACTGATGTAACCATGAAATTGTGATGTAATTGTATTGTGACTGAAATTGTATAGTTATAGTGAGAGCTTAAAATTGTACTATTGTAATAAATATTTGTTTGAATAAAATATTCGTTTGAATTCCAATTCTGTGTTATTTATTTTATTCAGCAAATATTTATTTTATCTATGAAAAATAAAATAGTACAATATCAAATACATTTAAATGAATGTATATATGTTTATTATCATCAAACAAAAATCACGTAGACGCATATTCAACAGAGACCACTTCCATTGAGTCCAAATGGTGTTTGCGACCTTTTTGAGTATAAACATCGATATGTTTGGAGTTGAGTGAATTTTGCTATTTTTCAATTAGGGCTTTGGGCTTGGGTTTGGGTTTCAGCCCACTAACCCAACTCATCTTATATCCTAACTCCACCCCCTCTCCTCTTCATTCATTCTATTATTTTCCTAACACTTCAAGCTTTAGTAAAAATGGGGGAAGAGATTGGAAACTAAAATCCTAAGCCCTAGTTTCCTTTGCAAATTCATGTTCTAGCTCCAAATTCAAAGAGAAGCTTAGGTAAGCATTCTCTTCTTCTACTCCATCTCAATCTCTCTCCAATTTCAGAAATTTCCTATAACCTAATTTAGGAAATATTGCTTTCGATCTTAGATTGGAGCTTCTAGAATTGAGATTAAAGAGGAATTGGTCTCTCCTTTGTTTTAAAGCTTCTCATTCGTGTTTTTGAGTTTTAAAGGTGAGTTTTTGAACTCACATCTATGTCTATAGCTATCATAGTTGTTAGGTAGTAATTCCTAACATCTATTCATGTTCATTTGCTTTTGATTTGGATTGATTTGGTGAATTTTTCAATTTTTTGTTTTTGAAGTTCAATTTTTGTGAAAATCCTTTTATGGATGTTTGAACATGTTTTTAGGGTATATCGAAGAGCCTATAAGGCCGGGTTGTCTCTTAGCATAAATCCCTAGTCGCCATTGCTCGATAAATTGTTTTCGGTAGGATTTTGCCCTTCATAGGGCTAGGCAGAGTTTACTGTGAATTGCAGTTTAGTCGACTGAACCATAATGGTCAGTCGACTGAACCTGGGAAACAGAATGTTTCTGACCCTGTGTCAGTCGACTGACCATTATGGTTCAGTCAACTGAGCCTGGAAACAGAAAGTTTCCAGGCATAGTGTCAGTCGACTGACATTTATGGTTCAGTCGACTGAGCCTGGAAACAGAAAGTTTCCTAGCATAGTGTCAGTCGACTGACCATTATGGTTCAGTCGACTGAATCTGCTATCTCAGCCAATTTGCCTATTTTTAGCGAATTTCTATTGTTCATCGATTTATGTTGATCCGATTAGTTGTTATCACTTTTATCGACTTTGATGACTTCTTTTTCGGGATTTTTTTTGGGAATATCCATTTCGATGGATTTGGTATCGATTTCTTTGGATTTGATTCATGTCTTCGAATGTGGATTTTGGTGATTGATTGTTTCTATAATCATTTCTGTGATTTGTCACTTTAAAATATAAAGGTTTTCTGTATTAGTAGTAAATATTCAAACTCTTTCACAAAAGACGATTTCAACTCTATTTTTAATACAAAGCTCATTTATAAAACCATTTTCCAAACTATTAGTATATACAAACATTTACCTCATTCGTATTAGAAATCTAATTAAACGACTTAGTAAAACAAGTGATATGAAACGCTTGCGTTTACTTCGTCAGTTAATTCTTGGACTTGTTCGATTGAACTCTTGTGACAATTTTCAAGTGGAAATCTACAATTTGTTCGTAAATATTTAAGTTAAGCTAGTGGTTACGGGACATGAAGCTAAACTCTTATATTTACTGACTTAGTGTGGTTCACACTTCTTGTTGATCAATGGTGATCATTTTGGGATTTAGACTAGCGATGTGCGATGTCTCTTTGTTTGTGTGGGGACTAAAAACCCCGTTTGTGGAAATTCAGTTCAATTTGGTGGGGTAGCGACCCATGGTCTTCGGGCCATTTGTGGTACCTCGGCTCAAAATTTATGGTTAGCGACCATGGAATAGCATTTCGTTTGTGATACACGTGTTGGTGAGTTTTCATGCTCCCGTTTGTGATAGGCCTTCCCCCATTTGTGACTTCTGGATTTCTGGTTGTGATTTCTAGAATTTGTGTTTCACCAATTTTCGTGGTTTGCATTGATAAGCTCTATCAATATTTATGTTTTGGTGAATAATTTAAAGAATGTGATTCTTTATGGTGTTTTGAGATGATTCGAGATATTGTATGATTTTTATTGTTAATTGATGTATACTTGACACAATATGACATTTTATTGTTATCATACGTTTTTATCATATCTCCTACCCTATCTCATATTATCTGATATTTATAGCTAGAATGATCCGTTTATTATTTTCTTCTTAAATAATACTCGAGTCAGACTAAGATGTTACAGGTGCTTCTGCTTGACTCCTCATCTGGGACTATTATCTGACTTTTGGCTAACTACTTAGCTTAGTAGTTTTTGTTATTATAAATTTGAGATAGAGACTCCATGATGTATAATTATTATTTTGTCTAACACTTGTACCTATTATTTATGATGTAGTGGATCTTGTTTGACCATTACTTTGATGTACACTTTTACGTGATATATTCATATCTGATTCCGCCTTTGTGATATGAATATCTGTGACTGATTTGTGTTATGTTTATTTCTATATTTGTTTCCGAAGGCCTTATAGCCACTGTGTGGTAGCTTCGAGTTTGTATTTGATATGTCGAATTTCATTTTATCTGATTTATTGGTACTCGCACAAAGCAATTACACAGATGGTCGCTCCTCAACAGCCTTATTCTTCGTGCTAGTCGACAGCATTACCCAGTAGTGTTCTTGGCTAGCATGAGCATAGAGGTGGGGCGTCACAGCTTGGTATCAGAGCCAAACTTTGGAACAATGTAGAATAATCTAGCAAGGATCATTATCCTAAGTCTTTCTTAGGAATCGTGCCATAGGATTTAATTCGAGTCTTCGTACCATTCTATCCTATTTTCTTTTGTGATGCCTTGTTTTATCAATCAAGTTTGTTTGATATTCATTCTATGAATAACCTTTTTCCTCTTCTTTCTTTCTTTCTTTCTTAAAGAAGAAGAGATGGTTAGATCTGGCAGTCCTAGCGCTGGTCAAGCCAGTAGACCTTCTCTGGATGGCGTATTCATGTCTGCCCAACAACTTTTGGATCTTGTAAAGAATCAAAGGTTTATCTGTGCTTTGAGTAAGAACCCCAAAAAGGTTTTACCTCTAAAACTAGATGTGCCATTCGATCAGCTTGTTGATATCACTCTTCGACTTGAAGAGGCTGATAAAGAAAGTGATGTTGAAGTTGTGGATGCCAAACAAAACTTCAATATCAACAAGAAGAGGCATATTAAGTTCAAAAGCCCTAATCCCAACAAGAAAGAGAAGCAGGCAATTTCGGTAGCAAAGACTCCTACCTCTAGTCGTGGACGATGCTATAATTGTGGTTCTACGGACCACTATGCAAATGAGTGCTCAAAACCATTTTCTTGTCGCTATTGTAAAGGTTTGGGTCATCTTTTATCTTCATGTCCCAAACTTCAAAGTAGAAGAGAGGGAAAGCTAAAGGTTGTGCAAGCCCCTAGTGACCCATCTCTTAGTCAAGGTATTTTTCATTCTATCCTTGATAACATTAATTTGTTTTGTGATTATCCTATTAGAGTTCTTTTTGATACGGGTTCATCTCATTATTTTATATCAAAAGAACTTATTGATACCTTTCTTTAAATATTATGGGCTTGGTAACTTCACTGAAAATTGCGAATCCGGTTGGTGGATCCGCAACACTCAGTTTACTTTTTGAAAAATGTCGAGATTATTTTATGTGATTAATCTTTTCAAGCCGATTTGCAGGTTATGCGTTACTTAGGCTTCGAAATTGATTTTTTAGGAAAGGATTGGCTTGATCATTATTAAGCCCACATCCTATGTCCTGAGCGGACTATATATCTTCGACATTCTCAATCTGTTAAGCAGATTTCTATTGTTCTTAATGAGTTTGATTTCCAAATTCGGTGGCATCATTTTATTCTTTAAACCCACTTAATGAGGAAAGTGTTATTTCTCTCATTCAAGTAGTTTGTGAATTTTCCAGTATATTTGAGCTTGTCTTAGGATTATCACCTAAGCAATCTATTGAGTGGTGCAAGGTCTTTTCAGCTCGACCTTGCCACTGGTTTTCATCAGTTACGAGTTGCGGAGGATAACATTCCACTTACCGCATTCCACACTCGTTATGATTCTTGTGAGTGGTTTGTTATGTCATTCGGTTTGACGAACCTTCTACCTTATTTCATCCATCTTATGAATCGAGTATTCTACGAATATCTCGAGGAGTATATCCTTGTATTTATTGATTATGGATGAAAACAACAATTTAAAATTTGAAAATCTTTTTAATAAGATAATTATAAGTGTAATTAGATTTTGTTCTTAAAACGAGCAAAGAATGTTTGTAAATTTTATAAGAGACATATTTATCATATAGAAGATGATTTTGTGTTGTTTGCCCATTGTGTGCTTTAAGAATTCTGGTCGATGCGCTTGATCAACGTTATCGATAGGAATCTCCTAAATGCTATGATGAAACAGTCAGACACAGTAAATTGACTTGTAAAAAGTAATTTTTTTCTAAAAAGATGATTACATAAAGTTAATTATAATTTTGAATGTCTTAGCTTTTAAGAAAAGAGGATCGATTAAAGGAACTCTTTTCCGATGTTTTTATTCTTGCGATTCCCGAAGGGAATCAAGACTTTATTGTTTATACCGATACTAGTCGTATTGGTTTGGGTGTAATTCTCTTGAAAAGGGAACGTATTATCACATATGCTTCTTGACAATTAAAGCTTGTCGAGACTAGATATACCACTCATGATCTAGTGCTCGCGGCTATTGTTTTTGCCTTTAGAATTTGACGTCATTAGCTTTTGGGAGAGAAATTTGTTCTCTACACCGATCATAAATCTTTGAAGTATTTATTTTCTCAAAAGGAACTTAATTTGCGTCAACAACGTTGGCTCGAGTTCCTTGCATCTTATGATCTTGATATTATTTATACTTCTGGAAGGGGAAATCGTGTTGCCGATGCCCTTAGTCGTAAGCAACAAGCGGTTGTTTCTATGATGATATCCGAATGGAATTATCTCGAGACTTTATCCACTTGTGAGATTCGAGATCGTGAATCTGATTCATGTTCATCTCTTGTTTTGTGTAGCCTTGAGGCTCATCCTTCTCTTTTAGACTGCATTCTTGAAGCTCAAAAGCATGATCCCGAATTGGTTCTTCTTAGCCAAAGTTGTAGGGGTAAAATTGATATTGATGGTTTGAAAGACTTTGATATTGATGCTCGTGGCGGTATTCGAAAATTTGGTAGACTTATTGTGCCAAATATTATTGATCTCCATAAAGACATTTTAGAAGAATCTTATCGTTCTAAATTTACCATTCATCCCGGTAGTAGTAAATGTACGTAGATATGAAGCGACTTTATTATTGGGATGGAATGAAATCTGATATTGCTAACTTTGTTAAGCGTTGCATGACTTGCCAACTTGTAATGGCCGAGCATCAAAGGCCCGGTGGGTTATTGTTACCATTGGAAATTCCAATATGGAAGTGGGATCAAATTTCCATGGATTTTATTGACGGTCTTCCCCGTTCTCATTCGGGTCATGATAGTCTATGGGTGATTGTTGATAGACTTACAAAATCCGCCCATTTTATTCCCGTTCGGTCCAATCGGACCGTACCTATTCTAGCCAAACTCTATGTCAAGGAAATTGTTAAATTGCATGGAGTTCCTACATCTATTGTTAGTGATCGTGATCCATTGTTTACTAGTGGTTTTGGAAAGGTCTTCAAAAAGATTTGGGAACAAAGCTTAATTTTAGCACCGCTTATCATCCTCAGTCCGATGGACAAACCGAGCGTGTGAATCAAACTCTTGAAGATCTCCTTCGTGCATGTGTTCTTGATTTTGGCGGAAGTTGGGAATATCATATTTCTCTTGTTGAGTTTTCCTATAATAATAGCTTCCAATCTAGTATTGGTATGGCACCTTTCGAGGCACTTTACGGAAGGCCATGCCGATCTCCTTCATGTTGGCTTGAAACTGGTGAGAAGCTGGTTTTAGGTCCAGATTTTATTCGTGATGCCATAGAAAAGATTGACCTTATTCGTCATAGGATGAAAGAAGCTCAAAGTAGACAAAAATCCTATGTCGATAACCGAAGAAGGAAATTAGAATTTTCTGTGGGAGATTTGATGTTCAGTCGTGTTTCACCTATGAAGGGTGTTGTGCGTTTCAGTCGATCGGGAAAATTAGCACCTCGATATATTGGCCCATTTCCCATCACCGAACGCATTGGTTCCGTGGCTTATCGCCTCTTATTATCGGCTCAGTTTTCTGCTATTCATGACATATTCCACGTCTCTCAATTACGGAAATGCCTTCGAGATTCCGATTCTTGAGCCCGGTGTTATTGAAGAAATTGAAGTTTCGCCTAATTTGACTTATGAGCAACATCCTGTTCGTATCATTGCTACGGAGATTAAACGCCTTTGAAATAAAGATGTTCCTCTTGCGAATGTTCAATGGTCCTCAAATCCTAAGGATTGCTCTTGGGAATCAAGAGAATACATCGAGCGAACACATCCGGACTTACTCTCTTGTGTTCCTTAAAGGTGAACTTCTCATTTTAAAATTTCTTCTTTTGTGTTGATATGCTTTTATGGTTGTTACTTTTTATTTTCCTCTAAATTATTGCGAGGACGCAATTTCTTTAAGGAGGGGAGTCTGTAACAACCCGCATATTTTACGATTGTATATTTAAATGTTTTATTTAAATATAACATCGTTAATCGGATTAAAGTCTGAAATGTTACTTTTTGTAAACAGTCGAATTGGGATCCGAGACCACTTCCATTGAGTCCAAAATGGTGTTTGCGACCTTTTTGAGTATAAACATCGATATGTTTGGTGTTGAGTGAATTTTGCTATTTTTCAATTAGGGCTTTGGGCTTGGGTTTGGGTTTCAGCCCACTAACCCAACTCATCTTATATCCTAACTCCACCCCCTCTCCTCTTCATTCATTCTATTATTTTCATAACACTTCAAGCTTTAGTAAAAATGGGGGAAGAGATTGGAAACTAAAATCCTAAGCCCTAGTTTCCTTTGCAAATTCAAGTTCTAGATCCAAATTCAAAGAGAAGCTTAGGTAAGCATCCTCTTCTTCTTCGCCATCTCAATCTCTCTCCAATTTCAGAAATTTCCTATAACCTAATTTAGGAAATATTGCTTTTGATCTTAGATTGGAGCTTCTAAAGTTAAGATTGAAGAGGAATTGGTCTCTCCTTTGTTTTAAAGCTTCTCATTCGTGTTTTTGAGTTTTAAAGGTGAGTTTTTGAACTCACATCTATGTCTATATGTAACAACCCAGTATTTTGCATCAATTGATTATCGTCATTAAACGATTGTTATTGCTATTGAAATTTAAAATCAATTTGAAATTCTTTTATAAAAATGTTGACCGGGCTTTACAATTTGAATCTTGGCCCATGTCTCTTGGCTTTGCCGAGATGAAATCAGGGAAAACCCGATCCCCTCTCTTTCATTCTTCCATTTTGTAACCCTAAAAACTAAATCAAACGAGAGAAAATAATGGCAGCTCGATTTTCTCCATTCGCTCGTTCGAAATTAGGGCTTCGACTCGTTCCCTCTGAGAGATGATGGCTGCTCGTACCTCCTTTCAGTTGTTCCTCCAAAGCTAGGGCGCATCAAATGGCTGTTTCGTTAGCTCGCCGACCTTCAACGATTAGAGTTTTCGAGTAACTCGTGGTCGCCGACTTCAAACGATGCTCGATTTCCTTTGCTTCGGATTTGCAAATAAGGTGAGTAATTTCTCACATCTAATTCAAACTGCTTCGTAGCTATCTTGATTTCGATCGTGGTGTTCGATTTTCGTGACTTGTTCACCTTTTTACTCCGAACCCTTTATTTTCGTCACATGTTTTATGGCTTCGATCATATCGATTGTTGGCTGCTTGTAAATAGGTGAGTGACTTTTCACTCACCTCTGTAATTCATTCCTAGTTCAGTGCTTCGGCCGCTTGTTTTTCGTTGATGATTTTGACTTGTTTTGGAATTAATTTATACTCTAACTTTGGCATGTCTGTTATCTTTTTTTTGTTAGCATCGACCCTTGGTATTTTTGAGATGAAACTATTGATTTATGGTATGTTTGAACTTGCCGTGTATCACTATTTTGAAACTTTTCAATGCTCGGCCCATTGCAGTTCCATCATCTCTGTGTTATTACTCATATATATATATATGCAGTTATGTATGTATATATGTGACTGGTTGTCACACTGTATCATGGCATAACTTGATTTACATTTGACTTTGGCCACTTGATTTTGGGGATGTGGTTTCATGTTTTTGTTAATGTTGCTCATGGTTTCAGTTTGATTTTTGTTATTACCAGACTTTAACTTGATATTGTCTCTGGTCATTCTAGTTGAGCTGAATGCTTCTGTTTGGTTGAATGTGGTCTTCGAAGTTGAACCACTATCTTGCTTGATTTGAAAATCTGGTGGCTTTACTTTGGCTCCGACCATCTTTGCGTTCCTCTCTGAGCATTTTCGATTTGTTGTTGCATTGGGTATAGATCTGTATGTGTTTTATATATATAGACATAAACGCACTCTTGTATTAGTATTGCTTGCTGTCTCGGTTTTGGGTTATTCGAACTCGATACATTCTGGAGTTTAATGTTTTTAATGCTTGCAATTCTGGGAGCCTTTGTTTACTTATCACTGTATTAAGTCTGATACTTTTTGAGGTTTTCATCTGATTGGATACATTACTTTATATGTTGATGTCGTTCTTGTTCCTATGACTTCGGTCAGTAGCCCACGGCTTGATTCAAATTTGCAAATTTGCTTCTTCTTTATGTTGTATGTGCATATCTGTGCACGTGTGTTGTTTGGATTTGGTCAGTGGTTCAAGTGCTTGAATGTACACTTGTTTATTTGATTTCTTGTTGGTTTAAGTTTAATAATTTTCGACCTTCACTTCGATTTGCACTTGGATGTGCAATCTGAAGTTATGTGTACTGATTTGGAATTTGCACATCACTTGGTTGCCTCTTTTATTGCTGCAGTTTTGGTTGTAGTTGCCCTGGTTGTTCTTTATTGCATTAATGCATTTGGATCTGTTTTCAAATTCATCTGAGTTGAACCCGACTTCGGGGTTTGACCTGGTGATCATTTGTGACTTTCACTGAGCTTTTGTGTATCTCCTGCGATAGTGGCGAGGCAGTACACGCGTGCGTGTACTGCAGCCCTACCAGATTTGACAGTTTTAAATTGATGTTTCGATTTGTTGAATTGTTTCGTTGGTTAATTTCAATGGTTTGGAGTTGTATTCTGATTTGGATTGTCGATTTGTCAGTTAACACTGTTTAGTGTTATATCTGCTGTTATCCAATTCTCGTATCGAGAGTTGGACACACGAGATTTCTGTGACTGTCGTCTATTTGATATTGATTATTATTGCTCCTGTGTATTAATAACTGAGTTTCAATTAGACTGACCCGGGTATTATTTTCTTTTGAATTTAATACTCGGGTCAAACCGAGTATTTACAGGTTGTAGATTTTTAGCTTTGGGTTGCTGCTAGAGCTATGAAGACTTTTTATATCATTTGAAGTGGTCTTCGTCTTGTTGTAGTAGTCAGTGTGTCTGTTTTAAGATGATAATGTATTCATATATATTAGTCGATAATGTACTTGTATATATAACTTCTTGAGTCGACAGTTGTAGTTGTATCATTTGTATTGTGTCAAATGTATTGTAACTGATATCAGTTATTATATATAAGACTTTTCGTTCCATCTGTATTCCGCATTTATGTTATCTGTGTTATTTTTATATCTGTTGTCCTAAACTATTATAGCCACTGTGTAGTAGCTTTGAGTTTGTATCGGTACGTCGGATTTCCTCCTGAAATAAAAAATGAAATGCATGTTTTACTATCTGACATATCGGTGCTCACACAAAGCAATTACACGGATGGTCGCTCCTCAACAGCCTTATTCTCCGTACTAGTTGACAGCACTACACCGTAGTGTTCTTGGCTAGCGCGGGTATAGAGGTGGGGCGTCACAGCTTGGTATCAGAGCCTGGGGTTTAGGACAATTATAAAACATAACTTAGATGGAGCATGTGTTACAACTATTTGTCGATGTTTTATCTCTCATCTTTACATATGATTATTTTTGACTGTTAGGTATGAATTCCTAATGCTTATTCATGTGCATTTGATTTTGATTTCGTGAAAGTATTTTGGCTTCTGCTTCCGTTTGCTTTGCGAACTCAAGTTGGATTTTTGATGATGAGAATTTTGTTCTTGTGTTTTCGGCTTTGAATTGATTTAGCCGATGTTTATTTTGTTGTAATTTGGCCAATTAAAGCTATTTTGACTTTTGGACTTTGTTCCACTTTTGTGCTATGCTATGAGTGTCATTGTGTACCTGTTACACTGTGATGAAAAATAGCTTGACCAGTTGCAAATTGAGTGATTTTGATTTTTCATTCATATCTAGTTTGAATCTCGGCGATTTTGAACTTGATATTTTGTGTTTTCCTCATCTTGAATTCCATTCGACTTCGGTCATTTTGTTTTTTTGAGAAATTGCTAATTTCTTGATTTTCAAGACTCTGACTTTGTTTACCGTTGGATTCTTTGATGATATTGATTCATTTTGTACTTGACAGTGACCATTAATTGTTGATTTCGGCATTGACTTGATTCTTACTTTTGTTGA
This sequence comes from Allium fistulosum, assembly GCA_030737815.1. Classification (NCBI taxonomy): domain Eukaryota; kingdom Viridiplantae; phylum Streptophyta; class Magnoliopsida; order Asparagales; family Amaryllidaceae; genus Allium; species Allium fistulosum. The sequence continues at coordinate 909,556,673 of CM060908.1, forward strand.
AGTCATTTATGCATTTCTGCTCGTTTTGCTTTGTTTTTCCAATTGATAATCGATTCTTCTTTTCTAATTAGTTGTTATCACCTTTGTCGATTTTGATAACTTCTATTTCCGAAATTTTTGGGTATTTTTACTTTGATGAATTTGGAATCGAATTCTTCGGATTTTATTCATGTCTTCGAATGTGAAATTTTAGTGAATTGATTTGTTTCCTAATTTAATCGATTCTTGATCATTTCCCTGATTTGTTGCTATCGTTTATTAGCAACTTTAATGACATTTTCTTCGGGATTTTGTGAACATACTTTTTGATGGATTCAGTATCGATTTCTTTGGATTCTATTCACATCTTTGTATGTGAATTCTTGTGATTGATTGTTTCTACAATCAATTTTTGTGATTTGTCACTTTAAAAATATAAAGGTTTTCTATACTAGCAGTAAATATTAAAATCCTTTTCTCCAAACAATTTCAAAACTATTTTATTATAAAACTCTTTTTCTTAAACGGTTTTCCAATCTATTAGTATATACAAGCCTTTGTTTCACTTGTATGAGAAATTGAATTAAACGGTTTAGCAAAACAAGTGGTATGAAACGCTTGCGCTTACTTCGTCGGTTAACTCCTGGACTTGTTTGATTGAACCTTTTGTGACAATTTTCTAGTGAAGATCTACAGTTTGTTCGTAAATATTTAAGTTAAACAAGTGGTTATGGGACATGAAGCTTAACTCTTATATTCACTAACTTAGTGTAATTGACACTTCTTAATGATCATGACGATCATTTTTTGTGATTTAGACTAGCAAATGTGCGATGTCTCTTTCTCTGCACGGTTAGGCTAGGCCTCATCGGTGTGATTTCGTCTCACACATATCTCTTGGGCTTTGAGGATTGTCTAGACACCATTGTGTGATTTTGTCTCACACATATTGCACGGTTAGACTAGGCCTCATCGGTGTGATTTCGTCTCACACATATCTCTTGGGCTTTGAGGATTGTCTAGACACCATTTGTGTGATTTCGTCTCACACATTTTGTGTGATGTTTCGCCATCACATATGTGGGGTAACGACCCACGGTCTTCGGACCATTCCTGTGTGAAAATTTAATGGATGGCTTCCATGAGATAGCTTCTCGTCGTGTGATACTGGTCGGTGAGTTTTCATGCTCCCATTTTGTGATAGGCCTTCCCCTTTTCCTTTTTATGATTTAGACTAGCGATTGTGCGATGTCTTTTTGTCTGCGAGGGAGACTAAACCCCGCTTTGTGTGATGTTTCGCCATCACATATGTGGGGTAGCGCCCCACGGTCTTCGGACCATTCCTGTGTGAAACTTTAATGGTTAGCCACCATGAGATAGCATCTCGTCATGTGTTATACCGGTGTTTTGGAGTTTTCATACTCCCGTTTTCTGTTAGGCATCCCCCTCATTGTGATTTCTGGATTTCGCGTGTCGATTCTAGAATTTTTGTGATTTCTGGATTTCTTGTGATGATTTCTAGATTTTGTGCTTCACCAACTTTCGTGATTTTTATTGATAAGTTTTATCAATTTTTGTGCGTTGGTGAATTAATGTGTAATGGACTTGTTATGAATATATGTTTAGGGTATGATACCCTATCCTATCTTTGAGAAGATTCTTGTGACATTTTTGATGAGTGGAAATTCATTTGGTATTATATTTCGATGCCAGTTATTTTGATAAGATTTTGACGTGTTAACTTCAGTAACCGTCAATTTTGAAATGGTTTTACAAGCGGTTCTCCCGCAATACTGATATTGCTAATTTAATCACGTGTTTTCAAAATTCTTTATTTTTAAAAAAGTTGTTTCAAAATATAAATTAAAATTGTTTTCAAAATTTTTACAGTTTGCATTTTCAAAAGAATGAGGAAGCGATTTAAACGTCTCAGCAAAATCGAGGACTATGACCCCTTTCTTTTACTGATTCGCTTAATTCCGGGCTTGTCCGTTTGAGAATGTGAAATGTTATTTTTAAAACACACAATTTTGCACTTTCAAGGAAACGATAAAGAGATTTAAACGATTTAGCAAAAGTACGGAGTATGGAACCATACTTTTACTACTTCGGTTAATTCCGGACTCGTTAATTGAATATTTATGACTTCTGATTATCGTTTGAGATAATTAAATATTTTTCGATTTGATTAATCGAATGTTTGTGTTTCTGATTATCGTTTTTGATAATCAGATATTTGTGAAATTTGATTATCGTTTGAGATAATTAAATATTTTTCGATTTGATTAATCGAATGTTTGTGTTTCTGATTATCGTTTTTGATAATCAGATATTTGTGAAATTTGATTATCGTTTGAGATAATTAAATATTTTTCGATTTGATTAATCGAATGTTTGTGTTTCTGATTTTCGTTTTTGATAATCAGATATTTGTGAAATTTGATTATCGTTTGAGATAATTAAATATTTTTCGATTTGATTAATCGAATGTTTGTGTTTCTGATTTTCGTTTTTGATAACCAGATATTTGTGAAATTTGATTATCATTTGTGATAATTAAATATCTTCCGATTTAATTATCGTTTGAGATAATTAAATATTTTTCGATTTGATTAATCGAATATTTGTGATTTCTGATTATCGCTTGTGATAATTCGATATTTGAGATTCTAATTGTCGTTTTGATAAGTAAATATTTGCGATTTGAAAATTCGATTATCGTTTTTGATGATTGAATATTTGCGATTTTGAGATTTGAGCTTCGTCTTTTCTCTGGCGATTCAGGTGAGTAATTTGGTTTACTCACATTCAATTCGTGCTCAGTATGCGATTTCTGCTCTGTTTTTCCATTTCTTTTAAATGCTGGAACTCGATTGTTCTTGCTTTTGTTAGTCAATGATGATGTTTGGGGCTGTTTATATAGTCGTCTAATTTTGATTCCTTGATCCCCACGATGTTGATTCTTTTGATTTGAAGCAGTCGAACCTTTTGATTTCATATCTAATACTTCCCCTGCTGACCTTTGCTTTGCTTATGCATTCGACATTGCCATGCTCTTATGGTTGTTACCTTTTATTCATTTATTCCTTATGATTGCGAGGACGCAATTTCTTTAAGAAGGGAAGTCTGTAACAACCCAGTATTTTGCATCAATTGATTATCGTCATTAAACGATTGTTATTGCTATTGAAATTTAAAATCAATTTGAAATTCTTTTATAAAAATGTTGACCGGGCTTTACAATTTGAATCTTGGCCCATGTCTCTTGGCTTTGCCGAGATGATATCAGGGAAAACCCGATCCCCTCTCTTTCATTCTTCCATTTCGTAACCCTAAAAACTAAATCAAACGAGAGAAAATAATGGCAGCTCGATTTTCTCCATTCGCTCGTTCGAAATTAGGGCTTCGACTCGTTCCCTCTGAGAGATGATGGCTGCTCGTACCTCCTTTCAGTTGTTCCTCCAAAGCTAGGGCGCATCAAATGGCTGTTTCGTTAGATCGCCGACCTTCAACGATTAGAGTTTTCGAGTAACTCGTGGTCGCCGACTTCAAACGATGCTCGATTTCCTTTGCTTCGGATTGGCGAATAAGGTGAGTAATTTCTCACATCTAATTCAAACTGCTTCGTAGCTATCTTGATTTCGATCGTGGTGTTCGATTTTCGTGACTTGTTCACCTTTTTACTCCGAACCCTTTATTTTCGTCACATGTTTTATGGCTTCGATCATATCGATTGTTGGCTGCTTGTAAATAGGTGAGTGACTTTTCACTCACCTCTGTAATTCATTCCTAGTTCAGTGCTTCGGCCGCTTGTTTTACGTTGATGATTTTGACTTGTTTTGGAATTAATTTATACTCTGACTTTGGCATGTCTGTTATCTTTTTTTTGTTAGCATCGGCCCTTGGTATTTTTGAGATGAAACTATTGATTTATGGTATGTTTGAACTTGTCGTGTATCACTATTTTGAAACTTTTTCAATGCTCGGCCCATTGCAGTTCCATCATCTCTGTGTTATTACTCATATATATATATATGCAGTTATGTATGTATATATGTGACTGGTTGTCACACTATATCATGGCACAGCTTGATTTACATTTGACTTTGGCCACTTGATTTTGGGGATGTGGTTTCATGTTTTTGTTAATGTTGCTCACAGTTTCAGTTTGATTTTTGTTATTACCAGACTTTAACTTGATATTGTCTCTGGTCATTCTAGTTGAGCTGAATGCTTCTGTTTGGTTGAATGTGGTCTTCGAAGTTGAACCACTATCTTGCTTGATTTGAAAATCTGGTGGCTTTACTTTAGCTCCGACCATCTTTGCGTTCCTCTCTGAGCATTTTCGATTTGCTGTTGCATTGGGTATAGATCTGTATGTGTTTTATATATATAGACATAAACGCACTCTTGTATTAGTATTGCTTGCTGTCTTGGTTTTGGGTTATTCGAACTCGATACATTCTGGAGTTTAATGTTTTTAATGTTTGCAATTCTGGGAGCCTTTGTTTACTTATCACTGTATTAAGTCTGATACTTTTTGAGGTTTCATCTGATTGGATACACTACTTTATATGTTGATGTCGTTCTTGTTCCTATGACTTCGGTCAGTAGCCCACGGCTTGATTCAAATTTGCAAATTTGCTTCTTCTTTATGTTGTATGTGCATATCTGTGCACGTGTGTTGTTTGGATTTGGTCAGTGGTTCAAGTGCTTGAATGTACACTTGTTTATTTGATTTCTTGTTGGTTTAAGTTTAATAATTTTCGACCTTCACTTCGATTTGCACTTGGATGTGCAATCTGAAGTTATGTGTACTGATTTGAAATTTGCACATCACTTGGTTGCCTCTTTTATTGCTGCAGTTTTGTTTGTAGTTGCCCCGGTTGTTCTGCATTGCATTAATGCATTTGGATCTGTTTTCAAATTCATCTGAGTTGAACCCGACTTCGGGGTTTGACCTGGTGATCATTTGTGACTTTCACTGAGCTTTTGTGTATCTCCTGCGATAGTGGCGAGGCAGTACACGCGTGCGTGTACTGCAGCCCTATCAGATTTGACAGTTTTAAATTGATGTTTCAATTTGTTGAATTGTTTCATTGGTTAATTTCAATGGTTTGGAGTTGTATTCTGATTTGGATTGTTGATTTGTCAGTTAACACTGTTTAGTGTTATATCTGCTGTTATCCAATTCTCGTATCGAGAGTTGGACACACGAGATTTCTGTGACTGTCGTCTATTTGATATTGATTATTATTGCTCCTGTGTATTAATAACTGAGTTTGAATTAGACTGACTCGGGTATTATTTTCTTTTGAATTTAATACTCGGGTCAGACCGAGTATTTACAGGTTGTAGATTTTTAGCTTTGGGTTGCTGCTAGAGCTATGAAGACTTTTTATATCATTTGAAGTGGTCTTCGTCTTGTTGTAGTAGTCAGTGTGTCTGTTTTAAGATGATAATGTATTCATGTATATTAGTCGATAATGTACTTGTATATATAACTTCTTGAGTCGACAGTTGTAGTTGTATCATTTGTATTGTGTCAAATGTATTGTAACTGATATCAGTTATTATATATAAGACTTTTCGTTCCATCTGTATTCCGCATTTATGTTATCTGTGTTATTTTTATATCTGTTGTCCTAAACTATTATAGCCACTGTGTAGTAGCTTTGAGTTTGTATCGGTACGTCGGATTTCCTCCTGAAATAAAAAATGAAATGCATGTTTTACTATCTGACATATCGGTGCTCACACAAAGCAATTACACGGATGGTCGCTCCTCAACAGCCTTATTCTCCGTACTAGTTGACAGCACTACACCGTAGTGTTCTTGGCTAGCGCGGGTATAGAGGTGGGGCGTCACAGCTTGGTATCAGAGCCTGGGGTTTAGGACAATTATAAAACATAACTTAGATGGAGCATGTGTTACAACTATTTGTCGATGTTTTATCTCTCATCTTTACATATGATTATTTTTGACTGTTAGGTATGAATTCCTAATGCTTATTCATGTGCATTTGATTTTGATTTCGTGAAAGTATTTTGGCTTCTGCCTCCGTTTGCTTTGCGAACTCAAGTTGGATTTTTGATGATGAGAATTTTGTTCTTGTGTTTTCGGCTTTGAATTGATTTAGCCGATGTTTATTTTGTTGTAATTTGGCCAATTAAAGCTATTTTGACTTTTGGACTTTGTTCCACTTTTGTGCTATGCTATGAGTGTCATTGTGTACCTGTTACACTGTGATGAAAAATAGCTTGACCAGTTGCAAATTGAGTGATTTTGATTTTTCATTCATATCTAGTTTGAATCTCGGCGATTTTGAACTTGATATTTTGTGTTTTCCTCATCTTGAATTCCATTCGACTTCGGTCATTTTGTTTTTTTGAGAAATTGCTAATTTCTTGATTTTCAAGACTCTGACTTTGTTTACCGTTGGATTCTTTGATGATATTGATTCATTTTGTACTTGACAGTGACCATTAATTGTTGATTTCGGCATTGACTTGATTCTTACTTTTGTTGAAGTCATTTATGCATTTCTGCTCGTTTTGCTTTGTTTTTCCAATTGATAATCGATTCTTCTTTTCTAATTAGTTGTTATCACCTTTGTCGATTTTGATAACTTCTATTTCCGGAATAGTGTCAGTCGACTGAGCCTGGAAACAGAAAGTTTCTAGGCATAGTGTCAGTCGACTGACCTTTATGGTTCAGTCGACTGAGCCTGGAAACAGAAAGTTTCTAGGCATAGTGTCAGTCGACTGACCTTTATGGTTCAGTCAACTGAGCCTGGAAACAGAAAGTTTCCAGGCATAGTGTCAGTCGACTGACCATTATGGTTCAGTCGACTGAATCTGCTATCTCAGCCTATTTGCCTATTTTTGAGCGAATTTCCATTGTTCATCGATTTATGTCGATCCAATTAGTTGTTATCGCTTTTATCGACTTTGATGACTTCTTTTTCGGGATTTTTGTTAGGAATATCCATTTTGATGGATTTGGTATCAATTTCTTTGGATTTGATTCATGTCTTCGAATGTGGATTTTGGTGATTGATTGTTTCTACGACCATTTATGTGATTTGTCACTTTAAAATATAAAGGTTTTCTGTACTAGTAGTAAATATTCAAACTCTTTCACAAAAGACGATTTCAACTCTATTTTTAATACAAAGCTCATTTATAAAACCATTTTCCAATCTATTAGTATATACAAACCTTTACCTCATTCGTATGAGAAATCTAATTAAACGGCTTAGTAAAACAAGTGATATGAAACGCTTGCATTTACTTTGTCGATTAATTCTTGGACTTGTTCGATTGAACTCTTGTGACAATTTTCAAGTGGAAATCTACAATTTGTTCGTAAATATTTAAGTTAAGCTAGTGGTTATGGGACATGAAGCTAAACTCTTATATTTACTGACTTAGTGTGGTTCACACTTCTTGTTGATCAATGGTGATCATTTTGGGATTTAGACTAGCGATGTGCGATGTCTCTTTGTTTGTGTGGGGACTAAAAACCCCGTTTGTGGAACTTCGGTTCAATTTGGTGGGGTAGCGACCCATGGTCTTCGGGCCGTTTGTGGAGCCTCGGCTCAAAATTTATGGTTAGCGACCATGGAATAGCGTTCCATTTGTGATACACGTGTTGGTGAGTTTTCATGCTCCCGTTTGTGATATGCCTTCCCCCCTTTGTGACTTCTGGATTTCTGGTTGTGATTTCTATAATTTGTGTTTCACCAATTTTCGTGGTTTGCATTGATATGCTCTATCAATATTTATGTTTTGGTGAATAATTTAAAGAATGTGATTCTTTATGGTGTTTTGAGATGATTCGAGATATTGTGTGATTTTTATTGTTAATTGATGTATACTTGACACAGTATGGCATTTTATTGTTATCATACGTTTTTATCATATCTCCTACCCTATATCATATTATCTGATATTTATAGCTAGACTGATCCATTTATTATTTTCTTCTTAAATAATACTCGGGTCAGACTGAGATGTTACAGGTGCTTCTGCTTGACTCCTCATCTTGGACTATTATCTGACTTTTGGCTAACTACTTAGCTTAGTAGTTTTTGTTATTATACATTTGAGATAGAGACTCCATGATGTATAATTATTCTTTTGTCTAGTACTTTTACCTATTCTTTGTGATGTAGTGGATCTTGTTTGACCATTACTTTGATGTACACTTTTACGTGATATATTCATATCTGATTCCGCCTTTGTGATATGATATCTGTGACTGATTTGTGTTATGTTTATTTCTATATTTGTTTCCGAAGGCCTCATAGCCACTGTGTGGTAGCTTCGAGTTTGTATTTGATATGTCGGATTTCATTTTATCTGGCATATTGGTACTCGCACAAAGGAATTACATAGATGGTCGCTCCTCAACAGCCTTATTCTTCGTGATAGTCGACAGCATTACCCTGTAGTGTTCTTAGCTAGCGTGAGCATAGAGGTGGGGCGTCACAACTGGATTCCTCAAAAATGTTGAATTTAATTTCATATATAGTAATATATGATTGTTTGAATGATCTATGATAAATTATTGTGTGATTTGAATTTATTGGATGTTATGGTGGTAGTAGCCTAGATTTCGGTAATTCAAAATATCATAAAAATAGATATGGAATTTTGGAAGGAAATTAAAAAGGGATTTTAGAAGTAAAATATTTATATAAAGTTTTTGGAATAGTTAAAAGAAATTTATTTGGAAAAAATAAATGATTTGACTTTAAATTTGTACTTAACTATTTCAGAATATTGTAAGTAGAGATTTTGGAATAATGTAAACTAGTGTGTAACCCGTACGTTGCACACGATAATATTGTTAAAAATATTATTGATATTTTAATTATTTCTAAAACAATATTTTTATTATGCAATATATGATAAATTTATCGTGATATATTAATCATAAACTAAAATGAATTGTGACGTTCAAATATAAGGTTAAGAGTTCAATACTTGTTAACCACATATCTTTGTAAAAATTAATGTTCTAACTCAAAAAAATTATAATTAAATTTGTTAATACTGTATATATAAATAATTTATGTTATGTGATATATATATATATATACACATATACACACACACACACACACATATATATATATATATATATATATATATATATATAAGCGAATACGTAACTTCACTATTTTGTTAATATGATTGTTGTATATATATTGAATTATCATCTTTCTTGAAGGATTTATAAATGGATTAATGAACATTAATCAAATTGAATTTATTTGAATAATTTGGAATTAATGATCGACATAACTAATTAAATGTAAGGAGTTAAATGTAAAAAAAGTTAAAATTGGAAAGGGATTTTTACAAATTTGTAATTGAGAAGAGTATAGACCTTATGGTTAGGTTATTTGCATGTGAATTTTTTTTGAATCAGACGTGAACTTTTATTCATTTTTAAACAATAAATGGTTATCCTTGTAGTTAACCATAAATTTCATGTTCTTGTAGAAGGGTTATACTTACAACTTTGATAGTTGCAAAATAATGTTATGTAGCATTTAGTTGAGTTATGAGTTGGATATGGTTTGATAACATGTTAAAGGTGAGAATGTTTGTATAATCTAATTTTTATCGGTTTAATCTGTGCGTTCACATCATAATTTTGTAAAATATAATTTATCTTTTAAAAGTTGTTAAAAATGAAATTATGTTATGTAATGTATGCATGATATTTTTTTGAAATAAATGAATTAGAGTAAAATAGTTATTATTATTTATGTATACATTTATGTTATATGATTTATATATCTTCATATATCTGAATAAAGAAGAAATAAATTTATTATTTTTCTCATATACAGGAATACTGTATATATTGAAATCCTCTTATTTTTAGTATTTATTAGATGGATTAATAAATATTAGTTAATCATATTTATTTCAATAGTTTAAATTTTAGATTATACAATTAGTTAAATATATAGACTTAAATGTAAAATATTAAAAGATAATTGCGAAAGGTTTCTAATTAGTTGTAAAAAAAATTAAATTTTTAGGTATTTGAAATTAATAGAAATTTACAGTGCAACGTATGATAAATTCATTTAGTAAATAAATTATAGAATAAATTTGTTATTGTTATTAATTAAGATGTATGATTTTTATTATGTAACTTATACATATTTGCATCTAAGTCAATTTTATTTTACCAATTTGTTATGCCCCTATAATATAGATATTGAAAATTTCATCTTTTAAGATTTGTTAATAAATATTAGTTGATTAAGTTTATCAATTAGTTTAAATTTTAGATTATTTAATTAATTTAAATGTGTGGACTATAATGTAACATTTTGAGAAAGAACCATGAAATATTTGTAAATAATTGTAGATTCTTTTAATAATAGATATTCAAATGTAAAATAGTGCAAAAAGTTTAGTAAAATAATTATAAAGTAGTAACCATATAATTTTGAAAATAAAATATTCACTTAGAGAATTAAGGAGAACACAAATAACTCCTAGAAGTAAGGAGAGAGCTTCAAATTCTTCTGCTTTACTATTATTTAATAGATAAAGGATTTTAAATAATAAAACTTAAGTGAAATTTGTTTAAGTGTAAAAAGATTTTAAAACTCGAGATTTAAAATAGTTTGGGAAAGTAAAAAGGGAATTTGAAAATAAAATATAAAATTGTTATACTAGATCTTAAATAAGATTTTAAATTATGAAATGGAAGTGGAATCGGAATTTAGTTGGGTTTTGGAATATAGTTGGGTTATTTAAGGAGTTAATTTATAAATGGAATTCAATTTAAGGAAATTGATTTATAAATGGAATTTAATGTAGAAATCATATTTATAATGGATGAAAGTGATGTGAAAAACCGTTATAAACTTGAATTGAAACTGTGAGATTTATAAACAATGTTTATAAATAAAGTGAAATGATTATCAGTGGATAAATTGGAGATACAAGTTCACGGTGAGAACTTATAGTGGGGTGGGCAAACGGTTTAAAAGGAAACGATAGATTTTTTCTTTTGAAATGAAAAAAAATGGATTTACGGAATTGGGACGTAAATCAAATTGGTGATAAATCATGAGAGATTTATAAGTATTAGATTGGTTATATTGGAATCGAAAAATATATTTTATCGAGGAGATGGGTTTACTTTATAAAAAAGAGGATTTTAAATTATTAACTAGGTAATTTAAAAAGTGTTAAAAAATATTACCGAAAATCGGTTATTTAAATATTTTTGAATTTGTCAAAATGGATTATAAGTTTATAAATAAGTTTGTAAATCGACTAGAATCTTATTAATAAATTAGAATTAATTATTGTTTTAAAATTTTGTAATTATTTGAAATTGTTTAAAGTATATTTAATTATTAATTAAGTTAGTTATAATGAGTTGATATTAAGTTGATTATTATTAAAGAATCAATTAGTATGATTATTTTAAAAGATAAATTATTCTTTTATATAATAACCTTTATAGAAGAGTGTTTGCCTAAAATAAACTTGGAAATTTATATAGAAATTTGATATGTACTGTTTTGAGAAAAATTATTTAATAAAGTTTTCGGAAAGTAATGGTATACTTTCATGACAAAATCGGAGGCAATGAGTGCCTGGAGTTAAGTTTTGGATTTCTCTTGGATAGAGACGTAACCATTGAGCTGTGAATCCATGGTGGATACCGCGTGGTGCTTTCCATATTTATTTTAAAAAAAATTCAAATATTTTTTAGAAAAGAATGGTTAGTGAATGTACTTACGTAGATAAGATAAGTACATACCTTTTGATAAAGATATTTAATTTATTAAAATTAAATTAAATGAGACTTGGTGTTTTCAGTGGAAAGTGAAATATTTGGTTGAATGATTGTTTATTTGATAGTAAAATAACCGACTATCAAAATCTGGACCCAAAAACATAACTTTGGGAATATCTAGGCGAAACACAGGAGTTATATGGTACAGTTACCGTTCGAGGTGATATACTGTACGTATAAACTCGTTTCGTTCTTCTAGGACGATGATAAGGAAATCCGTCCAATAACGGTTAGGAGATGATCTCCGATTTTATTTTCGTCTATTTATTTCCTAAAGAACCGGGGTTGAGTTTACCGGAAATATCAAACGTTGTTTCGAAGAGACCGGGATCGGATAAGTTATCCGAAAACCACTTTTGATCCAACAAGTAAGTTTTCGAAATGAAGACAAGAGCATGGAATCAAAGATATAGCAGTGAAGTGCAAGGGCTACTCGCTACTAATCCTAAGGATGATTCCAAAATGGATGTAGTAGAAATAGTGTCTTCGGTTTCGTTCGGACCCAGAACGGACTTGTATGGATGAATGCTATTAGTACATTGTCATTGGAGGACAATGAGCTTTCTAAGTGAAAATTCCTTTAAAAGGTAACCATAGCCTCTAGCCTCATCAACCGGGAATGACTGAAAATCAGGGAAGATGCATCAAGGCTAAGTGGGTCGCACCTAATTAGGGTATGTTTATCACCTTCCTATATACCCTTGGATATTATTACTACGTTGAGCAGAAGGACTCGGAAAGGGTGGGAACACCCGGGGTGATAGCATATTCGGTCTATCCAGGTTAGGGGTAGTCCGGTCTTGTGTTGCAGGGGATCCCAGCATGATCCTCGGTACATTTTTTCTAGATGTGTACTGTGATAGGTGGTACCCCAATGCTTAGTCATTCGTATGGAATCCATTCTCTAATACGAGCCTTTACGGTTTTGGTTGTAGAGCCTAGTATGCTGGAATTTAATTAATGTAACAATTTCAGCTATTTGAATAAGTATTTGTACTTAGACACTATTATAATATCAGATGATTTTGATATAAAATGTTTTGGTTATCGTAAGGTAAAAACCCATCGTGTTTATGTGTGGCGTGGTCTTACGAGACACCTTTGTTTTTCAAAGGATTTTGATAACTTTAATAATTCTAATTGAGTGTGTTTTCTCATGCTGGTTTTCCAAACTAACTCGGGTGTTATTTTATTATAATGCTCGGGTCAGACCGAGTATTACAGATACAGGATAGGATTCTATGGAGCTCAAGAGACGGGCCGGATGACGAGGACGTATCGCACGTACTTGATTCTATTCCGTTGTGTATTTTATGTCGTATATTCAGCATTTGTGAGGACAAGTTATTATAACTGTCCAGTATTGTGTTATTGGTGTGTTATACTCTGATGATGTAATATGAAAATAATAGTTGTAGTCCTTTTTGTGTAAAGACATGTCATTATCTATCATATATTGTTCCGCTGCGATTGTGAGATTTAGTGTTGTTATTCCTATTTTCTTCTTCTGCCTCTTTCTTCTTCTCCCTAACGATCTGGTATTTCCGGTATTCGATTGCTCGATAATATAGTGAACGTATTGATGTTGATATTCGAGCGTCGAAAATCTGGACCGTTACACTTGGTATCAGAGTTGAAGGTTAAGCTAGAACCTTGACTTTGATGGGGTAAGATAGGGTCAGTAGTACCCTAGAATGAGTTTGAGTGTATTAATAGATATGAGCACGTATTTGTTAGTGAATATAAAACTGTTTTATATTGTGTTGATTGATCTATTGAGTGGCTTATAGATTCTGGTCAATATGAGTAATTAACGTTATTGATAGGGATTTCTAAACACTTGAACAGAGCAATTCGACATGGTATTGTTTTGAAATGGGGTAAATGAAATAATTTTACCTAGATTATTTTCATATATGAAAGAAATAATTTTTACAAATTATTATAGTTGTATATAGTTGCTTAGTTGTTAGGAAATAATAATATTAAACTATTTGTAACGACCCATAATTTTCGATAATTAAAAATAGTTGATTTAATAAGATTTGGTGATTTAATATTGAAGGAAATAAAAATTTCTAATTTATTAATGAAATAATAACTAGAATGAAATGTAATAGTGTTAATCTAAGTTGATTTTTAACAAATTGAATGAAGTACTAATCAATTGAAATAATGCAAATGTTATAACTTGGTTATAAATTTAATATAAGGAAACAAATGTAAATATGGAATTAATTAGTGAAATAGTATGTAATTGATGGAAATGGAATAAAATCAATATTATGTAAGTAATTATAATAATTGGTTGTAAATAATAAACCCTTACAAGTGTGATTAAAGGTTAATGGTATTAATTATTATATGTTACCTATTTACTTAGTCTGTTAAATTTAATTGGAAATTAATTATAATTAAATGAAATTAAATGTTACATTAATTTGAGTTAAGACAATACCTGTAAACTGTGAATGTAATAAAAGGAATAGGAGTGAAATTATATTCATAAGGTAATAATTGATTAAATATAAAGACTGAAACCAAATTTAATCAATTTTTGGTATTTAAATTATAATAATTAGATTTATTGCAATTAAATGTAATTAAGTATTATGTTAATTGAAATTTAGGTGAATTGGAAAATATTAGTGTAACAAGATATAAACTGTGTTAATTATATCCATAAGATGATAATTGGTTGAAGAACAAGATTGAAATTCAAACAAATGGATTATTGGAAATTTAATTTATAATTTCTGAATTTACTGAAATTGAAATTAAACACTAAAATTGGAAAATTGATTAACTTTAAATCGATATCTAAACTTGTTTAAATTTTTGTGAATGTTTAAGAAATCAAAAATGGTAAAAAAATTTAATCATAGAATTGAAATTGAAAATTTTGATTTAATTTATTTAATATTAATTTATTTAATAAACGTGAAAATAGCCATTTTGGCAACTGTCTCGGATTTTAACGAAACCAGTTTCATCGGATCCGTAATAGTGAATTATTATAGGAGTTCAAGTTTCGTAGCGATCGGACTTGTCGTTTGATCGTACGAGCTCGAAACGCCTAGAAATTAATTTAATTGAAATCAATTTGAAATAAGCTGATATTAACATAACTATTTCATACGATGGAATTAGGACCTGAAACCTGTTCCATTGAGTTTAAAAATATTGAAAACATCTATTTTGATATATAGGTTGACCTATTTTCGTTCCGGAGTCAGAACGGGCTTTTTGGGTCATTTATCGATCAATCAAATCTTGTATGTTCTTTCCATTTTCAGCTTTGCCTATAAATAACCCGTTATAAACCCTAGCCACAATTTACTTTCATTTGTATGTACATACAATTCCCTCTGGCTTCTTCTTCTCAATGGTAGACAAACCAAACAAATTCCAAACTCAATTTCAAATCAAAATAAAATCAAAAATTTAAAACTCCTCAAACTCTATCAAATTATATATCGATTTGAAGCTCTCGACGAGCGCAAGTCAAATATGCAGTCTGTTTTTCGATCTTGGTTTCAGTGTGGCTGGAATTGGGTGATGAAGTTTCAGCCATTCTTTTGTGGTTGTTGGATTGTGCGGTGGATCGTCGCTAGATCGACAATCAGGAGGCGCCATGGTGAGGAGCACGACGAATGGAGACCATCCATACCATTCGTTCGTGTCGAAGAGGTCATGGGTTAGCCATAAATTCTATTATTAGGTGGCGGCGGTGGTTGATCTTGGTGAAGCCGGAACTGTCACGGCGAGAGGAGGGGATGCGGCCAAGGACATGGAGGCCAGCGGCGCACTCCGATCTGGGTGGAGGCGCGTGTAGAAGCGACGGTGGATGAACGAACGATGGCGGCTGTGGTTTGGGGGAGGGGCGATTGTGATGGGCGAGAGGAATTTAGGGTTGCAGGCCTGTACACGATGACGTGGCTGTGAGTGTCTTCTGTTTTTTATTTTAATTTAAATTCGAAATCGTTCTAACGTACATAACTTTCACATACGAGGACTGATTTACGCGCGGTTTATTCCGCTAGGATCGTATCAAAATTTTGGACATTCTAACGCTGGTTTGCATGAATTCTGAGACTATTCAAATTTTGGGTTTAAATTAGAAGGTGAATGTTTTGACCCACTCACAACTTTTAAAATTTCTTATGTTAGTTAAATTAAATTTGTGATGTGATTAGGAATTTATTTATGGCTGTTTGGTGTAGTTAAATTGCTATTCCTGTTAATTTGAATTATTTTGAATTAAATTGTCATTTAATTTATTATTGAATCCATAATTGCCAGTTAATTACCTGTGAATAATAATCAGTTAATTGTTGTAATTTATTTGGTTGAATTGGATGATATTTGTGATGGATGTCTGATTGCTGATATTGGATGATTTGATGTTATGGTTGATTTATATAATGCTATCACTCTGCAACTTCCCTTAATTTTTTTAAATTCACTATGGGTTGAAATGATATATACTCGAACGATCTATAGATTAGGGAAAAATCGTTATGGGTTGAAATGATAGACCCGAGCGATTTTATGGATTTTATTAAATTCGGGATTGCAGTTAGAAATGATTTATAACCGTAAAATTTTAAATTGTGGATTGAAATGATAAATATCTGTATCACTTGACCCTAGAGTAGAGAATTATATAAGGACACCGGATTGGTTAAATTAAATGATTTTTAAATCCTTCATTTCGAATCCTGTTAATGATATTTTGAGATAAAATTTGATTTATATAAATTAAATTATTATTGGAAAATCAAGCTTTATGTTGAAATGTGAATTGGTTTAAAGGAACTGTTTTAAGAAATTAAATTGAAAATTTAAAGTTGAATTTTAAGTATAAATGAAATTTTATCAGAATTGAGTTATTGAATTGGTTTAAAATATAACTTTGAAATGTATTGAAATTGGAATAATTTAAATTGATATTTCAAACATGGATTGGAAAGAATTTGAATTGAAGATTCGAAATTGGGTTTTGTTGATTTGGAATTATAATGGTCCGGATATGTTGGAATAAAATAAACAGTTAGATTGATATCAATTTCAAAATAAAATTTTAATATAAACTGTTTTAAAAATATATCATTTTAAAGACTTTAAATTTTAAGATTTTCAAACTATTAAACTATTTTAACCTATGTTAACTATATTAAATCATTTTAACCTATTTAAACCATTTAATTTATTTTAAACTAATTAACCCATTTAACTTATTTTAAATTAATTAATCTATTTTAAAGCTATTTAATCTATTTTAATTATATTTAATCTATTTCAAAATTATTTAACTATCTTAAATCAGTTTAACAGTATTTTTAATCTATAACTAAACTATTTTAGAGTATTTTAACTATTTCTAATTATTTAAACTATTTTCTAAATTTTCAGACTAAGTAAGAGGGAGGTGTTTATATTCAAATTCACTGGTTTAAAAGCAAATACGGTTAAATGATGTTATAACCTAAGTTGGGATTTAAATGTTATAATTAATTGAATATGATGATTTGAAAGTGAGGATTTAACCTAGTTGGAAATATGATTTTTGAAAGAAATTATGATTTCGAAAACGATATGATTTTAAGGGTGAACATGATTTCAAAGTGAATATGATTTTGAAAGTGAATATAGTTTGCAAATTAATATGATTTCAAAAGAGATATGATTTGAAACTGAATATGATATTTTGATATAAAATTAGAAATGATTTTGGAAATGTAAAAGAACCATCCGGTGTGAAATAAGCGTTTGGTTATTAAAGAGACCGGGATCAGATATTATCATACTCTCTGCCAATACCGAAAACCACTTTAACAACTGTGTACGTGGTGCAGATTCCAGAAATGAAGTAGGATGGTTTGGTGAACGAGTTCTGTATGAGGTATGATGTGACCCTGACTCCCGTGAGTCAGCTTAGATGTGACTAAAACAGGAGCCACGCCGAGCCAAGTGAGGTCCCACCTCCGATCGGGCACATTTCTTCGATACCATTCTATTACTTTTTGACTGATTTGGTAGCCACCCTTGATTTGATTTGGGAGTGTGTTCCGAGGTGGGCGGTAGTAGCTGCTATGCGTTACCACCAGTCCGGATCTGCAATTGGTATATCTACCCTGGCATTGCCTCGAGTGCCATGTTCACATGCCCTAGAGCGCCTTCTACGAGCTTGTTTTGTACCATACCTATGGGGTGCCCTCTGTGTAAACCTCTCGGAGGAGTGTACGGTACTGTATAGACTATGGGAATATATAAAATGTGTTAAGGGGGATATGGGTAACGCCTTAACGCTATTTTAATACTTTTACTTTACTATAGACATATTATAATAGCGTATTGTACTACATAGTAGATAGTTTAACAGATACTTAGGAGATGTAAATCCCGAACATCTCTTAAGTTATTGCACTCACGTTAGACACTGGATGGGAGATGTCAAACCTCGTAAAAATCTCTGACGCCGTTGCACTCATATTTACCGTTGATTTAACTTACATAAGATCTTTTAGCTCTGACTCGAGTGTTTTGTCTTTTCAATTCGCTCGGGTCAGCCTGAGCATTTCAGGTTGAAGACCTTATTTCTGGAGGACGAAGACGAAGATTTGTACTATTACTAATTATTATATTCCGATGCATCTTGTTGTTCTGCTGTATTTATTATTTATTTCTTCCTGTTTCTGTAAGTCTGATTTTGTGTTGTAAAAGAATAGTCCAATGTATTTATAAAACAGCTTCATGAACTGTTATTTGATTATTATATTTTGTCATTCCGCTGCAAGCTTCTGTATTTGTTTTATTTCTTTCTCTTTTTCTTATTTACCCAATAACTATCTGTCCTTTTGAATGGTTTGAGTCTGACATGTGTGTCTACTTAAAACGTCCAAAAAGGCAGGTCGTTATAGTTGGTATCAGAGCTTTGGTTTAGCGATAACCTTAGCTTTGTGGGGTCTGACTCATATAAAATAGGGTAGTAATACCCTAAGATGAGTCGCTGAGAGTATATATATGAGAGAGCGTACTTGTTAGTGTTATAAAAGGTTTTTATATTGTATTAATTTGTTCCGTTTTGTATTTATAAATTCTGGTTGGTGCATAGGATGCTATGACATTGATAGAGATTTCTAAACACTTAATAGGACAGACCGACACAATATTGTTTTGAAATATAGGTAGATGAAAAAAAATTCCTATTATATATTTTTGTATATAAAATAACAATTTTATAAATGATATATTTGGTCGTAATATATTTGTTTGTTAGGTAGTGAAATGTATAAACATTGATTGAAATAAGACTTATAAATAAAATGAATATAAATTGAAATTTGAGAACTTAAGTTTCGGATTTTTGAAATTCCTTCCAAAAAGGTTTTGAAATATAATGTTAGTAGTATTTAGAAGTATTTTCTGATATGAATGCTTATAGATGATTTGAAAGAAATGTTTTAAACAATTTTTGAAGGAAATAAGTTATGTACTGCCCTCTCTGTCGCTGGAAAATAATTTCGGTGATGAGTGCACGCATCATCGACATTCATTTTCGAGTTTCAATGTGGGAAGACCATTGTAGTATTCAACTACAACTTTGTTGATAAATTAATATTGATTTAATTTTTAAATATGATTTGATATATAAAAGATATGGTTATATATATATTATTTTAAATGATTTGAAGTGGAACCGGCATTTAG
Source organism: Allium fistulosum (assembly GCA_030737815.1). NCBI lineage: Eukaryota > Viridiplantae > Streptophyta > Magnoliopsida > Asparagales > Amaryllidaceae > Allium > Allium fistulosum. Next base: position 909,576,210 of record CM060908.1, read on the forward strand.
TTCTTACATTTCTATAAATTAGAGATTTCAATTATTGTAATGAAATGAAATTTAACTATTTAATAATTGGAATTTCTAAAATGAAAATAAGAAATTAAATGCTAAGTTGAGAATAAATATACAAGAAATTTAAAGCTTGTAACCTATAAATAAAAGGATATAAAAATTTAAAGGAATGTAACTAATTAAACAAATAAGATAAACTTGTGTAATTTTCAATTGCATTCTTTAAACATATATATAACTTACCAAAATATTAAAAGTTGTAATGTTTAATAAGAAAATGTAATGGAACATTTTTACAAGTAAAACTTAAGTCGAGAAGTGTTCAATGGAATTACCTTATAGCTAAGAATCTTGATATTATAATGGTTATAAACTTAAGTTATAATTGAAAAGTTACTAAATAACATGTAATAGAAAAAGTGAGTACTTTAAGTAAATAATTATAAACTTAAGTTCATGGTTTGAAGCTATTTATAATTAAAGTGAACAATAAAATGAATATTATATTAAATTTAATGATTATAACTTCATAAAAGTTGAAATGGTTCAGAAAATAGATTTAATATTCAATGACATTATATAAGAAAGGATGAATGTAAATCTAAAGGTAGGAAACTTAAGTATGAACTTATGCACTAATGATTATTAATATCTAATGGAAATCAAGTATATAAATTAATTAATGTAAACTAGACTGTAATAAAATGTATGAAATACTTAACAAATAAATTCATTGGTTATTAGAAACAACTGAATGGAATTAACTTATGCAAGAAATGAATGTAATGAAGTGAAAAGAAATTGACATTATATGAATAACTGAAAATGAATTTTGTAAGTAATGGATGAAAATAAGTGAAAATAAGTACTGAATGAATGGATGTGAATTTAATTACAAAGAAACTTATATAGCACTTTAAGAATTGATTTATATATGTTTAAAATAATCGTGTATTAGTAACATATGTAAGAAAATGTAAATAACATATGTGAATAAATGAATATATAATAAATGGGAACAAAATTTTGTAAGAGATAAATGTAAAATTTAAGAAAGTAATCATTGAATGAATGAAGAAAAAATGAACAACAAATCTTGTGAGAAGAAATTAATAAGAATAAACTTAAATAATGTTTGGAATTTGATGTTCGTTTTGGTTTATGGATGTTGGGAAGTGATGCTTTAAATTTGTTTAGGATGTATGAATACTCTATTGAGTTTTATCTAAGACTGTTGAGTATATGGTATGCTTAGTAGTTTATTTATCATTCTATACGATTAAAAGTGCCTAAACTCGAACAAAACCATTTGTTTTGCTTGCTATGGATAGATGGTTGATTACTTTGATTGCATGTGATGACTGTATGCCTTTGGTTGCAAGTGCTTGTTGTATGTTGTTTGCAAGTGAATATTGTTATGTTGAGTTGATTTGGTTGTTATAAATTGGGACAACTTAAACATTTCATTTTATATAATTATTAACTTCTGTGGATTATATAAGTGAAATACAGGTTATGGAAGCAATAACTACTGCTTTTGGTTTCATAAAATAAGCGTTATTTGCCCGACAAATAGGTACGTTCCCGGATTACGGTTTTCTAGCGATTTTATATTGTTTTTCCCGCTGTTGGGATATATTATTTTGAAATTCTTGATATATATTGTTAGTATTGATATTACTATTTCTCCCAGACCTCTCCATACAAAGGAGACTCTACCGAAATTTTCCGTGAATTTTGCGACTTTGAAATTTTTTGCAAAATGTTTCAAACTTTTAATACGAAAGGACTAAACTGTTATAAATTGATATATTTTATTTAATTTATTTAATTATGTAAATTGATTGTTTATAAGTTTAATATTTTGAATGAGATATACTGATTACTTAAAACCTTCTTTTCCTTTTCGGGGACAAAAAGTTTTGAGTGGGGGAGAGTGTTACGACTCGTAATTTTCGATAATTAAAAATAGTTGATTTAATAAGATTTGGTGATTTAATATTGAAGGAAATAACAATTTATAATTTATTAATGAAATGATAACTAGAATGAAATGTAATAGTGTTAATCTATGTTGATTTTTAACAAATTGAATGAAGTACCAATCAATTGAAATAATGCAAATGTTATAACTTGGTTATAAATTTAATATAAGGAAACAAATGTAAATATGGAATTAATTAGTGAAACAGTATGTAATTGATGGAAATGGAATAAAATCAATATTATGTAAGTAATTATAATAATTGGTTGTAAATAATAAACCCTTACAAGTGTGATTAAAGGTTAATGGTAACAATTATTATATGTTACCTATTTACTTAGTTTGTTAAATTTAATTGGAAATTAATTATAATTAAATGAAATTAAATGTTACATTAATGTGAGTTAAGACAATAACTGTAAACTGTGAATGTAATAAAAGGAATAGGAGTGAAATTATATTCATAAGGTAATAATTGATTAAATATAAAGACTGAAATCAAATTTAATCAATTTTTGGTATTCAAATTATAATAATTGGATTTATTGCAATTAAATGTAATTAAGTATTACGTTAATTGAAAGTTAGGTGAATTGGAAAATATTAGTGTAATGAGATATAAACCATGTTAATTATATCCATAAGATGATAATTGGTTGAATAACAAGATTGAAAGCCAAACAAATGGATTATTTGAAATTTAATTTATAATCTCCGAATTTACTGAAATTGAAATTAAACACTGAAATTGGTAAATTGATTAACTTTAAATCGATATCTAAACTTGTTTAAATTTTTGTGAATGTTTAAAAAATCAAAAATGGTAAAATTTGTTAATCATAGAATTGAAATTGAAAATTTTGATTTAATTAATTTAATATTAATTTATTTAATTAACGTGAAAATAGCCATTTTGGCAACTGTTTTGGATTTCGACGAAACCAGTTTCATCGGATCCGTAACAGTGAATTATTATAGGAGTTCAAGTTTCGTAGCGATCAGATTTGTTGTTTGATCGTACGAGCTCGAAACACCTAGAAATTAATTTAATTGAAATAAATTTGAAATAAGCTGATTTTAACATAACTTCTTCATACGATGGAATTAGGACCTGAAACTTGTTCCATTGAGTTTAAAAATATTGAAAACATCTATTTTGATATATGGGTTGACCTATTTTCGTTCTAGAGTCAGAACGGGCTTTTCGGGTCATTTATCGATCAATCAAATCCTGTCCGTTCTTTCCATTTTCAGCTTTGCCTATAAATAACCCGTTATAAACCCTAGCCACTTCTTACTTTCATTTGTCTGTATGTATAATTCCCTCTGGCTTCTTCTTCTCAATGGCAGACAAACCAAACAAATTCCAAACTCAATTTCAAATCAAATCAAAAATTTAAAACTCCTCAAACCCTATCAAATTATATATCAATTTGAAGCTCTTGACGAGCGCAAGTTAAATCTGCAGTCTGTTTTTCGATCTGGGTTTCAGTGTGGCCAAAATTGGGTGATGAAGTTTCGGTCGTTCGTTTGTGGTCGTTGGATTGTGCGGTGGATTGTAACAGCCCGCACCTCACTTAACGCAGATATTGTCCCCAACTTAGCCACCTCCGCCTCATGGGCCAAGCCAAGGTGTGGGGTTTTGTTCCTCAAAAGGCCTCGATATTGTTATGAGATGAAGGCTTTGGTATATAAGCACCCACTTTATAGTATTATCCACGATGTGGGACTATTATTCCCATTTTGAAGGGGTGTTACAATCTCCCTCCCTTTAGAGCCCAACGCCCTCGTTGGCTCATGAACACAACACCACCCAGGCATCGTGGCTGTAACACGTACCGGCCACAATTCCGGCTGAGTATGGCTCTGATACCATTGTAACAGCCCGCACCTCACTTAACGCAGATATTGTCCCCAACTTAGCCACCTCCGCCTTATGGGCCAAGCCAAGGTGTGGGGTTTTGTCCTCAAAAGGCCTCGGCGTTGTTATGAGGTGAAAGCTTTGGTATATAAGCACCCACTTTATAGTATTATCCACGATGTGGGACTATTATTCCCATTTTGAAGAGGTGTTACATGGATCATCGCCTGATCGACGATCAGGAGGCGCCATGGTGAAGAGCACGGCGAATGGAGACCATCCATACCATTCGTTCATGTCGAAGAGGTCGTGGGTTGGCCAGAAATTCTGTTATTAGGCGGCGGTGGCGGTTGATCTTGGTGGAGTTGGAACTATCACGGCGAGAGGAGGGGGTGCGGCCAAGGACGTGGTGGCCAGCGGCGCACTCCGATCTAGGTGGAGGCGCGTGTAGAAGGGACGGTGGACGAACGAACGATGGCGGCTGTGGTTTGGGGGAGGGGCGATCGTGATGAGCGAGAGGAAGTTAGGGTTGCAGGCCTGTACACGATGATGTGGCTGCGAGTGTCTTTTTTTTATTTTAATTAAAATTCGAAATCGTTCTAACGTACATAACTTTCACATACGAGGTCCGATTTACGCGCGGTTAGTTCCGCTAGGATCGTATCAAAATTTCGGACATTCTGATGCTTGTTTGGACAAATTATGAGACTGTTCAAATTTTGGGTTTAAATTTGATTTCAAATCAATTTAAATTCAAAGGTGAGTGTTTTGACCCACTCACAACTTTTAAAATTTCTTATGTTAGTTAAATTAAATTTGTGATGTGATTAGGAATTTATTTATGGCTGTTTGGTATAGTTAAATTGTTATTCCCGTTAATTTGAATTATTTTGAATTAAATTGTCATTTAATTTATTATCGAATCCATAATTACCAGTTAATTACCTATGAATAATAATCAGTTAATTGTTGTAATTTATTTGGTTGAATTGGATGATATTTGTGATGGATGTATGATTGCTGATATTGGATGATTGGATGTTATGGTTGATTTATATAATGTTATCACTCTGCAAGTTACCTTAATTTTTTTTAAATTCACTATGGGTTGAAATGATATATACCCGAATGATCAATAGATTAGGAAAAAATTGTTATGGGTTGAAATGATAGACCCGAGCGATTTTATGGATTTTATTAAATTCGGGATTGCGGTTTGAAATGATATATAACCGTAAAATTTTAAATTGCGGATTGAAATGATAAATATCCGTATCACTTGACCCTAGGGTAGAGAATTATATAGGGACATCGGATTGGTTAAATTAAATGATTTTTAAATCCTTCATTTCGAATCCGGTTAATGATATTTTGAGATAAAATTTGATTTATATAAATTGAATTATTATTGGAAAATCAAGCTTTAGTTGAAATGTGAATTAGTTTAAAGGAACTGTTTTAAGAAATTAAATTGAAAATTTAAAGTTGAATTTTATGTATAAATGAAATTTTATAGGAATTGAGTTATTGAATCGGTTTGAAATATAACTTTGAAATGTATTGAAATTGGAATGATTTAAATTGATATTCCAAACATGGATTGGAAAGAATTTGAATTGAAGATTCGAAATTGGGTTTTGTTGATTTGAAATTTTAATGGTCCAGATATGTTGGATAAAATAAACAGTTAGATTGATATCAATTTCAAAATAATATTTTAATATAAACTGTTTTAAAAATATATCATTTTATAGACTTTAAATTTTAAGATTTTCAAACTCTTAAACTATTTAAACATATATTAAATCATTTTAACCTATTTTAAACCATTTAATTTATTTTAAACTAATTAACCCATTTAACTTATTTTAAATCTAATTAATCTATTTTAAAGCTATTTAATCTATTTTAATTATATTTAATCTATTTTAATTATATTTAAACTATTATAAAATTATTTAGCTATCTTAAATCAGTTTAACAATATCTTTAATCTATAACTAAACTATTTTAGAGTATTTTAACTATTTATAATTATTTAAACTATTTTCTAAATTTTCATACTAAGTAAGAGGGAGGTGTTTATATTCAAATTCACTGGTTTAAAGGAAAATACGGTTAAATGATGTTATAACCTAAGTTAGGATTTAAATGTTATAATTAATTGAATATGATGATTTGAAAGTAAGGATTTAACCTAGTTGGAAATATGATTTTTGAAAGAAATTATGATTTTAGAAATGATATGATTTCAAAGGTGAACATGATTTCAAAGTGAATATGATTTTGAAAGTGAATATAGTTTAGAAATGAATATGATTTCAAAAGAGATATGATTTGAAACTGAATATGATATTTTGATATAAATTGTGAATTGACTTTTGAAATGTAAAAGAACCATCCGGTGTGAAATAAGTGTTTGGTTGCTAAAGAGACCGAGATCGGATATTGTCATACTCTCTGCCAATACCGAAAACCACTTTAACAACTTGCACGTGGTAGAGAGTCCAAAAATGAAGTAGGATGGTTTGGCGAACGATTTATGTATGAGGTATGACATGACCCTGAGTCCCATGAGTCAGCTTAGATGTGACTAAAATGAGGAGCCACGCTGGGCCAAGTGCAGTCATTCCTCTGATCGGGCACACTTCCTCGATACTATATTTTGACTTTGTGATTGATTTGGTAGCCACCCTTGATTTTGATTTGGGAGTGTGTTTCGAGGTGGGCGGTAGTAGCTGCTATGCGTTACCACCAATCTGGATCCGCAATTAGTATATCTACCCTGGCATTGCCTCGAGTGCCGTGTTCACATGCCCTAGAGCGTCTTCTACGAGTTTGTTTTGTACCGTACCTATAGGGTGCCCTCTGTGTAAACCTCTCGGAGGAGCATACGGTACTGTATAGACTATGGGAATATAAAAAATGTGTTAAGGGGGATATGGGTAACGCCTTAACGCTATTTTAATACTTTTACTTTACTGTAGACATATTTGTAACGATCCAGATTTTTTTTGACGTCTCTTAATTAAATGATTAACTGATTTAGTTATTGGGATATTGATTTTGATTGATCGAATAAATAAGTTTCTGATTTTAAAAATACCTGAATCTATATATTGATTTAAAAACTATATTAAATATTGAATTATAAATATCTGGATGTGATAAATTTTATAGAGAAATGTATATATACTCCACCATCTAAATCCAAATTAAATATCCATAAATATATATAGATAAATAGTGTGACGACTCGGGATTTATATTTGAAATTGGAATATTTAATTGATTTTAAATATTCAAACGTGAATTTTTAACTTGAATTTCAAATATCACTATTTATTGGACAATTTAATTATTTAATTTAATTACTGGGAATTGGGTAAAATGTTAAATCGGGAATTTTAAGCTTGTTAAAAATAATTTGAAGACTTATAAAATTTATATTGAAAATACTTAAGATAGTAAAAGTGTTAAAATTGAATTTAAAAAGTGTTTTGTTCAGTTTTGAAAATATATCGTGTAAATTGATATTTAAAAATAGCCTTCCGAGGCATAGTCTCGGAATCCGACGAAACTAGTTCTTTTGGATCCGTAATAATGTCTTATTATCATATTTCGATTTTCGTAGCGTTTGGAGTGGTCGTGTGATTGTACGGTATATAAACGCGCTGAAATCTATATCGTAAATTCAATATAATAATTGGGTCCAAAAAGCTATCTTCTCCATACGATCGAATTAGGACTCGAAACCTTTTCCATTGCGTTCGAAATATGGGTATAACATTATAAACGCCTAGCGGCACGCCTCGATAGGAGGTTAAGATTTTGAGTTGCTTTTATCGAGACAATTTGGATTTGAATTAATATATATATTTATACACTAGCCAACATTCAACTATATTTCCTTCACATCAGAACTTTTTGCCTCCTCTTCAATCACTGTAGCTCCCCTCAAATCACTGTCCCCCACTTGTTCATGAAACCATTCCATCGTGTTCCCCCCTGGTTTCCTTTTTAAAAATGCAGGCAGGTTCGAATTTTTTTTTAAAATCAGAACGAATCCCTTTTTCCTCTGTTCGAAAAGTAATGGCGGAACACAAAGGAAATTTCATCGTCGCTCCCTCTTTTCCAATTCAAATCAAACAACCGCGTTCCCTTCTCACATTTTCATTCGATTCGTTTGTATAGAAAAAAAGATTGAACGAAATCGATTTCGTTCGAAATGAAAATATTTATCGCAATCAAAGTCGTGATTTAGGGTAGGGGAGTTCGCGTCGCCTGGCATACGTGGGCATCGCGATTCACAATGATGGGTGCACAAAGGTCGATTTGGGGTTGGGTGCGATGGTGGGTCGATCAGGGCTTGGGCTGCTCGAGTGTTGGCACTCGATTTGGTCGCGACGAGGTTGCTCTTGGGATTCGGGGATCGTGCTCGTTCGCTCAACAAGCAAGGTGGGTTGTTTCGAAGAGCAGCATCGATGGGGAGGAGCCGGGCGATTATTGATCAGATCGAGGCTGCGATAGTGGGTATGTAGCAGTTTTCCCCTTGTTTTACTAAATATACATATATAGGTATATGTATACAGAAATAAAAATGATAGCAATTCAGTGAGTTTATAAGCATTTCTGTTTTAATATATACAAAAGAGAAAAAATATATGTCGAAGTACAAAACCCTTTCTGTTTTTGATTTAAATAATATATAGGTATATATGTTAGAAAGAGACTTCATTTTTCATTAGAATTCAATAAATATATGTATATATATGTAGAAAAAATTTATGTACAATAAGGTTTAAAAAGAAAAGCCTGTTTTAAAGATTTAACAGTAAGATAAAAGCTTTATTTTAGGAAAAAGAAAATAGGATTTTTAAAACGTTTGGAGGTTGTATAAAATCAGACCTTGGAATTTATATAGATTTTTAAGCGTATATGTAGTTTCAAAGATAAATTAATATACATATACCTATTTTAAAGTTGCTAGTTTAATTTTAAACAATGGATTTAGTGATTAACTTGTTTTATTAACTTATTTAAATATTTTAGTTACTAAAAGATTTCAAAGGAAAATCATTTTAAATTAATAGATGGTAATAGACTGTTCGATTATTCAAAATATTAATAAACCATACAATGTTTGTACAAGGTTTAAAATCGTGAAAACCAAGTCAAGATTGAAGTGGATTGGCAAACAAAAGTAAAAGGTGAGTTAATCTCACTCAAATTGGATTATCAGTTAATTTAATTAGTTAAAATTAAATTATTGGATGGATTGCTTGAAATTGATAATTTATTATCAGTTTGGATATGATATTATATATAGTGGTATATATATTGGAGTGATTGATTTTCCCGCATTATATAGCGGATGAGACCTTATGCGCTGCATAATAGCGGATGATATGAATATAACCCCATATACCGCGATATTCCACCTCAAAGTGGAATTGGTATTTTTATATTGTGCTAACGTCTGTGGATGTAGGGAAATAGGTTGGAGGGATCCAACTGGATTCCTCAAAACGTTGAATTATCTCATATTCTGTGATATGATTTAATTAGTAATCTGTGATAGATTATATTGGTAATTGAAAATATTGAATGTTTGGTTTGACTGAATATATTTTGGGTATATTGAGATATCAAAATTATAAAGATTGGATTTTTGAAGGAAAATAAAAGAGAAAATTTTAAGTAAAATAATTATAGTAAATTTGGATAAAATAAAGATTGAAATTGGAAAAGGATAAAAGTTTGATTTAAAGATTTTATTAAATAAAGTCCGAGTGTGAAAAATAACAATAATAGAGATTTTAAATGAATGGGAATAAAAGAGTTTGAGGACTTAAGTGATACGGTTTTAAAGAAAAGGATTTATTTTTTTTAATTCAAGATTAGGATGAGTTGGAGAAAAAATAAAAGGGGATTTTGAAAGAAGCATGAAATTGGTATTTCAGTTTTAAATAAGATTTTAAATCATAATAAAAGAGTAAACTTGGAATTAACGGATTTTGAAATAAATTTAGATAAATCGAGAAATAAACTTTGAAGGTAATTTAATGCAGAGAATCGGTTTGAAAATCGATTAAGTGTTTTGAAAATAATGATTAAAAAGAGAAGGAGATTATGGAATCTATAAATGGGGTTTATAAATATAGTGAAATATTTATCAGTGGATAATTTGGGATTATAAATTCACGGTGGGGATTTATAAGGGAAGAGTAAATTGTTATGAAATGTGAGACGTTTATTTGAATAGACTTTGTGATGGGATTTTTATGGAAAGGTTGGCATTCTGAAATTTGAATTGTTTGTTTAAAACAACTGGGCTTAAAGATGGCGTTTGGATTCGAAGAGACCGGGATCGGATATCAGTAATATCCGGGACCACTTCGATTTAATAAGTACTTCAATCATTATGGGTTTGGTTTGTAGAATCAAATAGGCTTTGATTAAATAAATTAAGTAAATCCGACTATTTTGAATAAGTAACTTCACTTAGAGATTATTTTAAATAATGGACTTAACAACAAAGTGTTGGATATAAAAAAGGTAAGAACTCGTAATGTTGGACGACTTACCATGATTTTCAAAGGCGTTTTTTACAACTTTAATATTTCAAATTAAAGAGGTTTTCTCACGCTGGTTTCCATCCTGACTCGGGTGTTACTTTATTGTAATGCTCGGGTCAGACCGAGTATTACAGATTTTCAGGTTGGGACGTTTGGAGCTCAGGAGATGAGCTGGATGGCAGAGACGTATAGATTATATTTCGTTGTATATTAGGGCTGTATAGACAGCAGTTGAGGACAAATTGTTACAACTGTCCAGTTTTTGTTGTACTCTGATACCTTGTGTATATATTGACAGTTACAGCTTTTCATTGTATAAAAATACTATTATTTGTATATGATATTTGTTCCACTGCGATTGTGAGATTCTGTGTTGTTATTTTGTTTCTTCTTCTACCTCCTTTTCTTCTTAACCCTAACAGTCTGGGGTTTCCGGCACTCGATTGCTCGGCACTCTATATAGTGAACGTATTATTGTCGATTTTCGGGGTCGAAAATCCTCCCGGGCCGTCACAAATATATACAAGCTTTATGACATTGATAATACATAAGTGTATAAATGTATAAATATATGTATATATGCCTATATGAAGTAATGTGTGTGGGAGATATGTATAAATGGAAATATATACACATATGGCGACAAGTACACTCAAGTAAATGTATATGTGTAAGTGTTATATAAAATAGTGTGTATGAAATGTCCATATATTTGTGTGTGTGTGTAGAATATAGACAAGTTTTATGATGTTTAAATATAAATACATATATAAGTACACAAATATGTATACATATGTGACGGTTAAAAATACATAAGTATATGTATATATATATATATATGTATGTTAGATAAAATTGTAAATAGGTAAATATACATGTTTGTGAAAATAATGTACATGTAAGTAAGTGTACAAACATAAAGATACAAGCTTCAGAGATGACAAATTTCAAAACATTTGAGTATAGTATATGTGTATATGTTCATATTAAATAAGAAATATGTAAATAGGCATGTGTATATAAATAAGTATAAACATATGAACATATGAGGACAAATATATATAAGTATATATATGTGAAGTATGTATATATGTATACAAGGAGACAACATTATGAATACATATCAATTCAAGCCTATAAAATGGCAAATCAACATAATAAATCATAGCAACAGGAAATCCAATCAAGTCATTTTTCAAGTCAAGCTATTTTCAAGTGAAAAGAAAAAATAAAGTAGGATGTGAGTCTGTACAAATCTGCAGCCACCCCATTGCTTACCCTATACACTTCCTTCTCTTCTATATATGCATAGCCTATCCATGCCTGGATCACTCACTTGCATATAAAAAAAATATAATAACAAGAAGAATGCTCAAAGGCAGACAAGGCTTGAAGCTGGAGTTAATAAAAAACAAAGCAATAATTGTTACCATTTTAAAACAGGTGAGTACAACTTAAAGTTTTTGTTACTGGAATCATATATGCACCTATACGTTGAAATTTTTTAATGAACTCTTGTATTTGGTATATAAATTCATGTATAGATATGTCATATGCTTCATATATGTGTGTCTAGACATCCTGTAAACTTAAGAGAAGCACCTCTGTCTTTTTATAAATATATATAGATCTGCCAACTATAAAAATCCCTATCTTCCTACCTAGTTCGTTTTAGATCATGATTACAAAGGCAAGGTTGGTTGTTTTTGAGTGTAGTTTATGTTAAAATTAGTTTCGGTTGATATTATAAAGTTTAGAGGATGAAATATTTAAATTATAGTAAATAACTCAAGTTGGAAGAAAATTCGAATATCATGATTGTGGGATTTGATTAGGTGACCTTGTTCGCCGCTTAAAATCACGAATTTTAAGCCTTGTTTGGTGATTTTTAGTATTGTATTGAGGGAGGGATGTCAAGTTGAACGAAATTGGCACAAAGGTCAAATTCCAGCGTAGTGGCAAGTTTCGTGGTGGTGGGCTTGGCGTGGAGGGGCTTCGGTCAGCGATGCATCGAGGAAAAATGGAACTAGAATTTTTAGGGGTGCGTGGGTGGTGGATGAGGAGATAGTAGGGTTTAAGGCTGTCGTTTTGGGCGTTTCGGTATCGAGCTTGGGGTGGCGTGACGGTGAAGGTAGGGCCGTGCAGTGAAGGGGGAGAAGGAAGAGGGGAATGAGACGGTCTTCCTGTATAGTTTGGTGACGATCGGTGGCTGTAGGTGGCTAGTAGAGGCGATTGAAGAGGTGAGGAGTGGTTCCAGTTTTTTGGTATGGTAATCAAATTTTGAATCATGGGGTCATGTCGTGTTCGAGGCGGTTAAGCGTGACAGCATGGTCGTGGATGGTTAGTGGGAACAGTCGGCGGTGTGGTTCGATGAAAGGCAATCATGTGCACGGTGACGTGCACGGTTGGATCAGAGGGAAATGAAGGGAAGGAATGAAACTGGAAGAGAAAGGAAGAAAGGAAGGAGGGAGGAAAGGAAGTGGGCCGGAAAGAAGGAGATTTTGGCCAAGAAAGAAAATAGAGAAAAGAAAACGAAAAAAATAAAGGAAATAAAAAAAAGGAAAAAGAGAAGAAAATAAAAGAGAAAAATTAAAGAAAAGGAAAGAAGAAAAAAGAAGAAAAGTAAAAGTAAAAAGATAAAAGAAAAAGAAAAGGAAAAGAAATAAAGAAAAGAAAAGAATAAGAATAAAAGAAAAGAGAGAGAAGAAAAGAAAGGAATAAATGGAATTTTACATATACATTTATAAGCAAATTTATATTTTCTTCTTTAACTAAAAAGCCTATTGAAATTTTGAATCCGTGATTTTAAGTTCAAGGGTATTTATAAATTAATGGGTAACTAATTATACTATTACTATTTGACTTAAACCTATAAGAAATTAATGACATTTTATAATTTATTTTTAGTTAACAAATTCGTTTAAATTGTAATTAAATTGATAAAAATATAAATGAAATCGGCTTAGACAAGTTAATAGTAGATTAAATGATGATACGGGTTATTGAAAACAAACGTCTGTAATAAATTGCCATATTTGAATATTGTCACCCTAAATAATAAGTTTGTTTATTTTAAACAATTTACCCTTTAAAATTATTATTTGGATTCGAAGAGACTGGGATCAGATATCAGCGTTGTCCGGAACCACTTCGATTTAATACTCACTACAAATCTTTACGGTTTGATTATAGAGTCTAATAGGCTAGAATTGAATAAATTACACAAACTTGATTGTTCAAATAAGTGAGTGTACGTAGACATTATTTTAAACATCGATGGACTGCTGTAAAAGTGTTTGGTTTTAATCTGATAAAAACTCGACGGATATATGAGTTACCTTGGTTCCAAAGAAGTTTATAACTTAAGTATTTCAAGTTAAATTGGTTTACTCACGCTGGTTTTCAGCCTGACTCGGGTGTTACTTTATTGTAATGCTCGGGTCAGATCGAGTGTTATAGATTTTCAGGTTAGGATACTTTTGGAGCTCAGGGGACAAGCTGGATGGCAGAGACGTGTTGATTATATTCCCCTATTTATTGTAGACTGTATAGTTAGTATTTAGGGGCAAGTTATTACAACTGTCCAGATTTATTAGTTGATAATTGTACTCTGATGAGTTGTGTGTATATAAACAGTTACAGCTTTTCTTGTATAAAGTGCTGCTATTATATATTATATTTTATTCCGTTGCGATTGTGAGATTTTGTGCTGTTGTTTTCTGTTTTCTTATTCTATCTCTTTTTCTTAAAACCCTAACAACCTGGTATTTTCGGCACTCGATTGCTCCGCACTCCATACAGTGGACGTATTAGTGTCGATTTTCGGGGGTCGAAATTCGCCCGGCCGTTACAATATTATAATAGCGTATTGTACTACATAGTAGATAGTTTAACGGATCCTTAGGATATGTAAATCCCAAACATCTCTTAAGTTATTGCACTCGCGTTAGACACTGGATAGGAGATGTCAAACCCTGTAAACATCTCTGACGCCGTTGCACTCATATTTACCGTTGATTTAACTTACATTAGATCTTTTAGTTCTGACTCGAGTGTTTTGTCTTTTCAATTCGCCTGGGTCAGCCTGAGCATTTCAGGTTGAAGACTTTATTTCTAGAGGACGAAGACGAAGATTTGTACTATTACTAATTATTATATTCCGCTGCATCATGTTTTTCTGCTGTATTTATTATTTCTTCCTATTTTTGTAACTCTGATTTTGTGTTGTAAAAGAATAGTCAAATGTATTTATAAAACAGCTACATGAACTATTATTTGATTATTATATTTTGTCATTCCGCTGTGAGATTCTATATTTGTTTTATTTCTTTCTCCTTTTCTTATTTGCCCCATAACTATCTGCCCTTTTGAATGGTTTGAGTCTGACATGTGTGTCTACTTAAAACGTCGAAAAAGGTAGGTCGTTACACTATTATCATTTGTTTGTTGTGGTGATTGAATAAACATTGATATTATAATCAAAAGTTAAGAAAGTAATTCATATTAAAAAAATGGAATTTGTAAATATGGGTTTATAAATGTGATTTATAATTTGAAATGGAATGAAATCCCAGAGGAATATTTAAATATAGATTTAAAAGGATTTAAAAGTTGGAAATTTGGGAATTTAAATCCCGTCGGTTTTGAAAATGTTTTTCAAAGTTGTGAAAATAATAATGGTATTATTTAGAGGATATTCTTGAGTGGAAATATTTAAAAGGGAGTTTTAAAGGAAATAAAAGCACTGAACTCACTTTGGTCGTTGGAAAATAATTTCGGTGATGACTACAGCATCATCGACGTTCATTTTCGAGTCCCCAAGGGAGGGATTTCTACTTCAATGATTTGAATTGGAGTTTGTTTGCAAAACTGGTTTTGGGTTTGAAATTCAAAGGAATGATTTGATATACTAAGGGATTTTGGATATATATGATTTCAAAAATGATTTGAAATACTTAGAACAAGATGTTTTAAACTCTGGGATCTTATTTAAAATGTTTTATGGAATATGAATAAGTTTGAGAACTTATAAAAGATTGAAATTGAATATTGGAATGGAAATTAATTTGAATTAAGTTAAATAAAGAGAATTTTGAAAATTTAGCCTAAATAGGCTAAATGAAATAAGTTTTAAAAATAGAATTTATTAAGATTGAAAATAAGTGTGTGGATGAACCAATTAATTTAATTAGTATGTAAATGGAATTGAAATTGAATATTGGAATGGGATTTAACTTGAATTGTGTTAAATAAAGTGAAATTGAAAAAAAATAGTTTGAGTTGGACTAAACAAAATAAATTTTGGGAATATAATTTATTAAGTTAAAGTGGATATGGACTTAAGTGGAAGGTGTTAATAAGTCTAAGAACTTTTGTATAAAATGTTTATAACAGACATAAGAAAATCTGATGGTGAATTTTTTTAAGTGGAATTGGTAATAAGGAAATATACTCGGTGAATAGGTGAATGTGAATGATAAATGTGTATGATAATTGTGAATAAGTGAATGGAAATGAAAGTAAATATGAATAAAAGAATTTGACATAGCTAAGAATAAAATGGGAAATTAATACGTAAGTTGTACGTATATTATTTAATCCGCATAACGATTTGATCCTGATTCGAGCACAGAATTTTGAGATTATTTCTATCGATCCGAATTAGGATTTTTCACTCGATTTTCGATGGCGAACACTGGACATGGATTTTTGATTGATTCTGAGATTCTCTATCATAGTATATGGCTATGCAAGGAGAATGGGGTTTTTGATCATGGAACCAGATCTGAGTCCGCACTAGAGAATCGTGTGAACAATACTAGTTCGGAAGTGAGATTGTGTGATTGAGTGAGCGATGAGATTTGATTTTGCGTACGGATGAAATATGTACATCGTATGGATTTTGGTGAAATAAATACTGGAAATTTAAAATGCTGAATAAAATTGTATGATTGAATAAGATTGGTAAGTAAGGTGCAGGTATTTAAAAGCAAAAGCTAAATTGATGTCTTCGATTTCAGAAGTATAATTTGATTGCTAAACAAAAAGGTATGTGTTTAAATTGTGTTTGAAATTGATTATTTTATGATCGAGCCACTTGGCTTTTGTTTTCTTTTGATGATTTGAGCCTGTAGAGGCGATTTGTAGTTGTTCGGATCTAGCCGCGCAAAGGAGACGCTGGCGAAATTTTTCGAAAATTCAAGGAGTTAGAAAATTTTGAAGAACATTTTTAATAACTAAAATGTGATTTTAGATTATAACTTGAAATGGGTGAGAAAATAATAGTATTTGGAATCTATGGATGAATTTGGAAATTAGTAAAAGTGATAATATGGTTCAATAAATTGATTTCGGGAAAGTTGTTTCAACCGATTGGTTTGGGAAAAAATAGTTATTGGGTTGTGGACCATTCTTTTACCTTGATAATTTCGGGAATGAAATTCTTTTAAGGGGGAGGAATGTGACGACGTAGAAAATTGGTTATTTGAAATTGGAATATTTAATTGATTTTAAATATTTAAAAGTTAATTTTTAACTTGAATTTCAAATATAACTATTTATTGGATAATTTAATTATTGACTTAATAATTGAAAATTGGTTAAAATATTGAATCTGGAGTTTTAAGCTTGATAAAAATAATTTAAATGGCTTATAAAATTTATATTAATAATAATGAAGATAATAAAACTTTTTAAATTGAATTTAAAAGTGATTTGTTCAGTTTTAAAAATATATCGTTTAAATTTACCTTAAAAATAGCCTTCCGGGGCACAGTCTCGGAATTTAACGAAACTAGTTTCATTGGATCCATAATAGTGTATTATTATCGGATTTCAAATTTCATAGCATTTGGAGTTATTGTTTGGTTGTACGGGATATAAACGCGCTAGAATTTATATCGAAAATTCAATAATAATTGGGTCCAAAAAGCTATCTTCTCCATACAATTGAATTAGGACTCGAAACCTTTTTCATTACGTTCGAAATAGGGGTATAACATTATAAACGCCTAGTGGCATGCCACGATAAGGGTTCGAGATTTAGAGTTGTGTAAATCGAGACGTTTTAAAATTTAAATAATATAATATATTTATATTGATTGACCGTATTCACATCAAAAAAATTTCCCTTCGCTTCAGAGCTACTGTAGCCATCCTCAAATACGCAAACATCGTTTCCCTCCTTTTTAAAAACGCACGGAACTGTACAAAACACAGTAAAGAAAAAAAAGGGCAAGCTTTGAAAAATTTTATCTCACAATCCACTCAACAGAAAAGTTCAAAACTTGTTTGTAAATTCATGATTTTCAATTCTCTTCAATCTGGTATATAAATTGATGGGTGCGGCTTTGACTTATGGAGTTCGATTGTAATGTCGTGAGAAGCTTTTAGCTAGGGTTTGGATTTCTGATCGATTGGAGGCGAGTTGGTTGAAGTGAAGGCCGGAATTGAGTTCGTGGTATCAAAGAGCACCATGGTCGTGATTTTAGGGGGGTCCGATCAACTATGGGGATGTCGGCGTTTTACTGTAGCATAGGGAGGCAGCACGATCACATTTCCAATGAGGGTCTCGGTCGAGGTGAGGAGGTGCTAGACAAGTGGAGCTCGAGACGAGAAAGCTAGCGGCGAAGTCGAAACTCGATTTGGTGCATCGAATCTCCGTGTCACTTATTAAATGTGCATGCGTTTGGGTTATGTTTCGTGCGTGTACAAGCATAAGGGGGGAGATGATGAACAGTAGTGGGCCGGGTTTGCTGTTGTTTTGGACCGGTTAGAAAGATAAAGGAAGAGGAAAAGAAAAAGAAAAAGAAAAGAAGAAAAAAAGGGTATCGGCATGGAGAAATTCCAAATTCTGGTGAGTGGCATTATTTTGGGAAGATGATGTTGCAGGCCGGTTGTGTTGTGGTATGGGCTTCTCTCTTTGTTTTTTTTAAATATATATATATATATATATAGTTTATATAATTTTTGTTAAAATAAAATCGTTAGTTGTAAATCTCGTATCTTATTCATTTTAAATCGGAATCTAGCGCGGCCAGTTGCATTAGGTCCGTAATAGGGAAATCTTTGCTATGGAGTCAACTTGGTTCATGTAACCAAAAAAATAAATTAGGGTTTCCAAACATGTATAAATACCCCTTATGCTTCATGTAACCTCCACTCTTCTTTAGTCTCTTTTAGGCTCTTTCTCTTAGTTAGTTTTTGCTTAGATTAAAAATAAAGAAAGCTCTCTTTCTCTTTTCATGGCTACTTAGCCATTTTTATCTTATGTAATTTTCCTTTTTTTATGCAATGTTAATTATTGTTCTCTTTTATTTTCTTGTTTATTTTCTTTCATGCTAGTAGTGTAGTTTATTTTCCTTGCAAGTAGATTAGTTTTATTTCTTGTTAATTAGCTCTTCTTTCATTTAGCTCTCTTTTTCTTCTTCTTTTTGTTTCATGTTGTAAGCTACATTTGTTGAAATGATAACAAATATGAGAGGCTAAACCACTTCAATTTAGGGGTAATGAAGCTCTCTAATCATGTAGCTTCAACATAATTTTAATCATTTATGTTCTCTTTTCGTGCTTAATGGAAACACTTGAAGTGGTTTAATGATGTAGTTTAGCTTTGAATTTCATAGTCTATGTTGTTCATAACAAATAGGTTATGCTTAAACAAACAAAACACAAATTGCCTCTTCATCTAAATATGATTATGGCAAAGAAGTGAAGGTTGAAATTAAAATTTGATGGCCTATATTTCTAAACAATAGTTAATAGGCCATGCTTAAAATAGATTTTGCTTTCAACTTTGTTGTCATATTTCATGAGATTTAAATGTGTATTAGTGGTTGTGTTATAGTTTGATGGTTTATATTGGGCTAATTAATAGCATAAATATACCATACTTATGATAAGCACATCAACTATTTTCACTAATAACCAAAAGAGAGATCATAACTTCATTTTGTTGATTATGTGATCTAGAGAGTGGAAATTACCTTTAAATTGTCTTAACACTCTCATATTTTTATCACTTTCTTTTTGTCATTTTTCTTACTTTTTTTAGCTAATCACTCTCAACTTTGGTTTAATTTGATTGAATAGATTTTTAAAATCTAACAATTCCCTACAGATCGACCCGTACTCACCACGTACTAAAATTGTACGCCGTGTGCTTGCGGAAATTTTTAATATAAATTTTTCGGCGATTTTTTAAACCGATAGAAATTCGTCATTAAACACGTTTTTGGCGTCGTTGCCGGGGAATTTGTTTTGATTTCAAATTTTTATTCTTCGAATTATTTTCTTTCGATTTTTGTGTATTTATATTTTATGTGTGTTTGCATTAAAAAAAATTGTGTGCTTGTTTGATTGTTGTGTGCATTTTGTTGTGTGCTTGTTTTTCTTATTTCTTAATGCATTTGCATATATTATTATAAAAAAAACCATTCACACAATCTCAATTGAGAAGAAAAAAACTTTATTCCATTTTTACACTTGCATTTTTACATATTTTTACACTTGCATTTTTCTTCTTTTTCTTCTATAAATATTTTTAAACTTGCATTTTTTTTCAAATACTCCTCTGTGCACACTGTGCACATCTGCCACAATACCACTTCTTCCATTTTTATGTTACTTACATTACACTTCTTCCATTTTCAGTCACCCCCTCTGCCTGACAGCAGACCATAATAGTTCAACCCAAAATTCAACATTCATACTGCCAGACCCGACAACATCAAAAGCTTCGACTGCAATATATCATTTTTCAATTATCTTCCTACAACATCACAAGCCTCGACTACAGACATCATCCACACCCCAACCACTGTCTTTACTTCAAACATCCATACTTCCAAGACCATCAATCCATTCACCACAACCATCAACATCTACCCTACACTGCTTCACTTCAGACATTTACATCTGCCAGTGCATTGCCTACACTGCTTCACTTGCCAGTTCCTCCATTTACATCTATCACTACACTTGCTACTCTCCACAACTCACCTTCTTGCAAACTACCCATTACCACTACCTGTACTTCCTTCTAACCACAGCTTCACTTCCTCACAACTACATAACACCCCCGCCTGACTATCATACTAGCCTTCAAACTGTTGCATCTTACTGTTGCATCTTATCAACAGCCTCTACCTGCTCCCACCTCTACTGTCAAGCACCACAACATTCACAGCCATATACAGTTCAATAACTCAACCTGCTTTCAGCCACTTCCATCAACATAGGTTCAACCTGCCTCATCACTTCATTACCATAATCACTTCACACCATCATTTGAATCACCGCCTTGCATTCAAATTGTTGTCAACTTCCCCCTGACCACAATATTGTTGTCACTAACATCTGCTACTACTCCATCACCCACCAGAAGTTCTGCCATCCTCTTCAATTACTTCACCTCCCTGCTCCATACCCTCTGTCATCTCCTTGCTAACAACCATCTACGGCAACACACATCACCATTACAGACATCCGACCCCTTCAAGACATCTACATTTCCATCCATCATAACATACCACTTCTACATCCAACCATTGACAACGCATAAATCGCACTTCAACCCCACTTGCATCATCTATACGAACACCACTGCAACAACATCAAAACTGTTAAACAACAACATTCTCATACCTGGTTCAAACTGCTGGCATAGCATATTCACTCCTTACCTTTCAATCTACCACACTTCTCTATTGTTTCAGTTACCGTAGCAACCATCTGCACTACGACCACCATCTCGGCCACCCTCCCCTTCCAATACATTAAACAAATTAGTGACATCCACAATCAACCCCCAAACTGCTGTGCATTTCCATACTCACCTTTTGCCACTGCCGCAGCTACCATAACCAATCATCAATCAAATTTTCATACTCCCCTGCTTTGTCAACTGCCTTTGTGCATTACCATCCCCCTTCACTATATCCATATTATTCCCACCACTACAGAACTGCAACCCCTCTGCTTGCTGTTACACTTCAACATCACACTTCAACAATTCATATATACCATCACTATATTGCCACTGCTATCAATTTCTCACTGCAAGCAATTACATTCTGCCTACCTGATTGTGATTACGTAACTCATTGCGACCAACTACCATACTGCCACCGGTTCAAGTGCCTCTGCTTCAAACTGCAATTGCCTGCTGTTCAACTCACCTCTCATCTCCTACAAATGCCGAATCAACCCAGCAGTACCCAGACCCACTCACCTTGAACCCCAAACCTGCTGTTTACAAACCAACCTCATCAGCCAAAAAAATCTCCTTCCTACATTGACTTCGCAACCACCTGAACTACAAATCGCCATCGAACCCGCGACCTACATCCAACTCGCGAACCCCCAGTTAACTTCGCCTCATCCTCAAACATTTCGAACCCAAACGCATGCACCAACTTTTCGAAACCAACCCCAAGTCGAACAACCTTCAACCACCAACCATCGCCGCTCCTGAAACCGAAACGACTTCGCCACCACTTCTTCTCCTACAACCATGCTTGCACACACAACCGCGACCTAAAATTTCCAATCCATCTACCGTAACAAAATCGACTACTACCCAATCGAATTCATCAAAATAATTACTTCATGCAATTCACCTCGACTATCACCCAAATCGACAATCGCGTTAATCTCAAAGTCGAGCCATCCAGCGAACTCAGCAAACAATCGAACTCGATCACTATTTCGCCATCCTCTATACCCAAAGCCACCGCAACCAGTAATCTTCCAAAACCATTCGACAATCTCCCTAGTCGAATCGAACAAAAAAATCACTTCTAATTTTTTTTAAGAAAAGGCGAATTTTTTTGAAGAGAGAAAGAAAAAAGAAGGGGATAGGATGTTCAGTAGTAGGCAGTTGTTTAGTATTGGACCGGGTTGATTTTGTGATTGTGTGATTTATTTTTGTTTTTATTTTTTTTATTTTTTGTCTTTTTTTTTATTTAGTTTTAAGTTTTGAGTTTTATTATCTCTTCCTCTTCTTAAAAAACGAAAACATTCTCTTTTAAATTGCTTTGTTTTAGTTTCTTTTGTTTACTTTGTTTAAAAAATAAAATAAAATAAAATTTGAATTTTAAATTTTGTTTTGTTTAGTTTTAATTTGGTTTTTTTTAATATGTTTTTCAAAAAAACAAAATTGTATATATCTTGTTTTTAGTTTCAGGTTGCCAAAGCAGATAGAAAGAACTACGTGCTTCGCTTAACTTGCCAAAAAATAACTACTTGCTTGCTTATAAAAATTTTGCTGCTTTTAACCTCTATTTATTGTTTTTTCTTGCTTTGCATTGTTGGTTTTTTGCATTTGCATAAAAAAAAATTCAAAATCCAAAAAATATATATTTGTAGTTGCATTGTTAATACGCGTTTATTTTCTGCTTTGCATTTCATCTTAGAATTTGATTAATAATAACGGTTAGACATTGATAACACTTAATTGTATATTGACAAATTGTCTTCTTTGAACAATTTACTTTCTTGGTGTCTAGGCTACGGCAGAGTAATAACCATTTATAAATAATACAATGATTCGTAAATATTATAGCGGTTGTTCCTCTAAAGATACTTAAACCTTCGGCTGCATTGCTACGGTGATTCGTGGTGCATCGATAAATCATGTCTGTTACCTGGCTAAGAACCATCTTGTTGATTTAAGACAGAGTGTGATTATACAATTTTGGGTTAACTTAGGATAAATCATTTACAATTAACCCTTGCATTCATTTAGTTGCATTAGTTCATGCATATTTAAAAAAAATTAAAATTCAAAACTAAAAAAAATTATAAATATTCTGTTACCTTTCCTTTCAAAATTTTCAAAATCAAAAATCCAAAAAGTCCAAAAAAAATTACTTAGTTTTTTAGAAAATCAAAATTCCAAAAAAAATATAAAATCTTTTCAAAAACAAAACAAATTTTAATTTTCCATTTTGAAAAATAAATTCTATATGTAAATATTTTTCCTTTACATAAAAAACATTCTTGAAAATGTCCGAGTTTCCCCACTTACGTGAATTTTACAATAGTTGTGAAAATCAATATAATCCATATGATTTCACTCCAAATTCGTATAGATATTTTAACGACAACCATTGTATAAATAATTTGAATTTTGAACAACAAAGTTTTCAAAATAATGACCAACCTTCGACTCCCGAAAATAGCATTTAAATGATTTCATCTTTACTCGAACTCTCTACACAACAAAAATATAAGAGGTAAATGATTTGTGTAATTCATATTTGTGCAATGATTCAAGGCCAAGTTTTCAAAGTGATCAACACTTGAATTCACTTCTAAATTCAAACAATTTCGAGTGTAACTCATGCCAATACAACTTCGAACTCCAAAACGAATTTCAAAATGGAAATGTGAATCAATTTTCAAATAATTTTGGCAATGGGAATAATCTCAACTACGATGTGAGTGAAAAATTTTCTTCTCAACACGTCCAAATCGAAAATTCTCAAGTTAATAATTATAAATTTGATTTTGTTGAACAAATGAACGAAATTTACGATGATCACACAGATTTGTTAATTGAAACATACAAAAAATTACATGAACAACAAAACCAAATCCCAACATGTGACGAGTCAAACAATAATCCATCTTTTACCCAAATTGACGATTTTCAAATAACAACTTTTGAAATTGAAAATAACAATCTTAATGAAGTTGTTGAAAACACGGTAATTGAGTTGGATTTCAATTCTTTTAAGGGTGTGAAACTCAATTTAAAACTCGATCTTCCTTTTTTCGATCATGAAAATTTGAACACAACAACTTTGGATTTTGAACTTGACACATGCAATGAAGTTGTTGATTATTCAATAAAGGAAGACGAATTTAATGAACACGAATTTTTTGGAATTTTCGAAAACGAGTTGTCGAATTCTGAAGGGGAAGATTTAAATCACCATTTTGATTTTGAAATCAGAAGAAGTTTTCAATGATAGGCTTGAATTTCAAATTGGTGAAAATAAACTTGAACTTCAATCAATTGTTTTATCAACCCCAAAAATCATCGAAAATAAAACAGCTCATACGGTTTTCAATAAAACGACATTCGTTTTTCCAAATAAACATTCGATTCCAAAATCTTTTACGATTTGGTTTTCTTCTCTTAAGCAATGTCTCGCATATTTGGCGAGACAAATGAATCGATTTTTGGAAGACCGTTTCATTTACTCTTTGACGATTTACTTTCTGATATCGTGTAAATAATCTTTTCATTTTCTTGTAAATATAGGTCATATTTTTATTTTTATTTTATTTTTCTCCTTCCACTTGGGTTGACTGTGGGGACACAGTCAATATCAAGTGTGGGGGGGAGTCTCATCTTCATTTTTATTTTTTCTTTTTTATTTTTACATATTCTTTCCAAAATTAAAAATAAATCTTAACAAAATTAAGCATTTTAATTTATTTTTAAAGAAACACTATAGGATAAATATATGGTTTTGGTTAATTAAATTGAAATTTTTGAAAATTTATTTGTCTTAACAACAATAAAAATGAAGTTTGATTACAAATAACGATAGTTTAACTAGTATATAGGAAGGTTCATACGTGATAATTATGAAATATATCCTAATTAAAAATCTTTGTTTTAAAAAGTGGTTGATTTAAAGTAAAGGATATAACATTTTTTTGTCTTCTAAGTTAACTGGTGCTAAGATGATTTTGCAAAACTCCCTCTTTCCAAAAAAAGTTGAAAAAAAAAACCAAAAAAAAAATATAAGAAAAAAACAAAACATTTGTATATATGTAAATATTTTCTATTAACACCTACGGTCGACGAGAGTACACACTGGTGTGTACACTCGCCATGCTCTATACCTTTTTCACATAAGCCCAAAAGGTAGTGCATGATCGGTATATATAGCCTCAGTTTATCCGAGCTAGGTGTATGTATATAAAACTTCTTTTATTAATAATGTCTACAGTCGATAGGTGTTCACACTCGTGTGTTCACTCGCCAAGCTCTGTATTCTCCGCACATAAGTCCGAAAGGCTGTGCATGGGTGATATATCTGGCCTCAGTTTATCTGAGTTAGGCATATGTAAATATTGTAAATATCAATAAAATTTTCAGAAAATAGAGAGAGTAAGCAAATGAAATCCAAGCACCATTTAAACTTATTTGATTTGATTTGTTATTGAAAAGAAATGAAAATACCACTTTGATAAACTTTGATAATCAACTAAGGATCTATCTCATAGTTACACTTTGTTATCAACCAAAACAACGAGTTAAACAATAGTATATTTGTTATGATAACATGATTTTTGTTGCAAATTTTGACAAGTAAAAGGTCTTAAATTTCATGATAATAACCAAAACCTATATTTAATTTATTTGTGTCGATATAAAAGTGAATCCTTCATTGTAAATATTTTCAAAAACTTATGTTCATCTCTTCGTAAATAAATCTTGCATTTTGTAAATATTTTAACTTCGCATTTGGATTTTGTTGGTAGTATCCGCTGAAAACCATCACGAGACAACACTCGTCCTACTGGGGACACCCAAAGGTTTAATGGCTTGTTGCATACGCTCAATGCAATCCCGCTTCCTACGAAAACAGATTTATCTTAGTTTTTAGTTTATTCGAGGACGAATAAAAAGATAAGTGTGGAGGTATATGATGTGCACGTAAGTGTGCATATTTTTACCACCATATTTAATCTAATTAAAATAAATAAATGATCATATTAGGTATTTTAGCTTGTTTAAACCAAAATTCAATTTATTTTCTAATCATCATATATTCATCTCCATATAAGACCAAAATGGTCAATTTTGTGCATAAATTAATTTGTGAAAATTTACTTGGAATTTTATATTTTGTTTTGTAGGAATTTGGCTTCATATACAAGTGGTTTCATAGAGATATATGCATGCACAAGAGTGAATACAAAGGAATGGAGTTGGAAATAATTCATTTCATGGATCATGGAGGACCCCACCTACCTTAATGTACAAATTAGAGCTAATCTACATGTTAAAAGGCCATTAAATTTTCATGCACACTTAATGGATGATTATTGGATGCTAATGGTTACTTGGCCACCACACTTCCTAGAGGGGTGGTTTGGGTAGTTCCTAAAAAAATGAATTAGGGTTTCCAAACATGTATAAATACCCCTTATGCTTCATGTAACCTCCTCTCTTCTTTAGTCTCTTTTAGGCTCTTTCTCTTAGTTAGATTTAGCTTAGATTAAAAATAAAGAAAGCTCTCTTTCTCTTTTCATGGCTACTTAGCCATTTTTATCTTATGTAATTTTCCTTTTTTATGCAATGTTAATTATTGTTCTCTTTTATTTTCTTGTTTATTTCCTTTCATGCTAGTAGTGTAGTTTATTTTCCATGCAAGTAGATTAGTTTTATTTCTTGTTAATTAGCTCTTCTTTCATTTAGCTCTCCTTTTCTTCTTCTTTTTGTTTCATGTTGCAAGCTACATTTGTTGAAATGGTAACAAATATGAGAGGCTAAACCCATTCAATTTAGGGGTAATGAAGCTCTCTAATCATGTAGCTTCAACATAATTTTGATCATTTATGTTCTGATTTCGTGCTTAATGGAAACACTTGAAGTGGTTTAATGATGTAGTTTAGCTTTGAATTTGATAGTCTATGTTGTTCATAACAAATAGGCTATGCTTAAACAAACAAAACACAAATTGCCTCTTCATCTAAATATGATTATGGCAAAGAAGTGAAGGTTGAAATTAAAATTTGATGGCATATGTTTCTAAACAATAGTTAATATGTCATGCTTAAAATAGATTTTGCTTTCAACTTTGTTGTCATATTTCATGAGATTTAAATGTGTATTAGTGGTTGTGTTATAGTTTGATGGTTTATATTGGGCTAATTAATAGAACAAATATACCATACTTATGATAAGCACATCAACTAATTTCACTAATGACCAAAAGAGAGATCATAACTTCATTTTTTTTATTTATGTGATCTAGAGAGTGGAAATTACCTCTAAATTGTCTTAACACTCTCATATTTTTATCACTTTCTTTTTGTCATTTTTCTTACTTTTTTTAGCTAATCACTCTCAACTTTGGTTTAATTTGATTGAATAAATTTTTATAATCTAACAATTCCCTACGGATCAACCCGTACTCACCACATACTAAAATTGTACGTCGTGCGCTTGCATTAATTTTTATTATAAATTTTTCGGCGATTTTCTAAATGGATAGAAATTCGTCATTAAACATATATATAGTAGTATATATATTTGTAGTTGGATTGATATCCCGCATATCTTAGCGGATGAGACCCTATGCGCCCCGCATAATAGCGGATGACCTTATATACCGCGATATCCCCCTCGAAATGGGATTGATATTTTTATGTTGTATTAACATTTGTGGATGCAGTGAAAAAGGTTGGAGGGATCCAACTGGATTCCTCAAAAATGTTGAATTTAATTTCATATATAGTAATATATGATTGTTTGAATGATCTATGTTAAATTATTATGTGATTTGAATTTATTGGATGTTATGGTGGCTGTGGCCTAGATTTTAGTAATTTAAAATACCATAAATATAGATATGGAATTTTGGAAGGAAATTAAAAAGGGATTTTAGAAGTAAAATATTTATATTCACATTTTATTTTTAACTCAAGATTATACATCTATTTATAGCCTAAGTATATTTTTATTCCATTAATTACAATTTTTATAAGCTATATAAACTTATTTATTCACATTTCCAGAATATTTCCTTCAAATTTTAATCCATTCAAAATATTTATAGCTTATAGTTATCTCGTCACTTTATAATTCAAACTCTATACTCAATTTAACTCGGTAACATTTCTAATTCCAATTCAAATTTTTATTTAACTTAACTCAAGTTAAATTCCAATTCATACAACTAATTTTCCACATTTTCATAAATTCTTTATTTGAGTTGATCCCATTTCAATTTTATAACTTATAGTCATATATCCACAACTCACTTTATATTCGATATCTTCCATTTTATTCAATTCATTCAATTATTAATATTTATTTCAATTCACATTATTAGTTCTTTTCATTTATACACATCCAATTTCTTTTCATTCAATTAATTCACACCTCAATTTAATTAGTCCACTTCACTAATTTATTCCATTCAAATCAATTTTATTTTAAAATATTCTATTTGGCTTAAGCTGAATTCCATTCAACTTCATATCTCAACTTTTAGATTTCTTTTCTTACCTATGCCATTTTCCAAATTATAAGTTCAAAAACTTTTTATATAATGCTTTCACACAAAATTTAGATGAAATTCCAAAATTTAAACACCCGGATTTATTTTAAAATCCTTTTGAAATCACACAAATACATATCTCTCACTTTCAACAAACCATTTCCCTAAAAAATTTAAACTCAAATTTGGTTTTACCCAAAACAATTCCTTTCAGAATTTTTTAAACAAAACTTGTTTGCCCATTAAATCTGAAACCAATCAATTTCGACAACAATCCGTCACTTAGAAACTCGAAAATAAACACCGATGATGTCGCGATCATCATCGGAATTATTTTCCAGCGACTGTAGTGAGTTCAATGCTTTTATTCTCCAAAATTCTTTTTTTAAATTGAGTTAAAGCATTTTCTATTCAAAAATATCTCCAAAAAATACTCCATTATTTATTTCAAAAATGTTTCCGAAATAACTCCAAATTCATTTCCACAATCTTTTGAAAATATTTTCTAAACCTTCCGGGGTTTCAATTCCTGAATTCGAGTTCGAATCCATTCCAATTATAATTCGTTTGTATAATTCACACTTATACAATTTTAATTTGTTTTTATAAACTATTTCCAATTTTATAATCTTGTAAGATTATAATATTATAAACCAAACACTCCAATATACTATAATAATTTCTGAAAATTACTTCTTTTATATCAAAATATAATTTGGGTAAAATTATTTCATTTACCCCATTCCAAAACAATACTGTGTCAAATTACTCTATTCAAGTGTTTACAGTTCATAAGCCTATCGATACAGTTGTACGGACTGTGCTGACTAGAGTTCATAAGCCACTCAATAAGTCAACCAACACAATATAAAACATTTTATATTCACTAACAAATACGCGCTCATATCTATTAATACACTCAAACTCATTCTAGGGTACTGCTGACCTTATCTCTAATGAGTAATTCCCACCAGAGGCAAGGTTCTCGCTTAACCTCGCTCTGATACCAACTGTAACGAACCGGGATTATTCGACTCTCGGAAATCGACATCTATGCGTTCACTGTATAGAATGCTGAGCAATCGAGTGCCGAAAATACCAGTTCATTAGGGGTGAAGAAGAAAAGGTGGAAGAAGAAAACAGAAAGAAACAATAACACATAATCTCACAATCGCAGCTGAACAGTATATAATATAATAACAGATTTTAAATACAAGTATTGTACTGCTAATTTACATACCATTATCAGAGTACAATAGACAACAATCAATCTGGACAGTTTAATACCTTGTCCTCACACAGCGAAAATACAAATCAAGTACGGAAATACGTATGGTCATCCAGCTCGTCTCCTGAGCTCCATAGCATCCTATCCTGAATCTGTAATACTCGGTCTGAACCGAGTATTATAATAAAATAACACCCGAGTCAGTCTGGAAAACCAGCGTGAGAAAACACACTCAATTTGAATTATTATTTCAAAATCCTTTGAAAAACAAAGGCATCTCGTAAGACCACGTCATATATAAACTGCGGGTTTTTACCTTACGATAACCAAAACATTTTTATCGAAACCGTCTGATATTATACTAGTGTCTAAACCAAATAAATAGAAAATAGCTGAAATGCTTGCATCTCATGTTTCAGCATAGTTGGGCATAATCAAAACCGTACGGCGCTTATTGGAGAATGGATTCCATACAATGACTAGGCAATGGGGTACCACCTATCACGGTACACTTCTAGAAAAAATTACCGAGGACCTCGCCGGGATCCCCTGCAACACAAGACCGGCCCTATCCCTAACCTGGATAGAACCGAATAAGTTATCACCCCGAGTGTTCCCACCCTTATCGTTTTTTTTGCATGCACCACCGTATCCATAATTAATAATATATCCAAGGTTATCTAGAAAGGTGATAACATACCCTAATTGGGTGCCACCAACTTAGCCTTGCTGCATACCCCCTGATTTTCAGTCATTCAGGTGATGAGGCTTGAGGCTACGATTACCTTTCAAGAACAATTTCACTTAGAATGCTCATCGTCCTCCAATGACGATGTTCTGATAGCATTCGTCCATACAAGTTGTCCTGGGTTTGGACAAACCGAATCACCGCCTTCACTATCTTCACGATGTCCATTCGTAACGCTCAAATCGGATCAAAGCGGTTTTCGAATAATTAAATCCGATCCCGGTCTCTTCGAAACAATTAATGAAATTGGCCAAAATTGATAGTCGGTTATTTAACTATCAATAAACATCCATGAGCAAACATCAGGCCTTATTATAAATTTTCCAAAATTTATTTTCAAAAATATCTTTATAAGATATGTATTTAAACTACTTCCAGTATTCCAACATTTGAAACGATTTCAAATCCTTATATTCCCAACGGAATATTCCCAATCTTTTCCAATACTTAGAATATTTTTCCCACTTCATTTTATGTTCAACACTTAGGAAGTATTCCATTTATTTCCTATTTCTTTTTTTCTCAAAATCATTTACAATTTATTTGTAAATTCCTTGACTAGTTTATAACGAATTCTATAAATTCTGGAATTCCTTAATTAATTCCCTTCAATATTTCCAAAGTCAAATGTACTTACTTACAATTCCAATTTCCCTTTCTTCTTCTTTTATGAATTCTATTTCATTTTTCGAAGTTCACTTTTATTTAACTACTTCGGAAATTTTCTTACTTTTTCCCCAATTCCATTTTGAGAATTCTCTTATAAATCTCATACACTGAATAACCCCATTTTCAGATTTCCGAGAAGATTTATAAATAAATTTAAAACATTACAAAACTCTATATATATATATAATAATAAGTATTTTAAAGACTAATAATAATTTATTTTTAAGACATGTTCAAGTAGTTTTCTAAAATATTGAAACATTTTTTTTATAACATCACTTTTCAAAACTGGTTTTGAAATTTAGGAATGTTAAATATTTGAAAAAAATCCACTTATCGAATTATTTCAATCCTAACTAGTTTAAAATTTCATAGTTCAATAAAAATTTCCTTTTCAAAACAAACTTAACTTCTTAAATTTAAAATATATTTTTAAAACCTCAATAATAAATTCAATTTGTAAATTCTTCTCGATTTCCATCACATCACTTCCATTTCGATCTCCTTACCCATTCCCACTTCAAAAATAGTATTCACTATTTCTCTCTCACCATATTTCCATATTCTAATATAAATTCTCCCTGTAAACTTATATTCTCAATTTATCATCTAATATCGATTTCCTTTATTGATAAACATCGTTTATAAATTTTATAACTCCTTGAGTTTTGCTTTTTATAAAAATGATCTCATTTATAAAATTCCATTTTATAAATTCAATTCCTTGTAAATTCTATTCATTTCTGCCAATCTATTTTCAATATCGATTTCAACTTCTTTCTATATTTCCCAGAAATATCATTTTAAAAATCCATCGTTTAAAAACCCTTTATATAATTTATTTTAAAATCTCTATTTAAAATATTTTTATGAATAGTTAAATGCAATCCAAAATCAATTATTGGTTTTATCCAAATCAATTTCTTAAAAATAATCCAAATTTCGATATAAATATTTTTACATTCAAAATCTCCTTTTAAATCCTTTAAAATTCCAAAAATAATACTTATGGTATTTAAAATACCAAAAGTTAGGCCAGTGCTACTATAGCATCCAATTATTTAAATCACAACAATAATCTATAACAGATTATTCTAACACATCATATATTAATATATATGAAAAACAATTAATATAAATTTGAGGAATCCAGTTGGATCCCTCCATCCTATTTTTCCTGCATCCGCAGATGCTAACACAGCATAAAAATACCAATCCCACTTCGAGGGGGATATCGCGGTATATAGGGTCATCCGCTATTATGCGGGGCGCATGGGGTCTCATCCGCTAACATATGCGGGAATATCAATCCAACTACTAATATATATACTACTATATATATAACATCGAACAAACAATAATTTATAAATTCAACCAGCATTCAATACTTTATTTTAACTATTTAAAAATAAACTCTAGTAATCCAAATGAGTGAGAATTTCTCACCTTGATTTTTATTTGCAATCCATTCCAATTTTAAAGTGGAAATTAGGGAGGCATCCCTATCATACTTTCATATTATAAAGCGGGTCCCTGTTAAAGTTTCATTGTAAAGCGGGTCCCTGTTTTCTGGAAACGAAGAAAAATTATTGCTGAAATGTCAGCAACTTTTATAAATAAGTGCTGATATTTCAGCAACTATCTGTGTCAAAGTTTTATTGTAAAAACAAAGAAAAATTATTGCTGAAATGTCAGCAACTTTTATAAATAAGTGCTGATATTTCAGCAACTTTCATAAATTGTGTTCACAGTGTACATAAATGTTGCTGAAATATCAGCAACTTTTATAAATAAGTGTTGATATTTCAGCAACTTTCATAGACTATGTTCACAGTGTACAGAAATGTTGCGGAAATGTCAGCAACTTTTATGAAATGTTGCATCATGCTCTGCAATAATCATGAATAAAAAACAGGGACCTAATTTACACTGAAATTTAGTGAAGGACTTTTCGTGAATTTTGAAACTTAATAAGGACTTGTGCCAAAAGTACCCAATTTTAAATTTATTCCAGCTAACATCAACTGATTCCAAATCGATTCCATATCATACATTCGCAGCTACGAATCATCGCAACTTGATTTATTCATTTCCAAACTCGTATGAATGAAATATAGCATTTATAAGGGTTTTTTTTTCTCTTTTCTTTTTCTAAATTTAAACAATATAGTGATTTTACTAATTTTAGTAATTAACATAAATTACCACTTAAAGCCTGAACCATGCTTCTGCTAATTCACGAGCAAAATTACGAGTCATGATTGCTTCCTCCCCTCTGATTTTTTGCTTCTACATCGCTACCAAACCTTGTGCATAAATCTGCAGCCGACCTCGACCACATGCCCAAATCATCTTTGCCACTTCCTCGACCTGCTCGCGTACGACCCCACTCCAAACCCTAAACTGTCGCTCGACCTCTCCATGCGCGGCGCCGCCTCATCATCGACAAACCCCACTACAAGCTGCCATGACAACACCCCCTATGCATGCGCACACGATTCAAGATCAGCGTGACTCGTCCTCGCCTCTGCCAACCGTGCACACACGCACTTGATTCCCATGCCAAGACTTCGGCTTGCACTCACGATTCACAATTTTGATTCGAGATGTTTTTCTCTCTCTTTTCTTTTCAATATCGAAGTCGATTTTGATTTGAACATAATATAAGAGAGAGGGATCACGATTTTATTTAAATTCATGAAGCCGAGATTTTTTTTCATCAGTTCAATTTGAATCGGTTTCTTTCTTTTTGAACGAGGTTGTGATTTTAAAAGGGGAAGGAGGCACGATCTGATTGAAAAGAAAGAGGGGAAAGCTTGCGTATAAATTTGGGCTTGCTTTAGAAGGAAGGAGGCTATGACTTTTCCAATTTACAAATTTATTTAATTATAAAATATCTCGTTTGCATATCTCAAAATTCTAAACCCCTATTGAGGCGTTCCGCTAGGCGTTTATAATGTTATACCCCTATTCTAAAAGCAATGGAACAAGTTTGAGTCCTAATTCGATCGTATGAAGAAGATAGCTTTTTGAACCCAATTATTATATTAAATTTTCGATATTAAATTCAACGCGTTTATATCACGTACGACCAAATGATAACTCTAAATGCTACAAAATTTGAAATCCGATAATAATACATTATTACAGATCCAATGGAACTTGTTTCGTCAGATTCCGAGAATGCATCCTGGATCGTTATTTTAACGTGTCGATTAAATCGACGATTTCAAAGATTGACGAAATTACTTGTAATTCCAATTTTAAAAACCTTACTAACTGAATTATAATTCCAAATCCAATATTTAAACCATTTAAATATTCAAAATTAAACGTCGAAAAATCCGGGTCGTTACAACTTTGAAATAGGCTATTTAAATATATTTTATATAATAAATAAATGGATTTTTATTAGCAAATAAACCTATTTTAATTATTTAATAATGATGATATAATAGTTTTCAAAATTTGTTTACTAATATAGATAGTTAAAATAAAAATAGAAAATGTGACCGGAGAACGTTTTCCAAAATTTGGACTTTTCAACACCCGAAAGTCGTCAGGAATGTTGTGCACACTAGTGTACACATGCACACATATATGCTCATGCGATGTTAAGTCAATTAGTTAAACCATGCTTAGTTTAAATTAATACTTGATGTGACAAATTATGTTATAAAAAGGGATATATACATACACATATACACACTCATACACACAAACAAAAATCCTATGCCATACCTTAAGTACCCTACAACATGGCCTAGATGGGAGAGAGAACGTGTGGAGGGAAGCGTGGTGGGAGGTGTGGAGTGCATGCATGTGTGTATATTTAATTCTTATCACTTTATATATATTTTCTTAAATTCCTAAGCCTATATATACCTCCCTCATTTCTACATCCTCTTCTTTGTTTTCAATTACATTTTCATGTCAAAACCCTCTTCTTATCTTCATATATTTCAATAGCTTCCATCTCCAAATTCCAAAGAAAAAAGATAGAGAAAATATTGTAAAAATATAGCTAAACACCTCCATTTCACTTCCAAATCCATTCTCTACTAAACAAAACCCATATCCACCAAAAACCACCAAGGCCGAGCCTTTTTCTAGCCATGGCCAAGCCCAAACACATGCATGGCCTATCCCATTTAGCCTTCCAAAGGTCCATATCTTCACTTTGCTGAGCTAGGAGCAAGTGAGCTAGGCCGAGAGCAAGTTTAGTTTGATTTATATAAGTTACGGTGAGTAAAGTTCGTGTTTTTAAAACTCAAGTTACTAATTATTAAAGTTATAAAATTTATGAGTTAAAATATTGCTTAAGTATTTGGTGATGTTTTATGTTGTGTATGCATGCATATATGTTGATTTGGTGTTGGTTGCTCATGCCGAAGTTTGAGTAGGCGAAAAAATATTTACCTTGAATATTGGAAAAGTTAGTTAATATTGTCAAGTAATACTTTGTTTATGATGGTGCTATACTGTTGTGATGTGATATTATGTTGGATGACGTATGTGTTGTATGTGGGTTCATGACATGAAGATAGTGATTCGCTAACCAAAAGCAGCATAGAAATCCCTCTTTTTGTCGAAAGGTTGTTTTTGTTTCAAAGCGAAATGTTTTTAAGTTTAAGTCTTTGATTTTGGTTTTAAAAGTTTATTTTCATGTTTAAAGAAGACAAGAGTTCAAAGTTGAAGTTTTAAAAGTTATAAAATCAAAAACCATGTTTTGAAATTACGTCGTATAGCGATAGTCGCTATACGCGCAGTTCGCAAAAACCAAACTATTTCTAAATCTAAAACTTATTTCCACGTAGTAACTTTTTGAAAGCAGTTTTCTAACTTTGTTATAAGTTTTAAAGTGTGAATCTAAAATTTTGAAGTAAATTTTCTTAAAACTAAGTTTTGAAATTACGTGTCCGTGTAGCGACATTGCTATACGTGCAGTTTGGAAAATCTAACTATTTTTCTAATCTAAACTTGTTTTAACTTAGAATCTTTTTGGAAATGTTTTCTAACTTTAATTTATTAATTAGAGAAAAATTATTAAATTAATTATTTATTTAATGATTATTTGATTGGTTAATTAATTAATAAAGGTAATTAGTACTTAATCGTTTGTTAATAATGGTTTTTAAACTTAAATGTTAATCAATTAAGTAAATCATGATTTGTTACTTAATTAAAGTTAATTTTTATTTAATTATTAATTAAGGATTAATTATTATTTAATTATTTATTTAAGATAATTATTAATTAATTATTATTTTAAAAGGGGGTTTTATTTAATTAATATTTGATTTAAGTTAATTATATTTTAATAAGCTTTAATTACATTTAATTAGAGTTTAATTACTATTTAACAAGGATTTGATTCTAACTAACAAGATTTTAATTTATTTTAATATCGCTTTGAGTTTAAGTAATTAGTTTTGTTTTAAACTATTTTTTTTCGAAATTTGTTTTAAATTAGGGGATTCTGTGTCGCTTACCCTTACGTAACCCCATATGATTAGGAAAACTAAATGACATCTATTAGCAGAACAAAACACCATTCTGCAATTACAATTAACTTGGACATTTACTTAAGTTGATTGATGGTTATGTGTTGATCGCTTATATACATGTTGCTATGTGATCCATGTTAGTTTGGATAAGTAAAACCAAATAAAAAGCACCATTGTGGTCATTAAGCCCCCGTTTGATTTTGTAAGGATAAATATTTTATATTCATTTTGAAATGGTTTCAAAGTTATTGAATTTTGAACAAATATTTATAGAATGATTTGACAAACGGTTTTACTAAAGATGTTTTTAACTAATGGGAATAGTTTTCCATGTTATAGAAAGAAGTTTTTATAAAGAGTTTTATAAAGAAAATTGAAAATTTATAACGTGTTTTTAGGTAAATGTATTTGAGTTTTTAAGCAAAGAAGATTTCATAAATAATGGAGGTTTATAAAGCAAATTGCTTAGTAAAGGAAGCTAATTTGATTATGGTTATTTAGAAAGATGTGACGACCCGCAAATCCGTATCCTTTGAATCGACAATAAACCACACATGTCCGACCCAAAAAGCAGACTGACGGAAAGTCATGAGAAAGAAAAGAAGAGAGGAGAAGAGAAGAGAAGAAAGAGAGAAGATAGAACCAAACAGAACAATACAGAATCTCACATCACAGCGAAAAACATATAATAGCATATCAATGATCTTTACAAAACAGAAACTGTATATACTTACATCAATCAGAGTTCAACAATTAATCACCAATCATCAGCCTGGACAGTTATAATAACATGTCCTTATAATTGCCGATAATATAAAACAACAACAATGCGCAAAGCGGATAATCAAAACAGATACGTGTATACGAAAATGAAGACCTCCAGCTCTCCTACTGAAGCTCCAAAAGCATCAAATCTGAACCTGTAAATATACTCGGTCTGATCCGAACATTGAAAGGGAAGAACGCCCGGATCAGTCTGGTAAACCAATGTGAGAAACACTCAACTGAATTTACTAAATTACCAAACTTTCCTTTCAAAACAAAAGTATCTCGTAAGACACGCCCACACATAAACACGGACATGTTTTTACCTTACGATAACTAAAACCATTCATATCAAATCATCTGATATTATACTAGTGTCTAGTATACAAATAATATTAATCATAGCCGAAATTGTTACCATTATTAAATTCCAGCATATAGCCCAAAATGTGTAATATAATCAAAATGGAAGGCACGTAGCGGGGTTTGGATTTCCATACAAATGACCAGGTGAAAGGACTACCTTCCGATGAATACACCTCTAGATGGATGTCCCAAGGCACAGAACATCTGCCCTCTACCAACACAAGACCGGCCTACCTCTATAACTAGATAGTACCGAATATGTCATCCCCCGGTCGTTATCGACCTTTTCCGAGGGCTCTTATAACATAAAAACCATAATAATTTACATCCCAAATGTCATAGCGGAAAGAAATATATCTAGAAGGGGATGATCATATCCTAATGGGAATGACCCACATAGCCTTGATGCATCTAACCCTGTTTCGGTCATTTTCGGTTGATGAGGCATGAGGTAACGATTACCTTTCACATATCACATATCGCTTTTGAATGCCACATTCGCCATTTCCATTGACTACTAATTGTCTTTCACAAAAATACAACCCTAGAGCCCGTACGTCTCAAGGAAGGGTGTTAAGCTAAGAGAAGTTGCCTTCTTCGCCACCAAACAGATGTACATTTGTAAAAACCAATGTACGTAATCACAGAAAATGCAAATGTCAGACATTCATTCATACAAGTTGTCCAAGAACAAGACAAACCGAAGGTACTCTCCTACCACATCCTGTCAGGAAATCCCTAGGATTAGTAGCGAATAGTCCTTGCATTGGATATTTTATAACGAAGAGACTGCTGCTACTATATGAATATTGGGATTTTAACCCCGAATGATCAACAAGCAGTGCTCCACTATGAAAATCCTAAACATCAATATCATCGGCCAACCTGCACAATCGTCGTATAAATGTTGGTCCGAAGTGGTTTTCAAATAAACCCGATCCCGGTCTCTTCGCACCAACAACGCAAAAGCGTTTCTCAACTTCACACAGAAACTAAGTCTCATAGACTTATCACGTCTCCAACTTTCAACCTGCTATCCTTCGGCCAAGAAAGAAGCTCGATAGATTGGAGTAATACTCCGCACTACACGAATCAACATCCACAACACAAATGATAATCAAGCCTACATAGATGGCTACGTACAAAGTGTACGACTAAATAGTTCCCACATCAAGTCGAGGAACTAAAAATTTGGGCCAAATTTGATAGTCGGTTGTTTAACTATTAAAGCAACAAACAAATATTTAGCACCATAAGCAATCACTAGGCTCTTTTAATTAATCTTTTATTAATTAAATCACTTTCCAAATATTCACCTCAAATTATCTTTAAAAGGATATAATTCCAAAACCATTTCAATATTTCATATTGGAAAACATTTCCATATACTTATTTTAATAATAAGTAATTCACAATTCTTTTTATTTTCAACACTTAGAAAATATTACATATACTTAAATCATGATTAAGTATATATTTTATTCTTTAAGAAAAACATTCTCTTAAACATAATTATTTATTTGGGTCAAAACGAATGTTGCTTAAAACATCGTTACGACAACCCAAAACATTAGTATAGGGATTCGAAAATTAGATAGATATATAAATCCCATTTACTAAAAAAACATCTCCTTTCGAAAATCATTTACTATAACAACAGTGTTATAGTCCATGCTTCCCTTACTTCTTGAAAATGTTTATTTCAACAATGAATGTTGAAATCTATGTATTTGATACTTAACACATTTTAAACATCTTCAAACCATTTAAAAGATCACTTTCCAAAACATTTATTTGATTTAAAAGATTATTCACTATCCAAAATCGTGAATATATTTCGTTTACCCAAATTCATTATTTCTACACATTTAATTAAAAGGATTATCCACTGTCCAAAATCGTGAATATAATTCCTTCAATAAACTTTCATATTTAACTTATCAAAATAAGTTGATTTCACATTTATAAAAAAATGTTTATAATTCACATTTCTATTTTATAAAAACTTCCATATATAAAATCCCTTTTTTAACAAATTCCATTTATCTCATTAATATGCCAATATCCAATTATAAGTTAATTTACTTATAAATCTCTTTATTTATGTAACAACCAGGCAATTTTCGACCTCGAAAATTCGACATCAATACGTTCACTGTATTACATGCCAAACAATCGAATGTCGAAAATACCAAATCGTTAGGGTTAAAGAAGAAAGAGGTAGAAGAAGAAATAGAAAACAACATCAGAATCTCACAATCGCAGCGGAATAAAATATAATAGATTAGAACTGATCTTTACAGAAAGAAACTGTATCTGTTTATACATACATAATCAGAATACAACATCATACTACAATACAATCAACATCACAATTCAGGACGGTTATAATAACTTGTCCTCACAAGATGACTATATCACTTAAGATACACAGTGGAATACAACAAATATGGGTGATACGTCTCGCCATCCAGCTCGTCTCCTAAGCTCCACAGCATCATATCCTGTATCTGTAATACTCGGTCTGACCCGAGCATTATAAATAAATAACACCCGAGTCAGTCTAGAAAACCAGCGTGAGAAAACACACGCAATTGGATTGTTAAAGTTTTCCAAACTCTTTGAAATCAAAAGCATCTTGTAAGACCACGCCACAAATAAACATGTCGGGTTTTTACCATACGATAGCCAAAACACTTTTTATCAAAATCCTCTGATATTATAATAGTGTCTATATACAAATACTTGTTCAAATAGCTAAAATTGTTACATCTATTAAATTCCAGCTAATAGGTATACAAACAAAACCGTAAAGGCACATAGGGAGAATGGATTTCCAACTAATGACTAGGCACTGGGGTACCACCTGTCACAGTACCTGGTCTAGATCAGCGTACCGAGGACCACGCCTGATCCCCTGCAACACAAGGCCGGAACTACCCCTTACTGGATAATTCCAAGTAAGGTCACCTCATGGTTAGGATCAGCAACCGCACCACTAAGCCGAATATAAAAAGGGACATCTAGACAGGGATGACCTCACCCTAATGGGCGCTACCCACATCGCCTTGCTGCATAACCCCTGATTTTCAGTCATTCCCGGTTGACGAGGCTAAGCGTTACCTTTTTAGAACATATCACTTAGAATGCCCACCGTCCACCTGACGATGTTCCGAAAGCATTCATCTGTAACGACCCGTATTTTTACGGATCGAAACATCGTAAAACAGTTATTTTCAGACTGTTAGTATTGTTAAGTCGTCCAGAGTTTAGGTCGACTAGAGCTTAGGTTGTCTGGAGGGTAAGTCGTGTGATGGTTTAGGTCGTGGAGTAGGTTAGGTCGAGTAAACGACCTAAGAGATAGGAGCGACCTATAGAATTTGGCGACCTAAGGATTTTGGTTTAGGTCGTAGTGGTTTAGGTCGTATGAGAGGTTAGAGCGACCTAAGGAAGTTGGCGAGTTAAGGAGTAGACGACCTAAGGTTTGAGCGACTTAATGGAAGACTACAACCTAGGAGTTAGCGACCTAAGGGTTAGTAACCTACAGTATTTAGCAACCTAGTAGTGAGCGACCTACTGATTAGCGACTTAAGAGCTAACGGTATAAGAGTTAGCAAGTTAGCGTAGTTAGGTCGTGAGCGACCTAAGTTCAGTAGTGGAGTAGTTAGGTCGTTAGACGACCTAAGATGTTAAGTCGTATTCTGTGTTTAGTTAGGTCGTAAGCGACCTAAGTTAGTTAGGTCGTGAGCTTCTGTGTGTGTTAGGTCGCGTAAGAGCTAAGCCGCATCTTTGTTAGGTCGTAGAAGCGCAGATGTGTTAGGTCGTTGGATCTGTAAGTCGCGCGCATGCGTTAGGTCGTAGGTCGTAGGGTTTCGTTAGGTCGTAGGTTTTAGGTCGTGGGTTCTTAGGTCGTGGACGACCTAATTGCGAGCGGACGGCCTAAGGGGGATTTCTGCCTATAAATAGGAGGGTTCTACCTCACTTTTTGGGATCCGGATTTTGAAGCGACGAAGTGCTGCCATTTTGAGAGCTCGAGTTCTACGCTTCTTCACTTCTTTTCTCCACTCTAATCTTGTGCTTCCTTCCATCCAAATCGAAGATCAAGATCGAAGA
This sequence comes from Allium fistulosum, assembly GCA_030737815.1. Classification (NCBI taxonomy): domain Eukaryota; kingdom Viridiplantae; phylum Streptophyta; class Magnoliopsida; order Asparagales; family Amaryllidaceae; genus Allium; species Allium fistulosum. The sequence goes on from CM060908.1 coordinate 909,618,283, forward strand.
TCCAAGAGTTAAAGTTGAAGATCTACATTCTTCGAAGATTGATTTCATCGTTTGAAGCGGGATTTTGATAGATCGAGTTAGATCCTTCGCTGTCCAGATCTGAAGTGTGTTGCTTTTGAGGTGTTTAGGTGATTCGGTGAGTGGTGATTATCTCTCACACGGATCCAAAGGAGTATATCGGATCGTTGGCTTGATTTTGTGTAAAGTAGTGATTTTCATGCATTTTTGTAAATTAAGTGTAGATCCATTGTTCATGATGATTTGGCATCCATTTTACTACATGTTAACCTATGCAAGTTCATTCATCAAGATTATAGAGATATTGCTCATGTTTTCATGCTTGTTAGACTTTAGACTCTTTATTTACGAAATTGCCATTATTGTTATAATTGTTCATTAGATCATATTTGAATGCTTGATTACTTGGATTAATGTTTGACTTGATTGATTGCTATGAATTAGATGATTGATGATTTGATTTAGACAAGATGATCGAAGATGATTCAAAAGCTAAGGGAAAGGCTCTTGAATTGGAAAAGCTGCTCGTGGCATATGCAGCGAATAATGAAGCTCATATGGATAGATTTGATGATGATGTTGAGATGAGGCTTTGCTATGATCAGATGAGGCGAAGCATAGTATGAGATAGTCTTGGTCTAATCCGGACGGGATCATTCCAAGCATGTTGACAACTCGGTGAAATGGTTCGAGTTTGAGGATAATGGTTTGCTCGTGAGGCGCTTGAGCTAGTATGGAAATAGTCGTCGAGGAGGATGACTAGAAGGCTGAGATCTCATCGTTGTTGAAGGTTCTAGCATGCTCAAAGCAAGAGTACGTTGGGCAGATTCGATAGTCCCTGAAGGCTACTGATTGGTAGTCGAGTACTCTGGGCAGATTCGATAGTCCTAGGCACGTGCTGCGATGACGTGTGGAGTTATGTCTAGAACCGGGGTTTCCATTAGCCCTTGACGGACGGATGAAATAATGAGCCGGTCATTCGATTAACGATGATATCGAAGCAATGATAACAGTGATAGCCAGAGTCATGGATGTTTGGTTGTATCGTCATTCGGTCTCAAGAGCAGTGTTTTCTGGGTGCTTATCTGATCTTGGTTTAGGCCTTGGGGGTTTGTACTTGGAAAACATCGCCCTTGACTCGAGTGATAATTGCTTTACTTTAAATGTTTGCTTTGCTATGTTTACTTCTGCTTAGTGTGTGTCTGGGGGCTATCACTGTAGAAAGAGGTGGAGTGGGAGGGTTGGATTCCTATTCCTTTTTCCTTTATGCTCTTTTGGTATGTTGTTAGTTAATTTACCGCTCACTAAGACTGTTGTCTGACTCAAGGCTTTATGTTTAACTCTTATTTCCTTGGGCTGTTCATCCATTTTGGGATGGGCAGACTAGGTAACAGGTGACAGGTGCTATTCTTAGCTTCCCACGATGCTGATGGCGAAGACGAGCTGGAGGCTTGCATATTATTTCTTACTATATGTACTAGATGTTCCGCTGCTTTGTGCATTCTCTGAGTGTTATGTAGTGAGGCTTGTTGTATTGACTATTCAGATGCTTGTATTCAACTATTATGAAGTTTAATAGAGATTCTGTTTTGTGAAGCTTCACTATGTATATTTTCTATTGTATTTTTATCCATGCGCTGTGAGTTATACAATAGATTCTACTATTTTAACTTTACCCTGATGATCGTCCATGGCTGCCTGGCACACTTTTCAGCGCACTATGTCTAGGTTCAGTGCAGGGGTCATGGGCGGTCGTCACATTTGGTATCAGAGCTTTGGTTAATCGATTTTACCCAACGCTCGCTAACGTAACTACGTATGAGAGACGTAATTGTATTTTGATGGATGATTACTATATATAATATAGTAGCTTAGAAGAGTTTGAGTCCTTTATGCAGTTGTTTCTCAAGGTGTATTAATCATTTCTTTTTATAGATATTAAGAATGAGTCGAAGAGGGAGACCAGCTGCTAGGGAAGGCCGTGCTACTGAGGGGGCTGTCGATTATGTTGCTATGTTCGAAGCTATGATGACTTCGATCATGAGAAGGATGCTAGCTCCGCGGCAATCAGTAGATGCTGGAGTTCAAGTTCAAACTCCAAGACCGGTGGATTTTGCTAAGCTGTGTAAAGACTATACTGCTCTTGGAGGAAAGGTTTTCTTAGGGACAGAATCAACCATTGAAGTCCAGAGGTGGATAGATGCTTGTAGAAGGATCTTTTGTGATTTGGGAATTGACGATGCAACTAAAAGGAAGCTTGCATCAAGACAGCTTCAAGGAAGAGCTTCTGATTGGTGGAACTCTATCACCATTGATACTCCGGAGGAAGAAATTACTTGGGAGCAATTCCAAGCCAGGTTTGAAGCTAAGTTCATTTCTACAGCTCAGAAGTCTGTTCTGTTCAAGAAGTTTGTGGAGCTCAAGCAAGGTGGAAGACCATTTCTTGAGTATGTTTCTGAGTTTGAAGCTTTGTCCAAGTATGCCCGGTCGTATATTGAATCTCCTTATCAGAAGAACGAGAAGATTGTGACAGGCTTGGACAGTTATCTTGGGAGACAGTTGGTGGATCATTTGGACGATCCATTTGAGAAGCTTGTGGAGAAGGCTCTCAGGCACGAGAATCTGTTTCCTAAAGAAGGATCTGTTGTTGCTGTGACCAAGGAGGAGTCTAAACCACAGCAGGGTGGAAACAAGAAGAGGAAGCAGCAGCAGCAAAAGGGTAAGGATAGCCAGAAGAAGCCGAAGGGCGAAGTGACCTGCTACAACTGTCAGCAGAAGGGCCATTTCTCTAGAGATTGCAAGAATCCGAAGGTGCCGGTGAAGTGTCACAACTGTGACAAGCTGGGGCATGTTAGGAAGAATTGTCCAGAACCACAGAGGGACAAGCAGATTGTGCAAGCTTATGCTTTGGGAGCTGTTCCATCGTCTTCGAAAGCTCCTACCGTTGAAGAGAAAGGAAAGAGTGTAGTGGTTCAAGGTACTCTTTTCCTATGTAGTGTTCCAGTGAGAGTGCTATTTGATACTGGAGCGTCGCATTCTTTTGTTTGTAATGAACTTGTAGGCCGGTTGGGTTTAGAACCGGATATCGTTGGTAGGCCATTGGTTGTGACTAACCCAGTTGGGGGTTCGTCTTGTTTGTGTATGCTATGCCGTGGTCTGATTGTGTCGAGTCATGATTGCTCTTTTGTTTGTGATTGTTTTGTTCTGAACTTTGCGGGGTTCGGAATTATTTTGGGTATGGACTGGCTTAGGAAGTATGCGGCAAAGGTTGATTGTGAAAGATTGGAGGTGACAGTCGAGAATGTGGAGGGGCGAAAGGTTGTGATACGATGTAAGCATGAGGAAGGCGTCTTCATGAGCTTCATGTATTCGCTGGTTGTTCCACGGGATGGACTGTCATCGGTGCAAATCGCTAATGGATTTGAGGATGTCTTTGATGAGGTCAAAGGGTTACCGCCGCATAGAGAGATCGAGTTTCGTATCGATTTAGTTGAAGGAGCCAGACCAGTTGTGATGCCTTTTAGGCGGATGGCGCCTAGGGAACAGCAAGAGTTGAGGGTGCAAGTTGATGATCTTTTACAGAAAGGATTCATTCGGCGTAGTGTGTCCGAATGGGGTGCACCAGTTGTGTTTGTAACCAAAGCGGATGGATCGTTGAGGTTATGTGTGGATTATCGTGAACTGAATAAAGCGACTAAGAAGAACAAGTATCCATTGCCGAGAATAGATGACTTGTTTGATCAGCTTCACGAAGCTAAGGTGTTTTCTCAGATGGATTTAGCTACGGGATTTCACCAGTTAAGAGTGGCTAAGGATAGTGTGCCGAAGACTGCTTTTAGGACACCATCTGGTTTCTTTGAGTGGCTGGTAATGCCGTTTGGATTGACCAATGCACCAGCATATTTTGTGGATCTTATGAATAGAGTGTTCAGAGATCAGTTGAGTAAGTTCGTACTAGTGTTCGTGGATGATATTCTGATTTATTCCAGAACTGAAGAAGAGCACAAAATGCACTTGCATATTGTTTTGGAAATCTTACGGAAACATCAGCTGAAGGCTAAGTTTTCGAAGTGTCACTTCTGGAAGAGCGAAGTGAGGTTCTTAGGCCATATTATCTCTGGAAATGGAATAGCGGTTGATCCCGCTAAAGTGGCAGCAATCTAGGATTGGGTTAGACCTAAGAATGCATCTGATGTGAGAAGTTTTCTTGGATTAGCAGGATACTATCGTCGATTTATCAAAGACTTTTCCAAGGTGGCTGCACCGTTAACAGGATTGATGAAAAAGAATCAAGTATTCAGATGGGATGCTAAGTGTGAGCAAGCTTTCGGAATCCTGAAAGAGCGACTGACTAGTGCTCCTGTTTTGATTATTCCAAGTGGAAATGATGAGATGGTGGTTTACACCGATGCATGTTGTACTGGACTTGGAGCAGTGCTGATGCAGAAGAGTAAAGTTGTTGCGTATGCAAGTCGACAACTGAAGCCGCACGAAAGGAATTATCCGACTCATGATTTGGAGTTAGTGGCGATTGTTTTTGCTCTGAAGATGTGGAGACATTATCTATTGGGAGTTCGGTTCGAGTTGTTTACAGATCATAAGTCGTTGAAGTATCTTTTCTCCTAAAAAGATTTGAATCTTCGGCAGCAACGATGGCTAGAGTTTTTGGCATCATATGATTTTAGTATAGCCTATACTCCGGGAAAGGGTAACGCAGTAGCAGATGCGTTAAGTCGAAGACATGCAGGATTGGGAGCCATGTTTTCAGAATGGAAGAATCTCGAGTATTTAGCTGGATTTGACTTCAGGCCTAGATGTGAATTGGAACCTGAGATGTTGGCAAACTTATTTATAAGACCGACTCTTGTGGAAAGGATTGGCGAGAGTCAAAAGCGGGACGATAAGCTTGTCAAGATTATCCGTGATTTGGAATCTGGGTTAGACCCAGAAAAGGATAAGGGATTCGAGGTCGATCGAGAGGGTTGGCTTCGGAAGCAAGGACGACTAGTTGTTCTCGATATAGATGAATTGAGAAATAAAGTTTTGAAGGAAAGTCATCACTCGAAGCTGACAATTCATCCAGGTGGAAATAAGATGTATCGGGATATGAAGAGAACCTATTACTGGGAAGTTATGAAGAAGGATGTTGGAAATTTTATTTCCAAGTGCATGAACTGCCAGTTGGTAAAAGCCGAACAGAAGAATCCAAGTGGATTGCTTCAGCCGTTAGAAGTTCCTACATGGAAGTTGGAGCAAGTATCGATGGATTTTATCGATGGGTTACCTAGGACAAGAACGGGAAATGAAGGGATTTGGGTCATCGTAGATCGTCTGACTAAGAGTGCTAGATTCATTCCTGTTCGATCGACTAGGACTGCATCAAAGTTGGCTGAGTTGTATGTTAAGTGGATAGTTCGATTCCATGGTATTCCGAAGAGTATAGTGAGCAATCGAGACCCATTGTTCACTAGTGGATTTTGGAAGAGCTTCCAGGGAGTTTTGGGAACCAAGTTGTGTTTGAGTACAGCCTATCACCCTCAAACAGATGGTCAGACTGAGAGAGTCAATCGGGTTTTGGAAGATCTCCTCAGAGCATGTGTTTTAGATTTCGGAAGATCATGGGAAGATCACCTTCATTTGGTGGAATTTTCGTATAATAACAGTTACCAGTCAAGCATTGGTATGGCACCGTATGAGGCATTGTATGGAAGACCGTGTAACTCTCCGACATGTTGGTTAGAAACAGGAGAAAAGCTGATACTTGGGCCAGAAATGATTCGACAGACTTCAGATTGTATAGAGATCATTCGGCAACGAATGAAGGCGGCCCAAGACCGACAGAAAAGTTATGCTGGTAAGCGTCGTAAGGATTTGGAATTCGACGTAGGTGATATGGTTTTTGTGAAGATTTCTCTACTGAAGAATGTTATTCGATTCGGGAAGAAAGGAAAATTGACTCCAAGATTTGTTGGACCATTCCCGATCATCGAGCGAATTGGAAAGCTCGCCTACAAATTGGAGTTACTAGAAAGGATGTCGAGTGTGCACAATGTTTTCCATGTATCATATCTACGGAAGTATGTGCACGACTCGAATACAGTGGTTTCTGCTGATAGCTGTGAAGATTTAGAAATTGATCCAGTCGTTAAGAGACCTCGTAAGCCGCTTCGTGTTGTGGAAACCGAAATGAAACAGCTTAGGAGGAAGATAGTTAAGCTGCTCAAGATACAATGGAGTGATGATGTTAACGACTGTTCATGGGAGGTGGAAGAGAGGATGAAGGCAGCTCATCCTGAACTCTTCGAGGTATGGCCATAAGATGTCGTGACATCTCACGACATTGTAACTTGTTCTAGTTTTAGAATTCTGCATGCTAAGTTAGAATTGGATGCATGGTTTGTTGATTGCTATGGATGGTAGGCATGCAGGATAGTCTTTGATTGCTCTGGTTGTTTGGAATTTCGAGGGCGAAATTCCTAAGGGGGAGAGAATGTAACAACCCGTATTTTTACGGATCGAAACATCGTAAAACAGTAATTATCAGACTGTTAGTATTGTTAAGTCATCCAGAGTTTAGGTCGACTAGAGCTTAGGTTGTCTGGAGGGTAAGTCGTGTGATGGTTTAGGTCGTGGGGTAGGTTAGGTCGAGTGAACGACCTAAGAGATAGGAGCGACCTATAGAATTTGGCGACCTAAGGATTTTGGTTTAGGTCGTAGTGGTTTAGGTCGTATGAGAGTTTAGAGCAACCTAAGGAAGTTGGCGAGTTAAGGAGTAGACGACCTAAGGTTTGAGCGACTTAAGGGAAGACTACAACCTAGGAGTTAGCGACCTAAGGGTTAGTAACCTACAGTATTTAGCGACCTAGTAGTGAGCGACCTAGTGGTTAGCGACTTAAGAGCTAACGGTATAAGAGTTAGCAAGTTAGCGTAGTTAGGTCGTGAGTGACCTAAGTTCAGTAGTGGAGTAGTTAGGTTGTTAGACGACCTAAGATGTTAAGTCGTATTCTGTGTTTAGTTAGGTCGTAAGCGACCTAAGTTAGTTAGGTCGTGAGCTTCTGTGTGTGTTAGGTCGCGTAAGAGCTAAGCCGCATCTTTGTTAGGTCGTAGAAGCGCAGATGTGTTAGGTCGTTGGATCTGTAAGTCGCGCGCATGCGTTAGGTCGTAGGTCGTAGGGTTTCGTTAGGTCGTAGGTTTTAGGTCGTGGGTTCTTAGGTCGTGGATGACCTAATTGCGAGCGGACGGCCTAAGGGGGATTTCTGCCTATAAATAAGAGGGTTCTACCTCACTTTTTAGGATCCGGATTTTGAAGCGACGAAGTGCTGCCATTTTGAGAGCTCGAGTTCTACACTTCTTCACTTCTTTTCTCCACTCTAATCTTGTGCTTCCTTCCATCCAAATCGAAGATCAAGATCGAAGATCGAAGAGTTAAAGTTGAAGTTCTACATTCTTCGAAGGTTGATTTCATCGTTTGAAGCGGGATTTTGATAGATCGAGTTAGATCCTTCGCTGTCCAGATCTGAAGTGTGTTGCTTTTGAGGTGTTTAGGTGATTCGGTGAGTGGTGATTATCTCTCACACGGATCCAAAGGAGTATATCGAATCGTTGGCTTGATTTTGTGTAAAGTAGTGATTTTCATGCATTTTTGTAAACTTAAGTGTAGATCCATTGTTCATGATGATTTGACATCCATTTTACTACATGTTAACCTATGCAAGTTCATTCATCAAGATTATAGAGATATTGCTCATGTTTTCATGCTTGTTAGACTTTAGACTCTTTATTTACGAAATTGCCATTATTGTTATAATTGTTCATTAGATCATATTTGAATGCTTGATTACTTGGATTAATGTTTGACTTGATTGATTGCTATGAATTAGATGATTAATGATTTGATTTAGACAAGATGATCGAAGATGATTCAAAAGTTAAGGGAATGGCTCTTGAATTGGAAAAGCTGCTCGTGGCATATGTAGCGGATGATGAAGCTTATATGGATAGATTTGATGATGATGTTGAGATGAGGCTTTGCTATGATGAGATGAGGCGAAGCATAGTATGAGATAGTCTTGGTCTAATCCGGACGGGATCATTCCAAGCATGTTGACAACTCGGTGAAATGGTTTGAGTTTGAGGATAATGGTTTGCTCGAGAGGCGCTTGAGCTAGTATGGAAATAGTCATCGAGGAGGATGACTAGAAGGCTGAGATCTCATCGTTGTTGAAGGTTCTAGCATGCTCAAAGCAAGAGTACGTTGGGCAGATTCGATAGTCCCTGAAGGCTACTGATTGGTAGTTGAGTACTCTGGGCAGATTCGATAGTCCTAGGCACGTGCTGCGACGACGTGTGGAGTTATGTCTAGAACCGGGGTTTCCATTAGCCCTTGACGGACGGATGAAATAATGAGCCGGTCATTCGATTAATGATGATATCGAAGCAATGATAACAGTGATAGCCAGAGTCATGGATGTTTGGTTGTATCGTCATTCGGTCTCAAGAGCAGTGTTTTCTGGGTGCTTATCTGATCTTGGTTTAGGCCTTGGGGGTTTGTACTTGGAAAACATCGCCCTTGACTCGAGTGATAATTGCTTTACTTTAAATGTCTGCTTTGCTATGTTTACTTATGCTTAGTGTGTGTCTAGGGGCTATCACTGTAGAAAGAGGTGGAGTGGGAGGGTTGGATTCCTATTCCTTTTTCCTTTATGCTCTTTTGGTATGTTGTTAGTTAATTTACCGCTCACTAAGACTGTTGTCTAACTCAAGGCTTTATGTTTAACTCTTATTGCCTTGGGCTGTTCATCCATTTTGGGATGGGCAGACTAGGTAGCAGGTGATAGGTGCTGTTCTTACACTACGCCATAAATGACCTTCTGCAACATTTTTGCAAGGTGTTGCCAGCTAAAATGTTGCGATAGATATAAAATTTTGGTCCTACTGCAACGTTGTATTTATGGTGTTACCTTAGCCATAAAAATGTGTTGCTCTAGCTAAAAAAGTGTAACACGATGCAATATTTTTATATAGTGTTGCTATAGATGTATTCAGATTAAAAAATTAATAAAATTAGCAATCCGCGTGAATACGATCCAACGGTCTACATTTAATCCGATTGTTAAACTGGATCACCGCTACAATTTGCTCCAAATTTTCGTTTTCCCGCTTTACTTTTCATATCATTTTCGTTCTCACCCCCAATTTCCAAATCCCTAATTTCCAAATAATATTTTCGTTTCTTTTTTTTCTTCAAAAAACAAAATCTCGTTCTTTTTTCAAAGGTTGGTAGTGATCTCAGACAAGCTTCGTTCCCCATTTCGTTCTCACCTCCAATTTCGCTGCTGTTTGCCTACATGTCGAGCCCTGTTTGCTTTGTTGTCGAGATTTGGAAATGTCTGTTCGACTTGTGAATCGGCGATTGTTGTTGGAATTAGGTCATGATTGGACTGGGTTACGGCAGTGGGTGATTGCGATTGAAATTTCAAGCGATGGAGGTGAGGCCAATGGTGATTTAAGGTAGTTCTGGTCGATGGGTTGCTGAAATTGCGGTTGGTGAATTTGATATGGGAGGCGCTGGTGGGTTCGCGATTTGGAGGAGTTTTTAACAGGTTGGTTTTCAGTTTGATTGGTGAGGAAGTTAGGGTGTAGGGGTAGTTTGGGTTGTCGGAGAAGGCAGGTAGGTGGTTGTTGTGATGGTGAAGGCATAGGGTTAGTGAGGACATGCGAATTGGTTGTGACAGATTGTAGAGGAAGGGATTTGTTGTGCTATGTGCAGAAATGGTTCGAGTTCGTTAGGTGATAGGGGCAGGAGTTTGTGGCTGATTGTAGTTGGATGGTGAATCTGGTTGTCGCAGTTTGTAGAAGTTGGATATGAAGGTGTGATGGAGGTTGAAGTATATGAAGTGATAGGTTAGAGCTTTGTTTGTTGTTGCGCGTTTGGGATGTTTTGGTTGTGAGATGGTAGTTTGGAAGAAAATGCAGTTTGCTGGTAGGGGTTTCGATAATGAAGTATGCAGTGGTTGCTTGAGAAGGTTGTTGTTGCTTGAAATGTAGCAGGGAGGAGTTTGGGTTAAGGCAGTTTGGATTGGTGAAAGGAAGTTGGTGGTGGAATGGTAGGTTGTTGTTATTGTTTTGTGGAAGGAAGGAATGGGTGGTTATGCCAGCGATTGTGATTAGGTGATTAGGCAACATGTTCGATGAAGGGTAATGTATTACTTATTAACACGCAACATGTTCGATGAAATGTCAATTTTTATTTATCATGGTTTCAGGTCTTTTACCAAGGCAGAGCTAAGAATGATGGCTGGAAAAAGGTCGGATGATTCAGAAGAAGCCATGAAAGAGTTGCAAAAGTCAATCATCGAGGAGGTGTTCAAATTCGCAGGAGGTGTTCATTTGTGCATCATTTTACGTCGTTTCAAAGAAGGCTCGATCTTCCGACCCCCGCCGGGACTGCGGTGCCCCGGACCCCCACCGGCGCTGCGCCCGGACCCGCTTCTCGCCTCGCCTTTGGCTCGGCACTCGGCTCGCCTTCGGCTCGTCATATATTTGTTAGTGTCGGTGTCTGTATAAATTGAAACTGCATATGTAATGAGTGAACTGAGTGATGTAGTGAGGAATATCTGTATATGTGAATATCAGTGTTATATATCATTGAATTGTAAAATAGTGGAGTCAGGAATTTGTACTATTTCAAATGTTGAAATAAAATATTTATTTAAATAAATTACTATTTGAATATCAAATTCTATGCAAATAGCATTTTATTAAATAAATATTTATTTCTATTAAAAAATCAAATATGCTCTATATTGTGGGCCCCACAAATTCAGAAAATCAATATCTATAGCAACATTTTTGAATGTTGCTACAGGCACCTATGGGTGTTGCCATAGACCCAAATAGGGTTCTATTGCAACAATATTACTTATGTTGCCTTAGATAGTCAAAATGTTGCCTTTGAGGTCTAAGGCAACGGCAAAAATTGCATCACCCTAAAAGTGTTGCCATAGACCTATGGCAACATTTTTTGGGGCCTGAGCCAACATTTTTTTTGTGTTGCAGTAGGCCATTTATGGCGTAGTGTTAGCTTCCCACGATGCTGATGGCGAAGACGAGCTGGAGGCTTGCATATTATTTCTTACTATATGTATTGGATGTTCCGCTGCTTTGTGTATTCTCTGAGTGTTATGTAGTGAGGCTTGTTGTATTGACTATTCAAATGCTTGTATTCAACTATTATGAAGTTTAATAGAGATTCTGTTTTGTGAAGCTTCACTATGTATATTTTCTATTGTATTTTTATCCATGCGTTGTGAGTTATACGATAGATTCTGCTGTTTTAACTTTACCCTGATGATCGTCCATGGCTGCCTGGCACATTTTACAGCGCACTATGTCCAGGTTCAGTGCAGGGGTCGTGGGCGGTCGTGACATCATCCATACAAGTCCGTTTCGGGTTCGAACGGAACCGAAGGCACTATTCCTACTACATCCATTTTGGAATCACTCTCAGGATTAGTAGCGACTAGCCCTTGCACTTCACTGCTCCATCTTCGACTACGAACTCGTTTTTCCACGAAAACGTACAAACCGGATCGAAGTGGTTTTTGAGAAATTAATCCTGATCCCGATCTCTTCGAAACGATCAGCGCATTGGCCAATATTGATAGTCGGTTATTTAACTATCAAATAACATTCAGAATCAACCATCAGACCTTTAAATAATTTCCCAAATTATTTATTTATCTCAAAATATCTTCGCAAGATATATTTCCACTTTTCAACCCTTTAAAAACAGTTTCAAATCATCTTTCTCTCATGGAATAAATCCCCCAAATATTTTCTATCTCCACTGAAATCACCAAGTACAACCACTTTAGATTTTTAAAATAATTTAAACACTGTATTATAAAATATACTTTAAAAAAACATTTAAATTAAAACTACTTTAATACTTTATTGAAAGATATATACTTTAAGAATATTTAAAATAAAGCTACTTTATAAAACTAAATTTTCATCTTTTCAAAACATAATACCAAGTCACCTCTAAATAATTACTACTAAAATAAATTTGAAAATAAAACTTACTTTAAACTTAAACATTTAAAAATAATAAATTTTCTAAAACTTACCTTTAAAACAACTTAAAAACTTTTAACTTATACTTAAAAATTTGCTTTGAAAACATACTTGGCTATCCTGGGAAATACACTTCTCTTTCACATCCTTTTAAAAATAAATCACTATTTATTTTTAACCAAATTTACCCATTCCTTTAATAAATTCCCACCGTGAATTTATTCTTCCAAATATCCACCGATATATTACTTCACTTTTATAAACCCAGTTTATAAATCTCATAGTCTCATCTTCCTTTTAAAATCCCAGTTTCAAACACTTAATCAATTTTCAAATTGATTTCAAAATTTTACTTCATTTTAAAATAAATTCCTTTACTTACTAAATTTTATTTCAAAATTCATAAATTTCATAAATTCCGGATTTAACTCGTTATTATGATTTTAAACTGGAAATACCAATTTCATAAAAATTCTTTTTATTGCATCCTAAACCGTTTAAATTCTGAATTTAAAAATAAATCCTTTATTCCTTTAATTAATACCTCGTAAGTTTTAAATTTCATTTATTCCCATTTATTCAAAAATCTCCTTTCCTGTACTTGGAATTGATTTATTACAATTTTAAAATCTACTTTTATTCTTTTCCCATTCATTGTTTAATTTATCCCAAATTCTCTATAATCATTTTGCTCAAATTCTCTCTTTTTATTTTCTTTTAAAATCCAAATCTATACCTTTTTTATAACTCAGAATGTCCAAATATATCCAATCAAACCATAGCATCCAACATTCCAAATATCAATATAATTCATCACAGGATATCAAATAATCATACTGAGAATATTAAACAATCTAAATAAATTTTTGAGGAATCCAGTTGGATCCCTCCAACCTGTTTCCCTGCATCCACAGATGTTAGCACAATACAAATTCACTTCGAGGTGGAATATCGCGGTATATGGGATTAAAATAATATCATCCGCTATTATGCAGCGCATTGGGTCTCATCCGCTATATAATGCGGGAAAATCAATCACTCCAATATATATATATATATATATATACACTACTATATAATATACCACATCCAATCAATTCAACCATTCAACCAATTATTTAAATTTAACCATTTAAATTTAAATAATAATCCAGATGAGTGAGATTAACTCACCTTTGTTTTTTATTTGCAGTCCACTTCATTATTGCCTTGGTTTTCCGATTTTGACCTTGAATAAGCAATTTATATGATTTTTATTAATATTTGAATCAATCGAACAATCACTTACTATTAAATAGATTTGATTAAATAATCATTAAATTTTAAACTAATTCCTTTAGTAAATTATCTTTAGTAACGAAAATAGCTAAATAAGTTAATTTAACAATTTATTCCCCCAATCCATTGTTTTAAAACCAAACTAGCAAACTAAAATACGTAAGTGTATATCTATTTTATTTTGACATCTTACATATACTTTTAAAGAATAATTTATATAGATAAAAATCTAACTTTACATAACTTTAAACACATTTAAAATTCATATATATATATATATATATATATATATTTTCCAAACCTTACCTTTTATATATATTCTATTTTACTTTTATATTGAAATCAAGATATGCATGTGTATTTATTTATATATCTTTCAGAAATTTGAAACCCTACCTTTTCTTTACAGTAAACTTTTCTTCCAAGATATATATATATATATATATATATTTATTTATATATATATACTACACATATGTGAATTTACTAAATAAAATTTTAAATCGGAAAAATACTGTAGAGTGCTAAATACCCTACTGTAATATATATATTTTTTTTCTCTGCTTATAAAATCATCACAGTAAATTTAATTTTCCCTAAATCTATATATATATTAAATTTAACATCAAAAGAAAAGAGATTGAATACCTCACCGAGCAGATGCTAACCCAGACCATCGCATTTCGTCGCCGATCGATCACTGCCTTAAAAATCGATGCCGAACCCCAGACTTCATCCATTGCGAACGCCATTGCGATCCATCATTTATGCACGAACGATCAACCCTAACTCAAAACGACGCAGCACCCATGCCTTAGCTCGATCGAACTTCTCGATCTCGAGCTTGAACTGGCGGTAGAAGAAATATGTCGCGACTCCCATATTCTCGATCTCGACTTCGAATTCAAACTGGAGATGAGTACGATTTTCTTTTTGGCGACTTCGAATTGATTTGCGGAAAATGGAGGGAACGCGGGTTGGATTTGGGAGGAGAAATAGGGTTCGTGATTTCGTATATTTGAAATGAAGAGGGGAATGAAATCGTTCGGCCATTGTTTTCTCTTTTAAATTTCATTTTATAAAAATCTGCAACGTGCTTATCAAAAGAAGAATGGAGAAGACAAGTGGGAATGTTGGCGTGTTGAAGAAGGGATTGCTATAGTGATTTCGTAAAAGTTCTGATGGGAAAGAATTTCAGCTGAAGGAAATTTTGACCAATCAAACAATGTATATTATATTTTGATTTTAAATATAAATCATCTCGAATTACGCAACTAAAAATCTCGACCTCCTATCGAGGCATGCCGCCAGGCGTTTATAATGTTATACTCCTATTTCGAACACAATTGAAAAGTTTTCGAGTCCTAATTCGATCGTATGGAGAAGATAGCTTTTTGGACTCAGTTATTATATTTAATTTTCGATATAAATTTCAGCGCGTTTATCTATCGTACGATCACACGACAACTCCAAACGCTTCGAAATTTGAAATCCGATAATAATACAATATTACGGATCCAATGGAACTGGTTTCGTCGAATTCCGAGACTGTGCCTCGAAAGGCTATTATTTTTAAATATCAATTTAAACAATATATTTTCAAAACTGAACAAAACGCTTTTAAATTCAACTTTAAAAGTTCTATCACCTTCAGTATTATCAATGTAAATTTTTCAAGCCTTCGAATTATTTTTAACAGGCTTAAAACCCCAGATTTAACATTTTACTCAACTTCAAATTATTTAATTTAATAATTAAATTACCCAATAAATAGCGATATTTGAAATTCAAGTTAAAAATTCACTTTTGAATATTTCAAACCAATTAAATATTTTGATTTCAAATATTTAAAAATTACGGGTCGTCACATTCCTCCCCCCTTAAAAGAATTTCGTCCCCGAAATTACTAGTTAAGAAGAATGGTCCAATACCCGTCACTATTTTCCCAAAACAAAACAGTTTTAACAACTTCCCAAAACAAAATCTTTTTATTACAGACACACTATCACTTCTACTAACTTTCCAAACCCTTCCATAGATTCCAAACAACACTACTTACTTAACAATTCAAATTTAACTTTAAAACCAAATTTTGAATTATCAAAATTTTCTCAAAAGTTTTTCTAACTCCCTAAATTTCCGAAAATTTTTGCCAGCGTCTTCTTTGCGCGGCTAGATCGATACAACTACAAAATTGCCTCTATGGGCCCTAGATTTCAAAAGAAAACAAAAGCCAAGTGGCTAGATCGGAAAATCATCAAATTTCATACAGAAATTTAAACACATACCTTTTGTTGGGCCATTTAAATTTATTTTCTAAAATCAAAAATACTAATTCCTTTTGCTTTTTCAATACATGTGTCCTACTAGGCAATAATATCCAATCACAGAATCCAAAATCATTTTATTCACTTCCTTTCAAAATTTTCAATATCTACTTTATTTAAGCCCGTACGATGCACATATATCACCCGTACGCACTACCAAATTCGATCGCTCACTGTATCACACAATCTCACTTCCGAACTAGTATCGTCCACCCGACTTCCTAGTGCGGACACAGATCTGGTTTCTTGATCAGAAACCGTCATTCTCCTTGCATAGCCACAAACTATGATAGAGAATTTCCAGAATCAATCAAAATTCCATATCCAGGGTTCGCCGTCGAAAATCGAGTGAAAAATCCTAACTCGGATCGGTATAACTACCTCGAAATTCTGTGCTCGAATCTGGATCAAACCGCATGCGAATAAAATAATATACGTGCATCCTACGTATTAATTCCAATTGATTATCAACTATATCAATTTTCTCTTTTATTCACATTCATTTGATTTCTATTTACTTATTCACAATTTCCCTTTTCACAACTTTCAGTTTTAATCTTCATTCAATTAATCACTCAGTATATTCCCAATACCAATTTACTTGAGAATTTCATCATTTATTTCTTAAGTTCAATATCAATATTTTATATATATTCCTTATATTTATTTTTACTTCACTACTGAAGTTTATATCCATTTCTATTCACTTTGCCTTCACAATTCCATTTGAATTCAATTTGCTTCAATTTACAAATTATTTCAAATCTAAATACTTTTTCCCAGTTTTCATTCAGATTTTCCTTTTCAATTTTACTTGAATTCAATTCATCTCCAACCTCTGAATATTGAATTTTATTTACCTTTATCTCAAATTGTAATTTTGAACCATTTGTCGTTAGTGAAAATTCCCAAAAATTTTCTAACTCCCAAAATTTTCAGAAAATTTTGGCAGTCTCCTTTGTACGGAGGAGCTTTTGCAATTTGACAAGAGATATTAATATATATACATCGACCCACACGGTCGGAAAACAAAAAAACAAACAACAGTTCATATTTCCTATCTTTTTATTGCGTAGGCGTAACTTTATTTAGCATTTTTAAGCAAGCGGATTATTTAATTAGCATTTTGCGCAATCAAATCCAGCCAAACGGCTTCCCTGAACCTGTACTTACTCAATTCAAACATGTAAGTGCCAAAATCATGTAACTTAACAACATTTTACATATTTAACTAGCAAACATACGAGTTTCTATAAGCAATGCAGGTTAAACAATGTTTATAAGCAACTTATAAGGTTCCGACATTAATTTTAATTGTTTACAACTAATTCATATACAACTTCATTCAATTTAAATGGTTTACAACTCAATTCAATTTTAAACCCAAACGAACTCATATTCATTACAATTGATTCCAAAATCAATTTTATTTGCTTCTATTAACCCATAGAATTTTATACAATCTCGTTTGCGTCAAACGACAACCATTTCTATGCAAATTCAATGATATTCATTTAATAGAATATCTATTCTAGTTTATAACTAATTTAAATTGATACCAACTCAATTTATACTTTATTCTATTTCATTTTCAATTGATTCCGTTCAATTCATTTTGCATTCCATATTCACATTCATTTTATTTGAATCCATTTTATTAATCTTGGAACATTCCATATTGATTACATCAAATACTCATTCCACAATTTATTTACAAACCAAACATTTGTCACATCAAATTGGTATTCAACTTGCATTTAACCAATTCAAGTTCCATTTCCATATTTCATTAACTAATTAATTATCAATTAGTTTATTCTAATTTTATACCCAATATTTGATTTTTATTACAAAAATCACTTTAACTATTTACTTGAGTTCAATCTATTTTATAATTTAAGTTTTGGATTTTTATTCATTTCCCAAAATACAAAACAATTTTATTTTGGCTTATTTACTCCACTTCTAAATTTTATAAGTCACAAACTTATTTATATCCATACTTTCATCTATTTACAATCAATCCCATTCACATTTTACTTTTTAACTCGGAATTATATATTTTATTTAGCCAAGTATATATTTATTCAATGGGTTTTTAAATTCTTTTATAAGCCATCGACATCTATTTATTCCAATTCAATTTTATTTAACTTTACACGATTCTTTTAAATTTTATTAAGTAAGAACTTAATTCCATTTAATGTATCCACCACGTGATACAATTCCATTTCAATTACATTTCAACTTTAATTCAAATCCAATCACAATATTATTAAACTTAGCTTAAGTTCATTAAATTCGACTTACTATTCTAACTTATTTCGTTTCCTCACTTATTTTAATTTAGCTCTTCTTCAAGTTAAATTTTATTCTAAAAAAATTTCAAATTTTTATAAGTTTTCAAACTTATTTATTATTCCATAAACATTTTAAATAAGATTCCAGAGTTTAAACAATTTCCCAAAATTTCAAAATCACCTTTGAAATCAATTATATCCAAAATCCCTTTCAATTACAAAATCAAACCTAGTTTTTGCAAACAACTCTAATTCCCACTCTTCAGGTAGCAATTCCTCTCTTGGAAACTCAAAAATGAATATCGATGATGCTGCGGTCATCACCGAAATTATTTTCCAGCGATCGAAAGAGTTCAATACTTTTATCTCTTTAAAATCATTCAAATATTCTTACATTCCAAACCTCACCAGATTCCATAACCAATTCAAAAATATTTCTCTAAAGCTTTTGAAAACCATTTTCAAATCCAAAGGAATTTAAACTTCCCAAAATTCCAAATTTCAAATCCATCCAATTTATATTCAAACATTACTCTGGAATTTTTATTTCCAATTATAAACTATATTTATAGTTCACATTTACAAATTTTATTTGTATATGAATTTATTTCTTAACTTTTAGTTTTGATTTTATTTTCTATACCCAGCTTTCCACTTAACAATGATAATGATTTAATATTATCATCTTCTAACAACCAAGCAACCATATATACTTATAATAATTTACGAAAAATTATTCCTTTTTATATACAAAATAATTTGGGTAAAATTATTTCATTCACCCTATTTTTAAAACAATACTGTGTCGAATTGTTCTACTCAAGTGTTCAGAGATCCCTATCAATAACGTTAATTACTCGTATTAACCAGAATCCATAAACTACTCAATAAACCAATCAACACAATATAAAACCATTTTATATTCACTAACAAATACGCGCTCATATCTATTAATACACTCAAACTCATTTTAGAGTACTATGGACTCTATCTCAATGAGTAATCCCCACCAGAGCCAAGGTTATCACCAGCCTAAGCTCTGATACCACTGTAACAACTAGGCAATTTTCGACCTCGAAAATTCGACATCAATACGTTCACTGTATTACATGCCGAACAATCGAATGCCGAAAACACCAGATCGTTAGGGTTAAAGAAGAAAGAGGTAGAAGAAGAAATAGAAAACAACATCAGAATCTCACAATCGCAGCGGAATAAAATATAATAGATTAGAACTGATCTTTACAGAAAGAAACTGTATCTGTTTATACATACATCATCAGAATACAACATTAGAGTGCAATACAATCAACATCACAATTCAGGACAGTTATAATAACTTGTCCTCACAAGATGACTATATCACTTATGATGCACAGCGGAATACAACAAATACGGGTGATACGTCTCACCATCCAGCTCGTCTTCTGAGCTCCACAGCATCCTATCATGTATCTGTAATACTCGGTCTGACCCGAGCATTATAAATAAATAACACCCGAGTCAGTCTGGAAAATCAGCGTGAGAAAACACACTCAATTGGATTATTAAAGTTTTCCAAACTCTTTGAAATCAAAAGCATCTCATAAGACCACGCCATAAATAAACATGTCGGGTTTTTAACTTACGATAGCCAAAACACTTTTTATCAAAATTCTCTGATATTATAATAGTGTCTATATACAAATACTTATTCAAATAGCTGAAATTGTTACATCTATTAAATTCCAGCTAATAGGTATACAAACAAAACCGTAAAGGCACGTAGGGAGAATTAATTACCAACTAATGACTAGGCACTGGGTACCACCTGTCACAGTACCTAGTCTAGATCAGTGTACAGAGGACCACGCCCGATCCCCTGCAACACAAGGTCGTAACTACCCCTTACTCGATAATTCCGAGTAAGATCACCCCACGGTTGGGATCAGCAACCGCACCACTAAGCCGAATATAAAAAGGGACATCTAGACAGGGATGACCTCACCCTAATGGGCGCTACCCACATAGCCTTGCTGCATAACCCCTGATTTTCAGTCATTCCCAGTTGATGAGGCTCGAGGCTAACGTTACCTTTTTAGAACATATCACTTAGAATACCCACCGTCCACCTAACGATGTTCCGAAAGCATTCATCCATACAAGTCCATTCCGGGTTTGAACGGAACCGAAGGCACTATTCCTACTACATCCATTTTGGAATCACCATCAGGATTAGTAGCGACTAGCCCTTGCACTTCACTGCTCCATCTTCGACTCCGAACTCGTTTTTCCACGAAAACGTACAAACCAGATCGAAGTGGTTTTCGAGAAAATAATCCCGATCCCGGTCTCTTCGAAACGATCAGCGCATTGGTCAATATTGATAGTCGATTATTTAACTATCAAATAACATTCACAATCAACCATCAGACCTTTAAATAATTTCCCAAATTATTTATTTATCTCAAAATATCTTCGTAAGATATATTTCCACTTTTCAACCCTTTGAAAACAGTTTCAAATCATCTTTCTCTCACGGAATAAATCCCCCAAATATTTTCTATCTCCACTGAAATCACCAAGTACAACCACTTTAGATTTTTAAAACAATTTAAACACTATATTATAAAATATACTTTAAACAAAACATTTAAATTAAAACTGCTTTAATAGTTTATTCAAAGATAAATACTTTAAGAATATTTAAAATAAAGCTACTTTATAAAACTAAATTTTCATCTTTTCAAAACATAATACCAAGTCACCTCTAAATAATTACTACTAAAATAAATTTGAAAATAAAACTTACTTTAAACTTAAACATTTAAAAATAATAAATTTTCTAAAACATACCTTTAAAACAACTTAAAAACTTTTAACTTATAATTAAAAATTTGCTTTGAAAACGTACTTGGCTATCCTGGGAAATACACTTCTCTTTCACATCCTTTTAAAAATAAATCACTATTTATTTTTAACCAAATTTACCCATTCCTTTAATAAATTCCCACCATGAATTTATTCTTCCAAATATCCACCGATATATTACTTCACTTTTATAAACCCAGTTTATAAATCTCATAGTCTCATCTTCCTTTTAAAATCCCAGTTTCAAACACTTAATCAATTTTCAAATTGATTTCAAAATTTTACTTCATTTTAAAATAAATTCCTCTACTTACTAAATTTATTCCAAAATCCATAAATTTCATAAATTCTGGATTTAACTCGTTATTATGATTTTAAACTAGAAATACCAATTTCATAAAAATTCCTTTTATTGCATCCTAAACCGTTTAAATTCTAAATTTAAAAATAAATCCTTTATTCCTTTAATTAATACCTCTTAAGTTTTAAATTTCATTTATTCCCATTTATTCAAAATTCTCCTTTCCCATACTTGGAATTGATTTATTACAATTTTAAAATTTACTTTTATTCTTTTCCCATTCATTCTTTAATTTATCCAAATTCTCTATAATCATTTTGCTCAAATTCTCTCTTTTTATTTTCTTTTAAAATCCAAATCTATACCTTTTTTATAACTCAGAATGTCCAAATATATCCAATCAAACCATAGCATCCAACATTCCAAATATCAATATAATTCATCACAGGGTATCAAATAATCATATTGAGAATATTAAACAATCTAAATAAATTTTTGAGGAATCTAGTTGGATCCCTCCAACCTATTACCCTGCATCCACAGATGTTAGCACAATACCAATTCCACTTCGAGGTGGAATATCACGGTATATGGGATTAATATAATATCATCTGTTATTATACAACGCATAGGGTCTCATCCGTTATATAATGCGGGAAAATCAATCACTCCAATATATATATATATATACACACACACACACACTACTATATAATATACCACATCCAATCAATTCAACCATTCAACCAATTATTTAAATTTAACCATTTAAATTTAAATAATAATCCAGATGAGTGAGATTAACTCACCTTTGATTTTTATTTGCAGTCCACTTCATTATTGCCTTGGTTTTCCGATTTTGACCTTGAATAAGCAATTTATATGATTTTTATTAATATTTGAATCAATCGAACAATCACTTACTATTAAATAGATTTGATTAAATAATTATTAAATTTTAAACTAATTCCTTTAGTAAATTATCTTTAGTAACGAAAATAGCTAAATAAGTTAATTTAACAATTTATTCCCCCAATCCATTGTTTTAAAACCAAACTAGCAAACTAAAATACGTAAGTGTATATCTATTTTATTTTGACATCTTACATATACTTTTAAAGAATAATTTATATAGATAAAAATCTAACTTTACATAACTTTAAACACATTTAAAATTCATATATATATATATATATTTTCCAAACCTTACCTTTTATATATATTCTATTTTACTTTTATATTGAAATCAAGATATGCATGTGTATTTATATATCTTTTAGAAATTTGAAACCCTACCTTTTCTTTATAGTAAACTTTTCTTCTAAGATATATATATATATATATATAAATATATATATATATATATACTACACATATGTGAATTTGCTAAATAAATTTTTAAATCGGAAAAATACTGTAGAGTGCTAAATACCCTGCTGTAATATATATATTTTTTCTTTGCTTATAAAATCATCACAGTAAATTTAATTTTCCCTAAATCTATATATATATTAAATTTTACATCAAAAGAAAAGAGATTGAATACCTCACCGAGTAGACGCTAACCCAGACCATCGCATTTCGTCGCCGATCGATCATTGCCCTAAAAATCGCTGCCGAGCCCCAGACTTCATCCATTGCGAACGCCATCGCGATCCATCATTTGCGCACGAACGATCAACCCTAACTCAAAATGATGCAGCACCCATGCTCTAGCTCGATCAAACTTCTCGATCTCGAGCTTGAACTGGCGGTAGAAGAAATATGTCGCGACTCCCATATTCTCGATCTCGACTTCGAATTCAAACTGGAGATGAGTACGATTTTCTTTTTGGCGACTTCGAATTGATTTGCGAAAAATGGAGGGAACGCGGGTTGGATTTGGGAGGAGAAATAGGGTTCGTGATTTTGTATATTTGAAATGAAGAGGGGAATGAAATCGTTCGGCCATTGTTTTCTCTTTTAAATTTTATTTTATAAAAATCTGCTACGTGCTTATCAAAAGAAGAATAGAGAAGACTAGTGGGAATGTTGGCGTGTTGAAGAAGGGATTGCTACAGTGATTTCGTAAAAGTTCTGAAGGGAAAGAATTTCAGCTGAAGGAAATTTTGACCAGTCAAACAATGTATATTATATTTTGATTTTAAATATAAATCTTCTCGAATTACGCAACTAAAAATCTCGACCTCCTATCGAGGCATGCCGCCAGGCGTTTATAATGTTATACCCCTATTTCGAACACAATGGAAAAGGTTTCGAGTCCTAATTCGATCGTATGGAGAAGATAGCTTTTTGGACTCAGTTATTATATTTGATTTTCGATATAAATTTCAGCGCGTTTAACTATCGTACGATCACACGACAACTCCAAATGCTCCGAAATTTAAAATCCGATAATAATACAATATTACGGATCCAATGGAACTGGTTTCGTCGAATTCTGAGATTGTGCCTCGGAAGGCTATTATTTTTAAATATCAATTTAAACAATATATTTTCAAAACTGAACAAAACGCTTTTAAATTCAACTTTAAAAGTTCTATCACCTTTAGTATTATCAATGTAAATTTTTCAAGCCTTCGAATTATTTTTAACAGGCTTAAAACCCCAGATTTAACATTTTACCCAACTTCAAATTATTTAATTTAATAAATAAATTACCCAATAAATAGCGATATTTGAAATTCAAGTTTAAAATTCACTTTTGAATATTTCAAACCAATTAAATATTTTGATTTCAAATATCCAAAAATTACGGATCATCACAATTTACAAATTCATTCTTTTTATAACTTCATAAATTTATAAATCTTATTCACTTATAAAATCCATTTATAACTTCATTTTAAACACTTACAAACTCCTTTACAATTCCATCATTTTGATTTATAAAAATTCAATTTTATAATTCTTATCTATAAATTGTTTATAATACGTCAAAAATCTCGATTTAAATTAATTTAAAAAATTATCAACTTCATATTTCAAAAATCACATTTCTGGTTATATTTCACAAAAATCATAATTTTTATAACATAAAAACTATAACTTTTATTCATCTAAAATAAATCCAAAAATCATATATTTTCAAAATCACTTTGAAATCCTTATTAAATTGAAATCATCAATTTAATATTTTAAATCTCCAAAATAAGGCCCAATGCTGCAAAAATGCTAAATAAGATGATCACACCAATCATATCAATCCTGGCATCCAAAACATCATATATCATATGATGTCAGCATAGGGTACGTATAGGGTCTCATCTGCTCCAATCGGCAGACGCGCGTACAAAAGGTCATCCGCTCATACACGGTAACGTATAGGGTCTCATCTGCTCCAATAGGTAGGAAATATATCCAAACCAATAAATATATATATAATATATCATATATCATCCAAACAATCATCAATCAGGATAAATAAATTTATTTCTCACTTATATAAAAATATAAGCGAGTCAGAAAGAGTGAGTTGTACTCACTTTGATTCCAATAGCCGTTGCAGCGTTTTATTCCGAATAAAATTAAACGAGCGTTTAATTTTACCCAAAATTTTCACTAGATCCAATCAACTCCAATCCGGCTCCATCGCGTAGTGTTTGTCAATATGAACCCGACGCAACTTGTTTCGTCAAAAACGGACCTCGTATGACAATGTTATGATATTTTAAACATTACACAATTTAAATTATAAATTAACTTCAATTTCTTTTTTATTTTAAAAACCTTAGTCAATCTGGGTCGTTTGATTTCGTTCATCAGATCTAGATCGTGATTGCTTTTCTTCCCCTCAAGCGATTTGTTCCAAGCTTCACGAAACCCATTGCCGCCGACGTTCTACGAATTTTTGCTCCATCTACGATCGTCTACACGACGATCGAACACTGTCGTTCGAACGCCCATCACGCGCGCCACCATCGCCTATAACCATGTGAAGCTCAATCGCCCTATAGCCTAGGAAATCGTGTGAGAACGCGAAGACTTCAGGACCAAATTTCTGGTGATCCACCACACGATGTTCGATCATAGTCGTTGGATGCGTTCGTCCCTCCATCCTCTACAATATTGTAGTTAGGGGTTTCAGCTAATTACGCGTGGATTTGGAGATAATCAAGGAAGATGAAGACGAGTTTTCGGCCGTTGAAATACAAGGTGGCGGCTAGCCCTAGATAGATTAGGGTTTGTGAAAATAGGAAGAAAATATGGCCTTTTATAGAAAATTTTAAACGACACTATTCACCCAAAAATTTTTCAAACTCCAATCGAAGCATGTCGCCTGACATTTACAATGTTTTACCCCTATTCCGAACACAATGGAATATATATCGGGAGCCAATTTGATCGTATTCGGAAGATAGGTTTTCGAATCGACTTATTTTAATTAAAATTTACTTAAATAAATCTCTATGTGTTTAAACTTGCCACGACTAAACCGTAAGTCCGATTGACACGAAATTTGAAATCTTACAATAATATACCATTATGGATCCAATGAAACTAGTTTCATTGAAATTCGAGACCGTATCAAAAATGACTATTTTTACACGTTAATTAAATATTATAATATTCAATTTCTATAAATTAACTTTTAATTCAATTTTAAAAGTTCACTACTACTATTCTAATTCAAATAGAATTAAATTTAACTTTATATATCATTTTCATTCACATTAAATTCAAAATCAAATTATTTCTGTAACTTCAAATATTAAATTAACAATTTAATTATCCAATTAAATCCTTATATTCGAAATATAAGCTATTCAACTTATAAATTTACTTGTGAATATTTAAAATCAATTAAATATCTCAATTTCAAATGACTGAAATTTTAGGTCGTTACATTCTCCCCTACTTAAAGAATTTCGTCCTCGAAATTACCAAGTAAGAAAAAAATCATAAAATCCATTAACTTTTTCAAAATAATTTTTTCAAACTAGATATCAAAATCATTTAAACCTTTTAACTTTTCCAAAATCCATTCGTTAAACTTCTTATAAAACTTCTCTAAGTTTTCAAATCCATACTTAGTTATCTTTTCAAAACCAACTAATATATTTTAACTTTTAACTCAAAATCAAAATTTTAGTTATTAAAAAAATTTCCAATTTTTCCCATAAATTTTTCTAACGCCTTAAATTTTCAAAAAAATTCGCCATAGTCTCATTTGCGCGATTCAAACATAGTAAAATCACAATATATATATATATATATATATATATCACAAATATACATCTCATCTTCGAGGATGGGGCATCCCGTAGGGAAAAATATAAAAGTACAATATGTAATCCGAGATATGTACCTTACATATTATTAGCGAGCATATACGGCTAATATAGCGCGAAAGCGAGCTCCAAATGCGAAGCATACGCCATCCACACCTACTAAATACTCAACAAACAATGAGTACATGTATATAGAAAGTAATATCAATATACAACATATACCAATACAACAACTATATATGCCAATATAGCAAATGCAATCAAAAACAACAAATCCAACCATCAAACAACTATCATCCAACTAACATCCAACAAACCAATACCTTTCCAATCAATCCATAAACAAATCAATATACATTCATTTTTCATTAATTATTCATTGAATTGGTTTTCAATTTAATCACATTGGATTCATTTACATTGGATTTTACTAACATTTATTCATTCATTTTCAATTAGTTTACATTCACTATTACATTCATTTTAGTTCACTTCCAAATCAAATTAAATTCAATTCTATTTAAATCCACTTACTTCCAATTTGAATTCAATTATTTAGCTTCAATTTTATTAATTCAATTTCATATGAATTTCTATACAATCAACTAACATCCAATGCATAACCAACATAACCAAATTTATTTAATTGCTTAACACTCAGCATTCATATTTACTTCGTTTACATTCAATTTGGTTTAACACCATTAATTCTAATTGGTTTAATATCTAATTGACTTTCATTCAATTACTCAATTCCCAATTTCATTAGCTTTTAATGAATACATTCATTATTCCCTATCAATTCATTTATATTCGATTGATAATTCATTTTATATCAAGTTCAACTTTACTTAAGTTATGTTTCATTTTTTATTCTCACTTGCATTTACTTTCACTATATAACTTAAGTTTAATATTAATTTAATTCGAATTCTATTTTATTTAACTCATTTAGATTTCATTTCTAAAGTCATTTTATTTAACTTTTACTTAAGTCAAATTTCATATCACTATTCAAATTCAGATTTTTGTTTTGCTTAACAAAATTGTTTAACCATTTTAACAATTGGTTTTACTTACATTTTCTCATTTTATAAATTATACAACTTATTTATTAAACTTCCAAATTCATATTATATTATTACTTTACCACTTAAGTTTAATTTCCATTTCAATAACTTTTCTAATCCAGTTCAAATCCAATTTACTTTATTTAACTTAATTTTAGTTAAATTTCAAATCATATATGTGACGCCCCACCTCTATACCCACACCAACCAAGAACACTACGATGTAGTGCTGTCAATTAGCATGGAGAATAAGGCTGTGGAGGAGCGACCATCCATGTAACTTCTTTGTGCGAGCACCGATATGTCAGATAGAATAGAATGCATATCTTTAAAGGAGGAAATCCGACATACCGATACAAACACAAAGCTATCACACAGTGGCTATATATAATCTTCGGAAACAAACATAGAAGTAATCATAACATAAATCAGTCACAGATATCCATATCACAAAGGCGGAAGAAGATATGAATAAATATATATAACACATGAACGTGTACATCAGAGTAGTGGTCAGAAAGATCCACGATAATACAAAAGAATAGCATCACGTGTTATACAAAAGAATAAGTACACTACATAGAGTCTATATCACAAATGTGTACATCCAAAAGCTACTAATCTAAGTAGTTAGCCAAAAGTCAGAATAATCCTGAAGGGAAGTCAAGCAGAGTATTATTTATAAGAAAATAATAAACGGATCAGTCTAACAATAAATATCAGATGATAAGGTATAGGATAAATAATATGGCATGAACATGTAACAACCATAACGGCATACTACTATAAGTATGTAAATGATAATCAACAAAAGATCAATCAATATCATAAGAATCTTCTCAAAGATAAAGTAGGGTATCATACCCTAAAGTTGTATTCATAACAAGTCAATAACACATAAATTCACCAATGCACAAAAACTGATATCATATCAATGAAAATCATGAAAATTGGTGAAGCATAAATTCCAGAAATCATCACAAGAAATCCAGAAAACATATAAAAGGGGGAGGCCTAACACATGAATGGGAGCATGAAAACTCACCTACGCGTAAAACACATGACGAGAAGCTATCTCATGGAAGCTATCCATTAAATTTTCACACAGGAATGGCCCGAAGACCATAGGGTGCTACCCTACATATGTGATGGCGAAACATCACACAAACGGGGTATAGTCTCCCTCGCAGACAAAGAGACATCGCTCAATCGCTAGTCTAAATCACAAAAATGATCGTCATGATCATAAGGAAGTGTCAATTACACTAAGCCAGTAAATATATGAGTTTAGCTTCATGTCCCATAACCACTAGCTTAACTTAAATATTTACGAACAAATTGTAGATCTTCACTAGGAAATTGTCACAAAACGGGTTCAATCGAACAAGTCCAAGAGCTAACCGATGAAGTGAACGCAAGCGTTTCATACCACTCGTTTTACTAAGTCGTTTAAGTCGATTTCTCATCCGAGTGAAGTAAAAGCTTTTATATACTAGTAGATTGGAAATCGGTTTGAGAAAACAAACTTTTGATATTTAAAATAGTGTTGAAATCGCTTTGATGAAAGAGTTTTGATATCTACTACTAGTATTGAAACCTTCATATCTTTAAAGTGACAAGTCACAAAACGATTGTTGAAACAAATCGAATCACATCAATTCACGTTCGAAGACGTGAGTAAAGTCCAAAGAAGTCAATCCCAAAACCATCAAAGTAGAAATTATGTTGAATGTTTTTCAGATAAGATCCCCTACGAAGGCTAAGGGAAGACTGCCGTGCGACCTAGCAGAAGAACAGGTCGAACGACCTAGGGGAAAACAGGTCAAACGACCTAAGGGAAGACTGCCGTGCGACCTAGCAGAAGAACAGGTTGAACGACCTAGGGGAAAACATGTCAAACGACCTAAGTGCTAACTCGCGAGCGACCTAACGAAGTGCGCGACCTAACAGTGAGGCGCGACCTAACGAAGTGCGCGACCTAACAGTGAGGCGCGACCTAACAGTGAGGCGCGACCTAAGGCCTTACGACCTAAGGGAAACAAGATCTTATGACCTAACGAAGTTAAGTCCATACGACCTTAGAAGTAAAGGCCTTGCGACCTAACAGAGTTACGCGACTTAAGGTGATTCGCGACCTAACGAAATCATGCGACCTAACTACCTTGCCAAGGTCATACGACCTAAAGTGATAAAGGTCTAGCGACCTAGTGGCCTTGCGACCTAAGCAGAATGGCCACACGACCTAAGCCTTAACTCCCAAGCGACCTAAAGCTATCGAACGACCTAACTGTCGAACGACTTACGAGTTAACACCCGAACGACTCAACGACCTAGTGTAAATGGTCCAACGACCTAACTGGAGCTTAGGTCGGAGACGACCTACGAGATAAGTCATGACGAGCGACCCAGAAGTGGAGCGACCTAGCGTTTAACCCGCGAGCGACCTAGCGCTTAACTCGTGAGCGACCTAGCGCTTAACTCGTGAGCGACCTAACGCTTAACTCGCGAGCGACCTAGCACCAGAACGAAAATCTGCAGATAGAGGCTTTGAGACAGTACGACCTATGGCCCAGATTTTGCCAAAAATGCTGAAAAATTGGGTTTCTCGCCAATTCAATCCAAACTAAAAGCAAATATGCATGCTAAAGCGATGGGGAATCATTCCCAACAACCCAATGACAATATAGGCAAGATGTGAGATTAAAAATCTCACCTTTTCACAGAATTTGATGAAGATGGAGATTGAAAGCAAGGAGAAGCAATCCAAAGCTTGAATCCACTATCTTCTACTTGAATTTGGAGTTGAATCTCGGATTTGCAATAGAATTTGAGTTTGGAGTTTTAATTTCCACTTCCCACCACCATTTTTGATGAAGCTTGAATGTTAAAACAAATGGTGAATGAAGTGAGGAAGAGGGTTGGGCTGAACTAAGGAAGGTACAGTCCAAACCAAAGTCACAAGCGGGAAAAGTGACGAAAATTTCACTATCTCCAAACATATCGAAGTTTACACTCAAAAAGATCGCAAACGTCATTTTGAACTCAATGGAGGTGGTCTCGAGTCCTAATTTGACCGTATGCAAAAAGTAGCTTTTCGGACTAACATCCGACTAACGATAAAATATTTAAATAAAATATTTAAATATAAAATCGATAGATATGCGGGTTGTTACAATATATTTTATTATACTTACTCAAATTTATTTAACTTTACCAAAATTAAATTTTTATTTCATATTATAAGTCCAAAACTTATTTCCTTTATATTTATCAATTTCAACTTGGATTTTAAATTCAAATTTGTTTATCACAACAAAACTTAAATTTACTAATGGTAGCAAATCCATCACATAAGAACTCGAAAATGATACTAATGATGCTGCAGTCATCACCCTTATTATTTCCCAACAACAGTAGTGAATTCAGTGCTTTATATTCTTTTAAAATCACCTTTTTATTTTATAAATCACATTTATAAACCTTTTTACTTTTTTTGAAAAACAACTTCCAAAATCAACGGGATTCAAATTTTCAAATTCTTAGTTTTAAATCCATTTTTATATATAACTCATATTTATAAATATACTCATGTAGTTTCATTTCTTTTATATAATATTATTTTACAATTGTAAATCCTATTAATTATAATTCCATAATATATAATTCATTTGCTTATATAATTTATTCTTTTACAATTGTTGTTTTTTATTTAGATTATTTAAACAGCTTTTATTAACTTATATGTATTCACATTTTCAACAACCAAACAATCAATTTATATACTTTCATAATTTCTGGAAAATTATTTTTTATATATAAAATATAATCGAGGTAAAATTATTTAATTTACCCAATTTAAAAACAATACTGTGTCGACTTACCTCGTTTAAGTGTTTAGAAATCCCTATCGATAATATGACGTCCCACATACCGACCAGAATTCACAAACATCTGAACAGATAAGTAAACACAATATAAAACATTTTATATTACTAACAAATACGCACTCATATATATAATACACTCAAACTCAATCTAGAGTGCTACTGTCCCTATCTATACTGAGTACACATCAAAGCCTAAGAATATACTAAATCTAATCTCTGATATCAAATGTGACGATCTAGGCTTTGCAACCATCGACCGTGGATAACTCCACCGTAGTTCACATGGGTACCTCACGATTTTCTTTTATGGCCAGCCTCTCGACTGTAAGCCTAACTGGCAAACCAACCCCTCGATACTCGATCTCAGGGACATGTAGGAGTAAGAGTCATCCGTTCGCTACCTAACAAGAAGCGAGAAACCCCGTCACAACCCGCCCTTCACGACCCACAAAAATCGACATAAATATGCTTATCGTATAACATATCGAACGATCGAGTGCTGGAAGACAGATTGTTGAGGAAAAAGAAAGGAGGTAGAAGAAGAAGAAACCAAAACAATAACAGAATCTCACAGCGGACAGAACAATGTATAATATAAAACAAATCTTTACATAAAACAAAACTGTAATGTTTATAGTATAGCCAATAATCATAGTATACTAACCTATTTAGCATGGATAGTTATAACACCTTGTCCTCACAATTTGCTGATAACACAACTAGAATGCAACAGAATATAATCATCTACATGAATACGTGTCTGGGCCTCCAGCTCCTCTCCTGAAGCTCCAACCCTTCTAGCTAAACCTGGAAATATGCTCGGTTTGGCCCGAGCATATAGAGAAAAACCACGTCTGGGTCAGTCTGGTAAAATAGCGTGAGAAAACACACTCAATTTGAATTATTAAAGTTATCAAAATCCTTTGAAAACAAAGGTATCTCACGCCACACATAAACACGACGGGTTTTTACCTTACGATAACCAAAACATTTCATATCAAATCCTCTGATATTATAATAGTGTCTAAGTACAAATACTTATTCAAATAGCTGAAATTGTTACATTAATTAAATTCCAGCAATACTAGGCTCTACAATCAAAACCGTAAAGGCACGTATGAGAGTATGGATTCCAACTGAATGACTAGGCACTGGGGTACCACCTGCCACAGTACACGTCTAGAACAACGTACCGAGGACCATTCCTGATCCCTTGTAACACAAAACCGGACTACCCCTAACCTAGATAGTCCGAATAAGATT
This sequence comes from Allium fistulosum, assembly GCA_030737815.1. NCBI lineage: Eukaryota > Viridiplantae > Streptophyta > Magnoliopsida > Asparagales > Amaryllidaceae > Allium > Allium fistulosum. Next base: position 909,650,886 of record CM060908.1, read on the forward strand.
ACCCCAGGGTTGGGATCAACAACCGCCACAGCCGAATAAAAAGGGACTCTAGATAGGGTAACATTACCCTACTAGGGTGCGACCCACTTAGCCTTCACTACAACAAAAACACCCTTTCACAACTGCCAAAAACAGTTGTAATAGGTCCATTACAACGGACGGCCGCCAGTCGTTATATCCGAAGTTGTAATAAATCCATATTTTTTTACAACGGTCTTTGGCAGTTGTAAAATGAGTTTTTGCAACTGTCAATCGCAGTTGTAAAAAAGTCTTTTACAATCTCTAATAGCAGTTGTAAAAGTATTTTTACAATTACTATTGGCAGTTGTAAAAGACTTTTTTACAGCTGTAATTGGCAGTTGTAGTAAAAAAACATGCAAAATAAAAAAAAATTCTAAATACATTTTGCGTGCTGTAAGAAACAGATAAACAACAGGAAAATATTAATAAATTCAACGGCATCATAATCCATTTATGAAAAAGACATCACAACTTTATATTCAATGAGGCGGTAGAAACAATGCCATGCACTTTATAGTTCATAATTAGATGCAGACCTCCCAAAAGAAACAATGAGGTGGTAGAAAAATCAGAAACAAGTAAAATTTATTTAAAAAGAAGTAGAAAGAAATGAAATAAAACAGATGAATAGGAAATGCTATACTTTATATATTTCTTCATAGAGTCATACAACAGTCTGGTCACTATTCTCATTTGTACAACATAAACCATTTTTGCACATGTGTACACATCTGACCAGAAGAGTATTATTTTCATCAACCCCAGTGAAACTGTAAAGTTGCTGCATACAGAGAAACACTTCACTTTAGCCAATGACATGATAGAGCACTTATAAGGTAGTTTATGTTCAAGATCAATGATCCACAAAAAATCATCCAGCCTCATTTTGTAGCTTAACTATCAATGGTCGAATTTTCTCAAACAATTTTGAAGTTTCACATTACTTTAACCATTTATCTACTTTGAAACACACCGATTTCTAATAAGTGAATATCATGCTATAGATACTATTTTGCTTAACTAAAATATAACATGAAAACAGTAAAGAAAACCATACCTCATTTTTGGTTCTTCCTTTCAAATATTCATCTTTGGATCTTCATCTCATACTAATATTTCACATTATACCAAAATCAAATTAAAAAACAATGTTTTTCTTCAAGCAAACATCTCTCATTTCATTCCCTAGCAGTAGTGTAACTGCATCATTTCATTACAAAACTTTCAATCAACTACATACACAGTAAGTCACATTCATTCCTTCTGGTCCATCAATATCTCAATACCATCATCCTTATTATTCATTAACCATGCCTGACAATTCCCTTTCTCTCACAAGCAATAATGATCCAAGCTTCAACAAAAAATGAACCACCCCAGAAAATGAAATCATCCACCTTTCACCTTCCAGTATTGTTCCAAACCATAACAAAAAGCTAACTATAGCCAATAACCAGCTGACATAAATAGCCAAACACTAACATGCACCATTCTGTTACACTAAATACAAGTATAACCCACTAAGACAATTGCAACTCCTATTAAACAAAAAATGTATCCCTTAAGCTGATCCTCTTGCTTCAAATCCAAGCACATCAATTATTAGCCCTACCCTCTATTCTAAACAACAAACAACCAATCAACATATGATTCTAGACAACAACACCCCAGGTCCTTGCAACAACCTGAAAACTCCATCTCATATAAAATTAACAATACCGACAACATCCTCAACATCCACATTAACTCCACTTCCTTATTTAGTAGACAAAAGTCATCAGTAAATAGCATCAAGAAAAAGTATAGAGGTAAAAAGGGAAGGATAAATTCAACTCACCGATCTTGAATTTATTTGGATAACTTCATGTCCATATTTGATGTTTAGACCTTTATTCAATTTTTTTAGATATAGTTTATTTATTTATGGATGAAAGGAAAGCCATGGTCCTTGCATTATGGGAAATTTGGATTCTAACAGTAGATCATTCATATATGTAACATTGTTATCTATTGAAAAGTTATAAGGATGAGGGAAGTTTTCTATTAATAGATGCGGGTTGAAGTTTTCATTTAAAGAGATATACATACTTTCCCTTAAAACTTTAAATACATAATTGATTGCTAATTATCGAATTAATTTATTTTAGGCAATTAAAGAAAATTGGTTCAAAAAAATTAGCAAGATGCTACATTATCCAAGTGTTTGAAGCTCTTTTTGTGGTATTATATGAAGTTTTCTTGACATTGTATATTTTGTCATGTACTAGTACTTGGTGTAGAATTGATGTATGGGTATTATGAAAACATGGCTTACGGATATTGTGAAACCATGACGCTTAATAAATGATGTTTTAAATTATTTATCATACACACACACATACATACATATATGTATATGATTGCTGTTTGAATTTGATTTGAAAATGTTTTATGTACTGCTAATGTCAGTAACATGCTTTTGTGATAATAGAATAGGATATAAAATTAGTAAATGAAAAAGAGTTTTCTAGGTGCTGTCATAACTCTGATATAAAACATTTTTGACAGCATAGTATAAACATTCAACACAGAACAAGAAGACACCATTGACGAAGGACATAGGACCATCTGTTCCAAATTTCAAGTTTAATTTCATTATAAATTGTCTCTGGTCCAAGTTTTTACAGCCAAGCACATAACAATTTTCAAAACAGGTTTTAGGCAACACAAATTACCTCTAACAGTTTCCCATCTCACCACAGTTAGCATCACCAGATTCAGGAAGCCATATCATCAGAGCAAATCCAATACCAATCAGTATCGCTAAGCTCACTATCAGGTCACCGTAGCAACTCAAGGCATCCAAGCGTGCTCGCCAATCATCATTCAGGTGATCCGATAGTTCCAGCAACCGGCACCGTAAAACGTGAGAGTATTAAGCAGAGGAGACGACTTAGGACAGAAGATCGACAACAGAGCAATCCAATCTGAACCGAGATCCACAGTGGCAGCGCTGATGAAGGTGAGAGAGTGGTCGGAGATCGTGGCGGGTCCATGGTGGAAGACGTTCATTCGTCGGTTTAGTAGAAATAGTCCCAAACACACAAAGAAATTTGGGTACGATCCGTTAAGCTATTTTCTGAATTTTGATGCCACTCCTGACAGAGACTTTAATTTTGCGACTCAATTTATTGGATCCAGTAAGGGGTCAATGGATTTCGCAGCATTAAATCCTGTAGATGATAATTTTGTTTGATGGGAAGAAAAATTTGGGAACGCTTTCGATTTAGGGAAGAGTATAGGAGGAGAACCGTTTGTGGGAGTAGAAATATAAAACGTGAATTATTGTGGAGCTAATTTCATGTTTTTGCAGTAAATTTCATATTTTTGTGCTAAATTTTCATGGCTTGGCGCCAAAATTTCATGGGCTAAAGTCAAAATTTCACTAAAACTTGTAAAAATAAGTATTATAAGTTAGAACTAATAAGTTAGAACTAATAAGTTAGAACTAATAAGTACTTCTTAATTATTATTAGTTATTACTTATTACTTCTTAGTAACAATTGAATATTAATTATTATGTATATGTTACTCATTACTAATTATTAAATATTTAATAGTAATTATTAAAAACTAATTACTTTTTATTAATAATTAATTATTAAGTATTGATTATTTAATAGTAATTATTAATTATTATTAATTGGTAAGGTTATTATTAAATATTAATTTTTAGTTATTCTTGAATATTAATATTATTAATAATTCATTATTAAATATTGATTATAAAATATTAGTTATTATTATTAATATACAACTGGCAAAAAAGAATGGTTGTAATAGACATCTATTGCAACTGGAAAAATAAAAGAGTTGTTGAAAATATGTTTATTACAACTTTCTAGAAAAAAACGTTGTAAAAAACCTTTATTACAACTGACATTTTGGGACAGTTGTAAAATTACAGTTGTAATATGGTGTTTTTGTTGTAGTGCTTGCTACATCTCCCCTGATTTTCAATCATTCCCGGTTGATGAGGCTCAAGGCTAAACGTTACCTTTTTAGAAATATTCAATTAGAATGCTAATTGTCCTCTAATGACAATGTACTGATAGCATTCATCCATACAAGTCTGTTCCCGGTCCGAACGGAACCGAATGCACTATTCCTACTACATCCATTTTGGAATCACCTTCAGGATTAGTAGCGATTAGCTCTTGCACTTCACTGCTCTATCTTCGACTCCAAGCTCTTGTCTTCATTTCGAAAACATACTCGTTGGATCGAAGTGGTTTTCGAATCGCAAATCTGATCTCGGTCTCTTCGAAACAACGTTCGATATTTCCTTGTAAACTCAACCTCGGTTCTCTAGGAAATAAACAGACGATGATAAGATCGGAGATCACCTCCTAACCGTTAGTGGATAGATTTCCTTATAAAGGTCCTGGAAGAACGAAACAGGTTTACACGTACAGTATAGCACCTTGGACGGTAACTGTACCATATAATTCTCGTACGTCTTCCAGATATTTCCAAAGTTATATTTGGGTCTAGATTTGATAGTCGGTTATTTAACTATCAAATAAACAATCAATTCTACCAAATATTTCATTTTCCACTGAAAAACGTTAAATCTCTTTTAAATTAAATTTTAATAGATTAAAACTCTTTATCCGAAATATGTTTGCTTATCTTATCGAATTCAGCATATTCACAATTTATCATTTTCAAAAATATTTGAAAACCCTTTAAAAATAACGTGGAAAGTACCACTGCGGTATCAAACCATGGATCACAGCTCAATGGTTACGTCTCTATCCTAGAGAAATCCAAACTTAACTGAAGGCGATCTCTGCCTCCCGATTACGCCATGAAAAGTATACCCTTACTTTCCAAAAACTTTATTTAATAATTATTTCAAACTAATACTTATAAAGTTTCTATATAAACCCTCCAAGTTTAATTTAGGAAAAATAATCTTTTATAAAAGTTTACTATAAAATATTTTATTTTTAAAACATTATTACTATTTGAACAACTTATCTTTGAAATAATAATATTTTAATACTAACTAATTCTTAAATAATAATTAACTCTTTAAATCCAATTATCTCAAAATAACCTTAATAAATAATTAATATATACTTTTAAACATTTTAAATAATTAAAAAACTTTACAACGAAAATTAAATACTTTTAAATAACTTTTAGAAATCATAAATAATTAACCTTAAATTATTATCACATAATTATTAATTATCTTTAAAATGTCATTAAAATTAATAATCATTTTTAAAACAACTTTGGTTCACAAATCAGTTTCCAAATTTGAAAGGAGGCTTAATAACTCCAATAGTACTTAATAAAGTCACCATTGATTCCAATATCTAACTAAGTTATAATCTCAGTATTTTCATACTAATATGTAAATTTAACTCACTATTAACAATTAATTGTTAATACCACACTTATCCAGTACTAACCAATTGGAATGTAATTAAGTGTCCACACTAATGTAATAGCAGAACAGGGTTTATTTCTGCTAAATAAAGGTCTATATTTGACTTATTCCATTAATAATAGCAGAACGGTGATTTATTCTGTTAATCGATGTTCAATTAAATCAATTAGCGGAATGGTGTTTTGCTTCAGCTAAACAAATGTCTAAAACCGTAGGATGACAGAACGGTGTTTTATTATGCTAATTAATTTATTACCAATTTAATTTAATTAGCGAAACGGTGTTTTATTTCACTGAATAGATGTCAAGTTCCCACATTTAATTCAATTTAACTCAACAGTATTTATTCGGCCAAATAAATATCACCCATTTATGGTACCATAACGATGTTATTATTCAAAATTACATGATTAAATACGTTCGTATTAATTCTTCATAATTTTATACTGGCAAACACGAGTTCAACGCAAAAAATCCGTGTGCAAAACAAATTACATACGAGCAAATTCTGCAATTTATAGTCTAACCCATGTATAAATAAACAAGTTAAATAAGAAATTCTCACCTTCTATCCCAAGTGGGCCGAAGCCCAAACCAAACTACACGCCACCAGCGAGCAACAAAGAAGACAAAGTTTTGGGCCGAAATGCACATGCATCTTATTTGAACAGTAGCTTAATCACTATCTTCCAATTCCTTCCATGCGTGCCTGTCCACTGCACGTCTCCATGCATACATACATATTCCTACACTTTGTCACATGCCCTTTCTTTCTTTCTTTTTTTTCGCACGCCTGCTACTCAACTCCTTACAAAAAGATGCTACTTCAACAAGCCCACAAAGAGCAAATGTATGCATGCAAACATAGAACAGACGTCCTCATTTTCCTCTCCCTCAACAATGAAACTTACGGCCATCTTCTCACTTCATTTCCGTGCACGCTCTCCATGTGTTGCTCTTATGGCTGCTCCTCCATCACATACCCTCTCAAGCATGCAGCATATGTTCAATGCATACACTTCCTTATCTTCCTTATATTTCTTTCATGTATGCTATGTAGACAAGAAGGACAGACAATTAATGCTAAGCAAACAAATGCTCAAGTGTAAGGACAAGCAAATTAATTCTAGCCGCCAATTTTCTTAGCAAGAGACAGGCAAGATTTGAACGAACGACAAGATAATGAAAGGAAATGAACAAGAAACAACACAAGAACCAAAAGAAATGTTGCGTGCCTGTGTAAATTCAATTGATGTGTACGTTACTTTCATGTAATTTTTGTTTTACCACTTTTATAACAAAGTCAAGTATTAGTATAACAAAAAGGTACGTACAATAGATATTTTGCTGGTACGATAAATTTTTGATTTAAAAACTTGGCTTTGGCAATACCTCGCCACACAGTGCCACGTTCGTCTACGGACCGCGAATTACAAAAATAAAAATATGATCACACTCAATAACGTAGGACGATTATAAACCAGTAATAAAATAGACAGGTTAACTTATTTTGTTAAATTTTAAAAATACCGGCGTTTGGCGCAAAACGCGTCAAACGAAAATTTAATTATTTCTCAAATTAAAATTTTTATAAATTAAATTAAAATGACGTCATCAAAAATCAAGTATAAAATTTAGAACGTATATTTTATTATGATTTAATTCAAATCTGAATATTTAAACAAATTAAATATTCAAATTCGAAGACTCAAAAATACGAATCGTTACACCCCGTGTCATGTACGAACATCACTAAGCAAATCTGATCTCAATCTCTTCGCACCAACAACGCAAAAGCGTTTCTCAACTTCACGCAGAAACTAAGTCTCGTAGATTTATCACGTCTCCAACTTTCAACTTGCTATCCTTCGGCCAAGAAGGAAGCTCGATAGATTGGAGTAATACTCCGCACTACACGAATCAACATCCTCAACACAAACGATAATTTAGCCTACATAGATGGCTATGTACTAAGTGTACGACTAAATAGTTCACACATCAAGTCGAGGAAAAATTTGGACCAAATTTGATAGTCGGTTATTTAACTATCAAAGCAACAAATAAATATTTAGCACCATAAGCAATCACTAGGCCCTTTTAATTAATCTTTTATTAATTAAATCACTTTCCAAATATTCACTTCAAATTATCTTTAAAAAGATATAATCCAAAACCATTTCAATATTTCATATTGGAAAACATTTCCATATACTTATTTTAATAATAAGTAATTCAGAATTCCTTTTATTTTCAACACTTAGAAGATATTACATATGCTTAAATCATGATTAAGTATATATTTTATTCTTTAAGGAAAACATTCTCTTAAACATATTTATTTATTTGGGTCAAAACGAATGTTGCGTAAAACATCGTTACGACAACCCAAAACATTAGTATAGGGATTCGAAAATTAGATAGATATATAAATCCCATATACTAAACAAAACATCTCCTTTCGAAAATCATTTACTATAACAACAGTGTTATAGTCCATGCTTCCCTTACTTCTCGAAATCGTCTATTTCAACAATGAATGTTGAAATCTATGTATTTGATACTTAACACATTTTAAACATCTTTAAACCATTTAAAAGATCACTTTCCAAAACATTTATTTGATTTAAAGGATTATTCACTGTCCAAAATCGTGAATATATTTCGTTTACCCAAATTCATTATTTCTACACATTTAACTAAAAGGATTATCCACTGTCCAAAATCGTGAATATAATTCCTTTAATAAACTTTCATATTTAACTTATCAAAGTAAGTTGATATCACATTTATAAAACAATGTTTATAATTCACATTTATATTTTATAAAAACTTCCATATATAAAATCCCTTTTATTAACCAATTCCATTTATCTCATTAATATGCCAATATCCAATTATAAGTTAATGTACTTATAAATCTCGTTATTTACAAATTCATTCTTTTTATAACTTCATAAATTTATATATCTTATTCACTTATAAAATCCATTTATAACTTCATTTTAAACACTTATAAACTCCTTTACAATTCCATCATTTTGATTTATAAAAATTCAATTTTATAAATCTTATCTATAAATCGTTTATAATAAGTCAAAAATCTCAATTTAACTTAATTTACAAAATGATCAACTTCATATTTCAAAAATCACATTTTTGATTATATTTCACAAAAATCATAATTTTTATAACATAAAAATTATAACTTTTATTTATCTAAAATAAATCCAAAAATCATATATTTTCAAAATCACTTTGAAATCCTTATTAAATTGAAATCATAAATTTAATATCTTAAATCTCCAAAATAAGGCCAATGCTGCAAAAATGCTAAATAAGGTGATCGCATCAATCATATCAATCCTCGTATCCAAAACATCATATATTATATGATAACAGCATATATATCAATATTTTTAAATAAAACCAATACTGGTGAGGAATCCAGTTGGATCCCTCCAACCTGTCACCTGCAACAAATATACATGTAAGAATATGTGTACAATGTCTGCTTCAAGGCAGACGCGCGTACAAAAGGTCATCCGCTCATACACGGTAACGTATAGGGTCTCATCTGCTCCAATATGTAGGAAATATATCCAAACCAATAAATATATATATATAATATATCATATATCATCCAAACAATCATCAATGAGCATAAATAAATTTATTTCTCACTTATATAAAAATATAAGTGAGCCAGAAAGAGTGAGTTGTACTCACTTTGATTCCAATAGTCGTTGCAGCGTTTTATTCCGAATAAAATTAAACGATCGTTTAATTTTACCCAAAATTTTCAATAGCTTCAATCAACTCCAATCTGGCACCATCGCATAGTGTTCATCAATACGAACCCGATGCAACTTGTTTCGTCAAAAACGGACCTCGTATGACAAAGTTATGATATTTTAAACATTACACAATTTAAATTATAAATTAATTTCAATTTCTTTTTTATTTTAAAAACCTTAGTCAATCTAGGCCGTTAGATTTCGTTCATCAGATCCAGGCCATGATTGCTTTTCTTCCCCTCGCGTGATTTGTTCCAGGCTTCACGAAACCTATTGTCGTCGACGTTCTACGAATTTTTGCTCCCTCCACGATCGTCTACACGACGATCGAACACTGCCGTTCGAACGCCCATCACGCGCGCCACAATCGCCTACAACCGTGTGAAGCTCAATCGCCCTATAGCCTAGGAAATCATGTGCGAACGCGAAGACTTCACGGCCAAATTTCTGGCAATCCACCACACGATGTTCGATCATAGCCGTTGGATGCGTTCATCTCTCCATCCTCTACAATATTGTAGTTGGGGGTTTCAACTAATTACGCGTGGATTTGGAGATAATCGAGGAAGATGAAGATGAGTTTTCGGCCGTTGAAATACAAGGTGGCGGCTAGCCCTAGATAGATTAGGGTTTGTGAAAATAGGAAGAAAATATGGCCTTTTATAGAAAATTTTAAACGACACTATTCACCCGAAAATTTTTCGAACTCCAAACGAAGCGTGGCGCCTGCCGTTTATAATATTTTATCCCTATTGCGAACACAATGGAATATATATCGGGAGCCAATTTGATCGTATTTGGAAGATAGGTTTTCAAATCGACTTATTTTAATTAAAATTTACTTAAATAAATCTCTATGTGTTTCAGCTTGCCACGACTAAACCGTAAGTCCGATTGACATGAAATTTGGAATCTTATAATAATATAACATTATGGATCCAATGAAACTGGTTTCGTGGAAATCCGAGACTGTATCAAAAATGACTATTTTTATACATTAATTAAATATTTAAATATTCAATTTCTATAAATTAACTTTTAACTCAATTTTTAAGTTTTACTACTATTCTAATTCAAATAGAATTTGATTCAACTTTTAAATCATTTTCATTCACATTAAATTCAAAATCAAATTATTTCTGCAATTTCAAATATTAAATTAACAATTTAATTATCCAATTAAATCCTTATATTCGAAATATAAGTTGTTCAACTTATAAAATTTACTTGTGAATATTTAAAATCAACTAAATATCTCAATTTCAAATGACTGAAATTCTAGGTCATTTCAAAAGCTGTGTATACAGTAAACGTTTATAAAGAAGTTTATAAATGATTTTTGGGTATTCATAAAAGAATTCTTAGAAAGTGATTTGGATATTCATAAAGGGAGCTTATTTATAAAAGGTTTGGATATATATAAAAGGTTTATATAAAAAGTTTGGATATTTATAAAAGCAATTTATATAAATGATTTTGAATATTTATAAAAGGGTTTTATAAATGAATTTGAAAGTTTGGAAAGTATTTTGAAATGGATTTGGATTTCACGTAAAGGAGATTTCATGAATGATATAGATTTGATTAAAATGGATTTATCGAAAGAAATATAAAAAAAGAATTTGAGATCTAGGTTTCTCTAAACTGACCTTTTAAAAAAATGGTGGTATGGAACATCCGTTCCACACTTAACGCTGAGGGAATAGTGTTTAGGGTTGTCCTTACCTCCAATTTAAACAATATTTATTTAATCCTTTAAACATGATTTAGAAGTATGAAGTTATTCACAAATGTTTTGTATACATACTTATGTTAGAGAATATCTTTGACTGGTTATTTCCTAAAGAACTGGGCTTGAGTTTACCGGAAGCTATCGAATGTTGTTTCAAAGAGACCAGGGTCAGATATGTTATTCGAAAACCACTTCGATCCAAATCAAGCGTTTCGAAGTGAAGACATCTTGAAGATGATGGAATTGAAGATGGAGCTCTTTGAAGTGCAAAGGCTACTTGCTACTAATCCCGAGGGTGATTCCAAAATGGATGTAGTAGAAGTAGTGCCTTCGATTTGTCCATCTCCTGGACAACTTGTATGGATGAATGCTGGCATTCCATTGTTGCTTGGAGGGCAGTGTTGGCATTCTAAGTGGGAAGTGCTATATGGAAGGTAAAAAGTAGCATCAAGCCTCATCAACCGGGAAATGACAAAAATCGGGCACGCAGCAGGGCCATGTGGGTCGCTCCCATCAGGGTATGGTCATTCCAAATCTAGATCGATTACTATCACTCATGTATGCTTCGAGGTCTAATGTAAGGAGATCATATTCGGTACTACTAGTTAAGTGGTATGCCAGTCTTGTGTAGCAGGGGTACAATATGTTCTTGTTAGACTCTAGTGCATTTTATCTAGAGATGTACCATCAGAAGGTAGTTCCTTACCTTATCATAGTATGGAATCCATTCTCCAATACGTGCCTTTACGGTTTTGATTGTAGAACTTAGTATGCTGGAATTTAATTAATGTAAAACTTTCGGCTATGATTAATAAGTATTTGTACTCTAGACATTTTTATAATATCAATGGATTTTCTATACAAACATTTTGGTTATCGTAAGGTAAAAACCCATCTGTGTTTATGTGTAGCATGGTCTTACGAGATGCGTTTGATTTAAAGGTTTTTTTTATAAAGTTAAAGACTTATGATTTACTCACACCAGACCCATGTTTGACCTGAAGTTTATTTTCTTTTCCTAAACTCTTGGGTGCTCAAATTTGAATTGGCAGCCATGCAATTCAAATTTTCCACAGATTCATATGGGGGAGCTTGGAGTAGGGGGCTTCATCGATAGCTAGTTATTTTTCTTGTTTTCGCTATAATTTATATATATATACATATATATATTGTATCAGTTAGGTAGAGACGGACTGTTATAATTGTCCTAGGGTAAAATTTTTATTAGTATGACTCTGATGTAACATTTTTGAAATGACTTGTAATATATTATGTTCAGCAATATATATTGTTCTATTGCGTTGTGAGATTCTGTGTTGTTTAGTTTCTTCTCCTCTATCTTTTCTTTTTTCACCCCTACAACCTTTCTTTTGGACGACTAAATGATCGACACATGAATACCGAGGATGTATTAAGTGTCGTCTTTAGTAGTAAGAAGGCAGATCGTTGCAATTAATGCCACATGGTGGTCATTGGATGGCTAGGATATTCAATATAATTTGCACGTTTTCTGAACATGGTTTAAAGCTAAAACAACAAGAACTTTATTATTAGTTATACATGGTTTCTTTCTTACTTTACAAAAGATCATAGCCGTACTTACATTTAGCTTATATATATGTTTGCCTTCGAACCTACATTTGGTGTAAGATCTATTCGAGGAATCCGACAAATGATTTTTTTGGTTTTATTGTTGAAATATAGAAATTTTTAACGGGAGCTAGTAAAATGAATCGAAGGACAAACTATTCTTTGATTAAAAGGATATTTCTTGTTTTGAAGTTTAAACTAATAATATTTTTCCTAACCAAACACGTGCTTTGGTTAACTAGGTACCTAATAAAAGTAACGATAGCCTATGCGAATCATAGTCATTTGTAATTGAAATATTCGTTAACCATTATTTCTTTCATTTTAAAGCGCTAAGAGTGCAGTTTGAGTTACACGGATGCTTAATGAAAATTATGTTGTAACTAAACCCCGACTCAATAATAAATCATTTAAATAAAATGCTTAGGATGCCAAAATGTCAAAGCACAATGTTTTGAAGTTGCAAATATGTGTAAGGTTTAAGACCTATGTATAATTATATGTATAAAGGAAAATTCGAGAATAGAGAAGAAAAACTTTTAGGGTAGGAAGAAAAGGAGAAATAGAGAATTAATTTGATAAATCTGCCTACTTTATTTTTTCATTTACCTTCTCTAAATAGAGAAGTTTGTTACAACCTAGTGCCTCATAATTTTCCAAGTGACTATGAATTTGTATAGCCGACTCAATAATAAATCATTTAAATAAAATGCTTAGGATGCCAAAATGTAAAAGCATAATGTTTTGAAGTTGCAAATATGTGTAAGGTTTAAGACCCATGTATAATTATATGTATGAAGGAAATTTCGAGAATAGAGAAGAAAAACTTTTAGGGTAGGAAGAAAAAGAGAAATAGAGAAGAAATTTGATAAATTTGCCTACTTTATTTTTCATTTACCTTCTCTAAATAGAGAAGTTTGTTACAGCCTAGTGCCTTATAATTTTCCATGTGACCATGAATTTGTATATCACAACAGATTTGTTAAATCATAAAAATTTGTATAGAAGGAATAGGCTGAGCGGTGACATCGCCCTAGATAAACACATGTACAGATTAAAGGCAATGTAACCGGCGGGATGATTATGGTTTCCCACATGCAATGGTGGGTACCTAACTTCATCTAGAGAGATTTAGTGCATGGTTAGTCAATCGCTTTTTCAATTTCTATGTTACTGTACCCTTGCATTTAGCCCTAATGTGGAAAATGCATAGTATCCAATGAACATTGACGTGTGTTGACCCATCAGGTTCCACACATCTACTAAGGGTAGTACTCGTGTCCTGCACAATTTGTGTATTTTTTCCTTTTACACGGTGTATGTATGCATTCTATGTAGATGCTCGCTCATGCTGACAAATGATCCCCGACACACGATGGGATAATGCGTTGGATATTACCCGATAATGCAAGAATAATGTTAACGACACTGGATTATCCCGATGCAGACAAGGTTTCGAGCTCTATACGGGGGAATCCAAGAGTGACAATGAAATCTTCAATAAATGCATAATTCTTGACTAATAAAGCAAAATGTTGATGGAATTCCATAAGACGTATCAACACTTGAGTTCGTTGAAGAATGATTGAAATTCTTTAGAATCAACTTAACCGATGGCCAAACATCACATAAACCCACCTTCACCTACAACCATCGCCAATTCAACCTAATGTTGTCCACTTAGCCTTGCCATTGCCTTCCACTTCATAAACCCTGACTAAATCCATCAGGGTTGATCGATCGAATGCAGTGGTGGCAGGTTTAGTAGAGATGTCGATCAACGCTTCAGCAAAACCAAGGGATAGCGGAGACGGCTCCGGCTCCGGCTCTGTGCGACGAAGCGGGGTGATGGATTGGCAATCCTAAAAGAAACCCTAGTTTGGAAGGGAAAGAACTAGAAACCCTAGTTTGGAGATTCTAGAGCGAAAGGAAGTCGGATCCTAAGAGAGTAAAGATGGAGGAGAAAAAAATTTGAAGTGTCTACTTTTATATCGAGGAAAGAGCACGAATCGGTACCAATCCATCAAGAATTTAAAAAAGTTGAAAATAAAAAAAGAAGGATGTTTATCTAACCATGCATTAGAAAAAATCCTACATAATTCTCAGTGATGAGCAAAATGAATGAAGTTTCTGGATAGCAAACTCAACATCTATACCTATTGAGAAGACGTGGCTCAACTATTGTTTAGAAAAGAAACATCTGAGTTCCTAGTAAAGACCATACATTCCATGGAAACAAATTGAGTGATGGAAGCATCTATAGAGATTTGGATATTATCGCTTGTCTCGATGCAAAGCATTCTTTGAGTTCATTGAAGCACACTTTGGGGGAAAGTGTTATCCGATATTTTCCAAATTGACATTTCGATGTAATTAAACTATGAAGTGATGAAGTGATGAACTCTAGGTTTGATGACGATCAACTAAGAATAGCAAAAGAAGCTGGGGAGAAATTTTTTTAGTCCATCAATTATTACGAACCCATGGATGGATCAGTATCGGTCCATCCAAATGACCACTTTGCCCCCTAAATTAAATGGAATTGGATTTCTAGCATATTGAAGGAAAAAGGTAAGTATTTGAGCAAGGGTAAAGGATCGATATTGATCCATTCCTAAGACAATTTTGTCCCTCAAAAGCTTAAAAGACCATGTAGATGCCAAGATATGAAGAAAAGTGCAAGATTGGACCAAAACCCATATCAACAAAATGTCGCTCGCAGCTCCTAATTCAAAATCAGAACCCTCCGGCAAAGGGCTGGGAACGGGTTCGTTCTTGGGAAGGGCTTCTTCAAAATATTCTTTTGAAGGAGGTGAGGGAGTATGTTCAGGACTCAACTCCGGGGCCTTGTCACCTAAATCAACATCGCCTTCGCCGGTATCTGTATCCCAATCTATTTCTTCTTCGATTAAAGGGAGCCCCTCACCGATCTCTCCTTTCCCTCAATCAACGGAGCTTTGCCCATCCGATGAACAAGTTCTTCTTCTTTCTCCTCCAGGATCGAAGGCATCTTGGGTGGACTGTTGACCCTAACATGAACATGGGCCTCTTCAGAAGTTTTTTCTGACTCGTTGGACGATTTAGTTTCTTTCTCCTCATCATCATCATCGTCACCTTCATCAGAATCATAGAAAGAGGAAACTGAGCGAGTTTGGATTTTGTAGCGAGAAGGGGCACTAACGAATCGAACAAACCTCCCGAGATGTAAGAGCACACACCGGTGAAGATTTTCGTCTGTAAGCAAAAACCTGATCATGCGCTCTCGAGCATCGACCGCATTCAGGCCACTGAGAACAGGGCCGAGAGTTGGATCTTTGTTAATCTTCGGGAGAACTGAAAATGAATAGACAATCATTCATAAGAATTTTTAGTAGCTAAAGGAAAATCCATGCATGGTGAAAGAAACTATTAATGAAGTTTTTAACCCATCAAAATTCAATAATAATTAGAACATTCAAACTACGCCAAAACAACTCAAGAATCAACCAAAAGGACTAGAAAAAGAAGAAGAGAAAGACCCAAGAGGAAAGATGTCAAAATAAGCTAAGGCTATAGATCGCTAGCGATTCATAAGACTTGCTCATGAACCCTCCAAACCTCTTGTATCATGATTCATTACCATTTCTAAGCATGCTTGCCAAGTTTCATAGCATGCCAAACAATCTAGCTCGAGAAGTGAAGACTCATCTGATTCAAGCTGTTTACCCAGAATCAACTGACTTAAAATGGACCTACATAACTCATACGAAGTCGGATTGATTTGAAATTTTGGGCGAATATTTAGAAAACATAGGGTAAGGCTCACAAAAAATGAAGTCATTTAGAGATGATTTGATGGATTGCCAGCGATCCATCTAGATGGATCGCTAGTGGCCCATCCAGAGTGGGCCCCACTACTCCAAATTTTTATGGTGGGTGCCTAAAACCCTCTAGAGTGTCCCTACACATTTTCGTTCAATTTCTTTAAGATTTGAGCGAGATATGGATGATTCTTCTATACTAGATGACCTATGAAGATGGATGATCAAACTAACTCCAAACGACTTGATATTTGGACAAGACACTTAAATAGAAGATAGGAAGACAACCAAACAAAGATCACTCAAAAATATGCTAAGTGGATGGATAGCTAGCAATCCATCCCATATGGATAGCTAGCGATCCATCAAGGTAGGTCGGATCAACCTCAAACTTTCCAAGCTCCTTCGTAGCACTAAGTAAAGGCTTCTGGTAGAAAAATATGCTAAGTTAATGGATAGCTAGCGATCCATCCTTTATAGATAGCTAGTGATCCATAGAAATGACTTAGATTGATTTGAGATTTTTGGTGATGACTTGGCATAATAATTGGACTCTTCTGCACCTGTACTTCTGGCCCAATACTCGCCGAAATTCCTTATAAATACTCACCTACCTGCAACTAGAGATGGATCGTTTTCGGATAGAGAGCTGTCATTACTCTACTGGAATTCCTTCACTTCTTCAACTTTCTTCTCCCTCACAACAGTCATCAAGTGGGTTACTATGATTCTCTAGTCAACCCTTGAACTTGTGACTTATTCTAACTCATTGAAACTTAGATCTAAAGACTAACTAGTTGATATCCAAAGAGATTCAACTAGTATAATCATAATAAAGATTGATTAAAGTGGACGTAGGCCAGAGTCGGCCGAACCACTATAAAAATTATGTGTCTCTTCTCTTACTTCTGCTGTTTTTTTGTTGTTTATCTGAAATTTGTGCTACTGATTATCTGCACTGGTGCTTTCACCCTTGATCTAGGGTGTTGATCCATTTTTTGGGTTAACATTTTGGTGCTTTCACTAAGAACCTTGAAAGAGATATGAAGAATTGAAGTTTGAATTTAAGATTTAGAGAGATGAGTAGTCCTAATGCTAGATCTAGAGCTATAGCAAGTCAACCGGAGCTTGGGGCAGCCATTAGGTGTCCTTAATTTCTCATCAACTCATCTATGTGATTAGAGAAGAAATGAAAAGGATGATGAAGGAGATGCAAGATGTGATCTTGTCTATGCAACAAGATATGATGAATAGATTCTTCTAGAGGATGGAGCAACAAGGGATGGCTAGATCTATAGGGAATTGGAATCAAACTCCAAAGAATGACACAGGAGCTGTCGGAGTTGGATTGGAATAATATGGAGTCTTTCCTCCTTGCCAGAGCAACCGATACTTAGGGGCAACGTTGGAATCAACAATAGGACCCAATGCAGGAGCATACGGAGTTAGAGCAAAACAAACTGAAATAATGCCCACATGACTTGGAGGCACGATAGATTTGGATCTAGGATGAGCTTTAATGCCTGGAATGGGTGATGTTGGAGCTAGAATAGCAAATCAGAGTATGAATACATGACTGCATGAGCCGAAACCAAAAGCCCACAGTTGGAACAGGGGGCAGGTTCGTCCCTTACTCTCTATCTTATGATTTTTCTGCCCTCAATAATCTCAAGCCGCTTACACGTGTATGGGATCCCGAACGGTCCCTAGGCACGCTCTGAGTCGGATGCCTGAAATGACTATTTAGGACAATAATAATCTCAGGCCGCTTGCATGTGTACGCGATCCCGAACGATCCCTAGGTATGCTCTGAGTCGGATGCCTGAGATGACTATTTAGGACAATAATGACCTCGAACCGCTTACACGTGTACGAGACCCAGAATGGTCTCTAGGCGCGCTTTGAGTCGGATCTCCGATGTGAACATTTAGGATTTCTGCTTGCTTTAGTTCATACTTGTTTGATTTCTACTTATTTGTTTTGATTTGAATATTTGAACTTTGAAAAATCCACATTGATTGTAACGACCTAGAATTTTGAACAAATTAAATTGAAAATATTTAATTAATTTTAAATATTTTAACGATAATTTAATTTGTATCCCCAATATATCTATGGATTTGGCGATTAAATTATAAAATTTAATGGATTGAAAGTTGAATAAAAATTTTGAATCTTCAATTTTAAGCTGAATATTTCAAAAGCTTATAAAATTCATATTGATAATACTGAAGATAATAGAAGCTTCAGAATTGAAATTGAAACTGTTTTGATCGGTTTTGAAAATTATCGTTCGTATCGATATTTAAAAATAGCCGTCCGAGGCGCAGTCTCGGAATTCGACGAAACCAGTTCCATTGGGTCCGTAATATTGAATTATTGTCGGATTTCAAATTTCGTATTTTTCGATGTTAATACGTAAGCACACGATGAGAGAACGCATTGGATTTTAAATCAAATTTAATTTAAAAATTTAAAATTTAAATTTTGCCGACATCAGAAGTAAAGCAGCACGTTCTTCCTTTAACCACGCCTACAAACGCGCAGACGGTCATGGAAAAAAAATCGTGCAAACATGTTCTCCTGCTAAATCACGTTCTTTTGTCTTCCCTTCTTCTCTGTTAAAATGCACGAGACAAAAATACAAACGAAAACTTTCTTTCGTTCGAAATTCAAAATAATGGCCGAATAGGGAAATTACCATTAGCCGATATTGATAGAATTTTCATTCAAGAATTCAATTCAAATAAAATGCGAGGCTTTTCCTCTCATCTCCATTTCGAATCGCAATCCCTCAGTCCCAACCTCGTTCAAATATTTAAAACAGCCGAGGGTTCCTCCTTATATTCAATCGCGAAAACAAATACATGGTCGCGTTCTTCATTCACGGAATCTTCGAATCGGGAAAAATAAAATAAAATGGAAGAAGGCTTGTTGGGAATCGCAATCTCGTTCGCAAGCGTATGGGGTCGCAAAATGTCAGGAGTTCGTCGTCGGGATGATTCGACTGTTCGTTGAGTTGGCGCGCGCGTACGATTCTAGTAGTCGCGATGTTCGAACGCGAGAGATTTGTGGAGCTTGCGGCGGCGGCGACTTCAGGGGGGGTCGGCGACGATGAGGGCGGAGGAGACGCGTAGCTAGGGTTTTCCTTCAGTAAGGTAAATTTTGTTTTAAATTTAATTTAATTTTAAATAAATAGTTAGTTAATTAAATTAGCGAATGGAAAAATTTAAATTGTTTAATTTGTTTCGAATATTATAAAAATCTTTAGTAAAGAAATTTATTAAATTGATTTTTTGCCTGAATCAAGAAAAAGAAAAAGAAATATTAGTTACAGAGAAAATATAATATTGTCACTATGTTGTGGAAACAGAAGAAAATGTGGAAAGTTATACAAATTTGATTTAAACAGTTCGTAATATTAATAGATATGATTTTGGAGAAAAGAAAACAGAGATTAGTTTAAAATTTTAATTCTTTGTTTAAAATAAAATCATGGGTTAAAAGAATTTTTCTATTTTGAATTTAATATGTAAGTTAAAACCAGAAAATTTATTTACTGGAAACTATATAGGGTTGAAACAGGAATTTCGGTTTATATAGATTATCTTATAAAAATAAGATATAATGGTGATTAACTCATTCCAATTAACTTATTAAATTATTTTAGTTGATAAATTTATTAAAGAAGAAAAATTAGTTTAAAAAGAATTATCAGCTGATCAAAAACTATTAAACGGAAATTTATTGATCAGTTGATTCGAATATTAATAAATTGTGTAAATATTTATACAAGGTATAAATCAAGAAAAATCGAGCCAGGATGATAATGGATTGCAAATAAAAAGCTAAGGTGAGATTTTTCTCACTCAAAATATATTTGGTATTGCAGTTATTTATTGATTGATATGATTGCTATTTAGATGTGATATTAGATATAGTAGGATATATCTATATATATATAGCAATATATACATATTGGCATATGTATATATTGGATTGATTGATTTCCCGCATTATATAGCGGATGAGACCCTATTGCGCCGTTATTAAGCGGATGATATTTTATAAAACCCATATACCGCGATATTCCACCTCGAAGTGGAATTGGTATTGTGCTAACGTCTTTGGATGCAGGGAAACAGGTTGGAGGGATCCAACTGGATTCCTCAACTGTATTTATTTATTTACAGATATTGATGTATATTCTGTTATCATATTGATATATGATATTGAATGTTGTGATTGACTAATTGGTGTTGTTGCATCATCGGATTCAAATTTTGAAGTTTAAAAATAACGATTTTAACTTTAAAAGAGATTTTAGAAGTGATTATTTGAAAGTATACGTTTATTAAAATTTTGAATTGATTTACAAACGTTAAAATTTTAAAGTTATAAAAGTTAAGATTTTTGGTGAAATATAACCGAAAGGTGATTTTTGAAATAAACAGTTAAGTAATTTATAAAATAGTTTAAATTTTGATTTTTGAATTATTAAAAACGATGTATATAAAAGATTGATATTTATCAATTAAAATTATTGGAATTTTAAAATGAGTTTTTATAAGTGTTAAATCGTGAAGATATGAAATTTATAGATTTATAAATTGTGAAGTTATAAAATGAATGAAATGGTAGAATAAAAGATTTATAAGAAATTTACTTATAAATTGGATTTTTGCTTTTAAATGGAATATTGATTGAATTGATTTATAAAGAAGATTTATAAATCGAAGTTGTTACAAAATAGAAATAGAATTTATAAACGTCGTTTTATAAATTCGAAATCAATTTAATTTGATAAATTAAATATAGAAGGTTATTAAAGAAGATATATTCGTGATTTTGAATAACGAATCTTTATTGAAATAAAATGTGTAGAGATGATTGAAATTTGGTTAAGTGAATTATATTCACGATTTTGGACAGTGAATATATTATTGAATAAAACAGATATGTTTTTGGAAAATGATGTTCTAAAACAAAGTTAACTGTTTAAAAAGACATTTTAAATTGTATAAAATATCGAATACATAGATTTCAACATTCATTGTTGAAATAGACGTTTTCGAGAAATAAGAAAATAGTGGACTATAACACTGTTGTTATAGTAAATAATTTCCGGAAGGAAATGTTTTATATAGTATTGGGATTTATATATCTATCTTAAAATTCGAATCCCTATACTAGTGATTTTGGGTCGTCGTAACAATGTTTTACGCATCATTCGTTTTGACCCAAATAAATGTGTTAAAAGAATATTTTCCTTAAAGAATGAATATATACTTAAATTTTGGTTTAAGTATATCAAATATTTTCAAACGTTGGAAATAAATGATTTGTGAAACACTTATTTTTAAATAAGTATGGAAATGCTTTTCCAATATGAAAATGAAACGTTTTTGGAAAATTTATCTTTGAAAAGATAAATTGAAAGTGAATATTTAAAATCGATTGAAAATCGTATATCAGTAGATATTTTGAAATATAAATTCAGTATGGAATTTATAAAAGAAATGAAATTCGTTTTAAAAATAAATGTTGGTTTATTTTTGAAGTGTGGAAATTATATATCTGGTAAAGATATTTTGGAAAATAAATAATTTGGAAAATTATTTGGAATCTGATGATGTTGCGCATCTTTATTGATAGTTAAATAACCGACTATCAATAATTACCTTGAATGGGTATTTGTTGTGAATTGGATGAATTTGAATGCCACACTTATTTTTGAATTTTTCGCTCACTATTCGGGTTAGCCCGGAAAGGACCATGGGGTCGTATAATCCATTCCGAATATGTGATACGTCGTAATGAATTGCATTTGATGACCGGTGTTGAGGACCAGATATTTTTGAAAACGGAAGGATTACCGTCGAGTTACTCTACATCGACTGATCTTCGATTTAGAGGTTTTATCACCCTTAGTGACGGGAAGTCCGGACGTGATTGAAAATTATCCGGAATTGCAAGGGCTTCGTGAGAAGTGCCTTCGGTTCTGTTCGATCCCGGAACAGACTTGTATGGATTGTATGTCTGACGTTACAAATTGAGATATAAAGCTGATTTCTTTCAAATACATATCTGTTGGTGGCAGAGAATTTATTCTCTTAGCTTAACACCCTTCTCTGAGACGTACGAGCTCAGAGGTTATGTAGTTGAAATTTATCAGCAATATACTCCCAATTTGGTAATGTGACATGCTGAGTGTTGCTGTGAAATGATCAGTGTTTGATCATTTGTGATTTGATCATTTGTTTGATCATTTATCTTTGTGATCATAGGTTGATCATTTGTTGACCTAAGGCATGGCTTTGTGAACAAAGCGTAGCTTTGTGGACGAGACTTCGTCGAGCCTCACACCCCGGAAATGGTCAAAACAGGAAGGATGCGGCAAGGTTCTAGGGAGTAGCGCCCCTTAGTGTATGTCATTCCTTCTGGATAAAGGTGGTATCATGGTATG
This sequence comes from Allium fistulosum, assembly GCA_030737815.1. Taxonomy (NCBI): domain Eukaryota; kingdom Viridiplantae; phylum Streptophyta; class Magnoliopsida; order Asparagales; family Amaryllidaceae; genus Allium; species Allium fistulosum. Next base: position 909,673,729 of record CM060908.1, read on the forward strand.
GAGCCCAGATACTTAACCTCTGTAGATGCTGCGAGTTATTACTTTGTGGTAGTTGGAAATCGAGGATCCTCGGGAAGATCGGTGACGATCGGGGGATGACATACGCGTGTCAGTAGTTACCTATTTTTGCAGAGGTAACCCGGCCTTGTGTTGGCAGAGATTTAACCGTAATGTTAGGTTATTTCTCGGGACGTCATTCCAAAGGCGTTCTATTCGTGGAATAGGAAGTTCCTTAGCCTGACCATTTGTTGGAAATCCAAAGAAACAATACGTGACTTGTACGGTTTTAGTTGTAGAACCTATCATTCACTTATGGTGGCGCCCCACTGTTTGGATGGTAGCTATAGTAGGCATAACGTGAAATGCCTATGCTGGCTAAGATTTATATTATACTTTCAAAAAATTTCTACACTATGCACTAAAAATTATATCAAAAATGATTTGATTTTGCGTATCAAGCATCTTTGACTATCATAAGGAGAAATCTCCTCCGATTCTGCGTTTGCATTGTGTGTGTGTGCGGGAGGCCTTATGGTAGTCTCATTTTCCAAAAGCATTGCGAATCTATTTTAAAATATTCCTTTGTTTGTTTTAAAGATAAACTGTTTTACGATCTCACACCAGTCACCATGACTGACTCGGAGTTTATTGTTTCCCTTCTAAACTCTGGGTGCCCACCAATTTCCACACGGGCAGTCTAGAGTTAGGTTATCAGGATATTCTGGATATTCTGGAGCTTTGGAAGCAAGATGGATGGTGAGACGTAGTATTTGTATCTGATATTATTTATTCCGCTGTGTATTCTGTATGAGGACAAGTTATATAACTGTCCATTGATGTAATGTGTTGTATTGAGTTGTATATTGACTCTGTTGATGTATGTATGAACTAATAAAATTCTTTGTTTAAAAGATTATTGATTATCTATTATATATTGTTCCGCTGTGATATGTGAGATTCTGATATTGTTCTGTTTCTGATGTTGTTCTGTTCTTCTTTCTTTCTTTTCTTCTATTTTCTTCTTCTTCTACCTTTTTCTTCTTTCTTAAACCATCATGGTTCGTATTTCCGTTCATTTTGAGTTAATCGATGGAGATTAGTGTTTAATCAAGAGGTACGGATTTGCGGGTCCTGACATTGATTGTGATGACTGATATTGATTGCCTTAGAGTCCCGCCACGGGACCGGAGTGCAAGGTGCAAGTCCCCTTGCTAGAGAGCGAGTGGATGGACTTCTACGATATTGATTGCCATAGAGTCTCGATCGGAGATATGGGACCGTAGTGCAAGAAGTAAGTCCCCTCAACGAAGAGTGAGCGGATGGGCTTACTTAATCCCCCTTAACTTAACAAACAAACAATCCGGAGAGATCATCCCCTTAACTTAAAACATTAAACGATCCGGAGAGATCGCGCATTAAACTTAAACGATCAGGAGATATCGAGCCTTAAAACAAATTTAATTTAATAAAAATATTTGAATGCCATATGTTTGTATGAAAATTGGGCACAACACTCTTCGGAAGTATTTGAAGAGATAAAATGAAGAAAGTAAATGTAAAAAGAGGATTATCTAACAAACACTCCAAACAATAATCAGAAAAACAGCAAAGGAACACAGAGATTTAGAGTGGTTCGGCGTGTTGCCTACGTCCACTATGAAATGATTGACTTTTATTAACTTTTGCTTGCTGGTTACAGCGGATTACAACAGTAAATTTCGAGTACAACAGTGATTTTTGAGTGCAACAATGGTTTCAGTAGAGTCTGGACATCAAAGAGCCAAAAGATCCCTTTTTATAGGTTCTAGGCTGCTATTTATAGGCGTAGGCCGCAAATATCTCGCTCAGATCTCGGGAGACCTCTTCTGGCACGTGGGTGGGCCCACACAATCGATCTCATGCGGTGTGCGCTCGATCTGTGATCGATACGAATGAATTTTGTATCGATCGTAATTTGGTCCAATCGAGTCGAAATCGATCATGAACGTTCTTGAGGATGTACGCAAGCTCCTGTGAAAATTTGGTAGCATTTGGACTTGTAGATTGTGAGTTATGATCGATTCAAACTTGTGCTTTTCGAAGGTTGTTTCCTTCGTATCGATGTCCTTTGTATCGCTCTGTTCGCATCGATCCAAGCACGTGCCTGCAAGTTGACGTGGCGCTAAATTCTTGGATCGATCCACTTTTCATGCCGAGTGACTAAGTCTTTCATTGGAGTGTACCTTCTTCGTATCGATCAGCTCTGCCCTGTTCGTATCAATTGTCATCGTTCTGTTCGTATCAATTGTCATCGTTTCGTTCGTATCGATTGCTTAATGGGTTACTTTGTATCGATAGCTGGGGGCCATTTCGTATCGATCGTTTGATGTTTTACTCGTATCGATCGTTGATCGATCGATACGAGCTATGCAATTGGGATCGATACGAATTGACTCCAATCGATGGATACGAAGTTGAGTGTACATGATGGATACAAACAACAGACAATTGATGGATACAAACAAATGAAGCTTGATGGATGCGAACAGATGGCTACGAACAGATGGAGGTGAGCAGATGGAGACGAATAGGTGGATGCGAACAGATGGAGACGAACGAATTGATTCCCTTGGTTTGCATCGATCATATCTTGAGCATACGACCTCGGATTGACTTGAAATTTGGAACGTTGGCTTCCATAGCTTTTCTTGTCGTGTCATATAAATTGTAACTCGATCCGATCTCGGATAAAATTCGTTGGTATCCATGGTGAATCTGTGTATAACCGATCTTCGGGACGAACTGTCCTTGGTCTCTAGTCAAGTTCTTGGTATCACGGCCTTGCTAAAAGGCGGGATAACATTTTTCCCCCCAAAAGTACGTCTGGTGAAAACATGACGTGTTTTGAAAGGTTGCACTCTTCATCCTGAACAGTTTTATCCGACTTGTATGAATGGTTGTTGTCTTTTCGTCGAAAGATGTAACCTTTGATTGATTCTTATGAACTGTTGACTGCCAATTAGTGTACTATGCACTTTTGTAACTGAGTATTGGATGATAGCAAACTGTTGTTTGTTGTTGTAATTGTCACTAGATGAGTATTCAATTCTTGTGAATTTTAAAAATCGGATGTTAGTCCGTTATGAGTGTAGGTTAGCCAGATTCCCGTTAACGTTTGCGCATTCACGAGTCGTTGTCAGTTTTTCAATTTTTTTTGTATCGAATTCCGTATTGACCCTCTCCTGAATCAATGTGAAATTCTATTTGTAACAACGCTTGACGGTTGTTTTGGAGTGTCCCTTCGTATCGATCCTCTCCTGGATCGATGTGAAGAGTTAAAAAAGTCGTCCTTCGTATCGATGGCAATCGATACGAATTAGTTGGTTCTTTGAATCATTTCATATTGATGGATACGAACCTAGATGATCTTCATAATGATGGACACGAACTTGCCATTCCCCATCGATGAATGTTTGATGGATGCGAGGATGCCAACTTGCATCGATAGATATTTGATGGATGTGAAGAGACGAATCAGCCTTCATAGTAATGTTCGCTCTTCGTATCGATAGCAGGATGGTCCAGATACTATTTTGCAATGATCTTCGTATCGAGCGACTTATGATGGATACGAATAGTCCAGCTGGTCCTCTGAGTATTATTCGTATCGGTGGATACAAGTCTTCACGAGCCATACGTTGATGGATACGAATAAAGCAGTTCATATCGATGCATTTCAGATGGACTCGAATTTTGATAAGACTCGAATTGATGGATATGAATAGCCCTCTCCATATCGATTTGAGGAGAAACCTATTGAAACCAGTCGAAATTACTGGGAGGCGAATTGATTTTTCTTCTTGGATTCGATCCATATAAATATGGTTTAGGACTTAGATTTTTTCACTTGTTCTCATTTGATTTCTAGCCTTCTGTATCGATCCAAACTCGAGAAAAGGAAATTGCTCTTGCTTCCAAATCAAACCAAACTTTAATCCCTCAAATCCAACCAAACTGCTCTTGTAGGCGAAAAGGAAGCAAGATGAATCGATCAAATCAAACCAAACTTTAATCCCTCAAATCTAACCCATTTGAAAAGGAAACTGCTCTTGCTTCCATTCTTCCCTCAAACCAAACTTTAATCCCTCAAATCTAATCGATCAAATCTAACTTAAAACGATGAGACTCGAATTTCTTTGCCATTCCATTCGACTTTGATGCCGATTCTGGTGAATAGGAGGCCATAGATGGTCGGAGCAAAGTTTTGAAAGGTTGAAAGGGAATTCGAGCCATCTGGAGGAGAAGGAGAGCAGAGGGATATGGTGGATTCACACGTATCGATCATGGGTGGTAAACGAGCTTCGTATCGATCTGGATTGAGAGTGAGTTCACATCGATCCAGGCAATGGAATTTCATACCGATCAAGTGTGAGGCTTCGTATCGATCGATGATGGGAGTCAATATCGAGAAAAGTGATCGATACGAATATTTGGATCTAGCGATCTATACGAAGATGCTGTAAGCGATCGATACGAGATCGAGAGTTCTGGATCGATACGAATTGACCTTAAGGTGCTCGATACGAAATCTTTTCCTCTGCCGATCGATACGAACGAGACTTCTAGTGATCGATCCGAACTTGCACTTTGACGAATTTGATATCCCCTGCATATTTGAACACATGACTCCGACGAGCTTCTGCTCTGCATAATTTGACTTAACCATTTCATTGCATATTTGACTGCCTTTTGAACCTCGTCGTTGGAACTTGCAACTTGACAAAATTTAACAAACTTTAACTTGGATCGATTTCCAAAGTCTGGATGGCACAGTTGTGATGGTCAGCGATGACGGTCACTCTGGTTGAAATTTTTAGTCTTGTCGTTCGAACATCTCTTAATCCCGTAGAATTTCTCAAGTATTATGTAGCACTGCACTACACAACACATTCACACACTTCGCACTGGGGAACACACAGGCTTATTATCATCTAATGATGGGTTTTGATAAGTTGATTAGTTATGTAGTCTACAAGCTCACAACAACAGGAGCTTCAGAGTTCATCTCCTTTAGTCCTAGAGATACTGGTCATCATGGCCGAAGTTATAGATACAGCTCCGGACGAGCTGCCTGGTGCCAGGTTTATTATGAGCCCACAAGATTCTGTGCCGTCCAACATCTCCGAAGATATGTTGGGGCGGATATGCCTGAGGCATGGTCTACCGTTGGACGACGTCTTATTACCGGGACCGAATGATAGACCGCATGCTCCCCCGGAAGGGTTTACTACCTACAACAGGCATTCATGTACACCCGAGATGCTTCCTCCATTCAATCAATATATTCGGGAAGTGTTGTCTTTCTTTGGAATTTCCCCATCACAGCTACATCCCATGGATACGTGTTGTTGAACAGTTTGTTCATTGTATTCATGGAGCATCTTTTCAGACCCCCGACTCCGATCGAAATCAGATACCTCTTTAATGTTAAGAGTCGGGAAGATAACCCTTCTTTCACATTTCTGGAGGTGGTCAGGAACTATCAAGTTGTGACTGGTGCTTTGACCAGATTGAGCTACTTCAAAATTGAGTGGTTCTATGTACGATACCCACCAAGGTTTTCTAGTTGATGGTTAGCCAGACGTAAGTGCTGCACTTATTCCAGTAGTTAACAATATAGTTGCAACTGGTATTGGAACTAATACTCTCTTTCTTTTATAGCCACAATTCCTCAACCTGATGGCGCACACTTTAAAGAAATAATATGGGTCCTCCAAGAAGTTCCAGGCGAGATGAGAGAAATCGAGTCGGTGCTTACCGACAGGAACTTAAGAATTCTTGGGTTAATCGAACGAAAACAAAGCATAAGACTTGAAGGAGTGCTTAGGGCGGCCCCGATGAAGCGAGTAAAGCGCAAAGCGCCAGGAGTCGTAATTGCTGAGGAAGGTGATGAAGAACACATGCCTACAAACGACGAACCCGTGGCCGAGCCTTCTGACAGTTTTCATGGTTCAGAGGGAAGGAGAAAAGGCAAGGCAGTTGCACACAAACGTCACAAATCCTCAAGATGGAAATCTGTAATAACGTCACAAATCCTCTACCCATCAGTGCGACCGACATTACCGGTAGGTCGGGGGGTTGCACACACGCATACACTTCACGGCACTACACGGTTTCCAGCCTTAAGTTGCCTGCTTCGAGAATTCACTAATTTTTTTCTTCTTTTACTTTACAGATACGATGAATTGGTGAGATTCTATGCTCGGTAGTCTCCGTTCAGCACGCCAATCATCGAGTTCGTATTATGAGTCCCGTTGGAGGGAGGATGATAGAAACCGTGATCGCGGTTATTCTAGCCAGGAACATTATGAGAGGGACAGAGACAGAGATTACAGAGAACAAAGATATCGATCCTGATCGCATTCTCCACCTCCCCAACTCCCTACTCAACCTTCTATTCACAGCTCACATCCCCCGGAGCCTCCACGCCAAAAACCATCTTCTCATGCTCCAAGGTCTGAGTCTCAGCGTCATAGGACTAAGGCCAAACCTCCCACTGTTGCTGAAAAATCCATCATTGAGCCCACTGGGGAAGGGGCTATCAGAATTTCCCAGTTAAGAAAAGATTTCCCAAACATATGTTTTGACGGCTTCATCTTCTCCCTTCACTTAAAGAAAATTCCATCAGAAGCAAAAACCATGATGCATGACTATATTCATGACCATTTATACTTAGTATAAGGAGTGGATGAAAGCTGCAGATAAGGCATCAGCGGTGGCTTTCGAACGGGCTAAAATAATTAAAAAGTTAGAATCTGATCTCACCCAGAAAGACCGCATCATCCAAGTGCTTAACAATGAAGCCGAGTCCTCTCGAGAATCAGACATAGAGGCTACCCAAAAGGCCGACGAGGTGAACTTGGCTATGGAGAGGATGAGGCAGACACACTTCGCTTTGGTGGAGCAAATGGGCCATCGAAACACCACAATTACCGCTGAAAGGGATGCTGCTCTGAAAGAACTCAACGAGCTAAAAGCCAAATTTTCTGAAATCATCGAAGAAAAAGATGATGCAAATAAAGCAGCCCAGGAGGCGTGCGAGCAAGCGGTGGTGCTTCGGGATGAGAAGGATGCGACCGTACTTAAAGTTCGGGAGGTCGAGGCCAGGGTTGAGGAGGAAGTTAAAATGGCGGAGTCCAGGCTAGAAACTGATATTGAAGATCTCCTCATCACTTACAATGCTAACGTCTTGAAGCATAGGAATCTAGCCTGGCTCGAAAATTATCTGACACATCTAAACAACGCCTGGGGCCGATTAATAGGAGATGAAAAGGCTGCCTACCAAGCTGAATCAATTGATGAGTTCGAGCTTGAGAACGGAGTGTTGAGCGAAGATGAACGGAAAGTTCTCCACGATTTCATATGAAAAGGAGAAACTTGGCGCTCAGCATTTGGAAGTTGGAGAAGGCTCTAGTGTCGAGCATCATGATACAAGTTATGAAACTCCCGTGCCGACTCAGCCTGAATCCACACCTGCGGTTAATCCTCAGCCCGTTCCTGCTTATAATCCAGATCAACCGCGGATATCTCCAGCTCGCGAGCAAGTCTCTGAGGTAGTTCCGCCACCCGCGAGCTAAACTGAGGAAGGTACTCTAAACATTCTCCATGCTTATCCGAAATCAGAAGCGTCACTTGAAGTAATTATTAACAGTTCTTCCTTTTCTTTTATCCAGTGATTGAAGCTACACCGGTTGTGCCTCCTGCAACTCAAGAACCACATCATATGCAGGAGGCCATTATAACTGAAGCGACCACCACAACGACCACGACACCGACTGATGGAACATAGGGGAGCACACTTATTTTTGCTGAGTAGATGATGGAGGAACTCCTCGGTCATCACAGTGATCCTTTTGCAGACTTGTCGTTCGTTATGGGTGGAAGTGCACCAATGACAAGTTCTTCAGCTCCAACTGCGGGAGTTCCTGACGATGCACAAATGCTTCATGAGGAGGAAATCATAGCTGAAATCAATGCTGAAATGGAGGCAGATGCGCGGGGCAGTGGTTTTGGAGGTGGAATGGCTGGACCTGGTCCAGCCCCTTTGCGGATGATATCTCCAGAAGGAACGGTCATTGAGACGAGCGCGCCTGCCCTACCTCCATCTGTTGATCCTGTCCCTTCGACTCCGCCTGCAGGAAGCATTCCAATACATTTGAGTTCGGAGGAGGATGTTGATATAATGCCCCCGATTGGAGATCGGCCGTCGAAAAGCAAGGGTTCAAAAAGAAAACTGAGGGATAGCTCCAACGGGCCTACAACGAAGAAGAAACTGAAAAAGATAAAAGAATAGATACATCTCTTCGGCTTATTTTTGTGTAGATAGGAATTTCTTCAGCTTTTGTTGGCCGTGTATAGATGCAGGTTCGGCCCCTGCTAGTAGGATTTTTATGATAAACTTGTACTTAGTTTTCTTCCACAAATAGTTGAAATTCCACTTTGTCTTTAACTCAATTTTCGTTTATTTTGCTTAAGTGTTTCAGCATTTGAACTCCAGTCCAGTACATTTGTCGAGTTTGACCTTTGGATCGGACCCAAGTTGAGTCGTTAAGTCCTGAAATCACGACTATGAGTGATGACTGAACGTCAAGCTGGACCCCGATGCTGCACTGTCTCAATCAGTGATTGATGCTTAAGTTCTGCCCCCAGTTTCAGGGATGAATTGTAAGATCAAGTGTCAATCGCACTCTGCTTTCAACTCATCGAGCGTAACATCGTTGAATTGATGCTGAAATAAAGAAATTCGAGTGGTTGAATCACACTCACTCATTTATCGACGATTGCATCCACACTCCGGGGATTTTGAGTCAACATTTATACTCCAATTCGCACTCTGGGAATTTGGAGTTTGTGTTTATGTTGACACTCCGGTTCACACTCTGGGAATCCGGAGTTAGTTGATGTTTATACTCCAGTTTGCGCTCTGGGAACTTAGAGTTGGCCGACAGATGGTCAGTCACATCTGTTCAGGCTTTAGGATTTCGTTCGCACTCCGGGAACGACGAATCTATCGGGATCGTGGATGGTAGGTTCACATCCACCCCGAATTAACAAGCGAGGTCGTTAGATAGACTGATCCATTTTCCTCAAACTTGGTCAAGGTACGGGAAAAGTCGTTAGGTGGACGAATCCACCCTCTTCGAAACCGTATTTGTAAGTTTATACTCTAGTTCACACTTTGGGAATCTGAAGTTGGTTAAAAGATTGTCGTGTATCAATCCTTTTTTTACTTCAGTTTGATGATTTTCCCCCGAGCTCGGGTATCATTTAGCGAGTAACCAGTCGTATCACAGTCACTCCCTATTTGAATAAATTCCACCAGTGGGTGGAATTTAGCTCTCCGTGCATTGTGATAGTTGTATGACACATTCAATAAATCACAGCTCTGGCTCGAAGAGATTGCATTTTTTTGCTGAAATAAGAAAATATGGAAAAATCAGTTGCCTTATTACAAATTCAAATTTCGAAATGCAGAAACAAATTGCAAATAAGAAATAGATTGTATAAATAAACAGAGCATGTTATGTGTAGTAGCGACGAAGATTCTCGTTGTTCCAGGCTCTCGGAAGAGCGAGACCGTCAATTGTCGATAATTTGAATGTACCGTCTCCGAGCTTTCGTTCAATAACATACGGCATTTCCCAAGTTGGCTTCATATGAGAAGGGACTGGGTAAATTCTCCTAAGGATGAGATCGCCGAGTTCAATGGTTCGGGGTCGGACCTTGGCATTGTATAATCGGGCGACAGGACTTCGGTAGGCGGCTGCTCTCAAATCAGCCTCCGCACGCTTCTCATCCAATAAATCCAGAGATTCGGCAAGTAATATAGCATTTGTCTTCGGATCATAGTATGTCACACGATGAGAAGGCACTTCTAATTCGACTGGAATAACAGCTTTTGAACCATAAGAAAGAGAAAACGGAGTGTGGCCAGTCGTGGACTTGTGGGTTGTTAGGTAAGCTCATAAGGCCATAGGAAGTTCATCGATCCATTTGCCCCCGGCCTGTTCCAGTCGTTTCTTCAGAATAGACTTTATAACTTTATTAACGGCTTCGACTTGTCCATTCGCTTGAGGTTTTGCAACTGCGGAGAATTTCTTTTGAATGTGGAATCATTGACAGAAATATTTAAATTCAACACTGTCGAATTGGGTCCCGTTATCGGTGATGATAGTATGTGGGAGACCAAATCGATAGATGATGTTGCGCACTACAAAGTAGATCACCTTCTTTGTTGTGATTGTAGCAAGGGGTTCAGCTTCCGCCCATTTGGTAAAGTAATCAACTGCTATGATGGCGTACTTCGCACCACCTTTGGCTAGAGGTAAAGAGCCAATAATGTCAATGCCCCATACTGCAAACGGACATGGACTGACTGTTTGAGTTATTTCGGTAGGTGGGGCCCTCGAAATCCGAGCGTGCTTCTGGCATTTGTCACACTTTCTGGCATAATCCGATGCATCGCGATTTACGGTTGGCCAATAGTATCCATATCGAAGCACTTTCTTGGCAAGGGCTTGTCCCCCGGTGTGATCGCCACACTCTCCTTCGTGTACGTCGTGCAACACTCGTTTGATTTCATCGTGAGTGATACACCGGAGTAAAGGAATAGAGTATCCTCTCCTATACATGACTCCATTCTAAATAGTGAACCGTGAAGCTTTTCGAAGAATCTGTCTCTTTTCACTTCTGCGCTATAGCAGGGTTCCATGCTCAAGATAATCTCTGAATGGAGTCATCCATGACTCCTTCTCGAAAATGACATCAAATATCCAATCGGTTTCCATCTGATCAATGCTTAGTGGAGACAATGTCTCCACGGGAATGAGTCTCATTTGTTGTGCTTTACCTGTACTGGCTAACTTTGCTAACGAATCAGCTTTCTGATTATGCTCTCGTGGTATGTAATAAATGGCATAATAATCAAATTGATTCATTGTCTCCTGAACCTGAACAAGGTAAGCAGCCAGTCTTTGATCTTTGGCTTGATATTCCCCTCTGACTTGACACACGACCAATTGTGAATCACAATAAATTTCCACAGCAATGATTCTTAAATCTCTGGCAAGTTTCAATCCAGTCAGTAGGGCCTCATACTCGGCTTTGTTATTAGTTGCACGGAAGTTGAACTTTAGAGCATAGCATATAGATCGACCTTCAGGAGTATCAAGTACAACCCCTGCACCTGAGCAATGGTCATTTGATGCACCATCTGCATGCAGCTTCCAGATATACTTGGGAGATTCACTGGTTTCGGGCGAGTCCTCTGGGATGGTAAATTCAGCTATGAAATCTGCTAGGACTTTTCCTTGAATGGCTCACCTTGGAGCGCAGGTAATGTCAAACTGACTTAACTCAATGTTCCATTTGAGTAACCTACCAGACGTCTCAGGCCGCGTAAGGACCTGTCGTAATGGCTGGTCGGTGTAAACGGTGATAGGATGAGCGTGGAATTACGGACGGAGCTTCCTCGAGGCAATAACAAGATAGTAAGGCAATTTCTCTAGCTTCAGATAATTTCTCTCAGCTCCGGTTAGTCGCTTGCTAATATAGTAGACCGGCTTTTGTATTCGGTCTTCCTCCCGAATTAGGGCAGTACTGATTGCATTTTCTGATACCGCCAAGTAAATGTACAATTTCTTGTGATCGATAGGCTTTGACAAAATTGGCGGTGTGGAGAGGTGTTGAATTAGCGCTCGGAATGCGCCCTCACATTCCATAGTCCATTCAAAGTTTTGTTTCCCTTTTCGGATCAGATCGAAGAAGGAAATGCATTTGTCAGTAGATTTTGAAATGAACCTGCTCAGTGCTGCTACATTCCCGTTGAGGCTCTGGACTTGCTTTATAGTTCTTAGAGTTTCAAGATTTCTGATTGCCCAGATTTTTCGGGATTTGCTTCGATTCCTCGAGCGTTGACGATAAACCTAAGGAATTTTCCGGATGCGACCCCAAAGCGACATTTCAACGGGTTGAGGTTCATTTTGTATTCTTGGAGGATATTAAACATTGACTTTAGGTATTTAATGTGATCAGTGGAGAATCATGACTTGACTAGCATGTCATCCACGTATACCTCCATGGTTTTCCCAATCTGATTGGTGAACATTCGATTAACTAACCGTTGATAAGTTGCCCCAGCATTCTTGAGTCCAAAAGGCATAACTTTACAGCAGTTGAGTCCCATATTGGTTACGAAGCTGGTATGCTCCTGCTCGGGTAAGTGCATGGGTATTTGGTTATAGCCAGAGTACGCATCCATAAAGGATAAGAGTTTATGTCCAGCCGTTGAGTCTACAAGTTGATCGATTCGATGGAATGGAAAACTGTCTTTGGGGCTTGCTTTATTCAAGTCTGAGTAATCAATACATGTTATCCATTTCCCATTTGGCTTTCGGACAAGTACAGGATTGGATACCCATTCCGGGTACAATGCATCTCGAATAAATCCATTTGTTTTAAGCTTATCTACCTCTTCTTTAAGGGCGGCAGATCTCTTTGGATCCATACCACGCCTCTTTTGTTTGACCGGGGCGTGCCGCGGGTCAATATTCAATGCGTGGCTCGCGATGTCCGGCGAGATCCCATGCATGTCAGAGTGCGTCCAGGAAAACACGTCAAGATTTGCCCGGAGAAATTCAACCACTTCCTTTTGCATTTGTTGGCTCAACTGAGATCCAACCTTTATCATTTTAGAATCATTGCTATCATCGATCGGGACATCGATCGTCAGCTCGGCTGGAGAAGCTTGACTGTCTCTACTTTTGTCTTCACTTTTGGTATCTCTCAGATCAAGATCTCTTTGGAATTTGTTGGGGTGCCTGAACTTGGGCCTAGGCGTCAATTGTCAATTTTCAGCAAAGCGGACGCAGAGAGATTCCTCTACGCCCTTTCCTTTTTCCTTTCGCTGTGCCTCTCGCAGCTTAGTAACATAACAGGCTCGTCCAGCAGCCTGGTCCCCTTGAACAACTCCGACACCATTGTCAGTAGGGAATTTCAAAGTCAAACACCACGGGGCAATGGCAGCCCTAAATTCAGCCAGGGCTGGTCGGCCCAAGAAAGCATTGTATGGAGAGGCTATGTCCAATACAACAAACTTTAATATCCGGACTCTCGAGTGTTCTCCGATTCCCAATTCTACAGGCAATTCAACTACTCCAATGGGTATGGTTGCGCTCTCATTGAAGCCATGAATACGGGACTGAAACGGCTTCAAGTCTTTAGTCTCCATTTTCATCTGGTCATAGGCTCGCTTAAATAATATATTCATAGAACTTCCACTATCTACCAAGATCCTCTTCATCCAAGCAGGACCTACCTGAGTTGATATGACAAGTGGGTCAATAGTGAGGGCTTCGATCCTGTCGGCATCCCGACCACGAAATACGATGTCGTCTCCATCATTCTTTATTGCTTGGCTGGAGCCCCATCTTCTGAATTACTACAACATTCAAAGTCTGCATGCCTGATAGAGCTGGCATACGACTCCATTTCCTTCCAGCTTCAGTCTGCTGGATGAGGACCACCACTAACAGTATTTATCACCAACCTCCCGCCAGTACGAGCGGGTTCCTCCTGTCTAGCCTAATTCGGTACATGATTCTGATTCGATGGGCCCGCACGTCCAGACTACGGCGCCCGCACAAACTGCTCCAACTTTCTCTCTCTTATCAACTTTTCGATGAGATCCTGCAAGTGACGGCATTCATTTGTGTTATGGCCGTAGCTTTCGTGGAATCTACAAAACTTCCCTGTCTGAATCTATTTCTCCGATGACTGTTTCGGAGCAGGTTTCTTATACTGAATAGTATTGCAGGTCTGTAAGTATACATTCTCCAACAATGTATTCAAAGGAGTATAATTATTAAACATAGGAGCCCTACATCGTGGACCACGATTCTGATCCCGTTTTCTATTTTGGTTACCATTGCCTTTCTGCTGGTTTTGTTTATTCTGAATGTTCAATTGTACTTTCCCGGAGCTCTCCCCGGATTGTTTAACAGCAATATTACTCTAAATTCCTTCCATATTAGGCCCTGCATCATCCTTCTTCCTAGACTATTTTGCATCCTCCCTTCTCAAGGATTGGGCTGCTTTGGAATAGAAATGGTCCAATGATGCAGGGGGTCTTCCGGCCAACCAGTTGCCGAACTCAAAATCGGGATCAATCCCTTTAGTCAATGCCATAGAATGGAGTTATCATTAGGGTTGCTGATCTCAGCGCACGCAGCATGAAATCTCTCTAAATAATGCCTGAGTGTCTCTCCAGGAGCTTGAGTGACACTAGATAAAGTATTAACATCCTTCGGTCTTGCGACATGCATACAAAATTGCTCAATAAACTTTGTTGCCAACTGATCAAAACATGAGATAGATCGAGGTGGCAGTCGGATAAACCACATAGTCGCTATGCCCCCCATAGAGATCGGGAAGCTTCGGCACTTAAATGCGTCAATAGCTCGTGCAGCATTCATCAGCCACTCATACTTCAAGATGTGTTGATTGGGATCAGAGCTCCCTTCATAAACCGGTAAAGTCGGCATCCTGAATCGCCGACGTGGTTCAGCATAGAGTATCTCATAAGTAAAGGAGTATGACTCCGGGAGATTCCCCAGTCGTCATTAGTGAGGCCCTAACTATCTCGGATCATCGTCGGGATGTCCGGCATTTGCACATTTTGAGCACGCTGGACCAAGGTGTGGTCGGGTTCCACAATGCGAGGTTGGACCGGTCACGGTCGACGGTCCCCATCTTGCCTCCTTGGTTCGAAGTTCTCTGGAACATATGGTTCGGGAGTATGTTCATGCTGGTGATGGTTCGTATCTGATCGATTTCGGGCACCAACTCCCGGTTCAGTAGCAGTTGTGTTAGTGCGGTTGTCTGTAACATGATATGGAATAGCACCTCCTCGGGAGGAGGGTCTAGTCTGATGGCTGGTTGACGGGCCAACTCTCGATTGCCCAAGGTTCAGTGCATGCTGATGTCCAGTAGCTTGAGTGTAACTCCCATCTAGCCTTGGGCGCGTAGATCTACGATGGTAATCCGAAGAGGCTGAACTCTCGGTGGAGGAATAGGAAGCTTGATCCCTCCTGGATCTCCTTCGTCTTTGACGGTTCAGTTGGTTGGTCAGTTACGCATTAGCATGGAGCTGTTGAGTGAGCTGTTGGCGGCTCTGAGTTAGTTCTTACATTACCATATGGAATTCTTCCCTAGTGACAGGGCCTTGCAGATCTGATGGTCCGGCAACATTCTGGTCAGCTGGAAGTGGTTGTATGGGGTTCTGTCTGTCCCATCCTTCTGGATCTGCAGCTGTAGAAGTAGTCCTTGTGTTAACCATGATGGATAGCGAAGCTCTTTCCTAGACTTGATGCAAATCTGAATAGGATGGAAGAACTTTAATCTTTGAAATTTGGATCTTCTTCTTGGATTTGTGCAATCCGATATTGATAGTAGATCCAACGAGCAGGAGAAAAACTGTGTTTTCTCCGTGAAAGCACCAAAGTGTTTGTACCAAAATTGGGCACAACACTCTTTAGAAGTATTTGAAGAGATAAAATGAAGAAAGTAAATGTAAAAAGAGGATTATCTAACAAACTCTCCAAACAATAAACAGAAAAACAACAAAGGAACACAGAGATTTAGAGTGGTTCGGCGTGTTGCCTACGTCCACTATGAAATGATCGACTTTTATTAACTTTTGCTTGCTGGTTACAGCGGATTACAACAGTAAATTTCGAGTACAACAGTGATTTTTGAGTGCAACAATGGTTTCAGCAGAGTCTGGACGTCAAAGAGCCAAAAGATCCCTTTTCTGTAGGTTCTGGGCTGCTATTTATATGTGTAGGCTGCAAATATCTCGCTCAAATCTCGGGAGACCTCTTCTGGCACGTGGGTGGGCCCACGCAATCGATCCCATGCAGTGTGCGCTCGATCTGTGATCGATGCGAACGAATTTCGTATCGATCGTAATTTGGTCCAATCGAGTCGAAATCGACCATGAACGTTCTTGAGGATGTACGCAAGCTCCTGTGAAAATTTGATAGCATTTGGACTTGTAGATTGTGAGTTATGATCGATGCAAACTTGTGCTTTTCAGGTTGTTTCCTTCGTATTGATGTCCTTCGTATCGCTCTATTCGCATCGATCCAAGCATGTGCCTGCAAGTTGACGTGGTGCTAAATTCTTGGATCGGTCCACTTTTCGTGCCGAGTGACTAAGTCTTTCATTGGAGTGTGTACCTTTTTCGTATCGATCAGCTCTGCCCTGTTTGTATCAATTGTCGTCGTTCTGTTCGTATCGATTGTCATTGTTCTGTTCGTATCGGTTGTCATCGTTCCATTCGTATCGATTGCTTAAAGGGATTCTTCGTATCGATAGTTGGGGGCCATTTCGTATCGATCATTTGATGTTTTACTCGTATCGATCGTTGATCGATCGATATGAGCTGTGCAATTGGGATCGATACGAATTGACTCTAATCGATGGATACAAAGTTGAGTGTATGTGATGGATAGGAACAACAGACAATTGATGGATACGAACAGATGAAGCTTGATGGATGCGAACAGATGGTTACAAACAGATGGAGGTGAGAACATGGAGACGAATAGGTGGATGTGAATAGACTTAGTTTGCATCGATCATATCTTGAGCATACGACCTCAGATTGACTTGAAATTTGGAACGTTGGATTCCATAGCTTTGCTTGTCATGTCATATCAATTGTAGCTCGATCCGGTCTCGGATAAAATTCGTTAGTATCCATGGTGAATCTATGTATAACCGATCTTCGGGACGAACTGTCCTTGGTCTCTAGTCAAGTTCTTGGTGTCACGGCCTTGCCAAAAGGCGGGATAACACCTTATAAATAGAATAAAACTGATAAATCCTAGATGAACACAGGTTGATCTCGATATATGATGTGATTCTGATATATGATGTGATTTTGATATATGATATGACAACTCTGAATGAGAAGAAAAATGATAATGATGTAAATCCCGATTGAACATTGGACAATTAGGGATACGTGATGTAAATGGAAATATGCGATGTAATTGGAAGCATGTGATTTAATTAGAGATATGTTATGTAATAACTTCGAATGAAATCGGAATGATTATGATGTGTAGATTACACTTGGGTAGAGTCTAGATTCTTAGGGTGTAACTGGTTTGGAACGACTTGTAATTGACAAGAGAATCCGAAGGTACTGGACAATTCACCAAGGCTAAAAAGCTAAAAAGCTCAATTATCGAAGACTGGAGTCTTAAACAAAGCACACCTTTCATTCAAAAGGCATACTTTGGGGGGCAACTATTAAATGGTTTTTTAACCCATCAAAATTCAATAAGAATTAGAACATTCAGACTATGCCAGAACAACTCAAGAATCAACCAAAAGGACCAGAAAAAGAAGAAGAGGAAGACCCAAGAGGAAAGATGTCAAAATAAGCTAAGGTGATGGATCGCTAGCGATCCATAAGACTTGCTCATGGACCCTCCAAACCTATTTCATCATGATTCATTATCATTTTTAAGCATGCTTGCCAAGTTTCATAACATGCCAAACAATCTAGCTCGAGAAGTGAAGACTCATCTGATTCACTATTTGGCCAGAATCAACTAACTTAAAATGGACCTATAAAACTCATACGAAGTCGGATTGACTTGAAATTATGGGAAAAATACTTAGAAAACTTAGTAGAAGGCTCACAAAAATAATTAAGTCATTTTGAGTTAATTTAACGTATATCTAGCAATCCATCTAGATGGATCGCTAGTGACCCATCCAGAGTGGGCCCCACTACCCCAAATTTTTATGGTGGGTGTCTAAAACCATCTAGAGTGTTCCTACAAATTTTCTTTCAATTTCTTTAAGATTTGAGCGAGATATGGATGATTCTTCTGGACTAGATGACCCATGAAGACGGATGATCAAACTAACTCCAAACGACTTGATATTTGGATAAGGCACTTAAATAGAAGATAGGAAGACAACCAAAAAAAGATCACTTAAAAATATGCTAAGTGGATGGATAGCTAGCGATCCATCCCCTATGGATAGCTAGCGATCCATCAAGATAGGTCAGATCACCTTCAAACTTCCTGAGCTCCTTCGTAGCACTAAGTAAAGGCATTTGGTAGAAAAATATGCTAAGTTAATGGATAGCTAGCGATCCATCCCCAATGAATAGCTAGCGATCCATAGAAATGACTCAGATTGATTTGAGATTTTTGGTGATGAGTTGGCATAACAACTGGACTCTTCTGCACCTGGACTTCTGGCCCAATACTCCTTGAAATTCCTTATAAATACTCACTTATCTGCAACTAGAGATGGATCTTTTTCGGATAGAGAGCTGCCATTACTCTACTGGAATTCCTTCACTTCTTCAACTTTCTTCTCCCTCACAACAGTCATCAAGGGGGTTACTATGATTCTCTAGTCAGCCCTTGAACTTGCAACTTATTCTAACTCATTGTAACTTAGATCTAAAGACTAACTAGTTGATATCCAAAGAGATTCAACTAGTATAATCATAATAAAGATTGATTAAAGTGGACGTAGGCCAGAGTCAGCCGAACCACTATAAAAATTCCATGTCTCTTTTCTTACTTCTGCTGTTTTTTATTGTTTATCTGAAATTTGTGCTGTTCATTATCTACGCTGGCGCTTTCACACTTGATATAGGGTGTTGATCCATTTTTTGGGTTAACAGAAACGTACCCCCCATAGTCCACAGACAGGTGAATCCCTCTAGACACTTGGAAAAAAAGAAATATTTTTTAATGAGGGAACCTTGCTAGGAAGATCAAGTATAAGCTTTCGACTGCGTTGCACCTCGATATAAACGAGTGATGGGTTAGCCTCCCTCTTTTTAAATAACATGAGATACTGCAGCTCGGCAAAGCTCAAGGTTGCTTATAGAAAACCCCCAATTTGATTCATTAGGGTTTCTATTAATTACAATTATTGGAAATCTGATTAAAGCTTAATCTCATTAATTGTGTAATTGATTAGAGAGAGTCTCCACCTATTGTATCTCTCTAATCATCGTATTGGCTTGTAATCTCTGGTGATAATAATAAAAGGGTTATTGGGTCTCCGTGGACGTAGGATCTTCAGTTCCGAACCACGTTAAATCTTCTGTCTCTTGCTTTTCATATTGTTGATTGTGTTCTCATAATTGATAATTTAAGTTGCATTGGTATTCAAATAGACAATACTAGGTCTTGATTTGAAATCGCTTCCGCAGCGCACCGTGGTGTTGAATTGTTATCAATCGCCAATTTTTCACTACAGTTTGTTTTCATAAATAGAATATACAAGCAAGTTAGCATGGCATAACCATTCGGGAGGATTTGGAATGGATCCAACCCCATGTTCTTAAGAGTCGCCATAAGAAAGTGATTAAACGAGGGCACCGTACCACACACACACACATGTAGCGATGGCAAGCCACGTATTCGGAAGGTAGCCTATTGGCGAATTCCCCTCTTGATGGTAGAAATACATCATCCTCTGGGATTCCATATTGTGAGCGAATGCTTTGCAATGCCTTGTGTGTAAGGATCGAAGAGGCTTTCTTTGAAGGATCAAGCAAAACCTTGAAGTTGGGGGGAGTGCGGTCGACGGCGGGGCTCAGACGGCCATATTGCCCCGAAGCTATAAAAGTTGAAAGTCCAGCCGGGATCGACGAAGACTCCACTTCAAAAATAGGTGAGCTTCCTTCGACTGACTTGTGCTAGGAGGATTTGTGCATCATTCTATATAAGAAACCTTGTGTTCAAAACGGTCAGGTGCGCCAAATCCTTAAACTATAAACACCTAACATGGTTGATACTTGGAATTCATAAGGTAATTGATGTGTACCAGTCACCGACCGAATTCCAAATATTAACCGTGAGTGTGTGTGATGTGTAATCTATGTGAGAACGGGCTCAGCGTCCTGAACGCTATGAATAGACCATTCCGTGTAGATGGCTCACTCACACCGAAAAAAGCGATCCATGCTGTTAATTTCTTCTCTTCTACACTTATCCATTATCAATTGTTGATTGATAACGGATCTATTGTCCTAAGCGATGCAGAAAGTTCTTCCTATTCCAGGTACACCGACTGTGCAATGGAAAAACCAAACCAATGCAAGCAACTGTAGACCGATGAGTCCAAATCGGGAAGAAAATTATCAACATAAGTTGATTTTAGTTTCCTGGAAAGTGAAAACAACCTAAGCGCATGCAAAACGCTATTCTAAGTTATTATCACCTCCCAAAAAAACCAAAATCAATCCATAATCCGCAAGATGTCATGCCAGAATCGACTGTGAAACTTGGTACAAGTTAAATCTGATCCTGTGGATGAAGATAGCGAAACATGTCGAGCACTGGGGCAAGACCCTGGCTTTGTTCCATGAATAAATTCGGACTCGATTTACTATCTTCTTCCACAAAATCACAATCAGCTCGAATCTTCCACTACATCCAACATCAATTTAACCTCACCATCGATTGATGATGTAATATCACATCAAAATCCACTTCATCGACCTTCAAAATTGAGAAAAGCGATGAGGTCTTCAATTCAAGATGGCTCAAACTAGGGTGCTTTACATTGGTAGCACCTCGAGGTTGGCAAAATCACGTAGTAGGTGGCGCTAAGAGTGAGGATCGACGACGGCGGTGCTTCAGTGATGGTAAAAGGTGGATCGGCGAAGGTTCGGTTTCCTTTGGATCGGCTCGGCTCAAAAATGTAAAATGAGAGAATGGAGATTCGATCCCACTTATTTAAAAAAAAGTGGAAAGGTAGAAAATTTTCCTAAGTACTTGGATCGGTGCTAATCCAATTTATTTCCCCCAAATGACCTCAAACTTTCCTTGTTTGCCCAACCCAATGTTCGTATTCATTCTGGAAGTTATCAAGTCAAGATCACTCCATAATTACGACTAATGAAGATTTCCACTAAGGACTGGATAGTTCACTGGAACGTCATAGACAGCTACTCAAGGAAGTTAGATACGACCAATAAAGCTCCATGAAATGGAAACCGGAAGATAAATAATTCCAGAGCATACCTTGTTTCCAACGAAATCATGCTATGGGGGCAAATGTGAACCGGGTTTTTAACTCAGCGGAATTTAGAAGGAGTTAGAACATCAAACTGAGCCAGAACGACTCGAAACTTAACCGAAAGACATAAAAGTACATGACAAAGAAACCTCGGGAGTTTGAATTGAAAATGCACCAAGTATTTGGATCGGCACGGATCTGATCCAATTGGATCAGTACCGATCCAAAATATTGACTTGTGGATTTCAAATCCACATGCATTATGTTCCTACATCTCCCCTAAACTTATCTACCATGTTTGATAACATTCTGAGCAATCGAGTTAAAGAAGTCAAGACTTATCCTATTTGGATTACAGTTCAATCTAGTTTACAGGTGAATCATCGTCAAAACAAGTCAACAAGCTATGAAATCACATGAGGAACCCCGCATGCAAGAAAGGAAGCCAACGAAGTAGGAGTTGTGCAAAAATTGCACAAATTTTAGATCGGTACCGATCTAACACGTTATTTCAAAATTACCCTAAATTTTGCGTGCCTCCTCCTATGGATAACTACATGCTTCTGGTACTTTGGTTCCGATCTAAGTGCTATCTAAATCCTATAAATATCATCATATCTTCAATAGAAAGGGAGCTGGCTGCTCTGATCACTGGGGAAACTCTGCTACTAAGATTCTTCAACCTTTTCTCCTCACAATGGCTGCCATGGGACAATTGAGATCCTTCATTTTGTCTTCATCAATGGTGGTCTGATCTTTCTTCATTTAATTATTAGAATTGTGCACAACTTTTACTCGTGATCGACAGTCAATTCATCAATAAAATCTATAAAGTGGATGTATGCTTCGTTAACAGCCAAACCACTATAAAAATCTTGTGTTTCTCTACTTTATTCTATCTTTTTTGCAATTTTGAGAGTGTTTTGCTCTACTTTCTTTGTCTTGATAAACGGGACTAGTGATTTCACAATCATATCAAGGTGTTGATCCATTTCTTCGGTTAAAAATATGTATATGAGAGAGCGCGTACTTGTTATAAGTTTGGTTTTTAAAACTATATAATAATATAGTATAAGTCATATGCGCTTGGGCACTGTGGATACAGTTTTATTTTATGAGAGACTGATCATTCTTGTTATAGATAAGAATGAGCCAGCATATAAGAAACGTTGTGAAGAATTATGTTTTAGGAGTGCAAGAGGGAGCGAGATCTAGAGCTGCTATGCCTGATGTCTAAGCCATGTTTAATGCTATGATGGCAAATATGATGAGGAATGCTTCTGGAGTAGGATAAGTGGAGGTGCTTCAATGCAAGCGCTTAGGGCTTTTTTCACCAAGCTAAGCAAGGATTACTCTACTATTGGAGGAAAGCCATTCCAAGGGACTGAATCAACCATAAAAGTATAAGAATGGATCGATACTTATGTGCGCATGTTTAGAGACATGGAGGTGGAAGATGCTATGAAGAGAAAGTTGGGTTCAAGGTAGCTGCAAGGTCGAGCCATGAACTGGTGGAATGCAATTACTATTGCTACTTCGGAGGATCAGTTTAGTTAGAACCATTTCAAGGCAAGATTTGAGGAGAAGTTTATTTCGGCCGCTCAAAAGTCGGTTTTGTTCAGAAAATTTTCTAATCTCAAGCATAAAGAGATGTCAGTCTCGGAGTATGTTGCGGAGTCTACCGCATTGTCCAAATATGGGATGCATTCATCGACACTCCCTAGAGGAAAAATGAGAAGTTCATTATTGGCCTGGATGACTATCTTAGAGAGAAGTTGGTGGACCATATAGAAGAGCATTTTGAGAAGCTAGTGGAGAAGGCGCTAGGCCATGAGAGCTTGTACCCTAAGACTAGGACTACTATTGTCATTTATGCTGAGAAAGAGGAGCCAAAACTACAGCAAGGAGGCAAAGGCACGAAGAAGTGGAATGGAAAGAGGAAGCAGCCCCAGGGAAAGGGTGATAAAAAGAAGGGTAAATGGGACCCCACTTGCTATAGATGCAATGAAAAAGGTCATTTTCTTAGCAAGGTTTATGAGAAGGAAAAGTGCTACAACCATGACAAGCCCGGGCATTTGAAGAAGAATTGTCCGGAATCGATAAAGGATAAAAGGATAGTGAAGGCATATGCTTTGGACGTAGTCCCAACTTCGTCGAGTGCTCCCTCGACAAAAGAGAAGGGGAAGGGAGTCATCATTCAAGGTATGCTTTCTATTGGTGATGTTCCTATTCAAGTTTTGTTTGATATCGGTGCTTCACATTCATTTATATGTAGTGACCTAGTAGACAGATTGGGATTGATGCCTAAGATAGCATACCGGCCCTTGACCGTAAAAACCCTATTAAAGACCCGACTATTCTATGCATGGCTTGTGATGGTTTAGTTTTAACGAGTCATGGATGCTCTTATGTGTGTGATTGCTTTTTTTTGAATTTTATTGGATTTGAGTTTACCTTGGGAATGGATTGGCTAAAGAGGTATGTGGTTATGGTAGATTGTGAGAAGCTGTTAATAACAATCAGGGATGTGGATGGGCGAACGGTGGTGATTAGCAGCCTACTAGAGGATAGGGCGATGGTTAGCTTTCTATATTTGCTAGAGGTTCCACGGGAGGTATTGCCATCAGTGCCTATCGCTAAGGAGTATCCAGATGTCTTTGAGGAAGTGACTGGATTGACTGCATAGAGAGATCGAGTTTTATTCACTTGATAAAGGAAGCTAGACCGATAGTTATGCCTTTGAGGCGTATGGCACCTAGAGAGCAGAAGGAATTGGAGGTGCAAGTGAATGACCTAATAAGAAAGAGGTTCATTTGACGAAGCACATCTGAGTGGGGCGCACTTGTTGTATTCGCAACTAAGGTGGATGGTTCTTTGAGGTTGTGTGTAGATTATCGTAAGTTGAATAAAGTGATGAAGAAAAAAAGTATCCACTCCTATGTATGGATGACTTATTTGATCAGCTGCAAGGTGCAAAGGTGTTTTCTCAAATGGATTTGGCAATGGGATTTCACCAACTTAGAGTATCAAAGGAGAGTGTGCCTATTACTGCATTTCATATGTCATTGGGTTTCTATGAGTAGTTGGTGATGCCATTTGGATTGACCAACGCTCCGGCATGCTTTGTGGATCTCATGAATGGGGTTTTCAGGGATCAGTTGAATAAGTTCATGCTTGTGTTTGTGGATGATATTATGATATACTCCAGAACTGAAGAGGAGTACAAGACACACTTAAGGATTGTGCTAGAGATATTGAGGAAGTAGAAGTTGAGAGCGAAGTACTCTAAGTGTCACTTTTGGAGGGAAGAAGTGAGATTCTTGGGTCATGTCGTTTTGGGACAAGGTATAGCAGTGGTACCTGCAAAGGTGGCAGCGGTCCAAGATTGGAATCAACCTAAGAATGCTACAGATGTGAGGAGTTTTCTAGGGTTGGCAGGATATTATAGGTGCTTCATAAAGGACTTCTCGAAGGTAGCAACATTGTTGACCAATTTGACGAAGAAGAATCAAACTTTTGTATGGAATGTGAAGTCTAAGCATGCATTTTTGACTCTTAAAGAAAGGTTGACAAGTGCACCAATATTGATTATTCCAAATAGAAATGAAGAGTTGACAGTATACACAAATGCTTGTGGTACTGGATTAGGATCAGTTTTGATGTAGAAAGGAAAAGTTATCGCTTATGCTAGTCAACAACTAAAGCCACACGAAAGGAATTATCCAACTCATAATTTGGAGTTGGCGGCGATTGTTTTTGCTTTGAAGATATGGAGGCACTATTTGCTAGGAGAACGGTTTGAGCTATTTACAGACCACAAAGAAGTACATTTTCTCTCAGAAGGATCTCAACCTTCGACGGCAATGGTGGTTTGAGTTTTTGGCCTCTTATGGTTTTAGTATTTCCTATACTCCAAGAAAAGGAATGCAGTCGTTGATGCATTGAGTAGAAGACATGCTGGGTTGGGAGAAATTATCTTAGAATGAAAGCAAACGAAGTATATTGCCGGATTCGATTTCAGGCCTCACTACGAGCTAGAACCTAAAACGTTGGCAAGCTTATCGATTAGACCTACTCTTATAGAAAGGATCGGTACTAGTCAAAAGTATGATGCCAGGCTAGTGGAGATCATAGCAAGGATAGAAGGAGTAAAATATGAAGATATGAAGTAATACGAACTCGACCGAGAAGGTTGGCTTCGTAAGGATGGAAGACTGTTTGTTCCCAATGTTGATGGATTGCGAGATGGAGTGCTAAGAGAGAGTCATCATTCTAGGCTGACTATCCATCCTGGTGGTAAGAAGATGTATCGAGATATGAAGCAGACTTACTACTGGGAAGGCATGAAGAGGGATGCAGAGCATTCATCTTGAAATGTATGAACTGCCAATTGGTGAAGGCAGAGCAGAAGAAACCTTGTGGACTATTGCAACCACTAGAAATTCCTGATTGGAAATGGGAACAAGTATTGATGAATTTTATAGATGGACTGCCAAGGACTCGAGCAGGGTATGATGGTATTTGAGTCATAGTAGATCGGTTGACCAAGAGTGCAAGGTTTATACCTATCAAGTCAAGTTGAATGACATCCAAGTTGGCAGAGTTGTATGTGAAATGGATAGTACGATTTCATGGTGTGCCAAAGAGCATTGTGAGCGACCAAGATCCATTGTTCACTAGTGGGTTTTGGAAGAGCTTACAAGAGGCGTTAGGGATCGAGTTGCACCTTAGTACAACTTATCACTTGCAAACAGATGGGCAAACTGAGAGGGTAAATCGTATATTAGAAGATCTCTTGCAAGCATGCATTATAGACTTTAGAGGATCGTGGGATGGCCACTTGCATTTAGTGGAGTTTGCATACAACAACAACTATCAATCGAGTATTGGTATAGCACCATACGAAGCATTGTATGGTCGACCTTGTAATGCTCCTTCATGTTGGTGGAAAGCGGGCGAGAAGCTGATAATTGGGCCAGATATGATTAGAAAGACATCGTAAAAGATTGAGATCATTCGACAATGAATGAAAGCTGCCCAGGATCGACAAAAAAGATATACTGATAAGAGATGAAGAGATTTAGATTTTTATGTCGGAGATATGGTATTTGTGAAGATTTCTCCTCTGAAGAATGTAGTTCAATTCAGTGGAAATGGGAAGTTGGCACTAAGATTTGTAGGACCTTTTTAGATAATCGAGAGAATTGGAAGGCTAGCATATAGGGTCGACTTACCTCAGAAGATGGCGGGCGTGCATAATGTCTTTCATGTCTCTTACCTATGAAAGTTTGTGCATGACTCGGGCGTGATGATTACACCGAATTAGCTAGAAGATGTTTAGGTAGAACCAGAAGTTTATAAATCTCGTAGGCTGCTTTGTATTATTGGGCCTGAACGGCTTAGGAGAAAGATGGTGAAGCTAGTAAAGGTATAATAGAGTGAAAGTGATGACAATTGTACGTGGGAGACGTAGGAGAGCATGTGGACTATGTGTCAGGAGCTCTTTGAATGGTAAGATCCACTATTTAGCGTATCTACTTTTGCCATTGTATGTTATATTTGATAGGTTAGCATTTCGCATGCTAGGATAGGTCGTTTATACTATTAGTTGCATGGCTGCATGATTAATCTATGTGATGGTTGCTTATAATTGGAAGGCATGAAGGATAACTACGGTCGCTTACCCTTTTGCTTGTTGGGGATTTTGGAGGCGAAATTCCTAAAGGAAGGAGAATGTAGCGACCCGTATTTTACGTATCGAAAGATCGTAAAATATTTTTATTTTATTCATATGAAGTCATATGATTCTATAATTTTGGTATATGACTCTTAGGGATATTTTACACACCTATGATCTTTTCTCGAATTTCTATGTGACCATTTAGACACTGAAAACCTTGTTTGGGCTATAACTTTTGATAGAAGTTGAATTAGTGTCTCAAACTAGTTCCATTGCTTTAGGATGATGGTTTTCCATTTTGTAGAGTGGTCATAATAGAAAAACGGACTTATGGTTAGGTAGTTATGCCTGTTTTAAGATTTGAAAACTACTTGTCAGGTTTAGTGTGTAATTAGTGAAGTCCATTAGTTGGCTTATTAGTCTAATTTGACAATCACTATAAATAAGGGCTATGAGGGTCAAAAGAAAACTTTCCCTCTCATTCTAAATGAGGTCTAATCCTAATCAGCCTTAATTTCATCCTAATTTCGTCCAAAATCATCCAAACTACTCTCTAAATCAAACCGGATTAGAGATTAGTGAATAGATCATCTATTAGAAGATAGAGATCATCCATTTAGCCAATTTGCATTGATTTGATTTGCTGTCCGGATTAGATCTACACCCATATTGGTTGAATTTGGTAATTGGTGAGTGGTTTATGTCTTCTCACTATACTCTGCATGTTCATATGGTAAAATTATAAGATTTAACATGTTTTAAATCGGTTTTTGGCCATAAAACTTTTCTAACATTAATTAAATGTTAAATTATGAAAGTGATCTAGGTTGGTTAGAAATTACCATTGCTTATGCTCACATATCCATGTTATATGTGGATCTATATTGTCAATTGACATGTTTATCTTGTTTTGATTGATTGCATGTTCGGTTGGATGAAATTACTTATCATTCTATGTTTGGATGATATGATTTGATGTTGTTTGCTAGTATTATGATTGCATAGGATGTTTGGTTGGAGAATTGAGCATGTCGGAGGCACAAATGGTCGGAATTGGATGAAGCTTGGAGGGGAAGCTCGGAAGGATAGGAAAAGCTCAAGGTCCAAATCACGAGCACTAATTCTTTAATTATACATGTCAGCACCGACATGAGAGGTCGGTACCGACATGTGAGGGTGAATCCATTATACCGGTGGCTTTGGGGAGGGAAATGGTATTGCTAGTAGATGTTGCCTATGGTGTTGGATCGGTGATTAGTATAGTGCTCAAGGCTATGACGACTTGTTTCTAGGATATGAAGTAGAGTGCTATAGAAAGGGGATGGACAACTTGATTGTGAAGAGAAGTCGGGGTCAAAGCATTTGGGAAAAGAGTAATGGAAGCAAGGAAGTAGTGGAAGGAAACTCAGCCTCTAGAAGGCTAAGTATAGAGCTCGAAACCGAAATGGAGAGGTCGGTACCGACTTCCTATATTTAGTCATGGGGAGATGGAACTTCTTGGGATGGTTGTTGAGGTTTTATGGGTCGTGCTGGAGGTGTTGGCTCGTTCGCATCATGCGTAGATGACAATATAACAACATGATAAAAGCAATGGTCTTCGTATGTTGGCTCGTGTTGGGAGTAGATTCCCAAGATGGCGACTCGTAAGGAAGGGAGCCGTAGGATCGGGGACTGTGGGCATTGTTCCTCGTGAATAACAAAAACTGAATTGATCAAAAAGGGCTCGTTGTCCAAATGGAGCAAAGGAGAGATCAGTTATATGTGCTAAGGAATCGTTGATATTCGAAGAGTTTTCAATTGTACTCGAAGCAGGGGTATTGTAAATGGAGGCGCCCATGGATTGGTAGCGAGAATCTGTATACCCTAGACCTATGGGTGTTGGGTCTAGTTCCCCGTGGGCGTTAGGATGTTGGAGAGTACAATAGAGAACTGGGATTTCCATTAGTCCCTGGCTTGGTGGTCATACGAGTTGTCATACATTCAAGGCATGGGGAAGAGTGATAGTAGGGATTGTTTGATGGATGTTATGGTTGCTTAGTTGCTTTCTGGGCTATCACTCGGGATATCATTGGGAGTAGGTACAGGAGATAGAGATATTGGGACATCCTTTATTGTATGTTGTATTATACCTTTATGATATCGTAAAGTAGCATATTATATTGTTATGTACTAACTCTTTGGTTACAGGGACATGTCTGCTTCGTGTACTCTTGTTCCTTACCTGTATAGCATTTTGAGAAACATTTATCGCTCACACCAAACTATTCTCCGACTCGAGGTTTTATGTTTTACTTCTTATTATCTCACGTACTCTTAAATAAGTGGAGTCGATAACAGGTGTAGGTGATGCAATAGCTGTTCGGGGGACCTGGATGGAGCTATCACGTACTACAAACGTATATGGAGTCTATGCTAATTCCGTTGAGAAACACTGTGGAGCCCATGACAGTGCTTGCCTATTTCAGCTTACTATAGTATTTGAGATAGTTGTTGAGTTTAATTCTGTTGTATAAACTCTACTATTGATGTATAACTCTGTGGATACTATACTCTGATGTCGCTGATTTGTTCTCACTATTACTACTGTCTCTTTTGTTGTATATGTGATAGTATATTTTGTCCATGTGTTGTGAGATATACGATAGGTTATATGTTGCATTTGCTTGTTCCAACTCTAATGATCATCCTATATCGATTGAGAACGACAGTAGCACACCATTTAGTTGTTATTTGTGCATGTGGTATAAGGTGGTCATCACAATCAATATAATAAGAGATGTCGGAGGCAACCAAGTAAGAGGATATCGAAAGGCGACAATATAAAGAAAGATGTCATAAGTCATCAGTGCAATATGGATGTCGCACATCATCAAAGCAAGAGTGGATGTCATGAATCACTGATCAAGCATAATGCTGCATATCAATAACATTATAGTGGTTATCAAAAAACAACAATGAGTAAAGGAATGTTGTATGAGTAATACGTGAATCACCAACCTCTCAATGGATATCGCAACTACCAATCCTTAATGGATATCATAGCACAACAATACAACAAAGGATGCCACATGCTATCAACCTGATGAATGATACCGAATGTCTGGATCTCGAAGGACATGTAGAAACTATGTCGCACACCTCTACCCCTATAAATATGGATCCAAGGGCATTGTAAAAAGGGCAAACCATTTCTTTCTCTCTTTCTAAAATTAATGATTGTAAACCCTAAATTGAATTGGGGAAAAATCAAGAATTGATTTGTAATCTTTGAAACTTATGAACAAAGACTTAGACGAATAATTTAACATAGCCTATGTCCTTCGATTTGTGCATATTTGATTATACTCGAACTTTGAACCTGCATATGACTAACTTTGAACTTGGACTTGACTTTAGGCTTATAAATAGCACAAGGTCATTTAAGCCCTTGTTCAATTTAATGTTATTTTGCATATTGACTATCTTGCATATCACACAGATGAACAAGGGATTGTGACTTATGTAACTTGCTTATTTTGCCCATTAACGAAAGATTAATGGACTATTGCACATTTAAGCAACTTGCCTATTTTTTTCCTTGGACATGTGATATGGCTTTTGTCCAATTTTATAGAAAAGCCAAAAATCCAAGGGCATTATGGGACCATTTCAATTGACATCATCTTGTACTAGGTCTTGAATGATGAACCAATCTTTGGTTTAATATCGCCATCACAATCCTCCAAAACAATACTATATTGAACAACATCATGAATGTTAGACCAAATGTTAGCTTAGCACATCATCATGAATGTTATACCAATTTTTGGTCTAATAGAATTTGTCAAAAACAGCATGCCATAAAATAATTCGTAACAACAACTCATATTTCAAATAAGAACATGGAAATTTTTTGGTAAAATTATTGAACACAAAATTGTAGATATTAATATTCTCTTTTAGGAAAACTAAGAATTGCTTAAAACAATTTTTCCTACAAAAAGTTATACTTATTTTACCTGATGTATGTATGTATGCTTCAAAATAGATATTTATGTTTCAAACTTCTCTTTTTAAATAAATATCAATATAAATATTTAACTTCAGATTTGTTTATAAATAATTTAGGAGTTCATATATGTACCAAAATATGTATATAAGTATTTTTGTCCTCATTTTTCGACATGGCAAAATTTTGCCATAGTCTCCATTGTTTTATTAAACTTCCAACAGACAAGAACACCTTGCTAAATCCAATTCCAACTCAGATCACCACCAAAATATAAGTTCACATTAAATAAATCATATTCAACTAGAATTCCAAAGCATTCCTTCAACAAAAGCTACATATTAAAATAAATATGTTTCTTTGTTTATTTACAAATTCCCAAACCAATACGAGTATCAAAATGAATACTTTATCCCTTATTTTACTTATTAATAATTTCAATCATACCCATATTAGAAATAAAGGTATTTATAAGCTTATTTATCATTTCTCAAACCAATACAAGTGGTAAAATAAATATTAATTTTCTCGAAGCAAGTTTTATTTTATTAGCACATTATGAAATCAATTTCATTCAAATATTTTGGTCCTCGCATTAATATTTACAAAAAATTTCCCAAATTTGCTATCATATTTTTTTCAATTTAATGCACGAGCGGATATTATTGTCTTATTTTAGATCATTATTTGTATTAAATATAGTAATTAACTTTTATTTATTATAAAACAAAAATGTACTCATACAATTTCATTTCTCAAATTTATATACTTATATCCCACAACGATATAATTTCCATTCAATCAAAAGAGTTCAACTCTTTATTTATCAATGGTAAAGCCTAACTGATACACTATGTGTATTATTTATTCCTTAATATATTTCCCTTTTATATATTTATTTTAGCTCGATAGCTATTTCAACAACCATTCATTATGTTATAACATTATACAATATCCTCATTTCATCAATCACAATTCACTTTACTTATTTTTCAACAATTTATTATTATTATATAATAAATTTTATTTTTAAAATAATATGTCTCTTCAATTAAATTTATTTCATTTTATGTATTTTTTTTAATTATTCATACAATCTTACAAATACACACACATATATACATATTCACCATTTCTTTATCGTATATGTAATCTTATATAGAAGAACATGATCATGTACTTGTCTCTAAAAAAACTCATGATTTTATATTTTTTTATAAATGCCATGTCGTTTAATTTAAATCGGTTCATTATTATTAAGCTTAATTTAAAACAATTATCCCTTAATCTCAAAACTCACTATACAAATATTTTATACTACATAAAGGTAACTTTCCAAAAATCAACATTTCGCCTTTTAAATTCCATCTGTTATAATTCCACTTAAATCATCATTCAATAAACACATTATTTTAATTCACCTTTTTTTGGGAATAATAATCATATTTTACTTATGATTGCTCTCCTCCTTAGGAGGATCACTGATTTTTCTCACAAAATAATAATCATATTTTACTTAAAATATTTGAGAAACATATGCTTTCTGAAATCACTTTAAATTAGAAATCATTCTAAATTTTAAACTCATATATGTAATTATATGTACCCTATTACAATTTTATAAATACACATCATTCATTCAAATCATTCATAAGCATAAAACAAGTAGCACATAATTCACATCAAAAAAACCAAACACTTATCTGGATATGGATATATGTATAAAGATATACACAATAGTTAACAAGCATATAGAACAATGCTGCCTCACCATGGATCTAAATCACTTGTTTCATCAATTGACTACCATGTTGATCATATAAGAAAACATATCAACACCACCTCACCATCAATCTCATCAATCATGTTACACCTGATGGCTGCAATCATCATTTATAATTATTTAAACTTAGAAAAATAATTGTAGCGCAAAATCGGAGTTTGCATAGCGGAAGCAAGGCACCTAATAATCCAATTTATGGAAAATCTCAACAATTAAAATCCAACAAATATAATAAAAAGAAAATTAAAGGATAAAAATTACAGACAAATAAAGAATGGAAAAACACACCGATATAATGAGGTTCGGCTAAGCCTGCATCCTCGGACCCAACAACCTTTATTATTTCTTCACTTCAAGGGGGAGTACAACAATGTGAGAAGAATATAAATCACTCAGTAAATTTCACTCACTATAAAATAGGTACAGAAATAGGATCTTGTTGAAGATATTTTATGGAGAACTCTCTTATCCAAAAACATGAAAGAATGTCTTCATAGATATAGGTGAGAGGATGAGGCAGACTTGGAGATAATATTGAAATATCTTTGGATTTACTTGATTTAATTCCAACACAAATTAAACATAATGGTACTTGTTTCCACATTTATTCCCTACTTGATTGATTCTCTATATATATTCTTCTTCTTTGTTGATACCATAAAATCAATTATTGATTTAAATCAATTAGTTGATTGTCTTTCTATTCTGCTTTCCACATATATCCATATTTAGAATATATTTGAATCGTCCAAATTTAACACTCCACCTCGATTAATATGTATATATATATATATCAATCAACAAAATTAATTGTTAGGTCAGTGCCCCTACAGTGCTAGGTAGTTTGTACCACACTAATAAGTTTGATCAATGCTCAAACATGTCCTTTAGAATCAACTTTGTCAACATATCAGTTGGACTGTCCTTTGTGTGTATCTTCAATAGTTTTATCTTATTTCCCTCTTCTTCAACCTTGAGAAAGAAGCTTCTAACAATATCTTTGTCTATGAGCTGTAGGCTTGATTCTCAACAAGATGAATGCGGCTTTGACTATCTAAAAACAACTCCACCGTCTTCTACATCATTTATACATCTTCTAAAAGTTGTACCAAATCCAATCCTTTCTTGGTCGCTTCCATAACAAAAATAAGCTCTACCTCTATATTTAATAAAGCTATAATGGATTGTAGCTTGGATCTCTAAGAAATCGAGCCTAAGTTAAGTTTATAAACATAGCCCAAACTTGATTTCCTACCATCTCTATCCCTGGTATAATCTGAATCACAATAATCCCTTAGAGTTATATCGTTATCGACTTTCTCCAAACTACAAGAATATATCAAGAGTGCTTCTCAAGTATCATAGAATCCACTTTACTGCTTGGCAATGAATCTTGCCTGGGTTACACATGTATTTTCTAATAACACCAACTGCATGGGCTAAGTCAAGCCTTGTGCATACCACAGCATGCATAAGGCGTCCAACTACACTGGAGTAAAGAATATTATCCATATCCCTTTTGGCCTCATCCAATGTGGGGCATAAATCTATGGATAGTTAAAATGGAAAGCCTAAAGGTGTAGCCACCAGTTTAACTTTCTCCATACCAAATTGAGATAGAATTTTCTCGATATACTGAGTTTGAGTGAGCCTCAAAACTCTTTGATTTCTATCCCTCTGAATCCCCATCCCCAAAAGTCTCTATTTCTTTCTCAAATCTTTGATATCAAACTCCTCGCTCGGCCTCGTCTTTAACTTTGAAGCTCTAGTCATGCTCTTAGAATCTATAAAGATATCATCAGTATAAATCAATAAATAGATGATATCTTCATCTTTTCTTAAAATAGACGCATTGGTCCTTAAAGCTTCTAGAGTAACTATGTGAGATCATAAACTTATCAAATTTATTATACCATTGTTTAAGAGACTATTTTAAACCATAAAGAGATTTGTTAAGCTTACAAACATGACTAGGCTTGCTACTGTCAATGAACCCCTGTCTGTTGTAGGTAAATGTCCTCCTCAAGCTCACCATGCAAGAATGTTGTCTTGACATCTAATTGCTCCAACTCCATGTCGAAGTGGGTAACCAATGCCAAAAGAATGCCAATGGAAGTGTGTATGAGAACCGGAGAAAAAATAACATGTAACTCTACACCTTTCCTCCGAACATACCCCTTTACTAATAATCTTTCCTTATACCTCAAGTCATCATTATCTCTTTCTTTCACCCTATAGATCCACGTACACCCAATTGCTCTCATGCCTGAATGAAGCAACACTAAATCCCAAGTGTGATTTTTGTGTAAAGACTCAATTTCCTCCTCTATATCTACTAACCATTGGAATTATCAACTAAACTAATGACATCATTATAGTCTTAGGGGTCATCATGAACTATGCTTAGTGCATAGGATACCATGTCATCAAAGTCAAAGTCTTTAATGCTTATCCCACAATATCATCAAGCCATTTAGGTTTTTTCTTATCTCTGACTAGTAGAGTCTAAATTTGAGCTCCACCTTGAGGTTGATCTTCCATCCTCTCCTCATCAACCATGGTGTCTTTGGAAACACCATTTGTACTTGTATAGGAGTCTGTCGATCTACTTAGTGTCTAGTACCCTAAATTTGTCCTCTCAACATCATCATTAACTGAAGGAGAAGGCTCCACCTTCAGCATAGCCTTGTCATTAAAAGTACATTCCTACTAGAAATAATTATTTAGGTATTAGGACACCACAAACTAAAACCCTTAACTCCTCTCTAATAGCTAAGAAAAATATGCCTGCACGATCTTGGATCTAACTTCCCTTTGCTCTCATGTACATAAGCTGGACAACCAAGCACTCTGAGGCATGAATATGATATAGACTCTCCCTTCCATACTTCTTCTGGAATCTTCATAACTATGGCGGCAGAAGGTGTACGGTTGACGAGGAAAACTACCGTAGATAATGCCTCTATCCAAAATCTCTTCTTCGATCCAGCAATCAGACGTAAGCAACATGTTCTTTCTAACAATGTCTAATTCATCCTATCTGCAACCCCATTTGGTTGTGGGTCACCTGGTGTGGTATAGTGCCTTTTGAGTCCTCAGACTCACAAAATTTGGTGAATTTTTTAAAAGTGAATTCACCGCCATTATTAAAATAAAGAATATTCACTTACTTTCTAGAATGCTTCTCAACATGATATTTCCAACTGTGAGACTTATCAAAAGTTTCATCCTTGGACTTCATAAAATACCATACTTTTCTAGAAAAATCATCAACAAATGAAACAAAATACCTGGCTCTTCTAATAGATAGGCATGGTATGGGGCCTCAAACACCGATGTGAACATACTCCAAAACATCTTTGAACTTATGCTCTGCAATTTCAAAAGAAACCTTTGTCTGCTTTCTAAGTACGCATCCACACAAAAGCAAAGTTTTGAATGATGAATGTCATCAATGAAACCTCATTTTCTCAACATCTCCAAACCACGCTTATACAAAAATGCCATAATTTGGTAGAATTGGAATCAACAACCAAAGAAGACTCCACGGTAACAATGGTACCCTTCAACAAAAATAAATTTCCAACTTTTACCCCTTTCATAACTATCAATGAACCTTCTTCAATTTTTAGTGAACCTTTTTCTATTATAGACTTCAAGCCAAGGTTATATAATGCTTACAAAGATCAAACTATGCCTCAAATTAGGCACATGCCTGACATCAGGTACATACCTGACATCACACAAAGTACGAACAACACCATCAAACATCCTGACCTTCACAGTTCCAACACAAATCATATGGACAAGTAGCATTATTGGTCATGAGAACACTCCTCCATCAAACTGATAATAAGTGGAAAAAGAGTGCCTATTAGGTGTCATACAATAGGATGCATCAGAGTCAATAATCCAAATGGTACTCTTCGTAAAAGAGGTAGAAGCTATAAAAGCGCTAAGGTCACTATCTGAATCTAATGTCTCGGCTGTAGAAGCTGAAGCCTTTTGGGAAATGGCTTTGTTTTTATTTTCAACCTAGGGCAACTTGCAAAATAATGTCTAGGCCTTCTACAATAATGAAAAACTCCATTCGGAGCTCCCCATGACTAAGATATTGACTTGCCTCTATCTCCACCATATTTGGGTCTACTCTTGCTTCTTCCCTCTACATAATAAGGCCATTAGAATCATTCTCCATGCTCATGTTTGCTAACTTTCCCCTTAACATCTTGTTATGCAATTTTTTCTTCACAAAAGTGTCCATAGATCATAGAGTTAACAAAAGTGTTATACCCTACAGGTAAAGAACATAAAAGAATGACAGCTTACGCTTCATTCTTAATTTTTACTTCAACTGCTCGAAGATTCATAGCAAGTGTCTTTAAGGCATCCACGTGAGCTATTACATTAGTTCCAGGCTTCATCTTGAATGATAAATTTGTTATTGTAGAATGATGTAGTTGGTGAGAGACTTATCATAGAACTATCTATGAAGAGCATCCCATTATTCCTTAGCGATTTTCACATGAGAAAACTCTATAAAGACATCATCACAAAGGCTAAGATAGACGGTGGTCAAAGCATCCTCTTCTAATTCCTCAATCTCTTCAGGCGTCAATTTCTTCAATTTCCCTAGATTTAAGGAAACCTTAAAAGTCCTCTATTTCTTCAGCACCGCTTCTATCTTCTTTTTTTAAGTAAAATGAGTTATCCTCTCAAAGAGGAGAGCACTCATGTAATTTTATTCCACATTTAAAGATGTGATGCCAACAAGCCTGGCATGTAGCAAAAACCCTCTGTACAAAAAGAAAAAACAGAAAACCTTCCCACAAAATAAAATAAAAGTAAAGTAAAAAATATAGAGTAAAAATACTAGGGTTAAGTTTAGAACCAACGGAAATAACATTCGAACAAACTTAGAGAAAGATCATCCAACTTAAAAGGAGGAACCTAAGACATCGACTCCACATCCTCATCCCACCCGCGACAGCTCTATGACTTAGATTATCCGGATCATACAGCCTATTATACCTAAAAGAACTCAACAAAAGTCATAAGTATAGCACATATATATGTATATAAAGGTTTTATATACATATATATGTGGAAGAAGTAATGCTAGAATGATATGTACTTAAAGTCAATTATCTAGTAGTTAAGAAGAGGTATAGCAATAATCCTCATCAAAAGAATTGATTATAATAGTGCTCAAAGCCATATCATGTCTCCCACTATAACAATCTATTTTTAGCTTTAAGTTATGTATGCGACTTTTCGCCTTTCTAAGAAATTTTTTGAAAGATACATTTTTGGCTAATTTATAGCTAAGGTTTGCAATCCAGTTGTAACTAAACAACGCAATAGCGTAAGTTAGGTTATCATAAGGGATATTAGTACTATAAAACATTTTTTGATTTCTTTCAAGCCATAAGTACCAGTAAGAGATTATGAGGATAGTATCAAGTAAGATTCTATAGCATTTGATGTATTGGAATCTAAGAATGTTCCAGTAGTAATCGCAATTAAAATTAGGATTGTTCATATTAAACTCGAAAATATAGAGACTATTTACGAGTATAGAATTAGTCATAGGATAAGCATAGTATATGTATGCTAGATCTTCCAAGTCTGAGTTGCAAAACACACATTTTTTGGTTAATAAGCAAGTGTTTCTTCTTTAAGAATTCGATTGTGTTTAGTTTCTTATATAGAATTAGACACATAAATAGTTCTGCCTTATGGGGAGCATTGGCGTTCCAAAAGAATTTGAAATTTTGTACTTGGTCCCAGAGCAATTAAATTTTTTTAAACCAAGTTTGATGAGTATATTATATTATTTCCAAACACCAACCCAATCTAGGTTATATAACTCTAACTTTAATTTTTTTTTAATAAATTTAGTTAAGGTGCTACCTTCAAGTACACAGTTGAAACTAAAATTACATGGAAAATCATTATCTAGACTAGAGAGCTCAGAAAAATGCATTTTTAAAGTTACAAATATCGAAAAGTTTATTAAATCCCACTTTTAAAGGAATATGCAAGATCCAACTATCATGTCAGATGGCCGTGTTATTACCTAAGCGAACAATATTATTAATACCTAGACTAAAAATATTGTAAAATTTTAAAATGGATTTCCAAAAAGTGGCATGTTACTGAAATCAAAGGAGATATGATGAAGGTTGTAGGTACTATAATAAAATTCAATAGGGATCATTTCTTTCCGGTTAAAATTTTCATTAATATTACCAAATTTTCAAAGTCATTTTCCTAGCAAAGAGACGTTGAGGTTATGGAGATTTATAATTCCTAGGCCTCCTTCTTTAGACTTGCAGATTGTTTCCCAATTAACAAGGCAATTTGTAACGACCTCGGATTTTATATATATATTAAACTGATAATTAATTTAGTTTTTGAATAAAAATTGTGAAATTAATCGATAAATTGAAGCGAGTTTCCCCAATTCAATTAGAATTTACGTTAAATCATTTGAATTTAAATTGTGTATATATATGTGACTATATGAATAGATTTGAAATGATATGTATATATATATATATATATTGATAATTGAATTTAAATCTTAAAAATAAATGGGTTAAAGATAAATATAAAAAAATATAGATAATTGATACAAGTTTAAAAATAAGTAACTTTAAATTTGAAATTGATGGGTTATGTTAAAAATAAATTAATAATAAATATTTAAGCTAGAAATAAAATATAAATATGTAAGATAAACTATAAAAATACAAAGTAAACACCAGCTAAAAAAATAAAATTTAATAACAAATTAAATTAAAGGAATTCACTTATATTACCAGATAATAAGATAAAATAAAAATAGAAATAAATAAATAAAATAAAAATACAAATATATATGATAAAAATATATACATGAATTAGCTAACAAAAGAAAACTAATATACATTCAAGAATGAAACATGGCGAAAAAAGAAAAGAAAAAAAAGTATTAAATTGTAAAAGAAAACAAATATATATATGAAGCTTGTAAAAACAATTAACAAGAAATGAGACAAATTCATTTAATGCTAATATCTTCAGCCGAAATCAAATTTAGCATAGTCAAAGTAAGAAGGAAAAAAAATCTAAATATCTATGTACAATCAAATAAGGATAAGTATAATTGTACAAAGGCAATTAATGCCATTATCTCTAGTACACCACAAAATTATCACCAGCCACCAAAGAAATCAGCCTAGTCAACATACAAAGAAATATCTTTGATGATTGTACAACAAAATTCTATCACCTGTAAACTCATTTTATATATCAGCCTTCTCATTTTCAATCCAGTTTCGTCCATTCCAAGCCATGTAAACCTGAAGCAAATACTATTTCACACTTAAACAAAATTCAATTTAAACATTTCAATTAAAACAACAATACCAATTCATATAAACCAGAGGATTAAAGAAGAAAGATTGTTGCTAGCAGTTTTTTCAAGCCTGGTTCAAGATATAGAAAAGCTCTGTTCATTCTGGAAAATCAAGGTGAGTAACATTCACTTTTAAAAGCTTAAATATGTGAATTAGTAGCAAATTTATATCTGGAAATGTTGAAAATTGTTCCTGTGTATATATATGAGGATGTGAATGTGTGCATGTCTGTATGCATGTGTATATCTCTGTTTCATGTTACAGAGTTTTAAAATAAGCCAAAATTCAAATTCTCTTTAACAAATCTCTGTTAGGTTTTAGTTTTCAGATCAGAAGTGTTTGTTTAGACATAGATTAAGTTTCAAAAATAAATTTAAGTAAAATTAGTTAGAATTTTATCTGGAAAATGGAAAAGATAGTAAGAATTTTTAAAACATGTTAAAATCAAATATTTTGATTTGATGATTCAAGTATATAACTTGAATCGACTTTGAAAACCATGATTTTTAAAAGGAAATTCAGAATTTATAGTGTTATATCGAGTGAAGAAATCGGGGTTGACCAGAAAATGGTTTTTGAGAAGTTTCTAATGATCCAAGTGATCGGGAAGGATGGGGTTTCCACTGGGGGTAGTGGAGTGATGTGTGAGCTTGGCAAAAATTGCCAGGAAGATGTTCAAATCATTGTGGAGGTGGCGGTGGTCAGATTTATTTCTTAACCCTAGTTTTGATAGGGTCGGGTATTTCGATCGTCACGATGCCTCTGGTGGATCGAGTTCCACCAGACTTTGGGAGATGGAAGCGGGAGTGTTGGCAAGGTCGTGGCCAGAGGCTCTGGTGTTCTGATGATCGGTGATGCGAAGACGAGGCGATGTTAGGTCAGAGTATTAGTCCAGGATTTCGAGCAAATGGCGAAATCTCAATCTGAAGATTTTCGCGTCGAGTTGTTCGTTGTAGCCGAGTGTCGTGATCGATCGCGACTTGCCGGAGGTCTCGCCGATCATCTGAGTGTCGTCGAGGCCTTGTGCACGTGCACAGTGAAGGTTCGAGTGTCAGTTATTTGGGTTTGGATGTTGACTCGAAGGACATCTCGGGATTTTGGAAGGAGGACTCGAGGAGGGACTCGTGTTCACGTGAGTGATTTTTGTGTTAACTGTTAAAGTTATCCCAGGTTTTAAATTTTTTTTTTAAACTAATTTAAAAAGAAAGGTGAGTTTACCTGGGGCAAGGACTCAAGTGAGTATCGGGTTTAACCCGAAGTAAGAGATTAAGCAAGTTTTTTTTAACATGTTAATTTTAATTAAAGCATTAAAAAGATAATGTTTTATCATAAGATAATTAAAGTTTTAATGTTTTGAGATTAATTAAGTTAATTAAGAAATTTAAGTATAATTAATTTATTTGATAAATTAAGGATAAAGTATTAGTTAAGAAATTAATTAATAGTAAATAATTAATCTAATTAACTCAATAATTAAGATTGATTAAATCAATGATGACAAATTAATTAATTTGTAATTTGTAATTAATTAATTAAATAATTAGAGGTTAATTAATTGGTTATTAAGGATAAATTAATTTGTAATTAATATTGATTAATCTAAGTTTAATTTCTAAAGAAAAGAAATTAAGAATTGTTAATAGTTAATGAAGGTCATTAACTAGGATTATTAAATAATTAATTAATGTAATTAATTTTAATAATTAATTATATTAATTAATTAAGGATAATCATTTATGAAATGGGATAAGTATAATTACTTAATGGAAGTAATTAAGGAATTAATTATTCAGTGTAATTAATTTAGTTTCATTGTTTTAGTTCAAGTTAATTAATTAAGTTTAAATCAATTTAGAATAACCACTTGACGATTTGGAAAGTATAATTACTTAGAGAAGTAATTAATAAATGATTACTGGATGTAATTAATTGAATGATGATTAG
Source organism: Allium fistulosum (assembly GCA_030737815.1). Taxonomy (NCBI): domain Eukaryota; kingdom Viridiplantae; phylum Streptophyta; class Magnoliopsida; order Asparagales; family Amaryllidaceae; genus Allium; species Allium fistulosum. The sequence continues at coordinate 909,715,635 of CM060908.1, forward strand.
TCACTTGAGTATAATTATTTGTTAGTAATCAAAGGATTAATTAATGAATGTGATTAACTAAGATTTATTAAATAATTGAAAGTTAGTTGATATATTAATTATAGATGATTAGTTAATAATTAAAGGTTAACTAATACAAGATGAAAGGGAAATTTACTCCAGATAATTTGTAATTAACTCATGATAATTAACCCGGATTAATGATTATTCATAAGTAATACATCTGATTTAAATTAATCAATTGATTAATAAATTTTACTTGTGAATGTTTGGATTTTATTGAATGGGTGAATTTTTTGATATCACTGAATTGTGATGCTTTGTGATACATCCTGATTTGTGTTGTGATCTGTAATTTACTTATCTGTGATATATATATATCTGTGATCTGTGAATGAATGATAAGCGTTATAGTTATACCGCTTATCAAATATATTGTCATATTTGAATCTGTGATGGTTGAATGTTGTTGCACTATTGTGTTAAACCCCTGGACCACACCAGACACACACAAATATGGATTGCATGAGGAAATCGATTAAGTCACAGATTTTTAACAATTTTAGAAATTGGATTTTGGATCCTAAATAGTTTTTTTGGAATTTGAATTGAGAACTTTTGAAATGAGTTTTCAAAATAAAAGTTATTTTAAATAACTTAATAAAACTTGAAATTTAAGTAATTTGATTTAAATTTGAATTCAATATTTGAAATTGAATTCAATGATTTGGAAATTATGGTCTAAAAAGACCATATCAGTTATAAATGTGTTTTATATGGATTTTTAACCATTTAAAAGTATGGTTTTAGAAATTTAAGAAATTTAATCCAAGTTTTGTACTTGAATGGTTTTAACTTATGTAAATTGTAATTAGTTTTCCAAAATGGAAACTAATTATTTCAAAGAATAAAAGCTCTCATATAAGAAATGAATTTCCAATTTGAATTAAAGGAATTTCAAGTTGAATTGAAAATAGTTTTCCAAGTTACGAATAAATCTTTGGAAACGTGCTTTGAAAGCAATAAATTAAATCTTTGATTTAAAGATTTAATGAGTTAATCCAATTGAAATGGAAATCGATTTGGAAATCTGTGAATGAATCTTTGTGAAAGTGAGTGAACTTTGTGAATTGAATCTGTTTATTTTTAACAGATTTAAAATGGTGATTTGTTTAAACCATTTGAAACAAGAGTTTTGGGTAATAAGTTGTGACTTAATTGAAATCTCATTATCCATATGTTTTTAAATTTTTCGCTCATTATTCGGTTTAGCCGGGAGAGGACTTTGTGTCATAAAACCCATTACGAATTATGATACGTCGTATATGGATAGCATTTGAAGACCGGTGGTGAAGACCGGGTATTTGTGAAAATGATAGGATAACCTATCAATTGTCTCTGCACCGAGTAGCGCCCGGTATAGAGATTTCCTAAGTGATGGGAAGCCGATCGGGATTGTGAATACCCGGATTACAAGGGCTTCTTCGGAAGTTCCTTCGGTTCTGTTCGAACCCGGAACAGACTTGTATGGTTGTATGTCTGACACTACACTTTGAGATATAAAGCTGATTTCTTTCAAATACATTTCTGTTTTGTGGCGGAGATTTATTCTCTTAGCTTAATACCCTTCTCTGAGACGTACGAGCTCAGAGGTTATGTAGTTGAAGGTTATCAGTGATATACTCCCAATTTGGTAGTGTGGCATGCTAAGTGTTGTTATGTGTTGCTGATCATTTGTTGATCAAAGCATGGCTTTCGTGTAAAGCGTAGCTTTGTGGACGAGACTGCATCGGACCTCACAACCCGGAAATGGTAGAAACAGGAAAGATGCAGCAAGGTTATAGGGTCGCTCCCTTTAGGGTATGTCATTTCCTTCTGGAAAAAGGTGATATTATGGTATGGAGCCCAAATATTTACCTGTGTGGTTGCTTCAATCTCATTTACTGTGTGATTGTTGCGTTGTGATCGAGGCGCCTCGGATAAAGGTCGCAAACGACGGGGGGTGGCATATTCGTGTAGTAGTTACCTAGTAAGAGGTAACCCGGCCTTGTGTTGGCAGAGAGCTAGTTAGTTCTCGGGATGTCCCTCCAGAGGCGTTTCCATGTGGTAGTAGGAAGTTCCTTAGCCTGACCATTTGTTGGAAAATCCAAAGAAACAATACGAACCTTGTACGGTTTTAGTTGTATAACCTGCTATGGAATGTGGCGGTAACCTGCTATTGAACATAGTAGTTATAGTAGGCATACAATAATGGTTGTATGTTGGCTAAGATTAATATTATACTTTCGAAATGGTTTTCTACACTATGCACTAATAGTAATAATATCGAATGATTTTGCGTAGTAAGCATTTTTGACTATCATAAGGAGAAATCTTCTCCAATTCTGCGTTTGCATTGTGTGTGTGGCGGGAGGCCTTATGTTAGTTTAATTTTCCAAAAAGCATTGCGGATTTCAATGTTTAAAATTCCTTTGTGGTTTGTTTAAAGATAAGCTGTTTTTGTTTCTCATACCAGTCCCATGACTGACTCGGAGTTTATTGTTCCCTTCCTAAACTCTGGGTGCCCACAATTTTCCACACGGGCAGTCTAGAGTTGGGTTTCTCAGATATTCAGGTTTAGTAGATTATCGGGAGCTAGTTCAGTTTTTGGAGTTCACGCCGATTGATCTTGCTTCTCTTGGTGCAACGTGATGGTGGTTCGAGCTGATGTTGGAGTTGTTGGACTCATTCTCTTTTGAGGATCATTTGGAGTTATCACTTCTGTTTTCCGCTGTATCATTATTTATCTCTGATATTCTTGTATCATATTGATATCATTGTTGTATATCATTCTGGATATTGTATTCATTCGAGTTGTATATGATATTATCCATTTCTTTATTCCGCTGTGTTGTTATACTTACTGTGTTATAAGCTCCGGTGAGCCAGATTCGGCGTTTGAATATGCGGCATTCGAGTACAAGTGAAGTACGGGTGTCGATTTTCGAAGGCCGAGTCAGGATCGTTACAAGTGGTATCAGAGCTAAGGTTGAACTTTAGCTCAGGAGTATAACACATTAAGTAGCTCATTAGAGATAGGGTGAAGTATACCCTAGAATGAGTAATCCCTAAGATATCCGTCCGTATGCCTCAGTAAAATCTCTTACTATTCACTGATAGTAAGTATGAGTGTAAGAAGAGGATGAGATAGGGGACAGGGGAATACGACTATAAATGGTCAATACCCTGTAACAACAAGGAAACAATCTTTCCTCAAATCTTTTGTTCGTCATCTTTTCTCAATTCTTTGATAGTTCCTGGTAGATTCAGGAAGAAGATTTGATATATAAATATGGGATGTAAACTCCAAATAAGTCAGTCAGAATTGTTTGTTTGGATGAATTGGTTGCTTTGGTTGCTGTGGTTGATAGGTATAATTTGGTTTCTAAAGTAAAAAGTTTTGAAATTGTTTCCATATATCTGTCTATTTTTGAGTCTGGATATATTCTACGAATGGTTAGTTATCCCTTCGAACTGACCAATGCCCCTGCATATTTCGTAGATCTGGATAACCCGAGTATCTTGTGAAAAATTAAAAAGATTCGTTCTCATATCTATTATTGATATTCTGATTTGGTAAGCCAAATGCAGAATAGATGCTCAGTTTGATTTGATGAAATATTTTTCATCTATCCTTGTGTCTCCTTGGAAAATTTCGAGGACAAAATTCTTTTAAGGGGGGAAGGTTGTAACGACCCCGGATTATATATATATTTTAAACTGATAATTAATTTAGTTTTTGAATAAAAATTATGAAATTAATCGATAAATTGAAGCGAGTTTCCCCAATTCAATTAGAATATACATTAAATCATTTGAATTTAAATTGTGTATATATATATATGTGACTATATGAATAGATTTGAAATGATATGTATATATATATTGATAATTGAATTTAAATCTTAAAAATAAATGGGTTAAAGATAAATAAAAAAAAATAGATAATTGATACAAGTTTAAAAATAAGTAACTTTAAATTTGAAATTGATGGGTTATGTTAAAAATAAATTAATAATAAATATTTAAGCTAGAAATAAAATATAAATATGTAAGATAAACTATAAAAATACAAAGTAAACACCAGCTAAAAAATAAAATTTAATAACAAATTAAATTATAGGAATTCACTTATATTACCAAATAATAAGATAAAATAAAAATAGAAATAAATAAATAAAATAAAAATACAAATATATATGATAAAAATATATACATGAATTAGCTTACAAAAGAAAACTAATATACATTCAAGAATGAAACATGGCGAAAAAAGAAAAGAAAAAAAAGTATTAAATTGTAAAAGAAAACAAATATATATATGAAGCTTGTAAAAACAATTAACAAGAAATGAAACAAATTCATTTAATGCTAATATCTTCAGCCGAAATCAAATTTAGCATAGTCAAAGTAAGAAGGAAAAAAAAATCTAAATATCTATGTACAATCAAATAAGGATAAGTATAATTGTACAAAGGCAATTAATGCCATTATCTCTAGTACACCACAAAATTATCACCACCACCAAAGAAATCAGCATAGTCAACATACAAAGAAATATCTCTGATGATTGTACAACAAAATTCTATCACCTGTAAACTCATTTTATATATCAGCCTTCTCATTTTCAATCCAGTTTCGTCCATTCCAAGCCATGTAAACCTGAAGCAAATACTATTTCACACTTAAACAAAATTCAATTTAAACATTTCAATTAAAACAACAATACCAATTCATATAAACCAGAGGATTAAAGAAGAAAGATTGTTGCTAGCAGTTTTTTCAAGCCTGGTTCAAGATAAAGAAAAGCTCTGTTCATTCTGGAAAATCAAGGTGAGTAAAATTCACTTTTAAAAGCTTAAATATGTGAATTAGTAGCAAATTTATATCTGGAAATGTTGAAAATTGTTCCTGTGTATATATATGAGGATGTGAATGTGTGCACGTCTGTATGCATGTGTATATCTCTATTTCATGTTACAGAGTTTTAAAATAAGCCCAAATTCAAATTCTCTTTAACAAATCTCTGTTAGGTTTTAGTTTTCAGATCAGAAGTGTTTGTTTAGACATAGATTAAGTTTCAAAAATAAATTTAAGTAAAATTAGTTAGAATTTTATCTGGAAAATGGAAAAGACAGTAAGAATTTTTAAAACATGTTAAAATCAAATATTTTGATTTGATGATTCAAGTATATAACTTGAATCGACTTTGAAAACCATGATTTTTAAAAGGAAATTCAGAATTTATAGTGTTATATCGAGTGAAGAAATCGGGGTTGACCAGAAAATGGTTTTTGAGAAGTTTCTGATGATCCAAGTGATCGGGAAGGATGGGGTTTCCACTGGAGGTAATGGAGTGATGTGTGAGCTTGGCAAAAATTGCCAGGAAGATGTTCAAATCATTGTGGAGGTGGCGGTGGTTAGATTTATTTCTTAACCCTAGTTTTGATAGGGTCGGGTATTTCGATCGTCACGATGCCTCTGGTGGATCGAGTTCCACTAGACTTTGGGAGATGGAAACGGGAGTGTTGGCGAGGTCGTGGCCAGAGGCTCTGGTGTTCTGATGATCGGTGATGCGAAGACGAGGCGATGTTAGGTCGGAGTATTAGTCCAGTATTTCGAGCAAATGGCGAAATCTCAATCTGAAGATTTTCGCGTCGAGTTGTTCGTTGTAGCCGAGTGTCGTGATCGTTCGCGACTTGCCGGAGGTCTCGCCGATCTTCTGAGTGTCGTCGAGGCCTTGTGCATGTGCACAGTGAAGGTTCGAGTGTCAGTTGTTTGGGTTTGGATGTTGACTCGAAGGACATCTCGGGATTTTGGAAGGAGGACTCGAGGAGGGACTCATGTTTGTGTGAGTGATTTTTGTGTTAACTGTTGAAGTTATCCGAGGTTTTTAATTTAAATTTTTTTTAACCTAAGTTAAAAAGAAAGGTGAGTTAACCTAGGGCAAGGACTCAAGTGAGTATCGGGTTTAACCCGAAGTAAGAGATTAAGCAAGTTTTTTTAGCATGTTAATTTTAATTAAAGCATTAAAAAGATAATGTTTTATCATAAGATAATTAAAGGTTTAATGTTTTGAGATTAATTAAGTTAATTAAGAAATTTAAGTATAATTAATTTATTTGATAAATTAAGGATAAAGTATTAGTTAAGAAATTAATTAATAGTAAATAATTCATCTAATTAACTCAATAATTAAGATTGATTAAATCAATGATGACAAATTAATTAATTTGTAATTTGTAATTAATTAATTAATTAATTAATTAAAGGTTAATTAATTGGTTATTAATGATAAATTAATTTGTAATTAATATTGATTAATCTAAGTTTAATTTCTTAAGAAAAGAAATTAAGAATTGTTAATAGTTAATGAAGGTCATTAACTAGGATTATCAAATAATTAATTAATGTGATTAATTTTAATAATTAATTAGATTAATTAATTAAGATAATCGTTTATGAAATGGGATAAGTATAATTACTTAATGGAAGTAATTAAGGAATTAATTATTCAGTGTAATTAATTGAGTTTCATTGGATTAGTTCAAGTTAATTACTTAAGTTTAAATCAATTTAGAATAACCACTTGACGATTTGGAAAGTATAATTACTTAGAGAAGTAATTAATAAATGATTACTGGATGTGATTAATTGAATGATGATTAGTCACTTGAGTATAATTATTTGTTAGTAATCAAAGGATTAATTAATAAATGTGATTAATTAAGATTTATTAAATAATTGAAAGTTAATTAATTCATTAATTAAGGATGATTAGTTAATAATTAAAGGTTAACTAATAAATGATGAAAGGGAAATTTACTCCAGATAATTTGTAATTAACTCATGATAATTAACCCGGATTAATGATTATTCATAAGTAATACATCTGATTTAAATTAATCAATTGATTAATAAATTTTACTTGTGAATGTTTGGATTTTATTGAATGGGTGAATTGTTTGATATCCCTGATTTGTGATGCTTTGTGATACATCCTGATTTGTGTTGTGATCTGTAATTTACTTATCTGTGATATATATATATATATATATATATATATATATATCTGTGATATGTGAATGAATGATAAGCGTTATAGTTATACCACTTATCAAATATATTGTCATATTTGAATCTGTGATGGTTGAATGTTGTTGCACTATTGTGTTAAACCCCTGGACCACACCAGACACACACAAATATGGATTGCACGAGGAAATCGATTAAGTCACAGATTTTTAACAATTTTAGAAATTGGATTTTTGAATCCTAAATAGTTTTTTTGGAATTTGAATTGAGAACTTTTGAAATGAGTCTTCAAAATAAATGTTATTTTAAATAACTTAATAAAACTTGAAATTTAAGTAATTTGATTTAAATTTGAATTCAATATTTGAAATTGAATTCAATGATTTGGAAATTATGGTCTAAAAAGACCATACCAGTTATAAATGTGTTTTATATGGATTTTTAACCATTTAAAAGTATGGTTTTAGAAATTTAAGAAATTTAATCCAAGTTTTGTACTTGAATGGTTTTAACTTATGTAAATTGTAATTAGTTTTCCAGAATGGAAACTAATCGTTTCAAAGAATAAAAGCTCTCATATAAGAAATGAATTTCCAATTTGAATTAAAGGAATTTCAAGTTGAATTGAAAATAGTTTTCCAAGTTACGAATAAATCTTTGGAAACGTGCTTTGAAGCTATAAATTTAATCTTTGATTTAAAGATTTAATGAGTTATTCCAATTGAAATGGAAATCGAGTTGGAAATCTGTGAATGAATCTTTGTGAAACTGGGTGAACTTTGTGAATTGAATCTGTTTATTTTTAACAGATTTAAAATGGTGATTTGTTAAAACCATTTGAAAGAAGAGTTTTGGGTAATAAGTTGTGACTTAATTGAAATCCCATTATCCATATGTTTTCAAATTTTGCGCTCATTATTCGGTTTAGCCGGGAGAGGACTTTGTGTCATATAACCCATTCCGAATAATGATACGTCGTATATGGATAGCATTTGAAGACCGGTGGTGAAGACCGGGTATTTGTGAAAATGATAGGATAACCTATCGATTGTCTCTACACCGAGTAGCGCCCGGTATAGAGATTTCCTAAGTGATGGGAAGTCCGATCGGGATTGTGAATACCCGGATTGAAAGGGCTTCTTCGGAAGTGCCTTCGGTTCTGTTCGAACTCAGAACAGACTTGTATGGTTGTATGTCTGACACTACACTTTGAGATATAAAGCTGATTTCTTTCAAATACATTTCTGTTTGGTGGCGGAGAATTATTCTCTTAGCTTAACACCCTTCTCTGAGATGTACGAGGTCAGAGGTTATGTAGTTGAAGGTTATCAGTGATATACTCCCAATATGGTAGTGTGGCATGCTAAGTGTTGCTGTGTGTTGATGATCAGTTGTTGATCATTTGTTGATCAAAGCATGGCTTTCGTGTAAAGCGTAGCTTTGTGGACGAGACTGCATCGGACCTCACAACCCGGAAATGGTCGAAACAGGAAAGATGCGACAAGGTTATGAGGGTCTCTCTTTTTAGGGTATGTCATTTCCTTCTAGAAAAAGGTGATATTATGGTATGGAGCCTAGATATTTACCTGTGTGGTTGCTCTAATCTCACTAACTGTGTGATTGTTGCTTTGTGATCGAGGCGCCATGGATAAAGGTCGCAAACGACCGGGGGGTGGCATATTCGTGTAGTAGTTACCTAGTAAGAGGTAACCGGCTTTGTGTTGGCAGAGAGCTAGTTAGTTCTCGGGACGTCCCTCCAAAGGCGTTTCCATATGGCAGTAGGAAGTTCCTTAGCCTGACCATTTGTTGGAAAATCCAAAGAAACAATACGAACCTTGTACGGTTTTAGTTGTATAACCTGCTATGGAATGTGGCGGTAACCTGCTATTGAACATAGTAGCTATAGTAGGCATACAATAATGGTTGTATGTTGGTTAAGATTAAGATTATACTTTCGAAATGGTTTTCTACACTATGCACTAATAGTAATAATATCGAATGATTTTGCGTAGTAATCATTTTTGACTATCATAAGGAGAAATCTCCTCCAATTCTGCGTTTGCATTGTGTGTGTGGCAGGAGGCCTTATGGTAGTTTCATTTTCCAAAAAGCATTGCGGATTTCAATGTTTAAAATTACTTTGTGGTTTGTTTAAAGATAAGCTGTTTTTGTTACTCACACCAGTCCCTTGACTGACTCGGAGTTTATTGTTCCCTTCCTAAACTCTGGGTGCCCACAATTTTCCACACGGGCAGTCTAGAGTTGGGTTTCTCAGATATTCAGGTTTAGTAGATTATCGGGAGCTAGTTCAGTTTTTGGAGTTCACGCCGACTGACCTTGCTTCTCTTGGTGCAACGTGATGGTGGTTCGAGCTGATGTTGGAGTTGTTGGACTCATTCTCTTTTGAGGATCATTTGGAGTTATCACTTCTGTTTTCCGCTGTATCATTATTTATCTCTGATATTCTTGTATCATATTGATATCATTGTTGTATATCATTCTGGATATTGTATTCATTGAAGTTGTATATGATATTATCCATTTCTTTATTCCACTGTGTTGTTATACTTACTGTGTTATAAGCTCCGGCGAGCCAGATTCGGCGTTTGAATCTGCGGCATTCGAGTACAAGTGAAGTACGGTGTCGATTTTCGAAGGCCGAGTCAGGATCGTTACACAATTAAACTAGAGCAGAAATTATCACCATTCCAAAGGAAGTTTCTTCTAATATTATCTATTTTTATCAATTACTCATTAGGAAAAAGGATAACATGACATCCAATAGATTAGAAAGGCTGATAGGATAGATTTAATCAAGATGATTCTGCAAGCTCTAGATAGAAATCTATTATTTCCAACATGACAGTTTCCTATTTATCTTATCAATTATCACTTGATAATCCTTCTTTTTTAATTTGGTTGGCCTAATCAAAATACTAAATATTCTCTTGGGAATTTTCATGGTTCTACAGTTGAGGGTATTCACAATTAGATTTTTCAAACTTATCTATATCGTTTAGTAAAACTAAGCTTTTGTCAAAGTAAATTTTAAGTCCCAAAAGAATTTCAAAGCTATATAAAATAAATTTAAGAGTTGTGATGTGTCTAAGTAAATGTGATGGAAAAAAGCATGGTATCATCTGCGAATTAAAGAATTGAAAGCTCACCGTTAGTAATATCATTTACTACGCTTTCTAGAAATCCATTTGTTATCAAAAGTTTAATGATCCTAGTGAAAACATCCACTGCTAAATTGAATAATAATGGCGATAGTGGTTTGCCTTGTCTAAGACCGCACTTTGATTGAATTTATTTCCTAGGATATCGTTGACCAATATACTCATGTTTCTAATTTTCAGAAGAGTCATAATCTAGCATACCATCTAGCGCTAAAACCCCTAGCCAACAGTTGGTCTTTGAGAAAAAACCAATCAATTGAATCAAAATCTCTAGCGAAGTCTTCTTTTAAGAGGGCACAAGTGATGTTAATCTTACAACGATAGTTAATAAATTCTTGGACTATTACAACCCCGTCCATGATCTTTCTGCCTTTAATAAAAGCAGATGGAGTAATGTCAATTAGAGTATTCATTTTAGTACTTTATCAATCTGCTAGAATCTTTGAAATAATTTTAAGGGAAAAATTTATTAATGAAATAGGCTTAAAATCTTTGAGCTCTGTCGCTCCCACTTTCTTGTGAAGCAGTACGACATTAGCAAAGTTATATCTTCCTACTTATAGCTTACCATTGTAAAATTCGTCAAACGTTTTAATTAGGTCATATTTTAAAATATAATAAAAGGTTTTATAAACCGAATTGGGAAACATTTAGTCATGTTGATTTATCATTAGGCATATCAGAAATGGCTCTAAAAACCTCCTCTTTCGGGAACGGACTATCCATATTGTCTAAGGCGATTCGGGTGTTTACAGGGTTTAAATCTCCCTTTTCCATTAAATCTAATGACTATAATTTGTACAGCTTCTACCAATGCTGCTCTTTATAGAAATAGACATAGCTGAAATCATCTTCAAATAGAACTACATGCTCTAATATCAAACAATAGCGCAAAATCATAGTTTTAGGTATCGAAATCAGAAGGCCCAATAATCTAATTCATGGACAATCTCAACAATTCCAATCTAACAAAGAGAATAAAAAGAAAATCAAAGGACAAAAACTGCAGATAAAGAAAGAAAAGAAAGAACACACCGATAGAACGAGATCGACTATGCCTTATGTCTTTGGACCTAACAACCTTTATTATTTCTTCATTCAAGAGGGAGTACAACAATATGAGAAGAATATAAATCACTCAATAAATTTCGCTCACCCTAAAATAGGTACAGAAAATAGGGATCTTATAGAAAATATTTTGTGGAGAACTCTCTTATCCGAAAAGATGAACAATGTCTTCATATATATAGGTGTGAGGATGAAGATTGCCATGGAGAAAAGGTTGAAATCTTTCTTGATTTGATTTCAATATAAATTAAGCATAATGGTACTTGTAACGAATGGGATTTTCGACCTTCGAAAATCAACATTAATACGCCCACTGTATTGCATGCCGAGCATTCAAGTGCGGGAAAAATGATTATTAAGGGTAAAAGAAAATAAAGACAAAACAAAATTCACACAATCGGAATAACATATATTATTTCAATAATTTTTACAGCAGAAAAACTTTGAAATATATATATATATATATATATATATATATATATATATATATATATATCAGAGCCTATCCTAAGCTCAGCCCGGATAGTTACAAATACCTATCCTTATAAATGCTGAAAAACAACAAACACAGCGGAAAAGTAAATACGTCCATACGTTGATGAAGATCTCCAACTCTCCTCTGGAAACTCCAAGTGTCTTCAACTAATCCTGAAACTACTTGGATCTAACCCGAGTATTAAAAATGCCCGTATCAGTCCGATTGTCGTTGTCGTTTTCGGATTCGTTGGGTACCATCATCCATGCATCATATGCTACTGAATCTAGGCTATTCCTTTTCATTATCATATTGGGGTTCTCTTCTGGAACTTCTTCTTCCTCATTCTCTGTCATTCCTTCCCAATCAATACCAAAAATGTGTGACCCTCCCTTAGATATGGGAACGCCCATCTCCCAGATAATGTCATTGTTTTTGTTGTCTTCTGATTCGTTGGGGATGCCATCCATCCATGCATCATATGATGTTGAATCTAGGCTATTCCTTTCTACCATCATATTGGGGTTCTCTTTTGGAACTTCTACCGGTTCTGATTCTTCTGGATCTGTTACCACATCATTTTGTCTTGCGGTCCCTAACTTACTTCTACACCATATATTATCTGGATCACTTCTTTGTCACTGGACAATAATACTAGTTCCAGAATCTTGGTTTCTACTATCATCATAGCCATGGGATACCCATCCTCGTCGTAACAGGTATGTTCATCAAACTTTTCCTTTACCTATGGCATGTGTTTTTCAAGTGACCCTTATTATATTCCCTCGTCATCACTAGAAAGGATTATTAAGTCATCCTTTTCTTCCCAATTTTCTCTTGAGGATTCTCCTTTGAAATAATTCATACCTTAATTGGAAGGCTTCTACAATAAACAACGAAATACTTAGAAACATATACTAAGCATTTTAACTATTCTAATCTGAATCTAATATCATATTTCAACAAGTTTCTTACTAACTTAACTTTTAAACTATCATCTTTATGAAACATCTGATATTCAAACTGTGAAATTCTAATCACAAGATGTTCCTATACCAATTTATGTCTTTTAACCAACCCATTGTAATAACTGAATATTATTATCCCATAATTAACTGTATCTTTTGAAAAGATGACCCGTTTATATTCAAAATATAATCCTAGGTAAAATTATTTCATTTACCAATTTTTTTCAAAATAAAAATTATTTTTATATAAAATTAACAAATACGCGCTAATATATAATACGCTCAACTCATTATAGGGTGTCATTTACCCTATCTCTAACGAGTTACTCATCCTAGGGTGTTACTAACCCTAACTATGATGAGACTTTACCCCTACCAGGCTCAAGTGTTCGCTCAACCTAAGCTCTAATACCAAATGTAACGAATGAGATTTTCTACCTTGGAAAATCGACACTAATACACCCACTGTATTGCGTGCCAAGCATTTAAGTTCCGGAAAAACCGATCGTTGAGGGTAAAAGAAAACGAAGACAGAGCAGAATCTCACACGAATGAAATAACATATATTATTTCAATAATTTTTACAGCAGAAAAACTTTTAAATACATATATCAGAGTTTATCCTAAGCTCAGCCTGGACAGTTACAAATATTTGACCTGACAAATGCTAAAAACAACAAATACAATGGAAAAGTAAACTACGTCCATACATTGATGAAGATCTCCAGCTCTCCTCTGGAAACTCCAAGCATCTTCAGCTAATCCTATAACTACTTGAATCTGACCCAAGTATTAAAAATACCCGGATCAGTCTGGCAAACCAGCGTGAGAAATGCGAATCATAAATATATATGATAGTGTAAGATCAACTTTGATGTCAAACAAAACCTTTGAAAAGAAGAGTATCTCATAAGACCACGCTGCGCATAAACATGGACGGGTTTTTACCTTATGATAACTAAAACATTTTTATCAAATCATTTAATATTATTTCTAATGACATTTTCTTTGAAAACACTTTCAAATAACATATTAAAATAGCCAGAATTGTTACGTTTGTTAAATTCGACAGAATATATTGGTATACAATCAAGTCCATAATGGTACATATTTGAGAATGGATTTCCAACAATGACAAAGTAAAGGACTACCTTCCAACAGCACATCTACAAAGGAATGTACTAGGGCACAGCTCTGCTGCCCTCTACCAACATAAAACTGGCCTACCTCTACCATAGATAGTATCAAATATGTCATCACTCTGGTCATTTTCGATCTATCTATGGCCGCAACATACACAACAAACCCGATATATAAAGGGAAATCCATAAAGGTGATGATCATCTCCTAATGGGTGCGACCCACATAGCCCTACCGTATTTACCCTGTTTTTCCATTATAGATGTGTGAGGCTTGAGGTAACGTTTTACCTTTCTCAAAATAGCAAATCCCACATTGAATGCCACATTTCCATTTCCGATGACACACTATTGGTTTCCACAAAAGTACAACTCCCGAGTTCATACGCCTCAGGGAAGGGTGTTAAGTATAAGAGGGGTTACCTCCTACACCAACAAACAGATGTACGTTTGTAAAAACAAATGTATGTGGTCTTAGAAATGCAATGTCAGACATTCGTCCATACAAGTTCTTTTACGAACAGGACAAACCGAAGGTACTCCTACTGCATCCTATTTGGGAATCAACCCTAGGATTACTAGCGAGCAATCCTTACATTGAAGATTTCAAAACGAAGGTACTATTGTCACCATATGTATACAATACGGTAATCACGAGGTTAGTGGAAAGCAACCCTACACTATGAAGATCTCCGTCTTCAAAATCGATGTCTTCAACATGTCTTCACTTTCGAACACGTATATTGGTTCGAAGTGGTTTTCGTATAGGAATCACCTAAATCCGATTCCGGTCTCTCCGAACCAATTATCGATAAAAAGATGTGTATATGTGTGTACAGAAAGGATAAGTCTCTTGTAGTGACCCACAGTTCCGTACTCTTTAGGTTAATAATAATTCACTCCCGTTCAACCCAAATTGTACGAAATAGCGAATAACTAAGGTAAAGAAGAAAAAGGTAGAAGATGAAATAGAAACAACAACACAGAATCTCACAGTCGCAGCGGAACAAAATATAATATATAATAACAGATTTTTATACAAAAGTATATGTAACTGTTTTATATTTACAATCTTCAGAGTACAACAATCAATACATCAAATTGGACAGTTATATAACTTGTCCTTACACAATGGAATATAAGCCAAGTACAGAGATGCGTCTCTGTCATCCAGCTCGTCTCCTGAGCTCCATAGCATTCTATCTCGAATCTATAATACTCGGTCTGACCCGAGCATTATAATAAAATAACACCCGAGTCAGTCTGGAAAACCAGTGTGAGAAAAACACACTCAATTTGAATTATTAGAGTTATCAAAATCCTTTGAAAAACAAAGGTATCTCGTAAGACCGCATCATAAATAAATACGACGGGTTTTCCCCTTACGATAACCAAAACATTTTATAGAAAATCCAGTGATATTATAATACTGTCTAAATACAAATCTTATTCAAATAGCCGAAATTGTTACATTAATTAAATTCCAACATACTAGGCTCTACAAACGAAACCGTAAGCTCGTATTGGAGATTGGATTCCAACGAATGACTGGGCCACTGGGGTACCGCCCATCACAATACACCTTTAGAACAATGTACCGAGGACCTCGCCGGGATCCCCTACTACACAAGACTGGCCTACCCCTAACCTGGATAGACCGAATATGTTATTGCCCTAGGTGTTCCCACCCTTACCATCGAGCGCTTCTTCTTTCATGCATACCCATATCTAAGATAAATAGGTTTCCGAGGACATTTAGAAAAGTGATAACATACCCTACTTGGGTGCGACCCACTTAGCCTTGCTGCATCCCACCTATTTTAGTCATTCTCGGTTGATGCGGTTCGAGGCTAAGCGTTACCTTTCAAGAACAATTTTTCTTAGAATGCTCATCGTCCTCCAATGACGATGTTATGATAGCATTCGTCCATACAAGTTGTCCTGGGTCTGGACAAACCGAATCACCGTCTTCATCATATTCACGGTATTCATTCGTTACGTTCAAACCGGATCGAAGTGGTTTTCGGATAATTTAAATCCGATCCCGGTCTCTTCGATACGATTAACGAAATTGGCCAATATTGATAATCGGTTATTTAACCATCAATTTAACATTCATAAGCAATCATCTGGCCTTATTATAAATTCTCCCAAAATATTTAATTTCAAAATATCTTTAAAAGATATATCAATTCCTTCCAATATTTCAATAGTGGAAATCAAACTTAGATTCATATATCCTTAACCGGATATTTTTTTTCAATTCATTTCAATACTTAGAATATATTTTTCTCGCTTCCAATTATAACCCATCCCTCTAAAAATATTTTCTATACATTTCAAATATCGAAGTTAACTATTTTCAAATCCTTTTCGTCCAATACTTAGGAATATTTATAAACATCTTCCCTAAGATCTTTTATTTCCAATATTCAGGGAGTAGTCCATTTATTTCCTATCCTCCAATTCTTTACAAATTTTATTTGTAAACCCCCTAATATTTCCAAAGTCGAATGCACTTGTCTATAACTCCAATTTTCCGTTCTAACCTCTTTTTATGAATTCTAGTTCATTTTCTGCATTTTTGGTATTTTAAACACTTTGGAAACCTCTTTAAGCTCCCAAAATCCCACTATAAGATTCCTCTTTTAAAATCATTCTCGTTTAACAAACATCGCTTTCAATCTCGAGACGATTTATAAATAAATTCCATCCTTTAAAACTATATATATATATATATAATAAGTATTTTTAAAGAATAATAGTTTATTTGTAAAATATGTTTAGGTAGATTTAAAATATCAAAACATTTTAAATAACATCAATAACCCATTTCCAAATAATTTTTAAAATAACCAAATAAATTTACAAAGCTGATTAATAAAATTATAATTTATTTCAATAAATATTAAATATTAGAATAACCAACTTTTCAAAATATTCTAAATCTCAATAATAGTTTAAATTATATAGCATAATAATTAAAAATCCCATTTTTACAAACTTTTAACTTCTCGACAAAAATCTATTTTAAAAATCTAAGATTTTCAAGTTTAGTTTATAAATCCTTCTCGATTCATATCACATCGATTATATCTCAAATTTTATCACCATTCTCATATTCAAAAATAGATTCCACTATTTCTTTCCCAACGATTTCCATTACTTGATATAAATACACATCGTAAATCTATATTTCCGATTTATCAACTGACCATCATTTTCCTTATTTATAAACATCGTTTATAGATTCATAAACTCCTTTGAGTTTTACTTGTTTATAAAACGAATTTTGTTTACAAAATTTCATTGTATAAATTCATTTCTTATAAATTCCATTTACACTTCCAATCTATTTTTTTTTACATTGATTTTAACTTCGTTTCATATTCCCAGATAGCATTTATAAATTCTTTTATATAAGTCATTTTTAAAATCTCCGTTTAAAAATTCACAATAGTAAGTATACCTAAAAATCAAATATATTTTCTAATTCAATTTCTTTAAAATCACTCCAGTTTCAATTATATATTTTTATATCAAATTCCCTTTAATTCCATAAATTTTAAAAATATATTTAAAGTTTTAAAATTATCAAAATTCAGGCCAGTGCTACGATAGCATCCAATAATTCCAATCACTACAATAATCTATAATAGATTATTCTACACAAATCATATATCACTATATATGAAAAATAACCACATATTTGAGGAATCCAGTTGGATCCCTCCCAACCTGTTTCCCTGCATCCACAGAAGTTAATACAACATAAAATAATACCAATCCCACTTCGAGGGGTATATCGCGGTATATAGGGTCATTCGCTATTATGCGGGGCGCATAGAGTCTCATCCACTATAATGTGCGGGAATAACACTCCAACTACTAATATATATATACTATATATATCATTCAACATGCAATAATTTATAAATTCAACTAGCATCCAAATTTTAATTTCAACTATTTAAAAATTTAAATTTTTGTAATCCAAATGAGTTAGAGTTTTCTCACCTTGATTTTTGAATTTGCCGAATATCCAGATTTTTTTTTAAATCCTAGCTGACTTCGAAAATTCCAAACCAGTTTATATGTGTAACATTCCCCCTTCTGACCGTCTCCAGTCGGTAATTAAACCAACTCGAAACGTTCAAAAAGACGAATTGTTATTTAGTTTATAAGGTTTAAACAGAATCAACCACAGAAACACAGAATAATAACAATGAATTTAAAACAAATGAATCTTTATTTCATTACTATAAATCTTTTTATATACATCAGAGTTTATACAATTTTAATACTGATACAGCGGAATATCTTAAAATACAATTTTCTTCTGAAAACTAAATTGATTCTTTACTCTCTCTCTAACTTCGTTGCTCGAAAATCTTCAAGCTGTAAAAATACTCGGTCTGACCCGAGTATTACATTCAAAAGAAAATAATACACAGGTCAGTCTAATTCAAACCAGTTATTAGTGCAAATAAGCAGTAATAATCAAATAGACGACAGTCATAATAATTTCACGTCTATCCGATTCTTTAAACAAAGAAACCGGATAACGGTAAAATATAACACTCAACAGTGTTAAACAATAAATCAGTAGATTTAAATCATCAACAGAGATAAATAAACCATTTATCAAACCGACTAAATCAATTTAAAACGATCGAAATTTGTCACTTTAAAACCATCAAAAATATTGATTGGTTGCCGTACACGCACACGTGTACGGCCTCGCCAATACACCATACGAAATATGAAATGAATCAATGAATCAAAACAAAAGAAACATCAATTTAAAAACTGTCAAAACTGATAGGGCTGCAGTACACGCACGCGTGTACTGCCTCGCCACTATCGCAGGAGATACGCAAAAGCTCAGCGAAAGTCACAAATGATCACAAGGTCAAACCCGAATATTGGGTTCAACACAAGCAAATTAGAAACAAATCCAAACGTATTAATGCAATGCAAACCAACAAGGGCCACAACTGCATATATAAAGAAATAACTGCAGTCATAAACGCATACAAGGGTAGAACTGTAACAAAACTTTCAAATGTAACCACCAAAACAAATGCAGCAGTGGAAAGGCTGCACAGTGCAAATGGTATGCAAACCAAATGCCACCAAGTGAAAATAATAACACTGCAAATACAACAGGCAAATGGAGATGCAATGAAGCCAATATGGCAACCAAGCAAGCACATGAATGCATAGTACAACTCAATTGCAACCGCCAATACTTGGGGAATTTCACAATATAATTTGAACCAAAGGATGCAACTATAACTTCATGCTAAAAGAACTGGCCCAATGTCAATCGTGTAACAAAATAAACCCACTATCAAAATAGCACTGCAGGCCACAGTGAACACTACAAGAACAGTGTACACGAAGCATATTAATGACAAAACAATGCAAATTTCTTTATCGAAGTCAACATTTAAAATTTGCAGAGAATTTAAACCAACAACATGAATCAATCGAGTGCAACATCACCATTGTGATACAACAGTCAAGACAAAGTGAAAACAATCAGAGTAAACGTTTTTTTTTCTTTTACCAAAGGAAACAGAAAAATGCTCGAAGTTGAAGCCATGTCAAACAAAATGTCGAACAAGTCGAACCATAGCCAACAGCATACTGGCAGAAGCCAATTAAAATCAAAAACCCCAAATATATGACAATGCACATAAATCAAATAACTTGAATATAATAAAACCAACTCGATGCCTTAGCAATTGCCTTTAAGAATGTTAGAGCTACAAAATGACCAAGTGCAAATGAAATATAGACCTAACAGTACTCAGTGGTACTGTCTCGAAGTAATTAACTTCCAACAACTCAACAAAGCATGGAGAAGCCCAACTATAATAAACAAGTTGACAACTGTCTCCCAGCTAAGAGTTACAAAGTAAATTCATGAAAACAGGGACATTGCTATGTACAAAGAAATGCAATATCCAAATACATGAAGTGCAGATTAACTTAAATAATGCAAGCAAAGCTACCACTACAGGGCTGTTTCGAAGACCAGTGAACAACAAGGGAAACCAAAATT
This sequence comes from Allium fistulosum, assembly GCA_030737815.1. Classification (NCBI taxonomy): domain Eukaryota; kingdom Viridiplantae; phylum Streptophyta; class Magnoliopsida; order Asparagales; family Amaryllidaceae; genus Allium; species Allium fistulosum. Next base: position 909,735,608 of record CM060908.1, read on the forward strand.
CAACAGATTACGAGTGTGAACCAAACTATCCAACGCAACAAGACTCAAATCGGTAAACACTTCAGGTATGCAGACCAAAAGACCAAAAGTAATCTGGATCAAATGCCATCAGATCAGAGTGACAACTAGAGACAAGCTCAACAAATGACTCATGCACTAAATCAGGTCTCAACACATATCTATACCAAATGAAGCAAAGTCAAACCCAACTGACATGAACAATGCACAAAGGTTACTCTTCAAGTGAACTAATGAACAGTGAAGTATACGTCAAGACCAAATGCAAATGGATAATGCAATGTATCAGTTCCTAACAAGTGACCAAGATGTGTACAGGTATACAACAGACAAATACATATAGGCAGTCTCAATCAAAGAAAAAAATATACAAAGTCAAGCATCAAGTCAAACAGCAAATTGCATACGCACGGAGTATGACCGCTTTCATGCATAAGAGTGGTACCAACAATTAGAGAAAGGCGACGTAAAGCCCAACAGTGAACCCATTATCACGATATCAAGCGGAACCACCGAACCATAAACAAAAAGGGGTGAAATTCAGAAAACATCAAATGCAGTTCGATGATATCACATGACTGAAAACATTAGAAGTTTCAAAGAAATCAAACAGTGGGTTTCACAAAAACAAAATGGCCGAAGATCAAATAAATCAACTCGAAGGCCAGAGAATTCAAAGCAGAAATTTTCCACCAAATCAAAACTCATGAAAACCAAGAAGTAAAAGATCATATGACTTTTGAATAAGATGTGAGTAATAAAAATTACTCACTTTTTCTTTTGACGCGCGCAGATCCATCAATCGGCAAGAACAGGCGAACGAACATCAGAACTGAAACCCCAAATTTTGGAACAAAGGAACGAAGCCCTAATTTTCGTTCGCCACCATTTTTCTTCTCGTCTGTTTTAGGTTTAGGGTTTGAATGAATGAGAAGAGCGGGGTCGGGTTCGTGGTTTATGCCGAGGAGATCGGGTATGGGCCGGTATATTTTTTCTTTTTCTTTATTATGTTTTGTTTTTATTTTTTTTTTCGTTTTGTTTTTATTTATCAATAAATTATGTTATTAAATTTTTTGTAGATATAATTTTATTTCCTTTTTAAACATCTTTATCTACCTAACATTAATTTGCATATATCATAACATATCAAAAATGTTGAGTTTTAATTTAATCGAATAAGATGAATTTGATTTTAAAATCCAAAGATTTTATACTTTAAAATTTCAAAGCAAATTGTCTCATTATTTATGAATCCCGATTCAATTCAAATCCAACTATATTTCTCATTTTAAATTTGAAAAATTCAAACAAATAAACAATTTAAATCAAAATTTAATTCAAATTTCAATTTGAAATAGTTTAAAAACTTTGGATCGTTACAAACTTCCCTCCTTAAAACTTTTCGTCCACGAAAAGGAAAGGTTGTTAAAATTTTATTAATATTTATACTCTAGTCAATTTTACTAAGCTTAAAACTTATTACAAATAAATGAATATAGGATTCATTCTATTTGTTTAATCTCACTAGTTTTGTTCATTAATTTCTAAAATCAAAACGCAAAAAGTCTTTTACTAACAATTTAATTTACAACTCAGATTCAAACTTAAAATCCGTCATGTTAGAGATTTATATAATATATTTCTTCCAAAGCTGTGGACTTTCAAAACATTTCAAAAGATCCTCTTCCTTAGTTCATTAGGTAGGAATTATGTAATTCTAATTTCAAACTATTGATTTGCTATTTACAGTTTGAAAATACTTGCTAACTCGAAATTTAACAAGTCCATCTTCGTTCTCACAGACATTAGGCATACGCTGGCCAGGCGCAGGTCTAAAAATCTCCAAGTACTAAACATATTTGCTTCAATTTCTAGTGAAAATACTTAAAAATTCTTTTAAAAATGGATATGGAAAGCACGTTCCCCCATGGATCACAGTTTACCCGGCGGTTACGCTACTATCCCAGTAGAATCGCTTGTAACCGTAGATTTCACATCTCTCTTGAATTTCGCCATGGTTGTTGCCATAGATCGCAATACACACGGCGGTTACGCTACTATCCCAGTAGAGTCGCTTGTGACTGTAGGCATCACGCCCCTCAAATTTCGTTTGGCATTAGATTGCAGTTTACCCGGCGGTTGCGCCATTATCCCAATGGAATCGCTTGTAACTGTGGGCATCTCGCCCCTCAAATTACGCTAATCAATCAATCTAATCTCATCACGATGATCCATCGCGAGGGATTTCCGATTCAAATAGTCACTCTGACTAAATGGAAATTCTACGTAGCTACGAATTTCAAATGGACACTCTTCACGAGTTCCAATACCTTCTCTAATAATAAATGGAAGGTACTTTTCCATATCCTCTGTTTAGAAAACATAATATCATATATATGTAGTACTTCATTTCACATTTCGTACATATAATATCTATGTAAACATACATAAGATTTCCATAACAATGACTTTCTAAACTAACGGTTTCAAATTTACCGCATTCATATATATAAGTTCTAAAAACTTACATATTCCATATTCATAACAAAATAGAGGATTCCAAAGTTCTCCTCTAAGTCGATTTGGAAATTTAAGGTTATCTCAAACCTAATTCATATTCATAATTCCATTTATTATCGACTTTCACATTCGATTTGAATCACACGTTACATCGTCAATTCTCAACACAGAATTGATGTCTATCGATATATAACCTCTGAGCTCGTACATCTCAGAGAAGGGTGTTAAGCTAAGAGAATAAATTCTCCGCCACCAACAAATATATATTTAATAGAGATCAATTGCTATGTCATCAATTCACAATGTTAGACATACAATCCAAATCATCATCTGAAATTCAAAGCTCAACTTATATTGTCTTTGATGTCGACGTTAAACTCAATTTTAACTCTACGATTCAATCTTTTGAAAAATTCAAATTGAACTAATTGTTCAAATTTTTCATTTAACTTTTCGACTTCAAAAATGAATTTCAAATCATTTATCCCTTACGGAATATATTCACAACATTTCATATTTGGAAAAACATTTCCATACTTATTTAAAAATAAGTAGTTCACAAATCTAATTATTTTCAACATTTGAAAATATTCGATATACTTTAATCAAAATTAAGTATATATTTCATCTTTAAGGAAATCATTCTCTTTCACACATTTATTTGAGTTAAAACGAATGTTACGTAAAACATCGTTACGACAACTCAAAATCACTAGTATAGGGATTCGAAATTTAGATAGATGTATAAATCCCAATACTATACAAAACATTTCCTTTCGGAAATCATTTACTATAACAACAGTGTTATAGTCCATCATTTCCTTATATTCGAAAATGTCTAATTCAACAATGAATGTTGAAATCTATGGTTTCGATATTAAATGCCTTTAAAAACATCTTTTAAAACAATTAACTTCGTTTTAAAATATCACTTTCGCAAAAATATGTCCATTTTATTCAATAATATATTCACGGTCCAAAATTGTGAATATACTACTTTTAACAAGCTATATGAATTTACTTATCAAAATAAGTCAGTTTCAAATTTTTATAAACAACGTTTATAAATTCCATTCCTATTCTATTTATATAAATTCAATTTATAAAATTCACTTTATTTCCCATTCCTTTTATAACTCAGTTTTATAATCAGAATTTAATTTATAAGTAAATTACTTAAAAATTCTTTTATTTTTCAATCATCGATTCATTTTATAACTTCACTATTTTTAACACTTATAAAAACTCATTTTATAATTCCAGTATAATATCAATTTTTTTTCAAATCTTCTATATAACCGTTTATATAACTTAAAAATTCCTATTTAAACTATTATATAAACTTATCAATTTTCTAATTCCAAAATAATCACTAGTTCTTTAGTAAATCATTCATTTAATTGATTTCCAATTAAATCACATTTGATTCATTCACATTGGATTCTTTTACTAACATTCATTCATATTCAATTAGTTCACTTTCACTAATTTATATTCAAGTTAGTTTGCTTTCAATTCAAATCAAATTTGACTCTATTTAGATTTACTTATCTTTCAATTTGAATTCAATTTACATAGCTTTCAAATTTCTATTAATTCAATTTCATTAATACTTAATGAATTTCCATACTATCAACTTTTAACAACATTTCTGTTTATGTTTTATTCACTAATTCACTTTTACAATTACAGTTGAATTTCCTTTCTATAACTTAAATTCATATTCATTAACTTCACTTTATTTATTCATTTTGATATCAAATTCAATTTGATTCAATACAACCAAATTTATTTATTTTGCTTATATTCAATTTGGTTTATATTCTAATTCCTTCGTTTATTTTATTTAACTTAACTTAGATTTTATTTCAAAAATCCTTTTATTTAACCTTTACTAAAGTCAAATTCATATCACTATTCAGAATTCAGATTTTGTTTCATTTAACAAAACTGCTTAACCATTTTAACAATTGGTTTTACTTAAATTTTCTCATTTTACAAGTTAAACAACTTATTAAATTTAAACTTTCCAATTCATATTGTATAATCACTTCTCTTTTAAGTTTAAATTCCATCTCAACAATTTATCAAAACAAGTTCAATTTATTTAACTTCCTTAGTTAAATTTATTTAACTTTCCTTTTAGTTAAATTTCAAATCCATTATTTATTAATGCTAACTCAATTCAATTTAACTTTTCTTAAGTTAAAAATCTTTATTTTCAAAACAATTTTATACTTCTTTAGATTTGAAAGACGTTTCCTTTTTAAAGTGTTTCTAGTAACTGTTCATATTAAACGTCATAAACTAAGCTTTGTGTAAACCAAAGCTCTGATACCACTCTGTAACATTCCCCCTTCTGACCGTCTCCAGTCGGTAATTAAACCAACTCGAAACGTTCAAAAATACGAATTGTTATTTAGTTTATAAGGTTTAAACAGAATCAGCCACAGAAACACAGAATAATAACAATGAATTTAAAACAAATGAATCTTTATTTCATTACTATAAATCTTTTTATATACATCAGAGTTTATACAATTTTAATACTGATACAGCGGAATATCTTAAAATACAATTTTCTTCTGAAAACTAAATTGATTCTTTACTCTCACTCTAACTTCACTGCTCGAAAATCTTCAAGCTGTAAAAATACTCGGTCTGACCCGAGTATTACATTCAAAAGAAAATAATACACAGGTCAGTCTAATTCAAACCAGTTATTAGTGCATATAAGCAGTAATAATCAAATAGACGACAGTCATAATAATTTCACGTCTATCCGATTCTTTAAACAAAGAAACCGGATAACGGTAAAATATAACACTCAACAGTGTTAAACAATAAATCAGCAGATTTAAATCATCAACAGAGATAAATAAACCATTTATCAAACCGACTAAATCAATTTAAAACGATCGAAATTTATCACTTTAAAACCATCAAAAATATTGATTGGCTGCCGTACACGCACACGTGTACGGCCTCGCCAATACACCATACGAAATATGAAACGAATCAATGAATCAAAACAAAAGAAACATCAATTTAAAAACTGTCAAAACTGATAGGGCTACAGTACACGCACGCGTGTACTGCCTCGCCACTATCGCAGGAGATACGCAAAAGCTCAGCGAAAGTCACAAATGATCACAAGGTCAAACCCGAATATTGGGTTCAACACAAGCAAATTAGAAACAAATCCAAACGTATTAATGCAATGCAAACCAACAAGGGCCACAACTGCATATATAAAGAAATAACTGCAGTCATAAACGCATACAAGGGTAGAACTGTAACAAAACTTTCAAATGTAACCACCAAAACAAATGCAGCAGTGGAAAGGCTGCACAGTGCAAATGGTATGCAAACCAAATGCCACCAAGTGAAAATAATAACACTGCAAATACAACAGGCAAATGGAGATGCAGTGAAGCCAATATGGCAACCAAGCAAGCACATGAATGCATAGTACAACTCAATTGCAACTGCCAATACTTGGGGAATTTCACAATATAATTTGAACCAAAGGATGCAACTATAACTTCATGCTAAAAGAACTGGCCCAATGTCAATCGTGTAACAAAATAAACCCACTATCAAAATAGCACTGCAGGCCACAGTGAACACTACAAGAACAGTGTACACGAAGCATATTAATGACAAAACAATGCAAATTTCTTTATCGAAGTCAACATTTAAAATTTGCAGAGAATTTAAACCAACAACATGAATCAATCGAGTGCAACATCACCATTGTGATACAACAGTCAAGACAAAGTGAAAACAATCAGAGTAAACATTTTTTTTTCTTTTACCAAAGGAAACAGAAAAATGCTCGAAGTTGAAGCCATGTCAAACAAAATGTCGAACAAGTCGAACCATAGCCAACAGCATACTGACAGAAGCCAATTAAAATCAAAAACCCCAAATATATGACAATGCACATAAATCAAATAACTCGAATATAATAAAACCAACTCGATGCCTTAGCAATTGCCTTTAAGAATGTTAGAGCTACAAAATGACCAAGTGCAAATGAAATATAGACCTAACAGTACTCAGTGGTACTGTCTCGAAGTAATTAACTTCCAACAACTCAACAAAGCATGGAGAAGCCCAACTATAATAAACAAGTTGACAACTGTCTCCCAGCTAAGAGTTACAAAGTAAATTCATGAAAACAGGGACATTGCTATGTACAAAGAAATGCAATATCCAAATACATGAAGTGCAGATTAACTTAAATAATGCAAGCAAAGCTACCACTACAGGGCTGTTTCGAAGACCAGTGAACAACAAGGGAAACCAAAATTCGACAGATTACGAGTGTGAACCAAACTATCCAACGCAACAAGACTCAAATCGGTAAACACTTCAGGTATGCAGACCAAAAGACCAAAAGTAATCTGGATCAAATGCCATCAGATCAGAGTGACAACTAGAGACAAGCTCAACAAATGACTCAGGCACTAAATCAGGTCTCAACACATATCTATACCAAATGAAGCAAAGTCAAACCCAACTGACATGAACAATGCACAAAGGTTACTCTTCAAGTGAACTAATGAACAGTGAAGTATACGTCAAGACCAAATGCAAATGGATAATGCAATGTATCAGTTCCTAACAAGTGACCAAGATGTGTACAGGTATACAACAGACAAATACATATAGGCAGTCTCAATCAAAGAAAAAAAAATACAAAGTCAAGCATCAAGTCAAACAGCAAATTGCATACGCACGGAGTATGACCGCTTTCATGCATAAGAGTGGTACCAACAATCAGAGAAAGGCGACGTAAAGCCCAACAGTGAACCCATTATCACGATATCAAGCGGAACCACCGAACCATAAACAAAAAGGGGTGAAATTCAGAAAACATCAAATGCAGTTCGATGATATCACATGACTGAAAACATTAGAAGTTTCAAAGAAATCAAACAGTGGGTTTCACAAAAACAAAATGGCCGAAGATCAAATAAATCAACTCGAAGGCCAGAGAATTCAAAGCAGAAATTTTCCACCAAATCAAAACTCATGAAAACCAAGAAGTAAAAGATCATATGACTTTTGAATAAGATGTGAGTAATAAAAATTACTCACTTTTTCTTTTGACGCGCGCAGATCCATCGATCGGCAAGAACAGGCGAACGAACATCAGAACTGAAACCCCAAATTTTGGAACAAAGGAACGAAGCCCTAATTTTCGTTCGCCACCATTTTTCTTCTCGTCTGTTTTAGGTTTAGGGTTTGAATGAATGAGAAGAGGGGGGTCGGGTTCGTGGTTTATGCTGAGGAGATCGGGTATAGGCCGGTATATTTTTTTCTTTTTCTTTATTATGTTTTGTTTTTATATTTTTTTCTTTTTGTTTTTATTTATCAATAAATTATGTTATTAAATTTTTTGTAGATATAATTTTATTTCCTTTTTAAACATCTTTATCTATCTAACATTAATTTGCATATATCATAACATATAAAAAATGTTGAGTTTTAATTTAATCGAATAAGATGAATTTGATTTTAAAATCCAAAGATTTTATACTTTAAAATTTCAAAGCAAATTGCCTCATTATTTATGAATCTCGATTCAATTCAAATCCAACTATATTTCTCATTTTAAATTTGAAAAATTCAAACAAATAAACAATTTAAATCAAAATTTAATTCAAATTTCAATTTGAAATAGTTTAAAAACTCGGGATCGTTACACTATGTGTAGATTTTACGGCTACGAACCAACTCGACCCATTCCAGGATTTTTGGACCTCGTATAAATTTCATATGGGTTAATGAACTTTTTAAATAAATTAAAATAAATTAACGTAACTTAGAAATAGTTTTAAAAAGTATATATACCCATCAAAAATTGCCTCATCAACATCACGACCTGCGCCACTACACGTACATCCACACAACCCAACCGACTGCTCCAATCACCATCGCCCTTCTACACCACGCTGTCCACTAGCACTGCCTTCTCGTCACAAACGACCTGCCCACCACCATATACGATCGCGACATCCAGGCCTTCATGCGACCTAACAAACTATCGTGAACCACCAATTAGGCATCGCAGCCTCCCACGACCACTCGCGCGTACACAGGTCGATGCCAGAACCCTAGAACGAGTCCACCATTAAACGTCGCTTCCCTTTCGTTCGCCTCCCTTCCTGACATCAATCGCGACTTGCGACGCCACGCCGCCACGCGTACGCGCGTGTGAACACGCGGCAGCTTGCCACCCTCGCCCTTGCTTCGACTGTCGTCGCGCCTTCATCTCCTATTCATGCACGCGCCCCTCCACCTCACGTCGTCGCAACTCTCTAAAGCCAACTGCCGCCGCTCGCTCCTTCCAGGTCGAGCCCCCTCCCTCAATCGGTCGCGCCTCATCGTGACTTCGGTCACGATTTTTTTTTATTCGAACGAAAATGATTTCGTTCGTTTCTATTTTTTTTTTAGAAGGGATTTGGTTTTCGATCTGAAAGAAAAGAAACAGTCTCCATTTTTTTAAAAGCTTCATTCAATTTGAACGAATGAAAAAAAGGGATGTGATTTTTGAATTGAAATGAAAGGTTGCGTAAAGGAGACCAACTACAGTAGCTCTGAAGTGAAGGAAAAAGTGTTGATGTGAAAATATAGGTCAAGTCAATTTTATATATATATTTAAATTTTTAAAACATCTCAATTTTCACAACTTAAAATTTCGAACCTCTATCGAGGCATGCCGCTAGGCGTTCATAATGTCATACCTCTATTCTGAACACAATGGAAAATGTTTCGAATCCTAATTCGATCGTATGGAGAAGATAGCTTTTTGGACCCATTTATTATATTGAATTTTCGATATTAATTTCAACGCGTTTCTATCCCGTACGATCAAACGATAACTCCAATCACTATGAAATCTAAAATCCGATGATAATACACTATTACGGATCCAATGGAACTAATATCGTCAAAATCCGAGACTGTGCCCCAGATCGCTATTTTTAAAACATCGGTTAGATTGACGATTTTAAAATTTACGACATCGCTTGCAGATCCTGTTTTTAAAACTTACTAACTACATTATAATCTAAATCAAATATTTAAACCATTTAAATATTCAAAATCGAACGACAAAAAATCTGGGTCGTTACATTCCTCCCCCCTTAAAATAATTTCGTCCCCGAAATTGCCAAGGTAGGAAAATGCTCCAAACCCATTAACTTATCAAAACCTACTCAGTGAAAACTCGATATTCACTTTTCAAGTCTTTTAGTTCCATGCCAAAAAATTAGTTTTAAAATCTAATTCCAAAATCCTTATTTTGATTTAAATTCAAAATCAAATTGTCGTTAACAAAAAAATTCAAAACTTTTCTAACACCCTAAATTTTTGAATTTTTTTGGCAGAGTCTCCCTTGTACGGAGAGGCTTTTGCAATATGACAAGAGAGATAAATATATTACATCGATCCACACGGTCGGAAAACAAAATATATAACAATATTTTATATTTTCGTAGTATTTAATCTGAAAACGTACCTTATTTTAGCATTTTTAAGCATTATTAAGCAAGCAAGTTTACTTCATACGTAATTATGCAACCCAAATCTAGCCCGACAGCCTCCGAGTACCTGTACTTACTAAATTTAAACACATAAGTACCAAAAACATGAAATTTAATAACATTTCATTCTTTTAAATAGTTAAAACAACTGAACTTCATAAGCAATACATGCTAAACATTTATTTATAAGCCATTACAGGGTTCTGATGCTAATCTAATTACTTTTTAAACAATCCATATACCGTTTCATTCAATTTAAATAATTTACAACTCACTTTCCACGCATTCATTTAATTTTCATTCCAAACAACTCATATCCATTCCCAATTGATTTAAAAATCAATTTATTTCACTTCTATTAATCTATAGAATTTTATTTACCTCAGTTTATGTCAAACACCAGATTTTCTATGCAAATTCGACGATATTCATTTAATAAAATAATCATTTTAGCTTATAGCTATTTTTAAATTGATTGCAACTCAATTTATATTCAATTCTACTCCATTTCAGATTTGTTCACAATCAATTCACTTACATTTCACTCATATTCACATTCATTACATTCAAATCCATTTTATTAAACTCGAATCCATTCCATGCTATTTTATTAATTAACCATTTCACCAATTTATTTAAGCCAAGCTTCATTCCAATATTAACTTAAGTTAATCCGTTTAATTTCGATTATTTCAACCTTATAACTTAAGTTTATTTCATTTCACCCAACTTCCATTTCATTTACTAATTAATTAATCAGTTCATTCATTTTATCCACTTCATTTTAATTCCATACTCGAATTTATTTTCGAATTTATTTAATTTGTATCCAAGGCCCATTCAATTTATTTACACTTTAAATTGAATTTATTTATACTCAAGTCATCACTATTCCAAACCATTTCTATTCTATTCGACAATATTTCCAATTATAATTAATTCACTTACCATCTAAGTCGAATTTTTATTTACAACCCAAGTTCTATTTCCAATATCCATTTTTAATCCGCAATCCAATTTTAACTTAACCAAGTTAATTTTCACCTTTATATTCATTTAACTAATTAATTATCTAATTAGTTCACTTCCAATTTATATCTCAATATCTGATTTTTATCTCAAAAATCGCTTCCTTCGGTTTACTTGAGTTCAAATTCATTTTAAATTCAAATTTGGATTTTATTTCTTTACCGAAATTTCAAACTATTTTTATTTTGGTTTTCTATTTCACTTTTCAATTTTATAAGTCGCACAACTTATTTTCCGCATTTCCATCAATTCTATACTCGAATATATTCACATTTTATTTTTACTCGAGATCATACATTTATTTATAGCCTCAATGCATTTTTATTCAATTAATTTCAATTTTTGTAAGCTATCCCAATTTATTTATTCACAATTCCAATTCTTCACTTGGATTTTATTTCATTCAAAATCTTATCCATATGGTTTTATAATATTCCACAATTCAAATTTTATATTTACTTCAATTCGATATTTTTACTAATCCAATTCAAATTTTATAACTTATAGTTATATAGTCACTTCATAATTCACATTTACATATTTAATTCAATTCCAAATAATTCAAATCAAATTCACCTTCTATTTAAATTTGAATTCCTTTTTAACCAACATTTCAAAACCATATTCGAATTTTCCATACTTAAGTAAATTTCACACCAAGCAAATTTATTTTTACTTCATTCAATTTCATATCACCATTTACTTCATTGTATATTTCAATTACTTTGCTTAAGTTAGCTCTCATTCATTAATACACTATATTAATTCAATTCAAATCCAGTCAATTAAATTTCTAAAATTTAATTTACTCAACTTGACTTAAGTTGAATTCCATTTCAACTTCCTCTCTTTAAATTTTTTTTGCCAACTTCAATTTTTCACACTTCCCTTCTTATACATATCATCTCCCACATGATTCTAGAAATTTTTAAACACCTGGTATTTATTTCAAATCACTTCGAAGTCAAATATATATATATATACTCTTTCTGGCTCAACAAACCATTTCCTTCGAATTTTAAGATCAACCTGATTTTATCCAAAACAATTTCTTTCGAATTTTTTTTTAAACAAAACTTGTTTGCCCAATAATTCTCAATCAAATCAATTTCAACAGCAATCCGTCACTTAGAAACTCGACAATGAATACTGATGATGCGGCCGTCATCATCAGAATTATTTTCCAGCGACTAAAGTGAGTTCAGTGCTATATCACTTCCAAAATCCATTTAAAACTATTTTCTCTTCAAAAATATCTCCAAAATAATATTACTAATATTTATCTTCCAACACATTGGAAAATACTTCTAAAAATCCCCGGGATTCAAATTTTGCAAATTCCAGTTTGAACCTATTTGTAGTTTTTAACTCATTTGTATAATTGACTTATACAATCCAATTTGGTTTTAATAAACCATTTCCAATTTTATAATCTTGTTTTGGTTATAACATCCAAACACTCCAAATATACCATAATAATTTTAGAAAATTATTCCTTTTATATAAAAATATAATTTGGGTAAACTTATTTCATTTACCCGCTTCAAAACCATACTGTGTCAAATTACTCTATTCAAGTGTTTAGAAACTCCTATCGGTTTAAGTGGCGTCCTACTATTCGACCAGAATTTATATACCACTCAATAGATAAGCCAACACAATATAAAACCATTTATATTCACTAACAAATACGCGCTCATATCTATTATTACACTCAACTAATTCTAGATTACTACTGACTCTATCTCTAATGAGTAATCCCCACCAGAGCTAAGGTTCTCGCTTAACTTTCAGCTCTGATACCAAGTGTAGTGACCCCCAGTTTCATACCCTTTGGCTGATAATAATTCACTCCCGTTCAACCCAAATTGTACGAAAGAGCGAATAACTAGGGTAAAGAAGAAAAAGGTAGAAGAAGAAATAGAAACAACAACACAAAATCTCACAGTCACAGCGGAATAAAATATAATATATAATAACAGATTTTTATATAAAAGTATCTATAACTGTTTTATATTTACAATCATCAGAGTACAACAATCAATACATCAAACTGGACAGTTATATAACTTGTCCTTACACAGCGAAATATAAGCCAAGTACGGAGATACGTATGTGCCATCCAACTCGTCTCCTGAGCTCCATAGCATTCTATCCTGAATCTATAATACTCGGTCTGACCCGAGCATTATAATAAAATAACACCCGAGTCAGCCTGGAAAACCAGCGTGAGAAAAACACACTCAATTTAAATTATTAGAGTTATCAAATTCCTTTGAAAAACAAAGGTATCTCGTAAGACCGCGTCACAAATAAACACGATGGGTTTTTCCCTTACGATAACCAAAACATTTTATAGAAAATCCAGTGATATTATAATAGTGTCTAAATACAAATACTTATTCAAATAGCCAAAATTGTTACATTGATTAAATTCCAGCATACTAGGCTCTACAAACAAAACCGTAAGCTCGTATTGGAGAATGGATTCCAACGAATGACCGGGCCACTGGGGTACCACCCATCACAATACACCTCTAGAACAATGAACCGAGGACCTCGCCATGATCCCCTGCTACACAAGGCCGGACTCCAATGACGATGTTCTGATAGTATTCATCCACAAAAGTTGTCCTGGGTCTGGACAAACCAAATCACCGTCTTCATCATCTTCACGGTATTCATTCGTTACATTCAAACCGGATCGAAGTGGTTTTTAGATAATTAAATCTGATCCCGGTCTCTTCGAAACGATTAATGAAATTGGCCAATATTGATAATCTGTTATTTAACCATCAATTTAACATTCATAAGCAATCATCTGGCCTTATTATAAATTCTCCCAAAATATTTAATTTCAAAATATCTTTAAAAATATATCAATTCCTTCCAATATTTCAATAGTGGAAACCAAACTTAGATTCATATATCCTTAACCGGATATATTTTTTCAATTCATTTCAATACTTAGAATATATTTTTCTCGCTTCCAATTATAACCCATCCCTTGAAAAATATTTTCTATACATTTCAAATATCGAAGTTAACTATTTTCAAATCCTTTCCGTCCAATACTTAGGAATATTTATAAACATCTTCCCTAAGATCTTTTATTTCCAATATTCATGGAGTAGTCCATTTATTTCCTATCCTCCAATTCTTTACAAATTTTATTTGTAAACCCCCTAATATTTCCATAGTCGAATGCACTTGTCTATAACTCCAATTTCCCATTCTAACCTCTTTTTATGAATTCTAGTTCATTTCCCGCATTTTTGGTATTTTAAACACTTTGGAAATCTCTTTAAGCTCCCAAAATCCCACTATAAGATTCCTCTTCTAAAATAATTATCGTTAAACAAACTTCGCTTTCAATCTCGAGAGGATTTATAAATAAATTCCATCCTTTAAAACTATATATATATATAATAAGTATTTTTAAAGAATAATAGTTTATTTGTAAAATATGTTTAGGTAGATTTAAAATATCAAAACATTTTAAATAACATCAATAACCCATTTTCAAATCATTTTTAAAATAACCAAATAAATTTACAAAGCTGATTAATAAAAGGGGCATTTCACCAGAAGGACAAACTTTGCAGTCCAATTAGTTTCTAGGACACACATTCAAAGAAATTACTTTCAAGGCCAAAATCGGCAGAATAATTACTTTCAAGGCCAAAATCAACGGTCAAATTACTTTCAAGAACATAATTTCATATGTTTTTAGGCCCAAGAAACTAATTATTTTACGTTTTGTCCTTGAAAGTAATTATTTCAGTTGTGTGTCCTAGAAACTAATTCCACTTGCTAAAGAGGCCCTTGTGGCTAATTTCCACTTAATAAAATTATAATTTATTTCAATAAATATTAAATATTAGAATAACTAACTTTTTGGAATATTCTAAATCTCAATAATAGTTTAAATTATATAGCATAGTAATTAAAAATCCCATTTTTACAAACTTTTAACTTCTCGACAAAAATCTATTTTAAAAATGTAAGATTTTAAAGTTTAGTTTATAAATCCTTCTCGATTCGTATCACATCGATTATATCTCAAATGCTATCACCATTCTCATAATCAAAAATAGATTCCACTATTTCTTTCCCAACGATTTCCATAACTTGATATAAATTCACATCGTAAATCTATATTTCCGATTTATCAACTGGCCATCATTTTCCTTATTTATAAACATCGTTTATTGATTTATAAACTCCTTTGAGTTTTACTTGTTTATAAAAAAAATCTTGTTTATAAATTTTCATTGTATAAATTCATTTCTTATAAATTCCATTTACACTTCCAATCTATTTTTTTTACATTGATTTTAACTCTGTTTCATATTCCCAGATACCATTTATAAATTCTTTTATATAAGTCATTTTTAAAATTTTCCATTTAAAAATTCACAATAGTAAGTATACCCAAAAATCAAATATATTTTCCAATTCAATTTCTTTAAAATCACTCCCGTTCCAATGTATATTTTTTATATCAAATTCATTTTAATTCCATAAATTTTAAAAATATATTTATAGTTTTAAAATTATCAAAATTCAAGCCAGTGCTACAATAGCATCCAATAATTCCAATCACTACAATAATCTATAATAGATTATTCTACACAAATCATATATCACTATATATGAAAAATAACCACATATTTGAGGAATCCAATTGGATCCCTCCAACCTGTTTCCCTGCATCCATAGATGTTAATACAACATAAAATAATACCAATCCCACTTCGAGGGGGATATCGCGGTCCACTAGCACTCTAACTACTAATATATATATATACTACTATATATATATATCATTCAACACCATCAGAAATCGCCTCATCAACATCACGACATATGCCACTGCACGTACATCCACGCAACCCAACAGACTACTCCAATCACCATCGCCCTTCTACACCACGCTGTACACTAGCACTGCCTTCTCGTCACAAACGACCTGCCCACCACCATATACGATCGTGACATCCAGGCCTTCACGCGACATAACAAAATGTCGCGAATCACCAATTAGGCATCGCAGCCTCCCACGACCACTCGCGTGTACATAGATCGATGCCAGAACCCTAGAACGAGTCCACCATTCAACGTCGCTTCCCCTTCGTTCGCCTCCCTTCCTGACATCAATCGCGACTTGCGACGCCTCATCGCCACACGTCAGCCTCCCACCCTCGCCCTAGCTTCGACTGTCGTCGCGCCTTCATCTCTTATTCCTGCGCGCGCTCCTCCACTTGACGTCGTCGCAACTCTCCAAAGCCAACTGCCTCCGCTCGCTCCTTCCAGGTCTAGCCTCCTCCCTCAATCGGTCGTGCCTCGTCGCGATTTCGATCGTGATTTATTCGAACGAAAACGATTTCGTTCATTTCTATTTTTTGAGAAGGGATTTGGTTTTCGATCTGAAAGAAAAGAAACAGTCTCCATTTTTTTTAAAAAGCTTCGTTCGATCTGAACGAATGAAAAAAAAGAAAGGGGATGTGATTTTTGAATTGAGATGAAAGGTTGCGTGAAGGAGACTGGCTATAGTAGCTCTCAAGTGAAGGAAAAAGTGTTGATGTGAAAATATAGGTCAAGTCAATTATATATATATATATATATAAATTTTTAAAACATCTCGATTTTCACAACTCAAAATCTCGAACCCCTATCGAGGCTTTCTGCTATGCGTTCATAGTGTCATACCCCTATTCCGAACACAATGGAAAAGGTTTCGAGTCCTAATTCGATCGTATGGAGAAGATAGCTTTTTGGTCTCATTTATTATATTAAATTTTTGATATTAATTTCAACGCGTTTCTATCCCATACGATCAAATGATAACTCCAATCACTATGAAATCTGAAATTCGATAATAATACACTATTACAGATCCAATGGAACTCATTTCGTCAAAATCCGAGACTGTGCCTTGGATCGCTATTTTTAAAACGTCGGTTAAATCGAAGATTTCAAAATTTACGACATCGCTTGCAAATCCTGTTTTTAAAACTTACTAACTACATTATAATCCAAATCAAATATTTAAACCATTTAAATATTTAAAATCGAACGACGAAAAATCCGGGTCGCTACACCTCTTTTGTTAAATCCTCTTTTCTTCTTTTACTCAAAATATTATTTAACTTTGAAGATATCTTTTTATCCAATAAAATATCTTTTAGAGATATATATCTTTAAACCATCTCTGTTTTAGGATAAACAGAATTATTAAACCTCTTTTTAACTTTGGAAATACCAAATCATTTTCTTTTAATTACTTAGGAAAAATATTTCCATATTGTATTATTAATATAACTAATAAAGATTTCATTTTTCTGAAGCATGCTTATGGGTCAAAAACAATGTTATTTAAGACATCGTTTACTGTAAACCCAAATCACTTAGTACTGAGTAAAAAAGATTCATAGATTTTAGATTAATTATGCTCATACTAATTTCCATATTTAACATGTAGTATTCGTCGAATAACGATGAAATCACCTTTTAAATTCATGTGAATAGTACAAGTCCCCTCCTTGGAATTTTGTATAGAGTTTAACTAGAATGTTCTCTTTACCACCAAAATACTATTTTAAATCTTGTTTAACCTTTTTTGAAAACTCCAAATCTCTTTTATTTTATCTTAAAAAAATGTGATCCAAGTAAATCAAATTAACTATCCCCTCCGTCAGGCCAGTCCGAATAACTAGGGGAAGCAGGCAATTGGTTTCCTAAATTCCATCCTTGAGACTATCTCTCTATCACCCATAAGGCAGTCAAGTTATTTGATCGACTCTAAACTTTTAAAAGTGTTTGATTTATCATTCGAAAAACATTTCAAAATGATTCAGGAAGAAAACCAAAGTTCAAATCATTTAATCAACGGTTACCAAAATCCATTGCTAAATTGTCAGTAAATAGTGATTTTAAAGCTTTATATATTAAAATACCAATTTCATTACATATATGCCCATTTTTATAATTCAAATTCCTTTTAAAACATTTTAACATATTTTAAAAGATTTAAAAACATCCATTTTAAAGAGTTGAAAACAATAATTTGCGAACTACCAAAAACACGACGATTTTGAAAACTTGATTTGGACATATTTCAAACTTTACTAAATGGAATCTTGAATATTCTTTTTCATTTAAAAACTATGATCATAAGGGTCTAGAAAATTCTTATTTCAAAGAATTCTGACTCATATTGTATCCTTCACATCCGTTTAACTTTTCAAGTCGCGAAATTGCAAACTGTCGAAACGCGACGGCTAATTTTTCACCTTTTGGTCATATTTTATAAAACTTTTCCGAAACACTTTTAAATCATTTTAACAACATAATAAACTATTATTAACCAATTAAAAATAATATTTTACCATTTTACTCATTAAAATTTTGTTTTACTTCTTTTCACTTATTATAATATTATATTATTCATTTTTCCAACCTTTTTAATTCAAAATCCTTCATTTTAAACCATATGATATTTCTATATCATTTACCACCTTTTAAAACTATCTTTTTCCATATATGAAACCATAGATTTTATTTTTCAAATATATTTCGAACTTTGTCGAAATGAGTTATAATGTTTGTAAAACATTTATAAACCACTTTAAATAATTTTTATCCATTTTCGAAGAGATTAACAATGTTATATATATACCATTATGATTTATAAAGGGAAGTGATTCCTTTATGTAAATTTTACGTGTAGTTTACTGTAAATCATTTCCATATCAAGCAAGCATATTATCAACCAATCATCCAATAATCAATCATTTTAGCATCTAAGCTATGCTAATCAACCAAGTATACTTGCATAGCACAAATCATAGATAATTTTAAGATAAATTTAAATAAGATTGAAGTAGTGTTTGCACTTTCATGCTATCCGACTCTAAGTGTTTTTTAATCGATGAAATGATCCCTTTCTCCACATCGAAGCTTATGGAACTTGCTCCTGGCCTTAGTGATGCTCGACCAAGCTTGTGTGGAGGTGGAAGCTCGGCTTTGAGATGGTGGTGGTGTGGGTCGTGCACTATAGTGAGGAAGAGGTGGAGTTTGGATAACTTTTTGAAGCGATATGATATCGTATGTGTATGGAAATAATTTTAGCAGAACTTCGACGCGATGTTGAAATATTTTTACTATTTAAGAAGCCATTGAAGAAGAGCTATTAGAGAGCTCAAGAAGAAGAAGAGAAGTAAAGTGAATTTTTGAAGAAAGGAAGAGGATATGCATGTGTATTTATAGGGTAGAAATCCTTATGCACGGAATTACCAAAATACCCTTCCTCTCATTATAGCTTCGGCCTGTTAGTCCATAGGATAGTGGTTTTGATGACAACAACTATAGAAGTGTTATAAAATATATATGTGCAGGAAATCTATATGCAGGTATCAACAAAAGAAGACTGTACAGTAAAGAAGACAAAGATCAAGAGTTCAAGATTGAAGACTCATGAGATTCAAGATATTCAAGAGTTCAAGACAAATAATATAGTTAGGTTAGATATTTGTTAAAACTCCTTGAAAGCACTATCATTCTTTTTTATCCAATTTACTCGTGGAATGGAATCCACTTCGTTCTTGTTAAAGGGATGGAACCCTAGTGAGATGGAACTCACGAAATATCTAGTGGAACGGATAGTAGCCCTATTTTGTTATCCACTAATTTTGATTCAAAATGATTTTCAAAATTATCTCTTGTTTCATAAAATGATTTTCAAATATTCCTTTTCAAAAGAAAAACCTTCGTTCGTATTTCCAAAAATGTTTTAGCCTCAAAATCATATTTATCATTTTGTTATATTTTGATTTCAAAATTGTCCTTGATATTTTAGCCTCAAAATCTATTTTAATATTATATTTACTTTAGTTTATTTACCTTGATTTTAAAATATATTTTAGTATATATACATATATATATTCATAAGTATTTCTACTTCTAAATACCTTATACAAATACAAAGAGTCCATTTGAATAAAGTTGCATATGTTTTAAATCATCATTTTCAAAGAAAAGCAAATCATCATTTTTACTAGACCATGTCGACATCCTCTTTACTTGTCATGTCGACATGCTTCCCGTTATAGCAAAGGTTGTTTTCAAAAGAAGTGTCTATTCGTTTAAATCTCTTCGAATGGACACATCCATTCATTCTCTATAAATAGAGACTGTTATGAACGTTTTCCAGTAACTACTTTCTTTATTTTCTCTCCTCTTTACTCTCTTATCTTATTTTCTAATCATCCTATCCATACTCTGCCGAAATCTTAAGTGAATCAAACCAGAATATCTCTAGTTTGATTCTCTGCCACTCTCTTCAAAGAATCTCAGTGCTTATCAGAGTTATAGATACATTTGTACTCAAAGAAACTTGTTTAGGGTTATAAAGGTGTGATCGTGTCCTTGGAAATCGATCGGGTGAACTTGTGTCCTGTGAATCAAGTGGTTCTACCCAGAGACCTGAGAATCTGGAGGGTGTACCTCGTCGCCTTGGAATCAAGGGATTGTAATCTAGATTATTATTGAATAGAAAGCCGTACGAGTTGTGCGGGACTGGATGTAGGGTAACACCGAACCAGTATAAAATTCCTGGTGTGTTCTTTCCTTTACTTGCTTTTTATTTATATTTGCATCTGTTTGTGATTCTGTGATTTGATCTGTGATTGTGTATTTGCATTAAGTTAGTTAAATCAATTTAAATCAAAGAAGTTTTAAAGAAATTCTTAAAACACTATTCACCCCCTGTAACGACCCGACCTTCCACTACCGGAAAATCGCATCACTACGAAGAAAGAAAAGGGTGAGAAATAGAAAAGATAGAGAAGAAAGAAGAAAACACACCAGAATCTCAACAGCGGAACGAATGAAATATAATATATCACATAAGAGATTACATAATATCATATATATCAGAGTTACACAGATAATACAACACATACTAGACAGTTATAAACACCTGTCTAGTTAATACAACTCGATACATCTCAATACAATACAGAGATACAACACAGCGGAATACAGATAAACACTAACACATCGGAATCACTATATATCTATACGCTGAAGCCTCCTGCTCCATTGCTCCTCCAGAATACGTCAAAGCTAACCTGAATCCCTTGGCTACCCGTAAAAATTTGGGTACCCGAGAGTTTAGGAAAAACAGAAAAATAAACTCCGGGTCAGACATGGGTCTGGTATGAGTAACAGGTTAAAGTTGTTTAACTTTGAAAAACCTTTGAAACAAAAGGTATCACGTAAGACATCCCACACATAAACATGGAAATGTTTTTACCTTACGCTAACCAAACATTTGATAGGAAATCCAGTTATATTATAATAGGTCTAGGGTTTTCAAGTAAAATACAGAAATAGCTGAAATGCTTACATCTCACATTTCAACATAGTTGGGCACAATCAAAACGTACGGCGCTTATTGGAGATTGGATTCCATACAATGGCAGGGCTACTGGGGTACCGCCCGTCACAGTACGTGGCCTAGATCACCGTACCGAGAACCCACCCTAAGTTCCCTGCAACACAAAGCCGGAACCATCCCTTACTGGACAGTTCCAAACAAGACAACCCCGGCGGTTGTAGCTACTAAACCGCCCACACAGCCGAATAAAAAGGGACTCTAGACAGGGGTATATCTCACTCTCAAGTGGGTGCTACCCACGAAGCCTTGCTGCACCTCCCCTGTTTTAGCCATTCCCGGTTGATGAGGCTTGAAGTCACGATTACCTTTAGAGAACAAATCTCTTAGAATGCTCATCGCCCGCCTGACGATGTTCTGAAAGCATTCGATCCATATAAGTTCGTTCCGGGTTCGAACGAAACCGAAAGCATTATCTCGTTACACTCATTTTGGAATCACCCTCAGAGTTAACGACAATAACCCTTGCAATTTGAACCACCATCTCGAATCTATAAGTACTATCTCCGTCAAACTCATTACGGAATCACCCACAGAGTTATACTGACGAATAGTTCTTATACCTCGAGTCTTCACTTGCTCCATTTGGATTTCACGACCTAACGTTATTTTGGATCGATGTGGTATTCGGGTCTCCAGACCTAGAATCCTGGTATACGGAAACCCGATCCCGGTCTCATCGAAAATCCAAACCGTATCTTTTAAGGCCAAGTTGTTTTAAAGTTAAAACAATTCAATTTATTATCTATATCAACACAGATAGATAAAACACAATATAACAATGGAGAATAACATCATCGTCATAAACAGATAATCCATATTATCTACTCAAACAGACAATCAATATCATCATACTTAACCAAGCATCCATAACACAATAGATATATATCTGAGATCACAATCAATCATGGAAATCAATATCATCCATCATATATAAACAAAGATTAATAATCACCTCATTTTATAATTAATTTAAAATGAATTAAACTAATTACAAATCTCTAATTAATTTAAAGTAAATTAAATTAATTACTTCATCATTATTAACTTGCTTATATTACGATTAATTAATTATAAATCAATTAATTAATCATCATCCAATTATTCATTTTAATTAATCATCCTCGATTAATTATCTTTAATTACATTTAATAATTATCCTTTAATTATTTTTACAATTTAATTATCTTTAACCAAATATAGGAAATAACCTTTACCTTACTTCATTTATTAATTAACCTAAATTAATTACATGACTTAATTATTCACATTAATAAATCTAGTCATTTATTAATTATTTCCAAATAAAACCATTCTAAGATCCAGCATTAATTATAATAATAAATGATCTCTAATTACCTTTACATTTTAATTTAATTACATCAAGTAATTAACTTTTAATTAGTTACTTTATTTCTTAATTTTTATTAAGAAAACTAATTTCCAAATCACATATATTAATCACCTTGATTAATAACATACAGTAATTAATTATCCTAAATTTAATTACTCCCAATAAACAGACTTAATTAATCCCTTGATTAATTACAAGTAATTATATCCAAATTACTTTTATTAACAAAATATTATCCAATTAATTACATCCTGTAATTATTCATCAATTACTTTCCTGAGTAATTATATCTCCTAATTATCAATTGATTAATCCAAATTAATTAAACTAAATTAATTAACTCAGATAAATCAAATTACCCAATTAACTAAAGTGAGTAATTAATTCCTTACTTAATTCCCATTAAGTAATTACACTTAAACAATTAAAATGTTGATTATTTAATTAATTAATCTAATCAACTATTAAAATCAATTATATTAATTAATTATAAATAATCTAGTTAATAACCTTCATTAACATTTATTTAATTACTATTCCAAAATAATTAAATTACATTATCCATTATAAGCTATAAGCTTAATTAACCATTCATTAATTAATTAAAGTCTAATCTATGATTTCTAATTTACATATTGATTTATTAATCCATTCTTAAACTTTAATTAATTCATTTAATCTTATAATTACAAATTTAATCAATACAAATTTCTAATTATCATTCTAATTATTTTAATGGTCAGAGAATTAAACCTTAATCTTTATTACTTAAAGAAAACTCATTTCTCATTTATTTATTTAAATTTTTCTTCCATAAGTTTGGAAACATTTATTTCATTATTTCTTTTTGAACTTCACTTTAAACCCCAAGTTCAAATGATCACTAAATTAAATTTAAATCACTTTATCTAATTTTAAATAAAAACATTAAATCCCAAGTTAAAACCAATCTTAGTTATGAAGAGATTTTAAATCAAATTTACCTTAAGTTCAAAATATTTAAATTTATTTAAAGTATTTAAATTTTAAACTTACTCTTCATTTCAAAGACTGGAATTAAATATTCCTTAGACTCAGATTTACTTTGATTTAAATTTTAAAACCCAAACCTTTAAAACTGGGAACAAGTTACAGGTGAAAAACTGGAAACAATTAAACCCGAGTTCCCCTTATTTACTTCGAGTAAAAATATAAATTTACCCGAGTCAAAACCGAATTTACTCGAGTGAATCTCGAGTCTTTCCCCAGCCTAAATTCGAACCCACCAAAACAGTCCACCAGGAAAAGCGCTCCACCGTGCACGTGCACGCCGCCCCCAGTCACCTTCGATCGACCACGGCCATCCCCTCATATCGGCGACCACCGCTACGTCCTATTTCAACCCTCAGATCGACACTACAAACTCGAGATCGAGATCGAAAATGAGATGCTCAAATCAAAGCCTGGAAACACACTACCCTCAACACCACAATCCCTGGCAACGCCCAAGCTCGACGCTCCGACCACCAGAGGCTACTTAACTCTGGCCACAGCCTCGTCCACCTCCCCACCACAAAACCTCAGAAGCACGATATACTCGATCAATCAACGACTTCGAACGAGATGAAAACCCAAAGCCACGCAAAATTAGGTTTAAAAATTTAAATCGTACGCCGCCACCACCACCGTTGACGAACCACCACCGCATCATTTTTCCATGAACCACTGGTCACTCCTCCACCTCTCGACCAACACTCGACCCTTCCTGTCGACTCAATCGTCCCCGGCAGCCCCAAATGCACAAACCAGTCAAAACAAAACTGCTCTTCATCCCCTTCTTTAAAAATTTTAAATCTTGTTTTAAAAATCATGGTTTTGTATGTAGTTTCACTTTATAAACCTGAATATTTTAACCAAGAAACTAGTTTTTAAAGTTATTTGAAGTTGAGCTTTGTTTTCTGGTTTCCAGAGACACATACAAGTTGGATCAGCTTAAATAAATTTTTAATACTTAGATTGTAACTAAACAAACAAATTTTGTTTATACCCTAAATTCAAATAATAACTAGATCAATAGAGGAAGCCTTATTTACATATCTACAAAAACAACAGGGGACAGACTAACAGAGTAACAATGTACATATATACACAGATTGCAAAACCACATACATACAATATACATTCATCACAGAGAAAAGCATACTCCATATTCACTTAAGTTATAACATTTTTAGATAAAGTGTTACTCACCAATTTGCAGAGAAGAACAAAGAAATCTAAATTTGCTTAGCAACAGGCTTTACACTTTCAAGTTGAAACCTTCCCTCTTGCTTCTCTGTCTTGTTGAGTTGCTGGTTGTTTTTGAATGTTTGCTTAAGTCTTGAAATGGAGTTTTATTTTGGTTTTACTTAGTTCGAAAGGAAAATGAAAACTGGTAGGGGAAAGTAGTTTACAGGGTGAAGTATAAAACAGGTTGATATATATGAAACAGGGTATCATTTTTCTTTAGGCAAACTAGTGTACAAGTTGTACAAATTCTCAGAGATAATTTTTTTATAGCTTATGGCCGAGATTGCATGCTTTTGTACTTAGAAAAGATATTGCCTTACTATCATTTAATGCTATGTCCTTTATGCATGCTATTTACCTTACCAGCCTACATTTTATACTTATCTATATTTTTTTACACTTGCCTGAGACTTCACTTATAAGCTACAAGTATGTTTCATTTTTACTTTGTATTTTGCTTTTTGATTCTTTTGTTCTCAGGCCTGCATGCATAAATCCCATGTCATATTCGAGCCACTTGGTTTACATACTTATCCTATACAAGTATATTTTATATTTCCTTGTTTGATATATTCACTTTGTTGCTTGTTTTATATTGTGAATTGTAATTGAAGGTTATTTCCTTAGCTCACTTGCCTATACAGATTTCTGGTTTGATAATGGAAGATAAGTGAATGTCATTTTATCATGTTGTTTGATTATTTTATAGTGTATTTGTTTTATCCTATTTTATTTTGTTAGGTGTTTCATTGTTATTTCAACATGTATATTTACATTTATTAATATTATAAAACTCATTTATCAAATTTAAAAATAATTAAACAAAAGAAATTATTTTTTTTACTATCAACTACTTATCCTATAATATATATACCAAAGTATTATTTGACACATTGAATTTAAAACTTATATACATTTTTAAACTATATTTTTAACAAGCTAAACTTAAAAAGAAAATAGAACAAATCTCCTTGTTAATTAAATTTAAATTTAAACTAAAGCTAGATCAAGTTTTAAAACTATTTAAACATTTATCTTAAGTATTTAAACCCATATTTTATTTATTAGATAGTTTTTGAAAAGATTAATATTAAATAAATCAAAATCCCAAATCACTAAAATATATAGTAGGAATTTGAAAACATAATTTATTAGTTAAATTTAAAACAAAGCTTTCCTATCTACAATATATATAAATATATATTATAAATAGAAAATAATTTATTAGTTTTAAAAGATGAAATTCACAAATACGATATTTATTAAAAGAAAAGTATTTATTCAAGCCTTATAAATCAAAGATATATCCAAAACAATTTAATATTTAATATAAATTATTAAATTGTTATTGCTCGAAATTCCGGGTCGTCACATTCCTCCCATCTTAAAAGAATTTCGTCCCCGAAATTTAAAACAAAGGTAATTTAATAATCTATTTAAGATTTAAATTTTAAAATACAAGCATATATCAATCATAAGCTAACAACCATATCAACCAAATCATCAAATCAAACAAACCTATTTATCCAGACAAAAATCCTGGATAGAGTTCTCTCGAGTTTCCCAAGTATAAGTACCGGGATACTCGCTCTACAGAATCCAAACAATCAATACAACTAAACTACATAACTCCTACTCATCTAGATCTACACAACTAGACATGATATCAGACTACAGACGAGTCTGACTCACAACCAAAACTCCCAGAACTGCTAGTTCCAAAACCAGAGATAGAATCTTACACGTACTCCCTCAAAGATACGTGAAATACAACGAATCCCAGCTATCCAAACTGGCAATCCAAATCTGAAGACCAAACACCTACCTCTCCAGAACACAGAGAAAATCCAGAACATCTCGGAGCTAAGTTCCCAGACTTACCAAATTATAGAGCTTCTTTGAATCAGAGAAAATTCATCCAAAATCAAATCTCCAACTCTGAAATCCAAATCCCTCCGTCTCTTATCCACCAAACTCTTCGGACGATCCATAGCTGCCTCCATCCCTACTGATCAGCTAAATCTCCGCTAATGCCTTTCAGAACAATCTGAATCCACAACAATCCAGTAAAATGATCTTCTCAAAACCAACTAAAATCAAGAACACAACCTTTACTATCATCCGTAGAAAACAACTTCTCTTCTCCAGGAAAGAAAAGTAGATGCACTCCCAACTGCTTCCGCTGCACAACTCTGATATGAGTAGATGACAATGCTGATGACGAACACAAGCAAATACGGGACAACAAATTCCAAAAATATGGTTCAACAGATCCAAAAATAAACTCAGAAGTTCCTCCGAAACCTGAGCTGCTCTACTAAAACTTCCTCTAAAAACCATCCTATTACTAAGCTGAATCATCGGTACCACTTCTGGAATACAGTCGATACCAAACGCAACCTCCAGATGCTAACAAAACTCTGACTTCCTGAAGTCATCCAGAAAAATATCTGAAACACAAGAGAACGCTCCCACTATCGCAAGTCACTTTTGCGATTAATCCATCCTGATTCCAAAGAAAAACTGTTCTCTCTTTACCAAACAGAACAGCCTAAGCTTAACTGGCCCATCCAACGAAAGAACGAAACCACTCTGCTGCTTCTGATCTCTACTGTTAAGCTAGAAAGCTTCTTGCCAATACAAGAACTCTCCGAGCTGTACTGCTGACACCAATGCCAAAGAAATTCCCAATCCAAAGCTCTTCGAGAAACTCGGACCTCAAACCAACCAGAAACATCCTGCTGAACACAGCCACAACACCCAAGCAGACTCACTCCCTTAACTTGTTCCAAAGAAAACATCTTCGGAGACATCCATAGTCACTGTGTCTCATCACACAGCTACAACATCCTGAGGTATCAAGATATCATAACTCGCTTCTGTCCAACCGACAGATCCAAACTATACTCATCCAAACTATACCCTTCAAAAAAAAAATGATCTCCAAATCTTAACAGATTACCTTCAGAGACTTGGTGAAATCCTTTCACCACAAATTCACTCGAGACGGTATTAGATCTACAGTCTCGTCAGACACTTCCAACCTTAACAAATCCAACCATCGGTAGTCGTGTTACACACCACTACCTTATCTACCTTTATAAATTATATTGGAAAACCCGGACAGGTAACCCAACAAATAGGTAGAATATATAAATAAATATATATATATATCAAAAATACAAATACGCTCTCTCAAGAAAGAAATCACTTAAGAGCCTAGGCATTCACTCAACCTATGCTCTGATACCACTGTAACGACCCGACTTCCTACGCCCAGGAAATCGTATCGTTTTGAAGAAAAGAAAGAGGTGAGAAAGTAGAAAAGATAGAGAAGAAAGAAGAAAACACACCAGAATCTCAACAGCGGAACGAATGAAATATAATATATCACATAAGAGATTACATAATATCATATATATCAGAGTTACACAGATAATACAACACATACTAGACAGTTATAAACACCTGTCTAGTTAATACAACTCGATACATCTCAATACAATACAGAGATACAACACAGCGGAATACAGATAAACACTAACACATCGGAATCACTATATATCTATACGCTGAAGCCTCCTGCTCCATTGCTCCTCCAGAATACGTCAAAGCTAACCTGAATCCCTTGGCTACCCGTAAAAATTTGGGTACCCGAGAGTTTAGGAAAAACAGAAAAATAAACTCCGGGTCAGACATGGGTCTGGTATGAGTAACAGGTTAAAGTTGTTTAACTTTGAAAAACCTTTGAAACAAAAGGTATCACGTAAGACATCCCACACATAAACATGGAAATGTTTTTACCTTACGCTAACCAAACATTTGATAGGAAATCCAGTTATATTATAATAGGTCTAGGGTTTTCAAGTAAAATACAGAAATAGCTGAAATGCTTACATCTCACATTTCAACATAGTTGGGCACAATCAAAACGTACGGCGCTTATTGGAGATTGGATTCCATACAATGGCAGGGCTACTGGGGTACCGCCCGTCACAGTACGTGGCCTAGATCACCGTACCGAGAACCCACCCTAAGTTCCCTGCAACACAAAGCCGGAACCATCCCTTACTGGACAGTTCCAAACAAGACAACCCCGGCGGTTGTAGCTACTAAACCGCCCACACAGCCGAATAAAAAGGGACTCTAGACAGGGGTATATCTCGCTCTCAAGTGGGTGCTACCCACGAAGCCTTGCTGCACCTCCCCTGTTTTAGCCATTCCCGGTTGATGAGGCTTGAAGTCACGATTACCTTTAGAGAACAAATCTCTTAGAATGCTCATCGCCCGCCTGACGATGTTCTGAAAGCATTCGATCCATATAAGTTCGTTCCGGGTTCGAACGAAACCGAAAGCATTATCTCGTTACACTCATTTTGGAATCACCCTCAGAGTTAACGACAATAACCCTTGCAATTTGAACCACCATCTCGAATCTATAAGTACTATCTCCGTCAAACTCATTACGGAATCACCCACAGAGTTATACTGACGAATAGTTCTTATACCTCGAGTCTTCACTTGCTCCATTTGGATTTCACGACCTAACGTTATTTTGGATCGATGTGGTATTCGGGTCTCCAGACCTAGAATCCCGGTATACGGAAACCCGATCCCGGTCTCATCGAAAATCCAAACCGTATCTTTTAAGGCCAAGTTGTTTTAAAGTTAAAACAATTCAATTTATTATCTATATCAACACAGATAGATAAAACACAATATAACAATGGAGAATAACATCATCGTCATAAACAGATAATCCATATTATCTACTCAAACAGATAATCAATATCATCATACTTAACCAAGCATCCATAACACAATAGATATATATCTGAGATCACAATCAATCATGGAAATCAATATCATCCATCATATATAAACAAAGATTAATAATCACCTCATTTTATAATTAATTTAAAATGAATTAAACTAATTACAAATCTCTAATTAATTTAAAGTAAATTAAATTAATTACTTCATCATTATTAACTTGCTTATATTACGATTAATTAATTATAAATCAATTAATTAATCATCATCCAATTATTCATTTTAATTAATCATCCTCGATTAATTATCTTTAATTACATTTAATAATTATCCTTTAATTATTTTTACAATTTAATTATCTTTAACCAAATATAGGAAATAACCTTTACCTTACTTCATTTATTAATTAACCTAAATTAATTACATGACTTAATTATTCACATTAATAAATCTAGTCATTTATTAATTATTTCCAAATAAAACCATTCTAAGTTCCAGCATTAATTATAATAATAAATGATCTCTAATTACCTTTACATTTTAATTTAATTACATCAAGTAATTAACTTTTAATTAGTTATTTTATTTCTTAATTTTTATTAAGAAAACTAATTTCCAAATCACATATATTAATCACCTTGATTAATAACATACAGTAATTAATTATCCTAAATTTAATTACTCCCAATAAACAGACTTAATTAATCCCTTGATTAATTACAAGTAATTATATCCAAATTACTTTTATTAACAAAATATTATCCAATTAATTACATCCTGTAATTATTCATCAATTACTTTCCTGAGTAATTATATCTCCTAATTATCAATTGATTAATCCAAATTAATTAAACTAAATTAATTAACTCAGATAAATCAAATTACCCAATTAACTAAAGTGAGTAATTAATTCCTTACTTAATTCCCATTAAGTAATTACACTTAAACAATTAAAATGTTGATTATTTAATTAATTAATCTAATCAACTATTAAAATCAATTATATTAATTAATTATAAATAATCTAGTTAATAACCTTCATTAACATTTATTTAATTACTATTCCAAAATAATTAAATTACATTATCCATTATAAGCTATAAGCTTAATTAACCATTCATTAATTAATTAAAGTCTAATCTATGATTTCTAATTTACATATTGATTTATTAATCCATTCTTAAACTTTAATTAATTCATTTAATCTTATAATTACAAATTTAATCAATACAAATTTCTAATTATCATTCTAATTATTTTAATGGTCAGAGAATTAAACCTTAATCTTTATTACTTAAAGAAAACTCATTTCTCATTTATTTATTTAAATTTTTCTTCCATAAGTTTGGAAACATTTATTTCATTATTTCTTTTTGAACTTCACTTTAAACCCCAAGTTCAAATGATCACTAAATTAAATTTAAATCACTTTATCTAATTTTAAATAAAAACATTAAATCCCAAGTTAAAACCAATCTTAGTTATGAAGAGATTTTAAATCAAATTTACCTTAAGTTCAAAATATTTAAATTTATTTAAAGTATTTAAATTTTAAACTTACTCTTCATTACAAAGACTGGAATTAAATATTCCTTAGACTCAGATTTACTTTGATTTAAATTTTAAAACCCAAACCTTTAAAACTGGGAACAAGTTACAGGTGAAAAACTGGAAACAATTAAACCCGAGTTCCCCTTATTTACTTCGAGTAAAAATATAAATTTACCCGAGTCAAAACCGAATTTACTCGAGTGAATCTCGAGTCTTTCCCCAGCCTAAATTCGAACCCACCAAAACAGTCCACCAGGAAAAGCGCTCCACCGTGCACGTGCACGCCGCCCCCAGTCACCTTCGATCGACCACGGCCATCCCCTCATATCGGCGACCACCGCTACGTCCTATTTCAACCCTCAGATCGACACTACAAACTCGAGATCGAGATCGAAAACGAGATGCTCAAATCAAAGCCTGGAAACACACTACCCTCAACACCACAATCCCTGGCAACGCCCAAGCTCGACGCTCCGACCACCAGAGGCTACTTAACTCTGGCCACAGCCTCGTCCACCTCCCCACCACAAAACCTCAGAAGCACGATATACTCGATCAATCAACGACTTCGAACGAGATGAAAACCCAAAGCCACGCAAAATTAGGTTTAAAAATTTAAATCGTACGCCGCCACCACCACCGTTGACGAACCACCACCGCACCATTTTTCCATGAACCACTGGTCACTCCTCCACCTCTCGACCAACACTCGACCCTTCCTGTCGACTCAATCGTCCCCGGCAGCCCCAAATGCACAAACCAGTCAAAACAAAACTGCTCTTCATCCCCTTCTTTAAAAATTTTAAATCTTGTTTTAAAAATCATGGTTTTGTATGTAGTTTCACTTTATAAACCTGAATATTTTAACCAAGAAACTAGTTTTTAAAGTTATTTGAAGTTGAGCTTTGTTTTCTGGTTTCCAGAGACACATACAAGTTGGATCAGCTTAAATAAATTTTTAATACTTAGATTGTAACTAAACAAACAAATTTTGTTTATACCCTAAATTCAAATAATAACTAGATCAATAGAGGAAGCCTTATTTACATATCTACAAAAACAACAGGGGACAGACTAACAGAGTAACAATGTACATATATACACAGATTGCAAAACCACATACATACAATATACATTCATCACAGAGAAAAGCATACTCCATATTCACTTAAGTTATAACATTTTTAGATAAAGTGTTACTCACCAATTTGCAGAGAAGAACAAAGAAATCTAAATTTGCTTAGCAACAGGCTTTACACTTTCAAGTTGAAACCTTCCCTCTTGCTTCTCTGTCTTGTTGAGTTGCTGGTTGTTTTTGAATGTTTGCTTAAGTCATGAAATGGAGTTTTATTTTGGTTTTACTTAGTTCGAAAGGAAAATGAAAACTGGTAGGGGAAAGTAGTTTACAGGGTGAAGTATAAAACAGGTTGATATATATGAAACAGGGTATCATTTTTCTTTAGGCAAACTAGTGTACAAGTTGTACAAATTCTCAGAGATAATTTTTTTATAGCTTATGGCCGAGATTGCATGCTTTTGTACTTAGAAAAGATATTGCCTTACTATCATTTAATGCTATGTCCTTTATGCATGCTATTTACCTTACCAGCCTACATTTTATACTTATCTATATTTTTTTACACTTGCCTGAGACTTCACTTATAAGCTACAAGTATGTTTCATTTTTACTTTGTATTTTGCTTTTTGATTCTTTTGTTCTCAGGCCTGCATGCATAAATCCCATGTCATATTCGAGCCACTTGGTTTACATACTTATCCTATACAAGTATATTTTATATTTCCTTGTTTGATATATTCACTTTGTTGCTTGTTTTATATTGTGAATTGTAATTGAAGGTTATTTCCTTAGCTCACTTGCCTATACAGATTTCTGGTTTGATAATGGAAGATAAGTGAATGTCATTTTATCATGTTGTTTGATTATTTTATAGTGTATTTGTTTTATCCTATTTTATTTTGTTAGGTGTTTCATTGTTATTTCAACATGTATATTTACATTTATTAATATTATAAAACTCATTTATCAAATTTAAAAATAATTAAACAAAAGAAATTATTTTTTTTACTATCAACTACTTATCCTATAATATATATACCAAAGTATTATTTGACACATTGAATTTAAAACTTATATACATTTTTAAACTATATTTTTAACAAGCTAAACTTAAAAAGAAAATAGAACAAATCTCCTTGTTAATTAAATTTAAATTTAAACTAAAGCTAGATCAAGTTTTAAAACTATTTAAACATTTATCTTAAGTATTTAAACCCATATTTTATTTATTAGATAGTTTTTGAAAAGATTAATATTAAATAAATCAAAATCCCAAATCACTAAAATATATAGTAGGAATTTGAAAACATAATTTATTAGTTAAATTTAAAACAAAGCTTTCCTATCTACAATATATATAAATATATATTATAAATAGAAAATAATTTATTAGTTTTAAAAGATGAAATTCACAAATATGATATTTATTAAAAGAAAAGTATTTATTCAAGCCTTATAAATCAAAGATATATCCAAAACAATTTAATATTTAATATAAATTATTAAATTGTTATTGCTCGAAATTCCGGGTCGTCACACCCCCCCTCTAGTGTTAAATAGCCTTAAGATCATCTTCCGCGTCCCTTTCACGGCCAAACCCACTCTCCCACTCCATATGTTTGTCTTCCCTTGATTGAGTGATGGTGAGTTTGCTTTTTGAGACTTAAGGGTGAAGTTTGCATTTATATACATATAACGAGTTTATATATAAATGTGTATACTTTATTTTAGATATTTTCTTTAGCTTTGATTTGACTAATTGTGAAGGTATATGTGCATATATTTAATGTGTGTGCATGTTCAAACAAGGTTTCTATAACTTAAATATAATTCCAGTTCGTCAAACCGTTGTAAATCCGATTCCCGGTCATACTTTCAGTTTTTAATCAAACTATTTATTTAAATAAACAAAACTTGTAAATAAATTTCTTATTATCTTTAAATAATTAAAGTAAGATTATTTAAGCTATAAAACTATTTTAAATAATATTAAAATCCATTTATGAAAATACGACGTCGAACTACCAAAATGTGACGAAGTTTATATATATTTATAAAACAAGTTTATATGTTTATAAAACCATTATAAATCACTTATTATCATTATATAATAATTAAAGTGAATTATTCGTCATTTAAAAACTATTATCTGAATATTTAAAATTAACTGAATATTCAAATTTAAAGTGATAAAATTACGGGTCGTTATATTATTCCCCCTTAAAAGAATTTCGTCCCCGAAATTTCACCACAACCCAAAACCTAAAGAGTTTACCCAAAATATTACCTTTAAACTCAATTCCATATGATATACACAGATCGTCCGTAATATCTGATTTGACTTTCTACTCAAATACATTACTTTATTTCTGAACTAGTATTGATCTCTCGATCCTCTAGTGCGGACTCTGATACGGCTTCTTAATCAGAAACCCTCGCTTCTCATACATAGCTCTCAACTATAATATAAAACACAAGTATCCAACTACAAATCCTTATAAATGTTCATAGTCAAGAATCGGGTGATAAATCTTTTTCGGACTGGTGTAAACACCTCAAAGTTCCATGCTCGTATCTTAGATCAGAATCGTGCGATGAAATGATCTGCGTATCTAACACGTACTTAGTTATATCAAATTCCTTTTTCAAATTTATTTATGAAAAAATTTCATAAAAAATTTATCTTTTATTCAAATATTTTTATAAAGATGCTTCTTTATATATATCAAAAATTTCTATCTTCTTTCCAAAGAAACCATTTCAATTTAAAAGATAAATTATCTATTATTTCTAAAATTATAATAAACTCCTTATATTATAATATACTCCCTTTAACCAATATTAAATGCAAACATCTTGATAAAAATTAACAATCGCTAATTAATCTATCAACTAATGATTCATGTTATCTTTTTAACTTCAGAAAATTATATAGATCGAGTAACTTCAAAATGATACCAAAGAGCTGAGTACTACCAAAAGTATCATATATTCCATTAACAAGAAGGGGAATACTTAAGAGAATTAGTTACCATCTGAACACATCTCTTGCCCATTTGTAGTTACTTTCGAGCCGCTAGAACTAGTTAACCATCAGATTCTTTTCAAAAATACCGGGATTAAAATTGTCAAAAATATCTTTATAAAACACATTTTATAAATCCAATTTATAAAATCACTTATTTTTATAAAACATTTATAAAATCATTTATCTTGAATAAATTTCTTTAACCCTCATTTAGAAGATATCTTTAAAAGCTATTTTTATTATTTAAATACACTTTTTAAAAATTTCACAAAAATACAGCTTTTAATAAAACATGCTTTACTAAAATCTTCTACCAAGTTTAACTTATCAAAATCTCATTTATCAAAACACTTATTTGTTAAAACACTCATTTTTCAAATAACTTTTATTTTGAATCAACTTTCCTAAGAATTCAAATACTAATTTTGTTATTTCAAAATATCACTATATATCTTTTATTCAACATTTTTATCAAGATATAGCTTTACTTCATAAAGAAAATTATCAAAGAAGTAAAATTCATACAAAATTATCCTAAGCCATTTAAACATGAGATAAGAGAAGCCATAATAAGGATCATACATAGATATATAACATAATTCGAACTATTACATTTTTCATTCAACCATACTCAAACCACAATTAGTTATTTTACATACTCATGATAATTATGTTAATATATTCCTAATATATTTAGGATATCTGAAATACTATTGCTCCCTAGCAACTTCCAGCCATACCAAAACGCAAATCAAATCAATCGGACTCGGAGGTCGACGGACCATCCACATCTGAGAACACTACCACTTCAAACTCTTCTTCCTCCTGTTTATTATCTACTTTATTTCCTTCATCTTCTTCATTCTGAAGATTCCACCCTTTATGATACCAAGGTTGTTCCTGGGGAGCCTAAGGTTGAGCAACGAGGTTTCCTAAAAGGATGTCCGGAACCGCTTCTTCTTCCTCATTCTTTGTCATTCTTTTCCAATCAATACCTAAAACGTGTGACCCTCCCTTGGATATGGGAACGCCCATCTCCCAGATAATGTGATTGTTGTTGCTATCTTCTGATTCGTTGGGGATTCCATCCATCCATGCATCATATGCTGCTGAATCTAGGCTATTCCTTTCAACCATCATATTGGGGTTCTCTTCTGGAACTTCTTCCGGTTCTGATTCTTCTGGATCTGTTACCACACCATTTTGTCTTACGGTCTCTAACTTACTTCTACACCATCTATTATCTGGATCACTTCTTTATCACCGGATAATAATACTAATTCTAGAATCTTGGGTTCTACTATCATCATAGCCATGGGATACCCATCCTCATCGTAACATGTATGTTCATCAAACTTTTCCTTTACCTATGGCATGTGTTTTTCAAGTGACCCTTATTCTATTCCCTCATCATCACTAGAAAGGATTATTAAGTCATCCTTTTCTTCCCAATTTGCTCTTAAGGATTCTCCTTCGAAATAGTTCCTACCTTAGTTGGAAGGCTTCTACAATAGACAACGAAATACTTAGAAAGATATACTTAGCTTTTTATCTATTCTAACCTGAATCTAATATCATACTTCAACAAGTTTCTTACTAACTTAACTTCTTAAACTATCATCTTTATGAAACATCTTATAGTCAAACTATGAAATTGTAATCACAAGATGTCCCTATACCAATTTATGTCTTTTAACCAACACATGATAATAACCGAATATTATTATCCCATAATTAACTATATATTTTGAAAAGATGACCCGTTTATATTCATAATATAATCCTAGGTAAAATTATTTCATTTACCAAATTTTTTCAAAATAAAAAATCATTTTTATATAACATTAACAAATACGCGCTCATATATAATACGCTCAACTCATTCTAGGGTGTCACTTACCTTATTTCTAATGAGTTACTCATCCTAGGGTGTTGCTAACCCTATCTCTAATGAGACTTTACCCTTATTAGGCTCAGGTGTTCGTTCAACCTAAGCTCAGATACCAAATGCAATGAATGAGATTTTTGACCATGGAAAATCGACAGTAATACGCCCACTATATTGCGTGTTGAGCATTCAAGTGCTGAAAAAATCGATTATTAAGGGTAAAAGAAAAAAAAGACTTAACAGAATCTCACACGAATGTAATAACATATATAATTTCAGTAATCTTGCAGAAAAACTTTTAAATACATATGCCAGAGTCTATCCTAAGCTCAGCCTGGACAGTTATAAATACCTGCCTTTACAAATGCTGAAAAACAACAAACACAGCAGAAAAGTAAACTACGTTCTTACGTTGATGAAGATCTCCAGCTCTCTTATGGAAACTCGAAGCGTCTTCAGCTAATCCTAAAACTACTTGGATCTGACCCGAGTATTAAAAATACTCGGATCAGTCTGGCAAACCAGTGTGAGAAACGCGAATTATAAATATATATGACAATGTCATAGATCGACTTTGATGTCAAATAAAACCTTTAAAAAGAAGAGTATCTCATAAGACCACGCTGCGCATAAACATGGATGAGTTTTTACCTTATGATAACTAAAACATTTTTATAAATCATTTTATATTATTTGTAATGACATTGCTTTGAAAACACTTTTCAAATAACATGTTAAAATAGCCGGAACTATTACATTTGTTAAAGTCGACAGCATATTCAGGTATACAATCAAGTCCGTAAAGATATGTATTGGAGAATGGATTTTCAATAATGACAAGGTAGGGGACTACCTTCCAATAGTACATCTCTAGAGGAATGTACCGGGGCACAGCCCCGTTGTCCTCTACCAACATAGAACCGACCTACCTTTACCATAGATAGTACCGAATATGTTATTACTCCTATCGTTCCCGACCTATCTTTGGCCACAGCAACACAACAAGCCCGATATATAGAGGGAAATTTAGAAAGGTGATGATCATCTCCTAATGGGTGCGACCCACATAGCCATGCCTCATCTACCATGCTTTTGCCATTACCGATGTGTGAGGCTTGAGGTAACGTTTTACCTTTCTCAAAACAGCAAATCCCACTTTGAATGCCACGTTGCCATTTCTGATGACACGCTAATTGGTTTCCACAAAAGTACAACCCTCGAGTTCATACGCCTCTTGGAAAGGTGCTAAGTATAAGAAGGGTTACCTCCTATACCACCAAACATATGTACGTTTGTAAAAACCAATCTACGTGGTCTTAGAAATGGGTCAAAAATGTTATTTTAGATATCGTTTACTGTAAACCCAAATCACTTAGTATTGAGTAAAAAGGATTTATAGATTTTAGATTACTTGTACGCAATACTAATTTCGGTATCCAACCTGCACTATGCGACGAATAACGGTGAAATCACCTTTTAAATTTACGTGGATAGTACATGTTCCCTCCTCGGAATTTTATATAGAGTTTAACTAGAATGTTCTCTTTACCATCAAAATCCTATTTCAAATCTTGATTAACCTTTTTGGAAAACTCTAAACCTCTTTTCTTTTATCTTAAGAAAATGTGATCTGAGTAAATCAAATTAACTATCCCCTCCATCGGGCTAGTCCGGATAGTTAGGGGGAGTAGGCAACTGGTTTCCCAAACTTCAACCTAGAGACTATCTCCCTGTAACCCATAAGGCGGTCTAGTTATTTGATCAACTCTAAACTTTTAAAAGTATTTGATTTATCATCTGAAAAAAATTTCAAAAAGATTCAGGAAGAAAACCAAAGTTCAAATCATTTATTCAACGATTACCAAATTCCATTGTTAAATTGTCGGTGAATAGTGATTTTAAAGCTTTATAAATTAAAACACCAATTTCATTACATATATGCCCATTTTTATATTTTAAATTCCTTTTAAAACATTTTAACATATTTATTTCATATTTTTAAAGATTTAAAAACATCCATTTTAAAGGGTTGAAAACAATATTTTACGAACTACCAAAATGCGAAGATTTTGAAAACTTGATTTGGACATATTTCAAACTTTACTAAATGGAATCTTGATTTTTCATTTTCATTTGAAAACTATAATCATAAGGGTCTGTAAAATTCTTATTTCAAAGAATTCTGACTCATATTTTATCCTACACATCCATTTAACCTTCAGGCGTGAAATCGCGAACTATCGAAACGCAAAGGCTTATTTTACACATTTTAGTTAAATTTTATAAAACTTGTTTGAAACACTTTTAAATCATTTTAACAACATAATAAAATATTATTAACCACTTTAAAACAATATTTTACCATTTTACTTATTAAAATTATGTTTCACTTCTTTACACCTATTATAATATTATATTATTCATTTTTCCAACTGTTTTAATTCAAAATCCTTCATTTTAAACCATATGATATTTCTGTATCATTTACCTCTTTTTAAAACTATTTTTTTCATAAATGAAACCATAGATTTTATTTTGCAAATCTATTTCAAACTTTGTCGAAATGAGTTTTAATATTCATAAAACATTTATAAACCACTTTAAATCATTTTTATCCATTTTCAAAGAGGTTTATAATGCTATATATACCATAATAATTTATAAATGGAAGTGATTCCTTTGTGTAAATTCAATGTGTATTTTACCATGAATCATTTCCATATCAAGCAAGCATATTATCAACCAATCATCCAATAATTAATCACTTTAGCATCCAAGCTTTGCTAAGCAACCAAGTATACTTGAATAGCACAAATCAGAGATAAATTTAAATAAGACGGAAATAGTGTTCTCGCTTTCATGCTATCCGACTCTAAGTGTTTTTTAATCGACGAAATGATCTCTTTCTTCGCACCGAAGCTTATGGAACTTGCTCCCGGACCTTAGTGATGTTCGGCCAAACTTGTGTGGAGGTGGAAGCTTGGCTTTGAGATGGTGGTGGTGTGGGCCATGCACTATAGTGAGGAAGAGGTGGAGTTTGGCTAATTTTTTGAAGCGATATGATATCGTATGTACATGGAAATAATTTTAGCAGAATTTCGACGCGGTGTTGAAATATTTTTACTATTTAGGAAGCCATTAAAGAAGAGCTATTAGAGAGCTTAGGAAGAAGAAGAGAAGTGAAGTGAATTTGTGAAGAAAGGAAAAGGATATGCATGTGTATTTACGGAGTAGAAATCCTTGTGCATGAAATTACCAAAATACCCCTCCCACTCATCATAGATTTGGCCGAACCCACTCCCCCCTCCATGTGCTTGTCTTGTCTTGATTGAGTGTTGGTAAGTTTGCTTTTTGAGACTTAAGGGTGAAATTTGCATTTATATGCATATAAGGAGTTTATATATAAATATGTATACTTTATTTTAGATATTTTCTTTAGCTTTGATTTGACTAATTGTGAAGGTATATGTGCATGTATTTGCATGTGTGTGCATGTTCAAACAAGGTTTCTACAACTTAATATAATTTTAATTCGTCAAACCGTTGTA
The DNA here is from genome assembly GCA_030737815.1 of Allium fistulosum. NCBI lineage: Eukaryota > Viridiplantae > Streptophyta > Magnoliopsida > Asparagales > Amaryllidaceae > Allium > Allium fistulosum. The sequence continues at coordinate 909,776,678 of CM060908.1, forward strand.
AATCCGGAATTCGATTTTCGATCATATTTTCAGTTTTTAATCAAACTATGATTATTTAAGCTATAAAATTATTTTAAATAATATTAAAATCCATGTATAAAAATACAACGTCGAACTACTAGAATGCGATGAAATTTATATATCTTTACTACTAATAATGATAATTCCTTGAATAGAAATTCAACCGTGTCTTTTTTAAATACCTAAAATACCCTTTTCATTTTTGTTTTCTTTCGCCTCTTTCTTCTTCATAAAATCCAATGTCAGTTGAATTGGCCCACAAATGCCCTAGCTCTGGCAAAGTTACCGACAACTAACTCCACCATGCCATCACACAGCACTTCTCGATCTATTTACATCAATCCATCGTAGGAAACAACCAATTTTTCTCAAACATTATGCAGTTTTTGGCTAAGCGTCGATAGGCCATCAGGGATGCCACCGGTTCGGCTCCCGATGTATGTATTTGTATCTTTTTCACGTATCGTATTGTGTTTCTTTTTACAATCTATCATTAGTGGCTTTATGTTGAACGTTGTAAATTTTCATTGCCTAATGACTTATTTTTTTCGTAATAGAAGCTTTGAACTGAAGTATTGGGTTCATAGCTGTAGATGTTATAGGCTTAAGTATAGATGCTATAAAATGATTGTTACTAAATTGACCCTATGAATTTAGTTTAAATTTTAGCTTATGATGTTATAGGCTTAAGTGTCGATGCTCTATTACTTTCTCAGTATGTTACTTCCATTGTGGCTTCCATTTCCAGTTTATGCTCTCAATGTTATACTGGAAAAAGAACTCCAGTTTAGTTTCTTATAATGTCTTTCTAATTGAGAATGGGGAGATTTCTTGATTGTTCTTATACTTGAGTTATGTAAAAAAATAGTCATGTAATTGTATCATGATTTCATATATAGTTTAAAAATCTCATTATTACCGATTATATGATTGAAGATCAAAGGTACTACAAGGTAGTAAACTCATAGGTTAATTGTATAGATAAAAGAATTGATAATGGAATAATTTTATGAACATGCTTCTTTTAAACGCTTCCTGTAAAGTTTACCAATTTGGTAGTTGACACAAAATTTTATAGTTTCTATAATGAAATCAAGATTCTATTTTGTACTCAGTATTTGTTCGTAATATAAATTCTCACAAAGATTCTATATTTTTTATTTGAAATGTGGATATTCTTGCCGTTACCAACTTTGTGCATGATGTTGATTCTTCACTTGCCGTAATTAAGATTAAACAGAGATTTCACAGATGATACTCATGTCTTCGACTTTGTGACATTTCTAAAGATTCATATTTCTAGAATGCAAGAGTGAGCAAGAACAATATTTTAATAATATGAAAATTCCTCCTCTGTAGTTCATGGTATAGATGTGGAACCAAGTTATGGCACCTGATTTAGTCAAGTCCTTTGAATTCGACCAGAGATGAAGCTCGGTGAGAAAAGGTTATTTTTATTGAGCCAATTTGATAATTTCCATTCTTTGTTAGTTTCTTAATTTTTAACATTTAAAATTAAGCGCTATATGTATATGGAAGCATGTAAGGGATTTGTATCACTCATATTAAGCATTGAAATGTTATAAATTAGGTCGAAAAGCTTCAAAATACTTGCAATAACTCTCTGATATCATATTCTTCATGTTTGCATAAAAGCTAGCAGTGAAATGTAGCAACTTTTACATTTCTAGTGTCTTAATTTAGAGCGTCTTAAACCTTCTATGTGTTTAGCAATAACTCTACTGGGATATGTTTGGAGTACATGATCCAAGGATATGAATTTTAGTTATTCTGAGTAATTGATGAGTGTTTGCACCAAAATTGGTCACAAACACCCAATTGCAGATGAAAGCACCAATTCACAATCACAGATCATAGATAGACAGTATTCAGAGAATATAAATGTGCAGAACACTCAAAATTAAAAGGTAAGCAGTAAGAACATAAGATTTATAGTGGTTCGGCGTTATAGCCTACGTCCCCTTTGAAGAGTTGTTGTTTTATTGATGATCTTCTACTTATTTACATGAGTACAATTGATAGTATCTGAATTATAATGGAGTTCAGTAGAGTAACGGCGTAGCAGAGCCAAAGGGTCCCTTTTCTGCAGGCATTGGGCTACTATTTATAGGCGTAGCATGGAAATATCTGACTTTGAACTCGAATTACTTCTTCACACATGCGGGTGGGCCCACGTGATCGATCCGGGGTGGTTTGGGATCGATCCCTGATCGATCCCTATGCTCTTCGTATCGATCAAAATGAAGTCCAATGAGGCCGAGATTGATCACGGATATCCTTCTAGTGGTAAGCAAACTACAGTGAAAATTTGAGGGCTTTTGGAGTTGTAGATCTCGAGTTATGATCGATCCAAGGTCGATATTGTAGGTAGGCTGTCACGTTCGTATCGATCAAGAGCTCTACATCCATCATTCTTCGTATCCATGCCATGCGTATCGATGACATGGCTCAAGAATTGAGGGGAGATCCACTTTTTATGCCGAGTTGACTGCTTCCTCATTCGTATCCATCGGTTGCTATGTTCTTTGTATCGATCTCCGCCTTTATTTGTATCGATGCATAGCTATTGTCTTCGTATCGATCATGTGTCCTTGCTTTCGTATCGATCGAATAGTCATTGGTTCTTATCAATCATTTGACCGATCGATACGAAACATACATAAAAATGATCGATACGAAAGCAAGCAGTTGTGAGGGAAGTAAACTTGGATTGATCCCCTTGCACTTTGCATCGATGCTAGGTTTGTGGCTTCGTATCGATCATGGTTCACTACTTCATGTCGATCAATTTATTGATCGATACAAAACATGTAGGAGATTGACGGATACGAAACTGGTGCACGTGGAAATAAATGGATCGATACGAAGTGCATGAAAGGGATGGATCTGGAGCACATGGATATGAACTAGATGGACACGACGTTAATGGATACGAAGTGGATGGTCTTTGATTGATCTATGGCCTTGACTCGAAGCAGCCACCTCCTTGACCTGAAGTAGACCTGTCATTGACTCGGTGCAAGTGCTGTGGTGACTCGAAGTGACTCGTAAATGCGCTAATCCATCAAAGACTCGAAGCAGACCATTTTTGACCCAAAGTAGCATGCCTGAAAACCCAAAGCAAACCCAAGGACGACTCGAAGCAAACTCCAAGCAACTTGAAGCGACTCGATTTTTGTCGAAACCATATTTAAAACATCTTATGCTGTTTGTTTATCGACTATGCTATATTCTGGCTTCATGATCATGTTTATTATCTGTGAAAATCCAGCTTTGATCATTGTGCAGTTGATTGGGTTAAATCCGCTTGTATGTTGCCTTGCCAAAAGGCGGGTTAACAATGAGTGTTAATTTTGTTCGGATAATTTGATGTTGGTGTTCGATAAAATTGAACTTTTATTGAGTTTATGATATCGGACTTCAAGTTTATTAGGTACAAATACAAGTTTATTTTGAGTGATATCATTTCCTTAATAACAACATATGGAACTGGAGTTAATATATTCTTTAATCATTTAAGTCAAGTGATGCCTCTAGAATCCCACTGACTAAAAATGTGATGAATTTACCAAAATAGTGTGTACGATGTCGGGTAAGGGACATTTCTATGCCAGAAAACTATGAATCCCAAAATAAAGCAATATATCATATCCACAGTTATTGGATACTATTAAGGCAATCGAGGTGGCACAAATATTAGCATGCAAAACTGCCATAACTAAATTTAGCTTCATAGAATAAATATTAATGTTGAAATTCATTAACTGAATCTTGCATCTGTTTTTCTCCCAGCTTTCACACCCTTCTAACATGGATTTTTCTGAACGGTTCCTCTTTCATTAGAAGTTTTGGTCACTTTTCATTTAAAGGAAAGGTACGAAAAAAAGAAGAAAACATGAACTACTTTACACAGGTATGTTTGTCTGTATTTGTCTTAAATTTCATTTAACCATTTGTTTTTCTAGGCAATTGTCCTTTTGTCGATGCCTTTATGTATGGATTAATTGTAAAGTTTCTCTTATAGGAATACTGTAATTACTATTTTTCACACTACTCCCAATCAAATGATAAATTCATCTAACCGAAATAGTTATCTGTACATAGCTGTTGTAGAAACAGTACATGTAACGACCCGGATTTTTAGCCATCTGTTGTTAGAATAATTAACTAATTTTAAATATTGAAATATTATTTTTATAAGTCGAATAACTTAATTTTCTGATATTGAGAATATCCGAATATATAGATTTTGAAAGCTATACTAAATATTCTAATGCTAACTGCTGCATATGATAAAATTTGAATTCGAGAATAATTCCATCGTGTCCGGAATAAGAGGATTTATTGTAGAGCGTTGAGCAGCACGACACGTTGATGCTCGAGATATTTTCCCGCAAATGACTCGACGCAACATTTAAATAATATATATATATATAGCTTCATGATGGCAAACACAAAATCTAGCATGCAAATTTCAAATCAAGCCCACTAAAGTTGAAAAAATGTAAAAAGAGGATGAAACCTAAAACCTATCAGCCACCCTATTGCTTCACCATTTCCATAATAAGATCTGAGTTATTCACAAGCTTAGAGGGAGAGATTTAAGCTGTTGTTCATCTGTTTTAAAACCTGTGAGTAAAACATCTTGTTTTTTTTTACTGGTTACCACATATGCTTATATAACTGTTGATTTTTTATGAATCTTGGATCGACGACAAGTGTTTATGTGTTGTTATGTGGATATGTATATGTATGTGTATACTCGACATGGCTAGTTCCACCAAACCATTGTTCTTCTTCCACAAAACTCCTCTGTGCATGTTTTTAGTTAAAAGTAGCTTAACTTTTCACTTTAAAAATCATTATCTCATCATCCAATATGTTTTAAACCATGATTCCAAAACCAAAGTTGTTTGTTTTTTAGTGTAGAATATTTTAAAATTGGTTTCACTAAATTTTATCAAGCAGAGAGTGAGAACCTTATACAACAGTGAGTGGATCAATTTTGGTCGAAACTCAACTATCACAATTTAATGAATGGATCATATGGTTGTGAGCGTTGTTGAAAAATATGATTTTTAGAAGTGGTTTGGGAATTTTTAGCACTGTGTGGATGAAGAAATGTGGAGATGATCGGTTTTGGGCGAAATGCCAAATTTCGACGATCCACGTGATTTCAGATCATGGTGTTTGGCGTGGAGGAGGAGTGCATGATGGAGCATCACAGAAAAATAACGCGATGATTTTTAGTAGTGTGTGTGTGGTAGATGAGTAGAATTTAGGGTTTTAGGGTGGTTTTGTTGGTCTCGGGTTCATGAAAGAATGCGACGAGGAGAGGGAGAGATGGGGGTGTGCATAGGGGGGATAGGTGAAGGAGATGATGGCAAAGCTCTGGGTGGATTTTGGTGGTGGATGGTGGCATGGGGTGTCATGGTGGGGCGTTTGATGGTCACGACATATTTGAGTTTTGAGTAAAGTGTTCGAATTTCGAACGGAGGGATTGGTAGTGTTTTCAGGTGGGCAAATCGCTTGTGGTGGTCGTGGGCGACTGGTGAGGATGGTCAGCTGCAAGAAATGGTTGGCCGAAATAGTGTGCATGTGAACTCTTTCATGTACCTTCGTGCACGTTTCTGTGAGTTAAAATGTAAGAAGAGAGGTGTCACGTCCTAAAATTTTCGACTTTCGAAAATTCGACATCGATACTCACTTTATCGACTGCCGAGCAATCGAGTGCCGGAAACTCCAATAGTGAGGGTTTTAAGAAAAAGAAAAAAAGTAGAAGAAGAAGATAGAAGAAAAAGAGAAGAAAGAAAGAAGAAGAACAACAGAAAACATCTGAACGACATCAATAGAAACACAGAACAGAGACAATATCAGAATCTCACATATCGCAGCGGAACAATATATAATAGATAAATGAATAATCTTTAAAACAAAGAACTATATCATTTTATACATACATCAATCATCAGAGTCAATATACAACAATGGACAGTTATATAAACTTGTCCTCATACAGAATACACAGTGGAATAAATACTATCAGATACAAATACTACGTCTCGTCCTCCAGCTTATCTCCAAAGCTCCAGAATATCCAGAATATCCTGATAACATAACTCTAGGCTGCCCGTGTGGAAATTGGTGGGCACCCAGAGTTTAGAAGGGAACAATAAACTCCGAGTCAGTCATGGTGACTGGTGTGAGATCATAAAACAGTTATTCTTTTAAAAATAAATAGCAGAGAATTTTAAAGTCAATTCGCAATGCTTTTGGAAAATGAAACTACCATAAGACCTCCCACCACACACACAATGCAAACGCAGAATTGGAGGAGATTTCTTCTTATGATAGTCAAAGATGCTTACTACGCAAAAATCAAATTCTTTTTGATATTATTATTAGTGCATAGTGTAGAAAACATTTCGAAAGTATAATATTAATCTTAGCCAACATACGACCAGTATCGTATGCCTACTATAGCTACTATGTTCAATAGCAGGTTACCGCCACATTCCATAGCAGGTAATACAACTAAAACTGTACACGTCACGTATTGTTTCTTTGGATTTCCAACAAATGGTCAGGCTAAGGAACTTCCTATCCACGATGGGTACGTCCCTGGAATAGACGACCCGAGAACCTAACCGGATCTCTGCCAACACAAGGCCGGGTTACCTCTGCAAAAATAGGTAACTACTGACACGCGTATGCCATCCCCCGATCGTCACCGATCTTCCCGAGGATCCCCGATTCGCAACAAAACCACATAGAAAAAATAATGCAGTAACCACAGAGGTTAAGTATCTGGGCTCCATACCATGATACCACCTTTATCCAGAAGGAATGACATACACTAAGGGGCGCTACTCCCTAGAACCTTGCTGCATCCTTCCTGTTTCGACCATTTCCGGGGTGTGAGGCTCGATGAAGTCTCGTCCACAAAGCTACGCTTTCTCAAAAAGCCCTGCTTCGGGTCAAACAAAATGATCAACCTATGATCACAAAGATATAAGATCAAACAAATGATCATATTGCAAATGATCAAACACTGATCATTTCACAGCAACACTCAGTATGCCACGTTACCAAATTGGGATATATCGCTGATAAATTTCAACTACATAACCTCTGAGCTCGTATGTCTCAGAGAAGGGTGTTAAGCTAAGAGAATAAATTCTCCGCCACCAACAGAAATGTATTTGAAAGAAATCAGCTTTATATCTCAAATTGTAACGTCAGACACACAATCCATACAAGTCTGTTCCGGGATCGAACAGAACCGAAGGCACTTCTCACGAAGCCCTTGCAATTCCGGATAATTTTCAATCACGTCAGGACTTCCCGTCACTAAGGGTGATAAAACCTCTAAATCGAAGATCAGTCGATGTAGAGTAACTCGACGGTAATCCTTCCGTTTTCAAAAATATCCGGTCTTCAACACCGGTCTTCAAATGCAATTCATAACGACGTATCACATATTCGGAATGGGTTATACGACCCCATGGTCCTTTCCCGGCTAACCCGAATAGTGAGCGCTTATTCAAAAATAAGTGTGGCATTCAAATTCATCCAATTCACAACAAATGTCGTTCAAGGTAATTATTGATAGTCGGTTATTTAACTATCAATAAAGATGCGCAACATCATCAGATTCCAAATAATTTTCCCAAATTATTTATTCTTCAAAAATATCTTACTAGATATATAATTTTCCACACTTCAAAAATAAATCAACGTTTATTTTTAAAACGAATTCCCATTTCTTTATAAATTCCATATTGAATTTATATTTCAAAATATCTTCTGATATACGATTTTCAAATCGTTTTCAATATTCAATTTCAATTTATCTTTAAGAAGATAAAATCTCAAAACGTTTCATTTCATTTTGGAAAAGTATTTCCATACTTATTCAAAAATAAGTATTTCGCAAATCTATTTATTTTCAACATTTGAAAATATTCAATATACTTAAATCAATATTAAGTATATATTCATTCTTTAAGGAAATCATTCTTAAATCACATTTATTTGAGTCAAAACGAATGTTGCGTAAAACATCGTTACGACGACTCGAAATCACTAGTATAGGGATTCAGAATTTAGATAGATATGTAATCCCAATACTATATCAAAACATTTCCTTTCGGAAATCATTTACTATAACAACAGTGTTATAGTCCACCATTTCCTTAAATTTCTCGAAAACGCCTATTTCAACAAGACTGTTGAAATCTATGATTTCGATATTCAATATATTTTAAAACATCGTTTAAAACAATTAACTTCATTTTAAAACATCACTTCTTCGAAAATGAATCCATTTTATTCAATAATATATTCACGGTTCAGAGTTGTGAATATGTCTTTTCTTTAAAAATCTTCTATAAATAAATTTATCCAATTCAACCTATTTCGAATTTATAAACACGTCTATAAATTCCATTTCTATTTTAATAACAACCTCGACTTATAAATCTTCTTTTTATTAACTTCTATATTTTACTTATCAAAATAAGTGATTTCGTATTTATAACAGCATTTATAAATTCCAATTTTATTTATAAGAACTTCAATATCAAATCAACTTCAATATTGATTTCTAAATTTATTTATCACTACTAAATAAATTCCTTATTTTTCTCAAATCATTCAATATTCTATTTTTAAATGGATTCTTCAATTTGAAATCATTTTACATTGATTTCCCAATTTATTTCCATTTACCAATTAAATTTCTAGTAGGATTTCCAATTTATCTTCTTTTAAATAAATTCCTCTTTAAGAAAATAAATTCCAATCGTTTCTTTCAAACTATTTAAAAATCCAAATTCCTAAATTAAATTCTTCAAATTATAATCACTATTTTACGAAATCCATTTATTTAACATTTTCACTTGATTCTGGAATTAATTCGATAAGATTATAAAAATTAACTTTTTTATACTTTAAAATTCCTTTCTTCGAATTTATTCAATTTCTAAAATTGATTCACTTAGAAATTTTCTACTCGAATTTCAAAAATTCCATTTCGTTTATCTTTGGAATCCAATGATGTCGAAACATCCATTCAGCTAAATTTTAGCTTTCAAACAATTTCCAGATATCAATATGATTAATAGCATCAATATAATCATTCACAGATTCATATCACAGTATAAATAATTTCAATCAATGTGAGGGGTCCAGTTGGATCCCTCCAACCTGTTTCCCTGCATCCAAAGACGTTAGCACAATACCAATTCCGCTCCAGTACGGAATTATCGCGGTATATAGGTTTTTATAAATCCGCTTACTAACGGCGCAATAGGGTCTCATCCGCTATACGAGGCGGGAAATCATCAATCCAATATATACATATGCCAATATGTATATATTGCTATATATAGATATATCCTACTATATCTAATAGCACATCCAATAACAATCATCAATCAATAATAACTGTAAATTCAAATTTCCTTCGAGTGAGAAAATCTCACCTTAGCTTTATTAGCATCCATTCCCAACCTATTTTAATTCCAGCTTGTTTTCCTTGATTATTTTAACCTTGTATAAACATTGTAAAATTCATTAATATTCGAACAGATCGAATAATAAATTTTCATTTGATAATTTCGATTCATCGGTAATTTCATTTTAATAGTTAATTTAACTGGTATTTTTATTTAAATCGGTTTTTCTACTTTAAACAGATTTTTCCACTCCTTTAATAAATATTTTTCACTAATAATTAAATTTAAAACTAAATTTCCCTTATTTCAATTCAATCGACTAAATAAATTATTTGAAATAAACCAGTCAATGAAAATATATATATTTTTATTATTACTATTAAATTCCAAAATATGTAAACTGTGTATACATACATTTTACTGCAGTGTAGAATTTAAATCTTTTTTTCCAGCAACTAACTAAAATAAACATTTACTCTACTGTAAATACAAATTTTAAATTAAATGATACCATTAATATACCTCATTGTAAAATGCAAACCAGGTCACTGCCGCCGATGCTCGAACGCGAGCACACAGACCCAACACTTCGCCTCGACCACCACTCGTACGCGCGCCTGCTACCCTATTCCATCGCGAGGTCCTTCCGCTTCACGCGCCACCGAACGCGATAGCCTCCACGCGATTCGCCAGACTTCGACTGTCTTGTTTACCCTGCCTCGCGACATCACGACACTCCGCCGCTTGGTCGAACTGAAGACCATCCATGGCCCCACGATTTGATGGAGATGGGCGAACTCCTTCGCGAACGCCTCGCGCCAACATCCTCCTCCACGCATCGCGATCCCCCAAATCGAGACCACCACGAACCCCATCCTCCAGCAACCCTAGCGCGCGCCCACGAATTCGCCCTTCACCCCGCGACTTCGAGCTCGCGAAAACCCACTCTCCCCAACCCTCGACTGCCTCGCGGCCTCAAGCTCAAGTTTTGATTTCGTCTCTGCCCATTTGAATAAAAGAAAGAGAGGGGTTCGATTTTTTTATTTCGTTTGAATGAGAGGAATTGGGGATGATTTCGTTTATATTTTATATATTTCGAACGAACAGCTTCGGCCATGCTTGCACGATCTCGTTCGTGGCTGTAGGCGTGATTCACGCGCGTGATTAAAGGGAGATAACATGCTGTGTTGACCAGTTTTCAAATTTAAATTAAAATTTTTAAATTTAATTTCATTTTATTTCGACGCGTTTAATTTCCGTGTGCTCTCATATAAACACCGAAAATTACGAAAATTGAAATCCGGCAATAATACAACATTCCGGACCCAATGGAACTGGTTTCGTCGAATTCCGAGACTGTTTGAAAATTGACTATTTTATAAATATCGGTTCGAGTGATTATTTTCAAAACTGAACAAAACAGTTCGAAATTAAATTCTGAAGCTTCTATCATCTTCAGTATTATCAATACGAATTTTAAAAGCTTTCGAAATATTTTTCTTCAGCTTAAAATTGTAGATTCAAATTTTTATTTAACTTCAATCGATTAAATTTTATAGTTTAATCGCAAATTTTCAAAGTTAGATCGGGGATTCAAATTAAATTACCGTTCAAATATCTAAAATTAATTAAATATTCTCAATTAAATTTGTTCAAAATTCCGGGTCGTTACAGACTTCCCCCCTTAAAAGAATTTCGTCCTCGAAATTACAAGTCAGGAAGAAAGAGTCCTTAACACGTCTACTATTTTTCACAATCTAATAGTTTTATCAATTTATCAAAACAAATCTTTCTACTAAAGATTCGTTATCATTCAACTAAATTTCCAATTTCATTTATAAATTTTAAACAACATTGTTTACTTCAAAATTCGAATTCGAGTTTAAATTCAAATTTTAAATTTCCAAAATTTCTCAAAAATTTTCTAACGCTCTAAATTTTCGAAAAATTTCGCCAGCGTCTCCTTTGCGCGGCTAATACGGCACGACTACAAAACGTCCCTCCGGACTCTCAGATTTCAAAAAGAAAAAGAAAAAGCCAAGCGGCTAGAGAAATAAGTCATCAAATCTCATATTCAAATTTAAATACATACCTTTTTCGAGCAATTCGAATTATCTGTGAAATAAAATTTCCAATCCCTTTATACCTGTATATCTACTAGCCATGATATCTAGTTACAACATTCAACTATTTTGCACATTCAATTACAAAATTTTCAATATAAACTACTTATACCATCTTTACTTCACTGTTGAAGTTATATATCTATTTCATTCAATTTGAACTCTCATTCCAATTCATTTGTCACTACTCCAATTTATTTATTCAAATTCGGTTTCAACTTCATTTACTACCAAATTCAAAAGAAGTTTAACATTCAGTTTTATTCTTATTCACTTCATTTAATAAGCTTCACTTACAAATTTTAGTTTAATACTTCACAAATCAAATTCAATTTCAGTTCTATTTGAATTCAATTTACTTCTGAATATTAAATTCCATCAACTATCTTTATTCACAACTGCACTATTCTAAATTAGTTTCAGTTACTAACTCATTACAAATTCCAATTTATTTTATTCAAATTTGTTTTTAACATTCAGTTTCAATTCCTGGCACTTGCAATCGCAATTTATTCATTCATTTTCAATTTGAATTTCATTCTAATCAAAATTCAAATATTCTATAAGTTATCAACTTATTAATATTTCGTAAGTATTTTTAAATAGGATTCCAGAGTCGTTTCCACTTTTTCAAAATCATTTGAAAACAATTCAAATTCCATTTGAATTTCCAAACAAAACCCAAATTTTTCAAACAACTTCCATTTAAAACAATTTGGCAGCAATTCCTCTTTTGGAAACCCGAAAATGAACACCAACGATGCCGCGGTCATCATCGAAGTTATTTTCCAGCGACCGAAAAGAGTTTAGAGCTTTTCATTTCTTCAAAACGCCTTTCAAACCTTCGAAATCCATTTTCAAATCAAAAATGATTTAAACTTTCCAAATCTCCAAAATTTTCAAATTCTTTTCAAAACATTTTCAAAAACTTCTCTGGAATTCCGTTTCAATTTACAATTCACATTTACAAATTTACATTCTTTAAATTTCATTTGTATGAATTTTATTTCTTAAATCTGGAGTTATGATTTCAGTTTTCTTATTCAATTTTAGTGACGATAATTTAATAATATTACTTCTAGCAACCATGCAACCATATACTATAGTAATTCATAGAAAAACACTTCTTTTATATACAAAAATAGTTTTGGGCAAAATTATCTCATTTACCCTATTTAAAACAATATTGTGCCGAATTGTTCTATTCAAGTGTTTAGAGATCCCTATCAATGATCGTTAATTACTCGTATTGACCAGAATCCATATACCACTCAATAAATCAATCATCACAATATAAAACAATTTTATATATTCAATAACAAATACGCGCTCATATCTATTATTACACTCAACTCATTCTAGAGTACTACTGACTCTATCTCTAATGAGTAACACCCAACAGAGCAGGGTTGTCGCTTAACCATATGCTCTGATACCACTTTGTCACGTCCTGAAATTTTCGACTTTCGAAAATTCGACATCGATACTCACTTTATCGACTGCCGAGCAATCGAGTGCCGGAAACTCCAATAGTGAGGGTTTTAAGAAAAAGAAAAAAAGTAGAAGAAGAAGATAGAAGAAAAAGAGAAGAAAGAAAGAAGAAGAACAACAGAAAACATCTGAACGACATCAATAGAAACACAGAACAGAGACAATATCAGAATCTCACATATCGCAGCGGAACAATATATAATAGATAAATGAATAATCTTTAAAACAAAGAACTATATCATTTTATACATACATCAATCATCAGAGTCAATATACAACAATGGACAGTTATATAAACTTGTCCTCATACAGAATACACAGTGGAATAAATACTATCAGATACAAATACTACGTCTCGTCCTCCAGCTTATCTCCAAAGCTCCAGAATATCCAGAATATCCTGATAACATAACTCTAGGCTGCCCGTGTGGAAATTGGTGGGCACCCAGAGTTTAGAAGGGAACAATAAACTCCGAGTCAGTCATGGTGACTGGTGTGAGATCGTAAAACAGTTATTCTTTTAAAAATAAATAGCAGAGAATTTTAAAGTCAATTCGCAATGCTTTTGGAAAATGAAACTACCATAAGACCTCCCACCACACACACAATGCAAACGCAGAATTGGAGGAGATTTCTTCTTATGATAGTCAAAGATGCTTACTACGCAAAAATCAAATTCTTTTTGATATTATTATTAGTGCATAGTGTAGAAAACATTTCGAAAGTATAATATTAATCTTAGCCAACATACGACCAGTATCGTATGCCTACTATAGCTACTATGTTCAATAGCAGGTTACCGCCACATTCCATAGCAGGTAATACAACTAAAACTGTACACGTCACGTATTGTTTCTTTGGATTTCCAACAAATGGTCAGGCTAAGGAACTTCCTATCCACGATGGGTACGTCCCTGGAATAGACGACCCGAGAACCTAACCGGATCTCTGCCAACACAAGGCCGGGTTACCTCTGCAAAAATAGGTAACTACTGACACGCGTATGCCATCCCCCGATCGTCACCGATCTTCCCGAGGATCCCCGATTCGCAACAAAACCACATAGAAAAAATAATGCAGTAACCACAGAGGTTAAGTATCTGGGCTCCATACCATGATACCACCTTTATCCAGAAGGAATGACATACACTAAGGGGCGCTACTCCCTAGAACCTTGCTGCATCCTTCCTGTTTCGACCATTTCCGGGGTGTGAGGCTCGATGAAGTCTCGTCCACAAAGCTACGCTTTCTCAAAAAGCCCTGCTTCGGGTCAAACAAAATGATCAACCTATGATCACAAAGATATAAGATCAAACAAATGATCATATTGCAAATGATCAAACACTGATCATTTCACAGCAACACTCAGTATGCCACGTTACCAAATTGGGATATATCGCTGATAAATTTCAACTACATAACCTCTGAGCTCGTATGTCTCAGAGAAGGGTGTTAAGCTAAGAGAATAAATTCTCCGCCACCAACAGAAATGTATTTGAAAGAAATCAGCTTTATATCTCAAATTGTAACGTCAGACACACAATCCATACAAGTCTGTTCCGGGATCGAACAGAACCGAAGGCACTTCTCACGAAGCCCTTGCAATTCCGGATAATTTTCAATCACGTCAGGACTTCCCGTCACTAAGGGTGATAAAACCTCTAAATCGAAGATCAGTCGATGTAGAGTAACTCGACGGTAATCCTTCCGTTTTCAAAAATATCCGGTCTTCAACACCGGTCTTCAAATGCAATTCATAACGACGTATCACATATTCGGAATGGGTTATACGACCCCATGGTCCTTTCCCGGCTAACCCGAATAGTGAGCGCTTATTCAAAAATAAGTGTGGCATTCAAATTCATCCAATTCACAACAAATGTCGTTCAAGGTAATTATTGATAGTCGGTTATTTAACTATCAATAAAGATGCGCAACATCATCAGATTCCAAATAATTTTCCCAAATTATTTATTCTTCAAAAATATCTTACTAGATATATAATTTTCCACACTTCAAAAATAAATCAACGTTTATTTTTAAAACGAATTCCCATTTCTTTATAAATTCCATATTGAATTTATATTTCAAAATATCTTCTGATATACGATTTTCAAATCGTTTTCAATATTCAATTTCAATTTATCTTTAAGAAGATAAAATCTCAAAACGTTTCATTTCATTTTGGAAAAGTATTTCCATACTTATTCAAAAATAAGTATTTCGCAAATCTATTTATTTTCAACATTTGAAAATATTCAATATACTTAAATCAATATTAAGTATATATTCATTCTTTAAGGAAATCATTCTTAAATCACATTTATTTGAGTCAAAACGAATGTTGCGTAAAACATCGTTACGACGACTCGAAATCACTAGTATAGGGATTCAGAATTTAGATAGATATGTAATCCCAATACTATATCAAAACATTTCCTTTCGGAAATCATTTACTATAACAACAGTGTTATAGTCCACCATTTCCTTAAATTTCTCGAAAACGCCTATTTCAACAAGACTGTTGAAATCTATGATTTCGATATTCAATATATTTTAAAACATCGTTTAAAACAATTAACTTCATTTTAAAACATCACTTCTTCGAAAATGAATCCATTTTATTCAATAATATATTCACGGTTCAGAGTTGTGAATATGTCTTTTCTTTAAAAATCTTCTATAAATAAATTTATCCAATTCAACCTATTTCGAATTTATAAACACGTCTATAAATTCCATTTCTATTTTAATAACAACCTCGACTTATAAATCTTCTTTTTATTAACTTCTATATTTTACTTATCAAAATAAGTGATTTCGTATTTATAACAGCATTTATAAATTCCAATTTTATTTATAAGAACTTCAATATCAAATCAACTTCAATATTGATTTCTAAATTTATTTATCACTACTAAATAAATTCCTTATTTTTCTCAAATCATTCAATATTCTATTTTTAAATGGATTCTTCAATTTGAAATCATTTTACATTGATTTCCCAATTTATTTCCATTTACCAATTAAATTTCTAGTAGGATTTCCAATTTATCTTCTTTTAAATAAATTCCTCTTTAAGAAAATAAATTCCAATCGTTTCTTTCAAACTATTTAAAAATCCAAATTCCTAAATTAAATTCTTCAAATTATAATCACTATTTTACGAAATCCATTTATTTAACATTTTCACTTGATTCTGGAATTAATTCGATAAGATTATAAAAATTAACTTTTTTATACTTTAAAATTCCTTTCTTCGAATTTATTCAATTTCTAAAATTGATTCACTTAGAAATTTTCTACTCGAATTTCAAAAATTCCATTTCGTTTATCTTTGGAATCCAATGATGTCGAAACATCCATTCAGCTAAATTTTAGCTTTCAAACAATTTCCAGATATCAATATGATTAATAGCATCAATATAATCATTCACAGATTCATATCACAGTATAAATAATTTCAATCAATGTGAGGGGTCCAGTTGGATCCCTCCAACCTGTTTCCCTGCATCCAAAGACGTTAGCACAATACCAATTCCGCTCCAGTATGGAATTATCGCGGTATATAGGTTTTTATAAATCCGCTTACTAACGGCGCAATAGGGTCTCATCCGCTATACGAGGCGGGAAATCATCAATCCAATATATACATATGCCAATATGTATATATTGCTATATATAGATATATCCTACTGTATCTAATAGCACATCCAATAACAATCATCAATCAATAATAACTGTAAATTCAAATTTCCTTCGAGTGAGAAAATCTCACCTTAGCTTTATTAGCATCCATTCCCAACCTATTTTAATTCCAGCTTGTTTTCCTTGATTATTTTAACCTTGTATAAACATTGTAAAATTCATTAATATTCGAACAGATCGAATAATAAATTTTCATTTGATAATTTCGATTCATCGGTAATTTCATTTTAATAGTTAATTTAACTGGTATTTTTATTTAAACCGGTTTTTCTCCTTTAAACAGATTTTTCCACTCCTTTAATAAATATTTTTCACTAATAATTAAATTTAAAACTAAATTTCCCTTATTTCAATTCAATCGACTAAATAAATTATTTGAAATAAACCAGTCAATGAAAATATATATATTTTTATTATTACTATTAAATTCCAAAATATGTAAACTGTGTATACATACATTTTACTGCAGTGTAGAATTTAAATCATTTTTTCCAGCAACTAACTAAAATAAACATTTACTCTACTGTAAATACAAATTTTAAATTAAATGATACCATTAATATACCTCATTGTAAAATGCAAACCAGGTCACTGCCGCCGATGCTCGAACGCGAGCACACAGACCCAACACTTCGCCTCGACCACCACTCGTACGCGCGCCTGCTACCCTATTCCATCGCGAGGTCCTTCCGCTTCACGCGCCACCGAACGCGATAGCCTCCACGCGATTCGCCAGACTTCGACTGTCTTGTTTACCCTGCCTCGCGACATCACGACACTCCGCCGCTTGGTCGAACTGAAGACCATCCATGGCCCCACGATTTGATGGAGATGGGCGAACTCTTTCGCGAACGCCTCGCGCCAACATCCTCCTCCACGCATCGCGATCCCCCAAATCGAGACCACCACGAACCCCATCCTCCAGCAACCCTAGCGCGCGCCCACGAATTCGCCCTTCACCCCGCGACTTCGAGCTCGCGAAAACCCACTCTCCCCAACCCTCGACTGCCTCGCGGCCTCAAGCTCGAGTTTTGATTTCGTCTCTGCCCATTTGAATAAAAGAAAGAGAGGGGTTCGATTTTTTTATTTCGTTTGAATGAGAGGAATTGGGGATGATTTCGTTTATATTTTATATATTTCGAACGAACAGCTTCGGCCATGCTTGCACGATCTCGTTCGTGGCTGTAGGCGTGATTCACGCGCGTGATTAAAGGGAGATAACATGCTGTGTTGACCAGTTTTCAAATTTAAATTTAAATTTTTAAATTTAATTTCATTTTATTTCGACGCGTTTAATTTCCGTGTGCTCTCATATAAACACCGAAAATTACGAAAATTGAAATCCGGCAATAATACAACATTCCGGACCCAATGGAACTGGTTTCGTCGAATTCCGAGACTGTTTGAAAATTGACTATTTTATAAATATCGGTTCGAGTGATTATTTTCAAAACTGAACAAAACAGTTCGAAATTAAATTCTGAAGCTTCTATCATCTTCAGTATTATCAATACGAATTTTAAAAGCTTTCGAAATATTTTTCTTCAGCTTAAAATTGTAGATTCAAATTTTTATTTAACTTCAATCGATTAAATTTTATAGTTTAATCGCAAATTTTCAAAGTTAGATCGGGGATTCAAATTAAATTACCGTTCAAATATCTAAAATTAATTAAATATTCTCAATTAAATTCGTTCAAAATTCCGGGTCGTTACAAGAGGAAGCTGGGAGAAAAGAGAAGAAAGGGTTAGGGGCCGGATTTTAGTTTGGATGGGCCATGTTTTAGTTTGCAAGGGTCGGGGTTGGTTTATATGGGCTGAGCCGAGTGTTTCAATAGTAAATTAAATCAATTTTTATACTTAATAACCTATAAATTTATAAACTCTATTTCTCTTTCATTTTACGCGCAGATTTTTGCTTCGAGACCCTATCGCAGAATATTTTTATCTAAACTAATATGTTGAGATTTCTGCAATGTAAAATTTATTGATTTATAATAATTAAAAGTGAATAAATAAGTAATTTCTTATTTAATTAATTATATGTTAATTAATCAATTAATTATTAATGGACTGTTTAATTTAAATTAATTAAGAATAAATCATTTATTAAATTTCTTTGGTTGACAAGTAATCTGGGTTAATTATAACTTGTCTCGGTCAATTGAAACCAATTCAGTTCTGATTTATAAATGGATTGATTATTAATTATAATCGTTGATTGTAGTTAATGATCTATGCTTTGACTTTTATTTAGATATTGATTTCAATTACCTTTTGACAGTGCCATTAAGTAGCCAAATAAAATATTGTTGAGTCAAATTGAATGAATGTGGTAAATTAGACATTTGTTTAGCGAAAATAAATCACTGTTCCGCTAATTAAATTAATTGGACCCTGTTTAGAAGAATAAATCACCATTCTGCTATTATTAATTGGATAAGTTAATTTGGACATTTATTTAGCAGAAATAAACCTCATTCTCCTATTACATTAGTGTGGACACTTGATTACATTCCAATTGGTTAGTATTGGATAAGTGTTGTATTAACAATTGCTTGTTAATTATGGATTTAGTTTACATATGTGATGTTATGTGAATACTTGGATTATGACTTAGATAGTTATTGGAATTAATTGTGACTTGATTAAGTACCATTGGAGTTACTAAGCCTCTTTCCAAATTTGGAAGTTGATTCTTGAACCAAAGTTCTTTTAAGGATGATTATTATTTATTAATGACATTTTAAAGACAATTAATATTTATTTGATAATGATTTAAAGTTGATTATTTTTATGATTCTTAAAAGTTATTTAAAGGTATTTAATTATTGTTTTTAAAGTTATTTAATTTTTTTAAAATGTTTAAAAGTATATTTTAATTATTAATTAAAGTTATCTTATAATGATTTGATTTAAAGTAAATTATTATTTTAGAATTAATCAGTATTAAAATATTATTATTTCAAAGATAATTTGTTCAAATATTAATATTGTTTTAAAAATAATATATTATATAGTAAACTGTTATAAAAGGGTATTATCCTAAATTAAACTTGGGAATTTATGTAGAGACTTTATAGGTATTATTTTGAGATAATTATTAAAATAAAAGATTTCGGGAAGTAATGGTATATTTTCATAGCGTAATTCAAGGGGCAGAGACTGCCTACAGTTTGTTATGCTTTCGCTAGGATAGTGACGTAACCATTGTGCAAACTGCAATCTATGATTGATTTCATGGCGGAAATAGGGAGGCGGAGATTGCCTAAGTTAAGTTTGATTTTTTTGGGATAGAGACGTAACCATTGAGCTGTAATCCATGGTCGATGCCGAAGAGTACTTTCCATATTTATTTTTAAATAGTTTCAAGTATTTTTGGAAAAAAATGATTTGTGAATATACTTATTCCGGTGAGATAAGTATATGGCTGTTTTTATAAAGAGAGTCAAATTATCAAAATTTAAATTAAAAGAGGCTTGGTGATTACAGTAGGAAATGTGATATCTGTTTGAATGTTTGTTTATTTGATAGTTAAATAACCGACTATCAAATCTTGGCCAAAATATGTAATCCTTCTTAATTTTGGTGGTACGGAATTATTCCCTACATAACACCAAAGGATTTTAACTCTGGAAATATCTAGAAGAAATGCGAGAATTATATGGTACGGTTACCATCGGGTTGCTATACTGTACGTATAAACTTGTGGATCTTCTAGGACAAGTGATAAGGAGATCCGTCCACTTAAACGGTTAGGGGTTGATCCCCGATCTTATGTATTGTCAGATTATTTCCTAAAGAACCGGTATTGAGCATTCCGGAAAGACGACGAATGGTTTTTGGAGCACCCAGGAAATAGAGAGTGTACTCGTAAGAGATGACTCGGAACCCATGACCTACCCCGAAACCATATATGGTTAAATGGAGGAGATGCGTTATATTTTGAGATGTTGAAATCCATATGTGGTTCTGTGACTCGTTGGAGTATGGGAATCTGTAACGCTCACGAATTTTCGCGCTCGAAAATCGACATCAAATACTTCACATCGTACTCGAATGCCGTAGATTCGACCGTTCAAATCCGAGTCGCCGGAGCTTATAACACAGTTAAGTAAATAACACAGCGGAATAAATGAATAATACATTGATATACAATATCTAATACAACAGAGTGATACAATGAATATCAATATACATCAGAGATAAGATACAACAAATAGCAGCGGAAAGAAAAATAGATAACTAACATCAGCAGCGGAACAAATAACTCTAAGATAGTCTTCAAGAGAGAACTCCAGCAGTAGCTCGAACTCCCAATAACGATACATCAAGATAAGCAAGTGCAGTCCATATCCAGAGACTGAACTAGCTCCAGAAAATCTACTAAATCCGAATATCTGAAAAACCCAACTCCAGACTGCTCGTGTAGAAAAATTTTGAGCATCCAGAGTTTAGGAAAGAAACAATAAACTCCGGATCAGTCATGGGACTGGTGTGAGCAACAAAAACAGTTTATCTTTAAAAAAACAAATAACAGAGAATTTTAAAGTCAATTCGCAATGCTTTTGGAAAATGAAACTACCATAAGACCTCCCACCACACACACAATGCAAACGCAGAATTGGAGGAGATTTCTTCTTATGATAGTCAAAGATGCTTACTATGCAAAAAAATCAAATCATTTTGATATTATTATTAGTGCATAGTGTAGAAAACATTTCGAAAATAGAATATAAATCTTAGCCAGCATAGACATTTCGAACTATGCCTACTATAGCTACCATCCAAACAGTGGGGCGCCACCATAAGTGAATGGCAGGTTCTACAACTAATACCGTACAAAGTTCGTATTTGGAAGATGGATTTCCAACAAATGGTCAGGCTAAGGAACTTCCTATTCCACGAAAGAAATGCCTCTGGCGGGACACTCCGAGAACCAAACCGTTCTCTGCCAAACAAGGCCGGCTACCCCCCTTCTCGGGGAATATTACAAAACCTGAGATATGCCACCCCCGGTCCTTTGGGACCTTTAACCAAGGCGCCTCGAAACCAACATCACACATAATAAATAAGTGTATCCACATGAGTAAGTATCTGGGCTCCATACCATGATACTACCCTTTTCCAGAAGGAATGGTCATACCCTAAGGGAGCTACCCCTGAAACCTTGCCGCAACATTCCTGTTTCGACCATTACCGGGTTGTGAGGCTCGACGAAGTCTCGTCCACAAAGCTACGCTTTTTCAAAAAGCCACGCTTTGGGTCAACAGATGATCAACCTATGATCACAAAGATAAATGATCAAACAAATGATCATATCACAAATGATCAAACACTGATCATCACACAGCAACACTCAGCATGTCACATTACCAAATTGGGATATATCGCTGATAACTTCAACTACATAACTTCTAAGCTCGTACGTCTCAGAGAAGGGTGTTAAGCTAAGAGAATAAATTCTCCGCCACCAAACAGATATGTATTTGAAAGATATCGGCTTTATATCTCAAAATGTAATGTCAGACATACAATCCATACAAGTCTGTTCCGGGTTCGAACAGAACCGAAGGCACTTCTCACGAAGCCCTTGCAATTCCGGATAATTTTCAAATCACGTCCGGACTTCCCATCACAAAAAGAGTGATATAAATCTCTATACCGGGGACCAGTCGATGCAGAGACATTCGATGAGTTGTCCTTTCATTTTTGAAAATATCCAGTCTTCACCACCGGTCTTCAAATGCTATCCATATCGACGTATCACATATTCGGAATGGGTTATATGACACAAATGCCTTTTCCCGGCTAACCCGAATAGTGAGCGTAATATTCAAAACGAATGGATAATGGGATTTCAATTAAGTCACAACTTAATAATTCAACTTCTTTTTAAATGGTTTCAATCGATTACCATTTCAAATCTTTTAAACAAAAAGATTTATTTCACAAAGTTCACCCAGTTTTCAACAAAAATCCATTCACAGATTTCAAAACAATTTCGTTTCAATTGGATTAACTCGTTAAATCTTTAAAACAAAGATTCAACTTATAGCTTTCAAAAAAAATTCCATTTCAAATGATTTAAACAAATCGTCATTTTAAATATGTTAAAGATAACAGATTCAGTTCATAGCTTTCAAAAAGAATTCATTCATAGCCTTTCAAAACATTTCAATTTCATTTTAAATTTGAAACCTTTCAACACAAATTGGAAGTTCACTTCTTATATGAAAGCTGTTATTATTTGAAAACAAATAGTTTTCGTTTCAGAAAAATCCAATTATATTTGCACGAGTTAAAGCTTTTGAATTATATTCACATTCCAAAATTAATACTTTTAAAATGGTTTAACCCTTATATAACGGGTATAACATCTTTTAATCCCTAATTTCAAATCATAAAATTCAATTTCAAATCTTGGATTCAAGTTTAAATCAAATTATTTAACTTTTAACACTCGATTAAGTTATTCAAAATAACTTTTATCTTTGAAATTACATTTCAAAAGCTTTTCACTTTAAACCCAAATTTCCAATTTCAAAATCAATTGAAATTAAAATTTCAATTTCAAAAACATCAAATTTAAATTATCTGTGACTTAACCGATTTCCTCATGAAATCCATATTTGTGTGTGTAACAGTGTGGTCCAGGGGTTTTACACAACAGTGCAACATCATTTCAATCAAACCAGATTAAAACACAGAAATATAGTTGATAAGCGATATAAACTATAACGCTTATCTTTCACATACAGATCACAGATGTATAAATATCACAGATAAAGAAATTACAGATCACAACATAAATCAAGGTGTATCACAAAGCATCATAATCAGGGATATCAAACAATCAAATCAATAGAATCCAAATATTCATAAGCAAGATCAGTTAATTATCTGATTTATTCAAATTAGATTAATTACTTATGAATGACTAATCCTGGTTAATTAACATCGATAAATTACAAATCATTTTGGTTAATTATTCTTCAATCTTTTATTAATTAACCTTTAAGGATAAATTTAAAATTAATTAACCCTTAATAATTCATTAATAAATAAATCAACTCTTAATTGATTATCATTTAATTAATTATTCTTAATTATTACAATAAGTGATTATCTTTAATTACTTATCACATTTTAATTACATCGAGTAATTATACATAAACCCCTTGATTAATTATCTTTAATTTATTAATCATTCATTAAGTAATTAAGCTTTAAGTAATCACTTTACTTTTTATAATGTTGTCTTTCTGAAAACTAACCCGAGTGCTTCCCATGACTTACTCGAGTAAATACCCGAGTTACTCACCAACTTTTCCGAGATCGTCCTATTTAAATCTTTAAATACTTTACAATTTAAATACCCAACTTTGAATTTCATTTTGAAATCAGATTTTAAACTGGTTTTTAAAAAAAATCTATGTTTTAGCTTGCTTTAACTTTGAATTTTATTTTAAGTTCAAGAACTTAAACACTGTCAGGTAAAAAAACAATTTACCCGAGCCAAATGCTTTAATACCCAAGACCTGCTTCGGGTATTCGCGTTGCCAAATACTTCGAGACCAACTCCCATTTTCTCGAGCACGTCCCCGAGTGATCTCTTCTTCCTCACAATCCACACCATACACAGGAAGAGTGATATCTCGTATACGTGTACACGCCACCGCCGACGATCTGGCCACTGACGAACCCTCTAGCACATCACAAATCAACTACGCAACTCAATCCATCACCCAGCACCCATCGTTTCATCCCAAATCAAAATCGAGGCAACTCGATCAAATTGAATCGAGATACTCCGATCGAAAATCCCCTCGACTCGACGCTTCCCATCACCAGCGACCACGAAACTTTGGCCACACCTTCGTCGATCTTCCCTCTACCTCCCCACAAACTTGCGTCGAACTCGATGCATCCAATAGGGTGGATGAACCAGAAATACTCGACCCTCCAAAACTAGGTCACCGGAGAAAATCTACTCGCCGCCGCTTCCACAAGGCACTGCACTCCCTTCCACCATTTTTCCCCACTCCCTACATGCTCCTCCCCCTCCAGACCAAGCCCCGTCCCCTCTGACCAATGAGACCGACCTCGGCGACTCGAAATGCAAAAATCGAACAAACCCAAACTGCTCTCATAATCAAGCACTAAAAATTATGATTTCAATTTTAAAAATCATGTTTTGGATTAAGAAATTAGGATATATCACTGAATTTATCAATTAAGATGTTTGGGTTTTCCCTTTTATTACACATGTACTGTGGTTTTAAATTTCCAGTGAGATTTTAAATTTAATTTAATTTAAACAAATTTTTAAAATCTTCTTCATGACAAAGCAAACCAGTTTTATCTAAATTTTAAGTTTAAACAGAATCAAAATCAAAGGGTTTTGAATTCAAATCAAAACTTGTGAACTGAAGCTATAAACAGGGTGTGCTTTGATGAAAACAACATGCATACAGTACATCCAGAAATACAACAATATATATATACAAATCATACATATTTCATATATCTAATCATGCAACTATATTCAGAAACTTAATTTTTTAGAAGTAAATGTTACTCACAGGTAAAGAAACAAGGAAATCTGGTTTAAAAAGAAAAGTTGCTCACCTGAATTTTTAAATGGACAGAGCACCATTGAAAATGAAAAAGCTTTTAAACTTTAAAACTTGGAATTGCCTTCATTTGTCTTTGATTTAAAACTTGAATTTCTTATCAAACTGGAATGCTTGAAAATACTTGAACTTGCTAAGAATGCATGCAAGATGATGATGCTTGAAATCTGAAGCTTGCTACATATCTCTGGTTTCCTATGTTATGTTGAATTTTGTTTTTGTTCAGTTTTGAAATAGATGAAATGATGAGGATGAGATATATGAAAATGAAGTGTACAAGTTAATAAATATAAACAAGTTGCAGGTGAATATATTTTATCTTGTTTGTACAAACATAAGATCAGAGATATTTCTTTTGTTTATTGCCTAGCCGATCTACTGCTGGTGGCTGATGGGAAATATTTTAGTGGCTAAGGACATGGCATTAATTGTATAGGTCCTTCATGTTTTCATTTGCAAGCTATTTCATATACTTGCATTTTTCTTTTGCCTACACACTACTTTACTCGGCTGATGTACAGGAAAGTGTACTTAGAGATGATGGCATTAAGGGCTGATGTACTTTATGTCTCTATAATTGCCTTATTCTATTCTTTTGTTCATAGATTTACTTTGGTTCTAGTTGATGTTTTAAATTGAATTTTTTTGTTTAAGTTTTGATGAACGAATGGAATAGGATGAAGAGCTTGATATATAAGAAGGAAATGTACAGGGTGATGTTTATAACAAGCTACAGGGTGTTGTGTTTGTTTATACAATATAGGCATGGGCTAGAGGCATGTTGCATTAAATGTTGTACCACTTATCTTTGTTTTACTGATATGGAAAAAATCTTGTTTCGGCTGAGAGGATTATATTTTTGTACTGAGGAGATGTTTTGTTTTGTTTTATATTATATTTTAAATCTACATACTTTGTTTACAGCTTTATGTTGGCCTTGTTTACTTGCTTTACAATATAAATGAAATTCTATGTTGTTAAAATCTTAGTTAATGTGTTTGTTTTGTTTATTTGTTCGCATACTTGCATTTGTATTTGTTTGTATTAGAGATGATGTTTATTTGTTTTATTATTTTAAATGAGATTCTATAATTATTTTACTTCATATTTATTGTCTTATATTTATTAGCTTAAGTATTTTGTATTTTCTTTTATTATTTTATTTTCATTTATTTTTCATTCGTTTATTTTATCACTTTTATATCGTGTGTGTATATATATATATATTCACACATATATACCATTTTTACTATATTTAAAATTAAATGATTTATATCAAATTTATTTACGATCGGGGAAACTTGCTTCAATTCATCAATTAATTTACTGTTTTTATTCAAAAATACCATAAATTATAAATTTAAATTAAATCAAAATCTGGGGTCGTTACAAAATCTGTGTGAGATTCCAAGATCTATTGAGATGTGGAATTTAGGTGTGATTCTGTGACCTATTAAGTTGTGGGAGTCCATGTAGGATTCCATAATTTATTTTGGAAGACGGTGCATGAGCTAGAAGCCGGACGTGGCCTCATCAGCGGAAATGACTAAAACCAGAGATAGGATGCATAGCCCAGGGGCCTAGCTAACCCATGAGGGTGTAGTCGTCTCTCTTTCTAGCAAGTCCCTATCGTTTATTTTATGCATGCTGGGAGCGATTCACTCGGCCTAGGTGGCCAGTTATGTATTTCCTATGTACCTCGGCTAGACAGGTACTGACCCTCGAAAGGATAACTCTAATCCTTGTGCAAGAGGACCGTTCTCGATGTACTGAGGACACCTCCATGGAAATCCTACACAATTATCAAACGAGCTTTATCGGATGTTGATTGTATAACTAGTATCGTTGTGATGTACACATCATATGCATCGCAACTACTTTTTATTATTACTTAGGCGAATAGACACTATTATAATATCATATGATTTTCTATAAAGGAATTTTGGTTATCGTAAGGTAAAAATCCGTTCGTGTTTATGTGCGGTGTGGTCTTACGAGATACATTTGTTTTGAAAAGGTTATTAAACTTTAAGAATCAGGTTGATTGTGTTTCTCACGTTGGTTTAACCAGACTGACCCGGACGTGGTTTTTCCTAAATTCTCGGGTCAGACCGAGCATATTTTCCAGGTATAGATGGATATTTGGAGCTTCAGGAGAGGATCTGGAGGCCTAGAGACATATTCATGTAGATGATGATATTTCTGTTGCTTACATTGTTGTATATTATTCAGCAATTTGTAAGGACAGGTTGTTATAACTGTCCGGCTGAATTTGGTTAGTGTACTCTGATTGATGTCTGTATATATACAAATTACAGTTTTGTTTTTGTCTAAAGATTTGTTATATAATATAGATTATTCGTTCCACTGTGAGATTATGTGTTGCTTAGTTTCTTCTTGTTTTCTTATTCCTTCTTTTCCCTAACTATCCGCCTTTCTGTTCAATTTGGGTTGGACATGTGTGGTTATTGTCAGCTTAAACTATACGGAAAAGTGGGTCGTTACAACATGGTATTAGAGCTGAAGGTTAAGCGAGAACCTTGGCTTTGTTGGGGTAGAACTCATTATAGATAGGGTAAGTGACACCCTAGAATGAGTTTGAGTGTGTGTGTGTGTGTGTATAAGAGCGCGTATTTGTTAGTGATATAAAAATGTTTTGTGTTGTGTTGTTTGATCTGTTGAGTGGCTTAAGAATTCTGGTCGATGCGTTTGGCCAACGTTATCGACGGGGATTTCCTAAACACTTGAACAAGATCGATTGACACAATATTGTTTTAAAAAAGGTAAATGGAATAATTTTACTTGGAAATATATTTTATATATAAATGAATATTTTTTCATAATTATTCTTAGTTATGCTTGGTTGTTAAGAGTGATGGTATTCCATCATTATCATCTAAAATTTTACTGGTCATGCTCGCCCATTTCTGGGCATTTACTATTATCCATTAATCTATCTTGAATCTTCCTTTGGAAACCCGGATTGGATAGATAGGAATTTTGGGAACATTGAAACGAATACCTTGTGAATTAAGTTTCACAATTTGAATATAAGGCATTTGTTGATAATGTTGAGTTAAAATTTGATTTCTAATGGTTGTTTATTTAAAAGAAAATTTTGAATATTCTGGAATGAATATTTTAGACATATAAAGATTGATTTGATAAATTTGAAGTTTTAATAAATGTTGTTTTATTAAGGGAATTTGGAATGTTTGGAAATGATTGAATATTAAAGTTGGTTGTATTTGATTGGGGTTTTATAAAAAGAAGTTTATTAAAAGAAAAACTTAAATATTTCTGGAATAAATACTTGAAAGATGATTATATAAGGAAGCTATCATATTTTCACAATAAATATTTGAAAATGATTTCCTTTAAATGGGAAAAAGAAATAATAATTTTAATTGAGATAGTTTTAGAGTGAATGATGTTGGAAATGGTAATAATAGTTTACTAAAATATATTTAAAGTTTAAATAATCTTTAAAAAGGAATTTTGTAGAAAAATGGGCATTCCTTTGGATTACTTGTTCCCCAAACCAAATCCAAAACAAATTAGAATTGGATATTTTGTTGAAATATTTCACTAGAAATATATTTATGATATTATTTCAAAATGGATTTGAAAGAAAAGAAGTAATTTTAGTTAAGTAGTTCGAGTGGCTCGAAAATAACTAAAAATGGGTAAGAGTTACGTTCGGATGGTAAACGCTTCTCTTAAGTATTACCCTTCTAGTAAGGGAATATATGATACTGTTTGGTAATACCCAGTTCCTTGGTATAATTTTGGGGTTACTCGAGCTATATATATATATATGTATATATGTATATATATATATTCTATGGATTAAAATATATAGGATTATTTCAAAAAGGTGTTTTGATGAAAACCGGGTATTTAAAATTCTTAAGTGAATTCAGAATAAGGATTTAAATCTAATGGTTGGGTATACCCTTAGGGTATGTTAAATAATTTTATAAGTTTTACAAATTAAACTTTGTTTTATGAAAATGTTTTTCATAAATAATTTACTAATAATATGATTGGTATTAGGGATAACCTATTAAATAAGTATGTGAGATGGACATAGATGGTATCTTCTTCCCATATAGTTTTGATTTAATATTCGAGTACAATGCTTTGAGTTATTTTAAACTCCAAATAAGGATTTGTTACTCGATTTTTAACGGCAAGTACTTGATGAGGATTTTTAGGATGGGACCAAGGTTTTCTATCATAGCTACAGTTATGCAAGGAGAGCAGAGATTCCTAATCAAGGTCCGCACTAATAAATTGGGTGAACGATACTAGTTTGGAAGTGAGTCATGTATTCGGGTAGTGATCGAATCAGATTCTGCATATGAATGATCTATGGACATCATGCGGGTTTATGAATTATATTGAGTGTTCTTATGCTGGAATTTCAGGGACGAAATTCTTTTAAGAGTGGAGGAATGTCACGATCCGGACTTTTAGCCACCTGTTATTAGAATAATTAACTAATTTTAAATATTGAAATATTAATTTTTATAAGTCGAATAACTTAATTTTCTGATATTGAGAATATCTGAATATATAGATTTTGAAAGCTATACTAAATATTCTAACGCTAACTGCTGAATATGATAAAATTTGAATTCGAGAATAATTCCATCGTGTCCGGAATAAGAGGATTTATTTAGTGCGTTGAGCAGCATGACACGTTGACGTTCGAGATATTTTTCCCGCGAATGACTCGACACAACATTTAAATAATATATATATAGCTTCATGATGGCAAACATAAAATCTAGCGTGCAAATTTCAAATCAAGCCCACAAAAGTTGAAAAAATATAAAAAGAGGATGAAACCTAAAGCCTATCAGCCACCCTATTGCTTCACTGTTTCCTTCCTTTCTTATATATATATAGTCATACTTGTTCATTTATAAAAAAAATCTTTGCCATTTCGATAATAAGATCTGAGTTATTCAAAAGCATAGAGGGAGAGATTAAAGCTGTTGTTCATCTATTTTAAAACCTATGAGTAAAACATCTTGTTTTTTTTACTGGTTACCACATATGCTTATATAACTGTTGATTTTTTATGAATCTTGGATCTACGACAAGTGCTTATGTGTTGTTATGTGGATATGTATATGTATGCGTGTACTCGACATGGCTAGTTCCACCAAACCACTGTTCTTCTTCCACAAAACTCCTCTGTGCATGTTTTTAGTCAAAAGTAGCTTAACTTTTCACTTTAAAAATCATTATCTCATCATCCAATTTGTTTTAAACCATGATTCCAAAACTAAAGTTGTTTTTTTTAGTGTAGAATATTTTAAAATTGATTTCATTAAATTTTATCAAGTAGAGAGTGAGAAAACCTTATACAACTGTGAGTGGATTAAAACTCAACTTTCACAATTTAATGAATGGATCATATGATTGTGACCGTTGTTGAAAAATATAATTTTTAGAAGTGATTTGGGAATTTTTAACGCTGTGTGGATGAAGAAATGTGGAGATGATCGGTTTTGGGCGAAATGCCAAATTTCGGTGATCCACGTGATTTCAGATCATGGTGTTTGGCGTGGAGGAGGAGTGCATGATGGCGCATCACCGAAAAATAGCGCGATGATTTTTAGCAGTGTGCGTGTGGTACACGAGGAGAATTTAGGGTTTTACGGTGGTTTTGTTGGTCTTGGGTTTATGAAAGAATGTGATGAGGAGAGAGAGAGAGATGGGGGTGTGCATAGAGGGGATATGTAGAGGAGACGATGGCGAAGCTCGGGGTGGATTATGGTGGTGGATGGTGGCATGGGGTGTCGTGGCAGGGTGTTTGATGGTCACGGCATGTTCGAGTTTTTGAGTAAAGCGTTCGAATTTCGAACGGAGAGATTGGTAGTGTTTTTAGGTGGGCAAATCCCATGTGATGGTCGTAGGCGACTAGTGGGGATGGTCGGCGCCAAGAAATGGTTGGCCGGAGTAGTGTGCATGTGCACTCTTTCATGTACGTTCATGCACATTTCTGTGAGTTCAAATGTAAGAAGAGAGGAAGCTGGAAGAAAAGAGAAGAAGGGAAGGTTAGGGGTCGGATTTTAGTTTGGATGGGTCGTGCTTTAGTTTGCAAGGGTCGGGGTTGGTTTATATGGGCTGAGCCGAGTGTTTCAATAGAAAATTAAATCAATTTTTATACTTAATAACCTATAAATTTATAAACTCTATTTCTCTTTCATTTTAAACCCAATCGATGCGCAGATTTTTGCGTCGAGACCCTATCGTAGAATATTTTTATTTGAACTAATATGTCAAGATTTATGCAATGTAAAATTTATTGATTTATAATAATTGAAAGTGAATAAATAAGTAATTTCTTATTTAATTAATTATATGTTAATTAATCAATTAATTATTAATGGACTGTTTAATTTAAATTAACTAAGAATAAATCATTTATTAAATTTCTTTGGTTGACAAGTAATCTGGGTTAATTATAACTTGTCTCGGTCAATTGAAACCAATTCAGTTCTGATTTGTAAATGGATTTATTATTAATTATAATCGTTGATTGTAGTTAATGATCTATGCTTTGACTTTTATTTAGATATTGATTTCAATTACCTTTTGTCTGTGCCATTAAGTAGCCAAATAAAATACTGTTGAGTAAAATTGAATGAATGTGGTAAATTGGATATTTGTTTAGCACAAATACTGTTCCGCTAATTAAATTAATTGGACCTTATTTAGAAGAATAAATCACCGTTCTGCTATTATTAATTGGATAAGTTAATTTGGACATTTATTTAGCAGAAATAAACCTCGTTCTCCTATTACATTAGTGTGTACCCTTGATTACATTCCAATTGGTTAGTATTAGATAAGTGGTGTATTAACAATTGCTTGTTAATTATGGATTTAATTTACATATGTGATGTTATGTGAATACTTGGATTATGACTTACATAGTTATTGGAATTAATTGTGACTTGATTAAGTACCATTGGAGTTACTAAGCCTCTTTCCAAATTTGGAAGTTGATTCTTGAACCAAAGTTGTTTTAAGGATGATTATTATTTATTAATGACATTTTAAAGATAATTAATAATTATTCGATAATGGTTTAAAGTTAATTATTTTATGATTCTTAAAAGTTATTTAAAGGTATTTTAATTATTGTTTTCAAAGTTATTTAATTTTTTTAAAATGTTTAAGAGTATATTTTAATTATTAATTAAAGTTATCTTATAATGATTTGATTTAAAGTTAATTATTATTTAACAATTAATCAATATTAAAATATTATTATTTTAAAGATAATTTGTTCAAATATTAATATTGTTTTAAAAATTATATTATATAGTAAACTGTATTAAAAGGGTATTTTCCTAAATTAAACTTGGGAATTTATGTAGAGACTTATAGGTATTATTTTAAGATAATTATTAAAATAAAAGATTTCGGGAAGTAATGGTATATTTTCATAGTGTAATTCAAGGGGCAGAGACTGCCTATAGTTTGTTATGTTTTCGTTGGGATAGCGATGTAACCATTGTGCAAACTGCAATCTATGATTGATTTCATGGCGGAAATCGGGAGGCAGAGATTGCCTAAGTTAAGTTTGGTTTTTCTGGGATAGAGACGTAACCATTGAGCTGCGATCTATGGTCGATACCGAAGAGTATTTTCCATATTTATTTTTAATAGTTTCAAGTATTTTTTGGAAAGAAAATGATTTGTGAATATACTTATTCCGGTGAGATAAGTATATTACTGTTTTTGATAAAGAGTATCAAAATTTAAATTAAAAGAGGCTTGGTGATTACAATGGGAAATACGATATCTGTTTGAATGTTTATTTATTTGATAGTTAAATAACCGACTATCAAATCTTGGCCAAAATATGTAATCCTTCTTAATTTTGGTGGTATGGAATTATTCCCTACTTAACACCGAAGGATTTTAACTTTGGAAATAACTAGGAGAAATGCGAGAATTATATGGTACGGTTACCATCGGGTTGCTATACTGTACGTATAAACTTATGGATCTTCTAGGACAAATGATAAGGAGATCCGTCCACTTAAAAGGTTAGGGGGTGATCCCCGATCTTATGTATTGTTAGATTATTTCATAAAGAACCGGTATTGAGTATTCCGGAAAGATGATGAATGGTTTTTGGAGCACCCAGGAAATAGAGAGTGTACTCATAAGAGATGACTCAGAACCCATGACCTACCCCGAAACCATATACGGTTAAATGGAGGAGATGCGTTATATTTTGAGATGTTGAAATCCATATATGGTTCCGTGACTCGTTGGAGTATGGGAATCTGTGTGAGATTCCAAGATCTATTGAGATGTGGAATTTAGGTGTGATTCTGTGACCTGTTAAGGTGTGGGAGTCCATGTAGGATTCCATAATTTATTTTGGAAGACAGTGCATGAGCTAGAAGCCGGACATGGTCACATCAGTGGAAATGACTAAAACCAGAGATAGGATGCATAGCCCAGGGGCCTAGCTAACCTATGAGGGTGTAGTCGTCTCTCTTTCTAGCAAGTCCTTATCGTTTATTTTATGCATGCTGGGAGCGATTCACTCGGCCTAGGTGGCCAGTTATGTATTTCCTATGTACCTCGGCTAGACAGGTACTGACCCTCGGAAGGATAACTCTGATCCTTATGCAGGAGGATCGTTCTCGAAGTACTGAGGGCACCTCCGTGGAAATCCTACATAGCGAACGAGCTTTATCGGATTTTGATTTTATAACTAGTATCGTTCTGATGTACACAGCATATGCATCGTAGCTACTTGTTATTATTACTTTGGAGAATAGACACTATTATAATATCAGATGATTTTCTATAAAGGAGTTTTGGTTATCGTAAGGTAAATATCCATCCGTGTTTATGTGCGGTGTGGTCTTACGAGATACCTTTGTTTTGAAAAGGTTATTAAACTTTAAGAATCAGGTTGATTGTGTTTCTCACGCTGGTTTAACCAGACTGACCTGGGCGTGGTTTTTTCTAAATGCTCGGGTCAGACCGAGCATATTTTCCAGGTATATATGGATATTTAGAACTTCAGGAGAGGAGCTAGAGGCCCAGAGACGTATTCACGTAGATGATGATATTTCTGTTGCTTACATTGTTGTATATTATTCAGCAATTTGTGTGGACAGATTGTTATAACTATCTGGCTGAAATTGGTTAGTGTACTCTGATTGATGTCTGTGTATATATATATATATATTACATTTTTGTTTTTGTGCAAAGATTTGTTATATAATATAGATTATTCGTTCCGTTGTGAGATTTTGTGTTGCCTAGTTTCTCATTGTCTTCTTTCTTCTTTCTTTTCTCTAACTATCCATCTTTTCGTTCAATTTGGGTTGGACATGTGTGGTTATTGTTAGCTTAAACTGTACGGAAAAGTCGGTCGTTACGGTAACATAAGGAAGCCAAGTAATTTTTAGTTTTTTTGGATTAATGGGTTCTTCAAATGGTAATGATGGTACTAGAATGATTTATGTACCATGTTATTCATGTAGAACACCGAGTACTTTTCTACAATAGCTCTTCTTTTTTGTTGTAAATTATGTTATGCATTTAATTGTAGAGGAGCATGAATTTTTTGTAGATGTAATCAAACCAAAAGAATGCATATTGTACTACATTTGGCGTACTCCATTCCACCTCCCATATTCATTAGTCATGCCATCTTCAATTCATTTAAAAGAACACATATTTTCTTAATCCACTCATAAAAGATTAAATAATTACATTCTTAGTACTTCTTTATTAATAAACTCTATAATTTCACCTGTTCTGTGTGATCTGCGTCAATTTTTCTCGTAATTAAGGTGGAACCCAATGCACGAGGCTCCTGTACAATAGCGGGCTCTGGAGAGGTCGATAGTGTACGCAATCATTTCCTCGCATAGCGAAGATGCTATTTTCTGACTCGAACCTGGACGTTCAAATCACCATGCGGGTGACCTAACCATTGTGCCAAGGCTCCACCTTGATCTTTCCCATAATTAATAAATTTATTTGTTAAATTTTAAATATTTTAGGTTGTTTTATTTCTCAAAGTGACACACTAATCAAAATTTGATGGTGATAATAGCAAGAGTTGGGACCATTTTTTCCAATTTTAGTTGCTTCATTTAACCTGTGATGTCATTTTTGTTCCAATTTTGTTCAATCTTGCTATCAAGGCAATAGTCATATAAGATATTTCATATTTATTCAAGAATAGTACTATTTTTAGGTGGTTAATTTTACATGATAAGTCGAGTGAGATTACTTTGGTGTGTTATCATTGAAACATTAACCATCAAGCAAAGTGATAAGGTGATGTCATTTATCAGTTCTAACCACTTGATAACTTTGTTGAAATGATTAGTTAATTATAGGATTTTCTTACATTATTCCTAGGATGAATTGATAGTTTTGCAGCATTACTTTTTCTTTTTTGATAATATCACTGAAATCAATAATAAAAAGTGTTCCCAATTTTGGTTGGATATCTTGGGTTTTACTGAAAATTTTTATAGTACTCATATTCTCATGTTACGAAGCAAGAGAGGCTTTATATAAATCCAAACCAAGTAGGAAAAAAGTGAATTTTCTTTTACATACACATGCATACGTGTGTGTGCGCGCACACGCGCACCAGCACGCACGCCCACACAAATGAATAGGTAATCGTTTGTGAATTTATAACAAAGTTGTTCCTTTTCTTCTTCCATATCTCACTTACATAAAATCACTAGGTTAGTTTCTTCTCAAGTTAGTTATCTGTTTATGCACTCTTAAGAATTATATGATATCTAAGTTAAGAGGTCATTTTGTTATTTGAGTGTGCTCAAGAAAATATTGCAGAATATGCTAGTGTACTAGTGTATGATTTTTGTTTGATGATAATAAATATATATATATATATATTCGTTTAAATGTATTTGTTATTGTACTATTTTATTTTTCCATATAATTAAATAAATATTTGTTGAATAAAATAAATAACTCAGAATTCATATTCAAACAAATATTTTATTCAAACAAATATTTTAGAACAAATTCAAACAGTACAAATTTGAGCTCTCACTACATTTACACATTTTCAATTTCAAATACAAGTTTCAATTATAACACAATTTTCACTTTACAATTTCACCTCACTAAATATTTACTCAACACTCGTATTTGATCTTCAACTATGTTCCAACTTGTATCCAGCATTTGAACTATCTGCAAAATAAACACTGACACGGTAAAATTGAAATAGAAAATAGTTTGCAGTGCTCAATAAAGTGTGTGTTTTTGAAAATATTGTTTGCCTCAGTTATTTGGGTTGTTCGTCATCATTTCTTTTAATTCATCTTACACGAACATCTGTACATGCACAGTGTATCACTGTACATGCCACAAGGTCGTGCACACCGATATACACTTGCTTGTTAAAATTGCAGGGACAGGTGAGCACAAGGTCAAACCCAAACTGGATTCAACTCAGGTGCAATGGTCAGAGATGACCAGAATGAATACAAAAAGGACCACCAGACCAGAGTCATGGAAAGCACTTAAAGTTGATACGCAACCAGAGGCACAAAGCAAACATGCTTATGGACACAATAACACTACAACCAGAGATAAACATGTAACAGCAAATAAACCACAAAATGTACACAAGGAAGGATAAAGCTGTTTAACTCAAAGCCAATCAAAATACAACAAGCCAGTGGAACAAGATGACCAGACCAGACCAGACTTCAAGAAAAATCAGACCAGAATCACTTCAAGAAAAACAACACAGCAATCAGGCTCAACCAAATGTATGACCAGGAACCAGATCACAAAATGGACCAAAACCAGTTCATCAATGAAAGGTACACATGAAGACTCAAACGAAACCAGGAACCAACTGCAATAAAATTGGCACATGTGGAACCAGACCACTTCAAATGGCACAAGTTAAAGACCAGATTTCGGAAATGCAAAGCAACTGCAAGAACCAGACTAGAATAACAAAGTGTACCAAACCAGTATGGAATGCTCATAACAACACACACTTGAATTAATGCAGACATCTACAAAGCAGCAGATTAGTCAACATTTGTAGGATCTAGATTAACCCTAAAGGGGGGGTGAATAGGGTTATAGCAAATTTTTACGAATTTACTGATTTAAACACGAAAACAAACTACAGAGAAATAAATATGCTGAAAAGTAAATCACACACAAAATTTACCCAGCTTCGGCAACCCCTGCCTACTGCTGCATTCCCAGATTTCTATTAGAATTAAACAGTCTTCCGCTTACAAACACTCTAACAGACTCGCACACCCTGCTACCGCCTATAGAGTTTTGCAAACTCGCACACCCTGCTCACTGAACTAATCCTAACTAGACAATCTGACACTACCTAAACCTTAGGTGGTGATTTACCAAAGTTTAGACTTTAAAAAACAAAAGCAGAAAATAAAAAACAAATTTAAAAACAAATTAACACAACTCAACACCCTAATTTTAATAGTTGCCTTATTAAACACGACCGGCCCACAACTATTATTACAAGAAAAAGAATACACCCCCTTTTTTCTTTTATCTGATATTGGACCCGATTCCTTCTTTGTTAGAGAAAAATGGTGGCTCGTTCCTTTGTGAAAATTGCGGCCGTTCCTTTTTCTTTGGATTACAATTAGGGCTTTCGTCCTTTGATCCAAATTAGGGTTTTGTGAAGAGCTGACTTTATGTTGATCGATTCGCATGGATAATTTGTGAGTAGCTTTGATCGATCTTTTCCTTGTTGCTCGCTTTGGCTGCTTCAGTGAGTTCGATACTTGCTTCGGTAAGGATTTATGCTTTAATGCTCTTTTATTTTCGTACTCGAACTTTCCTATGGTTTTGATTGTTGATTTCCCTGTGTTCGAATTGATTCGAGATGAAGATGATTTTGGAGTTGATTTTATTCTTTTTGCTCACTGTTTTTGCTTGTTCTCAAATACCTTATTTGCCGATGATGTTAACCATTATATAGGAGTCGGATCTCCTTTAATTGCGTTCGTATATTCGTCTGATGATTTGTTTGAATTTATCAACTTATTTTTCTCGGCCACTTGATAATTCATTAGCGATTGAGATTGATTCTGACTTGTTCAATACGAATATATTTTTATTTCTTGAATTCCACGGCATTGATTTCGACTCCTTGGTCATCACGGTGTTGATTTTCTTTGACTTTGGCCATTACAGTATTTTGACTTCGAACTGCATATTTCTTCTTGCTTCAATTCATAGGTTTCGGCTTTGATCATTTTTGACTTATTTGCGTTCTTTTGCTCCCTTGATTACCGCTGCTCTGACCTGACATGTTCTTTGTCTCCTGACTTGATATTCGTTCATAGTTGATTTGAATTTATATTGGCTTTGAGAATTGTCTTTGGTTATGTGATATTCATTCTTGTATACTCACAGTGTTGTATTGCTCGATAAACCCTGGTAGCACTTTCGACCTTGTTCGAACTATTCTTCACTGTCCTGTACATGTTGTTTGATTTTGGTCTTTGGTTGGTCTGAATTTGTTCGTATCACTGCACATGCTTACTTGAGGCTTGCATTGTTTGATTACTGTACTGTTCATGCTGCATCATGTTGTTTACTGTGGATATTGTAACTGTAGCCTTTGCCTGTATTCATAAGCATTGATCATCTTCTTTGTTGTGCCCTGGTCGATAATTATGGTATTTGCATTTCATAACTGGTCTTTGCATTTTCCAGTTTCATCACTGTTTCACTTGTACATGAGTGTGAAGCAGTGTTGCATTCCTTTATGCTCGACCTGATGCTTGCTCTGTTCACTGTATATATGGGTTGCTGCATCATGTTGTTGTTGCCACTGCCTGTTTCAGTTTGCATATAGTTTTGTACATTTGCCTCGAGCCTGATTTGATGCTTTGTTCATTTGAGTCACTGGTGCATTTGTGTTGTTGACTTGTGCATTTGAATGTGTATTTGATTATCGAATTACACCTGAGTTGAATCCGGTTTGGATTTGACCTTGTGCTGAAAGATGTGACATCATTTTATTGCACTTGAGTTGAATCCTGTATATGGGTTTGACCTGTGCTCACCTATCCCTGTAGCATTATCAAGTGTATATCGGTGTGCACGGCCTTGTGGCATGTACAGTGATACACTGTGCATGTCACAAGTTGTTCGTGTGTGTGATAAATTCAGAATCAAATGATGACGAACAACCCAAATAACTGAGGCAAATAATATTTTCAAAATCCACATTTTGTTTTATACTGCAAAAACATTTCATTTTCAATTTTACTGTGTCAGTGAATATTTTTGCAGATTGCTCGGATGTTGGATTCAAACTGGAATGAAGTTGAAGATAAATACGAGTGTGAGTGATATGTAGTGAGGAACTGATGTAACTATGAAAAATGTGATGTAATTGTATTGTGACTGAAATTGTATAGTTATAGTGAGAGCTTGAAATTGTACTATCGAAATTGTAATAAATATTTGTTTGAATAAAATTTCTGTTTGAATTCAAATTCTGTATTATTTATTTTATTCAGCAAATATTTATTTTATTCTGTGAAAATAAAATAGTACAATATCAAATACATTTAAATGAATGTATATATGTTTATTATCATCAAACAAAAAGCATATACATGCATATTCCACAATCTCCCCCTTTTGATGATAACAAACATATATTTAAGATTTTGACTATATTAAATGTATTTGATTATTCAGTTTGCTCCCCCTATTTGATGCTCTCTTTCTACACAATACTCCCCCTACATATATGCATGAGAATAAAGAATTCAAATGAGCCTTGATGCAATTAGAAAATCTTTGACCTTTATTTTCAAAATCTTAACTTTCTCTCCCCCTTTTGCTATCAGCAAAAGAATAATAGTAATAGAAAAATAGAGATATAGTGATAGACATTAATACAATATTAAAGCTCAATCGAGTGTAAATTTGAATTTCAATAAGAAAATCAAACAAAAATCATAAATACTTTAATTGACGCATATTCCACTTTAGAATGATATGAATGATTTCATCAAATAAAGCCATATAGTTGTGTCTATTTGTGGTATATTTATATTAGGAACTTGAATATCTACTAACCATGCATAACCGTTAGGACTTTTAAATGAGATTAGTAGTATTCCAAATTTTTATTTTAAAAAATGAATTCAAGTATCTTCTAACCACGCATAACCGTGAGGACTTTTAAATGGGATTAGAATCAACTTGTCTATGTAATCAATTAATTTTGATATGCGTTCCATACATGCATAACCGTGAGGACTTTTAAATGAGCATGGAATCACATAATCAAAAATCCAAGTAATTAACCCATGCATAACCGTGAGGACTTTTAAATGAGAGTGAATATTTTGGATAGTATTATTTATTGTTAGAAATATAATAAAATTGAAGCACAAATGATTTCCCATTTAAACTACCACATATTGACATACTATATTGACTTTTGATGAGTGATGGTCGATAGAAAAAATGATAGAAATAGAAATGACCATGGAATATTTATCAACAAAAAAGTTTTTATAACTCTTGTTTAAATTTATAAAGAAATTTTCTAATTATACATTCTCAAGTCATAATATATGATTAATATCAACACTCATCTTATTTTCAATCACTATCTATCTTTTTAGATAATTATTAGGGGGTCAGATCAGTTAATCAATTTCAGAAATAGTTATAAAATCAAATTTTCTTAAATAACTAATCTGATACAAGGTCAACAGAAATTATTTTCTAGAAGGGGTTTTTAAGAAAAATTTCTGCTAAAAAAAATTATTTCAAGTGAAAAATATGCAGATATTTTCTTTGAAAAATGATGCAGCAAATGAATGTCTCGAAATATAATCACGTTCTACTAGTAATTTTTCTATCAACTATATTACCAGTGTGATCTGCATCTGACTTTAAATTTTACTCAATATTCACTCGTTGGATGTCATAGACCAGAATGTGAAATTTCAACAAACTATCTCAGAGTTATTTTCAACAAACTTGACTTTAAATTGAAGTCGTGTTAACCATCAAACAAATATCACGGTGTCAGATTTAGAAACCGTAAGATCAACATTCATTAAGCCATCATCATTATTTCAAAACAATTTCTTGAAGTTTCACCAATTTCATAAAGTTTCAGCAATTTCAACAATTTCTAAAAATCCTTTGAGAAATCAGTAATCAATCAACATTATAATTTGACCAAAACAGATTAAGTTCAATGAAAAAATGGTTGGTCAACTTTTAAGCACAAATCAAAGTCATTGATAAAAGCAAGTCATG
This sequence comes from Allium fistulosum, assembly GCA_030737815.1. Lineage (NCBI taxonomy): Eukaryota > Viridiplantae > Streptophyta > Magnoliopsida > Asparagales > Amaryllidaceae > Allium > Allium fistulosum. The sequence continues at coordinate 909,818,482 of CM060908.1, forward strand.
TAAGATCATATCAAGTAAGTTAGAATCTATCAACCATCATAATTACTTCGAGTAATTCTGTTTGAAGATGATTGGTTAAAAAAGATCAGAATTAACATCATCAATCATTTCACATAACTGGCTGATTTAATTCAGATTATGGTGCAGATTTTCACATTTTATCTATTGTTTGAACATAAATACAATTACCTGTTTTGCCTGTACGATAATCTTTCGTTGTTTGCCCATTGTGAATCTGTCACCTTTATACTAGGCTAAGGAACGTTGATTTGTCGCCCGTTGTATGTCTGGAACAGCCAGAATCCATGCAACACTAATGTTGTTCCTTAGCCTGCCACCACACCTACACGGTAAAAGATTTTTGTGACCTATTTATAGGTCCATGCTTGTTAGTGGCAGAATAATTTGATGAATATGTTTGAGTAGACCCAAAACTATTAATATATGTTCCTTTTGGCACCCAAACTTGTTTTGTCCTTTTATTCCAATAGACATGAAATTGGTTTGTAGAATTCTTAGGAGCCCAAACTTGTATAAATTTTGTGTTCTTGTTCCTATGACTACAATTTTCAACACGATGACCAATTATTTCACATCTAGCAAAGACACTCTTACCTTTTGCATTATCATCAACTTGTGTTTTCCCAAAACCTAGTCCTTTTCTTTTGTTAGCAAAAAGTTGATTTCCCAATAACATGTTGAATGATTTTTCTCCTCTTGAAAAGTTATTCAGAATTTTCTCAAGATTTTGGACTTTGGTTTTTAGTGTCGTGTTTTCAGTCACAAGTGAGGTGCATCTATTTATAAAATCCTTTCTCCTAGTGTCAATGGTTTCCTTAAGACTCAAGTTTTCTTTTTCAAGATTCTCAAAGCTATTCTTAAGTTTTGATAATTCCGAATCTAAAATTTTACATTTTTTACAGTCTAGGTTTTGAATATTTTCAAGTTCAGTTTCTAACCTAGAATTTTCACGGACAAGTTCTCTTCTATCAGATTTCAGTTTTTCAATTTTAGAATCAAGAGTATCAATTGTTTTAGTAAAATCACAACACATCAAAACAAGTTCTTTATAAGAATAGTTACTTACCTCGCTAGATTCCTCCGAGCTTGCTTCTGAATCTGATTTTGTCATAAGACACAAATTAGCCTCCTCTGAGCTATTATTCGAAACTTCCTCTCCTTCTTCATCGTCCCAAGTTGCTGCAAAGGCCTTCTTCTTCTTTTTCTTTCCTTTGTTGTTTTTGAGAAGTGGGTAGTTTGGTTTGAAGTGGTGTAACGACCCGTATTTTACGGATCGAAAAGTTCGTTAAAATCTGGAATTTTTAGCGTTGTTAAGTCGTTTCATATTTTGAGTAGAATTTTGTTTAAGTCCTAAGTTGTGACCGAGTTAAGGAATTCGGCGAGTTAGGAGTTGATTCGTAGTAGCTTAAGTCGTAGGGTGTTGGAGCGACCTAAGGTAGTGGATGACTTAAGGGGTAGGTCGGCGACGACTTAAGGAAGCTGGGGTAATAGTGAATGACCTAAGTGATAAGTCGTGAACGACTTATAAGATTGGCGACCTAAGATAGTTAGGTTGTGGGCTTCTGGGTGAGTTAGCGACCTAAGGGGGATAGGTCGGCAACGACTTAAGGAGTTAGGAAATAGGTAGTTTAGCGACCTAGGGCATAGTTAGGTCGGTAGACGACCTAAGGAGATAAGTCGTAGCTGGGTTAAGTTAGCAGGTCGAAGTTAACTCGGCAAGTGTTAAGTGGGAGGCCCTGTCTAGTGTTGGGTTAGGTCGTAGGCAACCTAAGATAGTTAGGTCGCGAGTTTGCTAAGTCGTAGGTCGCGTGATGTTTTAGGTCGCGTGTTGGCTTAAAGTGTTAGGTCGAGAGCGACCTATGGGATAGGTCGGCATGTGTTAAGTCGTTGGGCTTTGCCTAAGTGTTCGGTCGTACTTGTTGTTAGGTCGCGCGCATTAGGTCGTAGGACGCGTGAGTTGTTAGGTCGCGATCTGTGTTAGGTCGGTAGGTGCTTGTGTGTTAGGTCGTAGGTCGTAACCCTGTTGAGCTGTTAGATCGGAGACTCTGTTAGGTCGTGTGGGTTTTTAGGTCGGCAAAGCTTTAGGTCGGTGGGTGTTCCTAGGTCGTAGGTCGGAGACGACCTAATTCCGAGGCTGCGACTTAAGGAATTTCGCCTATAAATAGAAGGGGGTTGGCTTCATTTTTGGGATCCGGATTTTAAAGCGACGAAGTGCTGCCATTTTGAGAGCTCGACTTCTACACTTCTTCACTTCTTTTCTCCACTCTAATCTAGTGCTTCCATTCATCCAAGTTGAAGATCAAATTGATGATTCAAGAGCTTAGATTGAAGATCTTCATCTTTTCAAGAGAGATTTCTTCGTTTGAAGCGGATTCGTGATAGATCAAGCTTGATCCCTTGCTGTCCAGATCTGAAGTGTGTTGATTTGAGGTTGTTTAGGTGATTTGGTGAGTGGTGATTATCTCTCACACGGATCCAAAGGAGTATATCGGATTGTTGGCTCGATTTGGTGTTAAAATAGTGATTTCCATGCATTTTCTTCATCCTAAGTGTAGATCCATATAGATCCATTGTTCATGATGATGTTACATCCATTTTATCATATGTTAACCTATGCAAGTTCATTCATCAAGTTTGTAGAGATATAATTCATGTTTTCATGCTTATTGGACTTTCAACTCTTTAATTACGAAAATGTCATTATTATTATAATTGTCTACTTAGATCATATTTGAATGCTTGATTGCTTGGATTGATGTTTGATTTGATTGATTGTTATGAACTAGATGATTGATGATTAGATTTAGATCGAAGATGATTCAAAAGCTAAGGGAAAGGCTCTTGAATTGGGAAAGCTGCTCGTGGCATATGTAGCGGGATGATGAAGCTCTTATGCATAGATTTGATGATGTGATGTTGAGATGAGGCTTTGCGAGGATGTAATGAAGCGAGGCATCATGTGATGAAGACTTGGTCTAATCCAGACGGGATCATTCCAAGCATGTTGATAACTCGGTGATATGATTCGAGTTGAGGATAATGAATGGATATGGGAATAGTCGTCGAGGAGGATGACTAGGAGGCTTGGATAGCATCGTTGTTGAAGGTTCTAGCATGCTCTAAGCAAGAGTACGTTTGGGCAGATTCGATAGTCCCAACGACTAACTGTTGATGGTCGAGTACTCTGGGCAGATTCGGTAGTCCTAGGCACGGGCTGCGACGACGTGCGGGAGTTATGTCTAGAACCGGGGTTTCCATTAGCCCTTGACGGACGGCTGAAAGAATGTGCCGGTCATTCAATTAACGGTGACATCGAAGCAATGATAACAGTGATAGCCAGAGTCATGGATGTTTGGTTGTATCGTCATTCGGACCCAAGAGCGGTATTTTCTGGGTGCTTATCTGATTTAGGCCTTGGTACTTGGAAAACATCGCCCTTGGCTCGAATGATTATTACTTTACTTTAAGTTGTATGCTCTGCTATGTTGCTTTTGCTTAATGTGTGTCTGGGGGCTATCACTGTAGAATGAGGTTGGAGTGGGAGGGTTGTATTCCTATTCCTTTTCCTTTATGCTCTTTTGGTATGTTGTTAGTTAATTTACTGCTCACTAAGACTGTTGTCTGACTCAAGGCTTTATGTTTTAATCCTTATTGCCTTGGGCTGTTCGTCCATTTTTGGGACGGGCAGACTAGGTAGCAGGTGACAGGTGCTGTTCTCTTCTCACGATGCTGATGTCGAAGACGAGCTGGAGGGTTGCATATTATCTTCTTATTATATGTACTGGATGTTCCGCTGTTTTGTATTCTCTGAGAGTTATGTAGTGAGGCTTGATGTATTGGCTATTTGGATGCTTGTATTCAACTATTATGAAGTTTTATATGATGGCATTTTATTATGTAAAGCTTCACTATATATATGTTCTATTGTATTTTGTCCATGCGCTGTGAGTAATACGATAGATTCTGTTGTTTAAATCTACCCTGACAATCGTCCATGGTCGCCTGGCACACTTTACAGCGCACTATCTCTAGATTCGGTACAGGGGTCATGGGCGGTCGTCACATTTGGTATCAGAGCATTGGTTAATCGATTTTACCCAACGCTCACTGACGTAACTACGTATGAGAGACGTAATTGTATTTTGATGGATGAATACTATATATAATATAGTAGCTTAGTAGAGTTTGAGTCCTTTATGCAGTTGTTTCTCTAGATGTTCTAATCATTCCTTTTTATAGATATTGAGAATGAGTCGAAGAGGGAGACCAGCTGCTAAGGAAGGTCGTGCTACTGAAGAGACTACTGATTATGCAGCCATGTTCGAAGCTATGATGACTTCGATCATGAGAAGGATACCAATTCCGGGGGCAGCAGTTGATGTTGGAGTTCAAGTCCAAACTCCAAAACCAGTGGATTTCGCTAAGTTGTGCAAGGATTATACTGCTCTTGGAGGGAAGGTTTTCTTGGGAACAGAATCAACTATCGAAGTCCAGAGATGGATCGATGCTTGTAGAAGGATCTTTGGTGATTTGGGAATTGATGATGCAACAAAGAGGAAGTTGGCATCAAGACAGCTTCAAGGGAGAGCCTCTGATTGGTGGAACTCTATTACCATCAATACTCCGGAGGAAGAGATTACTTGGGAGCAATTCCAAGTTAGGTTTGAAGCTAAGTTCATTTCTACAGCTCAGAAGTCTGTTCTGTTCAAGAGGTTTTTGGAGCTCAAGCAAGGTGGAAGATCAGTTCTGGAGTATGTTTCTGAGTTCAAAGCTTTGTCCAAGTATGCCCGGTCGTATATTGAGTCTGCTTATCAGAAGAATGAGAAGTTTGTGACAGGCTTGGACGGTTATCTTGGGAGACAGTTGGTGGATCATTTGGACGATTCATTTGAGAAGCTTGTGGAGAAAGCTCTCAGGCATGAGAGTCTGTTTCCTAAAGAAGGATCTGTTGTTGCTGTGACCAGGGAAGAGTCTAAACCCCAGCAGGGTGGAAACAAGAAGAGGAAGCAGCAGCAGCAGAAGGGTAAGGATGGCTAGAAGAAGCCGAAAGGCGAGGTGACTTGCTACAACTGTCAGCAAAAAGGCCATCTCTCCAGGGATTGCAAGAATCCGAAGGTGCCAATGAAGTGTCACAACTGTAACAAGCCAGGGCATTTCAGGAAGAATTGTCCAGAACCGAGGAGGGACAAGCAGATTGTGCAAGCTTATTCTTTGGGAGCTGTTCCGTCGTCTTCAAAAGCTCCTACTGCTGAAGAGAAAGGGAAGAGTGTGGTTGTTCAAGGTACCCTTTTCCTATGTGGTGTTCCAGTTAGAGTTCTGTTTGATACTGGAGCGTCGCATTCGTTTGTTTGTAATGAACTAGTAGGCCGGTTAGATTTGAAGCCGGATATTGTTGATAGGCCATTGGTTGTGACTAATCCAGTTGGGGGTTCGTCTTGTTTGTGTATGTTATGCCGTGGTCTGATTGTGTCGAGTCATGGTTGCTCTTTTGTTTGTGATTGCTTTGTTCTGAACTTTGCGGGGTTCGGAATTATTTTGGGTATGGACTGGCTTAGGAAGTATGCGGCAAAGGTTAATTGCGAGAGGTTGGAAGTGACAGTCGAGAATGTGGAGGGGCGAAAGGTTGTAATACGATGTAAGCATGAGGAAGGCGTCTTCATGAGCTTCATGTATTCGCTGGTTGTTCCACGGAATGGACTGTCATCGGTGCCAATCGCAAATGGATTCGAGGATGTCTTTGACGAAGTCAAAGGGTTGCCGCCGCATAGAGAGATCGAGTTTCGTATAGATCTAGTTGAAGGAGCCAGACCCGTTGTGATGTCTCTTAGGCGGATGGCGCCTAGGGAACAGCAAGAGTTGAAGGTGCAAGTTGATGACCTTTTACAGAAAGGATTCATTCGGCGTAGTGTGTCCGAGTGGGGTGCACCAGTTGTGTTTGCAACCAAGGCAGATGGATCGTTGAGATTGTGCGTCGATTATCGTGAGCTGAATAAGGTGACTAAGAAGAACAAGTATCCATTGCCGAGAATAGATGACTTGTTTGATCAACTTCACGAAGCTAAGGTGTTTTCTCAGATGGATTTGGCAATGGGATTTCACCAGTTGAGGGTAGCTAAGGATAGTGTGCCGAAGACTGCTTTTAGGACACCATCCGGTTTCTTTGAGTGGCTAGTAATGCCGTTTGGATTGACTAATGCGCCAGCATATTTTGTGGATCTTATGAATAGAGTGTTCAGAGATCAGTTGAACAAGTTCGTACTTGTGTTCGTGGATGATATTCTGATTTATTCCAGAACGGAAGAAGAGCACAAGACGCACTTGCGTATTGTTTTGGAAATCTTGCGGAAACATCAGCTGAAGGCTAAGTTTTCGAAGTGTCACTTCTGGAAGAGTGAAGTGAGGTTCTTAGGCCATGTGATTTCTGGAAGTGGAATAGCGGTTGATCCCGCTAAGGTGGCAGCAATCCAGGATTGGGTTAGACCTAAGAATGCATCTGATGTGAGAAGTTTTCTTGGATTAGCAGGATATTATTGACGGTTTATCAAAGACTTCTCCAAGGTAGCTGCACCGTTAACAGGATTGATGAAGAAGAACCAAGTGTTCAGTTAGGATGCTAAGTGTGAGCAAGCTTTCGGAATCCTAAAAGAGCGATTGACGAGTGCTCCTGTTTTGACTATTCCTAGTGGTAATGATGAGATGGTGGTTTACACCGACGCATGTGGTACTGGACTTGGAGCAGTGCTGATGCAGAAGGATAAAGTTGTTCCGTATGCCAGTCGACAACTAAAGCCGCATGAAAGGAATTACCCGACTCATGATTTGGAGTTAGCGGCAATTGTTTTTGCTCTGAAGATGTGGAGACATTATCTGTTGGGAGTTCGATTCGAGTTGTTTACGGATCATAAGTCGTTGAAGTATCTTTTCTCCCAAAAGGATTTGAATCTTCGGCAGCAACGTTGGCTAGAGTTTTTAGCATCATATGATTTTGGTATAGCTTATACTCCGGGAAAAGGTAACGCAGTGGTAGATGCGTTAAGTTGAAGACATGCAAGATTGGGAGCCATGTTTTCAGAATGGAAGAGTCTCGAGTATTTAGCTGGATTTGACTTCAGGCCTTGATGCGAATTGGAACCTGAGATGTTGGCAAACTTATCGATAAGACCGACTCTTGTGGAGAGAATTGGCGAGAGTCAGAAGCGAGATGATAAGCTTGTCAAGATTATCTATGATTTGGAATCTGGATTGGATCCAAAAAAGGATAAAGGATTCGAGGTCGATCGAGAAGGTTGGCTTCGAAAGCAAGGACGGCTAGTTGTTCCCGATATAGATGGATTGAGAGATGAAGTTCTAAAGGAAAGTCATCACTCGAAGTTGACAATTCATCCAGGTGGAAATAAGATGTATCGGGATATGAAGAGAACCTACTACTGGGAAGGTATGAAGAAGGATGTTGGAAATTTTATTTCCAAGTGTATGAACTGCCAGTTGGTTAAAGCTGAACAGAAGAAGCCAAGTGGATTAATACAGCCATTAGAAGTTCCTACATGGAAGTGGGAGCAGGTATCGATGGATTTTATTGATGGATTACCTAGAACCAGAACGGGAAATGAAGGGATTTGGGTCATTGTGGATCGTCTGACTAAGAGCGCAAGATTCATTCTTGTTCGATCGACTAGGACTGCATCAAAGTTGGCTGAGTTGTATGTTAAGTGGATAGTTCGATTCCATGGTATTCCGAAGAGTATAGTAAGCGATCAAGACCCATTGTTCACTAGTGGATTTTGGAAGAGCTTCCAAGAAGTTTTGGGGACTGAGTTGTGTTTGAGTACAGCTTATCACCCTCAAACAGATGGTCAGACCGAGAGAGTCAACCGAGTTTTGGAAGATCTCCTCAGAGCTTGTGTTTTGGATTTCGGAGGATCATGGGAAGATCACCTTCATTTGGTGGAGTTTGCATACAACAACAGTTACCAGTCAAGCATTGGTATGGCACCGTATGAGGCATTGTATGGAAGGTCGTGTAACTCTCCGACATGTTGGTTGGAAACTGGAGAAAAGCTGATACTTGGGCCAGAGATGATTTGGCAGACTTCAGATTGTATAGAGATCATTCGGCAACGAATGAAGGCAGCCCAAGACCGTCAGAAGAGTTATGCTGATAAGCGTCGAAAGGATTTGGAATTTGACGTAGGAGATATGGTTTTTGTGAAGATTTCTCCACTGAAGAATGTTATTCGATTCGGGAAGAAAGGAAAATTGACTCCGAGATTTGTTGGACCATTCCCGATCATCGAGCGAATTGGAAAGCTCGCCTATAGGTTGGAGTTACCTGAGAAGATGTCGGGTGTGCACAATGTTTTTCATGTATCATATCTACGGAAGTATGTGCACGACTCGAATACAGTGGTTTCTGCTGATAGCTGTGAAGATTTCGAAGTTGATCCTGTTGGTAGAAGACCTCGTAAGCCGCTTCGTGTTGTTGAAACCGACACGAAACAGCTTAGGAGGAAGATAGTTAAGTTGCTCAAGATACAATGGAGTGATGATGATAACGACTGTACGTGGGAGGTGGAAGGGAGGATGAAGGCAGCTCATCCTGAACTCTTCAAGGTATGGCCCTAAGGTGTCGTCTCATCTCGCGATATTGTAACTTGTTCTAAGTCTTAGAATTCTGTACGCTAAGCTAGAATTGGATGCATGGTTTGTTGATTGCTATGGATGGTAGGCGTACAGAATAGTCTTTGATTGCTTGTTGCTTGGAATTTCGGGGACGAAATTCCTAAGGGGGAGAGAATGTAACGACCCGTATTTTACGGATCGAAAAGTTCGTTAAAATCTAGAATTTTTAGCGTTGTTAAGTCGTTTCAGATTTTGAGTAGAATTTTGTTTAAGTCCTAAGTTGTGACCGAGTTAAGGAATTCGGCGAGTTAGGAGTTGAGTCGTAGTAGCTTAAGTCGTAGGGTGTTGGAGCGACCTAAGGTAGTGGATGACTTAAGGGGTAGGTCGGCGACGACTTAAGGAAGCTGGGGTAATAGTGAATGACCTAAGTGATAAGTCGTGAACGACTTATAAGATTGGCGACCTAAGATAGTTAGGTTGTGGGCTTCTGGGTGAGTTAGCGACCTAAGGGGGATAGGTCGGCAACGACTTAAGGAGTTAGGAAATAGGTAGTTTAGCGACCTAGGGCATAGTTAGGTCGGTAGACGACCTAAGGAGATAAGTCGTAGCTGGGTTAAGTTAGCAGGTCGTAGTTAACTCGGCAAGTGTTAAGTCGGAGGCCCTGTCTAGTGTTGGGTTAGGTCGTAGGCGACCTAAGATAGTTAGGTCGCGAGTTTGCTAAGTCGTAGGTCGCGTGATGTTTTAGGTCGCGTGTTGGCTTAAAGTGTTAGGTCGAGAGCGACCTATGGGTTAGGTCGGCATGTGTTAAGTCACTGGGCTTTGCCTAAGTGTTCGGTTGTACTTGTTGTTAGGTCGTGCGCATTAGGTCGTAGGACGCGTGAGTTGTTAGGTCGGTAGGTGCTTGTGTGTTAGGTCGGTAGGTGCTTGTGTGTTAGGTCGTAGGTCGTAACCCTGTTGAGCTGTTAGATCGAAGACTCTGTTAGGTTGTGTGGGTTTTTAGGTCGGCAAAGCTTTAGGTCGGTGGGTGTTCCTAGGTCGTAGGTCGGAGACGACCTAATTCCGAGGCTGCGACTTAAGGAATTTCGCCTATAAATAGAAGGGGGTTGGCTTCATTTTTGGGATCCGGATTTTAAAGCGACGAAGTGCTGCCATTTTGAGAGCTCGACTTCTACACTTCTTCACTTCTTTTCTCCACTCTAATCTAGTGCTTCCATTCATCCAAGTTGAAGATCAAATTGAAGATTCAAGAGCTTAGATTGAAGATCTTCATCTTTTCAAGAGAGATTTCTTCGTTTGAAGCGGATTCGTGATAGATCAAGCTTGATCCCTCGCTGTCCAGATCTGAAGCGTGTTGATTTGAGGTTGTTTAGGTGATTTGGTGAGTGGTGATTATCTCTCACACGGATCCAAAGGAGTATATCGGATTGTTGGCTCGATTTGGTGTTAAAATAGTGATTTCCATGCATTTTCTTCATCCTAAGTGTAGATCCATATAGATCCATTGTTCATGATGATGTTACATCCATTTTATCATATGTTAACCTATGCAAGTTCATTCATCAAGTTTGTAGAGATATAATTCATGTTTTCATGCTTATTGGACTTTCAACTCTTTAATTACGAAAATGCCATTATTGTTATAATTGTCTACTTAGATCATATTTGAATGCTTGATTGCTTGGATTGATGTTTGATTTGATTGATTGTTATGAACTAGATGATTGATGATTAGATTTAGATCGAAGATGATTCAAAAGCTAAGGGAAAGACTCTTGAATTGGGAAAGCTGCTCGTGGCATATGTAGCGGGATGATGAAGCTCTTATGCATAGATTTGATGATGTGATGTTGAGATGAGGCTTTGCGAGGATGTAATGAAGCGAGGAATCATGTGATGAAGACTTGGTCTAATCCAGACGGGATCATTCCAAGCATGTTGATAACTCGGTGATATGATTCGAGTTGAGGATAATGAATGGATATAGGAATAGTCGTCGAGGAGGATGACTAGGAGGCTTGGATAGCATCGTTGTTGAAGGTTCTAGCATGCTCTAAGCAAGAGTACGTTTGGGCAGATTCGATAGTCCCAACGACTAACTGTTGATGGTCGAGTACTCTGGGCAGATTCGGTAGTCCTAGGCACGGGCTGCGACGACGTGCGGGAGTTATGTCTAGAACCGGGGTTTCCATTAGCCCTTGACGGACGGCTGAAAGAATGTGCCGGTCATTCAATTAACGGTGACATCGAAGCAATGATAACAGTGATAGCCAGAGTCATGGATGTTTGGTTGTATCGTCATTCGGACCCAAGAGCGGTATTTTCTGGGTGCTTATCTGATTTAGGCCTTGGTACTTGGAAAACATCGCCCTTGGCTCGAATGATTATTACTTTACTTTAAGTTGTATGCTCTGCTATGTTGCTTTTGCTTAATGTGTGTCTGGGGGCTATCACTGTAGAATGAGGTTGGAGTGGGAGGGTTGTATTCCTATTCCTTTTCCTTTATGCTCTTTTGGTATGTTGTTAGTTAATTTACTGCTCACTAAGACTGTTGTCTGACTCAAGGCTTTATGTTTTAATCCTTATTGCCTTGGGCTGTTCGTCCATTTTTGGGACGGGCAGACTAGGTAGCAGGTGACAGGTGCTGTTCTCTTCTCACGATGCTGATGTCGAAGACGAGCTGGAGGGTTGCATATTATCTTCTTATTATATGTACTGGATGTTCCGCTGTTTTGTATTCTCTGAGAGTTATGTAGTGAGGCTTGATGTATTGGCTATTTGGATGCTTGTATTCAACTATTATGAAGTTTTATATGATGGCATTTTATTCTGTAAAGCTTCACTATATATATATATATATGTTCTATTGTATTTTGTCCATGCGCTGTGAGTAATACGATAGATTCTGTTGTTTAAATCTACCCTGACAATCGTCCATGGTCGCCTGGCACACTTTACAGCGCACTATCTCTAGATTCGGTACAGGGGTCATGGGCGGTCGTCACAAGTGGCCAGGTTTATTGCAGTTATAGCAGATCAATTCATTATCGGAATTGTCAGAATCTTTTGACCTATTACTATTTGTTTTCTTCTTGCGTGGCCTGAATCTTGACCATTTTCTAAGATTATTAACGGCCATTGCAAGCTCTTCAATTGGATCTTCTTCTTCTTCATCGCTCTCTTCTTTGCTCTTTAAGGCAATCGTCTTCTTCTTTGATTCAGAGTTGTTGCGTTCCTCCTTTGTTTTTAGCTCAAGCTCATATGTCATCAAGTTGCCGATCAACTCCTCCATGCTTAGTTTACTCAGATCTTTTGATTCTTGTATTGTCGTGACTTTTACCTCAAAGTTCATCGGTAAGACTCGTAGCACCTTCCTCACAAGCTCTACCTCCGTGAATACCTTTCCAAGCGCTCTAGCATTGTACACCAAAGTTGAAAAGCATCCAAACATGTCCTTTATGCTCTCGCCTTTGTCCATCACAAAGTTTTCGTATTCCTTGCTGAATAGGGCTAGACGAGACTCCTTGACTTGAGAAGTTCCTTCGTGTGTCACCTCCAAAGTATGCCAAATTTCCTGTGCTGTTTTACAATGAGAAATTCTATTAAATTCAGTCTTATCAAAAGCACAGATCAAAGCATTCATAGCTTTAGCATTTGTAGTTTTTAATTTCTTATCGTTAGCATCCCACCTTTCCTTTGGTTTAGGTATTTCAGTATCTCCAACAGTTATAGTGGGAGGTGTATAGCCAGTTTCAATAATATCCCAAACATCATAATCAACAGAACTAAGATAAATACCCATCCTAACTTTCCAGTAAGCATAATCATTCCCATTAAACATAGGTGGCCTAACAATAGATTGCCCCTCAGAAAAAGCATTATTTGATGAATTCATGACTCTAGAGTTAAAGAAAAAAACCAGGCTCTGATACCACTTGTAGGATCTAGATTAACCCTAGAGGGAGGGTGAATAGGGTTATAGCAAATTTTTACGAATTTACTGATTTAAACACGAAAACAAACTACAGAGAAATAAATATGCTGAAAAGTAAATCACACACAAAATTTACCCAGCTTCGGCAACCCCTGCCTACTGCTGCATTCCCAGATTTCTATTAGAATTAAACAGTCTCCCGCTTACAAACACTCTAACAGACTCGCACACCCTGCTACCGCCAATAGAGTTTTGCAAACTCGCACACCCTGCTCACTGAACTAATCCTAACTAGACAATCTGACACTACCTAAACCCTAGGTGGTGATTTACCAAAGTTTAGACTTTAAAAAAGAAAAGCAGAAAATAAAAAACAAATTTAAAAACAAATTAACACAACTCAACACCCTAATTTTAACAGTTGCCTTATTAAACACGACCGGCCCATAACTATTATTACAAGAAAAAGAATACACCCCCTTTTTTCTTTTATCTGATATTGGACCCGATTCCTTCTTTGTTTGAGAAAAATGGTGGCTCGTTCCTTTGTGAAAATTGCGGTCGTTCCTTTTTCTTTTGATTACAATTAGGGCTTTCGTCCTTTGATCCAAATTAGGGTTTTGTGAAGAGCCGACTTTATGTTGATCGATTCGCGTGGATAATTCGTGAGTAGCTTTGATCGATCTTTTCCTTGTTGCTCGCTTTGGCTGCTTCAGTGAGTTCGATACTTGCTTCGGTAAGGATTTATGCTTTAATGCTCTTTTATTTTCGTACTTGAACTTTCCTATGATTTTGATTGTTGATTTCCCTGTGTTCGAATTGATTCGAGATGAAGATGATTTTGGAGTTGATTTTATTCTTTTTACTCACTGTTTTTGCTTGTTCTCGAATACCTTATTTGCCGATGATGTTAACCATTATATAGGAGTCGGATCTCCTTTAATTGCGTTCGTATATTCGTCTGATGATTTGTTTGAATTTATCAACTTATTTTTCTCGGCCACTTGATAATTCATTAGCGATTGAGATTGATTCTGACTTGTTCAATACGAATATATTTTTGTTGCTTGAATTCCACGGCATTGATTTCGACTCCTTGGTCATCACGGTGTTGATTTTCTTTGACTTCGGCCATTACAGTATTTTGACTTCGAACTGCATATTTCTTCTTGCTTCAATTCATAGGCTTCGGCTTTGATCATTTTTGACTTATTTGCGTTCTTTTGCTCCCTTGATTACCGCTGCTCTGACCTGACATGTTCTTTGTCTCCTGACTTGATATTCGTTCATAGTTGATTTGAATTTATATTGGCTTTGAGAATTGTCTTTGGTTATGTGATATTCATTCCTGTATACTCACAGTGTTGTATTGCTCGATAAACCCTGGTAGCACTTTCGACCTTGTTCGAACTATTCTTCACTGTCCTATACATGTTGTTTGATTTTGTTCTTTGGTTGGTCTGACTTTGTTCGTATCACTGCACATGCTTACTTGAGGCTTGCATTGTTTGATGACTGTACTGTTCATGCTGCATCATGTTGTTTACTATGGATATTGTAACTGTAGCCTTTGCCTGTATTCATAAGCATTGATCATCTTCTTTGTTGTGCCCTGGTCGGTAATTATGGTATTTGCATTTCATCACTGGTCTTTGCATTTTCCAGTTTCATCACTGTTTCACTTGTACATGAGTGTGAAGCAGTGTTGCATTCCTTTGTGCTCGACCTGATGCTTGCTCTGTTCACTGTATATATATGGGTTGCTGCATCATGTTGTTATTGCCACTGCCTGTTTCAGTTTGCATATAGTTTTGTACATTTGCCTCGAGCCTAATTTGATGCTTTGTTCATTTGAGTCACTGGTGCATTTGTGTTGTTGACTTGTGCATTTGAATGTGTATTTGATTATCGAATTACACCTGAGTTGAATCCGGTTTGGATTTGACCTTGTGCTGAAAGATGTGACATCATTTTATTGCACTTGAGTTGAATCCTATATATGGGTTTGACCTGTGCTCACCTGTCCCTGTAGCATTATCAAGTGTATATCGGTGTGCACGGCCTTGTGGCATGTATAGTGATACACTGTGCATGTCACAAGTTGTTCGTGTGTGTGATAAATTCAGAATCAAATGATGACGAACAACCCAAATAACTGAGGCAAATAATATTTTCAAAATCCACATTTTGTTTTATACTGCAAAAACATTTCATTTTCAATTTTACTTCGTCAGTGAATATTTTTGCAGATTGCTCATATGCTGGATTCAAACTGGAATGAAGATGAAGATAAATACGAGTGTGAGTGATATGTAGTGAGGAACTGATGTAACTATGAAAAATGTGATGTAATTGTATTGTGACTGAAATTGTAGTTATAGTGAGAGCTTGAAATTGTACTATCAAAATTGTAATAAATATTTGTTTGAATAAAATTTCTGTTTGAATTCAAATTCTGTGTTATTTATTTTATTCAGCAAATATTTATTTTATTCTGTGAAAATAAAATAGTACAATATCAAATACATTTAAATGAATGTATATATGTTTATTATCATCAAACAAAAAGCATATACATGCATATTCCACAACATTAACATGAATGCAAAGTTTCAACACAGCATACATATATACATGCGTGAACACACATGTATACATATATACATGCAGTGATAACCAGAACAGTCCAGTTCGGAGAATCACACACATGAATCATTTTGGACATGAAACTCGCAGCAACCAGACAGTGATATGTATGCAACAGAGGACACAGCAACTAGCACAAAATTTATGGCAAGAAGATCATAGTGCAAACTAGTACAAGGCAGTGCAAGAGACTCCAAGTCCAGATCAATAACATGACGGCAGTGGTGAACACAGCAAAGACATGAACACACATTAACACACAAGAGAGCATACATATGCACAAAGTAAACAGGTAATCGAACTCGAAGCAAATCACAATGCAGTAAACATAGGGTGTCACACCAACATGAATAAAAGCAATTGGACATGGAACTCCAAGCAAACAGTGATAGTGTTTAAGTGCAGACACACACACAACAAGAAATGCAATTTAACTTGAAACAAAATAAAACACCATTGAATAGTTCAAAAATTCGAATACTGCCAACAAAGAGAATGGAACTTGCAGGTGTTAACATGATAACAAGTCAGAGGTTCAACAATATATTATCTCAAAAATTCAAATGTCGAAGTCAAAGGAGTAATGAATGAAACTGACTCAAACTATTCAAGTCAAGATTTTCTAAAATAAAAATGTCGAAGTCAAATATATTTGAAATTCAAATACAAGCTGGAAGAGAACGATGAACAAGTCAAGGCAGCAAAGAACGGAGCAAAATTCATATTCATGGAATAACACGTATGAGATGAACAAGTCAGAATAATCATAAGCGCTAAAGAAAAAATCGAATGGACAAGTGCAAATCACGAAATATTCAAAACAAAAAATACGAACGAGATTTTAGGGTTTCGTTCCCTATTTAACCTAAATTCATCATCGGCAAATTCTCATTCGAGCTCAAGAAAAATCAAAGAGCAAGCACGAATCCAGAACTCGAATCGAGTTCAAAAGCAAATTGAGTCAAGCATAATCACAAATCAAAAAAGGGAAAATCGCATACCAGTATTCGAACTCAACATAGAAGCGATCGTAAGCAATCATCAGCCAAGGAGTAGATTGACGAAGCCAATCAAAACATAATAATCACTTTAATCGATCGATATTTAAGCGGTGCCTCAATTTTGAAGGAAACCCTAAATTCAGAAAGAGGAATGATCGGCCAAAAGAAGACACGAGCAAAAGCAAACCAGTCTCCTTTTTATTATTTATTGGGCCGGCTTCTATTGTTTATTTTGGGTTTAAGTTTTTAACTAATAGGGTATTGTTATTTTAGTTGTTTTTTGTTTGTTTTTTAATTCTTGTTTGAATCAGACTCTAGCTTAACTAGGTTTACGAACTACGGTTTTGTAGTTCGAGAATTCCAACTCAGTGGCTGAGTTGTCGCAAAGTTTTGAGCTTAGAGTTAGGTTAGTCAAGTTAGCGGGTGTCATAAGTTTACGTGTGTTTGTAAGCATCTGACTACTTAATTTCTTATAGAAACCTTGGGGGCAGCACGTAGGATGGTTTTTGCCGAAGCTAGGTAAATCGGTGTGTGATTTTTACTGCATTACTTTCTGTTATTGTTTTTATTTCCGCATTAATTTTAGTATCGCCCTATTCACCCCCCCCCCTCTAGGGTGAAAATGATCCTGCAAGTGGTATCAGAGCTAGGAACAAAAACCAATTTTTAAAAAAAAAATGATTTTTTTAGTGGCTTCTTTTAATAATGTTTTTGTTAAGGATCAGTCCATAGTTAGACCATCCATGTTCAATGGTGAATATGCATATTCGAAAATTAGAATGAAATTTTTTTGGAAAACCATAGATGCACGGAATATTGTTGAGACAGGATATAGCACACCAACAATAATGGTAGATAATCAAGAAGTTGAAAAACCTATGGATCAATAGACAGATCTTGAAAATAAATTGCAAAATGCTAATGCTAAAGCTATGAATTCTATTATTTGTTCATTGGATCAAATTGAATTTAATCGTGTCTCACATTGTCTAACTGCGCATGAAATTTGACACAAACTTGAAGTGACTCATGAAGGAACCTCCCAAGTTAAAGAATCTCGCCTTTCCATGCTTAGTAGCGAGTATGAGAACTTCACAATGGCAAAGGATGAAAGTGTCAAAAAATGTATGGACGACTTTCTAATCTCATATACAAATCAAAATCCCTAGGAAGACCATACACAGAACTGGAAATAGTCCAAAAAATCCTCAGAATTCTTCCACGAAATTGTTAAGCAAAAGTGACTGCCATTCAAGAATCAAAGGATCTGGAAAAAAAATTAAAGTTGAAGAACTCATCGGAAATCTCACCACTTATGAGCTAGAAATCAAATTCAAGGAAGAACATGAAGGAGGTGATACACGAAAGAAATCAATAGCTCTCAAAGAAACAACGGAAAGTGAAGAAGAAGATGATGATGGAGCAGCTGAATTAGAACTAATAATAAAGAGATTCAAAAGGTGGAACCGCAAATACGGAAATCCTACCCTAAATCAACAACTGAAAAACAGAATCGTCAAAGTTCTAGGCAACTCAGAAGAGCAGGAGATTATTTGTCACAACTGCAATAAACCTGGTTATATCAATCCAAATTGTCCTCAAAATCAATTCAGCAAAGGAAAGAAATCGAAAAGGAGAAGTTTTGCAGCTACTTGGGATGAAAGTGATAAAAGCACTGGCAGTGAAAGTTAAAAAGCAAATCTGTGTTTTTCAGGAGAAATAAGTGACTGAGATGATGATGAGCCAGCGAGGTATCAAAACTTTCTCACTCGCGATTATTTATATATTTTCATGAAGTAATGGCTGTTTCGAACGACTTAGGGAGAAGTATGCTAAAATTGAATCACAAAGAGATAGTTTGATAGAACTAAATAAACAGCTTGATCAATTGGTTCGAAACTATAAAAATAAAAGCCCTAAGTGTGATAAGTGTCCATCATTAGAAGAGAAAATAAAAAAAATCAGAAACTAGAATTAAATCGCTTGAAAATGAAATTCTGATTTTGAAAGAAAGTGAAAATACTAGGAGTGAAAATTCTATTAAAAAGTGCACTTTGTTATTGAATGAAAATGAATCTCTCAAGTCACAAGTCCAACAATTGTCTACAACTTTAGGAAAATTCTCCAAAGGAGAAAGATCACTAAATATGCTATTAGGGAAACAAACTGTTAATACTGTCAGACAAGGACTTGGGTATACTTAATCTGAAAGAGTTAGAAGTGAAATTAATCATGTCAACTCCAAGTGCACGATTTATAGAAAAATTGGACACAATCAAAACAATTGCTGGTATAGACCCAAACACGCGAAAACCATATCAATTTGGGTTCCTAAAGGCACGAATGTAAAATCCCTTAAAGTCAAACAAATCTAGGTGCCAAAAGGAACAAACATAAACTGTTTTGGTTCTACGCAAACTTGTTTTTAAAAATCGTTTGTCACTAACAATCATGGACCTATAAAAACAAATAGGTCACAAAAATCTTTCCTCGTGTAGGTGTGTTGGCAGGCTAAGGAACAGTAAGAGTGGTACTGGATTCTGGTTATTCCAGGCACATGATGGAAGAAAAATCAAAGTTCCTTAGCCTAGAGAAATACAAAGGTGGTAGAGTCAAAATAGGCAACAAACGATGTATTATATGTTGAAAATCTGCACCATAATCAGATTTCAATTAGCCAGTGATCAACTAAGAAAATTTGAGCACCATAATTAAATTTGACAAGGATGAAAAAGGTAAGGTAGTTGGTCAAAAGAAATATCGAGGTATGATTGATCACTTCTTCATCTTACTGCTTCTGGACATTATGTTCTCTGCTTGCTTGTGTACACGGTTTCAATCAAATCCAAAAGAATCTCATTTAAAAGTTGTAAAAGGAGTATAAAGGTTTCTGCTGCACACACCACGATTTGGTATATGGTATCCAACTTATGAAAACTTTGATTTAAAGGGGTATTCAGATGCAGATTATGCTGGTAGTCTAGTTGATAAAAAATTACTAGTGGAATGTGTTTTATGTAGGGACATTCATTAGTTGCATCACTTTCACAAAGAAAATATCTGCATAAATTTATTTCAACTGATTTTCAATTGGTAGACATTTTTACAAAACCCCTTCCAGAAAATAGTTTTTGTCGACTGCATCTCAATTTAGGCATTTTAGAAATTTGATTTTATATTTTTGGATTTGATCTTAAATGTCTATGTTAACTAATCTGACTCCCTACAGATTATCGAAAAGGAAAATAGTGACTAAAAAAATTTGATGAGTGTTGATATTAATCATACATTATGACTTGAGACGGTATATTTAGTAAATTTTTAAAAAAATTTAAACAAAATTTGTAATAACTTTTGTTGGTAAAAATTCCATGACCATCTCTATTTCTATCATATTTCTAATGACCATCACTCATCAAAAATCAATATAGTATGTCAAAATGTGGTATCTAAACAGGAAATTATTCCTTTTTTAATTAACTAGCAATAAAATTATCCAAAAGTACTCACTCTCATTTAAAAGTCCTCACAGTTATGCATGGATGAAGTACTTGGAATCATTGATTATGTGCTTTCATGCTCATTTAAAAGTCCTCACGGTTATACATGCATGGAACACATATCAAAATTGATTATTAGTTAGGCGAGTTGATTCTAACCCCATTTAAAAGTCCTCACGATTGTGCGTGGTCAAAAGATGCTTGAAATTCATTTTTTAATAAAAATTGGGAATACTACTAATCTCATTTAAAAGTCCTAACGGTTATGCATGGTTAGTAAGTATTCAAATTCCTGTCATAAATATACCATAAATGGACACGGCTATATGGTTTTCTATACCGACGTCACCCCTATCACTCTAAAATGGAATATTCGCCTAACAAAGTATTTATGATTTTTGTTTGATTTTTTTGTTGAAATTTAATATTTATACTCGATTAGGTATTAATGTTGTATTAATGTCTATCACTTTATCTCTTTTTTTCCTAACACTAGTACTCTTTTGCTAATAACAAAAGGGGGAGAGAAGTTAAGATTTTGGCAAGCATATTCTCATATAGGCTCATTCATTTTTTTTTATTTGCATTTTTTTCATGCATATGTGAAGGGCGAGACTTGTTGTAGGGGGAGCATTCAATTAGGGGGAGCTAATAGAATTTATCAAGACCAAATACATTTAATAAAGTCAAAACCTTAATATATGTTTCTTATCATCAAAAGAGGGAGATTATAGAATATGCTACTGTACTAGTGTATGATTTTTGTTTGATGATAATAAACATATATATATTCGTTTAAATGTATTTGTTATTGTACTATTTTATTTTTCCACATAATTAAATAAATATTTGTTGAATAAAATAAATAACTAAGAATTCATTCAAACAAATATTTTATTCAAACAAATATTTTATTACAAATTCAAATAGTACAAATTTGAGCTCTCACTAGATTTACACATTTTCAATTTCAAATACAAGTTTCAATTACAACACAATTTTCACTTTACAATTTCACCTCACTACATATTCACTAAACACTCGTATTTGATCTTTAACTCTGTTCCAGCCTATATCCAGCATCTGAACTATCTGCAAAATAAACACTAACGCAGTAAAATTGAAATAGAAAATAGTTTGCAGTGCTCAATAAAGTGTGTATTTTTGAAAATATTGTTTGCCTCGGTTATTTGGGTTGTTTGTCATCCTTTCTTTTAATTCATCTTACATGAACAACTTGTGACATGCACGGTGTACCGCTGTACATGCCACAAGGTCATACACACCGATTTACACTTGCTTGTTAAAATTGCAGGGACAGGTGAGCACAAGGTCAAACACAAACTGGATACAACTCAGGTGCAATGGTCAGAGATAACCAGAGTGAATACAAAAAGGACCACCAGACCAGAGTACATGGAAAGCACTTAAAGTTGATATGCAACCAGAGGCACAAAGAAAACATGTTCATGAACACAATAACACTACAACCAGATATAAACATGTAACAGCAAATAGACCACAAAATGTGCACAAGGAAGGATTAAGCTGTTTAACGCGAAGCCAATCAAAATGCAACAAGCCAGTGGAACAAGACAACCAGACCAAACCAGACTTCAAGATAAATCAGACCGGAATCGCTTCAAGAAAACAACCTAGCAATCAGGCTCAACCAAATGCACGACCAGGAACCAGATCACAAAATGGATCAAAACCAGTTCATCAATGAAAGGTACACATGAAGACTCAAACGAAACCAGGAACCAACTGCAATAAAATTGGCACATGTGGAACCAGACCACTTCAAATGGCACAAGTTAAAGACCAAATTCCAGAAATGCAAAGCAACTGCAAGAACCAGACCAGAATAACAAAGTGTACCAGACCAGTGTGGAATGATCACAATAACACACACTTGAATCAATGCAAACATGTACAAAACAGCAGACCAGTCAACATTAACATGAATGCAAAGTTTCAACACAGCATACATATATACATGCGTGAACACACATGTATACATATATACATGCAGTGACAACCAGAACAGTCCAGTTCAGAAAATCACACACATGAATCATTTTGGACATGAAACTCGAAGCAACCAGACAGTGATATGTATGCAACAGAGGACACAACAACTAGCACAAAATTTATGGCAAGAAGATCATAGTGCAAACTGTACAAGGCAATGCAAGAGACTCCAAGTCCAAATCAATAACATGATGGCAGTGATGAACACAGCAAAGACATGAACACACATTAACACACAAGAGTGTGTACATATGCACACAGTAAACAGGTAATGGAACTCGAAGCAAATCACAATGTAGTAAACATAGGGCGTCACACCAACATGAATACAAGCAACTGGACATGGAACTCCAAGCAAACAGTGACAGTGTTCAAGTGTAGACACACATACAACAAGCAATGCAATTTAACTTGAAACAAAATAAAACACCATTGAATAGTTCAAAATTTCGAATACTATCAGCAAAGAGAATGGAACTTGTAGGTGATAACATGATAACAAGTCAGAGGTTCAACAATATATTATCTCAAAAATTCAAATGCCGAAGTCAAAGGAGTAATGAACGGACCTGACTCAAACTATTCAAGTCAATATTTTCTAAAATAAAAATGCCAAAGTCAAATGTATCTGAAATTCAAATACAAGCTGGAAGAGAACGATGAACAAGTCAAGGCAGCAAAGAACGGAGCAAAATTCATATTCATGGAATAACACGTATGAGATGAACAAGTCAGAATAATCACAAGCGCTCAAGCAAAAATCAAATGGACAAGTGCAAATCACGAAAGATTCAAAACAAAAAATACGAACGTGATTTTAGGGTTTCGTTCCATATTTAACCCAAATTCATCATCGGCAAATTATCATTCGAGTTCAAGAAAAATCAGAGAGCAAGCACCAATCCAGAACTCGAATCGAGTTCGAAAGCAAATTGAGTCACGCATAATCACAAATCAAAAAAGGGAAAATCGCATACCAGTATTCAAACTCAACATAGAAGCGACCGTGAGCAATCATCAGCCAATGAGTCGATTGACGAAGCCAATCAAAGCATAATAATCACTTCAATCGATCGATAATTAAGCGACGCCTCAATTTTGAAGGAAACCCTAAATTCAGAAAGAGGAACGATTGGCTAAAAGAAGACACGAAAAAAAGCAAACCAATCTCCTTTTTATTATTTATTGGGCCGGCTTCTATTGTTTATTTTGGGCTTAAGTTTTTAACTAATAGGGTTTTGTTATTTTAGTTGTTTTTTGTTTTTTTAATTCTTATTTAAATCAGACTCTAGTTTAACTAGGTTTATGAACTACGGTTTTGTAGTTCGAGAATTCGCAACTCGGTGGCTGAGTTATGGCAAGATTTTGTGCTTAGATTTAGGTTAGTCAATTTAGCAGGTGTCACAAGTTTACATGTGTTTGTAAGTGTCTAACTACTTAATTTCTAGTAGAAACCTTGGAGGCAACACGTAGGCAGGTTTTTGCCGAAGCTGGGTAAATCTGTGTGTGATTTTTACTGCATTACTTTCTGTTATTATTTTTATTTCAGCATTAATTTTAGTATCACCCTATTCACCCTCCCTCTAGGGTGAAAACGATCCTACAAGTATTATATAGATAATATTGGTATCTAAATACTATGTTGTATTTTTATCAATTATTACTGCTTTGAAATGATTTAGATATAGGATAATCTGGGATGAAAAGCATACAAAACTTGATTTTAAATAATAGTTTTGGAAGAATAATGGATATGTAAGATTCTTTTTTGTATCCTTTTTTATTAACATGTTTGCCATAATTATATTGAAACCTACTAGAAAGTTTTTTTTATAGTAAGTATCATTCAACTTTGATAAAAATCATCCTTGATGAACTCTTTCCTTCATGGTTAAATATATTTTTTCTAATTTGAAACTTTGTTCTTTATATCGACATGTCAAAAATAGATGTTTTAAAGATTATTATACTTTGAAAATTGGAACACCCATTTATATTTCTAATTTTAATTTTTATTCTTGGTACAATATTCCATGTTCATATCTTCCAGTGTATTTTATTAAATTTGGTAAATTATATTGATATGATGACAATTAAGATTGTGAAATCCCAAAAAGGTAAGGAAAAAGTATTGTTTCAACAATGCATAAATATGATTTTTGAATAGATATCTGAAAGCATTATTTTTCATATTTTGATTCTTATGCTTACGTTGTATAATCAAGTATTTACTTCCAACTTATTATATTATGTCAACTTATTATATTACTGTGCGGCTAATTTCATAATTTGTGCATGTGCTTTGGTTCTTTGGTTGTGAAAGGAACCTACATGTTACAAATAAAAAGAATAACCTACATGTTATGGACAAAGTGAAAAATTATATGGTCCAACGATTAAATGCAGGTCCATCTGGACGTGCATATATACTCGTCTTTATAAAAAAAGTTTATATATTTATAAAACCATTATAAATCACTTATTATCATTATATAATAATTAAAGTGAATTATTCATCATTTAGAAACAATTATCTGAATATTTAAAATTAATTAAATATTCCAATTCAAAGTGATAAAATTACGGGTCGTTATAGTACTTGTTTTTACATTTATTCTGTAATGCCCCAGCCTAGTACCAATGCTATAGAGGGAGGTTACCATCTAAAATCATGGAGTAATGAACACGATAGGTGCATTCTCTTGTATATACAACCTTGTGTCAACAAGAATATGTGATATCGTATACCTGAATCTTTGCAAAGCCCATATCTTGTCTCGGCACAAAGAAATATACACGAGTTTCCCAGGGTGAATAATATAGAGATAGGATTACATAAAATTATTCGCCAACAACAACATCACTGTGGTCAAAAAGTCACACACACACACATATATATAATTCACATGCTTATATACAATAAATGTCAACATCTAGTTATAGACACCAACAGAAGATATATACACAACTATGCACATGGTAACCATCCCCCTTAAATACTAGAGTATTAACTTGACGTCTCAAATGATCTGGTCAAAGATCACCTCATCTTCTATGGCTAGTACGGTAAAATATGAAAAATGGAATACTATATCAAGACACCTAGTGATACCAAGTAACAACTACGACTCAAATACACCAAAAACTGAATCAACACCTAGTGATATCGAGTATCACCAATGAATCAGCATTGTGGATGCACCCGCATGATCTACCATATTGTATATGACCCTCCCTGGTCTACTCTAGCCTACATAACAACACTCCTTTATCAATCATCTTATCTATGTCATGTAGCAACAACACTCAATGCCCGTACATCAGATTATCGAACCAATGATATATGGGCAAGGATGTCACACTCAAGGTGCTACCTTAAGTCAATACAGCTAAGATGAATACTAGCTCCATCCGATATAGCACTCATTGATCAATTTACAGTATTTAACATTTTTCACAAATGTATATACAACAGTAATCCCACTTAACTGTCGTTAACTTGATGTCACTAAGGGGTTTAATATTTTCAAATTCCAATCTTACAGTAATCCCACCTAACTGTCGTTAACTCGATGTCACTAAAGGGTTTACCATATTATATATCATTTTACCTTTTCATATACTATAGTAATTCCCAACTATCTATTGTGTATCCAATGTCATTAAGGTTTACAAGTTTAAATCACAATATTATTACTTTATCTAAATAACATACATGAACAACTATTCATAACAATATATGCAAATAATTAAACATTTCATAGCATATTTAATTTTTCGGTGGTGGTAGAGCCTATCTTTGCAAAAATAAAATAACTAAATGCGATGGTGGTAGAGCCTACCCTTGCAAAAATAAAATAACTGAATGTGGCGGTAGAGCCTTCCTTTGCAAAAATAAAATAATAGAATGCGGTGGTGGCAGAACCTACCCTTGCAAATGTAAAATAACATAGTGCGATGGTGGAAGGGTCTACCTTTGTAAAAATAAAATAACATAATGCGGTGGTGGTAGAGTCTTCCTTTATAAAAATAAAATAATGAAACAAATAATAACGTAGAAAAACAAGGGAAGACACACTTCCCTCTATTTCTACACAATTCTATGGTTTATACTTTAATTTCAATTATGACGATTTTTTATTCTTTAATTTATGCATAAAAAGAAACAAGGAAGGAAGTAAAAAGTAAAGGTGAGAGAAGTTCACTCACCTAATTGAAGCTTCCGCTTGTGTAACGACCCAGTTTTTCAGTCGTTTAAATTTAGAATATTTAATTGAATTTAAACATTGAAAAGTAAATTTTACAAGTTAAATAACTTATATTTCTAATATAGTGATTTATTGGGATAATTAAATTGTTAATTTAATATTTGAAATTGTGTAAATAATTGAGATTTGAATTTAATAAGAATGAAAATAATTTATAAAGTTGAATTAAATCCTATTTGAATTAGAATGGAGTTAGAGAACTTTTAAAATTGAATTAAAAGTTAATTTATAGAAATTGGAAATTTTAACATTTAATTAACGTGTAAAAATAGTCATTTTTCACACTGTCTCGGATTTTGACGAAACTAGTTTCATTGGATCCGTAATGTTATATTATTGTAGGATTTCGAATTTCATGTCAATCGGACTTACGGTTTGGTCGTGCGAAGCTGAAACGCATAAAAAATTTAATTAAATAATTCGATTCGAAAACCTATCTTCCAAATATGATGGAATTGGCCTTCGATATATATTCCATTATGTTTGGAATAGGGGTAAAACATTATAAACGCCAGGTGGCACGCTTCGATTGGAGTTTGAAAATTTTTCGGATGAATAGTGCGCGAAAATTTTCTATAAAAGGACCTAACTTTTTCTATTTTGCAAACCCTAAAACTAAGAAACCCTAGCCACCATTATATTTCAATGGCCAGAAAACTGCCGACCTTCCTTCTCGTTTATCTCCCCATCCATGCAGTTTTAGGCTGAGACTTCAACTAGGGAATCGAAGAGCTTGGTGAGTTCTATCAATCCAACGGTGATGATCGAGTTTAGTGGAGTTGATCGGTGGCAATTCGATGGTATAGGGCGCGCGTTCGAGCATGAATCTTGAGTTCAGGAGGTGGCCGAGCTCGCCGTGCCTCTGGGCGGTGGTGCAGTAGGGTAGGGGCTTTCGTACGATGGTCCCTGATCGATGTGTAGTGGGTCGTGGTGGGTGCGGCATCGAAGAATTGGAGCATGCGTGGTGGGTTTCGTGACTAGCTGGAGCATGATCGCATGGAAGAGAAAGAAAAAGGCGGCCATGATCTATTTTATGGAAATCAACGGCTGTGATCTAATGAAGGTTTAAAATAAAATAAAAAGTGTAAATTATTATATTATAATTCGTGTAAACTTTAAAAATTCATATCTTTGTCATACAAGGTCTGTTTTGCACGAAACAAATTGCATTGGGTTCGTATTGATGAGCACTACATTTTAGAGCTAGATTGGAGTTGATTGGAGCTAGTGAAAATTTTGGTTAAAATTGAACGCTCGTTTAATATTAATCGGAATAAATCGCTATTACGATGACTACAAGCAAAGTGAGTACAACTCACTCTCTCTGACTCTATTTTTATATAAGTGGGAATAAATTTTATTTATGATGATTGATGATTGTTTGGGTGATATATGATATATTATATATATTGATTGGTTTGGATATATTCCCGCATATTTTAGTGGATGAGACCCTATATGTTCCCATGTATGAGCGGATGACCCTTTGTACGTGCGTCTGCCTCGAAGCGGACATTATACATATTTTCTCATATGTATATTTGTTGCAGGTTACAGGTTACAGGTTGGAGGGATCCAACCGGATTCCTCACCGTTGTTGATTTTTATTATAGATATTGATATGTATGCTATTATCATGTGATATATGATGGTTGGATGCCATGATTGATATGATTGATGTGAATCCCCTTATTTAGTGCTATTATAGCATTGGGCCTTATTTTGGAATTTTAAAATAATAAAACGATGTTCTTGTTTAAAAAGGCTGTTTAGGTGATTTTGAAATATAATTTTTGAATTGTTAAAGAAATGGATTTATTTTAAATAAATAAAAGTTATAATTTTTATGTTATAAAAATTATGGCTTTTTGAAATATAAGCAAAATATGATTTTTGAAATATGAAGTTAACTATTTTGTTAAAATAAGTTAAAATAAGAATTTTGAATTTATTATAAATGGTTTATTTATAAGATTAATAAATTGTTAAAATAAGTCAAATTGGGATTTTGGACTTATTATAAATGGTTTATATATAAGATTTATAAAATTGATATTTTATAAATAAAAGTAGTGGAATTATAAACGGTGATTTATAAATATAAGAAATGGATCTATAATCAAATTTGTATATGGATTTGCAATTGAAATTAAAAAATGAATTTATAATGGATTTTATAAATAATAAGATTTGAAAGAAATGAATTTGTAAATAAGAGATTTATAAGTAATTAACTTATAATTGGATTTTGACTTATAAATGAGATATAAATGGAATTTGTTAGTAAAGGAATTTTGTATATGGAAGTTTATAAAATATAAATAGAATTTATAAACACTGTTTTTATAAATGTGAAATCAATTTAATTTTATAAGTTAAATATGTAAGTTTATTAAGGGAATTACATTCACGATTTTGGACAATGAATAATCCTTTGAATTAAATATATAGAAGTAATGAATTTATTAAAGGAATTACATTCACGATTTTGGACAGTGAATAATCCTTTAAATAAAATGGATATTTTGGAAAGTGATATTATAAAAAGGGAATTTAAATGGTTTGAAAATAAAATAAGTTGCGAATTTACTTATTATTAAAATAAGTATATGAAAATGTTTTCCAAATATCCAACAAGTGAAATGGTTTTGAATATTATCTTTTTTAAAGATTATTTGAAGTGAATAATTGGGAAGTGTTTTGAATTATAAACGATTAATGAAATCATGCCTAGTGATTACTTAAGTGCTAGATTTTGTTTGTTGCTTGATAGTTAAATAACCGACTATCAAATTGGCCATTTTAATTCCTCAACTTTATAGGGAAACTAATTAGTCATACACTTAGTACGTAACTGACTGTGTAGGCTTGATTATCGTTTGTGTTGAGAATGTTGTTTCGTGTAGTGCGGAGTGATTACTCCAATCAATCGAGCTTCCTTCTTCGCCGAAGGATAGCAAGTTAAAAGTTGGAGACGTGATAAGTCTATGAGACTTAGTTTCAGTGTGAGGTTGAGAAACGTTTTTGCGTTATTGGTGCAAAGAGACCGGGATCAGATTTATCTGAAAACCACTTCGGACCAACATTTATACGACGATTGTGCAGGTTGGTCAATGATATTGATATTTAGGATTTTCATAGTGAAGGACTGCTTGTTGATCATTTGGGGTTAAAATCCCAATATACATATAGTAGCAATAGTCTCTTCGTTATGAAATATCCAATGCAAGGACTATTCGCTACTAATCCTAGGGATTTCCTAACAGGATGTGGTAGGAAAGTACCTTCGGTTTGTCCTGTTCCTGGACAACTTGTATGAACGAGTGTTTGACATTGCATTTCTATGATTAGTACATTGGTTTTTACAAACGTCCATCTGTTTGGTGGCGGAGAAGGAAACTTTTCTTAGCTTAACACCCTTCCTTGAGACGAACGAGCTCAAGGGTTGTATTTTTGTGGAAGGCAATTAGTAGTCAACGGAATGGCAATGTGGCATTCAAAGATGATGTGATATGTGATGTGTGATATGTGAAAGGTAATCGATACCTCTTTTGGCCTCACTCCCAGGAAAATGACTGAAACAAGGATAGAAGTAGCAAGGCTAAGTGGGTTGCTCCCAATTAGGAGATGTCATCACTCTTCTAGATATATCTTTACACGCTATGACGTCGTGTATCTAATTATTATTGTGTATGCTTGTCGCCATAGATTTTTAGGTCAGTTACGACCGGAGTTATGACATATTCGGTACTATCCAGTGTGAGGGGTAGGCCAGTCTTGTGTTGGTTTAGGCGGGCAGTATCTGCTCCCTAGGTACATCCCTCTAGAGGTGTGCTGTGTTGGTTCGGAAAGGTAGTCCCTTCACCTAGTCATTTGTGTGGAATCCAAAATCCACTACGTGCTTGCCATTTTGTTTTGTAGAGCCTAGTATTGCTGGAATTTAATAATGGTAACAATTTCAGCTATTTAATTTATTATTTGTATAATAGACACTATTATAATATAAGAGAATTTGATATGAAATTTTTTGGTTATCGTAAGGGAAAAACCCGTCCGTGTTTATGTGTGGGTGTGTCTTACGAGATACCTTTTGTTTTGATAAAAGAAAAATTTTGATAACTTTATAAATTCAGTTGAGCTGTATTTTCTCACGCTGGTTTACCAGACTAATCCGGGCGTTCTTTCCTTTCAATTCTTGGGTCAGACCGAGTATATTCACAGGTTCAGATTTGGTGCTTTTGGAGCTTCAGCAGGCGAGCTGGAGATCTTCATGTCGTATATACATACATGTTTATTTTTCCGCTGCATTGATTGTTGTTGTTGTTAAATTATCAGCATTTGTGAGGACGGGTTATTATAACTGTCCAAGCTGATGATTACTTATTGTGTACTCTGATATTGATTTATGTATATTACAGTTTCTCTTTGTAAAGATTATTAATCTATATTATTGTTATTCCGCTGCGATGTGAGATTCTATATTGTTTTGGTTAGGCTTCTCTCTTCTTCTTCTTCTCTTCTCTTCTTCTTTCTTCTCTCTTTCTTCTTACCCTCTCTTTTCTTTCTCATAATTATTTGCAATCGGTGCGTTCTGGGTCGGACATGTGTGGTTTATTATCAAATTCAGAGGGTGCCGAGTGCGGGTCGTCATAGCTTGATCTTTGGATGGAGGTTTCAATGGAGGTATAGAAGAATATGAGGGAGACGAGTGAATGAATGAAACGAGAGGAGAGGTAGGGGTTTATATATAAGCAAGGTGTAATCATTCTATTTTGTTTTATTAGGCAAGTAATTATACTATTTTATTTTATAAAGCAAGTAATTACATTATTTTGTTTTATACTATTGTTTTATTAATCCATTCATTATGCTATTTTGTTTTATTAGGCAATGTTAATAATGCTTTCTTGTTTCATTAGGCAAACCCTTTTCTTAATTTCTAAGAAGCAATCTTTATCATTGTTCATCAGGCAAAGAAAATAATTATCTGCTTAACTTATTTACAAGGAAACAAAATTTCTTCCTTTTTCTTAAAAAAATCCCAAATTATCTTACGAAAATCAAATTTCAAATTACTTTCAAAATATTTTTAAATGTCAATTACAATATTGCCAAATTTCAGGTTGGTACATATTCTTTGCTCGATTGATTCTCCATATATATTATTCTTCTTTGTTGATACCGTAAAATCAATTGGTTGAGTGTCTTTCTATTTTGCTTTCAGCATATATCCATATTTGATTGACTGCTTAAATTAGTTAATATATCTTCTTAAATTAATTGATTAACTTTCCTATTTGCTTCCCATATTTGATTGATTACAAGAATCAATTAATATATCTTCTCCTTTAGTTTTTGAAAAATATTTAAATCATCCAATTTTAACAATAATTAGTTTATACTTATTAGTTTAATAGCGAATCATTCTATATCTACTCAAAAATTAATATTCGTATAAATTTTAATAAACTCCATACGTAGATCTATAATTGTAAGTCTATTACTCAAAAATAATAATTATTATTCTAAAATCACATTTTAAAACAATAGATTACTTCTCAAAATAGTTTATACTTCAACAAATAATATTATACTTCACAAAATAATTTTTCTCTTCTCAAGGTAATGTACTCCAAATGAAATCAATACTTATGAGGTTTTAAAATAGTGTTAAAGGGCCTCATTTTAATGTTTAGAAATTATTGCCGACATGCATGCGTTCATATCAACTCAAAATTTTAAAATACCTAATGGACAAGTTAACACATAATAGACCACTGCTACACTTGAAAATAAGTTCAAACATCACTCCTCTTTGACAAAAAACCACCATTTTTTCATATTTGAAAATATCTTCTTCACTCTCATATATATCCATATAATATACCTTCCATTTAAATAAATACCTTTATCAAAAATGCATATGTATTTTGTTACAAGCAAATTAACATAGATAAATTATCTAATTTAAAAAAATACTTGCTTTTATTTGGAAACTATTGATTATGCCTTTTATTTTGAATATTCACATATGTAACCGCTACTACTACTCTATTAATCAAACATCCAAAGTCATCCGGACACGCTAACAGGTATGCATCCAATACTTTAAATTTGAATTCGTTTTATAGCATTTTAATCATGCATAATTCTCACACCACACTTATAGGTTTTACTTTTCTCTTAAATAATAAGTAACATTTTATCAAACATGATAAATAATGAATGTGTATACACACACACAATAGATCATCATTAACAAATACGTAAATATATACTCATATATATATACACACACCTTTCCCTAATGATCGATCCCCTAGATCATCAATCAACTAGCACACTAAATGTGGGAGTTATAAAAAATTAGATGAAAATATCCTAAGTCTCGCTCTTCTAAGGTCAAAGTATGTTTACATTTCTGTATTATTCTAACATGGCTCTGATACCATTATGTAATGTCGTGGTTCAATACCCTTACTATTAAAGGGGTTAACGTCCGAAAGCACAGAATAAAAAACACAATAGGAACAATCTATCATATACATTCCCTTGGGCCAACATAGATATGTTTCAAAATAATAATTAAAAATAAAAATATGTATGTTGTCTCAACTCGAAGCAATATACATAAGTAGTTTCGGGACAGAATAATGTAGAAATTGCACACATATATAAAAACATCCTAATCTGACATTATCGAAAGCGATCAAAACTTATATGTATATATATATATATAATAGATGTCAAAATATCATGGATGTCACATAATATACACATAAAGTATACTCAAAGTGATATATAACATCATCTATAACAAGTACATCATACTATATACATAACATCATCATATATTACTATCACCAACTACAAAACAACTAACATCGCCATCGTCCTCTGCATCACCACCATACCGAGTCTAAAAAGAGGTACAAACCATAGAATGAAATCTTATCAAAAGCAACCTCGGTCTGACCTAAGGATGTTAAAAAATAATAAAACCCAGATCAGGCTAGAGTCTAGACGTAAGCATAACAATGTACATGTAACAATAATAGAGAATGCTATGCATAATAGGTCTCATAACATACATAATGAGTATCATGCACGGTCAATATTGACCCTAATCCCCATCATATGACATAATGTTATAATATAAGAGTCATATCTCCATTTAATGTGAACAGAATCACAATTCTACTCAATTGTGATTCACTCCTAATCACAATTATTAAGTATCATGTTTATTAGCTTCTAGTCGTTATGAATTAATCATAGTTTATTTATATAACTCGCTGAGTGTGGAATACACTCTTCCAAACGATGACCGAGCTAAGACATGGCCATTTTCTTTCGTATTCCTCAACCAGAATTTTGGGTGCCCACATGACCTATTTGCTGTACTATTGTTTATTAAATGGACGTCGTTGTTTCCATCAAATGTACTACATGCCCATCATCGTTGGTGTGCTCGTACAGTAGGTCGCTAGACTTGTGATAAATGGTTAGGATGTCACTCGATCTAAGCTGAGATGGATCTAGCTTGTTTGATATCTCTTCCCATTTGATCAATTCATTTCATTAAACTTGTTCTCGTCGTGATGGTAAACCCCTCCTAACTGTTGTTTAATCCAATGCCATTAAGAGTTTTAATTATAGTTCATCATTCACTTAAAATCATTTAGTGAACTTAGCATCACCACCACATATGTGCTTATACTCAAAACCATACAATAGGGTAATACACAAAACATTATCACATGTCATGTTATATTTCATAACATAATTTTAACATTCATACGCAATGTATGGAACACAACATTGAGTAAAGTATCATGCAATCAATATTAATAAGCATCACACGTCCCTACATACTTCATCCCAATGAGCATGAATGAAACACAACAATTTGGCAATCAATCAACATAGCACCCAATCAAGATTCAGTTACGATTTGCTAGTATATAAATCTTACTCACAATTTATGAGGATGAAAATAATTTAAAGAAAGAGTTCAAAAGTATATTTGTTTTAGGGTGGTTAAACTAACTACAATGCAATTTCATTCAACGGTCCATTCTTAACAAACAATTATCAACTACCTTCATATATATTTTCATTTCCAAATAAAGCTTTGATATTATTTATTTGAAATAAAAATATATCATTATCAATATATCAATATATTTATCATATAAACATGATTAAATGAGTCAAACTTATCAAATTTAACAATTTGACATCATTCCTCGGTTCAATCAATTCTTTGATACTTAATTCAATTCAATATCGATAATATATCAATTAATACAATTATTTCATTTCATTGTTCATCGTTCAACTTGCGTTATTCCATATAACCAATCCAAAACACAAATTTTAATTATTATTTTCACCCTCCAATATCATCAATCGTCATCTATAAAAGTCCATGCATGGTAAATTTACAAATAAAATACTAGTAGATAAATTTTACCCAAATGATTTCTAAAAATCATAGCATGCATCTTAATTTGATATGGAATAAATAGAAGTAATGTACTATTTAAATTTTAAAAATATTCATTCACATGGCATAAAACATATATATATATATATGTATGTATGTATGTATGTATACATACATACGCACACGCGGGTGCGCACATAAACTCTATTTCATCCAAGGGAAGTTAATCTATATTTCATCCTATAATCATATTTCAACCAACATGTTCCAAGCATGCAGTATCTATCCAAGGTCTTCCATAATTGCAATAATTTATATATGTACATATAGGAAGAATATTAAGCGAATAAAAGTTGATGAGTTATCATTCACCAAAACTCTAGCTACCTCCATGTGGGTATGGTACCCTTCTCTCCATTCGAGAAGAATATAGCTAAGCTTAACATATCGCATGACACCAATCACATCACCACCATCGCAAGCTCTAACTCCTCCATGGCCCCATCAGGTTGCGCACGACCATCGATGTTGTAATACCCTTAATTTTAGTTTAACATTATTCAAAAAATTTAATTGGATAGATTAAATTGAATAATGTAGTTGGACATGGGGATGAGATTTGATAATTAACAAGGTTAGGCCTTAACTAATTAAGTAATGATATTATTTTAAACTTAACATAGAAAAGAACGAATGAGAAGGAAAATTAGGAATAAAAGCTTAGCTCATAGTCTAAACCCTTTATCCTTCTCATCCATTCTCATTTTTGAAATATACTAAGTAAAAATAAAAAACAAGGTTGGCCATTACAGGGGAAGAAAGAAGGGGAAATCAAGGGATTCAAAAGGGAAAAAGCTTAGGAAAACTAAACTTCATCAAATCTCAATCTCATCATCCAATTTAAGGTGAATAATAATAAACCATCTCTATTATTTCGTGTTTAAATTCAGTTATGGGTAATTTCTGAATTTATCTTGATTGAATTGCCAAGTTATGGATGTTTAATCATTGTTTGGATAAAATAATGATATATGGAATTCTTATAAAATTATTTTGATAGGTTCTAAGGGTAAAACCTAAGTTTTTTATCTTTAATCGACTTGATTTTCTGGTATACTGTGTAAAATATAATTTGGAGATGGGTTTTTAATTTCATAATTTTTCAAATTAAAACGAATATTTTATGAATTTTCTAAGGAGGAAATAGTGTTTATTTCAGATTTTAATTATTAAAAATAATTAAATAATTATTTTGGCCTTGAAATTTTTATATATAAGAGAATATGTTAATTATAAATTTTAATGATTTTTGGGGATTTTTCCAAGAGATTATGAATTTCTATGAATTTATCATGCTAGAAAAGCATATAAACTAATATTAATTAAGGGTATTAATTAATTAAATTGATTAATGTTTTTGGAAGTGTAAAACTAATTTGCGACGGTTTTCTAAAAAGAAATTGGTAAATTTTATTTTCAACCAATAGAAATTTGATAAGGGATAAAAGTTGGTAAAAAGTAATTGATTTTAATAGAAATAAAATAGTTTTTATGATAATTACGACAATGCTACGGATATATGGCATTGCCACGACGTTCGACATTAACAATAGGCGCTATCACTTTACAATTGTAAGAGATGTCGGAGGTAGGCGGCATTGACGTGAAGCAATGCATGTGATACTTATGCAGTAAGTATGTGATACATTGAGTCATGCATCCACCATTGATGTTATGGGAATACTACATCTCGTGGGTATATGAGATATTGATGTTGTGAGTTATCAATACCGACCGCCATTGTTTCTTTGTTTTGAAATCTATAACATACGACATTGATGATGCATGTCACCATCCAAGTTTTAAATGATGCCATATATTTTCGATATTAACTATACTTAGGCAGCAATTCTGCATGTCGACAACCTTTAAGTTGCGGCATTGACACCGCGGTTTTATGAATTCAATGTGAAAGTGTTTAAAGGTTTTAATGACATAAGTCATTAATTTCGGCATCAATCTATTTTGCGGCAATGACCTACACAAATCTTTCCATGTATGCGGCATAATAGCCAAAGTACTATGTTTAATGCCGCAAGTAATTGATTTTAGCAACTATGCCATGCAGCTTTGATGTTGCATCTCCTTATTCTAATGTCGGTGAGGCCTTGATTTATGCAAACTAAAGGAAAGTTTTAAAGGCAAGTAGCCTATGTTTTAAGAAGGTTAATAACCTTATGATTTCGGAAGTTAGCCTTATGATTTATAAAAGTTAAAATTTTGTTTTCTAACCTTGGACAGAGGTTCAATTTTGTTATTACGAAAGGAATGTCATAAGTCCTTTATATTGCTATCTGGCGGGGAGCCGTAGGCTTATGATTTTGACATTATTCCTTAGGGATACCAATGTTTTATAATTCTATATGGCATAAGTTTATGAATTTGATATTATTTGTTGGGGACACCAATGTGTATTATTTTATAATTCCAGCATTAATCATTGGAGATACCAATGAATATCGTTTTGAGATGTTATGAGTTTAAGGGTTATGCAACCTAATTGGGAATACCAAAAGACATAGGTTTAGCACTTGGGAGAATAGAGTTATAACCAAATTAAAATTTGATAATTTATGGGTTTATAGTCATCCTAGAAAAACTATGGAATGTGTGATAGATAGTCCACATGATGCTAGAGATGGATAGTCTGTATATGGTTAATGAAAGGTTCATAATCATCCTAGAAAAACTATGAGATGTGTGATGGATACTCCAAATTATCTTTATTAATAATCGGAATAGAAGCACAATCTTTTGGTCCGACCGTGAATTTCCTAAAATACCCTTTACTCATATATAATTTAATCATTATCTATTATTTCACATACAAGTACATAAAAATAATCGGTAAAATCCTAATCAAATGCAGATGTTGTTCATATTATTTTTAGCCTATATTTCTAGACTAGATTGGAACTATTCAGACTAAGTTAAAACATGAATGTTTTAATGGATATATTTCTAGGCTTGCGTGTCTAATGAAATGACAGTGGGTCAAATACTACTATTGCATCAGATAATAAAAGAGTCTTCTAGATAATTCCAACACATCTTTAATAATAGTTATAATATTTTTGGTGTCACACTTTTTTGGTGTCAGCATGAAATACCAAAAATGTCTCTCTACATATATTAACAAATATTAATATCCCTTAAAAATTACATATAACAGTTAAATTTCTTTACAATTTCAAAATGTCCATCTACGCTTAAAAATATGATCTAATAAATAAACATCACTTAAACAAATAAACATCATTTACAAATTCATTTTTTAAGGTAAACGGGTTTTGTACTAGCCCAACCAGATTTGAATTACTGAAAAAGTAAAATATTTACAAGAAGCAAATGAAACATAACAAAGACCAAATTAATTAAATAAGGATTTCGGTCTAATAAGCCCAAATACCAACTTAATTAAAACGCCATCTATTATCCAATCCAGTAGTGTGAATGATGCTCATTCTTCTAGTAACCAAATTTACAAATTCATTGTTTATTAATTAATAATATAAATAAAATTCAAACTAATAAAATATTAAATGTTGCAACTTAAAAATGAAAATTTAAATAAACTACACATGATTTCAACGTAAAAACATGGCCAAATATTTTTGCAAATCATTTTCTCTTGAATGTGTTAATCATATATAAATTATAGAATAATAATTCACGCACGAAGCACATGTCATCATCATGCGCGAAGCGCGTGCCGTAACACTTGTTTTAGATAAATGGAACATGTGTGATGGATAGTCCACATAATTTAAATAGTAGAACCATGTGTGATGGGTAGTCCATATGGTAGGGATAGATAATCCATATAATATTTACATGTTAGATGGGTAGTCCGTATAAATATAAGACATATAGTCATTTGAATTTAAGATAGATAGTCAGATGAAATTAAGATGGATGGTTAAATAAATTGGGATGGGTAGTCAACTGTATGTTGCATGTTTGCAAATGTTTATTTATTATGTTCTAACCATTATGGATGCAGGAGCACAGTATATGGTTGATTTGTTTTGGTTAAGACACCATTGAGGAGAAAGCCCATTCCGCTCAGTGGTATGGTCTCACTAGATATCTATTTTGGTTCGAGATGGTAGGTTATTATTCACACTAGACTATTTGTCTGGCTCAAATTTTTGTTTTTCCCCTTAAACTCTCGGGTACCCATTTGAATAGGTCAGGAGTAAGGGATTTCGGGTTTCCACTTAGACGAATAGTTTCCGGAGACGTGCAGGAGGCAAGCTAGCTATATTAGGAGTTTTATTTAATCCGTTTATGTAGTTCATTTTGTTTGAATGGATGTAATGATAGAAATTATAACTGTCAAGTAGTAGTACACTCTAATCAATTAAGAGGGCATCTTCATATGTCGTTCTTGGAGTATTTTGTAATAGTTGTATTTTCTCTAAACGTGGGGATCGAATGGGGTTACGTAATGAGTATGAAATCTTATTTTGTGAAATGAAATATGATAACTTGTTATTAAATTGTGTTTGAAAATTTTCATATTCATGTGCTTCTGATAATTGATATGATTAACATAACCGTATTTTATCATCAGAAATTAATACTATGGATGACTGTAGCGTCCATAGCACTTAGCTTCGGGCCTCAAAATGAGGGATGTTACAAATTCCTAGCTGCAACACCAATCCTGATTTAGCCGAGTCCCTTCACTTCTCGCACGTGCCACTTTCGCAATAGCACCGGCACGATGCTTTTTAGAACCCAACGCACGCAACCCTCATGAGCTTGTGTCGTGATCCGCCTTCATGCTTCTTCTTTTTTTTGCATTTTTTTTTATCAATTTGGGGTTTGGGCCCAAGATTGAGGAGAACAGGCTTTTGTTTTGCTAGCTTAGAGAGTAAAGTGAATATGTAAGGATATATGAGTAATTAACCTTTCAATTATCTTTTCTCTTTTCCTCCACATTTAAATTTAAATGAAATTTAAATCTATAAACTTCAGCTTCAACTATACCTGTAAATTCATTCTTATTCAGCCTAATTTGATTTACTATAAATTTGACTTACTTAATATTGATTTACTATAAACTTCAACTATATTATTTAACTCGTTAATATTGATTTACTTAACATCGAACAATATTTTATATTTATTTTAAAATATATTTAAAAAGGAATTACTTAATTTAAACCATTAAAATAAAATTTCTTATTTCACTAGATTTAACTCAATAAAATAGCTATAAAATAATTTCCATTCCAAAATTCAACTTGAATACATGTATGATAAAATTATATTTTAATACTAGTATATCGGGAGTTGGGCCATTATAGAAGCGATTATTATACTTCTGACTTCAAGGACCTATGTAGTAGATTCTTTTAGACAATAATTCAACCCATCGGGTACAAACAAGTTATCGAATCGTTGAATTTTAGGATTCAATGAAGTTTTTTGACAATGTAACCAAATTCCAGGTTTGCACACCCTTGATTCGATCAAGAACTCTTTATATTTTTAGAGTTTGGTAACGCAAAAAGTGGAGATTGGAAATAAAGAAGAAGAAAAACTAATTGTGAGAAATGAATTTGTGTTGCCTTTATATATGCAATGAAGATGTGCATCCGTTCATCAAGACATGTTTCCAACGGTCGCGTTCATTTGCTGTAAATGCCACATTTCCTATTTGTATTCAAAACTGTTTATGTTGGTCTATAATAGTCGCATCTAACTCTAATTTTCAAATACTTGCACCACTTGGTTTCTGCCTTTCTAACAGTTCTAATTTGAACTTCTGGGTTTGTATATGACTAAAAAGCCCATCAAAAACTGTAACCTTGATCCAAATCCAAACCCAACCCGATTAGACTTGTCGGATGACAGCAGCAGCGCGTGCATGTATCAAGATACATGGACTCTCTCTTCAAACCAAGACCAAATATTTGGGTGTCCAAAGAGCCTAACCCTTTCTTGAGAAACCACTATATATATGAACAAAGTTGTTTTTGTTTATTCTATGATATGGGACTAAAGTCCCTACATCTCTTCTTTCTTCTTCCAAACAAAACCCCAAATCCAAAACTATTTTGAAAATTTCCTACACGTAAGCCATTTTTATTGAAAAATTAAGGCAAAAATACCTTTGTATGTCCTTGACAGTAGAAAACAGTACATAAGATATGCCTTAACTTCTACTGATTAAACCCAAAAACTCTAATTAAACAACAAAAAATAGAAAATAAAATTATTATGATCTAATAATGAAAACTGAAGAAAAATAGTATGATTTAGGGTTAGAATCAAAAAAGATTGTGATTTTGGAGTAAACTTTTCATTATTTTCTCTCGTTTCTACTCCTGGGAAGGAATAGGTTGAGTTCACGCTTTACACATCGGAAGTACGTGGAATATAAAATTACCGCGCAGAGCATCTTGTAAAATATTTCTGAACCACATGGTTTTTTCCCTTATTTTATATTATACCTTGTAGTTGCTCCCCTAAGGTGGTTACAGATCATCTATGAACGTAATCATGAAGATGAAGGTGATTGTAGAGATTTAATAGTGGATTATAACAATGAGTTTACAACATACGATGTAAGTAATGTTGCATTATTATTGTTATATGTTTATGTATTAGATTTAGTAACATTTTGAAAAGTTGAAAATATTTCCAAGGAGAGAAAAATTAGGGGAATTGGTGCAGAATACCAAAACGTCTTGGTTTTATAATTATTGTATCATGCTTCGATATGATTGATTCTCGTTCGACGTTGAGAATCTTTTTTAGATGTGAATGCAGTGGACTTATAAGGAGTCCAAACTGAAGAAATTTACTTTAAAACATAACGGGTATTAAGAAATGTAACTGTCCATTAAAACTTAAAGGTGTTAAATTTTCAAATGTCGTCAAGTGAAGTTTAGAGGTGGTGAATGTGGTTCATAATCATATGGAGTTACAAAATAAAGCGGATCATTGATTTGCCTATAGATTGAGTAAAGAAGAGAGCAAATCAGCACCTCCTCTATGGGGAATCTTGACCATGTTAAAGGATTATGATGAGATTTAAAAAAAAGAACGTTTTACCCAACGACGATGAAGAAAGAATAGACG
Source organism: Allium fistulosum (assembly GCA_030737815.1). Lineage (NCBI taxonomy): Eukaryota > Viridiplantae > Streptophyta > Magnoliopsida > Asparagales > Amaryllidaceae > Allium > Allium fistulosum. The sequence goes on from CM060908.1 coordinate 909,860,106, forward strand.
TCGACCTGGGAATGTGGCGAGGTTGTGGATGAGATTGAGCACTACACGGCTGCGTTGTAGGGTTTTGAGTTTGTTTTGTTGTTTTCTAGGAACTGTAGATAGTCGTATTACCAAAATAGTAAGTAACGACAAAAACACAGTGTAAGAACTATACGAAAATGTGCACACGGATGCACAATAATAAGATACTGATATAAAACAGTAAGGAATTCTGAGGCTTGCCTTAGCAATCTTCTTAAAACTTTATTTGCAAAGTTTTCCAAGATACAACAGAATAATCTACACGAGATTGTAACGAGTATATCTACTCTGTAATTTGATAATGCTTTGGTTTGAGAACAGAATGAAGATGAAGAAGACGTAGAAAAAGGGATGAGAATATGGTCAGTATTCCTCTCCTTTTATAGCCTTCAATGGTTGCGTCTGCTCAGAAGGTTATGTCTATTCTTTTGAATCAAAGAGTCATCTGCAACGCCCAACAGTTATTTATGTTCGTCGGTCATTTGCAACGTCCGATAGTTGTTTCTGTTTGTCAATCATTTGCATATTTAACAGTCGTTTCTTTTCGTCGATCATTTGCAACGCCTAACCATTGCGTCAATTTTGAGCCAACAGTCACATCCGTCCATCACCAACAGTTGCGTTAGTTGAAACAATCATGTCTATTCATCATTGTTTGCATTTGTTAGAAAAAACTACGGTTCAAAACAGGCTTTGTTTTTTTATAGCAAAAGGATAGTAACACATTAGATTGGAACCTGGTCGGTCGGTCGGACAGGCAGGCGGGGCGCGCGTGCATGTGTTTAGACTATGACCATATAGATCCTCCCCCTCGCACAAAATTACCTGAATTTAAGGGCCAATATAGGTTGATGGGAAGGAGTATATAAACATGAAAACTTCTTTGTTTTTGGCGATGTGAGGCTATATCTTCATTCACTTATGCAAGAATCTCTAACAATCCCCATATGAATGATAATATATGTCTTCCCCACACAATGAGGAATATCACAAAGTACATATGGAAAAATAATATATCGAGGATAAGTGGATATTTCACTTTGAACTTTTCTTAGTTAAAACTTATTGGATATACTTTGCTAATCAATGAATTATTTCACCTTGAACCGTCAACCGTTTGTATAACCAGACAATAAGCTTAACAAAGCATTGTTTTCCTTCACGTCCAATCTCTTGGTTGTGTTCATTTTGGTCCTGAACAAATTTGGTTCTGCGGGTGTATTTAGAGAATTTTAAGCCTTAATATTCTCATAGAGACCCAACTCATACTTAGATAGGTGATCACATCCATAAAGAGTATCCTACGTCTACTCCACTTGACGTTTTCAAGATATGGACATCATTAAAAGCATAACTTAACCTTTTTAATACTTATGTAGACATGCATTCTATTATGCACCATAGGTATAGAGTAGGACTAAGTCCAAACAAATGCATTACTTCTTGAGTTCCTCGGAACTGGTTTGCCAATTGATCCTAATCCGTTGGATCTCCAGTCGCTAGGATAGGTTTTTGTATAAGGTGACTCTTTTTTGGTTTAGGCTTTTAGTAAATGGATCCGCCAAGCTATCATTAATTCTTACATAATCAATGGAAATAGTTCCATTTGAAAGTAACTAACTAACTAACTGTGTTATGGCATCAACGAATATGTCATGATTTTTCATTATACACAAAGTTTTGCACTCTACTTAACGCTACTTGATTATCATAGTGAATACATATGGCCGTTATAGGTTTGGGCCAAAATGGAGTATCTTCTAAAAATTGACGAAGCCATTCTGCTTCTTCACATGCTTTATCTAATGCGATGAACTCAGATTCCATAATGGATCGAGCTATGCATGTTTTTTAGTAGATGCTACTCCTGTTAGGGTAAAGACATAACCACTTGTTGATTTAGATTTCTTTGAATCTAAAATCCAGTTTGCATCACTATATCCTTCTAAGATGGCAGGATATTTTTCGTAATGTAACGAAAAGTTTGTGGTATTCTTTAAATATCCCAACACTCTCATTAGTGTTTTCTAGTGTTCCTTCCCTGGCTTACTTGTATACCTGCTCAGTCGACTTACTGCATTAGCAATCTATGCTCTTGTGCAATTCATGAGATACATTAAACATCCTATTACACGAGGGTATTCCAATTGTATTACACTGTCATTAGTGTTTTTGTGCAGTACTTCTGATGGATTAAAAGATGTTCTTACCCCTTTGATTTCATAATTTTGGAATTTTTCAACCACTTTTTCTACATAGTGCAACTAAGATAATTCAATTGCATTAGGTGTTTTTATTATTTTGATTCCCAAAATAATGCCTACAATTCTTAAGTCTTTTATATCGAAATTGTTGATTAACATTTTCTTTATGGTCTCTATAACTTTAATGTTGGGACCAAAGATTAGCATATCTTCCACATATAGACAAATCATCACATATGGTCGTCCAACTTGTTTGTAATAAACACATTTATCACATTCATTTATACGAAAACTCTTTTTCATCATGACACTATCAAATTTTCCATGCCATTATTTCGGACCTTGTTTGAGTCTGTATAATGATTTGACTAATCTACAAACTTTATTTCCCTTGGAAATAAAAACTTCGGGTTGCTCCATGTAAATCTTCTCATCGAGATCTCCATTTAAGAATGCTATCTTTACATCCATTTGATGAATTTCTAGATTATAGATGGATGCAATTGCTATCAACATTCATATAGAAGTTACTCATGTAACCGGTGAATAAGTATTAAAGAAGTTTGCACCTTCTTTTCAACGATATTCTTTGGCTACCAATCTGGCTTCATATTTGTCAATGAAGCCATCTGATTTCATTTTCTTCTTGAAGATCCATTTACAACCATTTGGTTTTATTTCAGGTGGAAGGTCAACTAATTCTCAAGTTTTATTACTTAGAATTGAATTAATCTCACTTTTGATTGCTTCTTTCCAACATGAAGATTTTGAAGACGACATTGCCTCTTTGTAAATTTGAGGTTCATATTCTAACATGTAGATTGAGAATTCTGAGCTAAAAGAATTGGAAGTTCTTGCCCTTATGCTTCTTCTTGGTTCAATTTCATCCTTTCACGATGAGTTTCATTTTCATGTGGTTCATCCCTTTCTTCTTTTGTCCTTTTAGGGATAAATGTTCGATCATTCTTTTTGTGTGGAAACATACCTTCAAAGAATATGGCATCTCTTGACTCGATGATTGTATTTATACTAATGTCGTTTATATCAGACTTAAAGACTAAAAATCTATAAGCGCTATTATTTTTGGTGGGTCCTAGATAGTAATAGTCTACAGTTTTTGGTCGAAGTTTGACTTTCTTGGGAGGCGGTATGTGACGCCCCACCTCTATACTCACGCAAGCCAAGGACACTACATAGTAATGTCGTCAACTAGCGCAAAAAATAAGGCTGTTGAGGAGCGACCATCTGTGTAATTGCTTTGTGTGAGCACCGATATGTCAGAAAATATAACTTACATTTCATCTCTGGAGGAAATCCGACATATCTAATACAAACACAAAGCTACCACACAGTGGCTAAGTAAGCCTCGGAAACAAACGTAGAAATAAACATAACACAAATCAGTCACAAATGTTCATATCTCAATGGCGGAAACAGATATGAATATAACACATAAAAGTGTACATCAGAGTAGTGGTCATATAAGATCCACAATATCACAAAAGAATAGATACAAGTGCTAGACAAAAGAATAATTATACATCAAGGAGTCCATAACTCAAATGTATAATAACAAAAACTACTAATCTAAAGTATATAGCCAAAAGAATCAGATGATAATCCCGGATAAGAAGTCAAGCAGAAGCACCTGAAATACCTCGGTCTGACCCGAGTATTATTTATTAAGAAAATAATAAACGGATCAGTCTAGCTATAAATATCAGATAAAATGATATAGGATAAGAGATATGACCAAAAACGTATGATAACCAAAAATGCCATACTGTGTCAAGTATACATCAAATAACACATCAAAAATCATACAATATATCAATCATCTAAAAATACCAAAAAGAATATCATTTTCTTTATTTTATTCACCAAACTACAAATATTGACAAACATATAAATGCCAAACGCAAGAGTTGGTGAAACATAAATTCCAGAAATCACAACGAGAAATCCAGAAATCACATAAAGGGGGAGGCCTATCAAAAACGGGAGCATGAAAACTCCCAAACACTTGTAACATAAACGGAACGTTATTCCATGGTCGCTAACCATAGAGCCAGAACAACAACGTAGTACAGCGTTACGCCCGATGAACCAGAAACTCTAATAATCCGGAACAACGACGTAGTACAGCGTTACGCCCGATGAACCAAAATCCAATAATACGGAACAACGACGTAGTACAGCGTTACGCCCGATGAACCGAAATCCGATAATATGGAACAACGACGTAGTACAGCGTTAAGCCCGATGAACCGAAATCCAATAATACGGAACAACGACGTAGTACAGCGTTACGCCCGATGAACCGAAATCCAAAGCATCGATGTAGTACAATGAGGGTACATCCGATGAACCGAACACCATAAAAGAACATGGGTCGCTAGCCCACAATAAAAATGAGACGAAGCTCAATAAAAGGAAGTACAGTCCTCCATGTGGACAAAGAGACATCGCACATTGCTAGTCTAAACCATAAAATGATCATCATCGATCATCAAGAAGTGTCGATTACAGTAAGCTAGTAAATATAAGAGTTTAGCTTCATGTCCCATAACCACTAGCTTAACTTAAATATTTACAAACAAATTGTAGATTTCCACTCGAAAATTGTCACAAGAGTTTCAATCGAACAAGTCAAAGAATTAACCGGCGAAGTAAACGCAAGTGTTTCATACCCCTTGACTAAGAGAAGAGTTACTAGGGGCTTGCACAATATTTAACTTTCTCATGTCCTTGTTCAAAAGTTTGGGACATGCAGATAAAAGATGACCCGGTTTTTTGCAATAGCGACAAGAATGGGGTTTCGGACACATATTCACATAGTGTTCCTTAGAATTACAATTGTAGCATCCTCCACGAGTAGGGATTGGAGTCTTTGCTACAAAGGTAGTTTGCTTCACTCTCTTATTGGGATTAAGGCTCTTGAACTTAATATGCCTCTTCTTGGAAGTCCCAATATCACAAACACTTCCTTTACCAACCTCTTCATGTCGAAGAGTGATATCCACAAGCTGATTGAAAGGAACTTCAAGTTTCAAAGGTAAAATCTTTTCGGGGTTCTTACCCAAAGCACAGATAAACCTTTGATTTTTTACAAGATCCAAAAGTTGTTGGGCCGACATGAATACGCCATCCAGAGATGGACTACTGGATTTTCCAGCGCTAGGACTGCCAGGACCAACCATTTCTTTTCTTTAAGAAAGAAAGAAAAGAAGAAGAAAAGGTTATTCTTAGAATGAATATCAAACAATCATGATTGATAAAACAAGGAATCATAAAAGAAAATAGGATAGAACGGGTCCAATTGACTCGAATAAATTCCTAAAGCACGACTCCTAAGAAAGACTTAGGACATGATCCTTGCTAAATTATTCTACATTGTTCCGAAGTTTGGCTCTGATACCATGCTGTGACGCCCCACCTCTATACTCACGCTAGCCAAGGACACTACATAGTAATGCCGTCAACTAGCGCGAAGAATAAGGCTGTTGAGGAGCGACCATCTGTGTAATTGCTCTGTGCGAGCACCGATATGTCAGAAAATATAACTTACATTTCATCTCTGGAGGAAATCCGACATATCTAATACAAACACAAAGCTACCACACAATGGCTAAGTAAGTCTCGGAAACAAACGTAGAAATAAAAATAACACAAATCAGTCACAGATGTTCATATCTCAAAGGCGGAAACAGATATGAATATAACACATAAAAGTGTACATCAAAGTAGTGGTCATATAAGATCCACAATATCACAAAAGAATAGATACAAGTGCTAGACAAAAGAATAATTATACATCAAGGAGTCCATAACTCAAATGTATAATAACAAAAACTACTAATCTAAAGTAGATAGCCAAAAGAATCAGATGATAATCCCTGATAAGAAGTCAAGCAGAAGCACCTGAAATACCTCGGTCTGACCCGAGTATTATTTATTAAGAAAATAATAAACGGATCAGTCTAGCTATAAATATAAGATAAAATGATATAGGATAAGAGATATGACCAAAAACATATGATAACCAAAAATGCCATACTATGTCAAGTATACATCAAATAACACATCAAAAATCATACAATATATCAATCATCTAAAAATACCAAAAAGAATATCATATTCTTTATTTTATTCACCAAACTACAAATATTGACAAACATATAAATGCCAAATGCAAGAGTTGGTGAAACATAAATTCCAGAAATCACAACGAGAAATCCAGAAATCACATAAAGGGGGAGGCCTATCAAAAACGGGAGCATGAAAACTCCCAAACACGTGTAACATAAACGGAACGCTATTCCATGGTCGCTAACCATAGAGCCAGAACAACAACGTAGTACAGCGTTACGCCTGATGAACCGAAATCCAATAATACAGAACAACGACGTAGTACAACGTTACGCCCGATGAACCGAAATCTGATAATACGGAACAACGACGTAGTACAATGTTACGCCTGATGAACCGAAATCCAATAATACGAAACAGATGAACCGAAATCCGAAGCATCGATGTAGTACAATGACGGTACATCCGATGAACCAAAAACCATAAAAGAACATGGGTCACTAGCCCACAATAAAAATGAGACGAAGCGCAATAAAACGAAGTACAGTCCTCCATGTGGACAAAGAGACATCGCACATTGCTAGTCTAAACCATAAAATGATCATCATCGATCATCAAGAAGTGTCGATTACAGTAAGCTAGTAAATATAAGAGTTTAGCTTCATGTCCCATAACCACTAGCTTAACTTAAATATTTACGAACAAATTGTAGATTTCCACTCCAAAATTGTCACAAGAGTTTCAATCGAACAAGTCAAAGAATTAACCGGCGAAGTAAACGCAAGCGTTTCATACCACTTGTTTTGCTAAGCCGTTTAAGTAGATTTTCTCATACGAATGAGGTAAAGGTTTGTATATACCAATAGATTAGAAAACGGTTTTATAAACAAGCTTTGTATTTAAAAGTAGTGTTGAAATCGTTTTGATGAAAGAGTTTGAGTATTTACTACTAGTATAGAAACCTTTGTATTTTTAAAGTGATAAGTCATAGAAATGATTAAAGAAACAATCAATCATTAAAATTCACATTCGAAGACGTGAATCAAATCCAATTAAACCGATAAAGAATCCATCGAAATGGATATTCAAAAATCCCGAAAAAGGAGTCATCAAAGTCATAATAAATGATAACAACAAATAGGATCATCACGAATCGATTCAAATTGGAAATTCAATCCCAAAAGGCAAAGTGGGCAGAAACAACAAATTCAGTCGACTGACTCAGAGATTTCAGTCGACTGACTCAGGTCTTGGAAACTATCTGTTTCCAGGTTCAATCGACTGACTCGGAGATTTCAGTCGACTGAATCATGCCTGGGAACTTTCGGGTTCTAGTTCAGTCGACTGAATAGAGATTTCAATCGACTGATACTGGCCCAGGAAATTTCCTGGCTTCAGCTCAGTCGACTGAACGCTTTGAGTCAGTCGACTGGACTGGGATTTCCAGTATTTTCAGCCTAAAAATGAAGAGGCAATCTCTTCGCAAATGCAACCGGACGAGCAATGGACGCTAGGGGTTTATGCCAATCGACGACCCAGCCCTATAAGCTCTTCGATGCATTACCAAACCATGATCAAACATCCATAAAAGGATTTACACACAAATTTGACTTCAAAAACAAAAAATTGAAATATTCACAAAACCAATCCAAATCAAGAGCAAATGCACATGAAGAAGTGTTAGGAATTCATACCTAACAACCAAAGATAATTATAAACATAGATGTGAGATAAAAATCTCACCTTTAAACCCAAAACAAATGAAGAAGAAGCTATAGAGCAATGGCAAGAACAACCACTCTTCAATTCCAACCCAACAAGCTTGAATCTAAGCTTAAAAGAGAAACATTTCCTAAGTTAGGTTTAGGAATTTCTAAAATTGATAAGAGAATTAGTTGGAGAATAAGAAGAGAAGGCTTACCAAAGCTTCTTCTTTGAATTTGGAGCTAGAACTTGGATTTGCAAAGATGATTAGGGCTTGGAGTTTTAATTTCCCATTCCACTCTCCATTTTTGATGAAGCTTAAGTGTTAGGAAATGAAAGTGAAGTAATGAAGAGGAGAGGGAGTGGAGCTTGAGTTAATGGTTTAGGCAAATGGGCTGAACCAAACCCAAAGTCCAAAGTGAAATGGTCAAATTTTTAGCTAGCTCCAAACATATCAAAGTTTATACTCAAAAAAGTCGCAAACACCATTTTGGACTCAATGGAAGTGGTCTCGAGTCCTAATTCGACTGTTTGCAAAAAGTAGCTTTTCGGACATCAATCCGATTAACGATTCTATATTTAAATAAAATATTTAAATATTCCATCATAAAATATGCGGGTTGTTACAGACTCCCCTCCTTAAAGAAATTGCGTCCTCGCAATAATTAAGAGGAAAATAAAAGGTAAAAACCAAAAAGAATATTAACACTAAAGAAAATTGAAATAAGAAGTTCACCATAAAGAGCACGAAAGAGTAAGTACGGTTGTATTTGCTCGATGAATTCTCAAGATTCCCAAGAGAAATTCTTAAGATTTGAGGGCCATTGAACTTTCACAAGAAGAACATCTTTATTTCGAAGGCGTTCAACCTCCGAAGTAATGATACGAATAAAATATTACTCACAAGTCAAATTTGGTGAAACTTCAATTTCTTCAATTACACTGGGCTCAAAAGTAAAAATCAGAATCCCTAAGTTATTTCCGCAGTAAAGAGACGTGGAAAACGTCATAAATAGCAAAAGATTGAGCCGGTAATAAAAAGGCGATAAGCCACGGAACAAATACGTTCGGTGATGGGAAATGGACCAACATATCGAGGTGCTAACTTTCCCGATCGACTGAAACGCACAACACCCATCATAGGTGAAACATGAATGAACACCAATATAATCTGGACCTGAAACCAGCTTCTCACCGGCTTCAAGCCAACACAAAGAGAATCGGCATGGCCTTCCGTAGAGTGGCTCGAAAGGTACCATACCAATATAAGATTGGAAGCTATTATAGGAAGAAAACTCAACAAGAGAAATATGATCTTCCCAACTTCCACAAAAATCGAGAACAAATAAACGAAAGAGATCTTCAAGAGTTGATTCACACGCTCGGTTTGTCCATCGGACAAAGATGATAAGCGATGCTAAAATTTTAAGCTTTGTTCCTAAAGCTTTTGAAGACCTTACCAAAATCCACTAGTAAAATAATGGATCACGATTGCTAACAATAAAAGTAAGAACTCCATGAAATTTAACTTGACATAGAGTTTAGCTAAAAAAGTATATTCCAAAAGAAGGATGAGCCTCCAGGCTACACAAAACAAGAGACGAACATAAATTGGATTCACGATCTCGAATCTCACAAGTGGATAAAGTCTCGAGATCATTTCATCCGGATATCATCATAGAAACAACTACTTGTTGCTTTCGGCTAAGGGCATCGGCAACACGATCACCCTTTCCTGGAGTATAAAGAATATCAAGATCATAAGATGCAAGGAATTCGAGCCAACACTGTTGACGCAAATTATGTTCCTTTTGAGAAAATAAACATTTCAAAGATTTATGATCGGAGTGGAGAACAAATTTCTTCCCCAAAATAATGATGCCAAACTCTAAAAGTGAAAACAATAGCCGCGAGCACTAAATCATGAGTGGCATACCTAGTCTCGATCGGCTTTAATGATTTAGAAGCACAAGTGATAGCATGTTCTCTTTTGTAAGAGAACGGCATCCAAACCAATACGATTAGCATTGGTACAAAATTCTCAAACTACATGAATGAGAGAAATAACACTTTCCTCATCATGTGAGCTTAAAGAATAAAATGATGCCATCAAATTGGAATCAAAATCACAAAGGAAAAACAGAAATCTGCTTAACAAATTAAGAATGTCGAAGATGAATAGTCCACATTGAACATAGGATATGGCCTTTATAATAATTAAGCCAATCCTTTCCCAAAAATCAGTTTCGAAGCATAAATAACGCATGATATGCAAATCGGCTTGGAAAGAAAAAAATCACATAAAACAATCTTAACATCAAAACAAAGCAAACTGAGTGTTGCGGATCCATCAATTGAATTCGAAATTCTCAATGAAGTCATTAAGCCCTTAAAAATTAAAAGAGAAAGAATTTATCAAGTTCTTTTGATATAAAATAATGAGATGAACCCAAATCAAAAAGAACTCGAATAAGATAATCACAAAATAAATGTCATCAAGGATAGAATGGATACCTTGACTAAGAGAAGAGTTGCTAGGGGCTTGCACAATATTTAACTTTCTCATGTCCTTGTTCAAAAGTTTGGGACATGCAGATAAATAATGACCCGGTTTTTTGCAATAGCGACAAGAATGGGGTTTCATACACATATTCGCATAGTGTTCCTTAGAATTACAATTGTAGCATCCTCCACGATTAGGGATTGGAGTCTTTGCTACAAAGGTAGTTTGCTTCACTCTCTTATTGGGATTAAGGCTCTTGAACTTAATATGCCTCTTCTTGGAAGTCCCAATATCACAAACACTTCCTTTACCAACCTCTTCATGTCGAAGAGTGATATCCACAAGCTGATTGAAAGGAACTTCAAGTTTCAAAGGTAAAATCTTTTCGGGGTTCTTACCCAAAGCACAGATAAACCTTTGATTTTTTACAAGATCCAAAAGTTGTTGGGCCGATATGAATACGCCATCCAGAGATGGACTACTGGATTTTCCAGCGCTAGGACTGCCAGGACCAACCATTTCTTTTCTTTAAGAAAGAAAGAAAAGAAGAAGAAAAGGTTATTCTAAGAATGAATATCAAACAATCATGATTGATAAAACAAGGAATCATAAAAGAAAATAGGATAGAATGGGTCCAATTGACTCGAATAAATTCCTAAAGCACGACTCCTAAGAAAGACTTAGGACATGATTCTTGCTAAATTATTCTACATTGTTCCGAAGTTTGGCTCTGATACCATGCTGTGACGCCCCACCTCTATACTCACGCTAGCCAAGGACACTACATAGTAATGCCGTCAACTAGCGCGAAGAATAAGGCTGTTGAGGAGCGACCATCTGTGTAATTGCTCTGTGCGAGCATCGATATGTCAGAAAATATAACTTACATTTCATCTCTGGAGGAAATCCGACATATCTAATACAAACACAAAGCTACCACACAGTGGCTAAGTAAGCCTCGGAAACAAACGTAGAAATAAACATAACACAAATCAGTCATAGATGTTCATATCTCAAAGGCGGAAACATATATGAATATAACACATAAAAGTGTACATCAAAGTAGTGGTCATATAAGATCCACAATATCACAAAAGAATAGGTACAAGTGCTAGACAAAAGAATAATTATACATCAAGGAGTCCATAACTCAAATGTATAATAACAAAAACTACTAATCTAAAGTAGATAGCCAAAAGAATCAGATGATAATCCCTGATAAGAAGTCAAGCAGAAGCACCTGAAATACCTCGGTCTGACCCGAGTATTATTTATTAAGAAAATAATAAACGGATCAGTCTAGCTATAAATATAAGATAAAATGATATAGGATAAGAGATATGACCAAAAACATATGATAACCAAAAATGCCATACTATGTCAAGTATACATCAAATAACACATCAAAAATCATACAATATATCAATCATCTAAAAATACCAAAAAGAATATCATATTCTTTATTTTATTCACCAAACTACAAATATTGACAAACATATAAATGCCAAATGCAAGAGTTGGTGAAACATAAATTCCAGAAATCACAACGAGAAATCCAGAAATCACATAAAGGGGGAGGCCTATCAAAAACGGGAGCATGAAAACTCCCAAACACGTGTAACATAAACGGAACGCTATTCCATGGTCGCTAACCATAGAGCCAGAACAACAACGTAGTACAGCGTTACGCCCGATGAACAGAAATCCAATAATACGGAACAACAACGTAGTACAACGTTACGCCCGATGAACCGAAATCTGATAATACGGAACAACGACGTAGTACAACGTTATGCCTGATGAACCGAAATCCAATAATACGGAACAGATGAACCGAAATTCGAAGCATCGATGTAGTACAATGACGGTACATCCGATGAACCAAAAACCATAAAAGAACATGGGTCACTAGCCCACAATAAAAATGAGACGAAGCTCAATAAAACGAAGTACAGTCCTCCATGTGGACAAAGAGACATCGCACATTGCTAGTCTAAACCATAAAATGATCATCATCGATCATCAAGAAGTGTCGATTACAGTAAGCTAGTAAATATAAGAGTTTAGCTTCATGTCCCATAACCACTAGCTTAACTTAAATATTTACGAACAAATTGTAGATTTCCACTCCAAAATTGTCACAAGAGTTTCAATCGAACAAGTCAAAGAATTAACCGGCGAAGTAAACGCAAGCGTTTCATACCACTTGTTTTGCTAAGCCGTTTAATTAGATTTTCTCATACGAATGAGGTAAAGGTTTGTATATACCAATAGATTAGAAAACGGTTTTATAAACAAGCTTTGTATTTAAAAGTAGTGTTGAAATCGTTTTGATGAAAGAGTTTGAGTATTTACTACTAGTATAGAAACCTTTGTATTTTTAAAGTGATAAGTCATAGGAATGATTGTAGAAACAATCAATCATTAAAATTCACATTCGAAGACGTGAATCAAATCCAATTAAACCGATAAAGAATCCATCGAAATGGATATTCAAAAATCCTGAAAAAGGAGTCATCAAAGTCATAATAAATGATAACAACAAATAGGATCATCACGAATCGATTCAAATTGGAAATTCAATCCCAAAAGGCAAAGTGGGCAGAAACAACAAATTCAGTCGACTGACTCAGAGATTTCAGTCGACTGACTCAGGTCTTGGAAACTTTCTGTTTCCAGGTTCAATCGACTGACTCAGAGATTTCAGTCGACTGAATCATGCCTGGGAACTTTTGGGTTCCAGTTCAGTCGACTGAATAGAGATTTCAATCGACTGATACTGGCCCAGGAAATTTCCTGGCTTCAGCTCAGTCGACTGAACGCTTTGAGTCAGTCGACTGGACTGGGATTTCCAGTATTTTCAACCTAAAAATGAAGAGGCAATCTCTTCGCAAATGCAACCGGACGAGCAATGGACGCTAGGGGTTTATGCCAATCGACGACCCAGCCCTATAAGCTCTTCGATGCATTACCAAACCATGATGAAACATCCATAAAAGGATTTACACACAAATTTGACTTCAAAAACAAAAAATTGAAATATTCACAAAACCAATCCAAATCAAGAGCAAATGCACATGAAGAAGTGTTAGGAATTCATACCTAACAACCAAAGATAATTATAAACATAGATGTGAGATAAAAATCTCACCTTTAAACCCAAAGCAAATGAAGAAGAAGCTATAGAGCAATGGCAAGAACAACCACTCTTCAATTCCAACCCAACAAGCTTGAATCTAAGCTTAAAAGAGAAACATTTCCTAAGTTAGGTTTAGGAATTTCTAAAATTGATAAGAGAATTAGTTGGAGAATAAGAAGAGAAGGCTTACCAAAGCTTCTTCTTTGAATTTGGAGCTAGAACTTGGATTTGCAAAGATGATTAGGGCTTGGAGTTTTAATTTCCCATTCCACTCTCCATTTTTGATGAAGCTTAAGTGTTAGGAAATGAAAGTGAAGTAATGAAGAGGAGAGGGAGTGGAGCTTGAGTTAATGGTTTAGGCAAATGGGCTGAACCAAACCCAAAGTCCAAAGTGAAATGGTCAAATTTTTAGCTAGCTCCAAACATATCAAAGTTTATACTCAAAAAAGTCGCAAACACAATTTTGGACTCAATGGAAGTGGTCTCGAGTCCCAATTCGACTGTTTGCAAAAAGTAGCTTTTCGAACATCAATCCGATTAACGATTCTATATTTAAATAAAATATTTAAATATTCCATCGTAAAATATGCGGGTTGTTACAGACTCCCCTCCTTAAAGAAATTGCGTCCTCGCAATAATTAAGAGGAAAATAAAAGGTAAAAACCAAAAAGCATATTAACACTAAAGAAAATTGAAATAAGAAGTTCACCATAAAGAGCACGAAAGAGTAAGTACGGTTGTATTTGCTCGATGAACCGAAATCCGAAGCATCGATGTAGTACAATGAGGGTACATCCGATGAACCGAACACCATAAAAGAACATGGGTCGCTAGCCCACAATAAAAATGAGACGAAGCTCAATAAAATGAAGTACAGTCCTCCATGTGGACAAAGAGACATCGCACATTGCTAGTCTAAACCATAAAATGATCATCATCGATCATCAAGAAGTGTCGATTACAGTAAGCTAGTAAATATAAGAGTTTAGCTTCATGTCCCATAACCACTAGCTTAACTTAAATATTTACGAACAAATTGTAGATTTCCACTCGAAAATTGTCACAAGAGTTTCAATCGAACAAGTCAAAGAATTAACCGGCGAAGTAAACGCAAGTGTTTCATACCACTTGTTTTGCTAAGCCGTTTAATTAGATTTTCTCATACGAATGAGGTAAAGGTTTGTATATACCAATAGATTAGAAAATGGTTTTATAAACAAGCTTTGTATTTAAAAGTAGTGTTGAAATCGTTTTGATGAAAGAGTTTGAGTATTTACTACTAGTATAGAAACCTTTGTATTTTTAAAGTGATAAGTCATAGAAATGATTGTAGAAACAATCAATCATTAAAATTCACATTCGAAGACGTGAATCAAATCCAATTAAACCGATAAAGAATCCATCGAAATGGATATTCAAAAATCCTGAAAAAGGAGTCATCAAAGTCATAATAAATGTAACAACAAATAGGATCATCACGAATCGATTCAAATTGGAAATTCAATCCCAAAAGGCAAAGTGGGCAGAAACAACAAATTCAGTCGACTGACTCAGAGATTTCAGTCGACTGACTCAGGTCTTGGAAACTTTCTGTTTCCAGGTTCAATCGACTGACTCGGAGATTTCAGTCGACTGAATCATGCCTGGGAACTTTCGGGTTCCAGTTCAGTCGACTGAATAGAGATTTCAATCGACTGATACTGGCCCAGGAAATTTCCTGGCTTCAGCTCAGTCGACTGAACGCTTTGAGTCAGTCGACTGGACTGGGATTTCCAGTATTTTCAGCCTAAAAATGAAGAGGCAATCTCTTCGCAAATGCAACCGGACGAGCAATGGACGCTAGGGGTTTATGCCAATCGACGACCCAGCCCTATAAGCTCTTCGATGCATTACCAAACCATGATCAAATATCCATAAAAGGATTTACACACAAATTTGACTTCAAAAACAAAAAATTGAAATATTCACAAAACCAATCCAAATCAAGAGCAAATGCACATGAAGAAGTGTTAGGAATTCATACCTAACAACCAAAGATAATTATAAACATAGATGTGAGATAAAAATCTCACCTTTAAACCCAAAACAAATGAAGAAGAAGCTATAGAGCAATGGCAAGAACAACCACTCTTCAATTCCAACCCAACAAGCTTGAATCTAAGCTTAAAAGAGAAACATTTCCTAAGTTAGGTTTAGGAATTTCTAAAATTGATAAGAGAATTAGTTGGAGAATAAGAAGAGAAGGCTTACCAAAGCTTCTTCTTTGAATTTGGAGCTTGTTTCCTGGAGATTTGACCAGGCAACTGAGTACTCGGCGTACAGGACGACTCGGTGTCAACT
The DNA here is from genome assembly GCA_030737815.1 of Allium fistulosum. Classification (NCBI taxonomy): domain Eukaryota; kingdom Viridiplantae; phylum Streptophyta; class Magnoliopsida; order Asparagales; family Amaryllidaceae; genus Allium; species Allium fistulosum. The sequence goes on from CM060908.1 coordinate 909,876,106, forward strand.
AGTGATCGGCATCTCATAGTACTCGGCGTAGTGTTCAGCATCTCATAGTACTCGGCGTAGTACTCGGCATCCAGTGGTACCCGTCATCAAGGAGTACTCGGCGTAGTACTCGGCATCCAGTGGTACTCGGCGTTAGAAGACGTTCGGCGTATATAACTACTCTACATGGCAGCATCGTTCGGCCAAAGGATCGTTCGGCTAAGAAGCATCGTTCGGCCAAAGGATCGTTCGGCTTCGACTGACAACTGTTCTGCACTTCCCACCCATCAAACGTACCGTTCGGCATTGAGAAGGTGGTTCGGCGTCAACGTGTTCGGTCTACTTGGTTCGGCATACAACGACCACTACACTTGGGCTAGAGTGTTTGGCCACCAAGCCCACCTGGGAAGTCCAGCCCATATTTGTCTATAAATAGAGGGGCAGGGTCACAGTGAAAAGGGATCCTTTTTGGGAGAACACTGGGGAGACTCTGCCATTTTTGAGACTCATCTTCTCTACTTAACAACTTCATTCAAGCATTTGATTCATGAATTGTATTTGTAATCAACAATAAGGAAGATCAATAAAGTTTAATCTCAAAGTGGACGTAGGCATTTACGCTGAACCACTATAAATCTGGTGTTCTTACTTTCTGCATTTAAATTAGCATTGTCTTCTCTGTTTAATTTAACTTCATCACTTATATCTCTACACAATCTTTCTCAACGAGGTTAGTGACCAATTTTGGTGCTAACACTTTGGTGCTTTCACTGAGAATTGAATTCTCAGACCTCAAGGATCTGATTTGAAGCTACTAGATTGAATAAATCCCCCAAAGAAGATCCGACTCACTGATAGGACATCCGTTGATTCTACTCAGAGTTCATACCGATAACTCTACAATGGCAGGACCACGTACCAGGTCAGCTTCTCATAATGCGGATGCCCGCGAGACGGCTAGCGTGCAACAAGACTGAAGCTGCTGACAGCTCTACTTCCTCTGATGAACCTCCCAGGCGCAGACGCCGCAAGACTGAAGCTGTTGTTCAAACAGCTAGAGACCGTGACCGAGCAAGAGCTGGAAACTTCAGGACAGGAGTACAAATGGAGGCTGGAGGCCCAGACCATCAGAACGCTCCAGAAAAGGCGTAGGCCGAACGCTCCAGAAAAGGCGTAGGCCGAACGCTCCAGAAAAGGCGTAGGCCGAACGCTCCAGAAAAGGCGTAGGCCGAACGCTCCAGAAAAGGCATATGCCGAACGCTCCAGAAAAGGCGTAGGGCGAACGCCCTAATGCCGAACGGTATTGTATGTCGAACGACTCGGTTGTGCCGAACAGTGTGGATGCCGAACAGCTTTGGCCGAACCACTTCTGGACGATCCACTTTGGCCGAACAGCTTTGGCCGAACCACTCCAGGCCGAACCACTCTGGCCGAACAGTCTTGGCCGAACAGCTTTGGCCGAACCACTCCAGGCCGAACCACTCTGGCCGAACAGTCTTGGCCGAACAGTCTTGGCCGAACAACTTTGACCGAACCACTCTGGCCGAACAGTCTTGGCCGAACAGCTTTGGCCGAACCACTCCAGGCCGATCCACTTTGGCCGAACAGCCTCTACCGACCCACTTTGGCCGAACAGCTTTGGCCGAACCACTCCAGGCCGATCCACTCTGGCCGAACAGCCTTGGCCGAACAACTTTGGCCGAACCATTCCAGGCCGACCATACCTCTAGGCCGAACGTTCTTCCAGGCCGATCCATACCTCTATGCCGAACACCTCTGTAATGCCGAACAGTATTGTATGCCGAACGCTCATCAATGCCGAACGGTATTGTATGCCGAGCACCTCTGGAATTAAGTTACACCGGTCACCTATACAACCCCTATTTCTAAAAAAAAAATTATTTTCGAGTACGACCCAAATTTCCAAAAAAGAGGTTAAAAAAAAAATTTCGGGGGGCAGGCCCCCCGAACCCTAGCCGCAGCGCAGTGCCTCTGGATAATGAGTTCAAAACTCAACTTAGTAAAGGAACATTCTATCCACTTCCCTGACATCCCATGATCGACCAGGGCATAGAGGATCTAGCGGCAGCTTATGAACGGCATCAAGGGAACAGACAAGCAACCGCTATCCAAACGGTACTCCCAAAGGTTGGAGAACATAGATGATATGACTCTAGCAAACGCCAAGATGACTCCAAGCACCATTCTTCGCTGACCCAGCACCTCGAATTTAATGACCCCAAGCAAACCAATGCTCTAAACAATTTATTCCAAATACTAACAAGGGTATCATACTGATCGCGTTTGGGGAAAGTCGACCTCCAAATATATTTTGGCAGCTAGTTAGCTAAAGAGCCTCCTACGACTATGGATCGTTTCTTCTACAAAATGAATCAGAACTAAAGTGAGGAGGAGTGGAGCAGACTAAGAAAAATAACAATGAAGGCCCGTTGGCTAAGGATGTAGATCCCAGTAGCCGAAACAAGACTTCAGAATTCAGCTCATATGCTCTTTGAAAGATTCAATTGACAACCTCTACTTGAAGACTCACGACTCAAAGTGGTACTGGAAACCAACCTCGAGAGAGTACACCAAAGTCTAAAGAAAATCAGGGGAATGTTGTATATTCCCAGATGCTCACTAATCCTAACACGAGCGATTACAAACACCTCCGAGGTGTGATCGAAAAGATGACCTGGAAAGGAAAGCTTCAATAGTATGTACAAGTCCAGCAGAATGGCGGGCAGCGAATATCTGATGCCTATTAATAAAGGGCTATGATTATCAATTGGACGGTTGACGGCCAACATCCCTTTGAAAGAAGCCAGGGGCGGAGTCGATTAGCGAGCACACGACGCTGCTTCACATATCAATTAGATTTACCATAATCTTCTTTGAATTATTTCCATTTCCATCTCTATTTCAATTGTTCTATGAACTACGACTAGCTTGAACTAAACTACTTTCAAAACGGTGCAGGTGTCCAGGTACTCAGATTTGGTTGCCAACCAATCTACGCAGACCATGATCGGACGTGTGGAGTTACATCTGGACGAGAATAATTCTATTGCTCATCATCAACCATATGCCTTTGATTTGGGGCTATGGATTAAATACAATGTACAACATCACGATGAACGGAGAGCTGAATTCCATCCTGCAAGTGGAATTTATTCAAGTAGAGAGCGGCTGCGATACGACCAACCACTCACTAAGTGAAACTCGAGCTCGGGGGCAAGCCATCACATCAAGGCTAAAAATGGGTTGATACACGACGATCCTTCGCACAACTCCGTACTCCCAGAGTGCGAGACGGAGTATAAACATCTACTTAACTCCGTACTCCCAGAGTGTGAGACGGAGTATAAACATTAATCAACTCCGTACTCCCAGAGTGCGAGACGGAGTATAAACATTAGTCAACTCCGTACTCCCAGAGTGTGAGACGGAGTTTAAACATTCGCTTAACTCCGTACTCCCAGAGTGCGAGACGGAGTATAAACATTAATCAACTCCGTATTTCCAGAGTGCGAGACGGAGTATAAACATACATCAACTCCATACTCATCCCCAAAACTGGGGGCAGAACCAAAGCAAAGCATGCTAGTTGAACATTTGTCTAAAAGAAGATTGCAACGAAACGATTAAGAGACGACTGTCAAGCAATCAACTGAACGGAAATATTCAGCATGAAAGACTGCGGTTTTTTCAAAGCACGTCATGTTTACACAAGACGTCCTTTGGGGGGCAAATGTTATCCCGCCTTTTGGCAAGGCCGTGACACCAAGAACTTGATTAGAAACCAGTGACAGTTCGTCTTGGAGATCGGTTACACAAAGGCTCACTATGGATATCGATGGATTTTGTCCGAGTCTGGATCGAGCCACGATTAACAAGACATAACAATCAAAGCCAGGGAAGCCAATGTTCCAAGTCTCAAGACGATCCGAGTTCGTATGCTCAACTTATGATCGATTCGAACAACCGACCATCCATCCATCAACCTCCACATTTGACTTGGAGACCTAAACTGCTTGGAATGAACATGGCCCGATCATCCACTCCAATCGAGTCATAGAACAAAGTTCGACAAAATACAGATACACCTCATGAAGCTCAGTGACGCCGGGATCCGTCTAAAGTGGACGTGATTTGATCATCTACACATCAAATCCTACCCTGAACACGAAAGGTTGTTCGAAAGCCCAACTTGAAGTAGCTATGGTAGACTGCGTACTCACTAACCATCGCTGTCAAAATACGGACACGACTGCACCTTGGAACATATGCAACTTACTTTGTCTACTCAACAATCTATTATCCTTATTTTCTAGAAGGAGATACAGAGCAAATTGTAAGAGATTTGGCTATCTAACCCAACATGGATGTGATTCAACCATCTGTCATATACCTCCTTCCTTGACTTGATTGGAAGAGCTATAATCACCAAGCGGACGAGAATCGATCGTCCATTTTTCTAATTTCGTCCCTCATCCTAGGGGGCAGAATCCCATTCCGTGAGCAAACGTGTTTCGATTGTTCATTCGACGACATTAGCCTCGATACAGTAGATGAATACAAATTAAAAAATGGAAATACGACTGCTCTCAACTAAAACCTCCAAGTCCCCAGAGTGCGGACTAGAGTACTCTAAGTCCCCAGAGCGCGGACTAGAGTATAAACGACTAAAACCTCCAAGTCCCCAGAGTGCGGACTGGAGTACTCTAAGTCCCCAGAGCGCGGACTAGAGTATAAACAATTTAAAACCTCCAAGTCCCCAGAGTGCGGACTGGAGTACTCTAAGTCCCCAGAGCGCGGACTAGAGTATAAACAATTTAAAACCTCCAAGTCCCCAGAGTGCGGACTGGAGTACTCTAAGTCCCCAGAGCGCGGACTAGAGTATAAATGACTAAAACCTCCAAGTTCCCAGAGTGCGGACTGGAGTACTCTAAGTCCCCAGAGCGCGGACTGGAGTACTCTAAGTCCCCAGAGCGCGGACTAGAGTATAAACGACTAAAACCTCCAAGTCCCCAGAGTGCGGACTGGAGTACTCTAAGTCCCCAGAGCGCGGACTAGAGTATAAACGATTTAAACCTCCAAGTCCCCAGAGTGCGGACTGGAGTACTCTAAGTCTCCAGAGCGCGGACTAGAGTATAAATGATTTAAACCTCCAAGTCCCCAGAGTGCGGACTGGAGTACTCTAAGTCCCCAGAGCGCGGACTAGAGTATAAACGACTAAAACCTCCAAGTCCCCAGAGTGCGGACTGGAGTACTCTAAGTCCCCAGAGCGCGGACTAGAGTATAAATGATTTAAACCTCCAAGTCCCTAGAGTGCGGACTGGAGTACTCTAAGTCCCTAGAGCGTGGACTAGAGTATAAACGACTTAAACCTCCAAGTCCCCAGAGTGCGGACTGGAGTACTCTGAGTCCCCAGAGCGCGGACTAGAGTATAAACGACTTAAACCTCCAAGTCCCCAGAGTGCGGACTGGAGTACTCTAAGTCCCCAGAGCGTGGAATAGAGTATAAATGACTTAAACCTCTAAGTCCCCAAGAGCGTGGAATAGAGTATAAATGACTTAAACCTCTAAGTCCCCAGAGCGCGGACAAGAGTATAAATGACATAAACCTCCAAGTCCCCCGAGTGCGGACTGGAGTACTCTAAGTCCCCAGAGCGTGGACTAGAGTATAAACAACTTAAACCTCTAAGTCCCCAGAGTGCGGACTGGAGTACTCTAAGTCCCCAAAGCGCGGACTAGAGTATAAATGACTTAAACCTCCAAGTCCCCAGAGTGCGGACTGGAGTACTCTAACTCCCCAGAGTGCGGACTCGAATATAAGCGAATTGGATCTCCAAGTTCCCTGAATATGAACTATGACACAGATGACTTGAATTTGTCAAATCCCTAACATACGGGCTAGAAAGTTTTCTAAGTGCTCGAAGCACAGAATGGAAGTTCAACGACTCCCGAAGAGTTTCTGAGTTATATGAAGATGGACTGAGAAGTCTATGTTACTCACAACTGCTTGGATTAAAGTCACAATCACAAAGAAAACTGAACAATAAGAGTCTTTTGTAAGACAGAAAAAGAACTAAACCTTATTCAGAAATGAGTTTCTATTACAACCCCTCCAAAGTTCGGAGTCGACATTCTATTTACAAGGACTAGGAAATAGATGAAAATAATTACATGACTTAAACTAACTCTCGTTGAACGAGGATAGTAATCACTTCTTGTGCTTCTTCAACTTCTTTCCAGATGGCTCCTCTCCAGAGCATTTACCCTTGGTACTCTTCTTTGATAGAGGGGTAGCAACTGAAGGAGTACGGGGGCCTTCCATGGGCTTGGATCCGCCAGGAAGGATGACCTTCAACGGCTTGTTCAAAGGATCGTCCAAGTCCACAACTCGGGGCTCTACTATGACCTTGACCGTCTCCCCCTTCTCTATCTCGAGCCGCTCCTCCATGCTCAATTCATATGTGTTCCCAGAGGCGCCTGTAATTTCTACTTTATAACCCCCGTCGGTAGGAGAGAAGGTCTCAGACTTGTCTTCATCAAGCGCTCCGATCACCTGAGCGTCTGGACCAGGAGCCTCCCCTGCGTGAGTGGCTTCACTCGTTCTCTCCCCCACTTCCTTGGCGACATCGCTCCTCGGAGTGGGCTCGGGGTCAGAACGGCCTGCACAAAATCATGGAAAACAAGCATTAGAATGCAATAGTCCTACATAAAGAATAACGACTTTCGAAATCTTAAAGAGAAGGATTATCTACCAGGTCTAGGCAGACTCTCAGCCATCCAGGGGGTCTCACCCTTTGGAATGGGAGACAGAATGCGGACTAAAGTACTCTAAGTCCCTGAGCGCGGACTAGAGTATAAATGACTCAAAAACCTCTACGTCCCCAGAGTGCGGACTACATTACTCTCAGTCCCCAGAGCATGGACTAGATTATAGACAACTTTAGAAAAATCCCTAAATCCCAGAAGCGGACCAGATTACTCTAAGTTCCCAGAGTGCGAACTGGAGTATAAACGAGTTGACGAAAATCTCTGCGTCTCGAACTGTGGACTAAAGCATAAACCGTTCGACAAATCTCTGAGTCCCCGGAGCGTGGACCGAAGCATGAACACAAACTGGGCGTGAGTCAACCGGGGGGAGAATAACACTAAGTAACCAGAGTGCAGAGTGGTGTATGATCATCGATAAATAGACGAGTGGATTCCGACCATTTTCTATTCCGTAAACTTCGGCCTGGAATCGACAGGAGGATTATTAACACGCTGAGGATGGAGTTCCACCATCCAACTAGTGACCTGGCCAAATCAATGCTGGGGGCAGGGGTACAAAACACTAAAAAGCCGAATACGACAGCTTACTATAGCTCTAGCATGGCGTTCTTTATAACTTGAGGCAGCGACTGCAGGGAGGCCTCAATACAGAACTAATCGAAACGGAATCCAAAGCTACGAGCAACCTACTATATCATACCTCAGACCAAGGGTCAATGCCGATCCGCGCCAAGCACATACGAATGTGACTCGGATGTTTGTTTTTTGAAAAACTATGACCCCCAGAGTATGGAAAGGAGGGTAAACCACGAATACTTGGTCAAAAATTCTCCAGCACCCTCGTTCGATTCGTCAGGAGGAGTATGAAACTGGATGAGCATAACCCGACTGCATTTGTAGCCAACTTTACCCCGAGATCTGATTACAGAGCATGAACCAAAGTGGACGTGGATGACCATCCACTGTCCAAATTACGCCCTGAAACTTACGTGGCATCGAAGTATTCCTCTTGGAATGAAAAACCACGATAAAATCCAAGATAGGCGAGACCTAGTCTCCCATCGACTGACATGATCCCACAATTCAACGGGAAAGAGAGTAAAGCTAAAGTGGGCGTGGTTAGCCTTCCTACTTATCAGTATATGCCCCAGACCTGGGGGCACGAGCAAGAAGCAAGATGAATGTGAACCGACTTTTCACCAATCACCTCTATGTCTTTGGAGTTTAGGTGAAAACCTATACATAGCTAGGACGAGACTCAACCGTCCATGTAGTACATTTATCAACCCGAGACTGGGAGAAGACGCATGGTCATCCAAAGATTGGCTACGATAGCTCAGTATTAAAACTTGTGTATAGTGCTTACAGCTACTCAAGGCAACGACCGAAAGGATGTCCAGAGATAGAATCATTAAATCAATGCCAAAGCTTGTGGGTAACTGACTGTCACTCCAACCCGAAGGACGAGTGAAGGATCATGAATGCATCGAATAGAAAATGCGTTACTCGAATATACAGGCAAATTCAAACTCATGGCAAGATCCAGCTATGCAGTTGCACGCAACTCGAGGCTGGCCCCTACTCGACGTTTCCTTCAACGCGCTTTTAAGCCTGATCTTTGGCCATTTGCTGATAATCTATTAAAGCATTCAGAACCCTTCGCTATTAGGCTCAATAACTCATGACAAGACTCTAGGATTCGACTAGAGTAACCATCAACTTTGGCCGTCCCAACCATATTTCACATTGAATGTTATGATAGTTACATCTTTACTCAAAGAATCTGGGATGGCACCTGCTAATCTGACGGTCGACATTACAACCAGCCATGGCGACCCTTTCCGGGCGCTGAATATCGGATCACAGCTCAGTGCAGTGATGATAAAAGAATTAGTTGAATTTTTCTGAATAAATGATGATATCTTCCCTTGGACCCATTCTGACATGCATATGTGATTTCATTAACTATCGAGAGCCATGCATTGGATATCAACCCGAAGCTACAAAAGCTAGCACAATCTCTATTGATTTCTTCATGAAAGCTCCACTCTTACTTTTAGGCTCACCCCATCAACGCCTATGCCCACCAGCCATTGCGACAGGGCATACGATGGCCTGAGACGTCTGAAAGACTATTTAAATAGAATATCGAACTAAGCTAATTCGATATCACTTATTTTCCACGAAGGGCTATCCAAGGACGGAAATTAGCAGACCTCACACCCAAATTCACTACCTCAGATGACTATTCAAAGAGTAGCAGAGAACCAACCATAAGATGGAAAATGTACGCGGATGGAGCACCCAATGATCAGTGTTATGGAATAGGAATCATGATAATGACTCCTGAGGAACGATCAATCTACTACGTCCTAAAACTCGATTTACCTGTAACAAGCAACGATGCTTAGTATGAAGCCTTGACTGCCAGCCTCAAATCTGCTAGAGGATTTGAAGTGAAAACTTTACATATCTTTTGTGGTTCTTGATTGGTAGTATACAAATTTAAGGAAGTTGATCTTGCTAGGGGGCATTGTCTTGCTCCTTATCTCGGCCAAGTCCAAGAGCTACTAACCGACTTCACGTATTACATCATTACACACGAACTCAGTGAACAAAATGAAAAGGTGTCATGGTTGACTCCTATCAAAGACTATCTACAATAAAGAATTCTTATTGAATGGAGGAATGGAAAACGACAGATCCTCCTCAAAGCTTCACGCCAAATCATCTAAGAATAAGTCGTGTGTCAAAAGGAGTTTATCCATCCCCACGCTTCGGCATATCGCCCATGATGATATCTTGAGCAAAGTCTATGAAGAAGAACGCGGTAATAACATCAGGGGGAAAACCATGATAAAGAAGATACTCTGCTACAGGTATTACTGGCCAACTATCAACCCAGAAGCGGTTGATCATGCTAGACAATGTGTCGAGTGCAAGATGTTTGCAAAAAATCCGGGAACCCCGCCGACGGAAATTAGTCAAATGGCTAGTTCATAGCCGTTTGCCACTTGGGGGCACTGAAATCATCTTCTTGTCGATCCTCAAGATGGTGCGAAATACACCACCATAGCAGTTGATTACGTCACCAAATGGGCAGATGAAGAACTCTAACCATGACCAAGATGAAGAAAATAATCAACTTCTTTATCCGTAACGTCATCTATCCTTATGACCTTCCATGATCCATTATAACTGCAAATGGACAGGTTGAAGCTGTGAACCAAATCATAGAGTCAGTACTAAAGAGAGGTTTGGAAAACTCCTCAAGTGGCTGATTGCAACCCTTATTTCACAGGAAAATACAAACAAGGAATCGCGATTGAATTGCAATTAAACTAGATGGAGTTGGTGACGACTTATGAGCATATAAAACGCATCCGAGAGCCAATGGTAAGAACATGTACCCGAACGTGCATGTGTACATCCTTAAAAGTTCGACTTCTTGAAATCAACAGAAATTGAATTCTCACTAAGGGTTATTAAGAAAAGACTAGATCAGATAGCCGAAGCTTATTAGCTCTGCAGAATCAGTCATGTATGGCCACTAATGAACCACAACCCTGGATTTATAATATTGGGAATCGACCAAGCATCACGATGACCTTAGAAGGATACAACACCTTGGGAGGATAATGATTATTCAAGAAACATGGTGGATTTCTTTCTGAAGACAAGGAATACTCGCTGATTCAAAGCGTGTTGTGTTGCTTCACACGACACACTTTGGGGGGCAAGTGTTTCCTGGAGATTTGACCAGGCAACTGAGTACTCGGCGTACAGGACGACTCGGTGTCAACTAGTGATCGGCATCTCATAGTACTCGGCGTAGTGTTCAGCATCTCATAGTACTCGGCGTAGTACTCGGCATCCAGTGGTACCCGTCATCAAGGAGTACTCGGCGTAGTACTCGGCATCCAGTGGTACTCGGCGTTAGAAGACGTTCGGCGTATATAACTACTCTACATGGCAGCATCGTTCGGCCAAAGGATCGTTCGGCTAAGAAGCATCGTTCGGCCAAAGGATCGTTCGGCTTCGACTGACAACTGTTCTGCACTTCCCACCCATCAAACGTACCGTTCGGCATTGAGAAGGTGGTTCGGCGTCAACGTGTTCGGTCTACTTGGTTCGGCATACAACGACCACTACACTTGGGCTAGAGTGTTTGGCCACCAAGCCCACCTGGGAAGTCCAGCCCATATTTGTCTATAAATAGAGGGGCAGGGTCACAGTGAAAAGGGATCCTTTTTGGGAGAACACTGGGGAGACTCTGCCATTTTTGAGACTCATCTTCTCTACTTAACAACTTCATTCAAGCATTTGATTCACGAATTGTATTTGTAATCAACAATAAGGAAGATCAATAAAGTTTAATCTCAAAGTGGACGTAGGCATTTACGCTGAACCACTATAAATCTGGTGTTCTTACTTTCTGCATTTAAATTAGCATTGTCTTCTCTGTTTAATTTAACTTCATCACTTATATCTCTACACAATCTTTCTCAACGAGGTTAGTGACCAATTTTGGTGCTAACAGAGCTAGAACTTGGATTTGCAAAGATGATTAGGGCTTGGAGTTTTAATTTCCCATTCCACTCTCCATTTTTGATGAAGCTTAAGTGTTAGGAAATGAAAGTGAAGTAATGAAGAGGAGAGGGAGTGGAGCTTGAGTTAATGGTTTAGGCAAATGGGCTGAACCAAACCCAAAGTCCAAAGTGAAATGATCAAATTTTTAGCTAGCTCCAAACATATCAAAGTTTATACTCAAAAAAGTCGCAAACACCATTTTGGACTCAATGGAAGTGGTCTCGAGTCCCAATTCGACTGTTTGCAAAAAGTAGCTTTTCGAACATCAATCCGATTAACGATTCTATATTTAAATAAAATATTTAAATATTCCATCGTAAAATATGCGGGTTGTTACAGACTCCCCTCCTTAAAGAAATTGCGTCCTCGCAATAATTAAGAGGAAAATAAAAGGTAAAAACCAAAAAGCATATTAACACTAAAGAAAATTGAAATAAGAAGTTCACCATAAAGAGCACGAAAGAGTAAGTACGGTTGTATTTGCTCGATGAACCGAAATCCGAAGCATCGATGTAGTACAATGAGGGTACATCCGATGAACCGAACACCATAAAAGAACATGGGTCGCTAGCCCACAATAAAAATGAGACGAAGCTCAATAAAATGAAGTACAGTCCTCCATGTGGACAAAGAGACATCGCACATTGCTAGTCTAAACCATAAAATGATCATCATCGATCATCAAGAAGTGTCGATTACAGTAAGCTAGTAAATATAAGAGTTTAGCTTCATGTCCCATAACCACTAGCTTAACTTAAATATTTACGAACAAATTGTAGATTTCCACTCGAAAATTGTCACAAGAGTTTCAATCGAACAATTCAAAGAATTAACCGGCGAAGTAAACGCAAGTGTTTCATACCACTTGTTTTGCTAAGCCGTTTAATTAGATTTTCTCATACGAATGAGGTAAAGGTTTGTATATACTAATAGATTAGAAAATGGTTTTATAAACAAGCTTTGTATTTAAAATAGTGTTGAAATCGTTTTGATGAAAGAGTTTGAGTATTTACTACTAGTATAGAAACCTTTGTATTTTTAAAGTGATAAGTCATAGAAAAGATTGTAGAAACAATCAATCATTAAAATTCACATTCGAAGACGTAAATCAAATCCAATTAAACCGATAAAGAATCCATCGAAATGGATATTCAAAAATCCCGAAAAAGGAGTCATCAAAGTCATAATAAATGATAACAACAAATAGGATCATCACGAATCGATTCAAATTGGAAATTCAATCCCAAAAGGCAAAGTGGGCAGAAACAACAAATTTAGTCGACTGACTCAGAGATTTCAGTCGACTGACTCAGGTCTTGGAAACTTTCTGTTTCCAGGTTCAATCGACTGATTTAGAGATTTCAGTCGATTGAATCATGCCTGGGAACTTTTGGGTTCCAGGTTCAGTCGACTGAATAGAGATTTCAATCGACTGATATTGGCCCAGGAAATTTCCTGGCTTCATCTCAGTCGACTGAACGCTCTGAGTCAGTCGACTGGACTGGGATTTCCAGTATTTTTAGCCTAAAAATGAAGAGGCAATCTCTTCACAAATGCAACCGGACGAGCAATGGACGCTAGGGGTTTATGCCAATCGACGACCCAGCCCTATAAGCTCTTCGATGCATTACCAAACCATGATCAAACATCCATAAAAGGATTTACACACAAATTTGACTTCAAAAACAAAAAATTGAAATATTCACAAAACCAATCCAAATCAAGAGCAAATGCACATGAAGAAGTGTTAGGAATTCATACCTAATAACCAAAGATAATTATAAACATAGATGTGAGATAAAAATCTCACCTTTAAACCCAAAACAAATGAAGAAGCTATAGAGCAATGGCAAGAATAACCACTCTTCAATTCCAACCCAACAAGCTTGAATCTAAGCTTAAAAGAGAAACATTTCCTAAGTTAGGTTTAGGAATTTCTAAAATTGATAAGAGAATTAGTTGGAGAATAAGAAGAGAAGGCTTACCAAAGCTTCTTCTTTGAATTTGGAGCTAGAACTTGGATTTGCAAAGATGATTAGGGCTTGGAGTTTTAATTTCCCATTCCACTCTCCATTTTTGATGAAGCTTAAGTGTTAGGAAATGAAAGTGAAGTAATGAAGAGGAGAGGGAGTGGAGCTTGAGTTAATGGTTTAGGCAAATGGGCTGAACCAAACCCAAAGTCCAAAGTGAAATGGTCAAATTTTTAGCTAGCTCCAAACATATCAAAGTTTATACTCAAAAAAGTCGCAAACACCATTTTGGACTCAATGGAAGTGGTCTCGAGTCCCAATTCGACTGTTTGCAAAAATTAGCTTTTCGAACATCAATCCGATTAACGATTCTATATTTAAATAAAATATTTAAATATTCCATCGTAAAATATGCGGGTTGTTACACGGAACTAGAACTTTTGTCAAGCACCCCCACACTTTGAGGTATTTGAAACTTGGTAGGTGTCCTTTCCATAACTCATATAGAGTTGTTCCTATTTTGCTATGTGGACCTTATTTAGTATGTGATTAGACATATTTAGGGCTTCCCCCACAAGTTCGATGGTAGGCCAGAAGTTAATAGCATAGCATTAACCATGTTTTTAGCGTTCTATTCTTTCTCTCAGTAACACCATTTTGTTGTGGTGAATATGGGGTTGTTCTTTGATAAATTATTCCATTTTCTGTACAGAATTGTTCAAATGGTGATTCATATTCTCCACCTTGATCTGATCTCAATATCTTGATCTTTTTATTAAGTTGATTTTCTACTTCGGCTTTGTATTTTATAAATGATGTAACTGCTTTATCTTTAGTATTTAAAAGATATATATATAGCAATATCATGTATAATCGTCGGTAAGTGTGATAAAGTACTTTTTCCCACCTTTTGTAGGTAATGACTTGAAATCACATGAGTCAATATGAACCATTCCTAATGGTTTGGTACTACTATCAATAGTAAGAAATGGTTTTTTGACCATTTTCACTTCTACACATGTCTCACATTTGTATTTTTTATCTACTTGAAATTTTGAAATTAATCCTAGGTTTGCAAGTTTTTTTCATTTTTAGAAAATTTATGTATCCTAATCTATCATGCCATAATAGAGTTTCATGCACAACCAAATAAGAAACTTCATTTTTATTCATTACATAATCAGAATACGTAGTATTTTTGCAGACTACGGCTACATTTTCCTTAAGCAGCCATCACATAAATATTCCCTTCCTATATAAATTCCAACATTGGAAAAAACCAACTTGTCTGACTCGAAGACCATTCAGAATTCCTTCTTTGACAGTACAGTGTTAATACCCTAGGTATTGATTTTGATGACAATAACCATATAAATATTACTACTAACGTATCTCTGAGTTGTGTGGTCATTTCAAATATATTATGGAGACATTTACAGAGATAAACAAGAACTCAATGGAAGAAAATGGATTATATAAGAAGGTTAATCAGAGCTATGGAAGAACAAAACTGATTAAAGAAGAATTCCGAAGGACAGAAGTGTTTGAAGTGATGAGTAGTTGATTTAGTTTTAGAATTCCTTGTTAAAGATCCCATGGTAATTATAATTGAAGATCATCAACCATTGACCTCAACCGAATCACAAAAATCCGCAAAAAAGAGGTACTTTTGAAATTTGAAATTTGCAATTTGCAACACTTATTGGTGCTACTGATGTGTTGATGTTCTCTTTGGAAAATGTCTATATTTCGACATATGGGGGTCGAGTATGTCGACATACTTCTCGTTGGTCAATTTTTTAAAATTAAATCAAGGGCTTTTCCCGCCACCTCTTCACCAAAAGACACGTCTCTTCAACTACTATATAAAGGCCCTGGAAAACGAATTTCCAATCAATTCTCTCTTCATTCTCATACTCTTTCTCTTTCATACTTTTGCAAAAGAAATCCATTGCATATTCTTTCATTCTCTTTGCAAATCCATACCATTTCACTTTGATTCTTCAAGGATTTGCAAACCACATTATATCAGAGAGTTTCTACTTGAATTCATATCATTCTCTCTTTGATTTCATCCTATTCCTCAAAGAATTTAAATATATATTGCCATTGGAGGTCTATATGATCATTGTACCGAATCTGCAAGAACCTGTATTGAAAATACGACTACATACCATACTTTGTTGTTGTTTGCGAAAATGAGAAGATGTTCTTATAGCCTGTGAAATCAAGAGGGTGTATCTTGTAGCCCGTGAAATCAAGATTGTAAAGGTGTTCTTGCCACCCGTTGAAAGCAAGAGATTATAGTGAAATTCCACATGGTGTAGTGCTGGACTGGATGTAGGATTGGTTAATCCGAACTAGTATAAAAATCCGGATGTTATTTACTTTACTGCATTTTAATTTACTGTTTACTTTCTATGATTATTAGTTTTCTATTTGCAATTTGATTTGATATAATGTTAAAGTCATAAGTTAGTTCTAAATAACTGAAATATACAGTTCACCTCCTCTAGTGTTCAAATAGCCTTAAGATCTATTACGCATTGTGTTATAGACACTCTATTTTCTAACATACAGATCCAGATATTAGGTTCTTGCAGATGTCTTGAACATGAAGCACGTCATTCAATATAACAGTTTTTCCAAAGATGAACTTGAGGATGACTATGCCACTGGCCTCAATCATGGAAACTGCAGAATTACCCATGTAGAGTTTTTCTCCCTGATCGAGTTTGTCGTAAGTGGAAAACATGGTTTTATTAAAATATAGCACCTGTGTCAAGCCACTACTATGAAGGATTCTGAACCAAATTGCATTCTAACACAACTCCAGAAAAGTTAGACTCATCCACTTCCATATTGTCTACCATATTTGCCTCTAAATTGTGCTCCTTTTTATGTCTGCAATCTTTAGCGGCGTGTCCCATCTTGCCACAAACCAAACAGTTACCGTCTAACTTCTTGGACTGCTTATTTTTGTTGGATTTCTTTTTTGGTGCTTTCCATGAGAAATTCTTCTTTTTGTTTTTGTTGAAGTGTCCTTCCTTCTTCAACCCTTCTGTAACAAATGCCTTATCCCTTTTTTGTTGTGTAATCCCGCGGTTATCTGCCTCTATCTTCAGTCTAACAATGAGGTCTTGTAAAGAAATCTCCTTCTTTTTATGCTTCAGATAGTTGCAGTAGTCTCTCCATGATGGAGGCAGCTTTCCTGTTATTGCTTCAACCAAGAAAGATTCTCCAACTTTATGGCATTCTGTTTCAAGTTCATGAATGATAATTTGTAGTTTATGTTGTTGAGTAGTCACAAATTTGGAGTCTATTATCTTCTAGTCCATGAATATGTCTATGGTGAATTTCTTCAGACTGACATTTTGTGTCTTACATTTTGCGGCAAGTGCATTCCAGAGAGCCTTTGCTGTCTGATGAGGCTGATACACTTTGTACTGTATCTTGTCCAAACAATTTAGAATGTAATTATTGCATAGGAAATCTTAATATTTCCATGCATCAGCCGCAAGAAACCCATCTTTATTTGTTTCTCTGGTTTCACTTGATTTTGGCACAGGTTCCTCTCTTCGAGATACCTTTGCAGACCCAGCGTAGTTAGATAGAACAACATATGAATTTGCAAAGTCTGGAAATCATCACCATCTCCTTTGAACGGATCAGGTTTGTTGTGAGTAGTAGTTTTTGATGATAACTCAATTGTTGTCATTTCTGTTTCAGTAAAAACTGCAAAGTTTTAAGATGTAGATAGTCATATTACCAAAACAGTAAGTAACAGCAAAAACACAATGTAAGAACTGTATGAAAACATGCACACGAATGCACACAATAATAAGATACTGATATAAAACAGTAAGCAATTCTGAGGATTGCCTTAGCAATCTCCTTAAAACTTTATTTGCAAAGCTTCCAAGATACAACAGAATAATCTACACGAAATTGTAACGAGTATGTCTACTTTGTGATTTGCTAATGCTTTGATTTGAGAAAAGAATGAAGACGAAGAAGAAGGGATGAGAAATGTGATTAGTGTTTCTCTCCTTTTATAGCCTTCAACGGTTGCATTTGTTCTTTTGAATCAAAGAGTCATCTGCAACGTCCAACGATTGTTTCTTTTCGTCGGTTATTTGCAACGTCCAACAATCGTATATGTTCGTCAGTCATTTGCAATGCCTAACAGTCGTGTCAACTTTGAGCCAATAGTCGCATTCGTCCTTCACCAACGGTCGCGTTATTTGAAATAACCGTGTATGTTCATCATTGTTTGCGTCTGTTTGAAAAAATCACTGTTCAAAATACTTTCTTTTTTCTAGCAAAAAGATAGTAACACATTCGACCCGAACCCGACCGGTCGGTCGGACAGACGGGCGGCCACGTTTAAACCGTGGTCATATAGGTCCTCCCCCTCGTATAAAATTACTTGACCCTAAAGGTCAATATAGGTTGATAGGAAAGAGTATATAAACATAAAAATTTCTTTGTTTTCGACGATGTGGGACTACATCTTCATTCACCTATGCAAGAATCTCTAACAAGAACAACAAGAAAAAGAAAAGTAAAAGTGGTAAAGTAGTAAAGCCGGTGGATGGGCAGTTTTGTAAATTGTGTGGTATGTGTAAAGTAAATACATGCATACATACAAACACACTATGCATCCCCCCTCCCAACACACTCTCATATATATTGTTTTGTGAAAATCTGGATGTATGAACAGTAAAATACGGTGGATAAATGAAACTGGCCAATATTCAATCAAAATCATTTATTAAAGAAAAAGAAAATTGTAATTTAGTGTGCTATTATTGACATTAAAAAAATGCTTCTGCCTACCAATTTTTTTTAATAGATATTAATTCTTTTATATGCTAATTAACAAAAATTAATTTTTTTTATTCTGACCACCACGAAAAATTTTACGGATACGTAAAAAATCTGAAATTTATCTGCATCCGAATTCGAAAAGCGGATAAATATATGATATAAAAAAAAAGATATGAAAGCGGATACGAAGGCATCCGCGTTCGAAATTTATTCGTTTGGATTTTATCAAGATTATAGTTTATGTGTATTTTAGTACAATGAAGTATATGTATTTATTGTTTTAGTAAGATAATAGTTCACATTATATGCATTTAATTTATATTAACCGCTTAAAACTATTTATTATCATCATATTTGTTGATTTTGCATGTTTTAATAATTAATGTGACTATAAAAAAATATTAAACCAATAATTTGTTTATGTTTCTTAATTAATTGATTATTAATGATAAGATAGTTTTCATTATTCGTCCGTACAATATTCAAAAATGAATTTTGAATGCGGATACTGATATTTAATTGTGTTCGAAAATAATAGTTGACTGGCCTATTTATACATATGGTGATAACCAGCCGTGGCACACTTTTTTTTAATCTACGAGCCAAATAGATTTTCCCTTTTAACGATTTGGCAACAAACTTACAGTCCATTTATCTTCTTAACGCCCATGATCGCTTGTTAACACAAAATTTCCGATTAGCAACACTTTTTGGTTTAAACCCTTTCCATCTAACCTACCCTTCTTAGCATTTCATAATTCCTAACATTTGATCGAAAACCCTTTTCCGGTGATCCATAGCCTGGCTTCGTACTTGTTTTTATATGTAAGATTTTTAATACCGCTCTTTGTTTTACTAGTTATTTGATGATAGTTAGAGCAATCGTACTGGACTACAAATTGATTTGAGGACAATTAATTTATCATGCAGTTGCAATAGAAATAAAAAACAGAAGACAACTATTAATATGGGGAATTTTGAAACTCTTCTGATAATTAGGCAATGCTCATACCGACTGAATTTATTTTGTAATTTTAGTTCTGCAATTGTTTATTGTGACTGTAAATTGCACAGTTACATAGATTAACTTAGTATGAAATTTATCGTTGATTTTATCTGACGTAAAAGTTGTGATAGTTCAAAATTTGAGAGGAAAGTATGAATTTTGACAGGTGGAATCTGTATGTATACAACATCGACGGAGTTAGTACTTTAATATTTCCATATGCTATACAAAATTGCAAATTTCTATAGCTGCATCTTCCCATTGCATACCTTTCTTATCAGTTTTAATTCTGATTTGATTGTGTAATATTTACATAGATATAGATGGTTTCTCACCGAATAAGAAGGTTATTTATTGTATTTTGAAATTACATGTGAAACATTTAGGCATGGAGATTGAGCCAAAACAGGAGCTCCGTCTGAACATATTGTTTGCACTAGTTTCTTCTTCTTCTTTCTCATTTGTATTATGTTTGATAATTCTGTTTGTGATAAATTGCTATATATGTATATCTTTACTTGGTAATAAATTTTAACTTACCATATTAGCTACTCACTCCCTCTAGCGTTATTCATGCATAAGCAGCCTTTTTTTTGTCGTGTGAAGTGACAATAAAACCACTACTACCTAAGTCGGTGTTCATTTTATTGAAGTTAGAGCAAATGATTGATTTCTTCCTTTATGCAGTACTTCAAATACAAGAAAGGTGACCAGTTAGTCTTCAGTTATGAAATCAATGGGCTACAGCAATAACCTTTGATTGTTTGTATTCTCAAAGTGGCATGAGGTGAGATCCTAAAAAT
This sequence comes from Allium fistulosum, assembly GCA_030737815.1. Taxonomy (NCBI): domain Eukaryota; kingdom Viridiplantae; phylum Streptophyta; class Magnoliopsida; order Asparagales; family Amaryllidaceae; genus Allium; species Allium fistulosum. The sequence goes on from CM060908.1 coordinate 909,896,070, forward strand.
TTGCTCAAATAGTTCTGTTATTTCTAGCATTGCTCTTTATGATTTATGAAGCATCAAAACAGTTAAACTATCAACTGAATCAATTCCCAGTCGAGGCAAGCGTCGACGATAAAAACTTATGTTGGCACATCAACCGACTATGGATAGAGTCGGCAACCATAAGCAAAAGTTGCTTATTCGAACATTTTTCTAGAGCTTAAATGATTTCAAAAAATGTACGCGTTAATGTATTCGTTAGTTTAGCTGAAAGATGATATTTCGAATAAAGTTGAAAAACAATATACGAACTTTATTTTCTCATATCAGAATTAGCTTTATGATTTTTGCTTTTAAAAAACAATATATGAGTTGAGATCTTGAAATTTTCAGTTGATGTTTAAGTTTGTCTGTTGTTTCTGGCATTGCTCTTTATGAAGCATGGTAATAATTAAACTATCAACCGAATCTGCCAAATTGAGTTAAGTGTGGAGGATAGAAACTTCTAATTCAAAAGACATTTGTTGTGCTAATTTCTAAGGAATTCTAGATAAAGTTTTGTGTTATAGCTTTGCCTTCCCTGTTGTAATTCACTGATAAGTTGCATATTCTATTTATGTTTTCTTAATAAATTTGTTTGAATACCATATCACATCCATGCTTGCATGTAAGGTTTATATATATTGCATGTGATGGTCGTCAAAGTAAGCAATCGTTCGTTTGCCGTCTGTTATTTTTGATATCATCAAAGATATTTAATAATTCTAGTGTACAACTAACTGGACCTCTACAATGAATATTTCAAACAATAAGGTTTCGAGCATTAATCAGTTTGAGACATTATACTGAAAATGAGAAATGCTATAATTATATTGTAAATTATTTGATTCTGTGCAGATACTGCCATCCGAGTATGAATTGAAAAGGTATGCGCTTATTATTTGATTTGTACACTTCTTAGAGTTTTGTGTTTTGAGTTTTCAACGTTAATTACAAAATATGAGATAAATGGATGGACGACGGATATGATGGAAAGAAGATGGAAGGGAGCACGGAGGGAATGGAGGAACGAATGAAGGATGAATTGTTTTTCATGCTTCTCTTATTACTCAAAATATGAAAAATAAAAAAAAAGTTGTTTTCTATTTTTTATGTTAACTTTGTTTTCTAAATTGATCGTTTTCCACAATATACATGCGTCGCACGCATTTTTGTATGGATGAAAATCCAAAATTAAAAATGGTAAACCAAAACACCACCTAAACTTTTTGTAATATATTCGATAATTGTAAAGACTGTGTTACAATTTATTGTTGCTGTAGGATAAGTTATTATTGGAGTTTTGGTGGATGAATGATTAACAAAATCAATTTGTATTTTTTTTTCATATGTTCCTATTTAGACATGTTATGAACATGCATCATGTCAGAATCACTGGTCACCGCTATGACTTTACTGTAATAAGTCAATAAATATTTTACTAAAAAAATATTGCATCAAGAATTTGTTAAAAAGGTGCAATTTATGTGCATTCTTAACGAACCGAAAGAATGCAATAATTTGTTAAAGAGGTGCAATTTATGTGTGTTCTTGACGAACCGAAAGGAAAATATGAAAGGAGTAGTAAATGAGAAAGAAAGGGAAGATAGTGTTTTTGGAGTGGTCGGAAAGGAGAAAAATTATTTGTGGGAAAGTAAAAAATTTGAAATATAATGCCTGAAATAGATATGGGCGTCTGACGCGGGAGTATCGTCAGACACTAATGGTCCAAAATTTTCACTTAATGGGAAAGGAGCATTTTTGGACGATTCCCCATTCCCACGTCAGATGCTTCGGCCACGTCTAACGCATACAACGTGAAAACTTGGAATTTTGTGAAAGCGGAAACTTGCGAATGCAACCTATGTTTCCATACTGTTTAAGTTTGTGTACAGTAGAGATTGAAGTTCAAAATTTTGAACTTTGGTATTTTAAATGGTTATATTGAATCATTTTTTTAATCTATAATTATGTTGTGGAGTTAAAGACAATAGGGCTATTACTCTTAGATAATAGTAATAATAAATATATAATGGATAGTTGATTGCATGTCAGTTGGTGTATTGAGTTCTAACCTTGCTTGAGCTGAAAAACAATTTTTACCGTTTAATTGCTTTGACGGTTGTAGAAATTTCTTAATAAATATGCATCAGTTATGCTTGAAGTCTCGACCGCATGATACTGAGGTACCCTTCAACAGTTGTGAGACCTATATGCTAGCCTCAACCATCCCATTATACTTTGGATCTTTGTAGTTAAATTACTTAAATATCTAATTTTGTAGCTACTCTTCACACCAACTACTACTATGCATCATTTAAAATATTGGTTTCCATCAATTTCTTTGGATGATTTTTTTTTCCTTCTAGTTCTGTTTTTCTATGCACATAGGACAAATGTACAAGTCCTTACTGTTATTTGTATATATGGATAATTCTTATATAATCCACTGACTATGCACATGAGCTAAGCATTCAAAATAATCCATGATTAGTGTAGGCTTGACAACTGGCAACCTCAAAATAGGTTGATCTTAACGGTTTTACAGTAAATTTTAACAACAAAAAAAAAAACACTGAATCAACCAAACCAAAATATTTTTTGATTAATTTAGTCGGTTTTCGGTTAACATATTTATTGTTGATATTCAATGATTTACTTACTTTAATAGTTCGACTAATCAATATACTCAACATGATTGGATCTTAATTAACCCTTATTTATTGTATATTTTAATGAGTTTTGTAGACAATTTATTCTTCGCCAGGCCCGGCCCAAAAACCGGGTTGCCCCAGCCCAACATTGAGTAGATCATTTTTTTGTTGGTTGCTCCCTTTACAGGCTCGTGCTCTTTTGGAAACCCAATCACATGCCCCACCATACCAAACTACATTTCCAAAATACAAAAACTTCATATGTTTTTATATAGTTGTAAAACATAACATATTACTTTTTTGAAATTTTGCCCCAGCCGGGGGTTATATAAGCCCAACGGCTTGGTGGGCTTCCTACTGGGCCGGCCCTGTTCTTCGCACAAGTGTACATACTATTAAGTTTAAATAACCAAACTAACACTAGGTCCTATTATTTATTTTTTCAAACGGTACAAAAATAAATTAATTTGCTTGAAACGGTAAGCAAAATAATTTGAATTAAACGAAGCATTAACCAAATATATTGGATTGATTGGTTTAGTTGGTTCTGACCAAATAATGCTTACCCTTAGTTTGAAGTGTAAATTGATACTTATATCTACATACCTCAAAAGTGTGGCTAGTTTATTTGGTCAAAACACACAGATGCTAATGAAGATGTGCATGTGTAGAATCTCAATAGATGTCAACATACTACTATGTCAAGATATGTCCACTGATTCGAATTGCGCGCTACATAGGATTCTAACCCGTGACCGCATGGATCAAAACCAGAGCGTCTAACCATAGAGACAAATGCCGAACACAAGTCTTTTTTTTTGTTCAACAACTTATTACTAATATTAGATTATAATTAATGTAACTATTTGAGATGTCGGCCTTTAAAATGCCAAAATTGTAGCAAGTGTGGATTAGATACGCGATCTTTAAAACTTTAGTCTGATGCTTTCCTAGCCTACATCATTAATGTTTGACTCATTTACTGTTATGCAAATGGTAGCGCTTTGCGGAAGCTTTTATCAACGGATCTTTGTTATCCAAATCACAAAGAGATAATTTGGATTGAAAACAAGACGGAATTAAAATCAAAACGCAATAACATAAGATATTCAAAAATTTTGTTGATTCATCAACCATCCACTTTATTGATTCATCAAAATTTTGTTTACAATTAATAGAACAAAGCTAAAATAAACAAAATATCATTGAATCAATAACCAAATTGAGAAAGGGAGCAAATATCTATATGGCTAAAATTGTTGGAGAAGAAGAACAAATATAGAGAAGAGAAAATTAGCAAATATATTTTCCACCACACTTTTACACTTTCTTCTAGTCTCTATTTATATAATCAATTACTTAATGCCCAAGTTAACATTAGATGACAAAAAATAATTTGATTAGCCAATTAGAGAGAGAAATAAACATACTCAAATATGCCTATTAATTAGGGAAAACAAAATCTTTTCTTTCTTTCTTTTGCATATTTATTTCCCTCTATTTGTGATTTTGTATCACCAAAATTTAACACTCCACCTTGATGCAAAATCATATATCTTCAACATATCAAGCATGTCATATTTAGATCTATCACAAATCTCCATATCTCAACCACATTAAATTACAAACCTCAATCACCGCCTGCAAGTGATGCATCTCCCACATGAGGTGCACCACACAAATCCGGTCTAAAAAACGTTTGTAATACCACAAAGACCTTCGTCTTGTTTTTCTGGATTTTGCAATTCGACACTTGTCTATCACTCGATTTGAGCTCATTACCTGATCACTATCGATCCCTCGAGCATCATCAACATGAAAATCACTGTCTAAAATATGATCCTCAATGCTAGAATCATAAGCAGTGACCACATTAACCTCTCCACCTTGCTGTGAACTAGGTCCTTCAACCGTCACTCACTTTCCATTGTTGACTACAGAACCAACCAAGCTATAAACGTTTCCTTCTTTCAATACTCCTCTCATCCTTACACGACCACCTTTCTTCATTCTTAAAACTCCACCTTGAGTCTCATAAGTGCAACCACGGTGATCCAACTGACCGAGAGAAATAAGATTATGTGAACAAGTGGGTATATGTCTCACTCCAGAGACTTCTCTAACCACACCGTCATGCATACGAAACCAGATATATCCAATACCACAAATCGGTAGCTCTTCTCCATTGGCTGTCCTAATCATGCCGACACTATTCTCATAAGAAGAAAAACAATTCACATCTCTACAAATGTGAAAACTGGCTCCCGAATTCATCTTCCAAGGCTTATTTTCACTAAAGAGGACATCACAAGAAGCATCATTATCGATACCTTCAGCAAAACCTGCATGTGTATCACCACTACTATCACCATGCGCAGTCTTTTTCTGATCTCTTTTATAAAAATAACATTTGCTGCGTATGTGACCTTTCTTATTACAATAATGACAAATGATAACACATTTACCATTAGCGTCCTTCTTCCAAATTGTATCTTTCTTCGAGTCTCTTATCACCATAGCCTCACTTTGAATTGATTTCTTACCTGACCCTTTTCTTCTAAGCTTCTCATTCAAAAGACCGCTTTGAACAGTTTCCAGAGAGATAGTTCCATTAGCATTGGAATTACTCAATGAAACAATCAAAGTTTCCCAACTTTCTGAAAGCAAACTCATCAATTAAAGAGCCTGTAACTCATCATCAAAATTGACCTTCATATTTGCCAATTGATTTATTACATCTTGAAATTCATTCAAATGCTCTGCAATAGACTTCTCTTCATCTAATCTCATTTGTACCAACTTTCTAATCAGAAAAGCCTTACTAGTAGTACTCTTTGACTTATACAAAGATACCAACTTGTCCCACAAAGTCTTCGCGGATTCACAACTAGCCACATGATGGAAAACTGAATCATCAAGATACTGGCGAATCAAAGAAATCGCCTTCTTATCAATCTTCTTCCATTTTCCCTCATCTACATCAGAGGGATTCTTCCCATCTCCATCAATCGGATCACGAAGATCATTGAGATACAGAACATCCTCTATCTTAGGCTTCCAAATACCCCAATTTTTCCATTCAAAATAGCCATCTTCGAAAACGAAATCATATTCAACATCAATCATTTTTCAAACCAAAATTACTCTAAGCTTTGCGATGATCTACGCTCCGATACCAAACTGTTATGCAAATAGTAGCACTTTGCGAAAGCTTTTATCAACGGATTTTTGTCACCCAAATCACAAAGAGATAAATTGGATTGAAAACAAAACGGAATTGAAATCAAAACGCAATAACACAAGATATTCCACCCAACCACCCACTTTATTGATTCACTCAAATTTTGTTTACAATTAATAGAACAAAACTAAAATAAACAAAATACCATTGAATCAATAACTAAATTGAGAAAGGGAGCAAATATCTATATGGCTAAAATTGTTGGAGAAGAAGAACAAATATGAAGAAGAGAAAATTAGCAAATAGATTTTCCACCACACTTTTACACTCTTCTAGTCTCTATTTATATAAGGACAAATTTTCAAAAGAAGCTGGTTTTTCAAACTATTGGCATAAATAGGCTAGTTTACAAACTATTTGCAAGTTTAGGCTAGTTTTGGCCAGCTCAACGATGAGCTGGCCAGTATTTGAAAAAAATATTACTGGCCGCATTTGTGAAATGCGCCCATACAAAATTACACTGGCGCATCTACCAAATGCGCCAGTTTAATTTTTTGTCCAAACCTGAAAATGTGAACCAATGTCAAATTTGGAGTTTGTTATCATTCAGTGGAACGATAGACATAACTGTATCGTACACCAACAGTTTCCTACCATTCCTATTTCGAGATACATGACTTGATATTGATTGATTACTCGAAGATTCATTGTTGCAGATCAGACTTCTCACGAACGTGCATACACCGCTCGTGCACCGTTTGAGGGAGATGTGGTAAATTTTCATATTATCATGATATTTTTAGTTCATTGGCTTGAATTGTTTATTCACTTGAATTATGTTTCTAGTTTTGAATAAATAATTACAACTTGTAGGTCGATGTATTAGAGACGGTAGGAAGAGGGTTGGACGATATCAGATATGGTAGAGTACCGGAACGAGAAGCCAACCAATCGCAAGCCGTTGGATCTTCTCAACCACCACCTACATAAGACGATCCAACTCCACTATGAATATTACTATTTTTAGTTTAATATTAGTTTGCTTTTGTAATCGAACTAGAACTTCTACTTATGCGAATGTAATCGAATTCTAACTATGTTATGGTTGAAATTGATTAATGGTAATTTTATTTATTGGCTTTTATGTTGATAAATGTTTGCTATTATTTAAGATTGGAATATTATGTGGTATAAATTGGATTGTTTGACGGTGAAGGAATTGATGAAGGATGTTGATGCTTGCTGTCCAGGTTTGGACAAAAAATTACACTGGCGCATTTGCCAGATGCGCCAGTGTAATTTTGTATGGGCGCATTTCATAAATGTGTCCCGTAATATTTTTTTTAAATACTGGCCAGCTCATCGCTAAGCTGGCCAAAACTAGCCTTAAGTTGCAAATAGTTTGTAAACTAGCATATTTATGCCAATAGTTTGAAAAACCAGCCTCTTTTGAAAATTTGTCTTTTATATAATCAATTACTTAATGCCCAAGTTAACATTAGATGACAAGCCAACTAGAGAGAGAAATAAATATACTCAAATATGCCTATTAATTAGGAGAAACAATTTTTTTTTTTTTTTGCATATTTATTTTCTTTTATTTGTGATTTTGTATCACCAAAATTTAACATTTACATGTATGTTTGTTATCATAATTGTTTGATTTAGCTGATTTTTAAAATATCTAAAATGCAGTAAGCATGGATCAAACACATGATCAATGCTTTTCCAACTGCGTTATCCTACCTATATGATCAATGCAGAGTTGTCGATTTTTCATCATTTAATAATTTGCTATCAACATATAACCACAATCGTTTGGAAAGTTGTATTTTTTGAAAGGAAAAAATGATTTGAATGTCGATCAAACACCTGATAGTCAGGTTTACAGTTGACATTGTCGGCTCCCCATTTGAGCTAACCCTGCCTACATTATTGATGTAGCTCATAGTTGTAGTTACTATTGACTCATGATTACTACTTAATATGTTCTTTTTATGACAACCACACTCTCGCCTATGCATATAATCCACCCACTAATATCTCACTAACCTAGTATTTGCTTTATATATAGATAAATATTCAAAAAGATTTGTTCTTAGAAAAAGTAGACTGAGCATTGATCAAAACAAGTGGCCTCAACACTCTCCCAACTGAACTATCCCCATCTATACAATAATAAAAATTCATAATAAATTGTAAACCATTATGTGAATCTGTGCCTATAACTTTGCTTGAGGTAAACATCAAACCTATGTTGCAAATCTATGTTGCTTGAATAATTTTTTCAATATAATTTGTAGATGGTTTGTCCAAATTTCAAGGAAACTTAAAAGCTGATGTTGCAAATTCAGAAGTTACAAGTAATCATGGTTCTTAAAAAGGTATGAATCGTTTTGCTGATATGACAATTTTTATTTTTGTTTTTATTTTTTTCACTTGTTGATTTTTCAATCTAACGTGGAAGAATCCTAGTGAAGAAAGGATAAAACAGAAGATGTATACCAACTCTGCACCTATTGTCAAGGAGCAGCAAATTTTAATGGTATGTGACTGGTATTTATATTCATATAATAGTCAAACTTAAAGTTCATCACAGCAATCGTGATAAGTGCCCTAAACCTTGAACGTTCATGTACAGTAACCATAAACTCTCTCCTAACAAGTTCAACAAGCATAGACAAAAAATTTAATGGCAGTTGACTGGTTTTCAGTTTTCTATTTGTCTTGCAAATAACAAACCATAAAGCTTTCATCCCTGGAGGTGAAATGATTGGTGTGTTGAGTTAAAATAAAAATAGACAAAAAGCATTGGGGTGAGAGAGGCTCGAACTCTCGACCTCAGGATTACTCAAGAAAAGCTATGAGACCTACGCGCTAGCCAACTGCGCCACCACCCCACTATGCTCATCAGCATTGTAACCAATAATGTATCTTTAAATCCGACTTATTATCTAACTTCATGGTTATTACACAGTGTATTCTTGAAAAATAAGTTCAAAATGGGGCATAACTATTCGATAAGCATCAAATCTGAATCGTTTGCTCAAAACCTTTAGTGTAACTCACACTATACTTTTCCAACATTCTTCGAGGAGCGTAACTATTTGATGTAAATAATGATTCTTATTGATTAAGTTTTGAAAGCAGTCTCTCCAATAATGGAGAAAAGACTGCTTAAGGGTTGCCCACCTTAAACCTCGCTCAAGCGAGTGCTTTGTGCACTAGGTAGATGATGATCATGAAATAATAATGCTTATATGGCATGTTCTTTTTTATGTTTTCTAACTTATTGATTATCATCTACTTATGTAAAATGTGAGGGAAGAAAAGGGAGATCAAATGTTTTATATGTAACACCCATATACAGCGATCGCTATATACAAAACTGGAATACTTATGAATATAAACATATCGTCTCCATGATTATGAAGAGATCTAGCAAAATTGCTAAAATTAGAATGTTAACATAAGGTATGTAGCAATGTTTAACAAAACACTTGGAAATAAAATTGTTACCTTTTACCATTCTAGGTTTCTTTCAGAAAAAATATTTTATTTTTTTATATGATTACTTATGAAACTTTCTCATGATTTTTATTTTATAAAGTTGGATTGATTGTTATCTCAATCCTATTTTATGGACATTTTTCTCTCCATTCAATTTCAATTTATTTGTATTTTTGCTTTAAATATAATTTGTTCTCAGTTTTACTTTCCTTATTTTACTCTTTTTGAATTTTTTTTAGTTTTATTTAGTAGTCTCATTTGAATTAGGATTTTCTACGAAAGTTCATGTTCAAAAAAAATGTGATACAAAAGCTAGGATGAATATCATTAATGATACAAATTGTTATAGTTTTGCAAAATAATGATATAAAAAACATATAATTTGAAGTATCTGCAAGATTATTCTAGCTCAATGTTTTAAAAGTTATGCAGCTAAAATTGGAATTTATAAAAATTCAAGTTTGGAAAGGATCTATAAACATCTTATAAATAATTTCGACTTCCTGTTTCTAAATAAAATAAAATATGAATATATCAAAATTATAAAATAAAATTTTGAAAATCAAAAGCTAAAAAGATTGATTACCATTAATTGTTTTTAATAAGAGAAATATCGTTGATTGAGAGTCAAATAAATAACGTACTAAGTATACGTTTGTAAACCAAAACCAAATAAATATACATTTGAAGAAATATTATGCTACTCATATTGTAAAACTAAAAATTGAATACATATGAGAAAATATAATTTTGTAAAATTGGATTTGAACTCGTGACCTTCAAAAAAATAAAGATAAATAGTATTTTTGTCATGAGCAAGATTTGAACTTTTGTGACCTTATGTGACATTTTTTATTGTTCATGTATCTACCAAAAAAGTGTGACACGAGGTTAGCCTTGAGCAGAGGTCCGAAGGGCGACGGTCCTAGGCCTCTGCTTTGTAAAAGTCTCAATTTTTTGCATGTTCACGTCTACAAATTGTTCAAGTTTTGCAAAATAATGATATAAGAAGTATATAATTTGAAGTATCTTCGAAATTATTCTAGCTCAATATTTTAAAGTCATGGGGCTAAAATTGGAATTTATGAAAATTCAAGTTTGCAAAGGAAATATAAACATCTTATAAATAATTTCGACTTTCTTTTTCTAAAATAAAATAAAATATGCATAATATCAAAATTATAAAATACAATTTTGAAATCAAAAGCTAAGAAGATCAGTTAATCATAAGTTGTTTTTAATAAGAGAAATATCATTGATTAAGTAACGTATTAAGTATATGTTTGTAAAACAAAATCATGAAGAATATACATTTGTAAAGACCACTTGCTCAACTGTTTGGTGGTATGGTGCTCTAGACTTAGGTTTTAGAGATCATGGGTTCAAACATCCGAGACATCAAAATGAGTGTTCTGCTTGAATAAAGTACAACTCTTATTATAATTTTTTTTGAAGAATATACATTTGAAAAAAGAATTGTGCTACTGAGATTATAAAACTAAAAATTGGAACATATGAGAAAATAAATTTTTGGCAAAGTTGGATTTGAGTTATAAAAAAGAATACTTTTGGCATGAGCAGGATTTGAACATGTGATTTCATAAAAATAAAAAGATATTTTCATTAGTAGCGGTTTCTGAACTCATGGCCTTATATCACATTTTTTGAAGTTCATGTCTACATAAAAAAGGTGTGATAGAAGACTGGCTTTGAGCAGGGGTCTGAAAGATGACTGCCTTAAGCCCCTGCTTTGTAAAAGCCCCAATTTTTTTTACATGTAATATCTAATGTATTGGATTGTGATAATATACTATGTACATATTAAAACCTTACTTTAATTCGTTTACAGAAATTAATTTTAATATTTTTTAACCAGACTTTATTTACATATTTTAAACTAAATGAAATTATTAATTATAATTGATAAAGCGCCCACTATTTTTATTTTACCTGTGCTCCTGAACATTCAGGATCAGCTCTGATGTGACACCATAGGTATTAAAATTATTATTAATGATGTTGAATTTTAATTTAATACTATGCAGTTAATAAAAGTTCTTTTATCTTGTGTAATATACTTAAGCTCATCCGTTTCAACTTTCTATCTGATCAGCAACTGCCTGTTGCAAGATCAAATGTTTTATTTATATAACTCTCTCATTTTACTACAAATCTAGCTTAGGACTGTACTCTAATATAATAAATCAGTGGTACTTTATGTCTCAATAATAGTATGTCACCCATAATGAGCATGGTTGAATGGTGTACAAAAGAAATAATGAGAATGGTTCCATGGTGTCCTTTTCAAATTTCTTAGTAACCTCTGTATCTTCCTTAATAAATCAACATGCTCTCTATTATTGTTCTTCACATCAGTGGTTATGTTTCTTAGTAACTTAATTAAGATTCTCATGTTACAGCTTTATTCTTAATTAACTGCATTAAATGGTAAGTACAAGTTGCACCTCAAATTTCAGAATTTTTTTTATCATCAAAATCAGCTTCACCTCACTCATTTATTAATTGTTATTCCATATTACTAAAATCAAACAGCTTGGTTTATGTTTTCACTGTTTCTCTGTGTGTGTAAAGTAAACAAAATTTTCACGTATTGACTGTACGATGGCAACAAATTTGAGGAAACTTGTTCTGTCATAGAACGCAGACAATCTATACCAGGATATAACATTAAGATCATGTTGTACTTGAATTTTAAACCTTGTTTTCAGCAACAAAAAGCCTAAACATTAATGTTGGATCATATGATGAACAATGTCATTTCAGTTCTGAACTTCCATATTGCTGTAGATGCGGATACAGCATCATTGATATTAGATGAGTGCCATTTGCATAAAATTGAATCCTACAAATGAGGCCACACTAACAATGGTCTCATGGTCTAGCGGTTAGGACATTGGACTCTGAATCCAGTAACCCGAGTTCAAGTCTCGGTGAGACCTTATTTTTTGTATTTTTCCTCCCATTCCATCTTTTTAATATTTTATATTTTTATTTGTTCAATCTCAATCTAATATTTAATCAATTCCAACTTATCAGCCGATTACAAAAAATATGCTCATCCACCCATCTTATAATGCTACCAATCAATGCATCTTATAAAAAAACATGATGTTTCCTATAGATTAATTAGTTTGTCCAATTCTACTGATCGGTTGCATACATGATATATTTACAAAATTGTTCATGATTAATTGGCTTCTTTGTTACCATTATGATCAGGTTTACTGTCATTGTTTGATAAGTTAGTCTTCTAAATATTGAAATACAATGATCATGGATTAAACACAACTTTCAAATTTTCAGTTTTATACTCATCCAACTGAGCTATCAATGCCCACATGGTTTTTACATTTCAGGTATAATAAAATGTGAAACAGTGTCTAGAAGTTGGCTTCAGATATGCTTTAAATCTATTTGTTTGCATAAAACCTGAATGTAATTCACTCCAAATTTGACCTGCGGTGTTGGGGAACAAATCTAGAAATTTAGAGACCATAAGTGGTAATGGTTCTTATGCAAATACAATTTATCCAAATACGGCCTGCAATGTCAAAGATCTTGGTTGGATTTACCTTTTCTTCACATATATTATTTACTGAATTCAGTTTTAATAATCATTTGCTTATAGTATGATATATTAAATATCACAATTATATTTTTATACTGCTGTTGTATTACTAATTAAAATAATTGGTGTAGTACATCATGTTATTAAAATACCTATCATGCCAAAATTTGGTTTGATTGTCCGTTAGGCCAAAAAAGTTTAATATCTTTTATGTGTTTTATCTTGATGCTTTTCTATTCTCAAAGATTGTAGCTCTTGTAAATTGTTCTTTTGCTTTCTTTCTTTATATATTACTAGTGCGAACCCGTGCTTCGCATACGGCTTGTTGCGATGTTTTGTTTTCCAATTATCGATGAGTCTTTGCTTGTTTTCTTATATAATTAATTTGGACATTTCAATTGAATTATTTTCTAAATATCGATTAAATTCAAATTGGTCAAAAAAGTTTAAAGTTTAATTATCAGATAATATACACTTGAACAGAAAGTATTAAGATTCTAAATGTTTTTTGTGCTATGGTCAAAAAATTCTATCTGAAGAATAATATTTTCAACCTTGAAATTGTCCTAGCTAATCAAAACAGAGTATTTTACCAATGTTTTACAATGCATCAGTTTAAAAATCATTTTACCTACCATGTTGAAGCTTAAATTATTTTATAATTATATTTGTTCACTTTAGTTAAAATTTCATTGAAGTGCAAACGATAGTACACCTGAATGTAGGCATGCAACTGTTCTGAACCAAAAGAAATCAATCTTTAGATAACTGCATGAACTATCATGTCAAGCTATTTAGCAAGCTTAAGGTAGCAAGATGATTATATGAACTGCCTTTTTATTATTTTAAACATCACATTAAGTAACCTTTCCCACATATTAAGTAACTACCGACGACAATAACTTCACAAAAATGAATTGTTACATGCCTATTTGCCAATGATGCCTAAAAGAAAATTGCATTTGATAACACATCCATGACATCAAAATATATATAGTTTTAGTCTAAGAGAAAAAACAATAGAAAGTCGTTGGTGTATAATGCATGTCAGCAACTTAAACAGTATGAAGCATAAGCTATTCACATGATGTCTTTGTCCTTGTGGTAGTGATGATGACAATCCCCACTATGTCTCCCTGTGAAATATGAGAACAAAATTTTAATATAATCATGGTAAACACAGGAAACATTGAGTAGCACCCATAGAAACATGAAACTATTATAGCTATGTTTTGATAGTACCCTCCGTGACTTGGAATACATCAAAGTAATATAATAAATTTCAAAATATACATACTTATTCAGTAAATAGAATGAGAGACTTAAAAAAAGCAACCATATTAGTGAAAATGATAGTAGGTTATCCAAGTGGAGGCAACTCATTTACTGTGTTTATTAGGATTAATGTGTTATTAGTATATAGGAAACTAATATGATATCTTGGTGAACAACATATTTTATGATAGGAAAGACGTGAAAAAATATTAGTTAACAACAAACCATTTCTAGTTCCTGTTGTAGTATTTGATGTTAATTTTGTCATGTTCACGTATATCAGAAAATTTTGACATTTGATTGCAAATATGTTAAACAATAGAAATAATTTATTTATTTGAAGAAGGAAAAACTATACCTCAAGAATAGTTAAAAGGTCAGTGTCCAACCTATTAAGTCTAGAGTTCAGAAGTAGAAAACATTTTTTTTTTCAGAAGTGTTCTTTCACTCATGTGACTTGGACAAATTTCAACTCTCAGTGCTACTAAACTTGGAGCTAGCCTCTCAGTAGCTAGTACATGCTATTGTTGGGCATCAAATATGTCAAATTCCAGCAAAATCAAATCATATTTAAGAAAACAACATATTATAATAAGTAATCCCTACTTTAGCAAATTAGCATACAATATATGAAACTATTATATTCAAAAAGTTATGTTTTTAATTGATCACAATGACTTACTGTTTTGTGATGTAGATGGGCATCTATATTGATACAATCTTAAGCATTGGAATCTACTTTTAAAAAGATGTGATTTTAAATCAATATAGTTCAGTTTCACATTTATATTTCGCATGTTTTTGTTAAATATAGCCTACATAAATTATGGTTCCTTCATTTAACACAACTAAACTACTTAAACTCTTCATTTGTTGTTCATTTAGTAAACAGACAATAAATGGTCTGCACTGACAATTACAAACTTGTAACTATCGACTGAAGTTCCTATGTATGCAGATTATTGATCATAAACTATTACAATAAAGAACTAAGGAGGTACTTAAGGTTGTATCATAAAGGTCTCGAATAAAAATGATTACCAAATTACTCACCTCAAACAACTCGACATATATCATCTTCATTGGAAGAACTCGAAGAAGAAGAATCGTCTCTGATCTTAAACAGTTGCATTGGATCTCTAGCAGGCGACACAACAGGTGTTCTAGACTTCTTGACTTTTTAATACTGGCTTTGGCACCTTAACCTCCCTACATGACTTATCAATCATACTAATAAACTGCCCAGCAACAACAAACAATCCCTTTAACCTTCCCTGAATCCAATTAAAATGATCGGTCATGTTCTTCATCAACTTTCTCATCCTTCTCTCCTCCTTTAGCAATATGGTAAAATCCGCTTTCTCATAGTCAACAACATCCCTTGAAAAATTCACAAATCGACTCTTCATGAAATCCATATCTTTTTACTCTTTAGAATCTTGTTCATTTTAAAAAGATTGTTTCCAAGATCGGCCAGTGTGTAAGCTAAAGCATTAGCATCAAGGATAGAAGTTTTCTTGACATTCCATTGATTGGTATGTGCAGTTTTTCACCGTAATTAGAAGCACCTCCATTGCAAAGGAGCTCTCAAACAGAAGAGTGAGTAAACAAACAGACAGTAGCAGATCAGGATTGATTATAGACCCTATAATGAAAAATAAAATAACTTACTTCAAAAAATGTTACAATTTGATGCAAGTTACATTCATATTCTATGAAGTTTTTAAATGTTAAATTTTGGCACTTACGCAAGCTGAGCTAGCAATTAGCTGGAGCAGAATAAAAATGTTAATATACTAACACAAAATTCATATCTTTTGTAGAACATATATTTGTGGAAAATGCTTAACAACATTAGCATGGGATTCGCTTGAAGTGGCAACATCACAGCCACAATCGCAAAGATGATCTCTTGGCTAAGAAAATTTTGCTACATTAAATTAAGTATTATAAAAAAAATATCTTGTTTTCCACATTCGCAATACACTTTATTAAAGTTTTCTAGTCTTGTAATTGGAACTACCATCCAAGTCCTATGAATATGACCAATGAGTATTGATGACCCTTCCACGTGAAGAACCGAGCCTAATAATCGTGTGTTCATCACATGAAATATAGATCATATGAATGATTTATGATTAGCATTAACTGCCAATTTTATAGTTTAAATTACCTTGAAAATACCTATAATTATGCCAGAACAATAAGGCTCTAACAGAACCCATAACACACTATATCAAGAAAACTCTTTAACTATTAAATTAAAATATGCTAGAAAGAGATAAAAATCTAACCGATGGCAACTTTTTGTTTGTAAGCCACAATTTGAGGTTGACACTTTTAATTGTGAAATTTGGTAATACGCATAATTTATCAAAAGGTTAACTATGAGTGCATAAACCTAGGGGCTAACAATATCATCCATTTAAATTATGGTTCTTGGGTAGTCTGCTGAATTTTACAAATCTTGCATGTATAATAACTCACGCTCTAAATCCTAAGATCTATACATGTCAAAAGTGATCGGTCCATACCAAAAATATAAATGAAAAAGTTTTAATACCTATCAATATGTCAAAATAAAGTAGAAGAAGGAAATGGAAAGGAAATGCATATTCAGGGGCCATTTAATAAGATGTTATCGCTATCTCATTTTCATCCTACCACTTTTTTCCTTTGCTTATCCTTGATCTTATTGGCTGACGGATCAGAGGAGGTTGAAGCATCCTCATCTTCTTGTTACCAACATTAAGCATATTAGTAGATTATCTATTTGTTAACAGTTGTTTTGCGCAATATCATATTTAGTAATACAAAGGGGGAACATATTTGTGCAGGAGTACAACACATACATATGAGTATATTATATCAGATTTGTTTGAGTATTAGTGCCTAAAGTATGAATCTATAACTGTGCGATTTTTTAGTTACATGAACACTGTTTGAACTTGGCTAAACAATATAGTAGTGAGTAGAACTACCTATGCACTGGAATGTCTAGGAATTGTTCTTGCATTGTCACCTAACATTGGTGAAGTTCAATGGTTTAAATAGGGGTATATGGTTTCATTGGTTACCAAATATCAAATTCCCTATGTTTTTATCCAGATTTTCCATGAAAGCATAGGTGAAAACATATTTTGCTACACTTCCAAATCACTCCAAAAATATAAATTTTGAATGCCTTTCATTTCTTGGTTAGATAAGTTCAAAAATTACCAATAGTAATATGTCTTTATATCATTAAAAAAGACATATAAAGCAACTTCAAGTTTTTAAGATACCAGGACCAATTTATGTTTATCTTCTCATTATGAAAATTTGGTTCATATTCACCAAATATATTTTGTTTCATTTTTGTTATTACTATCACTTACGGATCTTTTCCTTTCTCCCTTTTCGGATTTTGATTTGAGCTTCTTATGGTAAGAATAGTTGATAACAGCGAAAAGAGTGACAAACATGTCAACCAGCCGCAGATAACACATCTGTTATGTTCACACTATAAAATGGGACTGCTGGGATTAAGAGATACAAACCTGAAATTCTATCCAGAAACATGCCAGATCATCTTTAGGCTTCGGTTTATCACCGGCTTCAGTTATTCTCTATGTTGGCGCTCTTCGGTTGTGCCATTAACATTCAAGCTTACTTCAGTTGTGATTCTGCAGTCTACTCTCATTGTAGTCACAGTGCGGCTCAATCTTTATATTGCATTGTAGTGCAACCTACTTATTTCAGGTTTCCTGATTGAGATGAATGCTTCAACCTTCACATTGTAATGTAGTGCAGCCTGTTATTCTGGAAATTAGCTTACTCGTCAATTTATATCACTTAAATATTCTTCTACTATACGTAATATTTTAGAGCTGCCATTCGTAGTCAAGCTGACATGGACCTCATTATCTGCATATCCATAAGTAGGCAATTTTAGTCTTTTAGATCTTCATATAAGCGTTTTTCTAACCTTTTGCAACCATCCATGGTATTGATATAATTCATTGAACTTTGGCCAGTCTGATCGCCTATGTTGCTATCATTTCTGCACCTTCTCCCTGGTATGTCTCCTAAGAGTTTGACCTCTGAATAATAAGGCCATCCATGTTCAAGATGAAGACATATATGCTCTCCAGCACCATATATTGCATTGAGTTGCACTTCTGCATATATGAGTCTGTTATTGAATGTTTGGTGTTGTTGCTATCTGTCAATCATTGCATCATATTGAGTGAGTGCCATTTGCCTTTGTTCATTCTTGCATCATATTTACCTCATTCTTCTTGTGCATGATGACAGAATCTACTGCATTCTTACACACGCTTTAAGCTTACTACTCGGTCAACATTACTTCTTGAGTCTACTTTTATTCATGTTGTTGTCTTTTGCAGTGCATATATTCGCAGCTTAGATTATTAGAGCTTAGACGATGTCATATTGTGCTTCCCCACTGCATTTTTTTGCGTGTGTAATCTCTGTTAGGTTATGGACTTAAATTGAAACCTTTCTTTGCTGAAATTGTACTTGGATGAAACTGCTCTTTCAGCAAACATGTGTCTGTTTTCTTAATTCTGAACTACTTTAGGTTTTTTTTTGCAAACTACCACCATATTTTGTTGCATCCTACCTGATATGTTGCGGCCTTATTTGATTCAGCCAGATGCTTCTGTAGCATGTTTTTCCTTGCCAATCAACTTCAGCACAGTGCAATACTACCTACAAAATACACAATTGTTAAGTAAATAGTTTATTTATTTGATTGTTTGTTGTATAAATAGATTAACTTTTGTAATGTTATTTGACTCAATAGGCCTTACTTGATCATCGATTGATGATCCCTGTGGCATAGATTCGTTTTATGATCATATGACATTAATAATAATCTTATACATCAACCACCAGCCTTGTTGGTAGTCTTTTATTTGATTCTCAAATAAATAATTCGAGTGCTCTCCTCAATTTAAGGATCGCTGTTTCATCAACAAAAAGGAGAGATACAAACTTAATTGGTACTGTATATTATGGTAAGAAGGAACAAATTTTAGTTGATTGAATAACAATAATATAACAATCAGATATTACACAGAAAATAAAACTAACCTTCACATTGTAGATTTGCTCAAGTGTTATTTCAATGGAATAAACATATATTAACCATTAACGGTCTCATTAAAATATCCAAACCAGCCTTCAAGAGATCTTTTATTTTGGTCATATATGCATTTACTGAAATTATAATGGTCATTTGTTATATTATAAAATTAATATAAAAATTACGTGTCTTCAAAATTAATCGATCTAAAGTATATTTAATTTTGATAATATGTCCATTATGCCTTCAAGTGACCATTATTTCATTCTGAAGTAGAGCAAAACAATTTTACCAAAATGGAAATATTATCAAAATTATAATATTATCAGTGCCCAAATGGACTAAGATAAAACTCCATTATCTTGAGTTGACATGAGAATTGTATTATCTAAAACCTGGAAGCACCGAAGGTTAACTATAACATCAGATTTCATTCTAAATAGCAAGACAACCATGGACCTTTCAAACAAACATGACCCATTCACAAATCCATGATTCAGAAATATGTGGCAGAAAAAGAAGCAAAAGTAGCAGTGGAAAAAGACAGAGAGAGTACCTACATTTGATTACCGTTCGATGCATTGAGGACAGTTGGATGGACGATCGACGAAGACTGGTTGCTGCAAAGGACAGGTTGAGGGATAACAGCAATAAAACAGAAGGGCGACGGCAAGCTGTAGAAAATCATGGTCGATTTACAGTTAAGGCGTATATGGGTAATGGAAGGGAAGACGACAGGGTGAGAAAGAGCAACAGGAAAACAGTGGAGGAAGTGCGAGTGGGTGGCAAACCAAATCGCCTTTGATTTTGGGTTAAGACGAAGGAGGGGAAGGGCTGGAGTATAAGGAAGAAGTGGAGAGAGGCAAAACAAATCGCCTTTGATTTAGGGTTAAGACGAAGGAGGGGAAGGGCTGGAGTATAAGGAAGAAGTGGAGAGAGGCAAACCAAATCGCCTTTGATTTAGGGTTAAGACGGAGGAGGGGAAAGACTGGAGTATAAGGAAGAAGCAGAAAGAGGGAAACGAACAGAAGGAAATAAAAAACGGGACCGTTCAGTTGCCAAATTTCAAGGGGGCCTGTGTGAGCTTGAAATTGAACTCACTAATAATAATATAGTATAGAAATATTCATACATTCAATATTCTATTTATTTTACTCTACATCTTCATGTATCATGTCTCTTTTATTAATTGTAATTTATGGCTACTATTTTTTTTAATGAAGGGGCTCTGAAGTCACTTCAAACAATGTATTTTTGTTAGATCGTTGTTTTTAGATCAAATATTTTACAAAAATTCGAAATTTGGTCTTTGATTTGATATATTTAATCCATGAAAGTCAAAATTTTCAATCATGTTAATCACAAATTAGGTTAGGGTTGATCACTAGTTGGTTCAAATCGAATAATCTGACAAAATTTTGATTATCTCAGTTTAAATTAGTTCGTTAATTAATTGGATTTGGTTTCTATTTTTGAATTTTATTGGTTTCTCGATTTTTGATTTTAGATATTTAAAAACCGAACCAATTGACTAAGATAGAACATGAAACTAAAACTAAATTAAGAGAATATAATTTTCAATTTAAATATTATTGTCATAATACTTTTTCTTTCTTTCAATTCATGCTAATAAATTTAGAAAAGGATTTTCCTCAAATTATAGCTTTATCGCATCTTTAAATAAATATGGACTCAGTTTTATTGTTTTACTCGCATATTATGTTGTCAACAAAACAATTTAGTTCATTTAAAGGTCAACCTATTAAACTGATTGAACCAATTATTTTCAGTTAAGGTGGTGGTCTTGATTTTGAAGAAAAAATAGTTTGGTTTGGTTTTTATGTGTTGAGTTCTTTTGATGTTAATAGATTTTGGCTGTTCCAAACCGAACTAACCATTTACTCACCTTATCACACATGCTAAAAAATCATAGAATAAAAATGAATCTTCTATTTCTTTTGGTGAACGCAGATTAACTCGTTTCGAACTGTGAATATTTCATCTTTTTTCTTCATATAGAATTTTTTTTATTTATTTCTATATTTTATGTTTACAATGTTACTGAAAACCTTTGAAGCCATTTCAAGTTATATATTATTCATACTTTACTATTTTACATAATCATCATTTTGAGCTATTTTAGTTAAATATGTTTTTTTTTCATGGAATTTTATACATAGTTCTCTTGAGTTTAGTGACGCAGATGGAGTTTACTAACACAATTTCCTTTTGTAACATGAGTGATGTCTTAATGAAATTTGTGAATTAAAAATAAACAAACCAGAATGTGTTGGAAATAAATGAGTAAGACAATAGAGAGGTGTTGGAAAAAGTGAAATTGTGCATAGGGATATGTGAGGCATTTAATGCCTAGAATATGAATAGTCTCACATCTTGAAATATAATAAACAATATGTGTTTATATACTAAGATGTGATCCCTATTATAGTTACAATAATAAAAGAGAAATATAAAACCACAACCCATCTTAGCGGGTGGTGCTATTTCAGACCAGACAATTTTTGAAATTCAAACACTTTTTTGGACGAATGGTAACAAACGGTCAGTTGGTAAAGGGTCACAACCTTTCAAACAGACACGACCATCCAAACCCGAATAGACACCTCCTCGAGCCTATATATAGGCAGATAAAAAACGAAAAGAAGAAAATTCTTCATTCTGTTTTTCTACTGCTCTTCTTCTACACAGAACTCTGTTCTTAATTCTATATTCTCTTCAGTTCGTCGTCGCTCCGCTTGCAGGCACAGCATTGCGGGGTTGGTCCGTTTCATCATGGGAAGCAAATTGCTCACAACCTACGGTGCATACAGGGAGCAATATTGTTTCAAGGCAACAGTATTCACTGCACTCGGACAGATTTATTGGTATTTTAATTACTGATTCTACACTTACTACTTATTTACTGAGAAATTTTGATTGTAATATTTTTGCAACAGATTAGAAAACGTTTTGAAACATCAACTTTGCACTAGTTTTTGCAACAGTTTTCTATAGCATAATTGTGATAGTGTTACAGTATAGTTATAGCGGTTTTTTGTAGCACTTGAGTTACACGGCGATAACACTCTTGAAACAATATTGATTGTTCACTGAAACTGCAGACGACGATGTCTCAGAATAGCAACAACAACTTTGCACCAACTCAGACTATGACTAACACTCAGCCTGTGCCTTTGATTCCAACAATGGAAATATCTCATGGAGAAAGGCCTGAAAAGTTCGTAGGGATGGACTTTAAGCGCTGGCAACAGAAGATGTTATTCTATCTGACGACTCTGGGCCATGCAAAATTTCTTACAGAAGATTCTCCCATAGTCGAAGAACTGGAACCCGATGCAACTAAAGTTGAAGCCTTGAATGTCTGGAAGAGTTTCGATTTCATGTGCAAGAACTATATCGTAAATGGTCTCGACAATAGCCTGTACAATGTATATTGTACTGCTCGAACTTCCAAAGAACTCTGGACTGCATTGGATAAGAAATACAAAACTGAAGATGCAGGCATGAAAAAATTCATAGAGGGAAAGTTTCTGGACTTCAAAATGATTGATATGAAGACCGTAATCAACCAAATTCAAGAGCTACAAGTCATTATCCACGAATTACATGATGAAGGAATGACTCTAAGCGAATCCTTTCAGGTTGCCACTGCAATTGAAAAGCTTCCTCCATCATGGAAAGATTTCAAGAATTACCTTAAGCATAAGCGCAAGGAGATGACTATGGAGGAACTTGTAGTTCGACTGAGAATCGAGTAAGATAACAAAAAATCTGAGAAAAGTCTTCGCTTATCGTGCCTGCCAAAGCAAATGTAGTCGAGTCAAACAAACCTAACAAGAGGAAACGTGAGCATGCTCCTAAGAAGTCAAAGAAATTTCAGGGTTCATGCCATAGCTGTGGAAAGAAAGGGCACAAAGCAGCCGAATGTCGGGCACCCAAAAAAAAGAAATCAGAAGCAAATATGGCTGAAACTTCAGATGGCGTTTCTGATATGGAGTTATGTACAGTAGTATCAGAATGCAACCTTGTTGGTAACTCAAAGGAATGGTTTGTAGATACAGGAGCCACTCGACACATATGTGCAAATAAGTGGATGTTTACAACCTACAAAACCGCAACTGGTGATGAACAACTTTTCATAGGCAATTCATCTGCATCAAAGGTTGAAGGAAAGGGAAAAGTAGTACTAAAACTGACTTCTGGAAAGGAACTTACCTTGAGTGATGTTCTTCACGTTCCGGAAATTCGCAAGAACCTAATTTCAGGGTCGTTGCTTAGCAAGCATGGTTTCAAACTAACCTTTATGGTTGATAAATTTGTGCTATCAAAGAACAGAGTGTAGGTAGGAAGAGGATATGTATGTGATGGTTTATTTAAAGCAAATGTAACCACTATTGTACCAAACAATGATATGAATAAAGTTGAATCTTCTGCTTATATTGTTGAGTCCTCTAACATATGGCATTCTAGGTTAGACCATGTAAATTTTGATACCTTGCAAAAATTGATTAATCCAGATTTTATACCAAAATGCAAAATAGACTCCAACTATAAATGTCAAGTTTGTGCAGAAGCAAAATTGACAAGAACCTCGTTTCACCATGTTGAACGAGAAACTGAACTTCTAGACCTACACAGATGTGTGTGACCTAAAAATGTGTCAAACTAGAGGTGGAAAAAGGTATTTCATTACCTTTATTGATGATTATACAAGATATTGTTATATATATCTCCTTAGAAACAAGGACGAGGCATTCGAGATGTTTAAACAGTATAAAGCAGAAGTTGAGAATCAACTTAACAAGAAAATAAAAGCTTTAAGAAGTGATAGAAGAGGAGAATATGAATTTCCCTTCGCGGAGTTCTGCGCCGAACATGGTATTATACACCAAACAACGGCACCATATTCCACTCAATCGAACAGTATAGCAGAACGTAAAAATCATACCCTTAAAGAAATGATGAATGTTTTGCTCATAAGCTCTGGTCTACCAGATAATTGCTAGGGAGAAGCTATACTTTCTGCTAATCACATTCTAAATAAAGTGCCCCGAAAGAAGACTTCGAAATCTCCACATGAACTGTGCAAAGGCAGACCACCATCCTACAAATACTTAAGAATGTGGGGGTGTCTTTCCAAAGTAGAAGTACTAAAACCGAAAAGTCAAAATTGGACCGAAAACTATAGATTGCATATTCATTGGGTATGCTCAAAATAGTAGTGCATATAGATTTTTGGTGTATAAATCTGAAATTGATGACATTCATGAAAACACCATTATCGAATCTCGAAATGCTAGATTCTTTGAACATATCTATCCTCTAAAACCCTCTATTGAAACTATTGTTCAAAAGAGAGCAAGAGATCCAGAAACTCATGAGGATAATGCTGATCAAAGCACGCATGAAAGTAATATTGAACCAAAATTAGAGGAACCAAGAAGGAGCAAACGGTAGAGGACCTCTAAAACATTTGGACCTGATTTCTATGCATATATGATAGAAAATGAACCTCTAACATACCAACAAGCAATGTCATCTCCCGATGCTCCTTATTGGAAGGAAGCCGTCAATAGTGAAATTGAATCCATTTTGCAAAACCATACATGGGAACTAGTAGATCTACCTAAAGGATCAACAACGCTAGGATACAAATGGATCTTTAAGAAAAAACTAAAAGATGACGGCTCAATAGACAAGTATAAAGCAAGACTTGTAGTCAAAGGATTTAGACAGAAGGAAGATCTAGATTACTTTGATACATACTCACCAGTAACTAGAATCACATCAATTAGGACACTCATTGCAATCGCAACCATACTGAATTTGGAAATACACCAAATAGATGTGAAAACTGCATTTTTGAACGGTGAACTAGAAGAAGAAATATATATGCAGCAACCTGAAGGGTTTTTAAGCCCAGGAAATGAGAATAAAGTATGTAAATTAGTAAAATCACTTTATGACCTTAAACAAGCGCCAAAACAATGACATGAGAAATTTGATGAAACTATGTTATCAAATGGGTTCAAAATAAATGAGTCAGATAAATGCATCTATATGAAACATATAGATATTAGATATGTCATTGTCTGCCTTTATGTTGACGATTTGTTGATCCTAGGAAATAACAAAGCTGTAATAAAATCTACGAAGGATATGTTATCCTCTAGATTCGACATGAAAGACCTAGGAGTGGCTGATGTGATCTTAGGTATAAAAATTATGAAGTCATCACAAGGATATTTGGTGTCTCAATCACATTACATTGCCAAAATACTTGAAAGGTTCAAGCAGCATAATATAACTATAGCAAAATCACTGGTGGATATGAACCAAAATTGAGTAAAAAACACTGGTGATGGTATATATCAGCTTGAGTACTCTAGAATACTAGGAAGTATTATGTATGTCATGAACTGCACTAGGCTTGATATTGCATACGCTGTAAGCAAGCTAAGTATATATATCAGCAATCCTGGTAAAAATCATTGGAAAGCAATAATCAGAGTTCTAGGATATCTGAAGCATACACAGAACTATATTTTGCAATATGAAAAATATCCTTCAGTAATAGAAGGATATAGTGATGCAAGTTGGATAACTGGTTCAAAAGACACAAAATCCACAAGTGGATATGTGTTTACATTAGGAAATGGAGCAATTTCATGGAAGTCATCCAAACAGACTTGCATAGAAAGGTCAACAATGGAATCAGAGTTTATTGCTCTAGATAAAGCCGCAAAAGAAGCAGACTAGCTTCAGAGCTTTTTGGAAGACATTCCAAATTGGGAAAAACCGGTACCTCCAATATGTATACATTGTGATAGTCAATCCGCTATTGGAAGAGCTAATAGTAGACTATACAACGGCAAGTCTCGACATATTCATCGTAGACACAAAACTGTAAGACAACTTCTCTCTAATGGAGTTATCGCTATAGACTATGTAAGATCAAAAGATAACATTGTGGATCCACTAACAAAAGGCTTGTCTAGAGAGAAAGTTCAAACTTTGTCGATGGGAATGGGGTTAAGGCCCATAAACTAAAAAGTTTCTCTAAAATGGAAACCCTACCTAGTTGACTGGAGATCCCAAGATCTAGGTTCAAAGGACAACTAAATTTAAGATAAACTTAATAGCACTGGTATACACTCAAACCATTCCTATGTTAAGTCAGTGCATTACTTGAATATGATAAGTTTTGATACTTTTAATGATGTCTGTACTTGGTAATACTAAAGAACAAAGCGAGGAATTACGAATACCCCTTACAGAATCACCTACGTGAGTGTGAAGGCGCCGCTTCAAGGAGAATTATAAGCCCAAATTCTCTAAGCACTCATGAGACCAGGCAGGTGTTCATGGCCAAAACGAACACAAACAAAGAACGAAGGAATATAAGAAGCGTTTATCGTGTGCTTTCTGTTTTAGAATTACACAAAAGGCTTACAGTTCAAGAACATCCTAAGTCTACTGATTCGCCAGTAATTCAAATAGGTAATCACTAGGAAAGTTCAAAGCCAATAGTGCTACTTTAACCGATACGTTAAATGTTTTCGTGAAATTAAGAACAGTCGAACAATTACTCATTCATGTGGGGGATTGTTGGAAATAAATGAGTAAGACAATAGAGAGGTGTTGGAAAAAGTGAAATTGTGCATTGTGATATGTGAGGCATTTAATGCCTAGAATATGAATAGTCCCACATCTTGGAATATAATAAACAATATGCGTTTATATACTAAGATGTGGTCCCTATTATAGTTACAATAAGAAAAGAGAGACATAAAACCACAACTCATCTTAGCGGGTGGTGCAACGCACCACCCCGCACGCGTGTGCGCCCGCGTCCGCACCCGCGGCATGGGCGAATGGGCGTATTAGAGGCACTTAGCACTTTGCAATTGGCGGTTGGTTTGGCTTGGCTATTCAGACCAGAATTTTTTGAAATTCAAACACTTTTTTGGACGAACGGTAACAAACGGTCAGTTGATAAAGGGTCACAACCTTTCAAACAGACACGACCGTTCAGACCCGAATAGACTCCTCCTCGAACATATATATAGGCAGACAGAAAATGAAAAGAAGAAAATTCTTCATTCTGTTTTTCTACTGCTCTTCTTCTACACAGAACTTTGTTCTTAATTCTATATTCTCTTCAGTTCATCGTCGCTCCGCTTGCAGGCACAGCATTGCGGGGTTGGTCCGTTTCATCTTGGGAAGCAAATTGCTCACAACCTACGGTGCATACAAAGAGCAATATTGTTTCAAGGCAACAGTATTCACTACACTCAGACAGATTTATTGGTATTTTAATTACCGATTCTACACTTACTGCTTATTTACTGAGAAATTTTGTTTGTAATATTTTTGCAACAGATTAGAAAACGTTTTGAAATATCAACTTTGCACTAGTTTTTGCAACAGTTTTCTATAGCATAATTGTGATAGTGTTACAGTATAGTTATAGCGGTTTTTTGTAGCACTTGAGTTACACTGCGATAACAGAATGCAGTACGGAGTGGAAATTGAATACAAAACACTCAACTCATTACTTATAATTTTGTACTGACTTATTATGCTACAAACCGAACCTGTTAATAAACTTTTATACTTTATGAAATGTTTGATTATTGATAAGTTTATTTAGGAAAATATTTATATTCTTTATAATTTGGAATTCTTCAAATTTTAAATTTATTTGTACAACTTTTAATACTTAAAGCAGTTTTGAAGTCACTTGGAGCATACATATTTCTTATATCACTAATATAGAAAATAAAATAATAATCGATACTTCTTATTATTTTAATTCGGTATGTTTTCTAGAGATCATTTTATTTCTAATTTAATTTTGGTGGACCTTTTATTTTGAAATATGTATTATTTTAGATTGTTCTTTTATAAGTTATCTTCTAAAAATATGTTTTTAATAGTTTATATTAAGAGGGTTTTTTTGTTAGAGGTCTCTATAATAAAAGTTAGTAGGCTAAAAAAACCTTCTGCTTATCATAATATAAATCGAGTCCCTCTTTTATACAAAAGACCAAAATATCGTTACATTGAGTTTTTTGTTTCAGTTTATTTCATTTGTTATTTTATATGAGCTAAAAATTCAAAAGAATCATTTTTTGTTTGGAAATTCAGAAAATATGAAAAAATTAAGATTAAATTGGATTTCACTTTGATACACATATTCACTTGCACTATACTCAAAATTGGTTTGTTTTAGTAGATTGATTTGTATTGTATTCAAAATTGATTTGCATCGTAATAAATTGACTTGCAATATATTGAAATCGATTCGCATTATATTTGCACTATATTTAAACCTTACTGGCATTTTATTCAGAATTGGATTGCATTATATCCAAAATCGACTTGCATTATATATATATATATAATAAATTGTTGGTTACATTACATTACTATTCGCTTGCATTATATTAAAATTTGGTTTGCATTGTATTTTGGAATTGGTTTGTAATGTGATAAATTTACTTGTATTTTTTATTCAAATTTGATCGCATTGTATTAAAGATTGTAAAGATTGGTTTACATTGTAATAAACTGATTTTTTTTAATCAAACTTGTTTTGTATTTGAGTAAAAATTGGCCTACATTATGGGTTTTTACATCAGAATTTCACTATTATCTCAATGCATATATCAACAACAAATTAAATTACAATTACCATCAATTCATCCGAGACGAACTAGTCAACCACCTCCGATATTCAACGTCCATCAATTTAGACCTTTTTCTCAAGCACTTTTTGTGATATCGCCAAGTTTACATTCCCCATACCCTCCACATAACTACATTACTGACCATCAAACAATAATAAGCCCCAAATTATGGATCTTATAGACAAATTCTCTTAGGAAATTTTACTCTAGAATCCAAGTTCTTTGAATCCAAACTAGCCCTAAAAGAAATTACAATGATCCAAATCCTATTCAATTAACAATATAGGAAGATGCAACATCAATTCAAAATCATAGA
This sequence comes from Allium fistulosum, assembly GCA_030737815.1. Lineage (NCBI taxonomy): Eukaryota > Viridiplantae > Streptophyta > Magnoliopsida > Asparagales > Amaryllidaceae > Allium > Allium fistulosum. The sequence continues at coordinate 909,925,412 of CM060908.1, forward strand.
TAACTTGCATATCGATACATATATTGCAAATTACCTTAAATTTGCACAACAAATTAATCTAAAATTTTCACCAAAAATCTAGAATTATATGGGCGGCAGTAAATTACATAGCCTCAAATTATGTTGATAAGTAAATTCACAACATGGATTAATACACTGATAATCTAGGGTTTAAAACTCCGGTTTCTTGTTCCATTTCGGTCCTTTGAAAATTTTAAGATTTCAATTCTGTTTTGGAAATTCTAGAGATGTCATTTAAATTTCAGTCCTGGATTTCATTACCTTTCAATAAAAATCGCATGCAAGTACTTTAGTATGTGCTAAAAAGTTATATTTGAAGTATTAAAATAATACAATCCCTTAAAATAGCTTAATTTTACAAAAAATAATAGTAAAATACAACCATTTTACAAAAATAAAGATGTAACTTTTATGCGAGTGTCCGACGTCCAGCTCGGTCCGATGCTATAAAGCGTTCGGTCTGTGTCCGTCCAATTTTCATTTAGGACATGAGTTAGAATATTAAAAAAATATGAAGATATGTATGTCTGTCCATTGTCCTGTCCATGTCCATCTGAACCTCTCATAGGACAGGACACAGATGCATCTTTGTCATGATCCATTTCTTCAAAAAATAGCACAATCCTTCAACATGCTATCCAATTATTTCACTGGGAAATCAGACCTAATTATTTCAAGGAAGTCCAATCTTTCTCTGATTGCCAAATATCTCTAACTCTACGAATTCAAATCCACCGTTTTCATCAGATGAAGTACCACTTTTCAAAATCAATAAAGGGAAAAAGAAAACGAATATTACATTCTTCTTCTTGCTTTCTCTTGCTTGCTCTTTTCATCGCTTGGGCTTTCCTTTCTCGAATCAATGTTCTCGGGTACAAACTTTTTTGCGCTTAGAGATTCCGAAACTGGAATTTTTGGAATATTCGGTCCGATCAATGCCGGAACTGGACCGAAATGGTCAAAATTCTAGCATACTGTCTGAAATCTCTAACCTTGTGACAATCACCTTAAATTTAAATTTCCAGCACTCGATAATTACTTGGAATTGTTTGACTTCGTGAATGAAAAACGTATAGTGGGTGTAGAAATTTTAAGAAAGTTCAATAGTTTTAAAATGGTGTTTGTCATAGGATTCATAGAACTTGCTTTACATTGTGAGAAAATAATTGTTAAAGGAGAAGCATTCAGAATTAAAGGACTAATAGAAAATTTGAAAAATTAAACAATAAAATGGATAAAGGGAATTGCCTTCTTTTGTTTCCCAAAATATCCCTAAACACTTCAAGGTTGCATTTGTTTTTTCTTTTAAATTCTGAATGTTGAATGCTAAATTTTGAAATTTGGATGCTGAGTGGAAAAAGTCGTTTTCAATTTTTTAACCTTTTAGTTAAGAACGTGGTAAATAAAATAAATTTTGTTTTTAACTCATGTACAAAACATGATAAACAACTGAAAAAATGTTTGTGTAAATTTCTCAACGATTCATAACCACAACCAAAAACAAAAGTCATGCATGGAAATCTATTTATATTATATGATATAGTTACTTATTTTGTCATCACTACCATTGAATTAGAGGCAATTGGCAATTTTAATCACGCATATTATTCATGAAAATTTACGATTGAGTTTAAAATATATCATTGTGACTTGATGAAACATATGATGGTTCTGCATCGTCCATTGTATTGTATGTTTCATTAGCGTTATTATTTTCCTCTTCATTTTGTTAAGCTTGTTCAAATAACTCATCACGAAAAGAAACACAACGTCAAAAATTATGCATCACTATACATGCATGACTATATCTCTCTTAAATGAAAACTTATACGGTGACATTTTATTCAGAATTGAAAACCTCTTTTTTGCATCAAAACTTCTATCAATCACATTTATTAGTTTCACATGTGCATGGTTAAATATTTCTTCTATTTGTGGCAGTATTTCTTATGTAGGTGTTCAACCAATAACATGTATTACGATTGGGAGAAAAGAAGCCTCCAGAACATATGTTGCATCACAAAGGTAATGCATACCTATAGAAACATAAATGCCAAGGTAATAATGGTTACCATTTTACATTTATTATCTTAATATGAAATGCTTAATTGGAGGTGGTATCGAAAAATTATTTGTAGAATCGCGTAATGTTTTATTTAGGACTCTTGGATCATGCGCTAATCTTCCCAATCAGCCATCACATATATAAATTTCATGCCAAAGTGGCAGACGGCCAACACATTTTGATAATAATTTCCTTGACCTCATCCTCGAAATGGTACTTGATCATCTATCAGTATGTTTGCATATATTAATGTACCATCTAATGCTCCAATTGCACCTATAAAAGCTCATTCTCTTACTTCAATATGCAATCGAATATTATCAACGGGGTCGGTAAAATTTGGATAAACAATCATTTATTGGGCAAAATTCATCATTGCATTCTTCGTGAAAATACTTATGAACTCTTTGCCCAGAATGTTCAAATCATTACCGACTTTACGATTTCAATTATTATGACTTATAGTAAAAAGAAACATGACCATTTTTTCTTTGACGTCTAGATGATGTCCAAATGTTTGCTATTAAAAAGCTAATTATTCTGATAGAAGTAACAACGTAGGTTTTTAAAAGATTGTTTATCCATTTGAAATTCAACATATATAATGACCTTCCAACAGCTCCTTCATATACTATTTGCCAGAAAGGTATGATGTCTAACGCTATTTGTTGCACTGCTCTTTCATTTTTTATTTTAAGAAATCTTTAAAATGAAATCAATTCTTACAAGTAACCACTGTTTTGGAGTCATTCTAGTTAGAGATATTAGAGCATAAAAATTAGAGATAAAAACTGATGTCAATTTCTAGTTAAGAACATGTCTATTCTAACCAATGTCAGCTAATTTGAATCAAAGAAAAAGATATTTTATTGGTAATCATTTTCCTTGGTACAACGACAACCAAAATCACAATGCATTTTTATTATATCTATTTAGCAAGCTCGAAATTTATATTTTATTCCCGAAAGCTTGCGATGGAGACTTAAATAGTCAAAACGATTTTGAAATATTTATCCCCTTAATTCACATTCCATCTTTCATTAAACTCTGTCTCTAATCTTGTCCAAAAATATTTTGTAAGACATGCTCCTCTATATCCATCAACTTCCCTAAAACATAATTCAAGAAAGTCCTTTCCCATTTTAAGGTTCTTTGAGAAAGCAGCTCTGTGTTCGGAGTTCACATTGTCTCCATCGCTTTTTTTCCTTCGTGTTTTGCTTTGATGCCATAAATATAGAGTAGTACAAATAGTGAATATATAACCCTTATATATAACATAGTTGGTAAATATTTGAATTCTTCAAAAAGAAAATAGCGAATATATAAACTTTATTTAACCTACAAGAGATTTTTTGTGGAACGATTAAATTATAGTGGAAATTAGGAAGGCATCCCTATCATACTTTCATATTGTAAAGCGGGTCCCTGTCAAAGTTTCATTGTAAAGCGGGTCCCTGTTTTCTGGAAACGAAGAAAAATTATTGCTGAAATGTCAACAACTTTTATAAATAAGTGTTGATATTTCAGCAACTATCTATGTCAAAGTTTTATTGTAAAAACAAAGAAAAATTATTGCTGAAATGTCAGCAACTTTTATAAATAAGTGCTGATATTTCAGCAACTTTCATAAACTGTGTTCACAGTGTACATAAATGTTGCTGAAATATCAGCAACTTTTATAAATAAGTGTTGATATTTCAGCAACTTTCATACACTACGTTCACCGTGTACATAAATGTTGCTGAAATATCAACAACTTTTATGAAATGTTGCATCATGCTCTGCAATAATCGTGAATAAAAAACAGGGACCTAATTTACACTGAAATTTAGTGAAGGACTTTTCGTGAATTTTGAAACTTAATAAGGACCTGTGCCAAAAGTACCCAAAATTATAATAACATATTTATCCATTTTAAACATGTTATAGTTCTCACAAAAATATTACATTATTTTAGTTTGAAAGGTTGTAGAAAATCATAATAAGGTGAAAGTTTTACCATGAATACTGTTTAAAATTAATTTATTTAAAATATTCTTTTTTGAAACCTAAATTTCAATAGAAATAAATATTACGTATTTTAAACTTTAAGCTATAAATATATTTTTACTGATATTATATAAATTTAAATATTTAATTTCAGTTCAATTACTTTATTATGTGAATTTTTATCAAGTAAAGAGTGCAAGAAAGTAATGAAGTAAATAAAAGATTCAATGAGCAGCGGATTCAAATCAATTTGTGATATGTGCAGTTTTACAGAGTAGTGTATATGTATGTGTATGTGTGTCTATACATATACACAAGGATCAGCCACACTTCAATCTCCCTCCCTTCTCCTCCCTCGATTTCCACCACACGTTCTAAATTAACTAATAGTGTAGTGACAAGAAAAAGAAAATACTATTAATTAAATTAGAACTTGTGGATGAAATCATGGGAGATTAGAGATGTAACAAAAATGAGGTGTAGCATATCCTTGTCGTGTGTGTATATATATCCCTAGTTAATACTTTTTGAATAATGAAATTGAATAACTATCATTTTTGAATTGAGAAAAGCCAAGAAAAGAACTATCATCTTTGAAGCAAAAGGGTGAGAGCTATGCATTTCAAAAATCAGAGACTAATAAAAACTCAAAAGAATAGGGTTTGGAATTACCTGAAGTGGATCAGATATGGTGCTGTGATTGAATAGGATTGACAAGAAAAGCTAATTATATAGTTGACGAGAACACTGAATTGAGAATAAGCGATAAATTATTGCTTAAAAATATAGCAGAAATTTTGGTACTTAGATCTGATGACTATTTCAATGCAAATAGAAAATTTCTTCTTATCCCATAATCAGTTAAGGATTCAGTGATGTTTTAATACAAAACGGAGAGAACCCTTCTAATTTCATGTATTCTCACTTCAAACCGCTATGTGTTCCATCCAAAATCAAATCAGCTTGATATTTCACCAAATTTTCAACCAAATCCGCCCATTAATGCCTATTTAAAGCCACTATTGGCACATGTTGCCCTTCATCATCCTCTACAAGGAGTTTGTTTACTCTTTTCTCACCCTTAATATTATTAATCCAAAGACCCTGAATCACTATCAAACTAAAAGTGATAAATATATTTAGATAGTATTTGGTTTAAAAATGAGTTTTTGGGGGAATGTGATGAGATTTTAACAATTAATTTTAACAATTTTTTCTTAAATAAAAAGGTAAATTATTTAATTAAATTAAGGTTTTGCAGTTGAATATGATGAAAGTTTTTGGCCTAATGAATAGAATAGTACATAAAGGAGAAGAAAAATAATAATGGTAATGTTTCTTTAGTAATTTTGTTTCATTTTTATTAGAAAGAATAAGTGATTTGTTTCTTCATTTAATTTTTTGAAAATTTGGTTACGTCCCTTATTTTAAAAATTGATACGTGAAAAACCATTTTCAAAAACATGTTTTAAATTACACCTCTATTTTAATTTCAGTAAAAAATGTGTTTTTTTGTCAGAAGTTATCTGAATAATAATCGCACGTTTCCATGATCAAAACAAACTTTTTTGATTTTTTTTCTTCTGAAATTGTAAATATTTGCAGATAAATATGCAAATATTTGCAGATTTCTGTACAAATATTTGCAGCATGGAACTTTAGCTAATTGTAGTTTTTTTTGCAAATATTTGTAGAGATTTCCAAAATAGAGGTTTTTTAATAACATGTTTTTAAGAGGAGACGACTGTGCATTTTAAAACTTAAAGAGGGTGTTTTACAAATCATCGCTTTAATTTTTTTCCCCTTATTCATAATGCTTTTTGCCTTTAACAATTCTCTCTAGAAATGAGAGATACTTTGATTAGAAAATTAAAAGATGTCCCTAATTAGTTGCTATTTTTACTAAACATTTATACATTTGATTTCTTCTAAGAGATTTATTATGAGTCTTGCATTTTGAGATCTTTTTTTTAACTTTTTTGTTATTTTGTTAATTCAGAATCCAGCAAACCTGAAATAACTTTAAACTATTAATTTTGTCAACTTTTGCCAAATTAAAAACAACCATACATACAAAATATAGTTTTGATTATTTAAATTCGACATGTGTTCTGTTAGGGGTATTTTATGCACATCTCCATTGTATGTGTTTTGTTAGAGATATTTGCACATTTGTTACTGGTTGTATGCCATGCAATTTAAGCTTTAATTAAATGTAGTACAAAATTATAGAAGTAAATATGCAAAAAACACTTGAAAATATGTAGCTTGATTAATGTATTTCAGTTATTAATAATTTTCTATGTTTTTAGTTCACGTATGTACTTTACCAAAAAAATCATAGTTTAATTTTTGAAAAAATGTTAATAAGTTGGACAAATTTTGCTTATAGGCTCGAGAAGAAAACCTATTTCAAGTCTAACTCTCGATTAAAACTTATTACAAAAATAAGCCTAGTTTTGCACAATCCAAATATGTGCAGGTGTATTTTTTCAAAAAAATTTATGCTTGTGCAAATTCGGATTGCACAAGTGTAATTTAAAAAAAAATTCTATTTGCACAAATTTAGATTGCGCAAGTTTAATTTTTGTCAAAATTTTGTTCTTGCGCAAATTTGGATTACACGAGTATAAAATGTTGTTATATGTAAAACGAGGCCTATTTTTGTATTAAATTTTGAACGTGGCCTAAAGTTGAAATAGGTTTTTTTTCTCGAACCTATAAGCAAAATTTGTCCTAATAAGTTTGATGAATACAAATATAATATTTACTATTTATATATGCACTGCAATAATAAAAATAACTGAATCACCAAATATAACAGAAATCAAATCGTAACAAGTGAAGCAAAAATAACTCGCAAGAATATATACATAAATGAAGATGTGTTAGGATTTTTGTTGCGCAAAACCTAACAAAGGATAAAATTATTGCGGAAGCCTATCTTAGAATCTCATATTATCCAAGTCACAAAGGGATAATATTGAATAAAAATAATAATATTCGAAGCCAAACAATAACGAAGATAATTCTAAAACGCAAAGAAATCAAGATAACCAACAGACAAGATTCCATCCAACAATCATTTATATCTGTAACGAACCGCCTTTCTTACTTCGAAAGACGAGTCATTATGGATAAAAGAAAAAGAAAGATAAGAAGAAAATTTAACAATCACAGAATCTCACATCGGAATGGAACATATAATATATAACATAGGATTATACATAGTCACTGCTATCATAATACATCAGAGTCATAATAGTACAAGCTCCATACTAGGACAATTATAACTACTTGTCCTTACATCACAAGTCCAAAATACATATATATACATACACAGCGGAATTAGATACTAGCTAGCTATCGGTGAAGCCACCTGCTCTAGCTCTTCCAAAAGCTATCGTGAGAAACCTGGATCACTTGGCTACTCATAAAAATTTGAGTACCCAAGAGTTTTAGGAAAAGAAAATAAAAATCCGGGTCAGACATGGGTCTGGTGTAAGTAAACTCAAACAACTTAATTCTTACTTTTATAAAACAATTTGAAAATCAAAGGCATCTCGTAAGACCACGCCGCACATAAGCACGGACGATTTTTTACCTTACGATAACCAAAACACTTTGTATTGAAATTCAATGATATTATAATAATGTCTAGGGTTTCAAGTAAGATAGAGCATTGGTAAAATGCTTGCATCTTACATTTCAACATATTCGGGCATAACTAATTTCGTACGACACTTATTGGATAATAGATTCTATACATGACCAGATAAGGAACTACCTTCTGAAGATGCACCTCTAGGTAAAATACACCCGAGGTTTGACAAGAACATCTTGTACCCCCGTTACATAGAATTGGCCTACCACTTGACTAGTAGTACCGAATACATCACCACCACGGTTGGGATTAGAAACCGTACCAGAGCATACAAAAAAAGGGTCAAATATCGGTTCTAGATACGGTGGTGACATACCCTTATGGGAGCGACCCACATAGCCCTGCTGCATGCCTTGTTTTGGTCATTTTCGGTTGATGAGGCCTGAGGCTATGTTTACCTTTTCTAGAGCACTGCCACTTAGAATGCTACATCGCCTTCCAGATGTTGATACAATGTCAACATTCATCCATACAAGTCGTTCAGCAGATGAATGAACCGAAGGTACTATTTCCATCACGCCCGTTTTGGAATCAGCCTCAAGGTTAGTATCAAATAGCCCTTGCACTTCAAAGTCTTTATCTTGGACCTTGCCTTTACTATTTCCAATTTGAACATTTACGTTGGTTCGAAGTGGTTTTCGGATAACAACTAATATCCGATCCCGGTCTCTCCAACCAACCTTCGATAATTTTAAAGGGTCAAGTTATTTATAGTGGACTATCCCACTATCAGGGTGTGAAGATTTACATATGAACATATGTTTCATATGCTTAGATTATCGTGACCCGCTTATCAAAATTAACCCCCTTGTATTTATCACATTCCCGAAGTGCGGTATTTGTGATGAGTACAAGTCGACTTACTTTCAATAAAACGCATCATCGTTTTATTACAACTACTACAATTCATTTGGCTACTTAATAGCATGGATAAGAGATCCTTGGTTTTAAATCAATTCACTTAAACAAGAAAATTGGTTAAATATAAATAGCCGATAGGGTTTTTAAAAAAACCTTAAAAACAAATGAACTTTGACTATCATAAGTTTAAACTCAATCAAATCTTAATTAAATCACTAATAATCCAAATTTTATTTATACTTAAACCCTAATTATACTATATTTAATTAACATTTATTTAAGAAATTAAACCCTCATTAAATGGATAATTAGCCTTTAATTAAATAACAATTAATTAAATAATTAAATCTAATTAAAAATTAATTAAAATCAATGACTTGATTAAATAAAAATTAGTTTTCCTTTTACCTTAATTAATCATTATTTAAAACTTACTTAATTAAAAATAATTTACTTAGTTAATAATTTCGTAAACTCTAATTATTTAACTTAATTACTTAATTAATTAATTAATAATTATCCAAATTAATTTAAATTAAATAAATAAATGATTAAATAATTAAAACTAAACTTTTGACTTACTAAATTAATTCAAAATGGGTTTTCAAAAACAATCCAAAAGAAAACACTTAAAACTCAAAATCATGAAATTTTCCGAACTGCATCCATATCGACTATCGCTATAAGAGCAGTTGGTTACAATTGATTTCTAGGCGAAACTTACACTTGACTCAAACGACGCCATACTTTTTTTAAAAAAAACTTACGTGAAAGGTTTTGAAACTTTCAACAAGTCGTAACTTGGAAAACATTTCCAAAATCAAAACAAAGAAAACCTATTCCTTTCCATCGGATCTCAAATCGCTTTGCGACCATTTCAACACTAGTTTACAACCATCTCATTACTAACTTGGGTTCCGTTTTACAACCAATATAACATGTTTACAACCATATCCATATAAAACATATACATATCCAAATATATCACATATTTAAAAAAATCACTTATCCAATTCAAACAACCAACTTGCAATCACATATTAGCCAATTCACATGGTAACTCAACATATCAACCTAGCATATTTAACAACATATATAGCATCAAAACAAGTTGAATTTTCTTTTCCAAAAATTAGAAGTTTACTCACCGAAAGCTTTACAAATCTCAAAGCAACTTCCACTAGAACTTTGATATATGCTAGCACTTGGTGCTAACTTGCAAACGTGAAGCTTTTGGATGCCTAAACAACTAGATTAGACTCGGCCGTGGTCATATTTGGGCTCGGCCTGATGTGTTTTTGGTGGAAGGGGACTTGATTTTGGAAGAGGAAGTGTAGAGATGGATGTAGAATGGTTTTAGTAAGCTAAATAGAAGAGTTTGAGTGGAAAAGAGTGATTTTTTCTAACTTTTACAAACTATGGAAGCCATGGATATTTTGGAGAGGAAGTTTTAGAAAGTGAATGAGAAAGGAAATAAGAATGTGTGTGTGGATGTATGTTTATAGGCAAAAAGAATTGGTGAAAATTACTAATTTACCCTTTAATTATTTAACATAATATGTCATGATATTGAAAAATCACATCACCTTCCTACTCCTCTCTCTTGTCACATCCCCCTCCTTCTCTAGTCAAATCCTTAAGCCCATGATGAGTAATGATGTCTAATTATGAAAATAATTAAGATATGACAATACTTAATAATATATATTTATATATAATGTTTAATATTTTTAAAGTTATGAATTGTCACATCATCTGTTAATTATAATTAACATAAGATAATCTATTCCGAAGTGTATTATTATTTAGTTAATTATCTACTATATGTGTACATATGGTGCACAAACATGAACAATATTCCCGATAACTTTCCAGTGTCGAAAGGTCGAAATTTCGGAAAACGTTCTTTGGTCACATTTTCTATTTTTCTACCGACTATTTAATTTGGTAAACAAATTTTGAAAATGATTTTTCCCTCATTAACAGTTAATTAACATAAGTTTATTTATTATTAAAAATCTACTTATTTATTATATATGGTATATATAGTGTGTGTGTGTGTGTGTGTATATATATATATATATAATTGCCTAGTTAAAACGACCGAATTCAGGGTCGTTACATTCTACCCGCCTTAAAAAAATTTCGTCACCGAAATTACTAACAAGAGTTAACCCAAAGGAATCACATATTCATGCTATAAATTTCGTACAAAAGGTATACAAGCACCCATGTCAACAATACATACATGACACAACAACACAACAACTATTCTAGTATCCATCCAGGATAAGCTTCCTTTACGTGATCCACAATTTTCCAAGTGTAGTCTCGGGAATCCTCGCTCCACTGAATCTTAACCAGTCGCACCACCTTGTTGCGCAATTTATTCTCATCTTGATCCACAATACTAACTGGATGTCTAACTACCATCAGGTTCGGTTCTATTTCCAAGTCCTGATCTGACGTTTCTACCACTGAAGATGAATCATGCACGCTTTTCCTCAAATGGAAGACATAAAACACACTGTGGACTTCTGACAACCTTTCGGGTAACTCAACTCTGTAAGCGAGTGACCTAATCCTTTCTATAATCTTGAATGGTCCAATGTATCTAGGTGCCAACTTCTCCGCTTTTTCCAAATCGAATGACTCCTTTGATGGGAGCATCTTCACATACATAGCATCGCCGACTTCGAACTTCAAATCCTTCCTTCTCTTGTCAGCATACCTCTTTTGGCGATCCTGAGCTTCCTTCATCCTTCTTCTAATCATTTCAACTTTCTTCATCGCCTGTCGAATCATATCTAGACCAAGCACTAAAAAATCTTTAGATTCTACCCAACACACAGGCTATTTGCACGGTCTCCCATACAAAGCTTCATAAGGCGCCATTCCAATGCTATCTTAATAGCTATTATTATAGGAGAACTCAACCAAGTGAATATGATCCTCCCATATCCTCCAAAATCAAGAATACAGGCTCTCGGCATATCTTCCAAAATGCGATTAACTCTTTCAGTCTGGCCATCGGTTTGAGGATGGTAGGGAGTACTTAGACTTAACTTCGTTCCCAAAGCTGTTTGCAGAGCTTCCCAGAATCGGTTTGTGGCACAAAGCAATGTTTAAAGTATACGACTACTGTAATTTCTTCCAGTGGATAGATCCTTCATTGTATTACAAAGGGATTGAATGTACTCTTAAAATGCATGTTGAAGTTTTAAGGTTGGAAAATATAATCTTCAATTACTGAAAAACAATTATTACTTAGTTGAAAGTATCTAAAGAAGCATAGTTTGATCATGCTGCTAGGTATCCAGATGAGTAATTTACCTTGCTTTATCATTGAAATTTATTGTTTATTTAGTGATGATGTCGTATGTTGTTCGTTATTGTAGTAAAATATAGCTTGGGTTGTATTCGATTGTTGATTGTTGACTCTATTATTTGAGTGGTGCTGAATTTGTTTTGTAAATCGTCGATGTTGTGTAAATATGGATGCTCATGTGGTTTTGAATATATTGTGTATGTAGAATAGAATACAATAGCCTATGATTTTTGTTTGATGATAATAAACGTATATATAATTCGTTTAAATGTATTTGTTGTTGTACTATTTTATTTTTCACATAATTAAATAAACATTTGTTGAATAAAATAAATAACTCAAAATTCATATTCAAACAAATATTTTATTCAAACAAATATTTTATTACAAATTCAAATAGTACAAATTTGAGCTCTCACTACATTTATACATTTTCAATTACAATCGATTACAATATAATTTTCAATTTACAATTTTCACCTCACTACATATTCACTCTCATTCGTATTTGATCTTCAATTCTATTCCAGTTTGTATCCAGCATCTGAACTATCTGCAAAATAAACACTAACGCAGTAAAATTGAAAAAGAAAATATTTTGTAGAGCAAATTAAAGTGTGTTTTGAAAATATTATTTGCCTCGGTTATTTGGGTTGTTCGTCATCATTTTATTTTGAATTCATCTTACACGAACAGCATGTAACATGCACAGTGTATCACTGTACATGTCACAAGGTCATGCACACCGATATACACTTGCTTGATAAAATTACAGGGACGGATGAGCACAAGGTCAAACCCAAGCAAAAACTGGATTCAACTCAAGTGCATATGAGTCTCGACCAAATCATCATAACCCAAAAACCAGACAAGTTCAAGGAAAATGTATTAACATGTGGAACCAGAGACCAGCATAGGTATGTACAGAGAATTTAACACAAAGCAAAGAGACCAGATTAGTTCAACATGATCTAGACCAGCATACATGTGTATACATGTACAAATATGCAGTAACATTCACTACACATATATATACATGCATATGTATGCATGTATATACATGAATATGTGCATGTTTTTCAAAATCAATGAGCTACAGTTCAAGCCCACAATAACAACATGTAACCACACTAGACAGACTCAAATAAAACAATGCACATGAGCGTAGTGGAGCATGCAAACAAGTGCACACAAGACTTCAGACTGCAACAACACAGTTGAAAACACTTGAATGCGAATGAACTCAACATGACAGCAAATCAGGTTAAATAGATGCAAAGCAATCACAGTGCAGACCTATGAAAGTGAACCAGTACAACATGAAACCAAACATGCTCAAATTTGCAAAACTTCAACCGACCACCATGCATACAACATACCACATTCAGTTTCAAACTAAAGTGAACTAGACCAAGACTCAGACCAGACCAACAAACACATGAAGCTTAAAATTTGTTTAAGAGCATTGGACAATTCAACATGAAACCAGAATTAATGCCAAGACATCATAACACATATATGCACACATACATACATATATATGTATGTATGTATGTATGTATGTATGTATGTATGTATGTATATATGGTGACACATATAAAAAGCGTACATGGTGACACACATACAAAATGAACCAGACGGTGATATATATGGTCACACAACACAATGGTCGAGTTACATACTCCAACCAAGCAATTCAACTACAAGAACACGAAGCCATGAACACAAAATGACAACCAAACAGAGTTCAAGTCAGAACACAATAACAAGAACACACCAGATCTCAAATGACAATAGCTCAAATGAGCAAGTGCAGACACAATGCAACAGAGGAAACAACATGTCCAGATCAATGCAAGTCTGACAAGGCCACTCAACACAACGATTCCACATATAAAATCAGAAGTTCAAAGGCCAGTGTAGACTCAAATGAACACAATGAGGCATGGATTCAAAAACAACAAAGACTAGAAGAAACTGCAAATGTAACTCAAAGCAATGCAACACAAGACAAGAGAAGACCACTTCAAGTAAACAAGCAATATGCAGTCGAAGTAATAAAACAATGGAGTAGTTCAAATAATGTCACAGAGGGTCACACGATGAACCGATCAAAACATATAAAAGAAGAACATCGAAAATTGAATTACCTCAAAAATTTTAAAATGCCAAAGTCGCAGAAGAAAAGGTCGTATCAAAATTCAAGTCATATTTAAACGTATCAACTAATGAACAAGTCATATTTATCACAGATGTTCGAGGAAAAATCGAACGGCCAAGCAAGTGCGTGAAGAATTCAAATGAGAAATATACTAACGAGAATTAAGGGTTTTAATCACTATAAATTCCCACATCATCATCGGCAATAGGAAGTATTCGAGTTCCGGACAAAATCTGAGAGCATACTTAGAACAAATCACAGAAAATATCCAGCACTCGAATCAGGCAAGTCGAGCATAATTATAAATCGAAAAGGGAAAAATCACATACCGAATATTTGAGCTCGATAAAACTGAAGGAACCTTTTGCAATCAAAGCTAGATCGATGGACGAAGCTAACCAAAGTCGAAAACATACTTCAATCGATCAAAATATCAAGCGACGGCTTCAAGGAAATCAGAACCCTAATTTTTTAAGAGGAAAAGAAGGCTGCCGAAGTCATCACGAACAACAGAAAAGAGGAATACGTCTTTATGTTAATTATTTAAGTGGGATGGTTTTAATTTTGAGTATTGGGAATCAATTAATTAAAATATGGTTTTGTTTTATAGTTTATATATTTTCATTTGTAATTTTCCTTTTAAAATTCCGTAACTTTCTAGTTGTGTAACTAGGTACAAACTACGGGGAATAGTTTGAGAATTCGCAACTCAATGGCTGAGTTGTGGCAGGGTCTTGAGTTAGAGTTAGGTTAGTCAAATTAGCGGGTGTCGCAATTTTACGTGTGTAAGCGTCTGACTACTTAATTTCTAGTAGAAACCTTGGGGGCAGCACGTAGGCAGGTTATTGCCGAAGCTGGGTACATTTGTGTGTGATCTTTACTGCATTATTTACTGTTATTTTTTTTATTTCCACATTAATTTTTATTATTATTAGTATCACCCTATTCACCCCCCCTCTAGGGTGAAAACGATCCTACAAGTGGTATTAGAGCTAGGAACAAAAACCAATTTTTATTTTAAAATTTTGATTTTTTAAATGGCTTCTTTTAATAATGCTTTCGCTGAGGGTCAGTCCATAGTTAGACCACCCATGTTCAGCGATGAATATAGTTATTGGAAAACTAGAATGATTTTTTTTTTTGAAAACCATATATGCTTGGAATATTGTTGAAACGGGATATAGGACACCAACAATAATGGTAGATAATCAAGAAGTTGAAAAATCAATGGATCAATGGACATATCTTAAAAATAAACTACAATTTGCTAACGCTAAGGCTATGAATTCTATAATCTGTTCATTAGATCAAATTGAATTTAATCGTGTCTCACATTGTCTAACTGCGTAGGAAATTTGGCACACACTTGAAGTGACTCATGAAGGAACCTCCCAAGTTAAAAAATCTCGCCTTACCATGCTTAGTACGAGTATGAGAACTTCACAATGACCAAGGATGAAAGTGTCAAAGAAATGTATGGACGACTTTCTAATCTAATATACAAATCAAAATCACTTGGAAAGCCATACACATAATTGGAAATAGTCTAAAATATCCTCAGAATTCTACCATGAAATTTTGAAGCAAATGTGACTGCCATTCAAGAATCAAAGGATCCGAAACAAGTTAAACTTAAAGAACTCATCGGAAATCTCTCCACTTATGAGCTAGAAATAAAATCTAAGGAAGAACATGAAGGAGGTAATACGCGAAAGAAATCAATAGCTCTCAAAGGAACAGCAGAAAGTGAAGATGATGATGATGATGGAGCAGCTGAATTGGCACTGATAATAAAGAGATTCAAAAGGTGGAACCGCAAATATGGAAATCCTGCCCTAAATCAAAAACTGAAGAGCGGAATCGTCAAAATTCTAGACAACTCAGAAGTGCAGGAGATCATTTGTCACAACTGAAATAAACCCGGTCACATGAAGCCCAATTGTCCTCAAAATCGACTTGGCAAAGGAAAGAAATCGAAGAGGAGAAGTTTTGCCGCCACTTGGAATGAAAGTGATGAAGATGAATATGAAAGCACTGGTAGTGAGAGTGAACAAACAAAACCGTGTCTTCGAGGAGAAACAATAGCGATGATGACGAGCCAAGCGAACTTACTCACTCGCAATTACTTATATATTTTCATGAAGTAAATGGATGTTTTGAACGACTTAGGGAAAAGTATACTAAGATTGAATCACAAAGAGATAGTTAGATAGATCTAAATAAGAAGCTTGATCAATTGGTTAAAAACTATCAAAATAAGAGCCTTAAGAATGATAACTGTCCACCATTTGAAGAGGAAATAAAAAAATCAGAAACTAAAATTAAATTGCTTGAAAATGAAATTCTTATTTTGAAAGAAAGTGAAAACACTAGGAGAGAAAATTCTATTAAAAAGTGCACGTTACTATTGAATGAAATGAATCTCTCAAATCACAATTCCAACAATCTTCTACAAATTTAGAGAAATTCTCCAAAGGAGAAAAATCACTAAATATGCTATTAGGGAAACAAACTGTTAATACTGTTAGACGAGGACTTGGGTATACTCAATCTGAAAAAGTTAGAAGAGAAATTAATCATGTAAACTCCATGTGCACGATTTGTAGAAAAATTGGACAAAATCAAAACAATTGCTGGTATAGACCCAAACACACAAAAACTATACCAATTTGGGTTCAAAAAGGCACGGATGTAAAATCATTTAAAATCAAATAAATCTAGGTGCCAAAAGGAACAAATATAGACTGTTTTGGTTCTACACAAACTTGTTTTTCAAAATCTTTTGTCACTAACAATCATGGACCTATAAAAACAAATAGGTCACAAAAGTCTATTCTCATGTAGGTGTGGTGGCAGGCTAAGGAACAATAAGAGTCGTATTTGGATTCTGGCTGTTCCAGGCACACGACGGGCGACAAATCAAAGTTCCTTAGCCTAGAGAAGTACAGAGGTGATAGAGTCAAAATGGGCAACAAACGATGTATTAAATGTTGAAAATCTGCACCATAATTTGATCAGCCAGTAAGAGGAAAATCATCTTTTCATGCACTGTGGTAAGAGATATTGTTCTGTATTGGTTGATGATTACTCTAGATACACGTGGGTATACTTCTTTATCTTACTGCTTTTAAACCAGGCACTACGTTCTCTGTTTGTTTATGTGCACGGTTTCAGTAAAATCCAAAGGAATCACATTTTAAAAGCTGTAAAAGGATTATAAGGTATTTGTTGCATATCTCACGGTTTGGTCTTTACCTGATAACTTTGAGTTAAAGGGGTTTTTTAGATGCAGATTATGTTGGCTGTCTAGTTGATAGAAAAAGTACTAGTGAAACGTGTTTTATGTTGAGACATTTGTTAGTTGCATCACGTTTTTAAAGAAAATATCAGCATAAATTTCATTTCAACTAATTTTAAATTGGCAGACATTTTTTTCAAAACCCCTTCCAGAAAATAGTTTTTGTTGACTTCGTTTCAGATTAGGCATTTTAGAAATTTTATTTTATATTTTTGGATTTGATCTTAATTGACTACATTACCTAATCTGACTCCCTACTGATTATCGAAAAGATAAAATAGTGACTGAAAAGTGATGAGTGTTGATATTAATCATATATTATGACTTGAGACGGTATATATAATAAATTTCTCTAAATATTTAAACAAAATTTGTAATAACTTGGGTTGGTAAAAATTCCATGACCATCTCTATTTCTATCATATTTCTAACGACCATCACTTATCAAAATTCAATATAGTATGTCAAAATGTGGTATTTTAAACGGGAAATTATTCATTTTTTAAATTTAATTAGCAATAAAAACATCCAAAGTATTCACTCTCGTTTAAAAGTCCTCACGGTTATGCATGGATGAATTACTTGGAATCTTTGATTATGTGCTTTCATGCTCATTTAAATGTCCACACGGTTATGCATGTATGGAACACATATCAAAATTGATTATTAAATAAACGAGTTGATTCTAATCTCATTTAAAAGTCCTTATGGTTATGCGTGGTTAGAAGATACTTGAAATTCATTTTAACAAAAAAATTGGGAAGACTACTAATCTCATTTAAAAGTCCTAACGGTTATGCATGGTTAGTAAGTATTCAAATTCCTATCATAAATATACCACAAATAGACACAGCTATATGGTTTTATATGCCGACATCACCCCTATCACTCTAAACTGGAATATGTGCCTAACAGAGTATTTATGATTTTTGTTTGATTTTTTATTGAAACTTAATATTTATACTCGATTAGGTATTAATGTTGTATTAATGTCTATCACTTTTTCTCTATTTTCTAATACTATTACTCTTTTGTTGATAACAAAAGGGGGAGAGAAGTTAAGATTTTCGCAAGCATATTCTCATATAGGCTCATTGCATTTGTTTTTTATTTTATATGCATATTTTTTCATGCATATATAAAGGGATAGCCTTGTTGTAGGGGGAGCATTCAAGTAGGGGGAGAAAATGGAATTCATCAAAATCAAATACATTTAATAGAGTCAAAATCTTATTATATACTTGTTATCATCAAAAGGGGGAGATTGTAGAATACAATAGCTTATCATTTTTGTTTGATGATGATAAACATATATATATATATATTTGTTTAAAGGTATTATTTGTTGTTGTACTATTTTATTTTTCATATAATTAAATAAATATTTGTTGAATAAAATAAATAACTTAGAATTCATATTTAAACAAATATTTTATTCCAACAAATATTTTATTACAAATTCAAATAACACAAATTTGAGCTCTCATACATTTCTACATTTTCAATTACAATACAATTTCGATTACAATATAACTTTCAATTACAATTTTCACCTCACTACATATTCACTCTCACTCGTATTGATCTTTAACTCTATTCCAGTCTGTATCAAGTATCTGAACTATCTGCAAAATAAACACTGACGTAGTAAAATTGAAAAAGAAAATATTTTGCAGTGCAAATTAAAGTGTGTGTTTTGAAAATATTATTTGCCTCAGTTATTTAGGTTGTTCGTCATCATTTTCTTTTGAATTCATCTTACACGAACAGCTTGTAACATGCACAGTGTATCACTATACATGTCACAAGGTCGTGCACACCAATATACACTTGCTTGATAAAATTGAATGGAGAGGTGAGCACAAGGTCAAATCCAAGCAAAAGCTGGATTCAACTCAAGTGCATATGAGTCTCGACCAAATCATCATAACCCAAAAACCAGACAAGTTCAAGGAAAATGTATTAACACGTGGAACCAGAGACCAACATGGGTATGTACAGAAAATTCAACTCAAAGCAAAGAGATCAGATTAGTTCAACATGATCTAGACCAGCATACATGTGTATACATCTACAAATATGCAGTAACATTCACTACACACATATATATATATACACACACATGCATATGTATGCATGTATATACATGAATATGTGCATGTTTTTCAAAATCAATGAGCTACAGTTCAAGTCCACAACAACATGCAACCACACTAGACGGACTCAGATAGAACAATGCGCATGAGCGTAGTGGAGCATGCAAACAAGTGTACACAAGACTTCAGACTGCAACAACACAGTTGAAAACACTTGAATGCGAATGAACTCAACATGACGGAAAATCAGGTAAAATAGATGCAAAGCAATCACAGTGCAGACCTATGAAAGTGAACCAGTACAACATGAAACCAAACATGCTCAAATCTGCAAAACTTCAACAGACCACCATGCATACAACATACCATGTTCAGTTTCAAACTAAAGTGAACCAGACCAAGACTCAGACCAGACCAACAAACACATGAAGCTCAAAATTTGTTTGAGAGCAGTGGACAATTCAACATGAAACCAGAATTAATGCCAAGACATCACAACGCATATACACACACATATACAAAGCGCACATGGTGACACACATACAAAATGAACCAGACGGTGATATATATGGTCACATAACAGAATGGTCGAGTTACAGACTCCAACCAAGCAATTCAACTACTAGAACAGGAAGCCATGAGCACAAAAGTTGAAAACCAAACAGAGTTCAAGTCAGAACACAATAACAAGAACACACCGGATCTCAAATGACAGCAGCTCAAAAGAGCAAGTGCAGACACAATGCAACAGAGGAAACAACACGTCCAGATCAATGCAAGTCTAACAAGGCCACTCAACACAGCAGTTCCATATATAAAATCAGAAGCTCAAAGGCAAGTGTAGACTCAAATGAACATAATGAGGCATGGATTCAAAAACAACAAAGACTAGAAGAAACTGCAAATGTAACTCGAAGCAATGCAACACAAGACAAGAGAAGACCACTTCAAGTAAACAAGCAATATGCAGTCGAAGTAACAAAACAATGGAGCTGTTCAAATAAAGTCACAGAGGGTCACACGATGAACCGGTCAAAACATATAAATGAAGAAAATCGAAAATTGAATTATCTCAAAAATTCAAAAATGACAAAGTCGCAGGAGAAAAGGTCGGAACAAAATTTAAGTCATATTCAAACGTATCAACTAATGAACAAGTTATATTTATCATAGACGTTTAAGGAAAAATCGAACGGCCAAGCAAGTGCGTGAAGAATTCAAATGAGAAATATACGAATGAGAATTAAGAGTTTCAATCCCTATAAATTCCCACATCATCATCGGCAATAGGAAGTATTCGAGTTCGAGACAAAATCAGAGAGCATACTTAGAACAAATCACAGAAAATATCCAGAACTCGAATCTGGCAAGTTGAGCATAATTATAAATCGAAAAGGGAAAAATCACATACCGAATATTCGAGCTCGACAAAATTGAAGCAACCTTATGAAATCAAAGCTAGATCGATTGACGAAGCTAACCAGAGTCGAAAACATACTTCAATCGATCAAAATATCAAGCGGCGGCTTCAAGGAAATCGGAACCCTAATTTTTTAAGAGGAAAAGAAGGCGGCCGAAGTCATCACGAACAAAAGAAAAGAGGAATGCGTCTTTATGTTAATTATTTAAGTGGGACGATTTTAATTTTGAGTATTGGGCATCAATTAACTAAAATAGGGTTTTGTTTTATAGTTTATATATTTTCATTTGTAATTTTCCTTTCAAAATTCAATAACTTTCTAGTTGTGTAACTAGGTACAAACTATGGGGCGTATTTTGAGAATTCGCAACTCAGTGACTGAGTTGTGGTAGGGTTTTGAGCTTAGAGTTAGGTTAGTAAAGTTAGCGGGTATCGCAAGTTTACGTGTATAAGCGTCTGACTACTTAATTTCTAGTAGAAACCTTGGTGGTAGCACGTAGGCAGGTTATTGCCGAAGCTTGGTAAATTTGTGTGTGATCTTTACTGCATTATTTACTGTTATGTTTTTTATTTCCGCATTAATTTTTATTATTATTAGTATCACCCTATTCACTCCCCCCTCTAGGGTGAAAACGATCCTACAAGTGGTATCAGAGTTAGGAACAAAAACCAATTTTTGTTTTAAAATTTTAATTTTTTAAATGGCTTCTTTTAATAATACTTTCGCTGAGGGTCGGTCCATAGTTAGACCACCCATGTTCAGTGGTGAATATACTTATTAGAAAACTAGAATGAATTTTTTTTTGAAAACCTTAGATGCTTGGAATATTGTTGAAACGGAATATAGGACACCAACAATAATGGTAATGGTAGATAATCAAGAAGTTGAAAAACCGATGGATCAATGGACAGATCTTAAAAATAAACTGCAATTTGCTAACGCTATGGCTATGAATTATATTATCTGCTCATTAGTTCAAATTGAATTTAATCGTGTCTCATATTGTCTAACTGCGCAGGAAATTTGGCACACACTTGAAGTGACTCATGAAGGAACATCCCAAGTTAAAGAATCTTACCTTGCCATGCTTAGTAGAGAGTACGAGAACTTCACAATGGCTAAGGATGAAAGTGTAAAAGAAATGTATGGACGACTTTCTAATCTAATATACAAATCAAAATCACTTGGAAAGCCATACACAGAATTGGAAATAGTCTAAAAAATCCTCAGAATTCTACCATGAAATTTTGAAGCAAAAGTGACTGCCATTCAAGAAGCAAAGGATCAGAAACAAGTTAAAGTTGAAGAACTCATCGGAAATCTCACCACTTATGAGCTAGAAATAAAATTCAAGGAAGAACGTGAATGTGGTAATACGCAAAATAAATCAATAGCTCTTAAAAGAACAACAGAAAGTGAAGATGATGATGATGATGGAGCAGCTAAATTGGCACTGATAATAAAGAGATTCAAAAGGTGGAACCGCAAATATGGAAATCCTGCCCTAAATCAAAAACTGAAGAGCGGAATCGTCAAAATTCTAGACAACTCAGAAGAGCAAGAGATCATTTGTCACAACTGCAATAAACTTGGTCACATCAAGCCCAATTGTCCTCAAAATCTACTCGGCAAAGGAAAGAAACTGAAGAGGAGAAGTTTTGCAGCCACTTGGGATGAAAGTGATGAAGATGAAGATGCAAGCACTGATAGTGAGAGTGAAAAAGCAAAACTGTGTCTTCGAGGAGAAACTAGTGATAACGATGATGACGAGCCAAACGATGTATCAAAACTTACTCACTTGCATTTACTTATATATTTTCATGAAGTAAAAGGCTGTTTTGAACGACTTAGGGAAAAGTATGCTATGATTGAATCACAAAGAGATAGTTTGATAGATCTAAATAAGCAGCTTGATCAATTGGTTAAAAACTATCAAAATAAGAGTCCTAAGTGTGATAAGTGTCCATCATTTGAAGAGGAAATAAAAAAATCAAAAATTAAAATTAAATCGCTTGAAAATGAAATTCTAATTCTGAAAGAAAGTGAAAACACTAGGAGAGAAAATTCTATTAAACAGTGCACGTTATTATTGAATGAAAATGAATCTCTCAAATCACAAGTCCAACAATTGTCTACAACTTTAGAGAAATTCTCCAAAGGAGAAAAATCACTAAATACGCTATTAGGGAAACAAACTGTTAATACTGTTAGACGAGGACTTGGGTATACTCAATCTGAAAAGGTTAGAAGAGAAATTAATCATGTAAACTACAAGTGCACAATTTGTAGAAAAATTGGACACAATCAAAACAATTGCTAGTATAGACCCCAACACACAAAAACCATACCAATTTGGGTTCCCAAAGGCACAGATGTAAAATCCCTTAAAATCAAACAAATCTGGGTGCCAAAAGGAACAAATATAGACTGTTTTGGTTCTACACAAACTTGTTTTTCAAAATATTTTGTCACTAACAATCATGGATCTATAAAAACAAATAGGTCACAAAAGTCTATCCTCGTGTAGGTGTGGTGGCAGGCTAAGGAACAACAAGAGGGGTATCTGGATTCTGGCTGTTTCAGGCACACGACAGGCGACAAATCAAAGTTCTTTAGCCTAGAGAAGTACAGAGGTGGTGGAGTCAAAATGGGCAACAAACGATGTATTAAATGTTGAAAATCTGCACCATAATTTGATCATCCAGTAAGAGGAAAATCATCTTTTCATGCACTGTGGTAAGAGATATTGTTCTGTATTGGTTGATGATTACTCTAGATACACGTGGGTATACTTCTTTATCTTACTGCTTTTAAACCAGGCACTACGTTCTCTGTTTGTTTATGTGCACGGTTTCAGTAAAATCCAAAGGAATCACATTTTAAAAGTTGTAAAAGGATTATAAGGTATTTGTTGCATATCTCACGGTTTGGTCTTTACTTGATAACTTTGAGTTAAAGGGGGTTTTCAGATGTAGATTATGTTGGTTGTCTAGTTGATAGAAAAAGTACTAGTGAAACGTGTTTTATGTTGAGACATTTGTTAGTTGCATCACGTTTTTAAAGAAAATATCAGCATAAATTTCATTTCAACTAATTTTAAATTGGCAGACATTTTTTTCAAAACCCCTTCTAGAAAATAGTTTTTGTTGACTTCGTTTCAGATTAGGCATTTTAGAAATTTTATTTTATATTTTTGGATTTGATCTTAATTGACTACATTAACTAATCTGACTCCCTACTGATTATCGAAAAGATAAAATAGTGACTGAAAAGTGATGAGTGTTGATATTAATCATATATTATGACTTGAGACGGTATATATAGTAAATTTCTCTAAAAATATAAACAAAATTTGTAATAACTTGGGTTGGTAAAAATTCCATGACCAATCTCTATTTCTATCATATTTCTAACGACCATCACTTATCAAAATTCAATATAGTATGTCAAAATGTGGTATTTTAAATGGGAAATTATTCATTTTTTAAATTTAATTAGCAATAAAAACATCCAAAGTATTCACTCTCGTTTAAAAGTCCTCACGGTTATGCATGTATGGAACACATATCAAAATTGATTATTAAATAAATGAGTTGATTATAATCTCATTTAAAATTCCTCACGGTTATGCGTGGTAAGAAGATATTTGAAATTCATTTTTTTTTTAAAAAATTGGGAATACTACTAATCTCATTTAAAAGTCCTAACGGTTATGCATGGTTAGTAAGTATTCAAATTTCTGTCATAAATACACCACAAATAGACACAACTATATGGTTTTATATGCCAACATCACCCCTATCACTCTAAAGTGGAATATGCGCCTAACAGAGTATTTATGATTTTTGTTTGATTTTTTATTGAAAATTAATATTTATACTCGATTAGGTATTAAAGTTGTGTTAATGTCTATCACTTTATCTCTATTTTCGAATACTATTACTCTTTTGCTGATAACAAAAGGGGGAGAGAAGTTAAAATTTTGACAATCATATTCTCATATAGGCTCATTGCATTTGTTTTTTATTTTATTTGCATATTTTTTCTTGCATATATGAAGGGAGAGCCTTGTTGTAGGGGGAGCATTCAAGTAGGGAAGCAAATGGAATTCATCAAAATCAAATACATTTAATAGAGTCAAAATCTTAATATATATATTTGTTATCATCAAAAGGGGGAGATTGTAGAATACAATAGCTTATAATTTTTGTATGATGATAATAAACATACATACATACATATATATATATATATATATTCGTTTAAATGTATTTATTGTTGTACTATTTTATTTTTCACATAATTAAATAAATATTTGTTGAATAAAATAAATAACTCAGAATTCATATTCAAACAAATATTTTATTCCAACAAATATTTTATTACAAATTCAAATAGTACAAATTTGAGCTCTCACTATATTTATACATTTTCAATTACAATACAATTTCGATTACAATATAATTTTCAATTTACAATTTTCACCTCACTACATATTCACTCTCACTCGTATTTGATCTTCAACTCTATTCTAGTCTGTATCCAGCATCTGAACTATCAGCAAAATAAACACCGACGCAGTAAAATTGAAAAAGAAAATATTTTGCAGTGCAAATTAAAGTGTGTGTTTTTGAAAATATTATTTGCCTCGGTTATTTGGGTTGTTCGTCATCATTTTCTTTTGAATTCATCTTACACGAACAGTTTGTAACATGCACAGTGTATCACTATACATGTCACAAGGTCGTGTATACCGATATACACTTGCTTGATAAAATTGCAGGGGCAGGTGAGCACAAGGTCAAACCCAAGCAAAAGCTAGATTCAACTCAAGTGCATATGAGTTTCGACCAAATCATCATAACCGAAAAACCAGACAAGTTCAAAGAAAATGTATTAACATGTGGAACTAGAGACCAACATGGGTATGTACAGAGAATTCAACTCAAAGCAAAGAACCAGATTAGTTCAACATGATCCAGACCAGCATATATGTGTATACATGTACAAATATGCAGTAACATTCACTACACACATATATATATACATGCATATGTATGCATGTATATACATGAATATGTGCATGTTTTTCAAAAACAACGAGCTACAGTTCAAGTCCACAACAACAACATGCAACCACACTAGACAGACTCAAATAAAACAATGCACATGAACGCAGTGGAGCATGCAAACAAGTGTACACAAAACTTCAGACTGGAACAACATAGTTGAAAACACTTGAATGCGAATGAACTCAACATGACAGCAAATCAGGTTAAATAGATGCAACACAATCACAGTGCAGACCCATGAAAGTGAACCAGTACAACATGAAACTAAACATGCTCAAATCTGCAAAACTTCAACAGATCACCATGCATACAACATACCACATTCAGTTTCAAACTAAAGTGAACCAGATCAAGACTCAGACCAGACCAACAAACACATGAAGCTCAAAATTTGTTTGAGAGCAGTGGACAATTCAACATGAAACCAGAATTAATGCCAAGACATCACAATACATATATACACATACATATATATATGTATGTATGTATATATGGTGACACATATACAAAGCGTACATGGTGACACACATACAAAATGAACCAGACAGTGATATATATGGTCACACAACACAATGGTCGAGTTACAGACTCCAAACAAGTAATTCAACTACAAGAACATGAAGCCATGAACACACAGAGGCATGAACACAAAAGTTGATAACCAAACAGAGTTCAAGTCAGAACACAATGACAAGAACACACCAGATCTCAAATGACAGCAGCTCAAATGAGCAAGTGCAGACACAATGCAACAGAGGAAACAACAGGTCCAAATCAATGCAAGTCTAACAAGGCCACTCAACACAACAGTTTCACATATAAAATCAGAAGCTCAAACGCAAGTGTAGACTCAAATGAACACAATGAGGCATGGATTCAAAAACAACAAAGACTAGAAGAAACTGCAAATGTAACTCGAAGCAATGCAACACAAGACAAGAGAAGACCACTTCAAGTAAACAAGCAATATGTAGTCGAAGTAACAAAACAAGGGAGCAGTTCAAATAAAGTCACAGAGGGTCACACAATGAACTGGTCAAAACATATAAATGAAGAAAATCGAAAATTGAATTATCTCAAAAATTCAAAAATGCCAAAGTCGCAGGAGAAAAGGTCGAAACAAAATTCAAGTCATATTCAAACGTATCAACTAATGAACAAGTCATATTTATCACAGATGTTCAAGAAAAAATCGAACGGCCAAGCAAGTGCGTGAAGAATTCAAATGAGAAATATACGAACGAGAATTAAGGGTTTCAATCCCGATAAATTCCCACATCATCATCGACAATAGAAAGTATTCGAGTTCGAGACAAAATCAGAGAACATACTTAGAAAAAATCACAGAAAATATCCAGAAGTCGAATCTGGCAAGTCGAGCATAATTATAAATCAAAAAAGGCAAAATCACATACCGAATATTCGAGCTCGACAAAATTGAAGCAACCTTATGCAATCAAAGCTAGATCGATTGACGAAGCTAACCAGAGTCGAAAACATACTTCAATCGATCAAAATATCAAGCGGCGGCTTCAAGGAAATCAGAACCCTAATTTTTAAGAGGAAAAGAAGGCGACCGAAGTCATCACGAACAAAAGAAAAGAGGAATACGTCTTATGTTAATTATTTAAGTGGGCCGGTTATAATTTTGAGTATTGGGCATCAATTATTTAAAATAGGGTTTTGTTTTATAGTTTATTTATTTTCATTTGTAATTTTCCTTTTAAAATTCTGTAACTTTCTAGTTGTGTAACTAGGTGCAAACTACGGGACGTACTTTGAGAATTCGCAACTCGGTGGCTGAGTTGTGGCAGGGTTTTGAGCTTAGAGTTAGGTTAGTAAAGTTAGCAGGTATCGCAAGTTTACGTGTGTAAGCGTCTGACTACTTAATTTCTAGTAGAAACATTGGGGGTAGCACGTAGGCAGGTTATTGCCGAAGCTGTGTAAATTTTTGTGTGATCTTTACTGCATTATTTACTGTTATTGTTTTTTATTTTCGCATTTATTTTTATTATTATTAGTATTACCATATTCACTCCCCCCTCTAGGGTGAAAACGATCCTACAGTGTATGGTATGATATCGTGTTTCATTACAATATGACTGTGTATGGTATGATATCGGATTGCAATTTATTTGAATGACCTATGTTATGATGTTGTTTTGATTATGTGTGGTATGAGATGGTTTTGAATGTTTGATTGTGTAACAATATCATGTGTCAGAAAGCTGCAGTATGAACAAATAACCTTTTTAATACAGTTACATAATGCAACCCAATTAATTAGCGTTACAAAAAAACATACTTTTGGCTCATATGGTATAATTTGGAGGGTGTGGACTGCATTGGACAAGACATCTAACTATTCAATGGTCCAACATTGTTTTGCGTTGTATGTTGTTGTGGAATAAAGCTACAAATGAAATTTAAAATTTTGTATTAACTCTAGTACAATGAATATAGTATGATATAAGAAGATTAGCAAATATGTGTTACGTTTGACTAATACGTGTAAAACTATCCTGGATTGGATATAAGTAGCTAAATTGTACATTTTTTTATGATTCATGAAAAGAAGATATTCGAAGAACATTTCTGATCGTCCATAGTGTACTACATTTATAACTGGATTAATATAACTATGAGATACAATTTCTTGAGCAGTGTTTATGGTCTCGAACCATTCTAGCATACTCTTCAATACCATAGTTAATTACATGTGGCGGTACATGTTCTACTGACAACCTTCTAGTTGTTCCAACAAACAACTCTATGGATTTAGATACGGTGAATAACATTAATTCAACAACATCGTCGTCGTCAACAATTTTTATTGCTTTAGATCAGAATCAGTAAGCTAATTGCAAACTAGATTAATATCAAATTCCTCTAATTTTATCTTCATTGTTTTGCAAACCGTTTCTTTCAATTGTTCTAAGCTGAAGCCTTTACGAACTTTTGTCGGTTTATAAGAACCACCAACATACTTTTCACACATTTGTTCATTAATCACCAACTCACCGTCAAAATACCAAAAAGTTAGAACAAAATCATGAGTCGTTCTACAATAAAATGAATACAACATTGCACAATTTTCATTTACAATTACCAAAAAAAATCTAACCAAAAAAATTATGGTTTACAAAATCAAATCTTGATTAAACCGAAGTAAGGAGATGTTATTATTCTTGAACTATATCTATTCAAACACGAATTTTGATTTTTTTTATGCAAATGGAAAGAGATTTTTGCAAAAGAAAATAGGTGGAGATTTGAGTTTTTGTAATAGAAGTTTAGTATAGAGTGAAGAGAGAGGAGAGGACTGCTGTTTATACAGGGTTAGGAATACGAACGCTGTTTCAAAAAGCGCAATATTTCAGAAGACGCCCGCTTGCCTTAAAAAAACAAAACAGACGTTATCTAAAATGTTGTCAACTATGTTTACTTAGAAAAAAAAAATACAGACAACATTTGAAATGACATGTGTGCGCTTTCAGCCAACGGTGCTGAATTGGCCAAAAGTGTCATACACTTATAATTAGTTTTCAAACCGAACTATTTGCGTAATAATTTTGCAAAATTGACCCAAAACAAAAAGTCCATTAATTAAATAGAAGCTTGTGTGTATGATTTTTATTTGTTGGACACATGATGATGATCTTAGGAATCTATCAACTTTTCCATGTGAATTTTGGCAAACTATTGATATGTGCTCAAGCTTCATCCATGGGAGCAATTAATCCATGTGCTTAATTACATTGACATCCCAACTAATCCGCCTTTCGCGGAGCACGTGTTTGTTAACTCCTAAACTTCCTCCTCTTATTTCCCAATGCTTTATTATTGCGCCCTCATTTTGATTTTGTCATGTAGTTTTCTTTTGTTCAGTGAATTTGGTATTTGAAAATTAAGTTGTCCATTTAAGCAAGTCTTCTTCCATAGAGACATGACACTGAAATTGAGGGATATACTGCATTTTCTCATTAAATGCAGAAAGATTTGTACCGAACATACCATCATGTTATGTTTTTTTTTTAGATTGCCTTTTTTTTCTTTTGTTACTCAGATTTCATTTTGGTGTTATGGGCTGGCAGCACGTTGCATGTATCATGTAGGACTGTAAAAAAAACCCACAAGTAAATGCATTCAGTGCATATGTATGGTTCTACTGAAGTTTGTAACTTGTTTGTGGACCACTTTAAGCTAGGTAGAAAAGTGTTAAATATAATTAGTAATTGCATTATCTACTAATTAATTTTGGAAGGTGTCCCATAATATGGGATTTGATACTAAGCATGTGCTGTGTCGTGGGTCATGATTATGGTTAGCCCTCTATATTCACGCGTCATGTTCAAATTGGTCAGCATAGGATATCACCTTGTCTATTTCTCACAGTTTCTCTCGTGGGGTCGCTTGGAATATGGCTGTGGTTGATGCGTTTAAGTAAATGTGCGTATATGTTCTTATGCACATAGTCATCTATGTTACATAACTTTCAACATATGCATACATACTGACATATAACTAGCTAAGTTCATGTAGCCTGGATTGCAACTGACTTTAACGTTTACCTTCGGATCCCAGCTCAAAACTGGATGAATATTTAATCATTACATGATTGAAATAGGGTTCTGTGGCGTGAACGTGTGAGCTCTGTGTTTATTTCAACTATAAGCATCTCATGTTCTTCTACATAAACCTGCTCCAGTTAGTGTCATGATCTTGAATCCATCAATGGCTGACATCCATCCACGTAACAAAATTCGCATGTGGGTGTTCATGTGGTTTATGGCTTGTGGGTTCGGCCATTGTATATGTTCCAGCTCACTTTTTCAATTTGTTGAAGACTTTTTCATAATAGAGAAGGCAGTCAATATGATATTCGTACGTGAGATTTGATCTTGACCTCACATAAATTTCTAAATGACCCAAGTATATTCATGTCCAGTACTTATACAGTCCCTTAATTTAATTTGAGCTTGTTTGCATTGTTTATAATTTTACTTTTCGGTTGAATATTTAACATAATTTAATCAGTTTGTTTATAATTTTACTTTTCGGTTGAATATATAACATAATTTAATTCCAGTTTGTTTGAACTACTGTGTTTCCCATTTCTATTAACATCCATATATAAATCTTCACTTAAAATCCTAAAGTAGGAACATAGGCTGTATGGTTAATTTAGTCCTCACGAACCTATGATAACAAAATCAAAGTACATGGCTGATAACATAATTAAGTTGAATGTCCTTTGTCATAAATTTATGTTATCTTATTTAGGTTTAAAATCCAGACTTTAAAGTTCATTGGGCTAACTTTCTGACTCACAACTGATATGCAAAATCTGTTTAGTGAGTTGTATTCAATTATGATTCTATGATTCTTATCCTTTCCTTGCGAATAATTTACCCACAATTGATATCTTGTCATGTGAATCAAAGAAAAGATTTTTTTGTCATGGTGGAACAAGCTAAAATCTATTTATTGAGCGTTCGAGCCATGAATACAACTTCTTTTATGTTATTTTAGAATTTCTATACTTAATATGCTACAGCTTACTGTAAAAGAAAAGAGTGATAAATGCACTGGGTAATGTTACAAAACAAAGAGGGGATTGTGCGAGATAAAAAAGATAGAAACGGGAGTATGTTAACTTAATTTTAGGAGAAAAAAAAATCATCATACAACGAAAAATATTTACGTTATTTTATCAATTTTCCGCTCAAGTTATTCTGTCAACGTAAATTTGTTACGCACGATTTGTTTTTTTTTTCTGTAGACATTTATGTAACAAGTGGTATTTTTCGTGCACTTTTGGAAGTTTACACATTTATATGAAATTACATTATGATATCATAGACAAAGACAGTGCTAAATAAATGTGCAGCATGTGCACCCTTACATTTTTGTTCCCTTTCGTTCTTATCTTTCGGTATTCACACTTTTGCCCTTGTTCTCTATTTTCTCCGTAAACGTCCCTTATTCAAATCTTATACCCTTCCTAATAGCTTTTACTGGATTGCTATGAACGATTAGAATTTTTTATGCCTTTAGATTCTAAGCAGTAATTTAAAAGTTAAAAGATTGGATACGAAGTACCGACTGTGAACTTTTGTTTGTTAGCACAGCTATGGAGTTGTAGACTGCATCAATTTTTTCCTCAGCTAGTAGGGTAATAGCTTGACTCATTAACCGGGAGCCATGAAATCTTTTCTTTAAAGTGTTTTGTAAAGACTTTTCAATTGTACTACTTAAAACTGTAGAACCATTTTCATGCAACTTTCATTAAATTTTGAGACTATGCAAATTAGAAGTAGAATGGGAAGAGAAAGGGTACCGTTCAAACAATCTTGTTAACCCTCTTTCCGAACAAAGACCGATTAAAATATTTGTAACAAAAAATAATGATTAGACGAAGGACAAAAATGTCATAAAAACCTTATAAATCCATCAGTCAAGCTTGAAGCTTCTCGGCAACACAGATCCAATCGAAAGGATACACCCATCTACTCTACTCTCTAGAAAGGAACAAACATACATATGCCATATAAATATACAAGCCAGTGCATTGTGCCCAGCTATCTCAGTTCATAATAATAATTGATAAATGTCTCCATTACTAACCATCTTCTTCCTTATCTTTTTGGTAGCCAACACTAGTGCTATCCCAGTTTGCCACCCAACCGACCGCTCTGCCCTTCTCAGTTTTCGTGCCGGTCTCAATGACCCTTACATTGGTGTATTCAAATCTTGGACTGGTCCTAATTGCTGCAACAAATGGTAAACTATTTACTCTTTATTTTCCTAAGGATAAGCCAGTGAGCGCCTTTTTAATATGGTTGTTTATGCCAAGAGTACATATTAAGAAAAATAATTGCAGGGTTATGTATTTATTATTTTTTCAGGACTGGAGTGACTTGTGACCCCATCACAGGTCGTGTTGCTGACCTGTCGCTTCATGGTGAACTAGTTGACCGTAGTATCAACACGGCAGGCAGGTCAGGGCTAATGACTGGACAAATTTCTCCAGCAATATGCCAGCTGTCGCGTCTTTCTTCACTTATTCTTGCAGACTGGAAGCAAATTACAGGCACGATTCCAGAATGTATTGGGATGTCCTTGCCGTTTTTGCGCCATCTTGACCTTGTCGGGAATCAGCTCACTGGCACCATTCCTGGTGATTTCGGCAGGCTTACCAACCTTACTGTGCTTAATCTTGCTGACAACAAGCTAAAAGGTATGTACTTAATTTAAGGATTTTTTTTTCCCTCCCAGGAAATGAAAGTTTCAAACTATTGTCTGAAATAATGATAAACCGGGAGCTACCTTCAATAGTTTTTACTTATCTAAAAAAATATAGAAAGGATATTCGTGTTTTTATTTGCAGTTTGAATATTTTCTTGTAGAATATTTGGATTACAAATATTTGAGTTGCAAATATCAACTGGTTTCTTGTTTACAATCGCAAATAATTAAGATAATCATTACTTCAAATTATTTGTAGCTTAAACCATTTAGATTTAAAATTCCTCATTTGATAATCATTGTTTAAAAAGACCAACTAATAAAGAGGAGTATTATTGTCAAAAAACGCTATTTTTTAATACTAATCGAAAGTTTTGAAATGCAAACAAAAAAGTAAGTGATTATTTGGTATTCAGCGATCAACAAATAACATTCAAAATTCAGCGCTTGAAACAAACGCAACCTTAATATTAAAAATTGTGAAGCAGCTAGCATCTACACTTTGTTGTTAATTTAAGAATATATTTTCCCCTATGTAAACAAAGTTGCAAAGTATTCTCTGAAATTAATGTTAAAATTGATGCTATAATATTTTTCTCAATCATTATTAAATTTAATATTTTTGATGGGTGTTTTACGAATATAATGTTTCAGTACTTTTAAAAAAAAGACAAATTCTATTTCAACTCGAGTATTTACTTAGTAACCCCAAAAATTAAAAAAGTCTGTAAACCCGAAAAATAACTTAGTAGCCTCCATCACGTAACGTAGAAATTTGAAAATTTTCTTCACTGATTTAGAAACTAGAGTTAGAATTTTTTCTTCACGGATTTAGAAAATTAGTAGTGAAAAATTGAATTTTTTTAGTAACGTCTGTAAACCCAAAAAATAAATTAGTAGTGAAAAATTGAATTTTTTCTTCACTGATTTAGAAACCCAATTCATATTTTCTTTAGAACTACAATTAAAAAATCTGTAAATCCAAAAAATAACTTAGTAATGAAAAATTGAATTTTTTCTTCATTGATTTAGAAACTATGTTTTGAAGAAGCGGTGGTTTAGACAATGAGAAACTGACATAAGAAGATAATGAAACTGAGAAGAAAAAAAGTACGCAGCTTTTTAAGGGTATTTTAGTCTTTAAAATTTTATTTACTTTAGGGGGGCTACTAAGTAATTATTTGTGTTAAAATAGAATTTGCCAAAAAAAAAGTTAGTTAATGTTATTATTTGTAGTTCGAACATTTATTGTCCAAAACATGTTTGCAGTACAAATATTTGAATTGCAAATGTCAATTGGTTTCTTGTTTAAATTCACAAATAATAACCAATGATATCTGGTTTAGTATTAAGACTCCTTAACCTTTAGGTGTACATGATAATCAATATTAAGCTAAATATGTTGACTGATACAAAATATCCTCCATCTTTTCATTATTCATTATGGTCTCCATTGAATATCACACATCCTGTTTATATTAAATTAATTAGTTAATTTAAGTTGATGAATGGGAGATATTTAGCACATGGAACGTGTTGATTGGGCTAGAGGATCTCAACTTGTTGAATGATATACAAATATTCATATTTTCGAAAAGAATCCTTGGTTTCGATATTTTTTACAAGATTTGCAATGGAAAAACAGAAATATGTAAAATTGTCGTACAGATGATACAGAAATGTGGTCCTGTTTCAGTTTTTCACTCAAGTTTTAGGAGTTTTCTTCTTCCATTTTAAACTATTTCTAAATTTTATAACGAAATCAGCATCTAATCAAAAGTTGTTGCAAATATAAGTTCATTTTTTTTTTAAAAAAAAAGACTGCTAATTTGATTCATTTGCAATATAGGTGCTATCCCAGGGTCGATAGCATACTTGAGGGACCTCCACCACCTGGACCTAAGCGGAAACCAACTAACCGGCCCAATCCCCCGCAACTTCGGAAACCTCAAAATGTTGAGCCGGGCCCTTCTCGCAAAAAACCAACTAACCGGTCCACTACCCACGTCCATCACTCGAATGAAACGCCTGGCCGATCTCGACCTCTCCTCCAACCAACTCTCCGGAACAATACCCCCCAACTTCGGCAACATGCTCGTCCTCTCCACCTTAAACCTAGACAACAATCGATTCTCCGGTAAAATCCCAGCCGCCCTGCTTGCAAGCAAAGGGCTCGGCACCCTCAACCTGAGCAAGAACGCGCTGGAAGGCAACATACCCGATGTATTCGGGGAAAGGTCGTATTTCATGATGTTGGATTTGGCCTACAATAAGCTGACGGGCCGGGTGCCTGTTTCATTGGGTAAAGCGGCCTACGTAGGGCATTTGGATTTGAGTCATAATCATCTGTGCGGTAGGATACCCAGTGGGTCGCCTTTCGATCATCTGGAGGCAACTTCCTTTGTCAGCAACGACTGCTTGTGTGGTGCCCCGTTGCCTCCGTGTAGGTGAACTGTTACTGTTAAGGACTAAGGATAGGTCTGGTGATATATGTAACCTTAGATGCGTTCAGTCTCCGTAGTATTTATATGGTATGTGATATATATGCATGTAAATGAAAATATGGAATTGTCGAGTATTTTGTATGGTCTTGTTTCATGATATGACTAATCAAAGAGTGGTTTGAATACTTACAAGTTGCAATTAATATTGAATAATGGCATTTCCTAGGGACATTTATTATATTTGACCTTGTCTTGCAGGAATTACGGTCCTTGCACTGTTTATGCATTATTGGTGACGTATGGAGCGGGTAATTGTCTTGTGTGTGATATTATTGCTATGAACCTACTGTTGAAGCCTAAGTTTAAGAATTGTCTGGGTTAGTTCTCTCCTTGGTCTGAAACCCGAAAACGCATTATATGCTGATTGCGATTCCAATATTTCAGTGAATTGCTCAAACGGCAACAAGATGGTTAATAAATTTTGTAAGGATTTTTTTTCAATTTGACCTCGTTTTGAAAACTATTATCACAAATAGTCCAGTTTTGAAACTAATTTCATTTGTAACCATGTTTTGGCTAGCTCAGCGTTGAACTTGACAAAACATACTGGCGCCTTTTGGAAAGACACCAGTGTTTTTTTTTCTCGTAAGTTTCTTGTTGGCGACTTTTAAAAAATCGCCAACCGACGACTTTTGAAAAGTCACTAACAAGTTTTTTAACTAGGTAGTAATGTTTATGGGCGACTTTTCAAAAGTTCCCAGTTGCGGGGTTCTGCTACAAAACAAAACTTCACTCTTCCCTTCGCTTCACTTTCCCCTTTCTTCAACTTTTACAAAAAACCCAAACCCTCTACTTTCAAATTTGTTTTAAATCATCTTAAATTCCATTTATTGTCAATAAAAGTATTAGATTTCGAAGATCTAGCTAAAGCATAACAATTTCTCATTAAGTCGGATTCAATCACGGTATCTAGTAGTAAACCTAAGTTTTTCGATTAATTTGTAAATTAAATTGATTATGTGGTTTTTGCGTGGTTGATGCAAAATGACTTCTAGTTATATTCCAACCATATACTATTATGACGATGAATTGATTATTGATGATTTAATGTGTGGAAAATATGTTGGTGGATCTTACAAACCGGCTAAAGTTCGAAGAGGTTTTATTTTTAACAGTTGAAAGAATCGATTTACAAAGCAACAAAGATAAAATCGGAAGAGTATGAAATAGATATAGTTTGCAATTGGCCAACCGATTCTGAATCTAAAGCAATAGAAATTGTCGACGACGACGATGTTGAATTAATGTTTGCTGCTGTGACTAAATCTATTGAGTTGTTTGTTGGGAAAAATAGAAGATTGATTGTTGAACAACCAATAGCAGCACTTGTATCAAATTTTGGTGCTGAAGAATATTCTAGAATGGTGGGGAACATGAGTACTGGGGAAGAAATTCTGTCTCCTAGTTTTAGTAATCCGACTCGGAACGTATCGCAATACGGGCAACAACAAATGTTTTATGGTTATCATCCTTTCATGAATTTACAGTCAAATGTCCAATTTAGCTATCCACATTTGACGTAGGATAGCGTTGCATGAATGAGTCAGATGTAACATTTAGCTGTGATTACATACAGATCTGATATATTGAATTGATTTAATTATTATACAAAAATTGTATTTTTGTGCAATTTTATCCCACTTCAAAATTCCACTCAAAAAAGTGCTAGACCATCGAGTAGCCGTACATCCAAACGAATGCAGCAAACTCCGTCTGAACTTTACCAATTAAGCAAGAAGTAAGTTAAATATTGCAATATGATTCAAAATCGTTGGTATGTAGAAATAAACTAAAATTGATGTATTTTGTTATTGCAGCTTCGCAACAAACAATACTGCTACACAGTCATATGTTCAACCATCGAATAAACCAGTGGGTCAAAGTGTATGTAACGACGATATGGTTGTAGATGATGCAGAAGATGTACAAGCTGAAGATGTTCCTACGCTTGATAGTATGACTGTTGTGTCAATACCAGAGGTTGATACAACTTGAGTGGAAAATATACAAGTAAACAATGATCCACTGAACTATAATTTCGGAGGTGAAGAACCAGATTGTGTGGATAGTGATGAACCGAAAATGGAGATACCGATGGACGATGATTTGTGCAATGTACAAATTATGGCTAGGTCGATAGTAGCAAATGTACACTTTAACGACGAAATATTT
The DNA here is from genome assembly GCA_030737815.1 of Allium fistulosum. Taxonomy (NCBI): domain Eukaryota; kingdom Viridiplantae; phylum Streptophyta; class Magnoliopsida; order Asparagales; family Amaryllidaceae; genus Allium; species Allium fistulosum. The sequence continues at coordinate 909,963,312 of CM060908.1, forward strand.
TCATCTTCTAACGTACAAACTGGTTTTAAAGTTGGCATGGTTTTTGAGAACAAAGCTAAATTTCTGCAACAACTATATGAATAGTCAATCTTACATGCAGTGTCCTTTAAGCCAATCAGGTCGAACAAATCAAAATACACCGCCATTTGCAACGTCGATGCAAGTTATCCTTGGAGAATACATGATATTGATTCAAAAAAGACACAGGCTGGATGGTGGGTTATTAAAAAATATCCAAGTGAGCATACATGCGTAAACCCAATAGTGAACTCAAATCATTGGCAAGCAACATCTTCTTTTATGGTATCGAAGATCATACCTTTCGTGAAATATGATTTGAATATTACGGCTGGAACGGTGTAGGTTTTAATGGAGGAACAATTGTTTATCAAAATTAGTTATTTGAAAGCATGGAGAGCATTGAGCAAGGCAATTGAATGCATATACGGTGATTGGGCAGAGTCATATTCCAACCTACAACAATACGTTGTTGAAATATGCAAAAAAAATCCAAGTAGTGTTGGACATGTGACCACTGATGAGTACGGAGTGTTCGATCGTGCTTTTTGGTCATTTGGGCCATGTATCGAAGGATTTGTCCACTGTAAACCTTTGCTTTGTATAGATGGTACACATCTATATGGTAAATACAAAGGTACCTTACTTCATGCAACCGCAGTTGATGCAAATGATCGGCTTTATCCTTTGGCATATGCCATTGTTGAGTTCGAATCAACTAATAGTCGGGGTTGGTTTTTTACGTGCATGTAAATGTTCATTCACAGTGTGAACAATCGCCGTATTACTTTCATTTCTGATAGAATGAAAGGAATTCCTACAACTTTGGAGAGAAAATAGCGAGCTCCACATAAACATAGATATTGTGTTAGACATTTGAAAGCTAATTTTCAAGGAGCGGGTTTTAGAGACAAATATTGACCGGTTTATTCTACGCTGTAGCATGTACCTCTGAGGAGGTTGAGTATTTAAAGGTTCATGAAGAAATTAAAACCACTAGTATTAGAGCACACAACTGGATAGAGAGAAGTTTGGTCGGAAAGGAGGAAAATTGGGCATTATGTAAAGATGATGGTGGTCGTTTTCATGTTATGACGACTAATGCATCAAAAAGTTTTAATGGTGTACTTAGGAGTGCAAGATCTTTGCCTATTATAGCACTTGTTGCATGTACGGATGTACCTACTTTCGTTCCGTTGATTACTTTTGTCAAAGAAAAGAGTTAGCTAAGAATTCCACACTTCGTGTTACTCTAAAATGGGAAGCAAAAATAGCGGAGAGAGCAAGCGAAGCAAGACGTTGTCGAATTGTCCGTTTTAGTCAAATTGAATGGCAAGTAATTCATTACTTTGGAGATGAATTCAAAGTTATAATCGATGGTAACACATGTTCATGTACATGCGACATCCCGTTCTGCAGCATCTGCCTTGTGCCCATGTGATGGCTGCATGTTCGTCAGTGGCCAATGGTGCAAACAGAGCTCATCATGATTTTGCATCAAATTGGTACTCCGTACAAAACTACCTAGTGGCTTACTTTAACACTAATTATACCTGACACCGTATGGCAATGATAAATCAATCGTCCTCCTCCTCATGGATATTCTACCTATAGGCAGATAAGTCCAACACCATAGCTGCAAATAATAGTAGACACATGTTTTCAAATGAATAAGAGCATATGAAATAATTGTCGGCGAAAGTAAATAATGCAAATACCTCTACTAGACTCACACAACCACCAATGCTTGTGCTCTCTTGCAAAGCAAGCCTCGACAGCTCGGCGTATGTATAAGCTAGAACTGCACTGCCCCAAGAATACTGGCAACAAACACCAGTCTTCTAGAAATGAGAGCCATCTAAGCCATATCTGTGTCTTTGAATGATTGCAAATCAAACTCGAACAAATAATATGCAATATAATGGCTCTGGCTCGCTGCTGAACCTGAATCTCCATGGCGTCCCTTGGAATGTCATCCGTAAGCTGTTGCCTAAACCATCTAGTCTGTATCATCTTGTTACCCCACCACTCCTCTAATGGAGTAGTTAGACCTAGGAGCCCCTGGCATAAACTCAGGAAATCAACTGGCTCGGGGTTGGTCAATAGAGCACCATCTATGGGTATACGAAGTAAGCACGCAACATCACCCAACGTGATAGTCATCTCCCCTACATGTAGGTGAAATGTAGATGTCTCCAGCCTCCATCTATCCACCAAAGTGGTGATAAGATGATGATCCAATTGGATGTGCCCTAATCGAAAAGCAAGTCCAAATCCGGCTTGGTCTATCAACTGTAGAATGCTTGGATGAGCGAATGTTACTCTCTTCAATTTAGACGAATGGTCTATGGTCCCGTCTGCAGTATTGCGCTGTCAAAATATCACAAAATGATATCAACATCTAACATACAATATCAATCAATATTTACATTTCAAAACTAAGAATTTTACCGTGACGAATTCAGGATAATTCGTTCGATGACGTTCTTGTAAATATAGTACAGAACCATCGATTGGTCCTAGTAACATCTCCGAGTAATCTACACATATACAAGAATTAGATATTCACATTTATTTTCCAACTTCAAAACTATGCATTTAGGCATTGTTTTTCGACAATGTAACAATGATTTCGCCTATCTTTAGTTATCTCTACAATCAATGACTGTTTATAAATCTTAAAAACTATACTTTTGCCATTTTTTTGAAAACCCTAAAGTTAGAAATTTTTGAATAAACCATACCTAGAGGAGCATCTCGCGATGAAGATCTTGTCGTCTTCTAATTTGCTAAAAAATTACTGAAATTTGATTGCTATTTAAAGTTTGGGGGAAAAAGTGTAAAAATTGAAGGGTTTGGGTTTTGTGTACAAGTTGAAGAAAGGGGAAAATGATGGAAGGAAAAGAGGGGGGTTCTGTTTTGTAGCAGAACCCCGTATGGGCGACTTTTGAAAAGTCGCAAAAGTCGCCAACAAGAAACCAACAAAAAAAAATACACTGGCGCCTTTTGAAAAGGCGCTAGTATATTTTGGCCAGCTCAACGCTGAGCTGGCCAAAACAGGGCTACAAATGAAATTAGTTTTAAAACTGGACTATTTGTGATAATAGTTTCAAAACGAGGCCAAATTGAAAAAAAAACCATTTTGTAACTAAGCCGCTTGTGGTGGTCAACGACATAATTTTAAGAGGTGTGCTGTGATTGGTTGAAGCATTTACTTTTTTTATATAATAAATTGTATGGTAGTCCCACCATAATATATCAATCCAATATAAAAGCAAAGGACATGACAGTCGCTAAAGTGGATAGTGGATAGAGTTGTTAGCACTATACTAATTTTAAACTTGAAAACTCATATCGTTAGACGTTAGTGCACTTGTTATTACTCTAACTTATACCATTAAAGTGTATATTTTTTCTTTGAAATACAAGAAAAGAAAGAGGGGAAAAAGCGCTCGGCATGTTATACCACAATTATCAAAAACTTCAAACATTATCCTCATCGTTAACCATATGAACTGTTGAATACAGAACGGTTGATGTCATAATGAAAATTATTTTCAAGCGACAAATTGGAATTAGATTTTTCAGCAACGCTAATTAAACAAAGCAGTTGAATCATTTCTACTACATAAAATCATATTTACATTTTCCATTACCCAAATCGTGCCCAATAAAGGTGAATATAATAAAACATAAATACTAATACCGTGTTCGACATATGAAGCGGTCGACACGAACATTTGACCAGTTATACAACCTGGTTTTACAATAGCGAAAAATAACTTTTATTATCTATTAAGCCTACTGCTTCATCTTCAAAGCTTTTATTTGTCTTCAAAAGGATACATGTCTAATCCTGTAAACTCAGCATACTCAAATGAGTAACCGTGAGTTTATGAAGAAAACAATAATAAAAACAAAGGTTAGATGTAAATCCTAATATGAGTAATCACATCTATAAACATACATACAGTGAGACCACAATGTCTACCAGAATGGGATTTCCCCCTTATTAAATCAACAATGGTAATTATATCATATCATGTAAAAAATCATCACATATAAGCATCGTTTCAAATATAAGTATATACTCATTATTTATTTATGAACTATATGATATATATAAGTAGACCATATACTTATCAACAATCTTTGTGAACCACATCATATAATCATTATACACATTCACATGCATAATATAGACTCTTATTTATGTATCAACTTTAAAGTTATCCTTAACTTTATTTAGTGAGTACCTCCATAGGTCTTTATATCGATAATTTATCTTTTCCTCGAAAAACGTGACTGATGAAATGACCACTCATTTCACCATGGGGGAAACCTTGACTCTCCTTAGAGGTTCAATGTAAACACCTTAAATACATTCTAGAAAGTATCCTTACTAAGCGTTAATAGCTCCTTCTAGTATCTGAAACACTTTCTTTTTGCGTTGTCAATTCATTTGTTAAAATACAACCATTTTGATGTTATTACTCACACGAGAGTTGAATATTCTCAATTGAATCCAACAGACTTCATAAGTCTCTACCATATATAGACTTTTATAAGCTCTAACTCTCATCCATTCAATAACTCAATGAGTTGGTATATTTTCAGATCTTAGATTTAATCTATTTTTTCATTCATTACTTGTTGTTTTCCTTCAAAATTCCATCTTTATGAAATTCAAATTAAATATCTTGGAACATTGCTTCAAAAATTCAAAATGAGGGATTGATTATCATTAGCTGTCGCATATATAGCTATCGACCTTCTAAACTCATGCTACCGCATGCTAAGCTATTGCATGTGTGCGTCTATCACAAGTATGGATTATTTGAGCTATCGCATGTAAAAGTTTAAAGCTATCACATGTAATAAATTCGAAGCTCTCGCATGCTTAACTCTAATAGTCATTGCATATCTAACTGTAGCTATCACATGTCTAACTATCCCACTTCTAACTTAAGCATTATCGCACTTCTAAGGTAGCCATGGCAAGTCTGACCTTTTAAGGTTGTCGCATAAATCAACTTAGATGTTGTCGCATGTATTACTTAAGTAGCCATCACATGTATCAACTTAAATAGCCATCACATATCTAACTTTAATACCAATCTTATGACTAACCATAGCCATCGCATGTCTAATTTATAGCTATCGCATGTTTAACTTACAGCTATCGCAGATATAAACATATAGGCTATCACATGTATAAATATGGAAAATATGTAACTACGTGGAACACTGATATTTTCCTTAATAAAGCAATTACTTTTTGACTAATTCTGTGCACATGCCTTATTTTCATTCGTTACTTCTTCAATGTGTAAAATTATTTGGAAGCTAGCCAAATTCCATTCCTTTAATTTAGTCTTAATTGATTACTTTCATTTATTATTTTACTAGTTAAATTATTTACTTCCATACCATTTAATTCATAATAATTCAAAAAATGATGATAAACTTTCCAAAAATTTATAGAAATTTCGAAACATAATCCTATTCCTTTTGTAAAATTTTTAGATCAAACTGTTAAATTTGATTATTTTCAAATATTAATTTATTTCCAAAACTTCCTATTTTCAATTTAGAAAAATCATAGTTAATAATTTTCTCATCCGAAAATTATGACAACATTACACCAATTCCGGCATTTTGCAATAGTTAATTTTAATAAATTCTAACATTTTTTTCCATCACAAATTACTAATGGACTTTTTTGTTGTTAAACGTTTAATATCCGTGACAAAATCTAGTAACTTTGTAAATAAGTTAAAATCTTCAGGAGGTTTTGTAATTCACCTTTCCTATTCACAAAACTTATCCCACACATCTATCATGCTTTTGCTTCTGTTTCTCAATCTAGGGTTTTATTATCTGCATCTATTTCTCGATCCACGGTATATTTCTCTGTCACATTCAATCTCAGGATCAAACTAAACTTCTTTTCAATTTCAAATCCTTTTGTATTTTTGAACTTAATTGTTTCTTTTGGAGATCGATTGTGATATCAGTATTTAAATCACTTATTTTCTATCTCGATCAGATTTAGTTTTTATCGAATTCGTTTCAACGATAATTTGTATTTGGATTGTAACTAATTCAACTTTGATTTGAATTTCAGTTTTGAACTTAGTATTGAATTTAATCTAGGATTTTTAGCAAAAGTTTATAGGGTTTTATCTATAGCCATTAGAATACTACTATTTATGTTCTTCTTTTAAGAATGTAATTTTTTATTAATCTTCAATCAATTCTATAAGGTCAATGAATGTGTAGGGTTCAGATCTTCTATTAAGAATATAACATTAAACGACATATACTTCATAGGCTCTATTTACACTAACTATTTTGCTATTTAAAAACCAATTTTTTTGTTCAAAACTTGAATAACATAACCAACTATTTCTCATGTTTGCATGTTACATATTTTAGCAATTTATATATACATCAATACACTCTAATTTTCACTAATTGTTTACTTTTAAGTTGAGGCTACTGCATTTCATAATCAATATTTTTTTTGCTTAACAAGATGTAGTGTTTATCTTGCATTATTTGGTGTACAGTACTATTAGTGAGATTTTTCGTCTCACAACGCCAGATTTCTATTACGGTGATTATATTTTCCGATTAACCTATTAGTCGTGAATCAACAAATTTAAGTAATATTAAATTTTCATTTAATGCAGTAATTATGCTGCAATTTGCTTATACAATTTTAAAGAAACACTTTAACTGTTTGTTAAAGTATCTAGGTTGGTTTTAGTGCCAAACTTAGCAAAATAAAAGTTAAACAGAACCTACTAAAAACAAAGGTAATAAATACAGTAAAGTAAAGGACACAGAAGTTTACGTGGTTCAGATTTCAAAAAATCCTACGTTCATGGGTCGAATCCTTTATTATCTTTCTTCTTCCTCCTACAATGCTTTTAATGGCAGAAAGAGTACAAGAATATAAGATACATTTTTAGAGAATTCATCTGAAAGTTCCTTTTATGCTATAATTCTTTTCTATTTATAGTATTACAGAGTCACATGAATCGTCAATTTCCTTTTCCAACATTTCTTCTCTGTCGTCCGATTAGTCCACGTGTCATTCATCCCTCCTTTAGGCGATTTTCCTTTGGATTGCTGAGGTGGCTAAGAGAATTTGGTGCTTGTAATTAGTCGAGTGAATTTGAGTCTGTGGTCGGCATTTTGAAATTTGAATCCTTAGGTGGGAGATTTGAAATCATGATGTGTTTTCTAGACTGTCTCTTGGGTTCAGCTTGTCGAATGCACTCTTATTACTCAGTGCACCTGCTAATCCGATCTCTCCTTCTAAAGGAGATTTGGTAGTCATCTCATACTAACTGATGGCTTACGAAAATTGCAGCATGGTTTCTAAGATGAGCTTATGAGATTGCTCTTCCTAAAATGAGGATGTGGCCTTTGGAGAAGTTGGTGTCAGTGTCCCTTCCGAAATACGGGCATAGTCCATGTGTAGAGTCCAAGGTGCTCTGTTGAGCGCAGCCCATGTGTAGAGTCCATGTGGAGAGTCCAAGGCAGTCCAAGTGTAGAGTCCATATAGAGAGTCCATGATGCTCTTATGGGGCGTACGAGCTATTGTTCTAGGAGTGTGGTACAACTTCTTCGAAGAATATGGGTTTAGTTTCAGAACTGCATCGCAGTTCTTTGAAGGAGAAGTATGCGTTGTTGTTTGTTGACGCCTTGGTAATATTTTCTTTTGGTTCAGGTTTGCGGTCATTTGCATGTGCAACCTTGTCATTTTGTTCTCATCTCCCATTATCACAATTCCGTCTGACATGCGCTATTTCTTTATGTGATTGCAATGTAAGACCTATGCTATGCATGTTGTAGGAGAAAATGAGTGTAACATATGCCCCCCAAGTCTGTGCTAATGCATGTTAGCATGGACTTGCAGTATCCATACCCATTTTCTTTTGTTTTTGTCTTCACATTTACTTTGCATTTAATGTTGCTTTACACGTATCCTACGTTGATTGACTACTTTTCTGCTCGTTATGAATCGCCTTTTCAAGAAATCTTTTTTATTTTTGTGTGTGTGTGCATTTCATTATTACGATCAAATGATTGTTAGCTTTGTGTCGTTTGGACTCTACTGCCTAGATTTCCTTAGCCATAGTTAATTCTCCCCTTTTTCCCATTCGATTTTTAATAAAAACTTTGAGGGAATTTCTTCTTCCTACCATTTATTTATTCCCAAGTTATTCTTCCTTGCTCGATCATCGTCCTATAGCTTGTAAGTTGTTAGTTTCCTCACCCCTTTTCTTATTTACATTGCTACATGTTCCATTGTGTTAAGGATTTGCTCTAGCATCTCTCTTTTTTGTCATCATTTCCCCTTTTCATTGCGCAATTAATCAATGCCCTAATCATGTTCATGGAAATGCGTATGTGGGTTATCTCTTTGATTCATGGTTTCAATAGCTATTTTAAGTTGATTTGATTGATTAGTGAAAAAGGGATTTGTATATTCATTTTCTTTGTTACTCTTCTATCAAAATGTGATGCTCTTTTTCAACCCTTGACGCATTACTTTATCTTGTATTCACATCGTTTCTTTTTTCTGTATTTAGTTGTCTATGGCTTTCGATGACCTTCCATTTGTTTTAGGACGACGTCCGACCTTCTTTCTTGATTTGTCATCTACGATTCATGAAAGAAATCAAGCACAATAGATCCTTGACAACTTCGGCCTGCATGATTATATAATTAGAGTTCCAACTCCTCTCAATCGCGTTCACATGCCCCCAAAGGGTTTTATATCTATTACAATGGAGCACATCCACAATGGTCTTTATCTCTTTCCCCATCCTCTTATAAGGGAATGGTTAGCATATGTTAATTTATCACCAATTTAATTATCCTCGGTTTCTTACCATATGCTCACGACCACTATTATCTTGTATGTCGTAAACTTGATCGTGCCTACTTGTTGAGATTTATCATTCTTATATTCAATTAAGGAAAATGCTGCATCGGGATGTAAATTGTTCTATTATGTTTTGGCCCTGAAGTCCTTTTTCTCTATATCATCTAGTAAGACTCCAAAATTAGCTGCTAATTCTTTTTCGTCTCTAATCAAGACAATTTATTTCATCCTTTTGGGGTCCTGTTATTGGTCTTGCTCATCTTCTTCCTTGAACTGGTGATTATTATTATTACTATTGTTTTTACGTAGCATTGATTTTCAGTCACCTTCCTCTTCTCCTTAGTTAAACGTCCTTCTAACATCTCCACGATGGAGCAAGACTCGTTCGAAATACGTAGGAGTAGGATTCTTGGTTTGAGTGGGGAGGATCGTATATGTTATAATATTTTACGGAGGCCTTGCTGCGTAAATACGACTTCCTGACCTCCCAACATCGTTTCTCTTGCTCAACTTTATATATGAACTAATTAAACCACTCCAGTTGGTATGTTTAACACTTTTTACAAATACACCATCACACTTGTGGTATGCCCCAATTTTTTTATCGGTATTTACTTTCTTCTTGTCGACATAGGGTGTTTTATGCACTGACCTTCCTTTTCCCTCTTTTTTTAAGGTACAATGCCGGAGTTTGTTGACGCTTTCAAACCAAAGTCCATAGCCAGTCATAAAAAACAATGCCTTCCCCTTAAAGACCATAATAAAGGTGATGCTCTTGCAGGGAGTTCTAATCTTCCACCTTCTTCCCCTTCTAGAGCTGACCCTGCCCTGGAGGTATAGCCGATCGGCTCTAATTCTCCTCAAGTTTTGCATCTCCCTGTGGGATAAGCTACATCTGGTTTTGTTGAACATATATGGTGGTTGATGCTTGAAGACATATCTACCTTTGATTCAGCCTTATTTCCTCAACTACCCCTGCCAGCCCCTGAGGCCTCTCCTACTAAGGTTTTTTAGAGCTTTCATAAGAGCATGCTTTACGTAATGACTGAAAATTCCCTCCTACGTATTTTTAATTTAAATGTTTGTGATTTATTTTGATCGTCTGTTCATTTACGCAGGGTGGTGTTTTAGTTATGGAGATGCAGCGATGCACAGAAACTATTGAGTCGACCCTGACCAGCCCCCAGGCCAAGGCTGAGACTTATAAGAAGGAGATGGGGAAGCTTAAAGAAACATACGCTGATCTTGAATCTCACTTGAAAAAAACTGAAGATGCTTCAATGCAACTTGAGGAAGTCCTGGTTAATACCAAGAAGCCACTGATTGAGTCGGAGCAAAGGGAGAAAAAATTGAAGGATAAGATGACCCAGTCCATCAAGGATTCCAAGAGCATATATTATAATGTTCTTTACCAAATTTATGCTCAAATCAAAAGGCGGTTTTTCATTGACCACTCGGATGACCTTGAGGCCGACGTACACTTTGGGTTATTAACTAACAAAGTGGTTTCTAAGAACGCGCAAGAGCATTGTCATTGTCTTTGGTCCGAGGATCAAAATAGAGCTAGTTCCTCAACTGCAATCATAAGCTCCTGTTGGAAATAATGTCGAACTTCGGTTGAGTCGTGGACTATGTCACTCTCTTGAAGACGTTTCGGCGATCTGCCGTACAGTGCAAAGCAGTTCTAAATAATTGCCACTGCCTCTAGTGTGACGACCGCCCATGACCCCTGCACCGAATCTAGAGAAAGTGCGCTGTAAAGTGTGCCAGGCGACCATGGACGATTGTCAGGGAAGATTAAAAACAACAGAATCTATCGTATTACTCACAGCGCATGGACAAAATACAATAGAACATATGTATAGTGAAGCTTTACAGAACAAAATGCATCATATAAAACTCCATAATAGTTGAATACAAACACCCAAATAGTCAATACATCAAGCCTCACTACATATCTCTCAGAGAATACAAAACAGCGGAATATCCAGTACATATAAGAAGGTAATATGCAACCCTCTAGCTCGTCTTCGATATCAGCATCGTGAGAAGGGAACAACACCTGTCACCTGCTACCTAGTCTGCCCGTCCCAAAAATGGACGAACAGCCCAAGGCGATAAGAATTAAAACATAAAGCCTTGAGTCAGACAACAGTCTTAGTGAGCAGTAAATTAACTAACAACATACCAAAAGAGCATAAAGGAAAAGGAATAGGAATACAACCCTCCTACTCCAACCTCATTCTACAGTGATAGCCCCCTGACACACACTAAGCAGAAGCAAACATAGCAGAGCATACAATTTAAAGTAAAGCTACTATCACTCGAGTCAAGGGCGATGTTTTCCAAGTACCAAGGCCTAAATCAGATAAGCACCCAGAAAATACCGCTCTTGAGTCTGAATGTCAATACAACCAAACATCCATGACTCTGGCTATCACTGTTATCATTGCTTCGATATCACCGTTAATTGAATGACCGGCACATTCTTTCAGCCGTCCGTCAAGGGCTAATGGGAACCCCGGTTCTAGACATAACTCCCGCACGTCGTCGCAACCCGTGCCTAGGACTATCGAATCTGCCCAGAGTACTCGACCATCAACAGTTAGTCGTTGGGACTATCGAATCTTCCCAAACGTACTCTTGCTTAGAGCATGCTAGAACCTTCAACAACGATGCTATCCAAGCCTCCTAGTCATCCTCCTCGACGGCTATTCTCATATCCATTCATTATCCTCAACTCGAATCATATCACCGAGTTATCAACATGCTTGGAATGATCCCGTCTGGATTAGACCAAGTCTTCATCACATGATGCCTCGCTTCATTACATCCTCGCAAAGCCTCATCTCAACATTACATCATCAAATCTATGCATAAGAGCTTCATCATCCCGCTACATATGCCACGAGCAGCTTTCCCAATTCAAGAGCCTTTCCCTTAGCTTTTGAATCATCTTCGATCTAAATCTAATCATCAACCATCTAGTTCATAACAATCAATCAAATCAAACATCAATCCAAGCAATCAAGCATTCAAATATGATCTAAGTAGACAATTATAACAATAATGGCATTTTCGTAATTAAAGAGTTGAAAGTCCAATAAGCATGAAAACATGAATTATATCTCTACAAACTTGATGAATGAACTTTCATAGGTTAACATATGATAAAATGGATGTAACATCATCATGAACAATGGATCTATATGGATCTACAATTAGGATGAAGAAAGTGCATGGAAATCACTATTTTAACACCAAATCGAGCCAACAATCCGATATACTCCTTTGGATCCGTGTGAGAGATAATCACCACTCACCAAATCACCAAAACAAACCCAAATCAACACGTTTCAGATCTGGACAGCGAAGGATCAAGCTTGATCTATCACGAATCCGCTTCAAACGAAGAAATCTCTCTTGAAAAGATGAAGATCTTCAATCTAAGCTCTTGAATCTTCAATTTGGATGGATGGAAGCACTAGATTAGAGTGGAGAAAAGAAGTGAAGAAGTGTAGAAGTCGATCTCTCAAAATGTCAGCACTTCGTCGCTTCAAAATCCGGATCCCAAAAATGAAGAGAAACTCTCCTATTTATAGCTGAAATCCCTAACTCGTCTGCCTTCATGAGTCGTTCACGACTTACGACTTAAACCCTTAGACTTAACTTCTGGCTTCTACGACCTAACTCTCACCTGCCTACGACTCATGACATAACGGCTATCTCCTAAGTCGGTCACGACTTATAGCATGCGCCTACGACTCAAAAAACCCAAACCCCTTACGACTTCAGACTTAACTCCCTTAAGTTGTCTACGACTTAAGCTCATGTGCACCTAGTGACTTACCACTAGTCACGACTTAACGATAGCTATGCATCTACGACTTACTAACTTAACTGGGTTACGACTTAGCAAGTCAACACATCCTACGACTCAATACCTTAACTCGTCCACGACTTAACTAGTTAGACGAGATAACCCATTCTACGACTTAACAGTGTGCGACTTAACACAACACTCCTTAACACGGCCACAACTCAACTAGGCTACGACTTAAGACTTTTGGGCCTAATAAGGGATACGACTCAACCACTAAGTCGTCTACCATACCTTAAGTCGGTCACTTCCTTAGATTGTATCCCTTAACTCGGCAACGACTTACAACCTACGACTTAATACTTGCCGAGTTAACTTCGACCTACTAACTTAGCCCAGCTACGACTTATCTCCTTGGGTCGTACAAACAACCTATCTCCAAGCCCTGGGTCACTCCCATCTCCTAAGTCGTATACGACTTACGACTTATGCTAAGTCTTGAACGACTTAGGACTTAGGCAAAATTTGCTTAAAATCTGAAATGGCTCAAAAATGCTAAAATTCCAGATTTTGACAAACTTTTCGATCCGTAAAAATACGGGTCGTTACATTCTCTCCCCCTTAGGAATTTCGCCCCCGAAATTCCAAACAAACAAGGCAATCAAAGACTATTCTGCACGCCTACCATCCATAGCAATCAACAAACCATGCATCCAATTCTAGCTTAGCATGCAGAATTCTAAAACTTAGAACAAGTTACAATATCGTGAGATGAGACGACACCTTAGGGCCATACCTTGAAGAGTTCAGGATGAGCTGCCTTCATCCACTCTTCCACCTCCCACGTACAGTCGTTATCATCATCACTCCATTGTATCTTGAGCAACTTAACTATCTTCCTCCTAAGCTGTTTCGTGTCGGTTTCCACAACACGAAGCGGCTTACGAGGTCTTCTATCGACTGGGTCAACTTCGAAATCTTCATAGCTATCAGCAGAAACCACTGTATTCAAGTCATGCACATACTTCCGTAGATATGATACGTGAAAAACATTGTGCACACCCGACATCTTCTCTGGTAATTCCAATCTGTAGGCGAGCTTTCCAATTCACTCGATAATCGGGAATGGTCCAACAAATCTCGGAGTCAATTTTCCTTTCTTCCCGAATCGAATAACATTCTTCAGTGGAGAAATCTTCACAAAAACCATATCTCCTACGTCGAATTCCAAATCCTTTCGAAGCTTATCGGCATAACTCTTCTGACGGTCTTGAGCTGCCTTCATTCGTTGCCGAATGATCTCTATACACTCCGTAGTCTGTCGAATCATCTCTGGCCCAAGTATCAGCTTTTCTCCAGTTTCCAACCAACATGTCGGAGAGTTACACGGCCTTCCATACAATGCCTCATACGGTGCCATACCAATGCTTGCCTGGTAACTGTTGTTGTATGCAAACTCCACCAAATGAAGGTGATCTTCCCATGATCCTCCGAAATCCAAAACACAAGCTCTGAGGAGATCTTCCAAAACTCGGTTGACTCTCTCGGTCTGACCATCCGTTTGAGGGTGATAAGCTGTACTCAAACACAACTCGGTTCCCAAAACTTCCTGGAATCTCTTCCAAAATCCACTAGTGAACAATGGGTCTCGATCGCTCACTATACTCTTCGGAATACCATGGAATCGAACTATCCACTTAACATACAACTCAGCCAACTTTGATGTAGTCCTAGTCGATCGAACAGGAATGAATCTCGCGCTCTTAGTCAAACGATCTATAATGACCCAAATCCCTTCATTTCCCGTTCTGGTTCTAGGCAATCCATTAATAAAGTCCATCGATATTTGCTCCCACTTCCATGTAGGAACTTCTAATGGCTGAAGTAATCCACTTGGCTTTTTCTGTTCAGCCTTTACCAACTGGCAGTTCATGCACTTGGAAATAAAATCTCCAACATCCTTCTTCATACCTTCCCAGTAGTAGGTTCTCTTCATATCCCGATACATCTTATTTCCACCTGGATGAATTGTCAACTTCGAGTGATGACTTTCCTTCAGAACTTCACTCCTCAATTCATCTATATCGGGAACAACTAGTCATCCTTGCTTCCGAAGCCAACCCTCTCGATCGACCTCGAATCCTTTATCCTTTTCTGGATCCAATCCAGATTCCAATTCACGGATAATCTTGACAAGCTTATCGTCTCGCTTTTGGCTCTCGCCAATCCTTTCCACAAGAGAAGGTCTTATCGATAAGTTTGCCAACATCTCAGGTTCCAATTCACATCTAGGCCTGAAGTCAAATCCAGCTAAATACTCGAGACTCTTCCATTCTGAAAACATGGCTCCCAATCCTGCATGTCTTCTACTCAACGCATCTGCCACTGCGTTACCTTTTCCCGGAGTATAAGCTATACCAAAATCATATGATGCCAAAAACTCTAGCCAACGTTGCTGCCGAAGATTCAAATCCTTTTGGGAGAAAAGATACTTCAACGACTTGTGATCCGTAAACAACTCGAATCGAACTCCCAATAGATAATGTCTCCACATCTTCAGAGCAAATACAATCGCCGCTAACTCCAAATCATGAGTTGGGTAATTCCTTTCATGCGGCTTCGGTTGTCGACTGGCATATGCAACAACTTTATCCTTCTGCATCAGCACTGCTCCAAGTCCAGTACCACATGCGTCGGTGTAAACCACCATCTCATCATTCCCACTTGGAATAGTCAAAACAGGAGCACTCGTCAATCTCTCTTTCAGGATTCCGAAAGCTTGCTCACACTTAGCATCCCAACTGAACACTTGGTTCTTTTTCGTCAATCCTGTTAACGGTGCAGCTATCTTGGAGAAGTCTTTGATAAACCGTCGATAATATCCTGCTAATCCAAGAAAACTTCTCACATCAGATGCATTCTTAGGTCTAACCCAATCCTGGATTGCTGCCACCTTAGCGGGATCAACCGCTATTCCATTTCCAGAAATCACATGGCCTAAGAACCTCACTTCACTCTTCCAGAAGTGACACTTCGAAAACTTAGCCTTCAGCTGATGTTTCCTCAAGATTTCCAAAACAATACGCAAGTGCGTCTTGTGCTCCTCTTCCGTTCTAGAATAAATCAGAATATCATCCACGAACACAAGTACGAACTTGTTCAACTGATCTCTGAACACTCTATTCATAAGATCCACAAAATATGCTGGCGCGTTAGTCAACCCAAACGGCATTACCAACCACTCAAAGAAACCAGATGGTGTCCGAAAAGCAGTCTTCGGCACACTATCCTTAGCCACTCTCAACTGGTGAAATCCCGTTGCCAAATCCATCTGAGAAAACACCTTAGCCTCGTGAAGCTGATCAAACAAGTCATCTATTCTCGGCAATGGATACTTGTTCTTCTTTGTCACCTTATTCAGCTCACGATAATCCACGCACAATCTCAACGATCCATCTGCCTTGGTTGTGAACACAACTGGTGCACCCCACTCGGACACACTACGCCGAATGAATCCTTTCTGTAAAAGGTCATCAACTTGCACCCACAACTCTTGCTGTTCCCTAGGCGCCATCCGCCTAAGAGGCATCACAACAGGTCTGGCTCCTTCAACTAGATCTATACGAAACTCGATCTCTCTATGCGGCGGCAACCCTTTGACTTCGTCAAAGACATCCTCGAATCCATTAGCGTTTGGCACCGATGACAATCCATCCCGTGGAACAACCAGCGAATACATGAAGCTCATGAAGACGCCTTCCTCATGCTTACATCGTATCACAACCTTTCGCCCCTCCACATTCTCGACTGTCACTTCCAACCTCTCGCAATCAACCTTTGCCGCATACTTCCTAAGCCAGTCCATACCCAAAATAATTCCGAACCCCGCAAAGTTCAGAACAAAACAATCACAAACAAAAGAGCAACCATGACTCGACACAATCAGACCACGGCATAACATACACAAACAAGACGAACCCCCAACTGGATTAGTCACAACCAATGGCCTATCAACAATATCCGGTTCCAAACCTAACCGGTCTACGAGTTCATTACAAACAAACGAATGCGACGCTCCAGTATCAAACAAAACTCTAACTGGAACACCACATAGGAAAAGAGTACCTTGAACAACCACACTCTTTCCTTTCTCTTCAGCGGTAGGAGCTTTCGAAGACGACGGAACAGCTCCCAAAGCATAAGCTTGCACAATCTGCCTGTCCCTCCTCGGTTCTGGACAATTCTTCCTGATGTGCCCTGGCTTGTCACAGTTGTGACACTTCATTGGCACCTTCGGATTCTTACAATCCTTAGAGAAATGGCCCTTCTGCTGACAATTGTAGCAAGTCACCTCGCCTTTCGGCTTCTTCTGGCCATCCTTACCCTTCTGCTGCTGCTGCTTCCTCTTCTTGTTTCCACCCTGCTAGGGTTTAGACTCTTCCCTGGTCACAGCAACAACAGATCCTTCCTTAGGAAACAGACTCTCATGCCTAAGAGCTTTCTCCACAAGCTTCTCAAATGAATCGTCCAAATGATCCACCAACTGCCTCCCAAGATAACTGTCCAAGCCTGTCACAAACTTCTCATTCTTCTGATAAGCAGACTCAATATACGACCGAGCATACTTGGACAAAGCTTCGAACTCAGAAACATACTCAAGAATAGATCTTCCGCCTTGCTTGAGCTCCACAAACTTCTTGAACAGAACAGACTTCTGAGCTGTAGAAATGAACTTAGCTTCAAATCTGACTTGGAATTGCTCCCAAGTAATCTCTTCCTCCGGAGTAGTGATGGTAATAGAGTTCCACCAATCAGAAGCTCTCCCTTGAAGCTGCCTTGATGCCAACTTCCTCTTAGTTGCATCATCAATTCCCAAATCACCAAAGATCCTTCTACAAGCATCTATCCACCTCTGGACCTCAATAGTTGATTCTGTTCCCAAGAAAACCTTCCCTCCAAGAGCAGTATAATCCTTGCACAACTTAGCAAAATCCACTGGTTTCGGAGTTTGGACTTGAACTCCAACATCTACTGCTGCCCCCGGAACTGGTATCCTTCCCATGATCGAAGTCATCATAGCTTCGAACATGGCTGCATAGTCAGCAGTCCCCTCAGTAGCACGGCCTTCCCTAGCAGCTGGTCTCCCTCTTCGACTCATTCTCAATATCTATAAAAAGGAATGATTAGAACATCTAGAGAAACAATTGCATAAAGGACTCAAACTCTACTAAGCTACTATATTATATATAGTATTCATCCATCAAAATACAATTACGTCTCTCATACGTAGTTACGTCAGCGAGCGTTGGGTAAAATCGATTAACCAATGCTCTGATACCAAATGTGACGACCGCCCATGACCCCTGCACCGAATCTAGAGAAAGTGCGCTGTAAAGTGTGCCAGGCGACCATGGACGATTGTCAGGGAAGATTAAAAACAACAGAATCTATCGTATTACTCACAGCGCATGGACAAAATACAATAGAACATATGTATAGTGAAGCTTTACAGAACAAAATGCCATCATATAAAACTCCATAATAGTTGAATACAAACACCCAAATAGTCAATACATCAAGCCTCACTACATATCTCTCAGAGAATACAAAACAGCGGAATATCCAGTACATATAAGAAGGTAATATGCAACCCTCTAGCTCGTCTTTGATATCAGCATCGTGAGAAGGGAACAGCACCTGTCACCTGCTACCTAGTCTGCCCGTCCCAAAAATGGACGAACAGCCCAAGGCGATAAGAATTAAAACATAAAGCCTTGAGTCAGACAACAGTCTTAGTGAGCAGTAAATTAACTAACAACATACCAAAAGAGCATAAAGGAAAAGGAATAGGAATACAACCCTTCTACTCCAACCTCATTCTACAGTGATAGCCCCCTGACACACACTAAGCAGAAGCAAACATAGCAGAGCATACAATTTAAAGTAAAGCTACTATCACTCGAGTCAAGGGCGATGTTTTCCAAGTACCAAGGCCTAAATCAGATAAGCACCCAGAAAATACCGCTCTTGGGTCCGAATGTCAATACAACCAAACATCCATGACTCTGGCTATCACTGTTATCATTGCTTCGATATCACCGTTAATTTAATGACCGGCACATTCTTTCAGCCGTCCGTCAAGGGCTAATGGGAACCCCGGTTCTAGACATAACTCCCGCACGTCGTCGCAACCCGTGCCTAGGACTATCGAATCTGCCCAGAGTACTCGACCATCAACAGTTAGTCGTTGGGACTATCGAATCTGCCCAAACGTACTCTTGCTTAGAGCATGCTAGAACCTTCAACAACGATGCTATCCAAGCCTCCTAGTCATCCTCCTCGACGACTATTCTCATATCCATTCATTATCCTCAACTCGAATCATATCATCGAGTTATCAACATGCTTGGAATGATCCCGTCTGGATTAGACCAAGTCTTCATCACATGATGCCTCGCTTCATTACATCCTCGCAAAGCCTCATCTCAACATTACATCATCAAATCTATGCATAAGAGCTTCATCATCCCGCTACATATGCCACGAGCAGCTTTCCCAATTCAAGAGCCTTTCCCTTAGCTTTTGAATCATCTTCGATCTAAATCTAATCATCAACCATCTAGTTCGTAACAATCAATCAAATCAAACATCAATCCAAGCAATCAAGCATTCAAATATGATCTAAGTAGACAATTATAACAATAATGGCATTTTCGTAATTAAAGAGTTGAAAGTCCAATAAGCATGAAAACATGAATTATATCTCTACAAACTTGATGAATGAACTTGCATAGGTTAACATATGATAAAATGGATGTAACATCATCATGAACAATGGATCTATATGGATCTACACTTAGGATGAAGAAAGTGCATGGAAATCACTATTTTAACACCAAATCGAGCCAACAATCCGATATACTCCTTTGGATCCGTGTGAGAGATAATCACCATTCACCAAATCACCAAAACAAACCCAAATCAACACGCTTCAGATCTGGACAGTGAAGGATCAAGCTTGATCTATCACGTATCCGCTTCAAACGAAGAAATCTCTCTTGAAAAGATGAAGATCTTCAATCTAAGCTCTTGAATCTTCAATTTGGATGGATGGAAGCACTAGATTAGAGTGGAGAAAAGAAGTGAAGAAGTGTAGAAGTCGAGCTCTCAAAATGGCAGCACTTCGTCGCTTCAAAATCCGGATCCCAAAAATGAAGAGAAACTCTCCTATTTATAGCTGAAATCCCTAACTCGTCTGCCTTCATGAGTCGTTCACGACTTACGACTTAAACCCTTCGACTTAACTTCTGGCTTCTACGACCTAACTCTCACCTGCCTACGACTCATGACATAACGGCTATCTCCTAAGTCGGTCACGACTTATAGCATGCGCCTGCGACTCAACAAAACCCAAACCCCTTACGACTTCAGACTTAACTCCCTTAAGTCGTCTACGACTTAAGCTCATGTGCACCTAGTGACTTACCACTAGTCACGACTTAACGATAGCTATGCATCTACGACTTACTAACTTAACTGGGTTACGACTTAGCAAGTCAACACATCCTACGACTCAATACCTTAACTCGTCCACGACTTAACTAGTTAGACGAGATAACCCATTCTACGACTTAACAGTGTGCGACTTAACACAGCACTCCTTAACACGGCCATAACTCAACTAGGCTACGACTTAACCTATAGGCTACGACTTAAGACTTTTGGGCCTAATAAGGGATACAACTCAACCACTAAGTCGTCTACCATACCTTAAGTCGGTCACTTCCTTAGATTGTATCCCTTAACTCGGCAACGACTTACAACCTACGACTTAATACTTGCCGAGTTAACTTCGACCTACTAACTTAGCCCAGCTACGACTTATCTCCTTGGGTCGTACAAACAACCTATCTCCAAGCCCTGGGTCACTCCCATCTCCTAAGTCGTATACGACTTACGACTTATGCTAAGTCGTGAACGACTTAGGACTTGGGCAAAATTTGCCTAAAATCTGAAATGGCTCAAAAATGCTAAAATTCCAGATTTTGACAAACTTTTCGATCCGTAAAAATACGGGTCGTTACATCTAGGATAAAACAACCTCTTTCTATTTTAGTGATATCGATTTGTTTGCACATACGAATCGATTTTGTTTGCACTCAAAAATTGTTCCGGCCCGATCAAAAATGGTTAAAGAATTTTGCACCAAAAATATAAGTGTTACACCACTACAAGCCGGAACCCGAACCCGAGCCCGGCCCGGCCCGGGTCGGGTCGGGTCGAGTCGAGTCGGTCGGTCGGTCGGCGCGCGCACACGTGTGTGGTGGTCAAGCATGGTCTCCCTCCTCACAAAAGAGCATCATTGGTTGCCCAAAGGGCCCAACTTAGCTTCAAAGAATCAAGTATAAATACTTGATTCTTTCATATAATCCTATATTGTGTGACTATTCACATATAGGAGCCATTCATTCACTTAGTCAATTTTTAATAATTCACTTATTTTTAAAACTTTTCCAACAATCCCCCACTTGAATTTTAAAAAAAAATTCGAGCAATTTCTGAAAAACATAAGATTATGCATAAACAAAGGTGTCTTTCGACTTGAACCTTTGCATAGTGGATAAGATTCAGTTTTTACTAGAGTGACACGTAGTCTTGAACTCTATTCCTGACATCAGACCACACACAATCTTTCTAGAATGCAATCAAGTAAGCCCGTGCATTTATGGCCATGCACATCCATCCCAGTTTAGTGAATGCTCTAGGAGTTTTGCCCAAAACTCCATAGGAAACGGCCAAATTTCCACATTCACACAGGTGAGTCTATCAAGAGTACTCCTGAAGGTAGGTACTCCACTCCAAATGGAGTATAGATCTCATTAAGAGTTTCTATTAACTCAACCTTTAATCACTTCAGGAATATATGCTTCTATATATATGAAAATAGCATGTTCAACTCATATCACTACACAACTTGTTCTTACCCATTGAACCTAGTTCTTGGGATCTCCAGTCATTAGGTCAGGTTACCATTGTGCGTGACTCAACAATCTAAGGGAATAGTCCCATTTTTCTAGAAGTTGTAAAGACTTTCTCTTTGGCCAGTCCTTTCATCAAAGGATCTGCCAAATTCTCGTCACTGCGTATGTGATCCACTCTAACAGCTCCTGAAGAGAGTAGCTCTCTAACAGTGTTGTGCTTATGACGTATCTGTCGTCTCTTACCATTATAATAACGGTTCTGTACTTTTGCAATATCCGCGGTACTATCGCAATGGATCAACACAGTTGGTATCGGTTTTTCCCATAAGGGAATCTCAACTAGCAGATTTCTTAAATACTCTGCTTCTTCACTAGCTGTAGCTAGTGCTATCATCTCAGACTCCATAGTTGACTGAGCCAAGATAGTCTGTTTCTTGGATTTCCAAGAAACAGCTCCTCCAGCAATGCTAAATATATAGCCACTAGTTGCTTTTGAATCATCAGATAAAGTATTCCAGTCTGCATCGGTGTAACCTTCAAGGACAGCTGGAAACTTTTCATAATGTAACCCTAGGTTCATGGTCCATTTTAGGTATCTCATGACCCTCTCAATAGCATGCCAATGCTCTATACCAGGTCTACTAGTAAACCTACATAATAATCCCACGACATAGGCAATGTCGGGTCTAGTACAATCAGTGGCATACCTAAGGCTGCCAATGATGCTTGCATAATCAGACTGTCTTACACCTTCACCAGTGTTCTTGAATAGCTTTACACTAGGATCATATGGTGTACATGCAGGTTTACAGTCAAAGTAATTGTATTTGTTTAAAATCTTCTCAATATAATGAGATTGATCCAAAGAAAGTCCCTTATCGGACCTAGTAATCTTAATACCAAGGATTACACTTGCTTTACCTAGATCTTTCATATCAAAATTGGCACTTAACAAAGATTTAACAGTGTTTATGACATGAATGTTTGATCCAAAAATAAGTAGATCATCTACATACAAACATATTATAGTGCAAATGTCATTTTCAGATTTATAATAAATGCATTTGTCACTTTCATTAACTTTGAAACCATTTGAGATTATTAAGTTATCAAATTTTTCATGCCATTGTTTAGGTGCTTGTTTTAAACCATATAATGATTTATCTAATTTGCAAACTTTATGTTCTTGACCATGAATTACAAAACCTTCCGGTTGGTCCATATAAATTTCCTCTTCTAATTCACCATTTAAAAAAGCAGTTTTAACATCCATTTGGTGTATTATTAAATTATGAATAGATGCTAATGAAATTAGTACTCGAATGGATGTGATTCTAGTTACGGGTGAAAAAGTATCAAAAAAGTCTACATTTTCTCTTTGCCTAAAACCTTTAGCTACCAAACGGGCTTTATATTTATCAACTGTGCCATCAGGTTTTAATTTCTTTTTAAGTACCCATTTACAGCCTATAGACTTACAACCAGGTGGTAAATCTACTAAGTGCCAAGTCTTATTGGATCCAAGGAATCCATCTCATCATTTATAGCCTCTTGCCAAAAATTGGCATCTAATGAAGATAAGGCTTCTTGGAGGTTTGTGGGATCCTCCTCTATAGTAAAAGTGCAAAAATCCAAGCCAAAGTCTTTATCAACTCTTGCTCTTTTACTTCTTCTAGGTTTGATTTTAGAAGATTCATTAAGTTCTGTTCCAATAGGCACGGTGTTATTTGACGTGCCCCCACTATTCCTTAATTTAAAAGGAAACTTAGTTTCATAAAAATCAGCATCATTAGATTCTACTATATTATGTGTATTCAGGTTATAAAATCTATATGCTTTGCTATTAACAGCATAGCCAATAAATACACATTCATATGCTCTACTTGCTAAATTTATTCTCTTAGGGTTAGGTATACGAACATATGCCAAACATCCCCAAGTTCTAAAGTAAGATACATTTGGTTTATAATTTCTTAAAATTTCAAAAGGTGAAATCTTACTTTTTGATTTAGGGATTCTATTCAATACATAGCATACAGTCAATAAAATATCCACCCACCAATGTTTTGCTGCACCCGAATTTAATAAAATAGCTACAGCTAATTCGGTAAAGGTCTTATTCTTTCTTTCAGCTTTACCGTTCATTTCAGGTGAATAAGGTGCAGTTCTCTCATGAATTATACCATGCAATTTATAAAAATCAAGAAATGGACTAGACTCATATTCTATTCCTCTATCACTACGAAGTCTCTTAATTTTCTTATTAGATTGATTCTCGGTTTCAGTTTTAAATAATTTAAACATATCAAATGCATCACTTTTATTTTTCATAAGATATACATAAGTGAAATCAGAGCCATCATTAATGAAAGTGATAAAGTAACGGTGTCCATGTCTAGTCAAAGTGCCATCAAGCTCACATATGTCAGAATGTATTAAATCTAAGGGTTCAGAAATTCTATCAACTGATTTATGGGGTTTCTTAGTGATTTTTGCTTGACTATAGAATTCACATTTATCAAAGTCAGTTTGTGACATTTTAGGAATTAAATCTAAGGTGCTCATGTTATGAATAATACGTTTATTTACATGACATAATCTAGAGTGCCAGATATTAAAATCACATAACATATAAGCAGAACTGGTTACTTTATTAGATTCAACATTAAGTTTAAACATACCCTCACAAGCATAACCCTTCCCTACAAACATCCCCTTATAAGTCAAAGTGTACAAATCAGCCCCTATGACTTGAGAAAAACCAGCCTTATTAAGGAGAAATCCAGAAACCAAATTCTTTCTCACCTCTGGAGTATGCATCACATCTTTCAGAAGAACTGTCTTTCTAGAGGTAAACTTTATTTCCACATTTCCAATGCCAGCAACTGTAGTGGTGTGAGAATCTCCCAACAACACTTTCTTATCATCAGCAGCCGTGTATGTACTGAACATAGCACGATCGTAGCAGACATGGCGGGATGCACCAGTGTCTACCCACCAACCCTCTAATCCACCAACTAGATGAATCTCAGAAATCATAGCCGTAAGAGGCTCCTTAGCCAGGTTAGCCTGCGGTGCAGGGCCTGGTCTGTTCCTATACTTGCGTGCCATATGACCTGGTTTTCCACAGTTGTAACACAGAAACAACTGTCTAGAATCATTCTTTTAGGTCGGTTCTGCTGTCCCTTTTGGTTCCCTTGCGGGTTCCAATTCTGTTTGTTGCGGTTGCGGTTCTGATTCTTAAAGTTTTTCGGATTCGGTTTCAGAACCGCGGGCTTGGACTTTTTAGTGTTGTTGTTGGTGACAACAAGCACTTCCTCTTTCTGGTCCTGCTTACGAGCCTCCTCCTCAATACGAAGGCGAGTTATCAAGCTCTCTAAGGAGAATTCCTTAGTCTTGTGCCTAAGCACATTCTTAAAATCTTTCCAACCTGGGGGCAGTTTATCAATAATAACAGCAACCTGAAATTGTTCATCCAAACTCATACCTTCGGAGATGATCTCATGAGCAATTTTCTGAAGCTCATGAGACTGCATCTCTACTGACCTGTCATCCGTCATCTGGTATTTCAGGTAGCGGCTGACTGCATATTTCTTCGCTCCAGCCTCTTCCATATCATACTTCTTTTGCAGCGCTTCCCAGATTTCTTTGGCTGTCTTGTCGGAGTTGTAGTAGTCGTAGAGGTCATCACTGAGGCCGTTAAGAATAAAGTTTCTGCACAGGTAGTCTTGCTCTGTCCAGTTCTGCAATTGATTTGATTTTTCTGTCCAGGCTCGCACGAGATCTGTGTCAGCTTCGTCTAGCCTATCCGGTAGCTGCGGTTTGTCAGTTGTCAGCACAACCACCACTTTTCTCATGGTCAGGAAAAATTCCATCTTTTCTTTCCAGCGTTTGAAGTGGAGGCCTTCGAACCTGAAAGGCGCAGCAGAAACCATTGGGACCTGGAATAGGGAAGCGGGAGCAGCGGCATCTAGATCTGCAGCGGAAGTCATCGTCGGTGGTGTCGTCTTTAAATTGTTGGAAATAATGTCGAACTTCGGCTGAGTCGTGGACTACGTCACTCTCTTGAAGACGTTTCGGCGATCTGCCGTACAGTGCAAAGCAGTTCTAAATAATCGCCGCTGCCTCTAGGATAAAATAGCCTCTTTCTATTTTAGTGGTATCGATTCGTTTGCACGTACGAATCGATTCTGTTTGCACTCAAAAATTGTTCCAGCCCGATCAAAAATGGTTAAAGAATTTTGTACCAAAAATATAAGTGTTATACCACTACAAGCCGGAACCCGAGCCCGGCCCGGCCCGGGTCAAGTCGGGTCGGTCGGTCGGTCGGTCGGCGCGCGCACGTGTGTGGTGGTCAAGCATGGTCTCCCTCCTCGCAAAAGAGCATCATTGGGTGCCCAAAGGGCCCAACTTAGCTTCAAAGAATCAAGTATAAATACTTGATTCTTTCATATAATCCTACAATGTGGGACTATTCACATATAGGAGCCATTCATTCACTTAGTCAATTTTTAATAATTCACTTATTTTTAAAACTTTTCCAACAGCTCCTCTGAAGACTCAAATGGGAATGAGGCTTCTCGCGTGTTTTGTGTTGATAGCGACCTTCACACTTCTGCCCTTAACACCGATAAAGTAAACACATGAATCCTTGTTTTTGACATTTTAATGGTCTCTTGTTAAGAAGTATGTAATTAGATAAATATTTATTTATTAATTTAGTGTGGTTATACATGTTAGCTTATGGATGTGGTTGGTTGATTATTATTTGGTCTTTGTGCTTATCTCTAACTATGAACGACGTGCTTATTCATTTCAATTATATACTACATTGAAGTGTTTTGGTCTTCTTTGTTAGTTATGGTTTTGCATTAAATCTTATTTTCTTTTTAGAAGGGATGGTCAATGTTGATAAGTCTCCTTTTTTTGAGCCTCTTGAAGGTAGCAGATTGTTTATAGATTTGGTGGAACATATTAAGAAAATGGAAAAACAAGCTTTGGAGAGGTTAACAGAAAGTTCAGTTTTCATTCGGAGGAAAGAAAACGAGCTTGAAAAATATGCTGAGGAGAGAGTCCCAAGATTTGGTATTTAGGATTGCTAAAATGATCAAGAAAGGGATGCACTTTGCAAGTTGGTACTGAGCCGATGGGAGTCTGTGCTGAGATGAGTCACTGCCACTAGGTCATCCTCACTTGACTTGGTTTAAAAATAGGAGTAATCGTGAGTTAGGGTAGTGTCTTTTTATGTATTTTTGACCACTTATTGAATAAAGTGTTTTCATTTACTATATGTATACGACTTCTCTTTTATGGTTATCAGTTTAATAATTCTCTACTTGCTTACTTTCTGTTCATGGGTTGTTCTTGACTTCTCAACTGACAATGTTCAGTTAAATTTTTGCGAAGGTGGTCATCCTCCACGTGTTCTTTGCAATTCTTGTCCAAGGGAGCAGGTTTCTTTGAATATTAATGATGACCTCGAGACCTATTTTAAGTACTTAAGCTTCTAATGCGAATCTCATTAAAGAAAAGAATCAAGCTATTGATGAGGTGCGGGAAGAACTACGTTCAGATACTATCACACAGACTTTGTCCGCATCTTCCTCCCATCCAGCTTCATTGGTTACATAGTCTGATTTGATCGGGAAGCTTAATAACGAAAGGGTTATGCGTGTCACGGGGGAGATTTCTCCAAAACGTGCGGTTGACATATTTACACACTTTATGCTGACCTTAGACTTAAGCTTTCTTTATAATCGAGTTGACCATGTGGTTAGCAGTCATGATGTTGGCAATCACTGGAATGGGGCTAATTACGATCCTCATAGCATTTTTGGTAGCACTTAACATCGCTCGTCAGTAGTCATTTCTGGCCTAATAGATCTCCCCCGCCCATCTGTCCCTGGAAGATATTATACTCTACGTCCTGCGCTTATTTTTCAAAAATAAGCCTATGCTCAGAGGCGTCTCCATGACAGGAGAATTAACACGGGCGAATCCTCTAAATCGAACTCAAATTCATAGTGTAATTCGTATTGTAACTATTGTTGATTAGATGAATGTTATTTTTTTAGGATTAATCCTAAGCATTGATATCTTACACCCTCAATGTACTATATACGTGTATGGTGCGTAAAAGAGTAAATGTAAATCAGGGTATATTATAAATTATGTGTTTACCTAGCAAGCTCTGTGTTGTTGTTGTCTATTTTGTGACTGATCACTCTGTCATGTGCTTGGCATGGTCTACTCCATTAACGGTGCAAATTAGTTGTGGTTTGATTGAGAAGTTGGGTAATGTATTTACAACCTTTTTTATCATGCGCATTTCTTTTGATAGCTGGTTCGGACCGTCTAATATCCCTACTTCCAACGCAATATGAGGCTGACAAAACATGCTTCGGAGTCAAAGCTCATATAATTTGCAAGTAAATGAAATGAAAATTTTACGAATAATTTTTCGTACTGGTTCAGGTCATCTATTATCCTTACATCCAATAAACACTTTTACCGATCAAACTAATCATTAATGATCTTTTAGATGCCAAAAAGGTCATAAAAGTGGAAAGTATTTTAAACATAATATCATTTGAGGTGCTCAAAGTTCTAGGTTTTTGAAACCAAATTTCCATCGGGTATGGAGAGACGATATACTCCGTTTGACATAGCTTCTGCAATAACCAATGGTCCTTTCCAATTTGGGCCTAGAACTCCCTATGAAAATCCTTTGCATTGGCCATTACTTTTCTCAATACTAGGTCTTCCTTATAGAACTTTCTTGTCTTAATACGTGAGTTATAAGTTTCCACCATTCGTTGTCCATAGACAGCAGATCTAACTGCATCATTGTCCCTCCTTTCTTGAATATGGCCCAAAGTAGCTTCCTTCAAGAGTGTATTTTTTCCACTGCATATGATAGCCTCTGATGTTAAGGTAAGTCTACTTCAACCGAAAGCAAGGCCTTTTATCTATATGTGAGAGAGAATAGGGTGTGTCATGTAGGGGATCTTGTCGATGTCCTATATGTCCTATATGCCCATAAAGCCAGAGGAAGCTCTTCTACCCATCTGCCTTTAGATTTAGCTAGGCTTTTCTTTAATAGTTTCTTTATCATTTTATTAGCTGCTTCAACTTTCCCATTGGCCTAAGGATGAGCTACAAAGGAAATAAATATGATTCCGTTCCTTTCGCTTAAATCTACGAATTCCTTACCCTCGATTGTGTCCATTTGTCTAACACAATTTTATATGGAGTTCCAAATCTGGTGATAATACTTTAAACTACGAAGGCGACCACTTTCTTTATGGTGATGGTTGTAAGAAGCTCGGGTTCTACCCACTTAGTGAAATAACCTACCGCCACAACGGCATACTTCGCCCCTCCTTTGGACATGGGAAAGGTCCTATTAGATCAATTCCACACACATCAAATGGCCACGGGCTGACATTTGGGGTTAAATCATGAGAAGGAAGTCTTAGAATGGTCGTAAACTTTGACACCTATCGCACCTTCTGACAAAATCTCATGAATCTGCTAATATTGTTAGCCAGAAATATCGTTGCTTTAAGATCTTCTTTACTAGCTTTATCCCTCATGAGTGATCTCTACAGTATCCCTTATGAACCTCTCTCATAATTTTGACTCCCTCCTCCTTGGTTACACATCTTAAATAAAAGGGTAGAGTATCTTCTTTTGTAAATTGTTCCATCAAAGAATGTATAGTAAGGGATTGATATCTTGTCTTCCTAGCCTCATTTTTTTTCGCTGGTAAGATCTCTTCTAACAAGAAACGCTTGATAGGGGTCATCTAAGACTCTACTTCTTCCTGACCCGTAGTGTTAGGGTTGGATCCCCCTGGGTCTCTTTTTTCCTTTCTTGCTTCTCCTCTTTTTGGTCCTAGGCCTATTGTGACCTAGTCAGCACTATAACTCATTGGGCTTTCGAAATGCTTGGTTTTATCAAATGCCCTACTAGGATTACCTTCATTTCATGCGTAACCTTAGTGCTTGCCAGCTTGGCGAAAGTATTTGTGGGTGAATTCTCTTCCCTTGGGATTTGTTCAATGTCGAACTACACATACTGAGAGTAACTCTTTAAATAGTTCCACATATTTGGCTAAAGTTAGCTCTTTTGCCCGATAGTTCCTCTACACTTAATTAACTACAAGCTAAAAATCACTATGAATCTTGAGATGGGTTACCTTCATTATCTGTGCCATTTTCAGGCATGCGACTAATGCTTCATATTCTTCCACATTATTATTTGTTTTAAATTCTAGTTGGACTGCTCCGTAGAGCTTTTGCTTATTTAGGGTAACAGGTATATAACCTATTCCTTCCTTATGTTTTTTTAATGCGCGATTGACATATAATTGCCTGCTTTGTAGGATGTCTTATTTCTTTGCGCTTGATTATTCCTCCTACAGGATTCAATCTACAACGAAGTCCGCTAACGCCCGATCCTTAATTGCCTTACGGGTAGTATGTGATATCATATTGGATCGGTTCGATGGTCCACTTTAGAAGCAGTCCTGACGTCTCTAATCTTTGCAGTATTTACTTTAAAGGCTTGTATGTTAATACCTTTATAGGATGCACTTGAAAGTATGGCCGAAGCTTTCTTTCCGTTAGGAGCAGGTTGTACGCTAGTTTTTCGATCGGTGTGTATCTTAACTCTTCTTCGCCAAGGCGCTTGACATTGAATGCTCTCCTCTTCTCTTACAATTGTAGCGCTCATTGCTTGATCAATAATTGGTAGGTATATGTAGAGGTCCTTGCCATGAATCGATCTAGAAAGTATTAGTGGGTTGGCAAAATGGGATTTCAATACTTCAAAGGCTTCTTTGCATTTATTGGTCCACTCAAAGTTCCTACCTTCTTCATCTGGTCAAAAAATGGGATGCATTTGTTTATAGCTTTGGAAATGAACCTGCTCAGGGTGGCTACCTTCCATTCAAACTCATTACATCCTTAGGCTTCTTTGGTACTTTCATCTTTTTTATTGCATCAATCTTTTCCGGGTTGGCCTCTATCCCCCTAGCACTTACTATGTACTTTGGTAACTTTCCTGATCATATTGCAAATGTACACTATTGTGGGTTAAGCTTCATTCCATATAACCTTAAAGTCGCAATGGTTTCTTCCAGGTCCTTAACATGATCTGATGCAGATTTACACTTCACTAACATGTCATCTACATAGACTTCAACATTCTTTCCTATTTGATCTTCAAACATCATGTTGACCAGCTTTTGACACGTTGCTCTTGCATTTTTAAGCCTGAATAGCTTCAAACAATAAACCCTTTTGTCGGCTATAAAGCTTGTGTTCTCCTGGTTCGGTTAGAACATTGCTATTTAATTATAACTTGAGTAAGCATCCATGAAGATCAACAATTCTTGCTTGCTTGTTGCACCACTAACTAATCTATCCTAGGCAATGGGAAGCTATCCTTTAGGCAAGCTTTGTTGAGTTTTGTGAAATCTATACAGGTTCTCTGCTTTCCATTTGGTTTCTTTACTAATACTGGATTCACTATCCACTTTGGATAATATACCTCACTGATGAACCCATTTTCTTTTTGCTTCTTGATTTCTTCGTGGAGTGCACTATACCACTCCTAGTCTAATATGCGGCACTTTTGTCTTACATGATATGCATCGGGATCTATATTGAGAGCATAACATATGATTGCAAGGTCAATTCCTACCATGTTTGGGTGTGTCTAAGCATATTCATTCTTTGATTTCTTTACAAATTCGATTAATTTTTCATGCAACTTATTTGTCAGATTCTTTCCAATTTTTACCATCTTTGAGGAGTCAGATGGATCTAGCTCCATTTTTTCCAAATCGTCCAACGGTTCTAGGTTGCTCTTCATCCCCAACCTAGGATCTTCTTTGCTCTCGGCTTCATCTTCTTCAGGTGAGTTTGTAGTACTCCTTGCTGAGGAATTGCATGATAGAAACTGTGCATACACTAAGTTATTCTCATCTATTTCAATCATGTGCAGATAACTCTGCTTAGAATTTTCCGTGGGTACCGTGGTCGTAAAATTACCTGTTTCAGTACCTGCCTTGGAACTTATTCCGGTGCAGTTATTTTAACTAGCTTTTCATTTTTTACTTTTGCTATCATTTAACTCAGAAGACACAACTGTATAGTTCTGAATAATTTTATAACTAGAACCCATAGTTAAATTGTAAAGTTCTCTAGCTAATAACTATTCTCCGCACACACTCCCTATTCCTGTTGGGGTGGGGAATTTCATGAGAAAATCCTTTTACGAGATGGCTGCTTCCAGCTCTATTAGCGTAGGTCTCCCTAAGAAAGCATTATATGGAGACTGCTGGTCGATGATCAAAAAGTTTGCGTAAAAGGACCCGTGAAGAGGTGAAGTTCCAATTGTCATGAGCAGTTATGCTACACCCATTGGGATTGTCGCCATCATGTTAAAACCATAGATTGGCTCAGGGCTTGATTTTAAAATTTCTCTCGAAAACTCCATTTTGTCAATAGTTGCTTTGAAGATAACATTTATAGAATTGCTAAATCTATAAAGACCTTTTTCATTGTGTAGTTTGAGATCTGCACGGTTACTATGAGAGGACCCTGGTGTGGGAATATTACCCTAAGCGAGCCTAAAGAGGCAAACATGATATCTAGAACCGCCCTCTGCTTGATGTGATATATAATTCGATGTTCTGTGTGGGACTCTCACATATACCTCTCTTGCGCCTTTTACTCCGTCCTACTAGTTGAGGTTCTCCATAGATGGATGCATTAAGTTTGGTTGGGTTTCCTGGTAAAATATCACTAGGGTCAGAGGTCTGGTTTTGCGTAGGGCTAATGGAATCATCCTTCACATAGGTTCCCAAATATCCCTTTTGGATCAGTCTTTCTATTTTAATTTTTAGGTGGTAGTAATTGTCGGTATGATGCCCATTAACTATATGGAATTTGCAATATGTGCCTTCTTTATTGGGCTTTGCCTTCTTCCCCTTATTAAGTATATTATAAGCTAACTCAGTCAAGTTTACCTCATAAATTTGGCTTGGTGCATGAGTGAGTGTAATTTTGACTATGAAGTTAAATTCCCTTGGTCTCTTTACCGGTGGGTTATTATATGTTTATGCCCCTCGTTTTCTTTCCCCTAAGGTTTGAACTGCCCTTTCAACTAAATCACTTCCTGAAGCTTTGGTCTTTTTAGTCCGTATGTAACCACTAGATCTCTCCATAAAGGCCTTCATGCTTTTGCATGGCTTTCTACTATTTTTTCTCCTATATGTCGTTATTTCCTCTTATTCTAGAGTGCACTGCCATCAGAAATGCTTCTTCACTTGTAACACCAATCCTTATTGCCTGTTCTTTGAAACGCTTAATGAAACTTCGCAAGCATTCATTTTCTTGTTGCTTAACCGGGGAGAGCATTTGCGACCGACATGAAACTATCTATGGAAATCTGCAAATAGCTGCGCACAAGAATGGATTTCGCCTGGGGCATATCTTCTAAACTATCTCGATGCTGCCCCTGTAAGATATACTGAGAACAGTTTGCAATGGGTCGGCCTTTCAACTTTCAGGATTTCCATATAGTGCTCAAACGTGCATAAGTGACCGATCGGATTCGTTAAATCATCATACTTTTCATTGGAGCCCGGAAATATCTGGGAAATCTGCTTCAATAATGCCTTCATTGAATGGAGATGAGCACTTCTCCTTTCCACTTCCCTTACTGCCTTGTTCACACATTCCTGCCAAATAATCCATGCAAGCCTTCAGTTCTCATATCTCCTTGTCTTTCTCATTGACGCGTGATGAGGCAACCTTTTAGGTTGAGCTGGTCTCATTCTCTTGTGCATTCTGCTTCTGATTTCTCTCCAATAATAGTGGGTTGATATTCACGGGTTCGCCTTTAATATTCGTATTTATTGGTGTTGTGCTCTTTATTTTTGTCCCCAAGCTGAGTACTCTAGTGCCAATATTCTCATTGATGAGAATGCTGTGTTTTTCTCCTACTTGCATTTTTTGTGCAATAGAAGAAAGTTGACGGTGGGTCGTGGAGCTATGGGAGTATGAAGATCTGTTCTTATTTCAATTTACCAACTTCTCAATACCAGCCAAACTTTCATTGATTTGAATAACGAAAGTGTTGAGCGCGTCAAGTATGGAGTCAAAGTTTATATTTAGGGTGGACAGCTGTTTTTGATGAGGTAGCTAAGGGTTTGTTTAGTTTTGTGGCTAAGTGCTCGGGTTCTTGTGGTGAGGGGTAGAGGAATTTCCGGTTTGTATTTTTTGGAGTTCCTTAGAAAGTGTTAGGGAGTAGGTTAGGTTATGACTTCAATCAAGGTTTGCTGGGAAAGGGCCCTTCTTCTAGCACCAAAATGTTAGTTAGCTTTTTCGTCTCACAGCACTAGATTTTTAGTAAGGTGATTATATGTACAATTACCTTATTAGTTGCAAATACATAAATTTAAGTAATATTGAATTTTCCTTTAATGTAGTAGTTATAATGCGGTGTGCTTATACAATTATGAAGAAAGACATTAACTATTTGTTAGAATGGCTAGGTTTATTTTAATGTCAAACTTAGCAAAATAAAAGTTAAACAGAACCTACTAAAAATAGAAAGTAATAAATGTAGTAAAGTAAAAGAAACGGAAATTTACGTGATTCGAATTTTAAAAAATCCTAGTTCCACAAGTCAAATCCTTTATCATCTTTCTTCTTCCATGTGCAATGCTTTTAATGGCAGAAAGAGTACAAGAATATAATGTACATTTTAAGAGAATTCATCCAAAGGTCCCTTTCTATGCTATAGTACTTTTCTATTTATAGTATTATTAAGTCACATGGATCGTCAATTTCCTTTTACATCCTTTTCTTCTCCATTATCTGATTAGTCCACATGTCATTCATCCTTCTTGTAGGCGATTTTCCTTCAGATTGTTGAGGTGGCTAAGAGAACATGGTGGTTTTAATCAGGCAGGAGAATTTGCATCTATGGTGGAGTATTAAAATTTGAATCCTTAGGCAGGAGATCTGAATTCTTGACATGTTTTACATACTATCCTTTAGGTTCAGCTTGTTGGATGCTCTTACTACTGAGCGCGCTCTAGGCTGATCTGATCTTTCCTTCTAAAGGAGATTCAAAGTCGTCTCATGCGAACTGATGGCTTACGAAAATTTTGACGCAATTCCTAAGTTAAGCTTACAAGATTGCTCTTCCCAAGATGAGGATGCGACCTTTTGAGAAATTGATTCCACTATCCCTTTTGAAATGGGCGCAGTCCGTATGCAAAGTCCAAGGAGCTCTTATGAGCGTAGTCCATGTGCAGAGTCCATATGTAGAGTCCAAGGTGCTCTTATGAGTGTAGTCCATGTGTAGAGTCCATGTGGAGATTCCAAGTTGCTCTTATGGGGTGTATGAGCTATTTTTCTTAGAGTGTGGTGTAGGTTCTTCGAAGAATATGGGTTTAGTTTTAGAATTGCAGCACAATTCTTTCAAGGAGGAGTATGGGCTGCTGTTTTTTGACGCCTTGGTCATATTTTCTTTTGGTTTAGGTTTGCGGTCATTTGCATGTGCAGCCTTATCCTTTAGTTCACATCTCCCAGTATCATAATTTCGCTTGAGATGTGAAATTTCTTCATGTGGTTGCAATGTATCTATGTTGTACATGTTGTAGGAGAAAATGGGTTTAACAAGTATTAAATATTTATGTTGGAGTTGGTTTACATACAAATCTTCTTTAGTTTAGAATCACCGACGATATATAAAGATAACAAAAATAATTAATATGCTTTTTGTATCTATAAAGTGCTGATTAAAATGGGATTGTTGGTTATGTACCTATGCTATAAAGGATTTGTTTATATCAGTAATCCATATGCACTCCATGATGTGTCTTTATATGATGATTCAATATTCCTATAATTATTGAAAAGGAAAACAAGAGCAAATTGACCTCTATCTTTCTTCCTCCTATTTGTGGGGATTAGTAAATAGCAATCCCATTTACTACTCTTTTTTCTATCTTTGATGCTAATTTGTTCTAATAATATATAATGTAAGTTCAAATAACATGTAACATGTCTTTTATCTACATGATTGTTTTGAATTTATTGTATAATATTAATAGAAGATTACTTGCTTCCTTACACTACTGTAGCAATTGGAAAAGGATCAAATTTAAAGCAGGTAGAATGACTCGATTCATTACCTTTAAATTGATGGATCTAAAGGCTCTTTTAATTTCATCATATTTTTTATTTTTGAGTTGATGTCTCCTTTTTAGATTAAAGAATTTACTGAACACAAATGCAATTTCCTTTTTTCCTATAAATGGTTTAGTCTCTCATTATTTATGATATTTTTTTCATCCACTTATGATACTAACCTTAGATTGCTAGATATTGAATTTAATTATTTTCATTTGTTTATTTCGTGTATTTTTTCTAACTTGGTGCATTTATGGATAAAATGTATTTAGCAATCCAAACGCATACAATTCCGATATTATAAATGAAATTTGAAACCCAATTTTGGATATTAGTATTTAAAAGAATTAATTTTCTAAAGCCCACCCCCAATATACTTCTTGTAGTGGATTTAGTCATATTCTTTATAATTGAAGACTAAAAAGGTTGAGGTGACCTTACTTTGTCCAATGCACTATAATAAAGAAAAATGTTGTGTGATCACTTTTTTTACCTAATTTATGCAGTAAATTTTTCTAGATTTTGGTTGTGGATTATTGTACAATAGGTTGATTCTTTTTTTAACTTTTATTGCCTCATATATATTGATCGTTTTATTAACTATTTTTTTCTTTCTGGAGTTAAAATTTATTGTGACTTTAGAGAAACCCTACAGTCTAGTTTGACTCAAGTTTGTTTTGTTTCATTTTTGTTCCAATATGTGAAGAAAAGATTATTAACTTTTTAGTGAAATAAGTTCAATTTATATATGTACATTCTTAATAAAGTACATTATTAATAATGGAAATGATAGGCAATATAATATGTGCACAGTCAAATTTAGTAGAGACTTTATATGTAATGCGTATGTTTTGGGTTTCAAGGGGTATGGTCTTATCTTAGGAATGGATTGATCATCTTATTATGGGATTGTCATAGATTGTGATATGAGGATTGTACGGTTAAAGAATTATGAGGGTGAGATATAGATGTTCAATGCATACCTCAAGACTCCGCTGCGTTGAGCTATCTATATTCTCTTAACCTATCATAAGATGAGCTCTCATCTGTACCCATAGTTCATGATTTTTTGGATATTTTTGAAGAAGTCTACAGTCTCCCACCCTAAAGAGAAATAAAGTTTAGAATTGACTTGGAGAAATACGTTAGACCAGTCGCACTGCCATTGAGGCATATAGCCCCAACGAAATGCAAGATTAGGTAAGCATATTTCGGAGCTATAATAGAAGAAGTTTATTCACCACGGTACTTCAGAATATGGAGCACCTATTGTCTTCGCCGCTAAGGCAGACAGCTCTTTAAGACTATGCGCCAATTACCGAGAGCCCAACAGATGACTTAATAGAACAGGTATCCCTTACCTAGAATAGACAACTTATTTGACTAGCTTTTGGGAGCCAAAATCTTTTCTTAGTTAGACTTAGCCATTAGATTCCACCAATTGAGAATAGATAAAGACAGTAAGAAGAAGACTACTTTTCACACTTTAGACGGACTGTATGAATAGGAGGTAATGCATTTTTGGTTTGAAAAATTCCCCTGCATAATTTATGGATTTGATGAGTAGAGTCTTTAGGAGGCAGCTGAATAAGTTCACTGTAGTATTTGTGGATGATATTCTAGTATTCCCCCAAAGCAAAGAAGGGCATGAAAACCACTTGTAGGAGGTACTAAAGACCTTGAGAAGGCACCAACTAAAAGCCAATTCTCAAAGTGTCATTTTTGAAGGAAGGAGGTAAAGTTTCTCAGCCACATTGTCTTTGAGAAGGGGTTATCAATTGATCCTGCAAAGGTGGAAGCTATTCAAGATTGGAATATTCCAAAGAACTCTACGAATGTTAGGATTTTTCTTGGGTTGGCAGGTTATTATAGAAAGTTCATTAAGGACTTTGCAAAGATAGTAATACCACTGACTTGCCTGAACAAGAAGAACTTAATCTTTGCATGGGATGAGAAATGCACGAAAGACTTTGAGAAGCTGAAGGAGTTATTAACTAATGCACGAAAGACTTTGAGAAGCTGAAGGAGTTATTAACTAATGCACCTGTATTAACAATCCCAGATGGATCAAAACCCTTTATTGTTTATACTAACGCATCGGTATGGGGTTAGGAGCTATTCTTATGCAAGAAGGAAAGGTGGTAGCCAATGCAAGCAGGCAGTTAAAGGACCATGTGAAGAGGTATCCCACTCATGATTTAGAATTAGCAGCTATCGTATTCGCCTTGAAGACGTGGAGGCATTATCTTTTGGAAGAAAGTTTGAGCTATTTACGGACCATAAGCCTCTTAAATAACTAATTTCTCAAAAAGACTTGAAGCTTAGGTGGTAGAGATGGATGGAGTTTGTATTGCCATATGACTTCGAGATTCAACATACCCCTGTAAAAGGGAATGTTATTGTTGATACCCTTAGCAAGAAGCATGCTACTCTAGGTGCTATATATGAGTGGAGGCGGTTGGAATTCCTTACGAAATTTAATTTCCAACCGCCATCAGAATTCATTCTGAGATATTTGGCTGTAATGGAAGTGAGGCCGACATTGATGGACCGCATTGGTCAAGATCAAAATAAGGAAGTGTCGATAATAGATATTTTAGCTAAGTTGAATAAGGAAGAGAATTTCCATCCTCAAGGTAGGTATTCGATCGATTAAAGAGGATGGCTAAAGAGAGATGGACGCCTTTGTGTTCCAATGATGGAGGATGTTGTGGAGGAAATACTGACCGAGAGCCACCGTTCTAAGGTAATTATTCATCACGGTGGAGATAAAATGTATAAGGATATGAAATAGGTTTTCTATTGGTCGAAAATGAAGTGGCAATTAGCGGAATATATGGCAAGGTGTTTGACATGCTAATGAATCAGAGCTGAGCAAGGGAAGCCCAGAGGTCTGTTATTATCATTAGAGGTCCCAACTTGAAAGTGGGAGCACATATTGGTGGATTTTATAGAAGGGCTGTCTATCAGTCAAAAAGGCAATGAATCATTTTGGGTTATAGTGGATAGACTCACTAAAAGTGTATATTTTATTCCAGTATGATGTAATAGGATCGGAACGTCACTTACACGGATTTACATCAAGGAGGTAGTCCGATTACATAAAAGCCTAGTCATTATTATTAGCGATAGGGACATCATTTTTACAAGTAAATATTGAAGGAGTTTGTAGTCAACTTTTGGGACGATGCTGAATCTTAGCACCACATACCACCCTCAGACCAAGGGACAGACATAAAGGGTGAACAAAGTCTTAAAGATTTATTAAGCACTTGCATCATGGATTTATGAGGACACTGGGAGCAACATTTATCTTTAGTAGAGTTTACCTACAATAACAATTATCAGACGACAATAGGTATGGCACCCTTTGAAGCCTTATACAAGAGGCTATGCAAGTCCCTTAATTATTGGTGGGAAAATATTAACAGAATTCTACTTGGGCCAAATTTGATACGTGAGACAACATTGAAGGTTGAGGTAATTAGACAATGAATGTAGACCGCTCAGGACTGACAAAAATCCTATGATGGTGGGTGAAGGAAGGAGTTGGAATTTTCAGTTGGGGATATGGTGCTTGTTAAGATTTTCCCACTTAGTAAGGTTTGAGATTTGAAACATCAAGGAAGTTGGTGTCGAGATTCTTTGGGCCTTTCTCGATTTTGGAAAGAGTGGGAAGACTCGTGTATCGAGTAGAGATTTCCAACTAAGTTGGATGGAATCCATAATGTTTTCCGTGTGTCACATTTGAGGAAGTGTCTACATAGCACAACTATCGTAGTGGAGCCTGATCAGTTAGAAAATATAGGTACGAAACTAATGGCAACCCATGCCACCGCACGCATAGTGGAGCACGGAGTTTGGAAGCTTCGTAACAAAGAAATTAAGTTGGCCCAAGTTTAATGGGGAGATATCATAGCGGAGAGCACTTGGGAAACAGAGTAAAAGATGAAGGCTTCTTACCCAGAGCTCATCTCTAGTAAATTCCTTCTCTCTAGATTTAGTATTATATAGGTTTTTGTTGCATCGTGGTTGCTAGATTGAATGGTAGGGGATGACTTCCATACTTTTTCCTGTTGTTTTTACACTCATATAGAGTTTTATGCATATTTAGGTTGTTTGCATATATGCCTATATCACGATCTTGCATTCATGCTAGGGTTGAGCACACTTATATATATATATATATTGCATACATAATCACATTACATTTTTGGTCAAGTAGATGATTGCGTAGATAACATGGTTGTAGAATGCGCATTACGCCATCCGTACCTTATGAATTTCGGGGATGAAATTAATGTAGGGGGGATGTAACACCCCGTAACAATTAACATGAAATTAAATAAGAAAAATTGGCTAATTAATAACGATGTCAAAAAGGGAAATTTACAAAGGTAGGAATTTGTCTACGAAACTTGCACCATTGTATTCATGAGGATTTTCTGAGCAATTTTCATACATAGAACTTCGTGATCAGAGTTCAAACGGAGAAGTTATCGAGAAGTTATTGAGCTTTAAAAATTTCAAATCGAAAATAATTCGAAAACATATTTAAAGCAATAAATATCACAATAGCTTAACGTTAAAAAAACTGCTAGCTTGAAATTTAAATGGGTGATAAATATTTATAAGGTCAAAAATGAGGCAAGAAATAAATCATGCCAAAGGACCGTTAACCGATCGACATCCTTCTTAGGTCGGTCTTCTACTGATGGCTAGTGTTTTGAATGGTCTAAACTGCCCAGATTTAATAGAATTTAATCATATGGTCCAAGCTCATCCTAACCACTATAAATAAGAGGCTAGTCCCTTCACGTTTATTCAGAAAAAATATACAAGCCAATGAAACTCTGCCATTTTCTACCTTCTCAATATAATTCTTAAAATCAAAAATTTTAAGAACAAATATATATACAAGATTAAAGGGTTTAGGGAAGATTAAAGAATTAAGCATGGAAAAAGGTAACATGTGTGTGTGTGTGTGTTTGTTCTCTACTTTATTTTTCCCTAAGTTAAAATATTCCGAGGCTAATACATTTACTTGAATTTATATATTATACAAAATAAAGAACAGATAACTTAAGGAAGGAACAAGGCGAAGGTAAGGAATCAAATCCAAGGAATTCTAGAGGAATTATATGTGAGTGGGAACCTTAATTTTTTATTGATAGTATTGTTTAGTTTGATATTTGGATCGGTATTGTGCCTTAGGGGATTATGCATATGAAAATCTAATACCTTAAACCATAAATATCCTCATATTATTTATTTGAAATCATGGTTATTTTATATTAATGTAATAGGATAGGATTTTATTAATAATTACAAGATTAACATTTTATATTCTGTTCAATTCCACTTTTCACTTTGTTGTTGCAGTAACAAAGAATTCCAGAACCAATAGATGGGAATGGGTATGCAAAGCAAGAAAGGAGAGGTTTTTACTCTTATCCATTGTTTGCACCGCCTATTTGGAATAATTAAAATAAGCCTGATTTCTTGTTGTTTCAATGCCATATGTTTAAATTGTTGGATGGAATATGAAAGGTTTATATCATAAATTATCTTCTTTGGAAAAAGAAGTGTGGTTATAATATATTAATATAAAATAAAATTTTAAGTTTGGATTCCATTTATATATATAGGTCTGAATTATGTGTTAAATTAATGATAATATTGACCCTTATGAAATTACTGTATTGTTTGGACTTGTATAGAAACGATAGTTGTAAACAATATACCACCTCGATTAGACGATTAGACAACAGAGAAATGTAATAAATCAGGCATAAAAAATTAGTTAGGTACAATTTAATATTAAAACTATATATACATATTCCCGTAAACTTCAAAACTTACAATTATATAAAGATATAACTTATATAATAATCAAGATACATAAATATCAATTAATAATCAATAATTAATCTAATAAAGATGAGTTAAGGATAATTGTGGAAATCCATCCATAAATAAAGATGAAGTAATTCCCTTATAAGGCCTTTAATGCGTACTACGGGTGAGGGGTGTGTGTGTGTATAATATGTATTATACATCTATGTAGACATAGTACGGTGTTAAATATTGGAGAGAGTGAGAATATGACTAAGATATAAGGATGCAAGGTCAGTTAAAATGCACACAAAAGTCTACCCATGGCTACCAATAGTGTGACTTTTGTAACTGATGTGGGACATCGCCTTGTAACTAATGTGGGATATCGCTTATAATAAGTACCCACGATAGATGTGAGGATAGTCCCAATTTTGTAGGGTAATTCTACCCAGTTAATCTGGCTACCAATACGTACAAATAGTCGAACTAATGTGAGATATTATGGTTGTGTTACGGGCCATGATGTAGGGAGTATTTTTGACGTGAGTTAGTGAAATCCCTTAGGGGAGGCCCACTTTGGGATGAAGGTATTAAAATGATCGTTAGGAATCTTCCCCTTCCCTATTCAAGAAGTACTAAGTGGCCTGCAAGAGGATTGTACGATGACAGTTTGGGACTACTAGGAGAAGGAGAGACTTGCCTGGGGTTTGGTAGTAAATGACAGGAGGGTCTGCCTAATTTCCAATTTAAGGGTAGTAAGTAGCCTAGGTACTTACTCTTATATCGTTAGGATATGATTGGATGGAAGATGAGTTGTTAAACCCGATATACTCCATAAGTGTTTTGTACCCACTTTTATAGTCGTGGTATAGAATTTGGAGGGTCACAGCTGATAATAGAGATACACATGGAGAAATATACATATTAAACATGTAAAACATAATATTTATCTAAATGATTACTATCCACATACTATTATCGTAAAACTAGAAGTTTTAATTCACCAGACATTATTGTTCTGACCCCCTCTTCATTACAACATACATGTTAGGTTGCATGATGTGGGTGGAGGAGAAGACGACGAAGTCCCGATCGCAGTATGAATTATCCATTTATATTTTTATGTACCCTAAAACAATGTTTTTGACTTGATTATTGTGTTTTGAGGTATTATATTTATGAGACATGGTTTTTGAAGTGGGTACTTATTTCATTTATTATATTTTATTCCTTCCACTGTGAGATTCTGAAAGTGTAGATAAATAGATATGCATATTATTTTATTTATTATACCAACCAACAGCCAATTTCGAAATTGACCTAAGGTTCGATGGCTTTTATTGGATCGAATTCAGCCCATCTCAAAGCGGGTTGTTACAGATTGATTTGAAATGATGTTATATACTTATACAACAAAAAGCAACTCATATAACATGAATATATTGTGGTATCCCAGTAGACTAGAGTTGTAGTTGTGAGTCATGATGAATAGAATTGTAGCATGTGTGTTAAACCATTTTGATAAATTGTGGGCAGGATTCGGCATGGTGTGAGAAACATCTACATTGAAAATGTCACCTTTAAACTCGATGTTGTTGTTATACTCAAAGCTATAATACTAGCCCGACTCGAGGTTTGTTATGTGTATGACAAAACCTTGGGTCCAGACCGAGGTGTTATGATTTCAGACCTATGAACGTTAGTCAGTGTTGCTCGTTGAACAGTCAGTGGGAAAGTTATAAATAATGTATATTTAAAGTAGTAAGGTTTATCAACCACTATTTGGAGGCCAAGATCTGTAGTACTATTCGGTTTATTCAGAGATATAATGGGGTTGAGACGATTCAAGCAATGCAGACATGTTTAAAGATTGGTTGCAGGAAGAGTCGTTACATGGATGTTGGAAGTAGACAGTTTTTAGATTGTTTATACTCTGCCTAGTTTAAAATGTTGTATCTTAAATAGTCCATGTATCATACCTATTTTGATTATAATTATATGTTACCATTTTCGTTGTGATATCGATACCCGTGTCCTTCAATTATTTATACGTGTTTCTAATATGTGCGTTATTCATTTCTAAAATACGTGTACATTACTTTGTGTCAAGACACAATATGTACTATTTTGAATGTATTTAGGTATTGAAACGTATCTGTGTTGACCTAAAGTTCTGTATACAAGAGATTGCTCCTTTTATGCCTTTTGATCCAAGCTATCAGGTAATAAACTCCCATAGATAATTCGATCACTGGAGCCAGAGTGTTACAATA
The DNA here is from genome assembly GCA_030737815.1 of Allium fistulosum. NCBI lineage: Eukaryota > Viridiplantae > Streptophyta > Magnoliopsida > Asparagales > Amaryllidaceae > Allium > Allium fistulosum. The sequence continues at coordinate 910,007,360 of CM060908.1, forward strand.
ACCATGAGCATTGAATCGAAGGTTTAAAGTACTTATCCTTAAAATGCTCCTAGTCAAGATGCAATGATAAAAGAGTGTTGGTACTTCCTTAAGACTAGGAATGTAATGTTCACCATACGATAGATGATGAATTACTCATGATGGTTAGAGACGCTAAAGGATTACGTATTTGTTTTCGAACAATCATAAAATGACTCAACGAGAATCTTTTATTGGTTAATACAAATAAGTCAAAATAGAAGATTTCATGTAACGATGTGCAATTCTTCAAACCTGAGAGTACAATCAATGTTAAGTATTTAGATTGTATTTTGACTATCGTCAATCATATGACATGACAATCATGTTACGGTCATAGTTTGGTATGTTGAACCACTTGAAGTAAAATGCTACTCAAGAGAGATTTTTTTTGTATAAACTTAATATCATTGTAATTAATAGTTAACTTAAAATCAAAATCTCTGGTAAATCAGTAACCGATAAATTTTATCAGATTAAATCAAGCGATTTAAAGTGGTACCATGCAGGTAACTACATATATTATTAGAATTCTTGACCATTGACCAGACTTTAGATAATTTAATGATATAGTTATGACAAAAAGAAAATGTGCATAAAATATTGTTACTTAGGGTGTAGCTTAATAAACATTAAACCAATTTTCACCCAAATGATTTGTAAGCGACTAAACATGATGCCTAATACTGTGCTTCAACAATGTTTGTACATGCTTCAATATTTAAATTGTTTGAATACAACCGAGGACCGAGTTCACATCAAAAAGTCAACACAACATTATTTCTCATCACATTTATGAGTTAAACTTGATTAAACTAATTTATAAGTGTTATGAATTGTTAGTGAAAATTAATATAAATATTTATAAATTTCTACGGCTTTTATTTATTTGTTTATAGCCTCGGAATTAGTTAAATAATATATAAAGTTATATATTATAAATGAGCTAAAATAAATACTTAAATAATTAATATTTAATATTAATTAAGCCCAAGATTTAAAATTTAAATCACCAAAGGTAGGTGGGCCATATTAAGGAGTTTGAAGGAGTCCGTATATTTCTTTGGAATAGATGGGATCTAGAATAAAGATAGGAGAAAAAAGAAGATATTTTGAATATCTTATGGCTATAAATACTTCTTCTCTTTCTCATTTCAGAAATAGAATTCTAACTTCAAACTCAAGTCTCCATTGCCTACAAGTTGCAACTATAACTAGGATTTGAAACATGTTACAAGAAAGGAGCCATACTCCATAGTGGAAAAGGCAAGCAATACAACGTGTTAACAATGAGCTAGATCTGAATGGTAAACATTTAAATTTAAATTCTAAATTTTATATAATATTTTGTTAAATACTTTCCATCATCATATTTAATCAAAAGTTCATTTTTTATAATTATACTACGATTTATAAATAATATATATATAATGATGTTTCAACATTAAAAAAATCATTTTCATTCTTGGCTTTCAAAATAAAAAAAAACCTACTTTTTTCTCTTCGAATTTTAAATTAAAAAAAACACATTTACTGGTAAATTTTATACATGGAGAGGAGGAACTGATTATAGCATTCATAGCAAGATAGGTCATTTATTTGTAAACACTGAATGTTACAATCATTTTCCCACATTTACAGTGAACTTTGATAACCATTGATCAAGTGGCCACACCCAATCATTCTTACATTTTAAACAAACACTTCACTATTTAAAAAATTCCTTTTAGGTATACCAATGCATGACATTTACAAAATGGCTATAAAGAAATAGAGAAACAAAAACAATTTTGTGGAAATCCACTATTTACTTTATGCAAAAACTGAAAGCCATTAAATAGTCATTGAAAACTTGGCAAAAAAAACCATACTAAATTTAATGCAAGTGTGATGATGTAAGATAGGTCAACAATCAAACTTATCAACAACGGGTTCAAGACCCAAACAATGATCGGCTCATTCAACAATACAAGGAAGGGGTGGGTTAAAAGCTTTCAAACATGCTTCACTACGAGGCTATACAAAACTTACAACAAACCAAATTCGGGTGGATAACACAGTGCACAATGGAACAAGATTCTTCCATATTAAAGTTATTGATCACAAACCAAAAAACAAAAATATTCAACTGTTGGACCAGCAAGGAAACCCTTCAGAGTCACCAGATTCATTAATCAGGTAGTTATTCTCTTTTAATTCAGACTTGTTCAATGAAGACATTGTGAGCTATCGATTGTCTCAAATAATTTGAAAAAAGATATCATCAAAAAATGCAAAAACAGAATTTAATAAAATATTTGAATTATAAGAAGCGAAAATTGTTGTGTTTCAAGTAGATGACCAGGGCAGTCCAGGCCCAGATGGATATAGCTAAAAATTCTTCAAAATTAACTAGGAACTAAAAAAAGAAGAATTGCTTAAGGGAATAAGGGGCATTCAACAATCACGCAAAATGATTAAAGAATTAAACCATACTTTCATCTGCCAAATCCCCAGAAACATGCTCCTCAATCTCATCAGATTTTAGGCCCATTTTACTATGTAATGTTTTATACAAACTATTGGCCAACTTATTATGAAATAGAATTGAAAACATTTATTAATAGACTTATTTCCAAGGTTTGAGATTCTGGCCGGCATGTCGGAACTCCGGCCGTTCCGTCCTGGTTCCGGCGTTGACTGGGCCGAAATCCACCTCAAAATCCGTTTTCGGTAAAAGAGAGCAGAAAGTAAGCAGCGTTTCCTGTATAAAAAGCAAATTCGAGCAAAGAAAAAGAGTTTCGAGCAAACAAACCTGATTCAAACTACGGAAGTTTCATTCTGGAGGTAGCTGGGATCAATATTTATCGTCTTGAGCAAGCTAGGGTTTTTCAGCTAGCAGGTTCAAATCGAGCTTGCAAGCAAGGTTCTTTTGTGTGCGAAGGCTAATTGGATTTCAATATTATAAACATTAAAAAAAACGAAAGTGAGAGATGTTTTGAAATTGAGAAAATGAGATTCATGCTAAGAGTGGAGAAAGACATGTGAGCAGGCAGCGTTGAGGCAGAGCACGTGATATCCATTCAATAAGGACAATTGTTTTAAATAAAATATATTAAACGTGCAGACAGGAGGCGATGATTCTTCTACCTTTTGCTTTATTATTTGTTTCTATCTTAAAACTTATGTTTAGTGTTTAATAATACCATACAAATTTATACTAATATCAATTAAATATTATTGTATAATAAAAGAAAACATGGGAATTCAAAAAACGGAACTGAAGCGGAATTTTTGAAATTTCCGAAACGGAACGAAAATTTCGCACTTTCTCAATGAGCGGAACGGAACCGGAAAACGGAATTTCGAACCTTGCTTATTTCACAAAATCTGAATGTTTTCATCTTGGTAGAAATATCACTGAAGCTCCTTACAAGCCATGAATTAGCAAGGGATTTCAGTGGAAAGACTTCAGATAATATGTGCATTAAAATAGACTTACACCAAGCCTATGACAGAATCAGCTAGAAGTTTATTCAGTGTATGATGATTTCTATGGGATTTACAAAATAAAAAAATAAAATAAAAATTACATAGTAAATTTACTTATGCGCATTTCAACACCATCATTTTCTGTTGTAGTTAATAGGCACCCACATGGATCCTTCAATAGTAATGGAGGGTTAAGATAGGGAGACCCACTGTCCTCCTATCTCTTTGCATTGCACTAGAATATTAGACCATTTTATTTGACATTGAACGTGTAAACGGTAACATCACCGGTGTTTGGGTTTGAACTGATTATTACAAACTCACTTTATGTAAACTAGTATAAATCGTACGTACCTGCATTTAATAGCTAGAGATATTTAATTTTTATTTAATAAAAAATCTGTGTATGGATATCTGATATAAGCACAAAATCTTTGGTAGTCACAACGCTTTTATTTCAAGTAGTTGTTGGTGGTGTTGGTTGCAAATTGATAGTGAAATCCGTTGGTAGGTGATTGAAAAAAAATGGTGGTGGAGATTGTAAACCAACGGTGAGATTCCGTTGATAGAAGATGGTATTTTTGGAATTTCAAAAGGAATCCGTGTAAATTCTATTCATTGAATTCTCTTTACTAATAGTAGAGAAGAGATATATACTAGTAATGAGAAAGCAAGTGTCAGAAACGTCGAAGTAATTTACAACATTATGAACACTGTCAAGCTTTCTACTGGACTACCTATATAAGTGAACAGAAATCCCCAGTGTTCTTTGGAAGAGGAGTTAGAACAAAAGAAACAATCAGTAACATTTTAAAGATGCATATCAGAAATCTTCCGATAATGCATCCGGGAATCCCATTATCTTCCAGTAATTGAAAATCGGAGACTTTGGCCCATTAATTGATTATCTAGTTGTTAATGGTTGCATTGTATTTGTGGTATCTGATTATGTTTAAAGAGTGATGAAAAGCATGGTATTGTTGATTTGTATTTTGCTGGAGTATTAACAGTGGATGCCTTGAGTCTCTATTTTCGTATAAGCACGGATCTAACTCTAAGTTATTCATTGGTTGTCGAAGATCTCGTCGTTGTCTGATATGTGTATGTTACTATGATTTTTGTGTTGCTTGAAACAATTTAAAGTGTATCCCGTTGCTTCAGGTTGATAAAAACTAAGAGGATGTTTTGTTTTGCTTTGGCTCAGTCATAGATTCTGTTGATTTGATTATGGAAACATGATATTTTTGGTCCTTTACCCTCTTTTTTGGTATCCAAAACAAGCTGTGTTTGCGATGATGCCTGCTGATCCAATATTGAAGATAGGGATCTCTTGTTTTGTTGTAAATGTTGATCTAATTATTGTTCCCTTGCTCCCTTTTAATGTGAAAGCGCTTATTGACTGAGATGTAAACTAATGTAATCGTACAACGGTGGAGAACCGACCGTTGGATTATGCTGTTTAAAAAAATATATTTCTTTTTCTAATTAATTTCAATTAAACATATATAATATAATGGTAATATATTAAACTAGGGAAAAGGACAAACTTTGAAGAAAAAAATTAGATCGAAGGACAACAAGTTTCATTTTTGAACTGAATAACAAACTTTGAAAAATTAGACTAAAGGACAATGTTGGTTATAACTAGGGATGAGCAATATTCGGTTTGAACCAAATTAACCAATCAAACCGGTTCATTTCAGTCGGTTCGGTTCGGTTATGAAACTGTATCGGTTTGAATTCGGTTTATAAAATAATTTTATTTTGGTTGTCGGTTTAACCGAACTTCTATATATTATCCAAATTCATGGCATTGTAATACTATTAGTAATTTGTTTTGTAATAAAAACCAAACTTTATCTATTGAAAATATGTTAATTTTTCTTATAAACTTAAAAAAGTACTCGAAATAGTTTCTCTAAACATAAATTTATGTTTTCCTTCAAGTAAATCGATCATTTGAATAATAACCTATGGTAATTTATCCTACTTACTTTTTAGTTCGGTTAAGTCGGTTACCGACCGAATTAACCGAAATTAATTTGGTTCGGTTCGGTTTTGGTTTTTTTGGATTTTATTTCGGTTTGATATTTTTTACCTCAAAACCAACCGAACCGACCGAACGCTCACCCCTAGTTATAATTACTACATTTGCCATTGTAAATAAAAAAAGAATTAAATTTGGACAAGTGAAAAAGACAAGGACAAAACTGGAAACAAAGGGGAAACTCAGTAAAATAGGAGGTGCGTGTGTTTTTTTGGAGGGAGGGGGGTACTCAGCATTTTTGTGAGTTTAAATAGAATTTCCCTTTCTTTTTAGCGCAAAAAGTGAATACATGTTCAGAAAATAGAAAAATCCAAACATAATTAAAGATCTACATATAAAATTTAATGACTTTGAGTACCACTTGCGATGATATAAGTATAGAACACGAGAAAATTGGATTTTATGAGAAAAAAGATCTTAGGGTTTACCTGAAATTGAATTTGTGAGCATAGATTTTGCAAAATTCGAAACCTGACTCCTATGGATGTGACATTGGTGTGGATGCCAGCTGGTGGGAGAAAGATTGCAGCTATCGATGGCGGCGTGAAGGGTGGTTTTGGGATTAGTGGCGGAAGGAAGTTAGGATATAAAGGAGGCGCTAATTTGAGAATTGAAGAGCTAGGTTTCTAAGAAGTGAGTTTGAGAGAGATTAAATAAAGGGAAGATGAAACTCACAATGAGAAGAACAATGAGATTTTGAGGAGAGATAATTTGGAAAGAGGGAACACGAGAGAAGAAGAGATAAATTTGAGTTTTAATTTTCTAATGATTAGATTGTGTAGTTGAGAGATTAGTGTTAAAGAAATTTGCCCAGCTAGATTGTAGTTTTAGAACCTAATAATGATTCAATGAAAGTGATGTATTTACATAAGATCAAATAAAAGATATATTATGAGAAGATAAATATCAAGGAGGTTTGAATGAAAACAAAGGTAATTTGAATTTGGATTGCATCTCTAAATTTTTGAATATCAATCATAAGTTCCAATTTAAATGATAGTATTTTCTCTCTCTTTCCACCACACTATATTATTTAATCCAGCAAGAGAGAGAAAGTACTATATTAAACCAAAACGTATTAGAGGTGTAGCGAAACTGAGGTGTAGTCGAATCTTGTCCTATATTTAATCTAGCCATTTGAAACTGAGCATATAATTGAAAAATTCATTATTTAATTTTTTATTTATTCTCTCAAAAAATATTCACGTTATTGAAATTGCTCGTTAGTCTCATTATTGATATCTAATTTGTAGCATTCTCAATAATAATATTAGAAATAGAATAAAAATATAAAACATACATAACTATATAATTTATTTATTAAATAAAATCATCGATTAAAAAAGATCTTTTTTATACAGTATAATCAATATTTACATCACATTCAATATATATATATATACATATATACATATACATATACATATACATATATATATATATATATATGAGGGTTCAATGGTACCACAAATGCCATTTGATTTCTACCACTAATTTTGATTTAAATAATAATTCATTCTCTCCCTTTCCACTACCACTATTATTTAAATCGCATTTAATGATGGGAATCATGGAGCATTTGGGGCGCTCCACTATTTGGGGTGCTATTAAACCCTCCTCACACATGTGCGCATATATATATATATATATTGTCATTAAACTAAATCATTGATTTTTATTACACAACCAATTTCGTTAGAACCTTGGATCATATCCAAGTCTATCACACTGCGACTAATTTCTCTTGAAAGAAATTCATTTGGAAAGAAGGTGGCCTGTCTTAAAATAACAATGTGCTTCTTGGTGCAATGAAATAGGTATTCAAAACATTCACTACCTATAGACTTACATATAATAGATTTAGTTTTGGGTTCACGAAACTTACATTATAACACAGGTTGGACAATCACATATCTTAAACTCTTTAAAATGAGGTTTCTTCCCAATTCATATCTTATATGGAATCGTAACCTCGGCTTTAAGTGAAATCAAATCCAACGCATATGTTTACTCTTAAGTACATATCCTTGAAGAAATAGGTAACTCAACTTCACTCATTATCAATCTTACTTTGCTCAACAGAGTCTGATTACTCCTTATCAATACATTATTGTGTGTAGCATGGGAAGGAGTGATTTTGAGAGTGAATCGTATTCTCCTATAGCTACTCATAGAGCTCATATCCAAGACACTCACCTCTTCAATCAAGTAGAATTAATTGAGTTCTTTTCCATATCTTATTTCTACTTTTGTTTTATATTATATGAATTTATCATGGATACTTAACTTGTTTATCAAATATACATTCTCATATCTGAAAAAAGTAAATGATGAATTTAACGAAGTAAGTGGATCCAATATTGGTATCACTAGACCTTGGACTGTATACATCTATATGTATCAACCCAAAGAGTTTGTTAACTCTTTTTTCGCTCCTCCTGAATGTGCGCTTTGCTGTTAATTCTTTGAGATATAATTCTTGATTACCATATGATTCATAATCATACCGTCAAAGAAAAGTTCTCAAAATATACGACTTTGTCTATGATTACTAATATAATTGTTAATATTATATGCCTTTGTATTTTCTATAGTTAACGCATCACTATCGTTATGAAAACAAATACCATCATCGATATACCAAAAACAGATGTGTTTTATAATGAATATTCAAGATATTTGTATTAAAATAATGTTGCATTTGTTTTTGGTCAAAAATGTTTACATTTATTATTTCATAAATAATATTTGGTATTCATGAAAGTAATTTTTCAAAACTTGATGCGTATACTAGCAATTTTTATATGATATGCTCCTAATATTTCACTATTACAATATCAATATTCAAAACATGAAGCACCATTTAATCATTTACTTTGAGCTATTTGTATCTTTTACTATAAATAATCTATAGTTTGAAGTTTTGGATTAAGTATCTCAAAATAAAAAAATTAGATCTTACAAAGAAAAATCTCCTATAAGAAAAATGCATTTGGAATATAAATCATTTTCTTTTTCCTTATTAACTATCTACAATATTTTACACAATCCCATTTTCGATATTTCATCATGAAGCAAAGGTGACATTCACTCTCTCTTCATTCCAACCATGCTAACACTATTTCCACTCTCAAACTTTCACCTCCTCTTTTAAATAGCCAAACCGTTCAAAAGAGAAACCCTTTACTATAAGATTGCAGTGGATTTTTATACAAATGTGTGTTTAATCAACCTTAACATGTTAATGTGATCAAAATAAGTTGCACCAAAGTACATGATCAAAATTGACATTCCAATGATCAAATTCTTATGTCTATCTATAGTCCGTGGTTTAGCGTTTTTTCCAACGTAACAAGATCCTCATTGCATTCAATTATATTGAATGCATGAACTTGCACCATAATATATTTACTCATTTCTAATGAAATAATTTCATCGAAATTTTGTATATTATGAAGCATGATTTTTCACCGTAAAACTTTTGTATATGATTAAATATCAGAATATGGATCGAATATCCATGCTGTTGTATTATTGAAGAGTTCAAAACTTGTAGAAGATAATATAGAGCCTACGACAAATTCACACTTAAGTGACCAAGACTTGAAAGTTTTAATGGTCATATTATTCAGCCCTTGCATAGGTATTGAAGCAAGAACATGACGAAAGATTAATTAATTGGTAAGTAAATTTTTATATTTATTTATGCATTTATAATTCAGTTCATTGAATATATTTTATTTGATAAACAATTTAATCAATTGCATTATCTATACAAATTTGTTAAAGTAGATTATCATAATATGACATATGTTATTATACTGACTAGAATAGGTTATTATATTTTTTAATAAGACTCCCACCAGATTTTACGTCTCTTATATACCATAAAGGAGATGTGAGAATTTCATAAATTTCTCAAACGAGTGTTGAGATCCATTTATCATGTTACTATAACCTTAAGGGTGCTTTTAACAAATTATAGTCTCCATAATTGGTAAATAACGTGTTATTACTTATATTCCGTATATAACTCCTAACCATACACTCTTTGCTCATAATCGTCGTAATGACCTTTTGGGTGATTAATATAAATCATAAAGTAAATTTGATACTTAAGAATCACCACTCCGTGATTTCTAAAGAAAATTTTGTAACCCTTGAGGATGCTTAACAAAGTTATAAATTATTCTTACCAATCTAGGGATAGTATAAACATCACTATAAATATTTTATGGCTTTAGAGTGATCAACAACCATAAGTTTGTAGAATTCTCTATTTATATTGTAAATGATAGAGATAAACTTATTTTAGCTTTACAATCTCAAAATAATAAAGTGAGTATTATTATATATATAGAATATTGAGTATTCACAATACTTAGGGCATCATTTATCGTTATATATATGTATAAATATGTATATATATGTGTATATGTATATATGTATATGTGTGTGTGCATATAATATTTATATACATATAACTTATATATAAATCAAATAATTGGTCAATGTGGTCAAAGTGAAGGCTTTTTTGGACTTTCAAAATGCCCACACAACTAAATAATTAAGTAGGCGAAGGACATTTTTGTCTTTTTTATACACACGTCTTTCATCTCCTACCCATGTTTCTTTTAATTAAAGAAGCAACGCCATTTATTCTTATTTCCAATATTTGTTTAAAACTCAAAACTCCTCAAATTAATGGCATCAATTTTTTTTTGTTTTTTTGTTATAGTTAGTAATTTAACCTATTGTAATTATACAGGGAAAAAAATTAAGAGTTGAGATCCAGATCAAATAATCAATTTGGCAAAGAAGATATGGACAAGGATTAGTTTGAACAAACATTTTAGCTTTGAAAAGCTTTGAGTACTATGAGTTCCTTCGTGCAATTTTGATATTTTTATTTGTTTTCTAATGGTGACCATTACCCGCTTCATTGTCTATGGACCAAGTTATGAAACAGTAAAGTTTAGTTTTTGCAGTCCAACTGTTTGATGAAATAACCAATCGTTTTGAATAGTCACTGTATTACAATGAATGATTGGATGACTTAGGAAGTATTAACAAGGGAACACAATATTACAAAGCCAAATGTTTTTTATTGTACGAGTTTGATAGTGGATCCATTTTCTTTGTTTCTTTAAGATTTCAATGTATATGATTTTTCATCGAAAGCAATCACATTTTGTGCATGATTGTTTTTATTATGTACTAGACTAACATTTCAGTATGGGTGTATCAAGTACATGTATTCTGCATCAGTTTTCCTTTGATGAGTTAATAGTCAATTTATACTATAATTTTACCGATATATTACTGCTTTGATACATCATGTGGTTTTGGCAGTTTTATTAACGACTAGTCCCTTATCTTTATTACTAAATTTGCAATAATATTAATATTTGTTATTTATATGGTAGGGTAACCTAATTTTAAGGTTTTCCATGAACATATTTTGAAAAAATAATACATATATTTATAGTGATCATAAAACGATACCAAAATCTTGCATTTACTTCGTAAATTATGGAGATAATGGATCACTACATGCCATAAGTTTGAGGTTAAGATTTAAATGAGTAAATACCACTACCGATCTTAGTTGATTAGTTTGTCTTCAATACCTTATAAAGAATTCATTAAGACCACCACTGCCATCATCATTTTATTCGAAGGGAAATGATGTATTCTTTTTTCTTTTTCTTCAGGATATGGTAATAAATTTAGAAATCGCAACTATAATTTGGAGGCAGAAGATTATGATTTGATATCGAATGAAGATCAAAACTTGAGTTTTGATCCTAAGAAGGAGAAGATCACTAAATCTGGCTAGGATGAGTAGACTTTTGTATATTGAAGCTGTGTTACTATTTAGTTAATCCTGATCTCCAACTTAGTTCTATTGCATTAGTAGCAACGATGATCTTTTTTTGTTTGAATAACTAATTAATGAAATGATATACCTAATTATTGTTATTGTTTTTTGATAATTATTTTCATGCTCCATTGTTTCCAGTAAGTAATATATTATGAAAATACGAATGAATAAATTATCGGATTTACTAGACAATTGTCGAAGCATCTATCATATATCAATAGATGAGAGAAATCACTCATGAATGATCATTGAATTTCAAGAAATTTGGAGGAAACTAACAAAGGTTGCTCATCAATGCTAGCAATAGTTGTGTTTAATGACAAGCACCATTGTCCCAGCGGTTAATTGATTCGACTTTGGTGCGAAAGTCACAAGTTAGAAACTTGCGTAGTGTGATTCGAACATATATTGATATGTGAGTTTGTGATATGTTGTCCCAGTGACATGTTGTATCTATGTACCATTTCAAAAAAACAGTTGTGTTTAACCTCCTTAAGCATCAGTAGAATCAGAACTCCCATAACTATGAAGCATTTTGAGCCCAATGTAGAGGATGCGATGTTGTGTACAAATGTACAAGGGGTAGAGGTAATGATTGAGGTTGCTTGCATATTGGCTAAAGACAAATTGAACCGAAGACTCACATAAGAGCCAAGCTTATTAATGGAATGCACATGTGTAGGAGCATTGCAACTGGAGATTGGTTCATGGTCATGCTTATCCAATGGCATACTGAGAAAAATATTATCCAGATTGATGAATGGTGGTTGAGGGTTCTTGCATAATGTACAGAAACATGACAAACTAAAATCTCACATTAGAACCGAGCTTGGTGATGATGAGTATAGGCACATGTGCTCTGATTTTATCGTTATTTCGCATCTCAGTGATGTCGCCCCTATGATTTCATGCGTTTCATTGTAATAAATTTTAATTCCATCCTTAATTGTTCCTTGCTGGAAAAAAAATCAGTGTTAGTGTGTAAAATAAGTAGAAGCCTTTATGCCATATTGATGATTGTTTATAATGGTTAGTTCAAAGCTTTATTTTTGTTCTGTTGCCATGTCAAAATTTCGAAATCATTCATTTTGGTAATATATGATATGACAGTGTCAAACATGCTATTGCCAAAATTTATGCCGCTTAACTGTTTAACAAAGTGTGGCTTTATGTTCACTCCAGATTATTAACTCAATTCTCTGATGTTTATTATTAACATGGAAAGTTTTTCTATAAGTTGAACAATGTTCTTTCTGATGTTTTGCCTCTTCTAAATGAGAGGGGTTGTATTAGATGATCACATGTTTTTACATTGGGAAAAGTTGCACAATATTAACTTGCCATAAAACTTTAATAGTTCTTCTGTTTTTCATTTTGATTTGATTTTCCTAACATGTAGTTGATTGGAGACCACTACCAGTCGCATTAACTAGTTTTTTGGAACTGATCCTATTTTAGTGCTACAAATGTTGTATTTTTTAACAATGGCAGGAAAATGATGAATTTGGTTCGATTATTCATAAAAGTCATAAAATTTTGATTTAATTTGTAAAAGATAATTGAATTTTATGTTAGTTTTTCATATATAATTTTAAGAACTGAAAGAACCTTATGTTATTCTAATACAATAGTTAATCCATGTTTTGCAGTTCTGCTGTTTGAAGCTTCCAATATCATGTTTTTGAATGTCATTAGAAAAAACTTTAAATGCTTATTAATTTGATTCTTGGAGCATGGTCTATCTACAATTGGCATATCTTCTTTTTATAAGTGTAATTTATAACAGCTGATGTGCAGAAAGTAATCAAGTAGCTCTCCAAATTTACTGCATCTTTCAATATTGTATAAAAAATAAAGGGATTTTCAGTGCACACGTCCAGCGGACGTGCCTCCATACTGGTATATACATACATACATACATACATATACATATACATATACATATATACATATACATATATATATATATATATGTTAGAGAGATAGAGAATTATGTACAACTATATTTATTCCTTATAATTATAATAGGTTTTATCTTAATTTAACTTTTATAATCTTGTTTTATTTTATATTATATACATTATATAAGATTCTCTTATTTAATTATAACATTTATAATATAATATTAAATAACATATTTATGTATATATTATTAATAATCAATAATTAATTAACAACACAATTATTATAACCATTTATGAACCATAACAATAATAATTCATATCGTATTTTAAAATTATTTAAAATTTATTTATTAATTTTATAATTTCAAATTCAAAGAAAAAAATTCAAATTTATTTATTTATAATTTCACAAATTCAAATATAATACTTTAAATTTTTTTAATTATAACCTTATGAATACAAACTCAAAACAATTTTAAATTTTATTCATAACATTAATAAATTTTAGTTTGTATTTAAACAATTTAAATTAATATATTTCTACTTTTATGAATATAAATTTATTCATAAATTTTATAAATTTAAATCGATTTTAATTTTAAACTTCTAAAATTAGTCATAATAATATAATGCAAGCTCTGATACCATTGCTGGATCAAGTGTACCGGGTTGCGGCTTAAAAGGGTAAATTTCAAAAAAAAATCTCTTATTTATTATGCACAAGGTCTTTTAATATGTTATTATGAATAATGTTGTTGACATTAAATCATACTTAATATTTGGTGTATGAATTTGATTTGTATTTTAAGATATACTTTTATTAATATGAATAATTTTATTTGAATGTAAGATTTACGGGGATGATTTCCTTGCAAATAATTATTAAAATTTATTTAGTGTAAAAAATATTAAAATTTTATAATTAATTGAATAAGATTTATTTTGGTATAATTTAACAAATTTTTTTGATTTTAGTGATATTTATTTAAATATAACATTTAATAATATATATAAGTGTGGTATAGGAATATATACTGGATCTCCCCAAAGGGATAGAAACACACACACATATATTGATAATTAATTTAAAATTTATTTTGAGTTTGAATAGAAAATGAACAATATCCTATTTTACAATATCATATGCAATATGTAATATACAATTTATATGACATTAAAATATCTAGAATTTTAATACAAACTCAATAGCGCAAGTTACACATGAATTGATGCTTGTATATGACATTAAAATTTACCTCTTCTCCTCGATTAACCATAGCCATCAGCTTATACACCTTCCATTGCATACTGTTACCACCATAGTGCATTAGAGGCACCATCGTTGTCGTGGTTTGCTTAGGATGTTGAATAATCTCAGCCTATGCCTACCTTCATCGTTTTTTTTGTTTCTAATAAAAAATCAATTTAAAGTTTTAAAGTAAATCAAAATAATATATGTAAATGATTTTTAAATTCAAAAGTTTAAATGAAATTATATATATAATAAATATAAAGATATGAATATTTGAAAACGATAACGAAAAATATAATTTTCTTGATAATCCAACCAGTCGATAACACTATTGTACAACATTTTCCAAGTGACATTTCGATGGAATCAGACTTTGAAATGATGAAGGAATAACGACAATCAACTTTAAAGAGCTAAAGGAAGAATAAGGGAAATTTGGCTGACTAACACCACTGTCCTAGTGGTTAGGCGCTTCGACTTTGGTGCAAGAAGTCAAAGGTTTGAAACTTGCGTAGCGTGATTCGAATATATATTGACATGTAGTATGTTATATACTACCTAAAAATTGTAGTACTAATATGTACTATCATCTAAGTACCCAATTTTAAAAAAAGAAATTCGGCTAAGTTATGAATCGTTCGATCCATGGATGGATTAGTAACGATCCATCAAAATTGCTAATAAGCACCTAAATGTCAAGTACTATAATCTCTAGCGTGTTTGAAGGAAAGGTCAAGTTTTTGGGCATGTTGATGGGTCGGTATCAATCTATCAAAAAGTCTATTTTGTGCATGAAACTCTAGAGCATTGAAGACTAAGGCATTCTATAGCAAAGCAAGAGCTTTTACATTATTATACGGTATTTTACCCAAGCGATAATTCGATGGAGTTGCGCAATGAAATGATAAAGGATGGACTTTAGACTCGAAGATGATCAATTACAAGGGCCAAAGGAAAAAGGAAATTTTTGTCTAAGCCTATGGATCAGGTCAATCCATGGATAGATCGATGATGATCCATAAAAATGACAATTCTACCTCTAATGTAACGCCCCACTCCGAGACCCACATTAGCAAAGAGTATTACAAGGTAACACCGTCTGCTAATACAGAGAATAGAGCTGGTTAGGAGCGACCATCTATAGCTTTGTCTTAATTATCTATTGACTACGCCGACAATTACCATTCATTCTCAAATGGATCGACATATCCAATAAATACTCAACACAAAGCCATAGGTGGCTGGAGGATCTATCAGAATAAAATATAACAACTCAAATGTAATACACATCACAGAATAGTAGATCATCACATACATTTACACATATACAGATACATTACAGAGTATACAAAATGATACATGTCAAGTGGTAAAGTAAACCACAATATACAGACGAGTCAAAAGAATATATATCAGAGTTACAGCCAAAAAAAGGACTACACAAAAAGCTATAATAAAAAGGAGCTAGCAGAAGAGTCCATGCGGAAGCAAAATAGGCTAAGTCCAATGTACTTAACCTGAAACATCTCGGTCTGACCCGAGTATAAAATACACGGGTCAGTCTAGCTAAACAAATCCGTCAGATAAACTAAATGATAATGAACATACAAGATCATAAAGTACCACAAATATCTCCAAAAGAGATAACCAAATCATCTAACCAAAGATGAATCAAAACAAGCCTCATACCATCGGCAATCCCAATAAACAAAGGATATCATATCCCAAAACAAGCCAAAAGGCAAATGACAAATACCAATAAAGGTAACACAAGTTTCCACAAGGTAATCGCTATATGTCGTGTGGTTCAAAGAACCTACCCCGTAAGGCGATACACTAGGGAAATATAATTGTCAAAGAAAAAAAAGATGCTCGAGCTCACTACTGTAACAAGGATCCATACGCCCGAAGGCAATGCCAAAAGGCAACGCCCGAAGGCAACGCCCGAAGGCAACGCCCGAAGGCAACGCCAGAAGGCAACGCCCGAAGGCAACGCCCAAAGGCAACGCCCGAAGGCAACGCCAGAAGGAAACAAACCGTAGTGGCGGTACTGGACACCACTGTCCGGCGGAATGTGTCACAACTCTCAGAAAGGAACCCGGAAAATGTTAATGTGAGTCCCATACCCCACGTTCGCACTAAACGGTTTACTAACCGTTAGCCAATTTCACACTCAAAGCAGTACAAAGTTCACCTCATCTCATCGGTAAACCAGACCCAAAGGTCAAAATGGTCAAACGAATAGATTAGGAATTAACTGAAAAGATAAACGCACGTGTTCATAGCATGCGTTTTATTTAATCATTTGATTCTCCTCCCTCTTCGCTCGAAGTGCAAAATTGTGTGTGTTTTAAATAGAAATTATAAATTAGAGAAACGAGCTTTTAATACAATTAAAAAGATCATTTTATAAACCCGTGTATGAAATCAAAAAGGAATCATCAAAGTTAATAATAATTTATAACCACAAATCGGATAATCACGAATCGATAAAAATTATAATCCCACACAAAGCAGGCAAATAGGGCTGAGACAAGCAGATTCAAATGTCTGAATTGTATATTTCAGACGTCTGAAACTGGGGCTCAGGCAATACTTTGCCTATGCCAATGATGGCCAAATCATATCGGAAGCAATCGGATGAGTGACGATGGCTTGGGGTTAACGCCAAACGACTACCCAACCTTAAAGACTCACCAATACACTCCGACCAACATGCCCAACAACCATATAAGGATTTTCATAGGTTTTGACTTCAAACGCCAAAGATTGGAATATTCATCAAACCAATTCAATTCAAAAGCTAATGGACAAGGAATATATGTTAGGAATTGCTACCTAACACTATCAAAGATATAGACGTAGATGTGAGATAAAAATCTCACCTTTAAACTCAATAACACAAGAGAGAAGCTATAGAGCAAGGCAAGAACAATCACTCTTCAATTTCAATCCAAGGAGCTTCAATCTAAGCTCAAAAACAAATATTTCCTAAGTTAGGGTTTAGGAGATTTCAGAAATCGAAGAGAGATTGAGATGGAGAATGTGAAAAGAAGGCTTACCTAAGTTTCACTTTGAATTTTTGAGCTAGAACTTGAATTTGCAAAGGAACTAGGGTTTTGAATTTTAATTTCCCATTCCTCTCCTCATTACTACTGAAGCTAGAATGTTAGGAAAATAAGAATGAAGTGAAGAGGAGAGGTGGACTGAGTTAGGGTAATAAGAAGGTTGATGGGCTGAAACCCAAACCCAAAAGCCCACTTAGAAAATAGCAAAATTCAACTTACTCCAAACATATCGAAGCTTATACTCAAAAAAGTCGCAAACACCATTTTGAACTCAATGGAAGTGTTCTCGAGTCCCAAATGTTGATTCTCAATTTCATTCCTCATTCAGACGTCTGAAATTTCCAAACCAGACGTCTGAATCTGGAAAAATATGAGTTTCCAAACTTCAATCAAACGTCTGAACTGAACGATTCAGACGTTTGAATCTGGAAAAACAGAAGTTGTCAAGAACAATATTCAAACGTCTGAATCGTCCATTTCAAACGTCTGAAAATGGCAATTTTTGCCTATTTTCTTTCTGGTTTGATTCGAACAATTTCAGATGTCTGAATGCTTCATTTTAGACGTCTGAATCCCTGTTTGACAGTTTTTCCCCAAATAGACACCTCTGAATCACGATCCACAATGACTCTTCACTAATTCGATTGTTCTTTTACGAAAAGTGACTTTTCCGGACTAAAATCCGACTAACGGTGCTATTTTCAAATTAAACAATAAAAATATATGAATCGTAAATATGCGGGTTGTTACACATAATCTCTTGTATTATGGATCTCTATGCTATTTTAAAGAAAAGATAAGTTTGTGGAAACAGAGATGGATCGATATCGATCTATTGTAATGACCATTTTTCCACTGATGACTTAAAGCATGAAGACTAAGGAAACATTGGAGAAAAAGACAAGTCATGGACCAAGGCCATGGATCAGTACCGATCCATCATGTCTCGTGATTTGGTCGATATTTAACATATTCCCTCATGTTATCTAGATCTCGTTGACTAATAAATTTAAATTGGATCCAATGATTCTGAAGGGCGAAATTAGCTATAAAGACATTTAGCAATTTCTATTGACTTTTAGCAATTTCTTTCGAACTTGGAACCATTATCGATTTTTCTAAGGGAGAGGCTACCAATTTTGAGATCTAGACTTTGTATTTTGAAATTCCTTTGTACTCTTGATGGTTCTAGCACAAAATAATCAATAAAAACGAGATAGTGGACATAGGCCATTGATTTGCCTATCCACTCTAAAAACTCTTGTGCCCTTTTCTTTCTATTTGCGTTCTTACTTTTTTTTCCACCTTTTCTATTGATTGGGGGTGCTAGTCCAAAAATATGGCTAACATTTTTTAGGTGCTTTTGGAGGTGTTAGTCCACAAAATAGGCTAACATTTTTTTGATGCTTTCATTGAGAGCGTGAAAGATTAGGATCAGATCTTAGATTGCTACTAGGATTTGCAAAATCATCCAACGGGGCTCGATAGAAAGATGGGACTGAAAAAAGTAAGACGATTATTGAAAAAGAACCCACTAGAGCAAATGTTGAAGGTATTGATGGATCTACACATACTTCAACGGATGTGGTGACAAAGCAAGAGTTAGAGAACATAGTGGCTGAAATGTAGAAGATGGAAACGATGCAGCGAGCCATTACGCAGGGATCACATAAGCAATTTTCCTCTAAAAAGAAACCGCAATAGAAAGTTGGATATCAACCTAGAGATTGTAGAGATAGAAGAAGATCTTCATCAAGCTCGGATGCATGAAATTCTTCTAATTATTACAGACCTAGGAAGGGGCTAGCAAAAGGTGAAAGAAGGAAGAGAAGATATGGACTCGTCTCATAGGGCCTATGATGGATCGATGTAGGTCCATCATGGATCGAGGACGATCCATCCAGGAGAGAGAAAGAGGATGGGGAGCTTCCAGAGTTGTAGATGTTGATGCTGATTGAGTTGTGAGTCCTGAAAGTGCAAAGGATCTCTAGTATGGATAACTTATGTAAATGTGTATATAACTATAATCAAGCTAAATAATAATAAAGTAAGGTAAAAACAAAAATGATCACAGCCAACACTACGCCATAGATGGCCTATTGCAACGAAATTACAAGGTGTTGCTAACTACAATGTAACGATAGCTATGCTGTTTTTTGTTTATTGCAACATTCACTTCAATGTGTTAGCATAGATATTAGCAAAATGTTGCAGTAGCTATAAATATATTCAAATTAAAAAAATTAATAAAATTTTACACCTCAGCGATCCACACCATCATTTAAAACAAAATCTCAACCATCAATCCACACCATCAATCCACACCTTAGCAATTTCCATTTCCCGCTTTACTTTTCTTTCTCGTTCCCCTCCGTGTGAAAATTAGGGCACGCGATTTTTCTTTCTCGTTCCTCTCTGTGAAAACTAGGGCACGCGATTCCAGTTGCTTTGATGCTCTGATTGATCGAATCTAGTGTGAGAAACGTTCCTGGTAGCTTGCTCCTTCGTTCTCCTTGATTGATTGCTCGAATTGCTTTGGCTTCGTCGTCGAGTGCGATATGATATTATTTGGTATGTTTTCTGTCTTCTGGTTTACTTGATTATTCTCGATTTTGGTTACACTCGCACGCTTTTGTCGATGATGAATTGGGATTTATTTATATGCTTTATTTCCTATAATCTCGAGTTTAATCTTTCTGTTGGACTTTGAGAAATCTGGTATGTTGGATTGCGATGATGTATTGGTATGTTGGATTTTGGTTCACTGGCTTGATTTTGCTTTGCCGATGATGAATTGCGATGTGATATTATTTGGTATGTTGGATTTTGGTTCACTGGCTTGTTTCTGATTTCTGATCTGAGCTTGTTAGCTCCTTTCAACTGCATTTGTTAAACCAGAACTTGAACCTTTGTTAAACTTGTTCACATACCTTTGTACCTTGCTCACATACCTTTATGCCTGATGCATTCACTGTTTTTTCTTGATGGGCTGCCTATGTGTACTACTGTGTTTCTTGCACTGGCTTGTCTACATTTTGCTGAACCTGGTTCTTGTTTGTTTTGTTGGTTGCTTGGCCCTGAGTTGAATCCAGTCGATGACTCGGGTTTGACCTTGTGCCGTGTCCATTTTTTTTGGTTTGTCTACATATCTGGCTGCACTTGAGTATGAACTTGCACTTGAGTAGTTGCACTTGAGTAGTTTCTTGTACCAAGCCTTATGATGCATGTATGTTCATCCATGTACATGCATTTCTTGGTCATGTTATGTTGCTTGCTGTGTTGAGTACTACTTTGTGCACTTGGCTTCTCCTTTGTGCATTTTTGCCTGAACTGTTGCTTGCTGTCTTCCATACTGTCTTGTATCCATGTGTTGCATTCATGTTTGGCTTATGCACTTGTGAATAGCTGACTTGTGCACTGTTTTGCTACTGCACTGGTTTTTCTGCCATGTCCATTTTTGTGGGAATTTTCAATCGTCCATGAGATAAAAAATGGGAAACGGCCTTGTGATATATGCAGTGATACACTGTGTATATCACAGGTTGTCCTTGCAAATATTTGGTCTTTGTCAGAAAAAAATATGAAAAGAAACAACCCAAATACCTGAGGCAAATAATATAACAAAAATATTTTTATTTTCTGTTCGAGTTAAATATTATTTTCCAGATTATTGCTTTTGAATTATATGTGACAGGTATTGAAGACTGGACAGCTGGATACAAGCTTGAAGACAGAGTCAAATCAAATGTGCATGAGCTTGAAGACAGGTTTCAAAGAAGGCTCGATCTTCCGATAGGTCGATCCCCGCCGGGACTGCGGTGCCCCGGACCCCCGCCGGCGCTGCGCCCGGACCCGCTTCTCGGTTCGCCTTCGGCTCGGCACTCGGCTCGCCTTCGGCTCGACACTCAGCTCGTCATATATTTGTCAGTGTCGGTGTCTGTATAAATTGAAACTGCATATGTAATGAGTGAACTGAGTGATGTAGTGAGGAATATCTGTATATGTAAATATCAGTGTTATATATCATTGAATTGTAAAATAGTGGAGTCAGGAATTTGTACTATTTCAAATGTTGAAATAAAATATTTATTTAAATAAATTACTGTTTGAATATCAAATTCTGTGCAATAGCATTTTATTAAATAAATATTTATTTCTATTAAAAAATCAAATATGCTCTACATTGTGGGCCCCACAAATTCAGAAAGTTAATATCTATAGCAACATTTTGGAATGTTGGTACAGACACCTATGGATGTTGCTATAGACCCAAATATGGTTCTATTGCAACAATATTTCTTATGTTGCCTTAGATAGTCAAAATGTTGCCTTTGAGGTTTGCGGCAACGCGGCAAAATGCATCACCGAGAAAGTGTTGCCTTTGCCCTTTTTTAGCCTACAGCAACATTTTTTGGCACTTCCTGCATCACTTCTTTGGTGTTGCAGTATGCAATCTATGGCGTAGTGCAAGTTTTTGTACTGGTTCGGACCTCCCGTCCTACGTTAAGTCGTGGACTCCTTCAGAAATTAACTAAGCAACCCTCACTTACCCCCGAGGAATAGGCTTACAACGACTCTACTTGAACAACTCTCGAACATGACTTTAATATCTTTGCCTGACTTTTAACAGGACTTTCACTTTTGAGCTGCGCAGTTAAAACCCTACTAAAGCCCCCACAAAATCCCTGTTATAGCGCATAACACTCTCCAACTGCTACGCTCTTTCAATTTAGCGCTATTAAATAGTAGGTATGCTTTAAGCCATGCTATTTTCTGTTACATCCATTAAATCAAGGCTTTTTAGCACCCGCTTTAGCAACATTAACATACAAAGGTTGATTAGACTAGCTTCCTTTTAAACAAATCAACAATCTTAGAGTAAAATCTAATTTTAAGACATAAGTGCTCAATTTAAGTTAGAAATCAATTAGGGTCACCAAATCTAGTCTGCATAAATCATGATATTCTAATGAGTTCTATGAAACTCTGATACAGTCAATTGATGTACAACCTACCTATAATCTCCTCTTTGAGTTAAATGAGTGAAAGCTTGTGAGTTTATGGAAGTAGATCATAAAGAAATGTAGTTCTTGTTGATGTTGAAAGAAAGTTTAGAACTTTGAAAGCACTAGATTTTAGGGAGCAAGAAGGAAATATATCAAAACAAGAATTGGATTTCATTAGATTGCTTAGAGAAGTCTCCTTCAGAATTTGCAACCCATTGAAGAAAACCATTGAAGAAAGAGTCACAACCGATGGAAGAGAGGAGACAATTCTTTTCGAAATATGACTATTATAAACAACTCAAACCTCTAGATTATATAGTCAGAGTCAGAATTTTAAAATTGTTTTCCTAAAAATGGAACATTTCAAAAATTCATGATCTCAGATACCTATATTTTAAGTCAGACGTCTGGATTTTTAAAAATGTTTTCCCAAAAAAGAAACAGTTCAAAATATCACAAACTCAGACGTTTGGATTTTATAGTCAGACGTCCGACTTTTGAAAATAACAGTCCCGAAAGGTTTTAGTTCAAGAATGCATGTTCTCGGACATCCGTGTTTTATTTCCAGATGTCTGGAAACCTAGGATGGTTAAAACTTGCTGAAAATTGTTTTTTGGGTGTTTAAAATAAATTTGATGCAAACGTGTCATCTCATATCACTCATGGGAGATTGTACATGCATATCTAAGACGTTATCGCAAGATATATGACTCTTACAAATATTTATCTTCATGTGAGCTCTTTGTTGATATGTCGTTGTAGCTTATTGAGTCTCCGATGTCTTTATGTCTCCAAATATGTGATTTCAAAGCTTCTTTTTGATCATCATGTACCTACATGTTAGCTTAGAGATTCTTTGATATAATTGTATAGTTGTTGTAATTAAAATCCAACAAGAGAGGTTCTAACATTGCCCCATTTTTGATGATGACAACTATAAAATTATATATATAATTATTTCATTAAAGAAATATTATGGTAAGATTAAAAAGCTCCCCCTAAGTATAAAATCTCCTCCTATCAATATGCAGATATATTTCGCCCCTTTTTCATTATAAAAAAGAAACAGGAAAAGATATGTATATAGGTATAATCTTCTCTTTAATGAATGGTCCACCTTTCACCATACTTTTTCCCCCTTTATCATCAACAAAAAGGAGTAAAAGTAGAATGAAAAATAAAAGACATATGTATTTCTCCCCTTTGTTTTAGAAAAGGGATCAAAATTATAAAAGGTAGAGAGTACATAAATATCTGTAAAAGCTTTGAGAACATTATATAAAAAAGTTGACATTTCAAAAAGATTCAAGTTAAACCGTGCCCAAAATATAAGTATTATTTTTCAAAAATAACTTAGTACTCCTTAAAATAAAAGATTAACACAATATTAATTAAGGAGAAAATAAGTTAGATTTTATCGAATTTTCTGAAGTCCTTATTTCATTATAAGCACATAATTCCATCAAATGTATGGAACATCCTTAAAATACAAAATCTACCATTCACTTTCGTTTCTCCAAGTACTTGCAATAAATAATAATCTTTTTTGGTACTCACTTATTACGTTAAGTTCTATGGGTTAATCATAGGGTGAAAAATTTACAAAAATAGGTGTAGTTGTACCCTCTAAAAGAAATAAAAATAATGAAATAATTTTATATATTAATTACTTTACAGTACTTTTGATAGCATTAAAATAGTAGTATTTTAATTAAAGTGTTGTAGAGAATCCTACCTTTTATAGCATTTCGTAGTAAACTGCTATGTTTTAGCACTATAAGTAGGATTGCCAATTATTAATATATAATTACTACTTATAAATTAAGGTATCGGTAAAAAATTAACATTTAAAGTATGCGATACCAAAGGTTCTTATAGTTTCCTAAGTTTTAGGAAACCATACCATTTGGGTGTGGTTCAACCTTTATAAATATAGTTTTCATTACAAATCACATTCTTATAAGTTTCTAATATAAAGTTGTTTATCATGATCAATCGTATTAGTAGGAATCCATATTATAACACTTTTAGACATAAGCTTAGTACTTGAAAAATATTTTCTAGCATTTCTAAACAAAGTACAATTATGATTGTAAGTGGTTTTAGGACTATCTTGGTTACTAGTACTAGAGCTAAAGTTAGTTTACACGAATGCATATCTAGTACTATTTTTACTTTTAGCTTGTTTATAACCTAAACCGCTTTTATCATTATGAGCTTTTGAATTTTGAATCAAGGATGATAAGATACCTTCAACTTTGTTAAAATTTATGACTGTTTCATAGAATCTTTCAAAATTTGCTTTAGAATCACAAATTTCTTTTTGCAGAATATTACTATTATCTTTTAAAATCTCACAGTCTTTAGATAATTTTAATTTTTTTAAATTAAAGCTTCATTCTCTTTTCCAAGAGACAAAATTAAAGAGCTAGCATTATTTAAAGAATTTTAAAAAAATATATTTTATTTTGCAAAACATCGATTTCCTTTAAAAGATCATTATTTTTAACTTCTAATTGCTCATTTTCTTTTTATAGGAAATCTTTTTGTAAAACAAATTCTTCTACCGTGCTTTCAAAAAATTTAGCTTGTTTTACTAAAAAATTATTTTCCTTCTTTAGTGTGGAAATTTCTTTCTCACAATCTTTTAACTTAGCTAATGAAACTCTATTAACTTTATTCAAAGTTTTACAATCTTTTAGTAACTCATCATGTGTTGAAAAAAGATCTTTATATAAATAATCTAAGCATAACGATTGTGATTCGAGTTTAGCCATGAAGCATTTGTTTGTTTGCTCCTTTGATTTTTCTTCCTTGTTGTTGCTATTTTGCATGCTCTTTGTTGATTTTAACTTTGGATTATTGAAAGCACTATAGCATATATGATCTTCTTTATTATTCTTCCTTTTTCTATTACCTTGACTAGATCTCTTTATGTCCATTTATTCTAGGTTGTTGTTACAATCTCTAGAATACTAAGCTCTGATACAAAATGAAAGTACAAAGGATCTCTAATATTACTAGCTTATGTAAATGTGTATTATAATCAAGCTAAATAATAATAAAGTAAGGTAAAAATAAAAATGATCATACCAGAGTTTTTATACTGGTTCAGACCTTCCGCCATACGCCCAGTCCCAGACTCCTTCTAGAATCAACTTAGCAACCCTCACTTAGCCTGGAGGAATAGGCTTATAGCAACTCTGCCTGAACAACTCCCGAACAGGACTTCAATACCTTTGCCTGACCTTTAGCAGGAATTTCACTTTTTTAGAAAAAAGATTCTCTAACTTATAATGAGTTCTATGAAACTCTAGTATAGTCAATTGACGTACAACCTTCCTATAGTCTTTTCTTTGAGTTAAATGAGTGAAAGCACATGGGTTTATGGAAGTAGATCGCAAAGGAATATGTAGAAATGTAGTTCTTGGTGATGTTGAAAGCAAGTTTAGAAGTTTGAAAGCACTAGAATTTTATAACAACCTGCCCTTCGTAACACCTAAAAATTTCAACGCCTTACATCTGCGCCTAACTTTCGAGTACCCCAAAAGATGGCTTGTTGAGAAAAGAAAGAAAGAAGAAGAAACATAACATAATATCTAGGCACAACAACACAATCTCACATCGGAATGATAACATATAATATACTGAATATATATGAACATAATTGGATGAACAACATATAAGAGACTTCATTGGCGGAAGTAACTAATAAATAAATATCAATACAGAAATCAAAATAAAACATCTGATACGGTAAGTCTCATATACGAATGACATCTGTCATTTATTACAGTAATATCATGTATATAAATATCCAACTATTTTCTTCGCCTCCAAAGCTTCAGCTTCAGCTGCACCACTTTGATAGCATATCCCCAAAAGCACTTGACTCCCAAACTACTCCATCGAGTACTCGAGGATTGCCATAACTTAAACAGACAAAGGCAAAAAGCGAGTCAGCCATAAAGCTTGGTGTGAGGGGAACTATCTCAAAATACCATATATCAAAACTATATATAAAATAGAGCAGGACCTACTAAGGCATATATGGTCCTCTCCACAAACGTGGCTCAGAGGTAATCCGGAGAACCCATAAACAAGTAAGTAAACCACCACAAGAGATAGAAAATCATACCATAACCTGCTCTTCTCCTAAAATCAACGAGTCAGCACAGCCAGTATAACGTGACTGAAACATAACAATCATACTATGATGCAGGTAACCCAACATCCAAAAGTAAGGTCATCATAATATAAGTCTGTCGCAAAGTACAAAGTGATGGTAAATGCAGCAATAACAACCACAATCAACTAATCACACACACACAACATAACAAATGAAGATAACTAAGAAATACAAATCAATACCCATCCTCAAAAATGGGTAAGGTCAACTATGAATATCAATCGTGATCTAATGATTCACTATAAGAGTTCAATATGAATAGATTCAATATCTAAATATACCATAGACCCTCAGCCACAAGTCTCGTGTAGATCTCATCGTACCTCTATAATGAGAATAAGTTATGATCTACTCTATCCACATGAAACCTAGTCCCAATTGCAAATAGAATCATCGTACCCCTATAATAATGAGCATAAGTGTTATTCATTCTATTCTAAATACATGGGACCTTTGTGAATCCCACCGTACCCCTATAATGAGCATAAATGTTCTAGGATTCCATAGTAGATGATTTTCATCATCCTTCTCTAGGACATCCAGGATTTCTCAAATAGCTAGTGTACGCCTCTCATCAAAAAGAGAATGAAGGTCATGTCTCACGTAATACGCCATCGGGACCACGAACGAACACTGATGTCGTATACATATGTGCACATCAAATATAACATCACGCAATCAAATACGCCTATCACAAACGAAGACCGATATCTCATCATCGTCTATTAATATGTACGGCTTCTACTGAAAGACCATAAATATGTATGGTCGCTTATATAAGACCAATATAATGTCTGATTACTAATATAAGATCAATACAGGGTATGGTTACAATCAATACACCGGTACCATTCATTAAACATATCCACTCGAAGGTCAAGGGGCACGGACTAACTTCACTCAATCGTACATGCTCACCAAACGCGACCGTGTAATCAATCACTACATTTTATCATGTCTAATCATCATATTAACTACACACGTATCACTATACATTGCATCGCCTTGCATCCTACTTTCCCAAGTAGCCCGAAGTTTGAAGTTGTGCCAAGACTCCACGAAGAAATGCAATCGAATGTGGAAAATCCCCCAAAGTCTTTAACTGCCCAGGGGTTCAATCGACTGGGGGGTGTCGTTCAGTTGACTGAGGGTGTCATTCAGTCGACAGGGGGTGTCGATTGAAACCAATTCTCATAGCCTTCTATTTTAGGCTCCCTTTTTAGGATAAATTTTCGCACTCATTCATTCGATTGATTTTCCTTTTAGTCAACTTAAACTTCCAGGCTCTAGGTAATGAGCCTGAGGCAGGGAGGAATCTCCCAAACGGTCGTCGATTCATGTGCCGCTTCCTTTGACGCTTCATCTGATGAGCCGCTTGGCTCCCGTAGCCTGCCTTCGCCACATCCGACCTATTTCGGAGTCCACTTATTGATATTGAAAGTGGTCTCTTAAGTATTCGAAAACTAATTTCAATACAAATCCTGCTCTTTTTCTTATAGAGCCGCCTGAAATGATTCAACGACCCGAGCTTCTCTTACATGCCCATGTGAACTCAACCAATCTTCTTGGCTCACATGATGCTTACATATGTGTCGATACACCCACTCATGCATGCATATTCACACATAAAATGTGTATGCGAACATGTCAAACTTCACAAATCATGTTTCGAAATTCACCAGAGTGATTACTCGACCCGACACTCTCTCACGCAACTTAGCACACCCAGTGGTCGCTATGGCTACACGAGATTGCTTGTATATGCCTACAGACATTCTCATATGCGTATACAACCTTCATACAATCAAAAAATTATTATTAATAATCCAAACTATTCAACAATTACAATTATAATACATGAGTTATATTGATTTCTATATAACTTCAAATACACATATACATATACTTACCCATGTACATATATATACACGTATATTTAAGTAATGATTCGATTATTTAATAATTAAATCTTGCTTTTATTTATCAAATCTTTTCTATTAAAGTTCAATGTCATTTTTCTACTATTGTATAAAATAATTCCATTATTTTATAAAATATAAAGCTAGCTTATAAATCATTTAAGCCCTTATAATACTTAAAATTCCTTTATCAAGTATTAGGCATTCATCTTATAATTATTTTGTAAAACATTATAACCACTTATAAAATAGTCCCTTCTTACTATTTTATAACATCTCATATTTTTATAAAATACTTTCTTTATTTTATTTTATAAAATCCCATATTTGTATAAAATATTGCTCTTATTCTATTTTATAAAAGCTCACTCTATTTTATAAAATATACCATTATTACCATATTATAAAATCTCATTCTATTTTATAAAATATATCGTTATTACTATTTTATAAAACCTTATTTTATTTTATAAAATATATATTTTATTTATAAAATTATTTGTTTACTTAAATAATATTTATAAATACTAATTAAGATTGTTAAGTCTCTAATCACTTTGATAATAAGTGTAGAGCTCATAACTCGCTTATTTAACTTACTAATTTCATTTAATAAAAAGTCACATTATTTTATAAAATATATTTCTCCTCTTAAATAACATTTATAAATATTAATTAAGTGTCAATAGGCATCTAATCACTTTAATAATAAGTGTAGAACTCCTAACCCGCTTAATTAGCTTACTAACTTTCCTAAACATCGTTCAAATAGTTTAATTAATATTTCCTAATGACGCGCATATCATTATACTACTTAATTAATCACAAATCGAACCATAGCATCACAATAATCATACAATTAGCCCCAAATCAATTCTAGGGCTTACTAACTTTTCCAAACATGGTCTTTAAGGTTTCTACTAAATAATGTGATGACCTAAACATGTTTAAGGCATAACATAAGCCTAATTACGTTACTAATTCTCTTTAAATCATTCCATATCACTTCATAATCACAAAAAAACAAATATATGAAGTATAACATATAAATTAAGCAGAAAAATCATCCCACTCACCTCCTTTTTCACCAAATCCAACTCTAAATCACCAAAATACAATTTCTGCTCTCTTGAAATTATGGATGAAGTCCAAACCTCGATTCAAGCTGATTCATTTGCGGGTTTTGTAGAGAATGAGAATAGAGTAATTATGGTTGTTTTATCGGGACTTACATAATTTTATTTGAGCAAGAATTAGTTATTCAGGGAAAGAGGATTAAGGAGGTAATTAGGAGAAGATTAAAGGAAGAAGAATGAACATGAAAAATGAATTGAAAACATGGAGGGTTTAGCCACTTATAGGCTATTTCATGAACCCTAGCCCAATTCATTTTCATCCACTTAAAATCACTATTCACTCCAAAAACTTGGCTTCTCCAAATGTCGGTAAGTTTGTTCACATTTTTCTCGCATTGAAAAAGTGGTCTCAACTATAGGTGTCTCAAGACCCAATTCCTTCATCTTTGAAAAATCGAGTATAATGGGCATTCTGTCGATTAATGATTAAATATTTAAATTAATTATTTAAACCTTCAGTCGTTAAAATTGTGGAGTGCTACATTTTCCCTCCTTAAATGAAATTTGTCCTTGAAATTTCTATGAATATAAGAAAGTAATAGGACTAACCAAAATAATTCGAGTCTAAACCTCGAAAAATCCCAGTAGTACTTCCCTTTCACAACAAATATTACAGAAATTCCTAAATTAAAACACATCTCATATCTAGGGAATATGCATAACCTACATTATCCCACATTTCCCAATGATACATTCCTCTTTTTGAGAAAACTTCTCACTATTTAAATGCAAATTTCAACAAATAAGAATTTAAATAGCTATATTTTAGCTCTCAAGTACCTAATTGTACTATAAAAAGATTATTATGCACCTATTTTAAAGCAACACACAATCAAAACATGTATAATTTTAGTACAGTAACCAATACTACTACAATCATACTGAAAATAAATTAGAGAGTAAGCTCAAATAAGTCGATATCTAAATATACCATTGACTCTGAGTCACATCAAAAGACAATAGACTCTTATAGACCCCATCCGACCCTTACAATGGCCATGGGTGACATGATCTATTTTAGATAGCTATCGCTATCTCTCTCTCCAACATACTTTAATAGGAAATTTAAATTAAGATACAAGCAACCAAACACAAAACAAGTAAAAATCAAACAATTGCAAACAATGATAAGCAACATTAACTAGCATATAAACTATCAAACATGTAGACTGGCAACGAAATCAACAATGGTCAATCAAGCAAGCAAGCAAGCAACAGTAAGCAAAGATAAGTAATCAACAATCAAAAATAAACAATTAGCATACACTCAGCATATAAACAACCAATCATACAAAACAATTAATAACAATAAATCAACAAAAATAAAAATCAATCAACAAAAAACAACAACAAAAAATATCAAATAGAAATAAGCAACAATCAAATAATAGCAAGCAACAACAAACAATAAGTATTCGCAACAACAAAATATAACAAAGTGTCCCTATCAACATGCACAGTAACCAATCAACAGTTAAAACATGCATGGTGAATTATAAGCTCTAATGAGTCTGTTTGGCATTTACGAGGAACAAAATGCTTGAGTGGTGTAACTCTCCTTTCGTGAATACAATGCACGAAAGACTATTACACCCACGTTATGAAAAGGAAGACTTCTTTGATATGCTAGACCGTCGAGTCTCAAAGCTCTTGAAAAAATCCTGCAACCTAAGTCTC
Organism: Allium fistulosum; assembly: GCA_030737815.1. Classification (NCBI taxonomy): domain Eukaryota; kingdom Viridiplantae; phylum Streptophyta; class Magnoliopsida; order Asparagales; family Amaryllidaceae; genus Allium; species Allium fistulosum. Next base: position 910,038,931 of record CM060908.1, read on the forward strand.
CATTCTCCTTTCCCTCTTAAAAGAATTCATTTTCCAATAGAGAAACTTTACTAATTAAATTATCATTAAAGGAACATCTAGAAATTCTTGGGTTTGCTCAGGCCTAAATTCACCTCAACTATATAATGTTAATAAGTATAATATACTAAGCACACTACAATGCTCGCTTAGGCAAGTATCATCTCGTCACTTAGAAGATTATCCGTATCTAGTCGAGAAATCCTTCCTCGAACTATTCCAAACAAATTTAACTATATTATACTTATAATTTACAATGACTAAGAATCATCCAAAGTGACACAATGCACATTCCAAGCCTTCCTTTACTCGTAAGATTCCTTTGTTAAATTAGGGTCGGCCTCTTGACTCTTCTCATGCGAACTCTAATCCAGTTTCTTGGTCCGGATACTAAAATTCCCTTGCATGCCAAGAGTCATGCTTCAAAAATCTCCCAGTCAACTCAAGAATCCGACTCAAGTGCTCGCCTTTAAGAATCAAGTAAAAAACCCTTGCCTAACTAGTGCAAATCCCTAGAAACCTTGCGCTCGAACTGGGGATCGGATACTAGTATGTGAACTTACCGATCCTTAGAAAATCGCATATAACAGGTGTTCCATCGATTAACGATTAAGTATTTAAATTAATTACTTAAATACTCAACTGTTAAAATTGCAAGGTGTTACAAGTTTATAGAGCAAGAAGGAAATATATCAAAACAAGAATTGGATTTCATTAGACTGCTTAAATTCTAGCCCTGGACATGTATAATTAGACGTGAGAAGTCTCCTTCAAAATGTTAGAACCGCCTTTGTTGTGTTTCCATGGAAAAAATTATATAATTATTGCAAAGAATCTCTAAGATATATTTCAAGTACAATATTATCAAAAGGAAGCTAAAAAACAAAGATTTAAGCTTTCAATATGACGATGCACAAGCCAAATGAAGATTCAAGCATGCATATGCATAAGGACATGCAGAAGACATGTACAAGCTCAAAACTATGCAAAACGTTGAGTAAGAGTCATAAGTCTAAGTTTCAAGTCCAAGATTTATTGTATAATCTCCCATGAGTGATTTTAGAGCACATAAACACACACATAAAAGTTTATCACTCAATTTTATAAAAGAAATGCAAGTTTTCAAAAATGTATGAAGCAAGACTTGAATTCGAGTCAATAGTGCACTCATATTTTAAATGAAAATCAAGTTTCCAAAATTGCATGGAAGAAGAATCAAACCCAAGTCACTAGTTTTGAAAGAAAGTGCTCAAACCAACTAAGCTAAGACAACTTTACATCAGCAGTAGAAATTAGACATCTGATTAATAAAACCAGACGTTTGGTTGCTGTTATAACTATCATATTTAATGAATAAAAAAGCCTTTTCAACCATCTAAAATGTAATTTTAGATGTCTAAAATAGTTTTCAACCATTTGAAATATAATTTCAGATGTCTGAAACAGTTTTCAGCCATCTGAAATTGTATTTCAAACGTAAGAATCGACTATTTTTTTAGTATTTTGTTTCTTTCTTTTTCGGTCTAATTTCAGCCATCTAATTTATAAATTCATCCATTTAATTTATAAATTAAACCAGTAGACCTGTACGAGAAGAAATGTCTCTTCATAGAAATTCAAATTCTGAAGAGTTATCTTCTTCCCCAAAGGTTGCAATCTTTCTAATGGCTATAACCCTTCGACAAGAACTCTTCACAACTATAAATAGAGTTGAAAACTATCCTTATTAGGAACCAATTCTAACTTGCTTTTCTACTTCCAATGTTCATGTGAATTACAACGCATTCAACTTTTAACTTCTTAAATCAACACGTTCAAATCATCATCTCAAAGAGATTATAGGAAGGGTGTACTTTATTAACTCATTCGTGTTATTTAAAAACACCCAAAGTCTAATACTTTGCTATTTTTTGTAGTCGAAGTCCTGTTGGAGATCTTCAAGCATGAAGTCATGTTTGACAGCTCATGTAGTTTGTAATAAAGAAGTCCCATTCGATGGCTTAGACGGTTTGTAATATACCCGATCCTCCATGTTAAATGAGGGTGTTGTTTCAACCCAGAAAGAGTCTGGAACTAAATGTAGAACTGGAAGTTCGAACTAGTATAAAATCTCTGGTGTGACCTATTATCCCGCCTTTTGGCAAGGCCATGAAACCAAGAAATAGACTGGAAACCAAAGACAATCTGTTCCGATGATCGATTATACACAGGTTCACTATGGATACTGGAAAATTTTGTCCGAGTCCAGATCAAGCTACAATTAACATGGTACGATAAGCAAAGCTACAAAATCCAACATTCAAAATTTCAAGTCAATCGAAGTCCGTATGCTCAAGATATGGATCGATCAAGATCAAGAAAGAAAACATCGGTTCATATCCCTCAGTGCCTACTCCTCTTCATATCCATCATGTATTTTCCATTTCGTATCCATCAGTTGTAGATATTTTGTATCGGTTCCACTCCTACACATTGCGTATCGATCATCCATCAACACAGTTCGTATCGATCGGCCAACGATCGATACGAGATATGCTATCAAGCAATCGATACGCAATAGCACCTAAAAACATCGATACGAAACTGACTACCTAGTGATCGATACGAAAGGAATAAGTACGTATCGATGCAAATTGAAGTAAAAGTCATCGATACGAAGCGACTTTGATCATCGATACGAAGAACATAAGCAAACATCGATACAAAATGAAGTGTAGGTCATCGATACGAAAAGAGAGTGCCCAGACCGATACGAAGTAAGCATGGAAAAATGGAAGAAGTAGTCACTCGGCATGAAAAGTGGATCGCTCCTGGATTATAGCTCCACGTCATCGAAGTGCAACTGATTGATACGAACTCCTATCGATCCGAAGTTGATCGATACGTATGTGATCGATACGAAGACGCTGACCTTTTTGCAAATCAAAACTTGGATGGATCATAACTTAAAATCTACAAGTCCAAATGCCACCAAATTTTCACAGGAGCTTGCGTACCATCTCAAGAATGTCCATGATTGATCTCAGCCCAAAAAGACCTCATCTTGATCGATACGAATGGTACATGTATCGATCATGGATTGATCCCAAATGACCATGGATCGATCTGGTGGTCCCACCCACGTGAGAGGAGGAGTATTCCGAGGTTTAAGCCAGATATTTTCAGCCTATGCCTATAAATAGTAGCCATATGCCTCTAAAAAATGGACTTTTGATTTTTCCACGCTGATACTCTGGCGGAGACTCATTGTAAATCGAGTGCTTGAGAGTGTGCTATTGTAATAAGATTATAAACTTTAATAAAACAACAAACTTTCCATAGTGGACGTAGGCTACAACACTGAACCACTCTAAATTCTTGTGTTCTTACATTTCTGTTTGTCTGTTTTGGCATGTTTGTTAGATTAACCTCCTTTTTTCATTTATATTCCTCATTTTAATCTCTTCAAATACGTTCGAATAGTGTTGTGCCTAATTTTGGTACAAACACTTTGGTGCTTTCACTGAGAAAACCCAGCTTTTCTCCGCTCCATTGGATCTACTGCCATTGTTGGATTGCATAAATCTAAGGAGAAGATCCAAATCTACCATCCTGGAGTTCATTCCATACTATTCAGATTGCATCATATCTGGGAAGGAACTACATCAGCCATGGTTAACACAAGGACCGCTTCAACTTCTGCTAACCCAGAAGGAAAGGATAGACAGAACCTCGCACAACTGCCTGCTACAGGTCAGAATTCGGCTAGACCCTCAGATCCACAAGGCCCTGTCACCAGGGAGGAGTTCCATATCCTTATGCAAGAGCTTACCCAAAGCCGTCAGGAGCTCACCATGTAGATTCATGCTAACACGGAGCTAGCCCACCAACTAAACGAGGAGAGACGAAGGAGATCCAGAAAGGATCGTGCTTCTTATTCATCCACCGAAAGCTCGGCTTCTTCTGATTTTAACCATATATCTATACGTCCATGGATGGATGGAAACTACGCACAAACCTTTGAGCATTAGCGTGTTCTGAATCTCGGGGAAGCTAGAGCTGGTCCCTTTATGGGGCACCAAGCTGGACCTTTCTCCCGAGGAGGGGCACTTCCTTATCACACTACTGATAGCTATGCAGCTGCTGCCGTTGTAGACTTGGAAGCTGAGATTCGGAGCAAAGCAAATCCAACCCTTCATAAGCATGTTCATGCTCCAGAACCCTATTTTCCTACAGATCCTGAACCAAGGAGGTGAGGAACGGATCGTCTACCGCGCCCGGACCGGCCCTGCAACGTGGAACCAGACCACGCCTTGGCCCCGAAGTCCGAATGCCAGACATTCCAACCATGATCCGTCGGATGATCCGCGAAAGTTGGGGCCTCACCAATGATGATTGGGGAATCTCCCGAAGTCATACTCCGTTCACTGATGACATCCTCTATGCTGACCTACCTCGCCAATTCAGGATGCCAAATTTGCCTATTTACGAAGGAAGCTCAGATTCCAATCAGCACATCCTAAAGTATGAATGGCTCATGAACGCCGCTTGAGCTGACGATGCGATCAAGTGTAGAAGCTTTCCTATCTCTTTAGGGGGCATCACAACCATTTGGTTTACTCGTCTACCACCTGGACCCATTTCATGCTTTGATCAGTTGGCCACTAAGTTCGTCGAACAATTTCGTATGCATGTTACGAGACCGAAAGATGTTACCACCCTATCCAATGTTACACAAGTTCTGGGAGAGACACTCAGACATTATCTGGAAAGGTTCCATGCCGCTTGTGCAGATATCAGCAACCCTAATGAAAATTCTATTTTGATGGCATTGACTAAAGGGATCGATCCTGATTCCGAATTTGGAAATTGGTTGGCTGGGAAACCCCCCGCGTCATTAGATCGTTTCTATGCTAAGGTGGCCCAGTTCTTGAGGAGAGAAGACGCTAGACAATCTAGAAAGCAGGATGATGTGAGGCCCAGTATCGAAGGCATTCAGAGTAACATTGCTGTGAAACAAACCGGTGAGAGTTTCGGTAAAGTGCAATTGAATATACAGAATAAGCAGAGTCAGCAAAAAGGCGATGGAGGTCAGGGTAAGAAGCGAGATCAAAATCACGGACCACGACGCAGAGCTCCCATATTTGACCAATATACCCCATTAAATATGTCCCTGGAGAATGTTTATTTGCAAACTTGTAATACTAGATAGTATAAGAAACCAGCTCCAAAATAATCGTCTGAGAATCAGATTCAGACTGGGAAATTATGTAGATTCCACGATTGCTATGGTTACAATGCTAACGAGTGTCGCCATTTACAAGACATCATTGAGAAGTTAATCCAAGAGAGAAAGTTGGAACAATTTGTTCGGGCGCCGCAAGCTAGAGGTGCGGGCCCATCAAACCCAAATCAAGGTCAAAATCAGGCTAAACCGGAAGAACCCGCATGTACTGGCGAGAGATTGGTTATTAATACAGTTAGTGGCGGTCCTCATCCAGCCAATCGGAGCTGGAGGGAAATGGAGTCGTATGCCAGTTCGATTAGGCATGCAGACATCAAATGTTGCAGTAATGTTGATGATGGGGCTCCGGCAAACAACAAAAGACGATGACAGACGACATCATTTTTCGGAATAGAGATGCTGATTAAGTCGAAGCCCCCACTATCGATCCACTAGTCATATCGGCTCAAATAGGTCCTGCTTGGATGAAGAGGATCTTGGTAGATAGTGGAAGCTCCATGAATATTCTTTTCTAACGAGCTTATGACCAGATGAAAATGGAAGCGAAGGACTTGAAAAAAAGCCGTGTCAGGCTCGCATACATGGCTTTAATGGGAGTGCAACGATACCCTCTAGGATGGTGGAGTTGCCAGTTGAGTTGGGAATCGAGGATCACTGGAGAGTCCGGATGTTACAGTTCATGGTGTTAGACATTAATTCTCCGTATAATGATTTCTTGGGCCGACCGGCCCTAACTGAATTCAAGGCAGCCATTGCCCCATGGTGCTTAACTTTTGTGATAACCCGGATTTTTAGGCATCTGAGAATTGGATAATTAACTGGATTTTACTACTGAGATGCTGATTTTATTTGTATATATATGTATATTTATAAATGGATTTGAAACTATAATAATATTTGAATTATAAATATCTGAAAATGATAAATCCTATAGTAAAATAATAAATATGTAAATAGATATATGCAACTTTGTAATGTTGAAAATCATAAGTGTATACATATACAAGTATAATAGTGTATATATATTGTGATTTGGAAGTTATGTTTGGATTCAATATGATAATTTTTCAAAAGCTATTTAAGGTTAAATTATATATTTTAAAACTCTAAAGTTGAATATTTATTTAATTAAAAGGTATGATAGCTTAAATAGGATTTAACAAAAATTAAATGCATGCAATTTAACAAGCGTAAGCTAATTACAACATGCAAAAACAAGTAGCAAGTATGTTTCTCTTAAAATTAAATTATAAATAATATAGTGTTTAGAGAAAAACAGGCTTCATTTTTTTTCACTTCTCAATTCTTCTTTCATCTCCTTCTAAACTAAAACAAATACTAAAGAAAATTCACTAAAACAACATCAGTTTTTCTAGTTTTAACCTGAGAAAAACATAGTAGATTCAAGAGCAAGCAAATACAAATTCAAGATTCAACATAACTAAGAACAAGTGAATCAAGTTTCCAGATCAATTCAAAGCTTACTGTTTCAAAATCAAGAGCATTTCCAGTTTTCAATTTCAAAAGGGCTGCTCTGTTCAAACAAAATATTGTGAGTAAACTTGAACCTTATAAGCTAAATATCTTATGCATGTGATAAGAAATTGAAGTAATATATTTCTATCTGGAAAATAGTGAATTACTGTGTGTGTGTGTGTGCATGTTTGTATTTAGGTGAGCATACCTCTGTTTTGTGTAACAGGCTCAAAATCAATCCAAGTAAAATCATATCTCCTCACCTAAAAAATTTTAGGCCAAGATTTTAAAGGAAAAATGTTTGAATGAACGAAATCATTTTTAAAAAAAATACTTTCAAGTGAATATATTAAATTTCTAGGAAAACAAGAACTTACAGTGAATAATCAATATTTCCAGGAAAATCAATCAGTGTAATTCAAGTTTTCACATATATAACTTGAATTTATGTTCAAAATGATGAATTTAGGCGGTATTCTTTTGTTTTTAATTGAGCGGTTGTTGGGATAAGGGGAGTTGGTCGGATTTTTGTCGTTGAGGTATTTCTGGCAACCCTGATGCTTTCGAGCTCAGGGGCTCTGGTTGAAGGAGGCTGAAGTGAAGGCAGTTCAGGGAAAAATGGTGACTGGAATTCTCAAAGGCCGTGGTGATTGGAAGGAGGTGTTGTAGGGTTTAGTGCTTCAGTCTAGTCGAGGGTGTTTGTGTGGCGATAGCGGCGTCATGACGGCATCAAATTGGACCGGAGGAAGGGGGAAAGGTAGGTGGAATTGTGGCGAGGTTCTAGGCGCGAACATGTAGGCTCGGGTGGTCGGAGTTAGGCGGTGCGAGGCGAATTTGGGGATCGGGTTTCTTCCCTTGGTGGTTCGACTTGTTCGATTTTGTTTTGTGGGTTGGTTCGTGGTTCTAAGTGGTTAGGGATGGTCGGAGTGTCGTCGTCGACATGGTGGCGTCATCGGCGATTGGTCGGAGCAGTGCCGTCGCATGTGCATGTGCACATGTATCAGTGTTTTACTGTGGGTATTTGGGGAAGATCAGGCATAAGATAGAAGAAGCAGAGAGATCGGGGAAGTTCGAGTGTTGGCTCGGGAATTTTGGTCTTGGGCTCGAAGTTTTCTAAATTTAAAATGGAAGTAAATTTGGTATCAAGTTGTCAAAGCAAAATGAAAATAAACAAGTTTTCAAAGTAAAAGTAGTTATCAAGTTTTCAAACAAGTTTCAAAAGTTAAATTTTAAAGTCAAGTGTGTTTTGAAGATTAATTGATTTGGTTTTGAATAATTATATTTTAGGATCATCAATTAGTGTGATAAATTAAAAGATAATTAATTAATGTAATTAAAGGATCATTAATTAGTGTGATAAATTAAAGGATAATTAATTAATGTAAGTAATTAAAGGTTAATTAATTAATGTGAATGATTAAATGATTAAAGAATAATTAATTAATTTCAATAATTAATTAAATTAAATGGTTTAATTAAGCAGGATTTATAAAAGTAATTAATTTACTTTGTGTTAATTAAATTAATTAGAAATGGACTAATTAATCTTGCTTATGGATGATTAAATTTTATTGAATGTTTGGATTGATTAATATCTCTAGTCTGATAAATTATGATGTTCTGTGATACGAAATGCTTTGGTTGAACTGTGATAATATAAGTTATCTATCTGTGATGAATTGTTGTGTGAGTATGGTTATCTGAAGTTTAATTGCATTATTTAATTTAAACAACTTGGCTTAAAAAGATGGTATTGAATTCGAAGAGACCGGGATCGGATATCAGCGATATCCGGAACCACTTCGATTAGTAATATATAATTCTTTATAGATTTGATTTGAAAATCAAATAGGCTGGAATGGAATAAATTAAGCAAACTAGACCATTGAGACCACGTAACGGTACTTAGATATTATTTTGTGAAATAATGGTTTGACTATAATAAGATAAGAACTCGTAGTGAGGTACGAGTTACCCTGGGTTTCAAAGAAGTTTTACAACCTTAGTATTTCAATTTAAATGGGTTTACTCATGCTAGTTTCCAGCCTGACTCGGGTGTTACTTTATTGTAATGCTCGGGTCAGACCGAGTATTACAGATTTTTAGGTTAGGACGTTTTAGAACTCAGGTGGCGAGTTGGATGGCAGGAACGTATGGAGTATATTCCGCTGTGTATATTGAGATTGTATTGATAGTAGTCAGGGACAAGTTGTTATAACTGTCCAGTTTATTTGTGAATGGTTGTACTCTGATATATTGTCCGTAAATTGACAGTTACAGCTTTTCTTGTGTAAATGCTGTTATTTGATATTATATTTTGATCCACTGCGAATGTGAGATTCTGTGTTTTTGTTCTGTTTCTTCTTCTACCTCTTTCTTCTTTTCCTAACTATCTGGAATTTTCGGGGTCGAAAATTCCGGGTTGTTACAACTTTAATGTTCCCACTGATAACGGGGTTGGAGTTGTTCAAGGAGATCAGGTGGATGGACGCGCCTGTTATGTTGCTGAGCTGCGGGAGGCGCAGCGGAAAGAGAAGGGCAAGGACATAGAGGAATCTCTCTACGTCAGTTTCACTGAAAATTGACAGTTAATGCATGGGCCTAGGCCCGAGCACCACAACTAGTTCGTGAAAGATCTTGATCCACGAGATGACGATAATGAAGAGGAAGTCAAAGACAGTCAAGCTTCCCCTGCAGCGTTAACGATCGATGTTCCGATCGATGATGATGATGACTCCAGAATGATAAAGTTCGGATCTCAGCTAAGCCAACAGATGAGAGAGGAATTGGTTGAATTTCTCCGGGCAAACCTTGACGTGTTTGCTTGGACGCACTCAGACATGTGTGGGATCTCGTCAGACATCACGAGCCATGCATTGAATATTGATCCGCGGCATGTCCCGGTCAAACAAAAAAGGCGCGGTATGGATCCATAGAGATTTGCCACCCTGAAGGAAGAGGTAGATAAACTCAAGTCAAACGGGTTTATTCGAGAAGCATTGTATCCATAGTGGGTATCCAACCCAGTGCTTGTTAGGAAATCCAATGGGAAATGGAGGACTTGTATGGACTACTCAGATTTGAATAAAGCATACTCCAAGGACATTTTTCCACTTCCCAGAATCGATCAACTTGTAGATTCAACGGCCGGACACGAACTCTTATCTTTTATGGATGCATACTCCGGCTACAATCAAATACCGATGCACCTACCTGATCAGGAGCATACCAGTTTTGTCACCGATCTGGGATTCTATGACTATAAAGTGATGCCGTTCGGACTCAAGAACGTTGGGGCAACTTACCAAAGGCTTGTGAACTGAACGTTCGCTAACCAGATCGGGAAAACCATGGAGGTGTACGTGGACGATATGCTTGTAAAGTTACGGTTGTCCATCAATTAGGTCAAAGACTTGGAAGTAATGTTCAACATCCTCCGACAGTACTGAATGAAGCTCAACCCGTTGAAATGTCACTTTGGAGTCGCATCCGAAAAATTCCTTAGATTCATAATCAATGCTCGAGGAATTGAAGCCAATCCTGAGAAAATATGGGCGATTCGGAATCTCGAGACTCCCAGGACCATGAAGCAAGTGCAGAGCCTCAATGGGATGGTGGTAGCCTTGAGTAGATTCATCTCCAAATCCACGGACAAGTGCATTCCCTTCATCGAACTGATCAGGAAAGGAAAGCGCAATTTCGAATGGATAGCGGAGTGCAAAGACACATTCCAAGAATTGGTTCAACATCTGGCAACGCCACCTATTCTGTCAAAGCCGGTTGATCATGAAAGATTATATATCTATCTGGCGGTTTCGGCAAAGGCGATCAGTGCTACATTGATTTGGGAAGAAGATCGAATACAATGACTGGTCTATTATATAAGCAAGCGATTGACAGGGGCGGAGAGAAACTACCCAATGTTGGAGAAGCTGGCTTATTGCCTAGTCATTTCCTCGAGAAAGCTCCGTCCATATTTCCAGGCTCATCCAATCACAGTCTACACCGACCAGCCATTACGAAAGGTCCTCACGCGGCCTGAGACGTCTGGTAGGTTGCTCAAATGGAACATCGAGTTGAGTTAGTTTGACATTGCTTATACACCGAGACGAACCATCCAAGGACAAGTTCTAGCGGACTTTATAGCTGAATTTACTATACCGAAAGACTTGCTCAAAACCAGTGAATTTCCTAAATACATACGGAAGCTATGCACTGATGGTGCACCAAACGACCGCTACTCAGGCGCTGGAGTTGTACTCGAAACCCCAGAAGGTCGATCCATATGTTATGCTTTGAAGTTTGACTCCCGTGCGACTAACAACAAGGTCGAATATGAAGCTTTACTCACCGGACTCATACTTGCCAAAGACTTGAGAATTATTGTTGTGGAGATCTACTGCGACTCGCAATTGGTCTTATGCCAGGTTCGTGGAGAATACTAAGCAAGAGACCGGAGGTTGGCCACTTATCTTGCCCGGGTCCAGGAAGTGTTGAATCAGTTTGACTACTATGCCATCCTCTGTATACCCTGGGAGCATAATCAGAAGGTCGATTCTTTGGCAAAACTAGCCAGCATCGGTGATGCATAGCAAATGGGACTCATCCCCATTGAGACACTTACCTCTCTGTGTATCGATCAGATGGAGACGGACTGGATGCATGAGGCAACGCCCGAGAAGGAGTCATGGATGACCCCACTCAGAAACTATATTAAACATGGAACTTTGCTTGAGCGTAGAAGTGAGAAAAGACAAGTTCTCCGGAAAGCTTCGCGATTCATTATCCAGAATGGAGTCATGTGCAGAAGAGGATACTCTATTCCTTTACTTTGGTGTATCGCCCATGATGAGATCAAACGAGTGTTACATGATGTGCACGAGGGAGAATGCAGCAATCACACTGGGGGCAAGCCCTTGCTAAGAAGATACTCCGATATGGGTACTATTGACCGACGGTGAATCGAGATGCATTGGATTACGCCAAGAAATGTGATAGATGCCAAAAGCATGCCCAGCTTCCAAGAGCCCCGCCAACCAAAATCACTCAGATGGTCAATCCATGGTCATTTTCCATATGGGGAATCGATATAATTAGATCTTTACCTCTGGCTAAAGGTGGTGCAAAATATGCCATCGTTGCAGTTGACTACTTTACCAAGTGGGTAGAAGCCGAGCCCCTTGCTACCATCATGATGAAGAAATTAATCAACTTTATTATACGCAACATTATCTGTCGTTTTGGCCTCCCGCATACAATCTCATTGACAACAGAGCCCAATTCGATAGTGTTGAGTTCAAGAATTTTCGTCAACATTTTCACATCCAGAAGAAGTTCTCGGCGGTTGCTCATCCTCTAGCGAATGGACAGGTTGAAGCTGTTAACAAAGTTCATTTTGAACAACGATTGGAGAAGGCTAGAGGCGGATGGGTTGATGAACTTCCCATGGCCTTATGGGCATATCGAACTGCCTACAAGTCCGCGACCAGCCACACTCCATTTTCACTTTCCTACGGCTCTAAAGCCGTTATTCCAGTTGAATTGGAAGTACCTTCTCATCGTGTGATATATTATGATCCAAAGACAAACTCCATCTTACTTGCTGAATCCTTGGACTTATTGGATGAGAAGCGCGAAGAGGCTGATTTGAGGGCAGTCGCACACCGAAGTTGAGTCGCCCAATTATACAATGCTAAGGTCCGACCCAAAACCTTTGAACTTGGTGATCTCATACTCAAGAGAATCTATCTGGTCCCTTTGCATATGAAACCAACATAGGAAGGACCGTATGTCATTGAATGGAGACTTGGAGACGGCACATTCAAATTATTAACTGTTGATGGTCTTACTTTTGTCGAGAGCTTGGAATAGTGAGAGTCTCCATCGCTACTACACATAACAGGCTTTGTTTATTCATTTAGTCTACTTTTCATTTGAAATTTGTTTATGCATTTTGAAATTTGTTTATGCATTTTGAAATTTAAACTTGTAATAAGGCAACTGACTTTGCCGTACTTTCTTAATTCAGCAATAAAATGCAAACTCGTCAAACCAGAGTGGCGATTCTTGAAATGCATCATGCGACCATCACAATGTACGGAGAGCTAAGTTCCATCCTACGGTGGGGCTTATTCAAATATGGGGTGACTGTGATACGACCGGTCACTCGCTAAGTGAAATCCCAAGCTCGGGGGCAAGCAACTACACTAAAGCTAAAAAGGATTAATACACAACAATCCTCCAACGAAATCAGGTTCCCAGAGTGCGACCTGGAGTATAAACTTCAAATCCAAAACGTGGGCTCGAGGAGGGTGGATCCGTCCACCCACGATTTCGTCCATGTATAAACTAAACTCGGGGAGGATGGACCCGTCCATCCACGACCTCCATTTTTGCAAGCTCGAGAAGGATGGACTCGTCCATCTACGACTTCGCTTGCCTACTCAGGGTGGATGTGATCCAACCGTCCACGTTCCTGATTAACTTCTCATTCCCGGAGTGTGAATGAGATCCCAATACTTAGGCAGATGTGACTGACCATCTATCAATTAACTCTAGATTCTCGGTGTGCGAACTGGAGTATAAACATCAAAATGGGTGTGACTGACCACCCATCAATTAACTCCAGATTCCCGGAGTGTGAACTGGAGTATAAACATCAAAATGGGTGTGAATGACCACCCATCAACCAACTCCAGATTCTCGGAGTGCAAACTGGAGTATACACATTAACCAACTCCGATCTCGAGAGCACAGACCAGAGTATAAACATTAAACGGGTGTGACTGATCGCCCGTAAAATAACTTAAGTCCCCGAAGTGCGGACATAACTTTAAACATTAAGCAGGTGTGACTGACTGCCGGTATACAAGTTCAATCCCCAAAGTGTGGATGCGATTACCAATAGATATGCGAGTGTGATCCGACCACTCGAACTCATCTCACTTCGACTTTGTTCTGACTAAGTAAGTTCAATTTATTGAAGGAAGAAAGCGACTGTCGACCGACCACTTCAATTCATCCACAAGACTGAGGGCAAAACTCAAGTACCAGCTACTGATCGAGACAGTACAACATTGGGACTCGACTTAACGTTTGGTTATGACCCGAAGCCATGACTTCGGGACTTAACCACCGAACTCAAGTCTGATTCAGACACTACAGCCTCACAAGTACATTGAATGGAAATTCGAGCGCTAAAACATGTAAGCAAATAAACACAGAGTTATGCTGAAAATGAAATGGAATTTCATTTCGACTATTCTTTGAAAGAAAAGGATAAGTACAAAAATTATTTCAAGAATTCCTATAGGCAAGGGCCGAACCCGCATCTATACATGGCCTACGGAAAGCGAAAAAGAAATTCCTACCTATCTACCAAAAAGAGGGAATAAAAGCACACGTCTACTCCTTCGGCTTCTTCTTCTTCCTCGACGTCGACCTACTAGAGCTGCTGCTCTGATGCCTTTTCGAGCTTTTACCTTTTGCTGGTTGATCTCCGGTCGGGGGGATTATCGAGGTCTCTTCCTCCGAACTCATGGGGATCGGGTTACTTTCTAAATGTGGAGCTGGAGGAACCGTGGTGCTCTCAATGTTAGAGGATGAGGGAGCCATGCCAGTGTCAACGATTGTGCTGCCAGGAGAAATCATACGCATGGGGACCGAACCAGGACCCGCCATGCCACCTCCAATACTACTAGCTTGCGCGGTTCTTCCCATTTCAGCATTGATCTCTGCCATTATCTCTTCCTCCCGAACTACTTGGTCTTCCATGGAAATGATGCTAGTTGGGCCCGAAGAGCTAGCCGTAAACACACCTTCACCCATGACGAAAGGCAAGTTGGTAAGTGGATCACTCTGGTGACCATGGAGTTCTTCCATCATCTGTTCGTCAAGAATGAAAATGCTCTCGCGCACCTGATGCCGCGGCCGTTGTCATGGTTGCTTCCATCATAATGGCCTCCTGTTCATGATGCAGCTCTTGGGTTGCCGAAGGCTCGACCGGTTCAGATTCTATAACTGAATAAAGATAAGAGAAAACATTAGTGACACCTTCTGATAGCGCTCCTGACTTTGAATGGATATAAGAAGTGTTTAGAGTACCTTCCTCAGATTGGCTCACATGCGGGGCCGGCACGCCTTCGGAGCCATGCTCGCGTACTGGAGACAAACACGGCTGATCAGGGTCATAAGCAGGAATGACTGGAGGGTCTATTATAGAAGTAAGCTCGGGTTGAGTTGCTGCAGGCATTTTAGAACTTGCTTCGTGGTGTTCAACTCCAGACCCCTCTCCAACGTCTGGATACTGGGCGAAAAGTTTTTCCTTTTCAAAAGTGACAATGGCATCATGAAGAACTTTTCTCTCACCTTTAGTTAATATTCGGTTCTCCAGCTCAAAGTCGTTGATAGATGTAGTGTGGTGGTCCGCCTTTTGATCCTCTATCAAGCAGCACCAGGCGTTGTATAGATGAAGCGGGTAGTCATCGAGCCATCTTAGGTAGCGGTGTTTTAGGACATTGACATTATAAGTGACAAGGAGGTCTTTGATGTCACCTTCCAACCTGGCCTTTGCCGCTCTAACATCGGTTTTGATTTTGGCCTCGGATTCTTAGACCTTTAACTTAGCCACATCCCGCTCTCCCCTGAGTGCCATGGCCTACTCACATGCCTCTTGGGAAGCTTTGTTAGCATCGTCTTTTTCTTTGACGACTTCAGTAAATTTGGCTTTAAGCTCCTCAAGCTCTTTGAGCGCGACATCTCTTTCCGCCGTAACAGTGGCGGTTCTATGGCCCATCTCCTCGACCAAGGTCAGGTGCTCCTGTCGCATCTATTCTATCTTCTTGCTTGTCTCATTGACTTTCTTAAGGGCCTCCATTATCGAGTTCCTTAAAGTGTCATTCTCGATGGTAAGCACTTGCACTATGCGATCTTTTTGGGCAAGATCTTTCTCCAGATCTTCAATTGTCTTCGCCCGATCAAAAGCCACTGCTGAAGCTTTCTCTGCGGCTTCATCCACTCTCGATACTAGTTGTAGATATCATATACATAATCATGCACAGTTTGTTCAGCCCCATCGGGAATTCACTTCAAGTTCGGGGGAAAGTAAAAGCCATCAAAGAAAATATTAGGAAAATCCATTTTCAACTAAGCTATTCGGATGGCTCCCTCTCCCATGGGCTCCATAGCCGCTGATGTAGTGACGACAGGAACATCTATCCCAGTTCTATGGCGCTGCTCGTCAGATCTCGAAGTTTGTGGAGGCACTGGTTGGCGTGAGGTTTCAGTAGTTTATTTTCCAAAGCCGGAGGGTTGCGTTGGGCCTTTAGGTGGCGGAGAGCGCGACCAAGAACGGCGCCTATACTGCCTCTCCCTATCTCTTTTCCTCTCGTAAATCTCCCTCTCTTGACTGGAGTAGCCACGATTGCGTTCTCTTTCGGCCTCACGCCCGTGAGACTCGGAATATGAGCTAGATGAATGGCGCATAGAACGGAGACTACCGACCATAGATCCCCTCCTCGACATCATATCTGTAAAATGAAAATAGAAACAAAGTTGGTAATCTCTAGAGATTAATAGCTTGTAATTAGAAATTGCTGGTGCCGTGAAGTGTGTGCATGTATGTGCAAACCCCCCAACCAACTGGTTGCAGCAATCGTACGTGAAGGAGTTGGCTCTCCTATATCTAAGGCGCTTTGAAGCCCTTCTAGTCTGATATCTTGAGTAAAGATATGTCAATCGAAATAGGGATGTCCGCCAATCCCTCAAAAGAACTCTCCATCCGCGGAGGAGGAATCTCTTGACTAGTATCAGGCAAAGACACCACAATGGTTTTGCGCCTTTGAGATTTGTGGACAACAGTCTTGCCTTTTCTTTTTCCCGATGCTTGAGGGTTCTGCCGAAGCACGTCTATAGATTCGTCTCCAGTGGGTGCATTTTCATCATCTCCCTGTTCAACAATTACGATCCCGGGAGCTCTCCTTCTAACTTGCCTCATCGGAGCCGTCCTGAGAACTCCTACAAGTCTGATGCTCTGGTCTTTATCAGTTAGCCCCACAGTAATCAGATTTTTCATCTATGAGGACTTCATCGATTTCTCTTTGCGCGGCGGGCACCTCTTGAAAAACTCCTGCTATCTCTTTAAACTAAGCCCCTTTGGGTCGCGGAATCGAAGCTGTACAGGAAAGAAAGTGTTAAACTTGGCATCAATTTATTTTACGGAAAAATAGGCATAAGGACAAACTTAGAAATTTTTTTAGGCTGAAGGACAGCAAGTTTATTTTTTTTGGCTCAAGGACAATGCTAGTTATAACTAGCATTTTGTATAGTGTAAAACTGAATATAATGCTAGTTATAACTAGCATTTTATATAATGTAGAAGTTGAATATAATGCTAAATATAACTAGCATTTGTCCTTCATCCTAAGAATAAAACTTCATGTCCTTCAGTTTAATTTTTTTCTTCAAAGTTTGTCATTTTCCCTAATTCTCTCTTAATTTTATCCTGTCAATCAACAAAAAAGTTGGAGCACTTACGTCTGACCAACCACCTTCTAGCGAACCCCGGTGGACACCGGATGAAGAACCATTCGGTTTTAAAGTAACTCAGCTTGCTCCAAGCCCCGACCGCGACTTGACAGTTCCTAACCGCTTCAAGGAAAGTAAAGGAAGGGTTGTCCCCGTGGCTCTTTATATTGAATAAGTATCTGATTTCTTCTACAGTCGGAGGATGGAAGTGGTGTTCCATAAAGATAACGAACAGGCTATTGAGCAAGGCATACCCATTCGGGTGCAATTGAGATGGAGCAATCCTTAAGAAACGTAAAACTTCCCGGATGAATTGATTGAAGGGAGGAAGTGTCCCTGCTACACACATGAATCTGTTGCAAGCTGTGTACTCTTCCCAGAGGTTATGGGCTCTATCTTCTGGCCCCGGTAGTAAGACATCATTTAGCGGCAATCCATGTCTTAGGCAAATCCTACCTAATATATTTTCAAAGATATTAGAGTGGACAGAATCCTATGGGCTCATAATAAAGACTGCTCCCGGCAGTTCATCCGGAGCAGGGCTAAGTTCTTCAGCTGCAATAGCCGACATTTCGATTACGGGGAAAGGTGGACTCTGAACATCCTACGACTGTGAACTCCCGGGTTCCATAGCTATTGAACTCAGTAAAAATCATCGTTAGACGACAATAAACCCGTGTTCCCCCTAGTGTGAAGTGAGTGAATGTGTTGTGCAGTGCAGTGCTACATAATACTTAAGAAATTCTATGGAATTTTTGAGATGTTCAAGCGACAAGACTTCGAGATTCAACCGGAGTGACCATCATCGCTGACCGTCACGACCGTGCCATCCAGACTTCAGTGAACGATCCAAGTTGAAGTTCGTCAAGTTTGTCAAGTTATAGTTCCATCGACGAGCTTCGAAGGGCAGTCAAATATGCAGTGAAACGGTTGAGTCCAATTATGCAAGGCAGAAGCTCGTCGAAGTCAAATATTTGATTTAAACTAAGGTTTCGTATCCATCATAGTTTGTACTTGGATCGATCACCAAAGATTAATTCGTATCGATCATGGAACAACATTTCATATCGGTCACCCAAAAATCAATTCGTATCGATCGTAGTCCTCTGATTCATATCGATCGCCAGGTCCAGGATTCATATCAATCACTACGTATCAACACAAATGACCATGTTAATTGATCAACATGAATACCCACCAACTATCGATATGAAGCGATTCATTCATTCGATACGAAGCTTCATCATATCCCGATCAATATGAACTCGCCCATCATCCATCATCAATACAGGTCCTTCCTTTGTATCCCTCTGCACTCCTTCTTCTCCAAACAACACAAATGCCATTCCAACCTTCCACGACCTTGCTCCAACCCATTTACGGCCTCCTCATCACAAGAACTGGCTACGGCCATGATTGGATCGGCAGTCAAACTCGAGTCTCATTGTTTTTAATGTGAAGTTATTGATCAATTACCTAATTTAAAGAATTAGGTCGAGTGATAAAAGAGTTGTGTTGATTTGGGGATGAAGGTAATTCCTATTTCTCGGTTTTTCAATCGATACGAAAGCAAGAGAAAAGTGAAGACAAGTAAAAAAATTATATGTCCTAAAAGTATTTATATGGATACGAAGCCAAGGAAAGGAAACGATTCGCTTCCCAGTTATGTTAACCGGTAAAAAGAAGTATCCCATGTCATCGATACGAATCATACTTCATATCCATCCACCATCGAACTAAAGCAGCAACTGTTCATAACCATCGACTCAAATCGGTCCAGAGCAAGCTTTTCGTATCCATTAAGCCATTAATACAAAAGACACAGCAAACGCCTGTTGAAGCTACTTAAATCCATCGATATGAGATGACAATTTCGTATCCATCACTTTGAAGACCACTTGGATTCGTATCCATCGATATGCAACGTTTCAAAGGACCACTAATTCGTATCGATGGCCATCGATACGAAATTCCTATCCCAACTTCTCAAATCGATCCAGGGGAGGATCGATACGAAGGGATACTCTAAAGCGACCATCAAGTGTTGTTACAACTCGAGTTTCACATCGATCCTCGAGGATCGATACGAAACTCGATTCAAAAAAAAAACTTGACAATGACTCGTGGAGGTGCAAACGTTAACGGGAGTCACGTTAACATACGTGCATGTATGACGGAATAACATTCAATTTTCAAAATTCACAAGAGTTGAATGCTCACCCGGTGACAATTACAACAGTGGACAACAAATTGCTAACACTCGACACTCAGTTACAACAATGCACTACATAATCATTGGTAGTCAACAGTTCAACATTTATATTACTGGAAATCGATTAAAGGTTACATCTTTTGATGAAAAGGCAACAACTATTCAACGAATCAAATAGGACTTTTCAGAATGAAGATTGCACCTTTTCAAAGCACGTCATGTTCTCACAAGACGTACTTTAGGGGGTAAATGTTATCTCGCCTTTTGGTAAGGCCGTGACACCAAGGAATTGACTGGAAACCAAAGACAATCTGTTCCGACGATCGGTTATACACAAGTTCGCTATAGATACTGACAAATTTTTTTTGAGTCCGGATCGAGCTACAATTAACATGGTACGATAAGCAAAGCTACAAAAGCCAACGTTCGAAATTTCAAGTCAATCGGAGTCCGTATGCTCAAGATATGGATCGATCAAGATCAAAAAAGAAAACATTAGTTCGTATCCCTCAGTGCCTACTCCTCTTCGTATCCATCATATATTTTCTGCTTCGAATCCATCAGTTGAAGATATTTCATATCGGTTCCACTCTTACACATTGCGTATCGATCATCCATCAACATAGTTCGTATCGATTGACCAACGATCGATACAAGATATGCTACCAAGCAATCGATATGCAGTAGCACCTAAAACCATCGATATGAAACTGACTACCCAGTGATCGATACGAAAGGAATAAGTACATATCGATGCAAACTGAAGTAAAAGCCATCAATACGAAGTGTCTTTGATCATCGATACGAAGAACATAAGCAAACATCGATACAAAATGAAGTGTAGGTCATTGGTACGAAAAGAGAGTGCCTAGACCGATAAGAAGTAAGCATGGAAAAATGGAAGAAGCAGTCACTCGGCATGAAAAGTGGATCGCTCATGGATTATATCTCCATGTCATCGAAGTGCAACTGATCGATACGAACTCCTATCGATCCGAAGTTGGTCGATACATATGTGATCGATATGAAGACACCAGCCTTTTGCAAATCCAAACTTGTATCGATCATAACTCAAAATCTACTAGTCCAAACGCCACCAAATTTTCACAAGAGCTTGCGTACCATCTCAAGAATGTCCATGATCGATCTCAGCCCAAAAGGCCTCATCTTGATCGATACAAATGGTACATGTATCGATCATGGATCGATCCCAAATGACCATGGATCGATCTGGTGGGCCCACCTACGTGAAAGAAGGAGTATTCTGAGGTCTGAGCCAGATATTTTCAGCCCATGCCTATAAATAGCAGCTATATACCTCCAGAAAATGGAATTTTGATTCTTCTACGCCGATACTCTACCGGAGACTCATTGTAACTCGAGTGCTTGAGAGTGTACTGTTGTAATCATATTATAAACTTTAATTAAACAGCAAACTTTCCATAGTGGATGTAGGCTACAACACCGAACCACTCTAAATTCTTGTGTTCATACATTTCTGTTTGTCTGTTTTGGCATATTTGTTAGATTAACCTCATTTTTCATTTGTATTCCTCATTTTAATCTCTTCAAATACGTCCAAAGAGTGTTGTGCCCAATTTTGGTACATACATGACCATTTTTACTTTCTTTACTTTATTCCGCTATTATCTACTAGTGATTAGATATATAGACTTTATTTAAGCTATTTGTATACAAGTCTTAGTTTGGTAAAATATTTCATATTACTCAATCCATAACGACTTTCATTTGGTATCGAGCATGTGATTCTAGAGATTGTAACAACATCCTAAAATAAATAGCCACAAAAAGATCTTTCAAGGCAATAGAAAAGGGAAGAGCAATAAAGAAGAATAAAAGAAGCAAATAAGAAAATACTTCATGGCTAAACTCAAATCACAATCGGTATGCTTAGATTCTTTATATAAAGATTTTTTGTTAGCACATGATTAGTAATTAAAAGATTGTAAAACTTTGAATAAAGTTAGTAGAATTTCATTAGCCGAGTCAAAAGATTGTGAGCAAAAAATTTCCATTTTACAAGAAGAAAATAATTTTTTGGTAAAGTAAACTAAATTTTTTGAAAATACAGTAGAAGATCTTGTTTTACAAAAAAATTCCTACAAAAGGAAAATGAGTGATTAGAAGTTAAAAACAATGATCTTTTGAAAGAAATTGATGTTTTGGAAAATAAAAAATATATTTTTGGAAAATTCTTTAAATAATTCTAGCTCTTAGTTTTGTCTCTTGAAAAAGAGAATGAAGCCTTGATTAAATAGAATTTAGAATTATCTAAAGAATGTGAGATTTTAAAAAATAATAGTAATATTTTGTAAAAAGAAGTTTGTAACTCTAAAACAAATTTTGAAAGACTAAATGAAATAATGATAAATTTTAACAAAGTTAAAGGTCTCTTATCATCCTTAGTTACTAGTTCAAAAGCTCACAATAATAAAAACGGTTTAGGCTATAAACAATCTAAAAGTAAAAATAGTACTATATATGCATTCGTGTACACTAATTTTAGTGCTAGTACTAGTAACTAAGATTTTCCTAAAACCACTTACAATCGTCATAGTACTTTGTTTAGAAATGCTAGAAAATATTTTTCTAGTACCAAGCCAATGTTTGAAAGTATTATAATATGGATTCCTGTTAATATGCTTGATTATGATAAATGATAGAAAGTTATTTGAAGCAGTTTAATGCTACTATGTAATGACCCAAGATTTTAGGAATTTATTCTGGAAAATATAAATAAATTTAAAATAATTTTTAAATAAATTTTGAAGGAGGAAATTGATATAGCTTGATAGTGTATCAGTGTGTGTACATGTGTGCACAGGAAATGCACATGAATATAAGCTAAAACCTTGAACTCCAAGAATACATACATATTGATGTGTATGGAAAAATATATACATATATATATATGTAGATTAAATCCTTAAAAGTAGTATGCATAAGTAAATGTATATATGAATGCTACTGAATATTTTGAGTGTACATGTACATGTGTGTGTCAGTATAGAATGAGGTATGAATATATATGTGGGTATACTAATTATTTTAGTAAGACTTATATAAATATATATGTGTTAATGAAATACTAGAGTTTAAACTAGTGAAATAAAATATACAGACATATTTTAATATAAGCAGAAATAAAAAGAATGAAGATATAAAAAGGAATAATCCTCTTATAAATAAATGAAGGAGGTACATACCATTTGCATGAAAGCTAAAATAGGAAAAAATAAGATAAAACAGGGAAGTTCTTGGTATAGGCAGAATTAGAAAAGAGTATTTAATAAATAACAAAATCAAGTCACATTTTTAGCATGATTGTAGACAAGGGGGAAAAGTATTTTTGAAAAAGCAAATTTCTGAAAAAAAATGTGTAACCACTTTTCTCTTCACCCAAATTAAGCCGGGAAGGGTAAAACTTTGGGTTTAAAATGCAGATAACATGATTTTTTTTCTGGTGGGCAAAAATGGACTTAGCCAATACCCAAAACCCTAAGAGAGAGAGACCCTGTATATATATACATGTATATGCAGCAGCCTCCTCTCCTGCTCAGAAAAGAATTTTGAAAAACAAACAACACCATAGAAATCATAAGACAAGGGAAGGAAGAGAGCTTGAGGCTAAGGGCAGAAGCTCATCAATTAATTAAGGAAACAAGAAGAAAGCTAGGTGAGAAAACTCACTCAAAAAAAATCTAAGGCAATAAGTCCTAATGTAGGCAGCCAGTTAAAAGTATTTTCTTAAAAGAGTATTTTCATATATGAATGTTTATATGTGGATTTAAATCTGAAAATGTTTTGATTTTCTTTGGTTGATTGCTTGTTTTATTATAACAAAGTTTTATGTGTTGTTAATATACATATCTGTTTTATACACTCAGATCTCTGATATGTTAATGTTTAGGGATATAAACAAATACCCAGAAAATAAAATGTGAGAATAGGCAGGTAGTATTGGTTTTGGCTCAACCCAGAAAGATGTAAATAATATTGAGCTGCAATATACTCATGTATAAGTGCTGAGGCTTGAAATAGAAAGGAGTTAGGGGTGCAATAGGGTTGCCTATGTGCTGATGCTCCTGATTCAATAAAATGCATAGCAAACAAAATTTTGTGATTCAGTGAAACCAGGTCATCCTGAGTTTAACTCAAGCACAAATGTTTTGCAAAAGAAAAAAAAACTCTCTCAGAAACCATAAGCCAATGTTAGTTGCCTAAACTCCTTTTAAATACCAGGATGAATATATGTATATACAGAACCTTAATTTGTAATCACCAATGGTTGTTTGCTTGTTTGCCTCTGTATGGTCATGAATAATATGAGATGCCATGTTATGGATGTTTTTAGCTAATGAAATGAATCACTGAATGGTTTTGTCATGAGAAATCAAAAGAGTTATTATTAACTTAAACTTGATTAGGAAATTGGGGTCAAGAACACTGCAGGAATGACTTGTGTGCTTGAGTAACACAAGTTGACACATGGCTTGTTTAAGTCCTGAGATCTTTGTGTAATGGAGTGAATTAGTTCATTACAGTGTGTCCATTGATTCATAAATATTGCAGGTGAGACCAAGGATAGATAAATATACCAAGGGAGTAATACTTGAAATGATGAGAAAACTAGAGTTTTTCCCAGATTTGAAATATGAGAATTGAATAAATGATTTAACTCATATTGGTTATTTTCCTGTTTGGTATGAATGATTGTTTGTCTATGATTGAGTTGTATGCTTGAATGTATGTGCCATATTCATATGTGTAGTCTCTGGAAAGAAAGTTAAAGTGTGCACATGCACAATGACACAGAGCATGCACACAAGTATTTGCCTGATCCCAAAGGGCTGAACTATCTGTATATATACTTAACTTGATTTTAACCTAATTAACAAATTGCTTTTGTGAATTTTCTCATACCAGACATGTGTCTGACCCTAGTGTGCTAATGGCATCTGGGGTGTCTCATTTAAAATGAGGCAGTTTCCAATGCTTTTTCAGGGATTGCAGCAACTAAGTAGGAGTAGGAGCAAAGCCTTGAGAAGAAGATATAGCATGCTAAACTTAGTTAGATAAGAGCCTGAATGTTGAAATCTGCATGTATTGACAATTTAAATTGCTACTTGTATTAAGTGATGAATATTGGATGGATATTTTGTTAGGTATTTTGTTAAGAGATTGACTGTATCTGGAATCTATGAACTAAGTTAAATATCTGTTATGTTTAAAAAGCATTTTAATCAAATTTTGTAAGTGGATTTAGCAAGAACACCATGTTAAAATTGAATGATTACATTTTATAAATGCATTAGTCAATCATGAATCTTTGGAAAGAATTTAAGTTTTGGAAAATCTGGATAGTTGATTCTCAGAAAATTAAATGGTTTTATTTTCTACCATGACATATGTATACAAAAGAAATAGGCATAGGTTGAATGTTTTATATGGCTGCAAGGTTCCCATAATTAAACTTGTTTCATACAAATGGCTCATGTCCTATATTTTTAAAGAAAGAATTTGTAATAAGGGAAGAGTAAGCCAGATTCAAATAGTTGCAGATATATATGCACATAAACATGTTTAGTGCAAACATTACCACATCTTTTCCTTTGCACTTGTAATAGGAATCTGAATTTCACTCAGATTTTAACCAAAGGCATTTTAAATGCCAGGCAGATCTTATAAGAAGAGATACAAACCTGAATAATGTTAAACACTTCTATCATCCTCAAAACCCAAGAACTAGACTCTTAATCCTGAAGCCTTCCAGGTTATAGGAATGGGTTTCAAAAATAATAAAGCAAGAAATATTGTTTTTGTATGTTAGATTATAGGCAAAAATAAAGTATATATAGGTGCTGATATAGGTAGATAACAGGTTCCAAACTGTACAGAAGGAAAATGAAAGAAAAAAAAAACAACAAACAAAAATTGTGTTTGAACCAACCAGCATAGTACTCGAACTCGTGACTTTTCGTGTATAAGTTAGGCGCGTTTCCATTACGCCTAGATGTTGCTTGTGTTCACTTAGGATCCACTTTCTTTTATACTGAATTGGATACTATTCAGAACTTAACATAAACATCTATATTAAAAGCTTGCTTTCTACTGATTATTACTTGATCACTTCTTAGTTAGGATAAACAGACTAATGTATATATTTCCAGTGGATTGTTTGGTCAAAAAAAAAATCAGCAATCCAATATCCTCTTGTTTTCCAAAACTCTGATTCAAACAAGAGAGGCATATACATCCTCACATGTATGTGCTTACCTTTGTGAATGTACTGATATATTTATATTGGTTGATTATTGTGATCCTGGATATGTTTTGGTTTATTGGAGAAAGATATGGACCTTGAGAATTATAATTGCAATGGATGATATATCTATATATATATATATATCCTCTTTACCTTAAAAAAAAAAAATCCTTATGAAATTAGAGTAGAAATAGGAGGGTCTTTTCATACTACAACAAAGATGAAGAATCCATGAGCTGATGTGGTATTGATGGCGATTGAAGGCGAAGTGGATACAGAGACGGACTTTGGGAGATGGTTGATTATGAAAAGCCAACCATGTTCAAAGATTATTACAGAAAAGCAAATCAATTTATACACTTGGAAGAGAAAGACATGGAAAAGGTGTTAAAAGCTGGCAGCTAGGCTAGACCATGCAGCATGGTGAAAAGTACTAAAGATGTTAAGTAAGACAGTAACAACAGAAACAATATCAGTGAGAATAAACGAAAAAACAACAATAATGCAAGGTTAAGAAGCAAGACCCTAGGAAGTATTTCCATTTAACCGAGATGGAGAGTATAGGATTTAAACGATTATTTAATGAATATCTACCTTGCGACGCAAGATGCTGTGAGGTATAAGAAGCTTGCTTTGAAAGAGGCCACTGAAGAAGAAAAGCACTCGAGAAAGTACTATAGATTCCATGATACCCCCGGGCACAATACCAATGAATCTCGTCGTCTAAAAGATATGTTTAAGGAGTTGATCAGGAAGAAGCAGTTTCAATAGTATGTCATGAACCCATAGGACTGTGTGGGAAAGGAAATAATCAACAACTGTGGAAGATGCCTCTGTGTAACATGGAAAGGGGTCGATGGAGAGGGTCCAAGGATGCCAATGTGTGTGTTGGTAATTAATATTAATTTCGGAGGTCCACATCTTGTAGAAAAAAGATGGAATAAAATGGAACATTTTGAAACACTCTCCACAAGCGATGTGTTATGAAATCGAAGACAATGCTCATGTAAAGCAATATAAAAGGATTGACGGTGATATCATCTTTAGGAATTGGGATGCTGACAGGGTTGAAGCTCTAATCTTCGACCCAATGGTGATTATGACCTTGATTGGGCTAGCTATAGTTTTCCAAGTGTTGGTTGATAGTGGAAACTCGATAAATATTCTTTTCAAGAGGGCGTTCGATAAGATGAAACTCAACAAAATGAATTTTTTTCCTTGTAAATCCCAACTTCAAGGATTACCGAAGAGGCAATATCTTTGATTAGGTGCATCAATTTGCCCATTCAATTGGGAAACTAACCCGAAGGGAAATATGGGTATAAAACTTCATTGTAGTTGGTGAATATTCCACCTGCAATGCCTATTTATGCCAACCGATCCTTGCTGATTTTAGGACCATGCTTGCTCCATGATCTTTGATGATGAAATTCCCAATGGAAGGCGGAGTGGGGGCAATCCGAGGTGACTAAAGTATTAGATGGAAATGTTACATTGTGGAGTTGTAGGAAGCACGATGTAAGGAAAGAGGAAAAAAATGAAAAGAAGGCTCTCTGTATTAAATTCCAAAATGCATAGAAGCTACTATTTAAACCTTGAATCGGACCCATAAGCGATCTGCATAAAGCTATGAACCCACCAAAAGATTAAAAAGAGGCTTGTGCGGGACCAGTGGAGATAATGGATGAGAATTAAGTGGATGAAGAAAATCTGATGAAGATTGTCAAAATTGGGTCTTAACTCGGTTTAAGGACGAACAAGGAACTAACTGGGTTTCTGAGAGTGAACAAGGATGTGTTTACATGGACTCACTCTGACATGGGCAGGATTTCGTTTGAAGTTGCATGCCACGCATTGAATGTCAACCCAACTTTGTTCCCTTAAAGTAGAGAAGATGCAGTATAAAATCATATAGATCCACTATGTTAAAAGAGGAAGTGGATAAGTTGTTGGCTAACAACTTTATTTGAGATGCACTTTACCTGAAATGGGTAGAAAATTGTGTGATGGTTAGGAAAGCCAACGAAAGGTGGCGGACATGCATTAATTATTCGATCTTGAATAAAGCATGCCTAAAGGACTATTTTATGCTTTCCCAGGTTGACCAATCATGGATAGAACAACCGAACATGAGCTACTGTCAGTTATGGATGCATGCTTCGACTGTAATCAGAATGCAATGCATGTCACCCTTATGAAAAGCATACGAGCTTTATTAGGAACTTCGAATTATATTGGTACAAAGTGATGTCCTTCGTTTAAATAACTTTGAAGTTACTTATTAGTGTTTGGTTAACAAAATGTTTACAGAGCAAATCGGATGGACAATGGAAGTCTATGTGGATGTTATGCTAATGGTGTCATACAGATAAACAGACCACATAGGCGCCCTATCAAAAATGCACGATGTACTCTGAAAGTATGGAATTAGGCCAAATCCACTAAAGTGTTTCTTCCGTAGTCGCATCAAGAAAGTTTTAGGATTGTAAACTCTAGGGTCATTAAATCCAACCCAATGCAAATTGAAGCATTGAATAGGTTACAGCCCCACGGACTAGGAGGGAAGTGCACCACGGACTAGGAGGGAAGTGCAGAGCTTGGATGGAAAGGTTGTCATTTTTAGTAGGTTTATTTCAAAACCTATTGGAAAGTCTCCAGAAACCATTGATCCTATCGAAACCTTTGGATGTAGAAAATCTGTATATTTACTTAGTGGTGTCGACTCAAACATTGAGTACTACATTAGTATGTAAGGAAGGAAAGATCCAAAGGTAGTATACTACATTAATAAAAAGTTTAAAGGCATGGAAAAGCGTTATCCTCAATTGAACAAGCTAGCCTACTATTTACCGATCGCATCGAGGAAGTTGAGACCATATTTCCAAGATCACCCGATAAGAGTGTTGATGGATTAGCCTCTTAGGAAATTACTGCATCGCCCAGAGACTTTGGGACGATTATTGTAGTGGTATCAAGATGAGTAAGTATGATATTACATATCATCCCATAAAGGCATTTCGTGGACAAGCATTAGCGGACCTCATTGCTGAATTTGCTATCGGTGATGATAAAATGGAAGAGGAGATGGCCAAACTTTCGGAATGGAAGTTGTATGTGGACAAAGCATCTAATAAGCATGATTTTAGAGGGAAGTAGTGAAAGTCTATAGGACCTTTACAAATAATGCAGTTTATATGTATACGTGTGTGGATGTATATTACTAATTATGTTAAGCAGAGAATAATAATTAAATATAATTGTCCGCAGTAGTGGCGTAGTGGTAGAGACACTTGCAACATGTTAACGAGGTCACGAGTTAGATACCCATCTTCCCTACTCCCTCAAGGCGGGAAGTTGTATTTCCTGTTAAATCCAACAAAATGCTTGGGAAACGAATGCTTCCTGCTGGGCAGGCTAACCTCCCATCCTGGCTCTGGTCGGACTAGCTGGGTTGGGCTCTATTCTTCGGAGTAGAGTTATAAAAATAATAATTAAATATAAATAATAGAAACGATCACACTAGATATTTTATATTGGTTCGGACCTCTCGTCCTACATATAGTCCCGAAGCTCCCCTTCGATATTTCCTTTAACCAACTAAACCTCGCTTTGCCTGGAGGAATAGGCTAATACAAAAGTATGTCACTAACAATTTAGTGTTCCAAATAACATAGATTTTGACTGATAGTACAAATCTTCTTATGATCTCCTTTGAGTATGTGAATGTGAATGCTTTGAGTTGTAGGAAGTAGTTTAACCAAAATTATATTGTGGTTATGATAGATTGAGAGTATGTAAGCAATTGTATGCACAAGAGAGTAATAAAAAACTAAGAGAGAATAATTTTAATTAAATCAATTTAGTTAATCTCTAAATCTCAATCATAATAATGTTTGTAGATTTAAAGAGATGCAGATGAAGAGCTGTTATTATTAGATAAGGTCTATTCATTTTAAGGGCTGCAACCTTTTGATGAAGAGTTAATTTCTATTCGTTCAACAGAAGCGTCTATTCAGAGTTGTGTGGTTTTTCAAATGAAAAATGTTTGTGGTAAAACCTCAGACGTCTGTGAATTTAGGAAATAATTTCCCGACAATTGTCACAGACGTTTGTGGTTTTTCCTCAGACATCTGTGAATGTTAAATGCAGTTTTAGACTTTATGTTCGGTGTATATTGAATCGTGTGTGATCGTGTGTGCATATATACTCAAGGAGACGTTACAACATTTTATCAAGACACTTTTACAGTAGAATAAACTTACTAATTAAAGTATGGTCGATAGATCTTTGTTTTGTCTCTGAGTCCTAATATCTTCGAGCATGATGTCTTCTTGTAGTATATACCTGTTATCTTGATAAGATGTATGTATATATATATATGATTGTATAGTTGTTGTCATTAAAATATTGAATGGAGGTTCTAACAAGTAGTCTTGGTGACTCTGAAAAGACGAGGAATTTGTTATGCATTCAAACTTGAGTTTCGTGCTATGAATAACAAATTAGAGTATGAAGTGTTGATTGCGGGATTCATGGTAGAGAAGGAGTTAGGAGTACGAGCACTACACATCTTTAGTAACTCTCAATTGATGGTTTTCCAAGCAAAGAAGAAATTTCAGGCTAACGGCACATGACTTGCCGCTTACCTTTCAAAGATGTTGGAATTACTAGACAATATTGAGCAATACACGATAACGTACATCCTTAGAGAGAAAAATATTAATGCAGATTCATTAGCCAAAATGGCAAGTTCTAGAAATGCATGACAATTAGGGATTGTTCGAGTAGTGGTGTTGAAGACCCAAACACTAATGAAATGAATATTGACTATATCTTGGAGGTTGAGGGTAGGGATTCATGGATGGCTCCGTTTAAAGTGTATTTAATGAAGGGAACTCTACCGAAAAGTCGAAACGAAAAGTTGAAGCTCTTTCATAAGGTGTTGCGTTACATTATGCGAGATAGAGTGTTATTTTGAGGAGGATTCTTATCCCCTTGCTAAGTTGTGTCGACAAGGATAAAGCGAAGAAAATCATTAAGGACATTCATGAAGGAAGCTGTGGCAATCACACTTGGGGCCAAAAGTTTTGCAAAAATGCTATTTTGCTACATATGTTTTTGGCCAACTATCAATCGAGATGCAACTGAATACTCAAAGAAATGCAACAAGTGGCAGAGACTTGATAAGTCTCAGAGTGCAGACATTACACATCCTTAGTGACTCCTAATTGGTGGTTTTCTAAGTGAAGAAGGAATTTCAGCCTAAGGCTACATGACTCTTCTCTAACATGTCTAAGATGTTGGAATTACTAGAAGAGATTAAGCATTACACGACAATGCACATCCCTAGAGTAGAGAATATGAATGTAGACTCATTAACCAAATTAGCAAGCTCTAGAGATGTGCGGTTGCAAAGGATTGTACTAGTAGAGGTGTTGAAGTTGTTGGAACTAGGCTAGCCCGTAGCGGAAATTATGAGTGAATTTCAAAAAAATTCCTTATTGAATCTTTATTGGGCCTACGAAGTCTAATTAATTTAGAACATTTCTAAATTTTATTTTATTTAAAATTATAAATTGATAGTTTTGTTTAATTTATATATTGATATATGCATGTTTGTATGTATGTATGTATCGTATACACACATATATGTGTGTATGTAACATATCAACTCATGCAAGGTATAACATGCCCGTGTATAACTGTTAGGATTTACATCGCAACAGACACGTTTGCTCATCCAATATGCAAATATATATTATCCAAATATATGTATGTATATAAGCTATTATTTATATAGCTATTATAAATTATATATATATATGGGTTAAGGTAGTTTAAATAATTATATATAAACTTTTAAAAATATACTAATAAATATTTGTGTATATATATTATCTTATAAATTAAATATTAATATTATGTATATATTATCTTATAAATTAAATATTAATATTATGTATATACTTATTATTATAATGTATTAATTTATATATATATATATAAATTATTTTAATAATTAAATATACATTTATATTTTATAAGCCTTGAATAATATGTGTACATATATATAATAATAAAATAATTATACACACACACACACAAATATATACTTATATTACATAGATATATATACTAACATATTAATAAAATTACTCAAGATAAATTTTTCTAATTTTATTTCTAGGTCATGCACACAGAAAAAAATTAATTTAATTTTTAATTTTAAAATGCATTTTTAGTTAAATATTTTTTCAAAATTAAAAAAATAATAATAAAAATTAATTTTGAAATTTTTATTTAAAATTTTAGAGAATCCTAACTGATATTTTATGGCTTGAAGAATTTTTCCACATTTGTTTAGCTTAAATTTATGTTTAGTAATTTATTTATTTCTGGCTATTTTAAATAATTAAATTTTAAAAACAGGAAAAGTAATTTTTTATTTTTTACTTTTTGGTGAAAGCTTATCTAGTTCTAATATAATTTTAAAAAAATTAAAATACCTTTTCACTACATTTTCGAATTAATGTAACTTATCAATGAAGTAAATTGATTTAAATAATATTAAATAATAATAAAATATTTATAAAATTTATTATTTTTTTTCAAAAATTAATATCATTGGATAAATTATAAATAAAATTATATGACTAATTTTAACAATGATATAATGTTACAACTGATTATAAGATATATATATATATATCTGTATGTGTGGAATTAATAATATATATTAATTTAATAAAATAGAATAATTATATTATTTTATATGGCTGCACTGACCTGGCATACATGATTAAATTTTTTTATATTAAGCATAAGTATATACATGCATATAACCAAACTAATTTGTGACAACATTGCTTGCATATCAGAATCCTCACATAACTAACAATATAATACAGACACACTACATGATAAACATTATATTAATAATTATTAGCTATAAAATCATACCTTAATCCAGAAGCCTTGAAGTACACCTTGAAAAGATAAACTCTCAACTTTGGAACCTTTTCCGATTCAGTAGAAGCTAATCCTTGAACCGTTGACTTTTCGTATCGAATAACATTCGAATCTGAATGAATGCTTTGCATTTTAAATATGATTTAAAATGTTTATCGATATCGTATATCGATTAATGTAGCTATAACGTTTACAAATATATTTAATATTCATTTATCAAATCAAAATCAAAATTATAAATAATATTTCATAAATAATATTTAATTTAATTAATTTATAACAATTATAAATTAATTAAATCATTTTGGTCAAAAGAGAAATTATCATTTTGGTTGTATGACTCATCAGGTATAAATTTGGTCAGTGATTAATATCAAACTATTCGAATATTAGCATTCACACGTCACTTAACAGGTGGTGTGACATTTTGGAGAAATTTATCGCTTACTTGGTTTTGGTATAATCTGATTTTACTTTGTTAAGCATTACCCGTTGTGCCTTTTATTTATATCAATTCTCTTCATCAAAACTATATCACTGTGGACTTATAGAATTTGGTAATGGTCAGAATTCCAATATCATCCACATTCAACTATATAGTCCAAAAAGAAGTCTTTGGTTCAATAATAACAATTATTATTAACCGAACTGCTCTGGCTGGAGACTTTGATTTTGAGTTGACTGCTGTACTAACACCATATAAATAAGAATACAAATCATCTCATGAATAGTGCTTCTTTTTCAATACTTCCCCTCGACCTAACTATACTCACTCGATGGATGTCATGCCATGATTAGACTATAATCAAAGCAGAGCTTTCATATTAAAGATCAATGGTATTCTCAAGTCAAGAGAACTATGTAAATTAGTCACATCAATATTTTTTGTTTGACCCTAGTTAATAACCAACAAAAAACTATTGAGTGTGTCGTTCTATAGTTATCCAATAACTATCAGTATGTAAACCCTAGGTGCCTCTACCAGTTAGTAGTAATACAAAGCCTAACATTTAGAGAGCGTTACATACTCTAGTCTCAATAGATATATTGATATCCAGTCTCGATGCATCTTGACTAGGAACATTTAAAATGGTATATTTGTTTTCATTATGATAAATTACTCACGATTACAACACTTTGTAACTACTTTCACAAAACATACTATTTATGGATTTTCTATTAGTATACTTTTAATTAAATTACTTAGTTAATATAACACATCATATCAAGTGTATAATAGAATGAAAACACCTTTTATTCTGAACAAGATCAGTTATCGAGATATATATATGTAACCAATTACATAATTGCCCCTAGAGCATATCCCTAATTCTATCAAAAGTCTCCCGGTATCAATGAAATGGACAATGATTATATCTTCGAGGTTGAGGAGAGGGAGTCATGGATGACTCATTTAAAGAATACTTGACAAAGGGAACTCTTCCAAAAAGTTGGAATGAAAAATGAAAAATATTGCATAAAGTACCACTTTAAATAATACAAGACAGAGTGTTATTTCAAAGAAGATTCTCAACCCCTTTACTAAGGTATGTCGAGAAGGACAAAGCAAAAAAATCCTTTATGATGTTCATGAAGGATACCATGGCAATCACATTAGGGTGGGATCTGTAAAAAAAGTACTTCGCTATGAACATTTCTAGCCAGTTGTCAATCGGAATGCAACTAAATAGTCGAGGAAATATGACAAATGCTAAAGATTTGCAAAGATACCTAGAACCTTATCTAAAAATATTACACAAATGGTTAGTCCATGGCCATTTTGATTTTGGGAATTGATGAAATCAAAGTGTTACTGATTGCCCAAGGAGGAGCGAAATATGCAATTATAAAAGTGGTTAACATCACAAAATGGATTGAGGTGGAGCTATTAAAGCAAGAATTTTGTGTTTTGATGACGACAACTCAATACTATAGTTTGTAATACAATAAATATCATAAAGCTTCAAGAGATAGAGAAGGGATCATGCTAAAGCTTTGAAAGATCATCTATTTGAAGAACATTTGAAGATTGTGTATTAGTTAGTCATTCTATCTTAGATATATTTTGTTAAAACTCACAAGAACCACACATCAGTATTCCATATTCTAAAAGTCCATAAAACTAGTTTATAGAATTTTTCATGTATTTCTAAAGCTTCTACAAAAGCTTCATATTATTGAAAAAATATATCCACCATTGCACTGGTGCAAGAATTTCTTTCAAAAATTTGAAACAAATCTTTTTTCCCCTTTTCATACGAATAGACATATCTTTTCCTCCTTCTTAAAACGCAACCTTTTCTGATGGTGAAAAACCATATCCCTTTATCAAACCTTTCCAAATCTATAAACAACTTTGGTTTCAACAAACTTAAACACCTTACTTGCTCTTTAATTTTCTGATCTATTATCTGAAACCCTATTCTATTTTATATTCTCAAATTAGTGATCATTCATTTACAATAATCATTATTCTGATTTCTGACCTACTAAACTCTTGCATATTCATGCACAACCCAATTTTTGTGAGTTGTAGGAGATTGTACTATATTATGCATAACTGTGTATTAAAGACATGACTACTACCAAAAGTGTATATTTTATAATCAGTGTGAAAGACCTGTTCAGTGACTCAAGCAATTGTATAGGCCAATTCCTCCAGGAAAAGTGAGAGAGTTGGTTGGTTAAAGCCAAAGTAGGAGATTCAAGGACTAGAAGTAGGATGGTGGTCCGAACCAGTATAAAAAGTCTGGTGTGAAAGTTCTTTAATTTATTTTATTTGTAGTTAGCTTATAATACTATTTATATACTTTAATATATAGTTTAACCATAAAATATATGATCCTACACACTTTCATTTGGTATTGAAGGGGGATATTTCATAAACTGTAACACAATTTATTGAATATATTAATATGACTTACATAAGAACTATCATAGAAGGTTAGTCTACTACACGACCCCCACTGTTTAATGGTAGTGATTATAACTTTTGGCCAACTAGAATGAGGGTCAATATAGAAGAAAATAGTCTTGAAATTTGGGATGCCATAGAAAATAGATATGAAATTCCAACTACACCATTAAAGACCTGGACTCTCAAACAAAAGATACGTGTGACCGATAATTCAAAAGCTATGAACATTCTTTTCTGCGCCTTAGATAAAAATGAATTTACTAGAGTTATAATATGCAAAACTGCTTATGATACGTGGCACAATTTACAAGTCACTCATTAAGGCATAAGTAAAGTTAAACAATCTAGAATAACTATGTTAAAAAGTCAACTTTAGAATTTTAGAATGAAGGATATTGAAAATATTTCTGATGTGTACTCCCGCTTACAAGACATTACACATACACTAGCAGGACTACATGAAACTTTATTTGAATTTGACATTGTTACATGAATATTAAACTCTTTAACTAATGATTGGGAGAGAAAAGTATTTGCAGTTAAAAAAGCTAATGATCCCTCTCAACTCAAGGTTGAGGAATTAATCGGTAATCTAATGGCCTATGAAGTGAATCTACGGGATAGAGAGATATAGAACGAGGAGAAAAGAGCCATAGCATTCCTAATTGAAGAGGACTTTGAACGATGAAGACGAGATGTCCTTCATAGTTAAAAACTATAGAAAATTCAAAATGCAAGTAAAGAGAGGAAATAACAATAACAATAATAGCTCAAGACTCAAATGCTTTGGCTGTAAAAATTCAGACATATCGTAGAAGATTATCCATTACAAAATAATGGAAAGGAGTGCTGGTCTAGAATTGTCTATTCATAAGGTAAGTAAAGAGAGAAAATATGACAAGCGATGGTTTAGAATTGTCTAAAGGATGTGACTTTTTAAAGGATTCAAATAAAGATTTAAAACTTCAAATAACAATTCAAGATTTAAAATTGATTATTTGGAAAATGAAATTGATTCCTTAGAAAATAAAAATATTAACCCATGTAGAATAATTAAAGAATTGGAGAATTCACAAAATTCATTTGAAAAGTTGATAAACAAAATTTCTATGTAGGAAAATAAAGTTGATTCTTACAGAAATGAAAACGTCAAATTGTCAAAATAAGATTGTGAATTAACTTCAAAAATAAAAAACCTTAAATCTAATAATTTAGAGTTTAAAGAAAAAATAGAAAAGATTTCAACAAATACTTCAAAATTTAATAAAGGGAAAGTGAATTTATCAAATTTAATAAAGAATTCTAGACCAGAACATAACAAAAATGGTTTGGGTTTTAAAAAGGATAAGAATAAGAAAAATAGTTTCGTATATACAAAATTTAAAAAATACAAGTATCTCTAAGGAAAAAGGAATTTTCGAAAATAAGGCAGTAATGATATGGGTACCTAAAACCAAGAATAATCTTATAAGAAAGGAATATATATATAAGTTTTTTCTGATGTTCATAATAATATTAATTATTCTTTTAAAGGTATTAGCAAACCCTCCTGGTATAGTTACCAAAAACTTAACCTTATTACCCTAACATAAGAAGTGGGTATCAATAAATTTATTTATTTTTTACAGGTACTCACTCACATTAGTAAAAAGAGAAGATGGATTCTAGATAGTGGATTTTTGAACCACATGACGGAAAACTCCAATATGCTTGCAAAGATCGGGCCAATGGATGGAGGTACCATAATTTTCAGTGATAATTCAAAAGGATACATCATCGGAAGAGGGGAAATCACTAATGATGGTAACCCAAATTCACCCTTAATTACTAATGTTTATCTTGTTAAAAATTTAAGACATAATCTGTTAAGTATTAATCAGCTATGCGATAAAGGCTTTAAAATTAATTTTAAAAAGGACAGTTGTAATATTTTTGATCAAAATGAAAGATTAATTTTTGAAGGTATAAGAAAACAAACTATGTATATTTCAAATATGAAAGTTAATAATGATAGTAACCTATGCCTTATAGCTAATTCGAGTGATCCATGGTTATGACACAAATGAATCTATCATATTAACCTTAAATTATTAAATAAATTAGCAAAACATAAAATATAAGTGGTTTACCTAAAATGATTTTTAAAGTAAATAACTTATGTGACGTTTGCCAAAAAGGAAAACTAAGAAAATCTTCTTTTAAATCTATAAATGAAAATTCTATAATAAACCTTTGGAATTACTTCACCTATTTATTTGATCTAACTCAAGTTAGATCTATAAATCAAAATATTTTTATAATTATTGATGACTTTTCAACATATACTTGGACTCTGTTTTTCAAACATAAAAGTGATACTTTTGAAATGTTTAGGAATTTTGCAAAAAGAAATAATAATTTAAAAGATTTAAAAATTAAAATATTCAAGCGATTACGGAGCAGAATTCAATAATGATGAATTTACTAACTTTTGTAATAAAAAAGAATTAACCATGACTTTTCTTTTTCCAAACCACCATAAGAAAATGGTATTGTGAGAAGAAAAAATAGAACCTTATAAGAGTGCGCTAGGATATTACTAAATTGCACCACTCTACCTCAGAATTTCTGAGCTGAAGCATTTGCTACTTCTTGCTATGTTCTAAATCGTGTCTCAATTTGTCCTAAAACTAACTATAATATCCCTAATTTTCAAATAACATTATTCTATTTAATTAAATAAATTAAATAGAATAATGTAAATATTAAGTGATAAGGGGATTGAGATTTGAATAAATTTAAGTGGTCGTGCTTATTAATAAAAATGGGCTTAAAGAATGGTTGATAGACTAAATCAATTATATAAGGGCATAATAGATATTGGCCTCCCATGACTCTCACCCTTATATATATATATATATATATATATATATATATATATATAGACACGTGTGTGTGTATGTATCCCCTAAGCCATTCACATTCATTATCACTTTTTCACAAATAATAAACGTAAGCAAAAGAAATAAGGCCGACCATTAATTGGAAAAAAGAAGAAGATATTCAAGGATAAAGTTAAAGAATTAAAGAGGGAAATCAAACTCATCTCAATCCACTTTCCTTATCAAAGATTAAGGTGAATAATAATTTCCATCTCTATTTGCTAAATATATGATGTTTGATGATGATATGCTTGAATTATGTTTTGTTTATATTTAAACAAGATTGTTTAAATGATGGTTCATATGGTTTTAGACTAAAACCGTGTAATGTTAATGTTTAAATGCCATGGAAAAATTATATGTCATGCAAAACATAATTTTAGAGTTGGGTTTTAAGTTTGATAATTTTCCAAGTTTTGGAAAGATTATTATGAATTTTTGAATGAAAATATAGCACGTTGGGTTTATGAATTTATTTTAGAAAATATATTGAGAATTTGAGTTTGAAATTATGATAAGTTATATAACATTATCAAAATAAATTTCTATGATTTTTGGGGATTTTTCTTAAGTGATTTGATATATAAATTAAATTATTTTGAGAAGAGGATCTAAATGATTTAACTGAATTTGCAACGGAATGTTTTTCCTGTAAAATTCTAAGCTTAATACTTATCCAAAATAATAAGGCGATTAGTTTTAAAAAGCATGGGAAATGTAAAGACAACCAATAATAATTTTACACGTAGGTAGGTTAGTTTATATAAGTTGCTTAATTTTGCATTTAACCCAGAAAAACAGGTTCTGCCTCTACTAAGGGTACCTTTCGTCCCTTTCCTTTTGCCTTCGACAAAGTCGAAACCCCATTAATCCCTAACCAGTACACTGGGTATCATCTAGGTGGTATGTACTGGATTGGAGAAAGGCGGAAGGTATGGTGCCGAAAGCATGCTTCTGATGGAGTCGATACCTTAGTTTGTTTTAAAAAGTTAAGTCCCTTCCTTTGTTTTACTAATCTTTCGAATTAATCGATACATATGTTTTCGAAAAGAATTTTATAATGGCTTTCGAAAGGGTTGCCATATTGTTTTAAAAGAAAAAAGGGCTTTTGAAGGACTTCCTTTAATTATAAATCAATGCTTTCGGAAAAGGGGGTTCCATCACAGTCGAAGCCCTACCGTCGATTCTTTTGCCTTTCAAGTTGATTGAAGTCATCAATGCTGTCGAAAGGTAGTGTTGTTTTAAAGATGCATTAAGCCGCTTCCTAAATGATTTCGAAAGGGTTATAGGTTTCGAAGGCAACGACTTCAGAAGGGGATTCATTATCGTTCAGTATTTTTAATATATGCTTTCGACTCTGTCGAAAAGGATGGTTCTGACACCATTATAAATTCCCCAACATTTTTATATGGTAAAGAATGGTTTCGAAAGAGATATAGTCATTTATATTTACTTCGACCCAAATGATATTTTAAAAGGTAAATCCAATGATGTCGAAAGGGGGACTTTCAATACTTTAGGAAGAGATACTTCCAATGGTTTCGAAGCTATGATTCTAATAATTAATAAGCAACACTTCATTATATTCTAAAGGTTTCAAAAGAAGGATTTTAAATGTTTTAAAAGACAGGAGTCTAATGTTTTGAAAAAAGATTTATGCTTTCGAAGGAGGCTATCCAGTGATGTTGAAAGCAAGGTTTCGAAGATTTCAAAAGTATAGTTTTCAAAACAAATAACCCAATCTCATTTAAAAGCAAAACCATGGCATATTAATGAGTATTTTGAAATGGAATTTTTGAAGAAATCTTAATAGGTTAAAGGAATTAACCAAGTTAAATTATTTTCTTCTCTATATATGTATAAATTCACTTTGTAATGAACCCAAAATGGTACTTTGGGAAAATGCAGAATAAGCAGTTAGGTTGACCCAGTAGTAAATATAAATTAAAGATGGCAGGGGCCAATAGGTTCACAGTAAGCCCATGAAAACTGTGTAAGGGAAATGATATTGGTAAGGGCCAATAGGCTCATAGTTAGCCCATGAAAACTATGTATAATTGAAGATGTTAGTTAGACAGTTTATAGTTAACCCATGAAAACTATATCTAGATAAGAAAATGAAATATTGACAAATAGTCAATAGGTTCCTAGTTAGCCATGAAAACTAGGGTAAAAGAAAGATATTGATAGTTAGTCAATAGTTTCCTAGTCAGCCCATGAAAACTAGGATAAAAGAAATGATATTAGATTTACTAATAGGTTCATAGTGATCTCATGAAAACTATATAAGTGGACAGGGAGTCCATAAATGTCTAACTGGTTATTAGTCAACCCATTAAAACTATTAGTTTAATAGTAATCCTAGAAACTATAACGACAGCTAGTCAAAATGAATGGAGATGGGTAATCCAGAATTGATTCGGATGTTTTGCATATCATCACATAATAATGTTTTGAATTGATTTAACCATTGTGGATGCAGGAGCACAGAAAAAGTTTATAAAGGTTTTTAAAGATACTAGTGAGGGGAAACCCATTCTGCTAAGTGGCGTGGTCTCATTAGATATCTAAATGATTTAAGACGAAAGATTATTATTCATACCAGGCTTTATGTCTGACTCGAAGTTTATGTTTTCCCCTTAAACTCTCGGGTACTTAATCGATTTGGAG
This sequence comes from Allium fistulosum, assembly GCA_030737815.1. Classification (NCBI taxonomy): domain Eukaryota; kingdom Viridiplantae; phylum Streptophyta; class Magnoliopsida; order Asparagales; family Amaryllidaceae; genus Allium; species Allium fistulosum. The sequence goes on from CM060908.1 coordinate 910,080,148, forward strand.
TAGCTTGAGATTTGAGGTTTTCAGGTACCTCTTACGACGAATAAGATTCCGAAGTCATGCAAGAGGCATGTACTTATTTGAATTCTCTCTCATATGGTTCTGCTGTGTAGTTTTGTTAAGGCAAAGTTGTTTATTACCTATTATATACTCTGATCACCAAAGGGGCATCTTCATATGTCGCTCTTGAAGTATATTGTAATAATTATATTTTCCAAACATGGTTAACATTGTGGGATTATGTAAAGAATGTTGAAATGGGTTTTTGGAATGGAATGTGAAAGTTGTTTTAAAAATTTTAAACTTTTTCCATATCCATGTATTTATGGTATATCAGTTTATCTAACATTACCGTATTTGGTCACCGAAGATTAATAACTATGGATGACTGCAGCATCCGTAGCCATTAGTTTTGGGCCTCCAAGTGGGGATGTTACACTAATAGAACTCCGTATGAACTTTTTTTAATCAATGTAAACCTAAAATATCATATTTTAAAATCTTTGGGTCAAAATGTTTTATTTTAAACACTACAAATAATCTTGGTAAGTTTGACTTTAAAGCCGATGAAGGATTTTTATCGGTTATTCAGAAAGAAATAAAGTTTACATCATATTCAATAAAAGAACTAATTCAATTGAAGAAACCTTACACATCTCTTTTAATGAAAATTTTAAACTAATAGAAGATGATACTGAAATAACTAACGTTAATCAACCTTTAAATGCTATTCGAAATACAGAACTAGATAAATTTAATGAAGATACTCAAGAAATAAATAACTTATCTAAACAAAATACAAACAAGGAAACCCCAAGAATTTTAAAAGATCGTCCTATTAAAAATATACTAGGAGATGTAAGAACTAAAGTACTAACTAGCAGGCAGCTAAATGAAATGAATCACTTAACATTCGTTTCTATAATCGAACCCAAAAACTATAAAGAAGTGGGAAAAGATGAATATTGGATTATTACTATGCAAGAAGAGTTAAATCAATTTGAATGAAATAATATATGAGAATTAGTCCCAAGACCTAGTAATCAAGCTGTAACTAAATAGGTATATAAAAACAAAAGTGATAAAAATGGTGATATAGTTAGAAATAAAGCTAGACTAGTTGCTCAAGGATACAATCAGGAGGAAGGAATCGACTATGATGAGAACTTTGCTCCTATTGCATGACTTGAAGCAATTAAAATACTCCTAGCCTTTGCTTGTCATCACAATTTTAAATTATATCAAATGGATGTTAAAAGTTCTTTCTTAAATGGTTTTATAAAAGAAAATATTTATGTTGAACAACCACCCTTATTTAAACATGAAAGATATCCTAATCATATTTATAAACCTTAAATGGATTTATATGGTCTTAAACAAGCACCACATGCTCGAGCAGACTAACAAGCTATTTAAAAAAATTTGGTTATGGAATTGGAAAAGTTGACTTGGCACTTTTTATAAAACATGAAAATAATGGTTTATTAGTTGTTCAAATATATGTAAATTGCATTATATTTGGTTCTACTAATGAAAAATTTTATACTATATTTTTAAAAAAAAGGGAAAAGAATAAGAAATTTCCCTTATGGGCGAATTAAATTGTTTTCTTGGGTTACAAATTAAATAATTAGAAAATTGAATTTTTATCTCATAAGAAAAATACTATAAAGATCTAATTAAAGGATTTGGCGTCGATAATATGAGTAATAAGCCAACACCAATAAGTACAACTATTCACCTAGATAAAGATGAAAATGGTAAGGATGTCGATTAGAAATTTTACAAAAGTATAATTAGATCATTACTTTATCTAATAGCAAGTTGCCCCAATATAATAATGAGTGGGTGTCTTTGCGCCTGATTTTAGGCTAATCTGAAAGAGTCACACCAATGAGCTATTAAAAGAATTTTATGATATTTAATAGGAACTAAAAATTAAGGTCTTTTCTATCCGAAAGGATGTCCATTCGAATTGGTATCATAAGCCGATGTAGATTTCGGTGGATGTCATACCGATAGAAAAATTACTAGTGGTACATGCCACTTTATAGGTCAACCTTTAGTTTTATGATCTATCAAGAAACAAAACTGTGTATCCTTATCTATGTGTGAAGCAGAATATGTATTAGCTACTTTAGCTTGCGCTCAAGCACTAAAGGATTTTGGTGTATATTTTACAAAATCACTCATTTACGTCAAGAATTAGGAATTTGTTCAATAAATGAGGTAATTTAAAAATATTCAAATTTTTAGTATTATATATATATATATTTAAGACATTTACTTAATTTTTCAAAAATAAAAAAACAAAATTTTAAATTTAATTTATATATATATATACACACATACAATAAACTTTGTTTTAAGATAAAAACTAGATATACTAATAAATTTTAATTTTATCAAAATAATAATAAAAATTACATTTCAGGCAAAGCTATAAATCAATATTAAACATAAAATATTTAAAGTTTATCACTAAAAATTATCTAATAAAAGTAATAAATTATAAAATTCTTTAAAAAATTAATTGTTAAAACCTTAGTATTTTTATAATATATATATATATATATATGCGCGCGCACACACATGTTAAAAGTTTTTTATCATCAAGAAAATATAAAAACAAATTGAGCCACCGATGCACCAGTCTAGAGGCATCGGTCCACGGATGAAGGAATTTCTTTTCAGATCCAAAGGTTATTTTAACTACCTACTCACCCCTTTCTTCACTATTTTCAAACTCATTTTCAAATTAAAAACCCTAGCCACCCTTTTCCAACCTCCGTTCTTCCAAAATCTATCTAATTTTCAACTAAATTTCAAAGCTATAGACATGGCAAGAGGTGAAAGAAGCATCTTTTTAACTTCTTTTTGTTCAATCGATGAAGTTATAAATTGGTTAAAGAATAAAAGGGGAAACATCAAGAAATTCAAGTCTTTAATGGTGAATGAGCATCTTGGTGGATGATTAGTAAATTTGAATTCTCTAAACTTATACGATATTAGCAATTTATTTGCCCGCGCTGAATTTGTTAATATAATAAACTTAAATGTTGAAATTGATATATACCAGAGATGTATATCACTTTGTTGAGCTAATCTTGAACTAGAAAATGATGACAACAGATTAATCTTTATACTAGCATACAAGATGTGGAAATTTCTTTTAATGAAAATGAGTGAAGCAAGACATTGGGAACTTCATCTGATGGAATGCCGTTAGATGAGATACTTTTGAATGAAGAATCTATTTTGTGCCAAATAGTTCAAAGAACTAATGGTAATTGGACAACTTCTAACCTTACTCATCAAGCTCGTATTATTACTTGAATTCTTCAGGATAACCTAATACCGAAAACAAGTAGTTTTGAAATGATTTATCCTTTGGTCGGAAAATCCACATATGCTATTTAGGGAATATTCGAATAAATTGGACTAATGTTATAATGAACAATATGATAGAAAATCGATCAGGAGAAAAATGATGATATAATCCATACGGGAATTTGATTACAATAATTCTTCATTATTTTGGTTTTGTGTTAGATGACAAGACTCCAATTAGGCAACCATATTTTAGTTTTTTAATAATAAGGTTCTAAAGGAAATGAAGATACCGATAACCCAATATGAGATTACAATTAAGACTCTAGTACATCAGTCAGCAAAGGAAGATATATCGAGTCCATCTTCTCCGAATCATACTTCCCCTATGCATACCTCCACTACGCCATAAATGGCCTTCTGCAACACAAAAAATATATTGGCTCAGGCCCGAAAAATGTTGCCATAGGTCTATGGCAACACTTTTAGGGTGATGCAATTTTTGCCGTTGCCTTAGACCTCAAAGGCAACATTTTGACTATCTAAGGCAACATAAGTAATATTGTTGCAATAGAACCCTATTTGGGTCTATGGCAACACCCATAGGTATCTGTAGCAACATTCCAAAAATGTTGCTATAGATATTAACTTTCTGAAGTTGTGGGGCCTACAATGTAGAGCATATTTGATTTTTTAATAGAAATAAATATTTATTTAATAAAATGCTATTGCCAGAATTTGATATTCAAATAGTAATTTATTTAAATAAATATTTTATTTTAACATTTGAAATAGTACAAATTCCCGACTCCACTATTTTACAATTCAATGATATATAACACTGATATTCACATATACAGATATTCCTCACTACATCACTCAGTTCACTCATTACATATGCAGTTTCAATTTATACTGACACTGACACTGACACTGACAAATATATAACGAGCAGAGTGCCGAGCCGAAGGCGAGTCGAGTAGCGGGTCCGGGCGCAGCGCCGGCGGGGGTCCGGGGCCCCGCAGTCCCCCGCCCGATTCATTCGATTTCGGAAGATCGAGCCTTCTTTGAAACCTGTCTTCAAGCTCATGCACTCATGCACTCATGCACATTTGATTTGACTCTGTCTTCTAGCTTGTATCCAGCTGTCCAGTCTTCAATACTTGTCACATATAATTCAAAAGCAGTAATCTGGAAAATAATATTTAACTCGAACAGAAAATGAAAATATTTTTGTTATATTATTTGCCTCAGGTATTTGGGTTGTTTCTTTTCATATTTTTTTCTGACAGGGACCAAATATTTGCACGGACAACCTATGATATACACGGCACAAGGTCAAACCCGAGTCATCGACTGGATTCAACTCAGGGCCAAGCAACCAACAAAACAAACAAGAACCAGGTTCAGCAAAATGTAGACAAGCCAGTGCCAGAAACACAGCAGTACACATAGGCAGCCCATCAAGCAAAAACAGTGAATGCATCAGGCATGTACAAGAGAAACATAGGCAGTAATATGATATACAAAGGACTTGGAGCATCAGTTCATGTTCTGATTTTCAAAAATAATATACAAGTTCTGATTTTCAAAAATGCAGAAGTTTTCAAGTGAAGCAGTTTTCAAGAGGACAGTAGAATACAAATACTTCAAGGTCTGGTTTAACAAATGCAGCAAGGTACAAAGGTATGTGAACAAGTTTAACAAAGGTTCAAGTTTTGGTTTAACAAATGCAGCAGAAAGGAACTAACAAGCTCAGATCAGAAATAAAAAACAAGCCAATGAACCAAAATCCAACATACCAAATAATATCACATCGCAATTCATCATCGGCAAAGCAAAATCAAGCCAGTGAACCAAAATCCAACATACCAATACATCATCGCAATCCAACATACCAGATTTCTCAAAGTCCAACAGAAAGATTAAACTCGAGATTATAGGAAATAAAGCCTATAAATAAATCCCAATTCATCATCGGCAAAAGCGTGCGAGTGTAACCAAAATCGAGAATAATCAAGTAAACCAGAAGGCAAAAAACATACCAAATAATATCACATCGCAGCCGACGATGAAGTCAAAGCAATTCGAGCAATCAATCAAGGAGGACGAAGGAGCAAGCTACCAGGAACATTTCTCACACTTGATTCGATCAATCAGAGCATCAAAGCAACTGGAATCGCGTGCCCTAGTTTCACAGAGAGGAACGAGAAAGAAAAATCGTGTGCCCTAATTTTCACATAGAGAGGAACGAGAAAGAAGAGCTGATGGCGACGACAGCGGTGGCAAAAGGGGTTTGAATGGAAAACTTTGTTTGGCTTCGGGTTTTGGTGTCGTGACGGGGCTTTGGTTGGAGCTAGATGGTCGCGATGGGTCAGGGGGTAGCTGGGGGTGAGGGTGACAATTTGGTGGCGATGGGTCAGGGGGTAGCTGGGGGTGAGGAACGAAAATATGATTTGGAAATTAGGGATTTGGAAATTGGGGGTGAGAACGAAATGTTATGAAAAGTAAAGCGGGAAAACGAAATTTTGGGACAAATTGTAGTGGTGATCCATTTTAACAATCAGATTAAATGTAGACCGTTGGATCGTATTCATGCGGATTGCTAATTTTATTAATTTTTTAATTTGAATACATCTATAGCAACACTATATAAAAATGTTGCATCCTGTTACACTTGTTTAGCTAGAGCAACACATTTTTATGGCTAAGGTAACACCAAAAATACAACGTTGCAGTAGGACCAAAATTTTATAGCTGTCGCAACATTTTAGCTGGCAACACCTTGCAAAAATGTTGTAGAAGGTCATCTATGGCGTAGTGCTCCCCAACATCTGAAGAGCATATTATTTCTACTCTTAAGAGGCAAGATCAATTAATTCAAACTATTTATGAGGAGCAGCTAGAGCAAAAGAGGGAGTTCGGCCTTATTTGATCACTTCTCACATGACTATGCAAATCTGCTAGGACTAGAGATAATGGAATTGGTACTAGCAGTGAGGGTAGTGCACTTCAGCCCCGTTTAGTATCTCAGCCTTCTTTTAACGAGTTTTGGGTAGGATTACATGGCACTAGAGCAGCAAGACCTTTATTTCAAACACCTAGACCGACCAGGATAGGATCTAGAGGGAGAGGATGTAGAACTCATGCCACTATCACTTATGCTTCATGATTTCCACTCTATCTTCTAGCACTGACCAAAGAGCGCATGAGATTTACCGAGCCAGATCCTACTACTCCTTTAAGATATTATGACTAGTTCTGATATGCAGCCTCTTATAATCTGTGTTGTTTTGTTATATGTTCTATGTTTGTCATTTGGGTTGTGTTCTATGTTTTTTGATATTCATTCAGTGATATCCAACATACTGTACATTGTTATATTATTCTCCTTTTTAATATGATAAGGGGAGAGAAATAATTGATTATATGCATACATTCAGGGGTAGTACAAAAATAAAATTATAAAACATTGTTGTGCATATATTGAGGGTGAGTATTGCATTCGTAACATTCACGGTAAACATCCCTTCATGAATGCATATATGAGTTGTCATCATCAAAAATGGAGAGATTGTTAGAGAAAGAATTTCCATTTTTCATGACGATGACTATATACTATAGTTTAAAATACACTAGTTGAAGAAATATCATCAAAGCTTTAAAAGATAGAGAAGGGATCATGCTAATGCTTTGGAGGATCGTCTATTGGGAGAATATTTGTAGATTTTGTATTAGGGAGTCATTCTGTCTTAGATATGTATTATTAAAATTGACAAGAACCAACCATAACTCTTCCATACTCTCAAAGACCATAAAACTAATTTATAGAATTTTTATAAGTTTCTAAAGCTTTTACAAAAGCTTTAGATTTTTAAAAAAAATATGTCCATCGGTGGACTGATAGTAAGCCATCAGTGCATGAATTTTTTTCAAAAATCTAAAATGAATTTTTTTATTCCTTTTCATATTAGTAGACATATCTCCTCCTGCTTCTTCAGACATGACCTTTTCCGATGAACAATCATATCCCTTTATCAAACCTTTTCAAATCTATAAATAGCTTTGGTTTCAACAAATTTAAACACCTTACTTGCTCTCTAATTTTTTGATCTATTATCTGAAACCCTATTCTATTTTATATTCTCAAATCAGCAATCATTCATTTATCACAATTAATATTCTGAATTATGACCTCCTAAACACTTGCACATTCATCTACAGACCAGTTTATATGAGTTATAGGAGATTGTACTATATTGGGCATATCTGTGTATTGAAGACACGACTACTGCTAAAGTGTATATCTTCTCAAGTCAGTGTGAATCAATAGCTTAAGCAATTGTATAGGCCTATTTCTCTAGGCAATGTGAGGGTGTTAGTCAGTTAAAGCCAAAATAAGAGATTCTAGAATTGGACATAGGATGGTGGTCCGAAGCAGTACAAAAAGTATGGTATCAAGTTTCCTTAATTTACTTTATTTTATTTGTAGATAGCTTATAATACGTTTAATGTTTATATACTTTAATATACAATTTAGCTATAAAATATATGATCAACACACCTTCATGAGCTACTCATCACAATCACTTCGATGAAAGAGATTAACTTTGCAGTCAAGAACATTTTGCATCGGTTTGGACTATTATTAAAGATTATAATGAATAATCAAACTCAATTCCAAACTATAGTATTTTGTGAATTCTATTCTCGATATCAAATTGGAAAGAGCTTCTCAGCATTAGCACATCCATAGACAATTGGACTGGTGGAGGCGGTAAATAAGGTCATCAAATACATCATCAAGAAGCATTTGAAACGAGCAAAGGGAAATTGGGTTAATGAGTTACCACTAGCCCTATAGGCTTATCAAACGACCCAAAAGTCCATAATTGGACATATTCCATCTGTACTGGCTTATGGAACTAAATTGATGATACCCATCGATGTAGAAATCCCTTCTCACCATCACATGCATTGTGACCCTAAGATGAACGAGGAGCTGACTGCTAGTATCCCTCGACTTGGTGGAGGAAAAATAAGAAGAGGTAAATCCAAGGGAGCTTCTCACCAGCAAAGAGTAGCATGGCTGTAACAACCCGCATACTTATCGATTTTTTATTTAAATATTTTATCGTTAGTCGGATGTTAGTCCGAAAAGCTACTTTTTGCATACGGTCAAATTAGGACTCGAGACCACCCCCATTGAGTTTAAAATGACGTTTGCGATCTTTTTGAGTGTAAACTTCGATATGTTTGGAGATAGTGAAATTTTCGTCACTTTTTGTGTTGGGCTTTTGGTTTGGGCTGCACCTCTTCTAACTCATCCCAACCCCTTCCTTCTCTTCATCTACTTGCATCAACTTTGGAGCTTTAGCAAAAATGGTGGAGGGAATAGGAAATTAAAATTCCAAGCTCAAGTTCTTTAGCAAATTCAACATCTAACTCCAAATTCAAAGTGAAGACATTGATTCAAGCTTGTGGTTGATCTTTGCTTTGCCCCCGAGCTTCATCCTCATCAAATTCCGTGAAAAGGTGAGATTTTTGATCTCACATCTTGCCTATATCTATCTTGGACTGTTGGGAATGATCCTCTATTGCATTTGTATGAATATCTGCATTTGGTTTGGATTGGATTGGCGAAAAACTCCAAAATTTAGTGATTTTGGTGAAAAACTGCTACTAGGTCGTTCTGGCCATTTTTAGCTCGTTCTGGCCCTTAAGTCGTAGGTCGTTGCCGACCTATAATCTCCAGGCAAAATGTTAAGTCGTTCACGAGCTAAAGGCATAAGTCGTTCACGAGTTAAAGGCATAAGTCGTTCACGAGTTAAAGGCTTAAGTCGTTTGCAGTTAGCTCGTTCGCCTCGAGTTAAGTCGTAGGTCGTTTGGCCTTAAGTCGTTTGCAGTTAGCTCGCTCGCCCTGGCTTAAGTCGTAGGTCGTCCTCGACCTAACTTCACTAGGTCGTTCCTGCCTTAGCTCGTAGCTCGTATTCAAGGCTTAGGTCGTTAAGTCGTTCGTTCCACTAAGTCGTTCAAGGCTTAGGTCGTAAGACCTTAGGTCGTGCACTTTTAGGTCGCGAACAACCTTATGTCGCGAACCTCTTTAGGTCGTTTGACCCTAATTTTCTTAGGTCGTAGGACCTTTTGACTGTTAGGTCGTAAAGACCTTAGCTCGTAGCTCGTATTTGAGCTTAAGTCCTAGGTCGTTAGCTCTTAAGTCCTAGGTCGTTGGCTTTTAAATCGTTAAGTCGTAGGTCGCTGCTCCTACTAAGTCGCTCGGCCATGCCAACTCCGCTAGCTCGCAACTGTTAGGTCGTATGACCTTAAGTCGTAGGTCGTCTCCGACCTAACATTCCCACTGCTATTTCACTAGGTCGCTTGACCTTAAGTCGTAGGTCGCTTGACTTTGTTAAGTCGTAGGTCGCTCGACTTTGTTAAGTCGTAGGTCGCCCCCGACCTTACCCTTAGGTCGAATGACCTTTGATTCGCTAGGTCGCGATTTTTCCTTAGGTCGTATGACCTATTTTTCCTTAGGTCGCTGGACCAGCTTGCCTTCACTAAGTCGTACCGTGACGGGGCGCTGCCCCCTGGACCCCCGCGACCTGACCGGGCAGGTCGAACCCCGTATTACTCTGCGTAGGCAATCTTATCTGAAAAGCGTTCAACAGAACTTCTTACTTTGATGGTTTTGGGAATTGATTTCTTTGAACTTTACTCACGTCTTCGAACGTGAATTTTTATGATTGATTGTTTCTACAATCACTTCTATGACTTGTCACTTCAAAATATAAAGGTTTCCTATACTAGTATTAAATATCAAAACTCTTTCATTAAAACGATTTCAACTCGATTTTCAATATCAAACTCGTTTATAAAACTGTTTCCAATTTATTAGTATATACAAACCTTTACCTCATTCGTATGAGAAAATATAATTAAACGACTTAGCAAAACAAGTGGTATGAAACGCTTGCGTTTACTTCGTCGGTTAATTGATGGACTTGTTCGATTGAAACTCTTGTGACAATTTCCTAGTGCAGATCTACAATCTGTTCGTAAATATTTGAGTTAAGCAAGTGGTTATGGGACATGAAGCTAAACTCTTATATTTACTAGCTTAGTGTAATCGACACTTCCTTATGATCATGATGATCATTTTTGTGATTTAGACTAGCGTTTGTGCGATGTCTCTTTGTTTGCGAGGTTAGACTAGACACCATTTGTGTGATTTCGATTCACACATATCTCTTTATCTTCAAGGTTAGTCTATGCCTCATTGGTGTGATTTCGATTCACACATATTGAAACTCTTTATGATCGATGACGATCATTTTATGGTTTAGGCTCATGGGTCGTACCTATTTAGGTGCGTCGATGTTTACTTCTCGCATGGGTCGTATCTATTTAGGTGCGTCGATGTTTATTTCTCGCATGGGTCGTACCTATTTAGGTGCGTCGATGTTTATTTACTTCGTGGAGCAATCGGCTCACTAAGTCGGGACATGGGGCGTATCTATTTAGGTGCGTCGATGTTCGTCTATGCATGGGTCGTACCTTTCTAGGTGCGTTGATGTTCGACTTTTCATGGGGTGTATTTTCTAGGTGCATCGATGTTAGACATTACATGGGGCGTATCTTTCTAGATGCGTCGATGTTTATTTATGCATGGGGCGTATCTTTCTAGGTGCGTCAATGCTAGAGCATGGGTCGTATCTTTCTAGGTGCATCGATGTTCGACTTTGCATGGGGTGCATATTTCTAGGTGTATCGATGCTAGACTTTACATGGGGCATATCTTTCTAGGTGCGTCGATGTTCAGTTTATGGGATTGGTCATCCTCTTTTCTTGAGATTTCTGGATTTTATGTTTCACCAGCTTTTACCATTGACATCGATGAGTATGTCATTTTATTGTGGCTTGGTGAATTAAATTAAGAATATGACATTCTTTTAATCTTTGAGAAGATTCTTGTGATATTGATTAATCTCTTATTGATTATCATTTTCATACTTGTAGTAGTATGCTTTTATGGATATCTTATATGTTTATGCCATATCTCTTGTTCTATATCATTTTATCTGATAATTATAGCTAGACTGATCCGTTTATTATTTTCTTCTTAAATAATACTCGGGTCAGACTGAGATTTTACAGATGCTTCCTCATGACTTCTTATCTGGAGCCATCTTCTGACTTTTGGCTAACTACTCTAGTTTAGTAGTTTTTGTTTGTATACATTTGAGATTAGACTCCTTGATGTATACATATTCTATTATCTTGCACTTGTATCTATTCACTTGTGTTATTGTGGATCTTATTTGACCACCACTCTGATGTACACTTTCATGTGTTATATTCATATCTCTTTCCGCCTCTGTGATATGAATTGTCTGTGACTGATTTGTGTTACGTTTATTTCTATATTTGTTTCCGAAGATCATATATAGCCACTGTGTGATAGCTTTGTGTTTGTATCGGTATGTTGGATTTCCTCCTTAAAAGATGTGCATTCTATTCTATCTGACATATCGGTGCTCGCGCAAAGAAGTTACACGGATGGTCGCTCCTTAACAGCCTTATCCTCCGTGCTAATTGACAGCACTACACCGTAGTGTTCTTGGTTAGCGTGGGTTTAAAGGTGGGGCGTCACAATGGCAGTTCAACACTAAGGTCTGGAATCATACTTTCGAGATCGATAGTCTCATTTTGAAACGGATCTTCCCGATAAATCTTCATTTGATGCAAATTAGAAAGGACCTTATGTGACAAAGCAAAAGCTTGGAGACAACGCTTTCAAGCTGTCGACGGTTGAAGGGAATCTAATTCGATGGTCATGGAATTATAAGCATTTGCAATGCCATTTCACTTGATTTCTTCCATTTTTCAGCATTCACTTTCATTTGAACATTCATTAGATGGTATTTGATGAGCATAGAAGCCGGAGTACCAAAGGAAAGAGGAAGGACAATGCTCTTTTCGATTTTGAGCTAGACAAGGTTAAACTTTTGTTTAGTAAGAGATGTGGCCATGGAAGGAATTATGCCAAAAGAATCAGTGATGACAACCTCTTCCTCCTCATCTAGAAATGCAGTAGGGTCATTGCCATAGACCAAGTCTTCGATCTTTTCAGTATCTGAGGCGGGGAAAGACCCGACGGAGGTATTGGCGACTATGGAAGTGGTAGTGATGGCTTCAATAGGAGCGTTCGAAACATATATGACTACAGGAAGTGAAGCAATCATGGGTTGACTTGAAATAAGTAAGACGTGATGATATAGGTTAGAATTTGCTTCAAGAGTCATTTGAAGCATCTCGAGGACTGGGGAATTGAGTGATATACCTTCGGATGAGTGATTAGAAGCAGAAGAATTTCAATTAATCTGCCCCTCTTCAGTAATAGGTGATAATGCAAGAGCAGTAGAGGAAGGAACAGAGAACAACACATATTCTGGAATGTGCTCTTCATTGGAGAAGGGACCAAAAGATGTAAGAAGCGAAAACATGAAATAGCAACGACCTCAAAGTTGGTTGTCATAATAAATGAACCTCTGCTAAGGTCTCTTGGATAAATGAAGCTGGCAAGGCATAAGCTGTCTTCTTGATTGAGAGATCGATAAGAACCTCGATGGTTGTTTGTAGAGCTTCTTCAATATGGCATTGTTCTCTTCCCTCCTCCAAAGCGATTAAAGCTTCATCATCAAAAAGATTAGCTAAGATGTCAATTTCATTGAATGGAGTCCCTTTTTCTCATAATTTTCTCTTTTCTCTTTCATTATATGATCATGAATATTAGCTAGCATGTGCGGTTTGGACTCTTTAAGCCATTTCAAACCCTTTGTGTTGAAGACATTCATAGAAGCAGAAGATGGTCTTATTGACTATATCCATGTTGGCCCCCTTCTCGGCAGTTGCTTGAGCAAGTTGGTTTTGTCAGTCAGCCACAGTAGCCTCCCAGATTCATTTTTCAACTGAAGGTCGAAAACTTCTCATACCTCAGCTTGTATCTTCTCCACTTCAGTTTTCAACTGGGTGACTTCTTCATTAGTAGCAAAGAGTTGAGCGTTGGTAGTATCAACACTAGCTTTTAGTTGTTCTATTTGCTTGGCTAGGTCGTCAATTCGAACATGAGCTTGCGTAATGCTCATTTATCATCTTTACCTTAGACTCAAGCTCCTTGATCTTCTTGCCATGTTATTTTTCCAATATGATTACCTTATTATTTAACTCTTTCTTGGAAAATCTCACCTCGTCCTTTAAGACCTTGATAATCCTCTTGTTGTCGGCTTTATTAGTTTCAGTTTAAGCCAAAAGGAAGCAGTTTATGGCATTTATGTTGCATAAATTCTTAACTAGCTTCCTCTAAGATATCTGTCTAATGTATCATAGGTAGAGTGGACTTTTTTGATGTCTTCATTAGGAATTGATAGAGTTAGGGGTATGCCCTGGGGGCAATTATGTAATTTATTATATATATCAAACTCATTGACCAATCCTGTTCGAAATAAAGGTATTTTCTTTCTATTATATACTTGATATAATGTGGTTATATTAATTAATCAATTTAATTAAAAGTATATTTAATAGAAATCCATAAATGGTATGCATTGTGATAGAAGTTACAAAGTGTTGTAACCGTGAGTAGTTTATCACAATGGAAAAAAAATACCATTTTAAATGTTCCTAGTCAAGATGCATCGAGACTGGATATCGATGTATCCATTGAGACTAGAGTACGTAACGCTCTCCAAATGTTAGGTAGTGTGCTTGACTGTTTGGGGGCACCAAGGGGTTACGTATTGATATTTATTGGATAACTATGGAATTACTCACTCGATAGTTTTTTGTTGGTTAATATAACTAAGGTCAAGCAGAGAATATCGATGTGACTAATTTACACGGTTCTTTTGACTTGAGAACCTTATTGATCTTCAATGTGAAAGTTCCGCTTTGATTATAGTTAAATCGTGGCACGGCGTTCATCGAACGACTGTAGTTGGATCGAGTGGAAGCATTAGAAGTGAAACACTATTCAAGAGAGGATTTATCTCCTCAGTTATATGAGGTTAGTATCACAGTCAACTGAAGTCAACTCAATGTCAAAGTCTCTAGCCAGAGCATTTCAGTTAATAATAATAATTATTATTGAACTAAGGACTTTGTGTTTGGACTATAAAGTTAAATGTGGATGATATTGGAATTTCGACCATTACCAAATTCCATAAATCCAAAATGATATAGTTTTGACGAAGAGAATTAGTGTAAATAATTATCACTATTAGGTACCGCTTATAATAAGTAAAATTGGATCTACCAAAGATGTGTAAGCAATTAATTTGGCCAAAATGTCACACCACCTACTAAGTGACGTGTGAACGTTAATATTCAAATAGATCGATATTATTCGCTGATTGAATTTACACCTTTGAGTCTCACAACCGTAATGATGAATTCTCTGAAAAATCACATGATTTAACTAATTTATGAAATGTTGTAAATTGATTAAATTATTTGATGTTTGAATGTTTTTTGTAATTATTTTAATGCATTTATAAAAGTTATATTTGCACGCATTGATATACGATGCTAATGTATTTAAAGATAATTGCATGAAATGATTATGGAATTTTATGTCATTTGATGACATGACTTATGGACATTTTATGTCATTTGATGACATGATTTGTGAAAATTTTATGTCATTTGATGAGATACGTGTAAAGAAAGGATTAGAGAGAGAAAAGGGAATTAATTAGGGAAATTTTAATTAAAGAATGGGAAAAGTTTCATTCTTTCAAATAAAACATATTCTCTAATTCATTTTATACTTACAATTCATTCTTTCTCATTTAGTCTGTTTCTTTCTCTCCTCCTAACTTTTCATGGTAGAAAACAAAAAACCAAAAAAAAAATTCCAAAAAAATCTTTCAAATCCATATAAAACATTAAATAAAATAAAACAAAACAAAAGTGGTTCATTCATCTCTTGCAAGGATAGGATGATGATCTTGAAGATCTGAGAAGATATCATTATTTAAGGTGTGACTTATAGACAACATCCTAAGGGGAATTCATTTTCAAGATGTGCTTCAAGGCTTTGGGTAATAAGGTATGTTTTTCTTTAATAGATAATGATAGTTGATGTAATGTTTGTTTAAAGAGAAATTTAATTATCATAATTTGTATGTATATATCATTGCCTCATTTAATTTGAATTTTTTTTATATAGCTTGAATTGTTTGTTGAATGGATCGATTGGTGTTTTATTTCAATAAATCAAAACTAATATTTGTATATGTTTAAATACAATGTTTTTTTGGAACTATGTTCTAAACATTCAATCTAAAGTCTAATTTTTAGATTAGAAATTTTGTATGTTCATTTGATCAATCGGGTTCTTATTTTGTTAAATTAAATTAAAATTGGTATATGTTTGAATATAATGTTTTAGTATAGATCTATATTGTAAACATTCAATTCAAAGTATAATCCTTTAGGTTTAAAACTTTGTCTGTTCATATTGTTTTGATTGGATTTTACTTTAACAAATGAAACTAAATTTGTGTATGAATATTACAGTGTTTTATCGAAGATTCATGTTTTAAATCATATAAAACAAAATGTAATTTTAGATTTTAAAGTTTACATGTATCTATTTTGTGTTTGTATTACTTTAGAAATTAAAAAATACAGAAGATGTTTTGACAATAAACCTAAATTTTAATTTGATTACTATAAGTCTATAATTTGTATTAATTAGATATATTTTATTGAATCTTACATACACACAATTAATGTTTTGATAATAAATCTATTTTTAAATTGATTGCTATAAATCTCTAATTTGTATTAATTAGAAAGATATATTTTAATCTTATATACACATAATTAATTTTATATGTATGTTTGTATATATAAAATTTATTATATGCATTACATATTATCAAAATATGAATTAGAGTTTTTTTTGAAAAAAAACAATTTAAAACGAGGCAATTATATATACATACATTTATTTTTGACTGTTTATATCCTTATATTACAATGTCTATTAATTGTCATTTATATGTTGCATTAATTAAGTTTATGAAATGGGAAATTGAATCAATCATTCTTATTACCCTTTATTTATTTCCCATTTTTCTTTATGTGATTAGCCATCCATTTAATTTTGTTTATATGCTTACACCTTGTCATCAATTGATAGTAATATGTTGCACTTACAGAATTTACACTATAATATATTTGTTTATACTTACATTCATGCCATATGCATGTTGCTAATTAATGATATTAATATAATCAATCAATTTAATTAAAGAGGGAGAATGAAATGTTTCTCTCTTCATCTAAATAAGTTTATGCCCCGTCATTAATTGAATAAGTTAAGAAGAAGGAAATGAAAAGTTTCCTTTTCAAAATAAATTTATTCCACATCATTAATTGAATAAGTTAAGAGGAAGAAAACAAAAAGTTTCATTCTCTAAATAAATTTATGCCCCATCATTAATTGAATAAGCTAAGAGAAAGAAAATGAAAAGTTTCATTCTCTAAATATATTTAATATGTATCCTCCACACAAAAATATTTATATAAGAGTATATGTGATGTAATCTAATTTATAATCACATTAAATTACAATGACACTTTATTTATGTTAACGCTAAAAAGTATAACGCTAACACCCTGGTGTCTGGAGTAATCTAGTGAAAGCACCACCCGTCTACAGGGGAATTAAAAGTAAACAGGAAAAGGAAAAAAACAGTAAAAGAGACAGCAACTTTTATAGTGGTTCGGCCTAAAGTTAAGCCTACATCCACTTTACATCATTCATTATGTTCTTTGAGTACACTTTTACAAGATTACAACACTTTTACAACTCGATTTCTCGGTTACAACACCTTTACAACACTTTTCAACGATTACAACACAATCGAAGCAAGAGATTAGAACTTTGATGACGGATTGCTCTTTGGATCCATGTTGAATGAAGTAGAACTGCTGATGAGGATCTTCGATGATTGAAGCGTTGGAGGAGTCCCAAAAAATGGCAGAGTATCGGCGCTTTTCCAATCCGGAATCCCTTTTTGAATGCGGAGTAGGTGAGGTATTTATAGGAGAGGCTGGTCCTAGGTCGGCCAGGTTATAGGTCGTGGGCGACCTAAGGAGTAGGTCGTAGGTCATTAGCGACCTAACAGAGTCAACCTGGATAGGGTATTAGCTTCGAGCGACCTAATGTGTGTAGTGGAGGAGCGGCGACCTAAGGGGTAGCGGCATAAGGATTAACGACCTAAGGAGCAACGGCATAAGGTTTGGTAGGCCGTTGGCGACCTAAGGGATAGGTAGAAGTGGCGACCTAAGGGAATGACGACCTAAGGAAGTGGCGACCTAAGTATGTTGAGGCATCGCTAGGTCGTTGGGACTTTAGATCGCTAAGGCCTTTTAGGTCGCTAAGGTTGTTAGGTCGTAGATCACTAGGTCATTGAAGCTCCTAAGTCGCTGAGGATTTTAGGTCGGAGAGATGTTAGGTCGGAGAGTTTTTAGGTCGCTGGGTTACTCCATATTTTAGGTCGCTTGGAACCTTTAAGTCGTAAGTTGCTGGGACCTTTAGGTCGTAGGTCGCTGGAACCTTTAGGTCGGAGGTCGCAAAGTAGTAGGTTGCTCTTCAGTAGTAAATAATACGTACCGTTTCGGACAGGGCGCTGCCCCCTGGACCCCTGTGACCTGACCGGGCAGGTCGAACCCCGTAGCGGGGGTGTTGCCCCCGCACCCCCACCTTGGGGGGTTGCCACCCCCTTGGACCCCCCCTCCGTAGGGTATCTTATTTGAATAAACAATCAGCAGGACTTGCTCTGTTGAGATGTTGAGTTGACCATTCTTCGAGACGAACTATCTTTGGTTTCTCGGCCGATCTTTTGGTATCTCGGCCTTGCTAAAGGGCGGGATAACATTTGCCCCCCAAAACATGCCTTGCGGTAGGAAGGTGTGTTTTGTAATGCCATAAGCTGGATGTTCATATCCTGTTGATGACCTGCAAAGGAACTGGCAGTTTTATGTGGCCCCAAATAACGACCGTTCGGGATCGAGCTATTTGGGATGTAATGCGACCGTTCACGGTCAAGCGCCTAACTTCAAATGGCGACCGTTCGGGATCGAGCCATTTAAGGAGGGGTGCGACCGTGCGCGGTCAGGTGCCGCTCATGGTCAAGCGCTTTACTTCAAATGATGACCATTCAGGGTCGAGCCATTTGCGGTAAAGTGCGACCGTGTGCGGTCAAGTGGCGGAGCTCTGATGACGACCGTCCATGTTCAAGCGCTTTACTTCAAATGACGACCATTCAGGGTCGAGCCATTTGCGGTAAAGTGCGACCGTGCACGGTCAAGTGGCGGGTCTCAAGTGACGATCGTTTGGGATCGAGTCGCCTGAGGTGAAGTGCGACCGTTCACGGTCAAGCGCCTAGCTTCAAATGACGACCATTCGGGGTCGAGTCATTTGAAGTGAAGTGCGACTGTACGCGGTCAAGCGCTTATCTTCAGGTGATAACTGTTCGGGAATGAGTCATGTGAGATGTAACGCGACCGTTCACGATCAAGCGCCTTACTTCAAATGACGATCGTTCAGGATCAAGCCATTTGTGGGAAAACGCGACAGTGCCCGGTTAGGGGTGGACCCCAAATAATCGATCGTTTGGGATCGAGTTATTCGAGGTGAAATGTAACCGCTCACGGTCAAGCGCCTTACTTCAAATGACAATCGTTCGAGATCGAGCCATTCGAGGTAAAGTGCGACTATTGGCGGTCAGGGGGTGGACCCCAAATGACGATCGTTTGGGATCGAGCCATTTGAGGCAAGTTTTTGCCGTTCGAGGCGAGTTTTTTGCCGTTCCAAATGACGATCGTTCGGGATTGAGCCATTTGAGGCGAGTTTTTGCCGTTCCAAATGACGACTGTTCGGGATCGAGCCATTTGAGGCGAGCCTTTGACTGTTCGAAGTCGGGTGTCTGTTCGTAGGGCTTAATCATTGCAAGATCATCAAAATCACATATTCAACTGAAAAGTTGTCAAGTAGAAATGTCTGAAAAAGTCAATCCAAACATCAGAAGCAAATCATATCATGAAAGCAAAGTAGGATCAAACTCAAAACACCAGAAGCAAAGCATGAAAGCAATGTAAAGTTACAAACATTGGTAGCAAAACATGAAAGCAATGTAATCAGTCATCTGAAGTAAAATACGAAAGTAAAGTAGTCAATCATCAGAATTAAAACTCAAAAACAAAGAATCGACGTCCGAGTGCAAACATCTACATCGATATGATTTTATAGTTGTATCAGAGCATGCTTGGGGATCGTTCGCGGTCCCATACATGTGTGAACAACTTAATTGTGTTGATGTAGAGTTTTCTACTCATTCGTCGTAACCTTAGTCAGTTGATAACAAGCTGACGCCTTGATCCTGAGTCGTCTCCAGTTGGTGCAGGAGGTGGGCGTTCTTGTTCCATCGTTGCAGCTTTCTTTTTTACATATTGCGATAGCAGACCATCCCGGATATGTCCCTCAACTTCGTCTTTCAAGTGTCTGCAGTCATTTGTGCTATGACCATTTAGCTCATGTAACAAGCAGTACTTGTCCGACTTTCTCTCGTTGTTAGTTGGATCTCTCCTAATTGGCTTTCGATAAGGAACCTGTCCCTTAGTGTTCTGGTAGATCTGCTCCAAAGTCTCTTTCAATTCTGTGTATGAGGTGAATCTCGGTCCCATTCGCTGTCGTGCTGATCTATTGTTGTCATCCTTTCCCTTTCGTTTACCTTTTCTAGTTTCTACACCTTTTTCAGGAGGATTCCCACCTTTGACTACAAAAACATCAATTCCTTCTCCTTCTTCTCTTTCAGCCTTTGCGTCTTCTAATCGTAGAAATCCTTCAGCCTCATGGTAAAATTCCCCTAGATCCATAGGGGGATCTCTTGTCAGCGAATCCTTGAAATCTGTACCGTCAGCTATGCCCAACACAGCTGCCATCAAGACCATAGATGGATCTGGTCGATCCACCGATGCCGCAGCTGCGTTGAATCGCGTCAAAAAACTTCTCAAAGATTCTCCAGTTCTTTGCTTCAGCGTTGTCAAACTCATAACATTCTTGGGCCTCGAGATGTGAACCCTGAATTGCCTCATAAACTTCTCAATCAAATCATTCCACGTCCCGATAGATCCACTTTCCAATTGTCTGAACCACAATGCCGCAATATCTGCCAAGTACAACGGAAAGCATCGAGCCATAACTTCCTCTGATGCCCCCAGCACTTCCATTTGCCTCATATATTTCGTTAAGTGAACTGTAGGTTCCGTTCTTCCATTGTACATATCCAACGATGGTAGCTTAAAGTATGGCGGGTTCTTAGCTCGCCTGATTGTCATGGTAAAAGGACTCCTATTCACATCCTCCAAGTCTTTGTTTACCAAACCGCCTCTCATCGCCTTTTTGACCATTTCCACCAATCTGTCGTTGTCTCCTAGTTGTAGTCCTCGCCCATTGCTTTCGTCTTGCCCCCCGAGTTCGCGAGGGGATAATGGAATCCATTCTTCTGGTTGGGTTTCTGTTCCTCTTTGATTCTGTGATCCAAGTTGCCCAATCTAATGAAACAAACCCTGGATCAACTCTTCTTGCCTTTTCATCATTGCTTCCATCTCGTCCCTGGTCACGAAGGCTGAAGTTTGGTTTGCTCCCGAAGAAGCCTCTTGACTACCTCTATGCTGACTATTCTCTGGTCTTTGTAATCTACTCGATCGCCTTGCCATAATTCTTTGAATCTCAATCCTAATCCCTTGGATCCAACACTTGGTTGACAGAATTCCTAAGTTCAATTCTCAGTGAAAGCACCAAAATGTTAATGCTAAAAAGTATAACGCTAACAACCTGGTGTCTGGAGTAATCTAGTGAAAGCACCACCCGTCTACACGGAAATTAAAAGTAAACAGTAAAAGGGAAAAAACAGTAAAAGAGACAGCAATTTTTATAGTGGTTCGGCCTAAAGTTAAGCCTACATCCACTTTACATCATTCATTATGTTCTTTGAGTTCACTTTTACAAGATTACAACACTTTTACAACTTGATTTCTCGGTTACAACACCTTTACAACACTTTTCAACGATTACAACACAATCGAAGCAAGAGATTAGAACTTTGATGACAGATTGCTCTTTGGATCCATGTTGAATGAAGTAGAACTGCTGATGAGGATCTTCGATGATTGAAGCGTTGGAGGAGTCCCAAAAAATGGCAGAGTATCGGCGCTTTTCCAATCCGGAATCCCTTTTTGAATGCGGAGTTGGCGAGGTATTTATAGGAGAGGCTGGTCCTAGGTCGGCCAGGTTATAGGTCGTGGGCGACCTAAGGAGTAGGTCGTAGGTCGTTAGCGACCTAACAGAGTCAACCTGGATAGGGTATTAGCTTCAAGCGACCTAATGTGTGTAGTGGAGGAGCGGCGACCTAAGGGGTAGCGGCATAAGGATTAACGACCTAAGGAGCAACGACATAAGGTTTGGTAGGCCATTGGCGACCTAAGGGATAGGTAGAAGTGGTGACCTAAGGGAATGACGACCTAAGGAAGTGGCGACCTAAGTATGTTGAGGCATCGCTAGGTCGCTGGGACTTTAGATCGCTAAGGCCTTTTAGGTCGCTAAGGTTGTTAGGTCGTAGATCACTAGGTCGTTGAAGCTCCTAAGTCGCTGAGGATTTTAGCTCGGAGAGATTTTAGGTCGAAGAGTTTTTAGGTCGGAGAGATTTTAGGTCGGAGAGTTTTTAGGTCGGAGAGATTTTAGGTCGGAGAGTTTTTAGGTCGCTGGGTTACTCCATATTTTAGGTCACTTGGAACCTTTAAGTCGTAGGTTGCTGGGACCTTTAGGTCGTAGGTCGCTGGAACCTTTAGGTCGGAGGTCGCAAAGTAGTAGATCGCTCTTCAGTAGTAAATAAAACGTACCATTTCGGATGGGGCGCTGCCCCCGGACCCCTGTGACCTGACCGGGCAGGTCGAACCCCGTAGCAGGGGTGTTGCCCCCGCACCCCCACCTTGGGGGGTTGCCACCCCCCCGGACCCTCCCCTCCGTAGGGGATCTTATTTGAATAAACAATCAGCAGGGCTTGCTCTGTTGAGATGTTGAGTTGACCATTCTTCGAGACGAACTATCTTTGGTTTCTCGGCCGATCTTTTGGTATCTCGGCCTTGCTAAAAGGGGGGATAACAATTTATGAAGTTAAATAAAATATTGATTTTATTAAAAAGAAACTTAAAAAATTCTAAGTATATTTAGACTTCATAGGTCCATTAAAGATCCAAAATGACTAATATTTTTGAAATTCACCCATTTCTTCCGCTGTGGACTGGCCCAGTTGCAACAGGAATGTCATGTAGATTATAATTGAAGACAACCATAGTGAGATCATGTCCTAGGTACTTTAGTTAAAGGGGTGATGGAGCCAACATGGAAGATAAAGATTCAGTAGCAGCAACGACAGTCTCCTCTTCTAGCCTTTGATGGTGTATGGCATAGTAAGTGGCCATAGGCTTAAGAGACGTCATGGGCCTTTTGTAGAAAGGGCTTGGAGTAGATACAGGAATTTTCCTGCATTATAAGTTGGGACAAGCGCTGTAGAGGCGGTATGAATAGAACTCGTGACTAGAGCATGAGTAGAAGGAGCATGGGATGGAGGACTTTACTTTGATGAATATTTGATTCTATAGGAATGGGAACTTCTAGAATGGTGTGAGGGGAACAAATGTTTCAATTGATAGGATCCAAAGCCTTTGGGAGAGCATTGATGTTCATAATATTCCCTCTTGCGGTCCCGACGCTCGACTGTGTACCGATGCTCCCTTTCCTCTATCTCTTTCCTCTCATGGCGAGATTTGCTAAATAAGTGGTGATCGTGGTGTATATTGGATTTGAAAATAGGCACATGTCGAGATGATCTTTGGCTAAGATCTTGGAAGCAATCAAACTTTCCCATTGTAGCTAAAATGAAAAAGAATTGGAGTTATTATCAAAGATTGGAAGTATAAGAGATGTGTAGTGCATGTGGAAGTGTTCCTAAGCCATGTGGGTGCGGTGTAATCTTGTCTACGTTATGGACCATGTTTTGTTTGTGGGGGCATGAGAGTGGCTACATCCTTTAAAGAAGTGGGAGTAGCATCATCCCATCCACACAATATTACATCAACTCAGTATAGTCGAAGTTAAGGCCTTGACGGTCGATGGGTCCTAAATTAAATAATGGCCTAAAAACTTCAGCAACAACTAGGGCAGGATTGATTCCTCAGTCTGACTATGAGTCGAACCAAGGGAAGTCTCTGGAAGCCTGCTCCTTAACCTTTTGAACTAAAGAGCAGGAGTGGATGTGCCTTCATTTTCGGCATTCTCCCTGGTGGACACTTCGCCAAATTCTTCTTCTTTGCCGCCTTCATATTCATCTTGACCCTCCTCCTCTTCATCATCTTCACTATATTATCCTTCTTCCTCATCTTCATCAAAGGTAATTTTGATAAATACTCCTTTTTCTACGTTTATTAGCCTATGGTGGGCCATAGATAGAGGAGGTACCTTAGCTTGAGGAGTGGCTTATGGAGCGCAAGGAGTAGTGGGTACGAAATGCACTCTATAATAGTTGTAGAGGAGGGTAAAATTGCGAAGGCAAAGATTGGTTAGTACATAAGTTATTCTGCGCTCGTCTTGAGGGACGGTTTAGAGTGGTGCGACCAGTCTAAGATTATTGTTATCAACTTTTGAAGGGACAATTGTAATGATAAAGAAAGAAGTTAGCAGTCGGGATGAAGCAAATCTAGATGAGGTGATAATTGGAGTAAAGGATGTAGGACTTACATCCAAAGAACTATTTTTAGGCAAAGCTAATGGGGTAGCGTGTGAAGAAATATTTGTCTTTGAAGGAGTTACACTTGTTGTGGAGGTCGATTACAACTCTATAATCTCTAAATGATTTGGAGAAGGTAAGCAAAGGATTTGGAGAGCGCTTGAAGTTGTAAATGTATCAAATTTCTGTAAATGATGACTCCCTATTTAGATGTCGGACGAATATCATATATTATCCTAAGAGAACTACATAGGAATTGGGATGCAGTTGTGAAGGAGAGAGCCTCTTTGACTGCGTGATATGGCGGAGGAAAGGATTAAAAGGAGGCACTTCTCTAGATAAGCACATATATAGGTTACAGGCTCTGTAACCGGTAGGAGAGTTGTGAGAACGCTCTTGTAGCAACAAAAGTTGAACTTCATCTAAAGGAGTCCCATGCCTCGTGCAAATTCTTTTAAACTCAACAGTATATAGTTGAGAGGAAGGAGAATCGGTGGGTTGTCAAGAACCAAAACTCCTTCTAGGTAACATCAAGAGGTATTCTATTTTGTGGTTCTTTGATAATCATTAGTGGAGCCACATCGATTGGAGGCTTGCATAAATAGTAAGGTTTGGAAGATTCAACGATCATAGGAGTGGATGCCGAACCGTGCTAGAAGTCATAACTGGTGGTGTATAAGCGGCCGCTGCAACGGTAGAAATACGCAAAGAGCGCCCGTTGGATTCCATAACTGATTGAAATCTTGAATGACGAGCATGGTCAGGTAAACCTTATTTCAATTTTTGTACTTGAGTAAGTGTTTCATCCCCATGTATGGTCGATGTTTAGTGTCCAGCGAACGTCGATGTATGTTAACCCATCAGATTCTATACAACGACTGAGGCAGTGTTTGGGTCCTATGTAGTGTGTGTATTCTGTGTTTTTGGCATAGTATACAGAAGCACTCTATGTAGCCGCTCGTGCTGGAAAATGAGCTCCAGTACATGATGGAACTATGTGTCATATATTATCAATCAACGTTGGAATTACATTAACAGCACCAGATGGATCTTAAGGTGGAACGAAACTCAAACTCTCGACTAGAGAATCCTATAGAGATAGTGCAATGTTCACAAAGTGAAGATTCTTGATTGATAAAGTCGAGTATTAACGGGGCTTGTGTCACGATACATGTCTACTCTCAAAATTTTCAAATGTTAGAATTAATTCTATGGAGTTTTGTCCAGAATCAAATCGGCTCGATCCATAGTCAAATCTGTATTTTCCATCCATGGTCACCAATAACTCCATCCATCATCGACGACCATGAGCTAGCCATAGCCTTCCTCTTCATCATCCATGACTGAATCAATCGGTGACATTCAATTGAACCCTATGACACCGACTCTAGTTGGAATGGAAATCGATCCAGGTGTGATTTTAGGTGACGGTGGCGACAACAAAGGCATCATGGAGTGGAGAACGACGATGGAGAGCAGTACCTTGGATAAAGTTCAAATGGATCAACCACAAGTTTATAAATTGGAATATGGAAATTCAAAATCGAAGACGGAGTGTGCCCCAGATTTGAAGACTCGAGACAAAAGGAAGCTCAAATGTGAATGAGTTTAGACGACGAGGAAAATTGGCTAAGTGTTGTTTACATATAGTTCAGTGCTAGCATGAGTCGGTACTAATTCATCAAACCATCATATATAGAAAATAAAAAAATGAAGATGCATCTACATGAACATGAATCGGAGCAACTTCAAAAAATTTCAACGATGAGCGGAATGAAGTAGTCTCTGAATTTGAAGCCGCAATATTTACATATGTCAAGAAGTCGTGACTAGACTACTGTTTGGAAAAGAAGTGCCGAAATTCTCAATAAAGATGCAACATTCTACAGAAACATATTGAGTAAAGAAAGCATTTATGCAGATCTGGGTTTGGTCGCTTGTCTCGATTCAAAGCGTGCTTCATGTTTACATATTAACTCTATTAGTTTGATGTTGAATATACATGTTAGTATAATCAAGTAATACTATAAAAATATGAAACAGAAAATACGACATAAAAACATTTTAAGAAATACGTTACCTCTGAATCACATATGGATAGCTAAGTGGTGTGGAACAAGGATTCAATGAACTAGGTTGTGCAAAACATTGATAATCATTTTAGGAAAAATTTTTATTTGTTGTTAACCTTTAGCTTCCTACATTCATGTATGGATTAATATAACTAGGAGAAACCAATTTGCGAGATGTATTCACCATCTGAAACATTATAGTATAAACTCCGGTTCACTACCAATTATTTGAGGCGATAAACATTCTTCAACACAAGCTATGTTTTTCCAAAATAAGTTCAATTCATTTCATTGTTGCATAAAACATAACTTTATAACTTTTTAATCATTAGTTACTACTATTGCTTTCGAACTCGAATTCATTGACCCACTATATATTCAATCAAACTAGACTCTCATGGATTGATTTTTGCAGCTTTATAAACTTATTGTTTCATTTCAATGTAACTACAACCTTTTCCTTACTCTTACGGGTTTATGTTTACCATCGGTATATTTTACATTCCTTTATTTGTGTACCACTGCTTCACCATCATAATAGCAAAAAATGAGAATAATATTGTTTTGACATTCTACAATCAAAATAAATAAGAAATGTACCTTACAACATCACATCTACGAATCATATAATAGTTGCATGTGAGAATCCACTAACTAATAATTCAAAATGAAACAACGTTTCAAGAAATTACCTTCAAATAACAAAAGAAACAATGTAATTCTTATGGTAGCTACATATTTATCATTTTTAACTAATTTAATGTATTGTAGTCAATTTGAGGGAAAAAAAGGAATTTGAAGCCTTTGAAGATAAAATAAAGAAAGTAAAGAGTTATCATTATGTACGTATCAGGCAAAAGCCCTACATGCGATCAGATTGCTTAAGTAGTTTTTTTTTCTTTTGAAAATATAACTAATTCACTCAATACACACATGTATATATGTACACACATCTATACAATCAATGTTGTAATCATGCATGTATGTATAACCAGTGTAAGCCGATAGAAATAATCTAAGTTTTAAACAGTTTTAAATAGTTCTTGGTCCAAATATAAAAAAAAATCCTAATTTTGTTTACCATGATGTGTCGGTGCGAAAAAGAAACCAAAATGCCCTTTTGTGGAATTTACACGAAACAATTTCTATTAAAACACATCCTTTTGTTTTTAACCGTCAAGCCAATTTACAAAACTACAGTGGACGATAGTGCTTTCTTCTTCTTTAATTAGCAAAACATCAAGCTATGACCCTAAGTTATTCTTCTTTCAGAATTCGAAAATAACCCCCACCTCCTTCTGCCATATCGTCCAACCAACAATCTTAGAAACTATTAACAACTTTTTTCTTCTGGCTTTTCCACCAGCTACGAGCCACCATCTCGACAAAGTAAAACATTTATCTTTACCAGCATTGAAGTTTTCCACAAATTTTAATATTCAATTGTGAAAGATTGGATTTTTTAAAGATGTACAATTGAGGGAATTAGGGAAAAAGACAAATTTTGAAGAAAAAATTAAACTAAAAGACAACAAGTTTCATTTTTTGACTGAAGAACTTTGAAAATAAATTAGACTGAAGAACAATGATAGTTTAACTAACATTATATTCAGTTTTTACCCTATACAAAATGCTAGTTATAACTATCATTATATTCAGTTTTACACTGTACAAAATGCTAAGTATAATTTGCATTGTCCTTTAGTTTAATTTTTTTCAAAGTTTGTCTTTTAACCAAAAAATGAAACATGTTGTCCTTGAGCCTAAATGAAACAGGGTGAAAGTTACGTGGAGTTATTTTAAGATTTAAGATACCCAAAATGAACAGCAAATTGCGGGGTCTAAATACAATTAACCTTCACGCAATTTTCTCATCGTCTGTATTTGGTTCATCTCCTTCAAGCAAAATAAAGAGCTCAAAATGGATGATAAATGGAATGAAATTAAAGCAAACCCTACAAATAATAATAATAAGAAATCTCAAGACAGACGCGAAAATTTCTCATAGATCGAGCTATATTAACCTCCAAAACCGATAAAAATAATGGCAGACATGCACGGAAATTTCAACCAAAAGATCGATTATGTATTCAAAGTCGTGCTAATTGGCGATTCGGCCGTCGGTAAATCTCAGCTTCTATCACGGTTTTCGAGGAACGAATTCAGCCTCGATTCGAAAGCGACGATCGGTGTTGAGTTTCAAACTCGAACGCTGACGATTGATCATAAGACTGTTAAAGCTCAGATTTGGGATACAGCTGGTCAAGAGAGGTATTGCATTTCTATTATATTTTTTGGTACATTTTGATTGGGTTAGGAATTAAGTTATGGTAAAAGGGGGATTCTAGGATACAGATTGTTTTTTCCCTTTAAATTTGGTTTAGATTTGTCTTTGACGTTTAAGTGGATGACTTTTATATAGTTGATTTGATGGTCATAATTTTTCATATTTTGGTACTCACCTCGATCATGCTTACGTAGTGACCAAACTAAAATCTTATTTTCATTGAGTGAAAGTATACCAAGGTAATACAGATAATCAATATGTACTGTTTGACAAAAATCAAGCCATGACGGACAACTCTATCTCGCAAATTCTCACCCCTCCTCCAATAAAATTCTCAACCAAGACACACTTCTTGATAAGCAAAATCCTCGTCACATGAGTTATACCACTGATAGATCCATACTTGATGAAGACGGATTTTGGCTTGTTATGAACAAGAAGATGAAACGATGAATCTAGATTAAAGAGACATTGCATGATCATCAAGAAGAAACGGGTTTAATGGCGACCCTAAATCAAGAAACGCTCGGAAACCTGAATCCAAGGTCCAGAATGGCTTCAAAGCATCTCAATATGCTTCCGGTACGAAACAGGTGGTGTCAAACAAAGATCAAGGCATTAGATCGTGGAAAGAAATTGTCTCCGATGAACAAGAAATCAAAGGTTTTTTTAATTTTCCAGTACATCCCACCCATTTCGATAAACAACAAAATATTTTATGTGATCAAGGAAAATATCTGTCAAAGAGCCGAGAAAGAATGATATCATACCATTATAGCATATGTTATCAGCCTCAAGCCTTACTTTGTCCATTTCAATGCCTACATTCTAAGAACTTGGAAATCAAAAGATGATTTCAAAATCTTTTCTAGGAAGAATAGTTTCTTCTTGATTAAATTTGAGGACACAAAAGACTACTCTGTAATCTTAAAAAACAGTCCATACTTCTTTGATGGCATCTTAAAAAACAGTCCATACTTCTTTGATGGCAGACTCATCTCATGAGGAGATGATCTCCTTCTATTAAACTAGCTAGATAGAGACCTTCTAGCATCTTTGTATCTCTACCCATTTAGGTCAGATTTCCTAGTATCAGTTTAAACTTATGGGACTAAGAAGCATTTAACATCATGACAGGCGTTATAGATAAAATTCTTAAACTTGACACAACCACTGCCATGAAAACAAAATTGAATTATTCTCGTAGTCTGATAAAGATAGCTGCAAACTCTGATTTTCCAAAATTAAATAAATTAATATATCATTATAAAATGGAGAAATCATAAAACAAATGTTGAATATGAATGGCATCTACTAAAGTGTGACTCGTGTTCTTGTTTCGGTCACGTGAAGAAAAATCCATAGTTAAAATGATCTGGGTCCTAAGAATGCAACTCAATCGATGGAAATCGAAGAAGTTACAACTGTATAACCCAGAAGATATTATAGCTGAAAGAAGTCCAGACATTGAAAACGCTTCCGAAGTGGATTGTCAGTTTGCCAATTTGGAAAATCAAGATTCTAATAAAGATAAGCATCAAGAAAAGCAATCTACAGTCGTCAACGTTGAAGATTGCTATCTCAGTAAAAATGGAGCAGATAAGGTCACGTTTGGGTATTACAAATAAATTCTAATATCATTACTACTTTCATTTTGAAATCAAAATATGAATGTAACATTTTGATTAATCAATTATCTTTATTCATTAATTGGTATGATAAAGATTGGACAACGATTTAATTTGTTGATAGCCTTTTCTTTTTGTCTGCAATCAAAACAGATGAGTTACCAACATGATAAGATAACAAGCCATCTTCCATGTTAGCAAACCCAAAGAGGAATAAGGTCTTAATATAATTAACGTTCACAAAACCTTCCAGCTTCCAAGTTCTATTAAGGTTGTTTGAAATGACATTGTACCATAGAATATCATCAAAGAAACCCACCAATCTTCCAAAAGAGAGATCCCTCTACGCTTGCGAAGACGGCACCACTGCCTGTTAGTCATAAACCAAGTCGAATGATTTAGTAATGTATGATTTGATGTTCCTTGGTTTGCACTTAAAGGACGAAGACAAGACCGTCTGAAAGCTTTGTTAGTTCGGAGCAGTATCAGGCTGAGCTGCAGCAAAGATCAAGAGTTGGAAACCCTTGCTAATAGTACATGAGACTTTTTTCTTAACGCATAGAGAACCAAGTTTCGTTTGTAAATTCCAAGAATGTACACCAACGCCATAACACTTACTCCGTATATTTACACAGGATTTTATGCCTGCCACAGGTACTGGGACTCAAACGTGTGAATGTTGGTCACTCAACACGCAACACGCACCAAATTGACGACTTCTGGAACTGTGGGGTGTGTGTGTAGATTGATTTTAAGTAAATCGATTTATTACATTTTTCGGTACATATTACAGATATATAAGCTTACAAAGCCTTGGTGAATCAAGAATGAAAGCATCTAAAAATTTGCAAACACATCAAATTCCAAGAAAAGCCTTACGCAAGGATCCGAGATTGAGTGACCCTTCAAACCATCATCCTCACATAGACAAAATCTTTGTCCGCTATATTATCATCACTATCATCTTAAGCTCGATAAATCTATACATAACAGAAATTAGGATCCCCAATTCTTTTCAAACTTAATATCCAAAAAACCATTTAAAAAAAACAGATTTCACGAAACACATCAGTCCTTACTTTCAGCGAAATATTTGCAGTGTAGATTGCAAATCTTTAGTGTAGACTGCATATTTTCGTTGAAAATAATAACTGAAGTTTTCATGAAATATGTTTTAAGAAGGGGCGGAAATGAATTTGGAAACTTATGAAGGGTCCGTAACGAACAATGCATTAATTTTGGTGCTAAACAAGATTAAATGGGTGAATATTTTGTTTGTACCAGATATAATTTCAATATCCTTTGCACATCTGATGGTACAAAACAGGAGAACAAATTCATTACTGAATATCTAAATTGAGCCAACACTGTAATATTCATATCCCTTTTAAAAATACACAGTAGATTATAGTGAGTATGTTCTGCTTATTTTAATGGTGGCAATACCTGCATGTACTTGTGATAAACAGGCAAAAGTAGCATGAATTCTTGTTAGTTATGACTGTTGTGTATACATATATAAAATATATGGACCATTAAAATTGAAGAAGGCATTTATGTAGTTGCTACCTATTAACATGACCCAGGTATAGAGCAGTAACAAGCGCGTACTACAGAGGAGCGGTAGGAGCAATGCTGGTATACGACATAACCAAACACCAGTCATTCGATCATGTAGCCAGATGGCTTGAAGAGCTACGAGTCCATGCAGATAAAAACATCATCATCATGCTCCTGGGCAACAAGTCTGACCTCGGAACCCTTAGAGCTGTCCCTACAGATGACGCAAAAGACTTTGCCGAGAGGGAGAGGCTCTTTTTCATGGAAACCTCTGCGCTTGATTCAACCAATGTTGAAAATTCTTTTCTAACCATTATTTCCGAGATATACAGAATTGTCAGCAAGAAATCTCTTGTTGCCAACGATGATTATGACCCTAGTGGCCGCTCCGGTTTGTTGAAAGGGACGAATATTGTGGTTCCTGGTCAGGATGTTTCGAATGCTAGCAACTCTTCATGTTGTACGTTGACATAGTGATATCGTTGTAGCTGAGGAAATGATAGCATTTTTTCCTTTTTCCTTTAAAGTGATAGTCATATTTTGAAATGTTACCGAGAAATTTTTAGAATGGTGCAAAAGAAGTATTTGCAAATGTTTTTGTTTTACTTGTACACCGGACAATCGAAAGAGATTCTTTTCCTGTTTTTGGTTCCCTGTTTTTATTTGTTTATTAAGTCACTGTTTGTTGCAGATATGAACTAGTCTCAACGTTGGAATATGTTGAGGCTCTTTGTATGTACTCCGCAATAATCTGAAAATTACAATTTGCAAGCCTCGTGAGCTCTGGGGTTATACCAACCGATTCACCAGGAGCAACAACCAAACAATTATGTATCTGTAAGAAATTCAGTACAAAATAGAAAAATACTTGGGAGTAGTGATGTGGTAATTCTACATATAATTAGTGTGCAAGTCATATACTATATATGGTAATGTTGTAAAATCATAATGTAAATGATTTTTATAATTGTCAAAAATACATGTCAGGTCTAAAAAATAGTTAAACACCCAAAAAGTTCGTTTTTGGAAGAACCTAAGTCAATGGATGTAAGTTTGAATTTGTGTTCATATGGATATAACGACAATTCTATCTTCGGGCAATGGTGATCAATGGAAATTTAATAAGGTTTCTAGTGAATTATTGACCTAAAACATGATAAAAACATAATGTACCTATCGTATAAACATTCAACATCATATCACATGAAAATCAAATCACAAACGTATGGAAAAGTAAGAAAACGTCGAATTTTTCTAATTGTTCGGCAAATCTCTAACCCACGTCTATATTGATCTTTGTTATTGAGGTCTATTACAATTACAAAGATCTATTTCCAATTTGACTTAAATCAGATGAGTTGTGATGGAGTTTGGTGGAAAATCAACGTTTCGACAAAGTTTTGATGTTGTGGGATTGCCTCCCTCATTCTGGATGGAGGCTTCTATTTATAAGGGATGGATTTAACAGTTGAAAAGTGAAATATCTCGATAACAACCCGCACTTTCAGTTCTTTTCAAATCAAAGTCAAATTGAACATTTTTCGAAATGAATCTAATCCGAAAATGCGTTTGAATGAATGCTACAAGGGTACGAATTAGTATTAACTGACCCGAAGTCTCCAAAGTGTGTAGTGAAATCATAGCAAGAATAGCCCAAAAAGGACCATTTTAGGTCATGGATCAGTAGGATGTTCTTATAGATCAGTATCCATCGACCGGTAGTGATTAGTAATGATCCAATAAAACCGACTTGGGAAAAAAATGATGATCAATCAATAACTCTTTCGTTTTAAATTAGATTTACCCAAGACTTGAATCATCACCTTATAACATCTTGTAAAACACTCTAGCACTCTCTGTTACTTCATTCGTCAAGTATTAGTGGTACTTGTCCATGGTGGATCCAATTGGAAAAAAATGGAGGATTCATCTTTAAACCACAATATCTCCGTTACAATAAATTGAAATCAGACGCAGGTTCAATCGGAGTTCACCATTTTTCATTGCAGAAATCATGTTGTTAGTTTGCGTTGATTCCTAGCTTTAGAAAACTTTTTTGTAACCCTTGCCTCCCATAACATACTTTTGTGGATACAAAACATGCTTTGATCAAGAACATATATCAATACTGGAAAATTGTCAATATAGTTCTCGGGTCATCCATCAGATCAATATTAGAGCATCAAACAGCTCCATCGGTTGCTCTTGGTTATGCATGAAGTCAGCAGTGGTGAATCAACTAGTTCCACTGGTTTCACTTGTAAATCAACGGTCAATCTGGACTCATGGAGGTCAAGGACTTAGATCCTTGCATTAATTCAAGTCATAAATCATCATCGCACGTTCTCTCGAATTCATAAATTATATATAAATCATACATCTTAAAATTATGCATTATAAACCATGCGAAGATGTAGGGTTATGATTTTTCGCCAATTCGAAAGATGATGTAAAAATCGATCGGTGTCTCCCAACATTCCCTCAAAGAATCATTAAAAGTTATCGTGCATTACGTTACCTTTTGGTGGAACATGGTTTATAAATTGGCTGTTCTCTCCCACCATTCCATTATAACTTAGTCTGAGCAGAATAAGGCATTAAAACCTGTCGGTTATTTAATAATCATAATCAAATTATATCAATCAAAAGGTATTCATACTTTAAAAGTTAAGTTTTAATCTCTCAGGATAAGGTAATCGTAAATCTACGTTAAGCTTATCCACTTTCAACGCAGGGATTCAACGTTTAAGGCAAGTCCATCCTCTCATTCCACAGAGTGGGGACTTTATATCTTATACAAGCCCATTCACTCACACTCCGACAAGCGAACTTGTATTTTAAGGTTCGTCACCCTGTCCCTCTGGTTAGGGAAACTGTAATATATCAGTTTATGTGTGAAATATAAAGAATAATCTAATGCATTCAGTATCTCATATTAATATCAAAATCAAATTCATATCAAATGCCATGTATCATGAAGTCCATAGCCAATAAATCAAAAATCAAATTAATCGTTAAATTGTTTATATAACCATATTACATCCAAATCAAATCATATCAAATGGGAAGCCTAAACTAACAGTTATATCAAGGGTTTCCCCTTGGTTTATATTCAGAGCGTGCCAATAGTACCAACGGAGGTCACGTGCATGTGTTAGTAGACCAAGAGTAGCTCTTTATAGTTTATTTTAAAACAAAATCAGAAAATAAATGCAAACATCGCATCTATTCATTGGATCACCGGGTTACTATTTCATGCTCATGTTTACCACTACAGCTAATATCACTCATTGTAGCGGGTGATTATGTCTGTGCCATCACATCAGTCTATCCAACGATCATCGTGTTCCTTGCATATTGTTGTAACCGGTTGATATAAACATTTTTCTCTATTAGATCTGGCAAGTGTCTGCACTCATTAGTCTCATGTCCATTTAACTCATGGAAAAGGCAGAATTTCCCAGTCTTCCTCTCCCGTTTTGTAGGCTCATTTTTCGAAGGCGTCTCCTCTACTTGCTAGGTAGATCCTCTTTGTGGTTTTAGTCAATTAGTGTAACAAGAAAACTTTAGCTTCCTCCATAGACATTCTTGAGCTCCAAATCTTTCATCGGCCTTTCTCTTCCTTTGCTTTTTCCAGTGTTCGACTTGGATGATCCTTCACACTCAACTACATTAACTTCAACTCTTTTAGCATCACATTTTCCATATGCATGTATTTATCAACATGATAGTAAACATCCATTAGATCTATTGGTGGATCCCTCGGTAATGCCCTTTAAAACTTGAGTTGGTTATCAATTATTGCAATAATCCCCATATGAACTATCGGCATGTTAGGTTTTTGGACAGCAGGGGTCGCCACATTAAATTCGGTTAATTAATTTTGCAATGATTTTTTCTTCTTTATTTCACATCAGATAATGACTTCACACTCCTTGGTCGAACAATATGAACTTTGAATTAGCTCATAGATTTCTCAACTAACTCAGTCCATGTGCTAATAGATATGTTATCAAGTTGGTGAAACCACACGATTTCCAAGTTAGTTAAGTAAAATGGAAATAAACGACCCATCACTTACTATATACCTCTTATACTCACATATGTTGAACCTATCTCATCAAATGCACTATAGGATCTGTTTGTCCATTATACGGTTCCGACGTGGGTAATCTAAAATTAGGCGGGTTTACAACATATTAAATATTTAGGGTGAATGGGTTCCTATTCACATCCTCCAAGTCATGATTTGGTCCTTCACCGTGAATAGTTCATTGTATCAAATTGGAAATTTGAACCTCCTTGGTTGGTAATTATCTTTGGGGTTCGTCATTGCCATGTCCATAGAGTTCACTATGCCCTTTAGCTCTTGGACCGACCATACGGGGACATGTTGGTCCATGCTTATGTGATCCAACATTGTGGTCCGAAATCTGGTCAAATTCACGATATAGATTATGTCTTTGGGCTTCTGCCCCTGTTCCTTGGGTCTAGCTTGCACCCAACCTTTTGTGGTTATTTAAATGGATTAGTACCGCTGCTCGTTAATCGGTATCGATTGATGTAGTTGCCTAAGGGTTGGGTTGTATGAAGGCCATGTACCATGCCTTTAGGTTTCTTGTCTATTTTTCCAATTTATAGCATCCTTTGACCTTGGTTTCCAATAGATTCAATCATCCTTTGATGCTACTCCATGTGTTGGAAAAAGATGTTCATCATCTCCACCTGTTCGGCTAAGAACATTGCTTTCATATTCTCATCATTCCTTGAATTTCATCTCTTGTCACAAAGTTTGAAGGTTGGGTAGAACCATCGAAAGCCTCCTAGCTACCCTCACACTCAAATTAGTTCACTCCAGCTATTGAATACCTAGTAGTGGTTTTCCTCTAAGTTGCTTCGTTTTGACTCTGGATTAGATCTGAGTTTCTCTCGATGAAAGAACTAAATGTAGGTCTAAAAAATTGTCCAACGTCCAAAAGTTCATTTCTAAAAGAACACAAATCACTGTGTATGAGTTTGGAATTTAGTTCTTATGAATGTACCAAAAATTCTATCTTCAGCTATCAAAGGTCGATGAGAATTTATTTAGGATCATAAATATATCCCAGCGGGAGGTGTTAAATAGGGTATTTAAAATTATTTCATGGATAAACAAGTGAAATAAAGTGTGGAAAAATAAAATTCGAAAAGTAAAGAACATATAGACATAATATACACACACACACACCCCAGCTTCGGTTACTACCCCATAGTGTTTACTAATGCTGTCAAGATTACTGCTAAAATTAAATAATCGATCACTTACAATAGTAAACCTGCAAACCCCACTAAAAGTAACTATTCTAATCCTATAGCTGATAACGCTTCTGGCCTTTAATACCTTGAAACTAGAATCCTTAAAATAAAGCATGTTGCTCAATCCTTAAATAACATAGAGTTCAAAATTAAGAAGTAAAATACCAATAAAATAAATGAATATCCCTAGATATAATAATTATTGTTTATATGCAAATATTAGTAGTTGAGGGACTAATTAAGCAAAAATCCTAAAGATATCAAGTTATTCCCTTTCTTTTTTATCAAACAATGATTTCCTCTTTCCTTTTCGAAGGTCAAATTCTCTATCTTAATCTTCTATCTTGTCGATAAAACTTCTTCTCTTCAAAATAAAAAAGAAATTGAGTGTTGTTTGCACCAGAAATGGCACAAACACCCCAGAAGCAAGTCGATCTACATATAGTAGGTAATATATGAAGAAAAGAAGAACAAACACCAAGATTTTTATAGTGGTCCAACAATCTCCAGTTTACGTCCACTTTATATTATATTTATTAGAGATTTGAGAGAGATTGAAATCACAAGTACAAGGAAATAAAAGGTTCTTAAGCCTATAACTTCCAACAATGTTTGCCTTGGTGACTATAGTGAAGAGAGATAGGGGATGAAGAAGGAGAAGTGCTAAAAGTCCCCTCTTGGTTGCTATAGGGTTGATATTTGTGACGACCCACATTTCAGAAGGTTTAAGTCGACAATAAACCACACATGTCCAACTCAAAACAATCCAGAACACAGATAATCAATGGGGTTAGTTAAGAAAAAGAAGAAAACAAACACAGAATCTCACGTTGGAATGACAAAATATAATAATCAAATAAACAGTTCATGAATCTATTTATACTATACATTTGATTATAATTTATACTACATTTATTAGAGTTATATATAATAGGAACAATAGAATAATGTAGCGGAACAAACAATGTGGTGCAATAATACTAGTAATAATAATATACCAATCTTCGTCTTCGTCCTCCAGAAATACACTTCAATGCACTGAAACTCAGGGCTGACCCGAGCGTAATGAAAAGAAAAAATACTCGAATCAGGACTAAAGTATCCTTATGTGAGTCAAATCAATATCACATATAACATGAGTGTAATAGCGTCAGAGATGTTTACGGGGTTTTACATCTCATATCCAATGTATAACGTGCATGCAATAACTCAAGGGATTTTGCTGGATTTTCCATCTCTTAAGGATCCGTCAAAATATTCATATATAGTAGAATACGCTATATACGTAATGTCTAATCAGTAAAATAAATATTTTTCTTGACGTTAAGGCTTTACATTAATCCCCCTTAACACGTTTTTAAGCATTGTCGTACAGTTTGCATATAACGCCCCAGTAGCACATCGGGGGATAGGGATGCGCTGTGATACGACAACACTAAATCAAACTCGTAATGGTCTTGTATAAGGATAAAAGTATGACAAGGCACGTGAGGCAATGCCCAAGATAGGATACTACCAGTTCGGGTCGTAGGGCTGGTTGTAACGCATCGTAGCCATGACTTCCCACCGCGTCCATCCATCCCATATCGAGTCAAAGGGAGGTCATCCCAAATCAAGGTGCACCAATCGAAACCAACATCAAAAGTAATAGTATGGACCAAGTCCAAGAAGAAAATCCAAGAACGGATGTCCACTAGGGGTAGCTAGCTCACTTAGCCCTGTCAAGCCGTCCTGTTTTAGTCATTTCAAATTGGCACAAGTGCCGGGGTCTATCCATCGTCGTTCTCTTTCTCCAAATCCAGCAAACGTATGTCAAATCCAACCACTTCGTTCTGGAGTCTCCTTCGCATACACAGTTGTTAAAGTGGTTCCAATATTGACAGAGAGTATGCCAATAAGAGACCCTGGTCTCTTTAACAACCAAACATCGTTTTACACACCGGTTGATACTTTTACTTTTCGAAAATGATTCATACTTGATATCAAAATATCGTATTCGCTTTAAATATTCTTTTCACTTTAAATTATCATATTTACTTAAAATATGTCAATTTCACATGAAAATAATTTTGGCTCCAATATCTCAATTTCACTTCCAAAATCGTTTCAAATTTCAACTTAGGTTATAACTTCATTTTAACCCAATAGGCATTTAAATCAACAATTTAAATATAAACACAACCTTGACCAATTTGAATTTTTTAGAAAATAGTTTGAAACATTTTAAATAGTTTAAAAATAGTTTAAATAGTTAAATTAGTTTGATATAAAATGTTTTGGGTATTAAAATGGTTTATATCGTAAAATAGTTTGGAAAATCAGAATAATTTGAATATTTTGAAAAGATAGATTTTAAACAGTTTATATATTAAAATAATTTATTTAAAATAGTTTCAAAGTCAAACTGATTCGATTCAATTCTAAATCTTTTCAATTCAAATCATCTTCAATCTCAATCCAATTCAAATCGACTCAATTTCGATTTAAATTCAAATCAATTTCAATTTCAATTTCAACTCAAATTAATTTCGATTCAATTCGAATTAATTTCACTTTGGATTTCGATTCAATTTGAATTAATTTCACTTTCGATTTCAATTTTGAAACGTTTCATATTAACTTCAAATTCGATTCAACGATTCAATTCAGTGGTTTAAATTTCAATTCAATTCTTATCTTAAACCATTTCAATTTATATAAATTTCAAGTTTGATTTCCATTTACCAATTTAAATCACTTAAATCAAATTAAACTTCAAAGTTCAAATTTTGGATTCAAACCTTTAAATTAATTCCATTTCGAATATTTCAATTCCAAGCCCAAATTATGGAATATCAATTTAAATTACTTTTACTTGGATATATTTCAAAGTTCAAATAAAATGTAACGACCCCGAATTTTAATTAAATTTAAATTGATAATTTATTGAATTTTTATAACTTTGTGAATCATAAACCAAATACACCATAAAATAAATCAAGCAACATGTTAGAATAACACCCACTTACATTCATTTGCCTTTAAACCAGTAACATATATTTGTATATGACATAAGAAGATTGGCCAGCCCCTAATAAAAATCTGCAAAGTCAAAAAATAATATCAACTTGTTAGAAAAGCTTGCATAGAATAATTATGAAAACAAATGGCTCGAATATGAAATGGGTATGCAGACTTAAGTAAACAAAATAAAAACAAAGCAAAGAAAATATACATACAAGTATATGCAAATAAGTAAATGAAGATAGGCAAAAGCTTGCAAAAGAAGCAAGACAAGATTTTATACATATAATCATATATGAGTATACTCACCCAAATCATATTGTACATAACAAATCTCCAGCCGAAATAAAGTAAGAAGAAATATCTATGTACAATCAAATAAAATAAGTTTGTACAAGTTAATTAATGCTAGCCCCCAAAATGTTTACTTCAGCCACCAAGAAGAAAATTATCACCTGTACAAAGTAATATACCCTGCTGTACAAAATGACCTATACCTTCTTTTCTATATTGCAACATCTTCATCTCAGTTGCTCATTCGAAACTGAGTAAAAATGCTACAAACAACTCAATAAAACTCATCAACCTGAAACAAGCTTCAGGCAAATAATAAAAGAATTAAAAGCATACAAGTTCAACCTGGAAAACGAGAAATCAAAATCATTTAAAAACAGAGTAAAATCAGGAAGCTGGAAATTAGGATGAAATCAAACTGTTTTAACTTAAGGCAACTCAAACTTCAACAATCAGGCCTCACTGTCTCTGCCCATTTCCATAAATCAAGGTGAGTAACCTTTCTTTTTAAACCAGATTTCCTTGTTTGTTTCTTTACCTGTGAGTAACTTTAAAATTTTAAATTGGTGTATTGATCCATGAATAACTTTGTGCTTTACTGTCTATTTTTAAATAATTGGTTCAGTATATGTATGTATTTCCTTATGAAGTTTAGATGGCTGTTATTCCTGTTCTAGTCACAGAGTAAAGCAAAGAAAGAAAAAAATTTGATACATTTTTATACAAACATTATTAAGCTTAGGGATTCAAATAGAATAGGTTCATTTGAACTTAAATTTAGGCCTAGAATTTGTTTTAGGCTCGGTTTTAAAATATTGACTCTGTAAACTTGATTTTACAGTGGAAAGAGGAAGGTATGGGAAATTGGAATATTGTAAAACATTGATTCAATTATGTAACTTAAATCTATATTCAAAAATAGGAATTTTACAACAAATATGAGGATTTTTAGTTGGAAATTCAAGTAGCAGTTCATAAATGAACTGGAAATGCGTTTCGATCGATTTCCGATCATCGAACAAAATTTAAAAGCTAGAATTTTGCGTGGAGCTGGTTTGAGTATCTATGATTCCAGGAAAAATGAAGTAAAATTTTTTAAATGCGAGAATTGTTGTATCGAAGTGATTTTAGGGTTTAAGGGTCGTGTTTACTACCTCGAAGTCAGGAGTTAATCGCGCCGTCGCCATCGTGTTTCTGGCGATCGCGGGTGGGGGAATGTGGCAAGGAGGTCATGTTGCATCTCTGGTATGGAGGGCGTGCTCACTGGTAATCGGGGATGAGGAGGCGCGGCGTTGACAGGTTTCGATGTGGAGCTATGTTGTTTCCAGGTTTCGACTTTCTGTTCGAATTTCGATTTCTGGCCGATGATGATGATTTGGGTGGTCGGAGTTGTTGCTAGGGTTGTAGGCGAC
This sequence comes from Allium fistulosum, assembly GCA_030737815.1. Taxonomy (NCBI): domain Eukaryota; kingdom Viridiplantae; phylum Streptophyta; class Magnoliopsida; order Asparagales; family Amaryllidaceae; genus Allium; species Allium fistulosum. The sequence continues at coordinate 910,121,884 of CM060908.1, forward strand.
GTGTTGGGGTGCTCGACAATGACCGGAACGTCGCTGGTCAGTGGTGCACGTGCACGCGTGAAAAGTGTATCTGGTTGTTTGCGAGATGGTGGAAGAGGAAGCTGGCTCGTGTTCATGTGCGGGGAATTAAGGTTTTGGCTCGAAGTAAATTTGAAATTGAATTGGTTCGGGGAGAAATAGCATTGTGCTCGGGTTTTTGGTAATCTGGCTCGGGTTATTCGAAATACAGCAGATTTTCAAAATTGAAAGTAGGTAATCAACAAAGAAAAAAAAAGTGTAAAGGTTTAAATTAAGTTTTGAATGAACATAAGAAGGTAAATGAAGTTTTAAAAAGTAAATGGTGAATTTAATCAAGTTTCCAAGATAAATTAACTATAATTTAGAAGCCAAATCGAATTTGTAAAATAGTGTTTAAACAAAGTTTTTAAATTTCAATTTTTAAAAGTTAGATGTTCAGAAGTTGATTCGTCTCTAAAAGGAATATATAATAGGTTAACTTTATTAATTTCTGAATACTTTACGAATGGGATTTTGATGATTAATTAAGGACTAATTAATTAATTAAGGGTAATTAATTAATTAAAGAATAATTTAATAATTTTAAGTTAATTAATAAAGGATTAAATGTTAATTAATTAAAATGGTTGGTAATTAATTAATGTTGATTGAACCAGGATCAGTGACTAATCTGATTTAATTTGATCAGATAAATAAATTGACCTCACTTATAAATATTTGGATTCTATTGAATGTGAATTGTTTGATATCCCTGATATATGATGCTTTGTGATACATCCTGATTTATGTTGTGATCTGTAGTTTACTTATCTGTGACCTTTATATATCTATGATCTGTGAATGAACGATAAGTGTTGTTCTTATACCGCTTATCGAATTATATTTCTGTATTCTTATATGTGATGATTCATTGTGTTGCACTATTGTGTTAAACCCCCGGACTACACTATTACACACACAAATATGGATTTCACGTGGAAATCGGTTAAGTCACAGATGATGTAAATTCAATGTTTTTGAAATTGAAATTTTAATTTCAATTGATTTTGAAATTGGAAATTGGGGTTTAAAGTGAAAAGCAATTGAAATAGAATTTCAAAGATAAAAGTTATTTTGAATAACTTAATCGAGTTTTGAAAATTTAAATAATTTGATTTAAATTTGAATTCAAGTTTGAAATTGAATCCTATGATTTGAAACTAGGGATTAAAAATGTTATAAATGTGTTTATATGAATTTAAACCATTTAAAAAATGAAATTTTGAGAATTTGGATTTAACCCAAAGACTTTAACTCGTATGAATGAATCAGATTTTCTGAAATGAAACTGTTTGTTTTTAAATGATAAAAGCTTTCATATAAGAAATGAAATTCCAGTTTAATTAAAGGAATTTCAATATTGAAGTGAAATTGGTTTTCCAAGTTATGAATGAATTGTTTTTGAAAACTATGAATTAAATCGGTTTATTTTAACAGATTTAAAATAATGATTGGTTTAAATCATTTGAAATGGGATTGTTTTGAAAGCTATAAGTTAAATCTTGATTTAAAGATTTAACGAGTTAATCAAATTGAAATGGAAATTAATTTGGAAAATCTGTGAATGAATCTTTTATTTAAAAGATTTAAATGTGGAAGTTGTTTAAACCGTTGAAGGTTGTTTAAAATAAATCTTTTTGTTTAAAGATTTGAAAATGGTAATTTGTTAAACCATTTGAAAAGAGAAGTTTGGGTAATAAGTTGTGACTTAATTGAAATCCCAATATCCATATGTTTTTAAATATTACGCTCACTATTCGGTTTAGCCGGGAGAGGACCTTTGGGTCGTATAACCCATTCCGAATATGTGATACGTCGATATGGATCGCATTTGCTATATTACAGCATGATAGGGGGTTCTCGCTTCGCGGTTTGGTGGCGAACGGGAGACTCTTACCCCTACATGTCCCTGAGAGGGATGGGTTGGTTGTGACAGTCGAGAGGCTGGCCGTAAAAGTAAATGCGAGGTGCCAGTGTGAGCCACGGTGGGGCCGGGATGGTTGCAAAGCCTACCGGTCGCTGCTGCCGGAAATGTCCGAGTCGTCACATGTGGTATCAGAGCTAAGGTTGAACTTTAGCTCAGGAGTATAACACATTAAGTAGCTCATTAGAGATAGAGTGAAGTAAACTCTAGAATGAGTATTCCTCAGATATCCGTTCGAAAGCCTCAGTAAATTCTCTTACTATTCCGTGATAGTGAGTATGAGTGCAAGAAGAGGATGAGATAGGGGACATGGGAATACGACTATAAATGGTCAATACCCTGTAACAATAGTGGAAACAAATTTTCTCTATCAGTCTCTTTGTTCGTCATCTTTTCTCAATTCTTCGATAATTTCTGGTAGATCCAGAAAGAAGATTCGACATATTAATATGGGACATAAACTCCAGATAGGCCAAATTGTTTGTTTGGATGAATTGTTTGCTTTGTTTGTTATGGTTGATAGGTATACTTTAGTTCTAAACTGAAAATTTTGAAATCGTATCTATGTATCTATCTATTCTTTGGGTCCCGATATGTTCTATGAATGGTTAGTTATCACTTCGAACTGACCGATGCCACTGCATACTTCGTAGATCTGGATAACCCGAGTATCTTGTGAAGTTTTAAACAGATTCGTTCTTGTATCTGTTATTGATATTCTGATTTGGTAAGCCAAATGCAGAATAGATATTCAGTTGATTTGATGAAACATTCTTCATCTGTCTTTGTTTTCGTGCCTGTGAATTTCGAGGACGAAATTCTTTTAAGGGGGGAAGTTTGTAACGACCCCGAATTTTAATTAAATTTAAATTGATAATTTATTGAATTTTTATAACTTTGTGAATCATAAACCAAATACACCATAAAATAAATCAAGCAACATGTTAGAATAACACCCACTTACATTCATTTGCCTTTAAACCAGTAACATATATTTGTATAGGACATAAGAAGATTGGCCAGCCCCTAATAAAAATCTGCAAAGTCAAAAAATAATATCAACTTGTTAGAAAAGCTTGCATAGAATAATTATGAAAACAAATGGCTCGAATATGAAATGGGTATGCAGACTTAAGTAAACAAAATAAAAACAAAGCAAAGAAAATATACATACAAGTATATGCAAATAAGTAAATGAAGATAGGCAAAAGCTTGCAAAAGAAGCAAGACAAGATTTTATACATATAATCATATATGAGTATACTCACCCAAATCATATTGTACATAACAAATCTCCAGCCGAAATAAAGTAAGAAGAAATATCTATGTACAATCAAATAAAATAAGTTTGTACAAGTTAATTAATGCTAGCCCCCAAAATGTTTACTTCAGCCACCAAGAAGAAAATTATCACCTGTACAAAGTAATATACCCTGCTGTACAAAATGACCTATACCTTCTTTTCTATATTGCAACATCTTCATCTCAGTTGCTCATTCGAAACTGAGTAAAAATGCTACAAACAACTCAATAAAACTCATCAACCTGAAATAAGCTTCAGGCAAATAATAAAAGAATTAAAAGCATACAAGTTCAACCTGGAAAACGAGAAATCAAAATCATTTCAAAACAGAGTAAAATCAGGAAGCTGGAAATTAGGATGAAATCAAACTGTTTTAACTTAAGGCAACTCAAACTTCAACAATCAGGCCTCACTGTCTCTGCCCATTTCCAGAAATCAAGGTGAGTAACCTTTCTTTTTAAACCAGATTTCCTTGTTTGTTTCTTTACCTGTGAGTAACTTTAAAAGTTTAAATTGGTGTATTGATCCATGAATAACTTTGTGCTTTACTGTCTATTTTTAAATAATTGGTTCAGTATATGTATGTATTTCCTTATAAAGTTTAGATGGCTGTTATTCCTGTTCTGGTCACAGAGTAAAGCAAAGAAAGAAAAAAATTTGATACATTTTTATACAAACATTATTAAGCTTAGGGATTCAAATAGAATAGGTTCATTTGAACTTAAATTTAGGCCTAGAATTTGTTTTAGGCTCGGTTTTAAAATATTGACTCTGTAAACTTGATTTTACAGTGGAAAGAGGAAGGTATGGGAAATTGGAATATTGTAAAACATTGATTCAATTATGTAACTTAAATCTATATTCAAAAATAGGAATTTTACAAAAAATATGAGGATTTTTAGTTGGAAATTCAAGTAGCAGTTCATAAATGAACTGGAAATGCGTTTCGATCGATTTCCGATCATCGAACAAAATTTAAAAGCTAGAATTTTGCGTGGAGCTGGTTTGAGTATCTATGATTCCAGGAAAAATGAAGTAAAATTTTTTAAATGCGAGAATTGTTGTATCGAAGTGATTTTAGGGTTTAAGGGTCGTGTTTACTGCCTCGAAGTCAGGAGTTAATCGCGCCGTCGCCATCGTGTTTCTGGCGATCGCGGGTGGGGGAATGTGGCGAGGAGGTCATGTTGCATCTCTGGTATGGAGGGCGTGCTCACTGGTAATCGGGGATGAGGAGGCGCGGCGTTGACAGGTTTCGATGTGGAGCTATGTTGTTTCCAGGTTTCGACTTTCTGTTCGAATTTCGATTTCTGGCCGATGATGATGATTTAGGTGGTCGGAGTTGTTGCTAGGGTTGTAGGCGACGTGTTGGGGTGCTCGACGATGACCGGAGCGTCGCTGGTCAGTGGTGCACGTGCACGCGTGAAAAGTGTATCTGGTTGTTTGCGAGATGGTGGAAGAGGAAGCTGGCTCGTGTTCATGTGCGGGGAATTAAGGTTTTGGCTCGAAGTAAATTTGAAATTGAATTGGTTCGGGGAGAAATAGCATTGTGCTCGGGTTTTTGGTAATCTGGCTCGGGTTATTCGAAATACAGCAGATTTTCAAAATTGAAAGTAGGTAATCAACAAAGAAAAAAAAGTGTAAAGGTTTAAATTAAGTTTTGAATGAACATAAGAAGGTAAATGAAGTTTTAAAAAGTAAATGGTGAATTTAATCAAGTTTCCAAGATAAATTAACTATAATTTAGAAGCCAAATCGAATTTGTAAAATAGTGTTTAAACAAAGTTTTTAAATTTCAATTTTTAAAAGTTAGATGTTCAGAAGTTGATTCGTCTCTAAAAGGAATATATAATAGGTTAACTTTATTAATTTCTGAATACTTTACGAATGGGATTTTGATGATTAATTAAGGACTAATTAATTAATTAAGGGTAATTAATTAATTAAAGAATAATTTAATAATTTTAAGTTAATTAATAAAGGATTAAATGTTAATTAATTAAAATGGTTGGTAATTAATTAATGTTGATTGAACCAGGATCAGTGACTAATCTGATTTAATTTGATCAGATAAATAAATTGACCTCACTTATAAATATTTGGATTCTATTGAATGTGAATTGTTTGATATCCCTGATATATGATGCTTTGTGATACATCCTGATTTATGTTGTGATCTGTAGTTTACTTATCTGTGACCTTTATATATCTATGATCTGTGAATGAACGATAAGCGTTGTTCTTATACCGCTTATCGAATTATATTTCTGTATTCTGATATGTGATGATTCATTGTGTTGCACTATTGTGTTAAACCCCCGGACTACACTATTACACACACAAATATGGATTTCACGTGGAAATCGGTTAAGTCATAGATGATGTAAATTCAATGTTTTTGAAATTGAAATTTTAATTTCAATTGATTTTGAAATTGGAAATTGGGGTTTAAAGTGAAAAGCAATTGAAATAGAATTTCAAAGATAAAAGTTATTTTAAATAACTTAATCGAGTTTTGAAAATTTAAATAATTTGATTTAAATTTGAATTCAAGTTTGAAATTGAATCCTATGATTTGAAACTAGGGATTAAAAATGTTATAAATGTGTTTATATGAATTTAAACCATTTAAAAAATGAAATTTTGAGAATTTGGATTTAACCCAAAGACTTTAACTCGTATGAATGAATCAGATTTTCTGAAATGAAATTGTTTGTTTTTAAATGATAAAAGCTTTCATATAAGAAATGAAATTCCAGTTTAATTAAAGGAATTTCAATATTGAAGTGAAATTGGTTTTCCAAGTTATGAATGAATTGTTTTTGAAAACTATGAATTAAATCGGTTTATTTTAACAGATTTAAAATAATGATTGGTTTAAATCATTTGAAATGGGATTGTTTTGTAAGCTATAAGTTAAATCTTGATTTAAAGATTTAACGAGTTAATCAAATTGAAATGGAAATTAATTTGGAAAATCTGTGAATGAATCTTTTATTTAAAAGATTTAAATGTGGAAGTTGTTTAAACCGTTGAAGGTTGTTTAAAATAAATCTTTTTGTTTAAAGATTTGAAAATGGTAATTTGTTAAACCATTTGAAAAGAGAAGTTTGGGTAATAAGTTGTGACTTAATTGAAATCCCAATATCCATATGTTTTTAAATATTACGCTCACTATTCGGTTTAGCCGGGAGAGGACCTTTGGGTCGTATAACCCATTCCGAATATGTGATACGTCGATATGGATCGCATTTGCTATATTACAGCATGATAGGGGGTTCTCGCTTCGCGGTTTGGTGGCGAACGGGAGACTCTTACCCCTACATGTCCCTGAGAGGGATGGGTTGGTTGTGACAGTCGAGAGGCTGGCCGTAAAAGTAAATGCGAGGTGCCAGTGTGAGCCACAGTGGGGCCGGGATGGTTGCAAAGCCTACCGGTCGCTGCTGCCGGAAATGTCCGAGTCGTCACATGTGGTATCAGAGCTAAGGTTGAACTTTAGCTCAGGAGTATAACACATTAAGTAGCTCATTAGAGATAGAGTGAAGTAAACTCTAGAATGAGTATTCCTCAGATATCCGTTCGAAAGCCTCAGTAAATTCTCTTACTATTCCGTGATAGTGAGTATGAGTGCAAGAAGAGGATGAGATAGGGGACATGGGAATACGACTATAAATGGTCAATACCCTGTAACAATAGTGGAAACAAATTTTCTCTATCAGTCTCTTTGTTCGTCATCTTTTCTCAATTCTTCGATAATTTCTGGTAGATCCAGAAAGAAGATTCGACATATTAATATGGGACATAAACTCCAGATAGGCCAAATTGTTTGTTTGGATGAATTGTTTGCTTTGTTTGTTATGGTTGATAGGTATACTTTAGTTCTAAACTAAAAATTTTGAAATCGTATCTATGTATCTATCTATTCTTTGGGTCCCGATATGTTCTATGAATGGTTAGTTATCACTTCGAAGTGACCGATGCCACTGCATACTTCGTAGATCTGGATAACCCGAGTATCTTGTGAAGTTTTAAACAGATTCGTTCTTGTATCTGTTATTGATATTCTGATTTGGTAAGCCAAATGCAGAATAGATATTCAGTTGATTTGATGAAACATTCTTCATCTGTCTTTGTTTTCGTGCCTGTGAATTTCGAGGACGAAATTCTTTTAAGGGGGGAAGTTTGTAACGACCCCGAATTTTAATTAAATTTAAATTGATAATTTATTGAATTTTTATAACTTTGTGAATCATAAACCAAATACACCATAAAATAAATCAAGCAACATGTTAGAATAACACCCACTTACATTCATTTGCCTTTAAACCAGTAACATATATTTGTATAGGACATAAGAAGATTGACCAGCCCCTAATAAAAATCTGCAAAGTCAAAAAATAATATCAACTTGTTAGAAAGCTTGCATAGAATAATTATGAAAACAAATGGCTCGAATATGAAATGGGTATGCAGACTTAAGTAAACAAAATAAAAACAAAGCAAAGAAAATATACATACAAGTATATGCAAATAAGTAAATGAAGATAGGCAAAAGCTTGCAAAAGAAGCAAGACAAGATTTTATACATATAATCATATATGAGTATACTCACCCAAATCATATTGTACATAACAAATCTCCAGCCGAAATAAAGTAAGAAGAAATATCTATGTACAATCAAATAAAATAAGTTTGTACAAGTTAATTAATGCTAGCCCCCAAAATGTTTACTTCAGCCACCAAGAAGAAAATTATCACCTGTACAAAGTAATATACCCTGCTGTACAAAATGACCTATACCTTCTTTTCTATATTGCAACATCTTCATCTCAGTTGCTCATTCGAAACTGAGTAAAAATGCTACAAACAACTCAATAAAACTCATCAACCTGAAACAAGCTTCAGGCAAATAATAAAAGAATTAAAAGCATACAAGTTCAACCTGGAAAACGAGAAATCAAAATCATTTCAAAACAGAGTAAAATCAGGAAGCTGGAAATTAGGATGAAATCAAACTGTTTTAACTTAAGGCAACTCAAACTTCAACAATCAGGCCTCACTGTCTCTGCCCATTTCCAGAAATCAAGGTGAGTAACCTTTCTTTTTAAACCAGATTTCCATGTTTGTTTCTTTACCTGTGAGTAACTTTAAAAGTTTAAATTGGTGTATTGATCCATGAATAACTTTGTGCTTTACTGTCTATTTTTAAATAATTGGTTCAGTATATGTATGTATTTCCTTATGAAGTTTAGATGGCTGTTATTCCTGTTCTAGTCACAGAGTAAAGCAAAGAAAGAAAAAAATTTGATACATTTTTGTACAAACATTATTAAGCTTAGGGATTCAAATAGAATAGGTTCATTTGAACTTAAATTTAGGCCTAGAATTTGTTTTAGGCTCGGTTTTAAAATATTGACTCTGTAAACTTGATTTTACAGTGGAAAGAGGAAGGTATGGGAAATTGGAATATTGTAAAACATTGATTCAATTATGTAACTTAAATCTATATTCAAAAATAGGAATTTTACAAAAAATATGAGGATTTTTAGTTGGAAATTCAAGTAGCAGTTCATAAATGAACTGGAAATGCGTTTCGATCGATTTCCGATCATCGAACAAAATTTAAAAGCTAGAATTTTGCGTGGAGCTGGTTTGAGTATCTATGATTCCAGGAAAAATGAAGTAAAATTTTTTAAATGCGAGAATTGTTGTATCGAAGTGATTTTAGGGTTTAAGGGTCGTGTTTACTGCCTTGAAGTCAGGAGTTAATCGCGCCGTCGCCATCGTGTTTCTGGCGATCGCGGGTGGGGGAATGTGGCGAGGAGGTCATGTTGCATCTCTGGTATGGAGGGCGTGCTCACTGGTAATCGGGGATGAGGAGGCGCGGCGTTGACAGGTTTCGATGTGGAGCTATGTTGTTTCCAGGTTTCGACTTTCTGTTCGAATTTCGATTTCTGGCCGATGATGATGATTTGGGTGGTCGGAGTTGTTGCTAGGGTTGTAGGCGACGTGTTGGGGTGCTCGACGATGACCGAAGCGTCGCTGGTCAGTGGTGCACGTGCACGCGTGAAAAGTGTATCTGGTTGTTTGCGAGATGGTGGAAGAGGAAGCTGGCTCGTGTTCATGTGCGGGGAATTAAGGTTTTGGCTCGAAGTAAATTTGAAATTGAATTGGTTCGGGGAGAAATAGCATTGTGCTCGGGTTTTTGGTAATCTGGTTCGGGTTATTCGAAATACAGCAGATTTTCAAAATTGAAAGTAGGTAATCAACAAAGAAAAAAAAAGTGTAAAGGTTTAAATTAAGTTTTGAATGAACATAAGAAGGTAAATGAAGTTTTAAAAAGTAAATGGTGAATTTAATCAAGTTTCCAAGATAAATTAACTATAATTTAGAAGCCAAATCGAATTTGTAAAATAGTGTTTAAACAAAGTTTTTAAATTTCAATTTTTAAAAGTTAGATGTTCAGAAGTTGATTCGTCTCTAAAAGGAATATATAATAGGTTAACTTTATTAATTTCTGAATACTTTACGAATGGGATTTTGATGATTAATTAAGGACTAATTAATTAATTAAGGGTAATTAATTAATTAAAGAATAATTTAATAATTTTAAGTTAATTAATAAAGGATTAAATGTTAATTAATTAAAATGGTTGGTAATTAATTAATGTTGATTGAACCAGGATCAGTGACTAATCTGATTTAATTTGATCAGATAAATAAATTGACCTCACTTATAAATATTTGGATTCTATTGAATGTGAATTGTTTGATATCCCTGATATATGATGCTTTGTGATACATCCTGATTTATGTTGTGATCTGTAGTTTACTTATCTGTGACCTTTATATATCTATGATCTGTGAATGAACGATAAGCGTTGTTCTTATACCGCTTATCGAATTATATTTCTGTATTCTGATATGTGATGATTCATTGTGTTGCACTATTGTGTTAAACCCCCGGACTACACTATTACACACACAAATATGGATTTCACGTGGAAATCGGTTAAGTCACAGATGATGTAAATTCAATGTTTTTGAAATTGAAATTTTAATTTCAATTGATTTTGAAATTGGAAATCGGGGTTTAAAGTGAAAAGCAATTGAAATAGAATTTCAAAGATAAAAGTTATTTTGAATAACTTAATCGAGTTTTGAAAATTTAAATAATTTGATTTAAATTTGAATTCAAGTTTGAAATTGAATCCTATGATTTGAAACTAGGGATTAAAAATGTTATAAATGTGTTTATATGAATTTAAACCATTTAAAAAATGAAATTTTGAGAATTTGGATTTAACCCAAAGACTTTAACTCGTATGAATGAATCAGATTTTCTGAAATGAAACTGTTTGTTTTTAAATGATAAAAGCTTTCATATAAGAAATGAAATTCCAGTTTAATTAAAGGAATTTCAATATTGAAGTGAAATTGGTTTTCCAAGTTATGAATGAATTGTTTTTGAAAACTATGAATTAAATCGGTTTATTTTAACAGATTTAAAATAATGATTGGTTTAAATCATTTGAAATGGGATTGTTTTGAAAGCTATAAGTTAAATCTTGATTTAAAGATTTAACGAGTTAATCAAATTGAAATGGAAATTAATTTGGAAAATCTGTGAATGAATCTTTTATTTAAAAGATTTAAATGTGGAAGTTGTTTAAACCGTTGAAGGTTGTTTAAAATAAACCTTTTTGTTTAAAGATTTGAAAATGGTAATTTGTTAAACCATTTGAAAAGAGAAGTTTGGGTAATAAGTTGTGACTTAATTGAAATCCCAATATCCATATGTTTTTAAATATTACGCTCACTATTCGGTTTAGCCGGGAGAGGACCTTTGGGTCGTATAACCCATTCCGAATATGTGATACGTCGATATGGATAGCATTTGAAGACCGGTGTTGAAGACCGGATATTTTTGAAAACGGAAGGATTACCGTCGAGTTACTCTGCATCGGCTGATCCCCGATATAGAGGTTTTATCATCCTTAGTGACGGGAAGTCCGGACGTGATTGGAAATTATCCGGATTTGCAAGGGCTTCGTGAGAAGTGCCTTCGGTTCTGTTCGATCCCGGAACAGACTTGTATGGATTGTATGTCTGACATTACACTTTGAGATATAAAGCCGATTTCTTTCAAATACATATCTGTTTGGTGGCGGAGAATTTATTCTCTTAGCTTAACACCCTTCTCTGAGACGTACGAGCTCAGAGGTTATGTAGTTGAAATTTATCAGCGATATATCCCAATTTGGTAATGTGGCATGCTGAGTGTTGCTGTGTGATGATCAGTGTTTGATCATTTGTGATATGATCATTTGTTTGATCATTTATCTTTGTGATCATAGGTTGATCATCTGTTGACCCAAAGCGTGGTTTTTGAAAAAGCGTAGCTTTGTGGACGAGACTTCGTCAGGACCTCACTACCCGGAAATGGTCGAAACAGGAATGTTGCGGCAAGGTTATGAGGGTCGCGCCCTTTAGGGTATGTCATTTCCTTCTGGAAAGGGGTGGTATCATGGTATGGAGCCCAGATACTTACTCATGTGGATACACTTTATTATGTGTGATGTTGGTTTAGAGGCGCCTCGGATAAAGGTCCCAAAGGACCGGGGGGTGGCATATTCGTGAGTTACCTGTTACAGGGGTAACCCGGCCTTGTTTGCAGAGAGCAGTTTGTCTCTCGGGACGTCCCGCCAGAGGCGATCCCATGCGGCGGAAGGAAGTTCCTTAGCCTGACCATTTGTTGGAAAATCCAAAGAAACAATACGAGCCTTGTACGGTTTTAGTTGTATTACCTGCTATGGAATGTGGCGGTAACCTGCTATTGAACATAGTAGCTATAGTAGGCATACGATACTGGTCGTATGTTGGCTAAGATTAATATTATACTTTCGAAATGTTTTTCTACACTATGCACTAATGATAATATCAAGATGATTTTGCGTAGTAAGCATGTTTGACTATCATAAGAAGAAATCTCCTCCAATTCTGCGTTTGCATTGTGTGTGTGGTGGGAGGTCTTATGGTAGTTTCATTTTCCAAAAGCATTGCGGATTTCAATGTTTAAATCCTTTTGTTGTTGTTTAAAAATAAACTGTTTTTGTTGCTCACACCAGTCCCATGACTGATCCGGAGTTTATTGTTCCTTTCCTAAACTCTGGGTGCTCATAATTTTCCACACGAGCAGTCTAGAGTTGGGTTTCTTTTCAGATATTCAGGTTTAGTAGATTATCTGGAGCTAGTTCATTCATCGGAGTTGCTTATCTTGGAGTTGTGGATTCATTCTTGTCTGAAGATCATTTTGGAGTTATCATTTCTATTGATATTGTTCCGCTGCTGTTGTTATCTTTTCTTTTCCGCTGCTATTTGTTGTATCATATCTCTGATGTATATTGATATCTGTTGTATCACTCTGTTGTATCAGATAATATATATCAATGTATTATTCTTTTCTTCCGCTGTGTTATTTACTTAATTGTGTTATAGCTCCGGCGAATCGGATTTGAACGGTCGAATCTGCGGCATTCTAGTACAATGTGAAGTACGGATGTTGATTTTCGAGCGGGCAAAACCCGATACGTCACATAAAAGTTCACCTTTAAAACAATTTCAATTTCCATAATTCAAGCCATATGTCGATTTTACTTCACATTTCAAAATAAATTCTTAAAACAATTTATTTTAACCAATTTCAATTTCAACATTTCAAGGCTCGAATTCGAAATTAATTCAATCTTTATAAATTAGATTTTTATTTCTTTAAATCAAAATCATTTAAATAGATTCAAATTCAAGAATTTAAAACCATTTAATTTAACCAATCCGGCGTCCGTATATAATTTTCTATCCTATGGTCAAGTGATCAGTTATTTCAATTTTAATTGCAGGGATGGATATATATCATTTCAATCCAAAATAAATGTCATAGGTATATATCATTTCAACCCATTTCTTAATTTATTCAAAATAATTCAAGTTATAGCTTATACTGTAAATAATATACATGGTGATAACATGATATATATATATATATATATAAACATCCAATCATTCAAAATATCAACCAATAGCCATCCATCACAATCAACATCCAAATCAATCAAAATATCACAACAATTAACCAGTTATCAATAATGGAGAATTTAACTAGCTATTTAATTCCGATTTCAATTTAACTGTTAATTCAAAATTTCTAACATATAAATTTCTATGTCGATTTCCATGTCAGTTAAATTACCAAACAATAATCAATAAATTAAATCACAACATGATTTCAATTTGATTCAATTTAACTAACATATAAATATTTTAGTCTTCATGAGCGGTTTAAAACACTCACCTTTATTTGAAATGAAAAATTTTCAGCTTTAAATAAATTCCAATTCAATGCCATGTCGTAACCTTCATCGATACGATCGCAACACGGTTCGTTTCGCTCGAAACGAACCTCGTATGAAAAAGTAACGATTTTTATTAATATAACAATAATTAAACATAATTAACAAAGTAACTAACTTGAACCATTAACCTACGCTCGAAACGGACCTCGTACGAAAAAGTTACGATTTTATTAATATAACGATAATTAAACAAAGTAATTAACTTAAACCATTAACCTAACCTTAACCACTTTCTCTTCGTTCATCCCAGGCTCACACGCAATCGCGACTCGCGTAACCCAAAATCACGCGACCAACCCTCCAGACGCACGCAACCCTAGACCATCGAATGCCCATCCAACCTCACCACCGCGAGCGCCTATCCCCTACATGTCGCCGCCTCCAGCCAGTGCGTGAGAACGCGCAAATCGAAGCGCCAAAATCAAAAAAACTGCGGCAACTTCGTGTCTTGATTCTGGTGAATCCACAAGCTTCAGTCTCGATCCATCCGTTGGATGCGTAGAACTCGATGAGATCTTCATCTTTCATGTTGAAGCCGAGTTGAGATTGCGAGAAGATTTGGGTGAAATCAAGAGGAGAACGATGAATGATTTCGACCATTAACATTTTTTTGAGAAAGCGGCTGATATTTTATCTCTAGGGTTACGTGAATGAAGATAATATACGGCCTTATATATAAATTTCTAACCCGATTCATCCGCGAAAATTCCGAACTTCAAACGAAGCGTACCGCCTGGCATTTTATACGTTATACCCCTATTTTAAACACAATGGAACTTGTTTCGGGAGCCAATTCCATCATATTCAGAAGATAGCTTTTCAAAATCAAATTTTTAGTTAAATTCCTTTAATTAATTTCTACGCATTTCAAGCTCGCACGGCCAAACGATAAGTCCGAACGCTAGAAAACTTGAAATCCTATAATAATTCACAATTACGGATGCGATGAAACTGATTTCGTCGGAATCCGAGATAGCACCCAAAAAGACTATTTTTACTCCTTAATTAAAAATATAAAATTTCCAAAATCAATTTAATCACCTTAAATTTTAAAAGAACAATCTTCATTCTTGTTTAAATAAAATTTAAATCAACTTTTGACATCATTTTCATTCATATTAAATTCAAGCTTTAATTTTTTAAACAATTTCCAATATTAAATTTAAACAATTTAATTATCCAATAAATTGCTATATTTGAAATATAAGTTATTTAACTTATAAAATTTAACTTTTAAAACGAATTCAAATAAATAAACAACTACTTCCATTTTTTTTATAGTAATTCAACATTCATTATTTAATTCCAGCTATTGATTATAAACACATTCAATACATAGAATTTCATTTCAATACTTGTTATTGTTTAAATCTTCGAAGTTGGTTATTTCAAAATTTTATTCAAGTTCATATTAAATAAATACATAAATAAAACATAAATTTCTATTTCCAACCATTTTTATTCAATAATGATATTAAATTTAATAATTTAAAATAGTTAAAATTTCGGGTCGTTACATTCTTCCCCACTCAAAACTTTTTGTCCTCGAAATGGGTTAAGTAAGGAATCTAACATTTGATATATTTTATTCAAAATAATTAACTTACAAAACTTTAAAATCTTATTTACAAAACCTTACCACGCTTCCACTATGCCACTCAGATCGGTTTTACGAAAATTACAACTTATTTAGAAAAACAAGTTATAAAATTTTAAAATCCCAAAATTTTTCTAACACCCGGATTTATGGAAAATTTCGGCACCGTCTCCTTTGCACAGTTCGATCGGAAAAATTTACAATATAGATATATAACCAAATATACATCTCATCCTAGACATCCCGTAGGGAAAAATATAAAAGTGCGGTATGTAATCCGAGATATGTATCTTATTATTATTAATACGAGCGAGTTCACTCATATTAAGCAAGCAAAAGCAAATCAAATCCGCGTATACGTCCACACGTCTTCGTATGTACCTATCTCAACTCAAATTAGAATATTAGTTGCATATAAAAGGATATAGAAAGCATGTATGAGTTTAAGAGACTGTATAATATGAATTTTGAATCCAAATAATAAGTACGAGCACGAATATACAACAATCATATGAAATCAAAACAGTTATAACAATGATTTACAATAAAAGAAACCATTCAATTATTAATATTCATCTAATTAATTCAAACTATATCAATTTACATTATCCAATGTCAATGGTTAATTTATACACTATCATTTCTTATTAACATCCATTCTTTAATAACATTTAATTGGTTTACTTACAATTTATTCACATTTATTTTATTTACATTCAATTTACTCAAATTTCTGTTATTTCACTTTTTGTTTAACACATTTCATATAAATCCATTTCTGGGCCATTTTATAAATCATTTCATTTAATCTTATTTAAGTTAAATTTTATTTCATTACCACTTAGTATACTCTCTTTGATACTAATATCATTTTATACAGATGTATCTTCTTTTACGCAATATTAGTAAAATTATAATTATCTCAGAAAGTTACAACTAAATCTTAAAACAACCTTTGCAAATTTATTTTTCAAACAATTTACAAAGATATGGTTTAATTTATTATTTGTTTACCTTCTCTTAAGTTCTTATCTAAATAGTATTTTCTTTTTACTACTCAAATTATTCATTTAACATTTCTTAGAATATTAACTAAGTGTACAACATTTCTTTATTTAACATTCGCTTATTTCGTATTCAATTAGTTAACATTCAATTTATTAAAACTCATTCCGTTTGCATTCAATTTATTTACATCCAATTTAAATCAAATTCAATTACTCACACTAATTTTACTTACACTCATTTATTCATATTCAATTCCTTTCACAACTCAAATTGCATTTCGTTTTATAACTCAAGTTCGTATTCATTTTATTAATTCATTTTATAATTTAAGTGGAATAAATTCACTTTACTAATTCATCTAGTTCCATTCAAATCCAATTCAATTCATTTAATCTTTATTAAGTTAAACTTTATTTCATTTAATCCATTACTCAGTTTATTTAACTTTAATTAAGTTAATTTTTTTTTCTTTTCATATCATTCATATTCAACAAATTTTAAATTTGTTTTTAGCTTAATATTTCTCAAATCTATAAGTTATGCAAACTTATTCACTTAAATTTCATTTCATTATTTTATCTAATTCATTTCAAATACAATTCACTTTCATTTAAGCTTTCTTGAATTAAACTTCATTTTATTTACTTCATTTCACTAATTTAATTTATTTAACATTTCTTAGGTTAATTCTTTTATTTCATATCTCAAATTAAAATTTTCTTTTGTTTGCTTATCCAAAATGTTCAACCGTTTTAAAATTCGGTTTTACTTTCCTGTTCAAATTCATAAGTTATAAACTTTTTTCTTATCTATACTATTTTCAATTTATAAGTTCAAAATTATTTTCATATATTTATCAAATCATACTTGAAATATTTTTTTTTTCAAAATAAAAACTTGTTTTAACTGGAAATAAATTTCTTTTGGTAGCAATTCTCACTCAGAAACTCGGAAATGGATACTAGCGATGCTGCAGTCATCCTCAAAATTATTTCCCAGCGACTAAAGCGAGTTCAATGCTTTTATTTCTTTCAAAAATCTTTTCAAAATATATTTCTAGTCAAAACACTTTCAAATAATGTTATTATTAATTTTGAAGACTTTGAAAACAATTTTGAAAATCAACGGGATTTTTAAATTCTAAAATTCTTAGCTTTTAAATCCTTTCTATTTATAAGCTATATTATAAATATACTTATACAAGTTCATTACCTTATTATGAAAACATTTCGTAAATTTACATCTTTGTTATTTTAAACAATTATTATTGTAATTAGATTTCAATTCAATTTAATTATCGAACACTTTGTGAAATAGAGTTCACAAAGTATTCGTTTTTAGTTTAATTCAACCAATAATCGATGATAACTAAATATTATCATCTCCTAACAACAATATTCATTGATAATCATACAGGTTTATGAAAGTTATCATTATATATATATAATATAATTTAGGTAAAATTATTTCATTTACCCGATTTTTAAAATAATATTATGTCAACTTGTCTCGTTTAAGTGTTTAGAAACCCCTATCGATAACATGGCATCCCACGCACCGACCAGAATTCATAAACAACTCAACAGATAAGTAAACACAATATAGAACAATTTATAACACTAACAAGTACGCGCTCTCATATGTATATATATATACACACATGCTCAAACAAACTCATTTTAGGGTATTACTACTCTATCTCTAATGAGTCAAACCCCACAAAGCTAAGGTTATCGCTAAACCAAAGCTCTAATACCAACTGTGACGACCCACAATTCGGAAGGTTTAAGTCGACAATAAACCACACATGTCCAACTCAAAACAATCCAGAACATAGATAATCGATGGGGTTAATTAAGAAAAATAAGAAAAGAAGAAAACAAACGTAGAATCTAGCAGCAGAATGACAAAATATAATAATCAAATAAATAGTTCATGAAGTTGTTTATACAATACATTTGATTATAATTTATATAACATTTATCAGAGTTATATATACAATAGGAACAATAGAATAACGCAACGGAACAAACAATGTGGTGAAATAATACTAGTAATAATAATATACCAATCTTCATCTTCGTCCTCTAGAAATACTCTTCAAAGCGCTGAAACTCAGGGCTGATCTAAGCGTAATGAACAGACAAAACACTCGAGTCAGGACTAAAATATCCTTATGTGAGTCAAATCAACATCACATATAACATGAGTGTAATAGCGTCAGAGATGTTTATGGGGTTTTACATCTCCTATCCACTGTATAACATGCGTGCAATAACTCAAGAGATGTTATGGGATTTTCCATCTCTTAAGGATCCATCAAAATATTTATATATAGTAGAATACGCTATATACGTAATGTCTAATCAGTAAAATAAATATTTTTCTTAGCGTTAAGGCTTTACATTAATCCCCCTTAATGCGTTTTTAAGCATTGTCATATAGTTTGCATATAACCCCAGTAGCACGTCGGGGGATAGGGATGCGCCGTGTTACGACAACACTAAACAAAACTCGTAGTGGTCTCATATAAGGATAAAAGTATGACAAGGCACGTGAGGCAATGTCCAAGGTATGATACTACAAGTTTGGGTCGTAGAGCTGGTGGTAACACATCGAAGCCACAACTGCCCACCGCGTACATCCATTCCATATCGAGTCAAAGGGAGGTCATCCCAAATCAAGGTGCACCAATCGAAACCAACTCAAAAGTAATAGTATGGACCAAGTCCAAGAAGAAAATCAAAAAACGGATGTCCACTAGGGGTAGCTAGCCCACTTGGCTCTGTCAAGCCGTCCTGTTTTAGTCATTTCAAATTGGCACAAGTGCTGGGGTCTATCCATAATCTTTCTCTTTCTTCAAATCCAGCAAACGTACGACAAATCCAACACTTCGTTCTGGAGTCTCCTCCGCGTACACAGTTGTTAAAGTGGTTCCAATATTTACAGAGAGTATACCAATAAGAGGCCCCGATCTCTTTAACAACCAAACGTCGTTTTACACACCGGTTGGTACTTTTACATTTCGAAAACGATTCATACTTGATATCAAAATATCATATTCGCTACAAACATCCTTTTCACTTCAAAATATCATATTTACTTAAAATATGTCAATTTCACTTGAAAATAATTTTCGCTATAATATCTCAATTTCACTTCCAAAATCGTTTCGAATTTCAACTTAGGTTACAACTTCATTTTAACCCAATTCACATTTAAATCAATGATTTAAATATAAACATTCTAACCTTGACCAGTTTGAATATTTTAGAAAATAGTTTGAATTTTTTTAAATAGTTTAATTAGTTAAAATAGTTTGATATAAAATGGTTTGAGTATTAAAATGGTTTATAATGTAAAATAGTTTGGAAAATCAAAGTAATTAGAATATATAAAAAGATAGTTTTTAAACAGTTTATATATTAAAATAATTTATTCGAAATAGTTTCAAAGTCAAACTGATTCAATTCCAAATCTTTTCAATTCAAATCATCTTCAATCTCAATCTAATTCAAACCGACTCAATTTCGATTTAAATTCAAACCAATTTCTATTTCAACTCAAATTAATTTCGATTTCGATTCAATTCGAATTAATTTCACTTTCGATTTCAATTTTGAAACGTTTCATATTAACTTCAAATTCGATTCAACGATTCGATTCAGTGGTTTAAATTTCAAGCCAATTCTTATTCCAAACTATTTCAATTTATATAAATTTCGAGTTCGATTTCCATTTACCGATTTAAATCACTTAAATCAAATTAAACTTCAAAGTTCAAATTTTGGATTCAAATCTTTAAATTAATTCCATTTCGAATATTTAAAATTCCAAGCCCAAATTGTGGAAAATCAATTTAAATTACTTTTATTTGGATATATTTCAAAGTTCGAATAAAAGTTCACCCTTCAAAACCATTTCAATTTCCATAATTCAAGTCATATGTCGATTTTACTTCACATTCCAAATTAAATTCTTAAAACAACTTATTTTAACCAATTTCAATTTCAACATTTCAAAACTTGAATTCGAAATTAATTCAATCTTTATAAATTCATTTTTTTATTTCTTTAAATCAAAATCATTTAAATAGATTCAAATTCAAGAATTTAAAACCATTTAATTAAACCAATTCGGTGTCCGTATATAATTTTCTATCCAATGGCCAAGTGATCAGTTATTTCAATTTTAATTGCAGGGATGGATATATATCATTTCAATCCAAAATAAATGTCATAGGTATATATCATTTTAACCTATTTCTTAATTTATTCAAAATAATTCAAGTAACAGCTTATTATACTGTCAATAATATACATGATATATATGTAAATAAACATCCAATCATCCAAAATATCAACCAATAGCCATCCATCACAATTAACATCCAAATTAGTCAAAATATCAACACAATTAACCAGTTATCAATAATCATGAATTTAACTAGCAATTTAATTCCAATTTCAATTTAACTGTTAATTCAAAATTTCTATGTCGATTTCCATGTTAGTTAAATTACCAAACAATAATCAATAAAATTAAATCATAACATGATTTTAATTTAACTAACATAAAAATATTTTAGTCTTCACGAGCAGTTTAAAATACTTACCTTTATTTAAAACTGAAAATTTTTCATCTTCAAATAAATTTCAATTCAACGCCATGTCGTAACCTTTGTCTATACGATCGCAATGCGGTTCATTTTGCTCGAAACAGACCTCGTATGAAAAAGTTATGATTTTTATTAATATAACAATAATTAAACATATTTAACAAAGCAATTAACTTAAAACATTAACCTACGCTCGAAACGGACCTCTTACGAAAAAGTTACGATTTTATTAATATAACGATAATTAAACATAATTAACAAAGAAATTAACTTAAACCATTAACCTAACCTTAATCACTTTCTCTTCGTTCATCCCAGGCCGCGACTCGCGTAAACCAAAATCACGCGACCAACCCTCGAGACGCACACAACCCCAGACCACCGAATGTCGATTTAACCTCACCGCTTCGACCGCCTGTCCTCTGCACGCCCCCGCCTCCAACCAGTGCGTGTGAACACATGAATCGAAGAGCCAAAACCAAAAAAATGTGGCGACTTCATGCCTTGATTCTGGCAATCCACAAGCTTCCGTCTCGATCCATCCATTGGATGTGTAGAGCTCGATGAGATCTTCATCTTTCATGTTGAAGCGGAGTTGAGATTGCGAGTGGATTTGGGAGAATCGAGAGGAGAATGATGAACGATTTCGGCCATTAACATTTTTTCGAGAAAGCAACTGATATTTTATCTCTAGGGTTACGCAAATGAAGATAATATACGGCCTTATATATAAATTTCCGACCCGATTCATCCACGAAAATTCCGAACTCCAAACAAAGTGTGCCGCCTGGCGTTCTATATGTTATACCCCTATTCCGAACACAATGGAACTAGTTTCGAGAGCCAATTCCATCATATTCAGAAGATAGCTTTTCAAAATCTAATTATTTTAATTAAATTTCTTTAATTAATTTCTATGCATTTCAAGCTCGCACGACGAAACGATAAGTGCGAACGCTATGAAACTTGAAATCCTATAATAATTCACTATTATGGATCCGATGTAACTGGTTTCATCGGAATCCGAAACGGTGCCCAAAAAGACTATTTTTACTCGTTAATTAAAAATATAAAATTTCCAAAATCAATTTAATCATCTTAAATTCAATTTTAAAAGTTGACAATCTTCATTCTTGTTTAAATAAAATTTAAATCAACTTTTGACATCATTTTCATTCATATTAAATTCAGGATTCAATTATTTAAACAATTTCCAATATTAAATTTAAACAATTTAATTATCCAATAAATTGCTATATTTGAAATATAAGTTATTTAACTTATAAAATTTAACTTTTAAAACCAATTCAAATAATAAAAAAACTACTTCCATTTTTTTACAGTAATTCAACATTCATTATTCAATTCCAGCTATTGACTATAAACACATTCAATACATAGAATTTCATTTCAATACTTGTTATTGCCTAAATCTTCCAAATTGGTTATTTCAAAATTTTATTCAAGTTCATATTAAATAAATTACATAAATAAAACATAAATTTCTATTTCCAACCATTTTTATTCAATAATCATATTAAATTTAATAATTTAAAATAGTTAAAATTTCAGGTCGTTATAATATTTATAGGGAAATTCGCTAGTAGACTCGAAAGCCCGGGAAGGAGAAGATCCAGATCCAAGCCCAAAGGTGCAGGTGAGCCAATGTTAGCCCAAATCCCCATAAATACTCTCAGTATCGAGAGAAACCTCCCAGTACCGACTGCTTTCTGTAGGAAAATCCTTTCCTTCTTCATTTGTTTAATCTTCTTATCTCTGATCCGTTTCTTATCGAGGTCTCACACACATGTAAGCAGTCTGAGGTTATTATCGTCTTAGTTATTCAAAATGGAAAGAAAAGCGTGGGAAATGAACCTGACTCCTGTTCATCCCGATCATGGGATTACCAGTCTCGACCCAGATTCCTGGTCGTGTCTCGATGCATTCGTTGCAGATGGTGGCTACTCCGGCTGCACCATCGCAATTTGATTCCTTATGTATCATTGTAGCTAGTTACTTCAAACCAATTCTTCTATCTAATCGCGAAGGTTCTGCACTTATTCATTTCGTGTTCATTTAGCTTATGGAACATAAAAACTTTCCATGGGTTCCCTCTTAGCTGATCTCCGATAGGGGATCTTCCTCTAGTATTTAGGTATATCCTCTCCAAGGTTTCGGTTAGGTCAGTGTAAGAAGAGAACTTCGATTCCCTCTTTTTCCGTTTCGGTCCTTCAAAGTCATTATCAGTTTTTCGCTTCCCCTTGTCTTTACCATATCCTGCTTCAGACGGTCCTCCGTCTTCCATAGCATTAACATCAACATTATCAGCCTCAGCATCCTCTTAACATAAATATCTCTCAGCTTCATTGTAAAACCTCGCAAGATCCATCGGTGGATCCCTTCTAATGTAATTTTGAAGTCGGTCTTGCTTGTGACTCCAAACATTGATGCCATCAAGATTATCGACGGATCTGGTTAATCGACTACGGCGGCTGCCGCGTTAAACCTCATCAGATAAATTCTCAAGGACTCCCCGGCCCTTTGCTTTACACTTGATAGCATTATCACATTCTTTGGTCGAGAGGCATGAACTCCAAACAGTCTCAAGTGTTGGAACTGGTCCAACCTGCAATAGAATTTATGGGCGAATTTCAAATTTTTTACTCTATTTGATCTTTATTGGACCTATGAAGTCTAATTCATTTAGAACATTTCTAAATTTTATTTAAATAAAATCTCTTATTTTATTTAAATTTATAAATTAAATAGTTTTATTTTATTTATATATTAATACATATAAGTATACACATATGTATCATATACATATATGTATGTGTGTGCATGCATAACATGTAAGCCCATGCAAGGTATAACATGCCCGTGTGTAGATGTTGGGATTTAAATTGCAACGGATATGTTAGCTCATCCGATGTTGTCTAAATATATATATATATATATATGTATTTAAACTTGTTACTTATATAAATATCATATATATATATATAAGTATATGGTAATTTTGTTTAAATAATTTTATGTGTATGAAAATATTCAAAATATATATTTATATTTATCTATATGTATATAATATATATATATATATATAATTATTAACATTTATATATGCATATTATTATAATAAGTATTAAAATTATATATATACATAATGTAAATTATTTATAAATTTATTTTTAAAATTATGAAGCAAACATATTTATGTATATTTATAATGAAAAAATGATATTTTATTTAAATATATAAATATATTTGTACATAAACATAATTATAATATCTAAATATATATAAATTTATTAAAATTAATTTTTTTATAATACCAGATCGGAAATATAGCAATATAAAATTTTATTAATGATTTAATTATTTTAAAATATATATTAATCGATTTTTTTCACGAAAATAGATAAAATATTAATAAAAAATATTTACAAAATAATTTATCCAAATTTTAAATTTTGGGAAATCTTATATGATATTTTGAAGTTAAAAAAAATTCATTATTTGTTTTGATCAAAATATATTATTAATTAATTAATTTTCGGCCATTATCTATAATAATTTTAAAAAGTAACAAAATTGATTTTTTAATTCTCATTTTCTGGTCAAGAACTATGTTTATGTGAAAATAATTTTATAAATATAAAAAATAATTTTAATTTTTTTATATGATTTATTTATATAGTATATTGATTTAAATAACTATAGAAAAATAATTTATAGCTGTCAAAAAATATTATTACTATAACTATATATAGATAAAATTATAGGATCAATTATTATCGTAGAATGATATTATAATTAAATAGGAACTATATATATAATTAAATGATGTGTATGTATATATAATAATAATAATAATAATAATAATAATAAATTATTATTATTATTATACTTAAAATTCTGCTTTACATATCCGATATATGTAAAAAATTAAATAAATACATACATATAACCAGTTTAACTTGTGACAACAACAGTACATATAAGAATCTCACCTAACTAACAATATTATTACTATTATTGTTGTTGTTTTTATAATATGTATAATGAAATGTTAATCGGAAATTCGGTAGACTCTCACTTCTTATAAGCTTTTCGATTCGGTAGACTTCTAATCCTTGAACCGTTGACCATTGACTGTCGGATGGTAATTGATCTTGAATTGATTTGAGCTTGATATGGTGGGGCTCCTTGGGTTGAAGTCCGCTAGCAATATAAGATGAAAGTGGTAGTAAAAAACTAATTTTTAATTAGGGTTAGATTTGTGTAAATAGTGGATGGGAGAGAGAAAATAGTGTACCATATCTCATACCAGCTCTCCCTTAATCTGAGCCATCTAAAACCAACTACCCTAACCTAATTGAGCCGCCCTCCTTCAGCCCTATTCCAACCGAAAATGCTTGCCCTCGATCGATATATTTATAACTATTACAAATATATTTAATGATATTTATTCCTCAAATCATACCTATATTTTTATAATTAATATTTCATAAATATCAATTAATTTATAACCGTTATAAACTAACTTAATCGTTGGTCAAAAAAAAGAATTCATCATTTCGGTCGTGTGACTTGTTAGGTGTAAATTTGGTCAGCAATTAACATCAAACTATTCGAATGTTGACTTTCACACGTCACTTAGCAGGTGGTGTGATTTTTAGCCAAATTTATCGCTTACTTGGTTTCGATAAAATCCAATTTCACTTTGCTAAGCTTAACCGGTTGTGACTTTTTATTTACACGAATTCTCTTTGTCAAAACTATATCACTTTGGACTTATGGAATTTGATAATGGTCAAAATTCCAATATCGTTCCATATTCAACTATATAGTCCAAACACAAAGTCCTTGGTTCAATAATGACAATTATTATTAACTGAAATACTCTAGCCAGAGACTTTGACTTTGAGTTGACCGTGATACCAACCCCATATAAATAAGGAGACGAATCCTCTCTTGAATAGTGCTTCACATCCTATACTTTCACTCGACCCAAATATAGTCACATGATGGACGCCGTGCCATAATTTGACTATAATTAAAGTGGAGCTTTCATATTGAAGATCTACAATATTCTTAAGTCGAGAGAACTGTGTTAATAAGTCACATCGATATTTTCTATTTAACCTTAGTTATATTAACCAACAGAAAACAATCGAGTGAGTCATTCCACAGTTATCTAATAACTATCAATACGTAAACCCTTGGTGCCCCCAACAGCCATAAGTAATACACCATCCAACATTTGGAGAGCTTTACATATTCTAGTCTCAACGAATATATTGATATCCAATCTCGATGCATCTTGATTAGGAACATTTAAAATGATATATTTATTTTCATTGTGATAAATTACTCATGCTTACAACACTTTGTAACCACTATCACAAAACATACCATTTATGGATTTTCTATTAAATATACTTTTAATTAAATTAAATAATATAACACATTATATCAAGTATATAATTGAAAGAAAACATCTTTTATTTCAAACAAGATTGGTTATAGAGTTAGATACATGTAACAAATTACATATAATTGCCCCTATGCCATACCCCTAACTCTATCAATCTCCTATTTGCACTTAGGGTCAATTAAGGAATCTTATTCCAACTTCTCCAATCGGTTTTCTCAAAACTAATTGGGTCGGTCCCTTAGTGAATGTGGATGCCATTTGGTTTTAATCATCTTCTTTGTTGATTAACTCTCTCCGATGGTGATAGACTACACTTATCATGTGGAACAATTCAAAGTATGTCTCCTGACTTCTAGTGAGCTCTAAGTTCTATTACTAACTATGTCGTGACATTGTTATCATATAACAATGTTATGAGATTCTCAAAATTTGGAATCACCCCTTGGCTCAGCTATAAATTTGTGCATTTATATTTATATACATTGCTTTTGTTATGACAATATTCAAGTTAATGAATCAGCCACAATCTCTTCTATTTGGAACATATCCAACTTAATGATTCTTAATATACTATTGACATATTGTACTCAATATCACTTATGAAATTTGAGTCTGAACACTCCTTCGTAAGGAGTTCGTTGTTTTTGTAAACCTTTCTCCAGTTTTTCCTAAATACACGAGAATACCTCAAACAACCATTTAGTTAAATCTATTTGGATTTGATATTTGCTTCATGTATCAAATACACAAACAAGACACGATATCGTAGACAACGTAACATGTATGATAATTTCTATTGTCAATGCCTAAAGAATCCATCTTACATGTTTCATATTAAACATTTTAATAAGGTGTCCTTACATATCATTTGGGACATTCCCAATATCTTTTATACTTACTATAAAAGACATTGTTTACAAATCCAATGTTGAGTATTAAAACAACTAAAACTGATTTAACACATGTACATCGTTAAAAAATCAGTATTGTGTTGTTTACTTATGGTTTAGAAATATCTATGTATCTTTCAACATTCTTTCTTACGAACACACGCTTCCTCTGCATTTTGATTGATAATCAAACAATTTGATATTTCTATCAAAATATAAGTTCAATTCCAATGCTTATAAAATGATACTTTCTATCATTTCTTGGATCATATCCGAAAAATCATAACCTCTATATCGCTCACACTGACTTTGAGACACATTGGTTGTTATGTGCACTCTAGATCATTATTTAGAATTTTCGATTTCAACACACATGTACCAAACACTAAGTCTTATAAGACAAATCTTATGAGTATATCTGAAATAACTTGATCATGTTGAATGATGAATCTATTATGCTAATCTCAACATTTGAAGTTTATGAGATTATTCTTATCAACATTGCTCATTTAATTCTAACTGCATTAGTCTTGCTCATATAGGCACAATCGCGGCCGTTGGATCACATCCTTTCGGTTATAAAAATCATACTTTGATAACATACTTGGAATTCATTTTTGGATCTTTGCATCACACTATATTATAGAGTCAACACTCTTAATGGTTAAATTAAACAATCAAGGATTGTATATTTTCGATATTGATAAGAAACCCATAGTTTCTCTTCAATGTGTGAGAATACTTATTAGACACTCTAATGCGATATGTTAGTTTAGGCTATTTAATTTCATCTCATCTCATCTAATCAATTTTATCTATGGATAGTATCCAATTCCATTTTACTACCAATAATTTCTCGAAGAAATTCCTTCACAATGAAGTTGGTATTTCTTGAAACAACAACTGCTTTTTAGTGCAACAGAGTAGGTATTCATAAACACTTTATAAATTGCCTTTTATATAAAACTGATTTAGTTTTTAGTTCACAAAACTTATGTTCAAAACATAAATATGTCGTCCAATGATAGACTTTTCTAAAATCCTTTTGGGAAGATTCACTTCCCCCACAAACAATTATTACGTGCAATCTTTCGACTCGCACAACTTACCAACTCTTTGGCCTAGGTTATGTTGGGGTTTCTTATAAACCCTTATCATGTATGATTTTGTAAACTGTTATTTAAATAAATAATACTAACCTTGTGTACTACTCTTAAATGCATGACCTTATAAAAAGAAACTAACTCAACTTCACTCACAATTAATCGTATGTTGTCCAACAAAGTTTGATTATTCCTTATCGATACATCATTATGTTTCACAAGGAGGAGTGACTTTTGAGATTGAGTCTTTATTCATTTTTAGATACGTTCGAAACTCTTTCCAATATACTCACCCATTCGATCAAATTGAATCATTTCTATTGCATGTTATATTATTTACTTTCGTTTTATACTCTATGAGTCTATCTTAGACATAAAACATATGTATCAAATACGCATGTCCATGTCGGTGATAACTCATCAGCAAATATGACGAAGTATGTGGAACCTTTTTGGTTTTAATAGACTTATGATTGCATACATCTATACATATCAATCCAAAGAGTTCATCGACTCTTATGATGCTCCCACTAAATGGGTGCATTGCCTTTAATCATTTGAGATATAATTAATCGGTATTATATGATTCATTATCATATAATAAAATTATTTCTCAAAACTATGGCTTAGTCTATAAATCCAAAATAACTGTAAATAATGTTAGATACTTTTGTATTTTCCAATGCATCACTTTTGTTATGAATACAAATACCATATTATAGTTTTGTTCCATAACAAATATTCACAATATTCATATTGAAATATTACTATGTCTATCTTTTAGTTGATACTGAAAAATAGTCATTATTTCACAAATAATGTTCGGTATGTCGTACAATTTTTTTCGTAATATGATGCAATCAATAAGTGTTGTATGACATGCTCCCACTATTTCCGCCATTACTATAACAGCATACTAAATTTGGAGTCCATTATTCACTTAATATAGTTTATTTATTTCATATACTATAACTATATTACAATGGAGAGTTCTTTGATCAAATGTCTTGAACTAAAAGAAATAAATCTCATAGAAAATATTTTTATATATGAAAATACATTTTGAAATAGAAATCGTATTTCTTATTCCAATGTTAAGTATCAATTATTATTATTACAACTCTCATTTTTGATTTTTCTTTATGAAGCAGAAATGACTATTTGCTCTATTTATCCCAACTGTACCTTAAATTATATCTACTCTTGTACATTCATTTTTCTTTCTAAATGGTCGAACCATTCAAAAGAAAACCCATACTACAACATCATAACGAACTCTTTACGAAGATGCAAATGATCATCTTTAACATTTAAGGACGTCAATATGATGCACCTTATATAAGCCGATCAAACTGACATTTCAGTGATCAAATTCTCAGATTTTTCTTATAGTTTTGGTCTAGTATTACATTTAACATAATGCGATCCTTTTGTAATAAATTAAATTGAATACTCGATCTGATGGTACTGTTTATTGGTTTATTTTGAATGAACTAACATTATCGACGTATCGTACATTACAAACTGTGACCATTCCCTATATAACATTTTATGCGATATGGATCAAATATCCATAGCATCATATTTCTTTTAGAGTTCGAAACACATAGAATGCAATATTCGGTCTTGACCAAATAAACATG
Organism: Allium fistulosum; assembly: GCA_030737815.1. Lineage (NCBI taxonomy): Eukaryota > Viridiplantae > Streptophyta > Magnoliopsida > Asparagales > Amaryllidaceae > Allium > Allium fistulosum. The sequence continues at coordinate 910,151,876 of CM060908.1, forward strand.
GAAGCGACCAAATTACGAACGTATTTAGTAGTTGTAAAATCAGGTGCTTGAATGGGCATTGAAACATTAACATGCAATAAGCATTTATTAGTAAGTATATGTTATATTTCTATTTGTTAATCTTTGATTCAAATCATTTGTATATCTTAATTGATAAATATTTTATCAATCGTATTAAATGCATAGATTATCATTGTAGATTATTATAACATTATATAGCATGTACTTACAATATTAGAAAGGTTAAATGTTATCATCTCATTTTTCTAATAAGGCCCACTACTCTTTTATGTTTCACCAAACCCTATGTAAAATATAGAAGTTTTTCGACTTCACTAGTGGGTGTTAGGACTCGTATATCTTGGGATTTTAACCTTGAGGAAAGCTTAATAAATCATACTCTCATATATGATGGATAACTTTTTATCGGTTGTATCACATACAACTCCTAACACGTGGTTCATTGTTCTAATCCTGCTTTTACCTTGAAGAAAGCTCAACAAGTAAAGTGGGATTATTCACTCGGATCTATCATTTCGCGACGGCTTAAGTATAATGCACATACCTTGAGAAAAGCTCAATAAATATGTGTAGTTATCTTACCTCGTTTATTCAATATATTAATAGTATTACAAATAACACCCTTAGCTTGAGGAAAGGTCAACAACTAAAGATTATGCAAGTATTCTATTAATATATAAATGATAGAGGACAACATTATATTGAAGATTCATAATCTTCAATATATTATATTGAGTAATATCAACTTATGAAATAATGTAATTCTTATGAATTACCCTCGCGATTCAAGTGTCGGACATATCGAAAATCACGATATATGTACATCTACGTATGTATTTATTTCATAAGTCTATTTTAGGTTTCTTTAATGTTCCACCTTTAATTTATACATTCGTATTATGTAAGTTCTATTATAATATTACTTTTATATTTTATATTACGTACATAATAGTCTTACGTACAATATTATATTAATTAAATCTTAATTAATTAATTTTAATTACTTTAATTAGTTTTATATTATTTTAATATAACATTTATATTAAATATTTATTATATATACTATAACCTTAATAATATAACACATATATCGTATACGTGCGTATATTATTTAATTAATTTACTTTTCATTAATTTATTTTATTAATTAATCTTTAATTAATTTATTTAATTAACCGACCTTTAAAAATTAATTAATTTAGTTAAAACATTTTAATTGAATTATATTAATTTTGAAATTCAATTACATGCATGTATACTTATGTTATTTTAAACATTTTAAAATATCATAACCTATATCATAATATATAATACATGCTTATATATTTATTAATTAACTTATTTTATTAATCCAATTAATAAATTTTAAAAATTTCGAAACTAATACATTTCAAATATTTTGAAATTTTATTTTATTATAACTTATAATATATTTATATCTTATTTTAAATTTAACTTTTAGATATAAAATCTTGTATTTTTAATTTTCAAACAATTTTGAAAATTTATATTATAACATTTATAATATTTTTCTTATTTAAATTTAAATTTTTAGGTTTAAAACTTTTATTTTTAATTTCAAAACAATTTTGAAATTAGCCCAAGGCCCAATTTAAATTAGGCATTTTCTATTAGGGATACCTTTTGGACTATGAGCTTAATAGTTAACCCTAATATGGCTAATATAGACCGCATAGGCTATTGGGCTCCAATATCAGCGTTGGCATTGGGCCAGCCAGCAATGGAAGTTGTGAGTGAATTTCAATTTTTTTACCTTATTGGGTCTTTATTGGGTTTATAAAGTCTAATTTATTTAGAACATTTCTAAATTTAATTTAAATAAAATCATACATTTCATTTAATTTATAAAATTTTTATAGAATTTTTTAAATTTATTTTCAACTTATATATAAATGTACATATGTATCATATACATGTACATATGTGTGTATGTGCATGTATAACATGATATTTTCGTGAAGGGTATAACATGCCCATATATAGATGTTGTGATTTACATCGTAATGGACACGTTAGCTTATCCTATATGTAATGTATATTTTCCAAATATGTGTATATATTTATAATTATTATATATATATATATATCCAAATGAAAACAATATATATTTATATTATGAAAATAGCATACATACGTACATACATATATTAAACATATATATAATATGCATATATATATAAGGTATGATTTTACTTAAGTTTTTTTTAATTACTTACATATATATATATATATATATGTATTAAAGAAACATATATATGTATATACAAATATAAATAAATATAATAATTAAAATTTAAATATGAGTTAGAATAGTTATAAATTATAAAATTAAAATAATAATAATAATTTTATAAAACATTCTAAATCATATATACAACAAATTCGAATATAAATATAATTTTATTATATTAACATATATATATATATATATTGTGAATTAATTAGTTAATTAACAGTAAGTAAAAAATAGAAAATATTTATATAATAGGTATTTCGAATTTAAAAATATCAGGAATAGTATTATATAGGTTGCGAAATTTATTCAAAATTTTCCAAGTTAAAATAATATTTTTTTTCGGCTAAGTATTAAATGATTTTTTGAAAATATAAAAAATGGATTAAATTTTTTGATTTTTTGACCGAGAGCTTATGTAATAACACATTAATTTTAGAAAATTTAAAATTGAATTATTGAAACATGATTTATTTTATATGAATTTATTTTTTTGTGCAAATATTAAATAATATTAAAATATATTAAATAATTTTCAGAAATTTATTTTCGGTTACTAAAAATCATAATTAACATAAATATACATTTAAAATTATTAGATCAATTATTTATGCAACATAGTTATAAGGTTCAATACATGTCATATAAATAAATTAGTTAATATATTAATCTATGTATATACTAATTAATAAAATATAATAGTTAAAATATAATGATATTGGTTGTGTATATCAGATCCTTAAAAAATTGTTATTTTTATTTGATAAACATGTATACATAACCAATCAATATATGTAACAATAACAACACCTATAGGAATCTCACCTAACAAACAATTCAATAATAATAGTATATATATATATTTGAATAATATAGAGATATACAGAGAATATGCATCATATATAAAACTAAATACTTACCTAAAATAATGCCCTTAAGTACAGCTTGTAATGATGAGTTCCCTTCTTCTTGAAAACTTCCTAATTCGTTAGATTGCTAGTCATTGAACCGTAGACCCTTTGCTATCAAGTAGCTTTTGATTTGAACTGATTTGATTTGAGATTTGATGGGGTGTAGAGAGGTATGATTTATCTATGATATGGATAGAGGAGGCAGCCAAAAAAATATAGAAAGTTAAGGTTATGATTTCTTTTACAGTGGTCGAATGAGAGAGAAAAGTGGATCAGATCACTTACCATTTCTCATCAGATCTTAGCCATCCATCACATACTCTAATACTCTATTTTGGCCGTCCTCTATATCACATAGTTGCTGCCGAAATTTTTCTCTAAGATCATTGGCTAATATCCCATTTAAGCCCAAATAAATATATTTAATTAAATCCAATTTAATTTCTTTATCGATATCTCATATCGATCAATATATTTATAACTATTATAAATATATACAACAATATTTATTCCTCAAATCATATTCAAATTTTATATTTAATATTATATGAATATTAATTAATTTATAACAATTATAAACTAATTAAATCATTTGGTCCAAAGAGAATTCATCATTTTGTTGTGACTCGTGAGTGTAAATTCGGTCAGCGATTCATATCAAACTATTCGAATGTTAACGTTCACACTTCACTTAGCAGGTGGTGTGACATTTTGGTCAAATGTATCACTTACTTAGTTTCAGTAAAATCCAATTTTAGTTTAATAAGCACTATCGGCTTGTGACATTTATTTACATCAATTCTCTTCGTCAAAACTATATCACTTTGGACATGTGAAGTTTGGTAATGGTCAAAATTCCAATATCGTTCATATTCAAGTCTATAGTCCAAACACAAAGTCCTTTGTTAAATAATAACAATTATTATTAATCAAAATGCTCTGTCCAGATACTTTGACTTTGATTTGACTTGAGTTGACCGTGATACTAACCAAATATAATTGAGGTGACGAATCCTCTCTTGAATAGTGCTTCATTTCCAATACTTCCACTTGACCAACTATAATCACTCGATGGAATGTCATACCATGATTTGACTATAATCAAAGAAGAGCTTTCATATTGAAGATCCACAGTATTCTCAAGTCGAGAGAATTGTGTAAATCAGTCACATCGATATTTTTTGTTTGCCTTAGCTATATTAACCAACAAAAAACTATCGAGTGAGTCATTTCATAGTTATCAATAACTATCAGTACATAATCTCTAGCTGCCCCCAGCAGCCATGAGAAATACATTGCCCAACATTTGAAGAGCGTTACGTACTCTAATCTCAATGGATACATTGATATCCAGTCTCAATGCATCTTGACTAGGAACATTTAAAATGGTATATTTATTTTTAATGTGATAAATTACTTACGGTTACAACACTTTGTAACTACTATCATAAAATATACCATTTATGAATTTTCTATTAAATATACTTTTAATTAAATTAATTAATTAATATAACCACATTATATCAAGTATATAATAGAATGAAAATAGATTTGATTTTGAACAAGTTCGGTTATCGAGTTAGATATATGTAACGAACTATATAATTGTCCCTAGGGCATACCCCTAACTCTATGAATCTTCCATTTGAACCTGGGGTCAATTATGGAATCTTATTCCAACTTCTCCAATTTGTTTTCTCAAAACCAATTGTGCTAGTCCCTGAATGAACGGTGTGCTATTATGTATCAATTATCTACATTGTCAATCAACTCTCATCGACATCGATAAACTACCTTTATTATATGGAACAATTAAGAGTATGTCTTTCGAATTCTAATGAGCTCTAAGTTCTGTTACGAACTATATCGTGACATTGTTATTATATAATTTTTTTATTAGATTCTCAATATTTGGAATCACCCTCGGCTTAGTTATAAATTTGTGTATTTATTATATATACTGCTTTTATTGCGATGCTATTTAAGTCAATGTACTTATCTTTTCTGTTGAATCAATCACAATCTCTTTTATTTGAAATATTTCCAACTTAAAGATTCTTAACTTGAATTTTATTATTGACATATTATACTCTGTATCATTTATGAAGTTTGAGTCTGAGCACTCCTTCGTAAGGAGTTTATAATTCCTGTAAACAATTCTTTGGTATTTCATAAATACACGAGAACACTCCAAACTATTATTCAGTGATATCAATTTGGACTTGATATTTACTTTATGTATCAAATACATAAACAAATCTTGATATCATAGACAACATAACATGTATAATAATTACAATTGCCAATGCATAAGGAATCCATTTTACATGTTCCGTGTTAAACATTTTATTAAGGTGTCCTTGCATATCATTTTGGGACATTTCCAATATCTTTTATACTTACTATAAAATACATCATTTACAAATCAAACGTTGAGTATTAAAACAACTAAAACTGATTAAACATAATTACATCATTAAAAATAAGTAGTGTGTTGTTCACTTATGATCTTGAAATATCTATGCACCTTTTAACTTTATTTCTTATGAGCACACGCTTCCTCTGCATTTTGATAATCAAACTATTTGGCATTTAACAAAATATTTATCAAACTATTTGGCATTTAACAAAATATTTGTTCAATTTTGATGCTTTTTAGAATGATACTTTCTCTCATTTCTTGGATCATATCCAAAAACTCACAAACTCAATATCGCTCCCACTGACTTCGAGACACTTTGGTTATTATGTGTAAACAGTACTCTAAATCATTATTTAGATTTTTCTACTTTAACACTTACGTACCAAAGTCATACTAAGAGATAATTTTATGAGTAAAATCCGAACCTACTTGAGCATATTGAATGGTGAATCTATTACATTAATTTAAACAATTGAAATTTACAGTATTATTCTTATCGATGTGGCTCACTATATTCTAATTGCATTTGTCTTTCTCTTAAAGACACCTTTGCCGCCAAAAGGATTATCCTTTCAAATACAACTATCAAAATCATATTTTGATAACATAATTAGAATATATTTTGGATGTGCGCATCATATCATATCATAGAGTCAATACTCTTAATGGTTTGGTTAAACAATCAAGGATTATTTATTTTGGACATTGACAAGAAACTCATAGTTTCTCTTTAATGTACAAGAATACCCATCAGACGTTCTAATGTGCTGTGTTCATTTAGGCTTGGTTAATTTCATTCATCCCTTGTAATAAGTTTTATCATTAGATCGTATCCAAATTCATTTTATACCAATAATTTCTTAAAGAATTCCTTTACTATGAAGTTATTTTTTCTTAAAACAACAGTTGTTTCTCAATGTAATGGAACAGGCATTCATAAGCATTTTATGAATTGCCTTACATAAAACTTATTTTGCATTAGTTCACAATATATTTATGTTCACAACATAAATTATTCATCTAATGACCATCATTCCCAAAACTCTCTTGGGATGATTCATACAAAATCCTTACAATTATCATGTGCAGTCTTTCGACTCGCATAACCTGCCAACTTCTTATAAAACTATATCTTGTATGGTTTTATAAACCATTCTTTGGATGATATTACTTTTAACCTTCTGTACTACTCTTAAGTACGCGACTTATTGAAAGAAATTAACTCAACTTCACTCATAATTAATCGTGCTTTGTCCAAAGTTTGACTACTCCTTATCGATACATCATATGTATCATGGGAAGGAGTGACTTTTGAGGTTGAACCTTTATTCATTTTTAGGTACGTTCGAAACTTTTGCCAATATACTCACCCATTTGATTAAATCGAATCATTTCTATCGCGTGTTACATTATTTACTTCCATTTTATATTCTATGATCTTACCTTACACTTATATATGCATATTAAATACACATGTCCATATCTATGATGACTTGTCGGTCAGTATGACGAAGTACGTGGAACCATTTGGGTATTAACAGACTTACGATTACATACATCTATATGTATCAATCCAAAGAGTTCATCAACTCCTATAACGCTCCCACTAAATGGGTGCATTGCCCTTGAAGGTTTGAGATATAATTAACTAATACCATATGTTCCATAATCATATAATAAAAATTATTTCTCAAAATTATGGCTTAGTCTATAATTCCAAAATAATTGTAAATAATTTTAGATACTTCAGTATTTTCAATGCATCACTTTTGTTATGAAAGTAAATACCATATTATAGTTTTATTTCATAACGAATATTCATGATATTCACATTGGAATATAACTATGTCTATTTTTCAGTCCATACCAAAAAATAGTCATTATTTCATAAATAAAGTTCGGTATGTTTTACAAAAACAATTGTCATAATTTGATGCATTCGATAGTTACTATATGGTATGCTCCCACTATTTTCACCATTACTATAATAGTGTACTTAATTCGGAGGTCCATCATTGACATAATATAGGTAAATTATTTCATATACCGCAACTAGTTTATAGTGGAGAGTTTTTTGATCAAATATCTTGAAATCAAAGAAATAAATCTCAAAGGAATACAATTTTCTATATGAAAAATACATTTCAAATAAAAATTGTATTTCTCATTCCAATATTAAGTATCAATTATTATTACTACAATTCCCTTTTTCGATGTTTCTTTATGAAGCAGAAGTGATTATTCACTCTCTTCATTCCAACTATACCTTAAATCACATCTACTCTTGTACATTCATGGTCGAACCATTGAAAGAAAACCCTTACAATAACATCCTAACGAACTCTTTACAAAGATGCATTTGATCATCCTTAACATTTAAGGACATCAAATATGATGCACGTCACGTAAACTAATCAAACTGACATTTTAGTAATCAAATTCTTAGATCTTTCTTATAATTTTGGTCTAGTGTTACATCTAACATAATACAATCCTTTTGTAATCAATCAAATATAGTACTCGATCTCACAGTATTGTTTATTGTCTTCTTTCGAATGAACTAACTTCATTGAAGTATCGTACATTACGAACTATGACCGTTCCTTATATAACATTTATACACGATAGTACATGGATCAAATATCCATAGTCTTGTATTGCTTTAGAGTTCGAAACTCATAGAATGCAATACATGGTCTCGACCCAATAAATGTGTAAGTGACCAAATTACGAATGTATTCAGTAGTTGCAAAATCAGCACTTGCATGGGTATTAAAACATTAACACACAAGAAGCATTTATTAGTAAGTATATGTTATATTCCTATTTTTAATCTTTAATTTAGTTTATTTGTATATCTTAATTGATAAACGTTTTATCAATCATATTAAATGCATAAATTTATCAATGTAGATTATTATAACATTATATAGCATATGTTCTTACAATATTAGAAAGGTTAAATGTTATCAATGCAGATTATTATAACACTATATAGCATACTTATAACTCTTGGTACCTTATCCTAATTTCACTTTGACCTTGAGTTGGCTTAACAATTCGAAACAAAATTATTTGCTCGTACCTACCATATCTCGACGACCTAAGTATAGTATATGTACCTTTAGTTTGCTCAACAAATACATACAGTCATCTTACCTCGTCTATTCAATATATTAATAATATCACACATAACATCCCTTGCTTGAGTTTGCTCAACAACTAAGGAGTATGCAAGTAATTTATTAATATATATGGTAGAGGACAACATTATATTGAAGATTCATAATGTTCAGTATATTATATTAAGTGATATCAACTTATAGAATAAAGTATTTCTTATGAAATAATCTCATGATTCAAGTGCCGGACACATAAAAAATCACGGTATACGTACATTTACGTATGTATTTATTCCTTAAAGTCTTTTTAAGGTTTCTTTAATGTTCCGCCTTTAGTTTATGCATTCGTATCATATAAGTTTTATTATTATATAACTTTTATATTTCATACTACTTATATAATAGTCTTATGTAAAATATTTTATTAATTAAGTCTTATATAATTAGTTTTTAATTAATTAACATTTCAATTAATTTTATATTATTTTAATATAATATTTATATTAAATATTTATTACATACTACAACCTTTATAGTTTTACACGTATATCGTATACATGTATATATTCATTTAATTAATTAACCTTTAACTTATTAATTTAATTAATTAACTTTTTATTTATTTAACTTTTAGTTAATTTATTTAGTTAAACAATTTTAATTAAATTATATTAATTACAAAATTCAATTCATATACATACATGTATACTTATGTTATTTTAAACATTTTAAAACAACATAACATATATCATAATATATAGTACATATATACATTTATTAATTAATTAGGTAATTAAATTTATTTATTTTATTAATCTTATTAATAAATTTTAATTTTTTTTTTCAAACAGTTTGAATTTTTTATTATATTATAACTTTATAATATTTGTATATCTTATTTTAAATTTAACTTTTAAATTTAAAAACTTATATTTTAATTATTAAATTTCTTTGAAAATTAGCCCAATGTCTAACTCAAATTTAAGCCTTTTCTATTCTGGATAACCTTTGGGCTGTGAGTTTAATAGTTAACCCTAAAATGGCTAATTTTGAAATGACCCTATTTATTTTACCTAATTTTTACTAGGATTTTTTTTTACATTAATAAATTTCCTAGAGTCATTTAGCCTTTCTATTAAATTATCCAGGATCCTAATTTTTTTCTACTAATATATTTATATCAGTTCATTAATAAATATATTCACATACATGTGAAGATGTATGTGACCCTCTTGCTTGGATCAGAGTATTGGTAAGCAAGAGTGCATCCTGATTGAATTTGAATTTCTAGTCAACCAGTACATAGCTCATTTTCCTTTGTTTTGATATTTGGGTCATGGGAGTGAATCCCATAATCATATATGATTTATGCCTAGTAATTTTGATCATTCTTTTGGTGATTGTCTGTTAGTTTGACTTAGCAAAGTGATCTCAGATTATATAGCAAGTCATCATAGTTTTAATCTAATTGTTTGATATTTGATCAAAAGCCAGAAAGAAAAATGATATACACATTTATCATTTTCAACATGAGTGATTTTATCACAAATTCCTTTACTTATAACCAAGCCAGTTGAGTGATTCATTCACAATTTATATAGTTGTGTTTCTCTGAATCAAATCCATTCCCTAATCCCTGAGTTACCTCAGCTTGCATCCTAATTTAAAGGTTGCTTTACTGGATTTAGAAAATCCAGATTTGATGGTCATTTAACAAAAGTAGTATTTAAGTAATATGTGTGCATATCAGATGTATTGTGCTCCCTGGACTAAGAAAGCTACTCAAAAATAAAAGTGAATTGCTCAAGTATTTGAAAATGTCTTTGTACATGCATTTGCAAAGAAAGCTTCAGATTTTAGAAAGTGCATTTTCTTCCTTTAAACCCAAAAACTCTGGTCATCTTGATCAACCCAGACCTCACTCCTTTTGAGGTGGGTTAACCTTATGACTAGGTCATCAAAACATTAGTGCATGGCTATTGCAATGTAAATTCAGATACAAGATACTTGAAAAATCCCTTAAAACATGTACACATCTTTATACAGTGCACAAATATATATATATATATATATATATATATATATTGTTTCTTTTATCAAAACACTTCTGTATATAGTCACAAAATTCTTGAAATATTACTTCTAGCTAAACTCAGATTTTTAACCTCAAAACTTAAAGCTTTTAAGTGACTCAAGATTGACTAATACACAATATATATATATATATATATATATATATATATATGTATCCATTTCTCAAATATAGGCATATATCATCTACAGATTTCTACCATAATACTCAAAGATATTTTCTTGCATAAGATTCAACTAAGTCTTTGGTTTTTCCCAACCTTAATACATTACCAGATTCAATTGAAACAACTAAATAAAATCCAAACATTCAAGATCATTACATAACAACAAAAGTAGAATTATAAAACTTCCAAGATTACATGCAAATAGTTCATTCTAAGCTCTTATTTAATTCTAATTTAGCATGCTTATCCAATCATTCTCATTAGCCATAGCAGCTTCCTATTTAGAACCAGCATTCCCTGAAAGAGCATTGTCACATACCGAAATTTTCGACTTTCGAAAATTCAACATCGATACTCACTTTATCGACTGTCGAGCAATCGAGTGCCGGAAACTCCAATAGTGAGGGTTTAAGAAAGAAGAAAAAGGCAGAAGAAGAAGAAAAGAGTAGAAGAAAGAAGAGAAAGAAAGAAGGAGAACAACAGAACAACGGAACAGCAACAGAAACAGAACAATATCAGAATCTCACATATCGCAGCGGAACAATATATAATAGATAAATGAATAATCTTTAAACACAGAACTATATCATTTTATACATACATCAATCATCAGAGTCAATATACAACAATGGACAGTTATATAACTTGTCCTCATACAGAATACACAGCGGAATAAATACTATCAGATACAAATACTACGTCTCGTCCTCCAGCTTATCTCCAAAGCTCCAGAATATCCAGAATATCCTGATAATATAACTCTAGGCTGCCCGTGTGGAAATTTGTGGGCACCCAGAGTTTAGAAGGGAACAATAAACTCCGAGTCAGTCATGGTGACTGGTGTGAGATCGTAAAACAGTTATTTATCTTTAAAATAAATAGCAGAGAATTTTAAAGTCAATTCGCAATGCTTTTGGAAAATGAAACTACCATAAGACCTCCCGCCACACACACAATGCAAACGCAGACTTGGAGGAGATTTCTTCTTATGATAGTCAAAGATGCTTACTACGCGAAAATCAAATTCTTTTTGATATTATTATTAGTGCATAGTGTAGAAAACATTTCGAAAGTAGAATATAAATCTTAGCCAGCATAGGTACCATTATAGTATGCTTGCTATAGCTGCCATATTAGATGGCAGGTTCTACAACTAAAACCGTACAAGTCACGTATTGTTTCTTTGGATTTCCAACAAATGGTCAGGCTAAGGAACTTCCTATCCACGATGGGTACGTCCCTGGAATAGACGACCCGAGAACCTAACCGGATCTCTGCCAACACAAGGCCGGGTTACCTCTGCAAAAATAGGTAACTAGTGACACGCGTATGCCATCCCCCGATCGTCACCGATCTTCCCGAGGATCCCCGATTTCCAACAAACCACAAAGTAATAATAACTGTGCAGCAACCACAGAGGTTAAGTATCTGGGCTCCATACCATGATACCACCTTTATCCAGAAGGAATGACATACACTAAGGGGCGCTACTCCCTAGAACCTTGCCGCATTCGTCCTGTTTCGACCATTTCCGGGGTGTGAGGCTCGATGAAGTCTCGTCCACAAAGCTACGCTTTCTCAAAAAGCCCTGCTTCGGGTCAAACAAAATGATCAACCTATGATCACAAAGATATAAGATCAAACAAATGATCATATCACAAATGACCAAACACTGATCATTCCACAGCAACACTCAGTATGCCACGTTACCAAATTGGGATATATCGCCGATGAATTTCAACTACATAACCTCTGAGCTCGTACGTCTCAGAGAAGGGTGTTAAGCTAAGAGAATAAATTCTCCGCCACCAACAGAAATGTATTTGAAAGAAATCAGCTTTATATCTCAAATTGTAACGTCAGACACACAATCCATAAAAGTCTGTTCCGGGATCGAACAGAACCGAAGGCACTTCTCACGAAGCCCTTGCATTTCCGGATAATTTTCAATCACGTCAGGACTTCCCGTCACTAAGGGTGATAAAACCTCTAAATCGAAGATCAGTCGATGTAGAGTAACTCGACGGTAATCCTTCCGTTTTCAAAAATATCCGGTCTTCAACACCGGTCTTCGAATGCAATTCATAACGACGTATCACATATTCGGAATGGGTTATACGACCCCATGGTCCTTTCCCGGCTAACCCGAATAGTGAGCGCTTATTCAAAAATAAGTGTGGCATTCAAATTCATCCAATTCACAACAAATACCTACTCAAGGTAATTATTGATAGTCGGTTATTTAACTATCAATAAAGATGCGCAACATCATCAGATTCCAAATAATTTCCCAAATTATTTCATCTTCAAAAATATCTTTACTAGATATAAAATTTCCACACTTCAAAAATAAATCAACGTTTATTTTTCTAAACAGTTTCCCTTTCCTTTTATAAATTCCATAGTGAATTTATATTTTCAAAATATCTACTGATATACGATTTTCAAATCGTTTTCAAGTATTCAATTTCAATTTATCTTTAAGAAGATAAAATCTCAAAACAGTTCATTTCATATTGGAAAAACATTCCCATACTTATTTAAAAATAAGTAATTCACAAATCTATTTATTTTCAGCACTTAGAAAATATTCAATATACTTAAATCAAATTAAGTATATATTCATCCTTTAAGGAAATCACTTACTTTAACAATATTTATTTGAGTCAAAACGAATGTTACGTAAAACATCGTTACGACGACTCGAAATCACTAGTATAGGGATTCGGAGTTAAGATAGATATATAAATCCCAATACTATATAAAACATTTCCTTTTGGAAATCATTTACTATAACAACAGTGTTATAGTCCACCATTTCCTTAAATTTCTCGAAAACGTCTATTTCAACAAGAACTGTTGAAATCTATGTTTTCAATTCGTAATACATTTTAAAACATCTTTAAAATGTTTAACTTCATTTTTTAATATCCCTTCTTCGAAAATAAGTCCATTTTCCTTAACAATATATTCACTGTCCCAAAATCGTGAATAAAATTCACTTAACCCAATTTCAATCATTTCTACACATTTATTTCAATAAAAATTCGCTATTTAAAATCGCGAATATATCTTCTTTAATGTCCTTCTATATTTAATTTATCAAACCCAATTGATTTCGAATTTATAAAACAACGTTTATAATTTCTATTTTCTATTCTATAACAACTTCGATTTTATAAATTTCCTTTAATGACCCATTCAATTTTCTAACTCAACGTATACATCAAAAATCCATATTATAAGTTAAATACTTATAATTTATTTATTTTAAAAGAAATCGTTCTTTTAAACTTTACAAACTGTAAATAAACCCATTTTAACATCATTTCCAATTTTTAAATCCACATTCCCAAATATTCACTTTTAACCCCAAAATCAAATCCCAAATTGATTTCTAATTTTACTTCAATACCAAATCAATTTCAATATTCATTTCTAAATTAATTTCCCATCCCAAATCATTTTATATTGATTTTTTTCTAAACTTGTTTCAATTTGCCAATTAAATTTATAATTGGACTTCCAACTTATTTCATTTTAAACAAATTCCTCTTAAAGAAAATAAATCCTTTTTTTCTTTTTCCAACTATTTAGAAATCCAAATTTTAATTAAATTCTTCAATTTAAAATCACTATTATACGAAATTCATTTACCTAACGTTTTCACTTGATTCTGGAATAAATTCGATAAGAATATAAAAATTAACTTTTTATACTTTAAAATTCCTTGCTTCAAAATTTATTCAATTTCTAAAATTAATTCACTTAGAAATTTCTATTTTGATTTCAAAAATTCAATTCCGTTTATTTTTGGAATCCAATGATGTCAAAACATCCATTCAGCTAAATTTTAGCTTTCAAACAATTTCCAGATATCAATATGATTAATAGCATCACTATAATCATTCACAGATTCATATCACAATAGAAATAAATTCAATCAATGTGAGGGGTCCAGTTGGATCCCTCCAACCTGTTTCCCTGCATCCAAAGATGTTAGCACAATACCAATTCCGCTCCAGTACGGAATTATCGCGGTATATAGGTTTTTATAAATCCGCTTACTAACGGTGCAATAGGGTCTCATCCGCTATACGAGGCGGGAAATCAATCAATCCAATATATACATATGCCAATATGTATATACTGCTATATATATAGATATATCCTATCATATCTAATAGCACATTCAAACAAATCGATCAATAACTGCAATTCAATTATAAATCTGAGTGAGAAGATCTCACCTTAGCTTTTATTTTGCAATCCATTTTTATTCCAGCTCGTTCTTTACAGATTTTGACCTAGTATAAACATTTTATACCATCTATTAATATTCGAATCAACTGAATAATTAAATTTTCATTTTTAAAATTTTGACTCATTGGTGGTTTCATTTTAATAGTTTAATTAACTGATAGTTTTATTTAAACCAATTTTAATTTCCAAATTTATTTCCCTTTTTGAATAAATTCTTTTTAACTCTCTCAAACTATTTAAAATACGTATCTTAAAAAAATCTCTCCAACTATTAAACAAACTTACTCAAAATTTCCTTATTAAAAATATCTTTAACCACTAAAAATTAAATAAGTTAATTTAAACTAATTAATTTAAACTTTAAACTATATATTTTAATCACTATATATCTATTTTATTAAATACAAAACAGAATTGCTTTTACACTTTTTTTTTCAGTATCAAAACATTTTAATAGAAATCTGAAAATAGAACTTTATATTTACTGTCTATTTACTTCCTAAACTAGATATATATATATATATCAAAACAATAAATTTTTCAAAATATTTCTTACCGTTTTGCCTAGCATTTTCACAGTTAACTTCGTATATTTTCCAGAATCTTATACATAGATGCAGATATCTATTTTCAATTTTTTATATAACCCAAATTCGTTAAAATAAATAAAATAGAGAATCGAACTACCTTACTGTAAATCGATATTCCACTTGCGACGCGAGCTCGAGCCCGATCTCCTCGACATCACCCACGCCATCACTTCGTTGACGCAGCCCACCTCGCGAAGCACTGCAGAACCCCCCTTCTACTTGCGTCGCCAACCGCTATTTCGCTTACCCAGATTCGAAACCCCAACTCCATCCAACTGAAATCGCGACATCACCTACATCGACATTCCTGCTTGACCGCTCGAGACTGCCACCACTTCCTCTTCTTTGCGTACGCGAGTCGCCCTCACCTTCGGTTGCCACGAGCTCGCCTTCGAATTGCTAACGAGCAGTCGCTCGACTCCAAATCAGAGGCTCGACCCACGAGCGGCTCGTGAGATCCCACTCTCCCCCTTTTCTTTTCTTCGATTTGATTTTTTTTTTCGCCTGGAAATCGAAACTGAAGAGGAGAAGGAAAGACGTATGCGGCCATTGTTTTTGAACTTTTCTTGTTTCGTTTGTTTTGAATTTGAGGAGGGGCGAGGAACACTTTAAAACTGAACGAGTATGGGTTGCTCGATAAAATTTCTTGATTGCAGGCGCGATTCTAGGGCGTAATTTAAGGAAGATAACGTGGTGTGTGGAACGATAATTTAAATATTAAATTTTAAATTGAATTTGATTTAAAATCCAATGCGTTCTCTCACCGTGTGCTTACGTATTAACACCGAAAAATACGAAATTTGAAATCCGATAATAATTCAACATTACGGACCCAATGGAACTGGTTTCGTCGAATTCCGAGACTGTTTGAAAATTGACTATTTTAAATATCGGTTTGAACGATTAATTTCAAAACTGAACGAAACCGTTTAAATTTCAATTCTGAAGCCGCTGTTATCTTCAGTGTTATCAATATAATTTTTACAAGCGTTCGAAATATTTTTCTTTAGCTTTAAATTGAAGACACAAATTTTTATTCAACTTCAATCGATTAAATTTTATAATTTAATCGCCGATTTCAATATTTAAATTCGGGATTCGAATTAGATTATCGTTCAAATATTTAAAATAAATTAAATATTCTCAATTTAATTCGTTCAAAATTCTGGGTCGTTACAGACTTCCCTCCTTAAAAGAATTTCGTCCCGAAATTACAAGTCAGGAAGAAAAAGTCCTTAACTCGTCTACTATTTTCAACATCCAAATAGTTTTATCAAATTTTCCAAAACAAATCTTCCTACTAAAGATTCGTTATCATTTCAACTAAATTTTCCAACTCAAATTATAAGTTCAAAACAACATTGTTTTACTTCAAAATTCAAATTTAAATTCAAATTCAAATTTAAACTTTCAAAATTTTCTCAAAAATTTTCTAACGCCCTAAATTTCCGAAAAATTTCGCCAGCGTCTCCTTTGCGCGGCTAATACGGTACGACTACAAAACGTCCCTACGGACTCTCAGATTTCAAAAAGAAAAAGAAAAAGCCAAGCGGCTAGAGAGAAATCATCAAAAACTCATATTTGAAATTCAAATACATACCTTTTTCGAGCAATTCGAATTATCTGTGAAATAAATTTTCCAATCCCTTTATACCTGTATATCTACTAGCCATGATATCTAGTTACAACATTCAAATCATTTTGCAAATTTGATTACAAAATTTTCAATATAAACTGCTTATATATCTTTAGCTTACTTCACTGTTGAAGTTACATATTCATATCCATTCAATTTTACATTTCTAATCTCATTTGAATTCAATTCTAAATTTTAATTCTATTGGAATTCAATTTATCTTCAATTCCGAATGTTGGATTTTATCGATTATCTTTCATTCATAACTGCACCATTTTAAATTAGTTCCAATTACTAATTCATTCGTCTTCAATTTGGATTTCATTCCAATCAGATTTCAAATATTCTATAAGTTATCAACTTATTTACATCTTGATTTATACAATCATTTATACATTCACATTCACAATTCCATTTCATTAAGGAATTTTATTTTCACTTATCTTCTTGGAATTCTATTTTCATTTATAAATTCATTTACAATTTATATTCACCATTTCATAAATATTTTATATAGCATTCCAGAGTTTACCAACATTTCAAAAATCCCTTTTGAAAACAATTCAAATCATCCTTTGAATTTCCAAAACAAAATCCAAATTTTCCAAACAACTCCTATTTAAAACAATTTGACAGCAATTCCTCTTTTGGAAACCCGAAAATGAACATCAATGATGCCGCGGTCATCATCGAAGTTATTTTCCAGCGACCGAAAAGAGTTTAGAGCTTTTCATTCCTCCAAAACATTTTTCAAAACCTTTGAAATTCATTTTCAAATCAAAAATGATTTAAACTTTTCAAATCTCCAAAATTTTCAGATTCTTTTCAAAACATTTCCAAATACTTCTCTGGAATTCCGTTTCAATTTACAATTCACATTTATAATTTACATTCTTAAATTTCATTGGTATGTGAATTTATTTTAACTTTGGAGTTATAATTCCAATTTCTCATTTAATTTCAATGATAATAGTTTAATATAGTCACTTCTAACAACCATGCAACCATATACTATAGTAATTCATAGAAAAACATTTCTTTTATATACAAAAATAGTTTTGGGCAAAATTATCTCATTTACCCTATTCAAAGCAATACTGTGCCGAATTGTTCTATTTAAGTGTTTAGAAACCCCTTCGATACAGTTTTGCAAGACTGTGCCGACGAAGGTTCATATACCACTCAATAAACCAATCATCACAATACAAAACAATTTTATATTAACTAACAAATACGCACTCGTATATATTATTACACTCAACTCATTCTAGAGTACTACTGACTCTATCTCTAATGAGTAACACCCAACAGAGCAGGGTTGTCGCTTAACCATATGCTCTGATACCACGTTGTCACATACCGAAATTTTCGACTTTCGAAAATTCAACATCGATACTCACTTTATCGACTGTCGAGCAATCGAGTGCCGGAAACTCCAATAGTGAGGGTTTAAGAAAGAAGAAAAAGGCAGAAGAAGAAGAAAAGAGTAGAAGAAAGAAGAGAAAGAAAGAAGGAGAACAACAGAACAACGGAACAGCAACAGAAACAGAACAATATCAGAATCTCACATATCGCAGCGGAACAATATATAATAGATAAATGAATAATCTTTAAACACAGAACTATATCATTTTATACATACATCAATCATCAGAGTCAATATACAACAATGGACAGTTATATAACTTGTCCTCATACAGAATACACAGCGGAATAAATACTATCAGATACAAATACTACGTCTCGTCCTCCAGCTTATCTCCAAAGCTCCAGAATATCCAGAATATCCTGATAATATAACTCTAGGCTGCCCGTGTGGAAATTTGTGGGCACCCAGAGTTTAGAAGGGAACAATAAACTCCGAGTCAGTCATGGTGACTGGTGTGAGATCGTAAAACAGTTATTTATCTTTAAAATAAATAGCAGAGAATTTTAAAGTCAATTCGCAATGCTTTTGGAAAATGAAACTACCATAAGACCTCCCGCCACACACACAATGCAAACGCAGACTTGGAGGAGATTTCTTCTTATGATAGTCAAAGATGCTTACTACGCGAAAATCAAATTCTTTTTGATATTATTATTAGTGCATAGTGTAGAAAACATTTCGAAAGTAGAATATAAATCTTAGCCAGCATAGGTACCATTATAGTATGCTTGCTATAGCTGCCATATTAGATGGCAGGTTCTACAACTAAAACCGTACAAGTCACGTATTGTTTCTTTGGATTTCCAACAAATGGTCAGGCTAAGGAACTTCCTATCCACGATGGGTACGTCCCTGGAATAGACGACCCGAGAACCTAACCGGATCTCTGCCAACACAAGGCCGGGTTACCTCTGCAAAAATAGGTAACTACTGACACGCGTATGCCATCCCCCGATCGTCACCGATCTTCCCGAGGATCCCCGATTTCCAACAAACCACAAAGTAATAATAACTGTGCAGCAACCACAGAGGTTAAGTATCTGGGCTCCATACCATGATACCACCTTTATCCAGAAGGAATGACATACACTAAGGGGCGCTACTCCCTAGAACCTTGCCGCATTCGTCCTGTTTCGACCATTTCCGGGGTGTGAGGCTCGATGAAGTCTCGTCCACAAAGCTACGCTTTCTCAAAAAGCCCTGCTTCGGGTCAAACAAAATGATCAACCTATGATCACAAAGATATAAGATCAAACAAATGATCATATCACAAATGACCAAACACTGATCATTCCACAGCAACACTCAGTATGCCACGTTACCAAATTGGGATATATCGCCGATGAATTTCAACTACATAACCTCTGAGCTCGTACGTCTCAGAGAAGGGTGTTAAGCTAAGAGAATAAATTCTCCGCCACCAACAGAAATGTATTTGAAAGAAATCAGCTTTATATCTCAAATTGTAACGTCAGACACACAATCCATAAAAGTCTGTTCCGGGATCGAACAGAACCGAAGGCACTTCTCACGAAGCCCTTGCATTTTCGGATAATTTTCAATCACGTCAGGACTTCCCGTCACTAAGGGTGATAAAACCTCTAAATCGAAGATCAGTCGATGTAGAGTAACTCGACGGTAATCCTTCCGTTTTCAAAAATATCCGGTCTTCAACACCGATCTTCGAATGCAATTCATAACGACGTATCACATATTCGGAATGGGTTATACGACCCCATGGTCCTTTCCCGGCTAACCCGAATAGTGAGCGCTTATTCAAAAATAAGTGTGGCATTCAAATTCATCCAATTCACAACAAATACCTACTCAAGGTAATTATTGATAGTCGGTTATTTAACTATCAATAAAGATGCGCAACATCATCAGATTCCAAATAATTTCCCAAATTATTTCATCTTCAAAAATATCTTTACTAGATATAAAATTTCCACACTTCAAAAATAAATCAACGTTTATTTTTCTAAACAGTTTCCCTTTCCTTTTATAAATTCCATAGTGAATTTATATTTTCAAAATATCTACTGATATACGATTTTCAAATCGTTTTCAAGTATTCAATTTCAATTTATCTTTAAGAAGATAAAATCTCAAAACAGTTCATTTCATATTGGAAAAACATTCCCATACTTATTTAAAAATAAGTAATTCACAAATCTATTTATTTTCAACACTTAGAAAATATTCAATATACTTAAATCAAATTAAGTATATATTCATCCTTTAAGGAAATCACTTACTTTAACAATATTTATTTGAGTCAAAACGAATGTTACGTAAAACATCGTTACGACGACTCGAAATCACTAGTATAGGGATTCGGAGTTAAGATAGATATATAAATCCCAATACTATATAAAACATTTCCTTTTGGAAATCATTTACTATAACAACAGTGTTATAGTCCACCATTTCCTTAAATTTCTCGAAAACGTCTATTTCAACAAGAACTGTTGAAATCTATGTTTTCAATTCGTAATACATTTTAAAACATCTTTAAAATGTTTAACTTCATTTTTTAATATCCCTTCTTCGAAAATAAGTCCATTTTCCTTAACAATATATTCACTGTCCCAAAATCGTGAATAAAATTCACTTAACCCAATTTCAATCATTTCTACACATTTATTTCAATAAAAATTCGCTATTTAAAATCGCGAATATATCTTCTTTAATGTCCTTCTATATTTAATTTATCAAACCCAATTGATTTCGAATTTATAAAACAACGTTTATAATTTCTATTTTCTATTCTATAACAACTTCGATTTTATAAATTTCCTTTAATGACCCATTCAATTTTCTAACTCAACGTATACATCAAAAATCCATATTATAAGTTAAATACTTATAATTTATTTATTTTAAAAGAAATCGTTCTTTTAAACTTTACAAACTGTAAATAAACCCATTTTAACATCATTTCCAATTTTTAAATCCACATTCCCAAATATTCACTTTTAACCCCAAAATCAAATCCCAAATTGATTTCTAATTTTACTTCAATACCAAATCAATTTCAATATTCATTTCTAAATTAATTTCCCATCCCAAATCATTTTATATTGATTTTTTTCTAAACTTGTTTCAATTTGCCAATTAAATTTATAATTGGACTTCCAACTTATTTCATTTTAAACAAATTCCTCTTAAAGAAAATAAATCCTTTTTTTCTTTTTCCAACTATTTAGAAATCCAAATTTTAATTAAATTCTTCAATTTAAAATCACTATTATACGAAATTCATTTACCTAACGTTTTCACTTGATTCTGGAATAAATTCGATAAGAATATAAAAATTAACTTTTTATACTTTAAAATTCCTTGCTTCAAAATTTATTCAATTTCTAAAATTAATTCACTTAGAAATTTCTATTTTGATTTCAAAAATTCAATTCCGTTTATTTTTGGAATCCAATGATGTCAAAACATCCATTCAGCTAAATTTTAGCTTTCAAACAATTTCCAGATATCAATATGATTAATAGCATCACTATAATCATTCACAGATTCATATCACAATAGAAATAAATTCAATCAATGTGAGGGGTCCAGTTGGATCCCTCCAACCTGTTTCCCTGCATCCAAAGATGTTAGCACAATACCAATTCCGCTCCAGTACGGAATTATCGCGGTATATAGGTTTTTATAAATCCGCTTACTAACGGCGCAATAGGGTCTCATCCGCTATACGAGGCGGGAAATCAATCAATCCAATATATACATATGCCAATATGTATATACTGCTATATATATAGATATATCCTATCATATCTAATAGCACATTCAAACAAATCGATCAATAACTGCAATTCAATTATAAATCTGAGTGAGAAGATCTCACCTTAGCTTTTATTTTGCAATCCATTTTTATTCCAGCTCGTTCTTTACAGATTTTGACCTAGTATAAACATTTTATACCATCTATTAATATTCGAATCAACTGAATAATTAAATTTTCATTTTTAAAATTTTGACTCATTGGTTGTTTCATTTTAATAGTTTAATTAACTGATAGTTTTATTTAAACCAATTTTAATTTCCAAATTTATTTCCCTTTTTGAATAAATTCTTTTTAACTCTCTCAAACTATTTAAAATACGTATCTTAAAAAAATCTCTCCAACTATTAAACAAACTTACTCAAAATTTCCTTATTAAAAATATCTTTAACCACTAAAAATTAAATAAGTTAATTTAAACTAATTAATTTAAACTTTAAACTATATATTTTAATCACTATATATCTATTTTATTAAATACAAAACAGAATTGCTTTTACACTTTTTTTTTCAGTATCAAAACATTTTAATAGAAATCTGAAAATAGAACTTTATATTTACTGTCTATTTACTTCCTAAACTAGATATATATATATATATATATATATCAAAACAATAAATTTTTCAAAATATTTCTTACCGTTTTGCCTAGCATTTTCACAGTTAACTTCGTATATTTTCCAGAATCTTATACATAGATGCAGATATCTATTTTCAATTTTTTATATAACCCAAATTCGTTAAAATAAATAAAATAGAGAATCGAACTACCTTACTGTAAATCGATATTCCACTTGCGACGCGAGCTCGAGCCCGATCTCCTCGACATCACCCACGCCATCACTTCGTCGACGCAGCCCACCTCGCGAAGCACTGCAGAACCCCCCTTCTACTTGCGTCGCCAACCGCTATTTCGCTTACCCAGATTCGAAACCCCAACTCCATCCAACTGAAATCGCGACATCACCTACATCGACATTCCTGCTTGACCGCTCGAGACTGCCACCACTTCCTCTTCTTTGCGTACGCGAGTCACCCTCACCTTCGGTTGCCACGAGCTCGCCTTCGAATTGCTAACGAGCAGTCACTCGACTCTAAATCAGAGGCTCGACCCACGAGCGGCTCGTGAGATCCCACTCTCCCCCTTTTCTTTTCTTCGATTTGATTTTTTTTTTTTCGCCTGGAAATCGAAACTGAAGAGGAGAAGGAAAGACGTATGCGGCCATTGTTTTTGAACTTTTCTTGTTTCGTTTGTTTTGAATTTGAGGAGGGGCGAGGAACACTTTAAAACTGAACGAGTATGGGTTGCTCGATAAAATTTCTTGATTGCAGGCGCGATTCTAGGGCGTAATTTAAGGAAGATAACGTGGTGTGTGGAACGATAATTTAAATATTAAATTTTAAATTGAATTTGATTTAAAATCCAATGCGTTCTCTCACCGTGTGCTTACGTATTAACACCGAAAAATACGAAATTTGAAATCCGATAATAATTCAACATTACGGACCCAATGGAACTGGTTTCGTCGAATTCCGAGACTGTTTGAAAATTGACTATTTTAAATATCGGTTTGAACGATTAATTTCAAAACTGAAC
The DNA here is from genome assembly GCA_030737815.1 of Allium fistulosum. Taxonomy (NCBI): domain Eukaryota; kingdom Viridiplantae; phylum Streptophyta; class Magnoliopsida; order Asparagales; family Amaryllidaceae; genus Allium; species Allium fistulosum. The sequence goes on from CM060908.1 coordinate 910,176,178, forward strand.
GAAACCGTTTAAATTTCAATTCTGAAGCCGCTGTTATCTTCAGTGTTATCAATATAATTTTTACAAGCGTTCGAAATATTTTTCTTTAGCTTTAAATTGAAGACACAAATTTTTATTCAACTTCAATCGATTAAATTTTATAATTTAATCGCCGATTTCAATATTTAAATTCGGGATTCGAATTAGATTATCGTTCAAATATTTAAAATAAATTAAATATTCTCAATTTAATTCGTTCAAAATTCTGGGTCGTTACAAGCATTAGAGGCTGCCCCATTTTAAATGAGACACCCCAGATGCCATAAGCAAACAAGGGTCAGATACAAGATCTAGTATGAGCAATATAAAAAATTACATGATATTAAGTAGATAAGTGAGACATAAGCATTTTGTATAGGTTGGCATAACTTCTTTAATTAATTTGCCTGACTTGTTTCTGATATATTATGCATATATGATCAGTATTAAAACTAATTATGTACACACTTTCAACTATGAAAACATACATGTCAAACAGAGATACTCAGGAACTATCATAGCTCCAATCCAACCAACCTAGGAATAACTCAAGTTCCTACTTCATCAATTTAGGGTTGCATTTACCAAATTAATTCCTAGCCTCATCTGCCATAAAGGAATCACGGGGACACATTGCAATAAAATAATTCACAATATTGCACAAAGATCTCAGGGCTTCAACAAACCATGTGCCAACTTGCATACTTTAAATATAACAGGCATTCCAACTGTCTTCTTGGCTCACAATCCTTAGTTTATTTACTAAGTGTTCATGTTTGATCCTATCATGAGATAGCTAGGTGATTAAATCATAGTGTACATGAAACATTACATAAAACTTGCAAGCATACTGGAATCCTTATCTAAGTCAATCAAATGATATAATTTCCTTTCTTTGGCTACTTCACACAAAATTGTGATTCTTTGGCCTCTAGAATTTTGTAATGATATGGTGGATGAGTCTAAATTAATTATGGCTTTGTATTGCCTTAACCAGTCTACACCCAATATAACACCTATATTTGGGTAATTTAAAACATATAAATTGGAAATAAAAACATTTCCTCCTATGTTTAATTCCACATCCACACAAATCATGTTTAAAATACTAGAACTTCCCAATGGGCTTTGCACTAACAGGGGTTTCAACCAGTATGCAATTTAATTTAAGCAATGCAACTAATTCATGGGAAATCAGAGAATGTGTTGCCCCTGTATCATACACTACTGATATGGGTAGGGTACAAATAAATAAGGTACCTTCCACTTGACCATGATTTTCTGCAATAGCCTCTACTGTGGATTTGCTTTTGCTCTCCAATCTTGCTAGCTTCCCTTGCTGTTTATACTCAGGGCAATTTCTGTTGATATGTCCCTCCTTCCCACATAGGTAGCACTTGAAAGCTCCTCCCTTCAATTCTGGGCATCTTGGTTTGATATGTCCTTCTTTTCCAGAATGATGACACACTATTTTTCTTTTTGTATCAGTGGTCTTGGTATCATTGGTCTTCTTGCTTTCTGTCTCCTCCTTCTTTTTGTCATAGGGGTGATACCTTCCCTTATTTTTCTTGTTGTTGTTGTTCTTAAAACTCCTATACTTCTCCCTCTCCTTGTCATGTTGCTCAAAATTTAAGGCCAGATCAATGACTTGATCAAAGGTTTTATCTACATATGGCAACATAGCCCTACTAAGCCCTGGGTTTAAACCCTTAATATACCTATCATTCTTTGATGCCTCATCAGCCACAAGCATAGCTCCATACTTAGACAAGCCCTCAAACCTTTGAGTATACTCAGTCACATTAAAGGTTCCCTGCCTAAGTCTGATGAATTCTTCAAGCAATAGAGTTTTGGCTGATGCTGGAACAAATCTAGCTTCCAACATCTCCTTGAATTGATTCCAAGTGATTTCATTCTCAATCCTCCCAGCTATGACTACCTCCCACCAGCTTAAAGCCACACCTTTTAGTTGTCTTGAGGCCACTTGCCTCTTCCTTTGATCATCCAATTGCATGTCATTGAAAATTCTGTCCAGTGTTCTCAACCATGCTTGAATTTCCATCACATTTTCAGTCCCTTCAAAGCTCTTGCCTCCCAAATTGGTATAAGTCTTTAATAGTTTTGAAAGTTCCTCATGTGGGTTCTCAAGTCTCTGCCCTACTCCATCCCTTAAAGCCCTCATAAAGTCTTGCATATCAAGCATTTGTGGTGCACTTGATCCTGCATTGTGATGAGATCCTCTTCCTACCATGATTGGATAACTAGGGTATGGGTAGATAGGGTTAGTTTATCATGAGTATTTTTCTTTTGCTATAACTTTCTATCTGAATTATTATTTTACTCAAACAAACAAACAATACATACATTTGGTTATAGTACTTCAATCAATCAATACAATCATTCTTAGCTATGTATAGTTTTAACATAGCTCTGATACCAAATGAAATGACCCTATTTATTTTACCTAATTTTTACTAGGATTGTTTTTACATTAATAAATTTCCTAGAGTCATTTAGCCTTTCTATTAAATTATCCAGGATCCTAATTTTTTTCTACTAATATATTTATATCAGTTCATTAATAAATATATTCACATACATGTGAAGATGTATGTGACCCTCTTGCTTGGATCAGAGTGTTGGTAAGCAAGAGTGCATCCTGATTGAATTTGAATTTCTAGTCAACCAGTACATAGCTTATTTTCCTTTGTTTTGATATTTGGGTCATGGGAGTGAATCCCATAACCATATATGATTTATGCCTAGTAATTTTGATCATTCTTTTGGTGATAGTCTGTTAGTTTGACTTAGCAAAGTGATCTCAGATTATATAGCAAGTCATCATAGTTTTAATCTAATTGTTTGATATTTGATCAAAAGCTAGAAAGAAAAATGATATGCACATTTATCATTTTCAACATGAGTGATTTTATCACAAATTCCTTTACTTATAACCAAGCCAGTTGAGTGATTCATTCACAATTTATATAGTTGTGTTTCTCTGAATCAAATCCATTCCCTAATCCCTGAGTTACCTCAGCTTGCATCCTAATTTAAAGGTTGCTTTACTGGATTTAGAAAATCTAGATTTGATGGTCGTTTAACAAAAGTAGTATTTAAGTAATATGTGTGCATATCAATGTATTGTGCTTCTGGACTAAGAAAGCAACTCAAAAATAAAAGTGAATTGCTCAAGTATTTGAAAATGTCTTTGTACATGCATTTGCAAAGAAAGCTTCAGATTTTACAATGTGCATTTTCTTCCTTTAAACCCAAAAACTCTGGTCATCTTGATTAACCCAGACCTCACTCCTTTTGAGGTGGGTTAACCTTATGACTAGGTCATCAAAACATTAGTGCCTGGCTATTGCAATGTTAATTCAGATACAAGATACTTGAAAAATCCCTTAAAACATGTACACATCTTTATACAGTGCACAAAAATATATATTGTTTCTTTTATCAAAACACTTCTGTATATAGTCACAAAATTATTGAAATATTACTTCTAGCTAAACTCAGATTTTTAACCTCAAAACTTAAAGCTTTTAAGTGACTCAAGATTGACTAATACACAGTATATATATATATGTATCCATTTCTAAAATATAGGCATATATCATCTACAGATTTCTACCATAATACTCAAAGATATTTTCTTGCATAAGATTCAACTAAGTCTTTGGTTTTTCTCAACCTTAATACATTACCAGATTCAATTGAAAAAACTAAATAAAATCCAAACATTCAAGATCATTACATAACAACAAAAGCAGAATTATAAAACTTCCAAGATTACATGCAAATAGTTCATTCTAAGCTCTTATTTAATTCTAATTTAGCATGCTTATCCAATCATTCTCATTAGCCATAGCAGCTTCCTATTTAGAACCAGCATTCCCTGAAATAGCATTAGAGGCTGCCCCATTTTAAATGAGACACCCCAGATTCCATAAGCAAACAAGGGTCAGATACAAGATCTGGTATGAGCAATATCAAAAATTCCATGATATTAAGTAGATAAGTGAGACATAAGCATTTTGTATAGGTTGGCATAACTTCTTTAATCAATTTGCCTGACTTGTTTCTGATATATTGTGCATATATGATCAGTAGTAAAACTAATTATGTACACACTTTCAACTATGCAAACATACATGTCAAATAGAGATACTCAGGAACTATCATAGCTCCAATCCAACCAACCTAGGAATAACTCAAGTTCCTACTTCATCAATTTAGGGTTGCATTTATCAAATTAATTCCTAGCCTCATTTGCCATAAAGCAATCATGGGGACACATTGCAATAAAATAATTTACAATATTGCACAAAGATCTCAGGGCTTAAACAAACCATGTGCCAACTTGCATACTTTAAATATAACAAGCATTCCAGCAGTCTTCTTGGCTCACAATCCTTAGTTTATTTACTAAGTGTTCATGTTTGATCCTATCATGAGATAGCTAGGTGATTAAATCACAGTGTACATGAAACATTACATAAAACTTGCAAGCATACTTCAAAAACAGGCTAACATTCATATCCAGGGGAAATCATATTTTCAAATATTCTGGCCTAAAGAAAATACAAGAATATTTGCAACTATGAATAGAGACTAGGCATATGGGTTATTATTGTTTCATAAGCAACCATGTTTGAACTAAATTCAAGATCTAGCTTAAACAAGATTTCTGGCTTATGGGTTTTCTATTTGATCAAGGGTTCAGCACTTTTGGGTAATTCCATTGCACCCATGAATCTTTCATTTGAGCCTCAGCACTTACACAAGTGTAATGCAACTCATATACATTTTGAGTTCTATATTTTTCATGCCATATCTAAACCAGTTATAAGTATTCTATATTTACTTTCATGATTTCATACTTTAACATTTCTAGGTGTAACCAAACAGAGCAAATACTCAACCATCAAAGCAATCAAAAGCATTCATAAACACCCATTAAAGCATCCATTAAAACCATAGTAATAAGATCAGAAATATGTAGGAAAATAACATAAACTTGGCTGCCTCATAACAGGACTTAATGCCATGGGATTTAGTGAGATTACTCATAGAAAAATGCTCCTCTTGCTTAATCCATAAAAGAAACTCTTTGAAACTTTGCCTTTCTTCTTACAATATTTTTCTTCTTTGTTTTCTTAAATGTCTCGGGTAGAAAGTGATTTTTCTGGTTTAAACTTGGATTTATAAGAGAGGTTTTCTAGGGTTTTACAAATGTAAAATTTCATTCTTACCCTGGCCAGTGTCATGCATTTTGCATTTCTCATTTGCTTATTCTCACCCTTAGTACCCCGACCATGTAATGCTTATTCCCCTTTTTCTTTTCCAGAATATCTATTTTGTTCTCTTTCTAAATCATGACAATTGTGTGACATTGTCACTTGTTTATTTTCTAAAAATCCTCCTTTCTATTTTCTGCCTAAAGCAATTGTTTTGCTTGCAATATGTCTTTTGCTATTTTAATGTTATGCTTTCCCTTGCTTATTTCTTTTTAATACTTTTAGTACTTATAGAAATGTACATATGCATACATATCTTATCTAGGCTTACTTAACTCCTCCTTAGTTTCAGAATGACATACACATATATGTACATACATGTTTCAAATCCTTATCTAATTTATCCTTGGTTTAAATTAAGTAAAATCTGTTTACTGGTTCAAACAAAACTTGCTTTGTCTTATTTTCTAAAATAATTCATATAATGCAGAAATCAAATATCCATGTCTGGTTTGATAATTTTCATTACAAAATCATGTTTGTAAGGCTTTTCCAGTTCTTGTTTTAATTTCAGGAAATTTGGAGTTCTTCCTTGTGCCATATCAGTGTGCACGTGCACACATGCACACACACTTGCACACAATTAATTCCATACATTCCTATACAAATAAATTCATATATTTTCAAAATTCAACCAAAATAAGGTTTCATGAATTTTTGGGGCATTACAAATTTACACCGTATAAGCTATTGGGCTCCGATACCATTGTTGGAACTGGATCAGCCCATAGTGAAAGTTATGGGTGTATTTTTTTTACCCTATTGAATCTTTATTAGGCCTATGTAGTCTAATTCATTTAGAACAATAAAATTTATTTAAATTAAAATCTCTTATTTTATTTAAATTTATAAATTATATTGTTTTATTTAAGTGGGAATTAGCCACAAGGGCCTGCATAGCAAGTGAAATTAATTTCTAGGACACACAACTAAAATAATTACTTTTAAGGATAATACGCAAAATAATTAGTTTTTAGGGCCTAAAAAGCTATGAAGTTATGTCCTTGAAAGTAATTAGACAGCTGACTTTGTCCTTGAAAGTAATTATTCTGCTGACTTTGGCCTTGAAAGTAATTATTTCAAATGTGTGTCCTAGAAATTAATTGGACTGCAAAGTTTGTCCTTCTGGTGAAATGCCCCTTTATTTAACTTATGTATTAATACATATAAATATAAGCATATGTACCATATGCATATATGTATGTGTGTGCATGTGTAACATGTAAGCCCGTGCAAGGTAAAACATGTTCATGTATAGATGTTGAGATTTACATCACAACAGACACATTAGCTCATCCGATAAGTATATGTTGTCTAAATATATGTATGTATTTAAACTTATTACTTATATATATATAAAAGTATATGTTAATTTTGTTTAAATAATTTTATGTATATAAAAATTTTCAAAATATATATGTGTATTTATCTATATATGTGTGTTTGGGTATATATATATGATTATTAATATATATATATATGCATATTATTATAATAAGTATTAAAATAATGTATTTATATACATAATATATTTTATTTTTATATTTTTCTTCTTTTTTAAATTATGAACCAAATATACTTATGTATATTTATAATAACAAGATGATATTTTTTAAATATATTTATATATAAACATAATTATAATATATATATATATATATTAACAAAATAATTTTTTTATAATTCCAGATCGTAAGTATAGCAATATCAAATTTTATTATTGATTTTATTATTTTAAAATATATATTACTTTATTTATTTACTAAAAAATGGATAAAATATTGTTTGGTCAGACAAAGAAGGTATGCATTCGTCGGTAGTTATGTACAAGTGTATTGTTGGCCATAATGTATTACAACTTGTGACGACCGCCCATGACCCCTACACCGAATCTAGAGATAGTGCGCTGTAAAGTGTGCCAGGCAACCATGGACGATTGCCAGGGTAAATTAAAACAATAGAATCTATCGTATTACTCACAGCGCATGGACAAAATACAATAGAATATATATATATATATATATAGCGAAGCTTCACAGAAATAGAATCTCTTCAATAAAACTTCATAATAGTTGAATACAATCATCTGAACAATCAATACATCAAGCCTCACTACATGACACTCAGAGAATACAAACAGCGGAACACCCAGTACATATAGTAAGAAGATAATATGCAATACTCCAGCTCGTCTTCGTCATCAGCAACGTGGAAAGCAAGAACAACACCTATCACCTGCTACCTAGTCTGCCCGTCCCAAAATGGACGAACAGCCCAAGGCAATAAGAGTTAAAACATAAAGCCTTGAGTCAGACAACAGTCTTAGTGAGCAGTAAATTAACTAACAACATACCAAAAGAACATAAAGGAAAAGGAATAGGAATACAACCCTCCCACTCCACCTCTTTCTACAGTGATAGCCCCCAGACACACACTAAGTACAAGCACGCATAGCAAAGCATACAATTTAAAGTAAAGCAATTATCACTCGAGTCAAGAGCGATGTCTTCCAAGTACAAACCCCCAAGGCCTAAACCAAGATCAGATAAGCACCCAGAAACTACCGCTCTTGAAACCGAATGACGATACAACCAAACATCCATGACGACTCTGGCTATCACTGTTAACATTGCTTTGATATCATCGTTAATTGAATGACCGGCTCATTCTTTCATCCGTCCATCAAGGGCTAATGGAAACCCCGGTTCTAGACATAACTCCGCACGTCATCGTGACCCGTGCCTAGGACTATCGAATCTGCCCAGAGTACTTGACTACCCAAATCAGTAGCCTTCAGGGACTATCGAATCTGCCCAACGTACTCTTGCTTTGAGCATGCTAGAACCTTCAACAACGATGATATCTCAGCCTTCTAGTTATCCTCCTCGAAAACTATTTCCATACTAGCCCAAGCGCCTCTCAAGCAAACCATTATTCCCAAACTCGAACCATATCACCGAGTTATCAATCATGCTTGGAATGATTCCGTTTGGATTAGACCAAGACTATCTCATATCATACTTCGCCTCATCCTCATCATAGCAAAGTCTCATCTCAACATCATCATCAAGTCTATCCATATGAGCTTCATCATCCGCTACATATGCCACGTGCAGCTTTTTCCAATTCAAGAGCCTTCCCCTTAGCTTTTGAATCATCTTCGGTCTAAATCAAATCATCAATCATCTAATTCATAGCAATCAATCAAATCAAACATTAATCCAAGTAATCAAGCATTCAAATATATTCGAACTAGACAATATTAACAATAATGGCAATTTCGTAATTAAATAGTCAAAAGTCTAACAAGCATGAAATCATGAGAATTATCTCTACAACTTGATGGATGAACTTGCATAGGTTAATCATGTAATAATATGGTTGTCAAATCATCATTAACAATGGATCTATATGGATCTACCCTTAGGTTTACAAAAATGTATGGAAATCACGACTTTATCACCAAATCGAACCAACAATCCGATATACTCCTTTGGATCCGTGTGAGAGATAATCACCACTCACCAAATCACCAAAACAACCCCAATTCAACACGCTTCAGATCTGGACAGCGAAGGATCTAACTCGATCTATCACAAATCCGCTTCAAACGATGAAATCTCTCTTCGAAGAATGTAGATCTTCAATCTAAGCTCTTCGATCTTCGATTTGATGATGGAAGGAATCACTAGATTAGAGTGGAGAAAAGAAGTGAAGAAGTGTAGAAGTCGAGCTCTCAAAATGGCAGCACTTCGTCGCTTCGAAATCCAGATCCCAAAAAGTGAGAAAAGAAACGAGTATTTATAGGCAGAAAACCCTTAAGTCGTCCGCCTCCATAAGTCGCCTCCGACTTAACACTATGCCGACCTACGACTTAGCACTCACGACCTACCAGAACTTCACTCTGTGCGACATAACAGTCTCCGATCTAACAGGCCATACGACTTACGACCTAACAATAGCTCCGACTCAACACATGCGCCCCTAAACGACCTAACGACTTAGCAGTGTCGCGACTTATGCTCCTCCGACCTATGACTTAGAAAAATACTACGACTTAACAGCCAATCTCCTAAGTAGGTCACGACTTAACACAGTGGTCGACCTAACTGTATACGACATAACTACGAGCGACCTAACAAGTGATATGACTTAACACTCATACAACCTTACGACCTACTAATCTTAGATCGTCTACGACCTAACAAATCAAGCTACCAGACGACCTAATACATAGCGACCTATCTCTTAACTCGGTCAAAACCTTAAGTCGTCTACTATCCTAAGTCGCCTCAATATCTTAAGTCGGTCACTACGACCTAACTCTATCCTTAAGTCGCCTACGACATAACTTCCCACATGACCTAATGCTTAACATACGACTTATCTATCATACGACCTAACTCCAAATCCTTAGGTCGTTCCAAACTGTCAACCGACTTAAACCACTCCCTATCTTCCTTAGGTCGTCGCCGACCTACCCCTTAAGTCATTAACTCGCCCAGACTTATCACTTAACTCATCCAAAACTCATAAGTCGGCTACGACTTAGGACTTAAACAAAATTCTGCCAAAATCTGAAACGACTTAACAACAATGCAACCAAAGGTCACCTATTTTACGATGTTTCGATCCGTGAAAATACGGGTCGTTACACAACCCTTTGCTTGGAACAAAAGAGTGTGGAACACATACTGTAAGGAGAGTGAAAAATTTTTATTATGGAAAGTTATGAGAGATGCGCTCAATACCAAGGCAAGGCTTGTTAGGCTAGGATTGCCAGTTGATGGCTTCTGTGTTTTCTATAGTGATGATTTGGAAAGAAACCTTCATTTTTTCTTAAACAGTAAACATATTTTTCCACTGTAGAATCGCTTATTGTTAGAAGCAGGTAGGACACAAATTTGCAGAGATAGTACAATGGAGCGGAGTTTGATTTATAAAGCAACAAGATGGAGGAAGGACATAAACATCATTCTGCTGCTGATACCTAAAAAATTCACCATAGTAATTTGGTCACAAAGGAATGATCGTATATTCAATGGTAGAAGCAAGAATGAGATTCAGCTCTGGAATGAAATTTTGCAGGCAATAAAAAATGGCATAACGTGAAGTTCATACATTTACGATGTTAGAACTATAGATGTGTGGAGTTAACCTTTTGGCTGCTCTATTTTGTGTTTTTTTCTTGTTTTCTTCTCTACCTTGTTTTTCTTTTCTTCATGTTTTCAAGTTGATCATAGTCTATTATGATTAACTAATCCGTTTTTATTGTGTTTGCAATAAACTGGTAGGGGCCTAGTTGACCCCACTTTGCCTTGCTAAAAAAAAGATAGAATATTGATAAAAAAGTATTTTTGAACAATATATCCAAATTTTAAATCTTCATAAATCTTATATGATATTTGAAGTTTGGAAAAAAAATTCATAATTTTTTTGACAAAAATCTATTTTTAACTATTTAACAATTATTTGTAATAATTTTAGAAAATAATAAAATTGAGTTTTTAATTCCCATTTTATGGACGAGACCTATTCATATGTGAAAATAATTTTATAAAATTTAATAAATAATTTTCGAAACATATTTTGTTTTTATATGCTTTATTTAGATAGTATATTGATTTAAATAATATTAAAAATAATATACTATTATAAAAAATATTTTGTAGCTATTGACAATTATTATTACTATTACTAAATATATATAAAATTATAGGATCAATTATTATCATAGAATGATATTATAATTAAATAAGCACTATATATATAATTAAATGATGTGTGTATATATAAAAAATAATAAAACAGTAATATTACTATATTTAAAATTCGGTTGTACATATCTGATATATGAAAAAAATTGGCTTTTTTAATTGAATACATACATATAACCAATCTTCCTTTTGATATCAACAATGCATATAAGAATCTCACGTAACTAATAATATATATATATATATATAATGAAGTGTTAATCAGAAATTATGTACTATGATTCAATGAATAATATACCTAAAAACCAATGCCTTGTAGCACAACTTGTAACGTTGAACTGTAACGACTCGATATTTTCAACCATTCGCATCCGCACATGTCGGACTTGAATTGCTCAAAATATCACGTTGTAAATAAAATTTGGCAAATCTTAGAATATACAGTAAATAAATATTATCATAGATCACAGACACAGACATAGAGTAAAATAATGCAGCGGAAGTAAAAGAAATAGTAGTTCATGAAGCTACTATATACATATATCAGAGTTAAATAAGATACAATAGAAGAAATAAAGTACAACAGAAGTCTAAATATGATAACCAAGTACAAGCTGAATAGAACAATAGAACTGAAATAGATAGGACAAGACAAGCAGATAATCTCCAGCGATTCAAATCTCCAAGAGAGCGGAAATCCAAATCTGTGAATAACTCAGGCTGACCCGAGCGTAAATAAAAATACAAACACTCGAGTCAGGACATACATACTTATACAATGTAAACATCCTCAAGTGAACTGTAATAAAGGTACACGTAACTTAAAGAATGCTTGGGATCGCCCATTCTTTAAGGATCCGTTAAACTATTTACTAGGTAGTAATATCCGCTATTATAATAATGTCTAATCATAAAATAAACATACTTTTTAATAGCGTCAAGGGGTTACCCATATAGCCCTTAACACGTAATAGTCCCAGTAGTCTATCCAGTATTAGCATACTCCCAAAATGGGGGCTACCCTCGATACTCCACAGGCTACGGGAGAAATCACAAATCGTAGTAAAGCTCGATATGGTAGGTGACACGGCACAACTAGGCAATGCCAGGGTAGATATACCAATTACGCATCCGGACTGGTGGTGATGCATAACAGCCACTACCGCCCACCTCGAACAACACTCCCTAATCGAGGGTGCGCACCAAATCAATCACAAGTAATAGAATGGTATCGAAGATGTGTGTCCGATAAGAAGTGCTACCTCCTTGGTCCGTCAATCGCTCCTGTTTTAGCCACCTTATGCCAACTCACGGGAGTTGGGTCAACGTTTATACCTTAGGATCGTCACCACCATCCTACTTCATTCTGAAAACTCCACTGCGTACACAGTTGTCAAAGTGGTTTTCGGTATCGACAGAGAGTATGTCCATATCCGATCCCGGTCTCTTTAACAACCAATCGTTATTATAACCCGTGGTTATAATTTAAAAACAGTTTATACTTAAAAATAGAATATCATTTCAAATCCAAATCTTTATCAAAATAAAGATTAAATCAATTCCAAACCATTTCAATATATTTAAAATATCATATCTTTCCAAACTTCATTTCAAATCATTTTTGTGTACCAAAATATCATTTGAGTTCAAATCTAAATATTCAATTTTAAATACCTTTTAAATTCAAAGATATCATTCATTTATTATCATTTCAAGTCACCTTTTAAATAGTTTATATTTAAATCAAAATAATTCATTTAAACCATTTAAAAGTGTAAATATTATACTTTCAAATCAAGTATTAAAATTTTCAAAGTTTCAATCCAATTCAAACATTTATTTCAATTAAATTTCCATAGACCATTCCAAATCTTATAAATTTCAAATATAGATTTAATCCACAAAATAACTATTCAAATTATAAAATAAATTCCAAAGCTTTAATATCCTATATTCCATAAGTCCAATATCCTTTAAATAGATTCAAATTACAAGTAAACCAAATATTTCCATACTAATATAAACTTCAATTATTCATTCTAAGATTTAATATCATTTCAGATTTATTTCAAAATATCATTTCAAAACATCATTTATTTAATTTAAATTTAAATACCACTTAATCACATTTCAAAATAGTTGTATTTCCCAATCAACTATTCCATTTAAATCATTTAAAGTCAATTCATTATATTTAATAATTAAATATTTAATTTACAAAATTTAATCCTTTTCAAAGATCATTTATCCATTTAAGTTTATTTAAACAATGAAAATTCAACTTTCGTAGCACTTAGGAAATGCTACGAAATGTTATGTTTTAAAACAGTTCATTAACAAAAAGCAGCATTTAAAATACTGTAATATCTTAATTTAGTTTCAATTAAAATTTAAGTTAAATTTAACAACTATAGTACTAACAAGTGCTATAATAACTCTTAGTTCAAATTTGCTATTTGGTTCATTTAAAACAAATACAGCATTTTCAAATGCTGTAATATCTTTACATTACATTTCAAAAATGCTGTCAAATCAAATTCAGAGTTTTATTTACAATTTCACACATAATTAACTTTTAACATAAATCATTTTAACTTATAAAATCATATATATTCACAATTTAAATACCTTTATTTCTATGATTTTATAAAGTCAAATTTCCATACAAAAAATCAAGTAAAATAACAATTAAATTTTCATTTCTTAAATTAAATTCTTAACTTAACAACTAAGTTTAAATTTCCAAAATATAACTTATTTCCATTTATTTTACTTAATTAAAATTTCACTTTTTAACAAAAATCACAATTTCCCAATTTAAGTTTATATTCCAAAAAAATTCAACTTAAACATTCATTTATTTCATAATTTAATTTATACAAAATCATTAACACTTTTAAAATTTATTATTACTTAATAAAATCAATAAATCCATCTTTTAAATCAAATTTTTCATATTTTCTTACTTTACATAAATTCCATTTATAAACAAAATCATAAATTCCAAAATTAACTTATATTTCAAATTCTACTTCACCCTTTACTTAATTCACTTATTTAATTTGTAGAAAATCACAAATATTTTATAGAAATCATTTTAATAAAATTTAAATCAAAATATCATAATATTTACATTTTTAAAATATTTTAAAATTTTTAGAAAAATATATAACCCACGGGTCTGTATAAATTTTTCTAGCCTAGGTCAAGTGATACGGATATGTATCATTTCAATCCGCAGTTTACAAAGAAAACTCGGGTTTTATCATTTCAAACCCGCAATCCCAAGTAATATAATAAATAAATAAAAATCGTTCAGGCCTATCATTTCAGCCCATAACGATTTTTCCTTATTCTAAAGTCCGTTCGGGTATGTATCATTTCAACCCATAGTGATTTCTAGTTTACAGGGAACTTGCAGTGATAAACTGATATAAATAAACAGTATACAATATATAACAGTAACAGATGATATAACATGTGTATAAACAGGGATGAACATCATATAATCATAATATAACAATTATAACATGATGATATAATTTTACAGATTCAAATGGTGTCAGTTTACTAGTTATATAAGTACACATCGTCTGGTGAGAATTACTCACCTTTCGCTGCTGAAGATTCAAATCAAACAACGATATCTACCCCGAAAGAGAAGAACAGAGGGCACGATCAAAAATTGGAAGAGGAGACAAACTGGTCTCGATCTTGAAACAAGATAAATAAATCAAACTTAGTACTCGAATTGAATCACAAATCAAAGCGAAATTTTAAATAAAAATTTGAACGAGATAATTTGACACATCTAAATTATATGCATGTACGTGATTCCTAGTGGGAAATTCAGGCAGTGATTTTAAAAAGGCAAGAACAGTGCACGCAACCTTTATTTTTCTTTAAGCATGCAAAAGGTGACACAAATTTAGGTTCAAGAGTTGACAACTCATTTCCATGCTTGGCCCATATGTGCATGCAGGTAAATCATGGCAGTGACACAAATTTTCCTTTTTTCCCGTATAATAGAAGGATGGAACTATAGAAACAAAGCAAAATGAAAAGGAAACAAGAGGAGGAAGAGGCCATACCTACTGGCACACGCAAGGAAGAAGAGAACAAAAGAAGTGGAAAATTGCTTGACGCGATGCTTCTTTTTTTTTCAAAGGGGATGCGTGAGTTTAGTACTGGAGGAGATGGAGGCCAAAAGAGATGAAATGTAAATGGTACGAGGCTTTAATTTATAGGAAAAATATTGGTTGCTTTGCACGCAAGGAAATAGGGGTATGCGTAATCAAGGCATGAGAGTTTTATGGCCAGAAAGGAAAGAGTTTTATGGGCAAGGAATTCCGTTTGTTTACAAATCAAATGCAGAAAGAAAGTGGCAAGTCAAATTTGAAATTTAGCATGTTAAAAGAAATAAATGATTTTAGTGCATTATTAAAGGGTGCGTGAATTTTGGCAACTAAGCCAAATTTCATGCATGAAAACAAATTCAAAAGGGCAAACAAATCTGATTGATACGTGATACCATCTTTATGCAATCATGCATTGATTTAGATGAGAAGTTATGGGCAACATTTATTGCATTGATTGATAAAAACGGCAAGAATTATTTGCACTAGTCAGCGAAATTAGCGTGAATAAAGGGTAGAGAAACAACAAGTAATCAATTAGCTTTAAACGGAAATGGAAAATCTGGTGCGAACGTGTTTAAATGTTGATTAAGGTGAAGGACAGAAATATATTTATTATTTTGAAACGTCTATGAATTAAAAATTGGAAATTATTCACAAAAAGGAAAGTGGAAACCCCCAATGATTTTAATCTAGTTTTAAAAAAAAATTAACAGCTCTTTGGAAGAGTCAAAAGATTATATACATTTATAACAAATGGAAGAAATGGCAAGGCACGGTGAATTTCCTCCTTTAAACGTGCACGACAATTGATTTAGGAATAAAGACCATAATTAGAATGTGAACGGTTTTAATTTTGCGGGTAACGCTTCTATTAAATCAGAAGGAAGGTAAATATATTTAAAAGTGCGTACACCAGACGCAATAGTTTATGCCCAAAATATAACAAAACAACGATTTTAAATTTTATACGTTTTCCTATTTATACGTTATTTATTCCATCAAATAACGCGCCTTTTTAAACGCATAATTAACAGTTTAATTATACATAAATTTTGCAATCTATTACTTAATAAAACATGATTTGTTTACATTGGGTTTTTATTCATTTACCATGTACTAAGAATCTATTACTAAACGTAACTAAGAAAAATATAAATGATTAAATTTAAAAGTATATAATCCATTTTTAAAGAACAAAAGTGAAATAAAACTTTGTTATGAATATATTCAACTAAACTAAAATATTGGAAAATTAGAAATTTAAAGATTTATAACTTCAATAAATGTTGAGTTTTATCCAAAAAAAGAATTATAGAATTTACTTATAAAAAAAAATCTTGGGTGATTATTTATAATTAAATTTAGAAATTCATCTTCCATAAAATAAAACCCCAGAGTTAAAATTAAAGAAAAAAAAAATATTGCTAAAATTTTTGGGCTGTTACACTCTCCCCCACTCAAAACTTTTCGTCCCCGAAAAGGAATGATGTACGGGAAAGCACAGAAAAGATAGAGTGAAACAAGATTAAGTCACGATGATAAAGGGATTGAAATTATACCTGATAACTATTGTTATAGGTAAGTTTAACAAGGTGGAGATGATCTTCCCAAGATTCTCCAGAATCAGGAACACAAGCATGAAAAGATCCTCTAGAATCTAATTCACTCTTTCCGCTTGACCGACGGTCTATGGATGAAAGCAGTGCTCAGATTCAAAATGAGTATAAAAAATTATTAAAGATTATAGAAAGATTTCTAAATAGAATGATTTCTAAATAGAAAGATTATAAATAGATGCCTATACCAGTCTGTAGCAAGATGAGGAAAATAAGGACACCCAAAGATAGTTTGGAAAACAAAATAAGATAATAAATTGAAAAACAAAATAAGATAATAGGTTTGAAATTTCCATGGTTTCAGCTCGAATTGATAATTAATTTTACACAAGTTAAATAAATCTTACTATCTCTAATTTCATTATCTTATCATCTAATTTCTTAAACCAACAATTTCAAAAATCATGGATTTGATTAAAATTAAGTGTATAACATTCAATAAATTTAATTCTTCTTTATTCCTAATTAAAATTAAATTTATTCCTCTCAATATTTTTTTTCACCTATGTTAAATATACTTACACTTATTATAACCGTTTTAATTTATTCCTAATTCCCTTAACATCATTTATATTGTAAATTATTAACCTTTTAGTCTATTTACCTCTGTTAATCTTTTTATAAATAAAATTTATAAAAATCTTTTTATATATTGTATATTATCCAATTACATTATTAACTTCTAAAAATTTAAGGTAAGTTATATTGGAATGTAATTGAGAATTATACAAATAACTTTCTAAAATTAATATACACTATAAACATTCTAATTCAATCATTTCAAGCTTGAATATTTATTCAAAATTTTGATTTTCTTTTTTATACTTGAAGTTATTATTTAAGATAGAATTTAAGAATAAAATTTCCGATTCTTTTCAAACCATTTAGAGATAAATAAATGTATGCACAAAATTTGTCAAATCAAATTTAAGTCATATATCTATATATATTATAAATCAAATCATCTTTTAGAAATTCATATCAATCAAGTTTCCCAAAACAAAGCTGTAGCAAGACTACAGAATGGTTTCTTCACTTCGAAACTCGAAAATGAAAGTCGATGATGCTGCAGTCATCACCGAAATTATTTTCCAGCGACAAAGAGAAGAGCACAATATTTTAAACTTTAAAATTCTTTGGAAACAAATTTCTATTCAAAAATACTTTAAGTAATGTATCCCTTTTAAAACTTTAAACACAAGGTTTGAAACCATCGAAAATTAAATTCTTAAATCCTTGTTTTAAATTCATTTCAGTTCCCAAATCAATTTATAAACAACTATTTATAAATTCATTCATAGAACAATAAATGATAAATCAAGTATTATCATTTTAAATAATATTTACTTATATCAAAATTTATTTCATTAATAATTTAAAATAATATTGTGTCAGTTTGTTCTGTCAAAGTGTTTTAGAAATCCTATCGATAGCGTTGATCAGACGAATCGATCGGAAGTCCAAACCAACGTCAACAACTCAAACCACACCATATATAAAACAAAACATAGATTTACAAGCATAATTTAAAAAAAATGTTTGGAGATAGTTTGGAAACAAAAGACAAGATGATTAATTGACAAAATATGAAGATGGATAAGCTTAGATAAATCGCGGGCAACCTTAACCGGGTCAACCGTGACTTAATGAATAAGATCAAATGTGTATAATTTTTTTTCTCTTTTTTTAGGGGTAAATCTACATCCGATCTCAAGAGATAGAGTTTGGAATAACAAAAGATATTAGCATCTAAACCAAGGATAAATATAAATCTCTGGTGAATCGATGCTAATTGTAAAGGAGTTTACCCCTTTACAAGAAAATTAGAAATGATTGGCAAGACTACCAATTCACTATAAAGATCATTCGAAGTGGAGTTATGTGATACTCCAAAATCAAAAGAAGATGAATAGTGAGGAACAAGAATGAATTTTGGAACCGTAGGGAACGTTGCAAAATTCAAAGGAAATCAAATAAAAATGAAGAGGTTCAAGCTCGAATGAAAGTGATTCTGTAACTAAATTTACCATACATTCTAAGTTTTGCCTCAAAGCCAAAGCTCTGATACCAACTGTAACGACCCGATATTTTCAACCATTCGCATCCGCACATGTCGGACTTGAATTGCTCAAAATATCGCGTTGTAAATAAAATTTGGCAAATCTTAGAATATACAGTAAATAAATATGATCATAGATAATAGACACAGACACAGAGTAAAATAATGCAGCGGAAGTAAAAGAAATAGTAGTTCATGAAGCTACTATATAAATATATCAGAGTTAAATAAGATACAGTTGAAGAAATAAAGTACAACAGAAGTCTAAATATGATAACCAAGTACAAGCTGAATAGAACAACAGAACTGAAATAGATAGGACAAGACAAGCAGATAATCTCCAGCGATTCAAATCTCCAAGAGAGCGGAAATCCAAATCTGTGAATAACTCAGGCTGACCCGAGCGTAAATAAAAATACAAACACTCGAGTCAGGACATACATACTTATACAATGTAAACCAACTCAAGTGAACTGTAATAAAGGTACACGTAACTTAAAGAATGCTTGGGATCGCCCATTCTTTAAGGATCCGTTAAATTATTTACTAGGTAGTAATATCCGCTATTATAATAATGTCTAATCATAAAATAAACATACTTTTTAATAGCGTCAAGGGGTTACCCATATAGCCCTTAACACGTAATAGTCTCGGTAGTCTATCCAGTATTAGCATAATCCCAAAATGGGGGCTACCCTCGATACTCCACAGGCTACGGGAGAAATCACAAATTGTAGTAAAGCTCGATATGGTAGGTGACACAGCACAACTAGGCAATGCCAGGGTAGATATACCAATTACGCATCCGGACTGGTAGTGACGCATAGCAGCCACTACCGCCCACCTCGAACAACACTCCCTAATCGAGGGTGCGCACCAAATCAATCACAAGTAATAGAATGGTATCGAAGAAGTGTGTCCGATAAGAGGTGCTACCTCCTTGGTCCGTCAATCGCTCCTGTTTTAGCCACCTTATGCCAACTCACGGGAGTTGGGTCCATGTTTATACCTTAGGATTGTCGCCACCATCCTACTTCATTCTGGAAACTCCACCGCGTACACAGTTGTCAAAGTGGTTTTCGGTATCGACAGAGAGTATGTGCATATCCGATCCCGGTCTCTTTAACAACCAATCGTTATTACAACCCGTGGTTATAATTTAAAAACAGTTTATACTTAAAAATAGAATATCATTTCAAATCCAAATCTTTATCAAAATAAAGATTAAATCAATTCCAAACCATTTCAATATATTTAAAATATCATATCTTTCCAAACTTCATTTCAAATCATTTTTGTGTACCAAAATATCATTTGAGTTCAAATCTAAATATTCAATTTTAAATACCTTTTAAATTCAAAGATATCATTCATTTATTATCATTTCAAGTCACCTTTTAAATAGTTTATATTTAAATCAAAATAATTCATTTAAACCATTTAAAAGTGTAAATATTATACTTTCAAATCAAGTATTAAAATTTCCAAAGTTTCAATCCAATTCAAACATTTATTTCAATTAAATTTCCATAGACCATTCCAAATCTTATAAATTTCAAATATAGATTTAATCCACAAAATAACTATTCAAATTATAAAATAAATTCCAAAGCTTTAATATCCTATATTCCATAAGTCCAATATCCTTTAAATAGATTCAAATTACAAGTAAACCAAATATTTCCATACTAATATAAACTTCAATTATTCATTCTAAGATTTAATATCATTTTAGATTTATTTCAAAATATCATTTCAAAACATCATTTATTTAATTTAAATTTAAATACCACTTAATCACATTTCAAAATAGTTGTATTTCCCAATCAACTATTCCATTTAAATCATTTAAAGTCAATTCATTATATTTAATAATTAAATATTTAATTTACAAAATTTAATCCTTTTCAAAGATCATTTATCCATTTAAGTTTATTTAAACAATGAAAATTCAACTTTCGTAGCACTTAGGAAATGCTACGAAATGTTATGTTTTAAAACAGTTCATTAACAAAAAACAGCATCTAAAATACTGTAATATCTTAATTTAGTTTCAATTAAAATTCAAGTTAAATTTAACAACTATAGTACTAACAAGTGCTATAATAACTCTTAGTTCAAATTTTCTATTTGGTTCATTTAAAACAACTACAGCATTTTCCAATGCTGTAATATCTTTACATTACATTTCAAAAATGCTGTCAAATCAAATTTAGAGTTTTATTTACAATTTCACACATAATTAACTTTTAACATAAATCATTTTAACTTATAAAATCATATATTTTCACAATTTAAATACCTTTATTCCTATGATTTTATAAAGTCAAATTTCCATACAAAAAATCAATTTAAATAACAATTAAATTTTCATTTCTTAAATTAAATTCTTAAATTAACAACTAAGTTTAAATTTCCAAAATATAACTTATTTCCATTTATTTTACTTAATTAAAATTTCACTTTTTAACAAAAATCACAATTTCCCAATTTAAGTTTATATTCCAAAAAAATTCAACTTAAACATTCATTTATTTCATAATTTAATTTATACAAAATCATTAACACTTTTAAAATTTATTATTACTTAATAAAATCAATAAATCCATCTTTTAAATCAAATTTTTCATATTTTCTTACTTTACATAAATTCCATTTATAAACAAAATCATAAATTCCAAAATTAACTTATATTTCAAATTCTACTTCACCCTTTACTTAATTCACTTATTTAATTTGTAGAAAATCACAAATATTTTATAGAACTCATTTTAATAAAATTTAAATCAAAATATCATAATATTTACATTTTTAAAATATTTTAAAATTTTCAGAAAAATATATAACCCACGGGTCTGTATAAAATTTTCTAGCCTAGGTCAAGTGATACGGATATGTATCATTTCAATCCGCAGTTTACAAAGAAAACCCGGGTTTTATCATTTCAAACCCGCAATCCCAAGTAATATAATAAATAAATAAAAACCGTTCAGGCCTATCATTTCAGCCCATAACAATTTTTCCTTATTCTAAAGTCCGTTCGTGTATGTATCATTTCAACCCATAGTGATTTCTAGTCTACAGGGAACTTGCAGTGATAAACTGATATAAATAAACAGTATACAATATATAACAGTAACAGATGATATAAAATGTGTATAAACAGGGATGAACACATATAATCATAATATAACAGTTATAACATGATGATATAATTTTACAGATTCAAATGGTGTCAGTTTACTAGTTATATAAGTACACATCGTCTGGTGAGAATTACTCACCTTTCGCTGCTGAAGATTCAAATCAAACAACGATATCTACACCGAAAGAGAAGAACAGAGGGCACGATTAAAAATTGGAAGAGGAGACAAACTGGTCTCGATCTTGAAACAAGATAAATAAATCAAACTTAGTACTCGAATTGAATCACAAATCAAAGCGAAATTTTAAATAAAAATTTAAACGAGATAATTTGACACTTCTAAATTATATGCATGTACGTGATTCCTAGTGGGAAATTCAGGCAGTGATTTTAAAACGGCAAGAACAGTGCACGCAACCTTTATTTTTCTTTAAGCATGCAAAAGGTGACACAAATTTAGGTTCAAGAGTTGACAACTAATTTCCATGCTTGGCCCATATGTGCATGCAGGTAAATCATGGCAGTGACACAAATTTTCCTTTTTTTCCTGTATAATAGAAGGATGGAACTATAGAAACAAAGCAAAATGAAAAGGAAACAAGAGGAGGAAGAGGCCATACCTACTGGCACACGCAAGGAAGAAGAGAACAAAAGAAGTGGAAAATTGCTTGACGCGATGCTTCTTTTTTTTTCAAAGGGGATGCGTGAGTTTAGTACTGGAGGAGATGGAGGCCAAAAGAGATGAAATGGAAATGGTACGAGGCTTTAATTTATAGGAAAAATATTGGTTGCTTTGCACGCAAGGAAATAGGGATATGCGTAGTCAAGGCATGAGAGTTTTATGGCCAGAAAGGGAAGAGTTTTATGGGCAAGGAATTCCGTTTGTTTAAAAATCAAATGTAGAAAGAAAGTGGCAAGTCAAATTTGAAATTTAGCATGTTAAAAGAAATAAATGATTTTAGTGCATTATTAAAGGGTGCGTGAATTTTGGCAACTAAGCCAAATTTCATGCATGAAAACAAATTCAAAAGGGCAAACAAATCTGATTGATACGTGATACCATCTTTATGCAATCACGCATCGATTTAGATGAGAAGTTATAGGCAACATTTATTGCATTGATTGATAAAAACGGCAAGAATTATTTGCACTGGTCAGCGAAATTGGCGTGAATAAAGGGTAGAGAAACGGCAAGTAATCAATTAGCTTTAAATGGAAATGGATAATCTGGTGCGAACGTGTTTAAATGTTTATTAAGGTGAAGGACAGAAATATATTTATTATTTTGAAACGTCTATGAATTAAAAATTGGAAATTATTCACAAAAAGGAAAGTGGAAACCCCCGATGATTTTAATCTAGTTTTAAAAAAAAATAACAGCTCTTTGGAAGAGTCAAAAGATTATATACATTTATAACAAATGGAAGAAATGGCGAGGCACAGTGAATTTCCTCCTTTAAACGTGCACGACAATTGATTTAGGAATAAAGACCATAATTAGAATGTGAACGGTTTTAATTTTGCAGGTAACGCTTCTATTAAATCAGAAGGAAGGTAAATATATTTAAAAGTGCGTACACCAGACGCAATAGTTTATGCCCAAAATATAACAAAACAACTGTTTTAAATTTTATACGTTTTCCTATTTATACGTTATTTATTCCATCAAATAACACGCCTTTTTAAACGCGTAATTAACAGTTTAATTATACATAAATTTTGCAATCTATTACTTAATAAAACATGATTTGTTTACATTGGGTTTTTATTCATTTACCATGTACTAAGAATCTATTACTAAACGTAACTAAGAAAAATATAAATGATTAAATTTAAAAGTATATAATCCATTTTTAAAGAACAAAAGTGAAATAAAACTTTGTTATGAATATATTCAACTAAACTAAAATATTGGAAAATTAGAAATTTAAAGATTTATAACTTCAATAAATGTTGAGTTTTATCCAAAATAAGAATTATAGAATTTACTTATATAAAAAAAATCTTGGGTGATTATTTATAATTAAATTTAGAAATTCATCTTCCGTAAAATAAAACCCCAGAGTTAAAATTAAAGAAAAAAAAATATTGCTAAAATTTTTGGGCTGTTACATGAACTCTCTTCTCTTATAAGCTTTTTGATTTGGTAGACTGCTAATCTTTGAACCGTTGACCTTTGACTGCCGGTTAGTAATTGATCTTGAATTGATTTGAGCTTGATATGTTGGGGCTCCTAGGATTGAAGTCGACCAACAATAGAAGATGAATGCGGTTGCAAAAATTAATTTTTAGTTAGAGTTGGAGTTGTTTAAATAGTGGATGGGGGAGAGAAAATAGTGGATCGTATCTCATACTAGTTCTCTCTTAAGCCGAGCCATCCAAATCCAACAAACCTAACCTAATTGAGCCACCCCCTTCAGCCCTCTTCCAGCAAAATATGCTTGCCCATCATCATGGGCCAAGATCCTATTTAAGCCCATAGAAAATATTATTCAATTAAATCTAATTTAATCTTTTATCGATATCGTATATCGATCGATATACTTATTACAAATATATTTAATAATATTTATTCCTCAAATCATACTTATATTTTTATAATTAATATTTTATAAATGTTAATTAATTTATAATAGTTATAAACTAATTAAATCGTTTGGTCAAAAGAGAATTCATCATTTCGGTTGTGTGACTCGTCAGGTGTAAATTTGGTCAGCAATTAACATCATACTATTTGAATGTTGACTTTCACACGTCACTTAGTAGGTGGTGCGATATTTTAGTCAAATTTATCGCTTACTTGGTTTCGATAAAATCCAATTTCACTTTGTTAAGCGTTACCCGGTTGTGACTTTTTATTTACACGAATTCCCTTTTTCATAACTATATCACTTTGGACTTGTGACTTTATTTACGTGAATGCTCTGGCCAGAGACTTTGACTTTAAGTTGACTTGAGCCGACTGTGATACCAAGCCCATATAACTGGGGAGACGAATCCTCTCTTGAATAGTGCTTCCTTCCAATACTTCCACTCGGCCCAACTATGTAACGCCCCACTCCGAGACCCATTCTAACAAAGAGTATTACGGAGTAATACCGTCTGCTGGAACGGAGAATAGAGTATAATGGAAGCGACCATATGTAATCAAGCTATAACTATCTACCGAATACATCGAAAGGTGGAATCTATTTAAATTTTTCTCAATCAGGTGGTTCGACATATTCGGTAAATACTTATAACGAAATTACAAATGGCTAAAGATCTATCAAGACAAAGCATAATAACATAATAAAATAGCATCACAGAACAGAATCACATAACAGATATAAAATCCCAGAACAATACATCGTCAATACAGATCCAAATACTATAAGTGGGTACAAAGCCACCGCTCACACATGTGAGTCAAAGATATGTACATAAGAGATTGAATAATAACAGAGTAGCGGAATAGTGGACAAATAAAAGCGCTATCTATCAGCATAGCAGATAATGTCCAAGCGGAAGCACAGAAGCTAAGTCCAGAGACCTAACCTGAAACAACTCGGTCTGACCCGAGCGAAAACACTCGGGTCAGGCTAGCTAAACAATCAGTAATAACTGAGATATATAATAAGGCGGTACATAAATAAAATAGTACTTTTTCTAAGAGAAGAGTATTTTGGACCACATTAATATAATGACGGTCCCTAATCATCAATCAACAGTAAAAATCTCCAAAGAGAATATCAGCACCAAAGTGTTGAATAAATAAAATCGCCTCATATCATCGGCGTAGCCAAAGCTATAACAAGTTGCCCATAGGCAATAATCCCAAGAATGACCAGAGTCTGTAATCAATGCCCAAGCAAAGATCGATGCTCCAAAGAGCAATGTGGATATACTGAAAAGTCAATGAAATCAAACACTAAAAAGCAGTGCCTAGAGACACTATGAATCCACAAGGTGATCGCACTTACATCGTATGGTTCCATAGAACCAACACCGAATGGCGGTACTCGAATGGATATAAAAAAAATCATCAGATAATACAAATATAGCACGTGCACCGACCAGAGTCGTTATTGCCAAGTACTGTAGAGTTGTGATCGATCACTCGCACAGATGCAGAACGCGCGAGACGGCAAGATCCTTCCCAGAAGGATAAAGGCCCAGAGGCACATGCCGAAAAAAGAAACTGCTCCATAGAGCAGGTGTCCAGAGACGGTTGCCCAGAGGCGTGGTGACCCAGAGGTCCAGTACTGGCCGCCCAGAGGCTAATGTGTCACAAACTTCTTGAAGAGGAACCCGTAAAGTGTTAACAATGAGTCCCATACCCCACGTTCGCACTAAACAGTTTACTAACCAATAGCAAGCTCACATTCCAAACAATAAAAAATCCACCTCGTATCATCGGTAAACTAGACCTAAAGGCCAAAACGATCAATCGAATAGGTCGGGGATTAACCGGAAAGAAAATACACACGGTTCCATAGGCCGGAGATTTCCTATCCGTTTAATCACCTTTCCACTTCGCTCGACATGCTAAAAAGTGAGTGTGAGATTTTTATTATAGAAAATAATGGTGCGAAACGGTTTTATAATTGATTTTGAAATCACTTTAAAACGGCTTTTGAAAACTTTCCTATTATGGAGTAATTAATTTAATAATTAAAATAATATTATATAATAATTTCGAAAGCCATTTCGGAGTGAAAAATCCTTTTAAAACCTTCTTATAATTCCCGTGTACGAAATCCAGAGACAAATCTCAAAGAAACCGATAAAATCAGAAAATCACTGAAAATATTCTAAGTGTTGGAAAATAGTCCAAAACTGACGCGAACCCAAGTTCGGAAAATTATTCGGACTAGCAAACTGAATCCGAATGGCATGAAAATAGGTACGCATATAGTCCAACATTCCTACTTCAGAACGCAAAAAGAATTACTCGATTCCGACTTGAAACGAAGTCGCAGCGACGCTCCAAAGTCGGACCCGGAAACAGTGAATACACTGTTTCAGGCTGAGATCCGGGTCCCTCTTTGACAGCAATTTCGAAGAGTCAAATAAACTCGGATACTAATAAAACTTTCTAAAGATGGAGTTCGGAACTCCAGCTTTCCAACGAGACCGAAATCGATGAAATCCAACATAGAACGAGCCCGGGATGGCGTCGCAAAGTCGGGGTTCTGTACTGAAAACAACGGGAGAAAAGATAATAAGGCCTATAGTTATGCACTAACAAACCAGAGATGAAAAACCACAATTTTGGCATAGTAAACTTCCAATTCTGACAAAATGAATAAAGTAAAAGTTGTAGCTTAGTTTCTAAGCTTTCCGGAATGACCAAGATCGTCAAATTCCGATCGGGGATGAAAATTTTATGACTAAAACAATTCTCAGATTTAAATTCTATATCACTGTCAATGTGCTCTCGGGACAGTAGTAAGAATGCACAGTTTTGAACCAATTAACTTCGAAATTTCATGAAACTCAAAACATGAAAGTTTTAGCCCTAAATCTAAGATTTCCAGAACATCCAAAATTATTAGATTTGGATACGAAACGAGTAACTTATGGCCAAATCAATTTCAGGGTTTTATTTTATCAACCTTGTAGTTTGTTGTCAGGTCAGCGACAAACAAACGTGATTTCGACCATTCAAACCACAAAATTAGGCAAAGATCAAAACATAAAAGTTATAGGCTACAGAATAAGCTTTCCAGAACTTCAAGAAAATCTTAATTCCGATTTAAGATGAATGAGATATGCCTAATTTACTAACAGCAATAAACTAATTATAATTTCAGCTAGCATATATTACAAGCACCTTATGTGCACACCCCAAATGAAAGCAAAGATGATCAAAGAGCTATGATTCACATGTTACATAATAAAACATGTGTTACTAACTGATTACCCAAATCAAAAGATGATTAAACACATATTAGAAGAGGTTTTTAGCAATATACCTCTCACAAAAGCAACAAAGACTACTATAGCATCAACCCAAGTTAGCAAAGATGATTAGGAGGCTATAAGATAAAAAAAAACACATAAAACATGTGTTACCAATTAGATTTCAGAAATGAGAAAGATATAAAAATGGATTTGAGGTGAGTATTTGCATTACCTTTGCATAGAATGACTTGCATAAGCTAAAACTAGAAGGAGATGAAGATAGAGGCCATTTTTGTTATGAAAGCTTTAGGAAATGATTAGGGTTTTGATTAGGGTTGAATGAATGAGGTTATGAGAGTTTGAGATAATTTATAGAGGAGGTTTAGGGTGGGTTATTGGGCTAGGTTTAGTAACCCAATAAGAAGAGTGTTATTTACATGTTTCCAAAAATTAGTCTAAGTGTTCATAAATGTTTATAAAACTCATTTTTCCTACCCAAACCCGTTTTAAAATCTCTCTAAAATATTTAACTTTTTAAAAATAACATTTTATCCTCATTTTAAAAACCCATATTTCCCATTTAATTAAAATAGCCTTTTTCAAATAAATTTTGTTATTCCAAATCCTTTTATGCTTCATTAAAATAAATAAAAATCCTAACTTTTATTTATTAATTGGTAATGCAAATCCCGGGTTGTTACAAACTATAATCACTCGATGGACGCCGTGCCATAATTTAACTTTAATCAAGCAGAGCTTTCATATTGAAGATCTATAATATTCTTAAGTCGAGAGAACTATGCCAATAAGTCACATCGATATTTTGTATTTGACCTTAGTTATATTAACCAATAGAAAACTATCGAGTGAGTCATTCTATAGTTATCCAATAACTATCAATATTTAACCCGACACTATCCAACATTTGAAGAGTGTTACATACTCTAGTCTCAATGGATACATCGATATCTAGTCTCGATGCATCTTGACTAGGAACATT
Organism: Allium fistulosum; assembly: GCA_030737815.1. Classification (NCBI taxonomy): domain Eukaryota; kingdom Viridiplantae; phylum Streptophyta; class Magnoliopsida; order Asparagales; family Amaryllidaceae; genus Allium; species Allium fistulosum. Next base: position 910,205,061 of record CM060908.1, read on the forward strand.
TAAAATGGTATATTTGTTTTCATTGTGATAATTTACTCATGGTTATAATACTTTGTAACTACTATCATAAAACATACCATTTATGGATTTTCTATTAAATATACATTTAATTAAATTAAATAATATAACACATTATATAAAGTATATAATTGTAACACCCCTAATTTTTGATAACATTATTCAGGAGATTTAATTAGATAAATTAAATAGAATAATTTAAATGTAAAGTGATAAGGGGGTTGAGATTTGAATAAATCTAATTAAGGCCATGCTTAATGAAATAATTAAATGGGCTTAAGAATGGGTTTTTAGGGTAATTAATCAACATAAGGGTATATTGGGTATTTGCCGCACATAACTCTTAACCCCTATATATTTTCGTTCCTACCATTTTATTTCCCATTCACGACATTTTGAAAACAAGACGTAAGAAGGGGAGTCGGCCATTAACAAGAGGAATTCAATTAAAAACTAGAGATTCAAGATTAGGGGAAATCAATCTCAATCCAATTTCCTTATCTTAATCAAGGTCAATAATAATTCCATCTTTATTTTTTTGTAATCATATGTTTTCGGATTTAAGGGTAAATTCGTTATTATGATGAATTGGATGATGATATGCTTGAATATTAATTTGTTTAATTTAAACAAGATCGTTTAAATGGGAATATACACGGTTTTAGGGAAAAACGGATTTATATTGATGTTTAAATGCTATGGAAAATTTTTATGTTGTATAAAACATGATTTTGGAGTTGGTTTTTAATTTTGATAATTTTCCAAGTTATGAAAAGATTGTTATGAATTTTCAAAGGAAAATATAGTTATTTGGGTTTATAAATTTATTTCGGAAAATATATTGAGAATTTCGGTCTGAAATTTTGATATGTTAGATAACATAATTAATGTAAATTTCTAGAATATTTGGGGATTTTTCCAAAGTGATTTGCTATGCAAATTAAATTATTTTAGAAGAGGGACTTCTTTGTAATATTAGTTTTGCTTAATGGAAGGGCTTATTTGATTAACTTAACCGTGGTTTAGATTTGAAATTAGCGGCAGTTATTTTAGTAAAGAATTTGAAAAGTTAAGGCAACCAATCTGGTGTTTACACGTGGTAGGTTAGTTAGAAAAGGGTTTGCCTAAATTAGTAGTAAAACAGGTTTACCCATAAAAGTTGGTTTCGCCTTCTTTAGAAGTACCTTTCGACTCAGAGCTTCAGCCTTCAACCCAGTCGAAACCTACTAAGCCGAAACCAATAAACAAGGTATCATAAAGATGGTATGCAGTGGATTGGAGAAAGGCGGAAGGCTAGGTGTCGAAAGCATGGCTTCCAAAGGGGTCGATACCTTGGTTTGTTTTAAAAGAGAGGCGCCTGCTATTATTTTATTTAAGCCTTTGAAGGAGTCGAAGCATATGATTTCGAAAGAGGTTTTTAAAAGCTTTCGAAGGGGTTTCCATCAATTTATGTTTGCTTTCGAATGGGTTCTTTTACGTATGAAATAATGCTTTTGAAAGAAGAGGTTCCGACCTAGTCGAAGCCCTGCTGCCATTCTTTAGCCTTTCGATGGTATTAAAGTCATCAATGCTTTCAAAAGGTAGTGTTTGTTTTTAAAGATGTTTTAAGCCTCTTCCTAAATGCTTTCGAAAGGGTCCAAGGGTTTCGAACGCAATGGCTTTAAAAGGGGTTTCGACGCTATCCTTCAATGTTTTGTTTAAAAGGTTTGAAGCTTTCGAAATAGATGGTGTCGATGCCGTCATGTTTTCCCCAATATTTTTATATGATAAAGGATGATTTCAAAAGAGTTACTTTCGCCATATTAACTTTTACCCAAATAATATTTTAAGTATAAACCCAATGGTTTCGAAAGGGGGACTTTCAATGATTTTGGAAGGGTTACTTCCAATGGTTTCGAAAGGGGGACTTTCAATGATTTCGGAAGGGTTACTTCCAATGGTTTCGAAAGAGGTACTTTCAATGGGTTTCAAAGCTATGCTTCTAAACGATTAAATGTTAATGCTTTAATACATTCGAAAGGGTTCGAAAGAAAGTTTTAAAGTGTTCGAAAGGCAGCGGCCTAATGTTTTGAAAAAAGATTATTACGCTTTCGAAGGAAGGTATCCAGTGAGGTCGAAAGCAAGGTTGCAAAGGCTTTGTTTTTAAAAACGAATAACCCAAACTCAATTTATAAAGGAAAAACCCATGGCTAAATTAAAGGAGTTTTATAAAGGTTTTAAGAAGAGGCTTTCCTTGAAAATGTTAGGTTAAAGGGATTAACCATGTATTTATGAAAATGATTCCAAGGATATAAAACTCACAAGAGCGGTATTGTTATGTTATTATGTTTGTTCTTCAAATATAAATATATATTCACATTATAAAAGACCCATACTGCATTTTTGGGGAAAAAAAGCAGAAGAACCAACTAGGTTGGCCCAGTAGTGAATATAAATTGATTAAACTCCTAGATGAGTAGAATTGCATTTAAGAGGTCAGGGAGACCAGTATATAGGATGCCTAATTATGTAAGTTGTCAAAGAGACAGGTTCATAGTGCACCCATGAAAACTATGATTAGGAAGTTATTTGAGTTACCAATAAGTTCATAGTGATTCCACGAAAACTATGTTATAAAGAGTGGTTGGCAGGGTCCAATTGGTTTGTAGTGCACCCATGAAAACTATATCCGGATTAAGTTATTGATAGTTGTCAATAGGTTCCTAGTCAACCCATGGAAACTAGGACAAGAGAGAAGTTATTAGAGTCACCAATAGGTTCAGGGGAACCTATGAATTAAGTAAGTTAATTGGCAGGGGCCAATAGGTTCATAGTGCACTCATGAAAATTATGAAATAGGACAGGGAGTCTATATATTATATAAAGGTTATTAGTAAATCCATGAAAACTAATAGTTTAGTAGTGATCCTAGAAACTATAAATATGACAGGGAGTCAATTAAACAGAGGATGGGAAATCCAGTATGTTTTAACATGTTTGCATATCATCATAATATTTTGAAATGACTATATTTTAACCATTGTGGATGTAGGAGCACAATATATGGTTTTATAAAAGTTTTGGGATACTAGTAAGGGGAAAAACCGTTCCGCTAAGCGGCGTGGTCTCACTAGATATCTAAATGATTTGAGATGGTAGATTATTATCCTTACCAGGCTTTATGTCTGACTCGAAATTTATGTTTTCCCCCTTAAACTCTCGAGTACTCAATTGATTTTGAGTAGTTTGAGAGTTGAGGTTTTCAGGTACCTCATTAGACGAATAAAGCTTCCAGAGACGTGCAGGAGGCATGATAGCTATATAGAGTTTTCTTTTATTTGATTCTGCCATGTTGTTTGTAATGGCAAAGTTGTGATATTTCCTGTATATACTCTGGTCATCCAAGGGGGCATCTTCATATGTCGCTCTTGGAGTATATTGTAATAAATATATTTTCTCTGAATTTGGTTGACAATTATGGGATTATGTAATGAATTGGAAATGTTTCGAAATGGAATGTGATTTTGTTTGATGTTTTAAATTTTTTCCATATTCATGTGTTTCTATGTATCAATGAATCTAACACCGCCATATTTGGTCATCGAGGATTAATAACTACAGATGACTGCAACATCCATAGCGGTTAGTTTTGGGCCTCCAAGTAGGGGGATGTTACAAGTTGTATTAGAGCATAGGTTTATGAAACTTTAAAAGAAATTTAAACTTAAAAGATTTTCAAACATAATCCAATGAATTTGAAAAGAAGATCGGGGTTTGGGTTAACGTTATAGTAACATACTTGTATTTGATATATATATATATATATAAGTACGTGTTCTCCTCTCTCTTAGACCGTTCTTTTATATCTTACTAAGGCTCGTATGCAGATTTACAAGAAAGAGGATATGGAAGCAGGAAATGGAAGAGGAAATCTCGATGGAGGAAGCACCACAACTAATGGAATGCTCGACCTAATACCAGGAGGAACCAAGGTCGACAGGCTAATGCTAACCCAAATGCTGAAGCCAATGTTGGTGCTGGAAATCCGCCAGTAGATGCGGGGATGGTGTATTAGTTGTTAGCCAATCTTTTGCAAGCTGGAGTTGCTGGTAATGTTGGAGGAGCTAATCATGTGGCTCTGGTTGGGAATAACTATGCTAAGTTGAGCAGAGACTACACCAGTCTGGATGGAAAGCCGTTTGCTGGAACGGAGGATGCTGTTGAAGTTGAGAATTGGCTATTGCACTGTGAGAGGATCTTTACTGATCTTGGATTGGATGATGGGAAAAAGAGGAGGCTGGCCTCTAGGCAGTTGCAAGGGGCAGCATTTCACTGGTGGAATAGTGTGACTGCCGGAGTTCCAAGGAAGAATTGACATGAGCTGATTTCAGAAGAAGGTTTGAGCAGAGGTTTCTATCTGAGGTTGCTAAGTCGGCATTGATGAGGAAGTTCACGGATTTAGTTTAGGGAGAGATGTCAGTAATCGAGTACGCTGCTAACTTTAATGAGCTGTTTCGTTATGGATATGCCATTATAGACACTGACATCAGAAGGAATGAGAAGTTCATTTGAGGACTGAAACCTGAGCTTGCTAGAATGGCCATGAACCATATCCGATAACCTTGTAATGTGTTGGTGGAGATGGCCATTCACTGTGAAGAGATGTTGGATGGTTGTGCTAGAGAGAAGCCAGTTGAATCCCAGGGCCCTCAGGGAAAGAAGAGGAAATTCTTTAAGAAGAAGGGAGCCCAGAAAAAGGATGCTGCTAAGAAGGCAAAGGCTGATTTAGTGTGCTTCAAGTGTGACGAGAAGGGTCATTATGCTCATGAGTGCCGGTCAGGCAAGGGAAAGATGGCTGCAGACAAGAAGAATGCGAAGTGCTTTAACTGTGATCAAGTTGGGCATTACAAGAACTGTGTCCAGAGCTAGTTAGGGTGGACAAAGGGAAGGTCTTTGTTGTTGGATCATCAGCTAAGCCTACTGCAGCTGAAAAAGGAATGACTGTGATGGAAGGTACGTTTTTGATTCAAAGTATATCGGTTAGGATACTATTTGATATCGGTGCATCACATTCATTTATATCACAATATTTGGTTGATAGGTTATGCTTAGAACCCACATACCTTGTTACTTCCTTAAGGGTTACGACTCCAATAAGAGGGTATGCAACTCTGGAGATGAGATGTGACCAGTTAGAACTTGATTTGTTAGGTCATATGTTTGCATACAGTCTGTATGTTTTCGATTTCGGAATTATTTTGGGTATGGATTGGTTGAGAAGGTATGAGGCCATGATATTTTGCTAGAATGGGGACACCCTGATAGTCATAACCGAATTATATTCTCAGTAGAGAATTCTTGTCGGAGTAGTTGTGCTTTGTTAAGTGCAATGTAAGTGGGAGAAGACCTAAGCCAGATTCGAATAGCAAGTGAGTTTGCAGATGTCTTTGAGCCAGTCATAGGACTACCACCGAAACGAGCTATTGAGTTTTGGATAGATCTTGTGCCAGGAGCTGAACTTGTGAGTAGACCACCTAGCAGGATGATACCGACTGAGATGAAGAAATTAAAGGTGCAGCTAGTGAATCTAGAAGGAAGGAATTTTATTAGACCAAGCAGTTCGCCTGGGGGAGCGGCCACGGTATTCGTAAAGAAACCAGATGGGTCGTTAAGGATGTGCATCGACTATCGTAAGTTGAACGAAAGGACGATAAAGAATAAGTAACCTTTTCCAAGAATTGATGATCTATTTGATCAGTTGAGTGGAGCTAGAATCTTTTCCTAATTGGATTTGGCGATGGGGTTCCATCAGATAAGAGTAGAAGAGGACAGTATTCCTTTGACAACATTTTGAACTAGATATGGTTCGTACGAGTGGTTAGTAATGCCATTCGGGTTGACGAATGCACCTGCTTTCTTTATGGATTTGATGAACCGAGTCTTCCGAGAGTATTTGGACAGATTCATGTTAGTGTTTATAGATGACATTTTGGTATACTCTATGGATGAAAGAGAGCATGAAGATCATCTTAGAGTTGTGCATGAGAGCTGAGGCAAAATCAGCTAAAGGCGAAGTTTTCCAAGTGTTATTTTTGGAAGAAAGAGGTTAAGTTTCTTGGTCATGTGGTTTCATAGAAAGGATTGTCAGTCGATCCAGATAAGATCGAAGCTGTTAATAACTGGAAAAGACCAAAGACAGTGACCGAGATCAGAAGTTTTCTTGGACTTGCTGGCTACTACCGGAGATTCATCAAGGATTTCTCGCGGATAGCAGCGCCTTTGACTAAGCTTACCAGGAAGGAGGTGAAGTTTGTTTGGTCCGACAAATGTGAGGACTCATTCCTTAAGTTAAAGCATTTGTTGACCAATGCACCAGTGTTAGTAGTTCTAGACGGAAACCAAGGGTTAGTGGTGTATACTAATGCATGTGGGACTGGATTGTGAGCTGTGTTGATGTAGAAGGGTAAAGTTATTGCCTACGCATCTAGGCTGCTTAGACCGCACGAAGTAAGATATCCTACTCATGCTTAGAGTTAGCTGCGGTGATTTTTTCCTTGAAGAGTTGGAGGCATTATCTCTTGGGGGAGATATTTGAGTTGTATACCGATCATAAGTCTTTAAGGTACTTATTCTCTCAGAAGGAGTTGAATATGAGACAGCAAAGGTGGCTGGAGTTTTTGGCTGCTTATGATTTTGGTATAGAGTATACACCTGGGAAAGGTAATAAAGTAGTGGATGCTCTTAGCAGAAGACACCAAAATGTGGTGTTGGCTATGTTGGCAGAATGTAAGGATCTGGAAGCTGTGGTCAGTTGCGGTGTGCAGTTAAGATCGACTGCTAGTTCTAGTCAGAGTACTGCCATGTTATCCTGTTTAGAAGTTCGACAAGTATTGATCGAGAGAATTGCTTATAAGCAGAAGGAGGATCCATTATTAGCCGAGAAGATTAGAAGGCTTGAGGTTGGAACCGAGGTCGATGATTTGAAAGGTTTTTGTCTTGACCAAAGAGGATGGTTGAGAAAGAAGGAGTGATTATGGGTTCCAGATGTTGAGAACTTGAGGAAAGAAGTTTTTGGGGAATGTCATCGATCCAAGTTTACGATTCATCCTAAAGGGACCAAGATGTATCAAGATATGAAGAGAAGCTTCTATTGGGAAGGTATGAAGAGGGATGTCGGCTTATGGGTTAGGCAGTGTGTAAACTGTCAACAAGTGAGAGCCGAACAACAAAAGCCGAGTGGGTTACTTCAGCCTCTAGAGATTCTAGTTTGGAAATGGGATTTGATATCCATGGATTTTATAGACGAGTTGCCAAGGTCAAACAAAATAAATGAAGGTATATGGGTCGTAGTGCATAGATTGACCAAGAGTGCCCATTTCATTCCGGTAAAATCAACTAGGATGACACTTGTTTTGGCTAAGTTGTTCGTGAAGAACATAGTTAGACTAAATGGAGTTCCTAGTAGCATAGTCAGTGACAAGAATGCTTTATTCACTAGCGAATTTTGGAAGAGTCTACATAATGTGTTAGGCACTAATCTCAAGATGAGTACTGCATATCACCCTCAGACGGATGGGCAGACAGAGAGAGTCAATAAGGTACTCAAGGATTTGTTGAGAGCTTGTGTGTTGGATTTTGGTGGATCTTGGGAGGATTACCTACATTTGGTTGAGTTTTCCTATAATAATAGTTATCAAACTAGTATAGGAATGTGCCTTTTGAAGCTTTGTATGGAAGGCCATGCAAATCACCAGTATGTTGGTTGGAGACAGAAGACAGATTGGTCTCAGGTCCAGATTTGGTTAAGGAGGCGTCTAAAATGATTGGGTTGATCCGAGAACGGATGAAGGAAGCTCAATCCAGACAAAAGAGTTATGCAGATAAGAGGTGTAAAGACCTAGAGTTCTCAGTTGGAGATAGGTTTTCGTTAAGGTATCACCGCTAAAGGGTGTGGTACGATTCGGAAAGTTAGGGAAACTAGCACCGAGAAATGTTGGTCCATTCCAAATTATAGAAAGGATTGGAAAGCTCTCATATATAGTAGAGTTGCCGAGCAGTATGGTAGGTGTCCATAATGTATTTCATGTGTCTCATCTTCGCAAGTATGTGCATGATCTAGAGACTAGTATTCCTCCGACGGGGTTGGAAGATCTAGTAGTAGAGCCTAATTTTACTTATGTTAGACAACCAGTTCAGGTTGTTGCGAGAGATGAGAAAAGATTGAGGAACAAGACAGTCAAGTTGGTGAAAGTTCAGTGGAGCGACAATAAGAAGGACTGTACTTGGGAGACAGAGGACAGGATTCGAGATACTCATCCTGATCTGCTTTGAGGGTATGTCTATATTAGATTTATATAGATAATTCCTAGTCAAGTAGACTAGTATGGTTGTTAGGAGTCATTACAGATGATTGCTATGTTTAGTATTTAGTCCTTACTGAATTTTGAAGACGAAATTCTTTAAGGAGGGGAGCCTGTAACACCCCTAACTTTTGATAACATTATTCAGGAGATTTAATTAGATAAATTAAATAGAATAATGTAAATGTTAAGTGATAAGGGGGTTGAGATTTGAATAAATCTAATTAAGACCTAGCTTAATGAAATAATTAAATGGCTTAAGAATGGGGTTTTAGGGTAATTAATATACAAAAGAATATATTGGGTATTTGCCGCACATAACCCTTAACCCTTATATATTTTCGTTCCTACCATTTTATTTCCCATTCACGTCATTTTGAAAACAAAATGTAAGAAGGGGAGCCGGCCATTAACAAGAGGAATTCAATTAAAAGCTAGAGATTCAAGCTTAGGGAAAATAAATCTCAATCCAATCTCCTTATCTTAATCAAGCTGAATAATAATTCCATCTCTATTTTGTTTTGTAATCATATTTTTTTGGATTTAAGGGTAAATTCGTTTTTATGATGAATTGGATGATGATATGCTTGAATATGAATTTGTTTAATTTAAACAGGATTGTTTAAATGGGAATATACACGGTTTTAGAGCAAAACCGATTTATATTGATGTTTAAATGCCATGGAAAAATTTTATGTTGTATAAAACATGATTTTGGAGTTGGGTTTTAATTTTGGTAATTTTCCAAGTTATGGAAAGATTGTTATGATTTTCAAAGGAAAATATATTATTTGAGTTTATAAATTTATTTCGTAAAATATATTGAGAATTTGGATCTGAAATTTTGATATGTTAGACAACATGATTAAAGTGAATTTCTAGAATTTTTGGGGATTTGTCCAAAGTGATATGCTATGCAAATTAAATTATTTTAAGAGGGACTTCTTTGCAATATTGGTTTTGCTTAATGGAAGGGCTTATTTGATTAACTTAAGCATGGTTTAGATCTGAAATTAGCGGTAGTTATTTTAGTAAAGAATTTGAAAAGTTAAGGCAACCAATCTGGTGTTTACACGTGGCAGGTTAGTTCGAAAAGGGTTTGCTTTAATTAGTAGTAAAACATGTTTACCTAGAAAAGTTGGTTTCACCTTCTTTAGAAGTACCTTTGGACTTAGAGCTTCCGCCTTCAACCCAGTCGAAACCTACTAAGCCGAAACTAATACACAAGGTATCATAAAGATGGTATGTTGTGGATTGGAGAAAGGCGGAAGGCTAGCTGTCGAAAGCATGGCTTCCAAAGAGGTCGATACCTTGGTTTGTTTTAAAAAGAGAAGCGCCTGCCATTGTTTTATTTAAGCCTTTGAAGTAGTGGAAGCATATGTTTTTGAAAGAGGTTTTTAAAAGCTTTCGAAGGAGTTGCCATCAACTTATGTTTGCTTTCGAATGGGTTCTTCTACTTATGAAATAATGCTTTTCAATGAAGGGGTTCCGACCTAGTCGAAGCCTTGCTGCTATTCTTTAGCCTTTCGATGGTATTTAAGTCATCAATGCTTTCGAAAGGTAGTGTTTGTTTTTAAAGATGTTTTAAGCCTTTTCCTAAATTCTCTCGAAAGGGTCCAAGGGTTTCGAAGGCAACGGACGCTATCCGTCAATGTTTTGTTTAAAAGGTTTGAAGCTTTCGAAAGAGATGGTGCCGATGCCATCATGTTTTCCCTAATATTTTTATATGATAAAGGATGGTTTTGAAAGAGATACTTTCGCCTATATTACTTTGACCCAAATAAAATTTTAAGTATAAACCCAATGGTTTCGAAAGGGGACTTTCAATGATTTCGGAAGGGCTACTTCCAATGGTTTCGAAAGGGGGACTTTCAATTATTTCAAAAGGGTTACTTCCAATGGTTTCGAAAGGGGTACTTTTAATGGGTTTCAAAGCTATGCTTCTAAATGATTAAATGCTAATGCTTTAATACATTCGAAAGGGTTCGAAAGAAAGTTTTAAATTGTTTGAAAGGCAGGGGCCTAATGTTTTGAAAATAGATTTTGCCGCTTTCGAAGGAGGGTATCCAGTGAGGTCGAAAGTAAGGTTGCGAAGGCTTTGTTTTTCAAAACGAATAACCCAAACCCAATTTCTAAAGGAAAAACCCATGGCTAAATTAAAGGAGTTTTATAAATGTTTTAAGAAGAGGCTTTACTTGAAAATGTTAGGTTAAAGGGATTAACCATGTATTTATGAAAATGATTTCAAGGATATAAAACCCACAGGAGTGGTATTGTTATGTTATTATGTTTGCTTCTTCAAATATAAATATATATTCACATTATAACAAACCCATACTACATTTTTGGAGAAAAAGGGTAGAAGAACTAGCTAGATCGACCCAGTAGTGAATATAAATTGATTAAACTCTTAGATGAGTAGAATTGCATCTAAGAGGTCAGGGAGACCAGAATATAGGATGCCTAAATATGTAAGTTGTCAAAGAGACAGGTTCATAGTGCGCCCATGAAAACTATGATTAGGTGGTTACTGGAGTTACCAATAGGTTCATAGTGATCCCATGAAAACTATGTTATAAAGAGTGGTTGGCAGGGACCAATTGGTTTGTAGTGCACCCATGAAAACTATATCCGGATTAAGTTATTGACAGTTTTCAGTAGGTTCCTAGTCAACCCTTGAAAACTAGGATAAGAGAGTAGTTATTAGAGTCACCAATAGGTTCAGGGGAACCCATGAATTAATTAAGTTAATTGGCAAAGACCAATAGGTTCATAGTGCACCCATGAAAACTATGAAATAGGACAGAGAGTCCATATATTATATAAAGGTTATTAGTAAGCCCATGAAAACTAATAGGTTAATAGTGACCCTAGAAACTATAAATATGACAGAGAGTTAATTAAACAAAGGATGGGAAATCTAGTATGTTTTAACATGTTTGCATTTCATCATAATATTTTGAAATGACTATGTTTTAACCATTGTGGATGCAGAAGCAAAGTATATGGTTTTATAAAAGTTTTGGTATACTAGTGATGGGAAAACCTATTCCGCTAAGCGGCATGGTCTCACTAGATATCTAAATGATTTGAGATGGTATATTATTATTTATACTAGACTTTATGTCTGACTCGATGGTTTTTTTCTCCTTAAACTCTCGGTACTCTATTAATTTTGAGTAGTTTGAGAGTTGAGCTTTTCAGGTACCTTATTAGACAAATAAAGCTTCCGGAGACGTGCAGGAGGCATGATAGCTATGTAGAGTTTTCTTTTATTTGATTCCGCTGTGTTGTTTGTAATGGCAAAGTCGTTATATTGCCTTTATATACTCTGATCATCCAATGGGGCATCTTCATATGCCGCTCTTGGTGTACATTGTAATAAATATTTTTTCTCTGAACGTGGTTGACGATTATGAGATTATGTAATGAATTGGAATTTTTTTGAAATGGAATGTGATTTTGTTTGATGTTTTAAATTTTTTTCATATTAATATGTTTCTGTGTATCAATGAATCTAACACCGCCGTATTTGGTCATCGAGGATTAATAACTATGGATGACCGCAACATTCGTAGCCGTTAGTTTTGGGCCTCCAAGTAGGGGGATGTTACAATAATAGAAAGAAAACACCTTTTATTTCAAACAAGATTAGCTATCGAGTTAGATATATGTAAAAAATTACATATAATTGCACTTAGGTCATACCCTAACTCTATCATAAAGAACTTATTCACTAACTCAGTCCATGTGCTTATGGACCCATTCTCCAACTATCTGAACCACATTGCTGCTAAATCTGTTAGTTATAATGGAAAGCACATGGACCTCTGAAGCACCGCCCCATCACCTCCTCAGAAGCACCCAACACCTCCATATGTTATATGTATCTCATTAGGTGAACTATTAGATCTATTTGCCTATTTACATTTCCAATGTCGAAAGCTTGAAATTGGGAGGATTCCTCGCATTTCGAAGTTATGGGTAAATGGGTTCCTGTTTACGTCCTCTAATTCATGGTCTGGTGGTCCACCCCTTACTATCCTTCTGACCGACTCAGCTATTCGATTGTATCCGTCCAGTGGTAGTCTCTGCTCCATAGCTATGTTTTGTACCCTGTTCCCACGGGGAAGCTCCAGTACATATTCCTCTGGTTGCACATTAGCATTTTGATCTGGACCTCTACCTTAATTCTTCCCTTTGTTCCTATGCGGAAGCTCTAGCACATACTCCTTCGGTTTTTGTACACTCACATTCTAATTTATGCTTCTGGCTCCAGTAATGTTCGTTCGGGGCCTTCTAGCTCGTCCCAAGTTCAAATCAAGATTGCCCCCAAGTAGATTCCTCTCGGTACTGACTAGTTTTGGTCGTTTGGGCATCGTCCTAGCTTGCTCCACTCTAAGTCTAGATATTCCTACATTTTTTCCTAGTCCTTGGTTCTGAATTTCAACAGCTCTATCTATTCCTTGTTGTCCCATCCATTAGAAAAATCAATCTAGCATCTCCTATTGTCGAACCATTATTCCATCTTGCATTTCTTTCATCATTCTCTCCATCTCCTCTCTTGTCACATAGATGGAATGATCAGAATTTGAGGACACCTTCTAGTTGCCCCCATGCCCTGTTTGACTCCCTCCAATCCTAGATCTAGTATTAGGCCTCTTCATTTTCTCTAAATTTCAGATCCAAGCCCCTCTTAATGAAAGCATCAAAATGTTTGTACTAAAAATGACATAAACACCTAGAAGCAAGTAGATCTAGATATAACATGTAATATATAAAGGAAAAGAAGAACAAACACCAATATCTTATAGTGGTTCGGCAATCTCCGGCATACGTCAGTGGTTCAGCAATCTCCGGCATACGTCCACTTTATATTTTATTTATTAGAGATCTGAGAGAGATTGAAAACACAAGTACAAGGAATTGATAAGTTTTTAAGCCTAGAAGCGCCAACAATGTCTACATTGGTGACTACTATGAAGAGAAGTAGGGGATGAAAAAGGAGAAGTGTCAAAAGTTCCCTCTTGGTTGCTATAGGATTGATATTTATAGGGAAATTTGCCAGTGGGCTCGAAAGTCCATGAAGGAGGAGATTCAGATCCAAGCTCAAAGGTGCAGGTGAGCCGAAGTTAGCCCAATTCCCATAAATCCTCTCGGTTCCGAGAGAAACCTCTCAGTACTGACTGCTTTCTATTGGAAAATCCTTCCCTTCTTCATTTATTTAACCTTCTTATCTCCAATCCATTGCTTTTCGGACACTTTTCCTTGAAGTTGGAGTCGTTTCTAATAACCTTCTTCATACTGCTTATCCTTTTCTACATTCTTTTCTTTCTTCTTGAGAATTCCTTAGAGTTGCTGGTCAATTTTTCAAGAAAAGTACTCCATGATGATTGCTTGAAGTAGTACTTGAGGTATGAGGAGTTTGGGGGTGCCAAGTGGAGATATTTCCTCTCACTATCGAGAGGTCCACTTAGCTCAAATCCCCCTTTAAACTTCTAAATTTCAATCTTCTTGCCTTTCTGGATATGTTTTGAAGTTCGTGAATCATTTTGTCTTCATCTTGACGCTCTAATTCCAATTAAAAATATGCTTGTTCAAAAAGCCGATTAACAAGTGTTGTTGCTGCCCTGTAGCTCGCTAATGATAAACTTGTGGCTTGGACAAAATCATGCCAACAATTTTAAGTATATCATCGTGTCTGGATCCGCTACAGAATTTTGTTACATGGCCTATTATGGAGTTGGAGGTCGTTCAATGTCGCGTTGATTGTTGATGCACACCTTGGCATGAGAAGAACGATTGTCCCTTCATCACATTGTTACGCTACTATCAGGAAATGGCAATGCTATAAAATTACGCGTAGTTTGCTATTATGAGTTTGTGATGAGGTTGCCAAGCTACTAGTGATTTCGAAGCACTATGTTGTAAAAGAATTAAGGGTATGCCCTATGGGAAATTATGTAATTTGTTAGATATATCTAACTCTATAACAAATCTTGTTCATGATAAGGGTATTTGATTTCTATTATATACTTTATTATATAATAATATAATTACTTAAATTGAATTAAAGGTCTACTAAAATAGAAAATCCTTAAATGATATTATGTTATAATAGTCGTAAGGAGTTGTAATCATGAGAAAATTATCACAATAAATAACATATTATTTTAAATATTCCCGATCAAGATGTTTCGCGGAAGACATTGATACATCCTTTGAGCCAGATATGTAGTGCTCTCCAAATGTTGGTCAGTGTATTACTTATGGCTATTGGGGAAACCAAGGTGTTACATACTGGTAGGTATTGGATAACTATGGATGACTACTTGAGACTTTTAAGTTGGTTAATAACAACTAGGTCAAATATGAAATCTCGGAGCGACGATGTTACAAAGTTCTCTCGACTTAAGAATACTATCGAGCTTCAATTTGGATACTCCACTTTCGTTATAGTTAAATCATGGCGTGGCGACCATCGAGCGACTATAGTTGGGCCTGAGTTGAAGCATTAAAAGTGAAACACTATTCAATAGGAAATTCATCTCCTCGGTTGTACGAGGTCAATATCACGGTCAACTGTAGTCAACTCAAAGTTAAAATATTTAGCTAGAGTAGTACGATTAATAATAAATATTATTTTTGAGCTAAGGACTTTTTTATGGACTAACTGAACTGAATATGCATGATATAGAAATTTTGACCAAAACCAAATTTCATAAGTCCAAATGTGATATAGTGTTGACTCAGAGATTAAAAGGTATTGTTTAAATTATAAAATTAGATTTTATCGATAAAGATGTATAAATAATGAATTTGGCCAAACTCTCACTTCACTAGCTAAAGTGACAAGTGAACGTTAATATCTGAATAGTTAGATATTAATCGCTGACTGAATTTACACCTATGAGTCGCATAATCGTTTTGGCGATTTCTTCGAAATACTACACAATGATTTATAATTTGTTCTAAATCAATTAATATTTTGTAAAATATTATATATTTGTGTATTTGATGTATTGGGTTTTATCATATTTTAGGACCAAAACATCATTCCTCTCAACATCATGGCTTTTCATGGCAACCCATCCCCCCTCATTCCTTGCGCAGTCCTCCTCTTATCATTATCGTACATTCCACCTCTCCTCCTCCTGACTCTACCTTCGACCATTCTGACCATCCTCCACCTTCTATCCCACCTCCAACTCCTCTTGATCCTTTCCTTGTCTAATTCCCTCCTCCTCTTCTCTTTCTCTTCCATCTTTTTCAAGTAATCCTTCTGGTCATTCCTCTAAAATTGCTAATCCCTTTGTTGGTTATGATATTAATCAAATCGACACTACTCTATCTGGCCAAACCTCCCAATCGGCTACTAGTGATGCTAAATAGGTTTAATTATTCAAAGGAATGCCAAGAAATGCAGGAAAATTTTCTCTTAAGCACTATGAGCTTAACTATGTTGGAGTTTCCCTAGAACCTTCCTCTAAAGTAGTCAGTGATGGTATCAAAGTGTGGTCAGACTACCTGGTGGGTTTTTTAGTGGTGGTAATGTTAACTGCATGGCTATTAAGTCTCATTTAGATAAAGTATGGAAATTGAAGGGGTCTTATGAGATGATTATTGATAAACAGAATTATTATTTCAAACTTTCATCTCAGGAAGAAAAAATGAATATTTTAAAAAGGGTCCCTGTTTTTATTAGAGACCAAATGTTCATCATCTCAAACTGAAATTCATTTTTTGGTTTTGCAGTTATAAGTGTTCCAGTGTGGGTGTATATGTATCGTATCCCTATGATGTTGTGGACCTTAACTGGTATATAATGACTTTCTTGCCATCTTGAAAAATTTATTTGTTATAATGAGAATATGGAAAAGATGAAGAGATTTGAATTTACTAAATGTTTGATAGAAGTAAACCCTGACCAAGAACTGCCTATCACATAGTGAGAGGTGATGATAAATGTCAAAATGTATTGCTTGAGTACTCTTGGAAATCCCATATTTTCACCTTTTGTATAATTTTTGGTCATTATTCTAAAAATTGTGAAGTCAAGAATCAATCTAATGATATAAAGGAAGGTGGGGGTGGAAAAGTGCAAGTCAATTCCTGATGTTAAGGAAAAAAAGAAAGTGAATGATGGGGTTGTGAAAATCTTGTTCATGATTAGTCTAAGTTTAAAGAAGTATAAAGAAAAGGGAAACAAACTATTAAAATTTGGAAAAGGGTTAAAAGGAACAATGTTGTTGCTTCCACTGATAATAGTTCTGATAATACCAATGCAGTTGAAACAATGTATAAAGGCAACCAGAAGGTAATGGATGATCTGAATGATTTAGATAAGGAAAGGTTTGACGAGTTTTCTTCAAAGGACAAGGATGTAGAGGAAGTGGAAAATGCTAATGAAGGGGAGAGAAATGATAACAATGGTAATACTACTGTACACAGTGAACCAGGCCTGATCAAAACATGCAACCGATTGTCACTCAAGGAACTTCAACCATATTTGTACATCCTACTCCTAACATGCACAACAAAATTTCTATTCTTCCTGAAATTGAAGAAGGTGAAATTAATTTAAGCATGGAAATTGGATTAAGCAATTCTTCTCCTCGTTTCATTATTCCTGATAATGCTGCTGAAATGAATGATCATCAAACCAATATTCAACTCTCTTCTCAGCAGATTATAACTAAAAATATTTCCCTTGCTGATAATTTTGACATCAATCCACCTCAAAACTCTGATTCCATGTGCACTGATATGCACATAAACATGCACAACCCTGACACATCATATAACTACAATTCAAATCTTTCTCAAACTGATTATGATCCTTTTTCTATAACTACTCCGTCTACTTCCAATCTTTCTTTTGGCATTCTTCCTTCTCCTTGTCCTTACTCTTCAATCAAACCACTATCTGATAGTATTATTTTGCCTAATTTCCAATTTGAATCAAAAGCTACAGATCAAATCTTTGAAACATCCTCAAAGAAGAAAAGGGGCAGGCTTAGAAAACAGCCTATCTCTTTTACTGATCACAACTTTAATGCTTATGTAGACTTGGATAAAGGCATTGAGTACACTAATGAGTAAATTTCTATCTCTTATCTTTTTATGGATAATAAAACACCTTCTGGTGTCATGACTAAATCAACTTCAACTTTTTACCCTTCCTCATGTTAGAAAAAATATGTCATTGGAACATAAGAGATGCTCATTCAATAGCAAAACAACTTGAAATTAATAATCTTATTCAAACTCACAAAATTCATTTAATGATTGTTGCTGAAACCAAACTTGATTATGCTGCTACTTTTAGTGTTGCCTCTCTAATTGCTCCTTCCTAGTCATATCTTCATAATCTCTCACAAGTTCCATTTGGGAGATTATTTCTTCTTTGGAACTCTTCTTCCTTCACAGTCTCTCCTATTTTAATGCATAGACAATTCATCCATACTTCTGTTAACCACATCCCATCTAACACCACTTTCTACCTCACTTGTATTTATGTTGATAGTAATAAAGTTCATAGACAAATCATGCTTGACATTCTCTCTTCTCTCAAACCTTCTAACCCTCCATAGCTTTGTCAGTGGGATTGGAATTGCATGCAATCTTTCAATGATAAAAATGGTGGAATTCCTCTCTCTCCCAGTGATACTAGAACCCTTAACAATGCTATCTACTCCTTTGAACTTAACCTTATCAATGCTACTAGTTTTTTTACACATGGAAAAACTGTAGCAGGTCTGGCTTTAAGACTTTATGCAGCTTGATAGAGCATATCATAACTTGTCATCCCTACCTTTATAGCCAAACCTGACCAATGTTATTCCTTCTACATCCTTGCCTGACCACTACCCTTTGATCTTAGATTGGGGAAGGGTTGCAATGAAAAGTCATCCCTCATTTTCATTTTTTAATATTTGGACTGAATATCTTGATTTCCTCAAAATTATTGCTGATGTATGGAACACTAATATTTATTGGAATCCCATGTTTATACTGCAGGTGAAACTGAGGAATCTAAAAAGAAGAGTTAAGTAATGGGCTTGTACTGTTTATGGAGATGACACAAAAAGTTCTACTAACCTCAGGGAAAAACTTCTCTCAATTCAACTTGCTATGCTTGCGAATCCATCAGACACTTACCTCTCTAATGAAGAATTCAGTCTATTAACAAATCTTGCAGATGCTCTTACTGAGGAAAATAAAATGTCTAAGCAAAAATTTAAATGTAAATGGCAATTGCAAGGTGATAAAAATTCCTTTGCTTCCATAACTCTCTTAAAATCAATCAAGTCTCTAAAAATGTTGTTAACATTTTGGATAAAGATGGAATGATCTGCAGTACCCAAGATTCTATCCAACAAGAATTTCTTGATTATTTTTAGAATATTCTTGTGGCCCTTAACCTCTACAATATTCATGTCCCTTCCATATATTAACACAATCTTCATGTTATTTCATCTGAGGCTTCCTCTATATTGATTTCTATAATTACCGCTGATGAAATTAAATACATTATTTTCAGTATGAACACTTCAAGTTACCTAGGTCCCGATGGTTATAATGCTTATTTTTTCAAGGCTACTTGGGATATAATTGGCATGGATGTTATTAAGGCAATGAGAAATTTTTTCTTAAAGAACAAAATGCTTTCTGGTATAAATTCCACCAAATTAGTCTTGATCCCTAAAATGTAGCAACCTTCTTCCATCTCTGAATTTAGGCCAATTGCCTGTTGCAATGTTATTTAAAAATCTATTTCCAAAATCATAGGCCATAGAATGTAAATTGCCTCGTCTCCTATTATATCTTCAAATCAAATTGCATTTATATCTTTGAGAAATATTACAATATATTGCTTACTCAAGAGTTAATGCAAGGATATTCTAGATTGAATATTTCTCTAAGATGTTTGTTGGAACTTGATATCCAAAAGGCTTTTAACACTATTCAATGGAAGGCTATCATCAATATTCTTCATCTCATGAATTTCCCCCCTCCATTCCTTGCTTGGGTGTACACTTGTATTTCTACTGCCAAGTATTCATTAAGTTTGAACGGTGCTACTTTTGGGCATTTTAATGGAACGCAAGGAATTAGATAAGGTGATCCTATCTCACCCAATCTTTTTATATGTGTCATGGAGCTTCAAACTGCAATGTTCCTTAAAGCTATGCATTTTAGATCTATTGACACTCATCCTATGTGTATACTGCCTCATATTTCTACATTGATATTTGCTGATGATGTCATTTTGTTCACCAAACCTAACGTCAAATCAATTAGCAACTCTTTAGCTCTTCTGATAGTTTTAAAGAGATGACTAGCCTATCCATAAATAGAGGTAAATCAGAAAATTTGATAGCTAGGATTTCCGAAATTGGTAAGGAAAGTTTGATCAATATGTCTTCCTTGTCTCCTCTTCCTCCTAATGATATCTACTTACGACCCCCCATTACCTTCCAAAATTAGAAACATTCACTGTCTGCCACTATTTGAGAAAATCACATCCAAATTAGCTTCATGGCCAGTTTCTAAACTGTTTATTGTTGGTAGACTTGTACTGGTCAAGTCCATTGCCTCTTCAATGTGTTTATAATATGCTAGAATTTATATTTTTCCTAAAAAACTTATTTCAATGGTGAATTCTGCATTAAATCATTTTTTATGGCATGGTAATCTATTCTCAAAGAAACTAATTCCTATATCCTTCAAATCCATCTCTATTCCTTGTGAAAAAGAGGGATTAGGAGTGATGAATTTAAAATTGTGGAATATGGCCCCAGCTTCAACTCATATTAATAAACTACTTAGTTATGGTAGCAAACTTTGAGCTACTTGGTCAAGAGCAAATTTAATCAAAAACGATAATTTCTAGAGTATGCTTGTCCCACCTGATTTCACATGGACGTGGAGAAATTTGTTAAAACTTAAACATGTGTTCCTGCCATTATTTCAGCTTACTTTGAAACAACCACATGTCGTTTCTTTCTGGCATGACCCAGGCTGGCTGAGCGGGTAATTCTTACGATATAATTAACTCCAATATTAGATCTATGACAGGTATCTCGAAAAAGGCAAAGGTTAGCTCCTATCGAAATGATGACAAGGTTCAGATGCCCTATTCAAGCTCGTACTAGATAAGAACTGCCTAGTCTATAATGCAATATGTTAACTATAATATTGGGCCTGAAAATTCTCTATGGTGTGGAAAAATTCATAAAATCTCTTCTGTCTACAAGAGTATCTCCAACTTTTCCTACATACATGTCTCTCATTAGTTCTCTAGAATATGGACTGCTGATTCACTTCCTAAGGAAAATGTGTTACTTTGGATAATTATGAGAAATTCTTTACATACTCAGGACAAACCGATTCAAAAAGGAATACCATTAACTTCGAAATGTGTTCTTTGTGGTGTTCATGGTGAAAATACTGCTCGCCTTTTTTTCCTACTTCTTCTCTTTTTTTATATGGAACAAAATTTTGAGGCACCTTAACTTGCACAACACTTGCAGTAATTCGGATTTAGAGTGGTTCAATATCTTTGATAGGATGAGATGGAGATCGGACAGAGGAAGGCTACTCCTCAGAGTGTTGAAAAAAATCAATCTTTCCTATATGGGAAGAAAGAAATTTCTGGATATTCAAAGGGGTCTCTGTAACACCTCGCATTTTTATATAATTAAAATTTAGCATATAACGATAAGTAATAATAATAAACATTTTTGGAATTATCGGAATATGGCTTCGAAACTTGTACCATTGCGTCCGGAGCGATTTTCTGATCAGTTTCCATACATAACTTGTCAAAATTCGAGTCGATATGAAGAAGTTAGGAATGAAACAAAAACGTGTAACAAAACTATATATATATATATATATATATATATATTTTACATGGGCCGACTGTTAGGTCGACCCATAAGGCGCCACGGTCGATCGACCGGTGGACCGTTGGAGTAGAGCAGTCGATCGCCCGATCGGCCCGTCTTCGGTCCGGACGAATAATCGTCCAGGTAACGTGCCAGTGACGTAAATTTTTATTTTTAGGCAATCCAAGCCATACGTTGTTCAATCCGATGACTCCGAACGACCCTGTGATGTGGTGGCTCCATATTCAATCTAAGAATCCGATGGTTTGAGATCCCCAAGCTCCAATATAAATAGGACCCTAAGCCTAGCTATTTTCTCTCAATGGGTTCATTGCCCGAGGCTGAACCCTATATAGAAAATATTTCTTTGGGTTCTTTGCCTAAGGCTGAACCCTAAAACAAAATATTTCTAGGGAGTAGATCTTCTAAATTAAAATATTACGCACCTTGGAAGGGGATCCAGAAGGACCATGGAGCCAGGCTAAGCACAAGCAAAGCTAAGGACGACAGGTGAGTGGATTTAATTATATTCTTTTACGTTTATAATATGTTATCGTTGAATTTCGTTAGAAAATTTATTCTTGTATTTATTTCAGTAATTAATTCTATGAATTAGTTATGCAAACACTGTAAATTTTATAAGAGAACTTATATTAGGCTTGACAGTTAGAAAAAGACGGAAGCCTAAAAGTAAGAAATTTGCAGCTATTTACATCTAATTTAAAGT
This sequence comes from Allium fistulosum, assembly GCA_030737815.1. Taxonomy (NCBI): domain Eukaryota; kingdom Viridiplantae; phylum Streptophyta; class Magnoliopsida; order Asparagales; family Amaryllidaceae; genus Allium; species Allium fistulosum. The sequence continues at coordinate 910,227,038 of CM060908.1, forward strand.
TAAAATTTAAGCCTAAGTACTGGTTTCTTTTTACACGAATAATATAGTTAGAAAGAGAATTCGCAGTTATGGATTAAAATACTAGACTTTATGAAATTAGATGTAAAATAAGAAAATTGGAATAAAGTTAGAAAAATGGAATTATGCAATAAATTACGCTAAAATGGGAATAATAATTTAATAATTTGATTTGGAAGTAAGTAATAGATTAATTTTTTGGTTTAGAAAATATAATACATTTCTATAATTTAATATTTAAAAGGTAACGATGAACGTGACTGCGAAAATAAAAGAAAGAAAAAGTAAACTAGTGTAAAATAGAGAAACCACTGTATTTTACACTAGCCCAAAATAATAAAAGAAATACCTTGCAGTTACGAATTATTTTTTATAGCCTTATTTAATAATAAAATATGGAAATGGATTTTTAGTATAGTTTTCATAACCAACCAAATAAAATAGAATTACTTCCTAGAATAGAAGAAAATAAAGTAAAGTATGAAATGAAACAAGTAAATTATTAGATAAGAATTTGAAGCGGTAAACGATAATGAACCTAGATCCGCATTTACTGCGCAGACTATATAAAAAGACTATTATTATGATAAGTAAAGTATATAATATAAGAGAATAAAAGAATATTATATATCCTAATAAAAGAAGGAAGATTAGAACAGAAAAGAAATGCTGGAATTATGTATGAACTATAAGAGAAAAGAAAATGACAATTACAGGTAGAATTATAACATAGGTTATAATTAAGTAATAAGAACGAAAAAGCTTATTTTGAGACTTTGAATATGTTAATGAGCAATAATAATGTAGAAGCTTATTTAAATAATTTATATTAAGTCAATAAGCAAATAAAGCAGGAATGATAAAATAGGCTTATTTTAATGAACTTAAGATTTATATTAAGTTAAATAAGCAAGATAATGAATGTGGCTCATACCAACAACATTCCTTATTAAATAAATGGAAATCTTGCAATAGATAGAGGTGGGACAAGGGCAAGAATATGCTAATTAGGGTAAATAAGTAGCCAACAGAATAAGAAAGTAAACTAAACGCAAATTAAAAGATTAGACTTAGGGTCTAATAAAAGAATTGAGATGCGTTTAGAGCAGCCCAAAGGATGAAGCGTCTAACAAAGCAGTTCATCACAGATTTCAAAAATGGTGAAGCATGTCCAACTTAGTATTGTTGAGCTTCAAGGAAGTACGAGACTTCAACGGGACGTGAGGATACTCTAGGATGGCCCTCTGGGTAGGCCTAACGAAGCTACACCTCTGGAGGTAGGTCTGTAGGTGTTCCTTCAAGAGAGTATGCCTTGACTGCATTTGCATTGTAGGCCTAACGAAGTAGACCTTTGTAGGCAGTCAAAAGGGCTTGGTGTTCGGAGTAGGGTATTCGTATGTCCAGTACTTGCAAGTAAGTTTAAGGATAGTCACATGCGGATATCGGCCAGCATCAAGACCAAGAGAGATTTTGGGAAAGACTAGAGTTAAACCATCTGGCCAATGATTCTTTCACTATCAATCCATTGGATGAGGGGCACCTCCATTTGGATGTTAGATTGTTTGCAATAGGGCACGACCACTTAACTCTTTAGAAATCTTTTGGTTAGTTGAGGGGTGGCTGCGTGGGGCCATAGCCACAATGAAAAATAGACGGACCAACTAGAATATCTGTATTGTAATCCTAACGAAGCAGTCCTTTACAGATATAGAAAATCCCCAACTGAATTCCGTACAAGGTAGACCTTGTTGGCGGGATTCATATAGTAGATAGAACGATTACATAGTCCTCAATGTACACACTGGGTGGTACATTGTGGATGTCCGAGCACTGACATAGACTAGTGCGGACGCGATTTACGTTTTCATAGTAAGTAGTGGAGCATCTATATTGTAGGCCTTACGAAGCAGTCCTTTACAGATGTAGCTACGGAACGCTCATGGAGCAAGACGATGGAGTATATGTATTATAGGCCTTACAAAGCAGTCCTTTACAGATATAGCTACGGAGCAAGACGATGGAGCATTTGTATTGTAGGCCTCATGAAGTAGTCCTTTACAGATGTAGTTACGGAACATTCTCGAAGCAAGAGATGAAGCCCTTTTCGAGGAGGATACGAAAGGTACCATGGGTGGTACCTAGGACCAATATGGTCATTGGGCATATAGGTACATATATGTATATATTAATTATTAGGTTTTAATCTACTATGGAGTAGATGGACACGGTTCACGAATAGAGGCGAGAGTATTGTAACCTAATGAACCTAATATAAGAGTAAATGGAAATAAAACAATATATGTAGAATTAAGCCTAGAAGTATATAATTTATTTATTCACCAGAACTTTAGTTCTGACCCCCTCCTTATAACATCTTACAGGTTAGGTAGATGGTAGAGACATCCCAGCTTTAAGACACTTGTTTAGAAAGTGTTATTATATTGGTAAGTATTTACTTACTATTATATTTTATTCAATTACGTCGTGAGATATTTAATTGAGCTCTGATATATTTGTCTTTGCCTATTTGCAGGATACCAGATTCCCAACTCGGGTTTCAGTGGGCTTGGGTTTTAGCATTTTTGTGAAAAATCCGGACCCACTGGAACTCGGGTTGTTACATTTGGTATCAGAGTCTAGGTTTAGGATTCCTAGGTAGATAGTGAGTGAACGTATTTATATTTTTGAATAAAATATAAATATATTATGTACTAAAATCCAAATAGTCCCCAATTATAGATTTTAACATATGGAAAGTTTTTAGAAGTATATTTGTGCTTAGTTTGCTAGTTGAGTTTGGGATGACCCAAGTATGTTGAGCCCTATGTTATTACCAATTTATAGCATACAAATAAGCCATGTTTTGAGAGAAAATTTGTATCCATATGTTATAGGAAGTAGGGAAGTCTCCTGGGGATAGTGGGGATAGTGTTTTTATTTTGGAAGGAATAAGAGGTTTTAGTATGAAGAAAATCCACTTTATGTCTAGCCTAATAAAAATGAAACTTTTGAATTTAAAAAGTTGAAAAATATAATTGTTAATATATTTGAGGAAGTAAATATTGAGTTTTTGAAAAAAATAAGTGGGATGAAATTTAAATTGGTTTTTATATGATGTAAAATTTTTTAAAAGTGAAATTCTTTGAAGAATTATAGAGCATGTATAGCTCGCTAGTTTCTTTGTAGGTAAACAATGATTTTAAATATAAAACCTAGAGTGTGTTAAGTATCGAAAATGTAGGTTACAACATTTATTGTTGTAATAGATGTTTTCAGTAAAAATAAAGGAAGCATAGACTATAACACTATTGTTATAGTAGGTGACTCCCAAAGTAAATGTTTTTACATAGCATACGGGATTTATTAATATTTATTTTAATTGAATACATATATTAGTATTTTTGGGTTGTAGTTTCGGTGTTTAACGCAACATCTGTTTTGACCCAAATGAGTTTTGGAGATAATTTATAAAGTGGTTTGTATGTACACTTATTATTTAAATAAGCACATGAAAATATTTTCTAGTTATAAAGAAGTTTTAAAAATGAGTTCTTTTGAAAAATAATGTATGATAAATTAATGAATTTAGTAGGAAATATCTTATGTAAGTAAATATAGAGTAAACATACCTTAATCTATTGGAATGAAATGAATAATGATATAATTTTCTATGAATCACAAATAAAGATGTTTTGTGCAAGCTATAAGGAATACATGAAAGAGATGTACAAGGTATGGAAAGCACCATATTTTGTATAGCCTATTTTGATAAAATATAAAATAAATTCCTTATAATTTCACATAAACATGAAATCCTCCTTTAAAGGATTCATAGAACGTTTTAGCATTAATGGTTTCTCATAAGAGAAAGCAATTCCAATACATTAAGGTATAAAACCAATAAGTGTAGTAAGTTAGTAACCCCTTCAAGGTTAAATAATTGGAAGAGTAGGAAAGTTAAGAAATTTTAGATAAAATAATTGTTCTTTTTTACCCCAGTTTTAGTAAATTTGAAAATCTATAAAAAAAGAAGGATATTTTGAAAACATGCTAGGACATTTTTCTAAAGTCAAGAAAAAATAAAAATGTTTTAAGAACAAGCAAGACATGTTTTAAAAAAATATGGTTTGGTGGAAAAGCAAATAAGTTTTTGAAAAGATGAAATTTGGAAGTTTTAATTTTTGAAGAAAAAATGATAAATACCAAACCAAATCAGACTTTTAAATATAGAGTAGATAGGAATCATTTCCTAGGTGTAACGGGGAAAGTATAAGGTTATAGCAGTAATTACTCTTAGTAATAATAAAAGTTCCCGCAAGGTGCATAGGACACTAGTGAAAACCTAGAAATATTGCTTCATGTGTGCAGACTATAGAAGAATAGTGAAATTATATTAGTAAGATGATAAGACACATGTGGTTGGGATAGGTAGACCTTAGTTAGGGAAAAATGAAAGGTAAAGAGAAAATTTCCCCAAGCTTAGTTGTCTTTTTAGATAGAGACTGCATAGATTGATATCCTTATCCATTGCAGTAGATGAGACTTAATTATTCCTTTTTGAGCATGGAATAGAAGAGATGAATAGATCTTATTCGTTATGAGTAATACGGCGTAAGTTGGTAACAAGTAATAGACGGTAGGAGGAGCATATGAGTTACTTGGATTCCTAGAGTAGGACCTTTCTATGTCAGAGTGGACATGGTCCTAGACCTCCTTGCCCAAGATGATAGCCGTGTTTAGTTGCTGTATTAAAAAAGAATAAAAGCAGATATAAGGTAACTAAAAGAAAAACAGTAAGATCTAAAGAAAGCAACAGAAACGTCAATAGAAATAAATGAGAAATTCAAAAGCAAAATACATCTTTCCCATAAATTAAGTTTGGAAAAAATTTTGAAAAGAAAAATCTTTCTTATGTAAACCGTGCTTGGGAAAGAAAATAGAGTTTTTATAGGATAGCGGCATAAGTTCCAAGTACGGAGAGAGAGATACACAAAAGTAAAATGAAGAAATGTGAAGTTTTTCCATTTTCTACCTTCTTTCTGACATAAGAAATCGAATTTGGAAAATTAGAATTTTCTAAAATTCGAAAATTAAAAGTTGTGTGGTAGGTTTGGACGTAAAATTTGTTGAACTATGCTCCTATTCAGTAGGAGTGTGGGAAAAATTGGATGAAAAATGTTTTGAGTTTTCAAAATCTTGCATTCATATGGAAATTGGAAGTATATTTAGGATGTGTGCATCATGTTTTAAAAGGAATTTCTAAAAGAGATAAGCATTCTTATAGGAAGTACCGCTTAGAAATTCATGTACATGCATATATTTTGTCTTGAAAAGCACTTTTGCACAATTGCACGGATGGTTGCAAAATTGGATGTACACAAAATGGTTGTAATTAATGCGAGGGTTTACATAAATTTTTACCCTTGTCAAATTTCGGGGATAAAATTTCCTAAGGGTGGGAGAATGTAACACCCCGCATTTTTTTATAATTAAAATTTAGCGTATAACGATAAGTAATAAAAATAAACATTTTTGGAATTATCGAAATATGGCTTCGAAACTTGTACCATTGCGTTCGGGGCGATTTATGATCAGTGTCCGTACATAACTTTCCGTGTCAATATGAAGAAATTAAGAATGAAACAAAAACAAGTAACAAAACGATATATATATATATATATTACATGAGCCGACCATTAGGTCGGCTCATAAGGCACCACGGTCGACCGTTGGAGTAGGGCGGTCGATCGCCCGGTCGACCCGCCTTCGGCCCGGACGAAGAATCGTCCAGGTAACGAGCCAGTGACGTAAATTTTTATTTTTAGGCGATCCGAGCCATACGTTGTTCAATCCGATGGCTCCGAAATACCCTGTGACGTGGTGGCTCCATATTCAATCTAAGAATCCGACGGTCTGAGATCCCCAAGCTCCAATATAAATAGGACCCTAAACCTAGCTATTTTCTCACAATTAGATTTTCTCTCAATGGGTTCATTGCCTGAGGCTGAACCCTAAATAGAAAATATTTTTGTGGGTTCTTGGCCTAAGTCTGAACCCTAAAAAGAAAATATTTCTAGGGAAGAGATCTTCTAAATTAAAATATTAAGCACATATAATATGCTACTGATATGTTGAGTAATTTCCTATGAGGCTTGTGTTGTGCAAGGAATATATTTCCTAGGGAAATAGTTATTTCCTCGGAGTTTTAGTTATCTTAGGGAAATTGATGTTCCCTCAGTAATGATGATTTGGTAGATTCTATTGGTTAAGTATATGTTTGTATATAGTGTATGACAAGATGTGGTATGTGATGACCCGATTTTCCATACCTCGAAAACCCGCACTGATACTCCTCAGCCACGAATACCCAAGACACAAAAGACCGAATGTCATTGATGAAATAAAAGAGAGAAGAACAGAACAGAACAAACATAGAACAATGCATAATAATGCAGCGGAATAGAAAAAAATCCCACAACGCATAGAGAAAATATAATATTAAATTATAAAATTTACAGCAGAAAACATTTAAAACATATCAATCAGAGTCTAACCTATGATCAGCCTGGACAGTTATAAACTCTATCCTTACAATTGCTGAAATAGATAAAAAAAACAACAAACATAGCACAACGGAATAATAAACTACGCCCATGCGTAGGTGCAGATCTCCAGCACACCTCTGGAAAGCTCGAACCTCCTATCATGTTGCAAGACGCCAAAGCAAACACGATCCCATATAATCTCTATCTAAGAAATTCCAAAGTCTAGCCTCCGCTTCCCGACTTGCATAACTAATCCTGAAATCACTCGGTACTGACCCGAGTGTTAAAAACACCCGGATCTGGATTGGAAAAACCAGCGTAAGAACACAATCCCAAATGTGATGGTGTCACAATTGGATGCCAAAACAAAAATCTGTATTTTGAAAACAAAAGGTATCTCATAAGACCACACAGGATAAAACACTGAACGTGTTTTTTGCTTATGATAACCAAAAACATATTACGCCAAACATAAGGGATATTATTTTTAATGACATTGTTTTGAAAGTGCTTTTCAAGTAAACTTATGAATCTTAGCTAAAATTGGTACTATTAAATTCCAGCATTTGGTCTACAATCAAAATCGTACAAGGCTCTTAATGTATATTGGATTCTATACTAGCAAACATGGTAAGGGACTACTTTCCGTACAGTTACCTGTAGAAAGGTGCACGCGGGTGGGGTTTCCCCACCCAATGCCTTAGCAAGACTGTCTACCCAACTGATAGACCGAATACGACATTTACCTCAATCTTTTCCGGCCTTCCAAGCGCGTGCAACCAAAACCTTCAGACTCGAAATATAGCGGGAGGTCAGTTCTATCTAGAAAGGAAAATGTGGGCATTCTCATGGGTGCTAAACCATGACTCATCTTGCCGCACGCCATGTTTCAGTCACTCCCTATTTGATAAGGCTCGAGGTAACGCATTACCTTTTCATTCCAGTTCATTCACTCTGAATGCCACATCGCCACCGCCAATCACTAATTGACTCCCACAATAATACAACCTTCGAGCTCATACGTCTCAGAGAAGGGTGTTAAGCAAAGAGAAGTTGCCTTCTCTGCCACCAAGCAAATGTACGTTTGTAAAAATCAATGTACGTAATCATTGGAAATGCTTTGTCAAACATTCGTCCATACAAGTTATCCAGGAAAAAGATAAACCGAAGGAACTATCCTATTGCTTCCCTAATTGCAGTAGCCTCAGCCCTTGCATCAACGTAGATCCCACAGCAAGGAATCACTACTACTCATTTACCTCGTTCGGGAGCTACCCAGAGGTTATCAACAAGCAATCCGCTTATCATGAAAGATCTCCGGTCTTCAATACAATGGAGATTTCTCAAACAAAGAAATAACTATTGCTACTTTGTAGTTATATCCTTTCGGCTAGCAATCCAAAAGATTTCATCTTAAGGACCTACTCAACAAGTAGCCTTTTCCCGGCCAAGAAGATTCCCCAGTCTTCAACCTTTCAGTTTCATATCCATTTTTGGAACGCCATTTAATTGATTCGAAGTGGTCTTCGAATCTGGAGTACCCAAATCCAATCTGGGTTCCTTCGATATCAACCATCGAAATAAAATGTGTACATGTGTACACAGAATCATTAAGCCTCATTTATTTAATTGCTTAATCTCAACTTCCCCATTTATAATTAGTTCTCGATTGTAAAACATTAAGAGAATAATTTACCAAGTGAAAACCCCGAAGGCTTAAACCAACATCATATCGACACCTAAAAGATTATCGACTTAACCTCACAACAATCAAGTTCTGATTCCTTTTTACCAAATCCTTTTTACCTTTCTTGTCAAAATTTTTACATGATCTTTGAGAAGCATCTGGATCTACCTTTTGATCTGTTCCACCTCTCTTCTAAGAAATAAACAAGGTCAGATGGATTTCCCCATCTTGTTAACTACCTTATCTGCTTCCTCAGATATCATAGGTGGGACAAGATGTACTCTTAGGTATTACCGCATACCCCTTTCTATTATTTACTTTACTTCTCATTCAGAGATAATACCTCATTCGTAACTTAAGTCTTTGATTTCAGACTCAGTTATTTATCAGCAAACAATGAGGCCTTCCAAGTTAGGAAAATATATCTTCCCAGACCTTGGTTCGATCACATTCTTTATCCTTTAAATAATAGTCGTTTCCATTCCTCGAAGTCTAATGTGACTTCCGAGTTTATTTCCAAATATTGTTTGTTCGTTAAATAATTCATTCGACTCTAGAATTTGACCATATTTCTAAGCCCTTAGAAAATTCCCAATTAAATCTTAAAAATCATAATTAATCATTATGAAAATGTTTACAAAATATTCCGGTCGGAAAACTTCATTTAAACTCTTAATTCAAAATCCAATTTCCTTAATCGCTAGTGAATAGTGATTAACTAGGTTAATTTCTATAAATATACTTATTACTAAGTATAAACTCATTTTACACTTCCAAAACATCATTATTAGAGCAACTCCAGTGGTATCATTTTCTACTGAATTTTGCAAAAAAAAAGTTTCCAGTCGTCGAATTAAGGCTGAAGATTCAGCTGAAAATTCAGGATCCAGTTCAGGATCCTGAATTGGGCTTGGGCGCCCATTTAATAGGCACCAGGGCTTGGGCGCCCATTAATTGGGCGCCCAAGCCGTTCCCCCTACCCTACCCTCAACGACTACTTTCCACTCTTCTTCCCACCCCCTTCAGCTACAAACGGTCATATTTTGAACTCCAACGGCTATAAATGGTCATATTTTAAACTCCAACTGCTATAAACGGTCATATTTTGACCCCAACGGCTATAAACGGTCATATTTAAAACTACAACGGCTATAAACGGTCATATTTGTGATTTCATTACAAATATCGGACTATTTTTCAGACTGTAATACACACATCTCTTTTTCTACTACAATTATATTCTCAATTCCATAATATTGAAAGTATGTCTCATCCGTTTCAATCATATACCGAAGCGTTGAATATGGATAACTGGGATTTTGATTGCCAACCTATTCAAAATGTTCATCCCCAGATCGCTCCCCCTCTATCCTTCCAATCTTCTGCTCCATGGTCTAGCGATGAAGATAAAGATTTGTGTTATATTTACTGTCATTTTTCTAAGGACTCGGTCAAGGGGAATGACCAGAGTAGAGAGGTGTTTTGGGGGAAAGTCATGACTGCGTATAATAAAAAGCATGTTGAAAAGACGAGGTCAATGTCTACAATCACCGATCGTTTTGGGAAGATTAATCGACAAACACAATTCTACGAGTCTCAGATTCACAAAATAAGAACAGCAAATCCGAGTGGAATGGGTGGCGAAGCTGAATTGGTAGCATTTTGAAAAATATCATTTTTAATTTATATTCGTATTTTATCACTTTGTTAATATATCATTTTATGTTACTGTTTTTTTTAGAAGAGAATGGCGAACGATCAATTCTTGAAATTATTTCCAAGAGAAAATGGTACAAAGAAACCACACTACTATCAGTTTGCAAAATGCTATGACTTGCTTGTTAGTCAACAAAAATGGAGCTCAAACAATGCAAAAAGCTAAAGAGATGTCCAAGACGAAGTCGAAGGGCAAGAAAAAAACAAGTCGAACTAATTATAGTTCTAGCCCAAGCGATTCTTATCATATGGACTCTAATGTATGCCCAGATATTGAAGACGAAGAAGCAGAACCCGTATTTAATGAAGATGCCGGACCGATGGGGCAAAGAGCAGCTAAGAAGAAAATTTCTGTTCAATCCCAAATCGATTCTCGTTTATCCCTAATGCATGAAAAACATGCGAAAGAAAATGCAGAACGTCAAAGAGGGAGTGCAGAAAAGCTTGCCGTGTTAAAAGAACCGACCGAGATTGAGAAGGGCCGGTTTGAGTTAGAGCGGCAACGCCAAGAGACCTTAGTAATGGAAAGTGTGTCACTGGAATGGACCCAATTACAATGCGATATTGGATGGAGTACAAACAATGCATTGTTGAGAGTAGAACAGGAACAAAACATATATAGTTGAAATATCCATGTGATATTTTTAGTTATTGCAGTTTAAATATTCATGTACCTTCACTTTATGTTTTCAATCATGTGCTATTTTCAGTTTTAAAATATTCAAAGGTATATCATTTTTATCGATGCATTATGTAGATATCATTATAGATTTACTTCACCAAACATAAATGCTATTACAAACATCATAATTATAGCATTCTACACTTCGTTACACAAATAAAAAGGCAAATAGATGTAATTAAACTAAGATCCACCATCACGAACTACTGATTTCCATGAGAATTCCAAATATGCTCCATTAAATCCCTTTGGAGCCTATTATGAATAGCTGCATTACGATATACTTCATGATGATCGACATGAATTCACTACAAGAAAATAACCTATTAATGGCAAACAACGATAGCATCAAAACGTGTCTTGCTATTGTTAACTATTTAGTAGTCATTTAGATAAAAATATAGCTTATGTTCACGCTATCATTAATAAAACTAAAATGTCGGCGGTAACTTTTGCTTTCCCTCTCTCTTTTTCCTTTTTACGTATCCCTCCTTCCACCCTTCAATTCTAAAATCCCTAATTTACGAGCACTCTTGTTCACTCTAAAATCCATAAACTTCGCTGAAGCTATGCCACTCTCTTCTCACATCCAGCCTGCTGAACTTATGATTGGTATTTACGAGGTACGAGGATCGATACCCAGCATCTCCATCTTTTTCCCTCTGTCGTTCTTCGGCGCCATGATCTTTTGTACGAAGATAAATAAACATGGCTGCTTATTTCTTTTGCTCACTTCTCCGGTCCACTGATTTATCAATCCAGGTAACTGCTTGTCGTCTCTTAAATTTGTATTTTCTAATCAATTCGGAGTAGGAATTGATTTGATTTCTTACGCTACATTCTTATGTATAGATTAAGGGTTAAATATGTATTGTGTAGCCGACTGAAAGGAGACTTCTTCACCATTCAGTTCGAATTTTTATGCAGCTCATTGATGGCCTCTAATTGTGAAACAATGGAGATCAATGTCTGAAATAGAGCAACAACAATATGTGGTATTGTTTTCCATTTATGTTTCCGACCTTGTTGTTTTTGGTGTAGCAGTTGAGGAGGGCAATTTTGATTAACATATAAAAAGTTTAGAATCAATCTCTAGAGCTATAATTTTATTTATATCAACTAAAACTGCATATATAATGAAAAATAGAAACAGTTTCATATTTTTATGAATGTGTTCATTACCATGCCTTTAAATGTGGAAACTTGCTTATAATTTAAATTCATTTACTCTGCTGTTTGTGATTACATAGGATTTGTATCCTTCATTGCTGCTGCTGTAGAATGCAAGTCTAAATTGTAAGGTTTGTCATAAACTTGTATACTTTTGTATATTATATTGAATGTATAGGTCTTAAACATACTTAAATCACCTTAATGGTCCTTGCGCTTTTAGATTTTACAGTTTATGTTTGATCTAACTTGCTTTTAAAGAGCAGTTGATGTCACCTATTAAAAATCCTTTATTCAAAATGTATGTGTTGAGTTTTCTTCATTTGAATACTTAGATTATTTCTCTATATTGGAATTGGATTTATTGTCAGTCTCACATCCTATCATAACATTGCACAACTTATAAGTTTCTTTTGAAGTTGAAATGTTCTGGATCTTGTTTCAATTGTGTTCTTCAACTGTTCACTGCCAGCATCAGTAGTATCCACACTAAAGATGGATCTGTGACAAATACAAGTTGTTTGTCGATGAATACAAGTTGTTTAATGCAATGAACATGCATGATTAAATAAACTATACAAACCATTTTTTCGAAGTTACTCTGTTATCATCACTTTTTAAGGCTGCTGCACGTATTCTTTCTTTATGTAATCGTCATTTCTTATGCAATTTTCCTTTCTTTAATTAATAGACATTCCATCTTCTATTTTAATACTATCTGATAATTACTTAAATACTTGTTCAAGGTTTGAAGACTAATATCAAAATTTGGATGTAAGGTAAACTTACTATAACTTTTTTATATGTAAAAGAAATTAAGATTAAGCAACATTGCAAATGAGCATATAGAGTTGGACACTGTTGTGTAAAATGTATTCAGCAATATACAAAGTAATAAAATAACATTTTCTCCTCCAAGTTTTACAGTGTACTGAATTAATTAGTATTGAATGTTATAGGTATGCTTTTCATGTTTCAGTTAATGGAACGCTGAGTACAATTATCCCAGACCCAAAAGTGATTAACCCATAGTTACAATATATGTTCAGTTTTACAGGAACTTTCAACCATGCTATAAAACATACTTGCTATATCATATTACATATAAAGCTATTTATAGTTTCAGTTCTTACTTGTCTATAGTCAATCATAGTTTTAGTTGAACATTGTATTACGTTGTCACTTATAGTTTCAGTCCTTACAGATATAGTTATATACAGTATGAATACAACAATATAGTTCAGTAACCGGTTATTATATATATATATAATGTATGTTGTGCGTGAGGGCGTAATTTTCTGCGAGTGTGGATTTGTTCATGTATGAGTGTCAGGGGTGTGAGTTAATGCAAGAGGGAATGTGTTCATTTGTGTTTTGTGAGTGGGTGCGTGTGTTCCAGTTGGATATGTGTGTGGTTGTGTGAAGGGCTTTCTGTGTGCGTAGTGATGGTGAGTGTTCAATTTTATGGGGAGTGTTCAATTTTTCAAAAGGTCTTCAGTAAGGACTCTGATCGTCAAAATGCAATGCCTTCTTCCAAAGCTAGATACACCGAAACTGGTATTTTCATATAGCATAACATTTAGCCTTTCATCAGAATTATATATTTTACATCTTCCTATCTTAGGTAAACAAATGAAAGAGAGGTTTTCCCTAAGAGCGACAAGGGGAGAAACTGATGAGTTTGTTGTTGTTAATGAAGCGAGAAGAGATACTACAAACACACAACATAATGCTTCACAAGTTATTGCTGCAAAAGTCGACCGAGGAACACCATCCACTAATAGTATGTTAGATAAGTCCAATTCTATGTCTAAAACTTTTGGTAATATGGATAATGAATCTGGTCCAAGAAAGGTTATGGAGATTGATATTGAAATGGAGGATCCTAAAAAGTTGATTTCGAGCATTTCAAATGCAGAGTGGACTGATGAACAATTGCTAGAATTGGACTGTCTAGACGACATGATGTTTTAATTCATTTATGAATACAAGGTTAGCATCATTTACCTTTGCACTATACCAAAGCTCAAACCTGATGTTGTTTTCTTTACATATGCTGGTCAGATGCATTTCATATTCTTTAAATTCATCTTTGCACAATGACACGTACAAAATATAAGCCCATATGTGATTGTTATATACATGGGGTAATACACTTTCTACCAAGAGGTGTTTGTAAAACCCAAATAACACGGGTTTGTTTTTGGAAACTCCATCTTCTATATGCAGAAGATGCTTTCTCTAGTCTAATTTATGTCTGAATACATGATGGAAGTATTTAGCATCCTAGATAACGTTAGCATGCTGCTAAGTTTTATTAGCATGTGAATCTGTGATATAAAAGCATGCCACTTGTATATGAATTGTAGATGAAGCAAAACATCACATGATATGACACAAATACTGATTCTTCATTGTTCTTACTCGATTAGATTTTAGAACAATTTTACAGAAATATTTTCAGGTAAAATCAATTTATAAAATATAAATTATCACTAGAAAAGTAGCATAATGCTTTCATATACCTAAATATGGATGCTAGCTTTGTTTCAGACCATACATAACGAGAGGCGAGGTAATATTATATGATATTATTTGCATCTTCTATCCTCAGGTTAATATGTGTGCTCATTCATCCATTAGTTTCAGAACTTTACCTGTAACTAAGATGCGTGCTCATTCGTCCATTAGCTTTGTTTCAGAACTTTACCTGTAATTAAGATGCAATAACAAATTGTAATCTAAACAGGTGAGAAGACCTTACATATATTATTTGCATCTTCTATCCTCAGGTTAATATGTGTGCTCATTCGTCCATTAGTTAAAATGTATTGGTTTAATTAATAAATATAATCTGAATGTATGATATTCAAGTGGGACAGAGAATCTAAAATACAGTATTTCACATACATTCCTCACTCTTTTTTCCCCTACCATTATCACATTACCTAATATTTACAGGACAATACAGGGATTCTACTAAAATTCAGCAATTATATACATTTAACTAGCTCTATATTTTTTTTCTTCGCTCTCGTCCCAAAAAATCGCCAATGAAGGAATTTTTATTTTTATTTATTTTTTAAATCTTTGATGGTACATCAAATTTCTAAGCATACACACATGAATTCATATATTTTTAAAATAAAGAAGGTCTTATAACATGGGTTAGTAATTTTTGTAACTGCAGATAACATGTATATTAATATTGGTGATAGTTGGGCTAGTTACAAAGGGGAAATGTATAGATTATAGAGAAGCAGCAGGATGCAAGGCAAATGTAGTGAATTTGAAGCAATATGGAGTTGTAGGTGATGGGATCACCTCCAACACAAAGGCGTTCAATGCTGCAGTGGATGATCTGAACAGATACTCAGTGTTGTATGTGCTGAGTGGGAAGTTGCTCACTGCACCCTTCTATGTCACTAGGCACTGCACCTTGTTTCTAGAACATGGCGCCGAGTTGCTTGCCACCACCGTAAGTGTTTTTATTTTGCTAAATGTGATAGCATTAGAAGAATATTAGAAATGTGATTTGTGAATTAATACCATCTGTCCATTTTATTGCAGGTACAAATCTTGATTTCTAGGTGTTTCAACCTGACACTGGCGGCTGCTTTATCCTCTCTGGTAAATTCTTCTTCTACAGTTCTTCTTTTCAGTTGTTATCAATTTTTCCTTTGCTTTCCAGTTTCGAAAAATAATTCTGTGATTTGGTGAAGACAATCTTACAATCAGTTTCAATGAGCCTCCGTCTTTCCATGTAACTAATAGTTTTATTGTTGTGAATTCTAAGTTTATTTCTTTCAATATGTGATGAACCGTAGCTGTATTAGCAATGTAAGCGCAGTCTCTTTCTTTTGATTTCGTTTTGTATATCTCCGAGATGCAGTTGATTTCAGTTCCAAGCGAAAGTGCTTAATTTGAGGTGTAACCAAATTTAGCTCTAGCAAGCTTCCATAAATAGCTGAATATTTACAATTGAATAAAGTTGCTCCATATTTCTCTTCTTTAAAAAATGGAACACAAGTTAGACTATTCCCTAATTTTCCATTCTTTGCATAGTTGGTAATTTGTTGCAAATAGATCAAAGTTGATTTTATGTATTGCTTAGAATGTAAGGTATGGGGTAGAGTTTGATTGTTCACCAAAAGCGAGGCTTGCATATGTCTCTTTTAGTCCGCTGCCAAGCTTAGTTTTTTATTATTTTAAAAATGAATCAGATAATATGACTTTAATTATTACTTAAATCTACAAACCTGTAGTTATTCATTCATTGGGTAATCAATATGATTTTGATTCTATAGGGTTGTATCAATGATATGCACAAGCTTGTCTACTGGCTCCTTTTATTGCAGGTACCCTATATACAGGATACCAATAGGTCAGACATTGAAGGATTTGGATGCTTGCTTTCAGACCTTTCACTTATTGTCCACTCCTACAAGCAGCAGTAAGCTTTGTCTCAGTTCATTTGTATTTGATCATTATGAATTTTAAAGCAATCAATCATTTTACCCCCAAAGCTAAATTACTAGGCCATGTGAGAAAATTACAAACTTTGGTTTGAAAAGCTATTGGAATTCAAAATAATACATATATATTGCAAACTTATGCAGATGCGACCCTTTTGAGCAATGGACATTCTCTGTGTAATGGTAGTCAGCGGAATGCCCCAAATGTCAACTAAAATGTCAGTTCCTGTATTCGGGTTAGCGTCATATAAGCTTAACGATCCGATTTGGACATCAAATGGGTCAAACAAACAACAACATGCCGAGTCATTATTGCAAGCAGCAGATGATTGGGTTAGTCGTTTAAATGTAGATAACCCTGATTTTCAGTTCTTTTTATCTCGCTACAATTCAACGTGGAGGTAATCGATGTTAGTTAAAATAGCATTTTTTAGTATTTTATTGTTGCTGATTTTGCCTTTTGTATTCTAGATTAGTTATTTTTAAGCCCATCATGTATGTACATTTTCGGGTTGATATAATTATATTGTAGATAACTCACCACTTCATCATGTGGTGTTCTTTTTGAAAGAAAAACGGAATGAAGGATGGATATTATAGAATGAGTATGGGTATGAATTATTTTGTTACGTTGTTTGTTTTTGCATTCTTTTAGCATAAAACTAAAGTAGAAGGCACATTGAATTTGTTGTTACTTTTAAACCATTAATCCATGCACTTGCTTTTCATATCTGTCACGTTTTCTGCTGTATAGAGAATGAGGTGCTTTACAAATCCACCAAACATGTGCAGTTTTTTGTATACGATCATTGATTTTGCTCAATAATTGGTGATGCCCATCTTTAATGGTTATTCCCTTTATTTTGTTGTATAGGTATACAAAACATTCCTTTGCTATATGGAAGATTGCTAGCTAAAGTTGCTAATAAAAGGTATGTTTTTATACATTTGAATGTGTACGCTACTATGAACTATATTTTGTTATATATGATATAAATATGATCTTGTTTTGATCATGTAAATGTATATCGAATTGGGGTGTGCGGGAAAGCATTAACCGCACAAAGAAGATGCAGTCGAAAATTCATGAAATCCGATAAGTTTATAAAAATCAACAAAGTTAATCAAGTTTCATAAAAATTAAATAATTTTATATAAATTAACTAAGTTATCAAGTTTTATATAAATTTAACTATATTAACTAAAAGTTTATAAAAATTAACTAATTCTTATAAAATTTAACTAAGTTATATAAAAATTAACTAAAATTATTTAACTAATTTATACACTAAGTCTTATAAATATTCAACTAAGTTATTAAGCGAGTTTAATAAAAATTAATTAAAGTTAATCATACTTGTATATATAAATTAACTAAGTTAATCAAGTTTTATATAAATTAGGGGTTATGCTAGTTTCAGTAACTTAGTCTTTGGCGATGCATCTTTTGTACTTATACATACTTGTATATATTGACTAACATATGTATGTTTGTGTTTCTTCTTCATAGGTGTTGTATGATGTTTTTGAGGTTGATACATGATGTCGCACTCTTTCTCCTTTAAATCGATCATGCTTATCGACGGTCATTAAAATATTTTTAGTATGTATCGTTTTGGTATGCTACACTCAATTTGTGTACTTATGTTTAATTTTTATCACAAATATTTATGTTTAATTCTTCATGTATGAAATATTATGGATATATATATATTGTGATTTGGCTTATGACTCAATTTGTGTGCTTATGTTAATGTGATGAATGTGGTTTTTTGAGTTATAATATAAAAGTAGAATTGAAAATTGTAAGCTTTGAATGTTATGGCAGCAAAAAATGTGCAATAGAATTTATTTATAGCGTTCTAACTATGCAATAAAAAGAAAAATTGTTCAGCTTTGTTATACTATAGCATCATGTTAGTGCTATACAAAATATTTTGCAAAGAGTAAATAGTTTTCATAGCAATAAGACGGTGCTATAATAGATAGTAATGAATTTTCTATAGCATTTCAATGTGTCATAAAAGGTTGACACGATGATTCCATAGCGCGTACAAATGCTATAATATTATAGCATGTCGACATATTTATAGCAACTAAAATGTGTCATAAAAAGTTCTATAGCACGTTTCATAATGCTATAGAAAAGCAGTTGCACCAATATGGCCTATTTTAGATGGCAAGAAAAATACGTTTTCCATTGCAAGTATGACACGCTATAGTATCTACCAGACTTTTTACAACATGTTGACCTATGGCGATTATAGAATCGCTATAGAAAGTTTTTATAGCGGTTTTTACATGCTATAAAAAGTCCTTTTTGTTGTAGTGATTGCGTACTGTCCTTCAGTTCATAACGTGGCTGTGCGGCACAATTCAGGGGGTTGTCTTGCCCCATCATACTCGAAATCGGGATAGTCCATACCGCGTTCATCTTCAATGATCATGTTATGCAAAATTATACAACAGAACATAATTGTAACCATTTTTGATCTCTTCCATAATCTACATGGATTGCTGACCATTGCAAACCTTGCTTGAAGGACCCCAAACGCCCTTTCTACATCCTTCCTTTGTCCTTCCTACATTGCAGCAAATTGTTTCTATTTTGTCGTCATTGGGTTTGCAAATGTCTTTACAATCGTGCTCCATTTGGGATAAATTCCATCTCCTAGATAGTATCCATGCTCATATGTGTTATGACCAAGAGTAAATGATACAGGAGTTGACTTACCTTATGCCAAATCATTAAACAAATGAGATCATTCGACAACGTTTAAGTTGTTAAGAGAACCAGACATTCCAAAGAAAGCATGCCAAATCCACAAATCATGAGAGGCAACCGCTTCTAAGATGATAGTTGGTTTTTTTCTTTTCCATTATATGCTCCATGAAAAGCTTTTGGACAGTTCTTCCACTCCCAATGCATACAGTCTAGACTTCCAAGCATGCCAGGCCAGCCTTTGCTTTCATGCATTTCACGCAAGCGCGTTACATCTGCCTCGTTTGGAGAACGAAGATATTCAGTCCCATAAATGTCCACAACTGATTGATAGAAGTGATCTAGGTTTTCCAATGTCGTACTCTCTGCAATACAATATGCGTCGTCAAGGGCATCGGTGGGTGTACCGTATGCTAACATCCTAAAAGCTGTGGTCATCTTTTGATGCCCACTCAAACCTTGTTTTTTTGCAACGTCCTGCTTGTAAATAAAATAATTATTATTCTGTTGAATACTTTCGAGAATTCTTAAAAACAATGGACGACTCATTTTGAATCATCGTCTAAAAATCTCTGAACCGTAAGTTGGATCACGGGCAAAGTAATCTTGCATAAGTGTTTTGCGAAATGCTTGCTGGTTATGGTTGATGTATTTCCGACCCATAACTGAGCCACCGTGTTTTCCAGAAGTTAAACCGTATGCTTCATGGTATATCTACATCAGTTTATCCTCCTCTTGTTGATGTGCTAATGCATACGCTTCTTCTTCAGAGTCACTATCGCATAGCAATATATCTTTTAGTAAATTTCCAGACATTGTTATTGAGGATAGTTGTTTGATTTTTGAATGTTCTGTTAGATTGAATTGTGGTGAACAAGTATGAGATCCATATGGTTATATATATAGGACTAATTCTTGAGTGGAGACATGGTGGCTCAGTGTGCGGTCATACTATACACTGTAGTCACATTCCACTATCGGCCTTAGCTAATATCTTTATTGAGTGGAGACAAGGTGGCACAGTGTATGGTCAAATCATACACTGTAGCCACGTTCATTTGCCGTTCAAGATTCCCTGCTTTCTTTAGTGGAGACAAGGTGGCTCAATGTGCGGTCATATCATACACTGTAGCCACGTTCCACTATCGGCCTCAGCTAATATCTTTATTGAGTGGAGACAAGGTGGCTCGGTGTGTAGTCAAATCACATACTATAGCCACCTTCATTTGCCGCCCAAGATTCCCTGCTTTCTTTAGTGGAGACAAGGTGGCTCAGTGTGCAGTCATATCATACACTATAGCCACGTTCCACTGTCGGCCTCAGCTAATATCTTTATTGAGTGGAGACAAGGTGTCTCAGTGTGCGGTCAAATCACATACTGTAGCCACGTTCATTTGCTGGCCAAGATTCCCTGCTTTCTTTAGTGGAGACAAGGTGGATCAGTGTGCGGTCATATCATACACTGTAGCCACATTCCACTGTCGGCCACAGCTAATATCTTTAATGACTGGAGACATGGTGGTACAGTGTGTGGTCAAATCATACACTGTAGCCACGTTCCACTACCGGCCATAGCTAATATCTTTAATGAATGGAGACAAGGAACATCCATTATATAAATCCACAAATCGTTATCTGTTTAAATCATTTAAAAACTTAACATTATTTAAACTACAATGTCCAACATGACATTTACGTCTCATGAATTGAAGTTGCTTATGCAGTACTACATACAAACCGATGAGGTGCGATAATCATGAGTTAATGGTAAGTCAATTTTGGGACACTCTGGCTGAACTTTACAACAATGACGTGGGCTGTCGAGTCAGACGTACGGCTCAAGAGGTCAGGACTGCATACAGAAACCTTACTAGGGCATGCACGCGTTACACAAAGGTTATTAATAAGGTAATATCAGAACTGTGTTCGAGACTACACGTTCGACTTATGACGGTCGATACAATTTAAAATACCGCACTCCGTTCATTGGCCATGATGCGTACTTCATACGCCAAAATTGGCTAGAAAGATTTGGATGTCCTTAAGATAACAATATTACTAGTTGGTTATTTAACGGTCGTTAATGTATTATTTAATTGGAGATGTTTTAATGTGTAGGTTGTTAAGTAATATTGTGTTGTATGAAGAATCTTTTAATGTGTAGAGAGCTTTCTGAATTGTCTTTTCAAATAATAATGTCTGTTGTTGTTGTCAGATCAAAAAGTAGTGGTATCACATCAATAAAATAGACCTGTTTGTTTATATATGCGCTTTTTGATTTACTTCTTCATCATTCATAATCATCTTCTTCCTCACTCACAACAATAACTTCTTCATCGCAATGCCTTCTTGGCCTTCTTTTATCGATTCAGATGCAGGTTACGTGCCTATGGAAAGTCCACATACTAATGAGGATTGGCTTATCAATTATCAAGAACAACACTATGAAGATGTCTATGGTCAGTTTGTAGATCTTGACCAGTTGAGACTTCAGGAGGTGGTTAAACCACCATACGAACAACAAGTTGTTCATCAGGCATATGAACAACCTAGTAACCAGGTTCAAATTGTTCAACCTCCCACTGAGCAAGAAATTGAATCATACCCAGTTTGTTGTCACTGTGGGTATGGAGTTGAAGTTGTAGTACGTGCGGATGGAGAAAATATTGGTTGTCGAATCCAGCTATGTCAATTCTGGCCGAATGGTTGCAATTACGTGGAATGGTTGGATGATCCTTTATGTCCAAGGGGCATAACATATGCAAATGAGCTAGAATAGGAGATAAGACGTCTTAGACTTTCTTTACAGGAGTTGCAGTTTAATCGTCACGTCTAGTTTCTTCATGTTTGTGTTATATTATTATTGTGTTGTTTTTTATCAGTGTTCTATGTTCGTATATCTTCTATTCTAATGTCACTAGTAGTTTATTTATGTTTGTATGTCACTAGTTGGTTCTTATCAGTAGGTTAATATAGTAGTGTACCATGTTTGTATGTTTGCAATTGTAATAGGTTTAGCAAATTAATTTACATCAGTGTACTCAAACATATAGAATTCACAGTATACTCGAACATTATCATCCTAAATCAAGGAAAGTGAAATTATATAAACATAAAGAATACACAGTATACTCAAACAATGATATAAGTACATAATCTATAGGTACTGCAACATATAATAAAGCGTCCACTGTGCATAAACTAAAAGGTATACAACTAAAGGGATGCAACGTCGTCGTCATCAGCATCATCACCATCATCTCCATCACCATCATCATCATCTCCGTCATCATCATCATCCCCATCACCATCCTCCCCCTCGTCCTCATTATCCCCATCGTCCTCATCCCCATCGTCATCCATCCCATCGTGCTCATCTAAACCACCAATGTCATACCCATTGGGACCAGCATCACCTCCGCCGGTGGTCCGAAAGGCTCATATATAGCAAGTCTAACCGTTAGCTGATCAATCTACGCCTCTAGCATCTGTGTATGCTGCATGTACATATCATGCATGGTGTGTGTATGTGCAAGGGTCATATCGCTAAACACACCAAGTAAAACTCTGGCCTGGTCCAATCTAGCAGCATACTACATAAAGATGATATTTGACATAGTAAGAAACTAAGCATAAAATAAAGGGAAAATGGCAATAAACAACTGAAGGCACACTAGGATAGTCAGGGTGATCTGGAAAGACTAAAGGCTGCTCAATCAGAGTACCTGTCACGTCATATGCTCTAAAAGTAGTATCAGGCTCCAACTGCATGGAAGTTTGGGAGAACTGTGATGAAATCGGGTCAAATGAAACCTGCGATACCTGAACTCTACCGGCTGTAATGTGAGGTCCTATATGATCAAAGTTAACTCTGTGACGACCACCCACGACCCCTGCACTGAACCTAGACATAGTGCGCTGTAAAGTGTGCCAGGCAGCCATGGACGATCATCAGGGTAAAGTTAAAACAGCAGAATCTATCGTATAACTCACAGCGCATGGATAAAAATACAATAGAAAATATACATAGTGAAGCTTCACAAAACAGAATCTCTATTAAACTTCATAATAGTTGAATACAAGCATCTGAATAGTCAATACAACAAGCCTCACTACATAACACTCAGAGAATACACAAAGCAGCGAAACATCCAGTACATATAGTAAGAAATAATATGCAAGCCTCCAGCTCGTCTTCGCCATCAGCATCGTGGGAAGCTAAGAACAGCACCTGTCACCTGCTACCTAGTCTGCCCATCCCAAAATGGATGAACAGCCCAAGGCAATAAGAGTTGAAACATAAAGCCTTGAGTTAGACAACAGTCTTAGTGAGCGGTAAATTAACTAACAACATACCAAAAGAGCAAAAAGGAAAAGGAATAGGAATCCAACCCTCCCACTCCACCTCTTTCTACAGTGATAGCCCCCAGACACACACTAAACAGAAGCAAACATAGCAAAGCATACAATTTAAAGTAAAGCAATTATCACTCGAGTCAAGGGCGATGTTTTCCAAGTACAAACCCCCAAGGCCTAAACCAAGATCAGATAAGCACCTAGAAAACACTGCTCTTGAGACCGAATGATGATACAACCAAACATCCATGACTCTGGCTATCACTGTTATCATTGCTTTGATATCATCGTTAATTGAATGACCGGCTCATTCTTTCATCCGTCCGTCAAGGGCTAATGGAAACCTCGGTTCTAGACATAACTCCGCACGTCGTCGAAACCCGTGCCTAGGACTATCGAATCTGCCCAGAGTACTTGACTATCAATCAGTAGCCTTCAGGGACTATCGAATCTGCCCAACGTACTCTTGCTTTGAGCATGCTAGAACCTTCAACAACGATGAGATCTCAGCCTTCTAGTCATCCTCCTCGACGACTATTTCCATACTAGCTCAAGCGCCTCTCGAGCAAACCATTATCCTCAAACTCGAACCATTTCACCGAGTTGTCAACATGCTTGGAATGATCCCGTCTGGATTAGACCAAGGCTATCTCATATCTTGCTTTGCCTCATCATCATCATAGCAAAGCCTCATCTCAACATCATCATCAAATCTGTCCATATGAGCTTCCTCATCCGCCACATATGCCACAAGCAGCTTTTTCAATTCAAGAGCCTTTCCCTTAGCTTTTGAATCATCTTTGGTCTAAATCAAATCATCAATCATCTAATTCATAGCATTCAATCAAGTCAAACATTAATCCAAGTAATCAAGCATTCAAATATGATCTAAATAGACAATTATAACAGTAATGGCAATTTCTTAAATAAAGAGTCTAAAGTCTAACAAGCATGAAGACATGAGAAATATCTCTATAATCTTGATGAATGAACTTACATAGGTTATCATGTAGTAAAATGGTTGTCAAATCATCATGAACATTGGATCTATATGGATTTATACTTAGGTTTACAAAAATGCATGGAAATCACTATTTTAACACAAAATCAAGCCAACGATCCGATATACTCCTCTGGATCCGTGTGAGAGATAATCACCACTCACCAAATCACCTAAACAACCCAAAAGCAACGCACTTCAGATCTGGACACCAAAGGATCTAACTCGATCTATCACAAATCCGCTTCAAACGATGAAATCTCTCTTCGAAGAATGTAGATCTTCAACTTTAGCTCTTGGATCTTCGATCTTGATCTTCGATTCGGATGGAAGGAATCACAAGATTAGAGTGGAGAAAAGAAGTGAAGAAGTGTAGAAGTCGAGCTCTCAAAATGGCAGCACTTCGTCGCTTCGAAATCCGGATCCCAAAAATAAAGAAATGGACGAGTATTTATATGCTGGAAACCCTTAGGTCGTCCGCCTCCTTAAGTCGTCCACGACTTAAAACTCACGACCTACGACTTAATGCCACTACAACCTAACACACTCAAACGGCTTAGCAACAGTACCGACCTAACGACCTAACAGAAGCCACGACCTAACTATGTCATGACTTAAGACAATGCGCGACCTATGACTTAACGCATGCGCTTCTACGACCTACGACCTAACCCAGATGCAACCTAGGGACCTTACACAGACCGCTTCTACGACCTACCACACCTGCGACCTAACACACTCACGACCCAACTACGCTAACTCGCTAACTCTTAGGTCGCCAACTCTTAGGTCGTTCACTCTAACTCCTATAGGTCGCTAACTACTAGGTCGTTAACTCGCTAACTCTCTTAGGTCGCTGCCTTTCCTTAAGTCGCTCAAACCTTAGGTCGCCAACATTCTATAGGTCGCTCCAACCGACCTAACCTACCCTACGACCTAAGCTACCATACGACCCAACTCCTATACGACCTATCCCCAAAATCCTTAGGTCGCCAACTTCCTTAGGTCGCTCCACCTTCTTAGGTCGTCTACTCCGACCTAACTACTATACGACCTAGGACTTAGACTATGGATGACTTATCAACAATGCGACCAAATGACAACGGTTTTACGATGTTTCGATCCGTAAAAATACGGGTCGTTACATTCTCTCCTCCTTAGGAATTTCGCCCCCGAAATTCCAAACAAACAAGAGCAATCAAAGACTATTATACACGCCTACCATCCATAGCAATCAACAAACCATGCATCCAATTCTAGCTTAGCATGCAGAATTCTAAAACTAGAACAAGTTACAATGTCGTTAGATGACACGACATCTTAGGGCCATACCTTGAAGAGTTCAGGATGAGCTGCCTTCATCCTCTCTTCCACCTCCCATGTACAGTCGTTATCATCATCACTCCATTGTATCTTGAGCAACTTAACTACCTTCCTCCTAAGCTCTTTCGTGTCGGTTTCCACAACACGAAGCGGCTTACGAGGTCTCTTATCGACTGGATCAACTTCGAAATCTTCACAGCTATCAGCAGAAACCACTGTATTCGAGTCGTGCATAAACTTCCGTAGATATGATACATGAAAAACATCGTGCACACCCGCCATCTTTTCTGGTAACTCCAATCTGTAGGCGAGCTTTCCAATTCGCTCGATGATCGGGAATGGTCCAACAAATCTCGGAGTCAATTTTCCTTTCTTCCTGAATCGAATAACATTCTTCAGTGGAGAAATCTTCACAAAAACCGTATCACCTACGTCGAACTCCAAAGCCTTACGATGCTTATCGGCATAACTTTTCTGACGGTCTTGGGCTGCCTTCATCCGTTGCCGAATGATCTCTATGCAATCCGAAGTCTGTCGAATCATCTCTGGCCCAAGCATCAGTTTTTCTCCGGTCTCTAACCAACATGTTGGAGAGTTACACGGTCTCCCATACAATGCCTCATATGGTGCCATACCAATGCTTGACTGGTAACTGTTGTTATATGAAAATTCCACCAAATGAAGGTGATCTTCCCATGATCCTCCGAAATCCAAAACACAAGCTCTGAGGAGATCTTCCAAAACTCGGTTGACTCTCTTGGTCTGACCATCTGTTTGAGGGTGATAAGCTGTACTCAAACATAACTCGGTTCCGAAAACTTCCTGGAAGCTCTTCCAAAATCCACTAGTGAACAATGGGTCTCGATCGCTCACTATACTCTTCGGAATACCATGGAATCGAACTATCCACTTAACATACAACTCTGCCAACTTTGATGCAGTCCTAGTCGATCGAACAGGAATGAATCTTGCACTCTTAGTCAAACGATCTACAATGACCCAAATCCCTTCGTTTCCCGTTCTGGTTCTAGGTAACCCATCGATAAAATCCATCGATATTTGCTCCCACTTCCATGTAGGAACTTCTAATGGCTGAAGTAATCCACTTGGCTTCTTCTGTTCGGCTTTTACCAACTGGCAGTTCATGCACGTGGAAATAAAATTTCCAACATCCTTCTTCATACCTTCCCAGTAATAGGTTCTCTTTATATCCCGATACATCTTATTTCCACCTGGATGAATTGTCAGCTTCAAATGATGACTTTCCTTCAGAACTTCACTCCTCAATTCATCTTTATCGGGAACGACTAGTCGTCCTTGCTTCCAAAGCCAACCCTCTCGATCGACCTCGAATCCTTTATCCTTTCCTAGGTCTAACCCAGATTCCAAATCACGGATAATCTTGACAAGCTTATCGTCTCGCTTTTGACTCTCGCAAATCCTTTCCACAAGAGTCGGTCTTATCGATAAGTTTGCCAACACCTCATGTTCCAATTCACATCTAGGCCCGAAGTCAAATCCAGCTAAATACTCGAGACTCTTCCATTCTGAAAACATGGCTCCCAATCCTACATGTCTTCGACTTAACGCATCTGCCACTGCGTTACCCTTCCCCAGAGTATAGGCTATATCAAAGTCATATGATGCCAAAAACTGTAGCCATCGTTGCTGCCGAAGATTCAAATCCTTTTGGGAGAAAAGATACTTCAACGACTTATAATCTGTAAACAACTCGAATCGAACTCCCAATAGATAATGTCTCCACATCTTCAGAGCAAATACAATCGCTGCTAACTCCAAATCATGAGTCGGATAATTCCTTTCATGCGGCTTCAGTTGTCGACTTGTATACGCAACAACTTTACTCTTCCGCATCAGCACTGCTCCAAGTCCAGTACCACATGCGTCGGTGTAAACCACCATCTCATCATTTCCACTTGGAATAGTCAAAATAGGAGCACTTGTCAATTGCTCTTTCAGGATTCCGAAAGCTTGCTCACACTTAGCATCCCATCTAAATACTTGATTCTTTTTCGTCAATCCTGTTAACGGTGCAGCTATCTTGGAAAAGTCTTTGATAAATCGACGATAGTATCCTGCTAATCCAAGAAAACTTCTCACATCAGATGCATTCTTAGGTCTAACCCAATCCTGGATTACTGCCACATTAGCGGAATCAACCGCTATTCCATTTCCAGAAATAATATGGCCTAAGAACCTCACTTCACTCTTCCAGAAGTGACACTTCGAAAACTTAGCCTTCAGCTGATGTTTCCGTAAGATTTCCAACACAATACTTAAGTGCGTCTTGTGCTCTTCTTCAGTTCTGGAATAAATCAAAATATCATCCACGAACACTAGCACGAACTTGTTCAACTGATCTCTGAACACTCTATTCATAAGATCCACAAAATATGCTGGTGCATTAGTCAATCCAAACGGCATTACCAGCCACTCAAAGAAACCAAATGGTGTCCTGAAAGCAGTCTTCGGCACACTATCCTTGGCCACTCTTAACTGGTGAAATCCCGTTGCCAAATCCATCTAAGAAAACACCTTCGCTTCGTGAAGCTGATCAAACAAGTCATCTATTCTCGGTAATGGATACTTGTTCTTCTTAGTCACTTTATTCAGCTCACGATAATCCACACACAACCTCAGTGATCCATCTGCTTTGGTTGCAAACACAACTGGTGCACCCCATTCGGACACACTGCGCCGAATGAATCCTTTCTGTAAAAGATCATCTACCTGCACCTTCAACTCCTGCTGTTCCCTAGGTGCCATCCGCCTAAGAGGCATCACAACAGGTCTGGCTCCTTCAACAAGATCTATACGAAACTCGATCTCTCTATGCGGCAGTAACCCTTTGACATCGTCAAAGACATCCTCAAATCCATTAGCGATTGGCACCGATGACAGTCCATCCCGTGGAACAACCAGCGAATACATGAAGCTCATGAAGACGCCTTCCTCATGCTTACATCGTATCACAACCTTTCGCCCCTCCACATTCTCGACTGTCACCTCCAACCTTTCACAATCAACTTTTGCCGCATACTTCCTAAGCCAGTGCATACCCAAAATAATTCCGAACCCCGCAAAGTTCAGAACAAAACAATCACAAACAAAAGAGCAATCATGACTCGATACAATCAGACCACGGCATAACATACACAAACAAGACGAACCCCCAACTGGATTAGTCACAACCAATGGCCTATCAACAATATCCGATTCCTAACCCAACCGGCCTACAAGTTCATTACAAACAAAAGAATGCGACGCTCTAGTATCAAATAGCACTCTCACTGGAACACCACATAGGAAAAGAGTACCTTGAACCACTACACTCTTTCCTTTCTCTTCAACGGTAGGAGCTTTCGAAGATGATGGAACAGCCCCCAAAGCATAAGCTTGCACAATCTGTTTGTCCTTTCGTGGTTCTGGACAATTCTTCCTAACATGCCCCAGCTTGTCACAGCTGTGGCACTTCACCGGCACCTTCGGATTCTTGCAATCCCTAGAGAAATGGCCCTTCGGCTGACAATTGTAGCAGGTCACTTCGCCCTTTGGCTTCTTCTGGCCATCCTTACCCTTTTGCTGCTGCTGCTTCCTCTTCTTGTTTCCACCCTGCTGGGGTTTAGACTCTTCCCTGGTCACAGCAACAACAGATCCTTCCTTAGGAAACAGATTCTCGTGCCTCAGAGCTTTCTCTACAAGCTTCTCAAATGGATCATCCAAATGATCCACCAACTGCCTCCCAAGATAACTATCCAAGCCTGTCACAAACTTCTCATTCTTCTGGTACGAAGATTCAATATACGACCGGGCATACTTGGACAAAGCTTCAAACTCAGAAACATACTCAAGAACTGGTCTTCCACCTTGCTTGAGCTCCACAAACTTCTTGAACTGAATAGACTTCTGGGCTATAGAAATGAACTTAGCCTCAAATCTGGCTTGGAATTGCTCCCAAGTAATTTCTTCCTTCGGGGTATCAATGGTGATAGAGTTCCACCAATCAGAAGCTCTCCCTTGAAGCTGTCTTGATGCTAACGTCCTCTTAGTCGCATCCTCAATTCCCAAATCACTAAAAATCCTTCTACAAGCATCTATCCATCTCTGGACTTCAATGGTTGATTCAGTTCCCAAGAAAACCTTTCCTCCAAGAGCGGTATAGTCTTTACACAACTTAGCAAAATCCACCGGTCTTGGAGTTTGAACTTAAACTCCAACATCTACTGATGGCCCTGGAGCTGGTATCCTTCTCATGATCGAAGTCATCATAGCTTCGAACATAGCAACATAATCGGCAGCCCCCTCAGTAGCACGGCCTTCCCTAGCAGTTGGTCTCCCTCTTCGACTCATTCTTAATATCTATAAAAAGAAATGATCAATACACCTTGAGAAACAACTGCATAAAAGGAATCAAATCTTTCTAAGCTACTATATTATATATAGTAATCATCCATCAAAATACAATTACGTCTCTCATACGTAGTTACGTCAGCGAGCGTTGGGTAAAATCAATTAACCAAAACTCTGATACCAAATGTGACGACCGCCCACGACCCCTGCACTGAACCTAGACATAGTGCGTTGTAAAGTGTGCCAGGCAGCCATGGACGATCATCAGGGTAAAGTTAAAACAGCAGAATCTATCGTATAACTCACAGCGCATGGATAAAAATACAATAGAAAATATACATAGTGAAGCTTCACAAAATAGAATCTCTATTAAACTTCATAATAGTTGAATACAAGCATCTGAATAGTCAATACAACAAGCCTCAC
Organism: Allium fistulosum; assembly: GCA_030737815.1. Classification (NCBI taxonomy): domain Eukaryota; kingdom Viridiplantae; phylum Streptophyta; class Magnoliopsida; order Asparagales; family Amaryllidaceae; genus Allium; species Allium fistulosum. Next base: position 910,257,529 of record CM060908.1, read on the forward strand.
TACATAACACTCAGAGAATACACAAAGCAGCGGAACATCCAGTACATATAGTAAGAAATAATATGCAAGCCTCCAACTCGTCTTCGCCTTCAGCATCGTGGGAAGCTAAGAACAGCGCCTGTCACCTGCTACCTAGTCTGCCCATCCCAAAATGGATGAACAGCCCAAGGCAATAAGAGTTGAAACATAAAGCCTTGAGTCAGACAACAGTCTTAGTGAGTGGTAAATTAACTAACAACATACCAAAAGAGCAAAAAGGAAAAGGAATAGGAATCCAACCCTCCCACTCCACCTCTTTCTACAGTGATAGCCCCCAGACACACACTAAACAGAAGCAAACATAGCAAAGCATACAATTTAAAGTAAAGCAATTATCACTCGAGTCAAGGGCGATGTTTTCCAAGTACAAACCCCCAAGGCCTAAACCAAGATCAGATAAGCACCTAGAAAACACTGCTCTTGAGACCGAATGATGATACAACCAAACATCCATGACTCTGGCTATCACTGTTATCATTGCTTTGATATCATCTTTAATTGAATGACCGGCTCATTCTTTCATCCGTCCGTCAAGGGCTAATGGAAACCCCGGTTCTAGACATAACTCCGCACGTCGTCGAAACCCGTGCCTAGGACTATCGAAACTGCCCAGAGTACTTGACTACCAATCAGTAGCCTTCAGGGACTATCGAATCTGCCCAACATACTCTTGATTTGAGCATGCTAGAACCTTCAACAACGATGAGATCTCAGCCTTCTAGTCATCCTCCTCGACGACTATTTCCATACTAGCTCAAGCCAGGCTTTTAAATCTCCCCGAGATGGCCGAGATGAAAAATCCGAGATATCAGCCAAAATCCGAGATTTGGCAGCCTATTTAGTTATAAGTGTTTTAAATATCGCCCGAGATAGCCGAGATATTTTCCCGAGATATTGGCCAAAATCCGAGATTTAAAACACTGGCTCAAGCGCCTCTCGAGCAAACCATTATCCTCAAACTCGAACCATTTCACCGAGTTGTCAACATGCTTGGAATGATCCCGTCTGGATTAGACCAAGGCTATCTCATATCTTGCTTCGCCTCATCATCATCATAGCAAAGCCTCATCTCAACATCATCATCAAATCTGTCCATATGAGCTTCCTCATCCGCCACATATGCCACAAGCAGCTTTTCCAATTCAAGAGCCTTTCCCTTAGCTTTTGAATCATCTTCGGTCTAAATCAAATCATCAATCATCTAATTCATAGCATTCAATCAAGTCAAACATTAATCCAAGTAATCAAGCATTCAAATATGATCTAAATAGACAATTATAACAGTAATGGCAATTTCGTAAATAAAGAGTCTAAAGTCTAACAAGCATGAAGACATGAGAAATATCTCTATAATCTTGATGAATGAACTTACATAGGTTATCATGTAGTAAAATGGTTGTCAAATCATCATGAAAAATGGATCTATATGGATTTATACTTAGGTTTACAAAAATGCATGGAAATCACTATTTTAACACAAAATCAAGCCAACGATCCGATATACTCCTCTGGATCCGTGTGAGAGATAATCACCACTCACCAAATCACCTAAACAACCCAAAATCAACGCACTTAAGATTTGGACAGCGAAGGATCTAAATCGATCTATCACAAATCCGCTTCAAATGATGAAATCTCTCTTCGAAGAATGTAGATCTTCAACTTTAGCTCTTGGATCTTCGATCTTGATCTCCGATTCGGATGGAAGGAATCACAAGATTACAGTGGAGAAAAGAAGTGAAGAAGTGTAGAAGTCGAGCTCTCAAAATGGCAGCACTTCGTCGCTTCGAAATCCGAATCCTAAAAATGAAGAAATGGACGAGTATTTGTAGGCTGGAAACCCTTAGGTCGTCCGCCTCCTTAAGTCGTCCACGACTTAAAACTCACGACCTACGACTTAAAGCCACTACAACCTAACACACTCAAACGGCTTAGCAACAGTACCGACCTAACGACCTAACAGAAGCCACGACCTAACTATGTCACGACTTAAGACAATGCGCGATCTATGACTTAACGCATGCGCTTCTACGACCTACGACCTAACCCAGATGCAGCCTAGCGACCTAACACAGACCGCTTCTATGACCTAACACACCTGCGACCTAACACACTCACGACCCAACTACGCTAACTCGCTAACTCTTAGGTCGCCAACTCTTAGGTCGTTCACTCTAACTCCTATAGGTCGCTAACTACTAGATCGTTAACTCGCTAACTCTCTTAGGTCGCTGCCTTTCCTTGAGTCGCTCAAACCTTAGGTCGCCAACATTCTATAGGTCGCTCCAACCGACCTAACCTACCCCATGACCTAAGCCACCATACGACCCAACTCCTATACGACCTATCCCCAAAATCCTTAGGTCGCCAACTTCCTTAGGTCGCTCCACCTTCTTAGGTCGTCTACTCCGACCTAACTACTATACGACCTAGGACTTAGACTATGGATGACTTATCAACAATGCGACCAAATGACAACGGTTTTACGATGTTTCGATCCGTAAAAATACGGGTCATTACAAACCCCATGAACATAATCTAGTACGAAGAATCTATGGGGTGCAACTCTAGCCCAATATGCATCGTAATCTCCATCGATGAAGAAAAGTACTACTATCCACCCACCCAGCCTATTGTAAAGCATCTAAGTACTGATCGCCAATCACCCTATGTTTACCAAACATGTCCTCACAAGATAAAGGATCATATGGTATATGACGATCACCCGTAATCTGATAAGCACACCTCTCTCCCAAATACCACATAGGCATAAATGCAGGTGTATGCAAAGCAACCCTACGTCTAGATAGTGAATACGCAACCATCAAGGGATGGTCGTCCGCCATAAGACCTGCATCTGCTAGATGAGTCCAATGTGAGGCCAAGGATTCTGAATGATATTACCCCGACTACGCATATCAAGCTGTGACCTAGCCTCCATCAAGTCATGTCGTACACCTAAAGGAACATGATGTATGTACTGCATAGTCTCCTATCGTCTCATCCTAGGGAAGTACTGCTCAGCAGCCTGACTAGCCATGTCCTGGATGCGGGGATGAATGTTTGCTGTGTACTCATAGTACCATAACGGCAAAATATACCAAAAAACATGCATCTGCTGAACATCACCAAGCGCAAAGGAATCTAGAGCGGTATAAAGGGTGCCTAATATCGCCATGCCCCAATCAATAGCATGCAGCTGGTCTAATTTGGCAGGAGATGCTAAATAGCCTAGTCTAACCATAATTTTTTGGTTCGAAAAAAGGTCAAACCAAACAAGTACAGCAGAAATGCTCTAGTAATTGCATCCATCATATTGGCTCTAGCTATATAAGTGGTGATGTACTGCTGTAGGTAAGTAAACTTAACAGAACCACTAGTGATGCAGGTAACATCTACCAGTGGTAGAAAAATAGTAAACGGATTGGGGAATCATATAAATCATCAAATGGAAAAGGTTGAAGGCCATGTCGTCCAATCTCAATGCCAGTGAACATGTAGAAATCAACTGGGGTAATACCAAGCTCAAAATCTGAAAAATGAAATGTATGTGTGGTGGGCCACCAACTCTCAGCTAATGCCTAAATGAGAGGTCGATCAAAGGACTGGACAGGCCTAATCGATAAAAAAGACCAAAAGAGCTAGCCTGTAGCCTCTCCATAATAGGACCGGGAAGAGAGTTATAAAAATGGGTAATGCACTTAGCCCAACTACCCCGACAATGAATGTAATGGTCCTATAGATAATTTATGAATTAATAATTTTTGATAGAGTAATAGTTATTTAATATGATTATGTGATGTACATATAAAAATAACTAGATATATTAATGTGCAATTTATACCTGTACGGTTGTCAAAGCGGTTTCGGCTCTGTGCCGATAACCATTTGGAAGCTCGTGTAGTACACGTAGATCGTCTGGTGAAACTCCAGGTGGCGGCGGAACTCGTCTGGTGAACCGTTCTTTGGGCGATTTTTGTTGGACGCATCGGCTTTTCGTTTAGTTTTTCTAATTTTAAAAAATTTAAAAGTGAAAAATTAGGTGGAAAGTGCGAAGGGGAAGGGGAGAGAGGGTTATATGAAGGGGGGCTGGCGCCCATTTTATGGGCGCCTGGCATTCAGGCGCCCATAAAATGGGCGCCTGGCTTTCAAGCGCTTATTAAATGGGCGCCTGGCCCGTGGAGCCCCCCACCCTTCAGGGATGAATATTCAGCCCACTGAATATTCAGCCCTGAATCCACTGGAGTTGCCCTTATATTAATAATGAATTTAGGAATTTATTTCATAATTTTCGGAGTTATAAAACTCCATTTACAAAATCTGGATTTATAACTGCTTTTGCAGTGATTTCTTTAAAAACTGTATTGCTCATAACTTGAGATTCCTAAATCCAAATTCTAATTTCTTAGATTCATATGAAAGCTATCCTCTTTACGGACAAAACGTTTCTGGTTTCAAGTCGTTCTCACTTGAAACGCATCTTGTACTTCCGTTCTAATTTAAAGGTAAATGATTACCATTTATTTCACTTTTGAAACTTATAAAATATTATTTCCAATATTTTATCTCTATGATATTACATTTAACCCTTTTTCATTAACCCGTAAAATATTATTCGCAAATATTTTATCTTTATAATATTATATCACTATAATATTATATTAAACCATTCATTAATTTATAAAATATTATTCCCTAATATTTTATCTTATAATATTATATTACTATAATATTATACTTATCCTTTATTTAACTTAAAAAATATTATTCCTAAATATTTTACTTTTATAATATTATATTACCATAATATTATACTTAACCTTTTTATGATTTAAAAACAATTTTTAATCTCTTTTTTTTAAAGGGGCCTAACCATTCCGGTTTGTACACGTATTGATGTCAGTGTAACATGACTTGGTATCCCATTTTAAAATCATGACATAAACATGATTATACAATATAAATGTAATATCATATCCAAACAAGTCATCCAATCATACATATAACATCCATTGTTTTCATCCAATATTAGCAAATCAACACAACCAAGTTTACTAATCTTTTCTAAGTGATTTACTTATTAACTTGCATCTATATTGATTTAACTAATTAATATCAGTTTATTAACTACTAAACTTGTATTCAACTAATAGCATGCAAATCTACTAGAAATGAGGCAAAGCGTTCTTACTAACTTGCATCCTTAAACCAGTTTACCACTTATACACATATACGACTTTATCATCTCAAAATCATATTAAAGAGGCGATGTGCATCTTACAATCTTAGCACCCTCCTTCCCAAGCTTTATCTGGATGATTTATCCATAGTTTCTACTCCTTGATTCCAGTCGTCGTAGTCGCGTTCTGTTTTGGATTAAAATTAAACAAAAGACGTTTAATTTTAACTAAAATTTCCATTAGCTCCAATCAACTCCAATCCACTTCCATCACGTAGTATTTTCAGATACAAATCAAACGCAATTCGTTTCGTTCGAATCCGACCTCGTATGACGAAGTTATAGCTTTTCAAAGATTATACGAATTAATAAATAAATTATTTAACAATTAATTTACATTTTTTAATCACCAATTAATCCTAGCCGTTGGATCCATTCCCTACCCAGATCTGGCCGCTCCTCCCTCTCCTTTTCTTCTTCGTGACGTTCTAGTGAGAGCCGAACCCAACTCCTCCCCTTTGACCATCATTTGCTCCATCCTCCGACCTCGAGACAACTATCGGCCATCACCACATCGTCGCCCTCCTCTTGCCGCACCCATGGCCACCGATCGGCCATCTCCAGCACCGCCTCCGCCTTGATTTCCAAGCCCAAACCCAAACCCAAAATGAACGTGGCCATTTTCCACCTCCGATTGTCGAGTATACTTCAATCGCACCATTGGATAGCTAGAGCTCGTGAAGCTCTTCGACTTTGCTGTTGGACGTTTAGCCAATCTTCGCTTGGATGAGGAGAAAACTGAGGGGGAAGGTTGTGTGTTCATGGCCATAGATGGGGGTGGGGGCTGATGAGCTTAGGGTTAGGGTTTGGTGTTATTTTATTTTGTAGTTTGCAATTTTTAAACCATTTTCTCCTTTTGCTTTGTGTATTTATAGTGGAAGGAGGGTATGGTGAGGGTATGGGGTGAATAGGGGAGGGTATGGCATGAATAGTAGATGGGATGGGTGGGTATGGGTTTGAATAGTGTGGGTGTGTGTGTATATATATTATTATTTAAATAAAATATCTCGTTATATGGACCCTGAAATCCCGAACTCCAAACAAAGCATGCCGCTAGTCGTTCTATAGGTTATACCCCTATTCCAAATGCAATGGTATATATATCGGAAGCTAATTCAAAAGTAATTAGAAGATAGCTTTCTAAAATCGAATTATATTAATTTAAATTACTTAAATTAATTCCTACGCGTTTACTGCTCCTACGATCAAACGGTAAGTCCGATCGCCACGAAATTTGGAATCCTACAATAATTTACTACATCTAATTCTGAGAAAGTGTCCTGAATGGCTATTTTTACTCGTTTAATTAATATCGATAATTTCCAATTTCTGATTAATAACTTTTAATAAATATTTAAAAGTTTACTATCGTTATTTTAATTCAAGTAGAATTTATATCAACATTAGGAATCATTTTCATTCACATTAGATTCCAGATTCCCTTATTTAATCAAATCTAATTATTCAATTAACTCTTCGATATTTAAAATCAATTAAATATTCCAATTTTAATTGACTAAAATTCTGGGTTGTTACATTCTCCCCTTCTTAAAAGAATTTCGTCATCGAAATTACCCATAAGGATATACCCCAACCTATTAGCTTTTCACAACCTATTTATCCAAAATAGATTACTCCATTCTTTTAAGTAGTTAACTTATCCAATTACTCAGTTGTAACTTTCTATAAAAACTCTACCTAAGTGTTTAACGGAAAATTTTCAATCGGTTTAGAAAACCGCCGAAAAATTTATAATAAAATTTAGACCGCAAGCGCACGGCGTACAATGATAGTACGTGGCGAGTACGGGTTGATCCGTAGGGAATTGTTAGATTTTAAAAATCTATTCAATCAAATTAAACCAAAGTCGTGGGATTGTTAACTAACTAAAAGAAAGTAAAAACAAGCTAAAACTAAGGAGAATAAAAATATGAGATAAAAGAGAAATTTAGAGGCAAATCCTCTCTCTTGATCACATAAATCAACATAATGAAATTATGATCTCTTTTTGGTCATTTGTGTGTTTAGTTGATGCATTTATCATAAGCATGGCCTAATTGTGTTATTAATTAACATAATTAAACCATCAAACTTTAATGCACCCTCTAACCCACTTACTAACCTTAATGAAAATGACATGAAATTAAAAGTAGAATCTATTTTAAGTATGGCTTATTAACTATTGAATTAGAAACATAAACCATCAAATTTTGATTCTAAATCCACTTCCATTACCATAATCATATGTAGATGAAGAGGTAATTAGTGATTCATATGATTAAGCATGGCTTATTTGTTTTGAATAACATAAGCTATCAAACTCAATATTAAACACAAAATCATACAAACATCTAACTTTCCATTAAGCACAAAAGAGACATAAATGAAAAATTATGTTGCATCTACATGATTCAAGAGAGATTCATTACCCCTAAATTGTAGGGATTAGCCTCTCATATTTGTTATTAAATCATATAGAAAGCAACATGAAATAAACAAGAGGAAAAAGAGAGTGTAACGACCCGCTATTTTGGACTATTCGCATCCATTATAAGTGTATAGGTAGACACTCATGCCGGAGTTGAATTGCTCAAAATACCGCGTTGTTAATTTAAATTTGGCAAAACTGAACATATACAGTAAATAAATAATTACAGATCACAGACACAGAGTAATAAGTGCAGCGGAAATAAAAGAGATAGTAGTTCATGAAGCTACTATATAAATATATGAGTTACATCAGAGTTAAAACAGATACAACGGAAGTGTAATACGATACATCAGATACAAATCAGAATACATCACTGGAATCATCGAATACTGAAAGCAGAATAGATGGCTGGATCTTCAAGCAAAGCTCCAACTTCAAAGGTGAGTCTCGAATACTGGTACACTCAGTCTGACCCGAGCGTAAAGCAAAAACACAAGACACTCGAGTCAGGATTAACATTCTTATATTAATAAATCCAACTCAAGTGAAATAGCAATTGAAATACAAGTAACTCAAAGGATGTTTGGAATAACCATCCTTTAAGGATCCGTTAAACTATCTACTAGGTAGTAATATACGCTAAGTAGATAATGTCTATCAGTAATATAAAAAGATATCAAAATAGCGTTAAGTCATGGCCCATTCCACCCTTAACACATTTTTATTCCCAAAAGCATATACAAGACCGTAGTTTCCCCAAAACCTGAAGTCACCAGAGGGCAATCCATATACTAAAGGTACAAATCAAAATCGTAGTGGTCGCGCATAAATGGAATACAAGTATGACAAGGCACATGAGGCAATACCCAAGGTAGTGATACTACCGTTCGCCTGATCCGGACTGGTGAGAATGCAACGCCGCAGCGCCCGCAACACCGTGAAACAACACTCCCAAAATCAAGGGTGCACCAATCGACAACAAGTAATAAGTAGTTCGAAGAAGTGTGTCCACTTGAGGTAGCTAATCCTCCATTGGCCCGGCATAGCTCCTGTTTTAGTCATTTCCAATTTGACACAAGTGTCAAGGCTATCCATTATCGTTCTCTTTCTTCAGTCATCACGTACACCATTCCAACCACTTCATTCTGGATCATCACTCCGCGTATAGTTATTAAAGTGGTTTCGGTTCAGATAGAGAGTATATCCATTACCGATCCCGGTCTCTTTAATAACTTTAGTAATTATTACACCGATTGGTCGTTTAATATATTTCAAAACCAAATCAATTACAATTTCAATTAGAATTTGTAAATCAACATTTCATTTGTCTTTCTAAAACAATTTCCATAATTTACGTTTCAAAACTTCCAAATTATCATTTCAAAGTCTTATAATTCAATTTCAATCTCTATTTAAAACAATTCAAATATTGATTCAAGTTCGTATATAAGTTTCATTTCGAAAACATTTAAATTAAATCTTATTTAACATTCAAATCAATTTAAAATCATTTATCGATTTCATTCAATATTCGTTAAGTTACTATGCCATTCAAAACAATTTCCATTAAATTTCCAATTCATTAAATCCATTATTTAAATTCAACTTCATTATATCAAAACTTACAAATTTAATTAAATTAAATTCATCAAATCAAATTCTTTACATTTCAAGTCTTACATTAATTCCAAAATATCACATTTTCATTTCTTGTTAAAGAAATTCCATTTCGCTTATTTACTTTCTTAAATAATTTTCCAAAACTCACTTAATAAAGAAAACTCAATTTCAATTATTACGAAGTAAAATCCACTTATTCAAAAGTTCAATTTTTCTTATTAAAGAATTTCAATTCAATTTAATCATTTAATAATTCATTATTAAATAATTCAAAACTTAATTATTAAATAATTTCAAAGTTTAATAATTTCAAACTTAATTATAATTTCAAACTTAATTATTAAATCATTTCAAAGTTTAATCATTTCAAACTTAATTCAATCATTTCTCAAATTTAACAACGTTCCTTTCATCAATTACATTATTAATATTTTGTTTCAGATTATTAAATATTAATATTTTCCTTCCATAAAATTCAAATTTCAACTTCATTTCAAAACCATATTACTTATTCAAATAAAATCTTCGTTTTATTTTTAAATCAAATTATTTGACCAATCGGGTTTTATTAAATTTTCTATCTTAGGTCAAAGTTCAATTTGGGTATTTATCATTTCAACCCGATTCCAATTCAATTCAAATCAAAGCATAGTAAAGGGAACTTGCAGTGTGATAACTGGGATGGTGTCAAAGTAAATAAACAAGAAATAACAACAAACAATAACAATCCAATAATCAATTCAAATAATCCCGAAATAACCGTATTAATTCACATTGTTGTTTGTGTGAATTAATATAATTATTTCTAGAATCTACATTATCATTTCATGTAGATTAAAGATTATTACATTACGGTTTTCACTTGTCATTCAATTTACAATTTCATCCATCATCAATTTAACAACATACATTCAGTGGTTCAAAGTGTAATTAAACAAATCCTACGTGTCAATAAATTCAACAGTTAAAGGGGTCATATTATACAAATGTCAGTTAATCAAATTTAACATTTAATCATCCTATATCAAGTTCAATTTCATACTGTTTATCATTTTAACATTAACAATTTAACGTCCAATATAAACATCAACAATCAATAAATTATCAACCAAACTGTATTATCATTGCATAAATAATTAACAGATAATGGTGTCAGATGTCACAGGTGAACTGATACAGGTGTAATTTACTAACAACAGCATATTTCAATTGTCGTTTCAATTGAAATCAAACTTAATAAATAAAAGAACGTTAATCGTGAGTGAGAGCTCACCTTTCGAGGCTAGAGATGAACGAGAATGAGATGGGTTGCGAATCCAAGCACAGATTTCCAATCAAAGCTAAATTGGCACGAATTCGACGGTCAAAGCTGATATATTGAAATAGACGAAATCGAATCAGAACTGGATCGATAAAGATAATCGACATAGTAGGCTTATATATAACCATATATATCAAAGCATATTTTAATTTTAAGTATATATTAAATTAAATATATATGTATTAATGTGACTTTTCATTATACATCTTATATACATTTTAAAACAATGTCCATATCATACAAGTCGAAATTTGATGCAAAAATATACTTAAAATTTTTCAAGCAACAAAGGCCAATATATATGTATATTTAAACAACTCATATAACATAACGTTTTTTTTTTTAAAAAAATAGCCTTTAAATATATTTTTATAACACGTCAAAATATATGTATTACTGTAGACCTATAAAAATATACATCGTTTTATATAAATCATGACCAAACCTATACATAACAACCCATTTTATATAAGCCGATATAATACTAACAATTACTTAAAATACAAACACACCTGATAACACATACATGCATGCTACATTTAATACGTACGCGGTACAAACTAATATATATTTATATATATGCATATGACCCACTACTAGATTGATCTAAAATATGTCAGTAAACAAATATAACGCAACTTTACCTATTAATGTATAACTATCAGCTCGTACTGTAAACCTCTGTATACTTTACATAAATATAATATCTTTGTACATAATCACATATACAACTCATATTCTAAGCAATTTTATACATTTATATATTATGAACAATCGATTAAAACATATTGTATAAAACATATATATATGCAACTTCCATACATTATACTTTAAACAATATGTATATTAGAAAAGTTACTGACACCATATTATTATCTATATCTATGTAAAGCTTACCTATACAAACATAAAGTACCTAAACACATTATACAATTACTGTAACCTATATGACAGTACATAACTTATAAACCAAAAATAGTACAAACCCTCTACAACCCAACACCACATATACCACTCCATACTCGAAATATATAAATCATTATTATACGTATAATTTACATACGTACATGCCCACTTAAAATATCACTCAACACTCATATACATGCTATTCGAAAGAATTATATATATAGTATACAACAAATCACAGTAATACACTAAACTACATTTTAACCTGATATATATAACTAATACTACTAACTAGGTGTGAAATCAAACATGTATAGATTTGTAGACACTTGTAATATCTGCTTCTCAAAGGGATATTACTGTTCACACTAAATTTTCATGTGCGTTTTTTATTTTATTTTACCCGAGAAGATAATGACAACATTTGTAATGTTTGAATATGTTGATGGGTATTGCAACATACTAGTTTGGAAATACTATATATAAACATTTATATACCTTACATATGACGATAGAGGAAGCTTGGAAAGTGGGGATTCCAAAGGGCGAAGGGGAGGAACAGGTGGCTGACGTGCAGCAGGTGAGTGAAGAAGAAAAAATAATAATAGAGGAACTCGGTTAGCTTTGGGTGCTGCAATCAAGTTGGCGGCGAGGTGCAGATCCGAGTGAGGAGTCGCCGTGGGATTGGGAAGCCGTGCTTTTGATTTCGGGCTTCGTCAACATGGCTCGGTTCAAAAGCTTGCCCACGGATCCGGAAAGTGGGCTTTGAGGGGTAACACTGAAACGGTGGTGGAGGAGGCGGGTTCGGGTGGAACAGCTTGGCCCGGGTTGATGGATTGTGGGTGGACGCACGGTTGGCTGGGAGGGTGACAGGGCTGGCTGAAGCTTGGGTGAAGGGACGTGGTTTGTGGTGAAGGCTTCGGCCTCGGTTGAGGTTGAAGGAGTTGGGTTTATTTCCTTTCGGTTATGGCTGCAAGGTGGTGTGAAGAGTGGGTGGAGAGGGAAAACAGGGAGGTCGAGTATTTGCATGAGTTGGTGGAGCATGGGAGTGAAAGGTAGAAGAGAGAGAGAGAAATGGGAAGATTGAGTTCGGTTGAAGTGGGGTATGGAGAAAGTAGGAAGAAGACATTCCAGAAGAGAAGAAGATGAAGCTTGCCTTTGATTATGTTCTATTTGGCATGAATTGTAAAGCAAGGTGAAAGGTCATAACAAATATTTATGAAAACAATAAAAATATGAATGGCCACACGTTATATCAGAACTTAATAAAGACAACAGACTTCATTGCCGAACAATTGAAAAGGCAAGAGGAACATAAAGACACAATACAGAACCGATATAAAAATTGTTTCGCAGATTTCGACGCGCACCGGATTCCAAAATTCACAAACAATATACGATAAAGATCAGCGCGACGAGACGATCAAAAAAGTATATGGATATCAGTGGTACGATTTAATTATAAAAATTCGAATTTTCTACCAGCGGAAAATGCGAGAAAAACGCTGAAAAATAAGATCGACGGAGCCAAAGATGTCCGAATTTGGAAAAACGACAAACTGACATTTTGCTCAGAAGATGATTTAGAATTTTTCTATGTAAAAATATTTAGGTTTCGGAAACATTTTATTTTCATCGCTTTTTAACTGATTAAATTGAAGTGAATTTACACGCGAAATAAACTTTCATATTTTCGGACGAAAATTTACCAGTTGCTATGTTTAACTAGACGTATTCCAAATATTAAATTTTTATTTCAAAATTTTATCGTTTAAAATTTCACAAAATTTCAACTAATTACGTTATTAAAACCGTTGAAATTTACGGGTCGTTACACTCTCCCCCACTCAAAACTTTTCGTCCACGAAAAGGAACGAGGTAGGAGAATAGAACAACCAGAAAGAAAACAGATTTGAAAACAAAATAAAACAATTAGTTTAAATCGTATAAATTTCAATTTACCTTAATTAATACTCAATATTTGATTTAAAATTCAGGGTATTTCAATAAGTTGATTTAATTCCAATTTATAAATATTTGATACCAAAAGATTTCTTCAAAACAAAATTTTATTTTATTTATCTCATTTATTCATTGTTTTGTTATCCAATTATCCTTTATTATCAATTTCTAAAATCATAAACTTGAATAGTCATTTATTACAATCATATTTTATTCAACAAATTTAATTCTTCTTTATTCCAAATTATTATTAAATTTGTTCCACTTAATATATCTTATAACATATATTTAAACCATATAAATTAATTTAAACCATACAGATTTCAGTTTAAATCAATTTATATTCAATAATTGGTTTAAATTTAAGGTATTTCCATAAGTTGGTCTAATTTCATTTTATTCATTCTTTCAAAACAAATTTATTTGTCTCATCTATTACTCAATTATTTATTATCCTATTTAACTCTATTCATATCTTTATAATCAAAATTTTAGTGTATAACATTTATTATAAACACTCAAATTTTATTTATAAATTCAATTTATCTTATATATTATCCAATTACATATTCAACTTCTGAATGATTTAGGTAAGTTGTATTAAAATGCAGTTGAACAATATATAAACAAAGTTTTCCCAATTCAATTATTCAAGTTTAAATATTTATTCCAAATTTTGGTTTTACTTATAATTAAAATCATCCTTTAACAAAATTTAAGAATTAGATTTCCGATTAACTTTAAACAATTTAGATATATATATAATATATTTATATCAAATCAAATTAAATTTTAAAATAAAATACCCATATATATGTAAATCAAAATATACTTAAGAAATTCAAATCAAAATATTTTTCAAAACAAAACCATAGCAAGGCTACAGAATAGTATCTCCACTTCGAAACTTGAAAATGAATGTCGATGATGCGGCCGCCATCACCGAAATTATTTTCCAGCGACAAAGAGAAGAGCACTGATTTCAACATTTTAAAGTTTCTTTGAAAACGATTTCTATTCGAAAATACTTTCAATAATATATACTTTAAAATTTTAAAACCAAAGTTCGAAATCACCGGAAACTAAATTCTCAAGTTTCTGAATTAAATTCATTTCAAATTCCATATCAATTTATAAACCGTATTTATAAATTTATTTAGAACAATAAATGAAAATCAAATATTATCATTTCAAACAATTTAATTTACCTATTAAATTCCAGAAAATTTTTACTTATATTTTCACAATATAATCAAACAAATTTATTTCATTTTCCAAATTTGAAGATAATATTGTGTCAGTTTGCTCTGTTCAAGTGTTTTGGAAATCCTATCGATAGCGTTGATCAGACGAATCGATCGAAAATCCAAATCAACATCAACAACCCAAACAACACAATATCTAAAACATTTTTAAAATTAATTTACAATACACTTCCCCACTTAACGATACAATAATGGATTTCAAAGCAAGGATAGGGATTCAAAATTTGATGGACTTAAATCAAAGAGAAATTCTGATTTGAATACAAGTTCGAAAGAAAAGATAAGATGATTCAATTAACAGAATCAGAAGATGGATAGGCTTATTTAATTCACGGGCAATCTTAACCGGATCGTCCGTAACTTCAAGAATAAGATCAATGCTGAATTCCGAGGTAAATCAACATCCAATCTCGAGAGGTAGAATTCAGGTATAGTAGGAGATAGATAGCATCGTAAACCGAGGATACAGAAATCTCCGGTAAATCGATGCCTATTATAAAGGAGTTTTCTCCTTTACGAATCATTCGAAGATTGGCGAGACCGCCAATCCATTATAGATATCATACAAAATGGAGTTATGGGGTGCTCCAGAATTGAAAGAAGACGAATAGTGAGAGACACGAATGAAATTTTGGAACCGTTGGGAACGTTCCAAAATTCAAAGAAATCGAGTCGAAAGGAAGAGATTGAAACTCGAATGAGAGTGATTCTGTAAATACATTTACCATATATGTTGAGTTTTGCCTAGAGCTACCAAAGCTCTGATACCAACTGTAACGACCCGCTATTTTGGACTATTCGCATCCATTAGAAGTGTATAGGTAGACACTCATGCCGGAGTTGAATTGCTCAAAATACCGCGTTGTTAATTTAAATTTGGCAAAACTGAACATATACAGTAAATAAATAATTACAGATCACAGACATAGAGTAATAAGTGCAGCGGAAATAAAAGAGATAGTAGTTCATGAAGCTACTATATAAATATATGAGTTACATCAAAGTTAAAACAGATACAACGGAAGTGTAATACGATACATCATATACAAATCAGAATACATCACTGGAATCATCGAATACTGAAAGCAGAATAGATGGCTGGATCTTCAAGCAAAGCTCCAACTTCAAAGGCGAGTCTCGAATACTGGTACACTCAGTCTGACCCGAGCGTAAAGCAAAAACACAAGACACTCGAGTCAGGATTAACATTCTTATATTAATAAATCCAACTCAAGTGAAATAGCAATTGAAATACAAGTAACTCAAAGGATGTTTGGAATAACCATCCTTTAAGGATCCGTTAAACTATCTACTAGGTAGTAATATACGCTAAGTAGATAATGTCTATCAGTAATATAAAAAGATATCAAAATAGCGTTAAGTCATGGCCCATTCCACCCTTAACACATTTTTATTCCCAAAAGCATATACAAGACCGTAGTTTCCCCAAAACCGGAAGTCACCAGAGGGCAATCCATATACTAAAGGTACAAATCAAAATCGTAGTGGTCGCGCATAAATGGAATATAAGTATGACAAGGCACATGAGGCAATACCCAAGGTAGTGATACTACCGTTCGCCTGATCCGGACTGGTGAGAACGCAACGCCGCAGCGCCCGCAACACCGTGAAACAACACTCCCAAAATCAAGGGTGCACCAATCGACAACAAGTAATAAGTAGTTCGAAGAAGTGTGTCCACTTGAGGTAGCTAATCCTCCATTGGCCCGGCACAGCTCCTGTTTTAGTCATTTCCAATTTGACACAAGTGTCAAGGCTATCCATTATCGTTCTCTTTCTTCAGTCATCACGTACACCATTCCAACCACTTCATTCTGGATCATCACTCCGCGTATAGTTATTAAAGTGGTTTCGGTTCAGATAGAGAGTATATCCATTACCGATCCCGGTCTCTTTAATAACTTTCGTAATTATTACACCGATTGGTCGTTTAATATATTTCAAAACCAAATCAATTACAATTTCAATTAGAATTTGTTAATCAACATTTCATTTGTCTTTCTAAAACAATTTCCATAATTTACGTTTCAAAACTTCCAAATTATCATTTCAAAGTCTTATAATTCAATTTCAATCTCTATTTAAAACAATTCAAATATTGATTCAAGTTCGTATATAAGTTTCATTTCGAAAACATTTAAATTAAATCTTATTTAACATTCAAATCAATTTAAAATCATTTATCGATTTCATTCAATATTCGTTAAGTTACTATGCCATTCAAAACAATTTCCAATTCATTAAATCCATTATTTAAATTCAACTTCATTATATCAAAACTTACAAATTTAATTAAATTAAATTCATCAAATCAAATTCTTTACATTTCAAGTCTTACATTAATTCTAAAATATCACATTTTCATTTCTTGTTAAAGAAATTCCATTTCGCTTATTTACTTTCTTAAATAATTTTCCAAAACTCACTTAATAAAGAAAACTCAATTTCAATTATTACGAAGTAAAATCCACTTATTCAAAAGTTCAATTTTTCTTATTAAAGAATTTCAATTCAATTTAATCATTTAATAATTCATTATTAAATAATTCAAAACTTAATTATTAAATAATTTCAAAGTTTAATAATTTCAAACTTAATTATAATTTCAAACTTAATTATTAAATCATTTCAAAGTTTAATAATTTCAAACTTAATTCAATCATTTCTCAAATTTAACAACGTTCCTTTCATCAATTACATTATTAATATTTTGTTTCATATTATTAAATATTAATATTTTCCTTCCATAAAATTCAAATTTCAACTTCATTTCAAAACCATATTACTTATTCAAATAAAATCTTCGTTTTATTTTTAAATCAAATTATTTGACCAATCGGGTTTTATTAAATTTTCTATCTTAGGTCAAAGTTCAATTTGGGTATTTATCATTTCAACCCGATTCCAATTCAATTCAAATCAAAGCATAGTAAAGGGAACTTGCAGTGTGATAACTGGGATGGTGTCAAAGTAAATAAACAAGAAATAACAACAAACAATAACAATCCAATAATCAATTCAAATAATCCCGAAATAACCGTATTAATTCACATTGTTGTTTGTGTGAATTAATATAATTATTTCTAGAATCTACACTATCATTTCATGTAGATTAAAGATTATTACATTACGGTTTTCACTTGTCATTCAATTTACAATTTCATCCATCATCAATTTAACAACATACATTCAGTGGTTCAAAGTGTAATTAAACAAATCCTACGTGTCAATAAATTCAACAGTTAAAGGGGTCATATTATACAAATGTCAGTTAATCAAATTTAACATTTAATCATCCTATATCAAGTTCAATTTCATACTGTTTATCATTTTAACATTAACAATTTAACGTCCAATATAAACATCAACAATCAATAAATTATCAACCAAACTGCATTATCATTGCATAAATAATTAACAGATAATGGTGTCAGATGTCACAGGTGAACTGATACAGGTGTAATTTACTAACAACAGCATATTTCAATTGTCGTTTCAATTGAAATCAAACTTAATAAATAAAAGAACGTTAATC
Source organism: Allium fistulosum (assembly GCA_030737815.1). Taxonomy (NCBI): domain Eukaryota; kingdom Viridiplantae; phylum Streptophyta; class Magnoliopsida; order Asparagales; family Amaryllidaceae; genus Allium; species Allium fistulosum. The sequence goes on from CM060908.1 coordinate 910,275,868, forward strand.
GTGAGTGAGTGCTCACCTTTCGAGGCTAGAGATGAACGAGAATGAGATGGGTTGTGAATCCAAGCACAGATTTCCAATCAAAGCTAAATTGGCACGAATTCGACGGTCAAAGCTGATATATTGAAATAGACGAAATCGAATCAGAACTGGATCGATAAAGATAATCGACATAGTAGGCTTATATATAACCATATATATCAAAGCATATTTTAATTTTAAGTATATATTAAATTAAATATATATGTATTAATGTGACTTTTCATTATACATCATATATACATTTTAAAACAATGTCCATATCATACAAGTCGAAATTTGATGCAAAAATATACTTAAAATTTTTCAAGCAACAAAGGCCAATATATATGTATATTTAAACAACTCATATAACATAACGTTTTTTTTTAAAAAAAAATTGGCTTTAAATGTATTTTTATAACACGTCAAAATATATGTATTACTGTAGACCTATAAAAATATACATCGTTTTATATAAATCATGACCAAACCTATACATAACAACCCATTTTATATAAGCCGATATAATACTAACAATTACTTAAAATACAAACACACCTGATAACACATACATGCATGCTACATTTAATACGTACGCAGTACAAACTAATATATATTTATATATATGCATATGACCCACTACTAGATTGATCTAAAATATGTTAGTAAACAAATATAACGCAACTTTACCTATTAATGTATAACTATCAGCTCGTACTGTAAACCTCTGTATACTTTACATAAATATAATATCTCTGTACATAATCACATATACAACTCATATTCTAAGCAATTTTATACATTTATATATTATGAACAATCGATTAAAACATATTGTATAAAACATATATATATATGCAACTTCCATACATTATACTTTAAACAATATGTATATTAGAAAAGTTACTGACACCATATTATTATCTATATCTATGTAAAGCTTACCTATACAAACATAAAGTACCTAAACACATTATACAATTACTGTAACCTATATGACAGTACATAACTTATAAACCAAAAATAGTACAAACCCTCTACAACCCAACACCACATATACCACTCCATACTCAAAATATATAAATCATTATTATACGTATAATTTACATACGTACATGCCCACTTAAAATATCACTCAACACTCATATACATGCTATTCGAAAGAATTATATATATAGTATACAACAAATCATAGTAATACACTAAACTACATTTTAACCTGATATATATAACTAATACTACTAACTAGGTGTGAAATCAAACATGTATAGATTTGTAGACACTTGTAATATCTGCTTCTCAAAGGGATATTACTGTTCACACTAAATTTTCATGTGCGTTTTTTATTTTATTTTACCCGAGAAGATAATGACAACATTTGTAATGTTTGAATATGTTGATGGTTATTGCAACATACTAGTTTGGAAATACTATATATAAACATTTATATACCTTACATATGATGATAGAGGAAGCTTGGAAAGTGGGCGATTCCAAAGGGCGAAGGGGAGGAACAGGTGGCTGACGTGCAGCAGGTGAGTGAAGAAGAAAAAATAATAATAGAGGAACTCGGTTGGCTTTGGGTGCTGCAATCAAGTTGGCGGCGAGGTGCAGATCCGAGTGAGGAGTCGCCGCGGGATTGGAAAGCTGTGCTTTTGATTTCGGGCTTCGTCAACGTGGCTCGGTTCAAAGGCTTGCCCGCGGATCCGGAAAGTGGGCTTTGAGGGGTTACACTGAAACGGTGGTGGAGGAGGCGGGTTCGGGTGGAACAGCTTGGCCCGGGTTGATGGATTGTGGGTGGAGGCACGGTTGGCTGGGAGGGTGACAGGGCTGGTTGAAGCTTGGGTGAAGGGACGTGGTTTGTGGTGAAGGCTTCGGCCTCGGTTGAGGTTGAAGGAGTTGGGTTTATTTCCTTTCGGTTATGGCTGCAAGGTGGCGTGAAGAGTGGGTAGAGAGGGAAAACAGGGAGGTCGAGTATTTGCATGAGTTGGTGGAGCATGGGAGTGAAAGGTAGAAGAGAGAGAGAAATGGGAAGATTGAGTTCGGTTGAAGTGGGGTATGGAGAAAGTAGGAAGAAGACATTCCAGAAGAGAAGAAGATGAAGCTTGCCTTTGATTATGTTCTATTTGGCATGAATTGTAAAGCAAGGTGAAAGGTCATAACAAATATTTATGAAAACAATAAAAATATGAATGGCCACACGTTATATCAGAACTTAATAAAGGCAACAGACTTCATTGCCGAACAATTGAAAAGGCAAGAGGAACATAAAGACACAATACGGAACCGATATAAAAATTGTTTCGCAGATTTCGACGCGCACCGGATTCCAAAATTCACAAACAATATACGATAAAGATCAGCGCGACGAGACGATCAAAACAGTATATGGATATCAGTGGTACGATTTAATTATAAAAATTCGAATTTTCTACCAGCGGAAAATGCGAGAAAAACGCTGAAAAATAAGATCGACGGAGCCAAAGATGTCCGAATTTGGAAAAACGACAAACTGACATTTTGCTCAGAAGATGGTATAGAATTTTTCTTTGTAAAAATATTTAGGTTTCGGAAACATTTTATTTTCATCGCTTTTTAACTGATTAAATTGAAGTGAATTTACGCGTGAAATAAACTTTCATATTTTCGGACGAAAATTTACCAGTTGCTATGTTTAACTAGACGTATTCCAAATATTAAATTTTTATTTCAAAATTTTATCGTTTAAAATTTCACAAAATTTCAACTAATTACGTTATTAAAACCGTTGAAATTTACGGGTCGTTACACTCTCCCCCACTCAAAACTTTTCGTCCACGAAAAGGAACGAGGTAGGAGAATAGAACAACCAGAAAGAAAACAGATTTGAAAACAAAATAAAACAATTAGTTTAAATCGTATAAATTTCAATTTACCTTAATTAATACTCAATATTTGATTTAAAATTCAGGGTATTTCAATAAGTTGATTTAATTCCAATTTATAAATATTTGATACCAAAAGATTTCTTCAAAACAAAATTTTATTTTATTTATCTCATTTATTCATTGTTTTGTTATCCAATTATCCTTTATTATCAATTTCTAAAATCATAAACTTGAATAGTCATTTATTACAATCATATTTTATTCAACAAATTTAATTCTTCTTTATTCCAAATTATTATTAAATTTGTTCCACTTAATATATCTTATTACATATATTTAAACCATATAAATTAATTTAAACCATACAGATTTCAGTTTAAATCAATTTATATTCAATAATTGGTTTAAATTTAAGGTATTTCCATAAGTTGGTCTAATTTCATTTTATTCATTCTTTCAAAACAAATTTATTTGTCTCATCTATTACTCAATTATTTATTATCCTATCTAACTCTATTCATATCTTTATAATCAAAATTTTTAGTGTATAACATTTATTATAAACACTCAAATTTTATTTATAAATTCAATTTATCTTATATATTATCCAATTACATATTCAACTTCTGAATGATTTAGGTAAGTTGTATTAAAATGCAGTTGAACAATATACAAACAAAGTTTTCCCAATTCAATTATTCAAGTTTAAATATTTATTCCAAATTTTGGTTTTACTTATAATTAAAATCATCCTTTAACAAAATTTAAGAATTAGATTTCCGATTAACTTTAAACAATTTAGAGATATATATAATATATTTATATCAAATCAAATTAAATTTTAAAATAAAATACCCATATATATGTAAATCAAAATATACTTAAGAAATTCAAATCTGAATATTTTTCAAAACAAAACCGTAGCAAGGCTACAAAATAGTATCTCCACTTCGAAACTCGAAAATGAATGTCGATGATGCGGCCGCCATCACCGAAATTATTTTCCAGCGACAAAGAGAAGAGCACTGATTTCAACATTTTAAAGTTTCTTTGAAAACGATTTCTATTCGAAAATAATTTCAATAATATATACTTTAAAATTTTAAAACCAAAGTTCGAAATCACCGGAAACTAAATTCTCAAGTTTTTGAATTAAATTCATTTCAAATTCCATATCAATTTATAAACCGTATTTATAAATTTATTTAGAACAATAAATGAAAATCAAATATTATCATTTCAAACAATTTAATTTACCTATTAAATTCCAGAAAATTTTTACTTATATTTTCACAATATAATCAAACAAATTTATTTCATTTTCCAAATTTGAAGATAATATTGTGTCAGTTTGCTCTGTTCAAGTGTTTTGGAAATCCTATCGATAGCGTTGATCAGACGAATCGATCGAAAATCCAAATCAACATCAACAACTCAAACAACACAATATCTAAAACATTTTTAAAATTAATTTACAATACACTTCCCCACTTAACGATACAATAATGGATTTCAAAGCAAGGATAGGGATTCAAAATTTGATGGACTTAAATCAAAGAGAAATTCTGATTTGAATACAAGTTCGAAAGAAAAGATAAGATGATTCAATTAACAGAATCAGAAGATGGATAGGCTTATTTAATTCACGGGCAATCTTAACCGGATCGTCCGTAACTTCAAGAATAAGATCGATGCTGAATTCCAAGGTAAATCAACATCCAATCTCGAGAGGTAGAATTTAGGTATAGTAGGAGATAGATAGCATCGTAAACCGAGGATACAGAAATCTCCGATAAATCGATACCTATTATAAAGGAGTTTTCTCCTTTACGAATCATTCGAAGATTGGCGAGACCGCCGATCCATTATAGATATCATACAAAATGGAGTTATGGGGTGCTCCAGAATTGAAAGAAGACGAATACTGAGGGACACGAATGAAATTTTGGAACCGTTGGGAACGTTCCAAAATTCAAAGAAATCGAGTCGAAAGGAAGAGATTGAAACTCGAATGAGAGTGATTCTGTAAATACATTTACCCTATATGTTGAGTTTTGCCTAGAGCTACCAAAGCTCTGATACCAACTGTAACGACCCGCTATTTTGGACTATTCGCATCCATTATAAGTGTATAGGTAGACACTCATGCCGGAGTTGAATTGCTCAAAATACCGCGTTGTTAATTTAAATTTGGCAAAACTGAACATATACAGTAAATAAATAATTACAGATCACAGACACAGAGTAATAAGTGCAGCGGAAATAAAAGAGATAGTAGTTCATGAAGCTACTATATAAATATATGAGTTACATCAGAGTTAAAACAGATACAACGGAAGTGTAATACGATACATCAGATACAAATCAGAATATATCACTGGAATCATCGAATACTGAAAGCAGAATAGATGGCTGGATCTTCAAGCAAAGCTCCAACTTCAAAGGTGAGTCTCGAATACTGGTACACTCAGTCTGACCCGAGCGTAAAGCAAAAACACAAGACACTCGAGTCAGGATTAACATTCTTATATTAATAAATCCAACTCAAGTGAAATAGCAATTGAAATACAAGTAACTCAAAGGATGTTTGGAATAACCATCCTTTAAGGATCCGTTAAACTATCTACTAGGTAGTAATATACGCTAAGTAGATAATGTCTATCAGTAATATAAAAAGATATCAAAATAGCGTTAAGTCATGGCCCATTCCACCCTTAACACATTTTTATTCCCAAAAGCATATACAAGACCGTAGTTTCCCCAAAACCAGAAGTCACCAAAGGGCAATCCATATACTAAAGGTACAAATCAAAATCATAGTGGTCGCGCATAAATGGAATACAAGTATGACAAGGCACATGAGGCAATACCCAAGGTAGTGATACTACCGTTCGCCTGATCCGGACTGGTGAGAACGCAACGCCGCAGCGCCCGCAACACCGTGAAACAACACTCCCAAAATCAAGGGTGCACCAATCGACAACAAGTAATAAGTAGTTCGAAGAAGTGTGTCCACTTGAGGTAGCTAATCCTCCATTGGCTCGGCACAGCTCCTGTTTTAGTCATTTCCAATTTGACACAAGTGTCAAGGCTATCCATTATCGTTCTCTGTCTTCAGTCATCACGTACACCATTCCAACCACTTCATTCTGGATCATCACTCCGCGTATAGTAATTAAAGTGGTTTCGGTTCAGATAGAGAGTATATCCATTAACGATCCCGGTCTCTTTAATAACTTTCGTAATTATTACACCGATTGGTCGTTTAATATATTTCAAAACCAAATCAATTACAATTTCAATTAGAATTTGTAAATCAACATTTCATTTGTCTTTCTAAAACAATTTCCATAATTTACGTTTCAAAACTTCCAAATTATCATTTCAAAGTCTTATAATTCAATTTCAATCTCTATTTAAAACAATTCAAATATTGATTCAAGTTCGTATATAAGTTTCATTTCGAAAACATTTAAATTAAATCTTATTTAACATTCAAATCAATTTAAAATCATTTATCGATTTCATTCAATATTCGTTAAGTTACTATGCCATTCAAAACAATTTCCATTAAATTTCCAATTCATTAAATCCATTATTTAAATTCAACTTCATTATATCAAAACTTACAAATTTAATTAAATTAAATTCATCAAATCAAATTCTTTACATTTCAAGTCTTACATTAATTCCAAAATATCACATTTTCATTTCTTGTTAAAGAAATTCCATTTCGCTTATTTACTTTCTTAAATAATTTTCCAAAACTCACTTAATAAAGAAAACTCAATTTCAATTATTACGAAGTAAAATCCACTTATTCAAAAGTTCAATTTTTCTTATTAAAGAATTTCAATTCAATTTAATCATTTAATAATTCATTATTAAATAATTCAAAACTTAATTATTAAATAATTTCAAAGTTTAATAATTTCAAACTTAATTATAATTTCAAACTTAATTATTAAATCATTTCAAAGTTTAATAATTTCAAACTTAATTCAATCATTTCTCAAATTTAACAACGTTCCTTTCATCAATTACATTATTAATATTTTGTTTCACATTATTAAATATTAATATTTTCCTTCCATAAAATTCAAATTTCAACTTCATTTCAAAACCATATTACTTATTCAAATAAAATCTTCGTTTTATTTTTAAATCAAATTATTTGACCAATCGGGTTTTATTAAATTTTCTATCTTAGGTCAAAGTTCAATTTGGGTATTTATCATTTCAACCCGATTCCAATTCAATTCAAATCAAAGCATAGTAAAGGGAACTTGCAGTGTGATAACTGGGATGGTGTCAAAGTAAATAAACAAGAAATAACAACAAACAATAACAATCCAATAATCAATTCAAATAATCCCGAAATAACCGTATTAATTCACATTGTTGTTTGTGTGAATTAATATAATTATTTCTAGAATCTACACTATCATTTCATATAGATTAAAGATTATTACATTACGGTTTTCACTTGTCATTCAATTTACAATTTCATCCATCATCAATTTAACAACATACATTCAGTGGTTCAAAGTGTAATTAAACAAATCCTATGTGTCAATAAATTCAACAGTTAAAGGGGTCATATTATACAAATGTCAGTTAATCAAATTTAACATTTAATCATCCTATATCAAGTTCAATTTCATACTGTTTATCATTTTAACATTAACAATTTAACGTCCAATATAAACATCAACAATCAATAAATTATCAACCAAACTGTATTATCATTGCATAAATAATTAACAGATAATGGTGTCAGATGTCACAGGTGAACTGATACAGGTGTAATTTACTAACAACAGCATATTTCAATTGTCGTTTCAATTGAAATCAAACTTAATAAATAAAAGAACGTTAATCGTGAGTGAGTGCTCACCTTTCGAGGCTAGAGATGAACGAGAATGAGATGGGTTGCGAATCCAAGCACAGATTTCCAATCAAAGCTAAATTGGCACGAATTCGACGGTCAAAGCTGATATATTGAAATAGATGAAATCGAATCAGAACTGGATCGATAAAGATAATCGACATAGTAGGCTTATATATAACCATATATATCAAAGCATATTTTAATTTTAAGTATATATTAAATTAAATATATATGTATTAATGTGACTTTTCATTATACATCATATATACATTTTAAAACAATGTCCATATCATACAAGTCGAAATTTGATGCAAAAATATACTTAAAATTTTTCAAGCAACAAAGGCCAATATATATGTATATTTAAACAACTCATATAACATAACGTTTTTTTTAAAAAAAATAGGCTTTAAATATATTTTTATAACACGTCAAAATATATGTATTACTGTAGACCTATAAAAATATACATCGTTTTATATAAATCATGACCAAACCTATACATAACAACCCATTTTATATAAGCCGATATAATACTAACAATTACTTAAAATACAAACACATCTGATAACACATACATGCATGCTACATTTAATACGTACGCGGTACAAACTAATATATATTTATATATATGCATATGACCCACTACTAGATTGATCTAAAATATGTCAGTAAACAAATATAACGCAACTTTACCTATTAATGTATAACTATCAGCTCGTACTGTAAACCTCTGTATACTTTACATAAATATAATATCTCTGTACATAATCACATATACAACTCATATTCTAAGCAATTTTATACATTTATATATTATGAACAATCGATTAAAACATTTTGTATAAAACATATATATATATGCAACTTCCATACATTATACTTTAAACAATATGTATATTAGAAAAGTTACTGACACCATATTATTATCTATATCTATGTAAAGCTTACCTATACAAACATAAAGTACCTAAACACATTATACAATTACTGTAACCTATATGACAGTACATAACTTATAAACCAAAAATAGTACAAACCCTCTACAACCCAACACCACATATACCACTCCATACTCGAAATATATAAATCATTATTATACGTATAATTTACATACGTACATGCCCACTTAAAATATCACTCAACACTCATATACATGCTATTCGAAAGAATTATATATATAGTATACAACAAATCACAGTAATACACTAAACTACATTTTAACCTGATATATATAACTAATACTACTAACTAGGTGTGAAATCAAACATGTATAGATTTGTAGACACTTGTAATATCTGCTTCTCAAAGGGATATTACTGTTCACACTAAATTTTCATGTGTGTTTTTTATTTTATTTTACCCGAGAAGATAATGACAACATTTGTAATGTTTGAATATGTTGATGGGTATTGCAACATACTAGTTTGGAAATACTATATATAAACATTTATATACCTTACATATGACGATAGAGGAAGCTTGGAAAGTGGACGATTCCAAAGGGCGAAGGGGAGGAACAGGTGGCTGACGTGCAGCAGGTGAGTGAAGAAGAAAAAATAATAATAGAGGAACTCGGTTGGCTTTGGGTGCTGTAATCAAGTTGGCGGCGAGGTGCAGATCCGAGTGAGGAGTCGCCGCGGGATTGGGAAGCCGTGCTTTTGATTTCGGGCTTCGTCAACGTGGCTCGGTTCAAAGGCTTGCCCGCGGATCCGAAAAGTGGGCTTTGAGGGGTTACACTGAAACGGTGGTGGAGGAGGCGGGTTCGGGTGGAACAGCTTGGCCCGGGTTGATGGATTGTTGGTGGAGGCACGGTTGGCTGGGAGGGTGACAGGGCTGGCTGAAGCTTGGGTGAAGGGACGTGGTTTGTGGTGAAGGCTTCGGCCTCGGTTGAGGTTGAAGGAGTTGGGTTTATTTCCTTTCGGTTATGGCTGCAAGGTGGCGTGAAGAGTGGGTGGAGAGGGAAAACAGGGAGGTCGAGTATTTGCATGAGTTGGTGGAGCATGGGAGTGAAAGGTAGAAGAGAGAGAAATGGGAAGATTGAGTTCGGTTGAAGTGGGGTATGGAGAAAGTAGGAAGAAGACATTCCAGAAGAGAAGAAGATGAAGCTTGCCTTTGATTATGTTCTATTTGGCATGAATTGTAAAGCAAGGTGAAAGGTCATAACAAATATTTATGAAAACAATAAAAATATGAATGGCCACACGTTATATCAGAACTTAATAAAGGCAACAGACTTCATTGCCGAACAATTGAAAAGGCAAGAGGAACATAAAGACACAATACGGAACCGATATAAAAATTGTTTCGCAAATTTCGACGCGCACCGGATTCCAAAATTCACAAACAATATACGATAAAGATCAGCGCGACGAGACGATCAAAACAGTATATGGATATCAGTGGTACGATTTAATTATAAAAATTCGAATTTTCTACCAGCGGAAAATGCGAGAAAAACGCTGAAAAATAAGATCGACGGAGCCAAAGATGTCCGAATTTGGAAAAACGACAAACTGACATTTTGCTCAGAAGATGGTTTAGAATTTTTCTATGTAAAAATATTTAGGTTTCGAAAACATTTTATTTTCATCGCTTTTTAACTGATTAAATTGAAGTGAATTTACGCGCGAAATAAACTTTCATATTTTCGGACGAAAATTTACCAGTTGCTATGTTTAACTAGTCGTATTCCAAATATTAAATTTTTATTTCAAAATTTTATCGTTTAAAATTTCACAAAATTTCAACTAATTACGTTATTAAAACCGTTGAAATTTACAGGTCGTTACAGAGAGTAAAATGAAAAGAAAAGCTAAGTAAAAAGAAATGAACACTGAGCTACTAACAACATAAGAAAGAGAGCATGTAAATGTAAAAGAACATTAACTAACATTGCATAGAAAGAAAGATTACATGAAATAAAAATGGCTAAGTATCCATGAAAAGAGAAAGAGAGCTTTCTTTTATTTTTAAGCTAAAAACTAACTAAGAGGAAGAAGGGGTTACATGAAGATATGGGGTATTTAAACAAGTTAGAAACCCTAATCCATATTTTTAGGGAATGCCCAAACTACCCCTTAGGAAGTGTGGTGGCCAAGTAACCATTAGCATCTACCAATCATCCAATAAGTGTGCATGAAAATTTAATGGTCTTTTAGTATGTGCATTAGCTCCTAAGTGTACATTAAGGTAGGTGGGTAAGTGGGTCCTCCATGATCTTCACTTTGAATTATTTCCATCTTCATTTGTTCTCTTCACTCTTGTGCATGCATATATCATCATGAAACCACTTGTAAAATTCACTAAATTTCCTACAAAACAACATAGAAAATTCCAAGTAACTTTTTACAATTTAATAAATGCACAAAAATGATCATTTTGCCCCTATATAAAGATGAATATGTGACAATTTGAAAATAATTTGAATTTTGGTTTAAACAAGTTCAAATACCCAATATGATCATTTATTTAATTTAAATAGATTAAATATGGTGGTAAAAATATGCACATTTACGTGCATATCAAATACCCCCACACTTATCTTTTTATTCTTCCTCGAATAAAGAAAAAGAAACTAAGATAAATCTGTTTTCGTAGGGAGCACGATTGCATTGAGCGTATGCAACAAGCCATTAAACCTCTAAGTGTCCCTAGTAGGACGAGTGTTGTCTCGTGAGGGTTTTCAGCGGATACTACCCACAAAATCCAAATGCAAGATGAAAATATTTACAAAATGCAAGATTATTTACAAAGGGATGAATGCGAGTTTTTGGAAATATTTACAAATGAAGGAGTTACTTTTAAATCGACACAAATAGTTAAATATAGGTTTTGGTTATTATCAAGAAATTTAGTCATTTACTCGTCAAAATTTCCAATTAAAATCAAGTTATCATGAAAAATATACTAAAGTTTAACTTGTTGTTTCAGATGATAACATAGTGTAACTACGAAATGGATCCTTAGTTGATTATCAAAGTTTATCAACGTGGTATTTTCATTTCAGTTCAATAACAAGTCAAATCGAATAAGTTAAAGTAGTGCTTGGATTTCATTTGCTTACTCTCTCCATTTTTTCTTTTGAAAATTATATTGATATTAACAATATTTACATATGCCTAACTCAGAAAACTGAGGCTAGATATATTACCCATGCATTGCCTTGCTGTAACGACTCGTAAATTTTAACCGTTTTAATAACGTAATTAGTTGAAATTTTGTGAAATTTTAAACGATAAAATTTTGAAATAAAAATTTAATATTTGGAATGCGTCTAGTTAAACATAGCAGCTGGTAAATTTTCGTCCGAAAATATGAAAGTTTATTTCGCGCGTAAATTTACTTCAATTTAATCAGTTAAAAAGCGATGAAAATAAAATATTTTCGAAACCTAAATATTTTTACATAGAAAAATTCTAAACCATCTTCTGAGCAAGATGTCAGTTTGTTGTTTTTCCAAATTCGGACATCTTTGGCTCCGTCGCTCTTATTTTTCAGTGTTTTTCTTGCATTTTCCGCTATTAGAAAATTTGAATTTTTACAATTCAATCATACTACCGATATCTGTGTACCGTTTTGATCGTCTCGTTGCGCTGATATCTGCGATATATTCTCTTCTGTGTTTCGGTGTACGGTTCGCGGCGGAAACCTCGAATCAAATTTCCGTATCGATAACCGTTCGGGCTAATTGATTTTCCGTGACTACCCAAATTCTTACCGTGCAAAATCAATAGCCACTTCCCATAGTTATTTTCAAATTTATGGTGACTTTTGCTTTTCCACGGTGGTTCCAACTTCCAACACATATTGGTTCTGCCTTTTGATTTCGTTGTCTGCTCCACTACCTTGCTCTCTGTTCCCACTTTCCACAATTTTCTTCTTCCTATTGTTTTCTTCTTCTTTTTTTTCTCCAGAGAAGTATATTAATTTACAACCTTTGCTTCCTTCTCATGCACGTAAACCACCATGCCCTGTTCCCCTCCTCCTTCGCAATTCCTCCAGCCTCCTCCACCTCCTGCGCAACCGCACAACCCTTCACCATAGACAACCCAACCCACCACGTTTCCATTCGCCTAGGCTTGGACAGCACAGCTGCTCACTTGCAAGCCATCCTCTCAGCCTAGCAATCGACATTCCGACCCATCACCGAGCAGCTGTTCCCCGACTCCTCCTCTAGACCCGAGCGCGGATTCGACAACCACCTTCACCATTGTTTTCTCTCCATCGGACGGCCTGACTTTCCTTCGGCCTAGCACCCCACTTCTACGAGTCTCATTTCCATCTTTACCGTGAATCCATTCCACCTCTATCCTCCCCTTTGCCGCCGACCACCCCCTCTCGACGACAGGCCACCACAATGCTCCACCTCCATTGAAGCCGCATCTCCTTGCTGCCGTGTTCCTAAGCCTTCCCGGTAAGTATGTATACAGAGGGGGAAATTTGAAATTTTGAACACCTGTACAGTCATGTATACTAGTTGCAAAGTTCTGGTAGCTAGAGCCTTCCTTTGTTGCTTGTGTGCCGTACAGAACTTTCTTTTTTTTCCTACTATTCTATATCTTTCTAGTAGCATATATAGTTATATACTTATATTATAAACGAAAGGATATATATATATATATGTTTTGATTTTTTGATAGTTGTAAACTATCTGTAAGGTATATACTAGTATACTTGTTTAAACTATTTATATATCAGTATGCCGTTTGATCTAAAGAAAAAAAAATTCGTACCATAGTTATAAATATTTGTACAGTTTATATAAGGAAGTATGAGTTTTATATTATGGGTTAGTATGTAAGCAAGTTTAACTTGAGTATTAAATTTTACATGTATGTATTATAAGATGTATATCGCATACATGATGGATCCATTTTTCCGCGTGTTCATATTGAGCTTGTTTTATATAGCCTATAGCTACTGTATATAAGTGAATATATGGTTACGGTATATATATTATTTCTTTATTTATTTGTACGATGATGTCTTGATTCTTATATTGTAATCTATAGTTTTATTTACAAAAGTATGTTCATATAAATATATAAGTGAATGGGTTGTATCAGTTTATTTATCTGTTGAGCAATTTGTTAGTGAGGCTTTAAGATTTTATATGTAAGATATTGAATCTATGTATATTAGTAGATATAGATCTGCTGTATTGGTAGATAGAAATTTATATGTACGAACTTATATGGGTTTATATCTTTTTCAATTGTTAATCTAGGCATTTGTATACATATAGTCTATTAAATTAGTGGAAATTATAGGCATCAGTACTTCATTTATGAATTGTATAAGGACCTTGTATTTTATATCATAAAGATATATATTATATAAAGTAAGTTTTGTCTTTTAGATAGATATTGAGTTTAAAAAGTTTTGGGTACGTGAGTTTACATCTATGTAACTTGGCACAGGAATTTTATATTGTCTGCATGTGTACAAATCTGTGATTTCGATTCGATTTTTAGTATATGTATATGAGTTAAAATTTTGATGAGTTTCAAAATTAATATTGGTTAAGAAAATAATACTGGGATAATATATATATATTGTTTCGATCTACACCAAACAGTTCTGATCTATTTTCATCGACCTCTATTTATCAGCTTTGATCGTTGAATTCGTACCGATCTTGCTTTGCTTCGATTCGTCATTCAAATTTCAGTGTGCGTATCTGTGTCATCTTCTGTACTCTCTAGCCTCAAAAGGTGAGCACTCATTCACGATTAACTTTCTTTTATTTATTAAATTTGATTTCAATTGAAACGACAATTGAAATTTACTGTTGTTAGTTAATTACACTGTTATATATGCTATTACCTGTATCAGTTCACCTGTGACATCTGACACCATTATCTGTTAATTATTTATGCGATGATAATACAGTTTGGCTGATAATTGATTGATTGTTGATGTTTATATTGGACGTTAAATTGTTAGTATTAAATGATAAATAGTATGCCAAATTGAAATGGATATAGGATAGTTAACGAATTTAAAACTGATTTATATGTTAAATTTGATTAGTTGAATATGACCCCTTTTAATTGTTTAATTAATTGACATGTAGAATAGTGATAATTACACTTTGAACCATTGAACGTATAATTGATTAATTGTTGTAGTGTTAAAATTGAAGTCGAATGACAATTGAAGAACCGTATAAATATTAGTGTAATAATCTTTAATCTACATGAAATGATAGTGTAGATTCTAGAGATAATTATATTAATTTGTACAAATAACAATGCGAATTGATACGGTTATTTCGGGATTATTTGAATTGATTATTGGATTGATATTGATTGTTGTTATTGCTTGTTTATTTACTTTGACACCATCCCAGTTATCACACTGCAAGTTCCCTTTGCTATGTTTTGATTTTGAATTGAATTGGAATCGGGTTGAAATGATAAATACCCAAAATTGAACTTGACTTAGGATAGAGAATTTAATAAAACCCGATTGGTCAATAATTTGATTTAAAAATAAAATGAAGATTTTATTTGAATAAATAATATGGTTTTGAAATGAGGTTGAAATTTGAATTTTTAATGAAAGGAAAATGTTAATATTTAATAATCTGAAACAAAATGTTAACAATGTAATTGATGGAAGAATGTTGTTTAATTTGAGAAATGATTGAATTAAGTTTGAAATGATTTTATAATCAAGTTTGAAATTATAATTAAGTTGAAATTATTAAACTTTGAAATTATTTAATAATTAAGTTTTGAATTATTTAATAATTAAATAAGATTGAATTATTTAATGATTAAATTGAATTGAATTCTTTAATAAGTAAAATTGAACTCTTGAATAAGTGAATTTTACTTCGTAAATAATTGAAATTGAGTTTCTTTATTAATTAAGTTTTGGAAAATTATTTAAGTAAGTAAAAAAGTGAAATTGAATTTCTTTAACAGGAAATAAAATGTGATTTATTGAAATTAATGTAAGACTTGAAATTTAAAGAATTTGATTTGATGAATTTAATTTAATTCAATTTGTAAGTTTTGATATAATAAAGTTGAATTTAAATAATGGATTTAATGAATTGGAAATTTAATAGAAATTGTTTTGAATGACAAATTATCTTAACGAATATTGAATGAAATCGATCAATGAATTTAAATTGATTTGAATGTTAAATTAAATTAATTTAAATGATTTCGGAATGAAACTTATATACGAACTTGAATCAATATTTGAATGGTTTAAAATAGAAAATGAATTTGAATTATAAGATTTCGAAATGGTAATTTGGAAGTTTTGAAACGAAAATTTTGGAAATTGGTTTAAAAGACAAATGAAATGTTGATTTACAAATTCTAATTGGGATTAAATTGATTTGGTTTTGAAATAAATAAACGACCAATCGGTGTAATAATTACGAAATTTATTAAAGAGACCGGAATCGGTTATGGACATACTCTCTGTCTAAAACGAAAACCACTTTAATAACTATACGCGGAGTGGTGATCCAGAATGAAGTGGTTGGAATGATGTACGTGATGACTGAAGAAAGAGAACGATAATGGATAGCCTTGACACTTGTGTCAAATTGGAAATGACTAAAACAGGAGCCGTGCCGGGCCAATGGAGGTCAGCTACCTCAAGTGTGATGACCCAGATTTTTTAACGATTGTTTATTAGTAATTAATGGAATTAAATCATTGAAATATTGATATTGATTAGTCAAACAAATAAATTTCTAACGATTAAAAATATCTGAATCAATATATTAATTTAAAAGTATATAAATTTGGAATTGGTACAATATTAGGATATACACATAAATTGATTTGATGATTACAATAAATATATTGTTTTAAATACTTTAGATAAATGTTTTAATTTGTTTTAAAACCTGTTCTAACTCTAGTTTGGATTTATATTTATTAATAAAAGAATTACTTTCTTTTCTTTTTAAAATGTATAGCTTAAAAATATATATAAGTTTTAATTCAACTTGTCAAATGATAGTTTTGTGTATATTATAAATAAGTAATTTGAATAAAAGAAATAATTTCTTTTGGTTCACTATTTAAATTTGATAAACGAGCTTTTATAATATAAATAAATAAGATATTCATATAAAAATACAATACGGTAATACGAATAACAAATGGTTCGAATATGAATATGTAGGCAAGAGAATTTCCAATATATATATATACAAAGTAAAATGAGTGCTACCTATATAAACAAGTGATTTTTAAAAACAACTTAACATCTATAAACAAACTAACAACAACAATAACCATAACAAAATTTTAAATTAAAAACTTAAGTTAAATATTCTTGCAGGCATTGAAATCACCTAGTACAAGATAATAGGTTAAGGCAAGTAAATTTTATACTCTATAACAAATATATGGGCAGGCCGAGACCACTTCAACACATACGAATGAAATAAGATAGTATGCTAAGTTTAAGTTAAACAAATATAAACATAGATAAGGTTGTAAGCATATACGAATTGGATTGTAGGAGAAGCAAATGTATAAAATATCTATGTACACAAGAACATTTGCATTTAATGTTTCACCCTAGCACAACAAAGTCAGTTTGATAATACTTTCAGCCACCAAAGAAATGAAAAAAAATCTCTGAAATTTGTACTTAAACAGTAAACAAATTGGTATACTTGTTATTTATCAACCAATTCATTTTATTTCGTATACAAGAGTTTTGTAATTCCAGTTTTTAAACAGGGAAAAGCCTAAACAAAATTTAAACAAATACAAACCTGGAAATAGACTAGAAGCAAAACACTTCAGTTTCAAATTTAAGTTGGAAGCATCTTAACTAGAGCAAGGTTCCAGACAAATTTATGTTCGAATTTTAAAGCCATTTCAAAGTTTCAAAATCCCAGTCTCGAGCATTCCAGTTTCAAGCATTTCTGTTTCCAAACATAAAGGAACAAGCTCTGTTTAAATGCAAGGTGAGTGATCTGTCCTAGTTTCCTCTTCTTTTTTTTAGAAATGCCAGTGAGTAAACAAGCTATAATTTATTTAAAAAAAAACTAGGTGCTTGTGATGATCTTAAAGGTTATGATATGGATTATTCTTGCATATATGGATCAAATATGAATTCCTATATGTATGTATAAGTAAGCAGGTCTGAGTTGCTCTGTTTTTTGTTCACAGGGTTTAAAACAAAGTGAGAATTTAAATCTCACCTTTGAATCTCTTATAGGATGTGAAATTCAAACAAGTTATGTTTGATTAAACATAAATTAAGTTTTAAAAATATATTTAACTAAATTTAGTTTCTGAATATAGTTGCATGATTAGATATATGAAATATGTATGAGTTGTATATATATATTGTTGTATTTCTGGATGTACTGTATGCATGTTGTTTTCATCAAAGCACACCCTGTTTATAGCTTCAGTTCACAAGTTTTGATTTGAATTCAAAACCCTTTGATTTTGATTCTGTTTAAACTTAAATCTAGATAAAACTGGTGTGCTTTGTCATGAAGAAGATTATAAAATTTGTTTAAATTAAATTAAATTTAAAATCTCACTAGAAATTTAAACCCACAGTACATGTGTAATAAAACGGAAAACCCAAACATCTTGATTGATAAATTCAGTGATATATCCTAATTTCTTAATCCAAAACATGATTTTTAAAATCGAAATCATAATTTTTAGTGCTTAATTATGAGAGCAGTTTGGGTTTCTTAGTTTTTGGCATTTCGAGTTGCCGTGGTTGATCGAGGCGGCTGGAAGGGCCGACGTTTGGGCTGGAGGTGGAGGAGTGAACAGGGAGTATGGGAAAAATAGTGGATAGGGTGTCAGATGGCCATGGCGTCGACGGCAAAGGAATTAAGTTCCTAAACCTAATTTTGGTCGTGCTGAAGAATTTGATCAATTCTTCCTTTCTGGAGTATCGAGTGCGATAAGGCTTCTGGAAGTGGATTCGTGGAGGTTTGGCGATGATATGGCTGAAGCTACGAAGTTTCTGATGATCGGAATTGGTAGTGCGTGGCAAATAGGTTGGTCGAGGTTGGGTTCCAGTGTTCTTTGAAGTACCTCGATTTTGATTTCGACCGTGTTTGGCACATCTGGGTGGTCGGTTGCTCTGGGTTGGTCATCGTTGACTTGTGAGTGCATTGATGATGGTCGGAGTGGGTCGGAGTTGATGGTGCACGTACACGTGCACGTTGAAGTCTGGTTTTGTTTGCAGTATTCTAGGAAGGGATAGAGCTCGAAGTAGGCATCGAGTATTTAGGGAAGATACTCGAGTTCGTACTCGAGTGGGTTGTGGGTTAAACCTGTAGTAACCAAACCTGTAAGGATTTTTAGAAATTTTTTTAACTAGGATTTAATAAAATAAAATGGGGAGAAGATGTTACTCGGGTTAGACCCAAATGATCTTCGAGTGTGACTCGAAGCAGCTAGGTGGTGAAGTTTTTATATGATTTAAAATCAAACTGTTTTTGAAACTTAAATTTAAATCTAGTCTAAACTGATTGGAACATAAAGATGAATTGGGTTAAAAATTTCTTTAAACTTCTTTATAAGTGGATATTTCTTTAACCTGTGGGAAAAGGGGTTTGAATTGTTTTTAAACTTCGTTTGATAAACTTATATTCATTTTAAAATCTTAAATTAAAAATGAAGTTTAAAATGGGATTTAAAGTAAATTAGATGATAAATCGTTTTAAAAACTCTGATTTAGTAAGAAATGTTTCTTAAATTAAATATTAATTTTATTGATAATCAATTGTGAATCGTTTAAGTGTAATTACTTAATGGAAGTAATTAAGGAAGTAATTACTTGATATAATTAATGGAGATTGATGTGATTTGTTTAAGTTGATAAATTAAGTTTAATTAATTTTAAACACTAGATGATTTGATAATAATTACTTAATGTAATTAATGGGTTTTAATTACTTAGGGTAGTTAATCACTGGATGTTATTAATCAAGGGTCATTAATAATTATGGTTAATAATTAATTAATGAAGTAATTAAAGGTTAATTATTGTATTTGGTTAAGGATAATTAATTTGTGGAATAATTAAGGGTTAGTTACTTAAATATAATTAAAGGATAATTAGAATGATATTGGAAACCCTTGATAAATTGTTATCCTTAATATGTGGTTCGTGATGCTATGTGATTTGATATGTTTGATTTAAAACTATGATGATGTGGTTATCTATTGAAGGTGAAATACTGTGACATCCTGTATCTTAAGTTGAATTGTATTTCACTTGAATAATTTAAGTTAAATTGACATTGGATTCGAAGAGACCGGAGTCGGGTATTAGTAAATACCCGAAACCACTTCGATTCTTATTAAATTTCTAGTTGAATAGAATAAGCTGAAATGGAATGATTTAGGCAAATTAGACCATTTAATCTAAGTTTGGTACTTAGAAACTGGTGAGTGAAATAAATAAGGTCAATAACAATTTGTGAAGTTGAAATTGATACAAGTTACCCGGGTTTTGTATAAGTTGTATGCCTTTGAAATTTATGTTAGATGGGTTTACTCACGCTGGTTTCTAGCCTGACCCGGGTGTTACTTTGATGTAATGCTCGGGTCAGACCGAGTATTACAGATTTTCAAGTAAGGACGTTCTGGAGCTCAGGAGACGAGCTGGATGGCAGGAACGTATGGAGTGTTTCCGCTGTGATATATTTCTGTTTATCTGGGATATGTTGATTTGTATATATCCAGTGATTGTGTATATGTATAACTCTGATGTATAAAAATGTAATTGACAGATACAATATTCTTTTGTAAACTGTTATTTATTTGATATTATATTTTGATCCGCTGCGAATGTGAGAATCTGTAGTGTGTTTCTGTTTCTTCTTCTTCTATCTCTTTCTTCTTTCCTAACTATCTGGAATTTTCGGGATCGAAAATTCCGGGTCGTTACACTTGGTATTAGAGCAGAAGGTTAAACGAGAACCTTGGCTCTGGTGGGGGATACTCATTAAGTATAGGGTCGATGGTACCCTAGAATGAGTTGAGTGTATATATATATATATATGAGAGCGTACTTGTTATTTTCTTATATAAAGATTTTAAATGATTATATTTTGATATATAAAGCAATATTTCTAGTAAATTTAAGATAATTGCTTGTTAAATTATGGAAATTAAATCTTGAATGTAGGGAAAAGTTTCAGAATATGATGATAATAAATTGGTTTCCTAATATGATAACCTTGGTAATAATCATAAATGATTATTGTGATTAATAATGAAATGTTTTAGGGAAGTAAAACATTTAGACAAGTATGACTTGTAAATTAAAATGGGTTTTAAATGGTGAAGTTTTAAATCTAAGTCCAAATAACTTGAAATGGTTTTAAAGGAAATTGTTCTGAATTAAAAACCAAAGGTGGTTTAAAAATGTAAGGTATAACTTGGTGTGTAAAGAAAATGTATATATGAGGAATGTACATAATACCAATGATGATTTGAAATAAACTCTAAGATTGAGTTTTGAATAATCCTTGGAAAGTGATGTGAAACCCAAAGTGATATAAGTTTGAACTAATGAGTAAGCATGAATATTATTAGAAATTTGAAAATTTGAAGTAGAAATTCAAATTTGAGTAAGGTTGACTGAATGAATGAATGAATTGAATTTAACTTAGGGGAAGTTAAATAAGAATAACCTAAATTGGAAATTTCAAGATGAAATTAAAATTTTACTTAGTGAAGTTGAATGGGTTGTTTTGAAATGGGAGTTATGTGTGATCTCAAATGGATTTGAGATCTGGTAATGGGAAATGTGTGTTAAGGATGGATGTTGTTTTAAATAATCTGGATGTTTATTTACTTTGGCTTATCCCGATATCATCCTTTTGTTATTAATAATCTATGAAACGGTGAATTGGATTATTCTAATTAAATTAAGAAATGGATTGAGGTAATATACATCCATTGCAGAAATTTAATGGAATCACTTTGAACTTAAGAATTAAATGTGTAAATTAAAATTTGTTTAAGAACTGGTTTCAAAATGGAAGATAAAATTGGGTAATAAATTAAATTTTTAAAATAAAATTGTTTTGAACTCTTATTTGGACTCTGAAAAAAGTTAAGTAGAGAAAATTTAAAAATGGAATTTTGAGAATTTAACTCGAATTTATATAATTCGAGATGGTTTAAAATTTGAGATTGGAATTGATATTAGTCCAAATTGATTGGAATAACTTGGGATTGTAATTAAAGTTGAATATGTTTGAAATCAAATGGAATTTGATTTGAAGTTGGAAAGAAATTGAGGATTAATTCAACTTGAATTGGGGATAAATCAGTCCAATTGAAATTGGAGTTATTTAAATTAGAATTGGGTTAATTTAAATGGAGTGGAAATTTAAATTGAATGGATGGGAAAGTGAACAGTTTTGACTCTGGACTGTTTTCAATATAAACTTATCTTTTTTCCAAGCTATTAAATATATACAACTTTTCTTTCTTAAAGCCAAGTTATTTTATACTAGTTTTACAATTATTTTTGGAGCTATTTAACCATTTTTCAACAGTTTTCTAAACTCATTACTATTTTCAACTATTTTACAGCTATTTTACAAATTAAAAATTATTTTTCAACTACTTATCTATTTTAAAATTTTCAAGCAATTTTCTAAATATAAATTGGTCGGAGTTCAAACGGTTATTGATTAAATATCTAATTGGGATAAGAATTAAAGTGATAATCCATTGGAATTGAAGCAATTGTAAATAAGTGAATGGAAACTAAGGGAAATGTGAATAGAAAATGAGGAATTGGTTTGGCTAATAATCAATGAAGTTAAATACGTAAGGTGTACGTATATTATTCTATTCGCATAATGATTTGATCCAGATTCGAGCATAGAATTTCGAGATAGTATTATCGATCCGAGTTGGGATTTTTCGCTCGATTTTCGACGGCGAACCTGGATATGGGTTTTTGATTGGTTCTGGATATTCTCTATCATAGGTGTGACTATGCAAGGAGAATGACAGTTTCTAATCAAGAAACCAGATCTGAGTTCGCACTAGGAAGTCGGGTGGACAATACTAGTTCGGAAGTGAAATTGTGTGATCGAGTGAGCGATCAGATTGATATTGCGTACGGATGGTATGGGTACATCGTACGGGTTTCAATAAAATTGATATTGAAAATTTGTGGATAAGCATTGTAAATGGTTTTGGAATTGAAAGTATATTTTGTGAAATATATGATGAAGTAAAGTGGGAATTGAACATTTCTATGATTAAAATTTACTTTATAAAAGCAAGCAATATGGAGAATGACTTTATAAAAGAGTAATCAAATTTGGATATTTGACTTGGAATAAACAAAGTTATATATCATTGTTATATAAGATAAAACTCCCCTTATTGAATCTATTGCCAGAAGGAAATGATTTTTGGAAGTGTTTGAAGTATAAAAATGAATTTATACAAGTACAACTTGATTCAAAAAAATTTCAAATTTTTTTTATATATGTATTTATAAAAAGGATTTGTGAAAATGATTTTGAGGAAAGATTTTTGGAACCTTTGAATTTTTTTTAAAGGCTTTTGATTTTGGGAAAAATCAATATTGGAAATTTGGAAAGCCTAATATGAGAAATATCGATTTTGGGAATCGATTTGGTAAAGGGGCTTTATATGAGATTCATACTTGGTGTATGATTTGGAAAATACTATATGTGTATAGTATAAAGTGTTTTGAAAGTGGCTCTGGGGAAAAAGGCGCTCCCTTGAATGAACTTCTCAGGAGTACCATTGAGTGGTACTGCCTTGAGCCTCTAAAGGGGAGGTTCTAAAGTTGATCCTGTGAGGAGTCCGGACAAACTAATTCCTGAGGATTATTTGGTAGCGAAAGTCGATGGCGCTGATGCCTACAGGGGCATTTGGGTTATGCTGTGACGACAGTGTAACTCGATGTCGCTGCGATCTACTGTGTGGGGACCATAGCGAAAATCGTGTGGAGGATGAGTGCCAACAGTCTACACTTGATTCTGTCGGGATGGCAGCGCAACATCGGTAGACTGCGATCTATGGTCGAGTGGAGGAGTTTCATTCTTTTGGCAGCGAAATTCGGTGGCGCTGATGCCTACAGTTATATGGGTTTTAGCTGTGATAGCTACGTAACCCCAGTTGTAGCTGCGATCTGTAGCGGGTTCCATGGCGTAATTGAGGGGCGCGGATGCCTACAGTTATCTGTGGATTTTGCCGGGACGGCAACGTAACCATCGGGTTAACTGCGACCATGGATGGGTGTGATGATTCCCAGAGCATTTTTAACAAAGATATTTCCTCTATTTTCAAAATTGTTTTCTATATTTTCAATAAAATTATTTTCACAAGTATTTTCACTTGGTGTTGATAACATGTTTACCGAGTACTTATAGATTTTCAGTCCTACGCCTGATCAACGTATGACCGAATTTCTATGTGAACAAGGATGGACTTGTCGAAACATCGAGTTATAAAAGTATTTGTATAAAAACTATTTTAGAAATATTACATAGATTTTTAAAGTAGTTTAAAAATGATCAAAGAAAATTTATCTGATTTTGAGCATCATAATAATTCGGGCTTCGTTCTTTTCGAGGACGAAAAGTTCTAAAGGGGGAAGGAATGTGATGACCCAGATTTTTTAACGATTGTTAATTAGTAATTAATGGAATTAAATCATTGAAATATTGATATTTATTAGTCAAACAAATAAATTTCTAACGATTAAAAATATCTGAATCAATATATTAATTTAAAAGTATATAAATTTGGAACTGGTACAATATTAGGATATACACATAAATTGATTTGATGATTACAATAAATATATTGTTTTAAATACTTTAGATAAATGTTTTAATTTGTTTTAAAACCTATTCTAACTCTAGTTTGGATTTATATTTATTAATAAAAGAATTTCTTTCTTTTCTTTTTAAAATGTATAGCTTAAAAATATATATAAGTTTTAATTCAACTTGTCAAATGATAGTTTTGTGTATATTATAAATAAGTAATTTGAATAAAAGAAATAATTTCTTTTGGTTCACTATTTAAATTTGATAAACGAGCTTTTATAATATAAATAAATAAGATATTCATATAAAAATACAATACGGTAATACGAATAACAAATGGTTCGAATATGAATATGCAGGTAAGAGAATTTCTAATATATATATATATATATACAAAGTAAAATGAGCGCTACCTATATAAACAAGTGATTTTTAAAAACAACTTAACATCTATAAACAAACTAACAACAACAATAACCATAACAAAATTTTAAATTAAAAACTTAAGTTAAATATTCTTGTAGGCATTGAAATCACCTAGTACAAGATAATAGGTTAAGGCAAGTAAATTTTATACTCTATAACAAATATATGGGCAGGCCGAGACCACTTCAACACATACGAATGAAATAAGATAGTATGCTAAGTTTAAGTTAAACAAATATAAACATAGATAAGGTTGTAAGCATATACGAATTGGATTGTAGGAGAAGCAAATGTATAAAATATCTATGTACACAAGTACATTTGCATTTAATGTTTTCACCCTAGCACACAACAAAGTCAGTTTGATAATACTTTCAGTCACCAAAGAAATGAAAAAAAATCTCTGAAATTTGTACTTAAACAGTAAACAAATTGGTATACTTGTTATTTATCAACCAATTCATTTTATTTCGTATACAAGAGTTTTGTAATTCCAGTTTTTAAACAGGGAAAAGCCTAAACAAAATTTAAACAAATACAAACCTGGAAATAGACTAGAAGCAAAACACTTCAGTTTCAAATTTAAGTTGGAAGCATCTTAACTAGAGCAAGGTTCCAGACAAATTTATGTTCGAATTTTAAAGCCATTTCAAAGTTTCAAAATCCCAGTCTCGAGCATTCCAGTTTCAAGCATTTCTGTTTCCAAACATAAAGGAACAAGCTCTGTTTAAATGCAAGGTGAGTGATCTGTCCTAGTTTCCTCTTCTTTTTTTAGAAATGCCAGTGAGTAAACAAGCTATAATTTATTTTAAAAAAAAAACTAGATGCTTGTGATGATCTTAAAGGTTATGATATGGATTATTCTAGCATATATGGATCAAATATGAATTCCTATATGTATGTATAAGTAAGCAGGTCTGAGTTGCTCTGTTCTTTGTTCACAGGGTTTAAAACAAAGTGAGAATTTAAATCTCACCTTTGAATCTCTTATAGGATGTGAAATTCAAACAAGTTATGTTTGATTAAACATAAATTAAGTTTTAAAAATATATTTAACTAAATATAGTTTCTGAATATAGTTGCATGATTAGATATATGAAATATGTATGAGTTGTATATATATATTGTTGTATTTCTGGATGTACTGTATGCATGTTGTTTTCATCAAAGCACACCCTGTTTATAGCTTCAGTTCACAAGTTTTGATTTGAATTCAAAACCCTTTGATTTTGATTCTGTTTAAACTTAAATCTAGATAAAACTGGTGTGCTTTGTCATGAAGAAGATTATAAAAATTTGTTTAAATTAAATTAAATTTAAAATCTCACTGGAAATTTAAACCCACAGTACATGTGTAATAAAATGGAAAACCCAAACATCTTGATTGATAAATTAAGTGATATATCCTAATTTCTCAATCCAAAACATGATTTTTAAAATCGAAATCATAATTTTTAGTGCTTAATTATGAGAGCAGTTTGGGTTTCTTGGTTTTTGGCATTTCGAGTTGCCGTGGTTGATCGAGGTGGCTGGAAGGGCCGGCGTTTGGGCTGGAGGTGGAGGAGTGAACAGGGAGTATGGGAAAAATAGTGGATAGGGTGTCAGATGGTCGTGGCGTCGACGGCAAAGGAATTAAGTTCCTAAACCTAATTTTGGTCGTGCTGAAGAATTTGATCAATTCTTCCTTTCTGGAGTATCGAGTGCGATAAGGCTTTTGGAAGTGGATTCGTGGAGGTTTGGCGATGATATGGCTGAAGCTACGAAGTTTCTGATGATCGGAATTGGTAGTGCGTGGCAAATAGGTTGGTCGAGGTTGGGTTCCAGTGTTCTTTGAAGTACCTCGATTTTGATTTCGACCGTGTTTGGCACATCTGGGTGGTCGGTTGCTCTGGGTTGGTCATCGTTGACTTGTGAGTGCATTGATGATGGTCGGAGTGGGTCGGAGTTGATGGTGCACGTACACGTGCACGTTGAAGTCTGGTTTTGTTTGTAGTATTCTGGGAAGGGATGGAGCTCGAAGTAGGTATCGAGTATTTGGGGAAGATACTCGAGTTCGTACTCGAGTAGGTTGTGGGTTAAACCTGTAGTAACCAAACCTGTAAGGATTTTTAGAAAAAATTTTAACTAGGATTTAATAAAATAAAATAGGGAGAAGATGTTACTCGGGTTAGACCCAAATGATCTTCGAGTGTGACTCGAAGCAGCTAGGTGGTGAAGTTTTTATATGATTTAAAATCAAACTGTTTTTGAAACTTAAATTTAAATCTAGTCTAAATTGATTGGAACATAAAGATGAATTGGGTTTAAAATTTCTTTAAACTTCTTTATAAGTGGATATTTCTTTAACCTGTGGGAAAAGGGGTTTGAATTGTTTTTAAACTTCGTTAGATAAACTTATATTCATTTTAAAATCTTAAATTAAAAATGAAGTTTAAAATGGGATTTAAAGTAAATTAGATGATAAATCGTTTTAAAAACTCTGATTTAGTAAGAAATGTTTCTTAAATTAAATATTAATTTTATTGATAATCAATTGTGAATTGTTTAAGGGTAATTACTTAATGGAAGTAATTAAGGAAGTAATTACTTGATATAATTAATGGAAATTGATGTGATTTGTTTAAGTTGATAAATTAAGTTTAATTAATTTTAAACACTAGATGATTTGATAATAATTACTTAATGTAATTAATGGATTTTAATTACTTAGGGTAGTTAATCACTGGATGTTATTAATCAAGGGTCATTAATAATTATGGTTAATAATTAATTAATGAAGTAATTAAAGGTTAATTACTGTATTTGGTTAAGGATAATTAATTTGTGGAATAATTAAGGGTTAGTTACTTTAATATAATTAAAGGATAATTAGAATGATATTGGAAACCCTTGATAAATTGTTATCCTTAATATGTGGTTCGTGATGCTATGTGATCTGATATGTTTGATTTAAAACTATGATGATGTGGTTATCTATTGAAGGTGAAATACTGTGACATCCTGTATCTTAAGTTGAATTGTATTTCACTTGAATAATTTAAGTTAAATTGACATTGGATTCGAAGAGACCGGAGTCGGGTATTAGTAAATACCCGAAACCACTTCGATTCTTATTAAATTTCTAGTTGAATAGAATAAGCTGAAATGGAATGATTTAGGCAAATTAGACCATTTAATCTAAGTTTGGTACTTAGAAACTGGTGAGTGAAATAAATAAGGTCAATAACAATTTGTGAAGTTGAAATTGATACAAGTTACCCGGGTTTTATATAAGTTGTATGCCTTTGAAATTTATGTTAGATGGGTTTACTCACGCTGGTTTCCAGCCTGACCCGGGAGTTACTTTGATGTAATGCTCGGGTCAGACCGAGTATTACAGATTTTCAGGTAAGGACGTTCTGGAGCTCAGGAGACGAGCTGGATGGCAGGAACGTATGGAGTGTTTCCGCTGTGATATATTTCTGTTTATCTGGGATATGTTGATTTGTATATATCCAGTGATTGTGTATATGTATAACTCTGATGTATAAAAATGTAATTGACAGATACAATATTCTTTTGTAAACTGTTATTTATTTGATATTATATTTTGTTCCGCTGCGAATGTGAGAATCTGTGGTGTGTTTCTGTTTCTTCTTCTTCTATCTCTTTCTTCTTTCCTAACTATCTGGAATTTTCAGGATCGAAAATTCCGGGTCGTTACATCAAGCGAACACACTTCTTCGAACTACTCATTACTTGTTGTCGATTGGTGCACCCTTGATTTTGGGAGTGTTGTTTCGCGGTGTTGCGATCGCTGCGGCGATGCGTTCTCACCAGCCCGGATCAGGCAAACGGTAGTTTCACTACCTTGGGTATTGCCTCATGTGCCTTGTCATACTTGGATCCCTATATACGCGACCACTACGAATTTGTTTTGTGTTATACCTATGGAGTACTCCCTGATATCCCACTAGTTTACGGTGGAGTTTACAGTGCTGTATAGACTATAACGCTTATATAAAATGTGTTAAGGGGGATAATGGTAACGCCTTAACACTATTTTGATATCTTATATTACTAATAGACATTATCTATTTACCGTACACTATTACATAGTAGATAGTTTAACGGATCATGAAAGGATGGTTATTCCAAACATCTTTTGAGTTACTTGTATTTCAATTGCTATTTCACTTGAGTTGGATTTATTAATATAAGAATGTTAATCCTGACTCGAGTGTTTTGTGTTTTTGCTTTACGCTCGGGTCGGACTGAGTGTACCAGTATTCGAGACTCACCTTTGGAGTTGGAGCTTTGCTTGAAGATCCAGCCTTCTATTCTGCTTTCAGTATTCGATGATTCCAGTGATGTATTCTCATTTGTATCTGATGTATCTTATTACTCTTCCGTTGTATCTGGTTTAACTCTGATGTAACTTATATATTTATATAGTAGCTTCATGAACTACTATCTCTTTTATTTCCGCTGCATTTATAACTCTGTGTCTGTGATCTGTGATTATTTATTTACTGTATATGTTCAATTTTTGCCAAATTTAAATTAACAACGCGGTACTTTGAGCAATTCAATTCCGGCATGAGTGTCTACCTATACACTTATAATGGATGCGAATGGTCCAAAATATCGGGTCGTTACAGTTGGTATTAGAGCTTTGGTAGCTCTAGGCAAAACTCAACATGTAGGGTAAATGTATTTACAGAATCACTTTCATTTCGAGTTTCAATCTCTTCCTTTTTGATTCGATTCCTTTGAATTTTGGAACGTTCCCTGCGGTTTCAAAATTCATTCGTATCCCTCACTATTCGTCTTCTTTCAACGCTGGAGCATCCCATAACTCCACTTCAAATGATATCTATAATAAATTGGCGGTCTCGCCAAACTTCGAATGATTTGTAAATGGGTGAAACTCCTTTATAATATGCATCGATTTACCGGAGATTTCTGTATCCTCGGTTTATGATGCTATCTATTACCTGCTATACCTGAATTCCATCTCTTGAGATCGAGTGTTGATTTACCTCGGAATTCCACATCGATCTTATTTTTGAAGTCACGGTCGACCCGGTTAAAGTTGCCCGCGATTTGTATAAACTTATAAATCGCCCTATTTTGTTATTTAATTATCTTATCTTGGTTTTAAACTTATTTTCGAATTAAAATTCTCTTTGATTTGAGTCCATCAAATTTGAAACCCTATCCTTATTTTGAAAATTCATTCCTGTATCGTCGAGCAAAGAAATGTATTTGTAAACTAATATATATATAAATGCTTTAAATATAGGCTGTGTTGTTTGAGTTGTTGAGGTTGATTTGGGTTTCCGATCGATTCGTCTGATCAACGCTATCGATAGGATTTCCAAAACACTTGAGCGGAGCAAGCTGACACAATGTTGTTTTCAAATTTGGGAAATAAAATAAAGTTTGTATGATTTTACTATATATATAAGTATGAAATTTTCTTTAACCAAACTGTAATAAATTAATTGTTGGAGTGATAACATTTTATTATCATTTATTGTTTTGTAAACAATTGACTTTTGCAATATAAATAATTGAAGTTATAAACTTGGCTATAATGCAAATTTGAAATCTGAAATGTATTTAAATCAAGAATTTGAGAATTTAAATTTTTGTATGATTTCAATTTGGTTTTTAAGTTTTAAAGTGTATAGTATTTAAAATATTTTTAAATAGAAATCATTTTCAAAGAATTTTAAAATGTTGAAATCAGTGCTCTTCTCTTTGTCGCTGGAAAATAATTTCGGTGATGGCGGTCGCATCATCGACATTCAATTTCGAGTTTCGAAGTGGAGAAACCATTCTGTAGCTTTGCTACAGTTTTGTTTGAGGAAAAAAATATTTTGATTTGAATTTCTTTAGTATATTTTGATTTACATATATATAGGCATCTTATTTTAAAATTTAATTTGATTTTATATAAATATATTATATATCTCTAAATTGTTTAAAGTAAATCGAAAATCTAATTCTTAAATTTTGTTAAAGGATGATTTTAATTATAAATAAAACCAAACCAAAATTTGGAATAAATATTTAAACTTGAATAATTGAATTGGGAAAATTTTATTTGTATATTGTTCAACTGCATTCTAATACCACTTACCTAAATCATTCAGAAGTTGAATATGTAATTGGATAATGTATAAGATAAATTGAATTTATAAATAAAATTTGAGTGTTTATAATAAATGTTGTACACTAAATTTTGATTATAAAGATGTTAATAGAGTTAGATAGGATAATAAGTAAACTCAGTTAATAATGAAATAAATTTGTTTTGAAAGAATTAACAAATTGAATTTTGATCAACATAT
Organism: Allium fistulosum; assembly: GCA_030737815.1. Taxonomy (NCBI): domain Eukaryota; kingdom Viridiplantae; phylum Streptophyta; class Magnoliopsida; order Asparagales; family Amaryllidaceae; genus Allium; species Allium fistulosum. The sequence goes on from CM060908.1 coordinate 910,307,212, forward strand.
GAAAATACCTTGAATTTAAAAGAAATTAATAGATGCAAATTAATTTAAATCGAAACTTTTATGCTTTAAATTAATTTATATGGGTTAAATATATATGAGTAGATATATTAAGTAGAATAAATTTAACGGTAATTGGAATAAAGAAGAATTTAAAATTGTTGAAGAAAATATGATTATAATAAAAGACTATTCAAAGTTATGGTTTTAGAAATTGTAAATTTAAGAAAATGGGATAATAAGATAATGAATTTAGAAATAGTTGAGATTGATTTTTAGTGAAATCAAATGGATTAAATCAATTATTGAATATCAATTAATTTAAATTTGAATTTATATGGTTTAAATTAATTGTTATTTTGTATTTCAAATCTGTTTTTCTTTCTGGTTGTTTCTATTCTCCTACCTCGTTCCTTTTCGGGGACGAAAAATTTTGAGTGGGGGAGAGTGTAACGACCCGTAAATTTTAACCGTTTTAATAACGTAATTAGTTGAAATTTTGTGAAATTTTAAACGGTAAAATTTTGAAATAAAAATTTAATATTTGGAATGCGTCTAGTTAAACATAGCAGTTGGTAAATTTTCGTCCGAAAATATGAAAGTTTATTTCGCGCGTAAATTTACTTCAATTTAATTAGTTAAAAAGCGATGAAAATAAAATATTTCCGAAACCAAAATATTTTTACATAAAAAAATTCTAAACCATCTTCTGAGCAAGATGTCAGTTTGTCGTTTTTCCAAATTCGGACATCGTTGGCTCCGTCGCTCTTATTTTTCAGTGTTTTTCTTGCATTTTCCGCTATTAGAAAATTCGAATTTTTACAATTCAATCATACTACTGATATCTGTGTACCGTTTTGATCGTCTCGTTGCGCTGATATCTACGATATATTCTCTTCTGTGTTTCGGTGTACGGTTCGCGGCGGAAACCTCGAATCAAATTTCCGTATCGATAACCGTTCGGGCTAATTGATTTTCCGTGACTACCCAAATTCTTACCGTGCAAAATCAATAGCCACTTCCCATAGTTATTTTCAAATTTATGGTGACTTTTGCTTTTCCACGGTGGTTCCAACTTCCAACACATATTGGTTCTGCCTTTTGATTTCGTTGTCTGCTCCACTACCTTGCTCTCTGTTCCCACTTTCCACATTTTTCTTCTTCCTATTGTTTTCTTCTTCTTCTTTTTTCTCCAGATAAGTATATTAATTTACAACCTTTGCTTCCTTCTCATGCACGCAAACCACCATGCCCTGTTCCCCTCCTCCTTCGCAATTCCTCCAGCCTCCTCCACCTCCTGCGCAACCGCACAACCCTTCACCATAGACAACCCAACCCACCACGTTTCCATCCGCCTAGGCTTGGACAACACAGCTGCTCACTCGCAAGCCATCCTCTCAGCCTAGCAATCGACATTCCGACCCATCACCGAGCAGCTGTTCCCCGACTCCTCCTCTAGACCCGAGCGCGGATTCGACAACCACCTTCACCATTGTTTTCTCTCCATCGGATGGCCTGACTTTCCTTCGGCCTAGCACCCCACTGCCACGGGTCTCATTTCCATCTTTACCGTGAATCCATTCCACCTCTGTCCTCCCCTTTGCCGCCGACCACCCCCTCTCGACGACAGGCCACCACAATGCTCCACCTCCATTGAAGCCGCATCTCCTTGCTGCCGTGTTCCTAAGCCTTCCCGGTAAGTATGTATACAAAGGGGGAAATTTGAAATTTTGAACACCTGTACAGTCATGTATACTAGTTGCAAAGTTCTGGTAGCTAGAGCCTTCCTTTGTTGCTTGTGTGCCGTACAGAACTTTTTTTTCCCTACTATTCTATATCTTTCTAGTAGCATATATAGTTATATACTTATATTATAAACGAAAGGATATATATATGTTTTGATTTTTTGATAGTTGTAAACTATCTGTAAGGTATATACTAGTATACTTGTTTAAACTATTTATATATCAGTATGCCGTTTGATCTAAAGAAAAAAAAATTCGTACCATAGTTATAAATATTTGTACAGTTTATATAAGGAAGTATGAGTTTTATATTATGGGTTAGTATGTAAGCAAGTTTAACTTGAGTATTAAATTTTACATGTATGTATTATAAGATGTATATCGCATACATGATGGATCCATTTTTCCGCGTGTTCATATTGAGCTTGTTTTATATAGCCTATAGCTACTGTATATAAGTGAATATATGGTTACGGTATATATATTATTTCTTTATTTATTTGTACGATGATGTCTTGATTCTTATATTGTAATCTATAGTTTTATTTACAAAAGTATGTTCATATAAATATATAAGTGAACGGGTTGTATCAGTTTATTTATCTGTTGAGCAATTTGTTAGTGAGGCTTTAAGATTTTATATGTAAGATATTGAATCTATGTATATTAGTAGATATAGATCTGCTGTATTGGTAGATAGAAATTTATATGTACGAACTTATATGGGTTTATATCTTTTTTAATTGTTAATCTAGGCATTTGTATACATATAGTCTATTAAATTAGTGGAAATTATAGGCATCAGTACTTCATTTATGAATTGTATAAGGACCTTGTATTTTATATCATAAAGATATATATTATATAAAGTAAGTTTTGTCGTTTAGATAGATATTGAGTTTAAAAAGTTTTGGGTACGTGAGTTTACATCTATGTAACTTGGCACAGGAATTTTATATTGTCTGCATGTGTACAAATCAGTGATTTCGATTCGATTTTTAGTATATGTATATGAGTTAAAATTTTGATGAGTTTCAAAATTAATATTGGTTAAGAAAATAATACTGGGATAATATATATATATTGTTTCGATCTACACCAAACAGTTCTGATCTATTTTCATCGACCTCTATTTATCAGCTTTGATCGTTGAATTCGTACCGATCTTGCTTTGCTTCGATTCGTCATTCAAATTTCAGTGTGCGTATCTGTGTCATCTTCTGTACTCTCTAGCCTCAAAAGGTGAGCACTCATTCACGATTAACTTTCTTTTATTTATTAAATTTGATTTCAATTGAAACGACAATTGAAATTTACTGTTGTTAGTTAATTACACTGTTATATATGCTATTACCTGTATCAGTTCACCTGTGACATCTGACACCATTATCTGTTAATTATTTATGCGATGATAATACAGTTTGGCTGATAATTGATTGATTGTTGATGTTTATATTGGACGTTAAATTGTTAGTATTAAATGATAAATAGTATGCCAAATTGAAATGGATATAGGATAGTTAACGAATTTAAAACTGATTTATATGTTAAATTTGATTAGTTGAATATGACCCCTTTTAATTGTTTAATTAATTGACATGTAGAATAGTGATAATTACACTTTGAACCATTGAACGTATAATTGATTAATTGTTGTAGTGTTAAAATTGAAGTCGAATGACAATTGAAGAACCGTATAAATATTAGTGTAATAATCTTTAATCTACATGAAATGATAGTGTAGATTCTAGAGATAATTATATTAATTTGTACAAATAACAATGCGAATTGATACGGTTATTTCGGGATTATTTGAATTGATTATTGGATTGATATTGATTGTTGTTATTGCTTGTTTATTTACTTTGACACCATCCCAGTTATCACACTGCAAGTTCCCTTTGCTATGTTTTGATTTTGAATTGAATTGGAATCGGGTTGAAATGATAAATACCCAAAATTGAACTTGACTTAGGATAGAGAATTTAATAAAACCCGATTGGTCAATAATTTGATTTAAAAATAAAATGAAGATTTTATTTGAATAAATAATATGGTTTTGAAATGAGGTTGAAATTTGAATTTTTAATGAAAGGAAAATGTTAATATTTAATAATCTGAAACAAAATGTTAACAATGTAATTGATGGAAGAATGTTGTTTAATTTGAGAAATGATTGAATTAAGTTTGAAATGATTTAATAATCAAGTTTGAAATTATAATTAAGTTGAAATTATTAAACTTTGAAATTATTTAATAATTAAGTTTTGAATTATTTAATAATTAAATAAGATTGAATTATTTAATGATTAAATTGAATTGAATTCTTTAATAAGTAAAATTGAACTCTTGAATAAGTGAATTTTACTTCGTAAATAATTGAAATTGAGTTTCTTTATTAATTAAGTTTTGGAAAATTATTTAAGTAAGTAAAAAAGTGAAATTGAATTTCTTTAACAGGAAATAAAATGTGATTTATTGAAATTAATGTAAGACTTGAAATTTAAAGAATTTGATTTGATGAATTTAATTTAATTCAATTTGTAAGTTTTGATATAATAAAGTTGAATTTAAATAATGGATTTAATGAATTGGAAATTTAATAGAAATTGTTTTGAATGACAAATTATCTTAACGAATATTGAATGAAATCGATCAATGAATTTAAATTGATTTGAATGTTAAATTAAATTAATTTAAATGATTTCGGAATGAAACTTATATACGAACTTGAATCAATATTTGAATGGTTTAAAATAGAAAATGAATTTGAATTATAAGATTTCGAAATGGTAATTTGGAAGTTTTGAAACGAAAATTTTGGAAATTGGTTTAAAAGACAAATGAAATGTTGATTTACAAATTCTAATTGGGATTGAAATTGATTTGGTTTTGAAATAAATAAACGACCAATCGGTGTAATAATTACGAAAGTTATTAAAGAGACCGTAATCGGTTATGGACATACTCTCTGTCTAAACCGAAAACCACTTTAATAACTATACGCGGAGTGGTGATCCAGAATGAATTGGTTGGAATGATGTACGTGATGACTGAAGAAAGAGAACGATAATGGATAGCCTTGACACTTGTGTCAAATTGGAAATGACTAAAATAGGAGCCGTGTCGGGCCAATGGAGGTCAGCTACCTCAAGCGAACACACTTCTTCGAACTACTCATTACTTGTTGTCGATTGGTGCACCCTTGATTTTGGGAGTGTTGTTTCGCGGTGTTGCGATCGCTGCGGCGATGCGTTCTCACCAGTCCGGATCAGGCAAACGGTAGTTTAACTACCTTGGGTATTGCCTCATGTGCCTTGTCATACTTGGATCCCTATATACGCGACCACTACGAATTTGTTTTGTGTTATACCTATGGAGTACTCCCTGATATCCCACTAGTTTACGGTGGAGTTTACAGTGCTGTATAGACTATAACGCTTATATAAAATGTGTTAAGGGGGATAATGGTAACGCCTTAACACTATTTTGATATCTTATATTACTGATAGACATTATCTATTTACCGTACACTATTACATAGTAGATAGTTTAACGGATCCTGAAAGGATGGTTATTCCAAACATCCTTTGAGTTACTTGTATTTCAATTGCTATTTCACTTGAGTTGGATTTATTAATATAAGAATGTTAATCCTGACTCGAGTGTCTTGTGTTTTTGCTTTACGCTCGGGTCAGACTGAGTGTACCAGTATTCGAGACTCACCTTTGGAGTTGGAGCTTTGCTTGAAGATCCAGCCTTCTATTCTGCTTTCAGTATTCGATGATTCCAGTGATGTATTCTCATTTGTATCTGATGTATCGTATTATTCTTCCATTGTATCTGGTTTAACTCTGATGTAACTTATATATTTATATAGTAGCTTCATGAACTACTATCTCTTTTATTTCCGCTGCATTTATTACTCTGTGTCTGTGATCTGTGATTATTTATTTACTGTATATGTTCAGTTTTTGCCAAATTTAAATTAACAACGCGGTATTTTGAGCCATTCAATTCCGGCATGAGTGTCTACCTATACACTTATAATGGATGCTAATGGTCCAAAATATCGGGTCGTTACACTTGCGGACTTATTTAAGGGGAATATAGTGCGTGGCGAGTGAACACACAAGTGTGAACACTTATCGACTGTAGGCGTTATTAATAAAAGAATTTTTTTATATACACACACCTAACTCAGATAGACTGAGGCCAGATATACCAATCGTGCACTGCCTTCGAGCTTACGTGAGAAGGGTAAAGAGCATGGCGAGTGAACACACGAGTGTGAACACATGACTCTAGGTGTTAAAAATATATACAAATGTTTTTTTTTTCTTTTTTTTAGAAAGAGAGTTTTGCAAAATCATCTTAGCACTATTTAACTTAGAAGACAAAAGAAAATGTTATATCCTTTTATTTGAATTCACCACTTTTTAAAACAAATATTTTCAATTAGGATGTATTTCATAATTAACACGTATGAATCTTCCTATATACTAGTTAACCATTGTTATTTTTAGTCAAACTTCATTCTTATTTTTGTTAAGACGAATAAATTTTCAAAAAATTTAATTTAATAAATCGAAACCATATATTTATCTTATAGTGTTTCTTCAAACATAAATCAAAAATGCTAAATTTATTTTATTTTTATTTTTTGATTTTTTTTTTAAATTTGGAAAAGAAAATAAAAATAAACCATGAAAAATCGAAAATGATGATGAGTCTCCCCCCACACTAGATTTTGACTGTGTCCCCACAATCAACCCAAGTGGAAGGAGAAAAATAAAAATGAAAACATGACCTTTATTTAAATGAAAATTAACGGTATTTACACGAGATCAGAAAGTATATCGTCAAAAAGTAAATGAAACGGTCTTCCAAAGACCGATTCATTTGTCTCGTCAAGTATGCGAGACACAGCTTAAGCTTGGAAAACCAAACCATGAAAGATTTCAATGTCGAATGTTGATTTGGAAAAACGAATGTCGATTTATTAAAAATCGTACGAGTTGTTTTGTTTCGATGATATTTGGGGTTGATAAAACAATTGATTGAAATTCAAGTTTATTTTCACCAAATTGAAATTCAAGTTCATCATTAACAAATTTTTCAAAATTATTGATTTCAAAATTGAAATGGTGATTTAAATCTTCCCTTTGAGAATTTAACAACTCATTTTCGAAAAGTCCAAAGAAATTGTGTTCATTAAATTCATCTTCTTTTGTTGGATTATCAACAACTTCATTACATATGTCAAGTTCAAAATCGAAGGTTGTTTTGAAATCAGAAAAAGGAAGATCAAATTTTAAATCACATTTCTCACCCTCAAAAGAATTTAAATCCAAGTCAATCACCAAATTTTCAACAACTTCGTTACGATTTTCGTTTTCAATTTCAAAAGTTGTTACTTGAAAATAGTTGATTTGGGTAAAAGATGGATTATTGCTTAACTCGTCACACGTTGGGATTTGGTTTTGTTGTTCACGTTGTTTCTTATAAGTTTCAAACAATGAATCCGTGTGATCATCGTAAATTTCGTTCACGTTGTTTCTTATAAGTTTCAAACAACGAATCCGTGTGATCATCGTAAATTTCGTTCATTTGTTCAACAAAATCCAATTTATAATTATTAGCTTGAGGATTTTCGATTTGGATTTGTTGAGAACAAAAAATTTCACTTGCATCATAGTCGAGATAATTCCCATTGCCAAAATTATTTGAAAAGTGGATCACATTTTCGTTTTGATTTTGGAATTCATTTTGGAGCTCAAAATTGAATTGGCATGGGTTATACTCGAAATCGTTTGAATTTTGAAGTGAATTCAAATTTTGATTATTTTGAACACTTTGATTTGAATCATTGCCCAAATATGAATTACACAAATCATTTATCATTTGATTTTGTTGTGTAGAGATTTCAAGTAAAGGCAAAATGCTCTTTTCAAGATTTGAGGGTTGGTCATCGTTTTGAAAATTTTGTGGTTCAAAATTTGAATCATTTAAACAATAGTTGTTGTTAAAATATCCATACGAATTTGGAGTGAAATCATATGGATTATATTGATTTTTACAACTATTGTAAAATTCACGTAAGTGGGGAAACTCGGACATTTTCAAGAATGTTTTGTATTTTTCATAAAGGAAAAATATTTACAAATAAAATTTATTTTTCAAAAGGGAAATTGATTTTTGGTTTTTTTAATTTTTTTTGTTTCTAAAAAGGTTTTATAATTATTATTTTTTTTGGATTTTGGTTTTTCTAAATTTTTTTTGGGTTTTTGAAATTTCAAAGAAAAAGGATTTAAAAATTTCAAAGGAAAAGGAATAGTTACAATTTTTTATTTTATTTTGGATTTTTAATTTTCATTTTTTATAAATATGCATGAACTAATGCAACTAAATGAATGTAGTGGTTAATTACAAATGATTTATCCTAAGTTAACCCAAAATTGTATAATCACACTTTGTCTTAGATAAACAAGATAGTATCAACGGACAGGATTTATCGGTGCACCACGAATCACCTTGAAGGTTTAAGTATCTTTAGAGGAACAACTACTATAATATTTATGAATCACCGTAATATTTATACATGGTTATTACTCTACCGTAGTCTAGACACCAAGAAATTAAATTGTTCAAAGAAGACAACTTGTCAATATACAATTAAGTGTTATCGATGTCTAACCGTTATTATTAATTAAAATCTACGATGAAATGCAAAGAAAAAAATAAACGTGTATTAACAATGCAACTACGAATGGATTTTTGATTTTGTTTTTGGGATTTTGATTTTTTTTTATAAAATGCAAGCAATCAACAATGCAAAGCAAATAAAACTAGAAATGAAAGCAGCTATTTTTTTTTCTAAGCAAGCAAGCGGAGTAGTTTTATAGCAGCAACTCCTTATTTATCTGCTTTAACAACCTGAAAAGAAAAACAAGATATATACTAGGGCTGTTATGGTAACGGTAAATTTACCATTACCATACCATTACCAGCCAATCGGTTACCATTTTCGAGTGAAATCGGTATACCAGTTTAATCGGTATGGTAACGGTAAATTTACCATTTCTTACGGTAAATCATCGGTAACATTTCTTCAATACCAGCGGTAACGGTAATTTTACCAGTCAATTTATAATATATGTATATTCATGTAACATGCTTTATTATAGGATTTAGAACCAAGCAAATGATTAAATTTAGTTTATTAACCAGGTGAAATAATGTTAAATACACTTCACTTCTTTCTCATTTATGTCTTTTATTAAGTAACACTACAAATTGTATAATGAAGCACCGTTATGGTGTGAATACGTGTTATGTTACTAACCTTTTTTTAGACAAACGGTAATTTACCATTACCAGTGTAACGGTTACCAGATTATCGGTATACCAGTCTTCGGTATACCAACGTATCGGTAACGGTAATGGTAAGCAATTTTCACTTACCAGTAAAAATGGTACGGTAACGGTATTTATGAAATGGTAACGGTAACCATTACCATAACAGCCCTAATATATACTATATATATATTTTTTATAAGATCGAGCCAAAGCAAAGACACATGAAAGAAAAAGGAATTTATTTTTAGATAAAAAAAACTAAAATAAATGAAAATCAACACAAATGAAAATAAATAAACAAATCAAATGACAAAGATATATACAATTGTTTTTAAATCAAGAAACAAATGAAAACAAAGATTTTTTTTAGCCAATAAAATTGAAGAAGAAAGGAAAGAAGAAAGGAAAGAAGAAAGAAAAAGGAGAGAAAGAAAAAAAAAGTAATAACAATAAAGTTAACAACATAACAACTCAACCGACCCAATTACAAAGTCCAATACCCAAACCAATAGTTAAACCTATTTTACAAAAAAAAACTTAACGATTAAACCTAGTTTCTCATTTACTCAAAACAAAGTCAAATCGCAGTTCTACTTCTTCCTTTAACCCAAATTCTGTTGTATGCAAAATCCAAGCTAAGAATTCGCGAATAAGTTCGAGTGGATGTTCACAAATTTCAGGAGTGGTCGTGGCTGCGATTAGGGATGAAGCGTTTTGAGGCGACTCGCGACTGTTCGATTTGGAGCAAGGTCGTTGGGGATGTCATGATTGAGGATGTTGTGGTGTTCCAAGTCATGCTTCGGTGATGTCTGCTTGGTGATGGAAACGAAGTTTGGGTTTGGAGGCGAGTTTCGATTGGCGAGTGGTTACTGCTGCAGTTTGGGGGTCGTGCGACTTGGAGGTGGTTGGTTCAATGAGGGTTTGGTGTAATGGATGATGTAATTGGCAGTAACGGGTTCAGAGATGAAATGGTCGTTCATAGATGCTCTGTTAAGCTATGCTAGGCAAGTAAGTCAATTTGTACGTTCAGTTTTTTTTCTGGTGATCAATTGGAGGTCGGGTTTGGGTTGAAGTAGGGTTATTTGATGTCTGGTATGGTGATGAAGCAGGGAATGTTGATGGCAGTAGCACACAACAAGGCGATGGTTGTATAGGAGTGGTCAAGGAAAGTATATTGGTTAGGAAATGTGAACAAGTTTGTTGCTGTGATGGTTTTGACTGCTTTTGTTTTTCACGTAGAGGAGATTTGTTGTTGTTCATGTAGAGGAGTTTTGACAGTTGGTAGTGGTGATGGAGGGGTTGTATGATGTTGGGGTTGGGTCAATTGCAGGGTGGTTGGGTTGAAGGAAGTTTAGGCGGTGAAAGAGTAGAGATTGAAGAATGTGAATGTGGTTATGATGTTTGTGGTGGTGAGTCAGTGGAAGTGTTTGGTGAAGGTCAATGTTTATTTGCACAGTGAATCTAAACTTGTTTGGGGTATCACTGTGCAGAGAAGTTCTGTGGAATGTAGCAGCCAATTTTGCAGCAGTTATGAAATGAGGCAACAAATGAAAGAGGCAGCAGGTTGTTAGTCACTGTGGAAGAATGGGGCAACTGGTTGTCAGTCAGTAAGGTTGTGTTGAGTGATGGCAGAGAAGATGCTGCTGGTGGTTTGCGGTAGATTTTGGAAGAGTGTATTATGATGGTAGAAAGGAGTGATGAGTGAATATGCTTAAAGAGGCTGTGCGCAGTCAAGTTTGGTCGGGATGTGTTGTTTCAAGTGGTTTGTTGGTAAGGAGGATTTGTGAGCAAGTAGCAGTATTGTAACACCGTGGTCTGCAAGCAATGGGTTGTGTTTGTGCACTGGTTAGTGTGCAAATCTGTGTTGACAGTGGCTGAGACCAGTAGGAAGTGAAATGTACTGCTGTGGAACTGATGGTAGCTGTTAGCAGCAAGGGTTTTGATGGTTCTCCAATGCAGAGGATAGTGAAGTGGCAGGCTGCAGGTTTCTGGTGTTTGGTGGTAGATATGGTGAATGCTGTCAGTAATAGTGGTGAACTGTATGAAGTTGAGGCAGGAAAGAAGCTGGTAGAACTGCAGTGTTGATAGTTTGTGGTTCTAGAGTTAACAGGGGGTGTGGTTGATGGGACAGTAGTATGCTAAGTGGTGAAGTGCAGTTGGATGGGTCAGTGTGCACAGAGGATGGGAAGGGGAAGATGATGGTTTGGTACTGCCAATGGGTAGTGATATGACTGTTAGAAGTGGAGTTGAGAAGAGGCAGTAAGGTGCAAAGTGCACTGTTATATGCACAGAAATATTTTTTTTATCAATGTAAATGTAAAATTGCGAAAGGAAAAAAGAAAGTTGTAAATGAGCAAAAGAAATGAATGAAAAGAAAATTTATTTTTGGAATGAAATTGTGGATGTTTTTTTAAGAGGAAATGCAATGCAAATGGAAAACTAGAAAACAAAAACAACCACACAAACAAAAATCGAACAACTAACACAACACAAATATTTTTTTAAGGAAATTAACACACAAAACACACACAAAAGAAAATCAAACAAAAATAATTTGAAGAATAGAAAATAAAATCAAAACAAATTCCCTGGCAACGGCGTCAAAAACTTGTTTAACGACAAATTTTCTATCGGTTTAGAAAACCGTCGAAAAATTTATAATAAAATTTATACCGCAAGCGCACGGCGTACAATGATAGTACATGGCGAGTATGGGTTGATCCGTAGGGAATTGTTAGATTTTAAAAATCTATTCAATCAAATTAAACCAAAGTCGAGGGATTGTTGACTATCTAAAAGAAAGTAAAAACAAGCTAAAACTAAGGAGAATAAAGTATGAGATTAAAGAGCAATTTAGAGGCAAATCCCCTCTCTTGATCACATAAATCAACCGAATGAAATTATGATCTCTTCTTGGTCATTTGTGAGTTTAGTTGAAGCATTTATCATAAGCATGACCTAATTGTGTTATTAATTAACACAATTAAACCATCAAACTTTAATGCACCCTCTAACCCACTTACTAACCTTAATGAAAATGACATGAAATTAAAAGTAGAATCTATTTTAAGTATGGCGTATTAACTATTTAATTAGAAACATAAACCATTAAATTTTGATTCTAAATCCACTTCCATTATCATGATCATATGTAGACGAAGAGGTAATTAGTGATTCATATGATTAAGCATGGCTTATTTGTTTTGAATAACATAAGCTATCAAACTCAATATTAAACACAAAATCACACAAACATCTAACTTTCCATTAAGCACAAAAGAGACATAAATGAAAAATTATGTTGCATCTACATGATTCAAGAGAGATTCGTTACCCCTAAATTGTAGGGATTAGCCTCTCATATTTGTTATTAAATCATGTAGAAAGCAACATGAAATAAACAAGAGGAAAAAGAGAGTAAAATGAAAAGAAAAGCTAAGTAAAAAGAAATGAACACTAAGCTACTAACAACATAAGAAAGAGAGCATGTAAATGTAAAAGAACATTAACTAACATTGCATAGAAAGAATGATTACATGAAATAAAAATGGCTAAGTAGCCATGAAAAGAGAAAGAGAGCTTTCTTTTATTTTTAAGCTAAAAACTAACTAAGAGGAAGAAGGGGTTACATGAAGATATGGGGTATTTAAACAAGTAAGAAACCATAATCCATATTTTTGGGGAATGCCCAAACTACCCCTTAGGAAGTGTGGTGGCCAAGTAACCATTAGTGATGCAGCGCAGAGTGTTGAAGGCATAAGTTGTTCATGACCTAAGGAGTTTATAGGTCGTTCACGACCTAACAAGGTAGAAGTGATGAACGAGTCACGACCTAATGATGAAGAACGAGTTGACTGTGTCAAGTTACGACCTAAGGAGGCATGGGAGCAGGAGCTACGACTTAACTGGAAACCAGGGGAAGGAGTTAACTCGAGTTCGCAACCTAACGAAGGTTTTAAGTCGTCCCAGCGACTTAGTATAACTCGGCAGCGACCTAGTGAAAGCCCACGACTTAACGAAGCTGAAGGTATAAGTCGTCCACGACTTAACAAAAGGCATGAAGAGGAAGCGAGTTACGACCTAGAAGAATTAGCTCGTGAGTCGCGGAAGTTTAACTCGTGAAGTTCTTAAGTCGTAAGTCGCGTGAAGATGTTGCCGTTGATTCTTCTGTGAGTTAATCTAAACCATTGATTTCCTTAAGTCGTTGATGCCGCCTGTTTTTAAGTCGCTGAAGCCTGGTGCCGTTGATTCTTCTGCGAGTTAATCTCTGCCGTTGTTTGTTAAGTCGTAAAGCGTATGAGTCTTATGTCGTTAGGTCGTCTACGACCTAAGTGTTGTAATAAGTCTGTATATTTTTGTAAGTCGTAGAACACATTTGTTTAAAGTCGTAAGTCCTGGATTGTGTTGTAATCTGCTAAGTCGTAAACGACTTATGGTGAGTCGTCTGTTTTGAGTTGTTTACTTTTGAGTCATTTCTTTTGAGTCGTAAGTCGTGTACGACTTATGTTGAGTCAGAATCTTTGTTAAGTCGGAAACGACTTAGGAGTTAGTGAAATTTCTGTTGTAAAGTTGTTCGCCTATAAATAGGCCGTGAGTCTCATTTGTAAAGGTTGTTGAATATTGAATAAAATTCTCTTTTGTTAGCTTTGTGCTTTCATCTAAATTGGTAGTTGAGTGTAATCTCCTATCTCCTCTTTCGGTTAATCGAGTGCGCTCGATTCAACGATTGTAGAAGCCGATTCGCAGAATCAAGTGCGCTTGATCAACGCTCGAAGAATTGAAGATCTCTCCTCACGGTATCGTACGCGATCAACGTGTCAGAGATAGCTAGAATTCGGCATCTTCGGATCAACGAATTTGGGCATTTCAGTATCTTCCAATCCATCGATCGCTACTTTCATCGATCTACATTGTTTTGTAATATCCGCTGCGTCAGTTTTGGTATCAGAGCTTGTTCTAGCCAATCATAGCTAGATCGAGACTTGGAGCCTATTCATTTAGAAGTTGAAGAGTTTTGCCGAGCTCGAAGTGAAGATTTGAGTTTGTGTTATCACGGCCGAGAACTAGTGGGAGTTGTTCGCATTTGTATTGAAGTTTGTGGATTGGATTTGTGATTTGGAGAAGTTGTGTTCATCATTGTTTGAAGTTGTTTGTTCGGATTTGAATTGGAGGCCGAAACTTTGTCCATCGTGTTCATCGCGATTTGCTACAAAGTGGAAGTTTTCGATCCGTTTCATTTTGGATCAAAATCCGAAAAGTGTTTGAATTTTGAAGCGTTGAAGAGTTTGTGAAGTTTTCAAGTATGCCGCCAAGAAGAGCTAATCGCCACCAAAACGTAGAAGCTTTGTATCGAAGAGAAGAAGCTGATGAGATGGAGCAAAGAATCAATGAGAACTTTAGTGACAAGCTTAACGAAGGAATTGGCCGGTTAGAGAAGCTTATGACGGAGATGAATCAAAATCGGAGAAGGGTTTCACCTGAATCTAACCATGGGGGTAGTAGAGTCTCGCCACATTCCAATCGAGACAGAAGTGTTGAAAATAATCAAGGGCGTGGGAGGAACGTGAATGATCGTGAACGGAGGAATGTAGATAGAAGGGATGATGGTGGTAGACGTGATGATAGTAGAGATGTGGGTGGACGAGATAGACAACGATATACATCTGATTTTGAAGAGGAGTATGATGGTGGTAGTGTTCGAGGACAAGGACGAGGACAAGGAAGAAACTACTCTGAGTATGATCACAAGTGGGAGACGGGGATGAAGACTGAAATTCCTGAATTCAAAGGTGGTATGCAAGCGGAGGAGTTTCTAGATTGGGTAGCTAATGTTGAAGAGATTTTTGACTTCAAAGAAGTTCCAGAACATCGTAGAGTGAAGTTGGTTGCTACGAGGCTGAGGGGTAGAGCTTTGGCATGGTGGCAGCAGACCAAACTTACATGTGATCGGATGGGAAAGTCAAAAGTTGAATCTTGGGAGAAGATGAAGAAATTGATGAAAGAAACGTTCTTACCATACAATTATCAATCTTTGATGTATCAACGTTTGCAGAACTTGAGGCAGGGCACGAAGACAGTTAATGACTATGCTGATGAATTTTACCAACTGATTGCTCGAAATGATATTATGGAGATGGAAGAACAACTAACAGCTAGATTTGTTGGGGGACTACGAATGCAGATCCAGGATATGGTTAATATGTTCGATCCAAGATCTGTAGCAGAGGCACATCAGAAAGCGTTGGCTTGGGAGAAGCAGGGACGACAAGGAGGTGGTGTGTTTACTAGTTCCAACAATCAAACGAAGGGTGTTAGTGGAAGTTCTAATGTGTCTAAACCTAACAGTAAACCGGTGGTGAAGGAGGCTGAGAAGGCAAGGGTTAACAATGGTTTCAAATGTTACAATTGTCAGGAATTGGGCCATAAAAGCAGTGAGTGTCCAAAGCCGAAGAAACGAACCATGATTGTAGAAGTTGAAGATGAGGATGTTGATGGGGAGTGTTCTAGTCCAGTTGAGGAAGATGAACAGGATATTGCGTCAGGAGATGAAGGTTGTAATCTAATGCTGAGGAGATCGTGTTTAACACCGAAGCAGGAGAAAGCTAGTTGGTTGAGAAGTAATATTTTTCAGTCAACATGTACTATTCTGGGGAAGGTGTGTAAGTTTGTGATTGACGCAGGAAGCTGTGATAATATTATTTCAACCGAAGCTGTGACAAAGTTGAAATTGAAGACAGAGAAACATCCGAGTCCATACAAGTTAGCATGGTTGAGAAAAGGAGGAGAAGTGAAAGTGGATAGATGAGTTCGTGTTCCATTCTCTATTGGGAAGAAATACAAAGATGAAATATGGTGTGATGTAGTAGAGATGGATGTTTTCCACTTATTATTGGGAAGACCATGGCAGTATGATCGAGCAGTACAACATGACGGTCGGACCAATAGCTACAGTTTTATGTTTGAAGGCACGAAAATTATCCTAGTTCCGAAGAAGAGATCACAAGGAGAAAGTAAGTCAGAAGAGATTGAAGAGCTGAAAACTTTATTATCTTTGAAAGAGTTTGTTAAGGAGGTTGAGGAAGAGCCTGAAGTGTTTTTGTTGATTGGGCGAGAAAGCAGTGAAGAGGTTGAAATGCCAGAAGAAGTTAAACCAGTTTTGAAAGAATTTGACGATGTATTTCCAGAGGAGTTACCAACGGAGTTGCCACCGTTGAGAGATATCCAACATCAGATAGATCTTGTTCCAGGTGCTGTGTTTCCACACAGACCACATTATCGAATGAGTCCGAAGGAACATGAAGAGTTGCGGAGGCAGGTAGAGGAATTGCTTGAGCAGGGGCGTGTGCAGGAGAGTCTGAGTCCTTGTGCTGTACCAGCTTTATTGGTACCTAAGAAGGATGGGACGTGGAGGATGTGCACTAACAGTCGAGCATTGAATAAGATTACTGTGAGATATAGATTTCCAATGCCGAGGTTGGATGACTTGTTAGATCAAATAAGCGGAGCTACTATATTTTCGAAGATTGATTTGAAGAGCGGATATCATCAAATTCGTATCAGACCAGGCGATGAGTGGAAGACTGCTTTTAAAACCAGGGAGGGTCTATACGAGTGGTTGGTTATGCCGTTTGGCTTATCAAATGCTCCGAGTACTTTCATGAGGGTAATGAATCGAATTTTTAGACCATTCATTGGGAAGTTTGTGGTGGTGTATTTCGATGATATTCTGATTTACAGTGGGAGTCCAGAGGAACACTTGAATCATCTTAGAGAAGTGCTGATGGTATTGCGACAAGAACAATTCTATGCAGCAACGAAGAAATGCGTGTTCATGACGCATAGTGTTTTATTTCTGGGGTATGTTGTCTCGAAGGAAGGTATACAGGTGGACCAGAGTAAAGTTGAGGCGATCAGAGATTGGCCGCAGCCCAAGACGATAACGGAAGTTCGTAGTTTTCACGGGTTGGCTTCATTCTATCGAAGGTTTATACCACACTTTAGTAGTGTGATGGCACCTGTTACTGATTGCATGAAGGGTAAAAAGTTTGCATGGACGGAGGAAGCCGGGGTTGCTTTTGAGCGAATCAAAGAACTTCTGACATCTGCACCAATTCTTGTATTACCTGATTTTCAGTTGTTGTTTAAACTACATACTGATGCATCAAAGGTTGGAATTGGAGGAGTATTGAGTCAGAAGGGACGTCCAATTGCATATTTCAGTGAGAAGTTGTCAGGAGCAAAGATGAGATACAGTACATATGATGTGGAATTCTATGTTGTTGTACAATCTATTAAACACTGGAGACACTATCTATTTCAGAAGGAGTTTGTTCTGTATATTGATCATGAAGCATTGAAGCATTTGCAAGGGCAAGACAAGATTTCAGCGAGACATGCATCGTGGATTGCATATCTGCAACAATTTACATTTGTTGTGAAACACAAGTCGGGAGTGACGAATCGTGTTGCGGATGCGTTGAGTAGAAGAAATCACTTGTTAACTACATTGAAGGTTGAAGTGACGGGGTTTGAAATATTGCCAGAATTATTTACCGATGATCCTTACTTTACAAAGTTTGTTGATAAAATCAAGGAGGGAGAGACGGATGAGTTCGTGATGGTAGATGGTTTTCTTTTTAAAGGAAATCGATTGTGCATACCGGAGGGTAGTCTGAGAATGAAGATTATCAAAGAGTTACACGACGAGGGACATGTTGGGAGAGACCGTACCTTACAGTTGATTTCACAGTCCTACTTTTGGCCATCGATGAGGAAAGAAGTAGAGAGGTTTGTGGAGCGTTGTCATATTTGTCAGGTTTCGAAAGGAACTGCGACTAATGCTGGTTTATATATGCCGTTACCCGTGCCTGTAAAACCATGGGTGGATATCAGTATGGACTTTGTGTTGGGGTTGCCGAGAACGCAGTGTGGTAATGATTCCATTTATGTGGTGGTTGACAGATTTTCGAAAATGGCACATTTTATTGCTTGTAAGAAGACGACGGATGCTGTTCATGTTGCACAGTTGTTTTTCAAGGAGATCTATCGACTTCATGGATTGCCAGAATCTATTGTGTCGGATAGAGATACTCGATTTTTGAGTCACTTTTGGTTAAGTTTGTGGAAGATGGTGGGAACGAAGTTGAACTTTAGCAGCGCTTATCATCTGCAGACAGATGGACAGACTGAGGTGGTAAACAGATCATTGGGAAACTTGCTAAGGTGTCTTGTACAAGATAATCTGAAGAGCTGGGATGTGAAGTTATGCCAGGCAGAGTTTGCTCATAATCATGCTGTAAATCGAAGTACTGGGTTCAGTCCATTTCAGATAGTATATTCAAGCTTACCTAAGGGACCGTTGGATTTAACGGTAGTGCCACAATCAAAGAAGACAGTTAAGAAAGCTGCTGATTTTGTTGAAGGGTTGGCGGAATGTCATAAAGTCGTTCAGGAACGATTGGAGAAAGCAAATGAGAAATATAAACGATCTGCAGACTTGAAACGAAGGAATGTTAAATTTCATGAAGGAGACTTGGTTTATGCAGTGTTAACAAAAGATCTTTTTCCAGTGGGCACTTATAACAAGTTGAAAGCTAGAAAAATCGGTCCGGTGGAAGTTGTGAAGCGAATTAATGAAAATGCTTACAAATTGAAACTGCCAGATGATGTGTATACGTCTGACGTTTTCAATATTAAACATCTTATACCATATCATGGGGATGAGTCTATTGTAGAAGAAGAGGGTGCAAATTCGAGGTCGAATTTTTCTCAACCTAGGGAGGATGATGCAGCGCAGAGTGTTGAAGGCATAAGTTGTTCACGACCTAAGGAGTTTATAGGTCGTTCACGACCTAACAAGGTAGAAGTGATGAACGAGTCACGACCTAATGATGAAGAACGAGTTGACTGTGTCAAGTTACGACCTAAGGAGGCATGGGAGCAGGAGCTACGACTTAACTGGAAACCAGGGGAATGAGTTAACTCGAGTTCGCGACCTAACGAAGGTTTTAAGTCGTCCCAGCGACTTAGTATAACTCGGCAGCGACCTAGTGAAAGCCCACGACTTAACGAAGCTGAAGGTATAAGTCGTCCATGACTTAACAAAAGGCATGAAGAGGAAGCGAGTTACGACCTAGAAGAATTAGCTCGTGAGTCGCGGAAGTTTAACTCGTGAAGTTCTTAAGTCGTAAGTCGCGTGAAGATGTTGCCGTTGATTCTTCTGCGAGTTAATCTAAACCATTGATTTCCTTAAGTCGTTGATGCCGCCTGTTTTTAAGTCGCTGAAGCCTGGTGCCGTTGATTCTTCTGCGAGTTAATCTCTGCCGTTGTTTGTTGAGTCGTAAAGCGTATGAGTCTTGTGTCGTTAGGTCGTCTACGATCTAAGTGTTGTAATAAGTCTGTATATTTTTGTAAGTCGTAGAACACATTTGTTTAAAGTCGTAAGTCCTGGATTGTGTTGTAATCTACTAAGTCGTAAACGACTTATGGTGAGTCGTCTGTTTTGAGTTGTTTATTTTTGAGTCATTTCTTTTGAGTCGTAAGTCGTGTACGACTTATGTTGAGTCGGAATCTTTGTTAAGTCGGAAACGACTTAGGAGTTAGTGAAATTTCTGTTGTAAAGTTGTTCGCCTATAAATAGGCCGTGAGTCTCATTTGTAAAGGTTGTTGAATATTGAATAAAATTCTCTTTTGTTAGCTTTGTGCTTTCATCTAAATTGGTAGTAGAGTGTAATCTCCTATCTCCTCTTTCGGTTAATCGAGTGCGCTCGATTCAACGATTGTAGAAGCCGATTCGCGGAATCAAGTGCGCTTGATCAACGCTCGAAGAATTGAAGATCTCTCCTCACGGTATCGTACGCGATCAACGTGTCAGAGATAGCTAGAATTCGGCATCTTCGGATCAACGAATTTGGGCATTTCAGTATCTTCCAATCCATCGATCGCTACTTTCATCGATCTACATTGTTTTGTAATATCCGCTGCGTCAATTAGCATCCACTAATCATCCAATAAGTTTGCATGAAGATTTAATGGTCTTTTAGCATGTGCATTAGCTCCTAAGTGTACATTAAGGTAGGTGGGTAAGTGGGGTCCTCCATGATCTTCACTTTGAATTATTTCCATCTTCATTTGTTCTCTTCACTCTTGTGCATGCACATATCATCATGAAACCACTTGTAAAGTTCACTAAATTTCCTACAAAACAACATAGAAAATTCCAAGTAACTTTTTACAATTTAATAAATGCACAAAAATGACCATTTTGCCCCTATATGAAGATGAATATGTGACAATTTGAAAATAATTTGAATTTTGGTTTAAACAAGTTCAAATACCCAATATGGTCATTTATTTAATTTAAATAGATTAAATATGGTGGTAAAAATATGCACATTTACGTGCATATCACTAAGTCTTCATATTCATTCTTAGTTATTAACTAATGACATTCCAACACTCAACACTTGTCCTTTCAAGTTATGATTCAAAATCAAAATTTTAGTTATCCAAAATTTATTTTCAAAATTTCTCAAAAATTTTCTAACGCCTTAAATTTACGGAAAATTTCACCAACATCTCCTTTGCGTGGTTCGATCCGGAAAATATTACAATATATATATTATCACAAATATACATCTCATCCCAGTGATGAGGCATCCCGTAGGGAAAAGTATAAAGTACGATATGTAATCCGAGATATGTACCTTTTATATATTAGCGAGCGTATATAATCAACATTGCGCAAAAGCGATTTCCAAATGCGAAGCATACGCCATCCACACCTACTAAACACTCAACAACCAATGAGAACATATATACAGAAAGTAATATCCATATATAACATATACCAATATAACAATCATATGCAAACAAAAGAAATCACTCAACTAATAATATCCATTCATTTAGTTTATAGCCATATCCATATGTGTTTTCAAATGTCAACATTTATACACTTATATTTCTTATTAACATTCATTTACAATTAATTTATTTACATTCATTTTACCAACATTCAATTATTCAAATTCTATTAGTTTACATTCAGCTAACCAACAACATTAAATTTATTAACATTCATCTCGTTGATCATTCAGTGGACTTACATTCCATTCATTTACTTTCAATTGGTTTGTATTCAATTTATTCAATTGTTTTACATTCCATTTACTTCCAATTGACTTCATTCAATTATTAACCTTCTATTAATAATTTTTCAATTTCATTTATATTCACTGGTTCATGTTCAATTATCCATAATAGGCTTAATCAACACTTGATTCATATAAATTCATTTATGAACCATTCTATAAATCATTTTCCCTTTTAACTTTTCCTAAGTTAAATCTTATTTAATTATTATTTAGTATATTTCTTCAATACTAATATTATTTACGGACCATTCCATACAATAGTTACTTAAATTAGCCATAAACATTTTATACACCATAATCTCATGTTTATTTCCCCTTTATTACTTAAGTTCATATTCATCAAATCTAAAATTTGTTTCAACTTATTATTTCTCAAATCTATAAGTTAGACAAACTTATTATTTAAAATTTCCCAAATTCTTACTTAAGTTTATTCTCATTCTAGAATGATAATCCATAGTTATATATAACTATTTTTACAACTCAAGTCTAAATTCCATTTTATTCGATTCATTTCAAATTCAATTTTCTTTAACTCTTCTTAAGTTAAACTTTAGTTCATAACCTATACATTTTCCATTTATAAGTTCACACACTTATTTTCACTTCTTATAAGATCAGCAAGTTTTAAAATTCTCAATTTGAATCCATTTCTTTATTTATGACACATTTATAAATTTTACTTATATAATTCCACTTCTTATATAATTCATTTTCTAATATCCATAAGTTATACAAACGTATCTACTTCACTTACCTGAATATTTACCAAACTTAAAATTTGTTTTAACTTATCATTTAATGAACGCCCCATAGTCAAATTGTGAAACTAAACTCACGAGGTGTTCGTATTTAAGCTTTTAAGTCCAATAATTCATTAGATTAAAGTGATCTAATATTGTTGCTAAATATCTTATATTCCAATCGTGAAATAAATCCTATAGCATTAACCTATAATGTTTTCTTTTCAACTCATGCTAAAAGAAATTAATTGCTCATAAACTGGTCGAGCAAAATTCAAACAAACAATCAATCGATGATAACAACAAAAGCTATGTATACCAAAATAACTTACTTACCCGTAACTCCGGTCGAAGATACGGTGCCTTATCCTTATTCATTCATTCATTTATTGAATTAAGGTAGTTTCATGATTATCAACCTTATTCGGTTCTATTGGTATTCCTAACCAACTTAGTATTATTTACTGAACGACTTATAGTAAAACTGTGAGATTCTAATCACAAGATGTTCAGATTCAGATTGAATATCTGTCTTTTAATTAGCTATTTTCCACTTAAGCAATCATCAATCAACAAATGATAGTACTATCATTTCCTTAGTCACATACTACTATCTATATCCCTTTTTTTGAAAGATATTCCTTTTATATTCAAAATATTATCCTAAGGTAAAATTATTCCGTTTACCATGAAAATCATTATATACATACATACATACATACACATACATACATACATACATACATATATATATATATATATATCAAAATAACAAATACGCGCTCATATATAAATATATACACTCATACTCGTTCTAGGGTATTACTATCCCTATCAGCAACAAGTTACTCATCCTAGGATATTGCTAATCCTATCTCTGATGAGATATTCACCCAATCAAGCCTCGGTTGTCGCTTAACCAATGCTCTGATACCACGCTGTGACGAGCCGATTTTCCATACCCCAAAAACCCGCACTGATACTCCTCGGCCACGAATTCCCAATACACGAAAGACCGAATGTCATTGGTGAAATAAAAGAAAGAAGAACAGAACAAACACAGATTAATGCAGAATAATGCAACGGAATAGAACATAATCTCACAACGCGTGGAGAAAATATAATATTAAATTATAAACTTTGCAATGGAAAACATTTAAAACATGTCAATCAAAGTCTAACCTCTGATTAGCCTGGACAGTTATAAACTCTGTCCTTACAATTGCTGAAATAGATAAACAGCAACAAACATAGCACAATGGAATAATAAAATACGCCCATGCATAGATGCAGATCTCCAACACTCCTTTGGAAAGCTCGAACCCCCTATCATGTTGCAATATGCCAAAGAAAACACGATCCCATATAAACTCTATCCAAGTAATACCAAAATCCAGCCTCCCCTTCCCGGCTTGCATAGCTAATCCTAAAATCACTCGGTACTGACCCGAGTGTTAAAAACACCCGGATCAGGCTTGGAAAGACCAACGTAAGAACACAATCCCATATGTGACGGTGTCACAATTGGATGCCAAACCAAAAATCTGTATTCTGAAAACAAAAGGTATCTCATAAGACCACGTAGAATAAAAACACTTAACGTGTTTTTTGCTTATGATAACCAAAGACATATTACGCTAAACATAAGGGATATTATTTTTAATGACATTGTTTTGAAAGTGCTTTTCAAGTAAACTTATGAATCTTAGCTGAAATTGTTACATTGATTAAATTCCAACAATTGGTCTACAAAAAAAATCGTACAAGGCTCTTAATGGATATTGGATTTCATACTGGCAACCAAGGTAAGGGACTAACTTCCGTACAGTATACCTCTAGAAAGATGCATTTGGGTGGGGGTTCCCCACCCAATGCCTAAGTAAGACTGTCTACCCAACCAATAGACCGAATGTAACAACCTGAAAATTTTAATAGTTTTTAAAGCATAATTAACTAAAATTTTGCTTAAAATTTTATAATTGAATTTGGAAACGAAAATTTAATATTTGGAATACGTCTATTTTAACATAGCAACTAGTAAATTTTCATCTGATAAAATTGAAGTTTATTTTATTGTGTAGTTTCTCAAACTTAAATCAGTTAATAATTAATGATAATAAAATATTTTCCAAACCTAAATATTTTTATAAATTAAATTTGTAAACCATCTTCTGAGTGAGACGTCATATTTCGTTTCTTCGAATTTGGACTGCTATTGCTCCGTTTTTCTTATTTTCGATGGATTAGCAGCATTTTTGGTACCGATTATCGACTTTTGATAGGATGATCGTACCACCAATATTTGTATACCGTTTTGATCGTCTTGTCGGGCTGATTTCTACGGTATATTCAATTCTATGTTTTGAGGTCCGATATGCGACGAAAACGATAAAACGGACAGCCGTATTGGTTACGAAATTGCAACCTTTTGGTTTTCTGTCCATTCGAATTTCCCAACGGTTTAATTCCTAACAGTCATTTATCTTTATTAATTTTCCCTGAATTCTCGTATTTTGTTTGGTCCCTCCATCTTTCCGCAAATAAAATAATATATGTTTCTTTTTATAATATAAAACGTACGTTTGTTTTACTATTTTTTCTTCAATTTGGCTACATATATCATTTTTAGATCCTGCTCATCTCCTCTCCCTTATTTTCCTTCTTCAATTTGTTATGTCTGCTCCTTCACACCTTTCTTCCTCTTCCACTCGGCCTAATTCACCTCCACGCCCGCATGAACAAACCCCACATCCAGCCTCTCCGCCCTCACCCACGTTTCCAGCCCGACCGAGCCCTTTTTAGTCGTCGTGTTCCCCCGTATCCCCCTCTGCCTCCGCCTAGCCGGGCACATATCCAACCTACAGCCATAGCTCGGCCTATCGCAACCGCTAGCGAGCAACACTCAACCAAAGCCCCGCAGACCAGCACGGCCTTCATCATCCACGCTCTACCCAGCCTTGCATCCACCTCCATGTCTCCTGCAACCTTGCTTCCCTCACCATCCACCTTTACCTTTGCAACCGCTCACTCCAGCAATTCGTCCACCTTCGGCCCTCCTCTCTTCCACACCCACCACCATGACAGCCGCAACCAACCTCCTCCCTCCGACATGCTTGCATCTCCTCTGTTTATATATAGGTTAGTTTTATAATAAATTAGATCTTGAAAGAATATTATATATACTATATTATGAAGTTGCTGTTACTTTGAGCTTGTTACAAAAGTAGATAGAGTGGTTCCATATTTGCAACATGTATATAGATATTTTTCTTTCCTATTATATATATAAGGATATTATATATTACCCTCACGCATGTCTAAATTTTTGTCTGGTTATATATATTTGCATAACTATGGTCTGCATATTTTATTTATAGTCTGATTTTATAAAAGTTTGTTATAAGTAAAATCTACATGTTTGCTATAGTCTAAATAGAAATATATGGTGTATTTTCAAGTTTTACCGATAAGTTTGCATATATAACTTTATATATATTATACAGTCATATGCTCTGTTGAGTTTAGCTATACATTATATAATAAAGTAAGCAAATATGAAGTATCGGTTCATTGGCATAGTTGCAATTGTCGTATATATAGAAGCTATAAGTTAGTATGTCTGTTAGTATAAGACAGATTATACAAGTTGTGTATGATCTGTTAGAGTATATATATATATTTATATATAAGTTTAAAGGCTGCTTGTTTAGATATAGGTGTGTAATGGTATGTTTGTATATAAGTCGGTAGGCTATGTATATTGATTCGTTTATTGATTTTGAATTTTTTTTAAGTTCCGATTATAAAAAGGTATATATATTATGTTGTTCACAGTATGATGTACATATTGGTTTGAAACCATAATTTGCATACGTTGTTTACTATACGATTTATACATATATTTGTTTATAAATCTAGTTTACATATATAATGTGATTACATTATAATGTAATAGTATATATATAGTTTATATAAGATTGTGTTTTATGTTGTATATATATACATGAGATATGTTTGTATATCTATATAAGCATTTATTTCAAATTATATTATTTAAAACAACGTATATATGTTAGTAGATATAAAGTTAAGTCTGCATATCTGTTTTTACATATTAAGTTGTTCACATATATATTTTTGCCTGCATACATTATGTAGTGTCTGCATTTATATATTGTTAATATATATAGTCTGCATATATCTATTTTGAGTAGCAGGTATATATGTGCACATAGTTGTATAGGATTTGGGTAACTAGTATATTGGTTTTAGGTATGGTTTTAAAAGAGAATATACATAGATTTTAAATAAGTGTTTTAAATTAAATATTGATTTTTATAAATAATAATAATAACAATAATAATAATATAATTTCTATTTATATCAAGCTGATTTTAAATTTGTTTCGTCAATTCTGATTTTCAGCTTTGTTCGTCGAATTCGCATCCACCTTGCTTTGCTTTGAGATCTGTCATTGAATTAGTCGATTTTCAAGTTCGTGATCCAATTTGTAGCTTGTCGTATTGTCCAATTTCTCTATCCTCGAAAGGTAAGCAGTCACTCACTATTAACGTTCTTGTATTTATTAAATGTGATTTCAATTGAAACGACAATTGAAATATGCTGCTGTAGTTATTTAAATTGTTATATATGCTATTATCTGAAACTGTTCACCTGTGGGATATGACACCATATCCTGTTGTTTATATTATATTGTTATTGATGATATATGCCTGTTATGTTATTATCATATCTGTTATCACTCTGCAAGTACCCTGTTAGTATAGAATTCCCTATGGGTTGAAATGATATATACCCAAATGATTTGTAGAATAGGAGAAAATCGTTATGGGTTGAAATGATAAACCCAAGCGATTTTCATTGAATTGAATTTGGGATTGTGGGTTAAAAAGATATATATCCGTATATATTTAAATTGCGGATTGAAATGATAAATATCTGTATCACTTGACCATAGGATAGAAAATTATATACAGGCACCGTTGGTATATATATATTTTGAAAATGATTTCCAAGGTTTCAAAAAGAAATATATGTGGTTTTAATAAATATTGATTTCAAGATATTATATTTTCAATATAGATTTTATAATAATTTTAATAAATTAAGTTGGAAAGAGAAATATAAATTTATTTGAAATTTATTTGAATTTTTACTTAAATAAAACCGATTTGAAACTTATTAAATTTGAGATTTTAAAGATACGACTTATAACTTGATTTTTGATTTTTAAGTGATTAAATGAATATTTCAATTAAATAAATTGAAGGGAATATTTAGTTTATATAAATTGTAATTTAAGGTTTTATTTAAATGATATTGGATTGGCTAAGTGAATTCTTCATACAAAATAATGGTAAAGTTGAATTTGAAATATAAATGAAATTAAGCTTTGAAATATATTGAAATTGAAATGGTATAAATTGTAGGTTATATATGTATTTAAAATCGATATAAATTTTAAATGGTTTTGAACCGAATTGAAATTGGTGAATTGAGATTAAATTAAATTGAATTTTGGAATTCGAGTTGATCTGAATTGATTTGAGAAATTTAGGAAAACTTTTTTTATTTTATATAAAGTATTTTAATATATAAATTTTTTTTCTTTATGAATATATTTTATTATAAACTATTTTAATATAAAACTATTCTAATATACTAACTATTTTATTATATAAACTATTTTTATTTTATAATCTATTTATTACATATACTATTTTTCTATATCTAAACAGTTGAGTGGAAACTGTTATGATTTCAAAGTGTTATAATTTCCAAAATGTTAAGATTACTAAAGTACAATGGTTTCAAAAGTGTTACGATTTCGAAAGTGTTAAAACTTTGAAAGTGTTATGATTTTGGAAACGAATATTATTTAAAGTGTATATTGATACCAAATTGATATGGTTTGAAATGATATGATATTTTAATATAAATCATGAACTGTTTGAAATGTAATGACTACGGTGTTATAATAACGTTTGGTTGTTAAAGAGACCGGGATCAGATATTGTCATACTCTCTGCCAATACCGAAAACCACTTTAACAACTGTACACGTGGTGGAGATTCCAGAATGAAGTAGGATGATTTGGTGACGATTCTATATGGTATTTACGTGGACCTGACTCCCATGAGTCAGCTTGATGCGGCTAAAACAGAAGCTATACCGGGCCAAGTGAGGTCATTCCTCCTATCAGACACATTTCTTCAATACCATTCTATTGCTTTTGTGATTTGATTGGGTGCACCCTTTGATTTTGATTTAGGAGTGTGTCACGAGGTGGGCGATAGTAGCTGCTATGCGTTACCACCAGTCCGGGAGTGCAAATGGTATATCTACCCTGGCATTGCCTCGAGTGCCTTGTCGCATGGCCTAGCGCGCCTTCTATGAGTTTGTTTTATACCGTACCTATGTGATGTCCTTTGGGTAAACCTCCAGTTTACGAAGGAGCGTACAACATTGTATAGACTACGGGAATATATAAATTGTGTTAAGAGGGATATGGGTAACGCCTTAATGCTATTTTAATATCTTTTATTTTACTATAGACATATTATAATAGCGTATATTACTACATAGTAGATAGTTCCACGGATCCTTAGAGGATGGTTATCCCAAACATCCTTTGAGTTACTTGTATTTCAGTTGTTGTTTCACTTGAGATGGATTTATTAATATAAGAATGTTAATCCTGACTCGAGTGTTTTGTGTTTTGCTTTACGCTCAGGTCAGACTGAGTGTCACAACATTTGAGACTCACCTTTGGAGTTTGGAGCTTCGCTTGGAGATCCATCTACATCTATTCAGCTTTCAGCTATCCAGTTGAATTGTTCAGACTTGTCATCTATTGTATTCGAGACTACATTATATTTGATATATTATGTTGTATTTTATTTCAAACTCTGTTGTTTATATAGTAGCTTCATGAACTACTATTTATCTATTCCGCTGCTTATTGTTATATTACTCTGTGTCTGTAATTCTATGATTATTTATTTACTATATATGCTGAATTTTGCCAAATATAAATTAACGAATCTGATATTTTAAGCAATTCAAGTCCGACATGTGCGGATGCGAATGGCACGAAATAGCGGGTCGTTACACCGAATATGCCATTTCCCCGGTCATTTCCGACCTTCCGAGCGCACGCAACCACAACCTTCAAACCCGAAATTAGCGGGAGATCAGATCTCTCCAGAAAGGAAAATGCGGGCATTCTCATGGGTGCTAAACCATGACTCATCTTGCCGCACACCCTGTTTCAGTCACTTTCCATTTGATGAGGCTCAAGGTAACGCATTACCTTTTCATTCCAGCTCATTCACTCTGAATGCCACATTGCCAGATCCGCCAGTCATTAATTGACTCCCTCAAAAATACAACCTCCGAGCTCATACGTCTCAGAGAAGGGTGTTAAGCTAAGAGAAGTTGCCTTCTCCTCTACCAAGAAGATGTACGTTTGTAAAAATCAAGGTACGTAATCATTGAAAATGATTTTTCAAACATTCGTCCATACAAGTTATCCAGGAATAGGATAAACCGAAGGCACTATCCTGCTGCTTCCCTAATTGCAGTAGTCACAACCCTTGCATCAACGCAGATTCCATAATAATGAATCACTGCTATTCATTTACCTCGTTCCGGAGCTATCCAGAGGTTATTAACAAGCAATCTGCTTATCATGAAAGATATCCGGTCTTCAATACAACGGAGATTTCTCAAACAAAGAAAGAACTACCGCTACTTTGTAGTTATATCCTTTCGGTTGGCCATCCAAAAGATTTCATCTTAAGGACCTACTCAACAAGAAGCCTTTTCCCTGCCAAGAAGATTCCCTGGTCTTCAACCTTTCGGTTTCATATCCATTTTTGGAGCCCCGTTTAATTGATTCGAAGTGGTCTTCGAATCTGTAGTACCCAAATCCAACCCCGGTTCCTTCGATATCAACCATCGAAATAAAATATGTATATAAGTACACAGAATCATTAAGCCTCATTTATTTAATTGCTTAATCTCAACTTCCCCATTTAGAATTAGTTCTCAATTGTAAAACATTAAGAGAATAATTTCCCAAGTGCAAACCCCGAAGGCCTAAACCAAAATCAGATCGACACATAGAAGATTACCGACTTAACCTTACAACAATTGTAACGACCCAGAATTTTTGATAATTAAAATTCGAATATTTAATTAATTTTAAATATTAATAAATGAATTTAATGAGTCGAATAACTTATTTAAAGGATATTGGATTTAATTTGATAATTTAATCGATAAATTAAATAGTGAAATTCCAGAGATAATTGAAAATCGAGCTTAAAATGATTTAAATTGATTAGGGAAATTTTATTTAATCATACTGAAGTTATAGAAATATTTTAGAACTCTTAAATCTGAATTTGGAGTTAATCTATGAAAATGGAATATTTAATATTTAATTATCGACTGTAAAAATAGCTAATTTTCGAACAGTCTCAGAATTGAACGAAACCAGTTCCATTGGATCCGTAATAGTTAGTTATTATCGGATTCCAATTTTCGTAGCAACCGGAGTTGTCGTTTGACCGTGGCAGCTCGAAACGCATCGATATCATTTTAATTTTAATTCGGCGAGTTAAAATAGTCATTTTTCAAAAAGTCTCGGATTTCGACGAAACCAGTTTCATCGGATCCGTAATGTGATATTATTGTAAGATTTCAAATTTCGTAATTTTTGGATGTGCCGTTTGTCCGGGGCAAGCCAAAACGTCTCGAAATCGATTTAATCGGTTTAATTTTAAATCGATCGTTTTGCTCCGTATCTCGCACAGATGTCCGAATTAGCTTTCAAAACCTGTTCCATTGTGTCCGGAACGCTGGGTAAACCTTAGAAACGCTAACCGGCACGCTCGATTTCGAGTTCGGAAAATCCGGAGTGAATAGTGTTCGTCGTTTTTTCTATAAAAGCACCCCATTCTTTCAATTTGCAAACAAGAAAACCTAGCTAGGGTTTGAGAATACAGCCGCCACTATCAACATTCACGGCCAGAAAACCTTCCCACTTCCCCTCAATTTTCTCCTCATCCACTCCTCGATAGACTTCGATTCCAACTACAAAAATGAAGAGGGCAGTGAGATTGACGAGTTCAACGGTCAAGATCGTTTAACTCGAAGCAGATCGGCGGCAAAGGGCTAGGGAAGGACGCACGTTTAGGGTCGTTTTTCGCGAGCTAGGTGGGACCGAGTTCGAAGCCACTCCGGTCGTTGGTGGAGCACGTGGAGGCGAGTGGAATGGCACTTTCTGATCAACGTGGAAGTCGGCGTGGTGGTCACGAAATTTCGAATTCAAGTGGCGGCAATGGGTTCAAAGTCGAACGTGATTACCTGGGAGAAGAAGAGCGCGTGCGTTACGATCTGGGGGGTTTGAAAATCTCACGGTTCAGATTCATCTAGGTTGAAATTGTAAAAAAAGAGATTTGTAAATTATTTATTTAAAATTCGTATAACTTTGTAACGCGATATCTTGTTCATACATTATCAGAAAATGACGAAACAAAATGCGTTGGAATCGTCTCGACGTGTACTTCGCGATGCAACCGAATTGGGAGCGACCGGGGTTAGTGAAAATTTTGAGTGAAATTAAACGTCCGTTTAATTTCATTCGAAATAAACGCTGTAATCAGAATTAAAATCACGGTGAGATCTTCTCACTCAAATCGAATGTGGAATTATTTACAGTTATTGATTGATGATTGACTGTTTGGATGTGATATTAGATATAGTAGGATATATATCTATATATAGCAATATATACATATTGGCATATGTATATATTGGATTGATGATTTGCCGCCTCGTATAGCGGATGAGACCCTATTGCGCCGTTAGTAAGCGGATTTTTATAAAAACCTATATACTGCGATAATTCCGTACTGGAGCGGAATTGGTATTGTGCTAACATCTGTGGATGCAGGGAAACAGGTTGGAGGGATCCGACTGGATTCCTCACCGTATTGATTATTTACAGATATTTTGATATATTCTGTTATCATATTGATATATGATATTGACTGTTGTGATGGACTAATTGGTGCTGTGGCATCATCGGATTCAGTTTTGGAAGTGTAAAAATAACGACCTTTAATTTAAAAGGATTTTTAAAGTGATTTTTGAAAATATACGTTTTATGGA
This sequence comes from Allium fistulosum, assembly GCA_030737815.1. Taxonomy (NCBI): domain Eukaryota; kingdom Viridiplantae; phylum Streptophyta; class Magnoliopsida; order Asparagales; family Amaryllidaceae; genus Allium; species Allium fistulosum. The sequence continues at coordinate 910,339,411 of CM060908.1, forward strand.
ATTTTTGAATCGATTTATAAACGTGAAATTTTAAAGTTATAAAAGTTATAATTTTTAGTGAAATATAGCCGAAGTGTCGTTTTTGAAATAAAAGTCGATCTATTTATAAAATGGTTTAAGTTGGGATTTTTGAATAACTATAAACGATTTGTATAGAAATATTTATAAGAATTGATATTTTTGTAAATCAAAATATTGGACTTATAAAACGAATTTTTATAAGTGTTAGAAAGAAGTGTAAATGGATTTCATAAGTGAATGAAATTAATAGATTTATAACGTGAAGTTATAAAGTAAATAGATATTGTAGAATAAAAGATTTATAAGAAAGTTACTTATAAATTTGACTTTTGCACTTAGATGGGATATAAATAGAAATTGCAAAATGAAATGATTTTTATAAGTTGAAATCGTTATAAAGTACAAAGGTGATTTATAAACGTTGTTTTATAAATCCGAAATCACTTATTCTTATAAGTGAATTTTTGAAGTTAATAAAATGAGATTTATAAACCGGAGTTGTTATAGAAAATAGAAAATGGAATTTATAAACGTTGTTTTATAAATTCGGAAACCAATCGATTGAATTTGATAAATTAAATATAGAAGATTATCAAAGGAGATATATTCGCGATTTTGGATAGCGAATTATTATTGAAATAAAACGTGTAGAAAATAGTGAAATGTAAATAGTAAAGTATATTCACGATTTTGGATAGTGAATATATCGTTAAGTAAAATGGATAGTTTTGGAAAGTGATATTTTGAAATGAAGTAATTGTTTTAAAAGATGTTTTAAAACGTGTGAACTATCGAAATCATAGATTTCAACATTTATTGTTGAAATAGACGTTTTCGAGAAATAAGGAAATGGTGGACTATAACACTATTGTTATAGTAAATGGTTTCCGAAAGGAAATATTTTTGTATGGTATTGGGATTCATATATCTATCTAAATTCCGAATCCCTATACTAGTGATTTTGAGTCGTCGTAACGATGTTTTACGTAACATTCGTTTTGACTCAAATAGATGTTGTTAAAAAGAATGATTTCCTTAAAGAATGAATATGTACTTAATATTGATTTAAGTATATCGAATATTTTCAAATGTTGAAAATAAAAGATTTGTGAAACACTTATTATTTAATAAGTATGGAATTACTTTTCCAATATGAAATGAACATTTTGAGATTTATCTTTGTAAAGATAAATCGAAAGTGAATATTGACATCGATTCGAAAATCGTATATCAGTAGATATTTTGAACTATAAATTCACTATGGAATTTATAAAAGGAAAGGGAAATTGTTTAGAAAAATAAACGTTGATTTATTTTTGAAGTGTGGAAATTTTATATCTAGTAAAAGATATTTTGGAAGATGAAATAATTGGGAAAATTATTTGGAATCTGATGATGTTGCGCATCTTTATTGATAGTTAAATAACCGACTATCAATAATTACCTCTAGATAGGTATTTGTTGTGAATTGGATGAATTTGAATGCCACACTTTGTTTTTGAATAATCGCTCACTATTCGGGTTAGCCGGGAAAGGACCATGGGGTCGTATAACCCATTCCGAATATGTGATACGTCGTTATGAATTGCATTTGAAGACCAGTGTTGAAGACCGGATATTTTTGAAAACGGAAGGATTACCGTCGAGTTACTCTACATCGGCTGATCTCCGATTTAGAGGTTTTATCACCCTTAGTGACGGGAAGTCCGGACGTGATTAGAAATTTATCCGGAAATGCAAGGGCTTCGTGAGAAGTGCCTTCGGTTCTGTTCGATCCCGGAACAGACTTGTATGGATGTGTGTCTGACATTACACTTTGAGATGTAAAGCTGATTTCTTTCAAATACATTTCTGTTGGTGGCGGAGAATTTATTCTCTTAGCTTAACACCCTTCTCTGAGACGTACGAGCTCAGAGGTTATGTAGTTGAAATTTATCAGCGATATATCCCAATTTGGTAACGTGGCATACTGAGTGTTGCTGTGAAATGATCAGTGTTTGGTCATTTGTGATATGATCATTTGTTTGATCTTATATCTTTGTGATCATAGGTTGATCATTTTGGTTGACCCAAAGCAGGGCTTTTTGTAGAAAGCGTAGCTTTGTGGACGAGACTTCGTCGAGCCTCACACCCCGGAAATGGTCGAAACAGGAAGGATGCGGCAAGGTTCTAGGGAGTAGCGCCCCTTAGTGTATGTCATTCCTTCTGGATAAAGGTGGTATCATGGTATGGAGCCCAGATACTTAACCTTTGTGGTTACTGCATTATTATTATTATCTATGTGGTTTGTTGCGAATCGGGGATCCTCGGGAAGATCGGTGACGATCGGGGGATGGCATACGCGTGTCAGTAGTTACCTATTTTTGCAGAGGTAACCCGGCCTTGTGTTGGCAGAGATCCGGTTAGGTTCTCGGGTCGTCTATTCCAGGGACGTACCCATCGTGGATAGGAAGTTCCTTAGCCAGACCATTTGTTGGAAATCCAAAGAAACAATACGTGACTTGTACGGTTTTAGTTGTATTACCTGCTATGGAATGTGGCGGTAACCTGCTATTGAACATAGTAGCTATAGTAGGCATAAGTGCGGAATGCCTATGCTGGCTAAGATTAATATTATACTTTCGAAATGTTTCTACACTATGCACTAATAATAATATCAAAAATGATTTGATTTTGCGTAGTAAGCATCTTTGACTATCATAAGAAGAAATCTCCTCCAATTCTGCGTTTGCATTGTGTGTGTGGTGGGAGGTCTTATGGTAGTTTCATTTTCCAAAAGCATTGCGAAATTTACTTTAAAATTCTTCTGTTGTTTATTTTAAAGAAAAATAACTGTTTTACGATCTCACACCAGTCACCATGACTGACTCGGAGTTTATTGTTCCCTTCTAAACTCTGGGTGCCCACCAATTTCCACACGGGCAGCCTAGAGTTATATTATCAGGATATTCTGGATATTCTGGAGCTTTGGAGATAAGCTGGATGACGAGACGTAGTATTTGTATCTGATAGTATTTATTCCGCTGTGTATTTCTGTATGAGGACAAGTTTATATAACTGTCCATTGTTGTATATGACTCTGATTGATGTATGTATAAACTGATAAAATTCTTTTGTTTAAAGATTATTCATTTATCTATTATATATTGTTTCGCTGCGATATGTGAGATTCTGATATTGTGTTTTGTTTCTGTTTCTGCTCTTGTTCTGTTGTTGTTCTTCTTTCTTTTTCTTCTATCTTCTTCTTCTACCTTTTTCTTCTTTCTTAAAACCATAACTTTTCGGGTTTCCGGCATTCGATGGCTCAGCAGTCGATAAAGTGAGTATCGATGTTGAATTTTCGAAAGTCGAAAATTTTCGGGATGTTACATTTGGTATCAGAGCATATGGTTAAGCGACAACCCTGCTCTGTTGGGTGTTACTCATTAGAGATGGAGTCAGCAGTACTCTAGAATGAGTTGAGTGTAATAATAGATACGAGTGTGTATTTGTTAGTTAATATAAAATTGTTTTATATTGTGATGATTGGTTTGTTGAGTGGTATATGGATTCTGGTCAGTATTGTCCGTACAACTCTATCGATAGGGATCTCTAAACACTCGAATAGAACAGTTCGGCACAGTATTGTTTTTAAATAAGGGTAAATGAAATAATTTTACCCAAAACTATTTTTGTATAGAAAAGAAATGATTTTCTATGAATTATCATAGTATATGGTTGCATGGTTGTTAGGAAAGTAATAATATTGAAATGTTATCATTACTATTGAAACTGAATAAGAAATTGAAATCATAACTTCAAAGTTAAGAAATAAATTCACATGCAAATGAAATTTGAGAATGTAAATTATAAATGTGAATTGTAATTTAAAACGGGATTCCAGAGAAGTATTTGGAAAGGTTTTGAAAAGAATTTGAAAATTTTGGAGAAATGAAAGCTCTAAACTCTTTTCAGGTCGTTGGAAAATAATCCTGATGATGATGGCCACGTCATTAGAATTCATTTTCGGGTTTCCAAAAGAGGAATTGCTGCCAGATTATTTTAAATGAAAGTTGTTTAGAAAATTTGGGTTTTGTTTTGGAAATTCAAAGGCTGATTTGAATTGTTTTCAAAAATGGTTTTGAAAAGGTTGAAAAGACTCTGGAGTTGAGTATTGAATTATGAAAATAAAATTGAGAATGAATGAATCAATTTGCAATTGCAAGTACATGAATGTAAATTGAATTCGAATTGAAATCCAGTTTAATATAAGTGATTGTAAACCAAAATAGTAAATTGTAAATAAATTTTGGGAATGAGCAAAAGAATAAAACTGGAATTAAAACTGAATATTGAAAATGAAGTTGAATTGTGTGAAATTAAATGAAGTTTTGAGATTAGTTTGAAGTGAACTAAAGTTAATTGATAAAATTCAATATCCAGAAGTAAACTAAATCCAAATTAGATTGGAATTGTGAATTGAATTCGAATGAGAATTGAAATGTAAAATTGAATGAGAATAGATATGTAACTTCAATAGTAAGTTAAAAATGTGTAAACAGTTTATGTTTGAAATTTGTAATCGAATTTGCAAAATGATTTGAATGATGTAACTAGATATAATGGCTAGTAGGATATACAGGTGTATAAAGGGATTGGAAAATTTATTTCACAGATAAATTTGAATTGCTCGAAAAAGGTACGTATTTGAGTTTTAATATGAGTTTTTGATGATTTCTTCTCTAGCCGCTTGGCTTTTTCTTTTCTTTTTGAAATCTGAGAGTCCGTAGGGACGTTTTGTAGTCGTGCCGTATTAGCCGCGCAAAGGAGACGCTGGCAAAAATTTTCGAAAATTCTGAGTGTTAGAAAATTTTTGAGAAAATTTTTGAAAGTTTAAAATTTGAATTTAAACTCGAATTTGAATTGAGAAGTTAAACAATGTTGTTTGAAACTTATAATTGAAGTTGGAAAACGAGATTGAAATGATAACGAATCTTTAGTAGGAAGATTTGTTTTGAAAAATTGATAAAACTACTAAGTTGTGAAAAATAGTAGACGAGTTAAGGACCATTTTTTCCTAACTTGTAATTTCGAGGACGAAATTCTTTTAAGGGGGGAAGTCTGTAACGACCCAGAATTTTTGATAATTAAAATTCGAATATTTAATTAATTTTAAATATTAATAAATGAATTTAATGAGTCGAATAACTTATTTAAAGGATATTGGATTTAATTTGATAATTTAATCGATAAATTAAATAGTGAAATTCCAGAGATAATTGAAAATCGAGCTTAAAATGATTTAAATTGATTAGGGAAATTTTATTTAATCATACTGAAGTTATAGAAATATTTTAGAACTCTTAAATCTGAATTTGGAGTTAATCTATGAAAATGGAATATTTAATATTTAATTATCGACTGTAAAAATAGCCAATTTTCGAACAGTCTCAGAATTGAACGAAACCAGTTCCATTGGATCCGTAATAGTTAGTTATTATTGGATTCCAATTTTTGTAGCAACCGGAGTTGTCGTTTGACCGTGGCAGCTCGAAACGCATCGATATCATTTTAATTTTAATTCGGCGAGTTAAAATAGTCATTTTTCAAAAAGTCTCGGATTTCGACGAAACCAGTTTCATCGGATCCGTAATGTGATATTATTGTAAGATTTCAAATTTCGTAATTTTTGGATGTGCCGTTTGTCCGGGGCAAGCCAAAACGTCTCGAAATCGATTTAATCGGTTTAATTTTAAATCGATCGTTTTGCTCCGTATCTCGCACAGATGTCCGAATTAGCTTTCGAAACCTGTTCCATTGTGTCCGGAACGCTGGGTAAACCTTAGAAACGCTAACCGGCACGCTCGATTTCGAGTTCGGAAAATCCGGAGTGAATAGTGTTCGTCGTTTTTTCTATAAAAGCACCCCATTCTTTCAATTTGCAAACAAGAAAACCTAGCTAGGGTTTGAGAATACAGCCGCCACTATCAACATTCACGGCCAGAAAACCTTCCCACTTCCCCTCAATTTTCTCCTCATCCACTCCTCGATAGACTTCGATTCCAACTACAAAAATGAAGAGGGCAGTGAGATTGACGAGTTCAACGGTCAAGATCGTTTAACTCGAAGCAGATCGGCGGCAAAGGGCTAGGGAAGGACGCACGTTTAGGGTCGTTTTTCGCGAGCTAGGTGGGACCGAGTTCGAAGCCACTCCGGTCGTTGGTGGAGCACGTGGAGGCGAGTGGAATGGCACTTTCTGATCAACGTGGAAGTCGGCGTGGTGGTCACGAAATTTCGAATTCAAGTGGCGGCAATGGGTTCAAAGTCGAACGTGATTACCTGGGAGAAGAAGAGCGCGTGCGTTACGATCTGGGGGGTTTGAAAATCTCACGTTCAGATTCATCTAGGTTGAAATTGTAAAAAAGGAGATTTGTAAATTATTTATTTAAAATTCGTATAACTTTGTAACGCGATATCTTGTTCATACATTATCAGAAAATGACGAAACAAAATGCGTTGGAATCGTCTCGACGTGTACTTCGCGATGCAACCGAATTGGGAGTGACCGGGGTTAGTGAAAATTTTGAGTGAAATTAAACGTCCGTTTAATTTCATTCGAAATAAACGCTGTAATCAGAATTAAAATCACGGTGAGATCTTCTCACTCAAATCGAATGTGGAATTATTTACAGTTATTGATTGATGATTGACTGTTTGGATGTGATATTAGATATAGTAGGATATATATCTATATATAGCAATATATACATATTGGCTTATGTATATATTGGATTGATGATTTCCCGCCTCGTATAGCGGATGAGACCCTATTGCGCCGTTAGTAAGCGGATTTTTATAAAAACCTATATACCGCGATAATTCCGCACTGGAGCGGAATTGGTATTGTGCTAACATCGGTGGATGCAGGGAAACAGGTTGGAGGGATCCGACTGGATTCCTCACCGTATTGATTATTTACAGATATTTTGATATATTCTGTTATCATATTGATATATGATATTGACTGTTGTGATGGACTAATTGGTGCTGTGGCATCATCGGATTCAGTTTTGGAAGTGTAAAAATAACAACCTTTAATTTAAAAGGATTTTTAAAGTGATTTTTGAAAATATACGTTTTATGGAATTTTTGAATCGATTTATAAACGTGAAATTTTAAAGTTATAAAAGTTATAATTTTTAGTGAAATATAGCCGAAGTGTCGTTTTTGAAATAAAAGTCGATCTATTTATAAAATGGTTTAAGTTGGGATTTTTGAATAACTATAAACGATTTGTATAGAAATATTTATAAGAATTGATATTTTTGTAAATCAAAATATTGGACTTATAAAACGAATTTTTATAAGTGTTAGAAAGAAGTATAAATGGATTTCATAAGTGAATGAAATTAATAGATTTATAACGTGAAGTTATAAAGTAAATAGATATTGTAGAATAAAAGATTTATAAGAAAGTTACTTATAAATTTGACTTTTGCACTTAGATGGGATATAAATAGAAATTGCAAAATGAAATGATTTTTATAAGTTGAAATCGTTATAAAGTACAAAGGTGATTTATAAATGTTGTTTTATAAATCCGAAATCACTTATTCTTATAAGTGAATTTTTGAAGTTAATAAAATGAGATTTATAAACCGGAGTTGTTATAGAAAATAGAAAATGGAATTTATAAACGTTGTTTTATAAATTCGGAAACCAATCGATTGAATTTGATAAATTAAATATAGAAGATTATCAAAGGAGATATATTCGCGATTTTGGATAGCGAATTATTATTGAAATAAAACGTGTAGAAAATAGTGAAATGTAAATAGTAAAGTATATTCACGATTTTGGATAGTGAATATATCGTTAAGTAAAATGGATAGTTTTGGAAAGTGATATTTTGAAATGAAGTAATTGTTTTAAAAGATGTTTTAAAACGTGTGAACTATCGAAATCATAGATTTCAACATTTATTGTTGAAATAGACGTTTTCGAGAAATAAGGAAATGGTGGACTATAACACTATTGTTATAGTAAATGGTTTCCGAAAGGAAATATTTTTGTTTGGTATTGGGATTCATATATCTATCTAAATTCCGAATCCCTATACTAGTGATTTTGAGTCGTCGTAACGATGTTTTACGTAACATTCGTTTTGACTCAAATAGATGTTGTTAAAAAGAATGATTTCCTTAAAGAATGAATATGTACTTAATATTGATTTAAGTATATCGAATATTTTCAAATGTTGAAAATAAAAGATTTGTGAAACACTTATTATTTAATAAGTATGGAATTACTTTTCCAATATGAAATGAACATTTTGAGATTTATCTTTGTAAAGATAAATCGAAAGTGAATATTGACATCGATTCGAAAATCGTATATCAGTAGATATTTTGAACTATAAATTCACTATGGAATTTATAAAAGGAAAGGGAAATTGTTTAGAAAAATAAATGTTGATTTATTTTTGAAGTGTGGAAATTTTATATCTAGTAAAAGATATTTTGGAAGATGAAATAATTGGGAAAATTATTTGGAATCTGATGATGTTGCGCATCTTTATTGATAGTTAAATAACCGACTATCAATAATTACCTCTAGATAGGTATTTGTTGTGAATTGGATGAATTTGAATGCCACACTTTGTTTTTGAATAATCGCTCACTATTCGGGTTAGCCGGGAAAGGACCATGGGGTCGTATAACCCATTCCGAATATGTGATACGTCGTTATGAATTGCATTTGAAGACCGGTGTTGAAGACCGGATATTTTTGAAAACGGAAGGATTACCGTCGAGTTACTCTACATCGGCTGATCTCCGATTTAGAGGTTTTATCACCCTTAGTGACGGGAAGTCCGGACGTGATTAGAAATTTATCCGGAAATGCAAGGGCTTCGTGAGAAGTGCCTTCGGTTCTGTTCGATCCCGGAACAGACTTGTATGGATGTGTGTTTGACATTACACTTTGAGATGTAAAGCTGATTTCTTTCAAATACATTTCTGTTGGTGGCGGAGAATTTATTCTCTTAGCTTAACACCCTTCTCTGAGACGTACGAGCTCAGAGGTTATGTAGTTGAAATTTATCAGCGATATATCCCAATTTGGTAACGTGGCATACTGAGTGTTGCTGTGAAATGATCAGTGTTTGGTCATTTGTGATATGATCATTTGTTTGATCTTATATCTTTGTGATCATAGGTTGATCATTTTGGTTGACCCAAAGCAGGGCTTTTTGTAGAAAGCGTAGCTTTGTGGACGAGACTTCGTCGAGCCTCACACCCCGGAAATGGTCGAAACAGGAAGGATGCGGCAAGGTTCTAGGGAGTAGCGCCCCTTAGTGTATGTCATTCCTTCTGGATAAAGGTGGTATCATGGTATGGAGCCCAGATACTTAACCTATGTGGTTACTGCATTATTATTATTATCTATGTGGTTTGTTGCGAATCGGGGATCCTCGGGAAGATCGGTGATGATCGGGGGATGGCATACGCGTGTCAGTAGTTACCTATTTTTGCAGAGGTAACCCGGCCTTGTATTGGCAGAGATCCGGTTAGGTTCTCGGGTCGTCTATTCCAGGGACGTACCCATCGTGGATAGGAAGTTCCTTAGCCAGACCATTTGTTGGAAATCCAAAGAAACAATACGTGACTTGTACGGTTTTAGTTGTATTACCTGCTATGGAATGTGGCGGTAACCTGCTATTGAACATAGTAGCTATAGTAGGCATAAGTGCGGAATGCCTATGCTGGCTAAGATTAATATTATACTTTCGAAATGTTTCTACACTATGCACTAATAATAATATCAAAAATGATTTGATTTTGCGTAGTAAGCATCTTTGACTATCATAAGAAGAAATCTCCTCCAATTCTGCGTTTGCATTGTGTGTGTGGTGGGAGGTCTTATGGTAGTTTCATTTTCCAAAAGCATTGCGAAATTTACTTTAAAATTCTTCTGTTGTTTATTTTAAAGAAAAATAACTGTTTTACGATCTCACACCAGTCACCATGACTGACTCGGAGTTTATTGTTCCCTTCTAAACTCTGGGTGCCCACCAATTTCCACACGGGCAGCCTAGAGTTATATTATCAGGATATTCTGGATATTCTGGAGCTTTGGAGATAAGCTGGATGACGAGACGTAGTATTTGTATCTGATAGTATTTATTCCGCTGTGTATTTCTGTATGAGGACAAGTTTATATAACTGTCCATTGTTGTATATGACTCTGATTGATGTATGTATAAACTGATAAAATTCTTTTGTTTAAAGATTATTCATTTATCTATTATATATTGTTTCGCTGCGATATGTGAGATTCTGATATTGTGTTCTGTTTCTGTTTCTGCTCTTGTTCTGTTGTTGTTCTTCTTTCTTTTTCTTCTATCTTCTTCTTCTACCTTTTTCTTCTTTCTTAAAACCATAACTTTTCGGGTTTCCGGCATTTGATGGCTCAGCAGTCGATAAAGTGAGTATCGATGTTGAATTTTCGAAAGTCGAAAATTTTCGGGATGTTACAACAATCAAGTTCCGATTCCTTTTTACCAAATCCTTTTTACCTTTCTTGTCAAAACTTTTGCATGATCTTTGACAAGCATCTGGATCTACCTTTCGATCCGTTCCATCTCTCGTCTAAGAAATAAACAAGGTCAGATGGATTTCCCCATCTTGTTAACTACCTTATCTGCTTTCTTAGATCTCACAGGCGGACAAGATGTACTCTTAGGTATTACCGCATACCCCTTTTTGTTATTTACTTTACTTCTCATTGATAATACCTCATTCGTAACTTAAGTCTTTGATTTCAAACTCAGTTATTTATCAGCAAACAATGAGGCCTTCCAAGTTAGGAAAATATATCCTCCTAGACCTTGGTTCGATCACATTCTTTATCCTTTAAATAAGAGTCATTTCCATACCTCGAAGTCTAATGTTACTTCCGAGTTTATTTCCAAATATTGTTTATTCGTTAAACAATTCATTCGACTCTAGAATTTGACCATTTTTCTAAGCCCTAAAAAATTCCCAATTAAATCTTAAAAATCATAATTAGTCATTATGAAAATGTTTACAAAAGACCCCGGTCGAAAAACTTCTTTTAAACTCTTAATTCAAAATCCAATTTCCTTAATCGTTGGCGAATAGTGATTAACTAGGTTAATTTCTATAACTATACTTATTACCAAGTATAAACTCATTTGAAACTTCCAAAACTTCATTATTTTATTAATAATGAATTTAGGAGTTTATTTCATAATTGTCGAAGTTATTAAACTCCATTTACAAAATCTGGATTTTTTATTGCTTTCGCAATGACTTCTTTAAATACTGTTTTGCTCATAACTTGAGATTCCTAAATCCAAATTATAATTTATTAGATTCATATGAAAGCTATCCTCTTTACGGACAAAACGTTTCTAGTTTCAAGTTGTTCTGGCTTGAAATACATCTTTAGCTTCCATTCTAATTTACAGGTAAATGATTACCATTTATTTCACTTTTGAAACTCATAAAATAGTATTTCCAAATATTTTATCTCTATAATATTATATCACTATAATATTATATTTAACCCTTTTTCATTAACCCATAAAATATTATTCCCAAATATTTTATCTTTATAATATTATATCACTATAATATTATATTAAACCATTCATTAACTTATAAAATATTATTCCCTGATATTTTATCTTATAATATTATATTACTATAATATTATACTTAGCCTTTATTTTAACTTACAAAATATTATTCCCAAATATTTTACTTTTATAATATTATATTACCATAATATTATACTTAACCTTTCTATGATTTCAAAACCATTTTAAATCCCTTTTTTTAAAGAGGCCTAACCATTTCGGTTTGTACACGTATTGATGTCAGTGTAACGTGACTTGGTATTCTATTTTAAAATCATGACATAAACATGATTATACGAATATAAATGTAATATCATATCAAAAAAAGTCATCCAATCATACATATAACATCCATTGTTATCATCCAATATTAGCAAAACAATACAACAAAGTTTACTAATTTTTCTAAGTGATCTACTTATTAACTTGCATCTATACTGATTTAACTAATTAATATCAGTTTATTAACTACTAAACTTGTATTCAACTAATAACATGCAAATCTACTAGAAATGAGGCAAAGCGTTCTTACTAACCTGCATCCTTAAACCAGTTTACCCCTTATACACATATACGACTTTATAATCTCAAAATCATATTAAAGAGGCAATGTGCGTCTTACAATCTTAGCACCCTCCTTCCCGAGCTTTATCCGGATGATTTATCCATATTTTCTGCTCCTTGATTCCAGTCGTCGTAGTCGCGTTCTATTTTGGATTAAAATTAAACATGCGTTTAATTTTAACCAAAATTTCCATTAGCTCCAATCAACTCCAATCCACTTCCATCGTTTAGTATTTGCAGATACCAATCCAACACAATTCGTTTCGTTCGGATCCAACCTCGTATGACGAAATTATAGCTTTTCAAAGATTACAGGAATTAATATATAAATTATTTAACAAATTAATTCACATTTTTTAATCACCAATTAATCCTAGCCGTTGGATCCATCCCCTACCCAGATCTGGCCGCTCCTCCCTCTCCTTTTCTTCTTTGTGATGTTCCAATGAGAGCCGAACCTAACTCCTCCCCTTTGACCATCATTTGCTCCATCCTCCGACCTCGAGACAACGATCGGCCATCACCACATCGTCGCCCTCCTCCTGCCGCACCCTTGGCCATCGATCAGCAATCTCCAGCGCTACCTCCACCTTGATTTTTGAGCCGAAACCCGAGAGGAACGCGACCATTTTCTACCGCCGATCGTCGACTATACTTCAATCGTACCGTTTGATAGCTAGAGCTCATGAAGCTCTTCGACTTTGATGTTGGACGTTTAGCCTATCGTCGGTTGGATGAGGAGAAAATCGAGGGGGAAGGTTGCGTGTTCTTGGTCATAGATGGGGGTGGCGGCCGATGGGCTTAGGGTTAGGGTTTGGTGTTATTTTATTTTGTATTTTGCAATTTTAAAACCATTTTCTCTTTTTGCTTTGTGTATTTATAGTGGAAGGAGGGTATGGAGAGGGTGTGGGGTGAATAGTGGAGGGTATGGCATGAATAGTAGATGGGATGGGTGGGTATGGGTTTGAATAGTGTGGGTGTGTGTGTGTGTGTATATATATTATTATTTAAATAAAATATCTCGTTATATGGACCCTGAAATCCCGAACTCCAAATGAAGCGTGCCGCCGGTCGTTCTATAGGTTATACCCCTATTTCGAACATAATGGTATATATATCGGAAGCCAATTCGAAAGTATTTAGAAGATATCTTTCCAAAATCGAATTATATTAATTTAAATTACTTAAATTAATTCCTACGCGTATACTGCTCTTACGATCAAACGGTAAGTCAGACCACCACGAAATTTGAAATCCTACAATAATTTACTATTATAGATCCAATAAAACTGGGTTCTTCCAATTTTGAGATTGTGCCCCGAATGGCTATTTTTACTCGTCTAATTAATATCAATGATTTTCAATTTCTGATTAATCAATTTTAATTCATATTTAAAAGTTTACAATCGTTATTCTAATTTAAATAGAATTTATATCAACATTAGGAATCATTTTCATTCACACTAGATTCTAGATTCACTTATTTAATCAAAACTAATTGTTCAATTAACTTTTAAATATTTAAAATCAATTAAATATTCCAATTTTAAATGACAAAAATTCTGGGTCGTTATATGGTATGACCTTAATCGAGTTGTCTACTCAGGTATAGTGTCGATATTACTCCTCGAGTGCAAGTAGGCGGGTTAAGTTAGTTGTATATGAGTTAAGAGACACTAAAGAAGTTTTATCAGTCCTTTCTAGTGTAAATGATGTATACTTGTTTCAATCACTTAGACGTTTGTCTGACCCACTCCTATTTTCATTTTTATCTATATCACTAGGTTGATGGATCCCAGTGACATGGAGGACATGGTGATGAAGATCTCATATTGTAAATATTATATAGATTGTAAATATAAGATTTGATAATATATTTCTACGTTTTGTGGATTGAGATTTATTGTACAAATCTATCTAGGTATTTGGACCTATATTGACTATAAGATATTTATATTATATGTTGTTTCCTTCCACTGCATGTTTAGATATTTTATTGTTAGATTCCTTTTGTTTTCTTATTATCATAACTTAATGACTTGCCCTTTTTCGGTTCTCAAGGTTTGAATGCTAGTTCGGCCGTTAAATTCGAAGGTCAAAAAAGAAGCATTGTTACATTTGGTATTAGAGCAGAATCATCCTAAAATAAAGACTAGGAGCGTACCGAGAGAGCGTATTTATATTTTTATAAATGTAAATATATAGTATATAAAATATCATTTAGTTATAAGTGTATACCTTATTTACCGTTCCATTCAATTTACTATATATTGGGGAGTCGCTAATGAATCCATTTATAGATAGCTAAGAATGAGTGCATCGATGGAAACTAGAATAGATACCAATGCTGGTGGGGTGAAACCAAAACTGGAAATTACACCAGAGTGGATGCTATAATATTCCCGGTGTGAACATTCCTTCTTAGTTTCATTGATATATTTAAGTGACTAGAAAAACCAGTGAAAACCCCACAGAACCTACAGCTGCAAACCAAGGAGCGGTTCAGATCCAAACACCACCTAATATTAATTTCCCAGAGTTGTGTAGAGGCTTCTCTAGTTTAGGTGGAAGACCCTTTATTAGAATAGAACCCTATGCATCAATGTAGACTTAGCTAAGCATGTATGAGAAAGTCTTTAACCTTTTGAGGCTAATTGATGTTACAGGAAGACAAACAAGCTTCCTTGCATCTCCAGGGAGAAGCAGCGAATTAGTGGGAAGATGTTACTATTGAGAATGATGAGGATAATATTAAATAGGTAGATTTTAGGAGAAAGTCTAAAAGGAAGATCTCCTCTGGAGTGGATAAAGGTTTATTGCTGGAGATATTTATTCACCTAAAGTAGAGCGACATGATTGTCGGTGAGTATATGAACCGGTTTAATGAGTTAACTAGGTTCGGGTTTGAATTGGTCAACACCTCGAATAGGAACACGATGAAGTTTGCAAAAGGATTAAACTTGCTATTTAAGGAGTTAGCACTGCACCATATACCATATGGAGTTACATTTGAAGGATTAGTAGAATAAGCATTGCTGAAATCAATTAATAAGGAGATAGCTAGGGAACAACCTAAGAAAAAGATAAATAAACAACAAAGGAAAAGCGAAAACGAGGATAGTCATGGAAAGCAAGAAAGGAGAAGGTCTAGTCAATGTAGAAAGAAAGGGCACGTAGCGAAGGACTATAGAGTTGACCTTGCTCAGATTAAGTATATAACCGTAACAATTTGGGCCATATGAAAGGGAATGCCTAAGATGATTAAGGGAGAATCAGATAGTTAAAGCTTATGCACTAAAATTGGTCCTAAGTGTTGGTGTACCACCGTCTACATAGGATTAAGGGAATCACTTGAGTTACTAAAGGAAAATCAAATAGTTAAAGCTTATGCACTGGAAATGGTCTCAAGTGTCAGTGTACCACCATCTACTTAGGATTAAGCGAAGCAAACTGGGATGAAAGGTGAGTTATTATTATTACTACTATTTTTGGGAATTATGAGGTTTTATTGTT
This sequence comes from Allium fistulosum, assembly GCA_030737815.1. Lineage (NCBI taxonomy): Eukaryota > Viridiplantae > Streptophyta > Magnoliopsida > Asparagales > Amaryllidaceae > Allium > Allium fistulosum. Next base: position 910,355,150 of record CM060908.1, read on the forward strand.
GATAGTTTTACTTTCAATTTCATATGGTGCATAAATCGTTTAGTAATGTTATACCAAAAGAAATGGAATATGTGTAGTGTAGAGTCCTTTAGTGACATTTATGTGTTGAGATTTAGGGACATGGGATACCTTTTGGAATAGACTGAATGACTTGTTAATGAGATAATTTTGGATGGTAAAAGTGGTATAATCTTATGAGGAGTAAAATACTAGGCATAATCTTGTTGTACATCGCAATCCTGATAGTCACACGATGACGAATTGATATCTATCTTTGACGAGGGAGCCTCATATGCCTTTGTTGGAGATTCTGATCCCTTTCCCAAATAAATAAAACTTAGGAGGATGGTTAACATGATGCCTATGCATTTATCTATAGAAGAGAATTGGAAATGAGACAAGAAGGTTTTCGAGTGAGTTAAAAAGGAGAGGTTATATTTTGATTAAGTAAAGAAAATTTAAATTATTTTGGTTGAAACGTCATAGAGAAGAGACATTAGTATAACAACAAATATTTGGATTAATATATATTTATCGAGGTTGGACTGAGAAGGTATTTACCTGATATTGAAAGATGTGAAGACAAATTTGAAGTTGAGTTTGAATTGGAAAAAATTGGTAGTAAAAAGAAAGACTGATGTTATCGGAGTTTTAATTGACCGGACCCCATTATCTAATCTATTGAAATTATTTTAAAATATGGATGAAGAATTTTATCTTAATGGCTTATAATTTATTAGGATAGGGAGTCGGTGGTGCTACTATATGATCTGACTCGGTGATCTGTCCATAGCACAGAAATCTAAATGATTGAAATTCACATTTTTTCTGTGCCGTTGCAGTAATTATCAGAGATGGAAATGAGTAGAATTTAGAATGCTTTATTGTTTAGTATTTCTATAAATGTGATGATTTAAGTTGATTTTTAGATGGGTGTCGTTGATCTAAAGTTGTGGGCAATGTTACACCATAAACGTTTGTTTTATAGGTGATTTGAATTGGTTTGAAGATGGATGTCATTGATCTGATGTTTTGGGTAACGTTGCACCATTTATGTTATATGGCTTGGATGGATGTTGTCCTCCAAGAAAGTGATTGTTGTCTTGCTATATATTGGGGGTGAAGTTATACGTTGTCGATACTTTAATAAGAGTTGTAACTATGAGTATATAGTTTGGATTAGATGTGATATGAGTTCGATAACATGTTCATTGTACTAGGACATCATCCTTTTCTTTGATGTTCCAAGATATGTTTTCGGGTAAGATGTTACTTCAATAGTTGAGTATTATGTTGACGTCATCTTTGTTGAGTTGTCCCGTTCATAGTATGGCTGAAAAGTAAGTTGGTAGAAAGATATATAGGGAAAAGATAACATTAGTTGGTTTATTTAAGAAACTGAATTGAGCTTGGATTTTTCATTTAAAAAGGGTAATTGAGTTCGATTTATGATTGTAAAGGATATCCCAAATTAGATTTGTATTAAGATCATATTACGTTAAGTATTATAGTACGATTGATGATATGGAGAAATGCTCAGACATAGATAGATACTAAGACTATATGAGTTCATACTATCATTCAAATAATGAAGTGATTGGAATCGCATGGAGATATATATGATTTGGAGAATAAAGGATCGAGTAGAGTTATGAAGGATATTCTGAATTAGACTGTGGTGAGAATTATATGAGAAGTATTTCTAACTGGTGTAGATAAAGAATTCAGATAAATGATTTTGAGTTAATGGAATTGACCTGATTTGAGAAATTGAAGGAAGGATGTTCTAGATTGAATTCATACTAAGGTAAAATAAGAAAGTATCGTCGATTGGTGCAAAATTAAGTAATCCACAATAATTGAAGAAAATTGTTAGAAAGATTTATGGAAAAGTAATATAATTGCACGCATAGAGGAGGTGGAGGCTATTTTATGGAAAGTGGGATTTGGAGATTCAAATATGGCTTTGAATGAAGAGCAGGTACGTTCTTTTTAATCATCCTCTTTATTGGAAAGTGACTGTCTATTTAGAGGAAACTCTTTTGGAGTGACGACTTAAAGGTGCATACTTTACATTGCGAATGAGGTGCATGTCAATGACGTATTATGTAGTTAATCTTTTTAACATTATCATCGTCTTAGGTTAGCATTTTTCTTAGATTAGAATTCCATTTAGATTTAGGATTTTGATTGCTATGTTTGAAATGATTGAATCAAATATGATTTCTCTTATTGGATGCTTACTTGCTTGAATGTCGTAGAACTTAGGGTAAAATGTTTGTATAGTTGAGGAGATGATAATTTGGTATCAAAGTTGGTGGATGTTTGGAGAAGTGATATCATAAGCATAATGATACCACTTAAGTTAGATTGGAAATTTTAATGGAGGATATGTTATTTTCACAAGGTTAAGACGTCTACCTTTTTGATGTTCTTAGGTGAATGAATATATTATCTAGTAATTTAAGTTATTTGGGTTTGTTGAGTAAGACAGACACGATCTACTTTAAGTTGCCTTACCTTAGCAATCCAAAAGATGAATCAAAGGAGATATCACTGGAATGATTTGGTATTGTGTATGTTCATTTAGGATTAGTAATAGCGACTGCATTTTAATTTGGGGCACATTTGTGCTAAGGCTGCTCGTTGTTGTGAATTGTGGCATCATTTACTTGAGTTGGTAACATGGACTGTAGAAGTTGAAGATGTGCATGTACATTTGAATTCGATGTTTCTGAATGAGTTATGCTAGTAGAAGTTGGTTAGATTAAGTTAGGAAGGACGATTTGGTTAGGGGTACTTGAAAAAGTGAAGAAGTAAATTTGATCTTTTCATTTTGACTCCTTTTTGAAATGTTTTCCTATTTGCATATTTGTTAGTTTAGTTAGCAAGTAGGATCGATTAGATGATTGCTATGGATTCAATGTTGTTTTTTGTTTAGGTTGTTTAGTTTAGTTGGATAGTTGACTTGGATGATTGTATTATTTATGTTAAGGATTGTATTATAGTCTTGGTTATGCTTAAATTTTTATGATTTGCTTATTAATGTGTTCACCATATGTTATGTTGAAGTGATTGTTTGTTGCATATATATAGAATTCATAAATTCACCTTAGGATGCTTACATACATGCATTATGTGTCATATCATCTCATTCATATAAGAGGGCCCGATTAATACATATTTGCATATATAATGTCATATGCCATTTGAATATATATCATGATGCTACGTTATTGGTTGCATTTCATAAAATACACTAGCATTACTATGGATATTTTGATATGCTACTGAACACACACTTCTAGATGAATTTTATTATGGATTTTATATACTATGTATGGATGTTTTGTATGGTTGATTGCTCTGTTTTCTAGAATGAGTGCTTGACTTAAAATGGATGTTAGATTGATTGGATACTAGGATGTGTTAAGCATGTTAAGCGATACGGAGTGAGAAAGTGTGTGAAATGCATTCTTTGTCCTTCAAGAACTTTAGTGATGGAATTCTTTTAGGGGGGAGAATGTAATACCTCGGTATTTTAATAATTAATAATATTGAATTTTAAATAATGAATTTATTAGTTGAAAAAATAAGGGGGGGGGGAATGGTTATTTTTCCAACTTGGAATTTGATGATTGGATTTGCACCATTTCGACTGGCTCATTTTTCTAATTTATGAAGTATGTTCATATGTCTAGTTTGAAGGTCGTACAAGAATAATGGATGGTTTTGTGTCAAGCTAGTGAGCACCAAAATTTGAATTTAAAAGTATTGTTTACCATCACTCTTCCCTCCATCTATATATAAGCCCAACCAAAAGAGTACTATCTCTTTTCCCATTTTCAAAAACTTCTACCATTTCAATCTCTTCTCATTTCCCTCTTCCTTCCCAATCTTCAAAATACAATAACTTGCACAATTATTGATGGAATCGAACGAAACTAGCGGCATCACGAAATAGATAGAGAGTACTACGAGTACATACTAGATTGGAGGCAAGTTTCAAAGGATTGGTGATGTTTAAGTCTGAACGATAGAGGATGTTAGGATCTAGTCTTCAAATTTGGGTGAGCAAACCTTTTCTATTCTTATATAATATAATTGTAGTATTAAGGGATTGTTAGGGTCTAATAATGAAGTAAAATTGATGATTAAACTTGATGATATTAGTTTATTTGAGTTTAGAGTAAGTACTGTTTAGCTAAAATTTAAGCTAACCCATTCTATATCGAATTTAAAATAAAGGAATAGACTGGTGTTGGAAATTGATATAATGTAGTATAAACTATATATAAGCTAAATGAAGTATAATCAAAATATGTTAAACTAAGATCAATCAAAACCAAAAACGATGAAGAAAAACACTCAAAAACATGCTGTAACGAGAAGTGATATGACCAGACCGATGCATCGGTGGCTACCACCGGTCTAACCAGTCGATCGAAGGTTTTCCATTAGCAGACTTATGGTCGAATTCCAGGACTAACTCGAACTTGGACCCAATCCGGCCAGTACGAAAAAGAGGCATTGTGGAATCGAGACTACATGTGATACTTCAGAGGAGGCAATGTGATACGATCGTATCATGGCCAGACGTATATATTTTGTCAAATGTTCGTGAGTCTGATGCAAGAGAAATTGGATATTTGATTGTTTATCAATGTTGGATATCATATAGAATTCAAATATTGGATATTGGGCACATACAATGCGCTCTTCAATTTGGTGAGTAATTGTCTATGAGGCACATGTTGTTTAGGGAATAAATGTCCTAGGGAAATGTTGTTCCCTTAGTACTCAAAAAGGAAATAGTTGTTCTAGGGAAATGAAAGTTCCCTTAGCATTAGCATAGTTATTCATGAAATATTTGTTCTGGTGAAATGGTTTTTACCTCATAAATAATATTTTAGTCATCCTGGGGAAACTGTTGTTCCCTTAGTGATGTGGATTTGGTAGACTCCGCTGGTTAAGTATATGTTTATGTATTGTGTATGACGAGACGTAATATGACGTTAATCGAGTAGTCGACTCAGGTATAGATTTGATATTCTTCGAGTGAAAGTAGGCAGGTTAAGATAGTTATATAAGGGTTCGGAGGCACTAACAATGTTTTTTCAATCTTTTTGAAGTACATATGAGATAGACTTGTATCACTCACTCAGATGTATGTAGGTATTGGGATTTACACTACAATGGATCCATTTCCCCTCTAAATATGTCTTATTGTCTGAGGTTTTGAAATAAAATATATACATAATAAAATTTTGCATAATTATACGTGAATATATCAATATAGAAATTATATTGGTAATTTAATATGATTTGAAATCTACAATTGACAATAATGGATTAGTTTCAATTAAGAAAGAACTCTAGGAATAAACATTACTGTTTTACACAAAATATCTCATAAATTAAAGTTATGTAACATACACCTATATATATATACATATATATATGAATATTATAATTAATAATCTAGATTTAAAATAACTTAAATGTGGAAAAATAATAATTATTGATATATGTATAGATTTATGTGAATTTAAAGTTAATAATTTAAAATAAACTTTTAATTTAAAAAAGAAACAAAAGATATATGATATTATACAAATCTTTAATTTAGAAAGCAAATAAAAGTTCACACATGGATTCTAGAATGATTTTTTTTCTTATGAAAACAACACCCAAAATAATTGTATTCAAGACATTAACTATATAACATAAGAAATCAATTCTTAAGGCAAATTTAAGTCATTAACATATGCAGTTTATATCAATTATGTATGCAAATATTGTAAAGTCATAAAATAGTTTTCAATCAAAATTAGTTTTTTTAACAAAATTTCTGGAGTAAAAAAAGAACTGGACAGCTTAAGCACATGTAAATTCATGATAAGAACAAATAGATCCAAAATACAGAGAACGATAGTATATTTTCAAAGGGAGATGGAGAATCTAATGTATATCAATTATGGTGAATATATGGTGAACGAAAATAGAGAACAAAAGTGGATCAGAATCAAATTAATATAATAAACACACTTTTTAACCGAGATAGACAAAAGAGAATTAAAATTATATTTTGCAAGATAGACAATTAAATGGTAAGGTGAATCAAACAGAGTCCAAGCATATAAACAAGAGATACATAAAATAAATTAAATTAGAATGACACCTTAGGATGTTGCCGAAAGTCACACCTTGAATGATGAATCGATGCTCCTAGATTTAGTTGAATCAATCTTTGGATCTTGCAGGAATCGAGAGATAAGAACTACCTATTGTTTTTTATTTTAGGTTATTTTTATGTTTGTAATTTTTTCCCTACACCGCTATGGATTTAAGGCCAAGGATGAATGGAGAAAGTGGCAAAAACAATTGAATGAATTTTGTTTTTAAGAAAGTAATAAAGCACAATTAATGCTAGAGATTTTTCCTCTTCCTTTTAGTTAATATCTTCCCTTTTCAAATCCAATTTGAAACCTTTCCTTACCTCCGCTTGGCCGACCATAAAAAGAGATTATGGGCCTTAAAATTTTCTGAAACCATTTAATATTTATTCCATTTAAATTTAACTTAAATGTTCTACCGATATATCATATTAATACATGTGCACATAACTTTTATATATATGCATCTGGTTAAGTACTTATAGTGTTCAAACATCAAATAAGATTTTGATAGAGTTAGGGGTATGCCTTAGGGGAAATTATGCAATTGTTACATATATATAATTCGATAATCAATCTTGTTTGAAATAAAAGATGTCTTCTTTCTATTATATACTTGATATAATGTGTTATATATTAATTGAATAATTTAATTAAAAATATAGTTAATAGAAAATCAATAAATGGTATGTTTTTGTGGTAGTAGTTACAAAGTATTATGACCATGAGTAATTTGTCATAATGAAATAAAGCATATCGTTTTAAATATTCCTAATCAAGATGTATCGAGATTGAATGTCAATATATCCGTTAAGGCTAGAGCATGTAATGCTCTCTAAATATTGGACAGTGTATTACTCATGGTTGCTGGAGGGCAACAAGGAGCTACGTAATGACAGTTATTGGATAAGTATGGAATGAATCACTCGATAGTATCCCATTGGTTAATATAAATAAGGTCAAATAGAAAATATCAATGTGACAAAATTACACAATTCCCTCGACTTGAGAATACTGCTAGCATTAATGTGGAAACTTCGCTTTGATTATAGTTAAATTGTAGCACGAAATCCATTAAATGACTATAGTTGAGTTGAGTGGAAGCATTGGAAGTGAAACACTATTCAAGAGAGGATTCGTCTCTATAGTTATATAAGGTCAGTATCACTGTCAACTAATGTCAAGTTAAAGCCAAAAGTCTCTAGCCGAAGCAGTTCGGTTAATGATTATTGTTATTATTGAACTAAGGACTTTGTTTTTGGACAATAGAGTTGAATATGAACGATATTAAAAATTTGACCATTACCAAATTCCACAAGTCCATAGTGATATAGTTCTGAAGAAGAAAATTGGTGTAAATAGTTATCACTGCCGGTTATCGCTTAATAAAGTAAATTTGTATTTTATCGAAACAAAGTAAGCAATAACTTTAGCCATAATGTCACACTACCTGCTAAGTGAAGTATGAACGTTAATATTTGAATTGTTCGATATAAATTGCAAACCATACCTAAGAGTCATACAACCGAAATGTTGAATACTTCTTTTTCACCCAAGTTGATTAATTTTTAATTTTTATAAATTAATTAAATTAATCAATATTTATGAAATATTAATTAGAAAATTTTATTTGATGTATATTGAATAATATATAAATTAGTGTGCATATAATAGTTGTATAAACACTAATCGTTGTTTAGGCTGGAAGTGGATTTAAGGCCCATATGAAGCTAGGTAAATTCAGCCATGAAGGGGGCACGATAGGCTGGCCATTTGATGGCTTGTGGTGGGGAGTTTTGAATGTTTAAAAAGAGGAGAATAGGTAAGAGAAAATTAAGGCACTTGATCCTACTTTTTCTCTCTACTCTCTCCTATATATAAACATCTTAAACCTACTTTTCTTTTGATCTTTTTGCTGCCTCCATCATCCCTTTGCTGGCCGAAATATACCACATCCCTTTCCTCAAATTTTCGAGCAGTTATATATAAATTAAAATCAAACAATCAATGGTGGTAAGGTAATTTGGGAGCTAGCAACTTCGGGATTGTAATTGGATTCAAGGATTTCACTTCTTCATTTCAAACTACGAACTTTAGGCTGAGGTGAAAGGTACTCTTATAGTTTACTATTATACATAATTGTTTATATAATCATTGTTCAATATATTGTTATGGTAAATATATCATGAATCGGTATATCGAAGGATTGTTACATGTAGATTGTTGTGTATATAAATGCAAACAAATATACTTAAAAAAAGTTTATGCTCATTTACTTGTACATGGCTCAGCTTAGGAACTAAAAAAATTATCTTTTTATTTTTGAATTTTAAAGTAATAATATATTAAATTTTTTAAATTCTAAATCTAATTTTAAAAGTTTAACACAACATAATATATGTTTCATATTTCAATAAAATTTAATTTTGTTGAAAAAGTCTTTGGCAAAGAAAAAATTAACTTTTGTATACATATATTATATATATCAATATACATTATTATTTAATTAAAACTGATTATATATATATATATATATAAAACGTGTGTGTGTGTGTGTATAATAAAATTATGTAAAAAATTTATAGCACATTTTGATTAATTTTCTTTTCGAAAATATTTTTTATATTTATTTTATTATTATTATTGCACAGTTTTATAATATATAGAATCGAAAAAAAATCTAGGCCGTAAACATTACTGTAAATATTTGTTAATGTATATTTATTGTTATTTATTTTTATATATACATATTTAATTAAACTACTAATTATATATTTTTATACATATGTTAATGAAAATAATTTACTCGGTTTTATGTTGTAATATATATATATATATATTTATTTATTTATGCTATCAAAATTAATTTTAATAATATTTTAAATAAATTTTATTATACACACACATATATATTTTGTAAATACATGTATTTAAATAAATTATTTATAATTACTATTTGTAACAACCCGATATTTTGGACCATTCGCATCCGCACATGTCGAACTTAAATTGCTCAAAATACCGCGTTGTAAATAAAAATTTGGCAAACTCATCATATACAGTAAATAAATAATCACAGATCACAGACACAGAGTAATATAATGCAGCGGAAACAAAGAAATAGTAGTTCATGAAGCTACTATATAAATACATCGGAGTTAAGTAAGATACAATAGAAGTACCAAGATACAACAGGAGAAACAATATGATAATCAGGTACAACTCGGAATACAACTGAAATCAACTGGATAACAAAATGAATAGATATCTGGATCTTCAAAGCAAAACTCCAGCTCCAAGGGTGAGTCTCTAATATTGTATCACTCGGTCTGACCCGAGCGTAAAGCAAACAAAAAACACTCGAGTCAGGACATACATACTTATACAAATGTAAACCAACTCAAGTGAACTGTAATAAAGGTACAAGTAACTCAAAGAATGCTTGGGATCGCCCATTCTTTAAGGATCCGTTAAACTATCTACTATGTAGTAATATTCGCTATTATAATAATGTCTAATATAAAATAAACATACTTTTTAATAGCATCAAGGGGTTACCCATATAGCCCTTAACACGTAATAGTCCCAGTAGTCTATCCAGTATTAGCATACTCCCAAAATGGGGGCTACCCTCGATACTCCACAGGCTACGGGAGAAATCACAAATCGTAGTAAAGCTCGATATGGTAGGTGACACGGCACACAAGGCAATGCCAGGGTAGATATACCAATTACGCACACGGACTGATGGAACGCATAGCAGCCACTACCGCTCCACCTCGAACAACACTCCCAAATCGAAGTGTGGTCACCAAAAATCACAAAATAATAGAATGGTATCGAAGAAGTGCGTCTAATAAGAGGTGCTACCTCACTGGTCCGAGATCGCTCCTGTTTTAGCCACCTTATGCCAACTCACGGGAGTCGGGTCTACGTATATACCTTAGGATCATCTCCACCATCCTACTTCATTCTGGAAACTCCACCGCGTACACAGTTGTCAAAGTGGTTTTCGGTATCGACAGAGAGTATGTCCATATCCGATCCCGGTCTCTTTAACAACCACTCGTTATTATAACCCGTGGTTATAAATTTCAAAGTAGTTTATGTTTCAAATCAAAATACATCCTTTAAACCATTTCAAAATCATATCATTTATTTTAAAATAATACATACTTTCAAACCTAAAACATATCCATTCAAAACCAATTCAAAAATATATCATTTCCATTTCAAAACCAATTCAATAATATATCATTTCAATAAAACCCAAATTTCAAAATCACTGAATATTTCCTTTAATTTATTAAACTTGAAATCTCCCTTTAAATTATCATAGCATTTTGGTAATGTAACCTTAAGGAATCATAGCATTTTTGGAATGTAATACTTTCCAATTTTACATTTTATATAATCAAAGTATTTATATACTTACAAATTTTTAACATGGTCATTTTATCATAGCCTTATAGTTAAATAAACTTTGTTACTGTAATATCCAATTTAATGCTGAAATTCTTATGTTAAGTTAAAAGTACCTTATTAACTTACATTATCATTACAACAAAGAAACTTTATTATTTTAGTCATTAAAATATGTCATTTACATTAATTAAAACTTTAATATTAAATGTACTTTTCAACTTACATTTCTATTATAGTAAAAAGCATTTATCATTTAATCAATATTACACTAATTAAACTTACATTATCAAATGTACGTTTTAATTTACATTTTATTACAAAAAGGGCATTTATTATTTTAATCAATATTACACTAATTAAGACTTACATGTTTCTTTCATTAATTAAGACTTTACATGTTTCTTTCAGTAAGTAAAACTTTACATATTTCTTTCGTTAATTATAACTTTACACGTTTCTTTCATAAATTAAAACTTTACATATTCTTTCATTAATTAGAACTTTACACATTTCTTTCATAAATTAAAACTTTACATATTTCTTTCATTTTTGTTATTATAGTAAAGAACATTTATTATATTAATCAATTAAAATATTAATTAAACTTAGATCTCATATGTGTGTTTAACTTACATTTTTCCATTTTAAAGTCATAGCTATTTATCTTATAAAACATAACATTTCACAAAAGAATATTTTATCATAGTTAATATAACAATCAAATTCTTTACAAATTTATTCCTTTAGACATCAATTCCACTATGATTCCAAAACTTATTACAAGATGTCCCATGAAAAAATGTATTTCATTTTATTTATTCAAAAATACGTTAGTTATTATACAAAATATGTCCATCCTAGGAAACAACCTTTATTACAATTACTAAGTTATATTTAAGATTCCAAATTAAATCAAACTTAATTATTAAGTTATTTATCATAAATAAGATTCTTTAAATTCCATTAATTAAAATTTCATGTCAAATGTTCATTTTTAACTTACATTTTATTTTCACAATAAAGAGCATTTATTGTCTTAATCAATATCACATTAATTAAAATTAAATGTCAAATGTATATTTTTAACTTACATTTTATTTTCACAATAAAGAGCATTTATTGTCTTAATCAATATCACATATTTCCAAATTAGTTTATATTTCCAATCACAAATTTCCATTCATTTATTTAACATTTTTAATACACAGGAAATCATTTTTCACTTTATTAAATCCTTTTAAAAACTAAATTTAAATTAAAATATCAAAATTTACATTTTCAAAATACTTAAAACTTCCAGAAAAAAATATATAAAATAACCACGGGTCTGTATAATATTTCTAACCTAGGTCAAGTGATACGGATAATATATCATTTCAATCCGTAATTTATAAAGAAAAATCTGGGTTCTATCATTTCAAACCCGCAATCCCAAGTTAAATAAAATAAATAAAAATCGCTTAGGCTTATCATTTCAGCCCATAACGATCTTTCCCTATTCTAAAGTCCGTTCGAGTATGTATCATTTCAACCCATAGTGATTCTATTCTACATGGAACTTGTAGTGTGAGAATAGAATATAAATAAACAGTAAAATAAAATAAAATATTACAGATGATGTGACAAGTTAATAATAGGGTTTAACATCATATAATTTACATCACAGGCAGGTATAACATGATAAAATAATTTCTACACTTTCACTTTCTATCAATTCACAATAATATAAGTATGAATGTCAGGTGTGATTACTCACCTTTTTTTAAAAGCTGAAGATAGAAATTCAAGATACGCAACTCAACTCTGAAAAGCACGACAAGGCACGACTATATATATATATATATATATATATATATATTTGAATGAATGAAGAGTCAGATCCAAACTTGAAATCAACACAAAACCAAACAAATATAAGTATAGATTCAATACAAAAGAGTATGAATTTAAACAATACAAAGGTATGAAAGGAAGATGACATAACCTTTGATAAAACAAGGTAATAGGCTTGGCAACATCACCATAGGGTTCAACCATCATAGGACTAGGCTCGGGTATGGGTCAAGTACTCATGGTTATGGCTTGGAGATGGAGATAGTCATGGCCAAAGCAAGGTGGAGGTGGTTGGAGGAGGAGTATGTGTAGAGGCCGAGCCTTGCTTTGAGACAAAGTGAAAAAAAAACAAAATGAAAAGAGAATAAGAAAGGAAGAAGCCATGGAAAAACTTACATTTTTTTCTCAAAATAGAAATGTACGTGAGAATGAGATGTAGGAAAGCTTTGTACGTGAATTGCAAATATGATAAGGTGGCTAGGGTTATGAAGATGAATGGCCAAAAGAATGGCAAGAATTAAAGAGGCTAGTAAATGAGGGGATTTATTCCCTATTTAATCAAACAGCTTAATGGATTTAATTAAATTTCCTTTTCTTAGCCGTGAATAAGAATGAAGAGATATGGAAATGAGATGTTTCTCATGGCTAATAGATGGAGTTATGCACGGCTAGAGATATGGGAAGTAATTTGCTAAGGTTTGAAATAAAGAGGGTAGGTAAATAAAAGGCAAGAAATTAAAAAGGCACAAATTAAGGAGGAAGAATCTTGTGTAATTTTCCTTTGTTTGCATGCACTGAAAATGCAATAAATATACAAAACACGTAACCTATATCTCTTGAAATTCCTAAGCTATTATTCAAAGAAAAAATCAATCAAAGAACAAATGAATATATTCAAAGTTTATACAAATAAAATAGAAAATAAAAATTAGAGATACAAACATAGGGAAATAAAATATAGAAAGTCATTGCGTGCAAACACTGTATTTTTATCTAAATTAAAAGTATAAGTTTAAATTTCCAAAAAAAATCTATATTAACATTGGTTTAGATACTAATACATTAATAACTTCCCAATTCATTCAAATTTCAGTTTACATAGTAAATAAATTTCATTCTCTTACCATAAATCTATTTGTTATGAAATTGAATTCCCATAAGTTATAAATAAATTTCAAATAAACTGACTTGATTCAATTCTAATCCATTTATTAAGTCTATACCACTCTACATATTTCATTACATTAATATATATACAAATATCCATCTTTCCTTTGGATTAACAGTTGTTCTCAATTATATTGAATTTGTTAAATGTATACATTTATTATGATTGAATACTCCATTAATTCATTCAGATAGGTTTCATTCTTTTATAATACCTTATGAATAAAATATGCATTTCCATTTATTTCATTACATTCACATTTTACAATTTACTGTCCTATCCCAAGTCAATGAACATTTACTTACATTTAAATGTAATAAATTTCCAATTCATTTTATAGCCTAAATAGAATGTAACTTGCAATAAATGTTATCATTATCTTTATATTACATCCAAGTTTATTATGTCCACTAATTATCATAATTGCTTACAAATTGTTTAATCATCCAATTACCATAAACTATATACAAATTCATTTGTTCATACCACTTACATTTATTCACTTATATTCAGTTTTATACCCCAAATCTAACATTTATAATTTAATTAATAGACCAATTAAATAGTAACTTACAACCGCTACTATAACTTTTAATCACCCTTTTTGAATTCATTGTTCACAAACATATGTTACCATTCTTATATATCTAATCTTTATCCAGTGGTCATTTATTTCATACTAAATCATTTAAATTTTAATGTTTGCATTTGTTATCTTACATAAATTTATAGCCAAGTATAACAATTTACATTACTTCAATAAATTGTAATTTCATTTCAACTGTTAATAATTAGTTTTTAAATACATTGTTACATTTCATTTTGGCATTCATTTCATCATTAAATTACAAAGTTTTTATTTCTTCTAAATTTATTTACCAAAATCTTATTAAATTGACAACTTTAATTATTGAAAATTTACGGGTCGTTACACTCTGCCTCACTCAAAACTTTTCGTTCCCGAAAAGGAAGAAGGTAGGAGAAAAGAAACAACATGAAAGAAAAGAGATTGGATAGCAAAGAAGATAATAAATCTAAAACCATGGAAATTTCAACTTACATTAATAATTAATGTCATCCATTTGATTTTCTTTCTTAAGTTAAATAAATCTTAATTATTTATAAATCTCATTATCTCATCATCAAATCAACAATTTATAAAGTCATGAATTTGAACAATCATTTATTATATTCATCTTTATTCATTAAATTTCATTCATCTTTATTCCAATTTATTCTTAAATTTATTCCACTTAATATATCAAATCCAATATATATTAAGTTTATTTCACTTATTATAACTATTTCAATTTATTTATAATTTCTTTTAAATCTCATTATATTGTAAATTATTCAATTATCCCTTTTTCTATATTTACCTCTATTGATCCTTTATAACTAAAATTTAATTGTATAACATTTATTATGACCACTCAAATTTTATTTATAAAATCTCCTTTATATTGTGTGTTCTCCAATTACATATTTAACTTTGAATAATTTAGGTAAGTTATATTGGAATGCAAGAGAATATTACACAAATAAAAATTTCTTAACTCAATTATCCAAGCTTCAATATTTATTCAAATTTTGATTTCCTTTTATAATTGAAATTATCCTTTAAGATAAAATTTAAGAATTAGATTTCCGATTAACTTCAAACTATTTTAGGGATAATTAAATATACACAATATATATCAAATCAACTCTTAAATCACATATATTATAAGTCAAGTCATAATTAGAAAGCCAAATCAATTTTATTTTCCAAAACAAAACTATAGCAAGGCTACAAGATGGTCTATTCGTTTCGAAACTCGAAATTGAACGTCGATGATGCTGCAGTCATCACCGAAATTATTTTCCAGCGACAAAGAAAAGAGCACTGATTTACAAATTAAAAAATCCTTTGAAACAATTTCTACTAGAAATACTTTTAAATAATATATCCTTTTAAAACTTTCAAAACAAAGTTCGAAATCATCGGAAATTAAATTCTCACATTCTTGATTTAAATCCATTTAAATTTCCAAATTAATTTATAACCATGTTTAATTATTTATATATGAAACTAAAGCCAATGATTATAAAATACATGCAAAGTTAAATATTATTTCTTAAAACCCAATTCCATTAATTATCAAAAATTTAGAAAATTAACCTTATACATATTATAATTATACACAATTTATCCATCTACTAAATTTAAAATCATATTGTGTCAGTTTGCTTTGTTCAAGTGTTTTAGAGATCCTATCGATAGCGTTGATCAGACGAACCGATCGAAAACCCAAATCAACATCAACAACTCAAACAACACAATATATAAAACATCTTTAAAATATAAAAATTTCAAATACAAGATTAATTTTTCAAAATAAGGATAGGGAATCAAATTGATGGACTCAAATTAAAGAGGAATATATATATATATATATATATTTAGACAAATTGGAGACAAAGATAAGACGATTAAATAACAGAATACGAAGATGGGTAAGCCTATACATATTGTGGGCAACCTTAACCAGGTCAACCGTGACTTAATGAATAAGATCGATGTGGATTTTCTGGGGTAAATCTACATTCGATCTCAAGAGATAGAATTCATGCATAGCAAAAGATAGTAGCATCGTAAACCAAGGATACAGAAGTCTTCGGTGAATCAATGCTTTTTGTAAAGAAGTTTCACCCCTTTACAAGTAATTAGAATATTGGCGGGACGACCAATTCATTAGAAAGATTATTCGGAGTGGAGTTATGGGACACTCCAGAATCAAGAAGACACGAATAGGGGAGGACAAGAATGGACTTCGGAAATGAAGGGAACGTTCCAAAATTCAAAGGAAACGAATCGAAGATGAAGGAATTCAAGCTCGAACGAAAGCGATTCTGTAATTAAATTTTGTGACGACCCGGAATTTTTGAGCATTTGAAATTGGAATATTTAATTAAAATTAAATTATTCAGAGGTTAATTATAAACTTAAATTTCAAATATCGCTGTTATTGAGTAATTTAATAGTTAAATTAAATTTATTTGAAGTTGGGTAAAATATTGAATCTTGATTTTAAGCCTGTTAAAAATAGTTCAAAGGTTCAGAAAATTTATATTGTTAATACTGAAGATGATAGAACTTTTAAAATGGAATTTTAAAGAGTTTTGTTCAGTTTTAAAAATATATCGTTGAAATTGAATTTAAAAATAGCCGTCCGAGGCACAGTCTCGAAATTCGACGAAACCAGTTTCATTGGATCCGTAATATTGTATTATTATCGGATTTCAATTTTCGTAGAGTTTGGGGTTGTGGTTTGATCGTACGGAATGTAAACGCGCTGAAATTTAATCGGAAATTTAATATTTTAACTGGTCGATATTTCTTTCCATATCCAGACTACGAGCCTTCTGGATCACGCTGTTTGTCCACGCGTTGAAACATCTGTACACGCGTCTCCTTCTCCTTGACAACTTTTCAGCCGAGTCTTTTATTTTATTTTCAAGTTTCGTTCCTTAATATGTAAGAAAAATCACAGCCTCCTCAAAACCGAGCCTCCCAGTTTCTTTATTTTGTAAATGGTTCAAGAACGAGCAGAACGGAAATTCAAACGAGAGGAAATACGCATTCTTCTTGATTTCTTCTTTCCCTAAATCAATGCGAACCCTAACCAATTCGAAGCACGACCTCGTAGTATGCAGGCAGCGATTAGGGGAGAGGAACTCGAGTAGCAAGGCGGCGGCTCGCCTGGAAGGATCTGTTCGAATCGACGTCAGGTCGAAGCTCACGAGGCGATTTAAAGAGGGAGCTCGGTGACGTTGTATGCAGGCAGTGGACGAGGCGACGCTGTTCTTTTCAATCTTCGGCTGTCGCAAGTTGGAAATCATCGAGAGTGGAGGCTCGCGTGTGATTCGGTGAGACTCGCGTTGAGGTATAGGCAATTCTGGTTTTACTTTGATAATACGTACATATTTACAGGTTAGAAGAAAACCTTTTCCTGGTCTGGGAAATGTATATATTTAGGCCAGAATTTATAATATGTATATATGTAATATTTTGGAAAGAAAAGAGGAATTTTAAAATGTTGAAAGTTTATAAATAATTAGATTTCTGAAATCTATAACTTATTTCGATAAGTATATGTAGGAAGTTTCAAAAATAAAGTGGATACACATTTTAAATCTTCTAATTATTTTAAAATAATGTATTTAAGATAATTTATTTAGTTAATTAACTTGTCTAATTACTTTAGTTAGAAGTGTAGTTTTAAATTAAATTATTAGTAAAATTAATTAACTAATAGTAATCAATTGATCAATTGGCTCGAATATTAATAAAAACCATCTGATGTTTTTACAAGGGCAAAACCGGCTAACAAAATCGAGATTTGAAGTGGATTTGCAAGTTTGAGGGGCAAAGGTGAGTTAATCTCACTCAGTTAGATTTAAATTTAAATGGTTAAATTTAAATAATTGATTGAATGGTTGCATTGATTGATGTGCTATACTATATATAGTAGTATATAGCAATATATACATATTGGCATATGTATATATTGGACTTGTTGATATTCCCGCATTTATATAGCGGATGAGACCCTATGCGCCGCATAATAGCGGATGATATTTTATAAAACCCATATACCGCGATATTCCACCTCGAAGTGGAATTGGTATTGTGCTAACGTTTGTGGATGCAGGGAAACAGGTTGGAGGGATCCAACTGGATTCCTCAAAATTATTTAGATTATTTGATATTCTGTTCTATGAATATTGATATCCTGTGATGATTTTATTGATGATTGAAATATTGGATGATATGGTTGGATTGAATATTTCAATAAAAGGAGTTATCAAAATATATTGAATTGATTTTTGAAAGAAATAAAAGAGTAAATTTTAAGTAAATAATTCAAGTGAATTGGAATAAGGGAATTTCGAAATAACAAGGGAAATATTAACTTTAAACTAAAGTGATATTAAATTTAAAGAATAAAGGATTTATTTTGAATGTAAGGATTAAATTTAATTAAAGGCTAAAGAAGGAATTTTGGAAGTTTAAAATTGGTATTTTCAGTTAAAAAGGGTTTTAACTCAAATAAAGGAATAAATCTAAAAGTTAATGTATTTTGAAATAAATGAAGTAGTAAAGGAAATTTATTTCAAAGTAAAGTAAAGTAAATTGGAAATCAATTGGAAATTGATTTAGTGGTTTAAAATTGGAATTTTAAAAGAGAAGTGAGATTTTGGAGATATAAACTGGGTTTGTAAAGTAAAATAAAATATCAGAGGATATTTGAAAATATAATTTCAAAGTGGGAATTTATAAAAGGATATGGTTTGGTTTAAAAATAAATGTTATTTTATTTTTAAAAGATGGGAGTGAGAAGGATATTTCTCTGTATAGCCAAGTACGTTTTCAAAGAAATTTTAATATAAGTTAAAAGTTCTAATTGTATTTTTAAAAGCATATTTTAGAAAATTTATTAATTCTAAATGTTAATTTCCTAAGTAAGTATGTTTTAGGAAACCTATTCTTTTTAAATATGTAAACTTTAAAGTAAGTATTTTTCAAAGATCTATTATTGTAGTAATTATATAAAAGTGATTTGGTATTATATTTTAAAAAGAGAAATTTAGTTTATATTTATAAAGAGGTTTAATTTAAAGTATATATTTTTAATAAAGTATTAAAGTAGTTTGATTTCAATGTTATAAAATATATTTTTAAATAAAGTGTTTTTAAATTATTTTAAAATCTAAAAGTGTTTTGTACTTGGTGTTTCAGAGAAATAAATATTTGGAAATGTATTCCGTAAGCGGAAATTGTTTGAAATTGTTTCAAAAAGAGTTTGAAAATAGGAATATATCTTGGAAAGATATTTGGACAAATAAATAATGTGGGAAATTATTTATTGTGTGATGGTTGCTTGTGGATGTTAATTGATAGTTAAATAACCGACTATCAATATTGGCCAATGCGCTGATCGTTTCGAAGAGACCGGGATCGGGTTTCCGTATACCGGGATTCTAGGTCTGGAGACCCGAATACCACTTCGATCCGGTTTGTACGTTTCGTGTAACGATTTCGGAGTCGAAGATGGAGCTGTGAAGTGCAAGGGCTAGTCGCTACTAATCCTAAGGATATTTCCAAAATGGATGTAGTAGGAATAGTGCCTTCGGTTCCGTTCAAACCCGGGACGGACTTGTATGGACGAATGCTTGCGAAACATCGTCAGCGGACGATGGGCATTCTAAGGGATATGTTCTCTAAAAGGTATCGTTTAGCCTCGAACCTCATCAACCGGGAATGACTGAAAATCAGGGGTTATGCAGCAAGGCTTCGTGGGTAGCTCCCACTGGAGGGTAAGGTCATCCCTGTCTAGATGTCCCTTTTTATTTCGGCTTAGTGGTGCGGTTGCTGATCCCAACCGTGGGGTGATTTTATTCGGGATCATCCAGTAAGGGATGGTTCCGGCCTTGTGTTGCAGGGGAGCGGGCGTACTCCTCGGTACGGTGATCTAGGCCACGTACTGTGATAGGTGGTACCCCAGTGCCTAGTCATTCGTTGGAAATCCATTCTTCCTACGTGCCTTGTACGGTTTTGATTGTGCCCAACTATTGTTGAAATGTGAGATGCAAGCATTTCAGCTAGATTATATTTTACTTTATGTAGACACTATTATAATATCAGAGGATTTTGATATAAAGTGTTTAGCTATCGTAAGGTAAAAACCCGACATGTTTATTTGTGGCGTGGTCTTACGAGATGCTTTTGTTTTCAAAGGATTTTGAAACTTAAATAATCAATTTGAGTGTGATTTTCTCACGCTGGTTTTCCAGACTGACTCGGGTATTGTTTTATATGATGCTCGGGTCAGACCGAGTATTATAGGTTACAGGATATGATGATGTGGAGCTCAGGAGACGAGCTGGATGACGATATGTACTCTCGTACTTGCTATTATTTTTCCGCTGTGTATTCAGTTGTATGATATTGATGTGATGTACTCTGATGATCAATTGGATGTATATATATATATATATAGATACAGTTTGATTTGTGTAAAGATCTGTTGATATATATTATATTTTATTCCGCTGCGTATGTGAGATTCTGCTGTTGTTTTCTATTTTTCTTCTTCTACCTCTTCTTCTTAACTAAAATGGTCCGGTTTTTCGTGTTAGAAAAACCCGGGTTGTTACAGTGGTATCAGAGCTTAGGCTAGCGATAACCTTGGCTCTGTTGGGAATTTTGAGAGTATTAATAGATATGAGCGCGTATTTGTTAGTGAATATAAAATGGTTTTATATTGTGTTGGTTGATTTATTGAGTGGCATATGAACCTTCGTCGGCACAGTCTGGACAACTGTATCGAAGGGGTTTCTAAACACTTGAATAGAACAGTTCGACACAATATTGTTTTAAATAGGGTGAATGAAATAATTTTGCCTAAATTATTTTGTATATAAAAGAAATAATTATTTGAAATTATTATAGTTATATATTTGGATGCTTGGTTGTTAGAAAATGACAATAATGAGTTAGTCTCATTATTGAGTAGAAATTGAAACTTATAACCTAAGTTGAAGAATAAATTTATATAACAAATGGAATTTGAGAATATAGACTATAAATGAAATTTATAAATTGAGATAAACTTTATATACAAATGTGAATTACAAATGTGATTTATAATCAAAGGAGATAAATTCATAAACAAATGAAATTTGTAAATGTAAATGGTAAAAGTGACTTATAACTTGAAATAAAATGTGATAGAATTCCAGAGTAATGTTTGGATATAAAAATTGGATGGATTTTGAATTTGAAGTTTTGGGAAAGATTTAAATTCCTTTGGATTTAAAAATAGTTTTTAAAGGTTTTGGGGAAATAATAGTGATATTATTTCATGAATATTTTTGAAATTGAATTGAAATCTGGTGGGAATTTGGGATTTAAAAATGTTTGAAATGTTTAGAGTGATAAAAGCATTAAATTCTCTTTTGGTCGCTGGAAAATAATTTCGGTGATGACTGCAGCATCATCGATGTCTATTTTCGAGTTTCCAAAGAGAAATTGCTACCAAACTGTTTTAAATTGGAAATGATTGTGAATTGGGTTGGTTTTGAAATTCAAAAGGTAAAATTGTTTGATAAAAGTAGATTGTTTTGGAAATTGGGATTTGATGTGATATACCAGATGTGTATGAGTTATTTATGGATTCAAAATGGTTTTGAAATAAAACCGGGCAATTGAATTCTGGAAATTCTATTTAAAATTTAAATGTGGAAATTTAAATAAATCAACAATATAAAGTATAGAATGAAGTTGATTGAAATAAGAAAGGAATGAAAGTTAAATTCTGGGATTATAATTATGAGATAAAATTAACTCAATGAGTAATATAAGTTGGTAGATAAAAGAGTTAGAGAACTTGAAGGTGAATGAATTGTAAAACTTGTATAAAATTGTATCCTAGAATTAAAATTTAATTCGAGTATATGAAGGTGAATAAAATATATTTGAATTTAACTTAAGATAAGTTAAATAAAAATTGAGAATTGGAATTGAATTAAATATAAATAAGTTGAAGTCGAATTGAATTGGATATAAAGGTAATGTAAAATGCTTATAATTGTGTAAAGAAATTCATATTCTTAAGTTCTTAAGTGTAATAATTTGAAATTTGATATGAAGATGAAAATGGACTTAAATGAATAGTCCTAGATCATAAGTAAGTGAGTTAAAACTTATGAATAGAAATGAAATTGTAAGTCATAAATGGGAATCCATTACTTTGAACCATTAAGAGTTATAATTTGAAATTGTAATTATCAAATGGAAACGATAAGATGAGCAATCTTAATTTTTAAATAAATCCAAACTTGAATTATAAGATAAATTGAACTTAAGATAATTAAGTGAAGTGATATTTGGAATTAAAAAGCAAGTATTTAATTTTAATGAGCAGAGGAACTAATTTGATAATAAATTAGTTAATGAAATTGAATTGTGAGTTAATGAAA
Source organism: Allium fistulosum (assembly GCA_030737815.1). Taxonomy (NCBI): domain Eukaryota; kingdom Viridiplantae; phylum Streptophyta; class Magnoliopsida; order Asparagales; family Amaryllidaceae; genus Allium; species Allium fistulosum. The sequence goes on from CM060908.1 coordinate 910,377,776, forward strand.
TTGGACTAACATAGTGATGGTTTGAATTGTGAATGAAATCCAAATAAGTGAAAATAAATTGGAAATGATCTGGTTATTAATAAAATAATTCCAGATGAATTGAGTATGGAAAATAAAATCCATAATGATTGAGTGAATGAACCAATTATATTAAATAAATAAATGGATGGAATTTGATTAAATAAGAATCAAATGAAAGATGAAATTAAAACTTTAAAGGGTTGGTTAAATGGAAAATAAACTTAAGTTATTGACTTAAGTAAGTGTTGAAGGGAAACTGAACTTAAACAGAGGAGTGGTTTAAATAAGTTGAGAAATAGTTATTTAATGAATTAACTTGGATTGTTGTCGAGCTAAATAAAATTCAATTTTTGGAAGTTAGAGATGAATTGAATTTAAGGAAAAAATTGGAAATGAAGTAGTAAATTGAAGTAAGTTGGAATTCATATGAAATGGGAGTTCAATTTGAATATATACACTTCAGTGGTGAAGTAGTAAATAAATATAAGAAAAATTTATATGAACTTAAGAATTGAAGAATGAAATTCTTAAGAAAATTTGTAGTGGAAATATACTTGGTAATTTTGGGAAAAAATATACTAAGTGAATAGTTGAATGAAGACTAAAACTGAAGTTGTGAAATGGGATAGTTGTGAATAAAGGGATAACAATCAAAAAGGAATGTGAATAAAAGAGAATTTATATAACTGATAATCAATTGGAATTTATACGTAAGATGTACGTATATTATTTTATTCGCATAGCTATTTGATCTAGATGTCGAACACAGAATTTCGAGATAGATATATCGATCCGAATCAGGATTTTTCACTCGATTTTCGACGGCGAACCTGGATATGGATTGTTGATTGATTCTGGATATTCTCTATCATAGTTTGTGGCTATGCAAGGAGAATGACGGTTTCTGATCAAGGAACCAGATCTGAGTCCGCACTAGGAAGTCGGGTGGACGATACTAGTTCGGAAGTGAAATTGTGTGGTCGATTGAGCGATCGAATATGATATTGCGTACGGATGATATATGTGCATCGTACGGGCTTAAGTAAAGCAAATATTGAAAATTTGTAAAGAAAAGTATAAAATGACTTTGGGATTGTGATTGAATATTATTGCTTAGTAGGATATACAGGTGTATAAAAGCAATGGATAAATTGGGATTTTTGATTTAGAAGATAAAATTTAATGGCCCGACAAAAAGGTATGTATTTGAATTTCTATATGAAATTTGATTGGGTTTTGGGTCCAGCCACTTGGCTTTTTGTTTTCTTTTTGAGATTGGGAGGCCGTAGAGCCATTTTGTAGTTGTACCGAGCTAGCCGCGCAAAGGAGACGCTGGCGAAATTTTTCGGAAATTTAGAGAGTTAGAAAAAATTTTAAGAAAATTTTTGATAGTTCGAAATTTGAATTCAAATTTAAAATTTGAATTGATAAGTAGGTGATATGGGTTGAACTTATGAATAAGTTGGGAAATTAAAAGATGATTAGTGTATCATTAATAAAGGATTGTTTGGGTATTGTTAAAAACTGTTTAATTTGGGAAATAGTTAACGGGGATTGAATCATTCTTCCTAACTAGTAATTTCGGGGACGAAATTCTTTTAAGGGGGGAGGAATGTGACGACCCGGAATTTTTGAGCATTTGAAATTGGAATATTTAATTAAAATTAAATTATTCAGAGGTTAATTATAAACTTAAATTTCAAATATCGCTGTTATTGAGTAATTTAATAGTTAAATTAAATTTATTTGAAGTTGGGTAAAATATTGAATCTTGATTTTAAGCCTGTTAAAAATAGTTCAAAGGTTCAGAAAATTTATATTGTTAATACTGAAGATGATAGAACTTTTAAAATGGAATTTTAAAGAGTTTTGTTCAGTTTTAAAAATATATCGTTGAAATTGAATTTAAAAATAGCCGTCCGAGGCACAGTCTCGAAATTCGACGAAACCAGTTTCATTGGATCCGTAATATTGTATTATTATCGGATTTCAATTTTCGTAGAGTTTGGGGTTGTGGTTTGATCGTACGGAATGTAAACGCGCTGAAATTTAATCGGAAATTTAATATTTTAACTGGTCGATATTTCTTTCCATATCCAGACTACGAGCCTTCTGGATCACGCTGTTTGTCCACGCGTTGAAACATCTGTACACGCGTCTCCTTCTCCTTGACAACTTTTCAGCCGAGTCTTTTATTTTATTTTCAAGTTTCGTTCCTTAATATGTAAGAAAAATCACAGCCTCCTCAAAACCGAGCCTCCCAGTTTCTTTATTTTGTAAATGGTTCAAGAACGAGCAGAACGGAAATTCAAACGAGAGGAAATACGCATTCTTCTTGATTTCTTCTTTCCCTAAATCAATGCGAACCCTAACCAATTCGAAGCACGACCTCGTAGTATGCAGGCAGCGATTAGGGGAGAGGAACTCGAGTAGCAAGGCGGCGGCTCGCCTGGAAGGATCTGTTCGAATCGACGTCAGGTCGAAGCTCACGAGGCGATTTAAAGAGGGAGCTCGGTGACGTTGTATGCAGGCAGTGGACGAGGCGACGCTGTTCTTTTCAATCTTCGGCTGTCGCAAGTTGGAAATCATCGAGAGTGGAGGCTCGCGTGTGATTCGGTGAGACTCGCGTTGAGGTATAGGCAATTCTGGTTTTACTTTGATAATACGTACATATTTACAGGTTAGAAGAAAACCTTTTCCTGGTCTGGGAAATGTATATATTTAGGCCAGAATTTATAATATGTATATATGTAATATTTTGGAAAGAAAAGAGGAATTTTAAAATGTTGAAAGTTTATAAATAATTAGATTTCTGAAATCTATAACTTATTTCGATAAGTATATGTAGGAAGTTTCAAAAATAAAGTGGATACACATTTTAAATCTTCTAATTATTTTAAAATAATGTATTTAAGATAATTTATTTAGTTAATTAACTTGTCTAATTACTTTAGTTAGAAGTGTAGTTTTAAATTAAATTATTAGTAAAATTAATTAACTAATAGTAATCAATTGATCAATTGGCTCGAATATTAATAAAAACCATCTGATGTTTTTACAAGGGCAAAACCGGCTAACAAAATCGAGATTTGAAGTGGATTTGCAAGTTTGAGGGGCAAAGGTGAGTTAATCTCACTCAGTTAGATTTAAATTTAAATGGTTAAATTTAAATAATTGATTGAATGGTTGCATTGATTGATGTGCTATACTATATATAGTAGTATATAGCAATATATACATATTGGCATATGTATATATTGGACTTGTTGATATTCCCGCATTTATATAGCGGATGAGACCCTATGCGCCGCATAATAGCGGATGATATTTTATAAAACCCATATACCGCGATATTCCACCTCGAAGTGGAATTGGTATTGTGCTAACGTTTGTGGATGCAGGGAAACAGGTTGGAGGGATCCAACTGGATTCCTCAAAATTATTTAGATTATTTGATATTCTGTTCTATGAATATTGATATCCTGTGATGATTTTATTGATGATTGAAATATTGGATGATATGGTTGGATTGAATATTTCAATAAAAGGAGTTATCAAAATATATTGAATTGATTTTTGAAAGAAATAAAAGAGTAAATTTTAAGTAAATAATTCAAGTGAATTGGAATAAGGGAATTTCGAAATAACAAGGGAAATATTAACTTTAAACTAAAGTGATATTAAATTTAAAGAATAAAGGATTTATTTTGAATGTAAGGATTAAATTTAATTAAAGGCTAAAGAAGGAATTTTGGAAGTTTAAAATTGGTATTTTCAGTTAAAAAGGGTTTTAACTCAAATAAAGGAATAAATCTAAAAGTTAATGTATTTTGAAATAAATGAAGTAGTAAAGGAAATTTATTTCAAAGTAAAGTAAAGTAAATTGGAAATCAATTGGAAATTGATTTAGTGGTTTAAAATTGGAATTTTAAAAGAGAAGTGAGATTTTGGAGATATAAACTGGGTTTGTAAAGTAAAATAAAATATCAGAGGATATTTGAAAATATAATTTCAAAGTGGGAATTTATAAAAGGATATGGTTTGGTTTAAAAATAAATGTTATTTTATTTTTAAAAGATGGGAGTGAGAAGGATATTTCTCTGTATAGCCAAGTACGTTTTCAAAGAAATTTTAATATAAGTTAAAAGTTCTAATTGTATTTTTAAAAGCATATTTTAGAAAATTTATTAATTCTAAATGTTAATTTCCTAAGTAAGTATGTTTTAGGAAACCTATTCTTTTTAAATATGTAAACTTTAAAGTAAGTATTTTTCAAAGATCTATTATTGTAGTAATTATATAAAAGTGATTTGGTATTATATTTTAAAAAGAGAAATTTAGTTTATATTTATAAAGAGGTTTAATTTAAAGTATATATTTTTAATAAAGTATTAAAGTAGTTTGATTTCAATGTTATAAAATATATTTTTAAATAAAGTGTTTTTAAATTATTTTAAAATCTAAAAGTGTTTTGTACTTGGTGTTTCAGAGAAATAAATATTTGGAAATGTATTCCGTAAGCGGAAATTGTTTGAAATTGTTTCAAAAAGAGTTTGAAAATAGGAATATATCTTGGAAAGATATTTGGACAAATAAATAATGTGGGAAATTATTTATTGTGTGATGGTTGCTTGTGGATGTTAATTGATAGTTAAATAACCGACTATCAATATTGGCCAATGCGCTGATCGTTTCGAAGAGACCGGGATCGGGTTTCCGTATACCGGGATTCTAGGTCTGGAGACCCGAATACCACTTCGATCCGGTTTGTACGTTTCGTGTAACGATTTCGGAGTCGAAGATGGAGCTGTGAAGTGCAAGGGCTAGTCGCTACTAATCCTAAGGATATTTCCAAAATGGATGTAGTAGGAATAGTGCCTTCGGTTCCGTTCAAACCCGGGACGGACTTGTATGGACGAATGCTTGCGAAACATCGTCAGCGGACGATGGGCATTCTAAGGGATATGTTCTCTAAAAGGTATCGTTTAGCCTCGAACCTCATCAACCGGGAATGACTGAAAATCAGGGGTTATGCAGCAAGGCTTCGTGGGTAGCTCCCACTGGAGGGTAAGGTCATCCCTGTCTAGATGTCCCTTTTTATTTCGGCTTAGTGGTGCGGTTGCTGATCCCAACCGTGGGGTGATTTTATTCGGGATCATCCAGTAAGGGATGGTTCCGGCCTTGTGTTGCAGGGGAGCGGGCGTACTCCTCGGTACGGTGATCTAGGCCACGTACTGTGATAGGTGGTACCCCAGTGCCTAGTCATTCGTTGGAAATCCATTCTTCCTACGTGCCTTGTACGGTTTTGATTGTGCCCAACTATTGTTGAAATGTGAGATGCAAGCATTTCAGCTAGATTATATTTTACTTTATGTAGACACTATTATAATATCAGAGGATTTTGATATAAAGTGTTTAGCTATCGTAAGGTAAAAACCCGACATGTTTATTTGTGGCGTGGTCTTACGAGATGCTTTTGTTTTCAAAGGATTTTGAAACTTAAATAATCAATTTGAGTGTGATTTTCTCACGCTGGTTTTCCAGACTGACTCGGGTATTGTTTTATATGATGCTCGGGTCAGACCGAGTATTATAGGTTACAGGATATGATGATGTGGAGCTCAGGAGACGAGCTGGATGACGATATGTACTCTCGTACTTGCTATTATTTTTCCGCTGTGTATTCAGTTGTATGATATTGATGTGATGTACTCTGATGATCAATTGGATGTATATATATATATATAGATACAGTTTGATTTGTGTAAAGATCTGTTGATATATATTATATTTTATTCCGCTGCGTATGTGAGATTCTGCTGTTGTTTTCTATTTTTCTTCTTCTACCTCTTCTTCTTAACTAAAATGGTCCGGTTTTTCGTGTTAGAAAAACCCGGGTTGTTACAAATTTACTCTATATGCTGAGTTTGCCTAAAACCAGAGCTCTGATACCACATGTAACGACCTGATATTTTGGACCATTCGCATCCGCATATGTCGGACTTGAATTGCTCAAAATACCGCGTTGTAAATAAAAATTTGGCAAACTCATCATATACAGTAAATAAATAATCACAGATCACAGACACAGAGTAATATAATGCAGCGGAAACAAAGAAATAGTAGTTCATGAAGCTACTATATAAATACATCAGAGTTAAGTAAGATACAATAGAAGTACCAAGATACAACAGGAGAAACAGTATGATAATCAGGTACAACTCGGAATACAACTGAAATCAACTGGGTAACAAAATGAATAGATGTCTGGATCTTCAAAGCAAAACTCCAGCTCCAAGGGTGAGTCTCTAATGCTGTATCACTCGGTCTGACCCGAGCGTAAAGCAAACAAAAAACACTCGAGTCAGAACATACATACTTATACAAATGTAAACCAACTCAAGTGAACTGTAATAAAGGTACAAGTAACTCAAAGAATGCTTGGGATCGCCCATTCTTTAAGGATCCGTTAAACTATCTACTATGTAGTAATATTCGCTATTATAATAATGTCTAATATAAAATAAACATACTTTTTAATAGCGTCAAGGGGTTACCCATATAGCCCTTAACACGTAATAGTCCCAGTAGTCTATCCAGTATTAGCATACTCCCAAAATGGGGGCTACCCTCGATACTCCACAGGCTACGGGAGAAATCACAAATCGTAGTAAAGCTCGATATGGTAGGTGACGCGGCACACAAGGCAATGCCAGGGTAGATATACCAATTACGCACACGGACTGATGGAACGCATAGCAGCCACTACCGCTCCACCTCGAACAACACTCCCAAATTGAAGGATGGTCACCAAAAATCACAAAGTAATAGAATGGTATCGAAGAAGTGCGTCCGATAAGAGGTGCTACCTCACTGGTCCGAGATCGCTCCTGTTTTAGCCACCTTATGCCAACTCACGGGAGTCGGGTCTACGTATATACCTTAGGATCGTCTCCACCATCCTACTTTATTCTAGAAACTCCACCGCGTACACAGTTGTCAAAGTGGTTTTCGGTATCGACAGAGAGTATGTCCATATCTGATCCCGGTCTCTTTAACAACCACTCGTTATTATAACCCGTGGTTATAAATTTCAAAGTAGTTTATGTTTCAAATCAAAATACATCCTTTAAACCATTTCAAAATCATATCATTTATTTCAAAATAATACATCCTTTCAAACCTAAAACATATCCATTCAAAACCAATTCAAAAATATATCATTTCCATTTCAAAACCAGTTCAATAATATATCATTTCAATAAAACCCAAATTTCAAAATCACTGAATATTTCCTTTAATTTATTAAACTTGAAATCTCCCTTTAAATTATCATAGCATTTTGGTAATGTAACCTTAAGGAATCATAGCATTTTTGGAATGTAATACTTTCCAATTTTACATTTTATATAATCAGTATTTATATACTTACAAATTTTTAACATGGTCATTTTATCATAGCCTTATAGTTAAATAAACTTTGTTACTGTAATATCCAATTTAATGCTGAAATTCTTATGTTAAGTTAAAAGTACCTTATTAGCTTACATTATCATTACAACAAAGAAACTTTATTATTTTAGTCATTAAAATATGTCATTTACATTAATTAAAACTTAAATATTAAATGTACTTTTCAACTTACATTTCTATTACAGTAAAGAGCATTTATCATTTAATCAATATTACACTAATTAAACTTACATTATCAAATGTACGTTTTAATTTACATTTTATTACAAAAAGGGCATTTATTATTTTAATCAATATTACACTAATTAAGACTTACATGTTTCTTTCATTAATTAAGACTTTACCTGTTTCTTTCAGTAAGTAAAACTTTACATATTTCTTTCATTAATTATAACTTTACACGTTTCTTTCATAAATTAAAACTTTACATATTCTTTCATTAATTAGAACTTTACACGTTTCTTTCATAAATTAAAACTTTACATATTCTTTCATTAATTAGAACTTTACACGTTTCTTTCATAAATTAAAACTTTACATATTTCTTTCATTTTTGTTATTACAGTAAAGAACATTTATTATATTATTCAATTAAAATATTAATTAAACTTACATCTCACATGTGTGTTTAACTTACATTTTTTCATTTTAAAGTCATAGCTATTTATCTTACAAAACATAACATTTCACAAAAAAATATTTTATCATAGTTAATATAACAATCAAATTCTTTACAAATTTATTCCTTTAGACATCAATTCCACTATGATTCCAAAACTTATTACAAGATGTCCCATGAAAAAATGTATTTCATTTTATTTATTCAAAAATACGTTAGTTATTATACAAAATATGTCCATCCTAGGAAACAAACTTTATTACAATTACTAAGTTATATTTAAGATTCCAAATTAAATCAAACTTAATTATTAAGTTATTTATCATAAATAAGATTCTTTAAATTCCATTAATTAAAATTTCATGTCAAATGTTCATTTTTAACTTACATTTTATTTTCACAATAAAGAGCATTTATTGTCTTAATCAATATCACATTAATTAAAATTACATGTCAAATGTATATTTTTAACTTACATTTTATTTTCATAATAAAGAGCATTTATTGTCTTAACCAATATCACATATTTCCAAATTAGTTTATATTTCCAATCAAAAATTTCCATTCATTTATTTAACATTTTTAATACACAGGAAATCATTTTTCACTTTATTAAATCCTTTTAAAAACTAAATTTAAATTAAAATATCAAAATTTACATTTTCAAAATACTTAAAACTTCCAGAAAAAAAATATAAAATAACCACGGGTCTGTATAATATTTCTAACCTAGGTCAAGTGATACGGATAATATATCATTTCAATCCGTAATTTACAAAGAAAAATCCAGGTTCTATCATTTCAAACCCGCAATCCCAAGTTAAATAAAATAAATAAAAATCACTTAGGCTTATCATTTCAGCCCATAACGATCTTTCCCTATTCTAAAGTCCGTTCGGGTATGTATCATTTCAACCCATAGTGATTCTATTCTACAGGGAACTTGTAGTGTGAGAACAGAATATAAATAAACAGTAAAATAAAATAAAATATAACAGATGATGTGACAAGTTAATAACAGGGTTTAACATCATATAATTTACATCATAGGCAGGTATAACATGATAAAATAATTTCTACACTTTCACTTGCTATCAATTCACAATAATATAAGTATGAATGTCAGGTGTGATTACTCACCTTTTTTTAAAAGCTGAAGATAGCAATTCAAGATACGCAACTTAACTCCGAAAAGCATGACAAGGCACGACGATATATATATATATATATATATATATTGAATGAATGAAGAGTCGGATCCAAACTTGAAATCAACACAAAACCAAACAAATATAAGCATAGATTCAATACAAAAGAGTATGAATTTAAACAATACAAAGGTATGAAAGGAAGATGACATAACCTTTGATAAAACAAGGTAATAGGCTTGGCAACATCACTATAGGGTTCAACCATCATAGGACTAGGCTCGGGTATGGGTCAAGTACTCATGGTTATGGCTTGGAGATGGAGATAGTCACGGCCAAAGCAAGGTGGAGGTGGTTGGAGGAGGAGGATGTGTAGAGGCCGAGCCTTGCTTTGAGACAAAGTGAAAAAAAAAACAAAATAAAAAGAGAATAAGAAAGGAAGAAGCTATGGAAAAAAACTTACATTTATTTCTCAAAATAGAAATGAACGTGAGAATGAGATGTAGGAAAGCTTTGTACGTGAATTGCAAATATGATAAGGCGGCTAGGGTTATGAAGATGAATGGCCAAAAGAATGGCAAGAATTAAAGAGGCTAGTAAATGAGGGGATTTATTCCCTATTTAATCAAATAGCTTAATGGATTTAATTAAATTTCCTTTTCTTAGCCGTGAATAAGAATGAAGAGATTTGGAAATGAGATGTTTCTCATGGCTAATAGATGGAGTTATGCACGGTTAGAGATGTGGGAAGTAATTTGCTAAGGTTTAAAATAAAGAGGGTAGGTAAATAAAAGGCAAGAAATTAAAAAGGCACAAATTAAGGAGGAAGAATCTTGTGTAATTTTCCTTTGTTTACATGCAATGAAAATGTAATAAATATACAAAACAGGTAACCTATATCTCTTGAAATTCCGAAGCTATTATTCAAAGAAAAAATCAATCAAAGAACAAATGAATATACTCAAAGTTTATATAAATAAAATAGAAAATAAAAATTAGAGAAACAAACATAGGGAAATAAAATATAGAAAGTCATTGCGTGCAAACACTGTATTTTTATCTAAATTAAAAGTATAAGTTTAAATTCCCAAAAAAAATCTATATTAACATTGGTTTAGATACTAATACATTAATAACTTCCCAATTCATTCAAATTTCAGTTTACATAGTAAATAAATTTCATTCTCTTACCATAAATCTATTTGTTATGAAATTGAATTCCCATAAGTTATAAATAAATTTCAAATAAACTGAATTGATTCAATTCTAATCCATTTATTAAGTCTATACCACTCTACATATTTCATTACATTAATATATATACAAATATCCATCTTTCCTTTGGATTAACAGTTGTTCTCAATTATATTGAATTTGTTAAATGTATACATTTATTATGATTGAATACTCCATTAATTCATTCAGATAGGTTTCATTCTTTTATATTACCTTATGAATAAAATATGCATTTCCATTTATTTCATTACATTCACATTTTACAATTTACTGTCCTATCCCAAGTTAATGAACATTTACTTACATTTAAATGTAATAAATTTCCAATTCATTTTATAGCCTAAATAGAATGTAACTTGCAATAAATGTTATCATTATCTTTATATTACATCCAAGTTTATTATGTCCACTAATTATCATAATTGCTTACAAAATGTTTAATCATCCAATTACCATAAACTATATACAAATTCATTTGTTCATACCACTTACATTTATTCACTTATATTCAGTTTTATACCCCAAATCTAACATTTATAATTTAATTAATAGACCAATTAAATAGTAACTTACAACCGCTACTATAACTTTTAATCACCCTTTTTGAATTCATTGTTCACAAACATATGTTACCATTCTTATATATCTAATCTTTATCCAGTGGTCATTTATTTCATACTAAATCATTTAAATTTTAATGTTTGCATTTGTTATCTTACATAAATTTATAGCCAAGTATAACAATTTACATTACTTCAATAAATTGTAATTTCATTTCAACTGTTAATAATTAGTTTTTAAATACATTGTTACATTTCATTTTGGCATTCATTTCATCATTAAATTACAAAGTTTTTATTTCTTCTAAATTTATTTACCAAAATCTTATTAAATTGACAACTTTAATTATTGAAAATTTACGGGTCGTTACACTCTGCCTCACTCAAAACTTTTCGTTCCCGAAAAGGAAGAAGGTAGGAGAAAAGAAACAACATGAAAGAAAAGAGATTGGATAGCAAAGAAGATAATAAATCTAAAACCATGGAAATTTCAACTTACATTAATAATTAATGTCATCCATTTGATTTTCTTTCTTAAGTTAAATAAATCTTAATTATTTATAAATCTCATTATCTCATCATCAAATCAACAATTTATAAAGTCATGAATTTGAACAATCATTTATTATATTCATCTTTATTCATTAAATTTCATTCTTCTTTATTCCAATTTATTCTTAAATTTATTCCACTTAATATATCAAATCCAATATATATTAAGTTTATTTCACTTATTATAACTATTTCAATTTATTTATAATTTCTTTTAAATCTCATTATATTGTAAATTATTCAATTATCCCTTTTTCTATATTTACCTCTATTGATCCTTTATAACTAAAATTTAATTGTATAACATTTATTATGACCACTCAAATTTTATTTATAAAATCTCCTTTATATTGTGTGTTCTCCAATTACATATTTAACTTTGAATAATTTAGGTAAGTTATATTGGAATGCAAGAGAATATTACACAAATAAAAATTTCTTAACTCAATTATCCAAGCTTCAATATTTATTCAAATTTTGATTTCCTTTTATAATTGAAATTATCCTTTAAGATAAAATTTAAGAATTAGATTTCCGATTAACTTCAAACTATTTTAGGGATAATTAAATATACACAATATATATCAAATCAACTCTTAAATCACATATATTATAAGTCAAGTCATAATTAGAAAGCCAAATCAATTTTATTTTCCAAAACAAAACTATAGCAAGGCTACAAGATGGTCTATTCGTTTCGAAACTCGAAATTGAACGTCGATGATGCTGCAGTCATCACCGAAATTATTTTCCAGCGACAAAGAAAAGAGCACTGATTTACAAATTAAAAAATCCTTTGAAACAATTTCTACTAGAAATACTTTTAAATAATATATCCTTTTAAAACTTTCAAAACAAAGTTCGAAATCATCGGAAATTAAATTCTCACATTCTTGATTTAAATCCATTTAAATTTCCAAATTAATTTATAACCATGTTTAATTATTTATATATGAAACTAAAGCCAATGATTATAAAATACATGCAAAGTTAAATATTATTTCTTAAAACCCAATTCCATTAATTATCAAAAATTTAGAAAATTAACCTTATACATATTATAATTATACACAATTTATCCATCTACTAAATTTAAAATCATATTGTGTCAGTTTGCTTTGTTCAAGTGTTTTAGAGATCCTATCGATAGCGTTGATCAGACGAACCGATCGAAAACCCAAATCAACATCAACAACTCAAACAACACAATATATAAAACATCTTTAAAATATAAAAATTTCAAATACAAGATTAATTTTTCAAAATAAGGATAGGGAATCAAATTGATGGACTCAAATTAAAGAGGAATATATATATATATATATATATATATTTAGACAAATTGGAGACAAAGATAAGACGATTAAATAACAGAATACGAAGATGGGTAAGCCTATACATATTGTGGGCAACCTTAACCAGGTCAACCGTGACTTAATGAATAAGATCGATGTGGATTTTCTGGGGTAAATCTACATTCGATCTCAAGAGATAGAATTCAGGCATAGCAAAAGATAGTAGCATCGTAAACCAAGGATACAGAAGTCTTCGGTGAATCAATGCTTTTTGTAAAGAAGTTTCACCCCTTTACAAGTAATTAGAATATTGGCGGGACGACCAATTCATTAGAAAGATTATTCGGAGTGGAGTTATGGGACACTCCAGAATCAAGAAGACACGAATAGGGGAGGACAAGAATGGACTTCGGAAATGAAGGGAACGTTCCAAAATTCAAAGGAAACGAATCGAAGATGAAGGAATTCAAGCTCGAACGAAAGCGATTCTGTAATTAAATTTACTCTATATGCTGAGTTTGCCTAAAACCAGAGCTCTGATACCACATGTAACGACTTGATATTTTGGACCATTCGCATCCGCATATGTCGGACTTGAATTGCTCAAAATACCGCGTTGTAAATAAAAATTTGGCAAACTCATCATATACAGTAAATAAATAATCACAGATCACAGACACAGAGTAATATAATGCAGCGGAAACAAAGAAATAGTAGTTCATGAAGCTACTATATAAATACATCAGAGTTAAGTAAGATACAATAGAAGTACCAAGATACAACAGGAGAAACAGTATGATAATCAGGTACAACTCGGAATACAACTGAAATCAACTGGGTAACAAAATGAATAGATGTCTGGATCTTCAAAGCAAAACTCCAGCTCCAAGGGTGAGTCTCTAATGCTGTATCACTCGGTCTGACCCGAGCGTAAAGCAAACAAAAAACACTCGAGTCAGAACATACATACTTATACAAATGTAAACCAACTCAAGTGAACTGTAATAAAGGTACAAGTAACTCAAAGAATGCTTGGGATCGCCCATTCTTTAAGGATCCGTTAAACTATCTACTATGTAGTAATATTCGCTATTATAATAATGTCTAATATAAAATAAACATACTTTTTAATAGCGTCAAGGGGTTACCCATATAGCCCTTAACACGTAATAGTCCCAGTAGTCTATCCAGTATTAGCATACTCCCAAAATGGGGGCTACCCTCGATACTCCACAGGCTACGGGAGAAATCACAAATCGTAGTAAAGCTCGATATGGTAGGTGACGCGGCACACAAGGCAATGCCAGGGTAGATATACCAATTACGCACACGGACTGATGGAACGCATAGCAGCCACTACCGCTCCACCTCGAACAACACTCCCAAATTGAAGGATGGTCACCAAAAATCACAAAGTAATAGAATGGTATCGAAGAAGTGCGTCCGATAAGAGGTGCTACCTCACTGGTCCGAGATCGCTCCTGTTTTAGCCACCTTATGCCAACTCACGGGAGTCGGGTCTACGTATATACCTTAGGATCGTCTCCACCATCCTACTTTATTCTGGAAACTCCACCGCGTACACAGTTGTCAAAGTGGTTTTCGGTATCGACAGAGAGTATGTCCATATCTGATCCCGGTCTCTTTAACAACCACTCGTTATTATAACCCGTGGTTATAAATTTCAAAGTAGTTTATGTTTCAAATCAAAATACATCCTTTAAACCATTTCAAAATCATATCATTTATTTCAAAATAATACATCCTTTCAAACCTAAAACATATCCATTCAAAACCAATTCAAAAATATATCATTTCCATTTCAAAACCAGTTCAATAATATATCATTTCAATAAAACCCAAATTTCAAAATCACTGAATATTTCCTTTAATTTATTAAACTTGAAATCTCCCTTTAAATTATCATAGCATTTTGGTAATGTAACCTTAAGGAATCATAGCATTTTTGGAATGTAATACTTTCCAATTTTACATTTTATATAATCAGTATTTATATACTTACAAATTTTTAACATGGTCATTTTATCATAGCCTTATAGTTAAATAAACTTTGTTACTGTAATATCCAATTTAATGCTGAAATTCTTATGTTAAGTTAAAAGTACCTTATTAGCTTACATTATCATTACAACAAAGAAACTTTATTATTTTAGTCATTAAAATATGTCATTTACATTAATTAAAACTTAAATATTAAATGTACTTTTCAACTTACATTTCTATTACAGTAAAGAGCATTTATCATTTAATCAATATTACACTAATTAAACTTACATTATCAAATGTACGTTTTAATTTACATTTTATTACAAAAAGGGCATTTATTATTTTAATCAATATTACACTAATTAAGACTTACATGTTTCTTTCATTAATTAAGACTTTACCTGTTTCTTTCAGTAAGTAAAACTTTACATATTTCTTTCATTAATTATAACTTTACACGTTTCTTTCATAAATTAAAACTTTACATATTCTTTCATTAATTAGAACTTTACACGTTTCTTTCATAAATTAAAACTTTACATATTCTTTCATTAATTAGAACTTTACACGTTTCTTTCATAAATTAAAACTTTACATATTTCTTTCATTTTTGTTATTACAGTAAAGAACATTTATTATATTATTCAATTAAAATATTAATTAAACTTACATCTCACATGTGTGTTTAACTTACATTTTTTCATTTTAAAGTCATAGCTATTTATCTTACAAAACATAACATTTCACAAAAAAATATTTTATCATAGTTAATATAACAATCAAATTCTTTACAAATTTATTCCTTTAGACATCAATTCCACTATGATTCCAAAACTTATTACAAGATGTCCCATGAAAAAATGTATTTCATTTTATTTATTCAAAAATACGTTAGTTATTATACAAAATATGTCCATCCTAGGAAACAAACTTTATTACAATTACTAAGTTATATTTAAGATTCCAAATTAAATCAAACTTAATTATTAAGTTATTTATCATAAATAAGATTCTTTAAATTCCATTAATTAAAATTTCATGTCAAATGTTCATTTTTAACTTACATTTTATTTTCACAATAAAGAGCATTTATTGTCTTAATCAATATCACATTAATTAAAATTACATGTCAAATGTATATTTTTAACTTACATTTTATTTTCATAATAAAGAGCATTTATTGTCTTAACCAATATCACATATTTCCAAATTAGTTTATATTTCCAATCAAAAATTTCCATTCATTTATTTAACATTTTTAATACACAGGAAATCATTTTTCACTTTATTAAATCCTTTTAAAAACTAAATTTAAATTAAAATATCAAAATTTACATTTTCAAAATACTTAAAACTTCCAGAAAAAAAATATAAAATAACCACGGGTCTGTATAATATTTCTAACCTAGGTCAAGTGATACGGATAATATATCATTTCAATCCGTAATTTACAAAGAAAAATCCAGGTTCTATCATTTCAAACCCGCAATCCCAAGTTAAATAAAATAAATAAAAATCACTTAGGCTTATCATTTCAGCCCATAACGATCTTTCCCTATTCTAAAGTCCGTTCGGGTATGTATCATTTCAACCCATAGTGATTCTATTCTACAGGGAACTTGTAGTGTGAGAACAGAATATAAATAAACAGTAAAATAAAATAAAATATAACAGATGATGTGACAAGTTAATAACAGGGTTTAACATCATATAATTTACATCATAGGCAGGTATAACATGATAAAATAATTTCTACACTTTCACTTGCTATCAATTCACAATAATATAAGTATGAATGTCAGGTGTGATTACTCACCTTTTTTTAAAAGCTGAAGATAGCAATTCAAGATACGCAACTTAACTCCGAAAAGCATGACAAGGCACGACGATATATATATATATATATATATATTGAATGAATGAAGAGTCGGATCCAAACTTGAAATCAACACAAAACCAAACAAATATAAGCATAGATTCAATACAAAAGAGTATGAATTTAAACAATACAAAGGTATGAAAGGAAGATGACATAACCTTTGATAAAACAAGGTAATAGGCTTGGCAACATCACTATAGGGTTCAACCATCATAGGACTAGGCTCGGGTATGGGTCAAGTACTCATGGTTATGTCTTGGAGATGGAGATAGTCACGGCCAAAGCAAGGTGGAGGTGGTTGGAGGAGGAGGATGTGTAGAGGCCGAGCCTTGCTTTGAGACAAAGTGAAAAAAAAACAAAATAAAAAGAGAATAAGAAAGGAAGAAGCCATGGAAAAAAACTTACATTTATTTCTCAAAATAGAAATGAACGTGAGAATGAGATGTAGGAAAGCTTTGTACGTGAATTGCAAATATGATAAGGCGTCTAGGGTTATGAAGATGAATGGCCAAAAGAATGGCAAGAATTAAAGAGGCTAGTAAATGAGGGGATTTATTCCCTATTTAATCAAATAGCTTAATGGATTTAATTAAATTTCCTTTTCTTAGCCGTGAATAAGAATGAAGAGATTTGGAAATGAGATGTTTCTCATGGCTAATAGATGGAGTTATGCACGGTTAGAGATGTGGGAAGTAATTTGCTAAGGTTTAAAATAAAGAGGGTAGGTAAATAAAAGGCAAGAAATTAAAAAGGCACAAATTAAGGAGGAAGAATCTTGTGTAATTTTCCTTTGTTTACATGCAATGAAAATGTAATAAATATACAAAACAGGTAACCTATATCTCTTGAAATTCCGAAGCTATTATTCAAAGAAAAAATCAATCAAAGAACAAATGAATATATTCAAAGTTTATATAAATAAAATAGAAAATAAAAATTAGAGAAACAAACATAGGGAAATAAAATATAGAAAGTCATTGCGTGCAAACACTGTATTTTTATCTAAATTAAAAGTATAAGTTTAAATTCCCAAAAAAAATCTATATTAACATTGGTTTAGATACTAATACATTAATAACTTCCCAATTCATTCAAATTTCAGTTTACATAGTAAATAAATTTCATTCTCTTACCATAAATCTATTTGTTATGAAATTGAATTCCCATAAGTTATAAATAAATTTCAAATAAACTGAATTGATTCAATTCTAATCCATTTATTAAGTCTATACCACTCTACATATTTCATTACATTAATATATATACAAATATCCATCTTTCCTTTGGATTAACAGTTGTTCTCAATTATATTGAATTTGTTAAATGTATACATTTATTATGATTGAATACTCCATTAATTCATTCAGATAGGTTTCATTCTTTTATATTACCTTATGAATAAAATATGCATTTCCATTTATTTCATTACATTCACATTTTACAATTTACTGTCCTATCCCAAGTTAATGAACATTTACTTACATTTAAATGTAATAAATTTCCAATTCATTTTATAGCCTAAATAGAATGTAACTTGCAATAAATGTTATCATTATCTTTATATTACATCCAAGTTTATTATGTCCACTAATTATCATAATTGCTTACAAAATGTTTAATCATCCAATTACCATAAACTATATACAAATTCATTTGTTCATACCACTTACATTTATTCACTTATATTCAGTTTTATACCCCAAATCTAACATTTACAATTTAATTAATAGACCAATTAAATAGTAACTTACAACCGTTACTATAACTTTTAATCACCCTTTTTGAATTCATTGTTCACAAACATATGTTACCATTCTTATATATCTAATCTTTATCCAGTGGTCATTTATTTCGTACTAAATCATTTATAAATTTTAATGTTTGCATTTGTTATCTTACATAAATTTATAGCCAAGTATAACAATTTACATTACTTCAATAAATTGTAATTTCATTTCAATTGTTAATAATTAGTTTTTAAATACATTGTTACATTTCATTTTGGCATTCATTTCATCATTAAATTACAAAGTTTTTATTTCTTCCAAATTTATTTACCAAAATCTTATTAAATTGACAACTTTAATTATTGAAAATTTACGGGTCGTTACACTATTTCAATATATATATATATATATATATTATCTTACATAATATATTTTTTATAATGATTTGATGTATATACACACACATTTAGATAATATATTTGTATACACGAAGGTATAAAATGTCAGTTGCGGTGTATACTCCAACATCTATACACAAACATGTCAAACCATGTAGACATTTTTCTGTTGCACGTGCGTGCATGCACATATATGTATATGATGCAAAAATATAAAATATGATACAAATTATATAAAATTAAACTTTATTTATAAATTTAAATTGAATATTGATTTTATTTAACAGAAAATTTAGAAAAGTTCAAAATAAATAGACTACATAGGCCCATTAAAGATCCAAATAGGTAATCAAATTAAAATTTACCCATTTATCCCACTGCGTGCTGGTCCTGTTCCAACAGATTTAATAATTAATATTTCATAAATATTAGTTAATTTACAACTATTATAAATTAATTAAATCATGTGGTTTATTCAGAGTATTCATTATTTCGTTGTGCGACTCAAAGGAGTAAATTCGGTTAGTAGTTAATATCGAACAATTTGAATATTAACATTCATACATCATCTTTGCAAATGGTGCAAAATTTTGGCTAAATTTATTGCTTACACATCTTTTTTTAAAATGTAAATTTATTGTTATAAGCGGTGCCCAGTAGTAACGATTATTTGCGCCAATTCTCTTTGTCAACACTATATCACATTAGGACTTATGGAATTTGGTTTTGGTTAAAATTCCAACATCGTCCACATTCAACTTAGTTTGTCCAAACAAAGAGTCCTTGGTTCGGTAATAACCACTGTTATTAACTGTTGGAACTGGGCCAGCCTACAGTAGGATAATTGGGTAATTTTTTTTACCCTTTTGGATCTTTAATGGGCCAATGTAGTCTAAATTTATTTAGAACTTTTCTAAAATTTCTTTTTAAACAATATCAATATTTTATTTAATACATAAATATTAATTTATTTTGTATAGTTTGTATTATATAATATATATGTGTATCATACACACACATGTGTTTATGTGCATGTGCAACATAATATGGTGTATATAGTGTGACGTGCCCGTGTGTAGATGTTGCGATTTACACTGCAACAGACATGTTAGCCCTTCTTTACATATGTGTGTTGTCTGAATACACATACACACACATATACATATAAAGAGTATTATATATATATGTATGTATGTATGTATAATTATTTATATAATAAAGTACTCGTAAAAATAAAATTTGTATGTACGCTTATATAAATACATATACCTATATAAAATATAATTATATTGCAAAATTAGTTGAATATAGAGTAGTTTCAAATAAATATTACATATAGTTCAAAATTATATATATATATATATTAAATGAAATTTAAAATATTATCTAAATAATATACATATTTGTTGGCGTCAAAATTAGCCACCCACACCCAATTATGTAAAAGCACCAATATCCAATCCAATCACAGAAATATGAAGAGAAATAAACAAAGAACAAAATTAAAACAATAAGAAAGCAAGTAAATAGAGACACAGGTTTATAGTGGTTTAGCTAACTCCGGCCTACATCCACTCCAGAATAATCCTTTTTATTATATTGTAGTTTGTTTACAGTTATAATTTGAAATCCAAGAATAAAATTGACAGAGTATAGCCTAGGTTCAAGATAAAGAGAAGCAGAAAGAAGATCCTTTTTCTGACACCATGCCTGCTATATTTATAAGGGAAGATGTGCACGGATCGGGCTGAAATTTCGACAGAAGGTTCGGGAGACCAAGACGAGGCCACCCAAAGATTTCCAGGCCTATCGGGCCTAATAGAGATCGGTACCGATCCCTATTAGTGTGTCCAACTAGACTGTGATCCCTATGAGGGGTGCCCCATTATGTTAACTACCTACATCCCAAATTTTGTGCAATTTCGACGTACGGTTTGTGAGATATTGCATTTTCTATGAAGTAGTATTGCTTAAATTCTGATTTCTACCGATCCCTCCAAAGGGAGTATGCCGATCCCTCCAACTTCCTTCGATTGGAATGGTATCCCTAGAGGGTGTTCCACATATTGTAGTAAGCTTGTGCTTCAAGTTTCATGTCAATTAGATGTGTAGATGTTGAGATATTGATCGATCTTTGCTATGAAGTTGGGTTCAGCCGATCCATAAGAGGGAAGAGAGCCAATCCCTATTGAGGGATAGAGGCCGATCCCTCCAAACTCCTCCAAATACCATGCGATCCCTAGGGGAGCTTCTCTATGTTGTATTACACTTATTCTCCAAGTTTCATGTCAATTGGATTAGTAGAACTCGAGTTATTGATCAATCTTTGTTGCAATATGTTGTGAAGGCTGATTATAGCCGATCCCTATAGAGGGAAGAGGGCCGGTCCCTCCAACTTGCACTATTTGATGTGCGATTCCTAGGGTCCCCACATCTTGCTTACAAAATTTTATATTCATTGGACTTATGGACTTTTAGATATTGATTGTTTTCCATTGAGTTGTACTTGCTTGGCTGAAATATGCCGATCCCTTTTATACAGATCCCTTTTTATACGATCCCTTTCTTAGGTGAAGTATTTTGCCTATAACTTGCGCATACAACTCCAAATGACTTAAGATTTGAAATGTAGCCTTGTGGGGACTTCCTTGTCACTTTATATCGGTCTCACCCAATTTAGGACAAAAATTAAGGACATGTACCGATCCCTTTGTGGAAAGGATAGGAACTGATCCCCTACCTGGGTGAAGTACTAATCCATATTTAGAATATTCTGGAGATTCTATCTTTTTGTTTCGGTTGATCTTGCTCCATATCATTGTCTGCACTTGATTTATGGACCTCACAATCATCGCTCTTGGCTACTGGCCTTGATAAATGTAAAGTGTATTGGATTAAATCCGCCTATCTACTGCCTTTGTAAAAGGTGGGTTAACACTTTACCCCTCAAATCATGCCTTGCCATATGAAGGTGTGTTTTGAATTTCCATTAGTCCAAAATCCGAAATCCATAACCCACTGATAACCGTATTTTCGAATCCAGAATTCAATCCAAATCCACGGCCTCTTTGGATCATTTTATCCAAATCTGCATCCATCCAAAGCCAAATCCATTGCTGTTCGGAACTGATATCCAAATCCATGACCTCTCTGGGTTTTTATCCTAATCCAGATCCTCCATCTCATTGGATCCTTGCCGATCACAATTCGTACTCGACGAGCAGAATAGGCCGATCCATCGCATTCGAGTGAAGCGACCTACGCCTTGCCAGGCATAGTCCATACCTGATGACCTTGATCTCTCCGGATCCTTGCCGAGCACAATCCATACTCGACAACCTGAGTAGGTGGATCAATCATGTTCAAGTGAAGCAACGCACCCCTTGCCAGGCATAGTCCATACCTGATGACCTTGATCTCTCCGGATCCTTGCTGAGCACAATCCATACTCGGCGACCTGAGAAGGTCGATCTATCACGTTCGAGCGAAGCGACCTACCCCTTGCCAGGCATAGTCCATACCTGATGACCTTATTGGGTTTTATTCTTCAGCCTCGGTACCCAGTTGAGGACTTAATCCATGATGCACGAGTCCGTTTCATCGTGTTCGCTCGACGAAAAGATCCGTACCTTGCGATTGTTATCTCGTCTCTCCGGATAGGACCACAATCGCGACCTGTGTTATCTATTACATTGATCCAAATTTAAGCATTCCTAAGTCCATTTGCAAAAGTATAAAATAAGAGTCTATACAACCAATAAACCGGAGTTCAAATAAAAACTAGAAAAACAAGAGTTCGAAGAAAACAATAAAAAAACATATTTCACAAACACAAGCACAATAGTTTATCATCATCTCAAAGCATGCCTAGGGACCGTCCTCGATCCCGTACATACGTAAGTGACTTAGCCGTCCTACTATGGAGTTTGTTACTTATTCCATGACATCCCAATTAATTGATGACAAGTTGATGATGATGCCATGGTCTAGTACCATTTTCATTCGAGGTGGACAATGGCTACTTCTGTTCCACCACTGCAGCCCGAGTCCTTACATATTGTTGTAACCGACCATTCCTCATGTGTTCCTCAATGATATCCTTCAAATGCCAGCAGTCGTTTGTATTATGCCATCCAGCTCATGGAATAGGCGACGCTTTCCTGATGTCCGTTCGCGTTTGAAAGGTTCCCTCCTTGTCGGCCTTCGATATGGAAGGCATCCTCTAGTATCCAGATATATCCGTTCTAGGGTTTCATTCAATTCTGAGTAAGAAGAAAATTTTGGTTCTCCCCTCTATCGCTTCGATCCATCAAAGCTATTGTCCATGTATCGTTTACCCTTTTCCTTTCATGAGCTTTCACTGGGCGGTTTTCCAACTTATATTGTATTAACTTCCGTTGCCTCTTTATCAGCCTTCACATTTTCTTGTCACAAAGACCTTTCTACTTCATGGTAGAATTCCCCAAGATCCATCAGTGGATCCCGTATTAGTGATATCTTAAAATTTGAATTTTCTGCAACTCTTGACCCTTCCGCCATCAAAACTATCGATGGATCTGGTCGATCCACCAAAACAACTACCGCATTGAACCTGGTTAAGAAATTCTTGAGTGATTCTCCTTCCCATTGCTTTACTAATGCTAATATCATAACATTTTTGGGTCTTATAATGTGAACTCGAAACTACTTCATAAATCTTTTAACCAATTCTGTCCATGTGCTAATAGAACCGCCCTCTAACTGTCTGAACCATAACGCTACTACATCCGTTAAGTATAGGGGGAAGCATCGTGCTAGGACTTCTTCTAATGCCCCCACTACTTCTTTGTGCCATATATACCTCATCATATGCATAATTGGATCGACTTTCAGTCATAAGCTTCCAATGTTGGTAGTTTCAATTTTGGTGGATTCCTAGCATTCCCGATATTAGGAGCGAATGGACTTCTATTTACATCCTCCAGATCCCTATTCACTAATCCTCCATGCCTAGCTCGTCTGATCATCTCGGCAAACCTATCATTGTCTTCCAGTGGTAGTCCCCTATCATCATGTCCAAGCCGCTCCTCAAGTTTATGGGGCAATTCTGGAACGTATTCCTCCGGTCGAGCATCCAAATTTCGATTCGCACCAAGCTCAATGGGATTGATCACAGGTCCTCCAGCATCGCAATCAACCAGATCTGGGGGCATGCCCTCTAGCCTTCGGGGATTGGTGCTGATCCCTCTAAGATGGTCGGGCACTGCATCCGGCATCTCTGTTCCATTCCTTTGTCCATTGGCTCCATTTCTATGTTCCCGGTTCTGATTTCCAGTGATTCTTGCTGCTTCAACCCCTTGATCTAAGTTGTCATTAGATCCTGCTACTTTGTTCCCTTGATTCAATGCTCCAACTTGTCCAATCTATCTTAGTAAATTCTATGTTATCTCCTCCTGTCTTTTTAGCATCCACTCCTGCATAGCGTTCACCATTGTTTCCATCTCCTCCCTAGTGATATAGGGGGAAGTTTTAATAGTTCCATCTCATGAGGAAGCGCTCCTAACTACCTTTACGATGGCTCCTATCTGCTTCCTGTCTTCTTGTAGATTGCTTCACCATTGCTTTAAATCCAAGCTCTAGATTTTTTCAAACTCTGAATCTGGATTCCAAATCTGCGAGGGTTAGCTTTCTCAATGAAAGCACCAAAATGTTGGCATTAAAATTGGCCACCAACAACCAATTATGTAAAAGTTCTAATATCCAATCCAATCACAGAGAGATGAAGAGAAATAAATAAAGAACAAAATTAAAACAATCAGAAAGCAAGTAGAAATACAGATTTATAGTGGTTCGGCTAACTTCGGCCTATGTCCACCCAGAATAATCCTTTTTATTATACTATAGTTTGTTTACAGTTACAATTTGAAATCCAAGAATAAAATTGACAAAGTGTAGCCTAGGTTTAAGAAAAAGAGAAGAAGAAATAAGATCCTTCTTCTGACGCCATGTCTGTTGTATTTATAAGGGAAGATGTGCATGTATTGGGCTGAAATCTCGGTAGAAGATTCGAGAGACCAAGACGAGGCCACCTAAAAATTTATAAACCCATCGGGTGCCCCATGATGTTAGGTACCTGCTCCCTAAATATTTTACAATTCTGACGTATGGTTTGTGAGGTATCACATTTTCCATGAAGTAGTGTTGCTTGAATTCTGATTTCTTCCGATCCCTCCAAATGGAGTTATGCCGATCCCTCCAACTTCCTTCGATTGGAATGAGATACTAGGGGGTGTTTCACATGTTGTAGTAAGCTTGTGGTTCAAGTTCCATGTCAATTGGATGTGTAGGCGTTGAGATATTGATCGATCTTTCTATAAAGTTGGGTTCAGCCGATCCTTAAGAGGGAAGAGGGCCGATCCCTATTGAGGGATAGAGGCTGATCCCTCCAAACTCCTCCAAATGCCATGCAATCCCTAGGAGAGCTTCTCTATATTTTATTATGCTTAGTTTCCAAGTTTCATACCAATTGGATTAGAAGAACTCGAGTTATTGATCAATCTTTGTTGCAATATGTTGTGAAGGTTGATTATAGCCGATCCTTATGGAAGGAAGAGGGCCAATCCCTCCAACTTGCTCTTTTTGATGTGTGATGCCTAGGGTAGACTCTCTAGAGTCCCCACATCTTGCTCATAAATTGTTATATGCATTGGACTAATAGACTTTGAGATATTGATTGTTTTCCTTTGAGTTGTACTTGTTTGGCTAAAATATGCCGATCCTTTTTATACCGATCCCTTTTATACGATCCTTTTCTTAGGTGAAGTAATTTGCCCATAACTTAGGCATACAAACTCCAAACAACTTGAGATTTGAATGGTAGATTTGTGAGGCCTTCCTTGTCACTTTATACCGGTCTTACTCAATTTAGGACAAAAATTGAGGACATGTACCGATCCCCTAGGGGAAGGGATATGCATAGATCCCCTGCCTGGGCGAGGTACTAATCCATATTTAGAATATTCCAGAGATTCTATCTTTTGGTCTCAGTTGATCGTCGCTTCATATCATTGTGTGAACTTGATTTCTAGACCTCATAATCATCGCTCTTAGCTACTGGCTTTGATAATTGTGAAGTCCGTTGGGTTAAATCCGCATGTCTATTACCTTGGTAAAAGGTGGGTTAACAATATATGAATATGTACTTGTAAATATATATTATAATGTAAATAATGATAATAAAAAATATATGTGTGTACATACAATAATCGCTTTTGGCTTAAAAGATGTTTTTTGGTTTAAACTTATTTAACAATTAGAATATTTTTAATTCTAAAAACAGTAAGTTAAAATTAATTATCTTAATAATTTTCAAAAACAAAAATGATGTCATATTTTATACTAAAATTATGTACTTACATGTTACATTATTTATATAAAAACGGAGCTTCGACATTGAAGATAAATAGTATTCTCAAGTAAAGTGAACTATGTAATATTATCACATCGATATTTTCTTTTTGACCTTAATTATATTAACCAACAGAAACTATCTAGTGAGTCATTCCATCGTTATCCATTGATTTTAGTATGTAACCCCTTGGTGCTCCCTAGTCATGTGTAATACACTGCCTAACATTTGGAGAGCATTACTACTATAGTCTCAATGGATGTATCGATATCCAATCTCGATATATCTTGACTTGGAATATTTAAAACAATTTGTTTAATTTTATTATGATAAATTAATCATGGTTACAGAATATTGTAACTACTATCACAAAACATACAATTTATGGATATTCTATTAAATATACTTTTAATTAAATTAATTAACTACTATAGCATATTATATCAAGTATATAATAGAATGAAAACACCTTTAATTTTGAACAAGATTGGTTATTGAGTTATATATATGTAGTTCCCTCTAGGGAATACCCCTAACTCTATCGATCTCCCACTTGCACTTAGGGCCAATTATTGAATCTCTATCAAATCCCTTCAATCAGTTTGATGAGAACTGATCGCATTAGACCCTTTGCGAATGGATCTGCTATGTTATTTAATTAGCAACTATGTCAATCAACTCTCTCTGATGCATATAAACTCCCTTTATATTGAGGAATTAGTCGGAATATGTTTCTTAACTTCTAGTGAGCTCTTACCATTACATTGTTACCATATAACAATAATGTAGTATTCTTAATACTTGGAACAACCTCTAGCGCAGCTACGAATTTGTGCATTTGTATTTATACATTGCTTTTACCATGGCCCCATTCAAGGCGATGTACTTAGTCTTTTCATTGAATCAACTACAACCCTTTGTTTGGACCATTTCCTACTTAAATCTTCTTAAATAATATATGAAATTGAATTTAATATTGACATATTATACTCGATAGCACTTATGAAGTTCAAGTCTGAACACTCCTTCTAATGAGTTCGTTATTTCTGTAACAATTCTCTAGTATTTTGTAAATACTCGAGGATACTCTAAACTACCATTTAGCGATGCTAATTTGGATTTTATATTTGCTTTATGTATCAAATATATAAGCAAATTACGATATTGTAGACAACACAACATATATGATAATTCTTATTTGTAAAGAAAAAGAAATCCTCCTTACATGTTTTAATAAGGTGTCTTTGCACATCGTTTGAGACATTTCCAGTTTCCTTTATACTTAATATAAAGATAACAAATCCAATATTAAGTATTAAACAAGCAAAGTATTAATGATTTTAACACAAGTACATCGTTAACAATCAAAAGTATGTTGTTTAATTATAGTCTAGAAATATCCATGTACTTTTTAGTGGTTCTTTCTTATGAACACACGCTTCCTCTACATTTTGATTGAAAATCAAACCATTCAATGTTTCTATCAAAATACTTATTCAATTCTAATGCATATAGAGTGATACTTTCGTATCATTTCTTAGATCATATCCTAAAGAGCACAAACTCAATATCGCTCCCACTAACTTCAAGACAGTTTTGTTGTTATGTGCAAATGATCAATTCAAAATTATTATTCAGAATTTGTTATTTTAACACATATGTACCCAAATACAAAGTCATATCAGGCAAAAATTTTGTGAGTAAAATCCGAATCAACTTGAGCACATTGAGTGATGAATCTATTATGCTAATTTCAATAATTGAAATATCCATGTTATCCTTATCAACGTTTCTCATTATATTCCTACTACATTAGTCTTGCTGTTGAAGACTCGTTCGCGGTCGATGGATTATATCATTTTAGGTACAACTATCAAAATCATATTTTGATACTGTACTTGGACTTTATTTCAAATTTGTGCATCATACCATATCGTAGAGTCAATACTCTTAATTGTTTAATTGATTGCTGAGGATTATCTATTCTTGACATTGATAAGAAACTCGTAGTTTCTCTTTAATTTGCAATAATATTTATTAGATATTCTAATGTGTTGTGTTCGTTTAGGGTTGGCTAATTTTATTTCATCCCATATAATCAGTTTCATCTTTGGATTGTATCCAAGTTCATTTTACTACCAAAAATTCTAAAAGAAATTCTTTCGCCACAAAGTTGGTATTTCTTGAAACAACAGTTATTTCTCGGTGCAACGGAATGGGTATTCATAAATGTTTAATGAATTGACTTATATATAAAACTAATTTGGTTATTGGTTTAATATACTTATGTTCAAAACATAAATTGGTAATCCAATAACTATTATTTCCAAAATACTTTTGAGGCGATTCATACAAGATCCCTCACATACAATTATTATGTGCAGTCTTTCGACTCGCACAACCTGCCAACTCCTTAGCCTGGGAGATATTAGGGTTTCTTATAAACCCTTATCTTGTATGATTTTGTAAACTATTCTTTAGATGAAATTAACTTTAACCTCGTGTACCAATCTTAATTATATGACCATATAGAAATAAGTTAACTCAACTTCACTCACCATTAATCATACCTTGTTCAACAAAGTTCGATTACTCCTTATCGATTCATCACTATGTATCATAGGGCTGGGTGACTTTTAAGATTGAGTTTTTATTCATTTTAGGTGCATTCAGAACTTTTTTCAATATACTCACCTAGTCAGTCAAATCAAATCAATTTTATTTTCTATTGCACATTACTTTTTTAACTTATGTTTATACTCCATGAGGTTATCATAGAAACACTATTTGTATATCAAATACACACGTCCATGTCGGTGATAACTCATTGGTGAATATAACGAATTACGTAGAACCATTTTGGTATTAATAGACGTGCGATTGCATACATTTATATGTATCAATCCAAAGAGTTAATTAACTTTTATGACTCTCCAACTGAATAGGTGCATTACCCTTAATTATTTGAGATATAGTTCCCTAATATTATATGATTCATAATCATATAATCAAATAATTATTTCCTAGAATTATGGCATAATCTATAATTCCAAAACAGTTGCAAATAACTTCAAATACTTTTATATTTTCAAATGCATCATTTTGTTATCAAAACAAACACCATTATTATAAATTTATTTCACATTGAATATTCATAATATTCATATTGAAATAACACTATGTCTATTTTTTAGTATGCATTGAAAAAAAGTTATTATTTCATAAATAATGTTTAGTATGTTTTACGAAAATAATTTTTGTAACTTGATGCGACCAGTTAGTGCTATATGACAAGCTCCCACTATTTCTACAACATTTCAAAAATTTAATGAGAAATATAATAAGAAAATTAAATTAAAATAAAACAAGGACTCAAAAGAAAACTTTCACAAACATCCGAATTTAGCGATGGAAATTGAACCATTGCGTTCGTAGCGATTTTCCCAAGGATTTTTATGTATAATACTTTGTAATCAGAGTTAATATGTAAAAGTTATGGGCGTTGGAAGAATGGAAGATAGAATAAAAACTTCAAATTTGTAATTCCTAAATTTATGCTAGAGCCGGATAACCCATGGGGGTCGAAGGTCGACCGGTAGCAATTGACCTAAGAAAGGTAGCGGTCGACCGTGTGCCTTGTAAAATCGAATGTAATTTACTGCTTCGTGACATGTTCGATCGGTGGAGATTAATTACTTGGTTTCCAAGCTTTTGATGACCGCACCTGATAACTCTAAATATTCTCTAGACTTTTGGTTTACAGTAACAAAACTCTATCAAAATTTAACCTCTTCCCTCAATCTAAAAATTCTTAAAAACCAAATAAAATCAACCTAGAAGAACACAAACGATTAAATCAAGGCGGAGCTAGCAAAAATAACACACAGAAGGGCCATTCTCAAGAAAAAGCAAATAGAAGTGCTTAGGCTGGAAGTGAGTGGGAACAATATAGTAAGATGATTGTTACAGTTAGTTTAATCTATTTTAATTGGTTTAAGGTGCTAGAAATCCAACGTAAGCTATATAAAACCCTAAATTGGAATAAGCAAACTAAACTAGAATTGAACCACAATAAACTCTTAACTCGATATTGATGTATACACCTCTTTACAGTTAAATTCGTAAACCATAAGTCATAAACCCCAAATTGAATTGCAAACTAAAACATGGACTGGTCATCTAATAATTAGGGTTCACCAATAAGTGCTAACGACATCGATTAAACAGTTATTAACAATCAACAAAGAAAATTAACTTAACCCAAATTTTACTACGCGAGTGGTCCACCCTAGAACCTTAGTGGTCGACCGTTCGTAACAAAAATTCCAAATTCTGAATCTCAGCCTAAGACCCAAGTTGATAATAAAAATTATATAATTTCAGCTAAAAATTATATAAATGGAAAATTTATTATTGAGCTAATTTTGGGCTAAGTACACATGCCAGAGACAATAGGGAAGTCAATTCCCAATCAAAGGACATTAGGTCATCGTGGTTTTAGGTAACAGTTAAATACCCAAATTGAGAGTCAACTATGGCGATGTATTTTACAGACACTCGGTGGAAGTTCATAGTTGATGTGCAACACTGATGGAGCCGCCAGGTGAGTGAGCCCGTGCTAACGGGTGATTATAACGGACAGTCAAGCCTGGCACATCACGCTAAGACGCTATAGAGTAGACAGGAGCCCGATACTAATGGGAGTCCTTATACGCACGGTTCTGATGTGACATGGTACAGGTAGACACCAATGTAGTACAGTAAGAGGCATTTTGCACTACGATCAAGAAATGGACATGGGTGCATACGATGGGTTACACATCGAGTTTGTATGTTAGGGTTCACCCTCTCCAGGCGTAGTGATAATATAGGTATTTATGGGAGAGCAGTTATCACAGTCACCTATGGGCAGTATTTTCTAATTGGATAGCACTAGCATTAGCCGATCGTAGTGTGAGGTTTGACTAGTAGTTCGACTCTTTGTGTTAGATAAGAACCCTTGTGTATTGGTAATTAGGAGTTTACAAACACTTGTAGCACACCCTATGTCATAGAGAATAGTTTTGAAGTTAAATGCACATGATCATCACATATTAAACTTGTACTTATTCACCAGACTTTTTGTCCAATCCATTCGTTTTCCATTGTTTTCCCCACCATAAGTGGACAGGGCAGGAGGTGATTGGCTCATTCTTGATACTTTGAGAGTCATGCTTATCTTTGGAGACTTCTTTTATCATATTCACTCTCTATGTATTATTCTATCATATCAGTACATTTTATTTCCTTGCATTATAATTTGAGAGATATTTTCCTATATACTCTGTATTGGACCACATATTGATTTTTATAAGACTGTGATTAGGATATTTTCTAGGATGGACATTTTCTATGTTATATATGTTTATTTCCTTCCACTGTGAGTTCTGAAACTTTAGTATACCTTAGATTGTATCTGCTTAGTCTCTGAAATGTTAAAGGTTAAAACCAAAACGGTCCGCATTTCTCGGCATGACGCAAGGTCGAAAGCCACACTAAGCTTTGGATTGGTGCATGTCGGGAGGTGTAGGTTGTCACGGTTGGTATCAGGGCACATCTTCAAAGTTTCTTAGGGATTAGGACCGTATTGAGAGAACGTACTTTTTTGAAAAAATTGATTTTCAGAAAGGATTTTCAAAAATATCTCTAAAAGTTTTCAAAAATGGACTTTTTAAAAGCATATATATATAAGTATAAATAAAAGATTGTTTTTAAAAGCTTTTCGAAAATTTTCATATATTAAAATCTCTCTTATTCGTGCCTATGTTATTTCGCAATCGTGCCTATGTTGTCTCTTATCTTTTAATTGTATTTATGCTATCTGTGGAAGTTCTAATGAAATTCTTAATATTCACGGAGAGGAGATGACTGATACCGCAAGTTCAGGCTCCAACGATGCAGTTGAGATCCCGGGCATGAACATCTCTATATGGTTCCGTTGGTATCTCTAGGTTAGGGGACATGCCGAGCTTAATCCTACTAGAGAGCGCTTAGAGAGAGCAATATGTGAGGTTCCTACCCGCCCACCTACCGCTCTAAATTTTGCTAAGCTATGCAAAGGTTTTTATAATCTTGGGGATAAGCCATACACAAGGACGGATTCTTACGTGGATTCAAGTTCATGGATCCACGCTTGCAAGAAATATTTGGTCTGATGGGTTTGACTGATGTTGTGAGGAGTTATTTAGCTAACTTGTAGTTGCAGGGAGAGGCGTTGAGTGGGTGGAGGTTATTGAGTCTGAGACTAATGGAGGTGATATTTCTTAGGATGAGTTCTGTAGGAGATTTGAGATGAAGTTCCTTTCTAAGGTGGAGGAAGGCATACAGCTAGGAAATTTATCCATCTTAAATATGGGGACATGATAGTCAAGGAATATGTATATTAGTTTAATGAGCTAGCTAGATTTGGTACGGAGTTGATTAATGTACGACATAAGAAGGCTCTTAAATTCTCTAGAGAACTGAACCAACATCTCTAAGATTTAGCCGTGAATCACATTTCGATGGGTGCTACCTATGAGAGGTTAGTGGAGATGGCTTTACTCACTACTGTCTCTAAGAAGGAAGTGAAAAAGGAGGCTCAAAAGGTTGGACATAAAGGGCACCAGAAGAAGAAGAAGAGGAAGAAGAAGGGAGGATTTGGGCTAAAGGGGAAGATTTAAAAGAAGGATATGAAGTGTAATAAGTTTGAAAAACTAGGGCACTTTGCTAAGGAATGTATGATGGATTTCTCAAAGGTGAAGTGCTATAACTAAGATCAGCATAGGCATGTGAAGCGAGCTTGCATGGCACCACTGAGAGCTCCTACCCAGGCTTCTACTCCGGAAGTTCCGGCTTACACATTAGAGGCAGTCCCTACCTCGAGTGCACAGTTAGTAGTGGATAAGGGTAAGAAAGTGGTGGTCGAAGGTGTGTTCACTCTTTTTGATTTATCTATTCACACTTTATTTGACACTGGGGCTTCACATTCTTTCATTTTCTAGTGGACTTATTGATGACTTACACTTGCAAATTATTATAGTTATGGACCCTATAGGTGTCTCAAACCTCATAGGAGGATTGGCCTATTTGTCTATGGTATGTAAGGTTTGAAGTTGCTTATTTTAGAGGTCGAGTTTGATTGTGATTCCTTTATATTGGGATTTTCTGGGTATGGATTGATATTAGGCATGGATTAGATGACTATGCATGGGGCTATTTTAGACTGTGATAGGAGGTAGTTAGATTGTGCACATGTAGTGGACATAGCTTGGAGGTTATGACCCTCGAGGATCGGTTATGTTGATCAACTTATATTCATTGGACCTATCACATGATGAGGTTAGTGCGGTGCCTATAGATAGAGATTTCCCAGATGTTTTTGCTGAGGTTACCAATCTCCCACCCCAGAGAGAGATCGAGTTTAGAATCTATCTTGTTGAGAATGCTAGACCAGTCGCCTTACCACTAAGGCATATAGCTCTAAAGGAAAGACGTGAGTTGAACAAATAGTTTATGAGTTGTTGGAGATGGGTTTTACTAGGAGGAGAATTTCTGAGTGGGGAGCACCAGTCGTCTTTACCACCAATATAGATTATTCTCTTAGACTCTATGTCGATTATAGGGAGCTGAATAAACTGATAAAGAAGAATTGTTATCAATTGCCCTGCATAGACAATCCTTTGGATCAGTTGGTTGGAGTTAGAGTATTCTCATAGCTGGAATTAGCTACTGGGTTCCGTTAGTTACATGTAGCCAGGGACAATATTCAAAAGATGGTATTCCATACACCCGACGGATTGTATGAGCGGTTTGTCATACCTTTCGGACTGACCAATGCACCCACTTACTTTATTGATATGATAAGCTGAGTTTTCAGAGGATTGCTTAACAAGTTCGTTGTGGTATTTATGGATGATATCCTAGTTTATTCGAGGAGTGAGGAGGAGCACATGCTGCATTTGGAGGAGGTGCTCAGTACACTCTGTGTACATAAGCTTAAGGCGAAGTTTTCGAAGTTCCACTTTTGGAAAGAGGAAGAACGATTTTTGGGATATATCATCTCAGAAAGCGGCTTAGCAGTTGATCCTAGTAAGGTGCCAGCAGTTTAGTATTTGCATGTTCCAAAGAATGCCATGGAAGTGAGAAGTTTCCTTGGTTTTGCAGGCTACTATCAGAAGTTCATTAAGGACTTTGCGAAGATCTCTGCCCCACTAACCCGTTGTACCAAGAAGAATTTAGTTTTCTCATGGGATGCTAAGTGTGAAGATGCTTTTATCAAGTTGAAGGAGGCATTGACTAGTGCACCAGTTTTTTTACTACCAGATGGGACGAAGCCATTTACAGTTTATACCGACGCCTGTGGTACGCGGTTAGGCGTGGTCTTGATGCAAGAGGGAAGAGTGGTAAGTTATGCGAGTCGGCAACTAAAGACCCACAAGAGAAACTACCTTACTCATGATCCTAAGTTGACAGCAATTGTCTTTGCGCTCAAGTCATATATGCATTACCATTCAGGAGTGTGGTTTGAGCTATATACAGATCATAAGTCCTTGAAGTACTTTTTCTCCCAAAAGGACTTGAATTTGAGGCAAAAAAAG
Organism: Allium fistulosum; assembly: GCA_030737815.1. NCBI lineage: Eukaryota > Viridiplantae > Streptophyta > Magnoliopsida > Asparagales > Amaryllidaceae > Allium > Allium fistulosum. Next base: position 910,412,696 of record CM060908.1, read on the forward strand.
TGGATGGAGTTCTCGGCATTGTATGACTTTGATATCTCTTATACCTTGGGCAAGGGTAATGTAGTGGCAGATGCTTTGAGTCGACTGCGCGCAGTGTTGAGTTTCTTATTCTTGGAGTAGAGACATTTGGAGTATATTTCTACCTTTGATTTTCGACCATCATCAGATATTACCTCAGGATTACTAACAGCTTTAAATGTTTAGCCTACATTAATAGAGCATATTGGGTTTAGGCAGAACGAGGATAAGCAGCTAGTAGGTATTATGGAGAGGATTGGTAGATGGGAGTCATCGATTCGTTTGAGGCGTTATGTCATTAACTCGAGGGGATGGTTACGGAAGAATGATAGGCTTTGTTTTCCTTGTAGTAAGGTTTTGGTAGAGGAGGTACTAGTTGAATCTCACCATTCTCGGATGACCATTCATCCTGATGGTGACAGGATGCATTGCGACATGAAGAGAGTTTTCTATTGCCTTGGTATAAAGAAGCAAGTGGGGGAGTATGTAGCAAGATATATGAATTGCTAAAGGGTAAAAGCAGAGCAAAAGAAGCTGGGATGATTACTGCAGCCATTGCATATTCCATAGTGGAAGTGAGAGTGTAATTCCATAGACTTTATAAATGGTTTACTGAGGAGTAGGAGAAGAAATGAGAGCATTTGGGTCATAGTAGATTGCTTGAATAAATGCTATCATTTCATACCAGTGAGGAGTATGAGGATGGCGGCATCATTGGCGGCTATTTATGTGAGAGAGGTCATTAGGTTACATGGAGTTCCTACTAGTATAGTTAGCGTCTGAGATCCGCTTTTTACTAGTGAGTTTGGGAGGAGTCTATAGGAGGCATTGGGGACTGAGTTGAGTTTGAGTACCACATATCATCCGCAGATCGACAGATAGATGGAGAGAGTAAATCGATTTTTGGAGGATTTGCTACGGATGTGCATTATAGGCTTTGGAGGTTCTTGGGAGGATCATTTGCCATTAGTGGAGTTTACCTATAATAACAGTTATTAGGCGACCATTGGGATGACACCATTTGAGGTATTTTATGGTAGACCTTATAGATCACCATCATGTTGGTGGGATACGATGGATAGGATTATTTTTGGGCCAGACATAGAGAGTGAGACATCAGACAAGGTGGATCTGATCTATATAAGAATGAAGACCGCTCAGGATAGGCATAAATCTTATCCTGACAGGAGATGTACAGTGTTAGAGTTCGCAACGGGAGATATTGTATTTGTAAAGCTTTTACCCCTTAGGCATGCGATGAGATTTGGTAGGTCAGGGAAGCTATCACCAAGATTTGTAGGGCCTTTCCTGATGGTGTCTAGAGTAGGGAAGTTGGCATATAGAGTAGAGCTTCCATAAAAGTTAGCGCAGGTACATGATATTTTCCATGTGTCACACTTGCGGAAGTGCTTGCACGATATAGCTACCATGGTCGAGCCAATTCAGCTAGAGGAGGTAGAGGTTGAGCGAGAGTCACTTATTTATCATGCACCCACTCATATTCTTGAGCATAGTACAAAGCAACTCTGCAACAAGGAGATCAAACTTATTAAAGTCTAATGGGAAGATGACCCAATAGAGAGTACATGGGAGCTCGATGAGAAGATCTGCGCTACCCACCTACAACCCTTTGTAAGTACATTTCCAATTTAATTCTTATGTATAGATTTCTTATGTAGGACTCTAGTGGTATACACTTTAGTTAGAGACCATTGGATGGTAGGAATGATTGCCAACGTGTCAGTTGGACATGTTATAGGTAATGGATGCTAATGGATATATTTGGATGTATTGTTTGGATTGCTTGTTATACACGTTTAAGATAGTATATTCTCTAGGTATACACACACTCACACTTAGTAGCATGTTATTTATTGATTATTATTATTCTAGTGGATGTTATGCATATGGATTTTGCATATGAGTCATATGGTTGCGCATACATATAGAATTGCAAGTATATTTACTTAGGATGTTGCATACGTTTGGATGCATGAGCATTTGCATGATAGGAGGTAGACTGGATCAGTAGACCGCCTACTCTTTTGCACTAATATAGGTTCTTGTGCATTTCACGTTGCAAATATATGTACATGTTGCACTAGAAATTTTTTTGAAGTCAATGGTTGCTCATGGATGATGGTTGAGTAGATGGATGTAGCTATCAGTTGATGTGTGTATGAGTTAAATTTTTTCATCCTTTTAGAATTCGGGGAGGAAATCCTTTTAAGAGGTGAGAATGTAATACCACAAAAATTTAATGAGAAATTTAATAAGAAAATTAAACTAAAATAAAGCAACGAGTAAATAAATTTCATAAATGTTCGAATTTGACTATGAAATTTGCACCATTGCATTTGTAGCAATTTTCTGGACGATTTTCGTATAGAACACTTCATTATCAGAGTTAATACATAAAAAGTATAGGTGTTGGAAGAATCAAAGATAGAATAAAAACTTATAATTTATAGTTTTCAAATTTACACTAGAGCCGGTCGACCTATGGGGTCGAAGGTCGACCTATGGGGTCGAAGGTCGACCTGTAGCGGTCGACCTAGGAAAGGAAACAGTCGACCGTGAGCCTTGTAAAATCGAACGTAATTCGCCGTCTAGTGATATGTTCAAATGATGGAGGTTAATTAATTTGTTGCCAAGCTTTTAATGATCACACCTGATGACCCTAAAAATTCTCTAGACTAAATCCACCAGCCTAAATAAATTGTTAAACTCTATAAATTCTACACTAACCTCATCCTAATTCTCTTATAACAGCTGATAGTAATGAAACTCTATTGAAATTTATCCTCTTCTCTTAATCTAAAAATTCTTAAAAACCAAATAAAATCAACCTAGAAGAACACAAGCGTTTGAATCAGGGTGGAGGAGGAAATAACACACGAAGGGGCGATTCTTAGGCAAAAGCAGATATGAAGAGCTTAGGCTTGAGGGTGTGGGAACAATTTTAGTTAGATGATTTTCATAGTTAGTTTAATCTATTTTAATAAATTTAGGGTGCAAGAAATATAATTTGAACTATATATAAACCCTAAATTAGAATATGCAAACTAGACTAGAATTGAACCATAATAAACTCTTAACTTGATATTGATGTATACACTTCTTTTATAGTTAAATTTGCAAACCCTAAATCCTAAGCCCCAAGTTGAATTACAAAATGGTGCATGACCTATGGGTTTGGGGGAAACGTGCATGTACATGCAAGGAGGAGAAGGATTAGCGTTGATTAGGTAATTAATTAATTGTTAATAAAATAAGTTAAATAAATAATTTAAAATAATCTGATATCTTATAAATGTCATATCTTTTGCATACGAAGTCCGTTTTGGATGCAGTTTCTTACATTGCGCTCATGATGAGGAGATCTACACTTTGGCACTGGTTAGGATAGATTTTACTGAGGTGGTTAATATTATCTCTCACCGTACTATGATTGGTTGTATAGTATTAGATTGACGTTCTAGAATGATTTTTGGTTTTAAAATGAGATTTTCCTATTCTTATACTCATACTAGATTTTTATAAAAGAAAATAAAAGTATTGTAAAATGATTTATATCAAACATCACATATTTTCCATCGACGTGCCATTGTTAAGGAATTAATAGATTTGTGTTATTTTTGATATGATTTCCCCATTGGTTGATATTGATGTATTATACATGTTGTATGTATGATGTTTTGGATGTAAGTATAGATGTTGATTGCATGGTTGCTTGTTTGGTTGTTTGGCTATTTTTGGTTGAAAATGCCGATTAGCGGTGATCAGGTGTTAGGGGAATATCTTGTATGTCGGGGTTTCGTACATGCGGAAACCTAACGAACGAGATAAGTTGTAGAGTAGTGTTAGGATACGTGCCGACGAATATGAAAGTGGAAGATATGGCTTCGGACTTCAAGATGGATGCCTGACGTTTCCGTTTGGTTTGTACTTATCCATTTTAGTCAAGTACAAGACCAAGGTGGTTGGTGTTGACCACTGTAGAGTGGTCAATGTCCATCATTATTGTTGATTGGCGATTTGGCTGATCTTTGGCTTGGACGTTAAGGAGATTTCATGGTGCGCAATTTGATGGTTTATTTGTGCGACCGACTTAAAGTCTTAATGTTATTACTCTAGGGCAAGAAATTTCGATGGTGAGGCGATGATGTAGCGCTTCGACATGAGAGTTAGTACTTTGAATTATGACTCGATGGTGTATGGAGTAGGTTTCGAGGTAGATGATTCAGGACTCTGTAGATTGTGTTGGAGGTGTTGGCTCATTCGCATCATTGGAAGATGGCGATATACAGCATGATAAAAAGCCTTGTACCTTTGGTTTGTGACTCGTCGGGGTAGTAGGTATCAAAGATTAGACACTTTGCATCTTCAGTTTATGAATCAAATAGGGCGAAGGTATCGAAGAGGCTCATAGAGAAAAGGAAGGAGAAGAGTGAATGCAGTCAGTTATGGGAAATTCCACAAGCGGTATAACCTTTCCTTTGAGGCTGTTGTGAATCAAAGACTAATTGTCATAAGACTTACCGCTGGTACAGATTTAGGTACTCTTTCCCTGCCTGATCCATTATTTCAACTACTGAGATTCGAAATTAATATACTGGTCATGAGGTGCCCACTGGGGGAGTCATGAAGTGGAGGAACGCTGTGGGTTCCAGATAGTAAAAATTGTATTGAGCTAGTAGGGCCCAGATGGATATGCATGTGCTAAGGGATCATTGATGACACAGAGTTTGTTGTACTCGAAGCAGGGGTATTATATAGTGGGGAGGATTGGTTGCAGGGATCCGTATACCTTGGACCTATGGATTTGGGTCTAGCGTCTGGCTTTATGCTGCGAAATGTGTATCTAGCTTTGGGCTACGAGATACGAGAGTTCAATGGAGAACCATGATTTCCATTAGTCCCTTGCTTAGGGGTCATACGAATTATCATATATCTAGAGCACATTGGATGATAGTTAGTATTGTTTGATGGATGTTATGTTTGTTATGGTTGCTTCGCTAGCCACCTGTCATCCTAGGGATGCCACACGAGTTAGGTATTGTGCATAGGGATACCTAGACACCCCAACAGTTTACTTAGTTTGGAGTAGGTATTGTGGATGGAGATACCTAGGCACCTCGACAGTTTACTTAGTATGGGTACCCTTTTATGATGTTGTAGAGTAGCATATTATCGATGTTATGTGCTGACTCTTTGGTTGTAGGGACAGGTCGGGTAGATTCATATACCCTCTATTCCATATACTACATCGACTTTTATAGTATTTTAAGATTGTTTATCACTCATAATAGACTGTTTTCTAACCCAAGTTTTTATGCTTTGCTTCTTATTATCTCGGGTACAGTTAATTGAGTAGATTAGGGAGTAGTTGTGGATGACATATGGATTTCTGTAGATGGACTAGTAGGGGTGATGTTTACTCATACTTATATTGGATTTTGTTATTGTATATTCCACTATATGACACTATAAAGGCTTGATAGTGTTTGACTTACTATTATTATAGACAGTTTATCGGTTGAGTTTATGTATCAGTTCTATAAACTCTTTACTGTATTATATAACTTTGTGGATCTTATACTTTGATGATTAGTTCACATTGTTATTACTGTCTCGACTATTTCATATCCATGTTGGCTATTATATTTTATCTGATGCGATGTCAGATATACGACAGGTTATGTGACTATTTGATGTTTCCTTATTTTCTTTTCCATTCCCTTCTCTTCTATTTCCTCTCCTTTACTTCTTTTCTTTTCTGTGATAAACGTTCTAATTGTAGGTGTAGACAGTCGTTACATTTGGTATCAAAGCTTAGGTTACATGATTAACTTGAGTTGCTACCACGATCCAATAGAGATAAGGTAGGAGTTATTGCCTTAAACTAGATCTGGAGTGTAGGTATATACGAGAGAGTTCGTATTTGTTATACATTTTGGTTTTCAAAACTATATATTAGTATATATACTATATAAATTGTGTTGCATGCACGAGCACTATTTGATGCAGTTTTCTTTATGAGAGACTGATCATCCTTATTATAGAGTATGAATGATTTGGCATATGAGAAATACTGCTAATGACTCCATCCTTAAAGTAGTGGAGTGGGCTGGATCAGGGCCACTAACCATGATCGATAGGATATGTTCAAAGAGACGGTGCAAATCATTTCCAGACATGTCCAAGTTGTTTCGGATGACTATGGTGCTCAAGTGCAAATGGCTAGAGTCGACTTTGTCAAGCTGTATAGAGACTATGGGAGTCTATGAGGTAGACCATTCCTTGGAATGGAGTCGGCTATTGAAAGGCAAGATTGGATGGTTACTTGCAAGAGTATCTTCGATGACTTCGAGTTAGATGATGCTATAAGGTAAAAGTTAATCTCTAAGTAACTCCAGGGATTAACAATGAACTAGTGAAGTGCCTTTACAGCTTCGATTCTCGATGATCGCTTTACTTAGGATTAGTTTATAGTTCGCTTCGAAGAAGATTTATCTTGAATTTTCTGAAGTCGGTGTTGGTTAGGGAGTTCTCTGATTTGAAGTAAGGCAATATGTCTATGTCAGAGTATGCGACCGAATTTGAAGTGCTATCGAAGTATGGTCTATTTTCCATTGATACCTCACATAGAAACAATGGAAAGTGTAAAATTGGGTTGAGTGATCATCTTGGGAAGCAATAGATTGGTCATATTGACGAGGGCTTCCAAAAGATGATCGAGAAGGCTTCATGACGAGAGAGCTTGTACCCAGCGTAAAATGGTTGTCTCGAACCGGCTGAATAGGGATAAACCATGGAAGCATAAAAGTTGGTTGCTGTTCCAATTTCGTCGAGTGCTCCAATGACGAAAGAGAAGGGAAATGACATTACCATTTGAAGTATGCTTTACTCTTATGGTGTTTCCATACATATTTTATTTGATGTCGAGGTTACATATTCTTTGATATCTAGATTTGATGGAGATATTAGGATTGGGACTCGAGATGGTTAACTGACCCTTTGATTGTGACTAACCAATTAGGGGCCCTGTCAGCCTATACATGGTTTGTCGAGACTTTGTCTTATTGAGTCATGAATGTTTGTTTGTTTTCTTTTGATTTGCTTTGGGGATTGATTGGGTTTAGTACTATAGTTTGGGAATGGACTGGCTGAAGGGGGTACAGAATAGTGGTGGACTGTGAGAGGCTGTTGGTGACGATTGGAGTTGTGGAGGGATGAACAATAGTGATTGGTTGCCTGTAGAGGATGGGGTTATGGTTAGCTTTTTATATTCGCTCGATATTCCATAAGATAAGTTGTCATCTGTGCCTATAGCTAGAGAGTGTCTAAGTATATTCGATGAGATGACCGGATTACCACTATATAGGGATTGAGTTTCGTATCGATCTAGTTAGAAGTGCTAGACCAGTAGTTATGCCTCTAAGGCATATGATGCCCAAAGAGCAAAGGAAGTTAAAGGTGCAAGCAAATGACCTATTGAGATGATGGTTCGTTTGTCGGAGCATAATTAGGTAGGATTCACTTATAGTGTTCGCCACTGGGGTGGATGACTCTTTGGGGTTATTTGTTGGCCGTCATGAGTTGAATGGGAAGACAAACAAGTATCCACTCCTACTTATTGATGAATTGTTTGATCAGCTCTATAGTGCGAGGGTGTTCTCTTAGTTGGACTGAGGTTTCATCAACTAAGTGTGTTTAGAGAGAGAGTGCCGATTATAAAATTTCGTACGCTACATTGATTTTTATTATTTGGTTATGCCGTTCGCGCTAATCGATGTGTCGGCATGCCTTATTGACCTCATGGAAGATGTTTTGAGGGGCCACTTGAGTGAGTTGTGCTTATGTTCATTGAGGATACGTTCGTCTACTCATGAACGAAAGAAGAGCACAAGTCATGATTGATGGTTGTATGATAGGTGTTGAGAAGACACCGATTGATGATGAGATTTCAGAGTATCACTTCTAAAGGAAGGAACTAAGATACTGGGGTCATGTTGTTTCAAAGTAGGACATCGCTTTAGATCTTATAGTTACGGTAATCCTGAATTTGAATAGACCCAAGGTAGCAGCATCGTTGACCTATTTGATGAGAGAGGATCAGACTTTTATTTAAGACGCGAGGTGCAGACACACGTTAGTGAATCTGACTAAGAGGTTGACGAGTGCACTGTTTTGAACAGAAATGAGGAGGTGATAGTACATACATACCTATGATACTTAATTGGGTGCGGTATTGATACCAAAAGGTAACGTTGTCATTCGTTAGTCGACAACTGAAACCGCTGGAGAGGAAGTATCTGACTTTTGATTCAGAGTTGACGGCGATACAGTTCGCTTTGGAGATTTGGAGGCACTTTCTATTAAGAGAGGGGTTCAAGCTATTCAATGATAGCACATCATGTGGGTATCTCTTCTCCAAGAGGGATCTTGACCTTCGTCAGCAGCGATGGTTAGAGTTCTTAGCTTCCTATGGATTTGACATTTCCTATACGTCCATAAGGAAAATGTCATTGTTGATGCTTTGAGTATAAGACATACCAGTTTAAGAGCGATATTCCTAGAGTGGGCATTGCTCGAGGTTACCTCTGGTTATAACTTTAGAATTCGATGAGCTATGACCAAAGATGATGGCTAGTTTGACCATCAGACTTACTTTGGTTTAGCGAATCGGTACTAATTAGAGGCGTGAAGATAGACCAGTGGGGATCATGGCTAAGTTAGAGGAACGAGTAGTGTCTGTAGAGGTGATGTAGTGTGGACCTGACTAAGACTGTTGGTTCCATAGGGATGAGGGATTGTTTGTTCTCAAGTAGTGGGAACAAATATCTATAGACCACATCGATGGATTTCTGATGACTGAGGAAAGAATGATAACATTTGAGTCACAGTCATTGGTTGACGAATAATGCTAGATTTGTATTCCTTAAGTCAAGTAGAATGGAATCCATATTTGTTAAGTTATATATAAGATGGATAGTATGATTCCATTGTGTGCCAGGAGCATTATAAGTGGTCGAAAGCCTTCTTCGATAGTGGGTTTTGGGAGAACTTATAAGAGGCGTTCAGATATTCAACACCGAATTGATTTATGATATCAAGACTAAACAAGGGACTTTGAGACCTCGTATGCCTATTTGTACCGATAGATGTGATACAAAGCAAGTTTTGAAGGAGGACAGTGTAGTAGTAGATGTTCAATGAAGTGAAAGTGTAGGCAATAGGACATGGGAGACCGAAAAGAGCATGAGGACCGCTTGTCCGAAGCTCTTCACTTTGTAAGATTTAATTTTTATCGTTGGCTTTCATATAGGATATCATATTTGATATTTTATACTAGATAGTTTAGTATTCCTCATGCTAGGATAGGCAAGGATGTTACTTATTGATGATAAATCTTATATATGCATGTTTGATGTTCAATTGTTAACATTTGATATGGTAGCTTATGCTTATGTGATTGTCAAGCATGTGGGATAGCTATGGTTGGATATAGCATATTTGTTTGAGATGATTGCGATATATGATCTAGTACATTTAAATATATAACGTACATATATCTTTGTAGTATTGGGATTTTTTCCGGACCTAGTCACGCAAAGGGGGTGATGTCGAATTTTTCCAAAACCTTAGAGGCTTTTGAGGGCCTATGGGATAGGAGATGTTCTCTAAACTTTGTGATTTTGGGGACGAAATCTTTTTAAGGTGAGGAGAATGTAATGATCCATATTTTTAACGATCATATATTTAAATAACTGATTTAAATATTTAATTGTTAATTAAATAAAGGCCTAAAAATATGATTTTTCATATACGATCGAATGATGACTCGAGACTACTTCCGCTGATTCCGGATCGATGCTGCGAATTACAATAAGTATAGGGATTGATATATTTGAAGATCGGATGATCTGATGACCGAATGATTTCCAAATGCGCGAAATTAGCATCACAGGGCACAGTCTCGGATAGCGATGAATTTATACCATTGGATGTGGAAAAATGAGGAGATGTATGTAGACGAGTTCCGTTGCGATCGGGCGTATTGTGTGATTGTACGGACTCGAAACATGTGACCATTTATTTAAGAGGATAAATAAATGGAATAAATATTTTATTAAAAATATCACTCAAATCCTCTTTCCCCCTCTAATCTCATTTTCCTAAATCACTGTTCCATTCCATAAAATGGCCTCTATCTCAAATCCATTCAAAAATTAAAATCTCAACATCCTCTCAACGATAAATCGTGAAACCAGATCCGATGAGCTTGTATCGAAGAGATCTTTGCATTGAACATGGTGGAATTTGATATGGTGGTGTTTGGGCAAGATCTACATCCATGGCTGTGATTAGGGTTTCAAATTGGTGGAGATAGAGGCGATGAGAGGCGAAACGGAGGGCGCAAATGAGCTTCTCTTGTAGAAATGAGCTAGGGTTGGTAATTTGGGGATGTGCAGCTACGAATGGTAAAGAGACACATTAGCCTCATCATTTACTGACCTGGGAGTCACGTTTCACATGGTGGGGCAGATGTGGTGGCTTCAGCGTCGATAGGTCGGGTGTTCGTCGAGGATTGAAATGGAACAGACGACATTCGTTTTCATCAACCGTAGCTCCGTATCAATCCAAAATGGTGCACGACATATGGGTTTGGGGGAAACGTGCATGTATAGGCAAGGAGAAAGAAGGGTTAGCTTTGATTAGGAAATTAGTTAATTGCTAATAAATTGAATTCATTATCTAAAATAATCCGATATCTTATAGATGCCCTATCTTTTGCATACGAGGTCTATTATGGATGCGGTTTCTTGTGCTGCACTCGTGATGGGGAGGTCTATGCTTTGGCATTGGTTTGCATAGATTTTATTGAGGTGAGTGATATTGTCTCTTACCATACTATGATTGATTGGATAGTATTAAATCGACGTTCTGGAATGATTTTTGGTTCTAAAATATGATTTTCCTATACTTATACTCCTACTAAATTTTTATAAAAGAAAATAAGGGTATTTTAAAACGATTAATACCAAATATCGCATATTTTCCATTGACGTGCCATTCTTAGGGAATTATTAGATTGGGGCTATTTTTGATATGATTTCCTAATTTGTCGAAATGGATGTATTATACATGTTGTATGTTTGCTATTTTGGATGTATGTGTGGATGTTGGTTTCATGGTTGCTTGTTTGGTTGTTTGGCTGTTTTTGGTTGAAAAAGCCGATTAGCAATGATAAGGTGTTAAGGGAATATCTTGTACGTTGGGGTTTTATACACGTGAAAACCTAACGAATGAGATAAGTTGTAGAGCAATGTTAGGAAATGTGCCAACGGATCTGATAAGGCTTTCGACTTTAGGATGGATGTTGGACATTTCCGTTTGGTTTGTATTTATCCATTTTGGTTAAGTATAAGACCAAGGTGGTTGGTGTTGACCACTGTAGAGTGGTCAATGTCCATCACTATTGTTGATTGGTGATTTGGCTGATCTTTGGTTTGGATGTTGAGGAGATTTCATGGTGCGTGATTTGATGGTTTATTCGTGCGACCAACTTAGAGTCTTGATGCCATTGCTCTAGGGCGAGCGATTTTGATGGTGAGGCGATGATTTGGTGTTTTGACATGAGACTTGGTAATTCATATTATGACACGATGGTGTATGGAGTAGGTTTCGAGGTAGATGGTTCAGGACTTTGTAGATCGTGCTGGAGGTGTTGGCTCGTTTGCATTATTGGAAGATGGCGTTGTACAACTTGATGAAAAGCCTTGTATCTTTGGTTTGTGACTCGTGGGGGTAGCAAGTACCGAAGATTAGACACTTCGTATCTTCGGTTTGTGACTCAAATAGGGAGTAGGTACCAAAGAGGCTCGTAAAGGGAGTTGTGGAGTGGAGGAACATGGTGGGTTCCAGATAGTGGAAATTGTATGTAGCTAGTAGGGCTCCGATGGATATGCATGGGATCGTTGATGACTTGGAGAGTTTTCTGCTGTACTCGAAGTAGGGGTATTGTATAGTGGGTATGCCCATTGATTAGTAGCGAGGATGTGTATACACTATACCTGTGGCTTTGGGTCCATTGTCCAGCTTTAGGCTGCGAGACACATATCCTGCTTTGGGCTGCGATATACCATAGTACGATTGAGAACCAGTATTTCCACTAGTCCCTAGCTGGGGGTCATACGAGTTATCATATATCTTGAGAACACTAGATGATAGTTAGTAGTGTTTGGTGGATGCTATGTTTGTTATTTTTTCTTCACTAACCTCCTGTCACCCTACAGATGTCACACGAGGTAGGTATTGTGCATAGGGTTACCTAAACACCCTGACTATTTACTTAGTTTAGAGTAGGTATTGTGGATTGAGATACCTAGGCATCTCGACAGTTTATTGAGTATAGAGTACCCTTTTATGATGTTGTAGAGTAGCATATTATCGATGTTATTTGCTGACTCTTTGGTTGCAGGGATAGGTCAGGTATGATTCATATACCTTCTATTCTGTATACTATATCACCTTTTATAGTATTTTGAGATTGTTTATCACTCACACCAGACTGTTGTATGAACCGAGGTTTTATGCTTTGCTTCTTATTATTTCAACTACTCTTAAATGAGTAGAATAGAAGGAGGTGTGGATGACATATGAAGTTCTGCAGATGGATTAGCAGGAGGTGATGTTTACTTATATTTGATTTTGTTATTGTATATTCCGTTGTATGACACTATGGAGCCTTGACAGTGTTTAACTTACTATTATTAAAGATAGTTTAAACTCTTTTACTGTATTGTATAACTCCGTGGACCTTATACTCTGATGATTAGTTCACATTATTATTACCGACTCGAGTGTTTTATATGAATGTTGATTATTATATTTTATCCGACGCGATGTGAGATATACGACAGGTTATGTGATTATTTGATGTTTCTTTTTTCTTTTTTTCCATTCCCTTCTCTTCAATTTCATCTCCTTTACTTCTTTTCTTTCCTTTGACAACTGTTCTGCATCGTAGGTATGGGGCGTTCATTACACACGGACTGGCTATCTAATAATTAAGGTTCAACAATAACTTCTAACGACATCGATTAAACAACTATTAACAATCGACAAAGAAAATTAACGTAATCCTAATTTTTCTATGCAACCGGTCGACCGTAGAACCATAGCAGTCAACTGATATCGGTCGACTGTTCGTAACGAAAATTGTAGATTCTGAACCTCGGCCTAAAACCTAAGTTGATAATAAACTTTATGTAATTTCAGTTAAAAATTATAAAAGAGGAAAATTGATCGTTGAGCCTATTTTGGGCTAAGTACACATGCTAGAGATAGTAGGGAAGTCAGTTACCTATCAAAGGACATTAGATCATCGCAGTTTTAAGTAATAGCTAAATACCCAAATTGAGAGTCAAGGGTCGACTAGGGCGATGTATTTTGCAGACACTCCAAGGAATTCCGCAGTGGATGCACAACATTAATTGAGATGCCAAGTGAGTGAGTCCGGTGCTAGTGGAAGATTCTAAAGACAGTTAGGCCCGGAGCAGCACGATAGGAGGATATAGAGTAGAAAGGAGTTTGTTACTAATGGTAGTCCTTGTAGGAATGGTTCTGACGCAACGTGGTACAGATGGGCGCCGACGTAGTATGATACGTGTCATTTTGCACTACGATCAAGAGATGGACATGGGTGCATATGATGAGTCACATAGTGAGTTTGCATTTCGACACTACAACAAATTGGACTTTTAATAGCATTTAAAAAACGCTATTAAAGGCTTTTACAGCGTTTTTATAAACGCTGTATATCAACATGTTGTTATAAGTCTGTGACTTATGATGGCAACACCAAAAACGCTATAAATGAGTTCTTTTAATAGCGTTTGGAAAATGCTGTAAATTGTTTTAATGGCATTTTTGCATACGTTATAAAAAGACATGTTATAAATAGGAATGGTTATTAGACAGCAAGAATAAAACGCTATAAAAAGTTCCTAACAATAGCGTTTTACCAACGCTATCAAAACCCTCTTAACAATAGCGTTTTTGGACTGTTCTCAACAGTTACATATTATGGCGCTTTAGAAACGCTATTGTTATCTTTTATAGCATTTTTTGATGCTATCATCTTATTGCATAAGATTATATGTGCTTCTTTTCGACGTTTCAATGCATATATGTATAATGAATTTAAATATCACTTTGATCACATTTGATTACCAATACGTTATATGTAAACCAATAAAATTACACCAAAACAACATGTGTTCAATATATTTCATAAATATGTATGAAGATTACAAATGTAAGTAAACAAAACTAATATTATACGCAAGCAATCTTACCAAAACGATACATAGAAGTATTCAAACACTAAAGATACACACAACACTATATATTACTTCAAATCGTCTTGTTGCTACGTGCTAGCACCAAACGTACTAGTTACCTATAAAGAAAAAGTTCAATAATTAGTTGCAATAGACATGATTCATGAAAAATATGCATATAAAGTGACACTTTTGAACAACAATATATGATGTTTATGAACTTATTCAATTATAAACCACTATTGTATTTAAACAAGTACATATACCATTAATTTTTTAAAACTTGATTAATTTCTATAATACCAGTTTAATTTTTGGCAACTTAATTAACTTAGCAAAATCTTTATGATACTTAATAAATTCTATAGAAACTTTGTTAATTTAGTTAAATTTTTTTAAAACACAATTTTTTTATCAAACTTGGATAAATTTTACAAATTTAATTAATTTAGTCGAATGTTTATAAAACTTAGTTAAATTTTATAATAATTAGTTAAATTTTGTTAACTTGTTATTTTTATTAACTTAATTTATTTCAAAAACTTAATTAAAGTTTATGAACTTAGTTATTTTTATAGACTTGCTCAATTTCTATAAAACTTAGTTAACTTCTATAGAGATTAGTTAATTTTTATAAATTAGGTTGATTTTTATTAAATTTATTTAATTTTTATAAAACTTTGATAACTTTGTTAAATTTTTGTCAATATTTAGATAATTATTTAATTTATATACAATTTGTTTAACTTATTTAAATTTTTATGCAACTTAGTTAATTTTTATAAATTTATTTTTAGTTTTTTAAAACTTAGTTAAGGTAGAAACTTATTTACTTTTTATTAAACTTGGTTAATGTAGATAATTTTTATAATTTATCTAACTTAGTTTATGTGATATCCCGGGTTTTGGGCAATTTAAATTTAATAATCTGTATTGATAATTTAATTGGATTGATAATTTATAATTTTAATTTAAATAGGTTAATTTACTATTTTAAAGGATAATAAATTATAATCTGGAAATATTGATAAGATTTGTTTGTCAAAGCTAATAAAATTTTATTCTATTTATAATATATATATTTGATATATATTGTGAATGGAAATATCTTTTGTTTTAAATAAAAAATGAATTTTCAAATTGTAATATATATGTAAGTATATGTTATAATTTGATATTGTTTGAAATTTATTTTAATCCATTGATAATTTATATATAGTATGAATATATTGTGATTAAAGCTTTGTTTTGAATTTAATATCTTTCAAAAGTTAAAGATTAATTCATTTGTTTTCAAAATATAAGATAGTTATTTATTTTAAAAATATGATAGTTTAAATAAAGTTTTGTTTTCTTTAAAGTGCTTAGCATAAAATAGTTATAAATATATATATAGTTTTAAATAAGCTTTCTTTTTAATATCTCTTTAATTTAAATGGTTTGTATATATAAACATAAATAAATTTAGTACTAATTCACATTTACATAAATACATAAATATCAATACAAATTCATATTACATAATTTAAAGAGAATCATAAATACTTTTATAATAAGGATTTAAACACAATTCTACTAGATTTTAACATTTGTAAGATAATTAACATGCCTTAACATTTGTATATGCATGCAAGTTAACAAGTGGCCTTCATTTAATTTATTTGAAAATTTAGAAAACTAAATTATCTTAAATAACATATGTATAGAGAAGCCTGGCATTTTTCTTTTCAGTTCGAAATCTTCTTCCTCCATCTTCTTTTTCTCTCCATCTTTCTAAATTCAAAAGAAAACTAAAAGCTGAAAACCAAAAATCCAAAAGAAAATAAAATCAAAAATTCAACAACCTGATCTCATCTTCAACCTGAGCAAGGAGCAACTCAACAAGTAAATCAAACTGTTCAACCTGAGATCAAATGGAAGCAACTAAATCAAATCTGCAACTTCAACCTGCTTTCCAAATGAAGTTCAACTGTAATTCAACATGCAAATGGTTCTATTTCAACAACAAAGAAAAAAAAACAGTTTCCAGAATTCAAGAATTCAAAGCCTAGAAATAAAATCTGCCCTCTGTTTCTTACTTTAAGGTGAGTAAACATTCTTTTAAAAACAGCTTTTAAAATATGTGATTTGGCTAAAATATTGTGATGAATCTCTGTAGATATGGTTGCATGTGTTCATATGTGTAGATGCATGTATTGCCTCTATTCTCTGTTTTGTAACCTGTGAGCAAACCTCATTTTTAAGCCTTGATATGTTAATGAATGTGATGAATGATTGAAGTATTGTTATAGATATGTTTGCATGAATGCTTTGAACTGGGACTAAGTCTAAATTACTTTGTATATTGATATGCACATCTGTGTATATGCATATTCATCTCTGGTTAAATTAACAGGTTCAGTTCAATCAAAATAAATTATTATCTCTTAATCTAAACAATTTCTGGCAAGGATCCCTAAAGGAATTAGGTTTGGATTAACTAGATCTTATTTTTAGAAATAATTTTTAAGGGAATTAATTGATGTTTAACTGGGAATTAGAAAAAATGCAGTAAAAATGTATAAGACAAAAGAAAATCGATGGATTGAATTTCGTGTTTTGAATATATAACTGAATTCGAATTGGAGAATCACGAATTTTAATATGCATTTCATAATTTTTAGATTGTTAATCAATGAGGATTTTCGAGATGAACGTTATGGGTACTTTTATCAAATTCTGACGATCAAAGAGGTGATGGACGTCGAGTTTGTAACCGAAGGTGGTTGGTGTATTGTAGATACTAGGAAAAATGGCCAGGCATTTTATCAACGTTCGAGGCGATGGGAATTTGATGAGATAGGGTTTAGTGATAGGATTTTGTTGTGAGGGATGTCGAGCTTTGTTCGACAACGATGGATCATCAGACTCGATCGCATATGGGAGATTAGCAGCGTGGCAATGTGGTGGTTCTCGGGGATGAGTGTCGTGGGTTCCAGTGACGTGATCGTCGGCGACGAAGTGATCTTCCGATGGGGAATGGGTTCCAGTTTTGATCGAGATGGTTCGTTTTCGATTCGTGTAGGTTATGGATGATCTGGAGTCGCGTATGGGTTCGCGAGGCTGAAGGTGATTGTCGAGGATCGTCGCGGTGATCTACGGTGGTCGGAGACGATGGTGCAAGTGCACCACGTGCACGTGAACGTTTGGGTGCCTGGGATTGTTTGGGTTTGGGAAGAAGGGGAAACTCGGGGAAAGTCTCGTGAAGATGGCGTGGTCGACTCGAAGCTGATAGGCTTTCGCATGGACTCGGGGTAGACTCGGGAAAGGATAGTGTTTTCGTGGAGTTTACTCGGGTTGATCTGGGTTTTAAACTGATAGCTTGATTTTAAAAATGTTTTCAAGTTAAAGTTATATTCAAAGTAATTATAAAGGAATGTTTTAATTAGATTTAAAATATATTTAAATGAATAAGTTTAAAGATATAAAATTTGGGATTTCCAAAGTTAAATTATTGTTTATTTAATTTAAATCAAACATATTTGGAATGATATTCAAAGATTTTAAGTGTGTTTAAATTAGGTGTTTGAATTGTTGTTTATAAATAAAATCATATTTCAAAAATTGATTTTTAAATGGGTTTAATAAAGTAAATAAATTTGAGTTTAATTAAGGATAATTAATAATTAAATTAAAGCTTAATTACTTAATGGAATTAATCAAGGGATTAATTAAGAAATTAATTAAGGAATAATTTATTTATTTTAAGAAGTAATCAAGGGTAGTTAATTACTGAATGTTGATCAATTAAGAAATAATTAAAAAATGAAGTGATTAATTAATGTAATTAATTAAAGAGTAATGAAATTAATTATAATTAATTAATAAATGTAGTAATTAAAGGTTAATTACTATAAGTGGTTAAGAATAATTAATTTGTGAAATTAATTTAAGTGCTAATTACTTGAATGTAATTAAATGTAATTAATCAAGGATGATTAATTAAAATGAATAATTGGATAAGGGTTGATTAATTAATTGATAATTAATTAATAGTGACTTAAGCAAGATTGTTAATGATGGAAGTAATTAATTTAATTTACTTTAAATTAATTAGAGATGAAGTATTTAATTTAATTCATTTTAAATTAACTATATATGGTGATTAATAAATCATTGCTTAAGGATATTGAATGATATTGATTTACCTTGAATGGTTTGAGATCTCAGATATGAGATAATTGATACTGTATGATTTGGATGCTTTGGTTGCATAGTGATGATGATATGGATTATCTGTTTATAATGATAATGTTGATTATCTATTGTAAATCTATGAATTATATATCTATGTGTAAATAGATAGTAGAATTGAATTGTTTTAACTTTAAAACAACTTGGCCTTAAAAGATACGTTTTGGATTTCGATGAGACCGGGATCGGGTTTCCAGATTTGGATATCCGAAAACCACATCGATTCCAATTAAACGTTAAGTCGTTAATCCAAGTGGAGCAAGTGAAGACTCGAGGTGTAAGAACTATTCTTTATCAATATAACTCTGTGGGTGATTCCGTAATGAGTTTGACGGAGATAGTACTTATAGGTTCGAGATGAAGATTCAGAGTGCAAGGGTTATTGTCGTTAACTCTGAGGGTGATTCCAAAATGAGTGTAACGAGATAATGCCTTCGGTTTCGTTCGAACCCGGAACGAACTTGTATGGATTGAATGCTTTCAGAACATCGTCAGGAGGGCGATGAGCATTCTAAGATAGATGTGTTCTATAAAGGTAATCGTAGCCTCAAGCCTCATCAACCGGGAATGGCTAAAACAGGGGAGGTGCAGCAAGGTTAGTGGGTAGCACCCAAGTAGGACAAGATTATCCCTGTCTAGAGGTCCCTTCTTATTATCGGTTTGTGGGCAGTTGAATTGCAACAACTGCTGGGATGTCTTGTGCGGGAATTATCCAGTAAGGGATGTTCCGGCCTTGTGTTGCAGGGGATTGGGCGTGATCCTCGGTACGTTGATCTAGGCCACATACTGTGACGGGCGGTACCCCAGTAGCCCTGCCATTATATGGAATCCAATTTTCAATAAGTGCCATCGGTCTTGATTGTATAACCCACTTTGTTGGCTAGTATGCTGGAATTTAATAATGTAACAATTTCAGCTATTTCATATTTATTTGAAAACCCTAGACCTATTATAATATAATCGGATTTCCTATCAAATGTTTTGGTTATCGTAAGGTAAAAACTTTTCCGTGTTTATGTGCGGGAAGTCTTACGAGATACCTTTTCTTTCAAAGGTTTTTCAAAAGTTAAACAATTTTAAACCGTTTACTCACACCAGACCCATGTCTGACCCAAGTGTTTATTTTCTGTTTTATTAAACTCTTGGGTACTCATATTATATATGAGTAGTCAAGTGATTCAGGTTAGCTTGACAAATTCTGGAGGAGATTTGGAGCAGGAGGCTTCACCGTGTAGATATATTATGATTCCGCTGTGTTTGTATCTGTGATACTTGAGTTGTATGAATTAGACAGATGTTTATAACTGTCTAATATGTGTTGTATAAGTTGTGTACTCTGATGTAATATGATACTATGTAATATTTTATGTGATATATTATATTTTATTCGTTCCCCTGTGAGATTCTGATGTGTTGTTCTTTCTTCTTTTCTATCTTTTCTTCTTCTATCCCTTTCTTTCTTAATTAACGATGCGACTTTCTGGACGATGAAAGTCGGGCCGTTACAGTTTAATTTTACAAAAATTAATTAAATTTTTATAAAACATAGTTGGCATTTTATAAAACTTGGTTAAATTTACAAACTTAAATAATTTAATCAGATGTTTATAAAACTTGGTCAAGTTTTATAAAACTTAGTTAAATTTTATTAACTTTGTTATTTTTATAAATTTAGTTTATTTTGAAAACTTAAAATTACTTAATTTCTATAAAACTTAGTTAACTTCTATAAAAATTAGTTATTTTCTTATAAATTAGGTGTAGTAAAGAACAAGCTAACTTAAACTTACTTAATTTTTCTTTTTCAAGTGTAGTAAAGAACAGGCTAACTAATGAAAGAGGCCAAGCAAAAGATTCAGTTTTAACTAAGGCATGTATGCCTCGATTTTAACTAAGAGTGTCGCATTGAAAATTCAGTTTTAGCTGAGGTGTATATTGTCAACCTCTCAATAAAAAGATTCGTCATGACAAAAATCAGCTGGTATTCTAAATCAATACAGATTGTAATCAGGAATCTTTGCAAGAAAGTTGTGATATGTGGCATTGACCTAGACAGTGATCCCAACATATACCGGTTATGCGATTAAATATAAATAAAATGTATGGAAATGCTTTTTCCAAACAAACGGAAAACTACATAAAGAATTAGCAATTTCTACCTAATCCAAATATAAAAAACCAATTCTTTAAGATGTGCAGAATAATGATAAGATACTATCTTATATGATTCAATAATTTAGTTTGTTACATCTGAATCTAAAGAGGAAAAAGAAAAGAAAAATCAAATATTCTTCATATAAATTCTTGGCCCAAAAATTGCTAATTTTGGTACTAAACTCTTACAAATAGGTTCTATGAATGGTCGCAATAGTTAAAAAGGTGAAACACAAGATTAGATGTGCGTAAACTAGTTACTGTGCACAGACCGTATTAGATAAATATTAGTGCAAACATAGATGGCTTAGTTTCATACCTTCATGCAAGCATTAGTATTTGTCAAACTGACAGGAACTTTCTAGCCTTGGAAATGATCAAGTGCAATATCCAGATGATATAACTTAGGTCCCATGCTCTAGTCAACTGCAAGGAAAGCCTGCTCTGTTCCATCATTAGGATCCTTGCTTTTCAAGAATTTTTTAAAAGAAGAAAACATATTCGACCCCCTGAAGGAAAAACAAATATATTCATAAATTATTAGGTTGAGAAAACTTACCTACAATTCTGATTTTATATCAACATTTATAAGTAACTTGATTTACTTGCATCAGTTTATGACAAAGGTCTATTATGTGTATAAACGTTAGCTAAAACAATTCACATTGACAGTTCAAATGTATCTATGTTACGCAACCTTAGCAACAATGCTTAAACGGATTTTGAGTTCAAAATTCTCCTATCAATAGATATGATATAACATGCATCACTTTTGATGAATTCAAATCTTCAAACTAAGTACCAACAGACTTAAATGAGACAGCTTAAAGGAATAAAAATTTCCTTTACAATTCTTGCACATTTACCAACATATCTTCTACATGTCTCAATTTTCTATACATTGGTTTTTTTCACTGAACTGGTGATATACATGGTCAACTAGTCATTCTAATCAAGTTAACTTTACAAATAGTTGTAAAGATATGAATTCACAACTTTTATACATGGTGATATACCGGTCAGTTTTATTGACAGTTTAGTTTTTAAAACATGTTCTATTTCTCAACTTCTATACACTATATGTCCAATCCATCTGCCAAAATGATATGAATTCACAAAAAGTATTGTCACCATGCTTCCAGGACTCCAACTTTTACTATCTCTTTTTCCCAGAGAATGTTAACTTCCAGTGTCCCCACTCTCCTACCCTCCAGTTTTAATTATGAACATAATAAATATTTCCTAAAATATTCTTTAATATGACTCAAAAATGTAACAGTTTTCGCTCCTATGTTAAAAGGAAACATGATTAATAAAGATAAATAAATAAAAACCTTGTCCAGTTCCGACGTTATAGACTCCAACTCTGTTAGGCTCAGCTTTGGCAAGAGCTTTAACGTGTGCATCAACCAAGTCTGTAACGTCAATAAAATCTCTGATACAAGTTCCATCACTTGTTTCATAATTTGTTCCTTTAACCTGAAATACAAATAAGAGAAACTTAAAACCAATGCTGAGCTAAACAAGGTAGTGTGTACATGCCCTTTCTGCAAATAAACGAGCTTTGTCAGCAGTTCCAAAACCAACCACAATCAGTTTTACTCCAGCTGCATTAAACTATGGTTTCAAATTTTGTAAAACAGAGGCTAATTCCCAGCTAAAAGAATACGACAATGATTAAAGAAACATAATCGGTAATTGATTCTGAATGCCTCATGAGAGTAGTAACAATGATTCTCTTTAGGAGCGTAAAAAACTAAAGCGAGTTTTGTGTTTTGTTCCAATGTTTTTAGTAGTATATTGTGTATGTAAGTTCACGTATTCAAAGTTAGAGTTTAAACTCAGTAGCAAAGTATATATACTAGTTTAATAGCATATGAAACAAATGTTCAAATGCTTTCAACAAAAACCAAAGTATATGTACAACTTGTATTGAAAATGAAAGTGAACAAATTTATGATTTATTCCAAGTCTCACTTTTCTTCCGCCTCTTGTAACAAGCAGGATATAGTCTATCGTCTGATCAATACTTAGTCAACTTGGTTAATTATTAACATTCAACTTCATTCAATACAAACAGACTCCCTTAATTTTAACAAAAACGATCTTTTAAAATTACAACTACATACACATGCAAGTATGATTAACGTATAATGTATCACACATTAGTTTGGATCACCAAAAATAAGAGCGAACTTATATTATGGGTAACCGAGTTGTTAATCAATATTGAGCATTGATGTAAGTTCAGTTAAACTTAGACTATAAAGCTTACTTGCAAAGCCATTTTTTTAGTTTGTTCATAGCTAAGAATGACTTCAAGCACAATAAAACAGTAGAATCCAAAGGCTTGTCAGTAGCAACACCAACATCCATAATTCATTGATGTCCTATCGATATGCAGTATAATCAATAAACCAAAAAACAATAATAAAATAATAATAATATGGTATGTAAATTCATGAGTAATTATAAAGAACTTGATGAACTGTAAATCTCTTGGGTCATGAGTTAACATATTATGCATCAGATCTTTAGCGCTATCTGATATGGAAGGCCATGGTTCAGATTCAAAATCCAAAGACCCTTGTAATTTTTTTTGAAAATTCTACTTTGGATTATGAGTAATAAAGATATCAATGGATTGCTAGTATGATAGTAAAATAAGTTAATACTTGAAAGTCGAAACTACTATGTTGTCTTAGACCTACGTATTACTATATAGATCAGTTCAATATGTTGATTGAAGTTCTGTAAACTATGGCTCCTTTTCAGTTTTAAGCATCTTATTGGTTTCATGTTTAAGCAACACGTTTAAAACCAATCCACTACTACCCTAGATTCAAGTTTATAATTGACTATCATCTACATGTATAGGTACTCTTTTTCAGGTATATAGTTCTAATATTATTAAAAAAATCTATACTGCCAAAATAATTCAGGATTTTGACAAAAAATGCTATATTGTCTGTCAGATATGATCATCAAAACCATCCAATGGTATTATCAACAAATTTGTCACCTGACCTTTATTATTCATAGTAAATAAAAAGCAAAATGCTGACCACATCTTTAACTATCTCAACCAAAACACCAACAAACAACAAAACAAACTTTAGCGGAAAGAAGAAAAAAACAGTTAAAAGAAGGAAATTTTACATTTCATTATCTTTTTAAAAGCTTGAATCAAGAGCGAAAACCCAGCAACACCCCTCTCCCTGTGAAGAATATCCCCCTCAAACCACAGATAACTCTCCTTGGCACTCCTTTTTCGAAACACAAACACTGGATACCCTTAAGGACTACTTAATCGCCCATCTCTTATTGCTACCAGGGAACCATCTTTTAACTTTCCTCTATACAGCTGATATTAAAAGGAATTTAGATAAAATGTATGTTATTCAAATATTGTATTTGTTTTAACAACGAATACATTATGACAATAGGTAGTACTGGGTTTTAGTCTCTGCATTATGACAGTCAACTCTTTCTGCAGATTTTCAAGTTCTATTATATCGTGCTATTATATATAAATACCAAATAAGTCCACACATCAAAATTCTACAAAATTTAACCATTACAAATTTAAATCTGAGTTTTTTAATCAAATCAACATCATAATGCATAAAATCACACTGCTGAAGAATGACATGTGCTATTTATAAACCAAACAACTGCATATAATTCAATGAAGGAAAAGTCTAAACATAAATCAAACAAAAGCAAGGGATATATTAGAGTAATTGATAATTAATATATAGGTAGAAGAAAATCAAGATTATGACCTTTTTCTCAATTCTCGGAGTAGACAATTGTTTCTCCATGATGGATCCTGGGGACGTGAGAAACAATGTTGTTAGTAGAAGTGAAGAAACATTGGACTGAAGAGAAGGCCAGAGAGGAAGGACCGAGAGAAGTGAGAAAACGATAGAATTAGAGATTTTTTCTTAGGGTTTTCATTTGGTACGGAGATGGAAGGAAATGGAGGGAGCGATGAAATAATTGGGGAGAAGAGCGGCCTTGCAATATTTCGTGGGCTCAATTCTAAATTTTTTGTCATATGGGATACTAATAGCGTGTATATTTTGATTTTACTTGTAATAAAGGTTAGTTACAGCATGACGCGACACAATGCTGTTACAACCTGCAATTAATGAACATTTTTCTTGTAGTGCGAGGTTCTCCCTCTCCAGGCATAGTCATTGTATAGGTATTTATGGGAGAACAGTTCCAACAATCACCTACGGGCGGTATTTCTCATTGGATAGCTCTAAGAGCATTGACCGATCTATAGTGCGAGGTTCGACTAGTAGTTCGACCTTTTATGTTAGATAAGATAGTATTGGACCTTGGGAGTTCACAAACACTTGTAGCACGCCCTATGTCATTTAGAATAGTTTTGAAGTTAACTGCACATGATCATCACATATTAAACTTGTACTCATTCACCAGATTTTTTGTCTGGTCCATTCTTTTTCCATATTTCCCCCACCACATGTGGACAGGGCAGTAGGTTATTGGCCCATTCTTGATACTTTGAGAGTCTTGTTTATCTTTAGAGATTCTTTTATCATATTCACTCTCAGTGTATTATTCTATCATATCAGTACATTTTATTTCCTTGCATCATACTTTAAGAGATATTTTTCTCTGTACTCTTTATTGGACCACATACTGATTTTTCTGAGACTGTGATTTGGATATTTTCTGGATAGATATTTTTCTATGTTATATATGTTTTATTCCATCCACTGTGAGTTTTGAAAGTTTAGTATATCTTAGAATATATCTACTTACCTTAGTCTCTGAAATGTTAAAGGTTAGAACCCCGCTGATCAGCATTTCTCGACACGATGCGAGGCCGAAAGCCACACTAAGCTTTGGATCAGTGCGTGTCAGGAGGTACGGGTTGTCATAGTTTCTGCCATTACTATTATATCATATGAAATATGGAGGCCCATTCAACCACTTAATGTAGGCTATTTATTCCATCAACTGTAACTAGTTTTATAGTCGAGAGTTTTTAAATCAAATGTCTTGAACTAGTAAGACTAAATTCCATAGAAAATAATTTCTATATGAAAATACATTTTGGAATAGAAATCATATTTCTTATTCCAATGTTAAGTATCAATTATTATTTTATAATTCTTATATCCGAATTTCTTTATGAAGAGGAAATGACCATTCACTTTTTTATCCCAACTGTGCCTAAGGTTACATCCACTCTCATACATTCAATTTTCTTTTCTAAATGGTCATCGTTCAAAGAAAATCCTTACTACAATATCATAACTAATTCTTTACAAAAGTGCATTTGGCCATCCATAACTTTTGAGGATATCAAACAAATTACACTTTATGCAAAATGATCAAACTGACATTTTAGTGATCGAATTCTTAGACCTATCTTGTAGCCTTAGGTCTAATGTTACATTTAACACAACAAGACCATTATTGTAATCAATCATATTAAATACACGATCTTACACTATAGTTTGCATGCTTATTTCAATGAACTAATTTTATCGAGGTTTCGTACATTAGAATTGTGACCGTTTACCATATAACATTTATAAGTGATCCTATATGGATCAAATATTTGTATTCTCATATTGCTTTTAGAGTTTGAAACTCAATGAAGACAATACACGATCTCGAGCAAGAAAACTCACAAGTGACCAAGTTACGAAAGTATTTAGTGGTTGTATAATTAGGCGCTTGCATAGGTCAACATGAAAAATTTTATTGGCAAGTATATTTTATATTTCTATCTATTAATATTGATTCAGTTCGTTTGTATGTTTTAATTGATAAATATTTTACCACTTATATTAATTGCAAAAATTATCAATGTGGAATATTATAACTTTATATAGCAGATGTTCTTACAATATAATAAAGGTTAAATATTACCATTTCATTTTTTTAATAAGACTCTCACTAGTCTTTTATGTTTCTCCAAACCCTAAGACAAAACATAGAAGTCTTCGACTTCATTAGTGGGTGTTATGATTCATCTGTCTTGGGATTCTGACATTGAGTTTGCTTAAAAAGTCATAGCCCCACAAACGATGGATAACTCTTTATCGATTGTATCATATACAACTCCTAACCTATGGTTCTCATTTTGACCTTGAGTTTGCTCCAACAAATTGAAAGAAATTGTTCACTCGTACCTACCATTTCGCAATGACCTAAATATAGTATATGTACCTTGAGTTTGCTCGATAAATAAATATAGTTATCTTGCCTCATCTAGTTAATATATTAATAATACTACACATAACATCTCTAGCTTGAGTTTTCTCAACAACCAAAGAGTATGCGAGTAATTTCCTAATATATAAATGGTAGAGGACAACACTTATAATAAAGATTAATAACCTTTAATATATTTAGTCAAGTGATATCGAATTATAGAATGATGTATATCTTATGAAATACTGTTGTGATTCAAGTGTCAAACACATCGGAAATCACGATATGCGTACTATACTTATGTATTTATTCTTTAAGTCTAATTCGGTTTCTTACTATCTAATATTTAGTTTATAAATTTATATTATATAAGTTATATTATTATATGACTTTTATACTTCATTTACTTAAAATAATATTTTACATAGAACATTATATTAATTAAATCCTATTTAATTAATTTAATTAATTAACACTTTAATTAATCATTATAATATTCAATTATAATATATTATAGTGAATATATATAGACACACACACACACTATAACTAATACACATGTAGTTTATATATGTGTATTTTAATTTATTAATTAACTTTTAATTAATTTATTTAATTAAATAATTTTAATTAGATTTCATTATTTTCAAAAATTCTTTTATACACACACGCATACTCATATTGTCTTAAACAATGCAAGACAACATATATTATTATATATATTATACATGTATATATATTTAATTAATTAAATTATTTAATCACATAATTTATTTTATTAATCTTATTAATAAATAATATTTTTGAAATTAATTTTATACTATTTTCAAACATTTTGAAAATTATATTATAAAATTCATAATAATTTTCTTATTTTAAATTTAAAACTTTTATTTGAATTTCGAAACAATTTTGAAATTAGTCCAAGGTCCAGTTCAAATTGGGTCTTTTCTATTAGGGATAACCTTCGGGCTTACCTCATCCTTTTGGGCATGGTCAATAGTCAGGTAGGGCAGAATACTTGATTACCCAAACCCAACCTTAGACACTACTCTTTCAGAGACCCTAATATATGGGTAAGCTTTAATAAGTTAGTCCTAATACTGCTAATTTAGACTGCATAGGCTATTTGGCTCCAATACCATAATTGAAACTAGACCAGCCTAAGATGGATAATTTGGTAAATTTAAAAAATCCTTTTGGATCTTTATTGGGCCGATGTAGTCTAAATTTATATAGAACTTTTCTAAATTTTCTTTTTAAATAAAATCTATATTTTATTTTATTTATAAATATTGTTTTATTTTGTATAGTTTGTATTATATGGTATATATTTGTATCGTTTACACATATGTGTATATGTGCATGTGCAACATAATATAATTTACATTGTTTAACATAGCCTTATATAGATGCTAGGATTTACACCGCAACAGACATGTTAGCCCCTCTGTATACATATGTGTTGTGTGTGTGTGTTTGAAACTAGGTAAAAATTTTATTTGGCATTTCCAGCCAAAAATGATAAGCCCAATACAACGCATGCAAGAAAAACGCACGCGAGCAACACATACACAGACCTACTTTACATAAATACAACTAGTTCATAGAATATTCAATAGCTTTCCACTTTAGATCTATCTTCTCTCTCAAGCTCCAAGTTTATGGCGGTCGAAAACTATCATTGCTCGTTCCTGGGGATTCTACCCACGCATGCGACAGATCCTCTTCTATAGTCCCGCCTCCTCCTTGTTTCCAGTAGTTGGTAAAGAACTTTCTTTTAATTCTCTTATCGTTAATTTGAGTTCAATAATTGTTAATCTACTGGTTTCTTTTACTCATCTCTCCTTCGCCTGGGAAATTTGACGATTTCTCTCCCTTTATATATACCAAATAGATGTTGTCAAGGTGATTCTCTACATTTTGGTTTCCAAGTTTTCGCGATAACGACCCTATACCAGGTGTGTAACTATCTCCTTGAGATTATTGCTCTAGAACTTTAATTTGATATTAGATTTACAATTTTCCAGAACTTTTTTAGCATAATCGCATTCGAAGAATAGATGCGTGTGATTTTATTTAGCAGATTTACATAAAACACAAAGTTTGTCTTCCTTAATCCCCCATTTAGATAGTCTATCATGAGTTGGAAGCCTTTCCTTCAAAGCTTTATAAGCAGTCGGAGCCATTTTAGAGCAATTTGAACAATCCATATAATTTAACTCCAAGCAGTTAATTGATTCTTCTGTCTGATAGCTTCCCATGCAGTTTTGGTCGTAAATTCCATTCCAGTTTGATTCCAAGCCCATAAATCATGTTCCCGACCAAGACATAAAGGCATAGCTCTAATTGTTTGCTTATGTTCTCTGTTACAGGGGACACCATCACAATTCCAAGTATTATTTTGATTAATATCGTCTACCTTTTTGTCAAGACAACCATACGCAAAGAAGGTATCCAATCCTAATAATTTAGCCAATGATTCGCCTTTTATCGAGGGATCTGTCCATGAATCGGTTTCTTTATCACTATTTATTTCTCTGGTACAATTCATGGCTAGCTTGTTCCTTATTCTCATGACAGCTTTATAGGTAGGGGATGAATTATTATCAACTGCAATTTGCCAAAAATTTCTTCTAATTTACCTCTGTCTCATTCGTCGTGCCTATAAGCCATCTGAACTAATGATTTTCCACCCTTGCTTTTAAGTGAACACATCTCTCATATCTCCCAGATTCCTGAGACCCACTCCACCTTCCTCTTTCGGTCTACATAAATCATGATATTTTATTTTCTAAAGATCACCTTTCCAAATGAAATCAGCACAAACTTTCTCTATTTTTCAATTGATGCATCTGACAATTGAAATGTCTGCAACCAAAAATTGACTTTCACTTGAATCACTGTGTGAACCAACTCTATCTTGCCTACAAAGGATAAAAGATGAGAACTCCAACCTTGTAATATTTCTCTAATTTTAGATACACACATTCTCTATCTGTGATTTAGTTGGAAGAAAAAGGGACTCTAAAATATTTCACCGATAACTCCCCTTCATTGTTACCCAAAATTTCTAAAACTACAGGCTTATTTCTACAAAATTTATGAAAATAGCATTTCGTTTTGGTTTCATTCAGTTTAAGGCCCACAATCACTTTCGGTTTGTGAAAAAGTCTTCAATAGCTCTAGCTGCCTCATTACTTGATTTATGCAAATTATCAAGTCATTCGCATATAAGAGATGGCTCACCATAGGTTGGAAATTATGAACAGTCTAGAAAAGCTTGTTATAAATGACTAACTCCAATTGGAGAGAGAAAAATTCAACTACAACAGCAAACAGGCAAGGAGACAATGGATCTCCTTGCCTTATACCTCGATTACTACTAATATAGCCGTTGGGAATACCATTCATTGAGAAGGTAGGAATGGTAATGCATTCACTAACCAATTCAAAAAATTTACTTGGGAACCCCATAGAACTAAGCATGTGGAGGATAAAATGTCTATTTATCTTGTCATATGCATTGTAGAGGTCTACCTTTAAGTAGAATTTGTCAGCTCCTTGTTTATTTAAATTTCTAATTAGTTCATGTGCTAGTAATGAGTTTTCAGATATTATTTTTCTTTTGATAAATGCGCTTTTACACTCGGCAATAATACCTGGTAAAATTTTCTTCATTCTATTACGTATAACTTTGCTTAAGATTTTATATATAACATTACACCATGCAATAGGTCGAAAATCTTCAATTCTGCAAGGGTTACCAGTTTTTAGAATAAGGCAAATGAAAGTGTGATTAGTCTCTTTTAGAATTTTCCTTGTGAGAAAAGGTTCCAAGGTAGTTGATAAAATGTATCTTTCAGGTAATGCCAATGCTTCTTGAAGAACGTGGAACTTAGGCCATCAGGGACTAGAGTCCCCGTGTATGGAGGACAAGGCGTCTTAAACTTCATTCATTGATACGTGCCTGCACAACATGCACCTACCACTAGAATTAACAGTTCGCCTGCAATAAATTTGGGGAAAGTTCATCTCAAATGACCTATTATATAATGCATGATAGTATTTTAAAGCATCTTCCTCCATTTTTTGAGTATCATTTATCATATCTCCATCATGGTTAAGACTTTGAAAGTTGTTATTGATGTGCTTCCGAATGGACATTTTGGTGTAAAAGAACTTTGAGCATTCATCTCCCTCAGTGATTCACTTTTCTTTTGCCTTTTGTTTGAGTTCCATGACTTTAATTCTCAGAGCATCTTTTAATTGATTTTGAGATTCATAATCATATTCCAAGTACTATCAGTCGCATTATCATAATCAATTAGTTGTAGGTAGTCTTCACATTTGTGTTGGAGTTGTTGGATTCTATCATTGTCCTTAGGTCTGCACTTATTCCATTCTTTAAGTTTTTGCTTAGAAAATTTCTGCAAATGTAGGAGCTTGTAAAATTGACAACCTTCCACCAGCGGATAGAGATCGAATGTAACGACTTACACTTCCATACAATTTAGGTTGACAATGAACCACACATGTCCAACCCAAATTGAACAAAAAGGCGGATGGTTAAGGGTAAAAAGGAAGACAACAGAACCTCACACGAATGGGATAACATATATTATTTCAATAATCTTTACAGCGAAAAAACTTTTAAATACATATATCAGAGTCTATCCTAAGCTTAGCCTGGACAGGTATAAATACCTGTCCTTACAAATGCTGAAAAACAATAAACATAGTGGAAAAGTAAACTACGTCTATACGTTGATGAAGATCTCCAGCTCTTCTCTGGAAACTCCAAGCGTCTTCAGCTAACCCTAAGATTACTCGGATTTGATCCGAGTATTAAAAATACCCGAATTAGTCTGGCAAACCAACGTGAGAAACGAAAATCATAAATATATGTGACAATATGATAGATCGACTTTGATGTCAAACAAAACCTTTAAAAAGAAGAGTATCTCATAAGACCATGTTGCATATAAATACGGACAAGTTTTTATCTTATGATAACTAAATTTTTTTATCAAATCATTTTATATTATTTCTAATGGCACTACTTTGAAAATCCTTTCAAATAACATATTAAAATAGCTAAATTGTTACATTTTTTAAATTCAGTAGCATATTTAGGTATACAATCAAGTCCGTAAAGGTACTTATTGGAGAACAGACTTCCAACAATGATAAGGTAAGGGACTACCTTCTAATAGTACATCACTAGAGGAATGTACCGAGGCACAGCTCCGCTGCCCTCTATCAAGACAGAACCGGCCTACCTCTACCATAGATAATACCGAATATGTCATCACCTCAGTCATTCAAAACCTATTCGTGGCCACAACATACACAACAAACCCGATATATGGAGGGAAATCTAAAAAGGTGATGATCGTCTCCTAATGGGTGTGACCCACATAGCCCTGCCGCATCTACCATGTTTGTGCCATTACCGATATGTGAGACTTGAGGTAACGTTTTACCTTTCATATGACAAATCCCACTTTGAATGTCATATTGCCATTTTCGACATGATAATAATTTGTTTCCACAAAACTACAACTCCCGAGTTCAAACGCCTTAGGGAAGGGTGTTAAGTATAAGAGGGTTTACCTCCTACACCATCAAACATATGTACGTTTGTAAAACCAATGTACATAGTCTTAGAAATGCAATGTCAGACATTCATCCATACAAGTTGTCCAGGAACATGACAAACTGAAGGTACTCCTACGACATCCTACTTGGGAATCACACCTAGGATTAGTAGTGAGCAATCCTTGCATTGAAGATTTTAAAATGAAGGTACTACTGCCACCATATGTATATAATATGGGAATCACGAGGTTAGTGGCACGCAGCCCTACACTATGAAGATCTCCGTCTTCAAAATCATTGCCTTCAACATGTCTTCACTTTCGAACGTGTATATTTGTTTGAAGTGGTTTTCGGATAGGAATTACCCAGATCTGGTCCCGGTCTCTCCGAACCAATTATCGATAAAAAGATGTGTATATGTGTATACAGAAATGTAAGCCTCTTCCTTAAATCATCTTTTCTTCTTTTACTCAAAATATTATCTAACTTTGAAGATATCTTTTTATCCATTAAAATTTCTTTTAGAGATATATATCTTACAACCATTTCTGTTTCGGTATATAAAGAATTATTAAACCTTTTTTTACTTTGGAAATACCAAATCAGTTCCTTTTAATTACTTAGGGAAAATATTTCCATATTCAATTATTAGCATAATTAAAAAAGATTTCATTTTTTCGAAACATGTTGTAAATGAGTCAAAAACAATGTTATTTAAGTCATTGTTTACTGTAAACCCAAATCGGTTAGTATTGAGTAAAAAAGATTCATAGATTTTAGATTAATTATACTCAATACTAATTTTCGTATTCAACCTCTACTATTTGTCGAATAATGGTGAAATCACCTTTTAAATTCACACGGATAGTACAAGTTTCCTCCTCAGAATTTAATATAGAGTTTAACTTGAAT
Organism: Allium fistulosum; assembly: GCA_030737815.1. Classification (NCBI taxonomy): domain Eukaryota; kingdom Viridiplantae; phylum Streptophyta; class Magnoliopsida; order Asparagales; family Amaryllidaceae; genus Allium; species Allium fistulosum. Next base: position 910,446,166 of record CM060908.1, read on the forward strand.
GTTCTCTTTACCATCAAAATCCTATTTTAAATCTTGTTTATCCTTTTTGGAAAAATCCAAATCCCTTTTCTTTTATTCTAAGAAAATGCAATCTGAGTAATCAAATTAACTATCACTTCTGTCAGGCCAGTCCGGATAGCTAGGGCAAGTAGGCAACTGGTTTCCCAAACTCCAGCCTAGAGACTATTTTCTGTAGCCCATAAGGCGGTCAAGTTATTTGATCGACTATAAACTTTTTAAATTATTTGATTTATCATTTGAAAAACATTTCAAAAAGATTTGGAAAGAAAACCCAAGTTCAAATCATTTATTCAACGGTTACCAAATTCCATTGCTAAATTGTCGGTGAATAGTGATTTAAAGCTTTATAGATTAAAACATCAATTTCATTATATACAAACCCATTTTTATAATTCAAATTCCTTTTAAAACATTTTAACATATTTATGGAATTTATTGCATATTTTTAAAGATTTAAAAACATCCATTTTAAAGAGTTGAAAACAATATCTTATAAACTGCGAAAACACGACGATTTTTAAAACTTGTTTTGGATATATCTCAAACTTTACTAAATGTAATCTTGATTTTTCTTTTTCATTTGAAAACTATGATTACAAGGGTCACGAAAATTCTTATTTTGAAGAATTCCAACTCATATTACATTTTGCACATTGATTTAACTTTTTACGACGCGAAATCGCGAACTACCGCTATGTGACAATCTCATTGTTACTCAATTTTTTAAACTTCATCAAACTTTGCCGAAACACTTTTAAAACTTTTCTATAACATTTTAAACCATTTTAAACCCATATTTTACTATTTTACTTGATTCCAAAATCCATTTTCACTTTGTTTCTAAATAATATAATATTATATCATTATAATAATCAATTTTCTATTTTTCCATTTTTTTAATTTCAAATTCTTTTACACAAAACCATATGATATTTCTATATTATTTTCCACCTTTAAAACTACTATTTTTCATAAATGAAACCATAAATTTTATTTTTCAAAAATTTCAAAACTCCACTTTTCCAATTTCTTTCTTTTTAAAACTAATTCCAAATCTATTTCAAAACTCCATCTTCTCATTTCTTTACTTTTCTGAAGTAAATTCCAATATTATAAAATGATATTTCTTTGGGTTTTAAAAACAAAGAGGCCTAACGTATGTTGTATCCATATTATTTTTGGGTATAATGTAAATAATTTTCATAAGATATGTATTGTTAATTCACATAGCTATCATTTCTCATCATATATGATTTTCAACTTATAGATCATAATAATCATATCCATCACAACCAAACTTTTACATAATCAACCAATCATTATCCAAACATATTAACAACCATATAAGCAATCATTTTAGCATATGGTCAAGGGTATAACTTTAAGTACTTAATGTCTATTATTATCACTAATAGCAAGCAATATTAAGTGATCAATAGGCAATATAAACAAGTGGTTAACAAGTGAATATCAAGAGATATTATCAAGCAATTCAAAGCATAATTAACTCACTTTTATTTTAACCCATTTACTTCCAACCAACATTCAATCCATCACAACACTTCACTAATACTTCCAACTTCATCAAACATCACTGGAACCCATTCTCCCCTTCATAATGCTTACATGCAAGACCTCCATCCCCATAGATGTTCATGGCCAAGCTCCTCCACCACCCTAGTTCATGTCCAACCTCCTCCATCTCCCTCAAACTCATGGCCCACAACCCTTCTCTCCACCACAATCACGACCTAAGGCCATTTCCTCTCTAATAGTGCACGACCAAGGGCCATTTTCCCTCTTAAAGTACACGGTCAAAGGCCATAGAAAAGAAGAGAAAGAAGACATTGAAGAGGAGAAGAAGAAGCTTAAGAAAGAAGAAGAAGATGGAATGAGATGTGTAGAAATGAAGAGATTTTGCCTTGCTATTTACAGGAAATTTTTGCAAATATCTCTTACACAACATCATCTCACCCATGTGCCTAACCCACTCCCCCACCATGTGCCATGTGTACGTAGTTGGTTTTAAGTTTGCTTTTTCAAAAGTAAACCCATTTTGTTATATATGTAAATGTATATTTGTATGTGTAGATGTGTATGCATGTATATGTATGTATATATGTCATATTTCAACTAACAACGTTACAACGTTCAATCGCAACTTTTATTTGTTAAACCGTTGAAAATCCGGAATCTAAATCTTTATCATACTTTCAGTTTTAATCAAACTATTTATTTATGTAAACAAAACTTGAAAATAAATTTCTTATCATTTTTAAATAATTAAAACAAGATTATTTAAGCTATAAAACCATATTAAATAATATTAAATTCATTTATAAAAATATGACGTTGATCTGCCAAAATGCAACGAAGTTTGTATATCTTTATAAAATAAGTTTATATATGTACAAAACCATTATAAATCACTTACTATCATTATAAAATAATTAAAATGGATTATTTATCATTTAAAACAGTCAATTGAAAATTGAAAATTAATTAAATATTCCTATTCAAAGTGATGAAATTATAGGTCGTTACATCAAAATTAATAGATTCGTTATATCCATCCTTCAATTCCAATCATTGGCATGTCTGAAAGGCTTGCCCTTTTTAGATGATGATTATTCAACTAAATTGATAAGTATAGGATTGTCGTCACTAGTCGAATTGGGTAGAATTGTCACTTTAATATATGTAAATTTATTAATACATTCTGAATTAATCAGAACTCTTTCCAGTTTACAAGATATTTTCCTACATTCTCCTCTTCTCCATGTGTATTTTAGGCCAGAGTGGACTGGTTCCAGCAATCCTATGGCAATGACACAGTTTTTGAATTCTGCAAGTTGGGAAACTTTCAATGTAAGCCCACCTAATTTCTCTTCTGTTTTAAGAACCGCATTGAAGTCCCCTGTAACTAGCCATGGACTTTGAATGTTATTAGCTAAGCTTTTAATTTTATGCCATAGATTAGTTCTATCTAATGTCAAATACTAGCATAAACAGCAGTAAGATGAAGAATTAAGCCTCCTGAGTTATGTGCACAAACTATAATCTGTTGCTCATCCTTATTTACAACTTGCATTTGCCGAACTATTTTAATCCACATCAGTAAGATTCTACCCTTTTCACAATGATCATTTTTATGAATATGATCCCACTCATCACCTATAGACATAGAAAAGAAATTCAAGCTACTATCACTAAATTTGTTTTCTAAAATACCTATTATAGAAGAAACATGCAACCTTATAAGATTATAGAGGTCTAACTTGCGGGTATCATTATTTGGATCTCTCACATTCCAGCTTATTATATACATTTAGATTAAGGGGTCTACTCCTCAGTTTCCTAGGAGAGTTCCCTTGCAATGAACACTCTTTACTAGTAGATTGATTACCTTTAAACTGCTTCTTGTTCGCCTGATTTGGTTTTGTAAAGAATTTTGAATTATTCTCACCAATAACCTCATCATCCTCATGATGTAGCTCAATATTCATGTTATTTATCTCTTCCATTGTTTCAGGTACAGACTCCACAGCAGCACAGTTATGGATATCCTCACTTGTATCATCCAGGACCACCTCTGCATCATCTGTTCCCTTCTGTTTCTTCGAACTTTTCAACTGGTCTATAGTAGTGTGACTGTCAGTCTGATCTTGATGTGTAAATAGTGTATGGTTTTTGGGTGTGTTGGCGGTCTCCAAGTGCACGTTAGAAGGAGACTTGTTTTTGTCTTGATCGCTGCTTGCTGTATATAAACTACTATTAGAAATGTGGCTGCCTTGTGTTTGTCGATCTTTCTTTCTCCATACGTGTTTAACAGGTGGAACAATGGTGGTACATTGCTCATTAGTGTGACTAAAGCAGTTACACCGCCTACAGATTGGAGGTATAAACTCAAACTCTGTATCCTGCATATACACCTTACCATTCCAATCCTTTGCTCTAACCTGTTTTTTCAATGTATCACTGGCCTTAACATCAATTAAGACCCTAGCATATTCGGTTTTTTTAACATTCCTTGTGTAATCCATGGCTAAAGGGCTGCCTATCACGCTGGCCAACTTACTTCTTCCTCTAGGATTTCGTAGGGTTAAGTCTAGGTTTAGCATTCGAACCCAAACTAGATAGGATTCTAACGTATCCTATTCCAATCTAAGATTAGGCTCCCACTTTTTGGTAAAGATTAACTTGCTATCCATGAACCATGGACCTCCATTTGGTACCTTCTTACAGTTAGATTCATTGGCAAATTTGATTAGGTAGAATCCATTTTCATGCGCAAATACATCTGAGGAACCTGATGGCTTCTATTCTCTCTTATATATGCATTTAAATGCACATAATATGGCCTTCTGCCTACCAAATAAACATAGATTGAGTTATTCCACATTTTATCTGCATCTTCAAACACCAAATCATCCAAGTCTACAAATTGTCCCTCCTTATCAATTACTCCTTCAAAATGATCGACCACACCGTTGATTCTTGTGTCTCATGCTATAGCTTCGTCCTACGTGCGAGTCCCAGCTTTGAATTATTGCTGCTGGGCACTGATTCCCTATTTCCAGTCTTTGCTTTTAGGTTCAGCTTTAGCCCTAGCCATTTTCCCCTTCCTATTTTGAACCTCCTGCCACCCAGAATCTTTGAGGTCATCATCTTACACGGGATTAATTTGTGGGCTAGGGTTTAGGTCTCCATTAGCAGTCGACATTTTAATGTATGTGTTGTGTCTGTACACACACATAAATAGTACAATACACATACACATATGTATAATTGTTTATATTATAAAGTACTACTTAAAAATAAAATTTATATAATACGCTTATATAAATATATATACATATATAAAATATAATTATATTGCAAAATATGTTGAATATAAAGTAGTTTCCAATAAATATTATATATAATTCAAATTTATATATATAATGAAATTTAAAAAAATTATATATATATATATATATATATATATATATACACACACACACACACACACTATACATATTTAAATATATACCAGTTAATATATTATAATGTAAATAATTATAATATAAATATATTTATACATATAATAAATGCTTTTGGCCTAAAAAAATGTTTTTGTTAGTTTAAACTTATTTAACAATAAAAAACAGTTATTTTTTTAATTCCATATAGAATAAGTAAAAATTAATTATTTTAATAATTTGCAGAAAAATGATCTCATATTTTATATTAAAATTATGTACTCACATGTTACATTATTTATAAACAAATACATATATATATTTATTGTTCTTACAAATTAATTTTGGATTAAATAATATACATATATAATTTAAATGTGAATTAGATATTAAAAAATATTTCTAAAATTTTGAAATCTTACATAAATAAATTTAATTTTATGAAATATATATTATACTTAATACAATGTTATTTCTTGTGAATTTGGTTTTTAGTTAAATAAAATATTTAGTTTGTGCGTATATATATAATTCAAAAATAATCTTTTTTTAATCAAGGTTGCGAGCATCTATGCATGGAATTATATATACATATACATGTATATATATATGTACATATATATATGTACATATATATAGCTATCCAATATGTGACAACACAAAGATATACAGATTTATGACAAATGATTCTATCTAAACTAATACATGATATGATAATTTGTTAAACATTTATATAATCATAATCAAGTAAAATTACCTTTGCCTTATGCCTAGAATTTGCACCTTGAAACAAAGAACCAATCTCCTTGAATCTGATTCCAAATCCAAAAATTGGTAGCTCCCGAATACAACAGCCACCGACAATCGAATTGTATTTAATTTGATATGTTTAGGCTTCAATTTTTGAGTATATGCTAGGAGTATGGCCGACCTTAATTCATGAAGAGGAGAGGCCAGTAAGATCAAATCAAAAGTGAGTGTCAATGGGATTAAATAAAGTGGATACAAGAGAGTAAAAAATGGATCTAGATGCCTTTATTTCTATTACCATTTCTCCCTTCTTTTTTAATTCAAAATCTCCTTCACCATGTCATACATGGTCGGTCTCACCTAGATCTCATCATGGCTACACTCTATCAAGCCCCATATGGGCCTCAAAAATCATTTCAAGTGCGATCGATATTTATCACACATAAAACCAATTTAAATGCGTTCGATATCGTATATTGATTAATGTATTTATAAATATTATATATACACTCATTTAATATGATCAATAAACATCAAATAAAATTTTATAATATTAATTAATTTATAACAATTATAATTTAATTAAATTAGGTAGTAATAGGAGTGTTTAATGTTTCGGTTGTGTGACTCTTAAGTGTGAATTTGGTCAGCGATTAATATCAAACAGTTCGAATATTAATTTTCACACATCACTTAGAAGGCGATGTGACATTATAGACAAATTTTCTACTTACTTAGCATTAGTAAAATCAAATTTTACTTTATTAAGTGTTATCCGGTAGTGATAATTATTTACACCAATTCTCTTTGTTAAAAATATATCACTTTAGACTTGTAGAATTTGATAATGGTCAAAATTTCAATATCATCCATATTCAACTTTATAGTCCAAACACAAAGTCCTTCGTTCGATAAAAACAATTATTATTAATCAAACTACTCTGGCTAGTGACTTTGACTTTTAGTTGACTTCAATTGACAGTGATACTAACATATAACTGAGGAGACGAATCCTCTCTTGAATAGTATTTCACTTCCGATGCTTCCACTCGACCCAACCATAGTCATTCGATGGACATCGTACCACGATTTAGCCATAATAAAAGCGGAGCTTCCACATCGAAGACAAATATTATTCTCAAGTTAAGAGAACCGTGTGATATTGTCATATCGATATTTTCCATTTGACTTTAACCAATAGAAAACTATCGAGTGAGTTATTCAATAGTTATCCAATAAATACCTATACGTAACCCCTCGGTGTCCCCAACAGTCATGCGTAATACACTGTCCAACATTTCAAGGGCATTACGTACTTTATTGTAAATGGATGTATCGATATCCATTTTTGATACGTCTTGACTTGGAATATTTAAAACAGTATGTTTAATTTCACTATGATAAATTACTCATGGTTACAACACATTGTAACTACTGTCACAAAACGTATCATTAATGGATTTTCTATTAAATATACTTTTAATTTAATTAATTAATTAATATAGCATATTATATCAAGTATATAATAGAAAGAAAACACCTTTAGTTTCGAACAAGATTGGTTATCGAGTTAGATATATGTAACAATTATATAATTTCTCCCAAGGCATACCCCTAACTCTTTCATTAACTGTGCTGCTCTGGCCGGAGAATTTAACTTTGTGTTGTCTATAGTTGACCGTGACACTAACCCCATACTACTAAGGAGACACATTCTCTATTAAGTAGTGTTTCACTTCCAGTGCTTCAACTGAGACTCAAATATAGCCATTAAATGGATTCCATGCCATGATTTGACTATAATCAAAGTGGAGTGTCCACATTGAAGTCCAACAATATAATCAAGTCGAAGGAACTGTCTAACATCGGTGTGTAATCCTTGGTGCACCTAGCAGTGATGATTAATACACTGCCTAACATTTGAAGAGCGTTAGGCATGCCAGACTCAATAAACGAATCGATATCCTTTACTGAAACATCTTGGGGAGGAATATTTAAAATAATATGTTATTTTAATGCGATAAATTTCTCATGATTATAACACATTGTAATTACTATCACCTAACATATCATTTAAGGATTTTCTATACTTTAATTATATAATTACTTAACATATCAAAATATGACAAGTACATAATGAAAGGCAAACAACTTATTTCGGATGAGATTATATTAAGGAGTTAATAATTTACAATAAATTATAGAATTTCCTTAGGGCATACTTTGATTAGTTTCCTCAGAACTGGTCAAGTTAGTCCCTTTATGAATGGACCTGCAATCACAATCTCTACATTAGTGAAAAACTCTCTAATGAGATGGAACTTACGGTGAATGTGTCTAGACTTCTTGTGAGACCTAAGTTCCTTTGCAATCTGCAAGGCTGCATTATTATCACATAACAATGTCTGAGGTTTCTCAACATTTGGAAACACTCCACGCTCAGCCATAAACTTACACATCCCGACCACTTCTTTTATTGCTTTGTTGAGGGTGAGTATTCGGCCTCCATCGCTGAATCAGCTACTATCTCTTTCTTGCAATTTTTCCAGCCGGCCGATACACCATTCAATGTAGATACATAACCAAACACTGACTTACTATCAATGACATCACTCTTAAAACTTGAATCTATATACCCCTTCATAAGGTGATCTCCATTCCTATATATAAGGTATAAGTCTTTAATATTTCTTAAATATTTAAGAATAAATTTCACTACTGTCTAATGATTTTCTCCCGAATTATATTGGTATTAGGTTATGCATTCTAATGCATATGCCACATCTAGACCAGTACATAGCATAGCGAACCAATTACAAGTGCCTGTAGTATCCTTTTCATATGCCCCCTTCCTTATTATAAGGAGCTCCTTCTTAGAAAGGACAATTCAGATTGGGTCAGAATAATTTTGCGCTTGGAATTCTTTATGATGAACATTTTCAATATGATATCTATGTACAAGGAGTAAAACAATTCCAGCAACAACTTGGATCTATCTTTATAGATCTTAATGCCAAGTATGTAGACTACTTCTCCTAAATCTTTGATGGAGAAGTTCTTCAATAACCATGCTTTTCCTGACTATAACTTTTAATCGGCTAGTTTTCTATCGGTTTAGAAAATAGTCGAGAAATTTCAAATTAAATTTACCGCAAGCGCACGGCGTACAAAAGTTAGTACGTGGCGAGTACGGGTCGATCCGCGGGGAATTTTTAAGATTTTAAATTTTCAATTCAATCAAATTAGACCAAAGTGAGATGAAATTGTTAACTACAAAAAAAAAGCTAAAGCTAGAATTAAAATGTGATTTAAAAACTATTAGACTAGAGAACAATTTAGAGGCAAATTCACTCTCATATTTTTGTAAATCAACAAACAAATAATTTGTGATCTCTAGCTTTGATATTAAGTGAAATATTGTTGTATTTATTATAACTATGATTTGTTTATGTTATTAATTAACATAACTCAACCCATCAAACTATAATACAACAAATAAACCACTTATCAATTCCCATGAAAATGAAGCCAAAGCAAAAGCTATTTTAAGTATGATCTATTTACTATTGTAACTAATAATATAGATCATCAAATTTCATTTTTAATTTCATTTCAAAATCAAAAATTAGTTAGCAAAATATGATGTAAATTATGTTTATGTTGAATAAGAATAGCTCATTTGCATAAGCAATATAAGCTATCAAACCCACTTATATAAACTTACATCAAAATTCACTTTCATGAAGCATAAACAAAGAGATCATAAATCATAAAAATGTTGAAATTACATAAAGTTAGAGAGCTTCATTACCCCTAAATTGAAGGGGTTTAGCTACTCATTTGTGTTATCAAATCAACACTTGTAAATTTCAACATTGAAAAGCAAAGAAATGTAAAATAAGCAAAGGAAGAAAGAGAGATTAACTACTAACTATTTGAATAAAAATTAAAGCTACACTACTTGCATGAATGTAAATCTAAGCTATGAACATTAAAAGAAAGAGAGCGTAGAAATAAACATTAACAAAGAAGCAAAGAAAATGTAACAACCCTAGATTTTACATATAATTTAAAATTTAAATTTTATTTTATTTTGAAATTATTTTTAAGCTTGTTTCATTTCAAACATTTCATTTTTAAATATAAATGTTGATTATTATGTGAGTTATAGTTTCAAACTGATATAAATTGAATATTTTGCTGAAAAGTGAAATTCTGGTCAAACTGTTCAATCTTTGACTTTTAAACTTCAAATATAAATTATATAAAATCTTAAATTTTATCTTTTATTATGAAAATATATGTAATAACTTGAACTCTGCTTTTTGTTTCGTTGAAAACGGAGTTAAACTGTGAAAGTTATGTATATTTCAGTTTTGAGTGCAATTTGTTGTATTTAGCAATATTGTCTATTTTAAATTATATTTCATTTGTCATATTTTGTTCTAATATGCGTTAATATTTATTTTATGTATATTTTTGTCTTTTATTATTTTTAAAGTGATAATATAATTTGTCCAAAGTTTACTTGAATTTATTTCAATTTATAAAGCCTAGTTTCCATTTTTCTACTATTTTCTTCATTAAAATTTTATTTAATTAAAATTTATTTATTTATTTTGTGAATTCATTTTATTTTGTGTTCTTATCTTTATTTATAAATACTTTTCAAGTACATAAAAATTTTCCAAGTTCATTGCATTTATTTTTCATATTTTCAAGACTAGTTGAAATTTTTGCTGTTTTACTTAATTAAATTATATATAATTAATAATTAATTAATTAATTTTTGTTTATTTACTAAATTTTCATATTTTATCTGAGTTTATATATATATTTCAGTTATTTAAAAATTAAAAAGAAAATAGAGGAAATTTAAAGAGTTTTAAACTTTTGGAATTCCTAAGCCTTTTCATCTCCCGACCTTTCCTTTTCTCAACTCCATTCTTTATGATTTTTGGCCGTACCCTTCTCTATTCTTTTCAGCTGCATTCTCTTCTCTTTTTCACGAAAATTTCATCCATTTATCAAGAAAAAAACTCATGGCCATCATTGAGCAAAGGTTTGGGTAAAATTCATCTTCTTCTTCCTTTGTTTTCTAGTTTTTCTATTGATTTTGCATATGTTCTCTACCTTCATAGCTCCACTCCTCCTCAACCAGATCTGGTCCGACCTCCACCACCCCCTTTCTCTGATCATTACCCACCCTACTACATCACCAAGGCAGGCCAAGCACATCCATGGCAAGGAGCACCACCAAAATCAACAAAAACCACCACATATTACACTAGCTGAGCCTAGATTGTTAGCACCACCTTCTACCACCATTTGCCGCCACTACCACCACCACCACCACCTCTGACCTGACCTCCACCCTCTGCCACATCATCCACCATCACCAGCACCCACTGGCCGTGACCAATGACCTCTGGCCGAACCTATTTGTGCCAAAGATGTGAGGTTATGTTGCATTGTTTAACCTTGAACACCTAGTTTTTGCACCTAGACTTCACCACTTTGTTAACGCATGCTAGGCCGACCCTATGGAACCCAAAACCAGATCCAAACCCACCCCTTAGCCATGCATTTCAGATCTGGAGATGAAGCATAGATGGTAGAAAGCAAGTGCAAACACTTTGGTTTTGTTTTATGCAGTTGTTCCTAACATTGTTTAGTGGCATCCTGTTTTGAAACTTATGTTTTATATATTTGTTTTTTGTAATGTTTTCAAGGGTTATAGCTTTGGCTCTTCAAATCTCAAATCTTTGTCGTTCTTTCGTGCCTCTGGAAATCTTTGTTGTGTGTTTGTGGTTGTCATCTCCAGCTTGAACAAGTGAGTAATTCTCACCAGACGATGTGTACTTATATAACTAGTAAACCGACACCTTTTGAATCTGTAAAATTATATCATCCTGTTATAACTATTATATTATGATCATATAATGTTTAACCCTGTTATTACATATGTTATATCATCTATTACTGTTATATGATGTTATTCTGTTCATTTTATCAATTTATCACACTGCAAGTTCCCTGTAGATTAGGTTCACTATGGGTTGAAATGATACATACCCGAACGGACTTTAGAATAGGGAAAGATTGTTATGGGCTGAAATGATAAGCCTGAGTGACTTTTTATTTATTTATTTATATTACTTGGGATTGCGGGTTTGAAATGATAGAACCCGGTTTTTCTTTGTAAACTGCGGATTGAAATGTTATATATCAGTATCACTTGACCTAGGCTAGAAAATTATATACAGACCCGTAGTTTATATATTTTTCTGAAATTTTTAAAATATTTCAAAAATGTAAATATTATGATATTTTGATCTAAATTTTATTAAAATGATTTCTATAAAATATTAGTGATTTTCTACAAATTAAATAAGTAAATTAAGTAAATGGTGAAGTAGAATTTGAAATATAAGTTAATTTTAGAATTTATGATTTTGTTTATAACTGGAATTTATGTAAAGTAAAAATATATGACAAATTTGATTTAAAATATGAATTTAATGATTTTATTAAGTAATAATAATTTTTAAAAGTGTTAATGATTTTGTATAAATTAAAATATGAAATAAATGAATATTTAAGCTGAATTTGGAAATATAACTTAAATTGAATTTTGTGAAATTTGTTTAAAGGTGAATCTTTAATTAAGTAAAATAAATGGAAATAAGTTATATTTTGGAAATTTAAACTTTGTTGTTAAGTTAAGAATTTAATTAAAGAAATGAAAATTTAATTGTTATTTAATTTGACTTTTGTATGGAAATTTGACTTTATAAAATCATAGAAATAAAGGTATTTAAATGATTGTTTTTAAATGTGAAAATATACGATTTTATAAGTTAAAATAATCTATATTAAAAGTTAATTATGTGTGAAATTGTAAATAAAACTCTGAATTTAATTTGACAGCATTTTTGAAATATAATGTAAAGATATTACAGCATTGGAAAATGCTGTAGTTGTTTTAAATGAACCAAATAGCAAATTTGAACTAAGGGTTATTATAGCACTTTATTAGTGCTATAGTTGTTAAATTTAACTAAAATTTTAATTGAAACTAAATTAAGAAATTACAGCATTTTAAATGCCGTCTTTTGTTAATGAACTGTTTTTAAACATAACATTTCGTAGCATTTTCTAAGTGCCGCGAAAGTTGAATTTTCTTTGTTTAATAAATTCAAATGAATAAATGATCTTCGAAAAAGATTAAATTTTGGAAATTTAATATTTAATTATTAAATATAATGAATTGACTTTAAATGATTTAAATGGAATAGTTGATTTTGGAAATACAACTATTTTGAAATATGATTAAATGGTATTTAAATTTAAATCAAATAGATGATGTTTTGAAATGATATTAAATCTTGGAATAAATAATTGAAGTTTATATTAGTATGAAAAACATTTGGTTTACTTGTAATTTGAATCTATTTAAAAGATATTAGACTTGTGAAATATAGATAATAAAGCTTGGAATTATTTTATAAATTGGAATAGTTATTTTGTGGATTAAATCTATATTTGAAATTTATAAGATTTGAAATGGTCTATGGAAATTTAATTGAAATAAATGATTGAATTGAATTGAAACTTTGGAAATTTTAATACTTGATTTGAAAGTATAATAATTACACTTTTAAATGGTTTAAATGAATTAATTTGTTGGAATATAAATTATTTAAAAAGGTGACTTGAAATGATAATAAATGAATGATATCTTTAAATTTAAAAAGTATTTAAAGTTGAATATTTTGATTTGAACTCAAATGATATTTTGGCATATTAAAATGATTTGAAATGAAGTTTGAAAGGATATGATACCTTGAAATATTAAAATGATTTGAAATGAAGTTTGAAAGGATATGATATCTTGAAATATTAAAATGATTTGAAATGAAGTTTTGGAAAGATTTGATATTTTGATATATTGAAATGATTTGAAATGAAATTTTGAAATGATATGATATTTTAAATATATTGAAATGGTTTGGAATTGGTTTAATCTTTATTTTGATAAAGATTTGGATTTGAAATGATATTCTATTTTGAAGTATAAATTGTTTTTAAATTATAACCACGGGTTATAATAACGATTGGTTGTTAAAGAGACCGGGATCGGATATGGACATACTCTCTGTCGATACCGAAAACCACTTTAACAACTGTGTACGCGGTGGAGTTTCCAGAATGAAGTAGGATGGTGGCGACGATCCTAAGGTATATACGTGGACCCAACTCCCGTGAGTTGGCATAAGGTGGCTAAAACAGGAGCGATTGACGGACCAAGAAGGTAGCACCTCTGATCGGACACACTTCTTCGATACCATTCTATTACTTGTGATTGATTTGGTGTGCACCCTTGATTTGGGAGTGTTGTTCAAGGTGGGCGGTAGTGGCTGCTATGCGCCACCACCAGTCCGGATGCGTAATTGGTATATCTACCCTGGCATTGCCTTGTGTGCCGTGTCACCTACCATATCGAGCCCACTACAATTTTGGTTTAAAGATCCGACCGCGTTAAGGTTCACCATCCCCTTAACCCTATTTTCTATATGATTATACTTTACTGATTAGACACTACTGTATATAGCGTATATTACTATATAGTAAATAGTTTAACGGATCCTTAGAGGATGGGCGGTCCCAAGCATCTTCTAAGTCACTTGTACCTTTATTACAGTTCACTTGAGTTGGTTTACATTATATAAGTATATATTGTCCTGGCTCGAGTGTTTTGTGTTTTGCTTTACGCTCGGGTCGGCCTGAGTATTCATAGATTTGGATTCCACTTTCTGGAGATTGGAATCGCTGGAGATTATCTGCTTATCTAGTTTTATCTATCTCAGTTCTGTTGTTCTATTCAGCTTGTACTTGGTTATCATATTGAGACTTCTATTGTATTTCATTTCTTCTGTTATATCTTATGTAACTCTGATATATTTATATAGTAGCTTCATGAACTACTATTTCTTTTACTTCCGCTGCATTATTTTACTCTGTGTCTGTGATCTGTGATTATTTATTTACTGTATATTCTGAGATTTGCCAAATTTTATTTACAACGCGGTATTTTGAGCAATTCAAGTCCGACATGTGCGGATGCGAATGGTTGAAAATATCGGGTCGTTACAGAAAAGCATGTAGAAAAGAAAGGAGAAAGAGGCTTGGAAGCCATTTTTATTTTACTTTGATTTTTGTTTACAACTTGCTAATTTCCTAAGGAAATATATGAAAGAGTAGAAGATATGTTCATGTACATAAGAGGGTTATTTATACATGCATAAAGCCTTAATTCCATTTTTAGGGAGCTTCCCAAAATACCCTTTAGGAAGTGTGGCCACCAAGTAACCATTAGCCACTAATTAATCCATCATTTGATGTGCATGAAGCTTTAACCTCCACTTAGTTGTCCATTAGCTCCTAATTGTACATTTAGGTAAGTGGCTAGGGTCCTCCATGATCTTGAACTTGAATTATTTCCTCTTCGTTCCTTTGTATTTCCTTGTGCAAGCATATATCATCATGAATCCCACTTCCATATGAATCAAAACATCCTATAAAAATCATAAAAATTGTCCAAGTAAAAATTCTTAAATTGACACATGCACAAAAATGACCATTTTGCCCCTGAATGAAGATGAAAATAGGATGGTTTGAAAATAATTGAATTTTGGTTTTAACATGTAAAAATGCCCAAATATGATGTTTATTTAAATAAAAAGAGATAAAATATGGATGTAAATACATGCACATTTACGTGCACATCAATAACTGTTGATTATATTTTCATCAACTTTAGAATTACACCATGAAAAGCAGAGGTCACTTCATGATCGTTCGATTTAAGAGTTGAAATGAGTAATCAAAGGGTAAATGAACCAAGATATAGAGTGGTTTGACAAAGCTGCATACGACCATTGTGAATTTCTATTATTATACGGCTCTTTTATAATTACAGGAAATTACAAGATATAAAACAAGATAAAAAGGGCAGCTCAAGACTAATGATATTGATAATGTTGAGGCCTTGCTGAGCTAAAATTATGAACCATGAGTTGGTGTGAGAACTGTTGCTTAAGGCTAAGCGGAGGATGCGGGATCATGAGTGGCTGATAGATCCTTTGAATAAATCGAACTTTGTGGGTGACAACCAACTTTCTGAATAGTTGACCCTTAATGGGCGGTGTCCAACCTTTTGAATAGTCGACCCTTGGTAGGTAGCGAACAACCTATGAATAATCAAATCTTGAAGGTAGCGACCAACCATTGAATAATCGACCCTTGGTGGGTGGTGTGCAATCTTCTGAATAGTCAACCTTTGACATGTGATGACCAACCTCTGAATAGTCAACCCTTGCGGGTGGTGACTAACCTTCTGAATACTCAACCCTTAGTCGATGGCGACTAACCTTTTGAATAGTCAACCCTTGGTGGATGGCGACCAACCTGTGAATAATCGACCCTTGGCTGGTGGCGACCAACCTTATGAAAGTCGACCCTTGGCGGGTGGGGACCAGCCTTTGAATAGTCGACTATTAATGGGTGACGACCAACCATTTGAATAGTCGAACCTTGACGAATGGCGACCGACCTCTGAATAGTCGACCCTTGGCGGGAGGTGACCAACCTTCTGAATAGTCGACCCTTGGCGGGTGCCAACCAACCTGTGATTCCCCACCTCTATACCCACGCTAGACAAGGACACTACGGAGTAATGCCGTCAACTAGCACGGAGAATAAGGCTGTTGAGGAGCGACCATCCGTGTAATTGCTTTGTGCGAGCACCGATATGTCAGATAGTATAACATGCATTTCATTTCAAGAGGAAATGGACTTCGGAAACAAATATAGAAATAAACATAACACAAATCAGTCACAGACAGTTCATATCACAAGGGCGGAAAAAGATATGAATATAACACATGAAAGTGTACATCGGAGTAGTGGTTAGATAAGATCCACAATAACACAAAAGAATAGATACAAGTGCAAGGCAAAAGAATATGTATACATCAAGGAGTCTATCTCTCAAATGTATACAATAAAAACTACTAATCTAAGTAGTTAGCCAAAAGTCAGTATAATCCAGAAGAGAAGTCAAGCAGAAGCACCTGTAACATCTCGGTCTGACTCAAGTATTATTTATAAGAAAATAATAAACGGATCAGTCTAGCTATAAATATCAGATGATAAGATATATAATGGATAACATGGCATAGACATGTAATAACCATAATGGGCATACTACTATAAGTATGTAAATGATAATCAACAAGAGATTAATCAGTATCGCAAGAATCTTTTCAAAGATAAAACAGGGTATCATACCCTAAATTTGTATTCATAACAAGTCAATAACACATGAATTCACCAATGCATAAAAACTGATATCATATCAATGAAAATCATGAAAATTGGTGAAGCATAAATTCCAGAAATCAACACACGAAATCTAGAAATCATAGAAAGGGGGAAGTCCGAACACACGGACGAGAAGCTATCTCATGGAAGCTATCCATTTAATTTTTCGAACACACAAATAGAAGTCCGAACACACGGACGGCCCGAAGACCATGGGGTGCTACCCCATATATGTGATGGCGAAACATCACAAAAGCGGGGTCTAGTCTCCCTCGTAGACAAAGAGACATCGCTCAATCGCTAGTCTAAATCATAGAAATGATCGTCATGATCATAAGGAAGTGTCAATTACACTAAGCTAGTAAATATACGATTTTAGCTTCATGTCCCATAACCACTAGCTTAACTTAAATATTTACGAACAAACTGTAGATCTTCACTAGGAAATTGTCACAAAATGTTCAGTCAAACAAGTCCAAGAATTAACCGACGAAGTAAACGCAAGCGTTTCATACCACTTGTTTTGCTAAGCCGTTTAATTAGATTTTCTCATACGAATGAGGTAAAGGTTTATATATACTAATAGATTAGAAAACGGTTTTATAAACGAACTTTGTGTTAAAAATAGAGTTGAAATCGTTTTAATGAAAGAGTTTTGATATGTACTACTAGTATAGAAAACCTTTATATTTTTAAAGTGACAAATCATAGAAATGATTGTAGAAATAATCAAATCATAAAAGTTCACATTCGAAGATGTGAATAAACTCCAAAGAAATCGATACCAAATCCATCAAAATGGACATTCCAAAAATCCCGAAGAAAAGGTCATCAAAGTCGATAATAATTGATAACAATAAGTCGGATCAACAAAAATCGATAAACAATGGAAATTTACACAAAAATAGGCAAATTAGGCAAAATCAGCAGTTCCCGACGTCTGGTTTAAAATCCAGACGTCTGGATTTAGGTTCTGGAAAGTCTGATCCAACATACCAAACGTCTGATCCAACATACCAGACGTCTGATCCAACATACCACATGTCTGATCCAATATACCAGACGTCTGATCCAATATACCAGACGTCTGATCCAACATACCAGACGTCTGGAATTAGTTTCTGACATTTTTTTATATACGTGCATACATTTTGCTCCAGGTCCAAACCAGACGTCTGGACTTAGTCCCCAGACGTCTGGTCACCTAGTCTGGGCAACATTTTGCCTAGGCCATAGTGGCCAAAACGTATCGGAAGCGATCGGATGAGCAATGGCGACTAAGGATTTACGTCCAGCGACAACCCGGCCTTAAAGGCTCCTCGATACACTCTGAATATCAATGTCCAAATGTCCATAAAAGGTTTTTCATAAAATTGGACCAAAACACCAAAATTGAAGAATTCACAAAACCAATTAAAATCACAACAAGTGAACACGAAATAGATGATAGGAATTCATACCTAACAACTAAGATAGTTATAGGAATAGATGTGAGATGAAAATCTCACCTTTATACATGAAACAATGAAGAGGAAGCTATAGAGCAAGGCAAGGACGATCACTCTTCAATTCCAACTCAATAAGCTTGAATCTAAGCTTAAAAGAGAAACATTTCCTAAGTTAGGTTTAGGAATTTCTGAAATTGAAAGGAGAAAGAGTTGGAGAAGAAGAAGTGGATGCTTACCAATAGCTTCTCTTCGAATTTGGAGCTAGAATTTGATTTGAAAAATGGAAACTAGGGCTTGGGAATTCTAATTCTTTTTCTCTTCCTCCATTATTCTCTTTAGAACTGAAAAGGTAAAGAAATGGAAGTGGATGAAGAGAAGTGTTTCAGTTTGGGGTATTATGTGGACTAGGGGTGGGCGCGGTCGGTTAACTGATTATTTCGGTTAATATTTTCGGTTAACCGAAATTATTACGCGGTTCGGTTAACCGGTGGTCGGTTAAGCCAGTCATTGGCCTACCGACCGAGCCGGTTAAGTTAAACCGCGGTTAACCAGTTAAATCAACCGGTTAACCGACTAATTTAAACGGTTAATCGATCACCGACTAATTTAAACGGTTAACCGTTGATCGGTTAACCGTTCAAATTAATCGGTTAACTGGTTAATTTAACCGGTTAACCAAGTGAAGTATTGAATTGCTGCAAGCCAGCAACTGTTTTATAGCAAGCCTGCGAGCCTGCAACTATAATTTATAGCATTAATCGCATGTTAGATCCAAATACCCATTACTGGCATTACATACAACATTGTATAAAGTTATAATCTATAAATTGAAATATATTAATAGAACTGACTTATAGAAACAGATTACATACAACATTTAGCATTATAGTAACAGCACATTAGTACAATACAATACATCACATTGATTACAATTCAAAGTTTTAAACCCCAAAGTCCAATCATGAATATAATTACATTAATATAATTATAACAACAAGGGGTCCAAATCAAATAACATAAAATTACTAGAATAAACTGCCAAAGATATTGCAAGTTCGGTCTTCAGTCTCCAAGCCTCTGTCTAAAGTTAAATAGATATAAGTTAATCGAACTAAAATGAAAGATATATGGTGTACTACTGCAATGGAGAACACTGGCACAAAAATTGAATTAACTTGTTTAGTGTTTACAATAAATGACTTCATGATATATGAACTGAGTATTAACTTAGTTCATGACTTAGTTCAAATGCATATACAAGCTTAGTTGATGACAGTAAAATGAACTGAGTAGTGAGTATTAACCAAGCATGACAGTAAAATGATATATGAACTAAGTATTAACTGAAATGAAAGATATATGCTTGCATGAAAATGAACTAAGCGTAATATACAATTGACAGTAAAATGCATATACAAGCTTAGTTAATGAATTCATGATAACTAGCATAATGTACAGTTTATATGAGTAAGTTAGTTCTATGTATCATGTATATGCATATGCAAGCTTAGTTCATACAAGCTTAGTACATACAAGCTTACTATAATAGTGTAATATGCTATAATAGTGTAATATATGCATAATATATTTGTTTACAGTATATACATTAGTTGAGTATTAATTATATATTAGTTTACATTATATATATATATATATAATACAAGTTATATATACTAGTTTACAGATGGCATTATTGTAAGTCTAAACTGTATCAGTATGAAAATGCAAAACCTGATTACTTAAAGAGGGATTCTAATATTAACAAACAATCATATAGAGCTAATATCAAACTTAATATACCTAATATTCAATATATTACACATTTAGCTAAGCAGTGTTATGACATTGAGTAAAATTACTCAAGCTAATTATTTGGCTTTGTAAACTATTAGCAACAACTTTATAACTCAAACTATAAGTGTGAATAGAACACTCTCTATAAGTTGGTACTCAAATAGTTGAATTATACTATGTGGCTTAGGTCATAATTATTTTCTTAATTATCCGACTAATCACACTTCTATCTGAGGTCAATCAAATTATAGTCACATTTAACCTTTGTTAATACAATAAGATAAAAGCAATTGATAACAACAAATTGAACCATTTTAAATGTGATCTTAATATATACGACCAATGATTAAATGAGCAAAAGGACACAATCTAGCATGTTAAACAGCAAACTGAATGAGCAAAACATAAACATTGAGATATATTACTGACACCATATCATAATATTACTATTATATTGAATATATGTGTGTGCAACTGAATTATTCGTGCAAACTGAATGTGTGCGCGCACCTGTATGTGTATGCAAACTGAATTATATGTGCAAACAAATAACAATTACAAAGTATAATGATATACAGTTTAATAGTATGACAGAAATATGAACTACACAATTGCAATCTAGTATCAACTATAGATATAAGAACTGACACAACTAAGTTAAACTTAGTATTCAAACTGTTTAATTAAATGTAAACAATAATTACACAGTTTAATTAAACTTAGTATTAACTATAGACATATCAATTATAGGTATATCAACTATACATATATGCAATACACAGTTTAATTAAATGTAAATAACTATTACAACTAATATACGTTCACAACTATATTTAGTTTAAGTCACAACAGTACAACTATATCAGTTTAATTGACAACTGATATACAAACTGAGTTATACATGTTTTCATATACCTCACAGTTGAAGTAACTTGGTATTAACTAATATGTTTACAAAGTATCATGATATGTTCACCTGATCACTCCCAATAATTAAAAAAAAAGCAAGGATGACGATGGAGATGAACTTTATAAACTAATATAAACTTCACCAAACTGATTGGATTTGAAGAATTACGCTTATCAATATAGTTGAATCAATTTCAGCAATTCACTTGTAAAAAAACTTCTAATTAAAAAAATGACATGCATACTTTATTATATACACTTGGATAGACCGTTGTTATATACACTTGGATAGACTTTGTTTACGTACAAAATGAAATCACATGATATCATCCTAAATCAAACCTGAAGCCATCATCCTAAAACTGTTCATTCAATTTCAAATATAATTTGCATATTCAAAACCTTAGCTTTATTGTTTATCCAAAACAATGTAAAATAGAAAAATTATATAAATACACATCCATATATCTTGGTTGCGTGAACTGCAAAATCAAATAATCAGCATGCATACAATTTACAGTTCTAAATGCAACCATACCAAATTACCTTAGATTATTAATAAAACTAAAAAGGTAAGCCAACCTTCTTTATTAATAAAATTTGAATAGGACTTCCACGAGAACATGAACAGAATGACTGTATTACACACAAATATGGGGAGGAGTTATCCTTCCTGGGTTCATGATATTGTTAAGATAAATATCATAAATAAAACACAGTTTTGTTACTTTTGTACATAGCTATGATAAATATAAATATCTTACTTTAATACACATGTAAATTAATCAGTCACTACTTTACGTTCCATTTAAATGCATATAACTTGTATTACAAAATCAAATCGATCACAAACTATGCATATAAACTATAAATCTTTGGCCAGCATATATAGCTCAACAAGTCAAACTAAAAAGTATATCAAAACTAAAAAATTTGCTAAAACAAAAGCTCACATTCTTTCACTTCCTACTAGCGTTCACCGTAGCTCAACAAATCGACGACTACCGACCAATCAGACAACGTGACAGCAAGCAACATACCCGACTTTGGATTGATTTTTGTTTTGAAGGTTAATGAGAACTACGGTTTTCTCGAAAGGAAAATGTAGATCTAGGGTTTTTTCCCCTAAAGATATGAGATGGAAAATGAGCCGTAATGAAAGCGCAAGTAACTAATTCGGTTTTGGGTTATTGAGTTGAGTGGGCTGGGTTTTGACGTATGGTAATGGGTAGGAGTAAATATTATTTTCGGTTAAACGGTTAACCGATTTTGTAAAATATTTAACCGTTAACCGACCCGAATTTGGTCGGTTAACGTCGGTCGGTTAACCGAATGTTCGGTTAACTGATTTATTCGGTTAAAACGGTTCGGTTAAGGTCGGTTAAATCGGTTAAGTCGGTTAAATGCCCATTGTGGACTAGAGGGCTGAACCCAAGCCCAAACCCAAAGTGAAAATGCCAAAATTCGACTTACTCCAAATATATCGATGTTTATACTCAAAAAGGTCGCAAACGGCATTTTGAACTCAATGGAAGGGGTCTCGAGTCCTAATTCGACTGTTTGCAAAAAGTAGCTTTTCGGACTAAAATCCAACGAATGATGAAATGCTTAAATAAAATATTTAAATATAAAATCGATAAATATGCGGGTTGTTACAGACTCCCCTCCTTAAAGAAATTGCGTCCTCGCAATACTTAAGAAGAAAATAAAGAGTAACAACCATAGAAGCATATCAACACAAAAGAAAATTTGAAATAAGAAGTTCACCATAAAGAGCACGAAAGAGTTAGCCCGAACGTAAACGCTCGGTGAATTCTCTGGATTCCCAAGAGAAATTCTTAATATTTGAGGACCATAGAACTTTTATAAGAATAACATCTTTATTTCGAAGGCACTCAACCCCCGAAGAAATGATGTGAATAGAACGTTGCTCAAAAGTCAAATCTGGTGAAACTTCAATCTCTTCAACAACACCGGGCTTAAGAATAAAAATTGGAATCCCTAAGGTATTTCCGTAGTAGAGAGACGTGGAAAACGTCATAAATAGCAAAAGATTGAGCCGGTGATAAAAAGGCGATAAGTCACGGAACAAATACGTTCGGTGCTGGGAAACGGACCAAAATATCATGGTGCTAACTTTCCCGATCAACTGAAACGCACAGCACCCATAAATGGTGAAACAAAAATGAATGCCAATAAAGTTTGAACCTAAAACCAGCTTCTCACCGGCTTTAAGCCAACACGAAGGAAATCGGCTTGACCTTCCATAGAGTGGCTCGAAAGGTACCATACCAATACAAGATTGGAAGCTATTATAGGAAGAAAACTCAACAAGAGAAATATAACTTTCCCAACTTCCACCAAAATCAAGAACACATGAACGAAAGAGATCTTCAAAAGTTGATTCACACACTCGATTTGTCCATTGGATTGAGGACGATAAGCGGTGCTAAAAATTAAGCTTTGTTCCCAAAGCTTTTGAAGATCATACCACAGTCCACTAGTAAAATAATGGATCACGATCGCTAACAATAGAAGTAGGAATTCCATGTAATTTAACAATTCCTTTAACAAAGAGTTATGCCAAAAGAGGAACGGTCCAATTAGACCGAACGGGAATAAAATGGGTGGATTTAGTAAGTCGATCAACTATCACCCATAGGCTATCATGACCCGAACGAGAGCGGAGAAGACCGTCAACGAAGACCATGGAATTTTGATCCCACTTCCACATTGGGTGACTAGAGGTTGCAATAACCCACCGGGCCTTTAATAAGTTGGTAAGTCATGCAACGCTTAATGAAGTTAGCAATATCAAACTTCATTCCATCCTAATAATAAAGTAGTTACTACTATCGAGATGAATGGAAAATTTAGAACAACGAGAATCTTCTAAAATGTCTTTACGAAGATTACAAATGTTTAGCACAATAAGCCTACCAAACACTCGAATGCCACCACAAGCATTGATTTCAAAATCTTCCAAACCATCAACCTTATTTCGATCCCTACAACTTTGGCTAAGAAAAGCCAATTCGGGATTTTAATTTTGAGCTTCAAGGGTACGGTCTAAAAGAGAAGGATGAGCCTCAAGGCTACCCAAAACAAGAGACGAACATGAATTGGAATTCACGATCTGGAATCTCACAAGAAGAGGAAATCTCGAGATCATTCCATTCGGATATCATCAAAGAAATAACCGCTTGTTGCTTAAGACTAAGGGCATCAGCAAAACGATTCTCCCATCCGGGAGTAAACAAAGAATATCAAGATCATAAGATGCAAGGAACTCGAGCCAACATTGTTGACACCAACTAAGTTCCTTATGAGAAAATAAATATTCCAAAGATTTATGATCAAGGTGGAGAACAAATTTCTTCCCCAAAATAATGATGCCAAACTTTAAAAGCGAAAACAATAGCCGCGAGCACTAGATCATGAGTGGCATATCTAGTCCCGATAGGCTTTAATGATTTAAAAGCAAAAGTGATAGCACGTTCTCTTTTGCAAGAGAACAGGATCCACGCCAATACGATTAGCATTGGTACAAAAGATAAAGTCTTGGTTCCCTCGGGAATCACAAGAATAAGAGTAACGAAAAGAAAGAATTTCTTTTAAATAATATTCTTTCCCGAAAAGCTAAAACTTTCAAAATTACGTTTATCTTTATGTAATAATCTTTCTAGAAAAATTTACATTTTTACTTTTTATAAGTCAATTTATTATGTCAAATTGTCTCATCAAAGCGTTTAGGAAATTCTTATCGATAACGTTGATCAAGCGCATCGACCAGAATTCTTAAAGCACTCAATGGGCAATACAATCACAAAATCATCTTTTATATGATAAACATTTTTCTTAAAACCCTTTAAGAATATTCTTTGCTCGTTTAAGAGCAAAATCAAATTGTACTTATAAATAAATCTTATGAAAAAGATTTGCAAAATTTTACATTGCTGTTCTCATCCAAAATCAATATATATAAGAATGGAGTCATTGAGATTGTAGAATACTCGATTCACAAAATGGATGAAATAAGCTGGATAAACTGAATGATACAATAAGTCATTCATAAGTTTCATAACGAGTGCGGAATGCGGTAAATGAAATGCTAATTCCCGCAACTCGTAGCAAATGAAAATCGGTGGCAAGGTCAAGCTAAAAAGACCTTAACACCACTCAAAAGATTGATTAGGTAATAATCCTAAGACAAACTCAAAAATACCGGAAAATTCTCAAACTACATGAATGAGGGAAATAACACTTTCCTCATCATGTGAGCTTAAAGAATAAAATGATGCCATCAAATTGAAATCAAGATCACAAAGGAAAAACAGAAATCTGCTTAACAGATTGATAACGTCGAAGATGAATAGTCCACACGGGACAAAGGATATGGCTTCATGATAATTAAGCCAATCCTTACAAACGTCAATTCCGAAGCATAAGTAAAAATCGGCTCAGAAAGAAAAATTACATAAAATAATTTCGACATCAATAAAAAACAAATTTGAGTGTTGCGGATCACCAATCGGATTCACAATCCTCAAAAAAAGTCATCAAGCCTAGAAATGTTTAAAGAAAAAGAATCACAAGTTCTTTTTGATATATAAAAAAAATAATGAGATGAACCCTATATCAAAAAGAACTCGAATAAGATAATCACAAAATAAATATTGTCAAGAATAAAAAGGAGAATTACCTTGACTAAGAGAAGAGTTGCAAGGAGCTTGCACAATATTTAGCTTTCTCATGTCCTTGTTCAAAAGTTTGAGACATGTAGATAAAAGATGACCCGATTTCTTACAATAGCGACAAGAATGGGGTTTCAGACACATATTCGCATAATGTTCCTTAGAATTACAATTGTAGCATCCTCCATGATTAGGGATTGGAGTCTTTGCTACAAAAGTAGTTTGCTTCACTCTCTTATTGGGATTAAGGCTCTTGAACTTAATATGCCTCTTCTTGGAAGTCCCAATATCACAAACTCTTCCTTTACCAACCTCTTCATGTCGTAGAGTGATATCCACAAGCTGATTGAAAGGAACTTCAAGTTTCAAAGGTAAAATCTTTTCGGGGTTCTCACCCAAAGCACAGATAAACCTTTGATTCTTTACAAGATCCAAAAGTTGTTGAGCTGACATAAATACGCCATCCAGAGAAGGACTACTGGATTGACCAGTGCTAGAACTGCCAGAACCAACCATTTCTTTTCTTTAAGAAAGAAAGAAAAGAAGAAGAAAAAGTTATTCTCAGAATGAATATCAAACAATCATGATTGATAAAACAAGGAATCATAAAAGAAAATAGGATAGAATGGGTCCAATTGACTCGAATAAATTCCTAAAGCACGATTCCTAAGAAAAACTTAAGACATGATCCTTGCTAAATTATTCTACATTGTTCCAAAATTTGGCTCCGATACCAAGCTGTGACGCCCCACCTCTATACCCATGCTAGACAAGGACACTACGGAGTAATGTCGTCAACTAGCACGGAGAATAAGGCTGTTGAGGAGCGACCATCCGTGTAATTGCTTTGTGCGAGCACCGATATGTCAGATAGTATAACATGCATTTCATTTCAAGAGGAAATCCGACATACCGATACAAACTCAAAGCTACCACACAGTGGCTAAATGGACTTCGGAAACAAATATAGAAATAAACATAACACAAATCAGTCACAGACAGTTCATATCACAAGGGCGGAAAAAGATATGAATATAACACATGAAAGTGTACATCGGAGTAGTGGTCAGATAAGATCCACAATAACACAAAAGAATAGATACAAGTGCAAGGCAAAAGAATATGTATACATCAAGGAGTCTATCTCTCAAATGTATACAACAAAAACTACTAATCTAAGTAGTTAGCCAAAAGTCAGTATAATCCAGAAGAGAAGTCAAGCAGAGGCACCTGTAACATCTCGGTCTAACCCGAGTATTATTTATAAGAAAATAATAAACGGATCAGTCTAGCTATAAATATCAGATGATAAGATATATAATGGATAACATGGCATAGACATGTAATAACCATAATGGGCATACTACTATAAGTATGTAAATGATAATCAACAAGAGATTAATCAGCATCGCAAGAATCTTTTCAAAGATAAAATAGGGTATCATACCCTAAATTTGTATTCATAACAAGTCAATAACACATGAATTCACCAATGCATAAAAATTGATATCATATCAATGAAAATCATGAAAATTGGTGAAGCATAAATTCCAGAAATCAACACACGAAATCTAGAAATCATAGAAAAGGGGAAGTCCGAACACACGGACGAGAAGCTATCTCATGGAAGCTATCCATTTAATTTTTCGAACACACGAATAGAAGTCCGAACACACGGACGGCCCGAAGACCATGGGGTGCTACCCCATATATGTGATGGCGAAACATCACAAAAGCGGGGTCTAGTCTCCCTCGTAGACAAAGAGACATCGCTCAATCGCTAGTCTAAATCATAGAAATGATCGTCATGATCATAAGGAAGTGTCAATTACACTAAGCTAGTAAATATACGATTTTAGCTTCATGTCCCATAACCACTAGCTTAACTTAAATATTTACGAACAAACTGTAGATCTTCACTAGGAAATTGTCACAAAATGTTCAGTCAAACAAGTCCAAGAATTAACCGACGAAGTAAACGCAAGCGTTTCATACCACTTGTTTTGCTAAGCCGTTTAATTAGATTTTCTCATACGAATGAGGTAAAGGTTTATATATACTAATAGATTAGAAAACGGTTTTATAAACGAACTTTGTGTTAAAAATAGAGTTGAAATCGTTTTAATGAAAGAGTTTTGATAGTACTACTAGTATAGAAAACCTTTATATTTTTAAAGTGACAAATCATAGAAATGATTGTAGAAACAATCAAATCATAAAAGTTCACATTCGAAGACGTGAATAAACTCCAAAGAAATCGATACCAAATCCATCAAAATGGACGTTCCAAAAATCCCGAAGAAAAGGTCATCAAAGTCGATAATAATTGATAACAATAAGTCGGATCAACAAAAATCGATAAACAATGGAAATTTACACAAAAATAGGCAAATTAGGCAAAATCAGCAGTTCCAGACGTCTGGTTTAAAATCCAGACGTCTGGATTTAGGTTCTGGAAAGTCTGATCCAACATACCAGACGTCTGATCCAACATACCAGACGTCTGATCCAACATACCAGACGTCTGATCCAACATACCACATGCCTGATCCAACATACCAAATTTCTGATCCAACATACCAGACGTCTGATCCAACATACCCGACGTCTGATCCAACATACCAGACGTCTGGATTTGGTTTCTGACATTTTTTTATAAAGTCTGCGTGCATACTTTTTGCTCCAGGTCCAAACCAGACGTCTGGACTTGGTCCCCAGACGTCTGGTCACCTAGTCTGGGCAACATTTTGCCTAGGCCAAAGTGGCCAAAACGTATCGGAAGCGATCGGATGAGCAATGGCGACTAAGGATTTACGCCCAGCGACAACCCGGCCTTAAAGGCTCCTCGATACACTCCGAATATCAATGTCCAAATGTCCATAAAAGGTTTTTCATAAAATTGGACCAAAACACCAAAATTGAATAATTCACAAAACCAATTCAAATCACAACAAGTGAACACGAAATAGATGATAGGAATTCAAACCTAACAACAAAGATAGTTATAGGAATAGATGTGAGATAAAAATCTCACCTTTATACACGAAACAATGAAGCGGAAGCTATAGAGCAAGGCAAGGACGATCACTCTTCAATTCCAACTCAACAAGCTTGAATCTAAGCTTAAAAGAGAAACATTTCCTAAGTTAGGATTAGGAATTTCTGAAATTGAAAGGAGAAAGAGTTAGAGAAGAAGAAGAGGATGCTTACCAATAGCTTCTCTTCGAATTTGGAGCTAGAATTTGATTTGCAAAATGGAAACTAGGGCTTGGGAATTCTAATTCTTTTTCTCTTCCTCCATTATTCTCTTTAGAACTTAAAAGGTAAAGAAATGGAAGTGGATGAAGAGAAGTGTTTCAGTTTGGGGTATTATGTGGACTAGAGGGCTGAACCCAAGCCCAAACCCAAAGTGAAAATGCCAAAATTCGACTTACTCCAAATATATCGATGTTTATACTCAAAAAGGTCGCAAACGGCATTTTGAACTCAATGGAAGGGGGTCTCGAGTTCTAATTCGACTGTTTGCAAAAAGTAGCTTTTCGGACTAAAATCTGACGAACGATGAAATGTTTAAATAAAATATTTAAATATAAAATCGATAAATATGCGGGTTGTTACACAACCTTTTGAATAATCGGCCCTTGGAAAGTAGCAATCAACCTTGTAAATAGTCGACCCTTGGTGGATGGTGACCAACCCCTTTGAAGTTGCCATGCATGGGTATTTATAATAGTTGGAACTAATGCAAGGACAACTAAGATGATGATGTAAAATTGGCTGGAAATGCATTGCACCATAGATCTAATTAAATGTATTTGATCAGGGATAATTGGAAAACTGAAAGGACTTAGCGGCTGAGGTCAACATTAATAGGAAAACCATGCCTTGCTCTTAATGTTCAGGTAATGTTCATATACAGCAGCAACATGTTGCACAACATGCTGTGTGTCATAAGAGGACACAGTTGGTTGTACTTCTTTATCGGCCTTGCATATATGCTGCTGTGGCGAGGCGGACAGCGAAGGTCAACCTTTTCCCAAGGATATGGAAAGAGGTAGAAAACTACCAGGGGTAGTGCTAAAGGAGTGGGCCTAGCTGAGGAGGCCTAGCTATACAGCTTAGAATGATATGGAGGACCAACTATAAGCTTGTTTATAAGGGGATGCATCGAAGCCTAGTTGGCAATAGGTCGTGCCCAAGGCAATCTAGAGATGCACTGATTGGTGGGCAAATGAGTGAGGCACTCGAGTAGACGAGCTGTTTGGGAGCAAGCTGGTTATAAGAGGTTGCTGAACAATGGGGACCAGGACGAGCAGTGAAGATCCCTTGCTGTGCATGACGAGTTGGCTATTGTCATTGGTTTGTGGTGAACTAGCCGGGGGCCGACTTGAAGTGCTATAGAAAGGACGACCTGGAAGGGGTCCAACTTGGACATCAGTCAAAGGAGACTTGCTGGTCTATTTCTGATTCTCGAGTAGCTTGCGGTAGGTTGGCCTAGGTCCAAGTCACCCTGGACCGAAGTGGATAAGCTAAGAAATCTTGATTTGCCTATCTTCTTACTTATACAAAATTTGAATAATATTTTGCACCAAGTCCTTGCCCATAAGCGGACGCGGGCTTGTAAAATCTAGGACACTCCATCGATTGCAGGTTCTGGTGTGGAATTAATGCATCGTCCATGTAGCCTTGCGCTATTTGTCTTGACAGTTGTGCTTCTTAAGATGCGGTGGAAACTGTCGTTTCCCCACATGCATGGTGTGACACTACACTTATAATCTTAGTACGGTCAAGATTTCTTTTACCTTTTTGATTGCAATGGATGTAACCGAAGGGAGAGGCATATAGATACCTCATTCCCCTCCCACTTTAGACCCATGGAGCTTTGGCCATGTAATTTCTTTTGTATATTTGAACTCTGCACGGGTTTCACTTGGTAAAAAAGAAATTACTTTCCCTTCCTCTTCCTTTCCCATTGTTCTTAAGCATTTGACTTTTTATCGAACTTTTCTTCGAATTTTTCTCAAATTTAGCGAGGTTTGGAAAGAAGGTAGCCTTCATGGGTGACGAACTGCTACTCTTGGATTTTGACTACTTGAGATAGACCTTGCCTTTGGCTGGGACCCAGGTTCCTTGGCTAAAGTTCTGATAATGATTAAACATTGGTCTTGAGCTATGGATTCGGGCATGGTTGGGCACTTCCTTGCTTTGATGCTCCTATTTTTCCAACCCCGTGTCGGTTTGGAAGCTTCAACAGCATTTTGGATGGAGTAAGGGCTAGCACTTCTGACTCGGATGTCACCACTAAGGTTTTGGTCTTTCCTGGGTGCTCTTCATGGTCTCTTGTGAGAATCGATGTAGAAGGCGTTGATGGTGGCAGCGCACTCCTTCTTCAACAAGTTCTTGATCGTTTCCCATATCGGGCATATTTTGGGAAGTGATATAAGCACGGGCTGGCTGGCCTTTGAATAGCGATGCTGACTTGAGTCTAATTCTCTTTCTCTTTTTCTTCTTTTCAACTAGTTAGCGATTGAGAACTGTTGTATGCCTAGTGGGGCGGGCATTATGTCCCCGTGCACTATTGAACTGAATAAAACAGATTCTTTGTTGCAAACTTGTTGTTTGAGAAACTAGTGTAGTAGCATGTTCTTGCTTTTGACTTATAGGGTAGCATATGTTGAATAGCTAGCATTTTTTTGGGTTGGTATGACCAAATTTCTTCGGTTGTCTGCCCGAGTAAGTTTTGTTGGAACTGGGTTAGCCCGCAGCGGAAGAAACCGGTGAATATCAAAAAATTTAGCCATTTTGGATCTTTAGTGGGCCTATGAAGTCTAAATATACTTAGAACTTTTCTAAGTTTCTTTTAAATAAAATTAATATTTTATTTAATTTCATTAATAAAGTTTAATTTAATGTGAATATAAATTAGAGTATATCACATATACTCTTATATAAATATCTATGTGTGAAGGTTACATATTAAATTTATTTAGAGAAAAAACTTTTCATTTCCTTTATCTTATCTTATTCAATTAATGATGGGGTATAAATTTATTTAGATGGAGAGAGAAACCTTTTATTTCTCTCTCTTTAATTAAGTTGATTGATTATATGAATGTCATTAATTGGAAAGATGTATATGGCATGAATGTAAGTTTAAACAAATATATATATTATAGTGTAAATTCTGTAAGTGCAATATATGATAGGTGCTATCAACTGATGACAAGGTATAGACATATAAACAAAATTAAATGGATAACTAATCACATAAAGGAATAATGGGAAATGAATTAAAAATAATAAGAATGATTGATTGAATTTCCCATTTCGTAAACTTAATTAATGCAGCATATAAATGACAATTAATAAGCATCATAACATAAGGATATAAACAGTCAAATATAAATGTATGTATATATTATTGCCTCATTTAAATTGTTTCCTCCTTTTGGAAATAAATCTAATCATACTTTGAAAATATGAAATACATGTAATAAATTTTATATATGCAAACACACATATAAAATTAATTGTGTGTATATAAGATTAAATCAAGTCTTTCTAATTAATAAAAATTGGAGGTTTATAGTAATCAATTTAAAAGTAGATTTATTGTCAAAGCATTAATTGTGCGTATGTAAGATTCAATAAAATATGTCTAATTAATAGAAATTAGAGACTTATAGTAATCAAATTAAAATTTAGATTTATTGTCAAAACTTCTACCCTCATTTTTTAATTTCTAAAACAATACAAACACAAAATACATACATGTGAACTTTCAAATCTAAAATTACATTTTGTTTTATATGATTTAAAACATGAATTTCAATAAAACATTGTAATGTTCATACATGAATTTTAGCTTAATTTTTAAAGTAAAATCCAATCAAAACAATATGAACATACAAAATTTTAGACCTAAAGGGTTATACTTTGAATTGAATGTTTATAATATAGATCTATAATAAAACATTGCATTCAAACATATACAAATTTTAATTTTAATTTAAAAAAATAAGAACCCAATTGATAAATTGAACATACAAAATTTCTTATCTAAAAATTAGACTTTGAATTGAATGTTTAGAACATAGTTCCAAAGAAACATTGTATTTAAGCACATACAAATATTAGTTTTAATTTATTAAAATGAAACACCAGTCGATTCATTCAATAAACAATTCAAGCTACATAAATAATTTTCAAATTAAATGAGGTAGTGATATGTACATACAAATAATGATAATTAAATTTCTCTTTCAACAAACATTACATCAAATATCACTATCTATTAAAGAAAAACATACCTTGTTACCTTAAAGCCTTGAAGAACATCTTGAAAATGGACTCCCCTTAGGATGTTGCCTAGTAGTCACACCTTGAATAATGTCTTCTCAGTTTCTTCAAATTCCTATCATATCAATGCAAGAGATGGATGTACCAATTTTGTTTTATTTTATTTGATATTTTTATATGGAGTTGAAAGATTTTTGGAATTTTTTTTCATTGTCTGCCATGAAAGTTAGGAGGAGAGAAAGAAACAGACTGAATGAGAAAGAATGAATTGTACTTACAGAATGAATTAGAGAATACGTTTTATTTGAAAGAATGAAACTTTTCTCATTCTTTAATTAAAATTTCCCTAATTAATTCCCTTGATTGTTTCTCTCTCTCCAATCCTTTCTTTACACATATGTCATCAAATGACATAAAATTCCCACAAATTATGTCACCAAATGACATAAAATTTCCACAAATCATGTATCAAATTACATAAAATTTCCATAAATCATTTCAAGCATTTATCATTAAATTACATTGATATCGCATATCAATGCGCGGAAATATAACTTTTATAAATGCATTAAAATAACTACAAAAAACTTCCAAACATCAAATAAATAATAATGAATATTTCTCAAACATCAACTAATTTAATCAATTTACAATATTTTATAAATTAATTAAATCATATGGTTTTTTAGAGAATTCTTCATTACGGTTATGTGACTCAAAGGTGTAAATTCAGTTAGCGATGAATATCGAATTATTCGAATATTAACGTTCACACATCACTTAGCAGGCGGTGTGACATTTTGGCCAAATTTATCGCTTACACATCTTTTGGTAAAATCCAATTTTACTTATTATAAGTGGAATCCAATAGTGACAATTATTTACACCAATTCTCTTTGTCAAAACTATATCACATTAGGACTTATGGAATTTGGTAGCGGTCAAAATTCTAATTCATCCACATTCAACTTTATAGTCCAAACACAAAGTCATTGGTTCAATAATATTAACCAAAATTTTTTGGCCAGAGACTTTAACTTTTAGTTGACTTCAGTTGATCGTGATGCTAACCTCATGTAACTGAGGAGAAGAACCCTCTCTTCAATAGTGTTTCACTTCCAATGCTTCCAGTCGACCCAACTATAATCATTCGATGGACGTCATGCCATGATTTAACTATAATCAAAGCGGAGATTCCATATTGAAGATCAACAGTATTCTTAAGTCGAGAGAACCGTGTAAATTAGTCACATCGATATTCTCTGCTAGACCTTAGTTATATTAACCAACATAAAACTATCAAGTGAGTCATTCCATAGTTATCCAATAACTATCAGTACATAACCCCTTGTTGCCCCTAACAGTCTTGAGTAATACACTGCCCAACATTCGAAGAGCGTATGTACTCTAGTATCAACGGATTTATCGATAACCAGTCTTGATACATCATGACTAGGAATATTTAAAATTGTAACGATCCAGAATTTCAGTCCTTTGAATTTGAAATATTTAATTGATTTTAAATATTGAAAAGTAAATTTTACAAGTTAAATAACTTATATTTCAAATATAGTGATTAGTTTAATAATTAAATTGTTAAATTTGAATATCTGGAATTGTTTAAATAATAAAATCTTAAATTTAATTTGAATAAATGGATTTCAGAATGATTGTTTAAATTCAATTTTAAATAATAAATGATTGGTGTAAACTTTAATTTATAATTAAAGAGATTGGAGAGTTTTTAATAATAATTTGTTTCAATTAACATGTAAAAAAATAGACTTTAGGGGCATTGTCTTGGATTTCAACGAAACTAGTTCCATTGGATCCGTAATAGTGAATTAAGTATGCCGTTGAATTTCGTAGCGATTGGACGTACTATTTGGTCGTGCGAGTTCTAAATGCATATAAATTAATTTAAGGAATTTAAATTTATATAATTAGAGTTAAAAGGCTAACTTCTGTATATGATTGAATTGGGTCCCGATATATATTCCATTGTGCCCGGAATTGGGGTATAACATATAGAACGCCAGGCGGTATGCCTCGATTGGAGTCCGATATTTTAAAGCGTGAATGGTGCCTTAAAATTTTCAATATAAGGGCATTAACTTTCTTCATTTGCAACGTAACCCTAAAACCAAGCTTCAGTCGCCATTAAATTAGTGTTCCATCCAACGGCCATAATTTCTCCGACTCATCCAAGCAAAATTAGCCAAACGTTCAACATGAAAGTTGAAGAGCTCGACTCCACAAGTTCATCCATACCAACCGACCATCAAAAGGAGGTGTGTGGCAAGAGCTAAGGGGCGCATTCATGGCAGTTTGGGCTCCGTTTTTTGGCGAAGTCACGCGAACGGCGAGGAGGAAAGGCAATGTGGCTAGGCACGGCAACACGGTGCATGTGCACACGCGTGATCAGCGGGATCAGCGGCTCGTTGAACGAAGTCACAGTCGAGATGGTTTTGCGAGGCTGGTTTCGTTCACGAATGTGAATTGGGTGAAGGTGAATTAGAGTTTAAAAATTAATTAATTTATGTTAATTATAATTTAAATAATCTCGTACGTTCATTAATTCATATCTCGTTCATACGAGGTCGAAATTTAGCGTGACAAGTTGCATTGCGATAGTATTGACACATTCTACGTTATGGAGTTGGATTGAATGGATTCGGAGCTAGCAGAAATTTGGGTTAAAATTGAACGTCTGTTCAATTTCAATTCAAACCGGAGCGCTTTAGCTATTTCTGGAATTTCTTTAAGTAAACTCACCTCTCTGGCCCACTTATATCTTTATATAAGTGTGGATAATTTTATTTAGGCTGTGTGTTGCTTGTTTGGATAATTTACTATTTTATTTGTCGGTTTGGATATATTCCCACCATTGGAGCGTACGAGACCCTATTACGTTCCCATGTATGAGCGGATGACCCTTTGTATATGATATAGCATCGAAGCGGTTGATTTATATTATTTGATTACATACTGCACATGATGCAGGAGGACAAGTTGTAGGGATCCAACAGGATTCCTCACACTGTTGATTTTACTTTTCATATATATTTTGATATATGATGTGTTAGAGGCCATATTTGACTACATGGATATGTTTTTGCTTATTTAGTGCTATAGTAGCACTGGGCCATATTTTTAGTATTTTGAAATACTATAAAATAATGATTTTGGATGGAAATGATTTTCAAAGTGATTTTGGAAGTATATATGTCTTAATAATTTTTAAATTATTAAAAGGAATGAATCTATTTAAAAAAAGTATGATTTTGATGTTATAAAAGTATGGTATTGTACGAAATATTTTTAAATAGAGATTTTTGAATAAGTTTATATAAAGGATTTGTAAAAGTCATATTTTATAAATAAAGAAATAGATTTATAATCGGAATTTGTAAATATTTTGTAAATGGATTTGAAATTTATTTGGTAAATGGATTTATAAATGGGTTTTATAAATAAATTAGATTTATAAAGAAATGGATTTATAAGTGGATTTTGATATTAAAATGAGTTTTTATAAAAGAATAATTTATAAATAGAATTTTATAAATAGAATTTTATAAATAAAGATATTTTATAAAATAGAAAGGAGATTTATAAATATAGTTTTATAAATATGGAAATGATTTGTGTTGAGATTTAAACATGGATTTTATATAAAGGAAATACATTCAAGTTTGAAAGAGTTAAATAAGCTTTTAATGGGACGTTTTGAAAGTAATATTTTTCATGAAGTTAATGGCTTTTAAAGTGATAATCTATAAAAGTAAAGCATTGAAAGTAATAATCTCAAATGAAGTTTAAAAGGGTTTTGAATGGTGATTTAAAATGTGTTAAGTATCGAAAACATGGATTTCAACATTTATTGTTGTAATAGACGTTTTTGGGGAAATATGGAAGACATGGACTATAACACTGTTGTTATAGTAAATGATTTCTGAACGGAAATGTTTTATATAGTATATGAGATTTATATATGTATGTATGTATGTATGTATGTATAATTAATCAAATCTCTATACTAGTGTTTTTGGGTTGTCGTAACGATGATTTACGCAACATTCGTTTTGACCCAATAAATTGTATTTTGACTTCCATTGTGAAGTACATGAATTGTTTCTTAGATCGTACTAAAGGCTTGGTGGTATAAGAAGCACTGCTTCTTATACTTAACACCCATCCAGAGGCGTACAAACTAGGGTGTTTTACGGTTACAGAAATCTATTTAGCGTGTCTCGAAAATGGTAGTGTTATTAAATATACTTATGCAGTTGATATAAGTATATGGAAATTTTTTCCAATATCAAAAGATTAAAATGGTTTTGAGAATATATCTTTTAAAGATAATTTGAAGTAAAATATTTAGAAATTGATTTAATTAATAAAAGGTTGATTAAATGGGCCTAGCGAATGCTTACGGGCTAGATTTTGTTTGTTGCTTTGATAATTAAATAACCGACTATCAAATTTGGCCATTTTTGGTTCCTGAAATTGATGTGGGAATTGATTAGTCATGCACTTAGTACGAAGCCAACTGAGTAGGCTTGATTATCGTTTGGATTAAGAATGTTGATTCGGGTAGTGCAGAGTGACTATGGTACTCCAATCTACCGGGCTTCCTTCTTGGCCGAAGGATAGCAAGTTGAGAGTTGGAAACATGATAAGTCTACAAGACTTGGTATCCGTATGAGGTTGAGGGCCTCTTTATCGTTGTTGGTCCGGAGAGATCGGGGTTGGATTTATCCGAGAACCACTTCGCACCAATGTATGTGTTCGAAAGTGCAAGTTTATGAAGATGATTTTGAAGACGGAGATCTTCATGATGCAGGGATACTTGCCACCAGACCCGCGATGCATATTATATATATATGGTGGCAGTAGTGCTTAGAAAATCTATGATATGTAAGGACTTGTCACTACTAATCCTAGGGGTAGTTCCCGACAGGATGTGGTAGGAGAGTAGCTTCGGTTTGTCCTATTCCTAGACAACTTGTATGGACGAATATTCGACGTTGCATTTCTAATTACATCGATTGATTTCTATGAACGTATCATCTGTTTGGTAGTGGAGAAGGGAACTTCTCTTAGCTTAACACCCTTTCCTGAGACGTACGAGCTTAGGAGTTATACGTTTGTAGAAATCAGTTGTGTGATTGTGGGAATGGCAATGTGCCATTTAAAGTGGAATGTGCTATGTGAAAGGTAAACGTTACCTTAAGCCTCATCACCCGGTAATGGCTTAAACAGGGTACACCATGAGACTACATGGTTCGCAACCATTAGGGTATGATCATCACCTTTCTAGATAACCCTCTATATGTCGGATATGTGGTGTATGCTACGAGACGTCTCGAATAGGTCAGTACGGGGTGATGACATATTCGGTTTCTATCCAGGCCATGTATGAGTGCCAAATAGGGATAGACCGGCCTTGCCAGATGCGGAGGCTTCTTTGTGTATCCTTGGTACATTCCTCTAGAGATGTACTATACGGAAGGTAGTCCTTTACCTGCCATTGTATGGAAATCCATTCTCCAATACATGCCTACCATTTTGTTTGTAAACCTATTATACCGTCAAATTTAGCCAATGTAACAATTTTGGCTATTTTAATATTATTTGTATACTAGACTTTAGTATAATATAAAAGGACTTGATATGAAAAGTTTTGATTATCGTAAGGTAAAAACCTGTCCGTGTTTATGTGCGGTGTTGTAACGGCCCGTATTTTTAACTATTTTAAATTATTAAATTTAATGTGATGATTGGATAAAAATGGTCAGAAATAAAAAAAATTAATTTATTGATTTATTATTGTAGTTTATTGGATATAACGAATTTTGAAATAAACAATTTCGAAGATTTTGGCAATAACGAATATTGAAATGAATTCTACGTATTGAATGTGTTTGTTATTTGTTGAATAATTAACATTGTTTAGATAGAAATGAAATATTTGTTGATAACTAAAATTCATTTGAAATTTATGGTTATTAACGTAATTTGTTCAAAAGTTAAAATTGTTTAAATTTAATATTGCAATTATTTAAATAATTGAATTCAGAATTTAATATGAATGAAAATGATATCGAAAGTTGATTTAAATTTTACTGGAATATGAATGAAGATTGTCAACATTTAAAATTGGATTCAAAAGTGAATAATTAGAAATTGGGAATTTTATATTATAATTAACAAGCAAAAAATAGCCATTTTGGCCACGGTCTCGGATTTCGACAAAACCAGTTTCATCGGATCCGTAACAGTGAATTCTTATAGGATTTCAAGTTTCGTAGCGATAATACTTATCGTTTGATCGTGCGAGCTCGAAACACATAGAAATCAATTAATGAAATTTAAATTAATATAATTTGATTTTAAATGCTAACTTCTATATACTATTGATTTAGGGTTTGAAACTAGTTTCATTAAATCTAAAAATATCGAAAACCTATATTTCGATATATTGGATGACCCATTTTTGTTTCGAGAACGAAACGGGCTTTTCGAGTCGTTGTTATCGTTTCAACCCAAATTGATCTGTCCATCCATTTCTATTTCAGCTCTGCATATATATAGATGTTATAAACCCTAACAGCCTTTTATTTTCTATTATCTATATGTACATTTCTTTCTCATCTCCTCCTTACCAATGGTAGACAACCCAAACCCTAATTCAAATTCCAAATCAAACTTCAAAATTCAAACTCCTCAAACTATACCGAATTATATATTGTTGGAAAGCTCTCGACAAACGTTATCTAGATATGAGATTCATTTTTCAATTGGAGGTTTAGTTTGGCCAAAAATCAGCAGTTTATTCTTGGCCGTCCATATTAGGGTTTGTTGTTTAATAGTGGATCTTCATCCAATCGACGATCGAGAGGTATAGGCTTGTAGAGGGTGATCGGTAGAGTAGATCTATGGTATTAGTTTGGGTCATAGGTTGCTAGAATCACCAGAAATTGGCCATGAAGGGCGGCAGCGGCGACAGCTCGATGGCTAGTCGGAGGTGGCTGCAAGTGGAGGAAAGGGGTGGCCGAAGGTGCAGAAGCAAGTGGTGGCCTCTGATCTGGACGGCGACGAGGGGTTTGACGGCGTTCGGACATTGGTTGTTGGCGGCTAGTGAGGGTAAGGTTCGCGTACATGAGTTGAACGAGAGGTTAGGGTTTGGAAGGTAAAGGAATTTACTATTTTGCCCATGTAGTTTTTTATTTTAATTTAAATTTCAATCTTCTAACATCAATAACTTTTGCCTACGAACTCGGATTTGGACACGGTTTCTTCCATTGCGATTGTGTTGAAATTTCGGACAATATGGAACAAGTTTGGTTGAATTCTGAGACTGCTGGAATTTTGGGCTTTATTTGGATTTTAAATCGACTTGAAATCAAAAGTGAGTGATTTAACCCACTCACAAATACTAAACCATCTTATGTTAGTTAAATTAATTTTATGATGTGATAAGAATATTATTGGGTGCTGTTTGGTAGTTTAATTTGACATTTTAATTGAAATTGAATTTTGTTGAATTGAATTGCCATTTTAATTAAAATTGAATTTAAATTGCTAGTCAAATACCTGATAATGATAACCAGTTAATTGTTATGACTTATTGGTTGATTTGGATGATGATTGTGATGGATGTTTATTTGTTGACATTTTGGATGATTAGATGTTATGTTTATTATATATGTTGTTATCACACTGAAAGTTTCGTTAGTTTGTTGTTAGGAAAATACTATGGGTTGAAATGATACATACCCGACTGATCTTATAGATTAGAGAAAATCGTTATGGGTTGAAATGATACATACCCGAACGATTTTATTGATTTGGAAATTATTGATTAGAAATACGGGTTGAAATGATATATACCCGGGAAATTTAACTATTTTGGGTTGAAATGATATATACCATATCACTTGACAATAAGGTAGAAAAATTATATACGGACACCGTTGGTCGGTTTTAAATTATTGTCTAAATGGTAAAGTATGTTTGATTTATAAATTTGATTTTTAAATTTTATTTAATGGCTTTATTTAAAAAAATTATTTTGGAAAATAATTTATGTTATATGCTTAAAGCTTCAAATTTATAAGTTAATATATGGTTTTAAATGTAAATATAAGATTTTAACTTATAATTTTATTTAGTTTTAAATATATATTTAAATAGTTTAAAATTTAATTTAATAAAATATTTAATATAGTTTTAATATTTATATTTTTAAATTTAAATTAATATAATAAATATAGTTTTAATTTAATATAATAAGTAAAGATTTTTATATAATAACTTTAATAAATGAAATTTAAGAAATTAGTAGAGAATAATTTGTAATTAAATCTGATTTAAAGGATTTTATAAAAGATTTTTATAAAGGATTTTTATAATGGTTTTAAGGAGTTTATAAAGGTTTTAAAGGATTTTATAAAGGGTTTTATAAAAGAACTTGTATAAAGGGATTTGGAAGCGTTTTAAAAGAATTTGAATAGAAATTTATGAAAGGGGAAGAGTGGAAAACTGTTTTGGAATTTATAAATAGCTTTATAAATGGTTCTAAAGCATATAAATAGTTTATCAATGGTTTAAGAGAGATTTATAAATTATTTTCAAAATTGATTGAAAGAAATCTTCTTCGGCAATTATGAATATATTTATACTTTTGGAATAAGTATATGGATGTCTTGATATGAACGTATAAACTGTTTTCTGGATTTATTATTAAAAGTGTTTTATAATGACCATGGTGTTAAATAAGCGTTTGGTTGTTAAAGAGACCGGGGTCGGATATTGTCATACTCTCTACCAATACCGAAACCACTTTAACAACTGTGCACGTGGAGGAGAATCAAGAATGAAGTAGGATGGTTTGGCGAACGCTACTGGAATGAAGTAAGAGAACGATGATGGATGGCCTTGACTTTCGGGTCATAATTAAAATGACTAAAACAAGAGCTATACCGAGCCAAGTGGGGTCGCTCGCCCTATCGAGCATGCTTCTTCGATACCATATCTGTTACTTTGTGATTGATTGGTAGCCACCCTCGATTTGATTATGGGAGTGTGTCTCGAGGTGGGCGATAGTAGCTACTATGCGTTACCACCAGTTCGGGAGTGCAAAACAGTAGAATCCTACCCTGGGCATTGCCTTGCGTGCCTTGTCATATTTATCATGATCGAGCCCACTACGACTTTGGTTTGTGTCGTACCTATGGAGTGCTCCTTGAGTGTCCCACCAGTTTACGGTGGGGCTTACAATACTGAATAGACTACGATGCTTATATAAAAATGTGTTAAGGGGGATATGGGTAACGCCTTAACGCTATTTTAATACTTACTGATAGATACTACATATATATATATATATCATATTTTACTACATATAGATAGTTTAACAGATCCTTGGGAGATGGAAAATCCCAAAACATCTCTTAAGTTATTACACTCACGTTATACACTGGATAGGAGATGTAAAATCCCGTAAACATCTTTGAAGCCATTACACTCATATTTACTTATTGTTGATTTAACATATATAAGATCTTTTAGTTCCGATTCGAGTGTTTTGCCTTTTCATTACGCTTGGTTCAGCCTGAGTTTTTCAATGTTGAAGACTTGATTTTGGAGGATGAAGACGGAGATTGGTATAATATTTATTATATATATATATATATATATATATATATATATATATTCCACTGCATCATGTTGTTCCGCTGCATTATCCTTTTATACTTGCTAT
This sequence comes from Allium fistulosum, assembly GCA_030737815.1. NCBI lineage: Eukaryota > Viridiplantae > Streptophyta > Magnoliopsida > Asparagales > Amaryllidaceae > Allium > Allium fistulosum. Next base: position 910,489,196 of record CM060908.1, read on the forward strand.
ATTTATAACTCTGATTGTATTGTAAAGATGTAATCAAATGTTATTTGTAAAATAGCTTCATGAACTGTTTATTTGATTATTATATTTTGTCATTCCGTTGTGAGATTCTGTGTTTTGTTTTTCCTTCTTTTCTCTTATTTTCTTATTTACCCCATTGACAATCCTCCCTTTTGAATGGTTTGAGTTGACATGTGTGGTTTATTTTCGATTTAAACCGTCCAAAAAGGTGGGTCATTACAGGCGTGGTCTTACAAGATACCTTTGTTTAATAAATAAAAGTTTTCTTAACTTTAAAATTCATTTGAGATGTGTTTTCTCACGCTGGTTTACCAGACTTATCTAGGCATTCTTCCCTTTCAATGCTTAGATCAGACCGAGCATATCTATAGATTCAGATTTGGATGCTTTGGAGCTTCAGCAGACGAGCTGGAGGTCTTTAGGTCGTATTCACATATATGTTAATTTTCTACTGCATTGTTGCTTAAATTATCAGGAGGTTATGTTATTATAATTGTCTAGGCTAATTATTCGTGATTTGTTGTTATACTCTGATGGTTGTATGTACGTGACAGTTTCTCTACTGTAAAGATCATTGATGTTATATTATATGTTTTCCTCTACAATTGTGAGATTCTGTGTTGTTTTAATTTCCCTTTCTCTTCTTCTTTCTTCTTTCTTTCCCACAACTATCCGTCTTTCCGTTCAATTTAGGTTGGACAAGCATAGTTTATCGTCAGCTCAAATTGTGTGGGTTTGTTTGTCGTTTCAGCTAGTATTAGAGCTTAGGTTGTGCAAACACCTAGGCTTTGATTGGGTACCCATTATAGATAGGGCCAGTAGCACCCTAGAATGAGTTTGAGTGTATTATAGATATGAGCGCGTATTTGTTAGTGATTATAAAAATGTTTTATATTGTGTTAATTTATCTGTTGAGTGGCTTATGAATTCTGGTCAAAGTGGGATGCCATGGTATCGATAGGGGTTTATGAATGCTTTGACAAGGCAAAACGACACTATATTGTTTTAAGAATTGGTAAATGAAATAATTTTACCTTGATTATATTTTAGATTTAAAGGAATAATTTTTCAGAAATTATTATAGTTATATATGGCATGTTTGATTGTTAGCGAATGATAATATTGGTTATTATCAGTTGTTGTTTGTTTTCTTGTGTTCTAATAAAAATTATTATTATTATAATGTAAACAAAGGTAAACAATTAAGAAATGGTTTTATATAACCAAAGTGAAATTGTATATAAGGAAAATTTATAAATACGATTTGTAAATAAAATAGGATCTAAAAGAAATAAAAAGCACTAAACTCACTTAGATCGCTGGAAAAGAATTCTGGTGATGACTGCAACATCATTGGCATTCATTTTCGAGGTTCTAAGTGACGGATTGCTACTGTAGTGATTTGCTATAGAGGTTTTGTTTCGGTTAGCCAGGTTTGTTTAAAATTCAAAAGTATGATTTGATATAAAAAGGAATTATGTATATATATGATTTCAAATGATTTGAAAGTAATAAAAACTGGGTGTTTAAATTATAGAAGTTGTTATCTAAGTGTTTTGTTGAAAACATGAGAAACTAAGTTTTATAACTTATAAATTTTGAGAATTAGTGGGTTAAAACAAAATTTTGAAATTTTTTGAGTTTCAATGTTAAGAAAGGTAAATTTGAAATTGAACAATGAAAGGAAATTTAACTTAAGTTAAATAAAATGAATTTTGAAATAGAATTTGACTTAACCAAAGTCAAGTGAAATTGATTTGATTTGTAATGAATTAAATAAATGAACTAAAGGAATAAATTAGTGAAATGGATATAACTTGAGTTATAAATGAAATAAAACTTAAGTTGTAAAGTGAAGATAAACATTAGTGGTTGTATAAAATGTTTATAATAAACTTAAGTAATGGTTTTATGAAATGGTTTATAAATGATATTAGTATTGAAAGAAATATACTAAGTAATAAATGAATGTGAACAATGAATAAAAGGAATGGGGTATAATAAGAAACCAATTGGAATAAATACAGAAGTTATACATAGATCATTTTATTCGCATAACTGTTTGATTCAAATTCAAATATACAATTTCGAGGTGATTTACACCGATCAGAGTTAGGATTTTTCACTTGATTCTTGGTGGCAACAATGGATATGGATTTAGATTGATTTTGATATTCTCCATGATAGTATATAGCTATACAAGGAGAAAGGCGGTGTAACACCCCTAATTTTTAATAGCATTATTCAAGAAATTTAATTAGATAAATTAAATAGAATAGTATAAATCTTAGAGTGATAAGGGGATTGAGATTTGAAAATAAACTAGAGGCTGAGCTTGATTAAACAAATGGGCTTATAAATGGATTTATATGTTAATTAATTAATGCAAGGGCTTATTAGGAAATAGCCACATCATAATCCCATACCCTTAATATTCTCGTTTCCTCTCCATTCACGTTCATTTTCTAAAAACATAAAACGCAAACAAAAGAAAGAGAAGCCGGCCATTACTTAGGAGAAAAGAGGAGAAAATCAAATTAAAGCTAAAGATTTAAGCAAGGGGAATTAGTCCCAATCAAATCTCAAAGTCCTTATCCAAATCAAGGTGAATAATAATAAAAACCATCTCTATTTTTGTTTTTATGATCACTGGATCTTCGGGTTTAAGATTAAATCCATTATGATGATTTTTGATGATGAGATGCTTTGATTTTTATAACATATTTGACTCAAACAAGGTTGTTTGATAATTGTGTATACGTGGTTTTAAGGATAAAATCATTTAAAGTAAATTTCGAATTCATAAGGAATTTATATGTTATGTAAAACATGATTCTGGAGATGGGTTTTAATTTTTATCTTTTTCCAAGCCATGGAAGATTTATTATGAATTTTCAAAGGAAAATATGAATAATTGGGTTTAGAAATTAATTTCGGTAATTTTTGGGGGTTTTTCCTAAGTAATTAACAATGAAAATTAATTTGTTGTAGAAGGAGGACTTAATTGTTTTAATTATTTTGCTTAATGGAAGGGCTTATTTGTTAAACTAATCTTTGTTTAGATCTGAAATTGTGTGGCAGTTATTTTGAGAAAGAATTTAAAAAGTTTATGGCAACCGATTAAAGATTTACAAATAGGCAGGTTAGTTATAAAGTAATTACTTTAAATGACATTAAATCAGATTTTATTCAGAAAATATGTTCCGCCTCTTTCAGAAGCTAACCTTTCGACCCTATGCTTCCGCATCGACCAAGTAAAAACCAACCAAGTAGAAATCTACCAAGCCGAAATTAATACACAAGGTATCAATAAATCGGTACGTAGTGGATTGGAGAAAGGCGGAAGCCATGATGTCGAAACCCTTGCTTTCAATGGGGTCGAAACCTTTGCTTTACTTTTTAAAGAAATGCGCTTGTCTGTTTTTACTAAAAGCTTTCGAAGGAGTCGAAACAGATGCTTTCGAAAGGGTTTTTTAAATAGCTTTCGAAGGAGTTGCCACCTTTTTGTTTAACCGTAGCTTTCGAATGAGTCCCTATGTTTTAAACTAATACTTTCGAAAGGGTAGTCTCAACCCAATCAAAACTTTGGTGTCCTCCCCATGCCTTTCGAATGGATTGAAGTCATCAACCAATTCGAAAGGTAGCTTTTGTTTTAAACATGTAATAAGCCACTTCTTAAAGCTTATGAAAGGATTCAAGGGTTTCGAAGCTATCCTTCAAATGCTTTACTTAAATGTTTTGAGCTTTCAAAAGGATGGTTCCAAAGCCATCAATTTTCCCCAAACAATTTTATATGAAGACTAAAGGTTTCAAAAGGGGTACTTCCATTTATATTCACTTTGACCAAAAGATATTTTTAAAGATAAACCAATTGCTTTCGAAAGGAGTACTTTCAAATAGTTTCAAAGCTATGCCTCTAAGAGTTAATAAGTAATGCTTTAATACTTTTGAAAGGTATAGTATGTTGGTTTCGAAAGAGATGTTTTAAAGTGTTTTGAAAAGCATATGCTTAATGTTTTGAAAAGAAGATTTGGATGCTTTCGAAGGAGGTTATCCAATGGTTTCAAAAGCAAAAGTTTAAGGTTTTGAAAGCCTTAGTTTTCAAAACAAAGAACCAGTCTCATTTTTAAAGGAAAACTCATGGCTAAAATAAAGGAGTTTTGAAATGGTTTTAACTATGGAGTTTTTGAAGAAGCTTTCCTTGATAAAATAATAGGTTAAAGGGATTAACCATGTTTCATATGTAAATAGGATATTAAACCACAAGTGTTGGCATTATTATGCTATTATGTTTGATTCTTCTGAATATACATATTCACTTTAATATGGACCCATAACTATATTTTGGGAAAAAGGACAGAATAACCAGCTAGGTTGACTCAGTAGTGAATATACATTGAGCTAACTCCTGAATGAGTAGAATTACATCCAGGAGGTCAGATAGACCAGAATATAGGATGCCTAGATACTGATTAAAGAAGTTGTTAGATAGATAGGTTCATAGTAAACACATGAAAACTATGATTAGAAAGAGTTATTAGCAGGGGCCAATAGGTTTGTAGTGAACCCATGAAAACTATATCCGAATTAAGTTATTGACAGATGTCAATAGGTTCTTAGCCAACCAATGAAAACTAGGATCAGAGGGAAGTTATTGGAGATACTAATAGGTTCAGGGAGAAACATGAATAAGAGAGTTGTTGGCAGGGGCCAATAGGTTCTTAGTGATCTCATGAAAACTATGAAACCGGACAGGGAGTCCATAAACATTAAACAAGTTATTACTCAGCCTATGAAAACTATTAGGTTAATAGTGACCCTAAAAACTATAACAGAGACAAAAAGTAAAAATGAATTGGGATGGGTAATCCATAATTGATTTACTTGTATGCATATCATCATAATATATTGAATTGTTATGCTTTAACCATTGTGGATGTAGGACATAATATATGGTTTTTATAAAAGTTTTGGATAAGATACTAGTGAGGGTAATACCCGTTCCGCTAAGCGGCGTGGTCTCACTTGATATCTAAATGGTTTGAGATTGTAGATTATTATTCATACCAAGCTTTATGTCAGACTCGAAGTTTATGTTTCCCCCTTAAACTCTCTGGTGCTCAATTGATTTTGAGTAGTTGGGAGTTGAGGTTTTCAGGTACCTCTTTAGAAAAATAAGCTTCCGGAGATGTGCAAGAGGCTAGATAGCTATTAGGAGTTCTTTTCATTTTTATTCCGCTGTGTTTTGTTGTAAAGGCAAAGTTGTTTTATTTGCCTAGTTATACACTCTGATCATCCAAAGGGGCATCTTCATATGTCGCTCTTGGCGTATGTTGTAATAATTGTATTTTCTCTAAACGTGGTTCTCGAATATAGGATTATGTAATGAATTTGAAATGATTTGAAATGGAATGTGAAAGTAATTTAATGATTTAATTTTTTTCCATATCCATGTGTTTCTGTTATATCAATGAATCTAACATTATCGTATTTGGTCGCCGAGGATTAATATCTATGGATGACTGCAACATCCGTAGCCGTTAGTTTTGGGCCTCCAAGTAGGGGATGTTACAAGTTGGTATCAGAGCATATGTAACATCCCGCCTTTTTGTACGTTTTAAGCAGACACACGTACCGACTCAAACCATACAGAAGGGCGGATTGTTATGGGGTAAATAAGAAAAATAGAGAAAGAGAAAAACAAAACAGAATCTCGCAGCGAAATGACAAAATATAATAATCAAATAACAGTTCATGAAGCTGTATACAAAACATTAGATTATACTTATACAATACAAAATCAAAGTTACACATATCAGAGATAAACAAATAATGTAGCGGAACAATATGAATGCGATGGAATAAATATAGTAAATAATAGTAGTACAAATCTTCGTCTTCGTCCTTCAGAAACAAGTCTTCGAATCGTGAAATGCTCAAGCTGACCCGAGCGAATTGAAAAGACAAAACACTCGAGTCAGAACTAAAAGATCTTATGTGAGTTAAACCAACGGTAAATAACTATGAGTGGAAGGGTGTCAGAGATGTTTACGGGGTTTGACATCTCGTATCCAGTGTCTAACGTGAGTGCAGTAACTTAAGAGATGTTCGGGATTCACATCTCCTAAGGATCCGTTAAACTATCTACTATGTAGTACAATACGCTATTATAATATGTCTACAGTAAGATAAACTATTAAAATAGCGTTAAGGCGTTACCCATTTCCCCCTTAACACATTTTATAATGCCAATAGTCTATACAGTACCATAACTCCCCGTAAACTGGGGCCGCCAGAGGATACCCTATAGGTACGACATAAAACAAACTTGTAGAAGGCGCGCTAGGGTAGGTGCAACTAGGCAATGCCAAGGTAGATATACCAATTACACTTCCAGACTGGTGGTAACGCATAGCAGCTACTACCGCCCACCTCGGAACACACACTCAAATCAAAAATCGAGGGTGGCCACCAAATCAATCACAAAGTACGAATATAGTATCGAAGGAATGTTCCCGATCGGAGGAATGACCTCACTTGGCCCGTCGATTGCTCCTGTTTTAGCCACCTTAAGCTAACTCATGGGAGTCAGGTCCACGTATATACCTCATATAGGATCGTCGCCAACCATCCTACTTCATTCTAGAATCTCCACCGCGTACACAGTTGTCAAAGTGGTTTTCGGTATTGGCAGAGAGTATGACAATGTCTAATCCCGGTCTCTTTAACAACCAATCGCTTATTACACACCAGATGGTTCTTTTACATTTCTAAAATCATTTCATAATTGATATCAAAATATCATATTCAATTCAAATCATATCATTTTTGAAATCATTACTTACTTCCGAAATTGTATCACATTGAAATCATAGTTCGAAATTATATTTCCTTTCAAAAGTCATATTTCCAAAATAGGTTAAACTCTCATTTCAAAATTATCATATTAAACCAAATATGCTATTTAGATCCCAACTTAGGTTATAATGTCGCTTAACCACATTCACTTTAAAAATCGAGAATTTGAATATAATCCCATCCATTTTACTTAGTTTGGAATTTAGAAGAAAATAGTTATAAATAGTTATAAATAATTAATATAGATTTAAAATAGATTAAATATAATTAAAATAGATTAAATAGCTCTAAAATAGATAAATTAGATTTACAAAAATTAAAACAGGTTAATTAGTTTAAATAAATTAAATGGTTTAAAATAGGTTAAAATGATTTAATATAATTAATACAGGTTAAAATAGTTTAATACTTTGAAATCTTAATAATTAGAAATTTGAAATAATATATTTTTAAAACAGTTTATATTAAAACATGAATTTGAAATTAATACCAAATTAAACTATTCATTTCATTTCAACACATTTGGACCATTTTCAATTTCCAAGTCAACAAACCAAATTCCAAACCTTTCAATTTAACATTTCAATAAACTATTGAATTTCATATCATTTCAATCTATGTTCAAATATCAATTTGGATTACTCTATTTTCAAAATATTTCAGAGTTATTTTCAAACAACTTCAATACCTTAATTTCGATAGAATTTCATTTATACTTAAAAGTTTAACTTTAACTTTCAATTTAATCTCTTAAAACAATTCCTTTAAACCAAGTCAAATTTCAACACAAAACTTGATTTGTCAATAATAATTCAATTCATATAAATCAAATTTTATTTCAAAATATCATTTAATTAAATTCGAAAATTAAGGATTTTAAAATCATTTAATTTAACCAATTCGGTGTCCATATATAATTCTCTACCCTAGGGTTAAACGATATGGGTATTTATCATTTCAATCCGCAATTTAAAATGTTATGGTTATATATCATTTCAAACCGCAATCTCGAATTGTAACGACCTGTATTTTTACGGATCGAAAGATCGTAAAACTATTATTTTTAGGTCGTTAGTGTTGATAAGTTGTCCAGAGTTTAAGTCGACCAAAGCTTAAGTCGTCCAGAGTTAGAGCGTGTAGTAGCTTAGGTCGTGTAGAAGTCTGGGTCGGTTGAGCAACCTAGTGAAGAAGAGCGACCTAAGGATTGGAACGACCTAAGGAAGTTGGTAGCGTTAGTGAGCGACTTAAGGGGGATAGCGACTTAACAAGATAAGCGGCATAGGAGTTAGCGACATAAGCGGGCTAACGACTTAAGGAGATAGGTCGGTTGAGAGACTTAAGGTAGATAGCTTAGGTCGTTTAGTTTAGGTCGTTGTGACCCTGCGTGTAGTTAGGTCGTTAGACGACCTAAAGGTGTTAAGTCGTGAGTCGTTAGGTCGCGTATGTGTTAGGTCACGTAAAGGCTTAAGGGGTTAGGTCGTGTATGTTTTAGGTCGCGCATAGGTTTGAACCGATAGGTCATTTGGTCGGCATCTCAGTTAGGTCGTAGGTCGCGCATTAGTGTTGAGTCTTAGGTTGTGACATTTTTAGGTCGTGGAAGCGCATATGCGTTAGGTCGTAGGTCGTGTGGATGGGTAGGTCGGCAAGAGTTAGGTCGTGGACGACCTAAGGGGGCGGACGACCTAAGGAACTGCCTATAAATACACGGGTTTTTCTTCACTTTTTTGGATCCGGATTTTGAAGCGACGAAGTGCTGCTATTTTGAGAGCTCGAGAAATACACTTCTTCACTACTTTTCTCCACTTTAATTTTGCGTTTCCTTCCATCCAAATCGAAGATCAAATCGAAGATCCAAGAGCCTAGATTGAAGATCTACATTCTTCGAAGAGAGGTTTCATCGTTTGAAGCGGAATTTTGGAGAATCGAGCTAGATCCTTCGCTGTCCAGATCTGAAGTGTGTTGCTTTTAAAGTGTTTAGGTGATTCGGTGAGTGGTGGTTATCTCTCACACGGATCCAAAGGAGTATATCGGATTGGTGGCTTGATTATGTGTTAAAAATAGTGATTTCATGCATTTTCGTAAACCTAAGTATAGATCTATTGTTCATGATGATCTGACATCCATTTTACTACATGTTAACCTATGCAAGTTTATTCATCAAGTTGTAGAGATATTGCTCATGTTTCATGCTTGTTAGATTTGGACTCTTTATTTACAAAATTGTTATTTTAGTTATAATTGCTTTTAGATCTTGTTTGCATGATTGATTACTTGGATTAATGATTGATTTGATTGATTGTTATAGATTAGTTGATTAGTTGTTAGATCTAGACAAGATGGTCGAAGATGATTCAAAAGCTAAGGGAAAGGCTCTTGAATTGGAAAAGCTGCTCGTGGCATATGTGGTGGATGATGAAGCTCATATGGATAGATTTGATGATGATGATGAGATGAGGCTTTGCTATGATGTGATGTAGCCGTGGTATAATCCAGACGGGATCATTCCAAGCATGTTGATAACTCGGTGAAATGGTTCAAGTTTGAGGATAATGGTTGGCTCGAGAGGGGCTTGAGCTAGAATGAGAGTAGTCGTCGAGGAGGATGACTAGAAGGCTGAGATTTCATCGTTGTTGAATGTTCTATCAGACTCAAAGCAAGAGTACGCTGGGCAGATTCGATAGTCCCAAAAGACTACGGTTGGTAGTCAAGTACTCTGGGCAGATTCGATAGTCCTAGGCACGGGCTGCGACGACGTGCGAGGTTCTATCTAGAACCGGGGTTACCATTAGTCCTTGACGGACGGCTGAAAGAATGTGCCGGTCATTCAATTAACGGTGGTATCGAAGCAATGATAACAGTGATAGCCAGAGCCTTGGATGTTTGGTTGTATCGTCATTCGGTCTCAAGAGCAATATTTTCTGGGTGCTTATCTGATCTTGGTTTAGGCCTTGGGGGTTTGTACTTGGAAAATATTGACCTTGACTCGAGTGATAATTTCTTTACTTTAAATGTTTGCTTTACTTTGGTTACTTCTGCTTAGTGTGTCTGGGGGCTATCACTGTAGAAAGAGGTGGAGTGGGAGAGTTGGATTCCTATTCCTTTTACCTTTATGCTCTTTTGGTATGTTGTTAGTTGATTTACCGCTCACTAAGACTGTTGTCTGACTCAAGGTTTTATGTTCAATTCTTATTACCTTGGGCTGTTCATCCATTTTTGGATGGGCAGACAAGGTAGCAGGTGACAGGTGCTGTTCTTAGTTTCCAACGATGCTGATGACGAAGACGAGCTGGAGGCTTGCATATTATTTTCTTACTATATGTACTGGATGTTCCGCTGCTTGTATATTCTCTGAGTGATATGTAGTGAGGTTGGATGTATTGACTATTCAGATTTTTGTATCAAACTACTATGAGGCTTATTTGATGCGATTCTGTTCTGTGTAGCTTCACTATGTATATTTTTCTCTATTGTATTTTATCCATGCGCTGTGAGTAATACGATAGATTCTGCTGTTTCAACTTACCCCTGACGATCATCCATGGCTGCCTGGCACACTTTTCAGCGCACTGTTTCTATGTTTAGTGCAGGAGTCATGGGCGGTCGTCACATTTGGTATCAAAGCCTAGGTTAATCGATTTTACCCAACGCTCGCTGACGTAACTACGTATGAGAGACGTAATTGTATTTTGATGGATGAATACTATATATAATATAGTAGCTTAGAAGGATTTGAGTTCTTTATGCAGTTGTTTCTCAAGGTGTGCTGATCATTTCTTTTATAGATATTAAGAATGAGTCGAAGAGGGAGACCGGCTGCTAGGGAAGGCCGTACTGCTGAGGGGGCTGCTGATTATGCTGCTATGTTCGAGGCTATGATGACTTCAATCATGAGGAGGATGCCAGCTTCGGGGCCAGCAGTTGATGTTGGAATTTAAGTTCAAGCTCCAAGACCGGTGGGTTTTGCTAAGCTGTGTACAGACTATACTGCTCTTGGAGGAAAGGTTTTCTTGGGAACAGAGTCAACCATTGAAGTCCAGAGATGGATAGATGCTTGTAGAAGAATCTTTGGTGACTTGGGAATCAAGGATGCAACTAGAAGGAAGCACGCATCAAGACAGCTTCAAGGGAGAGCTTCTGACTGGTGGAACTCTATCACCATTGATACTCCGGAGGAAGAAATTACTTGGGAGCAATTCCAAGCCAGATTTGAAGCTAAGTTCATTTCTACAGCTCAGAAATCTGTTCTGTTTAAGAAGTTTGTAGAGCTCAAGCAAGATGAAAGACCAGTTCTTGAGTATGTTTCTGAGTTTGAAGCTTTGTCCAAGTATGCCCGGTCGTATATTGAATCTCCTTATCAGAAGAACGAGAAGTTTGTGACAGGCTTGGATAGTTATCTTAGGAAACAGTTGGTGGATCATTTGGACGATCCATTTGAGAAGCTTGTGGAGAAAGCTCTCAGGCACAAAAATCTGTTTCCTAAAGAAAGATCCGTTGTTGCTGTGGGCAAGGAAGAGTCTAAACCACAGCAGGGTGGAAACAAGAAGAGGAAGCAGCAGCAGCAAAAGGGTAAGGATGGCCAGAAGAAGCAGAAGGGCGAAGTGACCTGCTACAATTGTCAGCAGAAGGGCCATTTCTCCAGAGATTGCAAGAATCCTAAGGTGCCGATGAAATGCCACAACTGTGACAAGCCGGGGCATATTAAGAAGAATTGTCCAGAACCGCGGAAGGACAAGTAGATTGTGCAAGCTTATGCTTTGGGGGTCGTTCCATCATCTTCAAAAGCTCCTACCGCTGAAGAGAAAGGAAAGAGTGTGGTGGTTCAAGGTACTCTTTCCATATGTGGTGTTCCAGTTAGAGTGTTATTCGATACTGGGGCATCGCATTCTTTTGTTTGTAATGACCTTGTAGGCCGGTTGGGTTTAGAATCGGATATCGTTGATAGGCCATTGGTTGTGACTAATCCAGTTAGGGGTTCGTCTTGTCTGTGTATGCTATGCTGTGGTCTGATTGTATCGAGTCATGATTGCTCTTTTGTTTGTGATTGTTTTGTTCTGAACTTTGCGGGGTTCGGAATTATTTTGGGTATGGACTGGCTTAGGAAGTATGCGGCAAAGGTTGATTGTGAAAGGTTGGAGGTGACAGTCGAGAATGTGGAAGGGCGAAAGGTTGTGATACGATGTAAGCATGAGGAAGGCGTCTTCATGAGCTTCATGTATTCGCTGGTTGTTCCACGGGATGGACTGTCATCGGTGCCAATCGCTAATGGATTTTGGGATGTCGTTGAAGAGGTCAAAGGGTTACCGCTGCATAGGGAAATCGAGTTTCGTATCGATCTAGTTAAAGGAGCCAGACCTGTTGTGATGCCTCTTAGGCGGATGGCGCCTAGGGAACAGCAAGAGTTGAAAGTGCAAGTTGATGATCTTTTGCAGAAAGGATTCATTCGGCGTAGTGTGTCCAAATGGGGTGCACCAGTTGTGTTCGCAACCAAAGCGGATGGATCGTTGAGGTTATGTGTGGATTATCGTGAGCTGAATAAAGTGACTAAGAAGAACAAGTATCCATTGCCTAGAATAGATGACTTGTTTGATCAGCTTCACGAAGCCAAGGTGTTTTCTCAGATGGATTTGGCAACGGGATTTCACCAGTTAAGAGTGGCAAAGGATAGTGTGCAGAAGACTGCTTTTAGGACACCATCTGGTTTCTTTGAGTGGCTGTTAATGCCGTTTGGATTGACCAATGCACCAGCATATTTTGTGGATCTTATGAATAGAGTGTTTAGAGATCAGTTGAACAAGTTCGTACTAGTGTTCGTGGATGATATTTTGATTTATTCCAGAACTGAAGAAGAGCACAAGACGCACTTGCGTATTGTTTTGGAAATCTTACGGAAACATCAGCTGAAGGCTAAGTTTTCGAAGTGTCACTTCTGGAAGAGCGAAGTGAGGTTCTTAGGCCATATTATCTCTTGAAGCGGAATAGCGGTTGATCCCGCCAAGATAGCAGCAATCCAGGATTGGAGTAGACCTAAGAATGCATCTGAAGTGAGAAGTTTTTTTGGATTAGCAGGATACTATCGTCGATTTATCAAAGACTTTTCCAAGGTGGCTGCACCATTAACAGGATTGACGAAAAAGACTCAAGTATTCAGATGGGATGCTAAGTGTGAGCAAGCTTTCGGAATCTTGAAAGAGCTACTGACAAGTGCTCCTGTTTTGACTATTCCAAGTAGAAATGAAGAGATGGTGGTTTACACCGATGCATGTGGTACTGGACTTGGAGCAGTGCTGATGCAGAAGAATAGAGTTGTTGCGTATGCAAGTCGACAACTGAAGCCGCATGAAAGGAATTATCCGACTCATGATTTGGAGTTGGCGGCGATTGTATTTGCTTTGAAGATGTGGAGACATTACCTATTGGGAGTTCGATTCGAGTTGTTTACAGATCATAAGTCGTTGAAGTATCTTTTCTCCCAAAGGGATTTGAATCTTCGGCAGCAACGATGGCTAGAGTTTTTGGCATCATATGATTTTGGTATAGCCTATACTCCAGGAAAGTGTAACGCAGTGGCAGATGCGTTAAGTCGAAGACATGCAGGATTGGGAGCCATGTTTTCAGAATGGAAGAGTCTCGAGTATTTGGCTGGATTTGACTTCAGGCCTAGATGTGAATTGGAACCTGAGATGTTAGCAAACTTATCGATAAGACCGACTCTTGTGGAAAGAATTGGCAAGAGCCAAAAGCGAGACGATAAGCTTGTCAAGATTATCCATGATTTGGAATTTGGATTAGACCCAGAAAAGGATAAAGGATTCGAGGTCGATCGAGAGGGTTGGCTTCGGAAGCAAGGACGACTAGTTGTTCCCGATATAGATGAATTGAGAAATGAAGTTCTGAAGGAAGGTCATCACTCAAAGCTGACAATTCATCCAGGTGGAAATAAGATGTATCGGGATATGAAGAGAACCTATTACTGGGAAGGTATGAAGAAGGATGTTGGAAATTTTATTTCCAAGTACATGAACTGCCAGTTGGTAAAAGCTGAGCAAAAGAAGCCCAGTGGATTGCTTCAGCCATTAGAAGTTCCTACATGGAAGTGGGAGAAAATATCGATGGATTTTATTGATGGGCTACCTAGAACAAGAACGGGAAATGAAGGGATTTGGGTCTTCGTAGATCGTCTGACTAAGAGTGCAAGATTCATTCCTATTCGATCGACCAGGACTGCATCAAAGTTGGCTGAGCTGTATGTTAAGTGGATAGTTCGATTCCATGGTATTCCGAAGAGTATAGTGAGCGATCGAGACCCATTGTTCACTAGTGGATTTTGGAAGAGCTTTCAGGAAGTTTTGGGAACTGAACTGTGTTTGAGTACAGCTTATCATCCCCAAACAAATGGTCAGACTGAGAGAGTCAACCGAGTTTTGGAAGATCTCCTCAGAGCATGCGTTTAAGATTTCGGAGGATCATGGGAAGATCACCTTCATTTGGTAGAATTTTCGTATAATAACAGTTACCAGTCAAGCATTGGTATGGCACCATATGAAGCATTGTATGGAAGACCGTGTAACTCTCCGACATGTTGGTTAGAAACAGGAGAAAAGCTGATACTTGGGCCAGAAATGATTCGACAGACTTCGGATTACATAGAGATCATTCGGCAACAAATGAAGGCAGCCCAAGACCGACAGAAAAGTTATGACAATAAGCGTCGTAAGGATTTGGAATTCGACGTAGGTGATATGGTTTTTGTGAAGATTTCTCCACTGAAGAATGTTATTCGATTCGGGAGGAAAGGAAAATTGACTCCGAGATTTGTTGGACCATTCCCGATCATCGAGCGAATTGGAAAGCTCGCCTACAAATTGGAGTTACCAGAAAAGATGGCGGGTGTGCACAATGTTTTTCATGTATCGTATCTACGGAAGTATGTGCACGACTCGAATACGGTGGTTTCTGCTGATAGCTGTGAAGATTTTGAAGTTGACCTAGTTGATAAGAGACCTCGTAAGCCGCTTCGTGTTGTGGAAACTGACACGAAACAGCTTAGGAGGAAGGTAGTTAGGTTGCTCAAGATACAATGGAGTGATGATGTTAACGACTGTACATGGGAGGTGGAAGAGAGGATGAAGGCAGCTCATCCTGAACTCTTCAAGGTATGGCCATAAGGGGTTGTGTCATCTCACGACATTGTAACTTGTTCTAGTCCTAGAATTCCGCATGGTAGGCTAGTAATTGGATGCATGGTTTGATTGATTGCTATGGATGGTAGGCATGCAGAATAGTTTTTGGTTGCTCTTTTTGTTGGGAATTTCGGGGGCGAAATTCCTAAGGGAGAGAGAATGTAACGACCCGTATTTTTACGGATCGAAAGATCGTAAAACTATTATTTTTAGGTCGTTAGTGTTGATAAGTTGTCCAGAGTTTAAGTCGACCAAAGCTTAAGTCGTCCAGAGTTAGGTCGTGTAGTAGCTTAGGTCGTGTAGAAGTCTGGGTCGGTTGAGCGACCTAGTGAAGAGGAGCGACCTAAGGATTGGAACGACCTAAGGAAGTTGGTAGCGTTAGTGAGCGACTTAAGGGGGATAGCGACTTAACAAGATAAGCGGCATAGGAGTTAGCGGCATAAGCGGGCTAACGACTTAAGGAGATAGGTCGGTTGAGCGACTTAAGGTAGATAGCTTAGGTTGTTTAGTTTAGGTCGTTGTGACCCTGTGTGTAGTTAGGTCGTTAGACGACCTAAAGGTGTTAAGTCGTGAGTCGTTAGGTCGCGTATGTGTTAGGTCGCGTAAAGGCTTAAGGGGTTAGGTCGTGTATGTTTTAGGTCGCGCATAGGTTTGAACCGATAGGTCATTTGGTCGGCATCTCAGTTAGGTCGTAGGTCGCGCATTAGTGTTGAGT
The DNA here is from genome assembly GCA_030737815.1 of Allium fistulosum. Lineage (NCBI taxonomy): Eukaryota > Viridiplantae > Streptophyta > Magnoliopsida > Asparagales > Amaryllidaceae > Allium > Allium fistulosum. The sequence continues at coordinate 910,504,967 of CM060908.1, forward strand.
CTTAGGTTGTGACATTTTTAGGTCGTGGAAGCGCATATGCGTTAGGTCGTAGGTCGTGTGGATGGGTAGGTCGGCAAGAGTTAGGTCGTGGACGACCTAAGGGGGCGGACGACCTAAGGAACTGCCTATAAATACACGGGTTTTTCTTCACTTTTTGGGATCCGGATTTTGAAGCGACGAAGTGCTGCTATTTTGAGAGCTCGAGAACTACACTTCTTCACTATTTTTCTCCACTTTAATTTTGTGTTTCCTTCCATCCAAATCGAAGATCCAAGAGCTTAGATTGAAGATCTACATTCTTCGAAGAGAGGTTTCATCGTTTGAAGCGGAATTTTGGAGAATCGAGCTAGATCCTTCGCTGTCCAGATCTAAAGTGTGTTGCTTTTAAAGTGTTTAGGTGATTCGGTGAGTGGTGGTTATCTCTCACACGGATCCAAAGGAGTATATCGGATTGGTGGCTTGATTATGTGTTAAAAATAGTGATTTCATGCATTTTCATAAACCTAAGTATAGATCTATTGTTCATGATGATCTGACATCCATTTTACTACATGTTAACCTATGCAAGTTCATTCATCAAGTTGTAGAGATATTGCTCATGTTTCATGCTTGTTAGATTTGGACTCTTTATTTACAAAATTGCCATTTTAGTTATAATTGCTTTTAGATCTTGTTTGCATGATTAATTACTTGGATTAATGATTGATTTGATTGATTGTTATAGATTAGTTGATTAGTTGTTAGATCTAGACAAGATGGTCGAAGATGATTCAAAAGCTAAGGGAAAGGCTCTTGAATTGGAAAAGCTGCTCGTGACATATGTGGTGGATGATGAAGCTCATATGGATAGATTTGATGATGATGATGAGATGAGGCTTTGCTATGATGTGATGTAGCCGTGGTATAATCCAGACGGGATCATTCCAAGCATGTTGATAACTCGGTGAAATGGTTCAAGTTTGAGGATAATGGTTGGCTCGAGAGGGGCTTGAGCTAGAATGAGAGTAGTCGTCGAGGAGGATGACTAGAAGGCTGAGATTTCATCGTTGTTGAAGGTTCTAGCAGACTCAAAGCAAGAGTACGCTGGGCAGATTCGATAGTCCCAAAAGACTATGGTTGGTAGTCGAGTACTCTGGGCAGATTCGATAGGCCTAGGCACGGGCTACGACGACGTGCGGGGTTCTATCTAGAACCGGGGTTACCATTAGTCCTTGACGGATGGCTGAAAGAATGTGCCGGTCATTCAATTAACGGTGGTATCGAAGCAATGATAACTGTGATAGCCAGAGTCATGGATGTTTGGTTGTATCGTCATTCGGTCTCAAGAGCAATATTTTCTAGGTGCTTATCTGATCTTGGTTTAGGCCTTGGGGGTTTGTACTTGGAAAACATTGACCTTGACTCAAGTGATAATTGCTTTACTTTAAATGTTTGCTTTACTTTGGTTACTTCTGCTTAGTGTGTCTGGGGGCTATCACTGTAGAAAGAGGTGGAGTGGGAGGGTTGGATTCCTATTCCTTTTACCTTTATGCTCTTTTGGTATGTTGTTAGTTGATTTACCGCTCACTAAGACTGTTGTCTGACTCAAGGTTTTATGTTCAATTCTTATTACCTTGGGCTATTCATCCATTTTTGGATGGGCAGACTAGGTAGCAGGTGACAAGTGCTGTTCTTAGTTTCCAACGATGCTGATGACGAAGACGAGCTGGAGGCTTGCATATTATTTTCTTACTATATGTACTGGATGTTCCGCTGCTTGTATATTCTCTGAGTGATATGTAGTGAGGCTGGATGTATTGACTATTCAAATTTTTGTATCAAACTACTATGAGGCTTATTTGATGCGATTTTGTTTTGTGTAGCTTCACTATGTATATTTTTCTCTATTGTATTTTATCCATGCGCTTTGAGTAATACGATAGATTCTGCTGTTTCAACTTACCCCTGACGATCATCCATGGCTGCCTGGCACACTTTTCAGCGCACTGTTTCTATGTTTAGTGCAGGAGTCATGGGCAGTCGTCACACGAATTAATAATAAAATCCATAAAATCGCTCGAGTCTATTATTTCAACCTATAACGATTTTTCCTTAATCTATTAATCATTCGGGTATGTAACATTTCAACCCATAGGGAACTTGCAGTTATAACAATATAAACATACAACATCCAATATCAACAATCAAACATCCATCAAAATCATCATCCAAATCAGTCAATAAACATCAATATATAACAGGTTATCATTACAGGTAATTAAGTGGCAATTTAAAATTCAATAATAAATTAAATGACAATTTAATTCAAAAGAAATTCAAATTAAGTGGAACGATGATTTAACAATACCAAACGGCCATAAATAAATTTCTATTTACATCATAAATTAATTTAACTAACATAAGAAATTTTAGAAGTTGTGAGTGGGTTAAAACACTCACCTTTTGAATTTAAATCGAATTTAAATTCAAATTAAGCCCAAAATTTGAACAGTTTCAAAATTCGTCCAAACAAGCGTCAAAATGCCTGGAATTTCGATAAGATCCCAACGCAAGAAACCTCGTTTGAATTGGACCTTGTATGCAAAAATTTTTGCAGTTAGAAGATTATACGATTTAAACTAGAATTAATAAAATAAAACAGAACTATTTACCAATCAAAAACAGCCACGTCTCCTTCCTCGTTTTGCACGAACACACATGCTACAGAGCAATCAAACCCTAGTTGTTCGAATGAATGCATCAGCCGCCGATGGTCTACCCAAAAACACGCCCCCACGCCTCGCTTTCGTCCCGATCAAATGTCCCCTTCGCTTCCACCAGGCTTGGCCACCCCCAACGGCCTATACGCGAACTGCTCCGGTCGAATAGAGTTCCACGCTATCGGGTTTCAAAGCAAAACTTTGACGTCAATTTCTGGCAATTTCAAGCGCCGATAAAATGAAGCCACCGTATTGATCGAGAGCCCTGGTCGTCCCCTATGTAGCAGCACTTCCTGATCAGGGGTTGTGGCCTATGAAGGGCCGAGAATAATAACTCAATTTCTGGCCACATCGAAACCTAGATGAAAAAACGAACTGTAGATTTGGCCTACGCTCGTCGAGAGATTCAAATCGATATAAAATTCGATATAGTTTGGAGGGGTTTGATTTTTGGGTAAGTTTGGCTCATATCCCTAATAAGTTTCAAAATAGAGAAAACATCATTTCCAAACTAAACTTACATTTCAGGTCCCTATATTCAAATTCGCGCATGCAAAAAGACCCAAATACCCTTTTATGTTTTTAACCTTTCAAATGCGTATAACTTTATGTAGAAAAATCGGATCAACATACCGTTTTCACCAAAAAATCACAAATTTTATGATCTTTAAAATGAGATCCATTGTTGATACCAAAAGTTCAAATTTGTAGTAAAGGTGCAATTATTTCATATATTTTCAGACAATTCAGCAAATTTTGAACACTTTCGATTTTTTTTTCAAATTTACAACATTTGCAAATAATTGCAGAAATGTCTACAACTATTGCATATAGTTGCAGAAATTTCTGCAACTATATGGTATAGTTGCAGTTTTCCATTGAAATCGAGAAAGCTGAGCTCGCCATTGAAGAAGAAGATGAAATCAAGAAACATAAGTTCGCCAATGAAGAAGAAGATGAAATCAAGAAAGATAAACTCGTTATTAAAATCAATCGTGCAAGAAGCGGAGGGGTATTTTAGGGAAAAAATAGCCGAAATGAAAAACAGAGACTTGCAAAGTATGTTTTCTTGCGGGAGGAGTTTTACTGAATTAAGTTTGCTTTTAGGGATGCGTGCCTAATATTCACTTGATTTTTTTGATTTGATTTTGAATTGCAATTGGATTTAAAATTGGATTGAGGAGTTTGTTTGGTTTGTCTGCCATTGGAATGAGGAGTTGAGAAAGAATGTACATACAGATAAATGAGAATGAGTTATGGCTAGGATTTATAACGAGGTATTTGTAGGCAGGACATAAAATAGAGAGAAAGGATCAGATTCGATTTGGGTTTCGAACGATAAACGACCCAAAAAGCCCTTCTGTCACTAGAGCGAAAATGGGTCATCTTATATATCAAAATAGATGTTTTCAATAATTTTAAATTCAATGGAACAGGTTCCAAATCCTAATTCAATCGTATGAAGAAGTTAAGATAAAATCAGCTTATTTCAAATTGATTTCAATTGATTTTAATTAAATTGATTTCTAGGCGTTTTGAGCCCGTACGATCAAACGATAAGTCTGATCGTTATGAAACTTTAAATCCTACAATAATTCACTGTTACGGATCTGATGAAACTGGTTTCGTCGAAATCCGAGACAGTTGCCAAAATAGCTATATTTCAGTTAATTAAATAAATTAATATTAAATTAATTAAATCACTTTTCCGTTCAAATTCTACAATTGACAAATTTTATCATTTTTGATTTCTTAAACAATTACAATAATTTAAACAAACTTAGATATCAATTTAATGTTTGGATATTTCACCAATTACAAAGTTAACTTTCAATTTCAATATATTTAGAGATTATGAATTTAATTTCCCAATAAATTAATAAACCTTGATTTCGATTATTTATATTCAACCAATTATCATTTTATGAATAAAATTAATATTATTTCCGAATATTAACTTAATTTACATTAACATAATATTTAATTACATTTATTGAAATTGATTTCCAATTTAAATTAACAGACTAATTGCATAAGTAACATAAAATAATTATTGCCATTAACTTTTAATCACACTTGTAAGGGTTCATTATTATTTCAACCAAATATTATAACTATTTACATAATATTGATTGTATTCAATTACCATAAATTTTATTATTTCAATTGATTGATTCAATATTTACATTTGTTTTCCTATATTCATTTTATAACCAAGTACAACATTTTTATCATTTCAATCAATTTGAACTATATTAACTTGTCAATAATTAACTTAAATTAACATTGTTTCATATTCTAGTTATTATTTCATTTATGAATTACAAATTTTTATTTGTTTCAACTCTAAATTACAAAATCTTATTAAAGGAACAATTTTAATTATCGAAAATTTACGGGTTGTTACACTCTCCCCTACTCAAAACTTTTCGTCCTCGAAAAGGAAAAGGAAGGGAAAAGAAGGAATCAAGTAATCAATATATCCTATTCAGAATATTAAATTTATAAACAATTAATTTACAAAATTAAATAATTTAAATAAAATATATCAATTTATAACAATTAAATCCTTTTATACTCAAATTAATAAAGTTTGGAAAACATTTCAAAATTTTCTAAGTCCAAAATTCACGAAAAATTTCGGTAGAGTCTCCTTTGTACAGAGAGGTTCAGGAGAAATAATAATATCAATAATAATAATATATATCAAAATTTTCAAAATAATATATCCCAACAGCGGGAAAACAATATAATATCGCTAGAAAACTATAATCCGAGAACGTACCTATTTGTCAGGCAAATAATGCTTAATTATGAAACCAAAAGCAGTGGCAATTGCTTCCATAACCTGTATTTCACTTATATAATCTAAAAGAGTTAATAATTATATAAAATGAAATATTTAAAGTTGTTTCAACCACTAACAAACAAATCAATATAAAACAACAATCACTTGTAACCACAGCATACAATCGTCATATGAAATCAATAGAATCAACTATCCATCCATAGCAAACAAACAAATGGTTTGTTCGAATTTTTAACCGCCTAGAATGACAAATAAACTACCGAGTGCACCATTTACTCAATACTCTTAGATGAACTTAATAGATTATTCATACATCTTAAACAATTAGAAGTATCCTATCCCAAACAATCCATAAACCAAAACAAACAATAATTTACAATGTACTTGAGTTATTCTTATTAAATTTCTTTCACAACATTTACAGTTTTTATTTTTCTTTTCATTCATACAAGGATTATTTCTTTAACTTACATTTATCTCTTACAAAATTTTATTCCCATTCATTCATTCAGTGTTTATTTTATTTATTTTCCTTTATTACTTACAAAAAATCATTTTCATTTGTTCATATCATGTCAATTTCTTTTTATTGCATTACATTCATTTTATTATTTACTTTAATTATAAACAGTTTCAATATTAACTTAAGTTCAAAATCCTTTACTTATAGTACTCATTTTCTATTTCATTTAATTAGTAGTATTACAATTTTAACTCAAGTTTATAACTATTTTCATATCAAATTTCTTATTTATAAAAGTAAATTTCATTGAACACTTCCATTACATATTCTTTTAACATTTTAACTTTTTATAATTGGTACGTTATATATATATATGTCTTTAAGAATGCAATAGAAAGTTGCACAAGTTTATCTTATTCCACTTTAGTAAATAAATGTTCAATAGTTACCATTTCTTATATTTCATAACCCTTTTTATTTACAGGTTACAAATTTCAAATTTCTTATATACTTCATTTATAACTTAGCATTTAATTTCTTATTTTCATTTAGAAGTTCCAATTATTAAATAGTTAAATTCCATTTCATTTTCAATAATTAAAACCTCTAATTTATAGAAATTTATGAACTAAATGCCGGGTTCAATTTCAAATCATTTAAAATAATATATACATATATATATACTCATAACTTTTATATCCAATCATATTTGAACTTTAAATTTTTTTATTTGTTTATCAAAATAAATCTGTAGTAAAACTACTACAATGGCCTTCCCACTTTGAAACTCGAAAATGAATGTCGATGATGCGTGCACTCATCACCGAAATTATTTTCCAATGACAGAGAGGGGAGTACAGAACTTATTTCTTTCCAAAATTTCATTAAAACAACTCTTTCAAATTATATTGAAATATTTATATCAGAAAATACTTCTAATAATATTATTATTATATCCCAAAATCATTCGAAAGAAATTTTCAAAAACCCCGGAACTTAAGTTCTAAATTTCCAAATTTCATTTATCTTATTTTCAAATCTTATTTCCAACCTATATTTATAAATTTCACTACCTAACAACCAATATATTACAACCAAATATATAATTTATAAATCACTATTTTATATATAAAATATACAATAGGAAAAATTATTTCATTCACCTATATTCAAAACAATATTGTGTCGGTCTGTCCTATCAAGTATTTTGAAATCCCTATCGATGTCATAGTGTCCTATGCACCAACCAGAATTTATAAATACAAAATGAAACAAATTAACACAATATAAAACCTTTTTATAACACTAACAAATACACTCTCTCATAAATATACACTCAGCGACTCATCATAGGGTATTACTACCCTATTAATAAAGAGTCAGACCCCACAAAGCTAAGGTTATCGCTAAACCTGACTTTGATACCAACTGTAACATCCCGCCTTTTTGTACGTTTTAAGCAGACACATGTGCCGACTCAAACCATACAGAAGGGCGGATTATTATAGGGTAAATAAGAAAAACAGAGAAAGAAAAAAACAAAACAGAATCTCGCAGCGGAATGACAAAATATAATAATAAAAAACAGTTCATGAAGCTGTATACAAAACATTTGATTATAGTTATACAATACAAAATCAGAGTTACACATATCAAAGATAAGCAAATAATGCAGCGGAATAGTATGAATGCAGTGGAATAAATATAGTAAATAATAGTAGTACAAATCTTCATCTTCGTCCTCCAGAAACAAGTCTTCGAATCCTGAAATGCTCAGGCTGACTCGAGCGAATTGAAAAGACAAAACACTCGAGTCAGAACTAAAAGATCTTATCTGAGTTAAATCAACGGTAAATAACTATGAGTGGAACGGCGTTAGAGATGTTTACGGGGTTTGACATCTCGTATCCAGTGTCTAACGTGAGTGCAGTAAATTAAGAGATGTTTAGGATTCACATCTCCTAAGGATCCGTTAAACTAACTACTATGTAGTACAATACGCTATTATAATATGTCTACAGTAAGATAAACTATCAAAATAGCGTTAAGGCGTTACCCATTTCCCCCTTAACACATTTTATAATGCCAATAGTTTATACAGTACCGTTACTCCTCATAAATTGGGGCCGCCAGAGGATAACCCATAGGTACGACATAAAACAAACTCGTAGAAGGCACACTAGGGTAGGTGACACGGCACAACTAGGAAATGCCAGGGTAGATATACCAATTACACTTCCGGACTGGTGGTAACGCATAGCAGCTACTACTTCCCACCTCGGAACACACTCCTAAATCAAAAATCGAGGGTGGCCACCAAATCAATCACAAAGTCAGAATATAGTATCGAAGGAATGTGCCCGATCGGAAGAATGACCTCACTTGGCCCGTCGATTGCTCCTGTTTTAGCCACCTTAAGCTAACTCATGGGAGTCAGGTCCACGTATATACCTCATATAGGATCGTCGCCAACCATCCTACTTCATTTTGGAATCTCTACCGCGTACACAGTTGTCAAAGTAGTTTTCGATATTGGCAAAGAGTAAGAAAATATCCAATCCCGGTCTCTTTAACAACCAATCGCTTATTACACACCAGATGGTTCTTTTAAATTTCCAAAATCATTTCATAATTGATATCAAAATATCATATTCAATTCAATCATATCATTTTCGAAATCATTACTTACTTCCGAAATTATATCACATTGAAATCATAGTTCAAAATTATATTTCCTTTCAAAAGTCATATTTCCAAAATAGGTTAAACTCTCATTTCAAAATTATCATATTAATCCAAATATGCTATTTAGATCCCACCTTAGATTATAATGTTGCTTAACCACATTCACTTTAAAAATCGAGAATTTGAATATAATCCCATCCATTTTACTTAGTTTGGAATTTAGAAGAAAATAGTTTTAAATAGTTATAAATAGTTAATATAGATTTAAAATAGATTAAATATAATTAAAATAGATTAAATAGCTCTAAACTAGATTAATTAGATTTAAAATAAGTTAAAACAGGTTAATTAGTTTAAATAAATTAGATGGTGTAAACTAGGTTAAAATGATTTAATATAATTAATACAGGTTAAAATAGTTTAATACTTTGAAATCTTAATAATTAGAAATTTGAAATAATATATTTTAAAAATAGTTTATATTAAAACATGAATTTGGAATTAATATCAAATTAAACAATTCATTTCATTTCAACACATTTGGACCATTTTCAATTTCCAAGTACACAAACCAAATTCCAAACCTTTCAATTTAACATTTCAATAAACTATTGAATTTCATATCATTTCAATCTATGTTTGAATATCAATTCGGATTACTCCAATTTCAAAATATTTCAAAGTTACTTTCAAACAACTTCAATAACTTAGTTCGATAGAATTCCATTTATACTTAAAAGTTTAACTTTAACTTTCAATTTAATCTCTTAAAACAATTCCTTTAAACCAATTCACATTTCAACACAAAATTTGATTTTTCAATAATAATTCAATTCATATAAGTAAAATTTATTTCAAATTATCATTTAATTAAATTCAAAAATTAAGGATTTTAAAATTATTTAATTTAACCAATCCGGTGTCCGTATATAATTCTCTACCCTAGGGTCAAGTGATACAGATATTTATCATTTCAATCCGCAATTTAAAATGTTTCGGTTGTATATCATTTCAAACCGCAATCCTGAATTAATAATAAAATCCAGAAAATCGCTCGAGTCTATTATTTCAACCCATAACGATTTTTCCTTAATTTATTGATCATTCAGGTATGTAGCATTTCAACCCATAGGGAACTTGCAATTATAACAATATAAAAATACAACATCCAATATCAACAATCAAACATCCACCAAAATTATCATCCAAATCAGTCAATAAAAATCAATATATAACAGGTTATCATTTACTGGTAATTAACTGGTAATTTAAAATTCAGTAATAAATTAAATGACAATTTAATTCAAAATAAATTCAAATTAACTGGAATGATGATTTAACAATACCAAACAGCCATAAATAAATTTCTAATCACATCATAAATTAATTTAAGTAACATAAGAAATTTTAGAAGTTGTTAGTGGGTTAAAACACTCACCTTTTGAATTTAAATCGAATTTAAATTCAAATTAAGCCCAAATTTGAACGGTTTCAGAATTCATCCAAACTAGTGTCAAAATGCCCGGAATTTTGATACGATCCCAACGCAAGAAACCTCATGTGAATCAGACCTCGTATGAAAAATTATTGCAGTTAGAAGATTATACGATTTAAACTAGAATTAATAAAATAAAACAAAACAATTTACCAATCAAAAACAGCCACGTCTCCTTCCTCATTTTGCACGAACACGCACCCTACAGAGCAATCAAACCCTAGTCGTTCGAAAGAAGGCATCAGCTGCCGATGGTCTACCCAAAAACGCGCCCCCACACCTCGCTTTCGTCCCGATCAGAGGTCCCTTTCGCTTCCACCAGGCCTGGCCGCCTCTAACGGCCTAAACGCGAAATGCTCCAGTCGACTAGAGTTCGGCGTCGCTGGGTTTCAAAGCGAAACTTTGACGTCGATTTCTATAATTTTGAGCACCGATAAAATGAAGCCACCGTATCGATCAAGAGCCCTGGTCGTCCCCTACGTAGCAGCACTTCCTGATCGGATCGTCGTCGTAGATCTAACGTTAACCGAGGTTGTGGCTTATGAACGGCCGAGAATAATACCTCAATTTCTGACCACACCGAAACCCAGATGAAAAAACGAACTGCATATTTGTCTTGCGCTCGTCGATAGCTTCAAATCGATATAAAATTCGATATAGTTTGGAGGGGTTTGATTTTTTTGATTTGATTTTGAATTGCAATTAGATTTAAAATTGGATTGAGGAGTTTGTTTGGTTTGTCTGCCATTGGAATGAGGAGTTGAGAAAGAATGTAAGTACAGACAAATGAGAATGAGGAGTGGCTAGGGTTTATAGTGAGGTATTTCTAGGCAGATCGGAAATTAGAGAGAACGGATCAGATTTGATTTGGGTTTTGAACGATAAACGACCCGAAAAGCCCGTTCTGTCACCGGAGCGAAAATGGGTCATCCCATATATCAAAATAGATGTTTTCAATAATTTTAAATTCAATTGAACAGGTTTCAAATCCTAATTCAATCGTATGAAGAAGTTATGATAAAATCAGCTTATTTCAAATTGATTTCAATTGATTTTAATTAAATTGATTTCTAGGCGTTTCGAGCCCGTACGATCAAACGATAAGTCCGATCGTTACGAAACTTGAAATCCTACAATAATTGACTGTTACGGATCCGATGAAACTGGTTTCGTCGAAATCCGAGACAGTTGCCAAAATGGCTATATTTCAGTTAATTAAATAAATTAATATTAAATTAATTAAATCACTTTTCCATTCAAATTCTACAATTGACAAATTTTATCATTTTTGATTTCTTAAACAATTACAATAATTTCAACAAACTTAGATATCAATTTAATGTTTGAATATTTCACCAATTACAAAGTTAAATTTCAATTTTAATATATTTAGAGATTATGAATTTAATTTCCCAATAAATTAATAAACCTTGATTTCCATTCTTTATATTCAACCAATTATCATTTTATGAATAAAATTAACATTATTTCCGAATATTAACTTAATTTACATTAACATAATATTTAATTACATTTATTGAAATTGATTTCTAATTTAAATTAACAGACTAATTGCATAAGTAACATAAAATAATTAGTTCCATTAACTTTTAATCACACTTGTAAGGGTTCATTATTATTTCAACCAAATATTATAACTATTTACATAATATTGATTGTATTCAATTACCATAAATTTTATATTATTTCTGTTGATTGATTCAATATTAACATTTGTTTTCCTATATTCATTTTATAACCAAGTACAACATTTTTATCATTTCAATCAATTTGAACTATATTAACTTGTCAATAATTAACTTAAATTAACATTGTTTCATTATTCTAGTTATTATTTCATTTATGAATTACAAATTTTTATTTCTTTCAACTCTAAATTACAAAATCTTATTAAAGGAACAATTTTAATTACCGAAAATTTACGGGTTGTTACAGCATAGGCTTATGAAACTTAAAAGAAATATAAACCTAAAAGATTTTTCAAAACGCAGTCCAATGAATCAGAAAATAAGATTAGGGTTTAAGATAACGCTATAGTAACGTACTTGTATTTGAATATATATATATATGTATGTATGTATGTATGTATGTATGTAAGTACGTATTTCCCTCTCTCTTAGACCGTTCTTCTGTATCTTACTAAGGCTCGTATGCTAATTTACGAGAAAGAAGATATGGAGGCAGGAAACAGAAGAGGAAATCTCAATGGGGGAAGCACCACAACAAATGGAAATATGCGACCCACCATGAGGAACCCGGGTCGACAGGCTAATGCTAATCGAAATGCAGATGCCAATGTGGGTGCCGGAAATCCACCAGTAATGGGGGCGATGTATCAGTTCTTTGTCAATCTAGTGCAAGCTGGAGTTGCTGGGAACATTGGAGGAGCTAATCTCGTGACTCCAATTGGGAATAACTATGCTAAGTTGAGCAGGGATTACACCAGTCTTGGTGGAAAGCCATTTGTGGGAACGGATGATGCCATAGAAGTTCGGAATTGGTTGTTGCATTGTAAGAGGATCTTCACCGATTTAGGATTGAATGATGAGAAAAAGAGGAGAATAGCCTCTAGACGGTTGCAGGGAGCAGCGCTCCACTGGTGAAATAGTGTTACTGCTAGAGTACAGGAGGAAGAGTTGACTTGGGCAGAATTCCGAAAGAGATTTAAATAGAGGTTTTATCTGAAGTTTCTAAGTCAGCGTTGATGAGAAAGTTTATGGATTTGGTGCAGGGAAAGATGTCGGTAATCGAGTATGCTACTTAGTTTGATGAGTTGTCCCGATATGGGTATGCTACTATAAACACCGTCATTAGGAGGAATGAGAGGTTCATTTGGGGATTGAGGCCCAAGATTGCTAGGGCGACCCTGACACATCTCCATGATCTTTGTAATGTAGTTGTGGAGATGGCAATACGACATCAGGAGATGCTTGCTATTAGTGCGAGAGAATAACCAGTTGAAACCTAGGGTTCTCAGGGAAAGAAGAGAAGGTTCTTTAAGAAGAAGGGAGCCAAAAAAGGGGAAGCTGCCAAGAAGGCAAAGACTGATTTAGTTTGTTTTAAGTGTGACAAGAAAGGTCATTATGCTCATGAGTGTCAATCAGGCAAGGGGAAGAAGGCTGCAGAAAATAACAATGTGAAGTGCTTCAACTGTGACCAGGTTGGGCATTATAAGAATCAGTGTCCAGAACCAGTCAGAGACCATCATCTGCTAGGCCCATTGCAGTTGAAAAAGGGAAAAATCTGATGGAAGGTACGCTTTTGATTCAGAGTATACCAGTTAGGATACTACTTGATACCGGTGCATACATTCATTTATATCTTAGAATTTGGTTGATAGGTTATGTTTAGAACCCGTATACCTTATTACTTCCTTAAGGTTGCGAATCCGATAGGAGGGTATGCAACTCTGGGGATGAGATGTGACCAGTTAGGAATTGATTTGTTAGGTCATAAGTTTGCATGCAGTCTGTATGTTTTTGATTTCATAGATTTTGGGATCATCTTAGGTATGGATTGGTTGGGTAAGTATGAGGCTAGGATATTTTTCCAAGATAGGGAAATATCACTAAGATAACCTGATATTCATAACCGAATTATATTCTCAGTGTGGGATTCTGAACAGAGTTGTTGTGCTTTGTTAAATGCTATGGATGTGAGAGAAGAGTTAAGTCAGGTTCGAGTAGCAAGAGAATTTGCAGATGTCTTTGAGCCGGTTACAGGATTTCCATCGAAATGTGCTATTGAGTTTCGGATAGATCTTGTGCCAGGAGCTGAACCGGTGAGTAGACCACCTAGCAAGATGACACCGATCGAGATGAAGAAATTGAAGATGCAACTAGTGGATCTAGAAGGGATAAATTTGATTAGACCAAGCAGTTCACCTTGGGGAGCGGCCGCAATGTTTGTGAAGAAACAGGATGGGTCGTTGAGGATGTGCATCGACTATCGTAAGTTGAACGAGAGGACGATTAAGAATAAGTATCCTTTGCTGAGAATTGATGATCAATTTGACCGGTTGTGTGGAGCCAGAGTGTTTTCCCAGTTGGATTTGGCAACATGTTTCTATTAGTTAAGAGTAGTAGAGGACAGTATTCCATTGTCAAAATTTCGGAATAGGTATGGTTCGTATGAGTGGTTAGTAATGCCTTTCGGGTTAACGAATGCACCTGCTTTCTTCATGGATCTGATGAACCTGAGTTCTCCAAGAGTACTTGGATAGGTTTGTGTTGGTATTTATAGATGAAATTTTAGTGTACTCTAAGGATGAAAGGGAGCATGAAGATCATCTTAAAGTAGTGCTTGAGACGCTGAGGCAACATCAGCTAAAAGCAAAGTTTTTCAAGTGTCATTTTTGGAAGAAAGAGGTTAAGTTTCTTGGTCACGTGGTTTCAGAGAAAGGCTTATCAGTCGATCCAGATAAGATCGAAGCTATTAATAATTGGAATAGACCGGAAACGGTTACTAAGATTAGAAGTTTTCTTGGACTTTTTGTCTATTATCGGAGATTCATTAAGGATTTCTCGCGGATAGCAGCATCTTTGACTAAGTTAACTAGGAAGGATGTGAAGTTTGTTTGGTCTAACAAATGTGAGGAAGCATTCCTTAAGTTAAAGCATTTGTTGACCAATGCACCTGTGTTAGTAGTTCCAGACGGAAACCAAGGGTTGGTGGTGTATACCGATACATGTGGGACTGGATTAGGAGTTGGGTTGATGCAGAAGGGTAAAGTCATTGCCTACGCTTCACGGCAACCTAGACCACATGAAGTGAGATATCCTACGCATGATTTCGAATTGGCTGCGGTAATCTTCGCATTGAAGATTTGGAGATATTATCTCTTAGGGGAGAGATTTGAGCTATACACATATCATAAGTCCTTAAGGTCCTTATTCTCTCGGAAGAAGTTGAATATAAGACATTAGAGGTGGCTGGAGTTTCTAGCAGCTTATGATTTTGGTATAGAGTATACTCCTAGGAAAGGAAATAAGGTAGCCGATGCTCTTAGCAGAAGACATCCGAATGTGGTGTTAGCTATGTTGGCAGAATGGAAAGATTTAGAAGCATTGATTACTTATAGTGTGCAGTTAAGATCGACTGCTAGTTCTAGTCAGAGCACCACCCTGTGTCCTGTTTGGATGTTTGACCAGTGTTGATTGAAAGAATAGCTTCTGAATAGAAAGAGGATCCCGTATTAGCTGAGAAGATTAGAAGGCTTGAGGTGGGAATTGAGATCGATGATCCAAGAGATTTTAGTCTTAACTAGCGAGGATGGTTGAGAAAGAAGGGACTATTGTGTGTTCCGAATATTGAAGACTTAAGGAAAGAAGTTCTTGGGGAATGTCATCGGTCTAAATTTACGATTCATCCTAGAGAGACCAAGATGTATCAATATATGAAAAGGAGCTTCTATTTGGAAGGTATAAAGAGCGATGTTGGTTTGTGAGTTAAGTTGTGTGCAAACTGTCAACAAGTGAAGGCCAAACATCAGAAGCCGAGTGGATTGCTTTAGCCTTTGGAGATTCTAGTTTGGAAATGGGATCCGATATCCATGGATTTTATTGATGGGTTGCCAAGGTCAAATAGAGGAAATGAAAGCATATGGGTCATAATGGACAGGTTAACCAAGAGTACCCATTTCATTCCAGTTAAGTCAACCAGGACGACACCTGTTTGAGCTAAGTTGTTCATGAAGAACATAGTTAGACTACATGGAATTCCTAGTAGTATAGTCAGTGACAGAGATTCTTTGTTCACTAATGTTCTGGAAGAGTCCACAGGATGTGTTAGGTGCCAAGTTTAAGACGAGTACTGCGTATCACCCTCAGACGGATGGGTAGATATAGAGAGTCAATAAGGTACTCGAGGATTTACTAAGAGCTTGTGTGATTTTGGTGGATCTTGGGAAGATCGCCAACATCTAGTGGGGTTTTTCTATAATAATACTTATCAGGCTAGTATAGGACCGGCGCCTTTTGAACCTTTTTATGGAAGGCCATGCAAATCACCAGCGTGTTGGCTGGAGACGGGAGACAGATTAATCTTAGGTGCAGATCTGGTTAGAGAGGTGTGGTTATCCTCACTCTAAAACACATAGATTTTTTTTTAAACATTCAAAAGGAATTCACCACTAAACCCCATCTCTTCTATATTTGAATATTTATATAATTTCCAAATATTTTTCCTAAGACCCCGGATTTACCAATATAATCATATCAGTGCACAAACAAATTAAGACAATTATATATTTGATGATATATAATTGTTTCCCTTTGCCATTCAGAGCTAACAAATTTGCAAAGAGAGTTTGAATCAAACAGGAAACAAAATTACCATATGTGTTGACAACATAACCTTTTATTTCTTCCCTAATTTTTGTTCTACTACCAGAGATAGATTTTGGCAATTATTATACTTATATGTACAATACTGCAATGCACATGGTTTCTAGACTTTTCTGCCTAAATAAGTCTATTGACATTAAAATGGCCTTTAATTGTTCTTATGATAGTTATCAAGTACTTGTATGAAATCACTTCAGAAATTATACTTGTAGGCAGGAACATTGGAACTAATTTCTATTTATCATTTCAGGTTGAACAATTGAATTCATTTTGCATTTTTAAGTTTAACATGGTGCAGACTTAAGTACTTGGTGTTTTATTGGAAATGCTTGGTGTTATTTGAGGGTTGCTTGGAGTTTTCTTTTTTTTTGTCCTGGAAGCACTTACACTTCATGAATTGAAATGAACTGGTTCCAGGATACAAGAGTTTGACCCATGGCCATCTAGACTGGCCATAGTCCCTCTTTTACCACTTGCAAACCCATATCCCTCATATTAACAAACTTCTACAAAGATCCACTCCTAACACCAACATGTTTCTGCCTAGTTTAAATTTCCTGGAAATGCATCCATATATGTATGCAATCCATTATTCAAAATACAATTACTTCCAAGTTTATTTCCTTCATAATTTTTTTGAAATCAAATACACAAATACATGTTAATCAATTTTTCACTCCAGAATTCATGCACACGCCTGTATCACTTACCTTCTATGCACAAATTCATTTCTCCTGAATACGCCTACTCAAATCTTGTGAGTTCATTTTTAAATCAACCACCTTAGCTCTTTAATTTTCATAAACCATAATATAGGTTCAGGCAGTAAAAATCAGAGATAATCACATACTCATATCATATTTATATGATATGTCCATCCCCTTGTTTCTCCAAATCATCATTCATTAAATCAGCAGTTAACCAAACATCATCAATAACCATCCAAAACAGGTTTACTTAAGTACATATTTTAATCCAAATACTTAGAAATCTCCCTACAATTATCTTCAACTACAACAGGAAATCTGACTAATAAATTCATTACAAAGCAACTGCAAATTTTAAAACTGGTTTCTTTTATTTATACTAGCAGCTAATTGCCATCTTCATCCATCAAGCCAACTTCAATTTCCTACAAGCAATTCACTGAGCTGCCCCAATTTTAATGAGACACCCAGATGATTGCAAGGACAACCAAAAGGGTCAGTTTTCACTGGTATGAGCATTCATCAAATTTGTATACATATTCATAATTTTTGGTGATCTTGCAATGTCTTCCTAGTTTAGCAGATTTCATACTTAGCATGTTTTTAGTTAATACTAAGTGATACAAAGACACATTCATTTATTCAAACAATACCCAGCAAACAATCAAAATAAATATATATATTTCTTGATTCATTTTTCTCCATTTCTGAATAAGTAAACTCAGATTTTTATAATCCCAATTTCACCCAGTAATTAACCAAAGCACAAAATTTAACTTGATTAATTTAACTCCATATCTGAATATTTATAATCCAGCTTTTTAAACCCCATCCCCCATTCATTTTATGGTCTTTAACTCCCTGTCAAATGAACACCATGTATGCATTGTGAAGGAAACTCCTAGGTTATTTAATTTATTCCAACATACAAAGGCCTCAGGGTGCAATTGCACCATGCATATACTTGCTCCCACCTGAAGCAAGCAGATCATTGACTAACTCCCAAATGACCAATTTAATTTTTCTTTGATAAATCCCCCTCTAGTTACTGCTTATTTTATTAAGCTTCTACTTATGAATTCAATCATAAAAACTCCCAATTCATTCATGTTTCAAAAAGGCTTATCTTCTTTAATACTTTCTGGTTCAACCCCATGTTCCCCATTTGTTCTCCTTAATTCAGAAAATACCCCAGCCTACCTATGGTTTTTCCAAAAAAATAACTTGAGCATCATGATCCTATTATCTTTTTTTTCTATATTATTGTGAATATATGAATAAGGGTTTTATTAAGGAAATCCCTCAAAAACCCAGAAATTCTCCTCTGACTTATGGTTTGAATATTTAGTTTAATGCTTCATTATCCAAGAAATAAACATGAGCTAGATCACTGTCTTGCTGCCTATTTCCTAAATAATTTAAATCCATACTTCATAATAATAAAATAGAACAAAAATGCTCAAACCATTTTAACTTGGAAAACCCATATACAGATTAAAACTCCAAACAAGAATGCACACACAAACATCCATCACACCCATAACAAATCATTTCAGAGATTTTAAATGACTTATAACATTTTAGGCTGCCTACAAGAGGACTTAATGCCATTGCATACAAAGGATAAATACTCACCTAGTGTTCTCCTTTTACTGCCTTAATCCTCTGAACAGCAAATCCCCAAAGTTTCAAGCTAGTGTTTCTCCTAGTTTATTTTATTTTTGTTTTGATCCCGAGAGAATGGTGGATATGGGTATGTGCAGATATTTATAAAATCATTCTAGGGTTTAAGAAAAATGGGTAATTTCCTTGATGCCCTTAGATATTCATGCACAAATCATTTCCCTGTGTGGTCCTTAATTGGAAATGCACACTTTTGGTTACTTCAATTACTTATTTCGGGAATCAAGCATTTTAAACACTTCATACTATTTTCATGACTCTATTTTACTCATGCCATATGCATGTGACCCATTGTTTATTTTTGTTTCTTATAAGTTTAAAGAAACTGAAAATCCCCTTTGTGTTTTCTACCTTTCTACCATTTCCATTAATCATGCATACTATCATACATAATCATGTAATGTAAAATCATTCACACTATGTTATTTGCTTGAAATAAATATAAGATATGGAAATTCTTATTTGATCCTGTATGTATTTTTTTTCTGCCTTTAGTCAAAACAGTAGCTCCTCATACATCTTTATGTATTTTTAAAAAAAATCACATATGTCATGCTAATTATTTCCAGCATAAATAAATATATATATATATATTAGACATTTAAACCTTTTATTAAACTTCATTTTATTCTATCTTTAAATAAAACAGAAAACACCCCATATATTAAATATATGTACATGGAACTACATTTGATTTGAATCCCAAATTTTTTTAATCACCCTAACTCCTTGCATTTTATCAAACAGAAGCTCATATGCACATTTTATTTATTAACAAGCTCTTTCGGTTTTAATGCATTATATATTTTATAATTTCAGAGATTCTTAAAAATAAATGTAACTTCCATTTTATTTTATTTTTCTTCTTTTAGGGTCATTACATACCCTCCCCCTTAAAGGAATTATGTCCCCATAATTCCCTCTAATTCTCCAAATAAAAGCACTAATCCATAGTCTGTTTTAATTCCATATTCACATTTTATGAAAGTAAGCAATATATAAAAATATTCAGAAAACTATCAAAAAGCTACTTGAACATACCTCTCCGTCAAAAAACAAATTGGGGTATTTAGCCCTCATTTTGTCTTCAACCTCCTATGTACAATCATTAGTGTCCAAGCTCCATTGAATTTTTACCAGTTTAATCACCTTGTTTCTCAACCTTTTTTCTTCCTTAGCAACAATCCCCACTGGCTCATTTGCATAGACCAAGTTCTTATGAATTTGAATTTGAGTAGGTGACTCTAAAATTGCTCCTTCATCATGTACCCACTTTCTCAATTGAGAAACATGAAATACTGGATGTACACCACTCAATTCTTCTGGTAACTTAAGCTTATAAGCCAAGGCACCAATTCTCTATATGACTTCATATGGTCCTACAAATCTTGGTGAGAGTTTACCAGATTTCCCAAATCTGAACACCTTCTTCATTGGTGATACCTTCAGAAAAACATACTCTCCTACTTCAAACTCCATTGGCTTCCTCTTTCTATCTGCATAAGACTTTTGTCTTGATTGAGCTGCCTTCATCCTATGCCTAACTAACTCAATCATGTTGGAATTTTCTTTGACATGATCTGGCCCCAATATTACACCCTCTCCCACATCCAACCAACAGGCAGGAGACATGCAAGGGCTCCCATACAAGGCTTCAAAGGGAGCCATTCCTATTGTTGACTGATAGCTGTTGTTGTAAGTGAATTCTACCAAGTGGATATGATCCTCCCAATTACCCACAAAATCAAGCACACATGCTCTAAGTAAATCTTCCAATATTTTATTCACTATCTCTGTTTGCCCATCACTTTGAGGATGGTAGGCAGTGCTTAATAAAAGTTGAGTTCCCATTGCTTCTTGGAAACTCTCCCATAATCTTGAGGTGAACAAAGTGTCTCTATCACTTACAATGGTCTTTGGTATGCCATGCAATCTCACCACCTCTTTAATAAATAATTGTGCAAGCCTATGTGCATTTCTGTTTGACCTGACAGGGACAAATTGAGCAGACTTGGTGAGTCTATCAACAATTACCCATATACTATCACTACCTTTCTTGGTTCTAGGAAAACCATCCACAAAATCCATGGAAATACTTTCCCATTTCCACTGAGGTACCTCCAAAGGTTGCAACATGCCAGAGGGCTTTTGATAATCTGCCTTGATTTGCTGGCAGGTTAAACACTTTGCCACATATTTTGCCACTGCTTGTTTCATTCCTGGCCACCAGTAGCTCCTTTTCAAATCATGATACATTTTAGTGCCACCAGGGTGTATGGTGTACTTGGTTTTGTGATGCTCATTCAAAATTTCTTCTTTTAATTCTGCAAAGTCTGGTACACAAAGCTTTTCATTTTTCCTCAAATAACCCTTGGAATCTATTTTGAAATTTTCTGACTCAATGTTATTTATTAACATTTCTTTCTTTTCCTTTAAATTTTGATCTTGATCTTGCATGCCACCAATTTTCTCCACCAGGTTAGATTTCACTGTGATTAATCCTAGTGTACCATACTCCACCATATCACCATGCTCTTTAAAATTATCTCCATCCTTGCTATATATATCTGCCTCCCCAAGCACTGCAAGGTCTTTAAATTCATCAATCATCAAACTTGCTAATCTAATATGTTTTCTACTCAAAGCATCTGCCACCCTATTAGCTTTCCCAGGGGTGTACAAAATATCTAGATCATATGCAGCTAGAAACTCCAACCACCTTGCTTGCCTCATATTCAAATCTTTCTGAGAAAATAAGTACTTCAATGCTTGATGATCTGTGAATAATTCAAATTTTTCCCCAAGCAAATAATGCCTCCAAAGTTTTAATGCAAATACTATTGCAGCTAATTCTAAATCATGAGTTGCATATTTGGTCTCATTGGGTTTTAGCTGTCTTGATGCATATGCCACTACCTTGCCATGTTGCATGAGCACTGCACCTAACCCAGACCCTCTAGCATCAGTGTATACAACCATTCCTTCATTTACCTCTGGGATTTGCAAGACAGGAGCCTCCACCAATGCTTGCTTCAACTTTTCAAAGGCTTGATCACACTGTTCAGTCCACACATATGGTTGGTTCTTCTTTGTTAGCTTGGTCATTGGTGTGGCTATTCTTGAGAAATCATTGATGAACCTCTTATAGTACCCTGCCAAACCTAAGAATGATCTCACCTCAGTCACTGTTTTGGGTCTACTCTATGATTGAACTGCAATGGCCTTGCTTGGATCCACACTCATCCCTTGCTGTGACACTATGTGTCCTAAGAATTTCACTTCACGTTGCCAAAATATACACTTTGAATACTTGGCTTTTAATTCATGTTCTCTAAGTCTGGATAATACTAAATATAGATGCATAGCATGATCATTTTATGACTTTGAATAAATTAATATGTCATCTATAAATACCAAAACAAATTTATCCAAAAAGTCTCTAAAAATTCTATTCATCAAGTCTACAAAATAGGAGGGAGCATTGGTTAAACCAAATGGCATTACTAGAAATTCATAAAGGCCATATCTTGTGTTAAAGGCTGTGTACTCAATGCTTTCCTCTGCAACCTTCATTTGGTGAAATCCAGAGGCTAAGTCTAGCCTTGAAAATATTTTAGCTTCATGCAATTGATCAAATAGATCATCTATTCTAGGTAGTGGATACTTATTCTTGATGGTCACCTTATTTAAATTCCTATAATCCACACACTTTCTCATTGTTCCATCATGCTTCTTAACAAAGAGCACTGGGGAACCCCAACTAGAACTGCTTGATCTTATGAACCCCTTTTCTTCTAACTCTTCTAGTTGGTGTTTTAATTCCACTAACTCTTTTGGACCCATTCTATAAGGCTTCTTAATGATTGGGCTAGTCCCTGGCATTAATTTTATTTTAAATTCGACTGGCCTGTTTTGAGGAATTCCCCTCACTTCTCCAAACACATCTATATATTTATTGACTACTGGGATTTCCTCTATTTTCAATTCCTTTTGAACTTCATTAATACTCCAGATTTTATTAAAACATGTATTCTTTGCTATTTCACTTAGAATTGTAATTCTTTTGCCTTCATTTGTCTCCAAAGAAATAGTAAGATTTTCTAAATTTAAAATTGCTTTATTTTTCATTAACCAATCCACCCCCAAAATAACCCCAATACCAGGATAATTTAAAGTATATAGATCTGAATTAAATTCATAACCCCCTATAATTAATTTCAGACCCATACACTTCATCCCTAACATACAATAACTCCCTATGAGGCTGTGTACAGTTAAGGGTTGATCAATAGAAACACAAGCAAGTGCTAATTTCTTTGTAATTTCCAGAGATATTAGTGAATGTGAGGCACTAGTGTCATATATTACTGATATTGGTTGGGTATGAATAAAAATTATACCTTCAAGTTGCCCAACATTTCCAGTGTTGTTTGCTGTCAAAGCTCCTATCCTTGCTGTTCTTTTATTGGTCTTTGGGCAATCCTTCTTTAGATGACCTATCTTTCCACAATTATAGCAGCCTCCTCTAGGTATTTTAGGGTCAGGGCATTGGTTACTATAATGTCCAGCTTTTCCACAATTAAAACAATGAGTGAGTTTCTTGCTTTCAGGTGCTACTGCTCCTTCCCCCTTCTTAACTCCTTTGTTTGCCTTGTTCTTGTCATAAGGTTGCACCTTGTTCTGACCTCCCTTCTTCTTGTTGAACTTCAAGTTCCTGAATTTCTCTCTGGTGGCATCATGTTGCTCAAATGAGAGAATTAGATCAATTACTTGATCAAAGGTTTTATCCTTATATGGCAACATTGCCCTTGACAGACTAGGGTTCAAGCCTTGAATGTACCTTGCATTCTTTGCTTCTTCATTCCCTATTAACACCATTCCATACTTAGACAATCCTTCAAATTTCTGAGTGTACTCATTCACACTCATGCCTCCTTGCCTTAATCTAATAAAGTCTTCTAGTAGTGTGGCCTTGGCAGATGCTGGGACAAACCTAGCCTCAAGCATGACCTTAAATTCATCCCAAGTGATGTCATTCTCTGGCCTTCCTGCTATCACAACTTCCCACCAATCCAGTGCAACCCCCTTCAACCTCCTTGAAGCTATCTGTCTCTTCCTTTGGTCATTGACTTGCATATCTGCAAAGACCCTCTCCATAGTCCTTATCCAAGTTTGAACACCCATAGCTCCTTCAGTGCCTTCAAAATCCTTTCCTCCCAAATTGGTGCATGTCTTGAGCAGTTTGGAGAGCTCCTCATGAGGGTTGTCATGCCTTGGTGCTATTCCATCTCTCAAAGCTCTCACAAAATCCTCCATATTTATCACAGGTGGCTCACGTGATGGTCCTGCACCTGTGTGATGTCTTGGTCCTACCATATTACTATAAATATGATTTCTATGTTAGTTTGTTTACCCCTATCATTCTTGGTGTCTTTACTTTGTTTATTTTATTTCTGTGCACACTGTGCATGTATCACATGCACACATATTTTTTTTATTCAGACATGAAACAAAAGCATCCAACACCAATAATTCAAATAATGCATTCAAACATCCATATGCATACAATAATATTTACTATGTTATTTAAAACATAGCTCTGATACCAACTGTGGTGACCCTCACTCTAAAACACATAGATTTTTTTAATCATTCAAAAGGAATTCACCACTAAACCCCATCTCTTCTATATTTGAATATTTATATAATTTCCAAATATTTTTCCCAAGACCCCGGATTTACCAATATAATCATATCAGTGCACAAAAAAATTAAGACAATTATATATTTGATGATATATAATTGTTTCCCTTTGCCATTCAGAGCTAACAAATTTGCAAAGAGAGTTTGAATCAAACAGGAAACAAAATTACCATATGCGTTGACAACATAACCTTTTATTTCTTCCCTAATTTTTGTTCTACTACCAGAGATATATTTTGGCAATTATTATACTTATATGTACAATACTGCAATGCACATGGTTTCTAGACTTTTCTGCCTAAATAAGTCTATTGACATTAAAATGGCCTTTAATTGTTCTTATGATAGTTATCAAGTACTTGTATGAAATCACTTCAGAAATTATACTTGCAGGCAGGAACATTGGAACTAATTTCTATTTATCATTTTAGGTTGAACAATTGAAGTCATTTTGCATTTTTAAGTTTAACATGGTGCAGACTTAAGTACTTGGTGTTTTATTGGAAATGCTTGGTGTTATTTGAGGGTTGCTTGGAGTTTTCTTTTTTTTTGTCCTAGAAGCACTTACACTTCATGAATTGAAATGAAATGGTTCCAGGCTACAAGAGTTGGACCTATGGCCATCTAGGCCAGCCATAGTCCCTCTTTTACCACTTGAAAACCCATATCCCGCATATTAACAAACTTCTACAAAGATCAACTCCTAACACCAGCATGTTTCTGCCTAGTTTAAATTTCCTGGAAATGCATCCATATATGTATGCAATCCATTATTCAAAATACAATTACTTCCAAGTTTATTTCCTTCATAATTTTTTTGAAATCAAATACACAAATACATGTTAATCAATTTTTCACTCCAGAATTCATGCACATGCCTGTATCACTTACCTGCTATGCACAAATTCATTTCTCCTGAATACCCCTACTTAAATCTTGTGAGTTCATTTTTAAATCAACCACCTTAGCTCTTTAATTTTCATAAACCATAATATAGGTTCAGGTAGTAAAAATCAGAGATAATCACATACTCATATCATATTTATATGATATGTCCATCCCCTTGTTTCTCCAAATCATCATTCATTAAATCAGCAGTTAACCAAACATCATCAATAACCATCCAAAACAGGTTTACTTAAGTACATATTTTAATCCAAATACTTAGAAATCTCCCTACAATTATCTTCAACTACAACAGGAAATCTGACTAATAAATTCATTACAAAGCAACTGCAAATTTTAAAACTGGTTTCTTTTATTTATACTAGCAGCTAATTGCCATCTTCATCCATCAAGCCAACTTCAATTTCCTACAAGCAATTCACTGAGCTGCCCCAATTTTAATGAGACACCCAGATGATTGCAAGGACAACCAAAAGGGTCAGTTTTCACTGGTATGAGCATTCATCAAATTTGTATACATATTCATAATTTTTGGTGATCTTGCAATGTCTTCCTAGTTTAGTAGATTTCATACTTAGCATGTTTTTGGTTAATACCAAGTGATACAAAGACACATTCATTTATTCAAACAATACCCAGCAAACAATCAAAATAAATATATATATTTCTTGATTCATTTTTCTCTATTTCTTAATAAGTAAACTCAGATTTTTATACTTCCAATTTCACCCAGTAATTAATCAAAGCACAAAATTTAACTTGATTAATTTAACTCCATATCTGAATATTTATAATCCAGCTTTTTAAACCCCATCCCCCATTTATTTTATGGTCTTTAATTCCCTGTCAAATGAACACCATGTATGCATTGTGAAGGAAACTCCCAGGTTATTTAATTTATTCCAACACACAAAGGCCTCAGGGTGCAATTGCACCATGCATATACTTGCTCCCACCTGAAGCAAGCAGATCATTGACTTACTCCCAAATGACCAATTTAATTTTTCTTTGATAAATCCCCCTCTAGTTTCTGCTTATTTTATTAAGCTTCTACTTATGAATTCAATCATAAAAATCCCAATTCATTCATGTTTCAGAAAGGCTTATCTTCTTTAATACTTTCTGGTTCAACCCCATGTTCCCCATTTATTCTCCTTAATTCAGAAAATACCCAGCCTACCTATGGTTTTTCCAAAAAAATAACTTGAGCATCATGATCCTATTATCTTTTTTTTCTATATTATTGTGAATATATGAATAAGGGTTTTATTAAGGAAATCCCTCAAAAACCCAGAAATTCTCCTATGACTTATGGTTTGAATATTTAGTTTAATGCTTCATTATCCAAGAAATAAACATGAGCTAGATCACTGTCTTGGTGCCTATTTCCTAAATAATTTAGATCCATACTTCATAATAATAAAATAGAACAAAAATGCTAAAACCATTTTAACTTGGAAAACCCATACACAGATTAAAACTCCAAACAAGAATGCACACATAAACATCCATCACACCCATAACAAATCATTTCAGAGATTTTAAATGACTTATAACATTTTAGGCTTCCTACAAGAGGACTTAATGCCATTGCATACAAAGGATAAATACTCACCTAGTGTTCTCCTTTTACTGCCTTAATCCTCTGAACAGCAAATCCCCAAAGTTTCAAGCTAGTGTTTCTCCTAGTTTATTTTATTTTTGTTTTGATCCCGAGAGAATGGTAGATATGGGTATGTGCAGATATTTATAAAATCATTCTAGGATTTAAGAAAAATGGGTAATTTCCTTGATGCCCTTAGATATTCATGCACAAATCATTTCCTTGTGTGGTCCTTAATGGAAATGCACACTTTTGGTTACTTCAATTAGTTATTTCGGGAATCAAGCATTTTAAACACTTCATACTATTTTCATGACTCTATTTTACTCATGCCATATGCATGTGACCCATTGTTTATTTTTGTTTCTTATAAGTTTAAAGAAACTAAAAATCCCCTTTGTGTTTTCTACCTTTCTACCATTTCCATTAATCATGCATACTATCATACATAATCATGTAATGTAAAATCATTCACACTATGTTATTTGCTTGAAATAAATATAAGATATGGAAATTCTTATTTGATCCTGTATGTATATATTTTTTTTTCTGCCTTTAGTCAAAATAGTAGCTCCTCATACATCTTTATGTGTTTAAAAAAAAATCACATATGTCATGCTAATTATTTCCAGCATAAATATATATATATACTAGACATTTAAACCTTTTATTAAACTTCATTTTATTCTGTCTTTAAATAAAACAGAAAACAACCCATATATTAAATATACGTATTTATATAATTCTTTGGACATGGAACTACATTTGATTTGAATCCCAATTTTTTTTTAATCACCTTAACTCCTTGCATTTTATCAAACAGAAGCTCCTATGCACATTTTATTTATTAACAAGCTCTTTCTGTTTTAATGCATTATATATTTTATAATTTCAGAGGTTCTTAAAAATAAATGTAACTTCCATTTTATTTTATTTTTCTTCTTTTAGGGTCATTACAAGAGGTGACAGAGGAGATTGAGTTGATCTGAGAAAGAATGAAGGAAGCTTAGTCCAGACAGAAGAGTTACGTAGATATGAAGCAAAAAGACCTAGAATTCTCAGTTGGAGATAAGGTTTTCATTAAGGTATCACCGATGAAGGGTGTGGTACGATTTGGAAAGTCAGGGAAACTGGTACCGAGATGTGTTGGTCTGTTCTGAGTTATAAAGAGGATCAGAAGGCTCGCATACAGAGTAGACTTGCCGAGCAGTATGGCAGGTTTCTATAATGTGTTTCATGTGTATCATCTTCGCAAATATGCGCATGGTGCAAAGGCTACTATTCCTTCGACAGGGTTGGAAGAGTTGATAGTAGAACCGAATTTGACTTTTGTTAGAAAACTAGTTTGGGTTGTAGCGAGAGAGGAGAAAAGGTTAAGGAACAAGACAGTCAAGTTGGTGAAAGTTCAATGGAGCGACAACGAGAAGGACTGTATTTGGGAGACAGAAGAGAGGATTAGAGTCACTTATCTTGATCTGCTGTGAGGGTATGTTATATATTAGATTTATATAGACTGTTGCTAGTCAGGTTGGCTAGTATGGTTGTTAGGAGCTGTTAAAGATGATTTCTTTGTTTAGTATTTGGTCCTTACTGAATTTCGAGGATGAAATTCTTTAAGGAGGGGAGCCTGTAACACCCCTAATTTTAATAGCTTTATTCAGGAAATTTAATTAGATAAATTAAATAGAATAATATAAATCTTAGAGTGATAAGGGGATTGAGATTTGAAAATAAACCAGAGGTCGAGCTTGATTAAATAAATGGGCTTATAAATGGTTTTATATGTTAATTAATTAAAGCAAGAGCTTATTAGGAAATAGTCGCACCATAATCCCATACCTTTAATATTCTCGTTTCTATCCATTCACGTTCATTTTCTAAAAACATAAAACGAAAACAAAAGAAAGAGAAGCCTGCCATTACTTAGGAGAAAAGAGGAGAAAATCAAATTAAAGCGAAGGATTTAAGCAAGGGGAAGTAATCCCAATCAAATCTTAAAGTCCTTATCCAAATCAAGGTGAATAATAATCAAAACCATCTCTATTTTTGTTTTTATGATCATTAGATTTTTGGGTTTAAGATTAAATCCATTATGATGATTTTTGATGATGAGATGCATAGATTTTATAACATATTTGACTCAAACAAGATTGTTTGATAATTGTATATACACGGTAAGGGTAAAAATCATTTAAAGTGAATTTCGAATGCCATGAGGAATTTATATGTTCTGTAAAACATTACTTTGGAGAAGGGTTTTAATTTCTATCATTTTCCAAGCTATGAAAGATTTATTATGAATTTTGAAAGGAAAATATGAATAATTGGGTTTAGAAATTAATTTCGGTTATTTTATGAAGAATTTGGGTCTGGGATTTTTATATGTTAGACAACATATTGAAAGTGAATTTCTGTAATTTTTGAGCATTTTTCCTAAGTAATTAACTATGAAAATTAATTTATTTTAGAAGGAGGGCTTAATTGTTTTGCTTAATGGAAGGGCTTATTTGTGAACTAATCTTTGTTTAGATATGAAATTATGCGGCAGTTATTTTGAGAAAGAATTTGAAAATTTTATGGCAACCAATTAAAGGTTTACAAATAGGCAGGTTAGTTATAAAGTAATTACTTCAAAGGACATTAAATCAGACTTTATTCAGAAAATATGTTCCGCCTCTTTCAGAAGCTAACCTTTTGACCCTATGCTTCCACTTTGACCAAGTCGAAACCAACCAAGTCGAAATCCACCAAGCCGAAATCAATACACAAGGTATCAATATATTGGTACGTAGTGGATTGGAGAAACGCGGAAGGCATGGTGTCGAAACCCTTACTTTCGATGGGGTCGAATCCTGTACTTTACTTTCTAAAGAAATGCGCTTGCCTGTTTTTACTAAAAGCTTTCGAAGGAGTCAAAACAAATGCTTTCGGAAGGGTTTTCTAAATAGCTTTCGAAGGGGTTGCCACCTTTTTGTTTAAGTGTAGCTTTCGAATGAGTCCCTATGTTTTAAACTAATACTTTTGAAAGGGTAGTCTCAACCCAATTGAAACTTTGCCGCCGTCCCCATGCCTTTCGAATAGATTGAAGTCATCCACCAATTCGAAAGGTAGCTTTTGTTTTAAATCTGTAATAATCCACTTCATAAAGCTTATGAAAGGATTCAAGGGTTTCAAAGGCAATGGCTTCGAAAGGGTTTCGAAGCTATCCTTTAAATGTTTTACTTAAATGTTTTGAGCTTTCGAAATGATGGTTCCAAAGCCATCAATTTTCCCCAAACCATTTTATATTCACTTTGACCCAAAAGTTATTTTTAAAGATAAACCCAATGCTTTCGATTGGAGTACTTTCAAGTAGTTTTGAAGCTATGCTTCTAAGATTTAATAAGTAATGCTTTAATACTTTCGAAAGGTATAGTATGTTGATTTTGAAAGAGACGTTTTAAAGTGTTTTGAAAAGCATACACTTAGTGTTTTGAAAATAAGATTTGAATGCTTTCGAAGGAGGTTATCCAATGGTTTCAAAAGCAAAAGTTTAAGGTTTTGAAAGCCTTAGTTTTCAAAACTTAGAACCCAGTCTCATTTTTAAAGGAAAACTCATGGCTAAAATAAAGGAGTTTTGAAATGGTTTTACCTATGAAGTTTTTGAAGTAGCTTTCCTTGATAAAATAAGTGGTTAAAGGGATAACCATGTTTCATATGTAAATAATTTCAAGGATATTAACCACAAGTGTTGACATTATTATGTTATTATGTTTGCTTCTTCTAAATATACATATTCACTTTAATATGGACTCGTAACTGTATTTTGGGAAAAAAAGGTAGAATAACCAACTTGGTTGACCCAGTAGTGAATATACATTTAATTAACTCCTTAATGGGTAAAATTGCATCCAGGAATCAGATAAACCAGAATATAAGATGCCTAGATACTGATTAAAGAATTTATCAAATAGACAGGTTCATAGTAAACCCATGAAAACTATGATTAGAAAGAGTTATTGGCAGGGGCCAATAGGTTTGTAGTGAACCCATGAAACCTATATCCGGATTAAGTTATTGACAGATGTTAATAGGTTCTTAGTCAACCCATGAAAACTAGGATAAGAGGGAAGTTATTGGAGATACCAATAGGTTCAGGGAGAACCCATAAATAAGAGAGTTATTGATAGGGGCCAATAGGTTCTTAGTGATCCCATGAAAACTATGAAATCAGATAGGGAGTCCATAAACATTAAACAGGTTATTAATTAGCCTATGAAAACTATTAGGTTAATAGTGACCCTAAAAACTATAATAGAGACAAATAGTCAAAATGAATGAGGATGAGTAATCCAGAATTGATTTACTTATATGCATATCATCATAATATTTTGAATAGTTATGCTTTAACCATTGTGGATGCAGGAGCACGTTATATGGTTTTTATAAAAGTTTTGGATAATATACTAGTGAGGGGAAAACCCGTTCTGCTAAGCAGCGTGGTCTCACTAGATATCGAAATGGTTTGAGATGGTAGATTATTATTCATACCAGGCTTTATGTCTGACTTGAAGTTTATGTTTTCCCCTTAAACTCTTAGGTGCTCAATTGATTTTTAGTAGTTTGAGAGTTGAATTTTTCAAGTACCTCTTCAGAAAAATAAGCTTCCGGGGACGTGCAGGAGGCAAAGGTAGCTATTAGGAGTTCTTTTCCTTTTGATTCTACTATGTTTCGTTGTAAAGGCAAAGTTGTTTTATTTTCCTAGTTATATATTCTGATCATCCGAGGGGGTATCTTCATATGTCGCTCTTGGCATATGTTGTAATAATTGTATTTTCTCTAAACGTGGTTCTCGAATATGGGATTATGTAATGAATTTGAAATGATTTGAAATGGAATGTGAAAGTTGTTTAATGATTTTAAAATTTTCCATATCCATGTGTTTCTGTTATATCGATGAATCTAACATTACCGTATTTGGTCCTCGAGGATTGATATCTATAGATGACTGCAACAACTGTAGCCATTAGTTTTGAGCCTCTAAGTGGGGGATGTTATAGGCGGTTATTCAAGGAATCGGATCTGAGTCCGCACTAGAGTGGTCGTGTGAACGATACTAGTTCAGAAGTGAAATTATGTGATCGAGCGAGCGATCAGGTATGGTTTTGCGCATGGATAATATATGTACATCGTACGGGCTTTAATAAATTAAGTGTTGACATTGGAAAATGCAAATTGATATGATTATGAATTAAGGGGATGAATATTGAATTGTTTGATGGTTTCTCTTGTTGCCTTTGCTACATTTGCATGTAGTTATTGTATAGTCTATGTTATATATTGATATTACTTTTCCTATACTTGTTCTCATTGATTGTTGAGTGATTAATAGGTGCAGACAGCGTATGCTTCGCATTTGGGAACTCGCTTTCGCATTTTATTGATTATATATGCTTGCTAATACTAATAAAAGGTACACATCTCGGATTACATATCACACTTTTATATTCTTTTCCCTACGGGATGCCTCATCATCGAAGATGAGATGCATG
Organism: Allium fistulosum; assembly: GCA_030737815.1. Classification (NCBI taxonomy): domain Eukaryota; kingdom Viridiplantae; phylum Streptophyta; class Magnoliopsida; order Asparagales; family Amaryllidaceae; genus Allium; species Allium fistulosum. Next base: position 910,537,616 of record CM060908.1, read on the forward strand.
TTTGTGATTATATATATATTGTAAATTTTTCTGATCGGACCGCGCAAAGGGGATGGCGAAATTTTCCGTAAATTTAAGGCATTAGAAATTTTTTGAGAATTTTAAAAATAATGTTGATGACTAAAATTTGGATTTTGGTTTTATAACTTGGAATGATATTAGTTGGTTTTGGAAATTTAATTATGAATTTATAGATTTAGAAAATGTGATAACAAAGTTTGCACTAATTGATTTCTGATGCAGCGCGATCTACACCAGAGTTAAGTCGTCCCAGAATTTTAGGTCGCTCACGACCTATGGAACTTATAGGTCGCCCACGACCTAAGGAACGTATAGGTCGCTCACGACCTATGGAACTTATAGGTTGCTCACGAGTCAACTGCAAAGTGAAGGCATGCAAACGAGTCGACGAGTTAAAGGAACATGTGCATGAACGACCTAACGAAGAACGAGTTCACGAGTTAAAGGGAAAGACGTTGGAACGACCTAACATGCTGTTACGACCTAACGAGTTATGACCTATGATAGGTCGCAGAGAAAAGGAACGACCTAAGTTAGGTCGCGGGAAGATATGGGGAGATAGGTCGTTCACTATAAGTCGCGAGACCTTAGGTCGTGAAGCCTTAGGTCGTGAAGACTTAAGTCACGAAGTTTCTGAAGCCGCTTCTTTTAGGTCGCTGAAGGGGATGCCGTTCATTCTTAGGTCGCTCGCTCCAGATGTCGTTCATTTGTATAGGTCATTGTGATGATGTGTTGTAACTTGAATCTATTAAGTCGCTAACGACTTATGATAGGTCGGATACGACTTATGTGTTGTAAAGCGTTGTGTTGTATGCAAGGTTTTAAATATCGGATTTCGGTCACATTTCGTCTCGAAAGTTTTACACAAGTTATCTCGTATCGGGGGAGATCTCGGACGAGATGAGTACATATCGGGTGTACATCTCGGATTGACATCTCGGGTCTTATAATGCATCTCGAGAATATCTCGGATGTACTTATGTGTCTAAAATTGATGTGTCAAAATTTTATTTAACGGCTATAACTTTCTTAGTAAAAATAAAAATAGTAACATACTTGATTTACAAGGAAAAAGGAATATTTTTAGAAGAGTAGTAGCTTGATTAGCTTAATTGATTTGGTAATGACTGAATAATGTCCTTTTATTTGAACATAAAAAAGAAGTGAAACCTTTCGCTATGACTCATTAAGATAAAAAGTAAAGAATATGTTCAAGAAGTTGATAAATTATAATTGGAATGAGTAGTTTCTTTTGAATCAATATGAAAATAAAAATATTATGCAAAATAAGAAAAATGTATAATTTCGGGTGAGATCTCGGATTGAGATTTTGATCCATATTTCGGGTGAGATTTGAACATCTCGGACGAGATAAGTGTCGAGGGAGATATTGAGGAGATTTGATGTCTCATCTCGTTTAAGTGTGAAAAGGAGATCTCGAAGGAGATCTCGGGCGATATATAGGAGATTTAATACCATGGTTGTATGTGCTTATGTTGTACTATTTTTAGGTCGTGATGTTTTAAGTCGTGATGTTTTAGGTCGTGTACTTTAGGTCGTGATGTTTTAAGTCATGATGTTTTAGGTCGTGTACTTTAGGTCGTGATATGTTAAGTCGTGGCCGACTTAAGTGTTGAACAATTTTGTTTGTGGCATGAGTTGTAGCCTATAAATAGGCAAGTTGGGTCATTTGTAAAAGTTTAGTTGATTTGAATAAAATTCTTGTTTTGTTATCTTTGTGCTTTCACCAAATTGGTAGTTGAGTGTAATCTCCTATCTCCACTTTTGGTTAATCGAGTGCGCTCGATTCAACGATTGCTGAAGCCGATTCGCGGTATCAAGTGCGCTTGATCAACGCTTGAAGAATTGAAGATATTCTTTCATGGTATAGTGCGCTATCAACGTGACAAAGATAGCTAGAATTTGGTATCTTCGGATCAACGAATTTGGGCCATTCAGTATTCTTCATTCCATCGATTGCTACTTCCACAGAATCATCATTTTGTTATTTCCGCTGCTCAACCATTTGGTATCAGAGCTTGTTTTAGCCAATCATAGCTAAATCGAGTCTTAAAGCCGAGAATTTGAAGTTTGAAGTGTTGCTTTGTACGATCTTGAGCTAGGCCGAGAGCAAGTTGAAGTCTTCATCTTTATTTTGAAACTTGGAGTGGAGCCGGGAATAGATTGAAAGTACATCATTTGGTATCATTTTGTGAAGATTGTTCATTAAACAATGCCGCCGAGAAGAGCTAATCGCCATCAGAATATTGAAACATTGTATAGAAGAGAAGAAGCTGATGAGATGGAGCAAAGAATTAACGAAATTTTTAGTGAGAAGCTAAATGAAGGAATTGGACGAATCGAGAAGATGATGTTAGAGATGAATCAAAATCGGAGAAGGGCTTCACCTGAATCTAACCATGGGGGAAATAGAGTCTCACCACATTCCAATCGAGAGAGAAGTGTTAATAGCGATCATAGAAGTGAAGATCGAAATCGTGATTGGAATGTGAATGATCGTGATCGAAGGAATGGAGGTAGTAGAGATGTTGGTGGTCAGGATCGACATCAATATACATCTGATTTTGAAGAGGAGTATGACGGTGATAGTGTTCGAGGACAAGGACAAGGTCAAGGAAGAAATTACTCTGAGTATGATCACAAATGGGAATTGGGGATGAAAACTGAAATTTCTGAATTCAAGGGTGGTATGCAAGCTGAGGAGCTTTTGGATTGGGTGGCTAATGTTGAAGAAATTTTTGACTTCAAGGAAGTTCCAGAACATCGTAGAGTGAAGTTGGTTGCTACAAGGTTGAGGGGTAGAGCTTTGGCATGGTGGCAGCAAACCAAACTTACACGTGAACGAATGGGGAAGTCAAAGGTTGAATCTTGGGAGAAGATGAAGAAATTGATGAAAGCAATGTTCCTACCTTACAATTATCAATCTCTGATGATAGCACAAAGACTGTTAATGATTACGCAGATGAGTTTTATCAGCTTATTGCGAGGAATGATATTATGGAAACAGAAGAGCAATTGACAGCTAGATTTGTTGGAGGGTTGAGAATGCAAATTCAAGGCATGGTGAATATGTTTGATCCCAGATCTGTTGCTGAAGCACATCAGAAAGCGTTAGCTTGGGAGAAACAGGGTAGACGAGGTGGTGGTGTGTTTACAAATTCCAACAATCCAGTGAAAGGGGCTAGTAGCAGTGCAAAGTTTCTAAGGCTGTTGCAAAACCAGTCGTTAATGAAGTTGCTAAGACCAGAGTCCATAGTGGTATCAAATGTTTCAATTGTTTATGGCGTGAGTTGTAGCCTATAAATAGGCAAGTTGGGTCATTTGTAAAAGTTTAGTTGATTTGAATAAAATTCTTGTTTTGTTAGCTTTGTGCTTTCACCAAATTGGTAGTTGAGTGTAATCACCTATCTCCACTTTCGGTTAATCGAGTGCGCTCGATTCAACGATTGCTGAAGCCGATTCGCGGTATCAAGTGCGCTTGATCAACGCTTGAAGAATTGAAGATCTTCTTTCACGGTATAGTGCGCTATCAACGTGACGAAGATAGCTAGAATTTGGTATCTTCGGATCAACGAATTTGGGCCATTCAGTATTCTTCATTCCATCGATAGCTACTTTCACAGAATCATCATTTTGTTATTTCCGCTGCTGCAAATTTCGAAAAATTAAAAGTTTGAACTAATTGTTTTTGAAAAGTTAATGGGTTTAGGGCATATTTCTTACCTTGGAAATTTTGGGGACGAAATTCTTTTAAGGGGAGAATGTAACGACCCAGAATTTCAGTCCTTTGAATTTGAAATATTTAATTGATTTTAAATAGTGAAAAGTAAATTTTATAAGTTAAATAACTTATATTTCAAATATAGAGATTTATTTGATAATTAAATTGTTAAATTTGAATATTTGGAATTGTCTAAATAATGGAATCTTAAATTTAATTTGAAGTAATGGACTTTAGAATGATTATTCAAATTCAATTTTAAATAATAAATGATTAGTGTAAATTTTAGTTTATAATTAAAGTGATTACAACATTTTAAATAATAATTCATCTTAATTAACGTGTAAAAAATAGCTTTCCATGGCATTGTCTCAGATTTCGATGAAACCAGTTCCATTGGATCCGTAATAGTGAATTATAGTATGTCATCGAATTTCATGGCGATTGGACGTATCGTTCGGTCGTGCGAGTTCAAAATGCGTAGAAATTAATTTAAGGAATTTAAAGTAATATAATTCGATTTTAAAAGCTAACTTCTGTATACGATGGAATTGGATCTCAATATATATTCTATTGTGTCCGGAATAGGAGTATAACATATAAAACGCTAGGCGGCACGTCTCGATTGGAGTCCAAAATTTTAAAGTGTGAATAGTGCCTTAAAATTTTCTACATAAGGGCATTAACTTTCTTCATTTGCAACTTAACCCTAAAACCAAGCTTCAGCCACCATTAAATTAGTGCTTCATCCAACGGCCATAATTTCTCTGACTCATCCAAGCAAAACTAGCTGAAACGTTCAACATTAAAGTTGGAGAGCTCGACTCCACGAGTTCATCCATACCAACCGATTGTTGAAAGGGGGTGTGTGGCGAGAGCTAGAGGCATTCATGGTAGTTTGGGCTCGGTTTTTGGGCGAAGTCATGGGAACGGTGAGGAGGAACGCGGTGAGGCGAGGCGCGGCGGCACAGCGCAGGCGCGTATGTGATCGACGGGGTCGGCGGCGCGTTGAACGAAGTCGCGGTCGAGATGGTTTTGCGAGGCAGGTTTTGTCCGCGAACGTGAATTGGAGGGAAGGTGAATTAGAGTTTAAAAGTTAATTAATTTATACAAATTATAATTATAATAATCTTGTGCGTTCATTAAATCATATCTCATTTATACGAGGTGCAAATTAAGCGCGACAAGTTGCGTTGCGATCAGATCGACGAATTCTACCCTATGGAGTTGGATTGAACGAATTCGGAGCTAGTAGAAATTTGGTTTAAAATTGAAAATCTGTTCAATTTTAATTCAAACTAAAGCGCTTTGGTGATTTCTAGAATTTCTATGAGTAAACTCACCTCTCTATCCCACCTATATCTTTATATAAGTGTGGATAATTTTATTTATGTTGTGTGTTGCTTGTTTGGATGATTTGCTATTTTATTTGTTGGTTTGGATATACTCCCGCCCTTGGAGCGTATGAGACCCTATTACATTCCCGTATATGAGCGGATGACCCTTTGTATACAATCCAGCCTCGGAAAGGTTGATTTATATTATTTGATTACATACTATATGTGATGCAGGGGGATAGGTTTGAGGGATCCAACAGGATTCCTCACACGGTTGATTTTACTTTTCATATATATTTTGATATATGATATGTTGGATGCCATATTTGATGACATGGATATGTTTTTGCTTATTTAGTGCTATAGTAGCACTGGGCCATATATATATATATATATACCCCTAATTTTTATTTAACATTATACAAGATATTTAATTGGATAAATTAAATAGAATAATGTGAATAATTGGGGAGATGAGATTAATAAATCCAATGTACGTGTCTTAATGAATGAACTAAAATGAGACTTAACTAAATTAAGAAGGAGGAATTTCCTAAGTAGTAAATTAGGAAATGGTGCTACTTTTCTTAGTATAAATCTCTTCTTCCACCTTAATAAACTTTTACTTTCTCATTGATATCTCCTCACCTATATTTCAGCCAGCCATTAAAAGCCCAAGGAAGAACAATAAATTAAAGATAAAGCTAAGGAATTAAAGCTAGGAAATTATCTCATTCTCCAATTAACTAACCAAGATGAATAATAGTGTAAATCATCTCATTTTTCTTGTTTTGGTTCGGTTATAGATAGTAACTGAATGTATTTTGCTGAGCTGATCATGTTTGGATCTAATAATCATTGTTTGGATAGAATAATGATTTATGGTGATTTATTGGGATTTTATGGAATTAAAATGATGGGTTTTAAAGTAAAAACCTTAGTAAACGACCTCCAAACGGCTTGATTTTTGGATATGTTGTGTAAAACGTAATTTTGGAGATGGGTTTTAATTTCATAATTTTTGGAGTTAATAAGAATATTTTATGAATTTCCTAAGGTGAAAAGGCATTTATTTCGGGTTTTAATTATTAAAAATAATAAAATAATGAATTCTGCCTCGAACTTTTAATATGATGAAGAAAATGTTATTTCAAATTTTTGGTGATTTTTTTGAGATTTTTCGCAAGTGATTTCGATTTATTATGAATTTTCTAAGCTAAAAAGGCTTAATAATTATATTAAAATATTAATATAATTAATTATTTTGAAAATAATTTTGAAAATAATAAATCTAATCTATAGCAGATTTTCTGCAAATAAATTGCTAAAATATTTCTTTAACCAAGAAATTTGACAAAGAATTGTTAAAGTATGTTATTAACCAATAGGAATTTGACAAAGAATAAGTGTGGCAGTTTTTGAGTTATTTACGACTCTGCCACCGAACCTTCCGACCTTGTCGGAAGCAACCTTTCGTCATAGAACCTTCCGCAGCATTTCTGCACCTTTCTGCAGCATTTTTGATGAATGTAATAGCCCGCAAACCCGTACCCCTTGAATCGACACTATTCTCCAACATATCGACTCAAAGTGAACGGAAATACGAACCATTAGGGTTAAAGAAGAAGGAGGTAGAAGAAGAAACAAAATAACAACAGAATCTAACCATCGCAGCGGAATAAAATATAATAGATAATAGCTGATCTTTATAGAAAAGAAACTATATCTGTTTATACATACATCACCAGAATACAACATCAGAGTACAATATAATCAACATCACCATTCAGGACAGTTATAATAGCTTGTCCCAAAAAATGAATACACAACATACACAACACAGCGGAATATACATCATATACGTGTGATACGCCTTGCCATCCAGCTCGTCTCCTGAGCTCCACAGCATCATAACCTGTATCCTATAATACTCGGTCTGACCCGAGCATTATAGTTAAATAACACCCGAATCAGTCTGGAATACCAGCATGAGAAAACCACACTCAAATTGATTATTAAAGTTTTCAAAATCCTTTGAAATCAAAAGCATCTCGTAAGACCGCGCCATAAATAAACATGTCGGGTTTTTACCTTACGATAGCCAAAACACTTTCTTATCAAATCCATCTGATATTATAATAGTGTATATATACAAATACTTATTCAAATAGCTGAAATTGTTACATGATTAAATTCCACCATACTAGCCACAAAGTGGGTTATACAAACAAAATTCGTAAAAGGCACGTAGGGATAATGGATTTCCAACTAATGACTAGGCACTGGGGTACCACCTGTCACAGTACCTGGTCTAGATCAGCGTACCGAGGACCACGCCCGATCCCCTGCAACACAAGACCGGAACTATCCCTTACTGGATAATTCCGAGTAAGATCACCCCACGGTTGGGATCAGCAATCGCACCACTAAGCCGGATATAAAAAGGGACATCTGGACAGGGATGACCTCACCCTAATGGGCGCAACCCACATAGCCTTGCTGCATAACCCCTGGTTTTCAGTCATTTCCGGTTGATGAGGCTCGAGGCTAAGCGTTACCTTTTTAGAACACATCTCTTAGAATGCCCACCGTCCATCTGACGATGTTCCGAAAGCATTCATCCATACAAGTCCGTCCCGGGTTCGAACGGAACCGAAGGCACTATTCCTACTACATCCATTTCGGAATCATCCTCAGGATTAGTAGCGATTAGCCCTTGCACTTCACTGCTCCATCTTCGACTCCGAACTCGTTTTCGCCACGAAAACGTACAAACCGGACCGAAGTGGTTTTCGGGAGATGAATCCCGATCCCGTTCTCTTCGAAACGATCAGCGCATTGGCCAATATTTGATAGACGGTTATTTAACTATCAATTACATTCACCAATCATCAAGCCACAATAATTTCTCCCAAATTATTTATTAATCTCAAATATCTTCGCAATATATATTTCCACCTTTTAACCCTTTGAAAACAGTTTCAAACCGTCTTTCTCTCATGGAATAAATTCCCCAAATAATTTCTATTTCCACTGAAATCACCAAGTACAAATACTTTAGATTTTAAAAATAACTTAAAACACTTTATTATAAAATATACTTTAAACATTTAAATTAAAAACTACTTTAATACTTTATTCAAAAATATATACTTTAAGAATATTTAAAATAAAACTACTTTATAAAATATAAAACTAACTTTTTATCTTTTAAAACATAATACCCAGTCACCTTTAAATAATTACTACTAAATAAATTTGGAAAATACTTATTTTGAAACTTAAACGTTTAAAAATAATAAATTTTCTAAAACATGCTTTTAAAACAATCCTTAAAACTTTTAACTTATACTTAAAATTTGCTTTGAAAACGTACTTGGCTATCCTGGGAAATACACTTCTCTTTTACATCTTTTAAAAATAAATCACTATTTATTTTTAACCAAATTTACCCATTCCTTTAATAAATTCCCACCGTGAATTTATTCTTCCAAATATCCACCGATATATTACTTCACTTTTATAAACCCAGTTTATAAATTTCATAGTCTCATCTTCCTTTTAAGATCCCAGTTTTCAAACATTTAATCAATTTTCAAATGGATTTCCAAAATTTACTCCATTTTAAAATAATTCCTTTACTTCTCAATTTTATTTCAAAATCCATTAACTTCCGATTTTATTTCTTTATTATGATTTAAAACCCCTTTGTATATGAAAATACCAATTTCATATTTTTTTTCCAAATTCCTTCTTTATCCTTTTTAAATAAATTTAAAACCTTGAATTTTAAAGTAAATTCTTTATTACTTTAAATAATATCACGTAAGTTTAAATTTCCATTATTTCTCTGTTTGTTCAAAATCCTCTTTTCCCATACTCGGAATTTATTTATTAGGATTTTAAAATCACTTATATTCTTTTCCAATTCATTCTTAAATTTATTCAAATTCTCTATAATTATTTTACTTGAAAATTTACTCTTTTATTTTCTTTTCAAAAATTCAATTCTATATATTTGGTAACTTAGGGTACCGAAATATTCAAGCAAACCATAGCATTCAATATTCCAATTATCAGTATAATTCATCACAGAATATCAAATATTCATACCACAGAATATTAAACAATCTAAATAATTTTGAGGAATCCAGTTGGATCCCTCCAACCTGTTTCCCTGCATCCATAGATGTTAGCACAATACCAATTCCACTTCGAGGTGGAATATCGCGGTATATGGGTTTAATATAATATCATCCGCTATTATGCGGCGCATAGGGTCTCATCCACTATATAATGCGGGAAATCAATCACTCCAATATATGCTATATATATACTATTATATATATCATATCACATCTAATCAATCAATCAATAATTTAAATTCGAACTATTTAAATTAAATTCTGGAAATCCAGATGTGAGTGAGATTAACTCACCTTTGCTTTTTATTTGCAATCCACTTCATTATTGCTTTGGTTTTCCGATTTTGACCTTGAATAAACAATTTATATGATTTATTAATATTCGAATTAACCACACTATTTATTACCATTTAACAAATTTAATTTACTAATAATTTAATTAAATTTTAAACTAATAATTTCCCTTTAAAAATCTTTTATTAACTATAATAAATCAGATAAGTTAATTTAACTAATTAATCACCAAATCCATTATTTAAAATAAACTAGTAAATTAAAAATGTGTATAATTATTCCCCCCTGAAACTACATATACTAAAAATAACTTTCCAACGTATATATCTTACTGTCTATACATATATACATGCATAGCTGATACAACACACACTTTTTTATATAAACACACAGAATTAAAACCGAAATAGGAATTACCTTACTACCCTCTCTACCGAACCCTAGCCTCGACCTGCCGCCGCTCGAAGCCCTGAGTAGCTACCTCGAATCGAGCATGGAAGCTCCTCCTCCCTCATCAAACTCAGTATTGGTCTCGATCGCCATTGCTACCCAATCGAACTTGCCGACAAACGATGCCCTAGATCGAGCCCTGCAGAATCGATCGACGCAAAATCGATTTGATTTCGTTAATCTCCACTTTTTCTTGAACGATTTGCGAACGCAGAGATCGTCTTCGACTCCTATATGTTTTGGTAGGAACGAATACGACTTCGCTCAGTAATTTCTTTTCAAATTTGATTTCGAACTCTCGTTCCGCCCTTCGATCCCCATTGAGAAATTTGATCTGATCGTTTCTTTCTTATTTTTTTTTATAGCTTGGAAATTTACTTTGAATCGGCCAATTTTTATAAAAACCCATTTGATTTTGAACTGAGCAAATTGAAGAGGAACGAAAGAATTCGTTTAAGAAGAAAGGGGAATTACAGGCATTCGCCCCTTTTTCTTTTTAGTTTTTGAAATTAAATGAAGCTCGGCTCTTCTATTAAAAAAATGAGGAGGGGACAAGAAGGGATAGTTGCGTGAGGAAGATGTCTTGCTACAGTAACATGAAGTGAATAGAAATACAACTGATGTGAAGGAATTTCAACTGATGTTTGACCAGGATATAAATATATATATTAATTCAAATTCAAATCCAAATTGACTCGATAACCGTAACTCAAAATCTTGACCTTCTATCGAGGCATGCTGCTCGGCGTCCATAATGTTATACCCCTATTACGAATGCAATGGAAAAGGTTTTGAGTCCTAACTCGATCGTATGGAGAAGATAGCTTTTTGGACCCAGTTATTATATTAATTTTTTATATAAATTTCAGCGCGTTTATCTACCGTACGATCACACAACAACTCCAAACGCTACGAAAATTGAAATCCGGTAATAATACACTATTACGGATCCAATGGAACTGGTTTCGTTGAATTCTGAGACTGTTCCTCGGAAGGCTATTTTTAAATATCAATTTAAACGATAAAATTTCAAAATTTAACGAAACACTTCGAAATTCAATTTTAGCACTTTTACTATCTTCAGTATTATCAATATAAATTTCACAAGCCTTTCAAATAATTTTTTAACAGGCTTAAAACTCCAGATTCAACATTTACCCAATTTCAAATTATTTAATTTAAAAATTAAATTACCCCTATAAATAATGATATTTGAAATTCAAGTTAAAAATTACATTTTTAAATATTTAAAATCAATTAAATATTCTAATTTCAAATATCCAAAATTCTGGGTCGTCACATTCCTCCCTCCTTGAAAGAATTTCGTCCCCGAAATTGCTAGTTAAGAAGAATGATTCTATCCCCGTTAACTATTTTCTCAAATCCAAATAGTTTCAAACAACTTTCCAAAATAATCTTTTATTAAGACACACTAACCCTCATTCTAACTTTCCCATAAGTCCCAAACAATATTACTTAACAATTCAAATTTTAAATTTGAAACCAAATTTTGAATTATCAAAATTTTCTCAAATTTTTCAACTCCCTAAATTTTCGAAAATTTTTGCCAACGTCTCCTTTGCACGGCTAGCTCGGTACAACTACAAAATGCCTCAACAGGTCCCCAGATTTCGAAAGAAAACAAAAGCCAAGTGGCCAGATCAGAAATCATCAAATTTCATACAGAAATTAAACACATACCTTTTGTTGGGCCATTTAAATTTATTTTCTGAAATCAAAAATCCCAATTTCCTTTTGCTTTTTAAACACCTGTGTCCTACTTAGCAATAATATCCAATTACAGAACCCATATCATTTTATTCATTTCCATGACAAATTTTCAATATTTGCTTTACTTAGGCCCGTTGATGCACATATATCATCCGTATGCAATTACCAAATTCGATCGCTCGCTCGATCACACAATTTCACTTCCGAACTAGTATCGTCCACCCGACTTCCTAGTGCGGACTTAGATCTGGTTTCTTGATCAGAAACCGTCATCCTCCTTGCATAGTCACACACTATGATAGAGAATTTCCAAAATCAATCAAAAATCCATATCCAGGGTTCGCCATCGAAAATCGAGTGAAAAATCCTAACTCGGATCGGTATAACTACCTCGAAATTCTGTGCTCGAATCTGGATCAAACCATTATGCGAATAAAATAATATATGTACATCCTACGTATTAATTCCAATTGATTATCAACTATATCAATTTTCTCTATTATTCACATTTATTTTGATTCCTATTCACTTATTCACAATTATCCCATTTCACAACTTCCAGTTTTAATCTTCATTCAATTATTCACTTAGAATAATTTTCTCAATACCATATTTACTTAAGAATTTCACCATTCATTTCTTAAGTCCAATATAAATTTTTCTTATATTTATTTTACTTCTTCACTACCGAAGTTTATATTCAAATTGAATTCCAATTCGCTATAAATTTCAATTTGCCTCAATTCATTAATTAATTTCAAATCTCAATACTTTTTCCAAATTTCTATTCAGATTTCCATCTTCAATTCTACTTGAATTAAATTTGTCTTCAAACTTTGAATATTGGATTTTATTCACCTTATCTCAACCCATATTTAATTAACCATTTCCTTTTATTAGTTTCACTTACTAATTTATTTAAAATCTCAAATAAAAGTTTATTTGCAAACTTTTTCTTTCTTTAGTTTCTTCGAACAATTTCTTCAATTTCACCTTACTTCACATACACAATTTTAAACTAGATTTCAATATTCAGTTTCAATTCTATTTGCTTACAAATTTTAAATCATTTGTCGTTAGTGAAAATTTTAAAAATTTTCTAACTCCCAAACTTTCCATAAAATTTTGGCAGAGTCTCCATTGCACGGAGGAGCTTTTGCAATTTGACAAGAGATATAAATATATATACATCGACCCACACAGTCGGAAAATCAAAAACAAACAACAGTTCATATTTCCTATCTTTTATTGCGTAGGCGTACCTCTATTTAGCATTTTTAAGCAAGCGGCTTATTTATTTTAGCAATTAGTGCAATCAAATCCAGCCACACGGCTTCCCTATACCTGTACTTACTCAATTAAAACATGTAAGTGCTAGATACATACAATTCACTAGTATTTTACTTATTTAAAATAGCTAAAACATGTATTTGATAAACAATGCATACTAAACAGTCCTTCATTAGAATTTCCAATGTTCCAACATTAATTTTAATTGTTGACAACCAATTCATATACTATTTCAATTGTTTCAATCAACCCATATACTATTTATAACCCAACTGAATCTTGATTTCAATTCAGTCCAAATTCAACTCAATTACTTTAATTTAAATTAAATCCAATTCGATCCAATTTTATTTCCCTATATAAACTAAAATTTTAAATTTTCCATAAAATACCAACCATTTTATTCTGGTTTCACAATCCATTTCTCTATTTATAAATTCACCAACTTATTCACTTGAAAGCTTATATTGCTCATTTGAGTCATTTTCATCTTATAATCACAATTCCAGATTATATATATATATATCACTTAATAGCTTAAGGGTATAAATTTCATTTCACAATTATAACCCATAATTATATCAGTTTATACTTCAACTTTATCCAAATTAAATAAATTCCAATTTCAATTTATTTATCTTATCCCGAGTTAAATTCAAATATATTTTATTCAACCCCATATACTCAAATTAAATTTTAATCTCGATACCAAATGTGACAACCCGATTTTTCATACCCGAAAAATCGAACCATCAGGATTAAAATTTCATTCTTCTTTCTTATTAATATCAACTTCTCTTATAAGTTTAATAGTTGATTCATCTTAACTTTCACATTTTTATTTTAAATAGAATTCCCAGAATTCAATTGCCCGGTTTAATTTCAAAACCATTTTGGAATAATAATCAACACATACCCACTTGGTACGTCAAATCAAACCTTCGGATTCCAAAACAACTTGGTTTTACCAAAACAAATTTCCCTTTTGAAATTTCTAATACAACTTGTATACCCAACAAGTCCAAACAATTATCATACCAATCCATCCGGTAGCACTCTATCACTTAGAAACTCGAAAATGAATACTGATGATGTGGCCATCATCACCAGGATTATTTTCCAGGGCTGAAGTGAGTTCAGTGTTTCTTTACTTCCACAATTCCATTTCAAAACAATTTCCATTCCAAAAATATTTCCCAAAATAATACTCTATTATTGCCTTCAAACATTTTGGAAAACATTCCCAAGATTCCCAACCTTTGTTTAAATTCATTTAAAACCCTTTCAAAATTTCCGGGATTTAAGTTCTGGTTTAAATCAAATTTTAGTTATACTTCTTTGGATAAGTCATACTTATAGAATTTATTTGGTTATAAACCATTTCAAATTTTAGATCCTTATATTTGATTATAATATTAACAACCAAACATCCAAATATATATAATAATTTTAGAAAATCATTTCTTTTATATCAAAATATAAATTTGGGTAAAATTATTTCATTTACCCTCTTTAAAAACAATACTATGTTGGTCTATCTTGTTTAAGAGTTTAGAAACCCCTAGAGATTACGGTTATACTTCTCGTACCGACCAGAATTCATAAACACTCAACCGATAAGTCAACACAGTATAAAAACAATTTTTATATTCACTAACAAATACGCTCTCATATCTATTATTACACTCAAACTCATTCTAGAGTACTGTTGACTCTATCTCTAAAGAGTAATTCCCACCAGAGCCAAGGTTCTCGCTTAACCTTCAGCTCTGATACCACTGTAATAGTCTAGGCTTTTCAACCATCGACAGCGGCCACTCTCCGCCATGGCATACAGTGATACCTCGAATTTGCTTTTACGGCCAGCCTCTCGACTCGCAACCAACCCATCAAGGCCTTATACTACCTCTCAAGGACATGTAGGGGTAAGAGTCTCAAGTTCGCCACGAAATGCGAAGTGAGAACCCCTTATCATGCTGTAATATAGCAAACCCGATCCTCTGCAACACAAGACCGGAACTATCCCTTACTGGATAATTCCGAGTAAGATCACCCCACGTTTGGGATCAGCAACCGCACTACTAAGCCGAATATAAAAAGGGACATCTAGACAGGGATGACCTCACCCTAATGGGCGCGACCCACATCTGCATAATCCCTGATTTTCAGTCATTCTCGGTTGATGAGGCTCGGGGCTAAGCGTTACCTTTTTAGAAAACATCTCTTAGAATGCCCACTGTCCATCAGACGATGTTCCGAAAGCATTCATCCATACAAGTCTGTCACGGGTTCGAACGGAACCGAAGGCACTATTCCTACTACATCCATTTCGGAATCATCCTCAGGATTAGTAGCGATTAGCCCTTGCATTTCACTGCTCCATCTTCTACTCCGAACTCGTTTTCCCCACAAAAACGTACAAACCGGATCAAAGTGGTTTTCAGGAGATGAATCCCGATCTCGTTCTCTTCGAAACGATCAGCGCATTGGCCAATATTTGATAGTCGGTTATTTAACTATCAATTACATTCACAACCAATCATCAAGCCACAATAATTTCTCCCAAATTATTTATTTATCTCAAATATCTTCGCAAGATATATTTCCACCTTTTAACCCTTTGAAAATAGTTTCAAACCGTCTTTCTCTCATGGAATAAATTCCCCAAATAATTTCTGTTTCCACTAAAATCACAAAGTACAAATACTTTAGATTTTAAAAATAACTTAAAACACTTTATTACAAAATATAATTTAAACATTTAAATTAAAAACTACTTTAATACTTTATTCAAAAATATATACTTTAAGAATATTTAAAATAAAACTACTTTATAAAATATAAAACTAACTTTTTATCTTTTAAAACATAATACCCAGTCACCTTTAAATAATTACTAGTAAATAAATTTGGAAAATACTTACTTTAAAACTTAAAAGTTTAAAAATAATAAATTTTCTAAAACATGCTTTTAAAACAATCCTTAAAACTTTTAACTTATACTTAAAAATTTGCTTTGAAAACGTACTTGGCTATCCTGGGAAATACACTTCTCTTTCACATCTTTTAAAAATAAATCACTATTTATTTTTAACCAAATTTACCCATTCCTTTAATAAATTCCCACCGTGAATTTATTCTTCCAAATATCCACCGATATATTACTTCACTTTTATAAACCCAATTTATAAATTTCATAGTCTCATCTTCCTTTTAAGATCCCAGTTTTCAAACATCTAATCAATTTTCAAATTGATTTCCAAAATTTACACCATTTAAAAATAATTCCTTTACTTCTCAATTTTATTTCAAAATCCATTAACTTTCGATTTTATTTCTTTATTATGATTTAAAACCCTTTTGTATCTGAAAATACCAATTTCATATTTTTTTTCCAAATTCCTTCTTTATCCTTTTTAAATAAATTTAAAACCTTGAATTTTAAAGTAAATTCTTTATTACTTTAAATAATATCACGTAAGTTTAAATTTCCATTATTTCTTTGTTTGCTAAAAATGCTCTTTTCCCATACTCGAAATTTATTTATTAGGATTTTAAAATCACTTATATTCTTTTCCAATTCATTCTTAAATTTATTCAAATTCCCTATAATTATTTTACTTGAAAATTTACTCTTTTATTTTCTTTTCAAAAATTCAATTCTATATATTTGGTAACTTAGGGTACCGAAATATTCAAGCAAACCATAGCATTCAATATTCCAATTATTAGTATAATTCATCACAGAATATCAAATATTCATAACACAGAATATTAAACAATCTAAATAATTTTGAGGAATCCAGTTGGATCCCTCCAACCTGTTTCCCTGCATCCAAAGATGTTAGCACAATACCAATTCCACTTCGAGGTGGAATATCGCGGTATATGGGTTTAATATAATATCATCCGCTATTATGCGGCGCATAGGGTCTCATCCGCTATATAATGCGGGAAATCAATCACTCCAATATATACTATATATATATACTATTATATATATCATATCACATCCAATCAATTAATCAATAATTTAAATTCGAACTATTTAAATTAAATTATGGAAATCTAGATGTGAGTGAGATTAACTCACCTTTGCTTTTTATTTGCAATCCACTTCATTATTGCTTTGGTTTT
Organism: Allium fistulosum; assembly: GCA_030737815.1. Lineage (NCBI taxonomy): Eukaryota > Viridiplantae > Streptophyta > Magnoliopsida > Asparagales > Amaryllidaceae > Allium > Allium fistulosum. The sequence goes on from CM060908.1 coordinate 910,554,763, forward strand.
TCGATTTTTGACCTTGAATAAACAATTTATATGATCTATTAATATTCGAATTAACAACACTATTTATTACCATTTAACAAATTTAATTTACTAATAATTTAATTAAATTTTAAACTAATTATTTCCCTTTAAAAATCTTTTATTAACTATAATAAATCAGATAAGTTAATTTAACTAATTAATCACCAAATCCATTATTTAAAATAAACTAGTAAATTAAAAATGTGTATAATTATTCCCCCCGAAACTACATATACTAGAAATAACTATATACATTTAAAAATCTAACTTTTATATAAACTCTATAACAATTTTTAAATTCCTACTTCTTTCAAACTTTTCAATATAAACTAATTTCTGTGTTCATAAATACATATATTTATTAAATTTTAAATGAAAATAGAATCTCTTTCCAACGTATATATCTTACCGTCTATACATATATACATGTATAGCTGATACAACACACACTTTTTTTTATACAAACACACAGAATTAAAACCGAAATAGGAATTACCTTACTACCCTCTCTACCGAACCCTAGCCTCGACCAGCCGCCACTCGAAGCCCTGAGTAGCTACCTCGAATCGAGCATGGAAGCTCCACCTCCCTCATCAAACTCAGTATTGGTCTCGATCGCCATTGCTACCCAATCGAACTTGCCGACAAACGATGCCCTAGATCTAGCCCCGCAGAATCGATCGACGTAAAATCGATTTTGATTCCGTTAATCTCCACTTTTGCTTGAACGATTTGGGAACGCAGAGATCGGCTTCGACTCCTATATGTTTTGGTAGGAACGAATACGACTTCGCTTAGTAATTTCTTTTCGAATTCGATTTCGAACTCTCGTTCCGTCCTTCGATCCCCTTTGAGAAATTTGAACTGATCGTTTCTTCCTTATTATTTTTTTATAGCTTCGAAATTTACTTTGAATCGGCCAATTTTTATAAAACCCCATTTGATTTTGAACTGAGCAAATTGAAGAGGAACGAAAGAATTCGTTTAAGAAGAAAGGGGAATTACAGGCATTCGCCCCTTTTTCTTTTTAGTTTTTGAAATTAAATGAAGCTCGGCTGTTCTATTAAAAAAATGAGGAGGGGACAAGAAGGGATAGTTGCGTGAGGAAGATGTCTTGCTACAGTAACACGAAGTGAATAGAAATACAGTGATGTGAAGGAATTTCAACTGATGTTTGACCAGGATATAAATATATATATTAATTCAAATTCAAATCCAAATTGACTCGATAACCGTAACTCAAAATCTTGACCTCCTATCGAGGCGTGCCGCTCGGCGTCCATAATGTTATACACCTATTACGAACGCAATGGAAAAGGTTTCGAGTCCTAACTCGATCGTATGGAGAAGATAGCTTTTTGGACCCATTTATTATATAAAATTTTTATATAAATTTCAGCGCGTTTATCTACCGTACGATCACACAACAACTCCAAATGCTACGAAAATTGAAATCCGATAATAATACACTATTACAGATCCAATGGAACTAGTTTCGTTGAATGCCGAGACTGTGCCTCGGAAGGCTATTTTTAAATATCAATTTAAACGATAAAATTTCAAAATTTAACAAAACACTTCTAAATTCAATTTTAGCACTTTTACTATCTTTAGTATTATCAATATAAATTTCACAAGCCTTTAAAATATTTTTTTAACAGGCTTAAAACTCCAGATTCAACATTTACCCAATTTCAAATTATTTAATTTAAAAATTAATATACCCCTATAAATAATGATATTTGAAATTCAAGTTAAAAATTACATTTTTAAATATTTAAAATCAATTAAATATTCTAATTTCAAATATCAAAAATTCCGGGTCGTCACAATGAACCTTTCGACCTTGTCGAAAGCACCTTCCGACCTTGTCAGAAGCTACCTTTCGACAGCAGTTGTAAACGTTGTGGAAGCCTTTTTGTATTAGTTTCTCCAGCTTTGTTTGTAAACTTAAAATAGGCATAACTTTCTAACCGTAAGCCCATTTTTCTATTGTGACCACTCTACGGAAAGAGAAACCATCATTTGAACACAATGGAATAGGTTACAGACCTTAATTCTACGCCTATAAAAGGTTATGGCTGAAACAAAGTTTTATATTTCCGGAGGGGGTTGTTTTCTTTGCTTTCAAATATGTTTGCTTGGTTTTCTTTGCCACCAAAGGAGATACTTTCGAAGGGGTTGTAAAATTGTTTTCTTTTGACCAAGTTTATATTTTCGAAAGGTAGAATTTAAAGTATTATAAGGCAGGAGCCTAATGTTTTTAAGAGCTTTCGAAGGAAGTTACCCTATGAAGTCGAATGCTAGGTTTCGAAGGTATCGAAAAGTTTTATGACCGAAACACTATTTTTAAAGGAAAAATCATGGCTATATTAATGAAATTTTTATAATGGTTTAAGAAGAATCTATCTTTGATAAATTAAACTCACAGGAGTGGTATTGCTATGTTCTTATATTGATTCTTCTAATATGAACATATTCACTTTATAATGGACCCATAACTGTAATTTTTGTTTAACATTATTCTGGATATTTAATTGGATAAATTAAATAGAATAATGTGAATAATTGGGAAGATGAGTTTAATAAATCCAATGTATGTGTCTTAATGAATGAACTAAAATGAGACTTAACTACATTAAGAAGGAGGAATTTCCTAAGGGGTAAACTAGGAAATGGTGCTACATTTTTTAGTATAAATCTCTTTCTCCACCTTAATAAACTTTTACTTTCTCATTCATAACTCCTCACCTATATTTCGGCCAGCCATTAAAAGCTCAAGGAAGAACAATAAATTAAATATAAAGCTAAGGAATTAAAGCTAGGAAATTATCTCATTCTCCAATTAACTAATCAGGGTGAATAATAGTGTAAATAATCTCATTTTTCTTTTTTGGTTTGGTTATAGATAGTAACCGAATGTATTTTGTTGTACTGATCATGTTTAGAACTAATAATCATTGTTTGGATAGAATAATGATTTATGGTGATTTATTGAGATTTTTATGGAATTAAAATGATGGGTTTTAAAGTAAAAACCTTAGCAAACGACCTCCAAACGGCTTGATTTTTGGATATGTTGTGTAAAACGTTATTTTGGAGATGGGTTTTAATTTCATAATTTCCGGTGTTAATAGGAATATTTTATGAATTTCCTAAGGTGAAAAAGGCATTTATTTCGGGTTTTAATTATTAAAAATAATAAAATAATGAATTCAGCCTTGAAATTTTTATATGATGAAGAAAATGTTATTTCAGATTTTTGGTGATTATTTGAGATTTTTTCCAAGTGATTTCGATTTATTATGAATTTTCTAAGCTAAAAAGGCTTAATAATTATATTAAAATATTAATATAATTAATTATTTTGAAAATAATTTTGGAAATAATAAATCTGTTCTATAGTAGATTTTCTGCAAATAAATTGCTAAAATATGTCTTTAACCAATAGAAATTTGACAAAGAATTGTTAAAGTATGTTATTAACCAATAGGAATTTAAGGAAGAATAAGTGTGGCGGTTTTTGAGTTATTTACGACTCTGCCACTGAACCTATGAACCTTCCAACAAGCAACCTTTTGTCATAGAAACTTCCGCAGCATTTCTGCACCTTTCTGCAGCATTTTTATGAACCTTCCAACAAGCAACCTTTCATCATAGAACCTTCCGCGGGATTTCTGCATCTTTCTGCAGCATTTTTTATGAACCTTTCGACCTTTTTGAAAGCACCTTTCGACCTTGTCGGAAGCTACTTTTTGATAGCATTTGTAAACGTTGCGGAAGCCCTTTTGTATCAGTTTCTCCAACTTTGTTTGTAAACTTAAAATAGGCATAACTTTCTAACCGTAAGCGCATTTTTCTATTGTGACCACTCTACAGAAAGAGAAACCATCATTTGAACACAATAAAATAGGTTACAAACCTTAATTCCATGCCTATAAAACGTATTGCATGAAAAAAAGTTTTATATTTCCGAAAGGGGTTGTTTTCTTTGCTTTCGAATATGTTTGCTTGGTTTTCTTTGCCATCAAAGGAGATACTTTCGAAGGGGTTGTAAATTTTTTTTCTTTTGACCAAGTTTTATATTTTTGAAAGGTAGAATTTAAAGTATTATAAAGCAGGAGCCTAGTGTTTTTAAGAGCTTTCGAAGGAGGTTACCCTATGATATCGAAAGCTAGGTTTCGATGGTATCGAAAGGTTTTATGACCGAAACTCTATTTTTAAAGGAAAAACCATGGCTATATTAAAGAAGTTTTTATAATGGTTTTTGAAGAATCTATCTTTGATAAATTAAACCCACAAGAGTGGTATTGCTATATTGTTATATTGCTTCTTCTAATATGAACATATTCACTTTATAATGGCCCCATAACTGTATTTTGGGAAAAAGGGTAGGAGAACCAGTTAGGTTAACCCAGTAGTGAATATAATTTGAATAACTCCTGAATGAGTAAAATATAAAGGAAAGATATTGGCAGGGGCTTATAGGTTTTCAGTAAGCCCATGAAAAACTATATGATATTGGCAGGGGCCAATAGGTTAATAGTTAGCCCATGAAAACTAGGTGTAAATGAAGATGTCAGATAACCAGGTTCATAGTTAGCCCATGAAAACTATGTGTAAATGAAGATGTCAGATAGACTTGTTCATAGTTAGCCCATGAAAACAACTATGTATAAATGAAGATGTCAGATAGACAGTTTCTTAGTAAGCCCATGAAAACTATGTAATTGACAGGGAGTCCTTAGATGTTTAACCGGTTATTAGTTAGTCCATGAAAACTAATAGGTTAATAGTAATCCTAGAAACTATTAGTTAGTCCATGAAACTATAATAGTTAGAATAAATGGGGATGGGGAAATCTAGATTTGATTTGCTTATTTTGCATATCATCATATGGTTTTATAAAGGTTTTAGGATACCAGTGAGGGGAAAACCCGTTCCGCTAAGTGTCGTGGTCTCACTAGATATCTATTTGGTTTGAGATGATAGACTATTATTCATACCAGATTTTATGTCTGACTCGAAGTTTTTCTTTCCCCTTAAACTCTCGGGTACTCAATTTATTTTGAGTAGTTTGAGGTTTAGGGATTTCAGATTTTTCTTAGGAATAAAGCTTCCGGAGGCATGCAGAAGGCAAATAGTTATTTAGAGTTTTCTTTTCCGTTGTATATTTGGATGTAAAGGCATATTTATTAGCCTTACTATATACTCTGATCAACCAAGGGGGCATCTTCATATGTCACTCTTGGCATATGTGTAATAATTATATTTTTGCTGAACGTGGTTAACGTTTTGGGATTATGTACTGAACATGAAATGTTTTGATTTGAATGTGGAAATATTTTTTTGAATTGTTAATTTTTTTTCCATATTCTTGTGATCTGTGTATCAATGTATTTAGCACCGCCGTATTCGGTCGTCGAAGATTAATAACTATGGATGACAGCAACATCCGTAGCCGTTAGTTTTGGGCCTCCAAGTAGGGGGATGTTACATAAAGGCTTGGTGGTATAGAAAGCATTGCTTCTTGTACTTAACACTCATCCAGAGGCGTATGAACTCTGGAGTTGTATGGTTATAAAAATCTATTTGGCGTGTCTCCAAAATGGTAGTGTTATTAAATATACTTATATCGTTAATATAAGTATATGGAAATGTTTTCCAATACAGAAAGATTGAAATGGTTTTGAATATATCTTTTAAAGATAATTTGAAGTGAATATTTAGAAATTTATTTGATTAATTAAAGATTAATTAACTGGACCAAGTGACCGCTTATGGGCTAGATTTTGTTTATTGCTTTGATAGTTAAATAACCAACTATCAAATTTGGCCACTTTTGGTTCCTTGACTTGATATAGGAACTGATTAGTCATGCACTTAGTACAAAGCCAACTGGGTAGGCTCGATTATCGTTTGGATTAAGAATGTCGGGTAGTGCAAAGTGACTATGGTACTCCAATCTACTGGGCTTCCTTCTTGGCCGAATGATAGCAAGTTTAGAGTTGGAAACGTTATAAGTCTACGAGACTTGGTTTCCGTATGAGGTTGAGGGCCACTTTATCGTTGTTGGTCCGGAGTGACCGGGGTCGGATTTATCCGAGAACCACTTTAGATCAGTGAATCCGTTCGAAAGTGCAGGTTTATAATGATGATTTTGAAGATGGAGATCTTCATGATGCAGGACTACTTGCCACTAGATCCGCGATGCATATTATATGTATATGGTGGTAGTAGTGCTTTGCTATGAAAATCTACGATATGCAAGGATTTTTCACTACTAATCCTAGGGGTAATTCCCGACAGGATGTGGTAGGAGAATACCTTCAGTTTGTCCTATTCTTGGAAAACTTGTATGGACGAATGTCTGACATTGCATTTCTAATTAGATTGATTGATCTCTATGAACGTATCATCTGTTTGGTGGTGGAGAAGGCAGCTTCTCTTAGTTTAACACCCTTTCCTGAGATGTACAAGCTCAAGAGTTATACGTTTGTAGAAATCAGTTGTGTGATTATGGGAATGGAAATGTAGCATTCAAAGTGGAATGTGTTATGTGAAAGGTAAATGTTACCTTACACCTCATCACCCGGTAATAGCTTAAACAGGGTATGCCGTGAGGCTATGTGGTTTGCAAACATTAGGGTATGATCATCAACTTTCTAGATAACCCTCTATATGTCGGGTATGTGGTTTAAGCTACGAGACGTATCGAATATGTCGGTAACGACCGGGGTGATGACATATTCGGTTTCTATCCAGGCCATGTATGAGTGCCAAATAGGGATAGACATGTGTTGCCAGATGTGGAGGATTATTTGTGTGTCCTCGGTACATTCCTCTAGAGATATACTATATGGAAGGTAGTCCCTTATCTGCCATTGTATAGAAATCCATTCCCCAATACGTGCCTGCCATTTTGTTTGCAAACCTATTATGCCATCAAATTTAACCAATGTAACTATTTTGGCTATTTTAGTATTATTTGTATATTAGACACTAGTATAATATAACAGGATTTGATATGAAAAGTTTTGGTTACCGTAAGGTAAAAACTCGTTCGTCTTTATGTGTGGCGTGGTCTTATGAGATACCTTTGCTTGATAAAGAAACGATTTCATAACTTTAAAATCTAGTTGAGATGTGTTTTCTCACGCAGGTTTACCAGATTGATCCGGGCGTTCTTCGTTTTCAATGCTCGAGTCAGACAGAGCATATTTACAGATTCAGATTTGGATGCTTTGGAGATTCAGCAGATGAGCTGGAGGTCTTCAGGTCGTATTCACGTATATGTTTATTTTCCTCTGCGTTGTTGTTTAAATTATCAGCATTTGTGAGGACGTGTTATTATAACTACCTAGGCCGATGATTCGTGATTTGTTGTTGTACTCTGATGGTTGTATGTATATGACAGTTTCTCTTTTGTAAAGATCATTGATATTATATTATATGTTATTCCGCTGCAATTGTGAGATTCTATGTTGTTTTAGTTTCTCTTTCTCTTCTTCTTCTTTTCTCTTCTTCTTTCTTCTTTATTTTCCATAACTATCCGTCTTTCTGTTCAATTTGGGTTGAACATGTGTGATTTATTGTCAGCTCGAATTATGTGGGTTTGCGGGTCGTTTTAAAAATGGTATATTTGTTTCATTGTGATAAATTACTCACGGTTACAACACTTTATAATTACTATCATAAAACATACCATTTATGGATTTTCTATTAAATATACTTTTAGTTAAATTGATTAATTAATATAACCACATTGTATCAAGTAAATAACAGAAAGAAAATGCCTTTTATTTCAAACAAAATTGGTCAATGAGTTAGATATATGTAACAAATTACATAATTGCCCCTAGAGCATACCTCCAACTCTATTAATCTCCCACTTGCAGTTGGGGTCAATTGTGGAATCTTATTCTAACTTCTCCGATCAGTTTTCTGAAAACCAGTTGGGTCAATCCCTTTGTGAATGGGTATGCTATTATGTTTTATTTATCTACTCTGTCAATCAACTCTCTCTGACGGTGTTAAAACTGTTTTATCACGTGGAACAACTCAGAGTATGTCTCTCGACTTATACTGAGCTCTCAGTTAAGAACTATATCGCAACATTGTTATCATATAACAATGTTATGAGATTCTCAACATTTGGAATCGGCTGGATTATAAATTTGTGTACTTATATATTTATATATATATTATTCTTATTGTGGCTCTATTCAAGACGATGTACTTAACCCTTTTCATTGAATCAGCCACAGTCTTTTATTTTGAATATTTCCAACCTAAAGACCTTAACTTGAAATTTATTATTCACATACTATACTCAATATCATTTATGAAGTTCGAGTCTGAATACTCCTTCATTAGGAGATTTTATTTCTGCGAATAATTCTCTAGTATTTCATAAATACATGAGAACACTTCAAACAACCATTTAGTGATATCAATTTGGATTTGGTATTTGCTTCTTGTATCAAATACATAAACAAATTACGTTATCGTAGACAACATAACATGTATGATAATTTCTATTGCCAATGCATAATGAACTAATCTCACATGTTCCGAATTAAATAATTTAATAAGGTGTGTATGCATATCGATTTGAGACATTCCCAATATCTTTTTTACTCAATATAAAAGACATCATTTACAATCCAAAGTTAAGTATCAAAACAACTAAGGTTGACTTTAACACAAGTAAATCGTTGAAATCAACAACGTGTTATTATAATTTAGAAATATCAATGTACCTTTTAACGTTCTTTTATTATAAACACATGCTTCCTCTGCATTTTGAGTGATAATCAAAATATTTGATATTTCTATCAAAATAATTTTTTCAATTTTAATGCTTATAAAATGATACTTTCTATCATTTCTTGAATCATATCCAAAGACTCACAAACTCAATATCGCTCCCAATGACTTCGAGACAATTTTGGTTATTATATGCAAACAGTTTACTCTAAATCATTATTTAGAATTTTCAGTTTCAATGCATATGTACCAAGCATAAAGTCATACTAAGCGGTAGTTTTGTGAGTAAATTCGAATTAACTTGAGCACGTTGAATACCGAATCTATTATGCTAATTTAAACAATTTAAATTTGCGATAATATTCTTATCAACATTGCTTATTTAATTCCAACTGCATTAGTCTTGCTCATAAAGACACAATCGCAACTGATGGATCACATCCTTTCGGTTATGGCTACCAAAATCATATTTTAATAGCGTACTTTGAATTCTTTTAGATTTGCGCATCATACCATAGAGTCAACACTCTTAATGGTTTAATTAAACAACCGAGGAATATATATTTTCGACATTGATAAGAAACTCATAGTTTCTCTTCAATGTGCAAGAATACTTATTAGACACTCTAATGCATTGTGTTCATTTAGGTTAGTTAATTTCATTTTATCTCATCTAATCAGTTCTATCTATGAATCATATCCAATTCCATTTTACCACCAGTAATTCCTCAAAGAAATTTCTTCACAATGAAGTTGGTATTTCTTGAAACAACAATTATTTCTCGGTGTAACATAATAGATATTCATAAACGTTTTATGAATTTCTTTATTTATAAAACTGATTTGTTTTTAGCTTACAAAACTTATGTTCAAAATATAAATATGTCATCCAATGACAGTCTTCCAAAAACTCTTTGGGGGGAGATTCTCCCTTACGAACAATTAGTACGTGTAATCTTTTGACTTGCACAACCTATCAACTCCATGGCCTAGGATATGTGGGGTTTCTTATAACCTTCATCTTGTGTAGTTTTTTAAACTGTTATTTAGATGAATAATGTTAACCTTGTGTACTACTCTTAAGTACACGACCTTATAGAAAGAAACTAACTCAACTTTACCCACAATTAATCGCATATCATCCAACAAAGTTCGATTACTCCTTATCGATGCATCATTATGTATCACATGGCGGAATGACTTTTTAGATTGAATCTTTATTCATTTTTAGGTACGTTTGAAACTTTTTCCAATATACTCACTTATTCGATCAAATTGAATCATTTCTATCTCATGTTATTTTATTTACTTTTGTTTTATACTCTATGAGTTTACTATAGACATACTACACATGTTTCAAATACACACGTTCATATCAGTGATAACTCATCAGTGAATATGATGAAGTACATGGATCCATTTTGGTATTAATAGACTTATGATTGCATACATCTATATGTATCAATCCTCAGAGTTTATCAACTCTTATAATGCTCCTACTAATTGGGTGCATAACTCTTCAATTGTTTGAGATATAATTAACCAGTGTCATATGATTCATGATTATATAATAAAAATTATTTCTCAAAACTATGATTTATTTTATAATTCCAAAATAATTGTAAATAATTTTAGATTCTTATGTATTTTCAATGCATAATTTTTGTTATGAAAACAAATACCACATTATAGTTTTATTTCATAACGAATATTCATAATATTCATATTGAAATATAGCTATGTCTATTTCTCGGTCGATACCGAAAAATAGTCATTATTTTACAAAAAATGTTTGGTACATTTTATGAAAATAATTTTCATAATATAATCTCCCACTATTTCCGCCATTACTATAATAGCATGCTAAATTTGGAGGTCCAATATTCACTTAATATAGTTTATTTATTTCATATACTGTACCTAAATTACAGCGGAAAGTTCTTTGATTAATTATCCGGAACTCAAAGAAATAAATCTCAGAGAAAACAATTTTCTGTACGAAAATACATTTTGAAATAGAAATCACATTTCTTATTCCAATGTTAAGTATCAATCACTATTATTACAATTCTCATTTCCGTTGTTTCATTATGAAGCAAACATGACTATTCACTCTATTCATCCCAACTATACCTTAAATCATATCTACTCTTGTACATTTGCTATTGTTTCTAAATGGTCAAACCATTCAAAACAAAACCCATACTACAATATCATAACGAACACTTTACAAAAGCACATTTAATTAACCTTAGCTTATACGGACATAAGTTATGTTCTGCTTTACGTAAACTGATCAAACTAACATTTTAGTGATCGAGTTCTTAGATTTATATTATAGTTTTGGTCTAGTGTTACATTTAACATGATACGATCCTTTTTTAATCAATTTGATTGAATACTCGACCTTGCACTAAGGTTTATTTGGTTTTCGATAAACTAATTTCATTGAAATATTGTACATTAAAAACTTTGACCGTTCACCATATAACATTTATATGCAATTGTACAGGGATCAAATATCCATAGTCTTATATTGCTTTTAGAGTTTGAAACTCATAGAATGCAATACATGGTCTCGACCAAATAAATGTGTAAGTGATCAAAATACAAATGTATTCAGTAGTTGTAAAATCAGGCACTTGCATGGGTGTTGAAACATTAACATGCAATAGTGTTTTATTGATAAGTATATGTATATTTCTATGTGTCAATCTTCAGTTCATTTGTATACCTTAATTGATAAACATTTCACCAATCTTAATAAATGCACAAATTTATTATTGTAGATAATTATAATATTATTTAGCATATGTTCTTACAATATTAGAAAGGTTAAATGTTACAATTTCATTTTTCTAATAAGGCTCCCACTAGTCTTATATGTTTCTCCAAAACCTAAGATGAAACATAAAAGTCTTTCGGCTTCACTAGTGGGTGTTAGGACTCGTTTGTCTTGGTATTCAGATCTTGAGTTTGCTCAACAAATCATAGCCCCACAAATGATGGATAACTCATTATCGGTTGTATCACATAAAACTCCTAACCCATGTTTCCTTGTCCTAATCTCATTTCGACCTTGAGTTTGCTGAACAAATCGTAAGAGATTATTCACTCGTACCTACCATATTGCAACGGCCTAAGTATAGTATATGTACCTTGAGTTTGCTCAATAAATACATATAGTTATCTTACCTTGTCTATTCAATATATTAATAATACTACACATAACATCCCTAGCTTGAGTTTACTCAACAACTAAGAAGATTGCAAGTGATTTATTAATATATATATATATATATGGTAAAGGACAACATTATATTGACGGTTCATAATCTTCAATATACTATATTAAGTGATATCGACTTATGGACTATTGTATTTCTTGTGGAATACCCTCGTGATTCAAGTATCAAACACAACATAAATCACGATATACGTACATTTACGTATGTATTTATTCCTTAACTCTATTTGGAAGTTCCACCTTTAGTTTATACATTCATATCATATAAGTTTTATTGGTATATAGCTTCTATATTTCATATTACTTGTATGGTAGTCTTATGTATAATATTATATTTAACTAAATCTTATTTAATTAAATTAATTAACACTTTAATTAATTTTATATTAGTATTCCAATATAACATTTATATTGGACATATCTACCATAACCTTTATAGCGTATACTATAACACATATATCTTATATATCTGTATTTTTATTTAATTAATTAACCTTTAATTAAACAAGTTTAATTAAATTATATTAATTTCAAAATTTATCTATACCATTTGCAACTAAATTGGTCGCAAACACACAAGAATAGATTTTTGTAGAGAAGTAAGTGAAGAAAAATCAAATTAAACTGAGGAAATGATTAAGCTAATAACGGATAAATGGCAATAATCACAGACATAGAGATTTATAGTGGTCCGGCGTTGTATGCCTACATCCACTTTGAAGATTATCCTTTATTAATCACTTATAAATCTGATTACATCAGTAGGAAATAACAAACACTTGATTATAATAGAGTCTAGAGTAACAAGCAGCGTAAAGATCCTTAGAATGACCCATCAAGCTAGCATTCATAGGTGAGGACGACCACCAATCCCTCCGAACCTTCGGCTGAAGGACCTTCATATCCACATGGGCCTGCTAGAGGGATTGCTAAGCCTAATTCCCAATGAGGAGGGATCGGTACCGATCCCTCCATTGGTGGATTTTTGGGCAGCGATCCCTATGGTGGCTTCTCTATGTTAAAATATGTTTAGCCTCCAATTTTCATGTCATTTGGACTATTGGAACTCAAGTTATTGCTCAATCTTTGATTTGATATGACTTGTGTACTGCTTGCTGTCGAACCCTCTATAGGGATTTATGCCGATCCCTCCCATTCTGTCATTTTTATATGCGATCTCTAGGGTAGGTTCCCTAGGGTCCATATACCTTGCTTTTCAAATTTCATAGGGATTTGACTTGTTGATCTCGTGATATTGATCATTGTATGCAAGAATGCACTTGAACCTTGAGAGATGCCGACCCCTCTTTAGTGAAGCCTACCGATCCCTCTTGATTAGGTATGCCGATCCCTCCTAATAAGCCAATCTGTGTCAAACCCATCCATTCGTTGAGCCACATTCCATGCTTTAAGCATTCTACATTATACATCCATCAAATCCATTCAATTATGACTTTATACGATCATTTGTACTTGACTTCTGGGCCCCACAATCACCACTCTGGAGTTGTCGGCCTTGATGGCATTTGGATCTAACTCATGCAATCAGCTTGATATAGCCGGACTAGAATACCGGATAACACTTGCCCCTAAAGTACATCTTGTGATTAACATGATGTTCTTTGAATCGAAAAAAGTTTGAATTGTCGAAAAGAGACCCAACTAGCTTCCTGAAGGGTTGCCATTGTTAAGTCATTTTCTCAAGGTGCTGAATGTCTTATTGATCACCATGACGCTTGGTTGATTTCCCTTAATATAAATCCAGTGCTATATTCCGTCAGTTGATATATATAAGTCCGGTTCTGTGAGACTAATAAGCTTTTGTTACCTGGTCCAGCCTCAAACTAGAAAGCTTTAGGTTTTAACTTCAATTTCTGTCGATTTCAAAAGTTGAAATCTTCAGGTCATATATGTGCATGCTTATATACATGTTTTTGTTGTTGGCTCCTGGATGTGTTCGAACATTCATGGGTCGTTGCCATTTTTCATAGCATTTTGTACGTACATGCTTCAAATAATTTTTATGCCTATATTTATTTGCATACATACCTATAGCCGATCCCCATCGTTCATCATTCTTTTCCCCTCTTTTTATTTTTTATATTTCTAAGGATCGGCATGCGTCTAGCCGACCCCTCTCTCTCTCTCTCTTTCTTTTTTTATATTAAAGCTTTTATAGGGATCGACATATATGTATGCCGACCCCTTTTTGGGTTCATGCTAACCGGGATCGGCAAGCTTTCATGTTGATCCCTACATCCATATATATAAAGCAACATTTCCATCCCTTCACTTTCACTTACTTCATTTCCTTGTTTCCCTCAGAAGCACCGAACCCTTTCGCTCTTTTACTCAAAAAGAATTTTCCTTCTTTCCTTCTCCCCTCAATTTCGAAAAAAACCTTTTCGTGGTTCAATCCGCATTTACAAACTAACTTCCCCAAACTATCCATTTCGATTGCCTTCAAACTTTTCGCCAATTTCCTTACTATATTCATACATAGGTGAGCTTTTTCGACTCTTTCTTTTGGTTTCGTGGTGAGAAAAGGGATTCTGTGTTGTCAATAACCTTAATGGCACTCGAGGCAGCAATGACACAGTGACCGAAGTGGCTTGGAGAAGATAAATCATTGATGGATAGGTTTCGGTTAAATAAATAAGGAGAAAGAAGAAAGGAGGATAAAGGAGGAAGAAGATGGAATGGATAAGGGATCAGTGTTGGATGTTTGATTCTATGTCGATTCCTCGGCATAGAGGCTCAATGAGTTGAGGATGAAGTAGAAGGGATCAGTATGTTTTGGGTTTGGTGACATTTATTGTGAAAGAGGGATCAGTGGAATGTATGGAAGTAGTGGGATTGGTATAAAGAAAGCGATCGGCGGTTTTGAGGTTTAAGAGAGGGATTGGTCGTGAGGCTTTGGGAAAGTGATCGGTATAGCCATAGGGATCGGTATGAAGTTAAGGACTTGGATAAACATAGGGATATGCAAAACTATAGGGATCGACATAAGGAACTTTTTGAACTTGCAATCTAATCCAACCTTACTTGTTCAGACAATCATTACTAATTCACCTTAACGAACTTGGAGATATGATGATGATGAACAATAAAACTTGCATTCTCACTATTAAACTTGAGATTGAATAATCAAATTCTTGGAACTTTCAACATATACTAAAAACTTGCATATGGACTTGAACGACAAACTTCACACTTCGATATACCGATAGTCGATCCCATAGATTTTACAACCGATCAATCTCTCCGCCAGTTGAGACGGTCAACGATGACGGTCACTCTGGTCGGAATCCAAAGTCTCATCATTTTACTTTGTTTTTCTGATTTTAAGCCGTTTATTTTTGCTATACACTTCACTACACTGCACTAGCTTACACTTAACATGGGGTAAACAGGTAACTTTTCTAACCTCGATTATCTATTGAGTATAGCTAGTATGGACTCCAGACGCTCAGAGCATTTAGTTGCTATGCCTTTTGGACTGGCCATGCAACACACCAACCCTGAAGCAAAATCGAGCTCTGCGATTATATCCGGTAGGCTTTCTCCCAATCATCAAGCAGAACAGATGGAAGTTTCTGGCCCGTCAATCAACCTTTCGTCAGATGTTCTGGTCCTCCCAGCAGAGTATAAGTTCCACTCCCGATGCAGTAGAGGGTGTCATCCTTCTAGATAACTCGATAGATTCTCAAGTTTCCCAAATTGGTGAGGCTGCCCTTCGCGGGCTATGTTCCATACATGGAATTCCATTTATAGACGTCCCGGTTCCTTCAATAAACAACAAGCCTCACTTGCCTCCGGAGGGGTACACGGCGTGCAATAAATTTATGTGTTGGGCCGGATGCGTACAACCCTTTAATTCGTTTATTCGAGAGATGTTGAGATATCTTGGAATAGCTTCCACTCAACTCCATCCGAATAGTTGCGCCTTCCTACATGGAACCTTTCTACTATTCATGAGCGTTCTATTTCGTTCGCTAACTCCCAAGGACAAAAGATTCATTTACAACTTTAAACAGCGGTCAAGAAGTCCTTCCTATGTTTTTCTAGAACCTTCGCCTAACTGCCAAGTCTTAAAAGGCGCTTGGAATAAACTCTCCTTGTTTAAGCATCAGTGGTTCTATATTCGATTTTCACCTGGCTTCGCAAGGCGTTGATTAGAAGGATGTAAGTATTACTTTCATTTTATTCTTAAGTCCGTTAATCCAAGTCACATTTCTGAATCTATTAACATCTGGGATTCCTGCAGGTGTCTGCCCACGTCAATAAAGGCGTTAGTTTTCCAAGAGCGATCGTCGCTATTCGTGCTACCCCTGTCAAAGATAGTGACATCAAACTTCTTGTTACCGACAAGCTACTATATTTATTCACGCTGTTGGAAGATGGTCGTAGCATTAGGCTTCACAAAAGTGCAGCATTGCTGAGAAACGTCTCGGAACAAGAAAGGGATGCCATCAATCATGTCGTGCCCCCAGGTGAGGGGACTCAGGATGACATTGAAGAAGGTGAGATTAGGGATTCCCAGGCTAATAAACTCGAAAATGCTGATACAGGCCCAGGCAAGGCGCCCGTGGCCGAACCGCCACAAGGCGCACAATCTTAAACACTAACTAAGAGAAAGAAAATGCTAGCATATAAACTTCGTAGAAGAAAAACTATCGCAGATCCAGAATTCATCATCACTCCTATTGAAGAAGAATCATCTTCGTAACACTTGGAAAGTTCACTAAAGGGATTTTCAGATCTCTAAATTCTCGATGATATTATGACCTATGATTTTTCGAATATCAACATCGAAGGGCTCAATTCTTCTACTAGAAGCGGCGAAGGCATTCATCCTACAGATAAAGGAGAGAGAACACCCATGAGCAAGGCTAGAGCCACTAGTCGGTCAAGGGGGAACACTAGGACACTCACGACCATGTGCACTTCACTACACGCTCTTCATTAATCCTTTGCATAATAGTTACTCACGTGTTCTCATTTGGTCTTTGCAGGTACAATGATGCAGTCCCGAGCCTTCGATCGCTTAAGAGGTTCTTTAACGTATTATCGATCTAGTCGTGACTCAGAGTTTGGTAGGCGTATGGAAAAAGACGATAGATGGGAAAAAGGCTGCAATTCAAGGGAATCCTCCTCTTCCAAGCACAAGTCCCAAGCTCAGACATCTCGCCAGGGAGATCAGCCTAATTTTCTTGTTTATAGCGGAGACCAACCTCCCTTCCGCGGCCCTCCAATTGCTGCATCACATGAGAAATACTCCGCTTCATCAAGCTCTAAGCAGTCTCACGACCGCAGATCGAGCAAGCATCCAATTTCCTCTTCCGATCCATCCTTGATGCTGCTGCTTCTGACACTTCTATAGTGGAGAAATTGTTCGAGCTTAAGGCCACTTTTCCAGAAATATGTTTTAATGGGCTTAAATTCTTTCCCATAGTACATATGATCCCAGGGCATGCTAAAGCAAGTTTTCTCACGTGTGTTAATGATGTGTTCATGCAGCATGAATCATTTCAACACTTGGCAGAAAAAACCTCTAGAATGTCAATTGAGCAACAATATGAAATAGATCGTCTTAAGCTAGAGGCGATACATGATAAAGACATAATCAAACACCAAGATGATGAACTGTCAGAATGGACAACAAAACTTACCGAGGCGGAGAAAAGGGCCAAGGAAATGTCGGAGGCAGTGAGCCATTTAGAATCTTCCCATAAGAAAGAGCTCGTTGCCCCCCTCAATCGCAGCGGGGCACTCGCTCTAGAAAAAGATTCTTTGAAAAATGAAAACGAGGTCTTAGCCTGCCACGTCGAAGAACTCAAGGAGCTTCTCAAGAAACAAAGGAAAGGGAAAATTAAGGCTCAGGAAGAATCGCAAAGGTACTGCTAAAAGGCCGTCGAAGCCAGGAGCCTGAATAGTAAACTTGATGAGCAATTTTCCAAATAGAAACACTTAAAGAGGAGGCACGAGAGGACGTTCGCAAGGAGATGATGGAACGAATCGAAACCCAAGTAGAAGATGCTAAGGAGTCCAGTCAGAATGAAATCAAGGACTTGTTTGATCCATTGATCGTCGAATACAACGCTAAAGTCCTCCTCCACCGCGACTTGAGTTTTCTTAGTGAAAGTTATCTCGAGTCACTTGCTGAAGCCTGGGAGCATATCATTGAGATGAAAAAGAGGGAGTTGGGTGGAGTTGAATTTGATGAAGAAAAATTAGTGCGGGAGATCCTCCGTGGAAACGAACCCTTAGATCTTGCTATCGCGAGACTCCGATACTTCGATGTTTTTATGCCTTTTGACAAAAGGGAACATATTGACGGATCCTCGAAGGCCTATCCTAAGGGCCCCTCTTCTTCCCAAGCGATTGGACCATTGGTTTCCTTTAGCCCAGAGCAAGACTTGGGCTATGATCCAGATAAGCTCGGTTATCAATCCAAAGTGTTGTCCCCTATTTTGGAAGGGGTACTCCGGTTACCACCGAAAGACAGTCGGATACAGGTATTCCACTTTACTCTCCAATTTATGAGAGGTTTTTTTTCTTTGCACCCAATGGTTTTAAGCTTATCTCCCTGTTTTAACAAATTTTGCAGGTCAAACTCCTAAAAGCGATGTTGCCGTAGAGAAACAAGAGAAACTAGCAGAGATTCCTACGGCCATTGATGTACCGAGGCACGATGCTCAAGTCATCGGAGCTCTTGACGATGATAAGGTTGAAGATCTGCTCCTAGTAGATGAATCCGACGATGTTGTGATTACCAACGCTTCCGATCGCACTAATGAGACATGCTTAAAAGAGCGTATCGAGAAGGAGGAGTTGCTGAAGAAAAAGGCTAAAGTTGAGCCCATCGAGGTGGACATTGATGATCCACACCTTATGCCACTACAAGTTATTCCACCTGGCAAGTCGATTCCCAGTGAACTCCCTCCTACCTCTGTAAGCTCTCATACAAAGGGTGGAAAAGGATCCGGGAAGAGAAACATCGGGGGCTCAAGTGGCACCACTCTCGAAAAATAAAAAAGGAGAGGAGGTCGAAGAAATAGCCGTCACTTCGGCTCGGTGTATACATAGTTTTGCATAGCTATTTTTTCATCGTTTCTTTTATTAGTTGTGGTTGTACGGGTATGATTCTCGGTTTTTTGAAATAACTTGTACCACAATCTTGAAATCTATCATATGAATAAAAGTTTTTGTTTTCTTTTGAGCTTTTGTGTGAATTGCTATTTAAGTAGTTGAACTATTACTTTCCATTCAATGTACTTGTAATTCGTTGTTCATTAATTCTGGTAACAATCCACTAGCTCTATCCCATGGCCTCCATGCGGTCGTGGCCTTGAGTCATATCAAATGCTAGGCTTAAGCCATAGCATTACGCCGTCGAATTCAATGGCTTTTAAGTAACTATACTCTTGCCCCCAGTCTTAGGTTAGCGGGGTTAAATGTTGGATGGTCGAACTCCATCCTTAGCGAATTTATACTCCTTCTGTCGGTTTCAGACCGAAGTTCGTGGAATAATGAATGATCGAACCTCATTCAGCTATTTGTTTATGCACATATCTGCACTTTGGGGATAAGAGTTAGTTGATGGGTGGTCGAATCGCACCTAATTTGTGTTTATACTCTAGTCCACACTCTTAGGACTTAGAGTTATTTCGCGAGTGGTCGATTCACACCCGATTTACGTTTATACTCCGGCCCGCGCTCTAAGGACTTAGAGTTATTTCACGGGCGGTTGATTCCACCTGATTTACATTTATACTCCAGTCCGCACTCTGGGGACTTAGAGTTATTTTGCGAGTGGTTAATTCACACCCGATTTGCATTTATACTCCGGTCCACACTCTGGGGACTTAGAGTTATTTCGTGGGTGGTCGATTCACACACGATTTATGTTTATACTCTCGTCTGCACTCTGGGGACTTAGAGTTATTTCGGAGAGCAGTCGGATCATACTCTCCTTAATTGATTGATTTCCCCTCAGGGTCTAGGGTTTGATATAGCAAGCGATTGGCCGTGTCACGGTCTCTCATTTTACTTCAGTTCCACAGTTTGGCAGGATTTATTCGAGCACCAGATGGTCGAGCCATATTTATTCCTCATTGTGTATTCCGTCTGTTGGATTATGAACGGGGGTTATCAAATGAACAAGTAGACCAAGCTCATCTAGTTTAGTCCTATTAGAAACTAGCGTAATTGATTAATTTCAAACTTCGAGAGCCTGTTCGTACATATCGACATCAATTAATTTCGTCATGTAACTAATACGTAATGCTAAACATAAATATAAAGGAAGTCCGAAACTTTATTCGTTAAATGGAAAGGAATAACATAAACTGTCTTATTATACATCTGGAAAATCAAATGCTAAAGCAAATTCTGAAAGATAAAACAACTGAAATGAAAAAGAAATAAATTAAGTGATATAGCATTGAAGATGCTCGCTATACCACACCCTTGGAAGTGTAATGCCATCGACAGTCGTTAGCTTGAAAGTTCCCTCTCCAACCCTCTGTTCAATGACATATGGTCCTTTCCAGATTGGATTCATGTGCGATGGGGTAGGAAAAACCCGTTTCAGGACGAGATCGCCAATTTCAAAGGTTTTAGGTCAAACTTTAATGTTGTAATATCGGGCGACTCAATGTCGACGTGCACATGCCCTTAGATCGGCTTCCTCACACTTCTCATCTATAAAATCTAGAGATTCCAAGAGGAGATCTTTATTTGTTTTGGGATCGTAGTAAGTCACTCGATGAGAAGGAACTTCGAGCTCAACAGGAATGATGGCTTTGGAACCGTAAGGAAGGACGAATGGAGTATGGCTAGTTGTGGACTTCTCGGTGGTCCTATAAGCCCACAGTGCTGTAGGGAGTTCATCGACCCACCTGCCTCTAGCCTTCTCCAAAAGCTTCGGCCCATTTGGTAAAGAATTACAATGATACCGTACTTTGCACCACCTTTAGAGATCGGTAAGGAATCTATAATGTCTATACCCCATATGGAAAACGGCCATAGGTTGACCATTTGAATGATTTCCATCGGCGGAGCTCTTGGAACTTTTGCATATATCTGCATTTATCACATCTTCTTACATAGTCAGTGGCATCTCGATTGACAATTGGCCAATAATACCTATAACGGAGTATTTTCTTTGCTAGAGTTTACCCCTAGTGTGGTCTCCACATTCCCCTTCATGGACTTCTTTTAGGACACGTTTTATCTCATCATTAGCGACACACCGGAGTAAGGGAACTGATAAACCATTTCTGTACATAATTCCTTCTTGCATGACATATCGCAAAGCCTTACGGAGGACCTATCGCTTTTCATTTCTTTGATCTGGTAGGATTCCATGTAGCAAGTAGTCTTTAATCGAAGTCATCTACGATTTCCTCTCAGGTTCCGCTTCCAGTGTCCGGTCGATTTCTATCATGTTTATAATTGGGGAATTTAATACTTCGACCGGAACCAAGCCCATCTGCTATGCATCACCGGTGCTAGAAAACTTTGCCAATGAATCAGCCTCTCTGTTTCGATCCCATGGAATATACGAAATGTTATAGTACTCAAATTCTGCCAACAACTCTTGGACTTGGGTAAGGTATGGGGTAAGTCGTCGTCCCTTGGCTTGATAATCTCCCTTGACTTGGTAAACTACCAACTGTGAATCACAAAAGATTTCAGGAAATTTTATTCTGAGTTCTCAAGCGAGTTTAAGTCCAGCAATTAGAGCTTCATACTTAGCTTCGTTGTTTATCGCTGGGAAATCAAGCTTTAAAGCATAACAGATTGACCGACCTTTGGGAGTTACAAGAAAAATTCCAGCTCTAGAACAATGATCATTAGACACTCCATCAGTATACAGTTTCCACTATATGGTAGGGATTTCATTGCCTTCCGAAGAATCATCATGCACAGTAAACTCTCCTATAAAATTTTCCAGTTCCTGACCCTGGATAGCCCTTCGACGGAGGTAGGTAATATCGAATTGGCTGAGCTCGATATTCCACTTAAGCAACCTTCCAGACATCTCAAGTCGCTGTAGGACCTGTCATAACGGCTGGTCAGTGTAAATATTGATCGGGTGTGCCTGGAAGTATGGACGAAGCTTTCGTGAAACAATTAGCAGGTAGTATGCCAGTTTCTCTATTTTGGATAGTTCCTTTCAACTCCCACTAATCATTTGCTGACGTAATACATCAGCCTCTGGATCCAATCCTCCTCGCAAAGCAATGCGGCACTTATAACATTTGCCGATACGACCAAATAAATGTACAAATCTTCATGATCCACCGGCTTCGACAAGACGGTGGGTCTCTCCAAATGATTCACCAAATCTTGAAATGTGTCTTTACAATCCTGCATCCATTCAAAGTTTCTTTTCCCTTTCCTAATCAAATCAAAGAAAGGAATGCGTTTGTTGGTAGCTCTGGAAATAAATCGGCTTAAGGCAGCAACTTTCCCATTCAGACTCTGCCCTTGTTTAATGGTCCTTGGCGTTTGGATATCGCGGTAACCCGAATCTTCTCGGGATTAGCTTCTATTCTGCGGGCATTAAAAATAAAGCCTAAGAATTTCTCTGATGCAACACCAAAAGAACACTTCAAAAGATTAATTTTCATCTTGTAATGTCGGAGGACGTCAAACATTTCCGCCAAGTCTCTAATGTGTCGCTTGATCGTCGTGACTTCATGAGCATATCATCCACTAACTACTTTCATCATTTTTCCAATATGATCTTTAAACATCATGTTGACTAAGCGTTGATAAGTCACTCCTGCATTCTTTAATCTAAACGGCATTACTACATAGCAGTACAACCCAACATCGATAATGAAACGGTGTGCTCCTAATTGGGAATATGCATTGGGATTTGGTTATATCTCGAATATGCATCCATGAAAGATAGCAATTTGTGCCCCGCGGTTGAATCCACCAGCTGGTCTATCCTTGGAAGGGGAAAACTGTCCTTTGGACACGCCTTGTTCAAATTTGAATAATCAATGCATGTTCTCTACTTCCCATTCGCTTTTTTCACAAGTACAGGATTAGTTACCCATTTAGGGTAGAGGGCGTCGCAGATAAACCCATTGTCTTTTAGTCTATCCACCTCCTCTTTGAGAGTGACAGATCTCTCCGAATCCATGTCGCGTCTTTTTTGCTTCATCGGGACATGCCTAGGGTCGATATTCAATGCATGGCTTGCAATGGTAGGAGAGATTCCACACATGTCAGAGAGAGTCCAAGTGAACACGTCTAGATTCGTTTGGAGAAAACCCACAAGTTCTTTCACCATTGGGGGGCTGAGCTATGATCCAATCTTTAGAACTTGTGATGGGTCGTCGTCGCTAACCGTGATAACAATTGTCAGCTCAGCCAGTGCAGCCTTGGTCTCTTTGGGCTCCTCTTCATCATCTCTCGAATCTATATCTCTATAGAACCGACTGTGGCACCCGAGCCAAGGCTCAAGCGCTAGTTATCAATCTTCGGTAGCTTGGATGCAGACAGTCTTGTCCACACTCTTACCTTTTTCTTTGCGCTGAGCATCCTTCAACTCAGCTACATAACAGGCACGTCCAGTCGCCTGATCGCCATGAACAATTCTAACACCATTATCTGTCAGAAACTTCAAAGTCAAACACCATGGAGCAAGAGTTACCCAAAATTCGGCTAGGGTCGGTCAACCTAGAAAACCATTATACGGAGAGTCAACATCCAAAAAAACAAACGACAAGATCCGCACTCTCCTTCATTCACCTTCTCCCAACTTACAGGTAATTCCAGGTAACCAATAGCTTCAGTTGCAACGCTGTTAAAACCGTGTATATGAGCTTTAGAGGTTTTAAATCTTTGGCTTCCATCCTCATCCGATCATAAACTTTTTTGAAGATTATATTTATTGAACTTCCACAATCAATCAGTATCCTTCTCACTAAAGCGGGGCAAATCATGGCTGAAATGACCATTGGGTTGATTGTTGGAGCCTCTACCTTATCTGCATCTCTGTTCCTAAACACAGTATCATCCGCTATTATATGTTGCTTTTTTTGCTAGAGCTTCATCTTCCATATTCGAACAGCATTCAAAATCCACATGCCTAATCGCGCTTGCATAGCGTTCCATCTCTTGCCATCTTTTATCTGATGGGTGTGGTCCTCCAACTATCGCATTTATCACTAGTCTTCCACCAGTCCCATAGGCTCCTTAGTCTTATGCGGTGCTTATCCTCGGTTAGGGTCAGATGTCCTCTACCCACCGTCCTACCGGGGCTTTCACAAACTAATGTAGTTTCCTTTCTCAAATCAGCTTTTCTATAACATCCTAGAGATGCCAACATTCGTTTGTATTGTGCCTATTGCACTCGTGAAACCGATAATATTTCCTGGTCTTTTTCTATTTCTCTGTTGATTCTTTTGGAGGAGGCTTCCTATACTACATGGTATTGCAAGTAGACAAATAGATATTCTCCAAGGATGTATTCAACGGTGTGTAAGTATTATACATCAGAGTCTTAAGCTTCCTTCATCCAGAATCCCTTTTTCATTCAGGGTTCCTATCTCTGCCTCCCTTTTGCTAATTTGGTTTATTCTGAACATTCACTTGGACTTTTCCAGAACCGTCATCAGACTATTTTATTGCAATTTTACTCTGTACTGCCTCTCCACTTGGTCCTACAACATTCTTTTTTTTGGAGGACCTGGCTTTCTCTTTTCTCAAATATTGAGTTGCCTTCGCGTAAAAGTGCTCCAACATTGCGGGCGGCTTACCAGCTAACCAATCGCCAAAGTCAGTCTCTAGATCATTTCCTCTCGTTATGGCCATGAGTATCGCGTGATCATTCGGATTACTGACCTCCGTAACAGTTGTATGAAATCTCTTCAAATAATCTTTCAACGACTCTCCTGGAGCCCGAGTCACACTGGAAATGGACATCACATCTTTGGGACGAGTTGCGTGCATCTAGAACTACTCCACAAACTTGGTTGCCAAATCATCAAATCTAGAAATTGATCGTAGGGGTAGCCTTGTGAACCACATCATTGCTATTCCGAAGAGAGTTATAGGAAAGCATCTACACTTGGTCGCATCATCCGCTCGTGCAGAATCCATCAACCATTCGTATCTCATGATATGCTGTCTGGGGTCGGTTTTTCCCTCGTAGCCAGGCATTGATGGCATGTTGAACCTCCTCGGATACTTTACATGTAAAACATTATTAGTAAATGGGGCATGGCTTCTCAAAATTCTTGGCTCTCTCCCACCAACTGTTTGACCATTGTTGATAAGTCTGGCGTTTGGATGGTTGGTGCTAAGCGGTGGTCATGCTCCACCTCACATGAATGGTCCGGTCGATGTATAAGGGCCATTTCACGCCTTCTTGGTTCACCATCTTCTCGATGAGTACCTTGTAAATTCGCTTCATCGTCATTCCAGGGAATAGTTTGGTCAAGATTCAATTGAACACCAACACCAAACCCATTGTAGTAGCTCCAACTTGATTGCTATAAGGCATGGATGAATTCTCCCTTCTGGTGGAGGGATCGGTACCGATCCCTATGGAGGGGTCAGCACCGGTCGATCCTGACAGACCACAATGGTCTGCCAGTTGACGCCCCGAAGTTTCTACGCGATATTCGTCTATTCTACGGTGCTTATGCCTATGATACTCGTCTGATGAGCAAGAACTCTCTGATGCTGATTAAGGAGTAGGGTCCCTCCTAGCTTTCCCCCGCTGATGCTGATTGATTTGGTTCATCAAGTTGATATTAGTCTGAATTTGTTGATTTAGTTGTCGATGGCTCTCTATCACTTCTCTTGCTAAATTATGAAATTTAGCTCTTGTAATAGAACCAGTGGGATTTTGGACTTCAACTGGATCAGCATTCACTTTTGTTGGTTGATTTCTTGGGTCGCCTTGCTGAATGCTAGTATTCTCATTTCCTTCTACGTTCTGAGAAGTAGATCTAGTATGTCTCACCATTATTAATAGCCTTGCTTAGATTTCTATAAATCTAAGTAGTATTAGAAACTTCTTGAAGATAACTGCAGATCTCCTTTGGGGGATTTATCTAATCCAGTAGCAACAAAGGGATTCTAGCAAGTTGAGGCTGAGAATCAAGGTTCTCGGTGAAAGCACCAAAATGTTTGCAACTAAATTGGTCAAAAACACCAAAGAATAGATTTTTGTAAAGAAGTAAGTGAAGAAAAATCAAATTAAACCGAGGAAATGATTAAGCTAATAACAAATAAAAAGCAATAATCAGAGACACAAAGATTTATAGTGGTTTGGCATTGTATGCCTACGTCCATTTTGAAGATTATCCTTTATTAATCAGTTATAAATCTGACTACAACAGTAGGAAATAGCAAACACTTGGTTACAATAGAGTCTAGAGTAATAAGCAGCGTAAAGATCCTCAAGATGACCCATCAGGCCAGTATTTATAGGTGAAGATAACCACCAATCTCTCTAAACCTTCGGCTAAAGGACCTTCTTATCCACATGGGCCCACTAGATGCCTCACTAAGTCCAATTCCCAATGAGGAGGGATCCGACCGATCCCTACATCGGTCGATTTTTAGGCAGTGATCCCTATGGTGGCTTCTCTATGTTAAAATATCTTCAGCCTCCAATTTTCATGTCATTTGGACCATTAGAACTCGAGTTATTGCTCGTTCTTTGATTTGATATGACTTGTGTACTGCTTGCTGCCGAACCCTCTACAGGGATGTATCACGAACCCTCTCATTGTGCCATTTTTATATGAAATCCCTAGGGTAGGTTCCCTAAGGTCCATATACCTTGCTCTCCAAATTTCATAGGGATTTGACCTGTAGATCTCGTGATATTGATCATTGTGTACAAGAATGCACTTGAACCTTGATGGATGCCGACCCCTCTTCAGTGAAGCCTGCCGATCCCTCTCGATTAGGTATTCTGATCCCTCCTAATGAGTCAATCTATGCCGAACCCTTCCATTCGTTGAGCCATATTCCATGCTTTGAGCATCCTACATTGTACATCCATTAAATCCATTCAATTCTGACTTTATACGATCATTTGTACTTGACTGTTGGGCCTCACCGTTATTTGGGTTTTTAACTAGTAGAAACTAATAGAATACAGAACAACCTTGTGTAGACAGGATGGTTCATGACTTAACTAGAAAAGCTAAGACAAGAGATCGACAAAGGCCAAGCTATACGACTAAAACAACGACCGGGATCAACGAAGCCGAGAGGTCAGCATTCCTTTAGTCCAATCAGCAGCTGAACGTAAACAGCTAGTGAATTGCCATCAAAACATAACAACAATGATAAAAGGCTATGGAAACATCTCTGATTCCAGACTCCAGAAAAATCCTAAGTGGTTGGATCATCAGTGACCCGTGCCTCTCCTCAAGCCTTCGAACAAAACAACTAAGGAGCACTACAAAGAGGCCAAGACGTTGGCTCGCAAAACGAGCCAAGTCTATGGGTCACCAATGACCCATGGATCTAACTCGTTTTGCGAGCCAAACACTCCCTAAGTCGTCTACTACTTACCTGCGAGCTGATGAGGACATGGCCTGGCCCAGAAGGTCTCTGCTCCATATAAATACCATCAACTTGCAACATAAGAAGGATTTTCTTTGGACTGGTTATTGAAGCTCTACTGGAATTATTCTTCACTCTCTGCCTCCCTCATAACAATCTACAAAGGAATACGTTGTGATTCTCCAGGGGATTCCAACTCTGGAGATTCAATCTAGCTAGGAAATAACCAAAGCCTTGTAATCAAACATCTCTTGTAACAGCAATCAGTCTATAATAATACTATAAAGTGGACATAGGCTTCAATAACAGCCGAACCACTATAAAAATTCTCTGTCTACTTTCTTTTACTATTCTTTCTTTATATCTATGATATCTTTGCTTGAAGAACTCGCTGTTTTAGGATCAATGGCTCCTTGAAGAAGAAGAACTGCCTCTGAATCCATAGGGGTAGTAATAGCTGGAGAAGGTGCTAGTCTCCAACAAGCTGAAGTCAATGGTGCTAACTTAGGAAACCATGCATCAGCATCCTCTAGTCAGCATGAAGACGTCACCAGGGACGAGCTGAATAAGATGGCTGAGGAGATCAACCAGAAAATGGAAAATAGTCAAAAGGCTCTAATGGAGAAGCTCAACACTCTGTTGACCTTACAATCAAACCCCGCTCCAAGGACTATGCCTGAACTAGTGACTGTTGTAGAACAAGAGAATTCCTCTATTTTTGGCCTGCATAGAAGGAACAGAAAGCAACCATAAAGAAGGGTAACAACAGGATGCAACGTAGAGGAGAATGAGAATACTCCACCCGGCACAAGGCAACCGATCTTGAATTTGAATTAAGGGGCCAAAACCCCGCAGGAAGATATAGCTGTCAATCTCTCCGATTCAGAAGATGGAGAATAAGTTAATTAGTTGGAAGAGAACGTCAATGCATTCGAAGATGTTAGAAACATCAAAACAGCCCCAGTCAGGCCAGCTGTAGGCTAACGGGGTCCTACGGGATTGGCCCTTCCAAAGACAAGAGGGTCTAGGCTTTAACCCACACGTCAAGACCATTTATAGGACCAAACACTTGGCGCAGTGACTGATTTCCATCCCCAGGATCATCGGACATCAGAGGCATACATAGTAGACATGGTCAAACGACAGATGGATGAGAGTAAAAACTGAAAGGATGATGAATGGGGATCTGCCTCGAGTCAGACCCCTTTTACCAACGAAATCTTGAATGAAAGATACCTAGACAAATTCACCATGCCAACTATCCCATTCTACGACGAAACGAAGGACCCAAAACCCCATCTGTACAAGTACAGCTGGTATATGGATGGAGCCAATGCTCCAGAGGCTGTTCGCCACCGATGTTTCCCAATTTTTCTAGAAAGAGTCATGTCTATGTTGTTCACCAGACTTCCCCCAAGATCCATTTCTACTTTTGACCAACTTGCGATGAAATTCCTTGACCCGTTCAGGCTTCACACCGCACAATTGAAGGATGTCATGTCCCTATCCGGATTGGTCCAAGGGCGCAACAGGTCATTGAAATCATTCATAAGTAGGTTTAACACGATGGTGACGGAAGTAAGTAACCCCAATGAGGATATGGTTTTTATGTCATTAGTCCGCGCTATTCACCGAGAAACAGAGTTCGGGAAATGGATTAAGATGAAGCAACCTACCAATAGGAAAGACTTTAATCATAAAGAAAGCCAGTACTTGAGATTGGAGGAAGCACAGGAGCTAGAAAGAGAGTCTGCCGGTACACAACAGATGAACGCCAGACAGAATGACGCGACGGCAAATCAAAACACGTGTGATCCTAGAAGTACTCAACGAGTCGTGGAAAAGAGCGGGAATTAGAAGAGAAGAAACCAGAACTCCGATAAAAGAAATAATGATGGTAGCAACAAAAGATTTAAAGGGTTTAGACATGAAGACTATACCCCCCTGAATGACACTTCAGAGAATATTTATCTCGCAACACAAGAAACTGAAAAGTATAAGAAACCTCTTCGAAAGGAGGCAACGGAACAGCAAAAGCACTCAGGGAAATTTTGCCGCTTCCACGAGACGTACGGGCACAATACAAACGAATGCCGCCACCTTAAGGACCTCATTGAAGGATTAATCTGAGACAACAAACTTCAACAATATGTAAAAAATCCATAAAAACCCAATCAACCTATGGTCCCTCAACCTCCTAAAGAGCAAAAAAAAATCAAGTTGGAACTAGCGAAGAAAGGTCAAAACGAACTGACCAGAGGCTTATTATCGAAACAATATCTGGGGGACCACATCCCTTGTGAAGAAGTTAGGGAGATATGGAGCGATATGCAAGTTCATTAAAGCGTGCTCCAAAGGAATCATTTTTAGCAATAGATGATGAAACTCCAGCCAAGCAGCAAAAGGTTCTGAGCAATGACATAGTGTTCCGCAATCGGGACACCGAAGGGATTGAAGCTCCAACTCTTGACCCAATGGTGGTGATAGTAGGAATCGGTCCCGCCGTAGTCCGATGAGTGCTGGTTGATAGTGGCAATTCAGTTAATATACTTTTCAAACGTACTTTTGACCAAATGAAGATTGGCATAAAAAGCGTGTCCGTGTGCTAGACTAAGATTCATAGGTTTACCAGAGAACCCAAGCAACCGGTGGGAACAATCGACCTACCTATGGAGCTTGGAGAGGGTGAGCGACGAGTCACCCTCATTCAAACATTTGTAATCGTGGATGAAATGTCATCATACAATGCATTCTTGGGACGGCCCGCGTTAGCCAATTTTAGAATAGCATTGGCCCAATGGTGCCTTACAATGAATTTCCCTACCGATCACGGAGTCAGAATTGTGAAGGGAGACCAAAGCGTTGCCCAGGAATGCTACATCATGGAATTACGCGAATCAAGAAGAAAGGAAAAGGAAAGGATGTGGGAAGACACTCCACATCCATGAACCCTCTGAATAGCAATTACAAAACCACCCCTGGCTTGGGGACCATAGCCAATTCGACAAGGCTCTGGACCCTAGGAAGAAGAGCTCAGGGGAGGATCGAGCAGCACCGGTAGAACTGACGGTGTTTGTCCCAGTCTGTATGGTTGACCCAATGCGGGTCCTAAAGATTGGGTCGCACCTTGGAAACAAGACGCGGTCAGAAATAGCCAAGTTCCTCCACACCAATTTGGACGTATTTGCTTGGACACACTCCAATATGTATGGGGTATCACCCAAGATTTCCTGCCATGTCATTAATGTTGACCCCAAATTCACCCTAGTTAAGCAAAAAGGCGCAGCTTGGGCTCTGAACGGTCCAAGGTGTTGAGAGAAGAAGTAGATAAACCGATAGCTAACGGCTTCATTTGGGATGCAACCTACCCCGAATGGGTATCGAACCCGGTCCTAGTCAAGAAGTCCAATGGAAAATGGCGAACCTGTATTGATTTCTCGGACCTCAACAAAGCCCGTCCGAAGGATAGAGTCCCGCTCCCTGGAATTGATCGACTGGTGGATGGAACAACGGGACATGAGCTGTTGTCATTTATGGATGCGTACTTGGGCTATAACCAGATCTTGATGCATGAACAAGACCAAGAGAACACCAGCTTCATCACCGATTTGGGACTGTACTTCTATAGAGTAATGCCATTCGGTTTGAAAAATGCAGGGGCAACGTACCAAAGGCTAGTGAATACTATGTTCAAACGCCAGATTGGGAAGACTATGGAAGTTTACGTGGACGATATGTTAGTCAAGTCCTGAGTAGCTGCTAACCATCTAGACAATCTCGCTGAAATGTTTGAAATACTCCGCAAATACAGAATGTAACTCAACCCGCTTAAATGTCACTTTGGAGTAGCCTCTGGGAAATTCCAAGGATTCATAGTAAGTGCCTGGGCATCGAAGCGAATCCAGAGCATATCACAGCATTACGGAAAGTCCGAGCCCCTAAAAATAAGAAGGAACTTCAAAGCTTGAATGGAAAAGTCGCAGCACTGAGTTGATTCATCTCAAAAGCTACAGACAAGTGTATACCGTTCTTCGATGTGCTAAAGAAGGGAAAGAAAAACTTTGAATGGAGTTAAGCTTGACAAACAGCATTCAAGGAATCGCTACGACACATGGAAACTCCCCCAATCTTATCAAAACCAGTCGATGGAGAAGACTTGTTCGTTTATTTAGCAGTTTCTCTACACGCACTAAGCGCCGCTCTTATGCGAGAAGAAGCAAGAATCCAATGACCCGTGTACTACATTAGCAAACGATTCATCGGAGCTGAGAAGAATTACCCAAAACTGGAGAAGCTAGCGTATTTCCTTTGATCGCATCCCGGAAGTTACGATCATACTTACGGCTCATCCGATTAAAGTATTGACTGACCAGCCCCTGAAGCAAGTTTTATACCGGTTAGAAACTTTTGGACGACTACTCAAGTGGAATATAGAGTTGAGCCAGTACGATATCACATACCATCCAAGAAAAGCAATTAATGGGCAAGTGTTTGCCGATTTCATTGCCGAATTTACCATAAGGGACAACAAGGAGGAAGTTCATTCGGAAACAGACATGCAATGGAAGCTCTTCGTCGATGGTGCATCAAACAACTTCTATTCGGGAGCAGGGGTAGTACTTGAAACCCCCGAGGGGCGAGCCATTAGCTATGCTTTGCGCTTGGAATTCCCAACAACAAATAACGAAGCAGAGTATGAAGACTTGATCGCTGGACTAAAACTTGTGAAGGAAGTCAAGATAAAATCTATTCACATATACAGCGACTCCCAGCTGGTCGTCTGTCAAGTGAAAGGGGAGTACCAAGTGCGTGGAGAAAATCTCGCACCGTAACTGTCCAAAGTACCAGAGCTATTAAGTGTTATCGAGCACTACACCATAACTCACATCCCACGGGACCAAAACACCAAGGCAGACTATTTGGCAAAGCTTGCAAGCTCCGAAGAAGCCCAATCATTGGGATTGGTTTCGGTTGAAACGCTAACCAACCCAAGCATAGACAAAATGGACGTGGACTGGATTCTAGAGACCACCATCGAGCCAGATACATGGATGACACCGATAAAGGGATATCTACTAGTATGAATCCTACCAACTGATCGAAATCAAAGGAAGAAGCTCCTCCACAAGGTGCCACGATTCATGATGCAGGATGGGATACTCTATCGTAGGAGGTTCTCGACCCCTCTTCTTAGGTGTGTGATCGATGATGAAGCACGACAAATCCTGAAGGAAGTACATGAAGGTGAGTGCGGAGACCACACTAGGGGGCAGACGCTAGCAAGAAAGTCCTTCGATACAGATACTTCTGGCCAACAATAAATCACGACGGCGCAAATCACGCCAGAAGAAGCGATCACTGTCAAAGATTCAGCAAAATTAAGAGAACTCCTTCAACGGAACTGACACAAATGGTCAGCCCATGACCATTTGTGATATGGGGGATCGATCCGATTAGTGTCCTTCCAATAGCTAAAGGAGGAGCCAAATATGCTATAGTTGCCGTAGATTATTTCACAAAATGGGCCGTAGCAGAACCGCTGGCCACCATAACCACAAAGAAAGTTATTAACTCTGTTACTAAAAACATCATTTGCAGGTTTGATGTGTCCTTAAAAATCATCACTGACAATGGAATACAATTCGAAAGTGCCGAGTTCAAAGACTTCTACAGGTGCTTCCAAATCGAAAAAAGCTTTTCTACAGTGGCTCATCCGCAAGCAAACGGGCTAGTGGAAGCAATAAACAAGATCATTAAGTCCACTATCAAAAAGCGACCAGCGAAAGCAAAATGAAATAGGGTTGATGAATTTCCACTCGCGCTATGGGCTTAAAGAACTACACACAAAGCGGCAACTAGTCACGCTCCGTTTGCCTTAGCATATGGTTCAGAAGCAATGATTTCTATTGAATTAGAAGTCCCCTCACACCGAAGGCAGAATATTAATCAGGCACAAAACGAGCAACTCCTACTCGAATCGCTAAACATGGTCAATGAAAAAGAGAAGATGTAGAGTTGAAAACTGCTGCCCACCAAAAAAGGGTTGCACGGTACTTCAACTCCAAAGTTCATAGTCAGACCTTCGAAGTTGGAGATCTTGTGCTCTAGCAAGTTTACCCTGTTTCGGGGGCCTTCGGACCAAACTGGGAAGGACCATATGTCATCAATCAAAAGCTCGACGATGGGACTTTCAAGCTGACAACCTCGACGGGGTCGCAGTTCCCAGAGCCTGGAATAGCAAATCGCTCCGCCGTTATTTCATTTAAAAAACTATTTTATGTATTTTCTATTTTTCAGCAAATAAGCCATCCCGGAAATGCCAGTGGCATTGTAAAAAGGCAAAGAATCTGCCATTCTTTCTTTAATAAAATTTGATTTGTTTTTCAAATTAGCAAAACTATGTCCATATTAAATAACCGCGAGTCGACAGTAGCAAATCGACTCAAACCGTTGGATCGGCGGAACTCGATCCTTGCCTCTCAAAAAATCGGTGTTGCCCTGGCAACCCCGGGAAGTCAACTAAAGAACTAACTCCTTCATGTTGCCCGAAGATAGGCAGCGCCGGGGAGCAACTAAAAAACTAACTCCTCCGTGTTGCCCAGAGATAGGCGACGCTGAGGAGCAACTAAAGAATTGAAACTCCTCGCGTTGCCCGGAGATAGGCGACGCCGAGGAGCATCTAAAGCCGTGCATTTCATGAGCCATGCATTCAAACTGAAACTGCTCGCGTTGCTCGGAGATAGGTAACGCTGACGAGCATCGAAAGCCGCGCACCCAAGTTTAAACTCCTTGCGTTGCTCGGAGATAGGCAACGCCAAGGATCATCGAAAGCCGTGCACTCAAGCTGAAACTCCTCACGTTGCCCAGTGATAGGCAACGCCGAGGAACATCAAAATAGAACTCCTTGCGTTGCTTGGAAATAGGCAACGCCGAGAAACATCGAAAATGAACTCCTTGCATTGCCCGAAGATAGGCAACGCCGAGGGACGTCGAAAACGAACTCCTCGCATTGCCCAGAGATAGGCAACTCCGAGAAACATCGAAAAAGAAATTCTTGCGTTACCTGGAGATAGGCAACGCTGAGAAAGCTCAAGATAAACCTTTTGCGTTGCCCAAAGATAGGCAATGCCGAGAAGCATAGAAAACCAACTTCTCGTGTTACCCAGAGATAGGCAACGCCAAGGAAGCTCAAGATAAACCTCTTGCGTTGCCCGGAGATAGGCAACGTCGAAAAGCATCCAAACTAACGCTCCCTACGTCATTCATAGATGGGCGACGTCAAGGAGCATTGAATGTCGTGTACTACACAAGCGACGCGCTAAATCCCAAAATAATAGCCCCTCACATGACCTAAAGATGGGAAACGCCAAGGAGCATGAGAAACACCACACATATAGCCAGGAATAGTTGGTGCTAGAAGGAAAGCACTCAATGATTGACAATACATACCCATGCATAGATTGCATACTTACCCATTATCCAAACTGAGACTACATGCTAAGGTCGCAAAACTTCTGAAGGAAGGAAAATCAACTCATGACTTAGCTGATTTTGAATAAAGATTATCAAAACCCTAAGTTACCGGATACTTGAAAATTGTTTGAAGTAAACAGCCCTGTGAACTAGGGGGCATACACTTGTACTGAGACAGAAACATGCGAACACAATAAGTTCACAAGTTCCGTCACTCCAAACAACAATAAGTTCACAAGTTCTATCTCAAAGTTTTATGAACTTCCAAACAAAAAGTCTATATCTGTTTTAAAATTCTAAACAAAAATTTCAAAGTTTAAGAATTTTTAGAAGTTTTATGAATTTCTAAAACAAAAATTCTCTAAGTTCTGTTAATTTCTAAAGTTCTATTAACTTCCAAAGTGCTAATAATTTCTAAGTTCTGTCGCTTTGTTTGAAGGGCTTTGACTATAATCATAGAACTAGAAAAGTATGATATGAAACAAGCACAAGCACAAGCACACAGAACATATATGAACAGTTAGACAAATGTACAGTCAAAATATCAAAGAATTACTTGTAATTTTCTGTAAACAGGATCAAAATGTGGGGGCCGTAACCACACAACAACGGCCAGCAAAAGGAAAATACAGACTCAAAAGTAAGGACGCAAAGTGCAGACTCTGCACTTGGAACAAAATGACTAAAAAAAACTAGTCAGTCTTCTTGCAAGCTGTTGGCCAAAATCAAGTCCATCCTCACGCCAGCCGCTCAACGCTTCTTGCCACCGCTTCCCTTTCCACCTCTGGTTGGTAGTTCCTGCTTCTTTTCAGGAGAGGTGTCGCTGCCAGTAATGTCAACGTGTACTTCGATGGCAATCTCCTCCTCCTCCTCCGAAAGTTTTTCAAAAGAGCCTCCCTTTCCCTTGCGTTTTCTTGATTCCCAGGAGCTCTTTGAAGTTTTGACTGCCTCCACCTTTTCCTTCTTGATGGCAACCAGATCGTGATGAGTTTTCTATGGCTGCTCCGTCCGCGTTTCCTGCTCCTTGGCCTCTGCCGTAGTTACATCACCTTCCAAAGATGCCGAAGGGTCATACAAGCCGTGGAGCACCGCTATCTTCTCAGCCTCCGGCCCCGGTTGGGAACTAGATATGGATGTGGGAACTGGAACAGGGTTGAATACAGTCGCAGGAGATGTGAAAATGGCAGCATGCACAAGCGCCGAAGTAGCAGGCGCGTCAATAGGAAAAGTGGATGGACCTATAAGTTCAAAAAGGAAAGAATTAAACTCCTCTTGCTCTTGTGGCGTAAGATGGAGGCTCTAGAATTTGGGAGAAGCATGGACGTTACCTGCATCGGAGGAATGATCATGAATGGTGACCTCGAACACGCCATAGTCGCCTTCTTTTGAGGGCTCTACCACATAAGGAACAATGTCAAGTCTTGAACTCGTTGGTTGGTCGTGGTGCTGCTCAGATGGTTCGCCTACACCGGAGGTAGAAGGCCTGGTAAGCACATCAGTGGCGGTCACTAAGGCAACATCGGTGGCCTCCTTCTCCCATTCGACCCAGAGGATCTCCTGGCCCATGAGTAGCGCTTTCTTGGATTCATCATTAAGATAAGCATTTCACAACTCTTGGTCGGTGTAAGCATCGCTGCTCTTACCAAAGCGAGATAAGATTTCCTCCCAAACAAGGGCAAGAGTGCACGGATACTTTGGGTCAAGATAGTTGAGGCTCCCTAGATGCAATAGAGAGTTAACATAGAAGTTCAGAATAGTCGCATCAAGATTCTCCATTTTCCTATCAAAGGCATGCTGGGGGTCCAAGTAATCCGCTTTCATCGCAGTCTTCTCAATCTCAACGGTAGTCTTGTCGGCATTGAGCTGCGCGACTTGAGCCTGTAACTTGGCGATGGTCTCGGCTTGGTCGAAGATCGTTTTGTTGTGCCCCTCGACAAGTAGATCGTGGTCGGCGATGGTTTTCCTTTGAGCTTCAATGATAGTGTTGCAAGTGACCACTTTTTCCTTTAGCTTCGCCTCCTCAGCATTAGTCATTTTGATCTCATCCCTCCAGATGATCTCAACTTTTTCATGTGCCTCTTTCAACTCCTTCATTAGAACAGTGGTTCTCCTACTTTCACGAAGCGCTGCTTCCTTCTCTTCCTCCAACTGTTTAATTTTAGCGTCGCGATCGACCAACGCCTTCTCAAAGTCTTCTTTCTCGGATTCGAAGGAAAGGATCTCCTGATAATTATTTTTGTTTGTGTCCGCTAGCTGCTTGCAGATCTTCTCCCATCTCTCAGCCTGTTCTAGGTCATTCTGGATAGCTTGGAGATGCGGCATAAAAGAATCCCTACGGACATGGTGGAGATCCAGGTCGAACTTGACCCCCTTTAAAAACCAACCCAAAAGCGCTACCACAAGCTTAGGGGGACCCAAAAGAAGAATATAGGAAGGTCTCTGGTGGGAGTGAGAAGCACTAAGAGCGGTAGTAACAAGGGAAGAGAATGAAATATGAGTTGGGGGCAGAATCGGGGCAGAAGTGATGGGAATTTCTTGTGAAACAGAAGAATGTTTCGAAGCAAGCTTGAAGGATGGGGGTGGTAATCAAACTTCGACTTCTTTGACGGTTCATCTCTTTCCTCAAGAGATATTCTATTATCATACCCTCCTTTATAGGACGAGATCGATCTCTCTCTTCCTGGTGACGGGTTTCAGCTTCAAGTTCTTTCCTTCACCTGTATTCTTCCTCCGTCTCTCGAACTTGATGGCAGTTGGAGGAGCGTATGGGGTACCACTGTGAATCAGTGTAATCTTCGAAGTCATCGTAAAAGCCTCGTCCCCTCTTCATACCTGGAATGAGGCATACATAAAATGTTTCAGAAGCATAACATAAGCTAAACAAATATATGGAGGAATAAAGAATGGAAATAAGTCTAATCCAAGTGCAACGTGTTGTGTGCTCCTAATATGGCCCTCAGACGTAGTCACGAACCCAGACGAATGGCTGTCGTAGGTGAGATTGGACTGACTTTGGTTGTTGCAGGCGAGACCAAGCTAACTACTGGTGTGATATTGCCTGTACATGAAGGCGTCGTGTTAAATTTAATGTCCCCTTTCATGAGCGCGTCGAAGTCGAAAAAAACATCACTGAAATCTTCGAACCCCGCTTCGATATCCTTATTCGAGGAATCGTGATGTCTTCCAATTTCGGGGACTTTGCCTTTGCCACTTGCATCGGAAGGAGGTGGACTCGGAGATCGGGACTCATTCCCGGAGTCTCATCGCAAGACTCCGAGTCTTCACCTTCAGATTCTGACGAGAAGTAGTCACTAGCGGTAGACTCGTCCCTACTACTCTCGAATTCCCCTTCTTCTTTCTCTATGTCCAACGCAGCTTTGCCTTCTTTGTGCGTGAACTCGTCTTCTGCTTCCTCCAGAATTGAAGGCATTCTAATTGAACTACTCAGTCCAGCCGTAGCAGCGTCTTCCTCCTCACGGGCCTCACCGGTGATCCTCTGGATGGGCTACCTCTCTCTTGACCTTCCTTGGAACCATGGGATGAAGAAGCAAACCTTGTGAGAACCCTGGATTGGCCAGGAGAGGGAGTTTCAATCTGAGCGGTGGATCTACTCGGAGCTAATAGTCTGTATCGATGCAAGTTCTCATCGGTCAGCAGAACTTTAACGCACCTCTCCTTGGCATTGATAGCCTTTAAAGTTTGGCAAACTTCATCGAGAGTCACATCCCTGTTTGGCCTTAGGATAACTGCAAGAGACATATATTAGTTAGACACTCCATTACAATGCTTCGGGACTCGAAGAATGGGAAAGAGAAGCTTACCCCATGTCGTTCATCAACGGTTGAACCCCTCGGGGCATCTAACGAAAAAGTACTGCATCTTGAACTATGATAAGTTGCTTTGCAAGCATAAGATGATCTTTCGATTCCTCTGGGCCTCAATTATAATCAAAGAGGGATAATCGTTTCTCCTCTTGAGTGCTAGAAAATACCGCAACTCACCGAAACTTGGAGCGCGGTTGAACGTCCGCATGAAAAGGACATGCAAGCAAGTAAGGAAGGTGCAGCCATTTGGATGAAGCTGGAATAGGGCAATTCCCAAGTTCGAGAGCGTCTCACGCAGAAAAATGTTGAAGGGAGGCACGACTTCATTCAGACACATGTATCAATGACAAGTAGTGTACCCCAGGGGGCATATGGGCGAATTCGTCTTTCGCCGGCAGACGCACGTCCTCTTCGGGAATCCCATGTTGTGTACATATATTACGAAGAACCTTGGTGGAAACCACTGATGAAGCTCTTTCAGGTGGATTAAGCAGGACTCGAAAGTTGGGAGGTGTGCGGTCCACGATGGGCCCAATCCGAACTAATTGACCATACTGGGCGTGTATATGGCTGCTTCATTCTATATAACAGAACTCGCATTCGAAAAGGGTCAGGTAAATCTATCCTAAATTCATAAGTCTCCCCTATCACACTTGAATTCCGAAGAGACATTAACTTGTAATCGACACGATGGATTTCAAGTGCGAACTGGGGCAAGTGCATTGTGCTATCTATATAGAATGAACTCAGTGCTCAGTGCTCGGTACACTACAAATGCTCAATCTCGTGTAGATAGTTTGCTCACAGTGAAGAAGAAAAGAACTTCTCGTGTTAGTTCGTTTTTCATTTTTGTGTCTACTTCTTGTGCACTTACCCGTTATCGATCAATGATCGATAATGAATCCATTGTCCGAAGTTACATGGAAAACTCTTCTCCTCATAGGAATGCCAGACGTACAACAAGTGAACGAGAAAAGTTCAAATCCTTTGAAAAAATCGGGATCTACTAGTGAATGTATGCGACGCGCAATGACAACCATGAAACTGGACACAAGTCAATTCTCGTCTAATGGGTGAAGATAGCAAAACGTGTCAAGCATTGGGCCGAAGCCCGAATGTCGATCCGGAAAACAACTCGAGACTCGATTTACTATCTTCTTCCATTATACCGCAATCAACTCGAACTTCTTGTAATCAACGTTGCAAATGGACCCTAGTCATCAAGTCAACACACGAAGGCAGTAATTATCAAACCAACTAAGCAAACCCGCCTCAAATTGATTTCTAAGGCACGGGAGGAATCAAGAGTCGAATTCAATGAACTTTGAATGGATCAGAGGCGAGCTAGAGGATCGATGGCGACTCAAGAGGATAGCGAGCTGATGGTGGGTCGGTTGCAGTTTGACAACGAGTTAGGGTTTGATTAGGGTTTCACGAGATCGATGAATGCTTGGATGGATGAATGGTTAGTGGATTCAAACGAAGTAGGGAAGTAGATCAAGATGGTGCTTGATCCCCTAGGGTCAAATTGCTGGAAAGGATTGGTCGGGTGAAGGAATGAAGTGATTCGGGTCGAGTAAATGATTTGGGGTCGATTGGAGTGGTATAAGTAGGCAGGCAGAGGATAGCAAAATTTTTGCTAAGTACAAGGGTCGCCTATGACCCATCATGGATCGCTGGTGACCTGACCTTTCTTTGCAAAGTTTAGGTCGCTGGCAACCCACCATGAAAAAAATAAATAAAAATAAAATAAAAAATATATATATAAACAAGAAAGAAAAAGAGAGAGAGAGAGGAAAGGAAACTCCATATATTCTTCTCCAACTCGATCTCCTATAATCGTTCATCATTCCTAGGCATGCCGGGAAACTACAGGCAGAAATGTAATACATTGTGGTAAGTAGAAGCAGTTAGAACCAAAGAAAGACGACCAACGACGTTGGGCTAACGCAGTCGTATAGCTTTAATGCAATCACTTGGAAATCAACAGATGGATATTGAAAGCAATAACTTGAGCACGCCTTGCTTACAACGAAGACGTACTCTGGGGGGCAAATGTTATACGAGTTTTTAACCCAGTAGAAACCAATCGAATACAGAACAACTTGTGTAGACAGGATGGTTCAGGACTTAACCAGAAAAGCTAAGACAAGGGATCGACAAAGGTCAAGCTATACGACTAAAACAACGACTGGGATCAACGAAGCCAAGAGGTCAGCATTCCTTTTGTCCAATCAGCAGCTGAATGTAAACAGCTAGTGAATTGCCATCAAAACGTAACAACAATGATAAAAGTTTATGGAAACATCTCCGATTCCAGACTCCAAAAAAATCCTAAGTGGTTGGATCATCAGTCACCCATGCCTCTCCTCAAACCTTCGAACAAAACAAATAAGGAACACTACAAAGAGGCCAAGACGTTGGCTTGCAAAACGACCCATAGACCATAGGTCGCCAACGAGTTGATGAGGACATGGCCTGGCCCAGAAGTTCTCCGCTCCATATAAATAGCATCCAACCTGCAACATAAGAAGGATCTTCTTCCAGACTAGTTGCTGAAGCTCTATTGGAATTATTCTTCACTTTCTGCCTCCCTCATAATAATCTCCAAAGGAATACACTGTGTAATGACCCGTAAATTTTAATAGTGTAATTAACTGAATTTTTGTGATATTTTAAATAATTAAATTTGGAAATAAAAATTTGATATTGGGAATACGTCTATATAAACATAGCAAATGGTAAATTTCATTAGGAATGTGGAAGTTTATTTTATTGTGTAATTTTATTTAAATATAAATCAGTTAATATTTGATGATAATAAAATGTTTTCCAAACCTGAATATTTTTATATAATAAATATGTAATACATTTTCTGAGAAAGATGTCGTAATTCGTTTTGGCAAATTCAGACTTCTATAACTCCGCTTATCTTATTTCTGGCAAATTAGCAGCATTTTCGGTACCGATTATAGAATTTTAATAAGATAATCGTACCATTGATATCTGTGTACTGTTTTGATCGTCTCGTCGTGTTGATCTCCACGGTATATTCATTTGTGTGTATCGGAGTCCCGGAAACGGCGGAATCTATGGAACGATTTCAGTATCGGTTCCGAAATTTTGGCTTTTAAACTTCTCGTGACCGTTCTTTTGCTCACCGTGTATAACCCTTTATCCATTGCCTTTAATTATTCCAGCTGTTTGCATTTATATTTGCATGCGTGACTTTCGATATCCTATTGTTCACTTTCAAATTGCTGGTACCGTCTGTTCACTATTGAAAGGGAATAATATATATATAATGTTTATACAATACATGGTTTTCCTCTGTCACTTTCATTCCATATTTTTCCCAAGGCCGCTCCACTTTCATCTTCTCCTCCAGCCTCCTTCTACGCAACACAGCCACCGGAGCTGAGCATGCACCCAAACCCTCATCATTGCAGCCTCGTCAGCATCTTCGCCACTCACTTCCTCCGCCCCATCATTCCCGACCTGATAGTCTCGCCCACTGCTCTCCCCACTCGACCTCCCTAACCAGGCCGAGCCTACAACACCCCGACCACATGTGCTCTACCCACTTCCTCTCCGTCCGTAAACGCCAACGACCAGCTAACCACCGCTACTCCTCTTTCACCCTCTTCCTTGCAGTTCGCCCAACCATTCTCCTTCTCTTCTTCTTGGTTTAGGTTTATATTTTGTCACTTTGTATATACATATGTACGAAAAATTTATATATTTATCATATGTTTGTTATATATATATTTATATATGAAGATTATATAAATCTGTTAGTTGGAATATAGGCTCATACCAGGTTTACCTTAAGCTATATATATTGTTATATGCAGTATACTTTAAAAGTAATAATTTATATGGTACCAATCTTTTGATATATGTATATACATCAATCTATACTGGTTATATGTTATAATAAAGTACGTTTTGAATCTAAGTTTAAAATTTCATGTTTGCTTTATTGATCTTTCTTTGATGTTTACAACTGAATTCAATGAACTACAGCAGATAATTGTGATTTGCAGCAGTGGAATTCGTTGGTAGCAGGAGCAATGGAGTTTGGATCTGGATCTGGCAGAGTTTGGGCGTTGGAGATCTCAAAGAAGAAGAAGAACCCCTTTTCTGTTGGCTTTGGGGGTCTATTTATAGGTGTAGGAGGCTGATATTTCGCTCAGATCTCGGGAGACCCTCTCTGGCACGTGACCAGGCCCGTACGCCAAGCCCGTGAAGTTTCGATCCAATCCGTGATCGACACGAACCGATTTTGACTCGCTCAAGATTTCATCTAATGGATTCAAAATTTGGCGTGGACATTCTTTATCATGCACGTAGTCTTCTGTGAAAATTTCATAGCGTTTGGACTTATAGATTGGGAGATATGATCAATACGAAATGGGGTTTTCGGTAGGTTGTTGTGTTCGACTCGCTCCCCTTTCGACTCGCTTTCGTTCGACTCGATAGCTAGGCGTGATCGTCAGATGACATGGCGAGCATTCCTTATGTTGATCCACTTCCTTGGCCGAGTCATTCTTGAATCTCACTTTGTTTGTATTGATGGCGATAGGCTTTGCTTCGCTTCGATGGATGCGAAGTAGAAGTCTTCAGATGGATGCGAGGTTGATCGAGTCGAAGTGTTGTTTTCTGAAGGAAGAAGAGCGAGTCGAAGTGTGATTCTGTGTTGGAGTTGAAGAGGGGAAGGCTGAGCGAGTCGAAGTAAGCAGACGGAGCGAGTCAAAGTTGTCATCTCTGTCTGTTGCGAAGCGAGTCGAAGCTGTTGCTCCTGATGGATTGTGAAGCGAGTCGAAATGTGGACTCCCTATGGACTCGAACTGGAGCGAGTCGAAGGAGGCTGTTCTTGACCAATTTTGTATCGTTCACCACTTGAGCATACAAACTCGGATTGATTTGAAATTTGTAACATTGACTTCAATAGCATTGCTTGTCGTGTCATATCAATTTTAGCTCGATCCGGACTTGGACAAAATTCATCGATATCCATAGTAAACCTGTGTATAGCCGATTCTCTTAGACGAACTGTCTGTGGTTACTAGTCAATTCCTTGGTGTCACGGTCTTGCCAAAAGGCGGGATAACAATAAACTTTAATTTAATTAGTATACAATATGTTTTCAAATATTTACTTAAATTTATATTAATATTTTAAAATGGATTTTTATAACTTTAATAGTAAAGGCTGGAAAGATAAATTAATGTTGACCTGGAATTAAATTGGTTAATAATTGAATTTAAGAAACAATTGATTTAAACTTATTAGTTTTGAGATTTTGGAAAGATATGATTTTAACTTGATTTATGACTTGATTGGATAAAAAGTAATTAAACGAATATTCTAAATTTTGAATAAAAGTGAGATTGAATATCTAATATTGATTTAGATTTATAAATTGGGATTCAAATAAATTGTTATTAAAATGATTAAGGGAATACTTTTCCAAATTTGAAATGAATTAAAGTTAAATGTTGAAATATAAATGAAATTTATATTGTAAATGTTTGAATATATAAACTTGAATCTTTGAACTTTAAATTTGAAATGTTTAAACCAGAATTGATTTAAATTAAATTTTTGGAATTTAAGTTGAATTGAATCGATTTGTAAAATTAGAGGAAACAAATAAAGTGTTACGATTTCCAAAGTGTTATGATTTCTAAAGTGTTATGATTTCCAAAGTGTTATGATTTCCAAAGTGTTATGATTTCAAAA
Organism: Allium fistulosum; assembly: GCA_030737815.1. NCBI lineage: Eukaryota > Viridiplantae > Streptophyta > Magnoliopsida > Asparagales > Amaryllidaceae > Allium > Allium fistulosum. The sequence continues at coordinate 910,599,397 of CM060908.1, forward strand.
GTGTTACGATTTCAAAAGGCTATGATTTCGAAAGTGTTATAAATTTGAAAGTGTTACAGTTTTTTTGGAAATTTATATCATTAAAAGTGAATAATGATATTGAATTTGATATGATTTTGAAATGAATATGATATTTTGATATGAAGTATGAACTATTTGAATTGAAATGACCATGGTGTGAAATAAGCGTTTGGTTGTTAAAGAGACCGAGATCGGACATTGTCATACTCTCTACCAATACCGAAAACCACTTTAACAACTGTGTACGTGGTGGAGATTCCAGAATGAAGTAGGATGGTTTGATGACGATTCTATATGGTATTTACGTAGCCCTGACTCCCGTGAGTCAGCTTGATGCGGCTAAAACAGGAGCCATACCAGGCCAAGTGAGGTCATTCCTCTGATCGGGCACATTCCTTCGATACCATTCTATTGCTTTTGTGATTTGATTGGGTGCACCCTTTGATTTGGGAGTGTATCATGAGGTGGGCGGTAGTAACTGCTATACGTTACCACCAGTCCGGATCCGCAAACGGTATATCTACCCTGGCATTGCCTCGAGTGCCTTGTCGCATGCTTTAGCGTGCCTTCTACGAGTTTGTTTTGTACCGTACCTATGCGATGTCCTATGGGTAAACCTCCAGTTTACGGAGGAGCGTACGACACTATATAAACTACAAGAATATATAAAATGTGTTAAGGGGGATATGGGTAACGCCTTAACGCTATTTTAATACTTTTACTTTACTATAGACATATTATAATAGCGTATATTACTACATAGTAGATAGTTCCACGGATCCTTAGAGGACGGAAATCCCAAGCATCCTTTAAGTTACTTGTATTCCAGTTGACATTTCACTTGAGTTGAATTTATTAATATAAGAGTGTTAATCCTGACCCGAGTGTTTTGTGTTTTGCTTTACGCTTGGGTCAGACTGAGTGTCACAGCATTTGAGACTCACCTTTGGAGATTGGAGCCTTGCTTAAAGATCTGTCTTATCTATTCAGCTTTCATCTATCCAGTGGTTTTGTTCAGACTTGTCATCTATTGTATTCGAGACTACATTGTATTTGAGATATTCTATTGTATTTTATTTCAAATTATGATGTTTATATAGTAGCTTCATAAACTACTATATATTCTATTCCACTGCTTATTGTTGTAACACTCTATGTCTGTGATTCTGTGATTGATTTATTTACTGTATATGCTGAGTTTTGCCAAATATAAATTAACAATCTGATATTTTGAGCAATTCAAGTCCGACATGTGCGGATGCGAATGGTTGAAAATACCGGGTCGTTACAGTTGGTATCAGAGCTCTGGTTTTAGGCAAAACTTAGCATATGTAGTAGAATTAATTAGGGAATCACCTTCGTTCGAGCTTAAATCTCTTCCTCTTCGATTCGGTTTCCTTTAAATTTTGGAACTTTCCCATTCGTTCTAAAATCCATTCTTGTCTCTCCCTATTCGTGTTTTCTTGATTCTAGAGTATCCCATAACCCCACTTCGGTTAATCTCTATAATGAATCGGTAGTCCCGCCAATCTTAGAATGATTTGTAAAGGAGTGACATTCCTTTACAACGAGCATTAATTCAACGGAGATTTTTGTATCCTCGGTTTAGATGCTGTTATCTCTTGCTATGCCCGAATTTTATTCTCTTATGATCGGATGTCGATTTGCCTCAGAATTCTGCATCGATCTTATTCTTGAAGTCACGGTTGACCCAGTTAAGGTCACCCGCGATTTATATAAGCCTATCCATTCTTTCTCTCTTTGTAATCATCTTACCTTCGTTTCGAGCTTACCTTCTGGTTAGAATTCTCTTTGATTAGGATTCCTCTATATGCGGATCTCTATCCATTCTTTGAATCATCAAGTGAGGGAGTGTATTTGTAATTAATATAAAAATGTTTTATATTGTGTTGTTTGAGTTGTTAAGTTTGAATTTTGGATTTCGATCGATTCGTCTAGCTAACGCTATCGATAGGAATTCCAAAACACTTGAACAGAGCAAACTGACACAATATTGTTTTTCAAAATTTGTAAATGAAATAATTTTGTTTTTGATTATATATTATATATATATATAAAGGTATAACTTCCTAAAATTAAATAGTTAAATGAATTGATTTTTAGAAATGATAATTTCTTATTATCATTTAATGTTTTGTAAACCATTGACTATTGAAACATGATATAAATAAATGAAATTATAAAATATGGTTTATAAATTGATTTGGAATTTGAAATGAATTTTAAATTAAGGATTTGGGAATTAAAATCCTTGTGCTTTTCGAATTTTGGTTTCCAAAGTTTTGATATATATATTATTTGAAAGTATTTTTGAATATAAATGGTTTTCAAAGAATTTTTTTTAAATGAAGAAAGTCTGTTACTCTCTTCGTTTGTCGTTGGAAAATAATTCGGTGATGACTACAGCATCATCGGCATTCATTTTCGAGTCTCAAAGTGGAGAGACCACTTAGTAGCTTTGCTACACTTTTGTTTTGGAAAGTAGATTTGTTTTTAAATTCTTGAATATGATTTGATTTATATAATATATATGTATATTTATTTCAAAATGATTTGAAGTGCAACTAGGAATTTAACTCTTTAGGTTAAGTTAAGTAATGGTTTTCAATTATTGAAATGAATCAAAATTTTGAAATATTTGAAATGTTTAAATTTAAATTGGAACTTAAAAACACCTTGAAATAGTTGAATTTGAATAAAACTTATTTTTATAACACTAAATTGCATTCTAATATATATAACTTGCCTAAATATTCAAAAGGTTAAAATGTTAGGGTAAATAAGTAATTGAGGTTATACAAAAGAAAACTTAGGTAATAAATTGTTGAAAAACTTAACTTTGCTTAATAAAAATATTATAAATAACAGGTAAACTTGTATAGTGTTTTAATTACATTCAGAATCATTAATATAACTTACCAGAAAAGTTTTAATGTAATTTGAATGTAATTGGATAGTATACACTACGATAAGTAATAGGATATCAAAAATGATATTTGGTTAAGGAGTTTTATAAATAATAAATTGAATAATAAAAAGAAAATTTATTTGTTGAGTAATATAGGGTTATAATAAAATGTTTATTCACATAATATATGTTGCAAAATATATATTAAGTGAAATAAAGTAAATGATAAAAGAAGAATGCTATTTAAGAAAATAAATATGAACTAAAGAATAGTGAACTTGAATTTTAGTAGAAATCAACTTAGCTGAAGATAAATGGATAAAATGAATGAGTTGATTTAAATAATGAATTTGTTTGAAAGAAATGTTGATAAAATGAAAGAAAATCAATTTTAAATTGAATGATGATTTATTAGTTGAATAAAATGGATTGAACCAAATTATTGAATGTTAATTTATTTAAAGATTGAAATCTATATGGCATTGAATAGTTGAATGTTGAGGTGGAATTAACCATGGTTGATCAAATAAATTTAATAGTCGAGTAAAATAAAACAAATGTTGTTGTGAAATTTTTTTTGTAATAAATGGGAAACAAATCAATTGAATGAAAATATATGGAATTGAAATCAATGTGAACACAATAAATTTGATTGATTAAATAAAATGAATTGAAATCAAAACCAATTTTTAATAACTGAAATTTATATGGTTTTGGAATAAATTGTGGTATCTGGTATTTTGTGCTTCAATCTATCTTCTCTTTCTGGTTGTTTCTATTCTCCAACCTCGTTCCTTTTCAGGGACGAAAAGTTTTGAGTGGGGAAGAGTGTAACGACCCATAAATTTTAATAGTGTAATTAACTGAATTTTTATGAAATTTTAAATAATTAAATTTGGAAATAAAAATTTGATATTGGGAATACGTCTATATAAACATAGCAAATGGTAAATTTTCATCAGAAATGTGGAAGTTTATTTTATTGTGTAATCTTATTTAAATATAAATCAATTAATATTTGATGATAATAAAATGTTTTACAAACCTGAATATTTTTATATAATAAATATGTAATACATTTTCTGAGAAAGACGTCGTAATTCGTTTTGGAAAATTCGGACTTCTATAACTCCGTTAATCTTATTTTTGGCAAATTAGCAGCATTTTCGGTACCGATTATAGAATTTTAATAAGATAATTGTACCACTGATATCTGTGTACTGTTTTGATAGTCTCGTCATGCTGATCTCCACGGTATATTCGTTTGTGTGTTTCGGAGTCCCGGAAACGGCGGAATCTACAGAATGATTTTCGAATCGGTTCCGAAATTTTGGCTTTTAAACTTCTCATGACCATTCTTTTGCTCACCGTGTATAACCCTTTAGCCATTGTCTTTAATTATTCCAGCTGTTTGCATTTATATTTGCGTGCGTGACTTTTGATATCCTACTGTTCACTTTTAAACTGCTGCTACCGTCTGTTCACTATTGAAAGGGAATAATATATATAGAATGTTTATACAATACACGGTTTTCCTCTATCACTTTGCATTCCATATTTTGCCCATGGCCGATCCACTTTCATCTTCTCCTCCAGCCTCCTTCTACGCAGCACAGCCACCGGAGCCGAGCATGCACCCAAACCCTCATCATTGCAACCTCGTCAGCATCTCCATCAGTCACTTCCTCCACCCCATCATTCCCGACCTGACAGTCTCGCCCACTGCCCTTCCCATTTGACCTCCCTAACTAGGCCGAGCCTACAACACCCCGACCACCTATGCTCCGCCCACTTCCTCTCTGGCCGTGAACGCCAACGACCAGCCAACCACCACTACTCCTCCTTCTCCCTCTTCCTTGCAGTTCGGCCGACCATTCTCCTTCTCTTCTTCTTGGTTCAGGTTTATATTTTGTCACTTTGTATATACATGTGTATGGCAAATTTATATATTTATCATATATCTGTTATATATGTATATATTTATATATGAAGATTATATTATCTGTTAGTTGGAATATAGGCTCATACCAGGTTTGCCTTAAGCTATATATATTGTTATATGCGGTATACTTTAAAAGCAATAATTTATATGGTACCAATCTTTTGATATATGTATATACGTTAATCTATACTGGTTAATAAAGTACGTTTTGAATCTAAGTTTTAAATTTCGAAAGATGTAGATGCAGTTTGTATGTACATATATATTTTTCATATATACAGTTACATCGATTTATTTCCCATCTACATTTTTTTTCCTTATGTCTTGCATACTTTGACCAAGCAAGTTTTACCATGAGGTATATATATTATGTTTACAGCATATATGTAGAGTATATATATAAGTTTTGTTATGGTGCGTGCTATTCGTTTACATGCTCATTTTCTCTCCACCCCAGTTGCTTTTAAAGATTTATTATATGGATTTATGTTTGTATCGGAGAAAAAAAACATATAAAGTTATATAGATATGGTATGTCTACATAAGTTTGAAAGCAAGCAGCTCTAGTCCTTGTATATATACGGTATATACATGTAATTTTATATAAGTTTTAAAACATAGAAAATTGGATATGTTTAAAAGTTATATATATGTGCTATTCGTGGTTTGGTATATATATAATGTAAATGTGGGTATATAAAGGTTTATATAAGTTGTTTATATTTTGGGTTCTCTATTTTATCTTCCTCTTCTTACAGTTTTATATATATGCAGTAATCTGGTTTTCTAGTTGTTGTGGAAAGAATATACAATGTTATATATTAATTTTAAGAACTGGTTGCATGTACTGTGTGCATAATATAATATATATATTTAAATAGATGTGTTAAATTTAGTAGTGATCTTAAATGTATATAGATTCCGATTTTTGATATATATATATATATATATGTTTGAATTTAAAATATTGAATTCAAAGTGTATATGTATATACGTTATAATTATGTTGATTTTTAAAGTATGTTTAATTTATTGATTTTAAAGTATAAAAATTTATACAAGTTATATAAGTGATATATAATAGGTTGTTTGTATATAAGCTTTTCTTAGTTGTAGATAATCTGTCTGTTTGTTATATTATTTTAGCTTATATATATTGTAATAATATTGATGTTTAAAACATATATGTATATATTAACATCAATTTAAAATTATATACGTATATATGTTTTGATTTTTAAGTATAGACATTTAGGCTTTAATTCTGTATATGAATTTGAAGTAAATATTGATATTAATAAATATAATATATATATTTTCCGTTTATATCAAGCTAATTCAATTTGTCTCATCGATCCCTGTTATCAGCTCCGCTCGTCAAATTCGCATTCAATCTTGCTTTGCTTTGAATTCGTGCTTGGATTCGTATCTCGTTTCATTTGTCGAATCTTTCTAGGCTCGAAAGGTGAGCAATCACTCACGATTAACATTCTTATATTTATTAAATTTGATTTCAATTGAAACGACAATTGAAATATGCTACTGTTAATTATTTACATTGCTATATATATGCTATAATCTGTATATGTTCACTTGTTACGTCTGACACTATTATTTGTTATTTATATTGATGATATGCCAGTTATATTCATATCTATTATCACTCGGCAAGTTCCCTGTTAGTATAGAATTCTCTATGGGTTGAAATGATACACACCCGAACGACCTTGTAGAATAGGAGAAAATCGTTATGGGTTGAAATGATAAACCCAAGCGATTTTCATTGAATTGGATTTGGGATTACGGGTTGAAATGATATATACCCGTATATATTTAAATTACGGATTGAAATGATAAATATCTGTATCACTTGACCATAGGATAGAAAATTATATACAGACACCGTTGGTCTATATATATATTTTGAAAATGATTCTGAGGTTTTGAAAAGAAATATATGGTTTTAATAAATATTGATTTTTAAAATATAATATATATAGGCTATTTTTTTATATGTATAAAATATAGATTTTTAAAATAATATGTTTGGGAAATTTTAATTTACTAGTTAGTTTTGAAAATAAAATTTTTAAGATTTTTCTTATAATTTTATTATTAAAATATATATATATATAAAATAGATTTAATACAAAATAAATTTAATAGTAAAATTTAATTTAATAAACTTTAATTTAATTAGTATACAATATGTTTTCAAATATTAACTTCAATTTATATTAATATTTTAAAATGGATTTTTATAACTTTAATAGTAAAGGCTGGAAAGATAAATTAATGTTGACTTAGAATTTAAATTGGTTAATAATTGAATTTAAGAAACAATTGATTTAAACTTATTAGTTTTTAGATTTTGAAAAGATATGATTTTAACTTGATTCATAACTTGATTGGATAAAAAGTGATTAAACGAATATTATCAATTTTGAATAAAAGTGAGATTGAATATCTAATATTGATTTAGATTTATAAATTGGGATTCAAATAAATTGTTATTAAAATGATTAAGGGAATACTTTTCCTAATTTGAAATGAATTAAAGTTAAATGTTGAAATATAAATGAAATTTATATTGTAAATGTTTGAATATATATATACTTGAATCTTTGAACTTTAAATTTGAAATGGTTAAACTAAAATTGATTTAAATTGAATTTTTGGAATTTAAGTTGAATTGAATCAATTTGTGAAATTGGAGGAAACAAATAAAGTGTTATGATTTCTAAAGTGTTATGATTTCCAAAGTGTTATGATTTCCAAAGTGTTATGATTTCAAAAGTGTTACGATTTCAAAAGTGCTATGATTTTGAAAGTGTTATAAATTTGAAAGTGTTAAAGTTGTTTTTGGAAATTTATATCATTAAAAGTGAATAATGATATCGAATTTGATATGGTTTTGAAATGAATATGATATTTTGATAGAAGTTTGAACTATTTGAATTGAAATGACCACGGTGTGAAATAAGCGTTTGGTTGTTAAAGAGACCGGGATCAGACATTGTCATACTCTCTACCAATACCGAAAACCACTTTAACAACTGCGTATGTGGTGGAGATTCCATAATAAAGTAGGATGGTTTGATGATGATTCTATATGGTATTTACGTAGCCCTGACTCCTGTGAGTCAGCTTGATGCGGCTAAAACAGGAGCCATGCCGGGCCAAGTGAGGTCATTCCTCCGATCGGGCACATTCCTTCGATACCATTCTATTGCTTTTGTGATTTCATTGGGTGCACCCTTTGATTTGGGAGTGTGTCATGAGGTGGGCGTTAGTAGCTGCTATGCGTTACCACCAGTCCAGATCTGCAAACGGTATATCTACCCTGACATTGTGTCGAGTGCCTTGTCACATGCCCTAGCTCGCCTTCTACGAGTTTGTTTTATACCGTACCTATGTGATATCCTCTGGGTAAACCTCCAGTTTATGGAGGAGCATACGACATTGTATAGACTACAGGAATATATAAAATGTGTTAAGGGGGATATGGGTAACGCCTTAACACTATTTTAATACTTTTACTTTACTATAGACATATTATAATAGCGTATATTACTACATAGTAGATAGTTCCACGGATCCTTAGAGGACGGAAATCCCAAACATCCTTTAAGTTACTTGTATTCCAATTGACATTTCACTTGAGTTGAATTTATTAATATAAGAGTGTTAATCCTGACTCGAGTATTTTGTGTTTTGCTTTACGCTTGGGTCGGACTGAGTGTCACAGCATTTGAGACTCACCTTTGGAGATTGGAGCCATGCTTGAAGATATGTCTTATCTATTCAGCTTTTAGCTATCTAGTGGTTTTGTTCAGACTTGTCATCTATTGTATTCGAGACTACATTGTATTTGAGATATTCAGTTGTATTTTATTTCAAACTCTGATGTTTATATAGTAGCTTCATGAACTATTATTTATTCTATTCCGCTGCTTATTATTGTAATACTCTGATTCTGTGATTCTGTGATTGATTGATTTACTGTATATGCTGAGTTTTGCCAAATATAAATTAACAATCTGATATTTTGAGCAATTCAAGTCCGACTTATGCGGATGCGAATGGTTGAAAATACCGGGTCGTTACACACTGTGATTCTCCAGTGGATTCCAACTTTGGAGATTCAATCTAGCTAGGAAATAACCAAAGCCTTGTAATCAAACATCTCTTGTAACAACAATCAGTCTATAATAATATTATAAAGTGGACGTAGGCTTCATTAACAGCCGAACCACTATAAAAATTCTCTGTCTACTTTCTTTTACTTTCTGTATATCTCTGATCTGTGATATTCTTCTGTCAGGACAGGGCTGGTGCTTTCAAATCCAAACCATGATGTTGGTCCATTTTTTGGGTCAACACCGACAATCATCACTCTAGATTTGTCGACCTTGATGGCAGTCAGATTTAACTCGTGCAATCAACTTGATATGTAACGACCCAATATTTTCAACCATTCGCATCCATACATGTCGGATTTGAATTGCTCAAAATATCAGATTGTTAATTTAAATTTGGCAAAACTCAGCATATATAGTAAATAAATAATCACAAAATCACAGACACAGAGTAATATAACAATAGTGCAGCGGAAACAAAAGAATAGTAGTTCATGAAGCTATTATATATATATAACAGAGTTATACAGGACACAACAGAAGTCTCGAATACAATAGTCAAATACAAGATCAGAATACATCACTGGAATCAACTGAATATCTGAAAGCTGGATAGATAGCTGGATCTCCAAGCGAAGCTCCAACTCCAAAGGTGAGCCTCGAATACTGGTACACTCAGTTTGACCCGAGCGTAAAGCAAAACACAAAACACTCGAGTCAGGATTAACATTCTTATATCAATAAATCCAACTCAAGTGGAATAACAACTGAAAATACAAGTAACTCAAAGGATTTTTGGGATAACCATCCTCCAAGGATCCGTTAAACTATTTATATACAGTAGTGTACGCTAAGTAGATAATGCCTATCAGTAATATAAAGTATCAAAATAGCATTAAGGCGTTACCATTATCCCCTTTAACACATTTTATTTAAGCGTCATAGTCTATACAGCACTGTAAACTCCACCGTAAACTGGTGGGCTATCAGGGAGTACTTCATAGGTATAACACAAAACAAATCGTAGTGGTCGTGCACAGGGATACGAGTATGACAAGGCACATGAGGCAATACCCAAGGTAGTGAAACTACCGTTTGCCTGATCCGGACTGGTGAGATTGCATCGTCGCAACAATCACAACACCGCGAAACAACACTCCCAATTCAAGGGTGTGCACCAATCAAAAACAAGTAATGAGTAGTTTACGAAGAAGTTTGGCCGCTAGAGGTAGCTAACCTCACTGGCCCGGCATGGCTCCTGTTTAAGTCATTTCCAATTTGACACAAATGTCAAGGTCATCCATTATCGTTCTCTTTCTTCTAATTCAGCATTGTCATCATTCCAACCACTTCATTCTGGATCACACTCCGCGTATAATAGTTATTAAAGTGGTTTTCGGTTTAGACAGAGAGTATGTCCCAAACTGATCCCGGACTCTTTAATAACTACGTAATTATTACACCGATTGGTCATTTAATAAACTTTCAAAATAGTTTATATTTCAAAACCAAAATATTATTGCCATTTCAAAACCATATCAATACGATATCACTTCCATTTCAAAACCAAATACGATATAATTTCCATTTCAAATATATCCATCTCAATATATCCATTTACAAAATCTTAGTACTTCAAAGTTATAACACTTTCTAAATCAAACACTTTGGAAATCATAATACTTTGGAAATCAAAATTTAGAAATCATAATGCTTTGGAATCATAACACTTCCCACTTAACCATTTAAATATAAATAATAGTATATATAATAAATAGTTTATAATTTAAAATAGTTTATATAAAAATAGTTACAATTTGAAATAGTTTATATTAAAATAATTTATATTAAAATAGTTTATATGAAATAAATTTATAAAGTAACATATATAAATAGTTCTAAATATAATTTAAAAATACTTTATATAATAAAATAGCTTCCTCAAATTTCACAAATCAATTCCAAATCAACACCAATCCCAAAATTTTAAATTTAGTCAAATCTCAAATCATCAATTTCAATTCAATTTAGTTCTCAATAAACTATTATATCGATTTCAAATACAAATTTGAACCACAAATAAACCATTTAAATTTTGATATATTCCAAAGCTTTAAATATTCCACAATCTCAAGACTAAATTTGACAATTTCATATATATCTTAATTTAACTTTATCATTATTTAGTTTTGAAATATTCACTTAATAAATCCAATATTATTTAAATAAAACCCCAAATTACAAATAAACTAAATATTTCCTTCAACTTATTTAAACTTGAAATATTCATTTAAATCACCTTAACCAAAATCAAGTTATAAAATTATATCCTTTAAAAATCTCGAATTCAGTAAGTTCCAAATCGATTTCTAATTAAATATATTTCTTAATTAAATACAATTTCAAATCAATTTCAAATCTATCTTCTCAACCTTAATTTATTAAATCATTATAAACTCTATATTAAAATATAATTTAAATAAATACTTAACCATATTATATTTTAATAAAATCAAACTTTATTATTAAGCTTATTTTGTATTAAAACAAATTTATGCATAGCTTAAAATCAAGAATATAACTATAAATTTTATATAATATCTAAAATCCATAATTTTATAAAACCAAAAATTTCTTTCCAAAGACTATAGAAATCATTTTCAAAATATTTATATATAGACCAACGGTGTCTGTATATAATTTTCTATCCTATGGTCAAGTGATAGGATATTTATCATTTCAATCCGTAATTTAAATATACATACGGGTATATATCTTTTCAACCCACAATCCCAACTTCAATTCAAATGAAAATCGCTTGGGTTTATCATTTCAACCCATAACGATTTTCTCTTATTCTACAGATCATTCGGGTATGTATCATTTCAACCCATAGTGAATTCTATACTAACATGGAACTTGGAGAGTGATAACTGATATGATAATAACATAACAAACATATATCATCAATATAAATAACAGATAATGGTGTCAGATGTCACAAGTGAACAGATACAGATAATGACATATATATAGTAATATAAGTAATAGATAATGGTGTCAAATGTCACAGGTGAACAGATACAGATAATGGCATATATATAACAATATAAATAACTAACAACAGCATATTTCAATTGTCGTTTCAATTGAAATCAAATTTAATAAATATAAGAACATTAATCGTGAGTGATTGCTCACCTTTCGAGGCTAGAGAAGTTCGAAAATGAACAAAGCTACGGATCCAAGCACGAGTTCCGAAACAAAGCTGAATGCGAATTGGACGAACAAGGCTGATAATCAAGGATTTGATGAACCGAATCAGAATCAGTTTGATATCAAAGAAGCAAAATGTATACTATATTATTATTAATAATATCTTAAAATTAGTACGACAAAAAAATAAAAATAAAATAAAATAAAATATATGTTTCACAGTTTATAATTAAATTCAAACACATAAAACAGGATGTACATATATATATATATATATATATATATATATATATAAATTCGAAAACTAACCGATCCATACACATTAATATGTACTCTGTATATATAAAAAAATATCATGGTAGCTTGAATTATACATATATACACTGTACAATATAGTTGTTAACAGTAAGCATATATAATACGTACATTTCCCTCTTTTTTATTTTCAAACTATATATATACTTTTCAGTATATATATATATATGCAGACCCAAACTAAATGAAATATGCAGACAACTAAATATATATATATATACAACTAACTTACAAACTTATAAACATATGCATACTAATATAAGTACATTTATACAAATCACTAATATAACATATGCCAGAATTAAAGCCCATATACATACTGACCATACTATATGTACTTATACCGCTCATATATACTATTATATATTATTCAGTTAACATATATATTGCCCAGACCATATAACGTGAGAAGAAGAATGAGTAGAGCTATGTCAATTTATACGTGCAGACTCATATAAAATATATATATAATAATACTTTTTAAACAAAATATAAGTATATCTGGAAAGACCCAAACATATATATATTTAAGCCTACAAACTCTACAGTTTTATACATAATCTACACACACTCACAAATAAAATTTGTTATATCATATATATATCTCACGCATGATACATAACCAAAATATAAAACATAAAACATGTAAGGTAAACTTCATATATACCGATATAGATAATACTCATATAGCATAAAATATGTTTTAAACCAAAGAATATAACTTACAGATATATGAACTCGGGTGATAGCTATGCAATGGGTTTTGTGGAGATGATGGCTTCGACGACAAGTGGTGGGGATGGAAAAGGGTGTGGTCACAGCAATGAAGGGGACAGCTGGAGTTGCGCGGGTGAGGGAAGGAGGTCCGAGGCTAGGAAGGTCAACGAAGTGGGGTAGCCGTGGTCTCGGCTGTGGTGAGGGCGGAGGGGTGTTAACAGCGGTTTGTTGGAGGATGTGGATGACGTGGTTGTAGCGGTGGTGGGGTTTGTCGATGAGCGGCGAGCATGGAAGATTGGTGAAGAGAAGCGGCTATGCCAATGGAGGCACACAGGTCAGCCGAGCACGAGGTAGGAGGGAGAATAACGAGCAGAAAAAGTGGGAAGTAATGGCTATACACGAGAGAAGTTGGGTGTACAGCCTTTTTTTTTAGAGAAAGCAAGCAACAGAGAAGCAAAAGAAATGAAAAATAAAGTAACCAGTTTCCCTTTCCAATGCAAATGAATAGACCACCAAATATATTCATATTGAATAACATAACGTTGGAAAGGAAAAGTCAAAGGCTACAGGCAGAGAAGGCTATATATATATTTGTAAATGAAAGTTACAGAGCCACGAAGAAGAGAAATGAAAACAAACTAATCAATGCATAATATTGGAAACAGTGGAACATGAAAAGTTAGAGTGAATTCAAGGAATACTAAATGCTAGTGGCTATAACGTTCAACCCGATGGAAAATGAATGGTCACTAGAAATGCAAAAGACCCAGATATGAAATTAATACTGTATATTGTTTTACGGATTCCGAGGTGTACCGGGCCTCGAAACACAGAAGTGAATATACCGCAGAGATCGGCACGAGACGACGATCAAAATGAGATACAGATATCAGTGGTACGATCATCCGATCAAAAATCGATATCGGTACCAAAATGCTGCTATTTCGTCGAAAATAAGATCGACGGAGCAATAACAGTCAAATTTGGAGAAACGAATTATAACGTCTTGCTCAGAAGATGATTTACAATTTTCCTATAGAAAAATATTCAGGTTTGAAAACATTTTATTATCATTAAATATTAACTGATATAAATTGAAATAGAATTACACAATAAAATAAACTTCCATATTTTCAGATGAAAATTTACCTGTTGCTATATTTAAAAGGACGTATTCCGAATATAAATTTTTTTTTATTTCAATTTTTTTTTTAAATTTCACCGAAAATTCAATTAATCACATTATTAAAACAGTTAAAATTTACGGGTCGTTACATGATATAGCCGAGCTAGAATGCCGGATAACATATACATACATGTATACTTATCATAAACACTTTAAAATGAAATAACATATATCAAAATATATAATACATGCGTATAAATATTAATTAATAAACTCAATTAATTAATTTGTTTTATTAATCTTATTAATAAATTTTAAAATTTGAAATTAATATTTAAATAATTTCAACATTTGAAATTTTCATTACATTTTCAAACATTTTGAAAATTTATGTTATATTATAACCAATTATAATAAACATGTTTTATTTTAAATTTAACTTTTAAATTTAAAATCTTGTCTTAGTTTTCAAAACTATTTTTAAAAATAGCCCAAGGCCCAATTCAAATTGGCCTTTTCTATTAGGGGCAAATTTTAGGCTTACTTCACCTTTTAGGCCAGGCATGTAACCAAGTAGGACAGGGTACTTGATTACCTAATTCCAATCCTAGACATCATCTTTCTAGACCACATACTAAGTGTGAAAGCATAATTAGTTAGCCCTAACATGACTAATTTAGACCGCATATGCTATTGGGCTCCTATACCCCCATTGTTGGAATTGGGCTAGCCCGTAGTGGAAGAAATGTGTGAATTTCAAAAAAAATTGCCATTTGGATCTTTAGTGGACCTATGAAGTCTAAATATACTTAGAATTTTTCTAAGTTTCTTTTAAATAAAATAAATATTTTATTTAATTTCATTAATAAAGTTTAATTTAATGTGAATATAAATTAGAGTATATCACATATACTCTTATATAAATATCTGTGTGTGAAGGTTACATATTAAATTTATTTAGAGAAGGAAACTTTTCATTTCCTTTCTTTTAACTTATTCAATTAATGATGGGGCACAAATTTATTTAGATGGAGAGAGAAGCATTTTATTTCTCTCTCTTTAATTAAATTAATTGATTATGTGAATGTCATTAATTAGCAACATGTATACGGCTTGAATGTAAGTATAAACAAATATATTATACTATAAATTCTATAAGTGCAACATATGATAGGTGCTATCAATTGATGGCAAGGTATAGACGTATAAACAAAATTAAATGGATAGCTAATTAGATAAAGGAATAATGGGAAATAAATAAAGGGTAACAGGAATGATTGATTGAATTTCTCATTTCGTAAACTTAATTAATGCAGCATATAAATGACAATTAATAGGCATCATAATATAAGGATAAACGGTCAAATATAAATGTATGTATATATTATTGCCTCATTTAAATTGTTTCCTCCTTTTGGAAATAAATCTAATTATACTTTGAAAATATGAAATACATGCGATAAATTTTATATATACAAACATACATATAAAATTAATTGTGTGTATATAAGATTAAATCATGTCTTTCTAATTAATAAAAATTAGAGATTTATAGTAATCAATTTAAAAGTAGATTTATTGTCAATACATTTATTGTGTGTATGTAAGATTCAATAAAATATGTCTAATTAATACAAATTAGAGACTTATAGTAATCAAATTAAAATTTAGATTTATTGCCAAAACATCTTCCATTTTTTTTAATTTCTAAAACAATACAAACATAAAATACATACATGTAAACTTTCAAATCTATAATTACATTTTGTTTTATATAATTTAAAACATGAATCTTCAATAAAACACTGTAATGTTCATACACAACTTTTAACTTAATTTTTAAAAAGTAAAATCCAATCAAAACGATATGAACATACAAAGTTTTAGATCTAAAGGATTATACTTTGAATTGAAGGTTTATAATATAGATCTATAATAAAACATTGTATTCAAACATATACAAATTTTAAATTTAATTTAACAAAATAAGAACCCAATTGATAAATTGAACATATAAAATTTCTGATCTAAAAATTAGACTTTGAATTGAATGTTTAGAACATAGTTCCAAAAAAACATTGTATTTAAACACATGTAAATATTAGTTTTGATTTATTAAAATGAAACACTAGTCGATTCATTCAACTAATAATTCAAGCTACAAAAACAATTTTCAAATTAAATGAGGTAGTGATATGCACAAACAGATTTTGATAATTAAATTTCTCTTTCAACAAACATTACATCAAATATCATTGTATATTAAAGAAAAACATATCTTATTACCTTAAAGCCTTGAAGCCCAGCTTGAAAATGGACTCCCCTTAGGATGTTGCCTAGTAATCACACCTTCAATTATGATATCTCCTCAGTTTCTTCATGATCCCCATCCTATCCTTGCAAGAGATGGATGAACCACTTATTTTTTATTTGATATTTTTATATGGAGTTGAAAGATTTTTGGAATTTTTTGTTGTTGTCTGCCATGAAAGGTTAGGAGGAAAGAAAGAATGAATTGTACGTACATAATGAATTAGAGAATATGTTTTATTTGAAAGAATGAACTTTTCCCATTTTTTAATTAAAACTTCCTTAATTAATTCCCTTGATTTTTCTCTCTCTCCGATCCTTTCTTTACATGTATATCATTAAATGAAATAAAATTTCCACAAATCATGTCAACAAATGACATAAAAGTTCCATAATCATGTCATCAAATGATATAAAATTTCCATAAATCATTTCATGCAAGTATTTTTAAATTACATTGATATCGTATACCAATCTGCACGAATATAACTTTTATAAATGTATTAAAATATTTACAAAAAAAGCTTCCAACATTAAATAAATAATAATTAATATTTCTCAAGTATCAATTAATTTAATCAATTTACAATATTTTATAAATTAATTAAATCATGTGGTTTTTCAGAGAATTCATCATTACGGTTGTGCGACTCAAAGGTGTGAATTCAGTCAACGATTAATATCGAACTATTCGAATATTAACGTTCATAAGTCACGTAGCAGGTGATGTGACATTTTGGCCGAATTTATTGCTTACACATCTTTTGGCAAAACCCAATTTTACTTATTATAAGTGGTACCCGATAGTGACAATTATTTACACTAATTCTCTTCATCAAAACTATATCACATTAGGACTTATGGAATTTGGTAACGGTCAAAGTTCCAATATCGTCCACATTCAACTTTATAGTCCAAACACAAAGTCCTTGGTTCAATAATAACAATCATTATTAATTGAAATGCTCTGGCCAAAAACTTTATCTTTGAGTTAACTTCAGTTGACCGTGATGCTAAACTCGTATAACTGAGGAGGCGAATCCTCTCTTGAATAGTGTTTCACTTCCAATGCTTCTACTCGACCCAATTATAGTTATTCGATGGACGCCGTGCCATGATTTAACTATAATCAAAGCGGAGCTTCTCATATTGAAGATCAATAGTATTCTCAAGTTGAGAGAACTATGTAAATTAGTCACATCGATATTCTCTACTTAACCTTAGTTATATTAACCAACATAAAACTATCAAGCGAGTCATTCCATAGTTAACCAATAACTATTAGTATGTAACCCCTTGGTGCCCCCAGTAGTCATGAGTAATACACTGCCCCACATTTGGAGAGCGTTACATACCCTAGTCTCAATAGATGTCGATATCCAGTCTTGATACACCTTGACTAGGAATATTTAAAATAGTATATTTATTTCATTGTGATAAATTACTCATGGTTACAACACTTTGCAACTACTTTCACAAAACATACCATTTATGGATTTTCTATTAAATATACTTTAATTTAAATTGATTAATTAATATAACCATGTTATATCAAGTATATAACAGAAAGAAAATACCTTTTATTTCGAACAAGATTCATCAATGAGTTAGATATATGTAACAAATTACATAATTACCCCTAGGGCGTACCCTAGCTCTATCAGGTTTAGGGATTTATAAGCGAGCGTTGACTGTGCCGCTTGGGTGCTTGTTAGGTGCTAAGGCTGTTGTTTGGCATTTGAGCCTGATTGTGTTGCTTTGCCAATAAGCAGTCCCAGTTTGAACCTCATTGTTTAATTATTATTTGTAATATAATATAGGTGTGTATATATATATATCTAGAATATTTTATATAATAAATATATTTTTATATACACACACACACATACATATGTATAATTACTTAGATTTTATAACTATAAGTATATGCATATATTTGGGCAATATATAATATACATAGAATGAGCTAATGAGTCCGTTGCGCTATAAATCTCATCCTCTATATACAGACATGTTATACATTGCACGGAATAACATGTTACACATGCACACACATATACATATGTATACATATACATATGTATACATATACATACATACATATATATATATATAGTGAAAACAAATTTAATAAATTTCAAACAATAATTTATAAACTGAAATGAAATATCTGATTTTATTTAGCTTAAATTTAGAAATATTTAAAATAAATTAGACTTCATAGGTGTAACGCCCCACCTCTATGCTCACAATAACAAAGAGTATTAAAAGAAATACTGTCTGTTATCGCGAAGAATAAGGCTAGAAAGGAGCGGCCATCCGTAGTTGGCCTTACACTAATAGTAGTTACCTCGATAGGAGTGGTATATACTTTTTCAATTTTCATCTTATTTATTTACTCCCATCGACATACCCAATTATCAGTATAAAACAAGCTACGATGGTTCATAATAGTTTAGGACATTAGATATAATAATAACACAGATAATATAAATGCGGAACACAGATAAAACAAAAGTCTCATATATATATATATAACTGATGTCAGTTACAATATAGTTGACACAGTACATATGATACAACTACAACTGTCGACTCTGGAATTTATACATACATGTACATTATCAACTAATATACATGAATACATATCATCCTATACAACGACACGACTACTACAATATGACAAAGACAACTTCAGAAGGTGTAAAAAGTCTTCATATCCCGAACAGCAACTCAAAGCAGGAAATCTACAACCTGAAATACTCGGGTCTGACCCGAGTATTACATTCAAAAGAAGATAATACATGGGCCAGTCTAATTCAAACTCAGTTATTAGTGCATAGAAACAATAATAATCAAATACGAATAGACGACAGTCACAGAAATCTCGTGTATCCGACTCCTCGATAAAAGAATCGGATAACGGCAGATATAACACTAAACAGTGTTAAGCAACAAATCAGCAATCCAATCAATTTAAACAATTGAAATGTCAACTTAAAAACAACAATGCTGATTGGTTGCAGTACACGCTAGCGTGTACTGCCTCGCCAATACAGTCTATAAAATACTCAGAAGATCAATGAATCCAAAAGCCAACGGATATAACTCAAATCAAAATGAAGCACATCAAAATATTTAATTGAACCAACGAAATAATTTAACAATTGAAATATCAACTAAATCTGTCAATTCTGCTAGGGCTGCAGTACACGCACGCGTGTACTGCCACGCCACTAAAATAATGCAAACAAACTCGACTAATAGACCAAAGAACGGCAAGGGTAAAACTGCACCCAAATACAATTGGCAAAAGTGAAGACCATATAACATGGCTCAGGTGGGACTGCACATACATACAGAGGCAGCCACCATGACAACAAGTACGACAGGGATGAGCAGATGCAAGCAACAATGACACATGAATATGCAGTGTATAACCAAGTCAAGGCCTGAGATATATAATCAGTGGCAACACGTCACAGTAAAGATCAACATGAAATGATGTTTGTATGCCAAAAGGTCGGAGGCAATGCAAACACAAATATCGATTAATGCCAACTGTCTCGAACCAATAACCACGTCAAGTGGATAACTAATGCAACAGCTTAGGTCAATGAACACTTCCTATATGCAGACCATAATCACAAGACTCGAATACTATCAAAGGCACAATGACATACAACTCGAGTATATTGCAGTTAAGTAAACAATAGACAAAGGCTGCAACTCTAAGTGAACTAATGCACAGTGATGTATAACATCAAGACCAATTGCAAATGTATAATGCAATGAATCAGTTTCAAACATATGCCCAAGTGCAAATGAAATATGGACCTGACAGTACACAGTGATACTGTCTCGAGGTAAATAACTTCCAACAACTCAACAAAGCATGGTGAAGCCCAACTATAATAAACAAGTTGACAACTGTCTCCAAGCTAACAGTTACAAGGTGAATTCATGAAAACAGGGACATTGCTATGTTCAAAGAAATGCAATATCCAAATACATGAAGTGCAGATTAACTTAAACAACGCGAGCAAAGCTATCACTACAGGGCAACAACTGTGGCAACAACCATCGACGACCAGACAAGTATGCAAACATATGCGTACAGATTCGACATGCGCCTAAGCCACCAAATTTAACAGTGAAATGATTATTCAAGTGACAACATCAGAAATTTTAGGCAAAGTTCTCTCCAATGTGGATCTTATAATCATATATGTGACCCTGGAATCAAACAGCACTGCACTAGATTCAAAACTATGATATGCAGACTCAGATGAACACATGGCCGAGAAACAAAATCAAAAGCATTGTATAGAAGCACATGAACAACTACAAAAGGCAAATTACATCAATATGCACTGAACTGAGATCAATTGAATACAAAACTAAATGACATGATATTATATGAACCCAGTATAGCCGAGGTAAAGTACCAGAAACAAAACAAAGTCGAACAATTCAATCCAGGGCAAAATCACTATCTTGAATTCGAAGTCTGCCGAAGTCACATGGACAAAATCACACAAAGTACAGTTTCAAACGCATCTATATAGTGAACAAAATCAAGTAACCATTGGTTACAATTTCATCAAAGTCAAGGTCGAAATCAACCAGAGCAAGCCAAGGGCTTAATCAATTTAAGTAAACAATGCCGAAGTTCAATTGATAAGCAAATCAAAGCCGCGAACCACAAAATCAAGACCGAAGTCAACATGAAATCAGGTAATTCAAAGCCGAGAGTATCAATGAATCAAACAGTGAAAATCACAATTTGAACAAGCCAGAAATTCACTAAACTTTGAATTAGAGGTGAGTAGAGATTACTCACCTTTTATTCGAAGAACCCACTCAAACCAAAGTCGAAGACACCCCCTTTTTGGCCGCCTCTGCATAGTGTTCGAAGCGAAGACGACTCGAATCAAGCGGCTGAAGAGATGATCAACTCGCGAAGCAATGAGTCAAGTTGAATCGAGCGTTGAAAGTCGGAGTCTTTGAATTTGCCCAAAACCCTAGTTTTGTTTTGAACGATAAGGAAGAGGCCACCATTTTTAATTTCTTTTTTTTTGATTGTTGATTAGGGTTTTTCGAATGGGAATACGATAAAGAAGGAACGGTTATACACTTAGATAAACAAAGGAACGTGGCCAACACACTTATTTAAAGCCCGATTAATCCCTTTTTTATAAATTTAGAAAAGAAATTTAAACCGGATTCAAAGCTCTCAAGCGCAATTAACAACCAATTTAGTCGTCTAACGACGATGATTAATTAATGCGAAATCTCGGTCTGTTACAGACTCCCCTCCTTATAAAAATTGCGTCCCCGCAATTTTCATGATTAAGGTCGTCAACAACTATTATTCCTCTAACATAAACTGGTTAAGTTAGAAAAATAAAGATCTAGAACACATATACCAAGGATATCTTTCAACTTCATAAAATATTTTCACAAATTCTCAACGAAATCTAATTATCAAGTAGACAATCAGAAAACAACAAAGCTGAATAAACACAATTATCGGCGATATTCAATTATCAACTAGACAATTACAATACAGAAAAATCACAAAACAGAAATATCTAACTGTCGATACGATAATTAGAAAACAGAAAAACTTAATTATCAACAAAGATAATTAGAAAACACAAATCACAATTCGCAAAACTGCAAATATCTAGTTATCCAACAATTAACTAGAAAACACAAATTTCATGATCAACAAACTCTAACTATCAACAAAGATAGATAGAAACAGAAATCTAACAAAATCAGCAAACATCCAATTATCCAAACGATAGTCAGAAAACAATCAACAAATATTTAATTACCAAAAACAATAATCAAATTTCAATCAACAAATATTCAATTATCAAAAACGATAATCAAATTTCAAATCAACAAATATTTGATTATCAAAAACGATAACCAAATTTCAAATCAAGAAATATTCGATTATCAAAAACGATAATCAAATTTCAAATCCAACAAATATCTGATTATCAAAAACGATAATCAAATTTCAAATTCAACAAATATTCGATTATCAAAAATGATAATCAAATTTCAAATTCAACAAATATTCGATTATCAAAAACGATAATCAAATTTCAAATTCAACAAATATTCGATTATCAAAAACGATAATCAAATTTCAAATTCAACAAATATTCGATTATCAAAAACGATAATCAAATTTCAAATTCAACAAATATTCGATTATCAAAAACGATAATCAAATTTCAAATTCAACAATTACTTGATTATCTCAAGCGATAATCAAATTCAAATCAACCAATATTTAATTATCTAAAGCGATAATTAAATTTCAAATCAGCAAATATTTAATTATCTCAAGCGATAATTAAATCTAAAATCAACAAATATTTAATTATCTAAAGCGATAATTAAATCTCAAATCAACAAATATTTAATTATCTACAGCGATAATTAAATCTCAAATCAACAAATATTTAATTATCTGAAGCGATAATTAAATCTCAAATCAACAAATATTTAATTATCTCAAGCGATAATTAAATCAAAAATCAACAAATATTTAATTATCTCAGGCGATAACTAAATCAAAAATCAACAAATATTTAATTATCTCAGGCGATAATTAAATCTCAAATCAACAAATATTTAATTATCAAAAGCGATAATTAAATCTCAAATCAACAAATATTTAATTATCTAAAGCGATAATTAAATAAAAAATCAACAAATATTTAATTATCTCAGGCGATAATTAAATCAAAAATCAACAAATATTTAATTATCTCAAGCGATAATTAAATCTCAAATCAACAAATATTTATTTATCAAAAGCGATAATTAAATCTCAAATCAACAAATATTTAATTATCTCAGGCGATAATTAAATCAAAAATCAACAAATATTTAATTATCTCAGGTGATAATTAAATCAAAAATCAACAAATATTTAATTATCTCAGGCGATAATTAAATCAAAAATCAACAAATATTTAATTATCTCAGGCGATAATTAAATCTCAAATCAACAAATATTTAATTATCAAAAGCGATAATTAAATCTCAAATCAACAAATATTTAATTATCTCAGGCGATAATTAAATCAAAAATCAACAAATATTTAATTATCTCAGGCGATAATTAAATCAAAAATCAACAAATATTTAATTATCTCAGGCGATAATTAAATCTCAAATCAACAAATATTTAATTATCAAAAGCGATAATTAAATCTCAAATCAACAAATATTTAATTATCTGAAGCGATAATTAAATCAAAAATCAACAAATATTTAATTATCTCAGGCGATAATTAAATCAAAAATCAACAAATATTTAATTATCTCAGGCGATAATTAAATCTCAAATCAACAAATATTTAATTATCTCAGGCGATAATTAAATCAAAAATCAACAAATATTTAATTATCTCAGGCGATAATTAAATCAAAAATCAACAAATATTTAATTATCTCAGGCGATAATTAAATCTCAAATCAACAAATATTTAATTATCAAAAGCGATAATTAAAAGCAACAAATATCTGATTATCGAAAACGATAATCAGAACCCATATCAACAAATATCTAATTATCACAAGCGATAATTAGAAACAACAAATATCTGATTATCAAAAACGATAATCAGAACTCATATCAACAAATATCCAATTACCTGTAGATAATTGGAAATAACAAATATCTAGAAATCAATTAAGAAGACTAGAAAATCAACATAAAAGCTTGGATCGATCCCATCAGATGGCGAGTTTTTAATTCGCCGCACGTGCATCAACAAATGGCCGAAGCCTACCAAGTACTCAACATAATTTTGGTGCCCAACAAATGACCCGAAGGTCCAACAAATGACCCGAAGGTCTAGTACTGGTATTTGACCCGAAGGTCCAACAAATGACCCGAAGGTCCTGTGACGACCGCCCATGACCCCTGCACTGAATCTAGAGATAGTGCGCTGTAAAGTGTGCCATGCATCCATGGACGATTGTCAGGGTAAACTAAAACAACAGAATCTATCGTATTACTCACAGCGCATGGACAAAATACAATAGAACATATATTTAGTGAAGCTTTACAGAATAAAATGCCATCATATAACACTTCATAATAGTTGAATACAAGCATCCAAATAGCCAATACATCAAGCCTCACTACATAACACTCAGAGAATACAAACAGCGGAACATCCAGTACATATAACAAGAAGATAATATGCAACCCTCCAGCTCGTCTTCGACATCAACATCGTGAGAAGAGAACAGCACCTGTCACCTGCTACCTAGTCTGCCCGTCCCAAAAATGGACGAACAGCCCAAGACAATAAGAATTAAAACATAAAGCCTTGAGTCAGACAACAGTCTTAGTGAGCAGTAAATTAACTAACAACATACCAATAGAGCATAAAGGAAAAGGAATAGGAATACAACCCTCCCACTCCAACCTCATTCTACAGTGATAGCCCCCAGACACATACTAAGCAGAAGCAAACATAGCAGAGCACACAATTTAAAGTAAAGCTACTATCACTCGAGTCAAGGGCGATGTTTTCCAAGTACCAAGGCCTAAATCAGATAAGCACCCAGAAAATACCGCTCTTGAGTCCGAATGACGATGCAACCAAACATCCATGACTCTGGCTATCACTGTTATCATTGCTTCGATATCACCGTTAATTGAATGACCGGCACATTCTTTCAGCCGTCCGTCAAGGGCTAATGGAAACCCTGGTTCTAGACATAACTCCCGCACGTCGTCGCAGCCCGTGCCTAGGACTATCGAATCTGCCCAGAGTACTCGACCATCAACAGTTGGCCGTTGGGACTATCGAATCTGCACAAACGTACTCTTGCTTAGAGCATGCTAGAACCTTCAACAACGATGCTATCCAAGCCTCCTAGTCATCCTCCTTGACGACTATATCCATACTAGCTCGAGCGCCTCTCAAGCATCCATTACCCTTAACTCGAATCATATCACCGAGTTATCAACGTGCTTGGAATGATCCCGTCTGGATTAGACCAAGTCTTCATCTCATGATTGCCTCGCTTCATCACATCCTCGCAAAGCCTCATCTCAACATCACATCATCAAATCTATGCATAAGAGCTTCATCATCCCGCTACATATGCCACGAGCAGCTTTCCCAATTCAAGAGCCTTTCCCTTAGCTTTTGAATCATCTTCGACCACCTTGTCTAAAACCAATCAACAATCATCTAATTCACAGCAATCAATCATGTCAAACATCAATCCAAGTAACCAAGCATTCAAATATAAGCAAAATGGACAATTATAACAATAATGGCAATTTCGTAATTAAAGAGTTGAGAGTCTAACATGCATGAAATCATAAGAAATGTCTCTAAAATCTTGATGAATGAACTTGCATAGGTTAATCATATACAAAAATGGTTGTCAAATCATCATGAACAATGGATCTACATGGATCTACACTTAGGTTTACAAAAATGCATAGAAATCACTATTTTAACACCAAATCAAGCCAACAATCCGATATACTCCTTTGGATCCGTGTGAGAGATAATCACCACTCACCAAATCTCCAAAACAAACCCAAATCAACACGCTTCAGATCTGGACAGCAAAGGATCAAGCTTGATCTATCACGAATCCGTTTCAAACGAAGAAATCTCACTTCAAAGGATGAAGATCTTCAACTTTAGCTCTTGGATCTTCAATCTTGATCTTCGATTGGATGAAAGGAATCACTAGATTAGAGTGGAGAAAAGAAGTGAAGAAGTGTAGAAGTCGAGCTCTCAAAATGGCAGCACTTCGTCGCTTCGAAATCCTGATCCCAAAAAGTGAGAAAACCCCTTCCTATTTATAGCTGAAAATCTCTCTAAGTCGTAACTCGGCTATCTCCATAGGTCGTCTCCGACCTAAGCCTCTCCGACCTAACAGATATGAACGTGCGCCCCAACTCCTACGACCTAACACTTCTGCGCATCCAAGCACCCAGCGACCTACGACCTAACGCAACACGCGACTTAACACATGCGCTTCCACTTGTATACGACCTACGACCTAACACAGATCGCGACCTAACACTTAGACAAAACCCAGCGACCTAACGCAGACTGTCTCTACGACCTACGACTTATAAAACCTTGCGACCTAACAACTTAGCAACCCACGCAACCTAACAGTGTTACGACCTAACACTCAAGCCAACCACTCCGACTTAGTCCACATGACCAGATACTTAACCCCTTAGGTCGTCCAACGACTTAACTACTAAGTCGTTAACCAGCTTATTTCTTAGGTCGGTCAATCCCATAGGTCGCTCACTCTACTAAGTCGCTAACCTGCTACCCCAGCTCCTCTAGGTCGTTGCCGACCTAACTATGCTAACCCGGTAACCACTAGGTCGCTAACTCCACTAGGTCTGCCTACCCTTGAGTCGCCATCTCCTTAAGTCGGTCAGTTCCTTAGGTCGTTAACTCGCCTTGCCGGCCTAACACTTTACTCACCAAAGCTCTTAGGTCATCAACTTCCTTAAGTCGCTGCCGACCTACCCCTTAGGTCGCCAATCCTATAAGTCGGTCACGACATATCACTTAGGTCGTTCACGACCTAGGACTTAGAAAAATTCTGCCTAAAATCTGAAACGACTTAAAATGCTGAAAATTCCAGATTCGAACGAACTTTTCGATCCGTAAAAATACGGGTCGTTACATTCTCTCCCCCTTAGGAATTTCGCCCCCGAAATTCCAAACAAACAAAGCAATCAAAGACTATTCTGTACGCCTACCATCCATAACAATCAACAAACCATGCATCCAATTCTAGCTTAGCGTACAGAATTCTAACACTAGAACAAGTCACAATATCGTGAGATGACACGACACCTTAGGGCCATACCTTGAAGAGTTCAGGATGAGCTGCCTTCATCCTCTCTTCCACCTCCCACGTACAGTCGTTATCATCATCACTCCATTGTACCTTGAGCAACTTAACTACCTTCCTCCTGAGCTGTTTCGTGTCGGTCTCCACAACACGAAGCGGCTTACGAGGTCTTCTATCGACTGGATCAACTTCGAAATCTTCACAGCTATCAGCAGAAACCACTGTATTCGAGTCGTGCACATACTTCCGTAGATATGATACATGAAAAACATTGTGCACACTCAACATCTTCTCTGGTAACTCCAATCTGTAGGCGAGCTTTCCAATTCGCTCGATGATCGGGAATGGTCCAACAAATCTCGGAGTCAATTTTCCTTTCTTCCCGAATCGAATAACATTCTTCAGTGGAGAAATCTTCACAAAAACCATATCTCCTACGTCGAACTCCAAATCCTTACGACGCTTATCAGCATAACTCTTCTGACGGTCTTCGGCTGCCTTCATTCGTTGCCGAATGATCTCTATACAATCTGAAGTCTGCCGAATCATCTCTGGCCCAAGTATCAGCTTTTCTCCAGTTTCCAACCAACATGTCGGAGAGTTACACGGTCTTCCATACAATGCCTCATACGGTGCCATACCAATGCTTGACTGGTAACTGTTGTTGTACGCAAACTCCACCAAATGAAGGTGATCTTCCCATGATCCTCCGAAGTCCAAAACACATGCTCTAAGAAGATCTTCCAAAACTCGGTTGACTCTCTCGGTCTGACCATCTGTTTGAGGGTGATAAGCTGTACTCAAACACAACTCGGTTCCCAAAACTTCCTGGAAGCTCTTCCAAAATCCACTAGTGAACAATGGATCTCGATCGCTCACTATACTCTTCGGAATACCATGGAATCGAACTATCCACTTAACATACAACTCAGCCAACCTTGATGCAATCCTAGTCGATCGAACAGGAATAAATCTTGCACTCTTAGTCAGGCGATCTACAATGACCCAAATCCCTTCATTTCCCGTTCTGGTTCTAGGCAATCCATTAATAAAATCCATCGACACTTGCTCCCACTTCCATGTAGGAACTTCTAATGGCTGAAGCAATCCACTTGGCTTCTTCTGCTCGGTTTTTACCAACTGGCAGTTCATACACTTGGAAATAAAATTCCCAACATCCTTCTTCATGCCTTCCCAGTAGTAGGTTCTCTTCATATCCCGATACATCTTATTTCCACCTGGATGAATTGTCAGCTTCGAGTGATGACTTTCCTTCAGAACTTCTCTCCTCAATTCATCTATATCGGGAACAACTAGTCGTCCTTGCTTCCGAAGCCAACCCTCTCGATCGACCTTGAATCCTTTATCCTTTTCTGGATCTAATCCAGATTCTAATTCACGGATAATCTTGACAAGCTTATCGTCTCGCTTTTGGCTCTCGCCAATCCTTTCCACAAGTGAAGGTCTTATCGATAAGTTTGCCAACATCTCAGGTTCCAATTCACATCTAGGCCTGAAGTCAAATCCAGCTAAATACTCGAGACTCTTCCATTCTGAAAACATGGCTCCCAATCCTGCATGTCTTCGACTTAACGCATCCGCCACTGCGTTACCTTTTCCTGGAGTATAAGCTATACCAAAATCATATGATGCCAAAAACTCTAGCCAACGTTGCTGCCGAAGATTCAAATCTTTTTGGGAGAAAAGATACTTCAACGACTTATGATCTGTAAACATCTCAAATCGAACTCCCAATAGATAATGTCTCCACATCTTCAGAGCAAAAACTATCGCCGCTAACTCCAAATCATGAGTCGGGTAATTCCTTTCATGCGGCTTTAGTTGTCGACCGGCATACGCAACAACTTTATCTTTCTGCATCAGCACTGCTCCAAGTCCAGTACCACATGCGTCGATGTAAACCACCATCTCATCATTCCCCATAGGAATAGTCAAAACAGGAGCACTCGTCAATCGCTCTTTCAGGATTCCGAAAGCTTGCTCACACTTAGCATCCCAACTGAACACTTGGTTCTTCTTCGTCAATCCTATTAACGGTGCAGCCACCTTGGAAAAGTCTTTGATAAACCGTCGATAATATCCTGCTAATCCAAGAAAACTTCTCACATCAGATGCATTCTTAGGTCTAACCCAATCCTGGATTGCTGCCACCTTAGCGGGATCAACCGCTATTCCATTTCCAGAAATCACATGGCCTAAGAACCTCACTTCACTCTTCCAGAAGTGACACTTCGAAAACTTAGCCTTCAACTGATGTTTCCGCAAGATTTCCAAAACAATATGCAAGTGCGTCTCATGCTCTTCTTCCGTTCTGGAATAAATCAGAATATCATCCACGAACACAAGTACGAACTTGTTCAACTGATCTCTGAACACTCTATTCATAAGATCCACAAAATATGCTGGCGCATTAGTCAATCCAAACGGCATTACTAGCCACTCAAAGAAACCGGATGGTGTCCTAAAAGCAGTCTTCGGCACACTATCCTTAGCCACTCTCAACTGGTGAAATCCCGTTGCCAAATCCATCTGAGAAAACACCTTAGCCTCGTGAAGCTGATCAAACAAGTCATCTATTCTCGGCAATGGATACTTGTTCTTCTTTGTCACCTTATTCAGCTCACGATAATCCACACACAATCTCAACGATCCATCTGCCTTGGTTGCGAACACAACTGGTGCACCCCACTCGGACACACTACGCCGAATGAATCCTTTTTGAAAAAGGTCATCAACTTGCACCTTCAACTCATGCTGTTCCTTAGGCGCCATCCGCCTAAGAGGCATCACGACAGGTCTGGCTCCTTCAACTAGATCTATACAAAACTCGATCTCTCTATGCGGCGGCAACCCTTTGACTTCGTCAAAGACATCCTCGAATCCATTAGAGATTGGCACCGATGACAGTCCATCCCGTGGAACAACCAGCGAATAAATGAAGCTCATGAAGACGCCTTCCTCATGCTTACATCGTATTACAACCTTTCGCCCCTCCACATTCTCGACTGTCACTTCCAACCTCTCGCAATCAACCTTTGCCGCATACTTCCTAAGCCAGTCCATACCCAAAATAATTCCGAACCCCGCAAAGTTCAGAACAAAGCAATCACAAACAAAAGAGCAACCATGACTCGATACAACTAGACCACGGCATAACATACACAAACAAGACGAACCCCCAACTGGATTAGTCACAACCAATGGCCTATCAACAATATCCGGTTCCAAACCTAACCGGCCTACGAGTTCATTACAAACAAACGAATGTGACGCTCCAGTATCAAACAGAACTCTAACTGGAACACCACCTAGGAAAAGAGTACCTTGAACAACCACACTCTTTCCTTTCTCTTCAACGGTAGGAGCTTTCGAAGACGACGGAACAGCTCCCAAAGCATAAGCTTGCACAATCTGCTTGTCCCTCCTCGGTTCTGGACAATTCTTCCTGAAATGCCCTGGCTTGTCACAGTTGTGACACTTCATCGGCACCTTCGGATTCTTGCAATCCCTGGAGAGATGGCCTTTCTGCTGACAGTTGTAGCAAGTCACCTCGCCTTTCGACTTCTTCTGGCCATCCTTACCCTTCTGCTGCTGCTGCTTCCTCTTCTTGTTTCCACCCTGCTGGGGTTTAGACTCTTCCCTGGTCACAGCAACAACAGATCCTTCCTTAGGAAACAGACTCTCATGCCTAAGAGCTTTCTCCACAAGCTTCTCAAATGAATCATCCAAATGATCCACCAACTGTCTCCCAAGATAACTGTCCAAGCCTGTCACAAACTTCTCATTCTTCTGGTATGCAGACTCAACATATGACCGGGCATACTTGGACAACGCTTCAAACTCAGAAACATACTCAAGAACTGATCTCCCTCCTTGCTTGAGCTCCACAAACTTCTTGAACAGAACAGACTTCTGAGCTGTAGAAATGAACTTAGCTTCAAACCTAACTTGGAACTGCTCCCAAGTAATCTCTTCCTCCGGAGTAGTAATGGTAATAGAATTCCACCAATCAGAGGCTCTCCCTTGAAGCTGCCTTGATGCCAACTTCCTCTTAGTTGCATCCTCAATTCCCAAATCACCAAAGATCCTTCTACAAGCATCCATCCACCTCTGGACCTCAATAGTTGATTCTGTTCCCAAGAAAACCTTCCCTCCAAGAGCAGTATAGTCCTTGTACAACTTAGCAAAATCCACTGGTTTCGGAGTCTGAACCTGAACTCAAACATCAACTGCCGCCCCCGGAACTGGTATCCTTCTCATGATCGAAGTCATCATAGCTTCGAACATAGCTCCATAATCAGCAGTTCCCTCAGTAGCACGGCCTTCCCTAGCAGCTGGTCTCCCTCTTCGACTCATTCTCAATATCTATAAAAAGGAATGATTAGAACATCTAGAGAAACAACTGCATAAAGGACTCAACTCTACTAAGCTACCATATTATATATAGTATTCATCCATTAAAATACAATTACGTCTCTCATACGTAGTTACGTCAGTGAGCGTTGGGTAAAATCGATTAACCAATGCTCTGATACCAAATGTGACGACCGCCCATGACCCCTGCACTGAATCTAGAGATAGTGCGCTGTAAAGTGTGCCAGGCAGCCATGGACGATTGTCAGGGTAAAATAAAACAACATAATCTATCGTATTACTCACAGCGCATGGACAAAATACAATAGAACATATATTTAGTGAAGCTTTACAGAATAAAATGCCATCATATAAAACTTCATAATAGTTGAATACAAGCATCCAAATAGCTAATACATCAAGCCTCACTACATAACACTCAGAGAATACAAACAGCGGAACATCCAGTACATATAATAAGAAGATAATATGCAACCCTCCAGCTCGTCTTCGACGTCAGCATCGTGAGAAGAGAATAGCACCTGTCACCTGCTACCTAGTCTGCCCGTCCCAAAAATGGACGAACAGCCCAAGGCAATAAGAATTAAAACATAAAGCCTTGAGTCAGACAACAGTCTTAGTGAGCAGTAAATTAACTAATAACATACCAATAGAGCATAAAGGAAAAGGAATAGGAATACAACCATCCCACTCCAACCTCATTCTACAGTGATAGCCCCCAGACACACACTAAGCAGAAGCAAACATAGCAGAGCACACAATTTAAAGTAAAGCTACTATCACTCGAGTCAAAGGCGATGTTTTCCAAGTACCAAGGCCTAAATCAGATAAGCACCCAGAAAATACCGCTCTTGAGTCCGAATGACGATGCAACCAAACATCCATGACTCTGGCTATCACTGTTATCATTGCTTCGATATCACAGTTAATTGAATGACCGGCACATTCTTTCAGCCGTCCGTCAAGGGCTAATGGAAACCCCGGTTCTAGACATAACTCCCGCACGTCGTCGCAGCCCGTGCCTAGGACTATCGAATCTGCCCAGAGTACTCGACCATCAACAGTTGGCCGTTGGGACTATCGAATCTACCCAAACGTACTCTTGCTTAGAGCATGCTAGAACCTTCAACAACGATGCTATCCAAGCCTCCTAGTCATCCTCCTTGACGACTATTTCCATACTAGCTCGAGCGCCTCTCAAGCATCCATTACCCTTAACTAAAATCATATCACCGAGTTATCAACGTGCTTGGAATGATCCCGTCTGGATTAGACCAAGTCTTCATCTCATGATTGCCTCGCTTCATCACATCCTCGCAAAGCCTCATCTCAACATCACATCATCAAATCTATGCATAAGAGCTTCATCATCCCGCTACATATGCCACGAGCAGCTTTCCCAATTCAAGAGCCTTTCCCTTAGCTTTTGAATCATCTTCGACCACCTTGTCTAAAACCAATCAACAATCATCTAATTCACAGCAATCAATCATGTCAAACATCAATCCAAGTAACCAAGCATTCAAATATAAGCAAAATGGACAATTATAACAATAATGGCAATTTCGTAATTAAAGAGTTGAGAGTCTAACATGCATGAAATCATAAGAAATGTCTCTAAAATCTTGATGAATGAACTTGCATAGGTTAGTCATATACAAAAATGGTTGTCAAATCATCATGAACAATAGATCTACATGGATCTACACTTAGGTTTACAAAAATGCATAGAAATCACTATTTTAACACCAAATCAAGCCAACAATCCGATATACTCCTTTGGATCCATGTGAGAGATAATCACCACTCACCAAATCTCCAAAACAAACCCAAATCAACACGCTTCAGATCTGGACAGCAAAGGATCAAGCTTGATCTATCACGAATCCGTTTCAAACGAAGAAATCTCACTTCAAAGTATGAAGATCTTCAACTTTAGCTCTTGGATCTTCAATCTTGATCTTCGATTGGATGAAAGGAATCACTAGATTAGAGTGGAGAAAAGAAGTGAATAAGTGTAGAATTCGAGCTCTCAAAATGGCAGCACTTCGTCGCTTCGAAATCCGGATCCCAAAAAGTGAGAAAAACCCTTCCTATTTATAGCTGAAAATCTCTCTAAGTCGTAACTCGGCTATCTCCATAGGTCGTCTCCGAGCTAAGCCTCTCCGACCTAACAGATATGCACGTGCGCCCCAACTCCTACGACCTAACACTTCTGCGCATCCAAGCACCCAGCGACCTACGACCTAACGCAACACGCGACTTAACACATGCGCTTCCACTTGTATACGACCTACGACCTAACACAGATCGCGACCTAACACTTAGACAAAACCCAGCGACCTAACGCAGACTGTCTCTACGACCTACGACTTATAAAACCTTGCGACCTAACAACTTAGCAACCCACGCGACCTAACAGTGTTACGACCTAACACTCAAGCCAACCACTCCGACTTAGTCCACATGACCAGATACTTAACCCCTTAGGTCGTCCAACGACTTAACTACTAAGTCGTTAACCAACTTATTTCTTAGGTCGGTCAATCCCATAGGTCGCTCACTCTACTAAGTCGCTAACCTGCTACCCCAGCTCCTCTAGGTCGTTGCCGACCTAACTATGCTAACCCGGTAACCACTAGGTCGCTAACTCCACTAGGTCTGCCTAACCTTGAGTCGCCATCTCCTTAAGTCGGTCAGTTCCTTAGGTCGTTAACTCGCCCTGCCGGCCTAACACTTTACTCACCAAAGCTCTTAGGTCATCAACTTCCTTAAGTCGCTGCCGACCTACCCCTTAGGTCGCCAATCCTATAAGTCGGTCACGACCTATCACTTAGGTCGTTCACGACCTAGGACTTAGAAAAATTCTGCCTAAAATCTGAAACGACTTAAAATGCTGAAAATTCCAGATTCGAACGAACTTTTCGATCCGTAAAAATACGGGTCGTTACATTCTCTCCCCCTTAGGAATTTCGCCCCCGAAATTCCAAACAAACAAAGCAATCAAAGACTATTCTGTACGCCTACCATCCATAACAATCAACAAACCATGCATCCAATTCTAGCTTAGCGTACAGAATTCTAACACTAGAACAAGTCACAATATCGTGAGATGACACGACACCTTAGGGCCATACCTTGAAGAGTTCAGGATGAGCTGCCTTCATCCTCTCTTCCACCTCCCACGTACAGTCGTTATCATCATCACTCCATTGTACCTTGAGCAACTTAACTACCTTCCTCCTGAGCTGTTTCGTGTCGGTCTCCACAACACGAAGCGGCTTACGAGGTCTTCTATCGACTGGATCAACTTCGAAATCTTCACAGCTATCAGCAGAAACCACTGTATTCGAGTCGTGCACATACTTCCGTAGATATGATACATGAAAAACATTGTGCACACTCAACATCTTCTCTGGTAACTCCAATCTGTAGGTGAGCTTTCCAATTCGCTCGATGATCGGGAATGGTCCAACAAATCTCGGAGTCAATTTTCCTTTCTTCCCGAATCGAATAACATTCTTCAGTGGAGAAATCTTCACAAAAACCATATCTCCTACGTCGAACTCCAAATCCTTACGATGCTTATCAGCATAACTCTTCTGACGGTCTTAGGCTGCCTTCATTCGTTGCCGAATGATCTCTATACAATCTGAAGTCTGCCGAATCATCTCTGGCCCAAGTATCAGCTTTTCTCCAATTTCCAACCAACATGTCGGAGAGTTACATGGTCTTCCATACAATGCCTCATACGGTGCCATACTAATGCTTGACTGGTAACTGTTGTTGTACGCAAACTCCACCAAATGAAGGTGATCTTCCCATGATCCTCCGAAGTCCAAAACACATGCTCTAAGAAGATCTTCCAAAACTCGGTTGACTCTCTCGGTCTGACCATCCGTTTGAGGGTGATAAGCTGTACTCAAACACAACTCGGTTCCTAAAACTTCCTGGAAGCTCTTCCAAAATCCACTAGTGAACAATGGATCTCGATCGCTCACTATACTCTTCGGAATACCATGGAATCGAACTATCCACTTAACATACAACTCAGCCAACCTTGATGCAGTCCTAGTCGATCGAACAGGAATAAATCTTGCACTCTTAGTCAGGCGATCTACAATGACCCAAATCCCTTCATTTCCCGTTCTGGTTCTAGGCAATCCATTAATAAAATCCATCGACACTTGCTCCCACTTCCATGTAGGAACTTCTAATGGCTGAAGCAATCCACTTGGCTTCTTCTGCTCGGCTTTTACCAACTGGCAGTTCATACACTTGGAAATAAAATTCCCAACATCCTTCTTCATGCCTTCCCAGTAGTAGGTTCTCTTCATATCCCGATACATCTTATTTCCACCTGGATGAATTGTTAGCTTCGAGTGATGACTTTCCTTCAGAACTTCTCTCCTCAATTCATCTATATCGGGAACAACTAGTCGTCCTTGCTTCCGAAGCCAACCCTCTCGATTGACCTCGAATCCTTTATCCTTTTTTGGATCTAATCCAGATTCTAATTCATGGATAATCTTGACAAGCTTATCGTCTCGCTTTTGGCTCTCGCCAATCCTTTCCACAAGTGAAGGTCTTATCGATAAGTTTGCCAACATCTCAGGTTCCAATTCACATCTAGGCCTGAAGTCAAATCCAGCTAAATACTCGAGACTCTTCCATTCTGAAAACATGGCTCCCAATCCTGCATGTCTTCGACTTAACGCATCCGGAGTTAAGCGAAACAGTAAAAGAAAGGGGTCATAATCCTCGATTTTGCTGAAACGTTTAAGTCGCTTTCTCATTTTTTTGAAAACGCAAACTGTTAAAAATTTATAAAACAATTTTCATTTTTAAAACGATTTTCCAATCACGTGATTAAAGCAGCAAATCAGTAATAATTTCGATAAAGAAATTGTACTTCTCAAAATACCGTAAAAACGGTCACAAAACAGCATTGCGGAATAACCGCTTGAAAATCCACTTTTAAAATTTGATGGTTACTGAAGCCAAGGCGACAGTAGTTTTAAAACGTCAAAAATCACATCAAAACAATCTACATCAAAATGTAATATCAGTGAATTCTCATTCATCAAAATGCCACAAAACACCATGCTTCAAAATATAGCATTGGTGTAAAATCTCGTTATAAAAATAACGGCAACAAAATACGTTTCATAACCAAGCATCGGTTCAACGTAAAATAAATGGAATAACGTGCAATTCAAATTTTGCACGTATTATAAAATGAGCAAAGAAATCATTCGAATGTATCTTCAATGAAGATAATTCAAAACAGCAAAAATCTAATCAATATATGATTAGTACAAAAGAAAGCCAGCCGAAATTTCAACAAAAATCACATATCTGCAATTTCTTCGAATCCTCAATTCGGATTTGAAATTCTCAAAGAAACAAAATAATTACAGCTATGTAAACAACAAATGAAATTCATATCAATTTCGTATTTCAAATAGATTATCAGTTGTACCCAGCGAAGACAGTTTCATTGTTCCCGCTGCGCACTCTGATAAACAGTACTCAAATTAATCAAATCATCAGAACACAAATCCACTTTTTATTTTTAAATAATGATATTTAAAAACTTTCATCAAAATTTCAAAACTTTAGTTTTGACTCAAATCACAAATAAAACATCGACCAATAGCTGTAACATATGTTCTATCTAAGTTATGTTTTATATTATGTCCATAAACCCCAAGCTCTGATACCAACTGTAACGCCCCACCTCTATGCTCACAATAACAAAGAGTATTAAAAGAAATACTATCTGTTATCGCGAAGAATAAGGCTGGAAAGGAGCGGCCATCCGTAGTTGGCCTTACACTAATATTAGTTACCTCGATAGGAGTTGTATATACTTTTTCAATTTTCATCTTATTTATTTACTCCCATCGACATACCCAATTATCAGTATAAAACAAGCTACGATGGTTCATAATAGTTTAGGACATTAGATATAATAATAACACAGATAATATAAATGCGGAACACAGATAAAACAAAAGTCTCATATATATATAACTGATGTCAGTTACAATATAGTTGACACAGTACATATGATACAACTACAACTGTCGACTCTGGAATTTATACATACACGTACATTATCAACTAATATACATGAATACATATCATCCTATACAACGACACGACTACTACAAAATGACAAAGACAACTTCAGAAGGTGTAAAAAGTCTTCATATCCCGAATAGCAACTCAAAGCAGGAAATCTACAACCTGAAATACTCGGGTCTGACCCGAGTATTACATTCAAAAGAAGATAATACATGAGTCAGTCTAATTCAAACTCAGTTATTAGTGCATAGAAGCAATAATAATCAAATACGAATAGACGACAGTCATAGAAATCTCGTGTATCTGACTCCTCGATAAAAGAATCGGATAACGGCAGATATAACACTAAACAGTGTTAAGCAACAAATCAGCAATCCAATCAATTTAAACAATTGAAATGTCAACTTAAAAACAACAATGCTGATTGGCTGCAGTACACGCTAGCGTGTACTGCCTCGCCAATACAGTCTATAAAATACTCAGAAGATCAATGAATCCAAAAGCCAACGGATCTAACTCAAATCAAAATGAACCACTTTAAAATATTTAATTGAACCAACGAAATAATTTAACAATTGAAATATCAACTAAATCTGTCAATTCTGCTAGGGCTGCAGTACACGCACGCGTGTACTGCCACGCCACTAAAATAATGCAAACAAACTCGACTAATAGACCAAAGAACTGCAAGGGTAAAACTGCACCCAAATACAACTGGCAAAAGTGAAGACCATACAACATGGCTCAGGTGGGACTGCACATACATACAGAGGCATCCACCATGACAACAAGTACGACAGGGATGAGCAGATGCAAGCAACAATGACACATGAATATGCAGTGTATAACCAAGTCGAGGCCTGAGATATATAAACAGTGGCAACACGTCACAGTAAAGATCAACATGAAATGATGTTTGTATGCCAAAAGGTCGGAGGCAATGCAAACACAAATATCGATTAATGCCAACTGTCTCGAACCAATAACCATGTCAAGTGGATAACTAATGCAACAGCTTAGGTCAATGAACACTTCCTATATGCAGACCATAATCACAAGACTCGAATACTATCAAAGGCACAATGACATACAACTCGAGTATATTGCAGTTAAGTAAACAATAGACAAAGGCTGCAACTCCAAGTGAACTAATGCACAGTGATGTATAACATCAAGACCAATTGCAAATGTATAATGCAATGAAACAGTTTCAAACATATGGCCAAGTGCAAATGAAATATGGACCTGACAGTACACAGTGATACTGTCTTGAGGTAAATAACTTCCAACAACTCAACAAAGCATGGTGAAGCCCAACTATAATAAACAAGTTGACAACTGTCTCCAAGCTAACAGTTACAAGGTGAATTCATGAAAACAGGGACATTGCTATGTTCAAAGAAATGCAATATCCAAATACTTGAAGTGCAGATTAACTTAAACAACGCGAGCAAAGCTATCACTACAGGGCAACAACTGTGGCAACAACCATCGACGACCAGACAAGTATGCAAACATATGCGTACAGATTCGACATGCGCCTGAGCCACCAAATTTAACAGTGAAATGATTATTCAAGTGACAACATCAGAAATTTTAGGGAAAGTTCTCTCCAATGTGGATCTTATAATCATATATGTGACCCTGGAATCAAACAGCACTGCACTAGATTTAAAACTATGATATGCAGACTCAGATGAACACATGGCCGA
This sequence comes from Allium fistulosum, assembly GCA_030737815.1. Taxonomy (NCBI): domain Eukaryota; kingdom Viridiplantae; phylum Streptophyta; class Magnoliopsida; order Asparagales; family Amaryllidaceae; genus Allium; species Allium fistulosum. Next base: position 910,639,202 of record CM060908.1, read on the forward strand.
GAAACAAAATCAAAAGCATTGTATAGAAGCACATGAACAACTACAAAAGGCAAATTACATCAATATGCACTGAACTGAGATCAATTGAATACAAAACTAAATGACATGATATTATATGAACCCAGTATAGCCGAGGTAAAGTACCAGAAACAAAACAAAGTCGAACAATTCAATCCAGGGCAAAATCACTATCTTGAATTCGAAGTCTGCCGAAGTCACATGGACAAAATCACACAAAGTACAGTTTCAAACGCATCTATATAGTGAACAAAATCAAGTAACCATTGGTTACAATTTCATCAAAGTCAAGGTCGAAATCAACCAGAGCAAGCCAAGGTCGAAATCAATTTAAGTAAACAATGCCGAAGTTCAATTGATAAGCAAATCAAAGCCGCGAACCACAAAATCAAGACCGAAGTCAACATGAAATCAGGGAATTCAAAGCCGAGAGTATCAATGAATCAAACAGCGAAAATCACAATTTGAACAAACCAGAAATTCACTAAACTTTGAATTAGAGGTGAGTAGAGATTACTCACCTTTTATTCGAAGAACCCACTCAAACCAAAGTCGAAGACACCCCCTTTTTGGCCGCCTCTGCATAGTGTTCGAAGCGAAGACGACTCGAATCAAGCGGCTGAAGAGATGATCAACTCGCGAAGCAAGGAGTCAAGTTGAATCAAGCGTTGAAAGTCGGAGTCTTTGAATTTGCCCAAAACCCTAGTTTTGTTTTGAACGATAAGGAAGAGGCCACCATTTTTAATTTCTTTTTTTTTTGATTGTTGATTAGGGTTTTTCGAATGGGAAAAAGATAAAGAAGGAACGGTTATACACTTAGATAAACAAAGGAACGTGGCCAACACACTTATTTAAAGCCCGATTAATCCCTTTTTTTATAAATTTAGAAAAGAAATTTAAACCGGATTCAAAGCTCTCAAGCGCTATTAACAACCAATTTAGTCGTCTAACGACGATGATTAATTAATGCGAAATCCCGGTCTGTTACAATAGGCCCAACAAAAATCCAGTAGGGTAGATTTTTTGGAATTCACCCATAACTATCGCTGTGGGCTGGCCCAGTTCCAATAATGGTATTAGAGCCCAATAGCCTATGTGGTCTAAATTAGTCATGCTAGGGTTAACTATTAAGCTCACAGCCCAAAAGTTAAAATTAAAAGTTAAAATTAAAATAAGACATAAATATATTATAATAGTTAAAATTAAAAGTTAAAATTAAAATAAGACATAAATATATTATAATAGTTATAATATAATAAAATTTTCAAAGTGTTCGAAAAAATATATATTATTTCAAAATTTTAAATTTATTAAGTAAATTAATAAAATAAATTAATTAAATAAGTTAATAAATAAAATTTTATATGCATGTATTATATATTATGATATATGTTATGATATTTTAAAATGTTTAAAATAACTAAGTATACATGTACGTATATGAATTGAATTTTGAAGTTAACATAATTTAATTAAAATTGTTTATAATTGATTAAATGAATATATAAATATATAATATATAGGTGTAATACTATAAAGATTATAGTATGTAATAAATATTTAATATAAATGTTATATTAAAATAATATAAATTAATTAAAATTCGAGTTAATTCAATAATATTTAATTAATATAATATTATACATAAGACTATTATATAAGTAGTATGAAATATAAAAGTTATATAATAATAAAACTTATATAATATGAATGTATAAACTAAATGTGGAACATTAAAGAAACACTAAATAGACTTAAGGAATAAGTATATACGTATTGTACGTATATCGTGATTTCAGATGTGTCCGACACTTGAAGCATGAGGACATTCATAAGAAATAAATTATTCCATAAGTCGATATCACTCAATATAATATATTGAAGACTATGAATCTTTAATATAAGGTCATCCTCTGTCATTTATATATTAATAAATTACTTGCATACTCTTTAGTCGTTGAGCTTTCCTCAAGTTAGGGATGTTATGTGTAGTACTATTAATATATTGAATAGACGAAGTAATATTACTACATATATTTGTTGAGCTTTCCTCAAGATATGTGCATTATACTTAGGCGCTGTCGCGAAATGATAGGTTCGAGTGAATAGTCCCACTTTACTTGTGAGATTTTCTCAAGGTAAAGGTGGTATTAGGACTACAAACCACGGGTTAGGAGTTGTTTGTGATACAACCGATAAGAAGCTATCCATCATATGCGGGCCTATGATTTGTTGAGATTTCCTCAAGGTCAGAATCCCAATGCATACGAGTTCTAACACTCACTAGTGAATTCATAAGACTTCTTTATTTCGCTTGGGGTTTGGTGAAACAATAAAGACTAGTGGGGCCTTATTAAAAAAATGAAATTATAACATTTAACCTTTCTAATATTGTAAGAACATATACTATATGATGTTATAATAATATACAATGATAAATTTATGCATTTAATAAGATTGATAAAACGTTCATCAAATAAGATATACAAGTGAACTAAATTGAATATTGACAAATAGAAATATAACATATACTTACTAATAAATGGCTATTGCATATTAACATTTCTACACCCATGCAAGTGCCTAATTTTACAACTACTTATTACAATCGTAATTTGGCCGCTTACATTTATTTGGTCAAGACCGTGTATTGCATTCTATGAATTTCAAACTCTAAAAGCAATACGAGACTATGGATATTTGATCCATATACTATCGCATATAAATACTATATGGAGAATGGTCATAGTTCATAATATACGATATTTCAATGAATTTAGTTAATTCAAAACAACCAAATAAACAGCATATAAGATCGAGTATTCAATTAGATTGATTACAATAGAAGATCGTATTGTGTTAAATGTAATACAAGACCAAAACTACAATATAAATTTAAAGAATTTGACCACTAAAATGTCAGTTTGATTAGTTTACATAAGGTTTACATAAGGTGCATCACATTTGATGTCCTTACATGTTAAGGATGATCAAATGCATCTTTGTAAAGAATTTGTTGCAATGTTGTAATAAGGGTTTTTTTTTGAATGGTTCAACCACTTAGAAAGAAAAATGAATGTACAAGAGTATATGTGATTTAAAGTACAGATGGGATGAAAAGAGTGAATGGTCACTTATGCTTTTATAAATAAGCATTAAAAATGAGAACTGTAATAATAACTGATATTTAATATTGCAATAAGAAATATTTCTATTCCGAAATGTATTTTCATATAGAAATTTTTTTTCTATGAAATTTATTTCTTTGAATTCAAGATATTTGATCAAAGAACTCTCCGCTATAATATACTTACAGTATGTGAAATAAATAATCTATATTAAGTGAATGATGGACCTTTAAATTTACTAGGCTATTATAGTAATGGAAAAAATAGTGAGAGCATGCCATATAGCACCGATTGATTGCATCAAATTGTGAAAATTGTTTTTGTAAAACATATCAAACATTATTTATGAAATAATGACTATTTTTCGATATCGACTGAAAAATAGAAGTAATTACATTTCAATGTGAATATTATGAATATTCGTTATGAAATAAAACTTAATGTGGTATTTATTTTCATAACAAAAGAGATGCATTAGAAAATACAAAATTATATAAAATTATTTACAATTATTTGGAATTATACACTAAGCCGTAGTTTTGAGAAATAATTTTTATTATACGATTATGAATCATATGATACTAGTTAATTATATCCCAAACAAGTAAGGGCTATGCACCCATTTAGTGGAAGCATCGTAGGAGTTGACGAACTCTTCAGATTGATACATACTAATGTATGCAATTGCAAGTCTATTAATACCAAAATGGTTCCACATACTTTGTTATATTCACAGATGGGTTATCACCGACATGGACATATGTATTTGATACACATGTAGTATGTCTATGGTAAACTCGTAGAGTATAAAACAAAAGTAAATAAAATAACATGCAATATAAATGATTCGATTTGATCGAAAGTGTTAGTATATTGGAAAGAGTTCCGAACGTACCTAAAAATGAATAAAGATTCAATCTGAAAAGTCATTCCTCCATGTGATACATAATGAGGTACCGATAAGGAGTAATCGAACTTTGTTGAACATAGTACGATTAATTGTGAGTGAAGTTCAGTTAATCTCTTTCTTGAAGGGCATGTACTTAAGAGTAGTACACAAGGTTAACATTATTTCATCTAAATAAAAGTTTACAAAATCATACAAGGTAAGGGTTTATAAGAACCACAACATATCCTAGTCAAGGAGTTGGCAGGTTGTGCGAGTCGAAAGTCTGCACGTAATAACTGTTCGTGGGTGATCTTGTACGAATCTCCCCAAAAGGAGTTTGGAAGGACTATTATTGGATGACATATTTATGTTTTCAACATAAGTTTCGTAAACTAAAACTAAATCAGTTTTAAATAAAAGGCAATTATAAAATGTTTATGAATACGTGTTCCACTGCATTGAGAAACTATTGTTGTTTCAAGAAATACCACTTCATAGTGAATGAATTTCTTTAAGAAATTATTGGTAGTAAAATGGAATTGGATATGATCCAGCGATAAAACTGATTACATGAGATGAAATGAAATCAACTAACCTAAATGAACGCATCATATTAGAGAGTCTAATAAGTATTCTCGCACATTGAAGAGAAACTATGAGTTTCTTATCAATGTCGAAAATTTATAATCTTCGGTTGTTTAAATAAACTGTTAAGAGTGCTAACTCCATCATATGGTATGATGCGAAGATCTAATAATGAATTCCAAATATGTTATCAAAATATGATTTTGGTAGTTGTAACTAAAGGGATGTGATCCATCGGCCGCAATTGTGTCAAATGAGCAATGTACATAAGAATAATCTCATAAATTTCAAACATTGAAATTAGTGTAATAGATTTATCATTTAACATGATCAAGCTGTTTCGGTTTTACTCCTAAAATTATCGCTTTGTTAGACTTTATAATTTGGTACATATGTGCTGAAATGAAAAATTCTAAATAATGATTTAGAATAGACTTTTTGTATATAACAACAAAAGTGTCTCGAAGTCAGTGGGAGGGATATTTTATTTTATGTGTTTTAGGATATGATCCAAAAACATATACGAAAGTATCATTCGATAAGCATCAAAATAGAATAAGTGTTTTGATAGAAATATCAAATAGTTTTATTGTCAATCAAAATGTAGACGAAGCGTGTGCACATATGAAAGAACGTTAAAAGATACCGTAACGACCCATATTTTTGAACGGTTTATAATGAATATTGGAATTATTTGATATTTAAATCTTAGATTTAAAGTGAATAAATATCATTTCGAAAGTTATTTAGTTTTTTAGCTAAGAATGATATGGAAAGCTTTTAATTTAGAATTTAAAGTGATTAAACTGGTTTAATAATTATTCATTTTAATTAACGTGTGAAATTATTATTCCAAGGCACTGTCTCGGATTTTGATGAATCTAGTGCCATTGGATTCAGAATAATGAATTATAATACGTCGTTGAGTTTTGTGACGATCGAACATACTGTGTGGTCTTGCAAGCTCAAAAGGCTTAGCAACTGATTTCAGGAATTAAATATAATATAATTTGATTTAAAAAGCTAACTTCTGTATATGACAAAATTGGGTCTCGATACTAGTTCCATTGTACTCGAAATAGGAGGTGGTAATTAGCTAAGAACACCAGTGAGTACACCTCGTTTGGAGTTTGATGGATGAATAGTGTTTGAAAATCTTCTATATAAGGACCTCACTATCTTTGTTTTCTAAACACCTAATGCTAAACCTATCCAAATCCAATGGCCATGGTTGATCGATGCCTCTAGGGGCCGTTTCAGGAGATGGTCCCAAGTACAGAAATGTTCGTGAGGGTGAGTGGAGTGTTGTGAACGGTCCGATCGTCGTGGATCGGGGCGAGGCGGCGGGAAATTGCTAATGAAGGCCACAGCTAAGGCTGATGATTTCGTCATCATTGACGATCTTCAAGTGGTGGTGCTAAAGGGGAAAGGTAGAGGGTAATGAGTGCTTCATGTTGATGGAGTTTGGTGGCACCACGTTGACGGGGGTGGCGGAAAATGGAGGATGAACATCGTTGATGTTCTTTTTTTTATGCTTGGTCATGGAGGCGTCGTTGGCGACATGATCGATAGCGTGGGGTGTTGGGGTAGGGGCTGGGTCAGGCGACGTGCGGTAGTCTCAGGTGGCTCACGGCGGTTGCTGCACACGAACGAAATCATGACGTCAAAGTTGAATAAACGTGGCCTGAATTGATTGTGTTAAAGGAAAAAGGTAATTAACCTAACTAATTAATTAATGCTAATTATAATTTAATTGATCTCTAGAGTTCTAGCATCCGTAACTTGTTCATATGAGGTCGCATTTAGACGCGGTCAGTTCCATTGGACTTGTAGTGATGATATCTGCGCTTCGAAGTTGGATTTGTCGAGTGAGCTAGTAGGGTTTTTAGTCAAAATCGAACGACGTTCGATTTTGGACTATTCAAAAATGCGAAAGCATTAATTGGAGCTTGGGTGAGTTTTACTCACTAGTTAATTATATATCGTTATATATATAATTATTGTTGTACTAAAAATACGAATTGTATAACGAACAATGCAAGTTATTACTTTTGGACCTTGCCTTGTTTTGTAAAACAAGTGAGAACATTATTATTGAGTATAATATCTCTATTGACCATCTATAACATGTATCATGGCCCAAACTACTTATTTACATATTTGATATTGCTTTGTGAAAAGTGATGGTACGTTATGAATGTAAGAAACGATTTAGTCGTTACAAACGTGCTTTGAAATCCTTGATATTTTGACATATGTTAAATTGGATAATTTGGGTAAATTATGGAAATATATGTATGCATATATTGGGTTATTCTACACATGTTTGGGTGTGTTTGACATAAATGGAATTTGTTTGGACATTTGTGGTAAATTGAAAATGGAAGTTATAAATATTAGAAGCGAAACGGTCGTGATGGATGCACTTTGAAATTGTTGTGATCTGCAATTTTAAAGTTAACTTTGGAAGACATCCTAGGGCTTTTTCATATTGATTAATAAGTACTGTTAGCGTACTTATTATTGAGAAATAACAAGGTTTAAATATATTTTTGAAATCACTTATGGATTTATAAGTGATGGTTTTAAAATATAAAACAGGTTTTTAAATGGGTTTTAAAGGTTTTAAAATATAATCTAAATATTTTAAAAGTATATTTTTAGCATATATATGGTTTTAGAAGCTACTAAAGATTTTAAAAGAGATTTTTTTAAAATGAATTTTATATTATTATAATATTGTACAAATAGTTTATAGAATTTTATTAAATATCTTAGTTTTATAAATAAATTAGTATAAGTATAAATATGTATCTATTTTAAAGGTACTTAGTATATTTATAAAGGATATATATAGAGGATATTTATAGAGGATATTTATAAAGGATATTTATGAAGGATATTTTTGAAGGATATTGATAGGGGATTTTAATGGAATATTTTGTAAAGGGATTTAGAAGGAGTTTTTGGATTATAACATTTATGTTATAGTGGACTAGTTAATAAATTGATTAAAAAGGTATATTACCTTGTTTAATAATATGGAGAAGTACTTAGAACTTTAAATGGATATTTTAAAGTAAATGGCAAGTATTAAAGTGGATATTGTGTTTATAGTATCGATGTTTATGCAACATCTGTTTTAACCCAGTTAACTATACTTTTGAAAAGTAATTGGATATTTAAAATGGAATTTTAAAGATAATGGAATAGTGAAGTGTTTTGGAGTTTGTCACAAACAATGTTTTAGTAACATTTGTTTTTAAACCCTTATATAATATTTTACAGTGTTAAAATATTGTAAATAAGTTTGGGAAAATACTTATATCTTTAATAATGAAACTTTAAAGAGAATGACAAGTATGATTTGATTTGGGTTTGTTGTGGTAATGTGTTAGTAACATTCGTCTCTAACCCGTTTTGGTTATATAGACGTAAATAGATCTTTAAAAAGAATGTTTAAAAGATAATCATAAGTGAAATGATTTTGGTTTATAGTGATAGTGTTTGAGTAACATTTGTCTTAATCCCTTTGAGATTGATTTGTGAATATACTTATACGATTGAAATAAGTATATGAATACTTTGGGAAGTGTTGAAATATGTTGAAAATGAATAGTGATGTTTTAGTTAAATAGTGAAGTTTAATTAACAAATGTAATTTCATTTATAAAAGAGTTTATTGAGTAAAATGAGTTTTACAAATAAAAGAGGATTTTAATTAATAAAGTAAATTAATCAAAAAGTGGATTAAAAGTCGTTTATATGATTTGATCGTGCTTGTTATTTCGATCCTGCTTTGTGTGTTACTTACATATGGATAGTATAAGTGAACTAGGTTCCCCTATGTGATTATTCTCATTGTTTTGGATTTTTTGTTTATTAGGTAGTTGAATTACCGACTATCAAATCTTGACCAAAATATACTTTGGAAATATCTAGAAGAGACACAAGTATTATATGGTACAGTTACATACTATACTGTACGTATAAACTCGTTTTGCTCTCTAGGACAATGATAAGGAAATCCATCCGCTTAAGCAGTTAGGAGGTGATCTCCGCTCTTATGTATGTTTGTTTATTTTCCATAGAATCGGGGTTGAGATTCTCGGAAAATCGATCGTTTGGTTTTGGAGCACCCGATAAGCTGGGGAGTGTACTTATATGAGATGACTTTAAACCGTAACCTCTCCAAAACCATATACGTGTTCTATGCTTTGGAAGAGGTAAACCACTCCAAAACCATATACGTGTTCTATTCTTTGGAAGAGGTTCGTGATTGCTTCTTGATGGCTTCGTGATTGTTTCGTGATTGCTTTGTGATGATGGCATCTATATGAAGATTCGAGATCTGTTTGAGATGCTCGAACACATGTCGTGATCTATTCATTATTTGGGAATCCATTTGTGATTCCAGGATCTATTTAGGAATCCCTATGTAGTTCCGAGATCTGTTTAGATATGGGAACCCACGTGTAGTTTCAGGATAGGTTCAAGTTGGAGTTCGTGTAGAAGTTCTATTCGAGTTATGGCTAGTGTGTTTTGATGTTGATCATGACTTCACCATCGGTAATAACAGAAACCATAGATATGTGACATATGTTTCCTGGGGATTTGACCAGGCAACTAGTACTCGGCAACCAGTGCTCGACATCATAGAATGACCAGCGCTCGGCATCAGAGAGTGACCGGCATCCAGGAGTGTTCGGCGTAGTACTCGGCATCCAGTGGAACTCGGCGTCAGAGAGTACTCGGCATCTAGGAGTGTTCGGCGAAGTACCCAGCAGTGTTCGGCGTCAACTGGCACTCGGCGTCAACCAATGCTCGGCATCAAGACTGCTCGGCATACAAGACCGCTCGGCATCAAGACTGCTCGGCATCAAGACTGCTCGGCATACGAGACTGCTTGGCATACGAGAGCACTCGACATCAAGGAGAACTCGGCAGCATCTGTGGTTCGGCATACAGGAGTACTCGGCATCAAGACTGCTCGGCATACGAGACTGCTTGGCATACAAGAGCACTCGACATCAAGGAGAAATCGGCAGCGTCTGTGGTTCGGCATATAGGAGTACTCGGCATCAAGACTGCTCGGCATACGAGACTGCTCGGCATATGAGAGCACTCGACATCAAGGAGAACTCGGCAGCATCTGTGGTTCGGCATACATGAGTACTCGGCGTAGTACCCAGTAGCATCAGAAGTACTCGACACAAGAGTACTCGGCGTCTAGAAGAGCGTTCGGCTTCGACTGACTAACACCCTGCACTTCCCAAACGTCAAACCACATCGTTCGGCACAGAAAGGACTGCTCGGCATCAGAGCGTTCGGCAAACCTTGCTCGGCATACAGCGACCACTGTACTCGGGCTGGAGCGTTCGGCCATCAGCCCACTTGGGGAGTCCAGCCCATCTTTGCCTATAAATAGAGGGGCAGGGTCACAGTGAGAGGGATCCTTTTTTGGGAGAGAAAACACCGGGGAGACTCTGCCATTTTCAAGACTCGTCTTCTCTACTTAACAACTTCACTCAAGCGTTTGATTCACGAATTGTATTTGTAATCAACTATAAAGGAAATCAATAAAGTTGAACAAAGTGGATGTAGGCAATTACGCTGAACCACTATAAATTTGGTGTTCTTACTTTCTGCATTTAAATTAGCATTGTCTTCTCTGTTTAATTTACTTTCATCACTTATATCTCTACACAATCTTTCTGAATGAGGTTAGTGACCAATTTTGGTGCTAACACTTTGGTGCTTTCACTGAGAATCGAATTCTCAGACCTCAAGGATCTGCTTTGAAGCTACTGGATTGAACAAATCCCCCAAAGAAGATCTGACTCACTGATAGGACATCCGTTGATTCTACTCAGAGTTCATACCAATAACTCTACAATGGCAAGACCACGTACCAAGTCAGCTTCTCACTATGCGGATGCCCACGAGACTGCTAGCGTGCAACAAGAAGGGCCTAGCAATCAACCAGCAATTCCAAATACAGGAGTTGCCACTCAGGACCAAACTCCAGTTGTCACCAGAATAGAGTTCAACGACTTGATGAGAGAGCTCAGGGAAAGTAGGAGACAACTAGGAGAGCAGATGCAAGCCAATGCCAACCTGATGGCACAACTTACTCAACAGCAGCAACAGAATGCTGGGGGCAATCCCGCTGCTTACTCCTCATCTGACAGCTCTACTTCCTCTGATGAACCTCCTAGGCGCAGACGCCGTAAGACTGATGCTGCGCGAGCAGATGCTGCTGTTCGAACAGCTGGAGACCGCGACCAAGCAAGAGCTGGAAGCTTCAGGACTGGGATACAGATGGAAGATAGAGGCCCAGATCATCAAAATGCTAACGATGTCGAACCTCAAGATGCACGATTGGCAGATCACCAAGAGAGGAGGCATCAGCATGGACAGGCGCGTAGAACAGACTCCAACCTTCCGCCTTCCATACAGACACCCGATCTGACAGCCATGATCAGGCAATTGATGAAAGAGAATCAGGGCTTATCAAATGATGACTGGGGAGTGTCAAGAAGTCATACTCCGTTCACGGATGTTGTGTTGCAAGCGGCGTACCCCAGGAAGTTTAGTATGCCTACTATTCCTGCATATGAAGGAAAGACTGACCCTAGACAACATGTCATGAGGTACGAATGGATGATGGATTCAGCCAGAGCGAATGATGCCACCAAGTGTAGGTGCTTTCCGATTACTCTATCTGGGATCGCTACTATGTGGTTCACCCGACTTCCTCCGCGATCCGTATCAAATTTCGAGGAGTTGGCAAAGAAGTTTATTGAGAAGTTCAGGATACACACTACGCGCCCAAAGGACGTGATGTCTCTGTCAAGTGTAATCCAAAATCCTGGGGAATCGTTGAAGGAATATTTGCAAAGATTCCACATGGCAGCAACTGAAGTCAGTAATCCCAATGACCATGCAATTCTGATGGCTGTAATGAGAGGTGTGGATCCAGACTCTGAGTTTGGAGACTGGCTGGTAGGAAAACCTCCAGCTACGCTAGAGCGTTTCTACTCTAAGGCACACCAGTTCATAAGAAGAGAGGAAGCTAGGTGGGTACGACGAGATAAGGCGCCAGGGCCTGTCCAAGAGTCAATAAAGAGCAACATCGCTGTGAAGCAATCGGGAGACAGCCGGGAAAGGTCCAAGTCAACGTCCAGAACAAACATGGGCAACCCAAGGAGTCCGGAGGAAGGAGTCAAGGGAAAAGAAAAGAAGCAGGAAAGTGGAAGTCGAGAATTCCAAGCTATAGCGAGTACACTCCGCTAAACGCCCCACTTGAAAACATTTACCTATCCACCTGCAATACTTTTCAGTACAGAAAACCACGTCCAAAAGAATCAACTGAAGAACAGAAGCGAACCGGGAAATATTGTCGCTTCCATGAGACTTATGGACATAATACGGAAGAATGTAGACACTTGCACGACGCTATCGAGAAGTTGATCAGGCAGAAGAAATTTCAAGAATTTGTGAAGGATCCACAAGAAGGAGGACAGGGAACGTCCAACCCAGGTCGTGCACCAGCTCCACGTCATCCCGACGAGCCTGCCCGGACCGTTGGTAGACTGGTCATAAATACAATTATCAGCGGGCCTCACCCCGCGGATAAGAATTGGCAGGAGATGGAGCGATATGCAAGTTCCTTGAAGCATGCAGATTTTGAGTGTTGTTCGAACATGGAGGACGGAGCCCCTGCTAAGCAGCAGCGCGTAATGACAGACGATATTGTGTTCAGAAGTAGAGACGTTGATCAGGTAGAGGCTCCGACCATCGACCCCATGGTCATATCTGCAATGATCGGACCAGCATACGTAAAAAGAATTCTGATTGATTCTGGAAGTTCAGTCAACATCATCTTCAAGAAGGCCTACGATCAAATGAAGCTAGAAACAAAAGACTTGAAACCATCCAAAGCTCGTATCCACGGCTTTAACGGCGCTGCAACTGATGCAGTGGGATATATCGAGTTACCAGTTGAACTGGGACAAGGCGAGCGTCGGAGAGTGCGAATTCTACCCTTTGTAGTTTTGGATGTGGACTCTCCGTATAACGTTTTCTTGGGCCGGCCGGCCCTGGCGGAGTTTAGGGCAGCGTTAGCCCCGTGGTGTTTAACTTTGAAGTTCCCGACTGACAAAGGAGTAGGCATTGTTCACGGCGACCAAGCAGCTGGTCGTTCCTGTTATGTGGCCGAGCTCCGAGAGGCCCACCGGAGGGAGAAGGGAAAGGTTGCGGACAATCCCGTCCGCATCCTCAATGCGGATAATTGACAAGTAGTGCCTGAGCCCTGGCTCGGGCATAGTTCTCGGATCTACGGAGATATAGATCCGAGAGACGACGATGAGAAACCCAAGGAAGAGAAGGCGGCACCGGCTGAATTAACAATTGACATTTCAGTTAGCCGTGATGACCCTTCGCGAATACTGAAGATCGGATCACAGCTAGGCCCCGCAATGACTGAAGACCTTAGCGACTTCCTCCGGGCGAACCTTGATGTTTTCGCCTGGACGCATTCTGATATGTGTGGGATTTCTCCTGCCATCACGAGTCATATGTTGAACATAGACCCGAAATACGTCCCAGTCAAGCAAAAAAGGAGAGGAATGGATCCGGAGAGATCCGCCGCTCTTGGAGAGGAGGTGGACAAACTCAAAGCAAATGGGTTCGTCCGCGACGCCCTCTACCCGGAATGGGTCTCCAACCCCGTGCTAGTAAAGAAGGCGAATGGGAAATGGAGGACTTGCGTAGATTATTCCCACTTGAACAAAGCATGCCCTAAGGACAGTTTCCCGTTGCCTAGGATCGATCAGTTGGTCGATTCCACCGCAGGACACGAGTTACTGTCATTCATGGATGCGTACTCAGGATACAACCAAATCCCAATGCATATTCCGGATCAAGAACACACCAGCTTCGTTACAAATGTCGGGCTGTATTGCTATGTAGTGATGCCCTTTGGATTGAAGAATGCTGGAGCAACTTACCAACGTCTGGTGAATCAAATGTTCTAGGACCAGCTGGGTAAAACCATGGAAGTCTATGTGGATGACATGCTCGTGAAGTCACGACGGTCAAACGACCACATTCAAGACTTGGCTGAAATGTTCGACATACTCAGGTTTTATGGCATGAAGATCAACCTGTTGAAGTGTTCTTTCGGCGTTGCATCAGGGAAGTTTTTGGGATTCATCGTCAACGCTAGGGGAATCGAAGCCAACCCAGAAAAGATCCAAGCTATTCGAGATGTACAAGCGCCCAGGACTATAAAGCAGGTACAGAGCTTGAACGGAAAAGTAGCTGCGCTGAGTCGATTTATATCCAAGGCAACTGACAAGTGCATCCCGTTCTTTAACATAATAAAGAAAGGAAAGAGAAATTTTGAATGGACGTCTAGCTGTGAGGAAGCATTTCGGAATCTGGTGAGGCATCTGGAGAGCCCACCAATGCTATCAAAACCAGTGGACCATGAGATGTTGTACGTATACTTGGCTGTATCCCCACATGCGATAAGTGCGGCTTTGGTACGAGAGGAGGATCGAGTCCAAAAGCTGGTGTATTATGTTAGCAAACGTTTAACAGGGGCCGAGAGGAATTACCCTAAAATAGAGAAATTGGCTTATTGCTTGGTGATTGCATCACGAAAGCTTCGCCCGTACTTTCAAGCACATTCAATCGGTGTTTATTCCGATCAACCCCTGAGGCAGGTACTCCAACGGCCGGAAACTTCTGGAAGATTGCTAAGATGGAACATCGAGTTGAGCCAATTCGATATCGCGTACTTACCACGGAGAGCCATCCGAGGGCAAGCATTAGCAAACTTCATCGCTGAGTTTACCATACCCATCAAAACGGATGATCACGACATCATTCCCCCCGTTCGATGGAAATTATACACTGACGGTGCATCAAACGATCGTTGCTCCGGCGCGGGCGTAGTTCTTGTAACTCCGGAAAACCGATCGATCTGTTATGCCCTGAAGCTCGATTTCCCGGCTACAAATAACGAAGCTGAATATGAAGCACTGATCGTTGGCTTGAAGCTCATCAGGGAACTCAGGATCGAATCGGCCGAAATCTTTTGTGACTCGCAGTTGGTGGTTTACCAAGTACGGGGAGACTACCAAGCAAAGGGACGAAAGCTTGCTCCGTACCTCATTCAGGTCCAAGAACTACTATCAAATCTTGAGCGTTATGACATCTCACATATCCCGCGCGAACAGAACAAAGAAGCCGAATTATTGGCTAAGTTCGCGAGTACCGACGATGCGCAACAAATGGGATTGTATCCCGTCGAAGTCTTGCATGCCCCGAGCATAGACGAAATGAAAGTCGATCGCGTGTTGGGAACAGAAATCGAGAAGGAATCGTGGATAACCCTATTCAAACTGTACCTGACGACCGGGGCTTTACTAGGAAAAAGAAGCGAAAGACGGCAGGTCCTTCGAAAGGCCGCGCGATACATAATGCAGGATGGATCAATGTATCGAAAAGGATTCTCAGTCCTGTTATTACGATGCATCGCTCATGATGAAGCAAAGCGAGTCATGAGAGAGGTTCACGAAGGGGAATGCGGCGACCATACTGGGGGGCAAACGCTAGCAAAGAAGATCCTCCGCTATGGATATTACTGGCCCACCGTAAACCGGGATGCCGCGGACTACGCAAGAAAATGCGACAAGTGTCAAAGATATGCGAAAATCCCGAGGGCTCCATCAACGGAACTCACACAAATGATCAGTCCCTGGCCATTTGCGATCTGGGGAATCGACATAATCGGTTCTTTGCCTCTATCCAAAGGTGGTGCGAAATACGCAATAGTTGCAGTCGACTATTTCACGAAATGGGCTGAGGCAGAACCTTTGGCCACTATCACCTCTAAGAAGGTCATTAACTTCGTTGTACGAAACATTATATGCCGCTTTGGCCTTCCACGCACCATCATTACAGACAACGGAACACAATTTGAAAATAAGGAGTTCAAAGAGTTCTGTTTAAAGTACGACATCGAGAAAAAGTTCGCCGCCGTTGCACACCTAAAAGCTAACGGACAAGTTGAGGCCGTTAACAAAATAATCAAGTCCATACTGAAGAAACGTCTGGAGAAGGTTGGAGGCAAGTGGGTAGATGAACTCCCGACAGCATTATGGGCGTATAGAACTACCCACAAGTCCGCGACCGGCCATATTATTATTTTATTTTAAGATATATATATATATATATATATATTAAATTTAAACAAACACATTATTAATTGTAAATAATTATCCTATTTAAAATCAATTTAAATACACATATATATACATTTAAACAACACTTATTTAAATTTGAAATAATATGTCTAATTAAAATCTATTTAAAACTATATTTAAAAACAACTCATTATTATTATTTTTTTGAAAATAACAAACTATACCTATTTTAAATAATTAATTTAAAAGAAAATCAAGCAATACAAGTTTTCAGAGATCTAAGCATATCAGTTTTCAAAAAAATCTGGCATCCCAGTTTTTAAAAGCTCTGCTCATTCATTCAAGGTGAGTAAACTTTTAATCAGAAAAGTTTAAGTAAATAAAAATTTCTGCATGTGAATTTTAGATATATTTGATGTTTTGCATGTACATATTTCTGTAAGATCTTTGTATACATGTTGAAATTAAACTGTGCATGTTTGAAAATTTCCTGATACTTCTCTGTTTTCCCAAGTTGGAGAGTAAAAACCAAACAAAATCCAAAATTTCCATTTCAAATCACTGTTAGGCTTGAATCTTCAAATGCAGTATGTTTATTTAAACATGAATTAAAGTTTAAAATTTTATTCAAAGAGAATTTGTTTGAAAATCTTCTGAAACCAGGATGATACAGTAGGAAATTTAATAATATGCTAAAATCAAATATGGCGGTTAGTTGATTAAATTTTATATCTTGAAACAACTAAGAAAAACATGATTTTTAAAATATAAATCCTGATTTTTAGTTCGGATTTGGGGTAGTAATTTTGTGATGACTGGAAGTTGTGTTTTGGGCAAATTCTTTTCGACGGAGGAGTTATGGTGGTCAGGGCTTCTTCTGGAGGAGGAGTGAGGATGGGTGGTCACGGCAAAAATGTTCGGAGGTATTCTCGAACGTTGATGTGATCGGACGACTTGAGATTAGGGTTTAACATTGTTTTTGGGTCGTGACTGGAAATGGGGTGACTGGGAATTTTAGAGTAGACCGAGTATTACAGATTTTCAGGTAAGGACGTTCAGGAGCTCAGGAGACGAGCTGGATGGCAGGAACGTATGGAGTGTGATATATTGATATTTATTGGGACAAATTATTTTAACTGTCCAGTGATTGTGAAATGTTGTAACTCTGATGTATTAAAATGTAATTGACTGATACAGTTTTCTTTGTATAACTGATATTATTATTTGATATTGTATTTTAATCCGCTGCGAATGTGAGAATCTGTGTCTTGTTCTATTTCTTCTTCTATCTCTTTTCATTTTCTCCTAACTATCTGGAATTTTCAGGTTCGAAATTTTCGGGTCGTTACAGCCACACTCTGTTCGCCTTGGCCTACGGCTCTGAAGCCGTCATACCCGTGGAACTTGAAGTTCCATCGCACCGAGTGACATACTATGATCCCAAGACGAACCAAAACCTCTTGCTGGAATCACTGGACTGCATCGACGAAAAGCGTGAAGAAGCTGAATTAAGGGCGGCGGCGCACATACATCGAGTCAAGCGTTACTACGACGGCAGAGTCCGCCCAAGAATCTTTGATGTGGGTGATCTCATTCTGAAACGAGTCTTCCCGATACCATCATGCATGAATCCCAGCTGGGAAGGTCCATACGCCATTGAACGGAAGCTTGGAGAAGGAACATTCAAGCTAGCGACCGTTGATGGCGCGACACTCCCCCGAGCATGGAACAGTGAACATTTGCGGCACTATTACATTTAGCATGTTTTCCTTTCTTGTTGTAGGCACTGTTATTTCTTGCATGTCTCCATTCAATAATGACTTAGTTTCCTTTTAAAGTTGTAATCGAGCAATTTAGTTGATTTTCATTAATAAAGGCTTGAAGTCATATTTTCTATGAAGTTTCTATATCTCTTAATTGGATGATAAATTACATTATCCTGCACGACATACAGACTCGTACGAACGATTCCAAATCTCCGAATCCCCAGAGCGTGGATCGGAGTACTCTAAGTCCCTAGAGCGCGGACTAGAGTATAAAACGATTCCAAATCTCCGAATCCCCAGAGCGCGGATCGGAATACTCTAAGTCCCCAGAGCGCGGACTAGAGTATAAAACGATTCCAAATCTCCGAATCCCCAGAGCGCGGATCGGAGTACTCTAAGTCCCCAGAGCGCGGACTAGAGTATAAAACGATTCCAAATCTCCGAATCCCCAGAGCGCGGATCGGAGTACTCTAAGTCCCCAGAGTGCGGATTAGAGTATAAAACGATTCCAAATCTCCGAATCCCCAGAGCACGGATCGGAGTACTCTAAGTCCCCAGAGCGCGGACTAGAGTATAAAACGATTCCAAATCTCCGAATCCCCAGAGCGCGGATCGGAGTACTCTAAGTCCCCAGAGCGCGGACTAGAGTATAAAACGATTCCAAATCTCCGAATCCCCAGAGCACGGATCGGAATACTCTAAGTCCCCAGAGCGCGGACTAGAGTATAAAATGATTCCAAATCTCCGAATCCCCAGAGCGCGGATCGGAGTACTCTAAGTCCCCAGAGTGCGGACTAGAGTATAAAACGATTCCAAATCTCCGAATCCCCAGAGCGCGGATCGGAGTACTCTAAGTCCCCAGAGCGCGGACTAGAGTATAAACGATTCCAAATCTCTGAATCCCCAGAGCGCGGATCGGAGTACTCTAAGTCCCCAGAGCGCGGACTAGAGTATAAAACGATTCCAAATCTCCGAATCCCCAGAGCGCGGATCGGAGTACTCTAAGTCCCCAGAGCGCGGACTAGAGTATAAACGATTCCAAATCTCCGAATCCCCAGAGCGCGGATCGGAGTACTCTAAGTCCCCAGAGCGCGGACTAGAGTATAAACGATTCCAAATTTCCGAATCCCCAGAGCGCGGATCGGAGTACTCTAAGTCCCCGGAGCACGGACTAGAGTATAAACGATTCCAAATCTCCGAATCCCTAGAGCGCGGATCGGAGTACTCTAAGTCCCCGGAGCGCGGACTAGAGTATAAACGATTCCAAATCTCCGAATCCCCAGAGCGCGGATCGGAGTACTCTAAGTTCCCAGAGCACGGACTAGAGTATAAACGATTCCAAATTTCCGAATCCCCAGAGCGCGGATCGGAGTACTCTAAGTCCTCGGAACACGGACTAGAGTATAAACTATTTCAATCCTCCAAGTCCCCGGGGCACAGAGTCAGCAAGAAGTCCAAGTACTCAAAAGATGTAGGACGAGAGGTACGCCATGTCCAAAAATGTTTGAACAGCACAAGAATGGACCGGGAGATAATGCAACTCATAAGAACTTGAGTTATGGCTACAATTAGTTAGCAAACCAAATAAAGACAAGAGAATCATTCAAACAAAAAGAAACTAAAACTTTATTCAATAAGTCCAAAATGGGGATACATGATCACTCCTACAAAATTCAGACCTCTCTATACAAACTACAAGCTGTGGAAGTTAAAAACAATTACAAAACTTAAGCAGGAAACTTGTTGAACAAGTGCATCGATTATTTCTTCGACTTCTTCTTCTTGTCTTCCTTTGGTGTTTCCGACGACTCCTCTCCCTCACGCTTTTTCTTGGACTTTTTGCTTGCCAGAGAAACGGAGTCAGGAGTAGGAGGCGGAACATCTAGTGGTTTGGACCCGCCCGGGAGAATGATTTTCAAAGGTCTGTTACGCGGGTCAGTGAGTTCCAGTATTTTAGATTCAACTTTGACTTTGACCTTTTTCTTCTCCTCGTCGGCGAGACGGTCCTTCATGCTCATCTCTGAAGTATGCTCAGAGGCGCCAGTGATTTCAATTTCATCGCTTCCTTCGGCAGGAGACGAAGTATCAAGTTTGTCATCATCTAGCGCCCCGATCACTTGAGCGTCTGGACCGGGAGTTACTCCCGCGTGAGCGGCATCACTTGTTTTCTCTGTTTCCTCCTTGGCGTCATCGCTCCTCGGAGTTGGCTCGGCATCAGAGCAACCTGCACGAAAACATAAGGAATGAGCATTGGAACAAATAGCTACTGCTGAAAAATGACGGGAACTCTTCAACTTCTAGAGAAAGAAGAATTTCCTACCAGGGTCCGGTTGGCTATCGGTGGCACGAGGGGTTTCGCCCTCCAGGATAGGTGACAGCACGTGAACACCAAGCTCGGGATCTTCGGGATCATAACTAGCATGCTGCTTGAATGGATCAAGTGCTGGCCGACCGGCCGATTGAGCAGCATAAGGAGCGGCAATGTGAGGAGTAGTAGCATCGGCCTCGGATGGGCCAGCTTCATCATTCTTCTCTTTCGGAGGGGAAGAGCCTTTGCTATAAAGTGCCAATGCTGCGGATAAGTCCGATGGCTCATTCCCCCTTAGGAACTCCTTCACCAAGGCATCCTCATCGACCTCGTTGGAGCCCGACTCGACCTTCTTGATCCTTATCAGAGTTTCCCATGCCTCAGCCAGGGATTCGAGGTAGCCGTCGCCCAGAAATGTTAAGTCGCGGTGCATAAGGACGCGGGCTCCATACTCGGCGATTAACGGGTCAAACATACTTTTGACCTCTTCCCTGCCGGCTTCTGCGGCCGCCTCGAGGCGAGAATCAAGCTCTTCCACAGCCATTCTATTGCCGTCCTCACGGGCCTCGTCCTTCATTTTCTCGACCCCGGCGAGTTCGTCATCGAGCTTTGTCTTCAGGAGCCGGGTAGCAACAATCTCATCACAGTATCGCTGCGATTCTTCTTGAGCAGCTACTTTGTCTTCCTTCTCCTTGGAAAGTAATTCCTTCAGCTCCTTGACTTGAGTAGCAAGTGTGTCCCTTTCCTTTTGGACAGAGTCTTTTTCTAGGGCGAGGGCACCGCTGCGCTGGACTGCTTCGTCAAGCTCTTTTTTGTGATCCGCCTCTAAACGAGTAACTGTCTCGGCAGTATTTTTTGCGCTTTGTTCAGCGGCTTCTAGCTTTGATTTATACGAAGCGAGCTCTTCATCTTGGAGTTTGATGATTTTCTTATCGCTGTCAGCCTCCAGATTCAGACGGTCAATCTCGTGTTGACGCTCGACGGACACTTCCGAGATCTTTTCCACCAAGTGCACGAACGCGTCATGTTGAACATAGACGTCGTTGTTGCAGGCAATGGCACTTTGCTTCACGTGCCCAGGAATGTGATGGATGGCTGGGAGGAATTTCAAGCCGTCAAAGCAGATTTTCGGAAACTTGGCCTTAAGGTCGACCATCTTTTCCGCAACAGTCGGGTCCACTCCAGGAGTAGGAGGAGGAGGCTTTGAGAATTCCGTTCTTTTACGTTGCTCTCGAACTTGCCTCGTACTCGATGAACTGGAGTGTTGTTCTCGAGCAGCATCAGACTGATAACCCTTCTGCGAAGACTTCTCCTTATCCGGCTCAGTTGGAGGAGGAAGATCGCGGGACTGAGAAGATTGAGAATGTGCTTTCTTGCGGTGAGACGACTCGCGAGGACGATTGTCCCTATCTTCATAATCACCTCGGTCCCTGCGTCTGCCTGAACCGGAATCCCGTCCTGAGTGATGGAATATAGAAGACCCCTGAAGGCGATCAAGTCCGTGAGAGCGGCCCATATCACCTGCGAAGAATGGAAATAACAACGAGTTAAGGAGAATTCACGAATTAAAAAGACTTGAAGTATATTATGGAATGCGCATGTGCGTGTGTGTCCTAGTGTTCCCCCCGACGGACCCGTTCGTTTATCTTTGCTAATAGGAGTGTTGTCTCCTTGAGCTGGGAGTTGAACTCCTACATTGCCTCTAGCGGGCGAAGAGATTTTGAGAGCTTCAGGATCATCGAACCCGTAATTAAGTAAATCATCGGGGATGGACAGGTTGGACAGACCCCTCAGAGAACTTTCCAGGTGCTGCGAAGAAGCCTCTTTCTCGGGAGGGATAGGCGTAACTTTTGAGGTGCCACCAACTTTCTCCTTTTGAACCGTATATTTCAACTTCTTCTTTCGCTTCGAAGGGGAGGATGATGTCTCAATATCCTAAACTTCGATTGCCGGATTCCAAGCGGGACCCACGTTCTCGCCCTGAGTTTCAGGGGCATCATCCTCTTTGCTCTCGCCTTCTTCGTGAGTGTCGGGAGCGCGACGCGACGACGGTCCGACAAGTTTTTTCCCTTTACCGGACGGAGGTTTGGGAATGGTAACACCTTCTGGAAGGCTGATCCGACGACCAGGGGCTAGCAAGCCGAACCCCGACAGCGATTCATTTGAAATGATGGTCCGGATGTCTCGATCCTCGGCAGGAAGAGCTCTAATGGCTTCAACAGCCTCAGAATATCCTCGACCTTCCGGACGCGGGTTGATACCTGAAAAGATGAAATGAAGAGTTAGGAAAAGCATGACTCCGATTAAATAAGAATAGTGACTCAGCAAAGAGACTTACTGCCTTCAACCCATCTCCTAGCGAAACCAGAAGGGCAGCGCACATAGAACCATTCCTGTTTGTACAGGGCGAATTTGCTACATGCCCCTGTCAAGATCTGGCACTTGTGGTATGGCTCGAGGAACATAAAGGAAGGACTGTCTTTCCGTCTCTTGAACATATAAATGTATCTGATATCACCGGGGGTTGGAGGTCTGGAGAAGACGGCCATGAAAAGTAAGTAAGTCCCATATAGAAACGCATGACCGTTCGGGTGCAGTTGCGATGGAGCCATGTCTATGTACTGCAGAACATCCCGGAGAAATAAGTTGAATGGAGGCACGCTGCCCATCCAACACATGAACTTGTTGCAGGTAGTGTACCCGACTGGGGGCAGATGAGGGTGATCGTGTCTCGAAGGGACTAACACGTCGGCGAAAGGAATACCGTGAATAGAGCATATCCGCCTCAGAGCAGCTTCGTTGATCTTCGAAGCTTGAGAGTCGATCGGATTGTCTAGTAAGATGGTTGCCTCCACAGCATCAGGCGCCAAGTTATGAGCGGGAGAAGTTGACGGGTTAGAAGTATCAGCGGCTCCTTGCCTTGCTGACGGCCCAGGCCTGTCAGATATGGTGGCAGAGCTAGACTTTCTTGACATCCCAAATAAATAACTAAGTGCTTGAGAGAACTATACTCAAAAAACGTTGAACGTTAGAATTAGCAACACGAGTTTCCCCCCCCCACGTGGTGTGTGAACTAGTGAAAGCAGTTGTGTACAAGCGATAAGAATCTAAAGGTTTTTTTTAAAAAAAAAGATATAATAATCAGCTTCGAATCATCGCCTTCAAAGACCGTCATCGCTGACCGTCTCAAAAAGCTTGCCTTGGGGCGATTACAGTTCCAGATTCAGAAAACATATGATTTATAAAGTGACCAGCCTAAGTGTAGTCTGACGTTTATGTTGTTCGACATGTATGTGTTTGTTCGGCATTTGAATGTTGTTCGGCATTGGGATTGTTCGACCTAAGTTCTGTTCGACATGTATGTGTTTGTTCGGCATTTGAATGTTGTTCGGCATTGACATTGTTCAACCTAAGTTCTGTTCGACATGTATGTGTTTGTTCGGCATTGAGATTGTTCGACCTAAGTTCCGTTCGACATGTATGTGTTTGTTCGGCATTTGAATGTTGTTCGGCATTGGAATTGTTCGGTCTAGGTTCTGTTCGGCAATGGTATTGTTCGGCCTCAATACTGTTCGGCATCTAAGAATGTTCGGCTTGGGTTTTGGTCAGCTAAGTGGTTGTTCGGCTGTGTTATCGTTCGGCGTTTTTGTAAGTGTTCGTCTTTAGTTCATTCAGCTAAGTGGTTGTTCGGTTGAGTTATCGTTCGGCATTTTTGTAAGTGTTCGTCTTTAGTTCGTTCGGCTAAGTGGTTGTTCGGCTGAGTTATCGTTCGGCATTTTTGTAAGTGTTCGTCTTTAGTTCGTTCGGCTAAGTGGTTGTTCGGCTGAGTTATCGTACGGCATTTTTGTAAGTGTTCGTCTTTAGTTCGTTCGGCTAAATGGTTGTTCGGCTGAGTTATCGTTCGGCATTTTTGTAAATGTTCGTCTTTAGTTCCTTCGGCTAAGTTGTTGTTCGGCGCTCTAACGGGTATTCAGCCTCATTAAGACGAGATACTATTCGGCAGCATCTATCGTTCGGCGCACGACAACATACGCCGAACCATAACTATGCCATCCAACACCCTTACCACCTCCAACGTTTTCCTTGTTCCTTCATTTTTGACTGTGGTTCGACACGATGGAGCTAAATACAATAGCCACATATTTGCAAACACCTCAAATCCTTCCTCCTCGCCTCACATTATCGTTCGGCAAGGGGGGCAACCTACTCGAAAGCTTTCTACAGAACACACTTGACTCATTTGAAATGTATTCAAGTTATACGAGGAGCGGTACCTAGATTGCAGTTAGGAGTTTAGGAGGGAGTGTTCAAGTTGTAAATCTGTTCGACTGGAGAAGGTTAGAAATCTTGGAAGAATGACGGAAACGAAAAAGTAAAGGAAAAGGGACGGGAAGGACCCGGTTATATAGGGGGAGGTAGAAGTCTAAGAGGCTATACCCGGTAGAACCGGTCAATACCAGACTGTTCGGCATCATAGGGGAGAGACGTTCGGCACGCGAGGTACGTTCGGCTACGAACGTATCGTTCGGCATCCAAACCATATTCGTCCTGCCCCTCCTTCGCTAACATTCTCGAGAAGGTACCTCCGAGGTAAATTGTACCAGATTCAAAGCGCATCACGTTCAGCCACGCGATACACTTTGGGGGCAAGTGTTTCCTGGGGATTTGACCAGGCAACTAGTACTCGGCAACCAGTGCTCGGCATCAGAGAATGACCAGCGCTCGGCATCAGAGAGTGACCGGCATCCAGGAGTGTTCGGCGTAGTACTCGGCATCCAGTGGAACTCGGCGTCAGAGAGTACTCGGCATCTAGGAGTGTTCGGCGAAGTACCCAGCAGTGTTCGGCGTCAACTGGCACTCGACGTCAACCAATGTTCGGCATCAAGACTGCTCGGCATACAAGACCGCTCGGCATCAAGACTGCTCGGCATCAAGACTGCTCGGCATACGAGACTGCTTGGCATACGAGAGCACTCGACATCAAGGAGAACTCGGCAGCATCTGTGGTTCGGCATACAGGAGTACTCGGCATCAAGACTGCTCGGCATCAAGACTGCTCGGCATCAAGACTGCTCGGCATACGAGACTGCTTGGCATACGAGAGCACTCGACATCAAGGAGAACTCGGCAGCATCTGTGGTTCGGCATACATGAGTACTCGGCATCAAGACTGCTTGGCATACGAGACTGCTTGGCATACAAGAGCGCTCGACATCAAGGAGAAATCGGCAGCATCTGTGGTTCGGCATATAGGAGTACTCGGCATCAAGACTGCTCGGCATACGAGACTGCTCGGCATATGAGAGCACTCGACATCAAGGAGAACTCGGCAGCATCTGTGGTTCGGCATACATGAGTACTCGGCGTAGTACCCAGTAGCATCAGAAGTACTCGGCACAAGAGTACTCGGCGTCTAGAAGAGCGTTCGGCTTCGACTGACTAACACCCTGCACTTCCCAAACGTCAAACCACATCGTTCGGCACAGAAAGGACTGCTCGGCATCAGAGCGTTCGGCAAACCTTGCTCGGCATACAGCGACCACTGTACTCGGGCTGGAGCGTTCGGCCATCAGCCCACTTGGGGAGTCCAGCCCATCTTTGCCTATAAATAGAGGGGCAGGGTCACAGTGAGAGGGATCCTTTTTGGGAGAGAAAACACCGGGGAGACTCTGCCATTTTCAAGACTCGTCTTCTCTACTTAACAACTTCACTCAAGCGTTTGATTCACGAATTGTATTTGTAATCAACTATAAAGGAAATTAATAAAGTTGAACAAAGTGGATGTAGGAAATTACGCTGAACCACTATAAATTTGGTGTTCTTACTTTCTGCATTTAAATTAGCATTGTCTTCTCTGTTTAATTTACTTTCATCACTTATATCTCTACACAATCTTTCTGAACGAGGTTAGTGACCAATTTTGGTGCTAACAACATAGCCTATGGGTTTAGATAACTTAAGAGGTGCAGGTGCTCTAGTCCAATGTTACGGATATGCATGCGGGAGTGATGTGACGCGGGGCCACATGTTCGGGCGTGGACTAGCTATGTTTCCATATAGTACGTTTCATCTAGAGATATACAATGCTCGGTGGGATATACCCAATCCTTGTGCAGTAGTTCGGATTCGGCTTCCACAAAGAGATCTACATGGGAATCCTACACCATTAGCGAACGCGCCTTTGCAGTTGTGATTGTATACCTATTATTATTGTGATGTACACTCACTTGCATCGTAGTTATGTGACTATTTATATTTCACACCTTAGACGTTATTACATTATCAATGGTTTTATAATAGAAATGGTTTGGTTATCATAAGGGAAAAACCAATCCATGATTAATGGCGGCGTGGTCTTATGAGCTACCCTTATTTTGAAGGGTTTTATAATGTAATAAATCTATATGATTTGAGTTTTTCACGCAAGTTTACTAAAATGATGCGGGTGTTATTTTCTTAATGCTCGGGTTGACTAGAGTATATTTTCAGATTTAGCTATGGTTCATTGGAGCTCTTGGAAAGGAGCAGGATGATTTCCTACTGTACTTATTTTTCGCTGCATTACTTGATTGTATCGATCAGCATTTGTGAGGACATGTTGTTATAACTATCCAAGCTGATGATAGATTAGTTTTCTAATTGATGTATGTATATAAAAGTTTTCTTTATGGTAAAGACCTTTTGGGATATTATATATTATCGTTCTGCATGTGAGATTCAAATATTGTATTCTCTTCTTTCCTATTCTATTTCATTCTCTTCTTATTTTACCCTAACAATTTGTCCTTCCGGCATTTGGGTGCTTGGTATATGAATACCGTAGATGTATTAGCATCGACATTCGAAGGTCGAAAAGGTGGATCATTACACTTGGTATCAGAGCTGAAGGTTAGGCGAGAACCTTAGCTTTGTGAGGTATAACTCATTAAGAGATAGGGTAATGGAATGCCTTATTATGAGTTAAGTGTATATATACAAAAGTGCATATATGTTGTTATTATAAAAACATTTTGTATTGTGTTGATTGGTTTGTAGAGTGGCTTATGGATTCTAATCAATTCGAGTTGCTATCGTTAATGATAGGGGTTTCTAAACACCTGAACAGGGCAAACCAATACAGTATTTTTTTCGAAATTGGTAAATGAAATAATTTTACCTAAGATTATATTCTATATATAAAAGAACAATTTTCATAATTTGATATAGTTATTTAAGATGAGTTTGTTTGTAAGGAAATGATAATATTCTATTATTATCATTTATTGTTTGATTTGTTATGCTCCACCAGTTTATGAGTAGTTTTTCCTTTTCACTGCATGGGTTGGATTGATTATAACTTAAGGGGAACATTGAAATGAACACCTTGAGAATTAAGTTTCACTGTTTGACGATAAGGCATTCAGCGATAATGTTGGGTAAAAAAATTTATTTTTAACAAAGTTGTTTATTATGGACTTTGAGAACGAAAGGTATTTTGGAATAAATATTTGAGAAATATTTTACATATGAATTGGCTTATATAAGTATGATTTATAAGCGTAGTTTATAAATATAGGAAAAAGGATTCAAACTGAGAATTTGAGAACTTAAATCCCGATGTTTTAGAAATTGATTTTCTAAGATTTTGGAAAATAATACTAGTATTATTAGGAAGTAAATAATTAGGAAGTTGATTTACAATATTGATGTCATGCTACTTAGTAATATTTACAAAGTATTGGATACCATTTTGGAAATGATTTTGTTTAAGTCCAGAAGGCATGGTTTGGATGTACTGAACTCAATTCTGTTGCTAGAAAATGATTCTGATGATGACTGTAGCATCATCGGCATTTATTTTTCGAGTTTCAAAGTGAGGGATGCTACAGTAGTGATTAGCTAAGGGCTTATTCTGTTAAAATAGATTTTGATTTAAATCTCGGAAGTATGATCAGTATACAAAAGTTATAAGTGTATATATATTTCAAAAATGATTTGAAATAACATCGGGTGTTTGATTCTTGAGTTTTCAGTTAAGATATTTTATGGACCCATGTATCCTATGCATTAGGTTAAGTTTGGTTGTGAATTTTGTTTGTTCCGCTGATCATCAATTTTCATTTGTTGAAATGAAATAGAATTTTCGACGATTTTGGACAGTCGAAACTTCGGAATTTGTATAAGTAATGGAAGCTAAAGTGTTTTATGAAAATATAAAGATGAGTTTATATAACACTTGAACTTAGAGATAATAGATTTAAACAAGTTTTAAATTGATTGAATATCTATGTTAAGTAAAATGAATTGGATATTTTTGTATATACTCTGAGTATATAGTGGAGTATTATATAGATATGAACTTAAGTTATACAATGCTTAACAATTTGAAGTAAATTTTATGAAATGATTCATAAGTTATTTTAGTATTAGCTGAGGAATAATAAGTGATAAATGAATGTGAATTAAAGTGAAAAGTAATTGGTATAGTTAAGAAACCAATTGAATGAAGTACGTAAGTTGTACGCAGATCATTTTATTCACGTAATATTTCTTGATCCGGGATTTGAGTACATGGATTTGAAGGTGATTTACATCGGTCCGAGTTAGGATTTTTCACTCGATTCTCGATGGAAAACACTTGATACGGGTTCTTGATATGATCCTGGGGTTTCCTATCATAGTATATGGGTATGTAAGGAGAACAGAGGTTTCTAATCAAGGAAACAAATTGGAGTCTGCACTAGAGAGGTCAAGTGAGATATACTAGTTCGGAAGTGAAATTCATGTGATCGAGCTGGCGATCAGATTCGATATTGTTCACGGATGATATATGTATATCGTATGGGCTATGGTATATTTATATGCCATATGTATTAGTTGGTGGAGAGTTTGGGGAATGACCCTTCGAATTGTTTTGGTACGTGAGTGGTCGGTTGAGTAAAACCCGAGGTTATTGAGCGTAAGGTAACGCTTAGTGGATTGGTTGTCATCCTTATGCGATGAGAAGGTTTCTAAACCAGGGTGAGCCACGAGTTTTGGTTGCTAGTAATCGCAGTACTATGCAGTATTGTTATATGATTATTTCTATGGTTCCCAGTGATTGCAATACCGTTAGAAAATTAATGTGTGGTTTTTGCTTTTGTTGCTTGTGTTGGAATTTCGAGGGTAAAATTGTTTTAAGGGGGAAAGAGTGTAACAACCTGGATTTTTGAACGGTTTATAATTAAATATTGGAATTATTTAATATTTAAATCATGGATTAAAAGTGAACAAAAATGATTTTGAAAGCTTATTTAATTTTTGTTTAAATAAGAATGATATGGAAAGCTTTTAATTTAGAATTAAAAGTGATTAAACTGGTTTAATAATTATTTGCTTTAATTAACATGTGAAATTATCATTTCTGGGAACTTTCTTGGATTTCGACGAAACTAGTGCCATCAAATCCAGAATAATGAATTATTATATGCCGTCAAGTTTCGTGACGATCGGACGTACTGTGCGGTCGTGCGAGATCGAAACGCATAACAATTGATTTCAGGAATTAAATATAATATAATTTGATTAAAAAATAAAAGTTCTATATATGATGGAATTGGATCTTAATACTAATTCCATTGTGTATCGAATGGGGGTAATTAGCTAGGAACGCCAGTCAGCATGCCTCGTTTGGAGTTCAAGATTGTGAAGAGTGAATAGTATTTGAAAATCTTCTATATAAGGACCTCACTATCTTTTTTTTCTGAAAACCTAACCCTAAAACTAGCCAAATCGAATGGTCGTGGTTGATCGATGCCTCTAGGCGCCATTTCAGGCGACAGTCCCAACTAGATAAATGTTCATGAAGGTGAGTGGAGCGTTGTGAATGGTCGAATCGTCGTGGATCAAGGTGAGACGATGGGAAATCGTCAATGAAGGACGCATCTAGGTCTGACGATCGTCATTGTCGATCTTCAGGTGACGGCGTTGAAGTAGAAAGGTAGAGGATGATGAGAGCTTCATGTTTATGGAGTTTGGTGGCACTATGTCGATGGTGGCGGCAGCAAATTGAGGATGAATGTAACAAAGTTCTTTAATTTGTGCTTGGTCATGGAAGCGTCGATGGCGATGTGGTCGATGGCGATGGAGTGCTGAGGTAAGGGCTGACGTTAGGTGACGTGTAGCGGTCTCAGGTGGCTCACGGCGGCTGTGGCAGGCGAACAAAGTCACGACGTCGAAGTTGAATATACACGACCTGAGTTGATTGGATTTAAGGAAAAAGGTAATTAACTAAATTACTTAATTAATTAATGTTAATTATAATTTAATTAGTTTCTAGAGTTTTAATATATGTATCTTGTTCATAAGGTCGGATTTGGACACGATCAGTGTTGCTGGAATCATAGCGATGATATCTACGCTTTGGAGTTGGATTCGTCGAGTTCAGAGCTAGTAGAAATTTTAGCGAATTTTGGACTATTCGAAAACATGAAAGCGTTAACTGGAGCTTGGGTTAGTTTTACTCACCATTTAATTATATATCGTTGTATATATATAATTATTGTTGTATTGTAAATATAAATTGTATAACGAACAATGCAAGTTATTACTTTTGGACCCCGACTTGTTTTGTAAAAAAAGTGAGGACATTATTATTGAGTATAATATCTCTATTGATCATCTATAACGTGTACTATGGCCCAAACTACTTATTTACAAGTTTGATATTGCTTTAGGAAAAGTGATAGTATGTTATGAATGTTGGAAACGATTTAGTCGTTACAAACATGCTTTGAAATCCTTGATATTTTGACATATGTTAAATTGGAATTTAGGTAAATTGTGGATATATATGTATATCTATATATATATGTATAACAGGTTGGTCTACACACGTTTCGGTGTGTTTGACATAAACGGAATTTGTTTAAACATTTGTGGTAACTTGGAAATGGAAGTTATAAATATTAGAAGTGAAATGGTCGCGATGGATGCAATTTGAAATCGCTATGATCTGCGATTTTAAAGCTAACTTTGGAAAACATCCTAGGGATTCTTCCTATTAATTAATAAGTAATGTTAGCGTACTTATTATTGGGAAATAATAAGATTTAAATATATTTTTGAAAATCAATTATGGATTTATAAGTAATGGTTTTAAAATATAAAATAGGTTTTAAATTGGGTTTTATATAAAGGATTTAAAATATAGTATAAGTATTTTAAGAGTATATTTTTAGTATATATATGGTTTTAGATGTTATTAAAGATTTTAACAAAGATTTTCTAAAAAGGATTTTATATTATAATGTTGTGCAAATAGTTTATAGTATTTTATTAAATATCTTAATTTTATAAATTAGTATAAGTATAAATATTTATCTTTTTTAAAGGTACTTAGTATATTTATAAAGGATATTTATAGAGGATATTTATAGAGGATATTTATAAAGGATATTTACGAAGGATATTTATAAAGGATATTTTATGAAGGATATTGATAGAGGATTTTAATGGAATATTTTGTAAAGGGATTTAAAAGGAGTTTTTGGATTATAACACTTATGTTATAATGGATTAGTTTATAAATTGATTAAAAAGGTATATTACCTTATATAAAAAAATGGAGAAGTGCTTAGAACTATAAATGGATATTTTAAAGTAATGGCAAGTCTAAAAGTGGATTTTGGGTTTATAGTATCGATGTTTGTACCACATCTGTTTTAACCCAGTTAACTATACTTTTGAGAAGTAATTGGATCTTTAAAATGGAATTTTAAAGATAATGGAATAGTGAACTGTTTTGCGGTTTATCGTAAACAATTTTTTAGTAACATTTGTTTTTAAACCCTTAGATAATATTTTAAAGTGTTAAAATATTGTAAATAAGTTTAGGAAAATACATATATCTTTAATAATGGAACTTTAAAGAGAATGACAAGTACGAATTGTGGGTTTGTTGTGGCAATGTATTAGTAACATTCGCCTTTGACCCGTTTTGGTTATACTTATGAACGTAAATAGATCTTTAAAAAGAATATTTAAATGATAATCATAAGTGAAATGGTTTTGGTTTGTAGGGACAGTGTTTGAGTAACATTTGTCTTAAGCCCTTTGAGATTGATTTGTGAATATACTTATACGATTGAGATAAGTATATGAATACATTGAGAAGTGTTGAAATATGTTGAAAATGAATAATGATGTTTTAATTAAATAGTGAAGTTTAATTAACAAATGGAATTTCATTTATAAAAGAGTTTATTGAGTAAAATGAGTTTTACTAATAAAAGAGTATTTTAATTAATAAAGAAATTAATCAAAAAAGGGATTAGAAGTCATTTATATGACTTAATCGTGCTTATTGTCTTGATCGTGCTTGGTGTGTTGCTGGACAGTATACAGAAACTAGTTTCCCATATGCAATTATTCTTATTGTTTTGGATTGTTTGTTTATTTAATAGTTAAATAACCGACAATCATATTTTTGCTAGAATATACTTCAGAAATATATAAAAGAAACACGAGTATTATATGCAGCTATCTTCGATGATACTATACTGTACGTATAAACTCGTTTTGCTCTTCTAGGACAGTGATAAGGAAATCTGTTCGCTTAAATGATTAGGAGGTGATCTCTGCTCTTATGTATGTCTATTTATTTCTCATAGAATTGGGGTTGAGATTCCCAAGAAAGCGATCGATTGGTTTCGGAGCACCCAGTAAGCGAGGGAGTGTACTTATATGAGATGACTTGAAACCGTAACAACTCCAAAACCATAAACATGTTCTATGCTTTAGAAGAGGTTCATGATTGCTTCATGATGGCTTCATGATTAGTTTGTGATTGTTTTATGATGCTAGAATCTATGTAGAGATTCGAGATCTGTTTGAGATGCTCGAACACATGTAGTTGTCTGTGATCTATTCAGGATGTAGGAATCCATGTGTGATTCCGGGATCTGTTGAGGAATCCATGTGTGGTTCCGAGATCTGTTGAGATATAGGAACCTATGTGTAGTTCCGGGATCGCTTCGAATTGGAGCTCGTGTGGAAGATCAGTTCGAGTTGTGGCTCGTGTGTTAGGATGCTGAATGTGATGTCAACATCGGTAATGACAGAAACCAGAGATAGGAGACATAGCCTATGGGGTTTAGCTAACTTAAAGGGTGCATGTACTCCAGTCTAGTGTTACTTATGGATATGCATGCGGGAGTGGTGTGACCCGGTGCCACGTGTTCGGGCGTGGACCAACTATGTTTTCCTATAGTATATTTTATCTAGAGATATACGATGCTCGAAAGGATATATTCGATCCTTGTGTAGATGATCGAAAGGATATCTTTTTATTTTTCGCTAAGAATTTGCCTTTTCGGCACTTGGGTACTCGGCATGTGAATACCATGGATGTATTAGTATCGACATTCGAGGGTCAAAAAGGCGGGTCATTACAGGTATATTGCTATTTCTAATCTGTAAATAAACAACACATTGCTGATTTTAACAATGTTTTTGTATTAAAATCAATCTTAGTTGTTTTAATACTCTATATTGGATTTGTAAATTATGTCTTTTATAGTAAGTATAAAAGATATGGGGAATGTCTCAAATGATATACAAGGACATCCTATTAAAATCTTTAATAGGGAACATGTAAGATGAATTCCTTATGCATGGCAATAGGAATAACTTACATGTTATGCTATCTATGATATTGTGATATGTTCATGTATTTGATACATAAAGCAAATACTAAATCCAAATTGATATCGCCGAATGATAGTTTAGAGTGTTCTCATGTATTTACAAAATATTAGAGAATTGTTTATGGAAACAACGAACTACTTATGAAGGAGTGTTCGGACTTAAAATTCATAAGTGATATTGATTATAATATGTCGATAATAAATTCAAGTTAAGAATCTTCAAATTGGAAATATTCCAAATCAATCACTATGGCTAATTCAATGAAAAGGCTAAGTACATTGCCTTATAGAGCGCAACAATAAAAAAATAACGTATATAAATATAATTGCATAAATTTTTAATTGAGCTGAAGGGTGATTCCAAATGTTGAGAATCCAACAACATTGTTATATGTTAACAATGTCACTATATAGTTAATAAACAGACTTAAAAGCTCACTAGAAGTCAAGAGACTTATTCTGAATCGTTCCACGCGATAAAGGAGTTTATCACCGTCGGAGAGACTTGATTAAAAGAGTAGATAATTAAAACATAATAGTATACATGTTCACTGAGGGACCGAACCGATTGGTTTACAGGATACCGATTGGAGAAGTTGAAATGAGGTTCCATAATTGACCTTCAGTGCAAGTGGGAGATTGATAGAGTTAGGGGTATGCCCTAGAGGCAATTATGTAATTTGTTACATATATCTAACTCATTGACCAATCTTGTTCGAAATAAATGGTATGTTTTGTGATAATAATTACAAATTGTTGTAACCATGAGTAATTTCTCACAATGAAAATAAATATACCATTTTAAATGTTCCTAGTAAAGATGCATCGAGATTGGATATCGATGTATCCACTGAGATACGTAACGCTCTTCAAATGTTGGGCAGTGTATTATTCATGGCTGTTGTGGGCACCTAGGGGTTACATATTGATAGTTATTGGATAACTATGGAATGATTCACTCGATAGTTTTCTGTTGGTTAATATAACTAAGGCCAAACAGAAAATATCAATGTGACTGATTTACTCTCGAATTGAGAATACTGTGGATCTTCAATATGAAAGCTCTACTTTTATTATAGTCATATCATGACATAGCTTCCATAGGGTGACCATAGTTAGGTCGAATGGAAGTATTGGAAGTGAATCACTATTCAAGTGAGGATTCGTCTCCCCGGTTATATGGGGTTGGTATCACGGTCAACTCAGGTCAACTTGTAACAACCCTAATTTTTCAGTGTTATTTAAATAAAATAAATAAAGATTTAAATTGGATAAATTAGAATTTAAGTGTTCTATTAGAAAAATGTTTGAAATTAGAATTTGAAATGAGAAGTTTAAAATGAGCATTTAATAGATAAGTAATATG
This sequence comes from Allium fistulosum, assembly GCA_030737815.1. Lineage (NCBI taxonomy): Eukaryota > Viridiplantae > Streptophyta > Magnoliopsida > Asparagales > Amaryllidaceae > Allium > Allium fistulosum. The sequence continues at coordinate 910,674,142 of CM060908.1, forward strand.
TGTAATTTATTGATATAAAATTGTTATTTTAATATTTGTTAAATATAGAGTTAGAATTTTCTAAATATTGTGTAAACTTATTTGAGTAAAAATAAGTTAGTTGTGTTCAAACAATAATAAGTGTTAAAATTTTGGCCCTTTTGTTAAAATGAAGTATTGTCTTATTTTAAATATTAAAAAGGAGGGTAAGATAATTGTTTAGATGTATTTCTTTCTTATTAATATAGAGTTAAGAGATTAGAATACATTTTGGTGTTTATGTATAAATTTTTAGAAGTAAAAAATCAATTTATTATATGGCATTTAAAAGTGAGAAAATGAGTATAAATTAGTTTAATTCTTTTATTTGATTTATAAGTTTGCGCTTAATATGAATTCTAGCCCATTTATGTGTAAAAGAGGAACTTATTCTCTTGACCAGGATGAACAATACATTCATTCCTCTCATTATAATAAATAGAAAGCTTTCTCTTCCTTATTCTCAAAAACTAACTTCTTCAAAAATAAAGTTTTTAAAATGGAATAAAATCATAGGAATTTTGATAAATTCAGGTAAAGGAATCTAAACCCTGATTATTCCTTATTAGAGTTTCTGCTTCAGTTTACAGTAATTGAATTTAGTTTCTCTTTGTTATTTTGAATGAACAATTCTATGGTTTTCTAGTTGGAGCAACATCTAGTTGTTGTAGTATTTACTGCCTAATTCTAGGAAGAGAGGTGAGTTGAAAACTTACATCTAACTCTATTCCAAATTTATTTACCAATTTGGTTGTTGGATGAGTTGTTTTTTAATTAATCTCAATTTGATTTTGATAATTGCATATCTTGTTGCCATATTCTCTGTTAGCTGAACCCAAACCTTTTAAACCATTATAGAATCAATTCCATGATGTTTGTATGCTTACATGCTTCAAAATTCATCACCCTATAGACCAAAACAAATTGCAATTCAAAAATCATTAGAAACAGACCATCGGGGAGGCCGAGGCACTGCCTGAAAGTCAACCCAAGCAGCGCCACCGGTCCACCGGTCCACTTGGACTATTGCATCGGTCACGGCCTGGGTTGGGTCCCAGGTTGTGCCAAAACATTTCCCAGATTGGCCGTTTCGACTGCCTGTTTGCCTGTTTGATCTTTGATGTCTTGTGCTTTATTTCTAATGCCTAGTTTGTGATGATTTGTATGCATGTTCTTAAGTGTAAATTATTGAATTAATGAACTCGTTTGATGATATTATACCATAGAAATACAATTATGGATTCATGAAGACACTCGCATTTTATTATACATTTTTAAGCCAGTGTTTTCTAAAGAAGTGTTTTCTAATCTAAATGTTTTCCAAATTATTTCAAGTATGCATATATTTTAAAAAGGGTATTTGGAACATATTTATGAATATATATGTAAAATATATTTAATTATAAAATCAATGGTTTTAAATGGGTTTGGACCAATGTTTCAAAATTGTATTTATAAATAACAATGATAGATTTACAAAGGCTTTCTAATATATATATATATATATATATATATATATTCCCAAAAACAAAGAAACCAGATAGAATTGAAGATTACAGACCAATTGCCTGCTGTAATGTCACCTATAAGATCCTCAGCAAAATTATATGTATGAGACTAAATAGAGTCCTTCCTAATTTCACAATGTCAAAGTGCCTTTATTAAAGGTAGGTTCATTTCTGAAAGCTCATTGATGGCACATGAATTAATCAAAGACTTTAACAAACAGAGGGCTGATAAAATGTGTATCAAAGTTGATCTACAAAAAGCCTATGACAGGGTTAACAGAGGATTTATTATCCATATGCTTGACTCTATGGGGGTTCCAATGAAGCTACTAAAACTGATTAAGTACTCTCTAGACACTCCTACTTTCTCTATCATGATAAATGGAGTACCTAAAGGGTATATACAGAGTAATCGTGGGATAAGACAAGGTGACCCTCTCTCTCCATATTTATTTGCTGTAGCTATGGAATGGTTTACTCTTCAAATGGAATTGGCATGCTATCACCAAATCATTCAACCTATATACAATACCCTCCCAAATGTTACCCATTTAATATATGCTGATGGTTTACTAGTGGTGCTAAAAGGTAATACTAAGGCTATTGACAAAGTCAAGGCTATTTTTACTGACTTGTAGATGTTAGCTGGTCTTAAATTGAATGAACTAAAAACCAAGTGCTACTTCAATAAATACTGTTCAAATAAGCAGGCTATGCTAGAGAGACTGGAATTCTCGGAGGGTCACCTTCCAGTTAAATATCTGAGGGTACCACTTTCAAATAACACTATTACAGATGTGGAATGTGGTAAGCTAGATAATGACATTAGAGACAAACTACAAGGATGGAGATCCAAATTGTTGTCATTTGCGAGTAGAGTTGAATTGGTTCATACAGTTATCACATCTAAAGTCAGATTCTGGCTGCAATCCTTTCAAATACCTGACTGCTCTATTGCAAAAATTAATTCAGTCTATGCAGACTTTATATGGAAAGAGGGAATGCACAAAGTTAAGCACTCAAATCTGTGTAAAAAGAAAGAGGAAGGAGGAGTTGGGCTGAAAAATCTATATGAGCTTAAGAAAGTTTATGGATTGAAACTAGCTTGGAATGTTCTAACATCAAAAAATCTATGGGATACTTGGATGAGGTCGAGGTATCTTAAAGATAATTTTTGGACCATAAAAATTGACAACAATGCCTCTGTAACATGGAAGAATATATTAAAAACCAGGAATGAACTAAAGACTTATTTAGAGAGAGAGAGATTGCTAATGGAAATAACACTGATTTATGGAGAGACCCCTGGTTGAACTCAAAAAGTTTTATTGACAAGCTAGGCTGGGAAGCTTTTTCAGCATATGGGGATCTAACTTGCAAGGTGGATGATATATTAGATAACAACGAATGACATTGTGACAGGAATTTTCTCAGTTCAAATTACAAAGAGGAAATTCAATGCAAAAACATTAAAACAGATAGAGTAGTGGACATCTGGACATGGAAGAGCAACTCAAATGGTCAGTTCAGTTTTAGAGAAGTGTGGGAGGAATCGAGAACTAAATTCCCTTTGGTTAACTGGTCTACAGTGGTCTGGAGTAGATCCAATAGTCCAAAAATGGCTCATACTCTATATAAAGCCATACTCAAAAGATTACCAACTAAAGACAGACTAAATAAATGGGGGATTTTGGATAACACACTTTGTTATCTTTGTCATTCTGCTGAAGAAACTCATGGACATCTATTTTTTGAGTGCGAATACAGCAAAAGAGTGTGGAGTATACAAAAGTTAAGGTGCCTACTGACTAACAATGTACGGGAGCTAATAGAAGAAGTAGAATACCTGAGGGAGCAACCTCACGAAGCTGATGCAAGAGACTGGAAAAATTGGCCTCACTACCTCCTTGTGGCACATCTGGAACGAGAGGAACAATCGGGCTTTCAACAATAGACAACAAGATGAGTTAGTCCTCATGAAACAAATTAACAGAGACATTAGCCTACTAATTGGTCGGATTTCGAAGAAGTTGCTTACCACTGTAATGGCACGAGAAGAACAACTACTGGAGACGTTGAAGTTGAAGGCGTTGAATGAACGAGCTCAATCAGTGAACTGGGAGCCACCATAGCCGAGCCCTAAAGATGGAATGTTTTAGGTTTTGCAGGTTATAGTTGATGATTGTGTTGCTTTATGTTCTTACCATCTGTTATAATTGAGATTTGAGTATTTGTTTTTGCCTTGGGCCGTAAATCCCAGATGCAAATTAATATAATTAACCCATTTTCAAGAATATATTCTAGTTTATACGATAATGTTTTCAAGAAGGATTTCAAAGTAAACTATTTTATATAATTGCATGACACCGATCGAATGAGGAATCTATTTAAACGATTTAATAAACGAGTGGTATGAAACGCTCACGCTTGTTTTACCAGTTAATTCTTGGACTCGTTTGATTTAACATTTATTTACACATTAGTGGAATTTACTAACTTTTAGTGAATATTTGAGTGTCATCAAGTGGTTATGGGACATTAGTCAACACTCTTATGATCACTAATTGAAAGTGGATAACACTTATGTTACCTGAAGGTTTGACCAGGTAACTAGGCACTCGGCACTGACATAACGTTCGACATTAAGAAATGTTCGATATTGTATATCGTTCGGCATTCTAGAGCGTTCGGCATGGCAGAAGCGTTCGGTGTACCTGGATCGTTCGGCATGGCAGAACATTCGACATACGGAGTTTTTCGGCATCTGGAGATGTTTGACATCAGTCTGATCAGCATCAATGGTTCGGCATCAGTCTGATTGGCATCAATGGTTCGGCATCAGTCTGTTCGGCATCAATGGTTCGGCATCAGTCTGTTCGGCATCAATGGTTCGGCATCAATCTGATCGGCATCAATGGTTCGGCATCAGTCTGTTCGGCATCGATGGTTCGGCTTCAGTCTGTTCGGCATCAATGGTTCGGCATCAGTCTGCTTGGCATCGATGGTTCGACATCAGTCTGTTCAGCACCAATGGTTCGACACCTAGAACTCACTCTTTCTGGGCTGAGGTAATCGGCTGCCAGGCCCACCAGGGGAGTCCAACCCATCTTTGTCTATAAATAGAGAGGCATGGGCACAGTGAAAAGGATATTTTTTCGAGAACAGGGTGGAGACTCTACCGCTTTCAATACTCGCTCTTTTTACTTAGCAATTGTATTCGAGTAGTTGGTGAACGGATTGTATCTATAATCAGTTATCAAGTAAAGCAATAAAAGATTAACCTCAAAGTGGACGTAGGCAATTACGCCGAACCACTATAAATCTGGTGTTCTCGTTTTTGCATTCAATTTAGCATATTGTTCTCTATTTAAATTTACTTTCTTCGTTTATCTCTCTACACAAACTTTCTTAACGAGGTTAGTGACCAATTTTGGTGCTAACACTTTGGTGCTTTCACTGAGAATCGAATTCTCAGACCTCAAGGATTTGCTTTGAAGCTACTGGATTGGATAAATCCCTCGAAGAAGATCCGAGTCATTCGTAGGACGTCCGTTGATTCTACTCAGAGTTCATACCAATAACTCTACAATGGCAAGACCACGTACCAGATCAGCCTCTCATAATGCGGACGCCCATGAGACTGCTAGCGTACAACAAGCAGGGCCTAGCAATCAGCAAGAAAATCTAGGTGCAGGGACTACCGCCCAGGACCAGATGCCAGTTGTCACCAGAATAGAGTTCAACGACTTGATGAGAGAGCTCAGGGAAAGCAGGAGACAACTCGGAGAGCAGATGCAAGCTAACGCCGACCTCATGGCACAACTCACTCGACAACAGCATCAGAATGCTGGGGGCAATCCAGCTCCTTATTCTTCATCTGATAGCTCGACTTCATTCGATGAACCTCCCAGGCGCAGACGCCGCAAGGCTGAAACTACGCAGGCTGGTGCTGCTGTCCGAATAGCTGGGGACCATTTACACCTCGGAGACCGTAACCAAGCAGGAACTGGAAACTTAGGAGCTGGAGTGTAGGTGGAGGCTGGACGCCCGGCTCACCAAGATGCTAATGATGTCGAACCTCAAGATGCACGTTTGGCAGATCGCCAGCAGAGGAGGCATCAGCCTGATCAATCCCGTAGGACAGACTCCAACCTTCCACCTTCCATACAAACCCCAGACCTGATAGCTATGGTCAGACAGTTGATGAAAGAGAATCAAGGCTTATCAAACGACGATTGGGGAGTGTCCAGAAGTCATACTCCGTTCAAAGACGTTGTTATATAGGCGGAGTATCCCAGGAAGTTCAGCATGCCAACTATCCCGGCTTATGAAGGAAAGACTGATCCTAGGCAGCTTGTGATGAGGTATGAATGGATGATGGATTCAGCTAGAGCGAATGATGCAACCAAGTGCCGGTGCTTTCCAATAACTCTATCTGGGATCACTACCATGTGGTTCACTCGACTCCCTCTACGGTCCATGACCAGTTTCAAGGAGTTGGCAAAGAAATTTATAGAACAATTCAGAATACATACCACTCGTCCCAAGGACGTGATGTCACTATCAAGTGTGATCCAAGCTCCTGGGGAGTCTTTAAAGGAGTATTTACAGAGATTCCATGTTGCGGCTACTGAAGTCAGTAATCCCAATGATCATGCAATTCTTATGGCTGTGATGCGAGGTGTGGATCCGGATTTAGAGTTTGGAGATTGGTTGGCAGGAAAACCTCCAACTACGCTAGAGCGTTTTTACTCAAAGGCACATCAGTTCATAAGAAGAGAGGAAGGCAGGTGGATAAGGCGAGATAAGGCAGCGGGGCCTGTTCAGGAGTCCGTAAAAAGCAACATTGCTGTGAAGCAGTCCGGAGACAACTCCGGGAAAGTTCAGGTCAATGTCCAGAACAAGCCCGGGCAATCTAAGGAATCCGGAGGAAGAAATCAAAGGAAGAAGAGAGAAGCGGGGAAATGGAAGCCGAGGATTCCAACCTACAATGAGTAGACCCCACTAAATGCATCCCTTGAGAACATTTACCTATCAACCTGCAATACCTTCCAACATAGAAAGCCGCGCCTAAAGGATTCAACCGAGGAACAAAAGCGGACTGGGAAATACTGCTGCTTCCATGAAACTTATGGGCACAATACTGAAGAGTGCAGACACCTACACGATGCTATAGAAAAGTTGAATAGACAGAAAAAGTTACAGGAGTTTGTGAAGAATCCGCAAGAAGGTGGACAGGGAATGTCCAATCCCGGTCGTGCACCAGCTCCACGTCATCCCAAGGAGCCCACTCGGACCGTGGGTAGACTAGTCATCAACACGATCATCGGCGGACCTCAACCTGCGGATAAGAACTGGCAAGAGATGGAATGGTATGCTAATTCCCTGAGGCGTGCAGACTTCGAGTGTTGTTCCAACGTGGAGGATGGGACCCCCGCCAAATAGCTACGCATGATAACAGATGATATAGTATTCATGAGCAGAGATGCTGACCAGGTGGAGGCTCCTACCATTGACCTGATGGTCATATCTGCGACAATCGGACCAGCTTTTGTGAAAAGGATTTTGATTGATTGTGGAAGTTCTGTCAATATCATCTTCAAGAAGGCTTATGATCAGATGAAGATGAAGGATTTGAAGCCATCTAAAGCTCGTATACATGGCTTTAATGGCGTAGCGACCGATGCAGTGGGATATGTTGAGTTGCCAGTTGAACTGGGACAAGGTGAGCGTAGGAGGGTGCGGATACTACCTTTCGTAGTTTTGGATGTGGATTCTCCGTACAATGTGTTTCTGGGCCGACCGGCCCTGGCTGAGTTTAGGGCAGCATTAGCCCCGTGGTGTTTGACTTTGAAATTTCCAACCGACAAAGGAGTAGGTGTTGTTCATGGCGACCAGGCGACCGGTCGTGCATGTTATATGGTTGAGCTCCGAGAGGCCCATCGGAGGGAGAAAGGAAAGGTTGCGGACAATCCCGTCCGCATCCATAATACCGACAATTGACAAATAACGCTCGAGTCCTGCTCGGGAAAAATCCTCGGATCTACAGAGACATAGATCCGAGAGACGACGATGAGGAACCCAGGGAAGAAAAGGCAGTGCCGGCTAAATTGACAATTGACATTTCAGTTAGCCGAGACGATCCGTCGCGAGTACTGAAGATTGGATCATAACTCAGCCCCTCAATGACTGAAGATCTCAGTGATTTCCTCCGAGCGAATCTCGATGTTTTCGCTTGGACACATTCCGACATGTGTGGGATTACTCCTGCTATTACGAGTCATATGTTGAACATAGACCCGAAGTACATCCCGCTTAAACAAAAGGGGAGAGGGATGGACCCGGAGAGGTCCGCTGCTCTCAGAGAGGAGGTGGACAACTCAAAGCCAATGGGTTCGTCCATGACGCCCTCTACCCTGAATGGGTATCAAACCCCGTGCTGGTGAAAAAGGCGAACAGGAAATGGAGAACTTGCTTAGACTATTCCGATTTGAACAAAGCATGCCCCAAGGACAGTTTCCCATTGCCTAGGATTGATCAGTTGGTCGACTCCACTGCAGGACATGAGTTGTTATCATTCATGGATGCGTACTAGGGATACAATCAGATCCCGATGCATATTCCAGACAAGGAACACACCAGTTTCATCACAGATGTTGGGCTATATTGCTATGTAGTAATGCCTTTCGGATTGAAAAATGCGGGAGAGACCTATCAGCATTTGGTGAATCAAATGTTCAAAGATCAGATTGGTAGAACGATGGAAGTCTATGTGGATGACATGCTCGTGAAGTCAGGACAGTCAAACGACCACATTCGAGACTTAGCAAAGATATTCGATATACTCAGACATTATGGGATGAAGATCGACCCTCTGAAGTGTTCCTTCGGCGTTGCGTCGGGGAAGTTTTTGGGATTCATTGTTAATGCCAGGGGAATTGAAGCTAACCCAGAAAAGATTCAAGCTATTCGAGATGTGCAAGTGCCCAGAACTATAAAACAGGTGCAAAGCTTGAATGGAAAAGTGGCTGCGCTGAGTCGATTTATATCCAGAGCCATGGACAAGTGCATTCCCTTCTTCGATATAATAAAGAAAGGGAAGAGGAATTTCGAATGGACATCCAACTATGAGGAAGCGTTTCGAGATCTGGTGAGGCATTTGGAGAGTCCTCCAGTGCTGTCGAAACTAGTAGACCACGAGATACTGTACGTATACTTGGTCGTATCCCCGCATGCTATAAGTGCGGCTTTGGTCCGCGAGGAGGACCGAGTCCAAAAGCCGGTGTATTACGTTAGCAAACATTTAATGGGGGCAGAAAGAAATTACCCTAAAATTGAGAAATTGGCCTATTGCTTGGTGATTGCATCACGTAAGCTGCGTCCATACTTTCAAGCACACTCAGTCAGTGTCTATACCGATCAGCCCTTACAATAGGTACTCCAACGACTAGAAACTTCTGGAAGGATGTTAAAATGGAATATTGAGTTGAGTCAGTTCGATATTACCTACCTGCCACGAAGAGCCATACAAGGGCAAGCATTAGCAGATTTCATCGCTGAGTTTACTGTATCTGACGAACCATATGGTCACAGTGTCGTTCCCCCCATTCGATGGAAATTGTACACCGATGTGGCATCAAACGACCGTTGCTCCGGAGCTGGTGTAGTTCTCGTGACTCCAGAAAATCGATCGATTTGTTACGCTTTGAAGCTCGATTTCCCGGCTACGAATAATGAAGCAGAATATGAAGCACTGATTGCTGGCTTAAAGCTCGATGGAGAACTCGGGGTTAAATCAGTTGAAATCTTTTGTGACTCACAGCTGATGGTGTACCAAGTGCGAGGAGACTACAAAGCAAGGGGACAAAAGCTTGCTCCATACCTTACTCTGGTTCAGGAACTATTGGCGAACTTCGAACATTATGACATTTCGCATGTCCCGTGTGAACAGAACAAGGAAGCCGACTCGTTGGCCAAATTCGCAAGCACTGGCGATGCGCAGCAAATGGGATTAGTTCCCGTCGAAACCTTACACACTCCAAGCATAGATGTGATGGAAGTCGATTTTGCGTTGGAAACAGAAATCGAGGAGGAGTTGTGGATGACCCCATTCAAACAATACCTGCTAAACGGGACTTTGCCCGAAAGAAGAAGCGAAAGACGGTAGGTCATTTGCAAAGCCGTGCGATATGTGATGCAGGGAGGAGTAATGTATCGGAGAGGGTTCTCGGTCCCCTTACTACGGTGCATTGCCCGTGATGAGGCAAAGAGGGTCTTGGAGGAGGTTCATGAAGGAGAATGTGGCAACCATATAGGGGGGCAGACACTAGCAAAAAAGATCCTCCGCTACGGATACAATTGGCCAACTGTGAATCGGGATGCTGCAGATTACGCAAGGAAATGTGACAAGTGTCAAAGATATGCGAAAATCCCGAGAGCTCCACCAACAGAACTCACACAAATGGTTAGTCCCTAGTCGTTTGCAATCTGTGGAATCGACATAATCGGTTCTTTGCCTATATCCAAAGGTGGTGCAAAATACGCGATAGTTGCGGTCGACTATTTCACAAAATGGGCCGAGGTAGAGCCTTTAGCCACAATCACCTCCAAGAAGGTCATTAATTTCATTGTATGAAACATTATATGCCGCTTTGGCCTCCTGCGAACCATCATTACGGACAACGAAACTCAGTTTGAAAGCAGAGAATTCAAAGATTTCTGTTTAAAGTATGGCGTTGAGAAAAAGTTCACCGACGTTGCTCATCCGAAAGCTAACGGATAAGTCGAGGCCGTGAACAAAATAATCAAGTCCATATTGAAGAAGCGTTTGGAAAAGGCCAGAGGCAAGTGGGTAGATGAACTCCCAACAGCGCTATGGGCTTATAGAACTACCCACAAGTCCACGAGTGGCCACACTCCATTCGCATTGGCATACGGCTCGGAAGCTGTTATACCCGTGAAGCTTGAAGTTCCATCGCATCGAGTGACATATTATGATCCTAAGATGAATCAGGATCTCTTGTCGGATTCACTGGACTACATCGATGAAAAACATGAAGAGGCTAAATTAAGGGCGGCTGCATATAGGCACTGAGTCAAACGATATTACGACGACAAAGTCCGCCCAAGAATCTTTGATGTGGGTGATCTCGTTTTGAAACGGGTTTTCCCGGTACCATCACGTATGAATCCCAATTGGGATGGTCCGTATGTCGTTGAACGGAAGCTTGGAGAGGGAACATTCAAGCTAGCGACTGTTGATGGTGTGACACTCCCCCAAGCATGGAACAGTGAACATTTACGACGCTATTATATTTCGCATGTTTCTTTTCTGTTTTAGGTGCAAATGTTTCCCGTACGTTTACATTCCATTGATTCTTAGTTTCCTTTTTAGCATGTAATCAGAAGATTTAGTTTGTTTTCATTAATAAAGGCTTGAAGCCATCCTTTCTATGAATTATTGATGTTTCTGAACCTTATAGTCCGGTGACAAACAACTGAAGTTGTATTATTCTACTTGATATACGAACTCGCATAAATGACTTGAAAATCTCTAAGTCCCTAGAGTGCGGACTAGAGTACTCTAAGTCCCCGGAGTGCGGACTAAAGTATAAACGATTTGAATCTCCGAGTCCCCTAAATGCAGACTGGAGTACTCTAAGTCCCCGGAGTGCGGACTAGAGTATAAACGACTTGAATCTCCGAGTCCTCTGAATGCGGACTGGAGTACTCTAAGTCCCCGAAGAACGGACTAGTGTAATCTCCGAGTCCCCTGAATGCGGACCGGAGTACTCTAAGTCCCCGGAGCGCGGACTAGAGTATGAACGACTTGAATCTCCGAGTCCCCTGAATGCGGACCGGAGTACTCTAAGTCCCCGGAGCGTGGACTAGAGTATGAACGACTTGAATCTCCGAGTCCCCTGAATGCGGACCGGAGTAATCTAAGTCCCCGAAGCACGGACTAGAGTATAAATGACTTGAATCTCCGAGTCCCCTGAATGCGGACCGGAGTACTCTAAGTCCCCGGAGCGCGGACTAGAGTATAAACGACTTGAATCTCCGAGTCCCCTGAATGCAGACCGAAGTACTCTAAGTCATCGGAGCGCGGACTAGAGTATAAACGACTTGAATCTCTGAGTCCTCTAAATGCGAACCGGAGTACTCTAAGTCCCTGGAGCGTGGACTAGAGTATAAACGACTTGAATCTCCGAGTCCCCTGAATGCGGACCAGAGTACTCTAAGTCCCCGGAGCGCGGACTAGAGTATGAACGAATTGAACCGCCGAGTCCCCTGAATGCGGACCGGATTACTCTAAGTCACCGGAGCGCGGATTAGAAAGTATTCTAAGTACCAAAAATGTGAAACAAGAGATGTATAATTCCAAAGAATGTCCGAACAATGTAAGAATGGATTAGGAATTTATGTAACTCATAAGAACTTGAGTTTCGACCATAGTAATACAGAAAGCTAAAAAGCAGAAATCGTTCAAATGACAAAGAAACTAAACTTTATTCAATAATCCAAAATGGGGTTATACAACCACTCCTCCAAAACTTGGAGTCAAAAATCTATCTACATAAACTACGAAAACGAAAAAGTAAAAGTAGTTACATGACCTAAGCAAAATCTCGTTGAACGAGTATAGTGGCTACTTCTTCGGCTTCCTTTTCTTGTCCTCCTTTGCCTTCTCAGATGACTCCTCTCCCTCACGCTTCCTCTTGGACTTTTTGCTCGCTAAAGAAGCGGAGTCAGGAGTGGAAGGAGGAACGTCCAGTGGTTTAGATGTGCTGGGAAGAATGACTTTCAGAGGCCTATTCAGCGGGTCGGTAAGTTCTAGTACTTGAGACTCGACCTTGATCTTAACCTTCGTTTTCTTCTCTTCCGCGAGTCGCTCCTTCATACTCACCTTCGAAGTGTGTTCTGAGGCACCCGTGATTTCAATTTCATAACTCCCTTCAACGGGAGATGAAGTGTCAGACTTATCATCATCTAGCGCCCCGATCACTTGAGCGTCAGGATCGGGAGTTACTCCTGCATGAGTAGCATCGCTTATTTTCCCCGTCTCCTCCTTGGCGTCATCGCTCCTCGGAGTCGGTTCGGGATCAGAGCGGCCTGTATAAAAACATAAAGAACGAACTTTAGAACCAATAACCGATCGCAGAAAGCGACAGATCTTTGCACTTTTAGAAGAAGAGTTTTATACCGGTTTCTTGTTGGCTTTCAGCTGTGCATGGAGTTTCACCCTCCAGAATGGGAGATAGCACGTGAATGCCAAGACCGGGGTCTTTCGGATCATAACCGGCATGTTGCTCGAATGGGTCAAGTGCTGGCCGATCGGCCGATTGAGTAGAAGGAGGAGTTGCAGCCTCAGTTCCAGATGGACCAGCTTTGTCATCTTTCTCTTTTAACGAAGGAGAGCCTTTACCAAAGAGAGCCATAGCTGTAGATAAGTCTGATGGCTCATTCCCCCTGAGGAACTCTTTCACTAAAGCCTCCTCGTCGACCTCCATAGTGCCCCACTCCACCTTTCTAATCCTTATTAAAGTTTCCCAAGCCTCGGCCAAAGATTCAAGGTAGCCCTCGCCTAAGAAAGTCAAGTCCCGGTGCATGAGTACACGGGCGTTGTATTCGGCAATCAGTGGGTCGAACATACACTTTATCTCTTCTCTACCGGCCTCTGCAGCTGCTTCAAGGCAGGAGTCGATCTCCGCTGAAGCTATTCTCTTGCCCTCCTCGCGGGCTTCATCCTTCATTGTCCCAACTTTAGAAAGCTCATCGTCAAGCTTTGCCTTTAAGAGAAGTGTATCGACGAACTCGTTACAGTACCATTGAGACTCCTCTTGAGCCGCTATCTTCTCTTCTCTCTCCTTAGAGAATAGCTCCTTCAACTCTTTAACCTGCAGGGTGAGTGCATCCCTTTCTTTTTGAATATAATCATTTTCTAAAGCTAGGGCCCCACTGCGTTGGACTGCGACATCAAGTTCTTTCTTATGAGTCGTCTCTAGATGAGCGACGACCTCCGTAGTCTCCTTAGCACTCTGTTCTGCAGCTTCAATTTTGGACTTGTACGAAGCGAGCTCTTCGTCCTGATTTTTGATGATGTCTTTATCGAATATAGCTTCGAGCTTCAAGCGGTCGATTTCTTGTTGACGCTCAACGGATACTTCCGAGACTTTTTTGACTAAATGAACGAACGCGACATGTTGAACATAGACGTCATTGTTGCAAGCGATGGCACTCTGCTTGACATGCCCTGGAATGTGATGAATTGCTGGGAGGAACTTCAGACCGTCGAAGCAGATTTTGGGAAATTTGGCTTTAAGATCGACCAGTTTCTCTGATATCGTTGGGTCTGCCGCAGGAACAGGGGGAGGAGGTTTTGAAAGTTCAGTTCTCTTACAATGTTCTTGAGATTGTCGTGTGCTTGATGAACTAGAATGTTGATCTTGGGAAACATCGGGTTGAGACCCCTTCTGTAAAGATTTTTCTTTATCTAGTTCTGTTTGAGGAGGGAGATCGCGAAAGTATGAAGATTGGGAATGTGATTTCTTTCGATAAGACGACTCTCGGGGACGGTTGTCACGATCTCCGTAGTCGTCCCTGTCCCTGCGTTTACTAGGGCCCGAATCTCGGCCAGGGTGGTGAAAGATGGAAGAGCCGTGTAGACGATCAAATCCGTGGGAGCATCCCATGTCACCTGCATAGAATGAGAATATCAACAAGTTAGAGAAGATCAGGGTGACGGTTAAGATTGAAGTGCAAAGTGAAGTGCACGTGTCCGTGTGTGTCCTAGTGTTTCCCCCCGACAGACCAGATTCTTTACTAATTAGAGTTTTATCTTCCTGGACTTGGGCTTGAACTCCCATACTGCCTCTAGCGGGCGAATGGAGCTTGAGGGCCTCTGGATCGCTGAAACCGTAGTTGAGTAAATCGTCAGGAATGGTAAGGTTCGACAGGCCCTTCAAAGAACTTTCTAAGTGCCTCGAGGAAGTTTCTTTTTCCGTTGGCATATGGGTAACTTTAGAAGTTCCGCTCACTGTTTTCTTCCTCAGCTTGTGCGTCGATTTCTTCTCTCCCTTCGAAGGGGAAGATGACGTCTCTATGTCATGAACTTCAACCGCGGTCCCCGAGACGGACTAATATTCTCGCCCTGTACTTCGGGCGTCTCTGTCTCCTTAATTTCCCGCTCTTCCAGTGCATCAGGAGCATTGCGTGCTGAAGACTCAGCTTGTTTTTTCCCTTTACCAGAGCCAGGCCTGGGAATGGTGACGCCTTGAGGAAGGCTTATCCGACGGCCTTCTGCCGACAGTCCGAGCCTTGTAAGTGACTCATTCGAAATGAGATTTCTAATGTCCCATTCTTCGACGGGGAGGGCTCGAATGGCGTCGACGGCATCAGAATATCCACGGCCGTCAGGACGTGGGCTAATACCTAAAAAGATGGATAAAGTTTAGAAAAGGTACGGCTTCAACTAAACATGAGTAACAGAGTAAGAAAAAGGCTTACTTCCTTCAACCCATCTACTCGCAAAGCCAGGAGGACAGCGCACATAAAACCATTCATGTTTATACAAGGCGAACTTGGTCCACGCCCCGGTTAAGATTTGACATTTGTTATGCGGCTTGAGAAACATGAATGATGGGCTATCCTTCCGATTCTTGATGCAATATATGTATCGGATATCGCCCGAGTTTGGAGCCTAGAGAAGACAGTCATGAAGAGGATGCAGGTACCATAGAGGAATGCATGGCCATTAGGGTGCAGTTGTGATGGGGCAATGTCAATATATTGCAGCACATCCCGAAGAAACAAGTTGAACAGTGGAACATTGCCAACCTAGCACATGAATTTATTACAAGCAGTGTATCCGGCTGGGGGCAAGTGTGGACGATCATGCCCCGATGGAACTAGCATGTCATCAAAGGGTATTCCGTGGACAAAGCATATCCAACGGAGTGTGCTTTCATTAATCTTTGAAGCATGTGAATCGACAGGGTTGTCCAAGAGAATTGATGCCTCCAGAGCATCGGGAGCTAAGTCATGTGCAGGGGAAGTTGATGGGTTTGAAGTATCTGCGACTTCTCGTTAGGAGGACGGCCCAGGCCTGTCTGAAATCGTGGCGGAGCTAGATTTTCTAGACATCGCTGATAAGGAATGAATCTAGCAAAGTACCTGTTCGAACTATACTTAAAAAATAATCGACGTTAGACTTAACAATACGAATATTCCCCCCGTGTTGTGTATGTACTAGTGCGATCATTCAGGTGTAAACGTTGAGAAATTATAAGTCACAGAATTAATGGTATGAAGTTGAGCTTTGAACTGTCGTCTTCGAAGACCGTCATCGCTGACCGTCTCCGAAAACCAGCATTGCAATGTTTTCAATCATTGAACTCGGACATTGGCACTGCGTGTTAAAAGCTTTAGTCTGTTTTTATTGATTTAAGTTCAGGCTTGTGATTATTGAAACTAGGAAGTTATCAGTCCAGATTAGTTTGATACGCTGGTATGCTTAAGTCCTTGTCCTTGTGTTTGATGTTTGATTAGGCAAGGTGAATAGGGGTTCGGTCAAAAGTTCTGTTCGGTCAAAAGTCTGTTCGGCTTAAAGTTCTGTTCGGCTTAAAATTCTGTTCGGCTTAGAGTTCTGTTCGGCTTAAGTTCTGTTCGGTCAAAAGTCTGTTCGGCTTAGATTCTGTTTGGCTTAGATTCTGTTCGGCTTAAGTTCTGTTTGGCTTAAGTTCTGTTCGGCTTAAGTTCTGTTCGGCTTAGATTCTGGTCGGCTTAAAATCTGTTCGGCTTAAGTTCTGTTCGGCTTAGATTCTATTCGGCTTAAGTTCTGTTCGGCTTAGATTCTGTTCGGCTTAAGTTCTGTTCGGCTTAAGTTCTGTTCGGCTTAGATTCTGATCGGCTTAAAATCTGTTCGGCTTAAGTTCTGTTCAGCTTAGATTCTGTTCGGCTTAAGTTCTATTCGGCTTAGATTCTGTTTGGCTTAAATTCTATCCGGCTTGAAAACGAGTGTACGCAGCAAGTCATGCCTAGCCGATTTGCTTGGCCTTCTGCCCTTAACATCACTTCTCCTTTTTTCATCCATCTCTCTCGTCCAGCATGACTAAGTCTTTCGGCAAGCCGTGTCAAACCATGGTCATACCGATCCACTTCACTAGGCTTTACCTCCAATTCATCACCCACACGCCTCTTACTTCCCTTAATCTACGAAGAATTTACGAGTTCGAGTTTTGTGTTATGCTTCCTAATTCGAGAAAACGATCGAGAGTTTCTTACCGAAGGAAACGGCAGGAGCTTGGAGATCTGTGGACTTAAGATTGACAGAGTGTTCGAGCTTAACTTGAAGAGAGCTTGTTGGATTCGAGGTAAGAAGGAAAGATTGTAGGAGATGAATAAAATTTAAGGGAGGTAAGTTATTTTTCTTGGAGGGTCACGGAGACAAAAGGTGAAAAAGAGAGGAAGAAGAAGAATGCCAGCTTTTATAGGAGAAGAGAGGAAGTCGAAAAGACTATGACCGGTAGAACCGGTCAGAACGACATTTGTAACGACTCGGATTTTTCGCGTTCGAAAATCGACATCCATACCTTACATCGTACTCGAATGCCGCAGATTCGACCGTTCAAATCCGATTCGCCGGAGCTTATAACAACATTAAGTAAATAACACAGCGGAATAAAAAGAATAATACATTGATATACAATATCTGATACAACAGAATGATACAATGAATATCAACATACATCAGAGATATGATACAACAAATAGCAGCGGAAAAGAAAACGATAACATCAGCAGCGGATAGAATGTCTCCAATAGAATGCTCCAAGATAAGCAACGACAGTCCATGAACTCCAAGAACTGAACTAGCTCCAGATAGTCTACTAAACCTAAATATCTGAAAAACCCAACTCTAGACTGCCCGTGTGGAAAATGGTGGGCACCCAGAGTTTAGGAAGGGAACAATAAACTCCGGATCAGTCATGGGACTGGTGTGAGCAACAAAAACAGTTTATCTTTTTAAAAACAAATAGCAGAGAATTTTAAAGTCAATTCGCAATGCTTTTGGAAAATGAAACTACCATAAGACCTCCCACCACACACACAATGCAAACGCAGACTTGGAGGAGATTTCTTCTTATGACAGTCAAAGATGCTTACTACGCAAAAATCAAATTCTTTTTGATATTATTATTAGTGCATAGTGTAGAAAACATTTCGAAAGTAGAATATTAATCATAGCCGACATAGGTACCATTATAGTATGCCTACTATAGCTACCATATTAAATGGCAGGTTCTACAACTAAAACCGTACAAGGCTCGTATTGTTTCTTTGGATTTCCAACAAATGGTCAGGCTAAGGAACTTCCTATGCCACGATGGGTACGTCCCTGGAATAGACGACCCGAGAACCTAACCGGATCTCTGCCAACACAAGGCCGGGTTACCTCTGCAAAAATAGGTAACTACTGACACGCGTATGCCATCCCCCGATCGTCACCGATCTTCCCGAGGATCCCCGATTTCCAACAACCACAAAGTAATAAACTTGCAGCAACCACAGAGGTTAAGTATCTGGGCTCCATACCATGATACCACCTTTATCCAGAAGGAATGACATACACTAAGGGGCGCTACTCCCTAGAACCTTGCCGCATCTTTCCTGTTTTGACCATTTCCGGGGTGTGAGGCTCGACGAAGTCTCGTCCACAAAGCTACGCTTTATCACAAAGCCATGCTTCGGGTCAAACAAATGATCAACCTATGATCACAAAGATATAAGATCAAATAAATGATCATATCGCAAATGATCAAACACTGATCATCACACAGCAACACTCAGCATGCCACATTACCAAATTGGGATATATCGCTGATAACTTCAACTACATAACCTCTGAGCTCGTACGTCTCAGAGAAGGGTGTTAAGCTAAGAGAATAAATTCTCCGCCACCAACAGATATGTATTTGAAAGAAATCAGCTTTATATCTCAAAGTGTAATGTCAGACATGTATCCATACAAGTCTGTTCCGGGTTCGAACAGAACCGAAGGCACTTCTCACGAAGCCCTTGCAAATCCGGATAATTTTCAAATCACGTCCGGACTTCCCATCACAAAAGAGTGATATAAATCTCTATACCGGGAGCTACCCAGTGCAGAGACATTCGACAGGTTGTCCTTTCATTTTCAAAAAATATCCGGTCTTCAACACCGGTCTTCAAATGCCATATACGACGTATCACTATTCGGAATGAGTTATACGACCCAAAGGTCCTTTCCCGGCTAACCCGAATAGTGAGCGAAATATTTAAAAACATACGGATATTGGGATTTCAATTAAGTCACAACTTAAACCCAAACTTTCTTCTCAAATGGTTAAACAAATTACCATTTTAATCTTTTTAAACAAAAAGATTCGATTCACAAGGTTCACTTAATTTCACAAAGATTCCTTCCCAGATTTTCCAAATCGATTTCCATTTCAATTTAATTTAATTCGTTGAATCTTTAAATCAAAGATTTAACAAATAGCTTTCAAAACAATTTCATTTCGAATGGTTTAACAAAACATCATTTTAAAATCTGTTAAAAATAAACAGATTTAATTCATAGCTTTCGAAAAGAATTCATTTATAACTTGGAAAACCATTTTTTCAATTCACTTGAAATTCCTTTACCTAAAAATTAATTTCATTTCTTATCTAAAAGCTTTTATTCTTTGAAAACAAACAGTTTTCATTCTGGAAATCTGATTCATTTATACGAGTTAAGGTTCTTGGGTTAAATCCAAATTCCCAACTTATACTTTTAAAATGGTTTAAATTCATATAAACACATTTATATCATCTTTACTCCCTAGTTTCCAAATCATAGCTTAATTTCAAACTTGAATTTAAATTTAAATCAAATTATTTAAATTTCAAAACTTAATCAAGTTATTCAAAATAACTTTTATCTTTGAAATTCCATTTCAAAAGCTTTTCACTTTAAACCCAAATTTCCAATTTTAAAATCAATTGAAATTAAAAATTTCAATTTCGAAAACATCAAATTAAATTATCTGTGACTTAACCGATTTCCACGTGAAATCCATATTTGTGTGTGTAAAAGTGTGGTCCAGGGGTTTCACACACAATAGTGCAACATCAATCATCACAGATATATCGATAAGCGGTATAATCGATAACGCTTATCTTCATTCACAGATTCATAGATAAAATAAATTTATCAGTCACAAAGATTCACTATTACAATTCGATGTGGGTTTCGGATAACCAACTAGAATCCGACTCCCTGTCGCATCGAAATTCAACTGTCGTTCTATGGGTCAAGGGTTTCATATTCACATAGTAGTATATCACAGAAATATCACTAACAGATATCAGAGTCAATCGGACAAGAATTATCAGTTCATATCAAAACAGTTTGGTTTACTCGACTAAATTGATTACTTAAAAATAAACTACTTTATTATTCTGCTTGATTAATTACTGATTAATTAACTTATTTTATTGATTGATTAATACTTAATTACTCAGTTAATCACTTAAACTTAATCATTAATTGATAAAAATTAATTACTTATTTAATTATTACAAATTATTTTAATTAATCGTTTATTTTCAATTAATTAACCATTTATCCTTAATTACTCACTTAAGTCAACTACCCTTATATTTATTAATTAACTTAAAATAATAAATTAAATTTCTTAAGTTAAATTGATTAACTCAAGATTTAATTTCAATTAATTTAATTACAGGTATAAGTAAATTTAATTTTTCATTTCCTTATTTTAACTATTTACCCTCACAAACCGTTCGCTAATAACTGTTAAATCAATACTAACTAAAAATTGATCAATTAGGATTTGCTTAAATAAATGTTGAACTGGTTAATACTTTAAGCATTTAGGCATTTAACAGACCAAGATAAACCACGATTGTCTCGAGTAACACTCGAGTCCTTCGTCCATCCTCCCCGAATCCTTCTCCACTCTATCTCTTCTTTTCCTGATTCCATCTTCCTCCTTTTTTCCCAAAAGCTTCTTCAACAATTTAAACAGCTGCCATCATCAACATTCACGCGCGCGAGTGCAAGATGACTCGAAGCAACCCAGTGACCTCGAGCAAGTGCACGCATTCATCGCAACATCCCATCAGACCTCCCAACGCCTCCGTGCACGTGCACGGTGGTTCGCCAACGATTCAGGTGACCCACGGCACTCTAACAAATCCTAAATCAACCTCTCACTCGAATGCACAGCTCAGATCAACGCAATAAAGACGAAATTGGAAAAAGCTTGAAAATACGAACATAAACTCGAATTCGATAGGAGGAAAACGCCTCGTACTCGCCGCCTCTACCACCAGAGATCACGAATCTTCGGCCACGTCTTCGCCAATGCTTAAGGTTCCATTACCCAAAACCCCATACAACCCGATCCACCAGTGAAGACGCGGTGATCAAATTTCTCAGATGAACAAAAACTAGGGTTAAATACTTTAATCACAAATTCCCACTGCCTCAATGCTTAGGTCCATCAACTACCATTTTTCCTATACACTACGATCAAAACTCCATCACTAGGAAGAACCACAGCCACCCCGACCTGCTAGATTGACCGCGACATGCCAAAATACCATTTCTAGATGAACCAGAAATGCTCTCCCAATTTCAAATTAAAAATTGTAGTTTTAGTTTTAAAAATCATGTTTCAATGAAAGGTTTCAGATCACAACCCTGAAACGTTGAATTGATGTGTTTGAATTTTCACATTGAACAAATTTTTTTCCTGTTGTTTGATTTCCAGGGCCAAAACAGAAGTATTTTATCTTGAATAATATTTTAAACTAAAAATCTATGACATAACTAAAGTATTGTGTTCAAAACTTAAGTCCAAACAAGAATTAGATCAAGAGCAATTGAGTTTTTTGAATTAAAACTTGAGCTTGAAAACTGGCAGAGAGATGATACAGGAGATAACTGAGCACATATATTTGTTCATCCTTCATGTATACGCAGAGAAACATACTTGTATACAAATGTACTTACCTCACATACTTGCAAACAGAACTATGTTGAAAATTTTAGAAAGAAGAGTTACTCACCTGTAAATGAGAAAAGTTGCTCACATTTAGAAGAGGAAGAACAAACAGAGATTTATAGGTTGAACCAGGCTGGAATTTTGTTTGCTTTAAAAATCATTTCTTCAACCTTCTAGTTGTTGATTAAGTTGAAGTTTGTTTCTTTACTTTTTCTTTTCTTTTTTCCAGGCTTGCTAAGTTACGAACGAACTGAATTGTGAAGATGATGAAGGGAATATACAGAGATGGATTTTGTACAAAAGGTGATGTTTATTTTTGTACCACAAGTCATGGCCGAGATGATCTTGCCCATGCTTTGATACTTTGTTTATTTTCTTTTTACAATTCTTGTTGACTTCGGCTGTGATATGTTGTATACTTAGAGATGCTTTATTTGTACTTGCTTTACAAGCTTATTTACTTTGTTTTGTTTTTTATACTTACTTTCCATTTGCCTGCACACTCATCTCTTTTATTTTCTTTGTGTTCATACTTGATTGTTTACAGCCTACATACATATCTTACTTATTTTATTTTGTTTTCTTTTATAAGCCAATACTTTAAATGTATTTTATTTTCAAAACCATTTATTTTAAGATTTTAAATTCAAGTCAAATATATATATCTATATATTTATTATTTTCAAATTCACTCATATACGATCGGGGAAACTCGCTTCCATTTTATCGATTTATTTTACTAATTTTATCCAAAAATTTATTTAATTACTCAATTTAATTCAAAAATTCAATAAATTATTAATTTAAATAAAATTAAATTCTAGGGTCGTTACAAATTTCCCCCCTTAAAAGAATTTCGTCCTCGAAATTCGCAGGCACGAAAATAACGCAGAGATAGATAGATCTGATCTCCTATAATTCCTCAAACACAAGATATGGGTTCCAAACTCAAGTCGGAATATCTCAGAATACATACCAATTTGTCCCTCTTCGGACTTCGATATTCAAAAGAAATTACAATAGAATTTCCAATTCGGTTTTAAACGATATCGTTTTAATTGATTCAATTCAATTTACCCTCATATTTTATTAGTCAATTTAATTCAATTTCAAATTCCAATTTCAAATTCATTAAGGTTTAAAAACGAAAAGCTGATAAGAAATCGATGAAGATACGAAAGTAAAGATCTTCGACAGTGATTCATAGGGCCATCACCACACCAAAACTTCTACTTGTAGCTGGTACGAAGCAATGAAAAGAATTTTGGAAACGAATCAAAGAAGATTGATAAGAAAGATTGTTTCCACTGTTACAGGGTATTGACCATTTATAGTCGTATTCCCCTGTCCCCTATCTCGTCCTCTTCTTGTACTCATACTCACTATCAGTGGATAGTAAGAGAATTTACTGAGACATTCAGACGGATATCTTAGGAATTACTCATTCTAGAGTTTACTTCACTCTATCTCTAATGAGCTACTTAACGTGTTATACTCCTGAGCTAAAGTTCAACCTTAGCTCTGATACCACTTGTAACGTCCCGGATTTTTCGCGTTCGAAAATCGACATCCATACTTTACATCGTACTCGAATGCCGCAGATTCGACCGTTCAAATCCGATTCGCCGGAGCTTATAACAACATTAAGTAAATAACACAGCGGAATAAAAAGAATAATACATTGATATACAATATCTGATACAACAGAATGATACAATGAATATCAACATACATCAGAGATATGATACAACAAATAGCAGCGGAAAAGAAAACGATAACATCAGCAGCGGATAGAATGTCTCCAATAGAATGCTCCAAGATAAGCAACGTCAGTCCATGAACTCCAAGAACTGAACTAGCTCCAGATAGTCTACTAAACCTGAATATCTGAAAAACCCAACTCTAGACTGCCCGTGTGGAAAATGGTGGGCACCCAGAGTTTAGGAAGGGAACAATAAACTCCGGATCAGTCATGGGACTGGTGTGAGCAACAAAAATAGTTTATCTTTTTAAAAACAAATAGCAGAGAATTTTAAAGTCAATTCGCAATGCTTTTGGAAAATGAAACTACCATAAGACCTCCCACCACACACACAATGCAAACGCAGACTTGGAGGAGATTTCTTCTTATGATAGTCAAAGATGCTTACTACGCAAAAATCAAATTCTTTTTGATATTATTATTAGTGCATAGTGTAGAAAACATTTCGAAAGTAGAATATTAATCATAGCCGACATAGGTACCATTATAGTATGCCTACTATAGCTACCATATTAAATGGCAGGTTCTACAACTAAAACCGTACAAGGCTCGTATTGTTTCTTTGGATTTCCAACAAATGGTCAGGCTAAGGAACTTCCTATGCCACGATGGGTACGTCCCTGGAATAGACGACCCGAGAACCTAACCGGATCTCTGCCAACACAAGGCCGGGTTACCTCTGCAAAAATAGGTAACTACTGACACGCGTATGCCATCCCCCGATCGTCACCGATCTTTCCGAGGATCCCCGATTTCCAACAACCACAAAGTAATAAACTTGCAGCAACCACAGAGGTTAAGTATCTGGGCTCCATACCATGATACCACCTTTATCCAGAAGGAATGACATACACTAAGGGGCGCTACTCCCTAGAACCTTGCCGCATCTTTCCTGTTTTGACCATTTCCGGGGTGTGAGGCTCGACGAAGTCTCGTCCACAAAGCTACGCTTTGTCACAAAGCCATGCTTCGGGTCAAACAAATGATCAACCTATGATCACAAAGATATAAGATCAAATAAATGATCATATCGCAAATGATCAAACACTGATCATCACACAGCAACACTCAGCATGCCACATTACCATATTGGGATATATCGCTGATAACGTCAACTACATAACCTCTGAGCTCGTACGTCTCAGAGAAGGGTGTTAAGCTAAGAGAATAAATTCTCCGCCACCAACAGATATGTATTTGAAAGAAATCAGCTTTATATCTCAAAGTGTAATGTCAGACATGTATCCATACAAGTCTGTTCCGGGTTCGAACAGAACCGAAGGCACTTCTCACGAAGCCCTTGCAAATCCGGATAATTTTCAAATCACGTCCGGACTTCCCATCACAAAAGAGTGATATAAATCTCTATACCGGGAGCTACCCAGTGCAGAGACATTCGACAGGTTGTCCTTTCATTTTCGAAAAATATCCGGTCTTCAACACTGGTCTTCAAATGCTATCCATATACGACGTATCACTATTCGGAATGAGTTATACGACCAAAAGGTCCTTTCCCGGCTAACCCGAATAGTGAGCGAAATATTTAAAAACATACGGATATTGAGATTTCAATTAAGTCACAACTTAAACCCAAACTTTCTTCTCAAATGGTTAAACAAATTACCATTTTAATCTTTTTAAACAAAAAGATTCGATTCACAAGGTTCACTTAATTTCACAAAGATTCCTTCCCAGATTTTCCAAATCGATTTCCATTTCAATTTAATTTAATTCGTTGAATCTTTAAATCAAAGATTTAACAAATAGCTTTCAAAACAATTTCATTTCGAATGGTTTAACAAAACATCATTTTAAAATCTGTTAAAAATAAACAGATTTAATTCATAGCTTTCGAAAAGAATTCATTTATAACTTGGAAAACCATTTTTTCAATTCACTTGAAATTCCTTTACCTAAAAATTAATTTCATTTCTTATCTAAAAGCTTTTATTCTTTGAAAACAAACAGTTTTCATTCTGGAAATCTGATTCATTTATACGAGTTAAGGTTCTTGGGTTAAATCCAAATTCCCAACTTATACTTTTAAAATGGTTTAAATTCATATAAACACATTTATATCATCTTTACTCCCTAGTTTCCAAATCATAGCTTAATTTCAAACTTGAATTTAAATTTAAATCAAATTATTTAAATTTCAAAACTTAATCAAGTTAATCAAAATAACTTTTATCTTTGAAATTCCATTTCAAAAGCTTTTCACTTTAAACCCAAATTTCCAATTTTAAAATCAATTGAAATTAAAAATTTCAATTTCAAAAACATCAAATTAAATTATCTGTGACTTAACCGATTTCCACGTGAAATCCGTATTTGTGTGTGTAAAAGTGTAGTCCAGGGGTTTCACACACAATAGTGCAACATCAATCATCACAGATATATCGATAAGCGGTATAATCGATAACGCTTATCTTCATTCACAGATTCATAGATAAAATAAATTTATCAGTCACAAAGATTCACTATTACAATTCGATGTGGGTTTCGGATAACCAACTGGAATCCGACTCCCTGTCGCATCGAAATTCAACTGTCGTTCTATGGGTCAAGGGTTTCATATTCACATAGTAGTATATCACAGAAATATCACTAATAGATATCAGAGTCAATCAGACAAGAATTATCAGTTCATATCAAAACAGTTTGGTTTACTCGACTAAATTGATTACTTAAAAATAAACTACTTTATTATTCTGCTTGATTAATTACTGATTAATTAACTTATTTTATTGATTGATTAATACTTAATTACTCAGTTAATCACTTAAACTTAATCATTAATTGATAAAAATTAATTACTTATTTAATTATTACAAATTATTTTAATTAATCGTTTATTTTCAATTAATTAACCATTTATCCTTAATTACTCACTTAAGTCAACTACCCTTGTATTTATTAATTAACTTAAAATAATAAATTAAATTTCTTAAGTTAAATTGATTAACTCAAGATTTATTTTCAATTAATTTAATTACAGGTATAAGTAAATCTAATTTTTCATTTCCTTATTTTAACTATTTACCCTCACAAACCGTTCGCTAATAACTGTTAAATCAATACTAACTAAAAATTGATCAATTAGGATTTGCTTAAATAAATGTTGAACTGGTTAATACTTTAAGCATTTATGCATTTAACAGACCAAGATAAACCACGATTGTCTCGAGTAACACTCGAGTCCTTCGTCCATCCTCCCCGAATCCTTCTCCACTCTATCTCTTCTTTTCCTGATTCCATCTTCCTCCTTTTTTCCCAAAAGCTTCTTCAACAATTTAAACAGCTGCCATCATCAACATTCACGCGCGCGAGTGCAAGATGACTCGAAGCAACCCAGTGACCTCGAGCAAGTGCACGCATTCATCGCAACATCCCATCAGACCTCCCAACGCCTCCGTGCACGTGCACGGTGGTTCGCCAACGATTCAGGTGACCCACGGCACTCTAACAAATCCTAAATCAACCTCTCACTCGAATGCACAGCTCAGATCAACGCAATAAAGACGAAATTGGAAAAAGCTTGAAAATACGAACATCAACTCGAATTCGATAGGAGGAAAACGCCTCGTACTCGCCGCCTCTACCACCAGAGATCACGAATCTTCGGCCACGTCTTCGCCAATGCTTAAGGTTCCATTACCCAAAACCCCATACAACCCGATCCACCAGTGAAGACGCGGTGATCAAATTTCTCAGATGAACAAAAACTAGGGTTAAATACTTTAATCACAAATTCCCACTGCCTCAATGCTTAGGTCCATCAACTACCATTTTTCCTATACACTACGATCAAAACTCCATCACTAGGAAGAACCACAGCCACCCCGACCTGCTAGATTGACCGCGACATGCCAAAATACCATTTCTAGATGAACCAGAAATGCTCTCCCAATTTCAAATTAAAAATTGTAGTTTTAGTTTTAAAAATCATGTTTCAATGAAAGGTTTCAGATCACAACCCTGAAACGTTGAATTGATGTGTTTGAATTTTCACATTGAACAAATTTTTTTCCTGTTGTTTGATTTCCAGGGCCAAAACAGAAGTATTTTATCTTGAATAATATTTTAAACTAAAAATCTATGACATAACTAAAGTATTGTGTTCAAAACTTAAGTCCAAACAAGAATTAGATCAAGAGCAATTGAGTTTTTTGAATTAAAACTTGAGCTTGAAAACTGGCAGAGAGATGATACAGGAGATAACTGAGCACATATATTTGTTCATCCTTCATGTATACGCAGAGAAACATACTTGTATACAAATGTACTTACCTCACATACTTGCAAACAGAACTATGTTGAAAATTTTAGAAAGAAGAGTTACTCACCTGTAAATGAGAAAAGTTGCTCACATTTAGAAGAGGAAGAACAAACAGAGATTTATAGGTTGAACCAGGCTGGAATTTTGTTTGCTTTAAAAATCATTTCTTCAACCTTCTAGTTGTTGATTAAGTTGAAGTTTGTTTCTTTACTTTTTCTTTTCTTTTTTCCAGGCTTGCTAAGTTACGAACGAACTGAATTGTGAAGATGATGAAGGGAATATACAGAGATGGATTTTGTACAAAAGGTGATGTTTATTTTTGTACCACAAGTCATGGCCGAGATGATCTTGCCCATGCTTTGATACTTTGTTTATTTTCTTTTTACAATTCTTGTTGACTTCGGCTGTGATATGTTGTATACTTAGAGATGCTTTATTTGTACTTGCTTTACAAGCTTATTTACTTTGTTTTGTTTTTTATACTTACTTTCCATTTGCCTGCACACTCATCTCTTTTATTTTCTTTGTGTTCATACTTGATTGTTTACAGCCTACATACATATCTTACTTATTTTATTTTGTTTTCTTTTATAAGCCAATACTTTAAATGTATTTTATTTTCAAAACCATTTATTTTAAGATTTTAAATTCAAGTCAAATATATATATCTATATATTTATTATTTTCAAATTCACTCATATACGATCGGGGAAACTCGCTTCCATTTTATCGATTTATTTTACTAATTTTATCCAAAAATTTATTTAATTACTCAATTTAATTCAAAAATTCAATAAATTATTAATTTAAATAAAATTAAATTCTAGGGTCGTTACAACATTGTTTTTGCATCGGCTATGCCGTTCGGCATCCAGGGTGCTCGACTTGAAACAAAGCACGGTGGATTCGTGACTCAAAGCACATCACGTTTAACCACATGATGCACTTTGGAGGGCAAGTGTTACCTGAAGGTTTGACCAGGTAACTAGGCACTCGGCACTGACATAACGTTCAGCATTAAGAGACGTTCGATATTGTATATCGTTTGGCATTCTAGAGCGTTCGGCATGGCAGAAGCGTTCGGCGTACCTGGATCGTTCGGCATGGCAGAACATTCGACATACGGAGTTGTTCGGCATCTAGAGATGTTTGACATCAGTCTGATCGGCATCAATGGTTCGGCATCAGTCTGATTGGCATCAATGGTTCGGCATCAGTCTGATCAGCATCAGTCTGTTCGGCATCAATGGTTCGGCATCGGTCTGTTCGGCATCAATGGTTCGGCATCAGTCTGGTCAACATCGATGGTTCGGCATCAGTCTGTTCGGCATCGATGGTTCGGCATCAGTCTGTTCGGCATCAATGGTTCGGCACCCAGAACTCACTCTTTCTAGGCTGAGGTAATTGGCTGCCAGGCCCACCAGGGTAGTCCAACCCATCTTTGTCTATAAATAGAGAGGCAGGGGCACAGTGAAAAGGATCTTTTTTCGAGAACAGGGGGAGACTCTACCGCTTTCAAGACTCGCTCCTTTTACTTAGCAACTGTATTCGAGTAGTTGGTGAACGGATTGTATCTGTAATCAGTTATCAAGTAAAGCAATAAAAGATTAACCTCAAAGTGGACGTAGGCAATTACGCCGAACCACTATAAATCTGGTGTTCTCGTCTTTGCATTCAATTTAGCATATTGTTCTCTGTTTAAATTTACTTTCTTCGTTTATCACTCTACACAAACTTTCTCAACGAGGTTAGTGACCAATTTTGGTGCTAACAACTTATTTATTTTTCGAGTTTTCAGACTTGATCTTGGGTAAATCTATTTAGGTGGATTAAATGGGTTTTCAGACCCATCTTGTGATACAAGTTCTCAAGCAATTTATGATTTACGAAGTGCAAGCTGTGATGCCCCACCCCGAGACCCATATTAACAAAGAGCATTAACGAGTAAAGCCGTTTGTTAATATGGATAATAAGGCTGGTTAGGAGCGACCATCCGTAATCTTGTATTAAACAAGTATCAAGTATGTCAATAAAGTCCTCATTCATCATTCTTTTTCAATACTACGGTGGCTACACGATCAATCTTGAACAAAACATAACAGTAATAAATATCACAGTACACAGAACAGCAAACACAGCCACATATATATATATACATACATCAATACAACACAAAGTAATATACATAAGTGGATATACAATCCACAATATACATAACATCCATCCCCATGAAAGAATATGTACAAATCAGAGTCTAAAATTCGCTATAGCGATCCAAAAAGATCTAAGTAGTCCAAAGCAGAAGCTGGATAGATAATGTCTACATCAAGTGCTACCTGTAAAAACTCAGTCTGACCCGAGTATAAAATTAGCAGGCCAGTCTAGTTGAAACAATATGATTAGGATATAATAGTGTAAGGTAATATCCTATAAAGTACATCATCTCAAAAGGGTGAAGTTATGACACGAATACTCAATGTCATAAATTAGGTGAGCAAGATTTGATTTATCACATAAGGCACAAGGGTTTATATTGATCATGAGTTACCAAGCTCTCAGGCTAGGAAAAAGGTGTATAGTTTTATGTCATACAACAAGAAGAAAATCATTGCAACAACAATATTTAGAACCCGTTCAAGAGTTCGAACCAACATGAATGAAATCACCATAAATAATTAAGAACGATAGCACTCAGGCTATATATATAAAGAAATAAACATCATCAATCATGGTGAAAACATTCAAAAATCATTAAACTCTAAAAATCAGCATAATGAAATCTAGAAAACATCAATGAAAATAATAGGACCCAACAGTCCGAATATTAGCCCAACACCTATGTAAATAGGACCCAACAGTCCATTAAGTGGCCCAACAGCCTGCCAAGTACTATAAATATATATAAGAGACCCAATAGTCTCAAATTGGACCCAATAGTCCATGATTAGCCCAACAGCTTTAAATACGACCCAACAGTCCAATAAGTGGCCGAACAGCCTAAGTACTGGTAATAAATCGTGAATGTGTCACAACCTCTCGGATAGGAACCCAAAAAGTGGTAATAGTGCGTCCCATACCACACTTTCTCACTTAACGGTTTACTAACTGCTAGTCAATGCCACGGTATAAAACAAATCATTCAAATCACAATAATTACCTCATCTCATCGGCAAATACGACCCGAAGGTCAATAGCTTCAAACGATAAAGTCCGGAATTAACCAAAAAGTAAACGCACGTGTCACATACCACGAGTTTTACTAAATCATTTAATTCTCTTGCTCATACGTTCGAAGAGTGCAAAAATGTGTATTTTATATATTGAAAATATGGGATTTGAGAAAACGAGTTTATAAAACAATTTTGAAATCCTTTGAATATTTTCTTCGAAAAACTCTATATATTGAAAATATTGTATATTATATAGCCTTGAGGCGATTTCATTTTTAAAACAAATCCAGAAAAAACGTTTGTCCCAAAGCGATAGAAATTTATATATATATATATATATATATATATATATGTCTTTTATAGAAATTATTTTATAAAATGTGCACGGTGTCAGCAAATGCACAAAATTTTCATGAAATCAACATTCATAATACACACATAACCTTACTAATCCAATGTATGGATTTAGTATAATATTGGCTTGTCCATATAGGATCTAAGCCATTAGAAATCAACATCAGAATTTTTTTCATAAACCCATGTAAAAACAACTCAAATTTCCAGCTGAAGCAAAACATGCTCCAATTAAAAGTTTGACAGCAAGTTTCTAAAAGCTACAGAGGTTGAAATGACCTAAAATTTGACATGCATAAAGTTCAACAACTATAATTTAAATTGGAAAAATAATCATGCAATTTGGACAAGGTATGAGAAAGTTATGATGTCTCAAAGTTGTACCCATGCAATGATTTCACTGTGAAAATCTGGAGCAAAACATGCTCCAAATCAAAGTTCGGCAGCAGATTTCTATAAGCTACAAAGGTCGAAATGATCTAAAATTTGACACACATAAATTTCAACAATTATACTTTAAACGAAAAAAGAATCACGGAATTTGGACAAGGTATGAGAAAGTTATGATGTGTCAAATTTGTACCCACGCAATGATTTCACTGTGAAAATCTGGAGCAAAACATGCTCTAAATCAAAGTTCGGCAACAGATTTCTATCAGTTCCAAGTCAAACTAAAACATGAAAATTGGCATGCATATACTCCAGCAACTGTTCTATCATTCAAAAAAAAATTTGGCATGATTTCAATAAGAAATGAGCAAGATACAATAGCTCAAAGTTGGACTGAGAGCTGTTTTGAACTGAAAATTTACAGAGATGAAAATTGAGTTTTTCATTAATTAAAACTCAGCTCAAACATCAATATCATGACATGCAATTTGTATTCCAGATAGAATGAGTGAGAATACTCACCTTAGAGTCAGATTTAAGGATTTGCAGCGAAGAATTTGAAGAAAGACAGCAACTTTTACCTTCAAGAAGCCTTGAAAGTGCGTGGAAATCACTTTACTGTAACATGCAACCCAAGGATTTAGAATAATGAACAAAATACAATCTTGATGAAATAATTCCAGAAATTTGAAGAGATTACCTGTAGAGATTTAAATTCTAACAATTTTCTCTAAATTTTGATTAAATTTGCAAAAGCTTTTATTAGGATTTGGTGAGGGAATGAGATTTCCTTTTACTGTCAAATTGAGAAGAAGAAGATAGTTTCTTCTTTTGTTTACTGTAAGTTTTTGTATGTTGTTGTCTTAGGTTCTTCAGATTTTTCCGAAGAGATAATTAAGGATTAGTAAAATTAAAGGCCCAATTAGAGGATAAGCAAGGGATTAGGCCTAATTGTTGTAATTAGCACATTCTAGCCCTCTTTTTCCCAACTTTTTACATGTTTTAACACAAACAACAAATTACAAACACAAAGCAATGTTGTATAAATTCCTTTGTAAATATTTTCATACATATTTAAATATTTTAAAACATTTTTAAACACCATTTTTTATATTACACATATAAAATTCACATTTTTACAAAACAAACGTTTTACACTTAAATTAATCAAAATCTACAATTTTTACATTTCATGTCTTTACAAAATTTTATACAACCATGTTTAAGATATTTCTAATCTTTTTAAATTTAATTAATTTATGTTACCACACAAAATTTTATATTTTTCAAACAATTGTATATTTTACAACTTTTACTTACAAAACTTACATTTTGTGTTCAAATTTGTGTAAATTATAATCTATTGCTAATTAAACATCAAATCTTATTTAAAATATTTTAACACCCTTAAATATTGACCTTAAATCAATATTTACATTCTATTATTTATTTGCAACCCAAATAAGCTTACAAATATCAATTTACATTAAAATTCATTACTTTACTCAAACTTGAGATTTAATGCAACAAGTCACAAATAAATCCCTTAAACACTTATAATTTCACATTATAAAGCTTACAAAAACTTTACTTTGTGATTATTTATTTTTATTACACAACCCAATGTTGAAATTAATCTTTTTATTGATTTATTTAATTTGACCCATCTCAATACTATTTAATTATCCAAATTTACACCAAATTAATTCCAAACTTATTTAATTATCAAAACAATCGATTTAATGATTAATTACTCAAATTTTTAATTATTACCTTTGATTAACCAATTAATATTAGATTGTATTGCGTCTTAATGCAATTTAATCACAATCCAACTTATTTTACACTTATAACTCTCAAGACTCTTAGAATTGTATAAATTAAGGATTTTTCCAAATTATCCTCCCCAAATCGAGTTTAATTTTTAATTAACCATCATTTAATTATCTTATAGGTAATCACACAAAAGTCCAGGTTGTTACAGACTCTCCCCTTATAAAAATTGTGTCCTCTCAATTTCCTTAGGGAAAGTCATATCAACTTAATTTATTTCATTAACACAAGAAAGAAACAAAGAAAGAGATAAGCTTGAGTCCTAAATTTTCTCACCCCCAACATCAGAAGATAGAAAACCGGGATATGCTCGCTCAATAAACTCTCCGGTTTCCCAAGTGCAATCATTGGGATTATCGGACCATTGAATCTTCACGAGTGGCACATTCTTGTTCCGAAGGCATTTAACTTTCGAAGCAAGAACACGCACATGGTGTTGCACATATGAAAGATCGTGTGAGACCTCAAGCTCCTCCAATGCATGAGTATCAAGCACAGAATCAGAATCTCGTAAACACTTCCTCAACTAAGAGACGTGAAACAGGTCGTGAACTCCAGAAAATCGATCAGGAAGTGCTACTTCATAAGCAATGGGACCAATACGCTCCATAATAGGGAATGGCCTAATATATCGGGGAGCCAACTTCCCAGTTTGACTGAAGCGTACCACCCCCTTCAAAGGAGATGCACGAATATAGACAGAATCACAAATTGGAAACTCAAGTGGCTTCCAACGGTTGTCTGCGTAGGATTTTTGGCGACTCTAAGCTTCTCTCATCCTTTCTCTAATAAAAGTGATCTTCTTGGATGCTTCATGAACAGAGTCGAGGCCTAAAATAAGTTTTTCCTCGGACTCGAGCCAACTAGAAGGAGAATAACACGATCTACCATATAAGGCTTCAAATATAGCCATGCCGATAGAAGATTGGTAACTGTTATTATAAGAGAACTCAACCAAAGGAATCTGATCTTCCCAACTACTACCAAATCAAGAATGAAAGCTCGAAGTAAATCTTCTAAGATACAGTTCACCCGCTCAGTCTATCCATCGAACTGTGGGTAGTAAGCAGTGCTAAAATTAAGCTTCGTGCCTAAAGCTTGGTGAAGACGTCCAGAAATGACTCGTGAAAAGTGGATCGCGGTCACATACTATAGAACTAGGAATACCATGTTGGGAACTGGAGATAGTGGTTTTGATGACAACAACCTTTGTAACTTATTTTATTATAACTTATATACTAACACTATTATCAAGATACATGTGAATGTTATTATGCAGGATATATATAAGGCAGGTACTGGTTATTGAAGACTGTACAGTATAAAGATCAAGGATGAAGAAATCAAGTTTGAAGACTCATGAGTATCAAGATCAAGATTTCAAGATATGTGTCTAGTTTATTTTCAAAACTTCATAATAGCATGAAAATCTTCATTCCAAATTTCATTTGTGATGGAACCCATTTCTACCTTCTTAGTGGCTTACAAACCCACGACAAGTAGCTTACAAACCTACGACAAGTGGCTTACAAACCCACGAACATCCTGGTTTTGTACAAGTTTTCGAGTCCTGATGTGATGAGATATTCTGCAGGAAGAAGCTTACAAAACTACTTCAAAATGGTTTTTCAAAATGATTTTCAAAACTGCTTTTCAAAATATTTTAGCCATCAAAATTATCTTTTCAAATGATTTTCAAATAGATGTTTTAGCCTTAAAATATTATTTGTTTTTGTGTTTTAAAACATAGTAAAATTAGGTTATTTTACTCCAAAGTCATTTCATTTTGTTTTCATTTCAATACCATTTTCAAAACAAATTTTATATTATTTTTAACATAGGGATGTCGACATCATGGGATACCCCATGTCGACATGGTGGCTATTGAATTCAAAAGTTTCAAATTTTTAAAAGAAGTGTCTATTCGTTTAAATCTCTTCACGAATGGTTATGACTGTTGGTGCTCTATAAATAGCCTTCACAAACAATTTTATTTAACTAACTATTTTTATATTTTCTTCACTCCTTCTTCTCCACAAATCCATATTCTAAAATATTCATATTTTTAAGTTCGTGTCGAAATTCTGCCGAATTCTTAAGTGAATCCAATTAGAATCCCATTCTTGTTTGATTCTCTGCCCTCTCTCGAAGATCAAAGTGCTATTCAGAGTTATAGGATCAATTTGTAATCAAAAGTTTATCGAGTCTCTCTATAAGGTGTGGTTGTGCCTGGAAATCAATTGGGTAATCTTGTGGCCCGTAAATCAAGAGAGTTTGCCCCGGACTCGTGAGACAGGAGGGTACCTCAAGGCCTTTACAAATTGAGGATTGTAATCTCGACATTGGTTTAATAAAAATCTATATGAGATGGTTTGCCTTGGTACATGACTGGATGTAGGGTAACTCCAAACCAGTATAAAATCTGGTGTGTTCTTTTCTTTTACTGCTTTTTATTTACTTTCTGCATCTATGTTTGATTCTGTGATTGTTCTGTGATTAAGTTCTGCATTTGTTTGTGTCATAATTTTAATTTAGTCCATATAAGTCGTAGAATCCATTAAACACTATTCACCCCCCCTCTAGTGTTAAATTAGCCTTAAGATCCTTAATCCGCACTCCCTTTCATACCATGCAATCGCATGATCTCCTTAATATAAAGCTTCGAAAGATGAGATGTCGTCCTATCAGACTTAATAGGAATAAAATGAGCGAAATATTTCTATAAGCTACATAGGTTG
Organism: Allium fistulosum; assembly: GCA_030737815.1. Classification (NCBI taxonomy): domain Eukaryota; kingdom Viridiplantae; phylum Streptophyta; class Magnoliopsida; order Asparagales; family Amaryllidaceae; genus Allium; species Allium fistulosum. The sequence continues at coordinate 910,710,248 of CM060908.1, forward strand.
AAATGATCTGAAATTTGGTATGCACAATATTTAACACTCATTATTGAAACTAGAAAAAGAATCAGGGAATTTGAACAAGCTATGAAAAAGTTATGATGTCTCAAAGTTGAACCCAGGCAGGGTTTTCACTGTAAAAATCTGGGCAAAAACATGCTCTGAATCAAAGTTCGGCAGCATATTTCTATAAGCTACATAGGTCGAAATAACTTGAAATTTGGTATGCATAATCTACAAAACATGGTCTACAAACCAGAAAAAATCCGGCAGCATTTCATTGCCAGAATAGAGATATATGACTTCACAAAGGTGCTACTCAAAATAGTTTACACAGAAAATCAAAACAATTCAAAAACGATTTTAAGCAAATTTTCACTTCAGCTTGCGATTTTTGCCATTGCATAAGCTAGCTATTGTGAGATTGATACTCACCTTTCATATTCCTAAGCTACAAGATCAAATTTGGTGCAAAGAGGCGAGCTTTGGCTTTGGAATGGCTTCAGGAAGCTTCAATGACCTAGATAAGAAGCTTTAACAAACATGCAAAACCAAAATAAAGTTAGAAACAATAAAATAATCTTCAAAAATAAAATTTGATGAAGGAATTAAGTTTAGAAGTTGATCACCTATCTAAATTGACTTAATTTGATAAATAACAGTAAAGATTTTGATAAAAATTGGAGATTTTGCAATTTATTTGAGAAAGGAGAAGTGGGTTTTTAGTTTTCTCAAAGTTTCTGGAAGAAGAAGCTTTTATAGTACGTACAACAAAAATGAGATGGAGATGTTTCTCTAATTTCTGCTTAATTTCTAAATAGGCCAAGACCCAAAATTAATTAACTTGGCCTTTAATTGAAATTAACACACAAATTCACCTTTACACTAATATGCACACAGGTTATACTATATACATACAATGTTTTCACTTTATAAAATCACACAACATATTCTTATGTACCCAAAGTTTATTTTACATCAAAATAAAAGATTATTTAACTCTAAAAATTTATTTTCATTAATTAAAACTCTTATTTTAATTAAAATGCACAAATTACATAATTATTACTTAAAACTTCATTTTTAACTTCAAAAATTACATAAATTTTATTTTCTTCTGTTATTAAATATAACAAATCATATTTTCAACTTTTTTATAACCAAATTTCTCATTTTATTATAATAAATTACTTATTAAATCAAATGCTTCTTTTGAAAATATATAAAAGAAACATTTGGCAATAATTATCAAAATTATTGCATTTCTTTAAATTAAAATCATGTTTTGCTCATTTTAATACAAACAATCAAAAATAAAGTTTCAAAACTATATTTTCACATTTTAAATCCATTGTTTATTCAAAATAAACAATTTTAAATCTCTAATTAATTTTTATTTCACAATATTAAATTATAATCACCGTTATAATTTAATATTACAGGTAATCATCTAAACCAGGGTTGTTACAAACTTCCCCCTTATAAAAATTACGTCCTCACAATTTCTGGAGGAGCTGTATTCAAAAAAAAGTTACTTCATCAAGTAGAAGAAATTAAATAAGCTTTAGTTAAGAAATTCTCACCAGTGATAAAAGAAGATAGGAATCCAGGATAAGACTGCTCGATAGATTCTCTGGTTTCTCAAGTACAGTCGTTGGGATTAGCAGACCATTGAACCTTCACGAGTGGGATGTCCTTATTTCGAAGGCGTCTCACCTCCGAAGCAAGAACACGAATAGGATGTTGCTTGATTGATAAGTCTTGTGAGATCTCAAGCTCTTGCAGATCAGGTGAATCAATAACAGAATTAAAATCTCGAAGGCACTTCCGAAGCTGTGAGACATGAAACACGTCATGAATGCCAGATAAATGTGTCGAAAGTGAAACTCTATATGCAACAGGGCCAATACGTTCAGTAATGCGAAACGGTCCTATAAAGCGAGGAGCCAATTTCCCAGTCCTACATAAACACATCACCCCTTTAGTGGAGATACACGGATATAGACAAGATCACCAATAGAGAACTCGAGAGGCTTCCTACGGTTGTCCGTGTAGGATTTTTGACGGCTCTGTGCCTCTTTCATTCTCTGACGGATAAGAATAATCTTCTCTGAAGCTTCATGAATTGAATCGGGGCCTAAAATCAGTCTCTCCCCAGATTCTAACCAACAAGAAGGTGATCGGCATGTCCTTCCGTATAAGGCTTTGAAAGGAGCCATACCGATACCCGACTGAAAGCTGTTATTGTAGGAGAACTCGACAAGCGGTAGGTGATCCTCCCAACTACCACCAAAATCCAGAGTACAATTCACCCGTTCAGTCTGTCCATCAAACTGTGGGTGATAGGCAGTGCTGAATTTAAGCTTTGTTCCCAAAGCTTGCTGAAGACTCTGCCAGAAATGACTCGTGAAGAGGGGATCACGGTCACTTACAATAGAAGCAGGAATACCGTGAAATCGCACGATTTCCTTAATATAGAGCTTAGCTAGCTGAGAAGCTGTCCTATTAGACTTAATAGGAATGAAATGTGCAGACTTGGTAAGGTTGTGACGACCCGGAAATTTTAAGCATTTGAAATTGAATATTTAATTGATTTTAAATATTCAAAAGTTAATTATTAACTAGAATTTCAAATATCACTATTTATTTGATAATTAAATAATTGAATTTAATAATTGGGAATTGGGTAAAATGTTGAATCTGAAATTTTAAGCCTGATAAAATTAATTTGAAGGCTTGGAAATTTCATATTAATGATATTGAAGATAATAGAACTTTTAAAATGTGATTTAAAAGTGTTTTGTTCAGTTTTTAAAATATATCGTTTAAATTGAATTTAAAAATAGCCTTCCGAGGCACAGTCTCGGAATTCGACGAAACCAGTTCTATTGGATCCGTAATAGTTAGTTATTATCGAATTTCAATCCTCATAGCAATCAGAGTTGTCGTTTAACCCTGGCAACTCAAAACGCTTCGAATTGTTTGAATCGATTTAATTCGAAATTGATCGTTTTCTTCAGTAACTCGCGTATACGATCAAATTAGCCTCCGAAACGCGTTCCATCGTGTTCGGAATGCGGGTAAAACCCTGTAAACGTCTGTCGGAATGTCTGGTTTGGGGTTCGGGATTTCGCGTTATGCAACGAGACGGTTTGAAGTGTTATAGTATAATTTTAAATTTATAGTACAATAGTCAGAGATATTTTTCCCAACGCGTACTCGTGAAGCTTCCGCGCACGTCTTTAAAGTAAGAATAATGGCCGAGTTCATAAAGGGGATTCAATTCCTTTCTTTCCCCATTTCCTCGCAGTTAAATCAAATACCAAATTCCTCTTAATTTTTCAAATTAAAACTCACGAATCGTCTCGAAGGAGAAAAAAAAATTAAATTGAAGCTTGTCTTCCTCTTCCAGTTTCTTCATTTGAAAACAAATCGCCTCTTCTCCCCTATTTCCATTCAAAGAGAAATCGAACGAAGCCAGATTTTATGGGGCCGCGACCAGAGGGTATGCGATTGAGTGCATCGGCGTTGACGTGAGGAGGGTGCACTCGCAGGGCCGACTCGGTGGAGTTCAGAGATGTCGTCGTGGTGGCGCTTGCCTGGGCTCGTAGAGGAACAGTTCAACGCGCATTGATTCACGATGTCGCCCAGTTCGAATTAGGGCAGGATCGTTGGGAAGCCAGGCGGGTTCGGCGATGATCGAGACCGAGTCAGTTGGGCTTCGGGTCGTCGTAGGTTGCGAGCGCTGCCGAGATGCTCGGCACTGTTGAGGTAAGGCAGTTTTGTTGTTACTCTAACTTATATATTTTGCAGAGAAAAATTTATTAGCCTAGAAATTGTTTTTACCGTAAAGATCTATATATATTTATATATATAGTAAACCGGATGAGATATATATATATATATATCTTTATATATACAGTTTTACAGTAACAAAAAAATATATTTGTATAAATGTATTTCAAGGATAAAATAGGGAAATAAAGGATTTATATACACATTCTAAACTTACTAGATTAATTCTAAAATAAGCGGTTATGAAAATATTAATTGTCTAACCACCTATTTAATAATTTATTTGATGGTTGATTTGATTGATGTGATATATATAGTAGTATATACCAATATATATATATTGGCATATGTATATATTGGAGTTGATATTCCCGCATTGTATAGCGGATGAGACCCTATGCGCCGCATAATAGCGGATGATTTTATATAAATCCCATATACCGCGATATTCCACCTTGAAGTGAAATTGGTATTTTATATTGTGCTAACGTCTGTGGATGCAGGGAAACAGGTTGGAGGGATCCACCTGGATTCCTCAAAATTATTAGATTATTTAATATTCTGTGTTCTGAATATTTGATATCATGTGATGATTTTATATTGGATGATGTGGTTGATTTGGATTGTCCAGTATAATAAATTATAAAATCTATGAAATTGAATTTTTGAAAAGAAATAAAGGAATAAAAGTTTAAGTAGAATAATTCGAGGAATTGGGATAAAATTTATAACGAATTGAAATAAAAATAAGGTGATTTGAAATTTTAACAAATATGAAAAAGGGGATTTTGAATTCACAAGGGATAATAAATTTTATACTTAAGTGATATTATTTGAAGAATAAAAAGAAGTTATTTTTGAAATTAAGGATTAAAGTTAATTAAAGAATAAATAAGGAGTTTTGGAAATCTGTAATCGATATTGGTAAAAAGGGGTTTAACTCGTAACAAGGAATAAAAAAATCTAAAGGTTAATGTATTTTGGAATAAATGAAGTAGCAAAGGAAATTTATTTCAAAGTAAGTAGAGTAAATTGGGAAATCAATTGGAAATTGATTTAGTTGTTTAAAATTGGAATTTTTGAAGAGAAATGAGATTTTGGAATTTATAAACTGGGTTTATAAAGTAAAATAAAATATCAGTGGATATTAGAAAATATAAATTCAAGGTGGGAATTTATAAAGGGATATGAATTGGTTTAAAATAAATGTTGATTTATTTTTAAAGGATGGAAATGAGAAGTGTATTTCTCTGGATAGCCAAGTACGTTTTCAAGGTAGTTTTAAATATAAGTTAAAAGTTTTAATATGTTTTAAAAAGCATGTTTTAGAAAATTGATTATTTTTAAATGTTAACTTTTTAAAGTAAGTATTTTCAAAAATCTATTATTATAGTAATTATATAAAAATGATTTGGTATTATGTTTTAAAGGAGAAATTTAGTTTATTTTTGAAAAGTGGTTTTGTTTTTAAATATCCTTAAAGTATATATTTTTGATAAAGTATTAAAGTGATTTTAAATTTCAAAGTTATAAAGTATATTTATAATAAGTGTTTTTAAATTATTTAAAATTAAAAGTATTTTGTACTTGGTGATTCAGTGGAAATAATTATTTGGGAAATGTATTCCGTAAGCGGAAACTGTTGAAATTTGTTTTCAAATGAGCTTTGAAATTTGGAAATATATCTTGGAAAGATATTTGAGGCAAATAAATAATGTGGAAATTATTTATTGTGTGATGGTTGTTTGTGGATGTTAATTGATAGTTAAATAACCGACTATCAATATTGGCCAAATGCGTTGATCGTTTCGAAGAGGCCGGGATCGAGTTTCCGTATACCGGGATTCTAGGTCTGGAGACTCGAATACCACTTCGATCCGGTTTGTACGTTTCGTGAAAACGATTTCAGAGTCGAAGATGGAGCTGTGAAGTGCAAGGGCTAGTCGCTACTAATCCTGAGGATATTTCCAAAATGGATGTAGTAGGAATAGTGCCTTCGGTTCCGTTCGGACCCGGGACGGACTTGTATGGACGAATGCTATCGTGACATCGTCAGGTGGACGATGGGTATTCTAAGGGATATGTTCTGAAAAAGGTATCGTTTAGCCTCAAGCCTCATCAACCGGGAATGACTGAAAATCAGGGGTTATGCAGCAAGGCTTCGTGGGTAGCCCCCACTTGAGAGTAAGGTCATCCCTGTCTAGATGTCCCTTTTATTTCGGCTTAGTGTTGCGGTTGCTGATCCCAACCGTGGGGTGATTTTATTTGGAATTATCCAGTAAGGGATGATTCCGGTCTTGTGTTGCAGGGGAGCGGGCGTACTCCTCGGTACTGTGATCTAGGCCACGTACTGTGACAGGTGGTACCCCAGTGCCTAGTCATTCGTTGGAAATCCATTCTCCCTACGTGCCTGTACGGTTTTGATTGTGCCCAACTATTGTTGAAATGTGAGATGCAAGCATTTCAGCTAGATTCTATTTTACTTTCTGTAGACACTATTATAATATCAGAGGATTTTGATATAAAGTGTTTTAGCTATCGTAAGGTAAAAACCCGACATGTTTTATTTGTGGCGTGGTCTTACGAGATGCTTTTGTTTTCAAAGGATTTTGAAACTTTAATAATCAATTGAGTGTGATTTTCTCACGCTGGTATTCCAGACTGACTCGGGTATTGTTTTATATGATGCTCGGGTCAGACCGAGATAAACAGGTTTAGGATATGATGCTATGGAGCTCAGGAGGCGAGCTAGGTGACGATACGTACTCTCGTACTTGCTATTATTTTTCCGCTGTCTATTCAGTTGTATGTTATGGATGTTGATGTACTCTGATGATGTATTCTGATGTATTGTATAAACAGATATAGTTTTTGATTTGTGTAAAGATCTGTTGATATATTATATTTTATTCCGCTGCGATGGTTAGATTCTGATGTTGTTTTTCTTTTATTTTTTTCTTCTACCTCTTCTTCTTTAACACAAATGGTTCGATTTTCCGGGACGGGAAAGTCGGGTCGTTACAGTGGTATCAGAGCTTAGGCTGGTGACAACCTTGGCTCTGGTGGGGAATTTTGAGAGTATTAATAGATATGAGCGCGTATTTGTTAGTGAATATAAAATGGTTTTATATTGTGTTGGTTGGTTTATCGAGTAATTTATGGATTCTGGTCAATACGAGTAATTAACGTTATTGATAGGGATCTCTAAACACTTGAAGAGAACAATTCGACACAATATTGTTTTAAAATAGGGTAATTGAAATAATTTACCCAAATTATTTTTGTATATAAAGGAATAACTTTGTTAATTATTATAGTATTTGGTTGCTTGGTTGTTAGGAAGTGATAATATTAAATTATTACCACTATTGTGTAGAAATTGAACAAGTAATTGAATTATAACCCAGTTGAGAAATAAACTTATATAACAAATGGAATTTGAGAATATAAATTATAAATGTAATTTATATGTTGAAATAAACTTCATATACAAATGAGATTTGTAAATGTAAATTGTAAAAGTGATTTATAACTTGAGATAAAATGTGATAGAAATCCAGAGTAATGTTTGGATATAAAATTGGATGGATTTTGAATTTGGGAAAAAATTAAATTCCTTGAGATTTGGAAATGGTTTTCAAAGATTTTGGGGAAATAATAAGTGGTATTGTTTCAAAAACATTTTTGAGTTGGATTTGAAATCTGGAAAGAATTGAAAGTTAAAATATTTGAAATGTTTTAAAGAGATAAAAGCATTTAATTCTCTTTCGGTCGCTGGAAAATAACTTCGGTGATGACTGCAGCATCATCGATGTCTATTTTCGAGTCTCTAAAAGAGAAATTGCTACCAAATTATTGGAAATTGAGATGGTTTGTGAATTGAGTTTGGATTTGAAATTCAAAGGGAATTTGAATTGCCAGAAATTTTGGAATTGTCTAAACTCTAGAATCTTATTTAAAATGTTTATAGAATAATAAAAATAGAAAGGGGTAAAATGTGAATGAGATTGCTTTTAAATGGATGGAAGTTGAATTTGAAATTCAATAATGAAATTGAAATGAACTTGGATTAAGTAGAAATTATTAAATGCAATTCAAGTTGAAATATTAACAAATCGAATGTGGATAATAGAAATAAAGTTCGATACATATATTTTGGGATGTTGTTGAGTGTAATAAGACAAACTGAATCAGAGTAACTTAAGTTGTGACTGAATTCAAGTATAAATGAATGGAATATGACCTCGAACTAATTTTTTCAAATGAGTTTGGGTTATGGAATTTAAATTGGTTAAATAGAAATTAAATTGTGGATTAATAAAATTGGATGGTGAATTAAAAGTGAATGGTAGAATCAGAATTTGAGTTATTTATTTAAATTCGACTTGGAATATCAACCTTTAAAAATAAGTGGAAATGTGTTAAACAAAAATTGAGGATTGGATTAAAATATGGTTTGTATTGCAAATGAAATCCATGTAAGTATGATAAATAATGGCCTTGGATATTATGCAATGAACAAAATATTGAAGCAAGAATTAAAAGGGACTAATTGGATGAATTGATGTAAATCGAAATGGAATTGGACTTAAGTCGTTAATTTAAATAAATGTTGAATGAAAGCTGGACTCAAATTGGAGTGGTTTAAATAATTTGAGAAATAATGATTGAATGACATGGACTGGATTGTTTTCGAGCTAAACAAATGGTTGTGAATAAATTAAAAAGGAAGGAATTAAATATAAATTGAGTACAATCAATTTGAATGGTTATGAAGCTTATGTAATTATTTATTCACATTAATATAATCGAATTGTATAAGGAAATGGATCGTTTGATGTAAACGAGATTAAATAAAATCCTATGAATGGATAGAAGAGAAGTAAAACTGATTTTGAAATCGATTGGATTGAATATAAGCTTGTTTGGATTAAAAAAATGAATTGAATTTAAGTAATTGAATTGTGGGCCGTTAACATTGAATGAAGTGGCATATGAATTGGGTGTAATAAATGTCGAAGCCTTGAAATTATTTGTGACAATTATTTAGTATGCATTGTTTATAGAATTCATGTTCTAAACTATATAAATATAAGTGACATATGGAAAATTATATATAAGTGAAATGTTATAAACTTTGTATATTCGTCACTTACAAATTTATGTTGAGTTAGTACAGGTTCAGGGAAGCCGCTTGGCTGATTTTGACTGCGTTAAATGCTAAAATAAATCGTTGCTTGCTTAAAAATGCTAAAATAAGGTACGCTTACGCAAAAATTCAAAATAGGAAATATGAACTGCATATATTGATATATATTGTGATTTCCGGCCTGAGGCCGATGTATATATATATTTGTGCATCCTGCGATATCGCAGAAGTCCCTCCGTACAAGGGAGATTCTGCCAAAATTGTCCGTAAATTTTGGGAGTTAGAAAATTTTTGGAATTTTTGAAAATTTTCATTAACGACAAATGATTTAAAATTTGTTAAACAAATAAAATTGAAAACTGGATATTGAAATCTAATTCAAATGTGAATGTAAAGTGAAGTGAAATTGAAGAAACTAAAGAAGTGAAGTTGCAAATAAACTGTTAATTGAAATTTAAATTAATTAGCAAGTGCAACTAATTCAATATCCAAAATGAAAGCCAAATTGTAATCAACTGGAATTGTAAAGGAAAAAGTGATTAGAATTTAATATGAACTTCAATAGTGAAGTGGAAATAAATATAAGAAGTATGTAAACTATTTATATTGAACTTAAGAAGTATGGTGAGATTCTTAAGTAAATTGGTATTAGGAAAATACTGAGTGAATGACTGAATGAAGATTTAAAACTGAAAGTTATGAAACGGGATGATAATTCTGGATAAGTGAATAGAAATCTAAATGAATATGAATAAAAAGAAAATTGATATAGTTGATAATCAATTGGGCTAATTACGTAAGGTGTACGTATATTATTTTATTCGCATAGCTATTTGATCCAGATGTCGAGCACAGAATTTCGAGATAGTTTTATCGATCCGAATCAGGATTTTTCACTCGATTTTCAACGGCGAACCTGGATATGGATTGTTGATTGATTCTAGATATTCTCTGTAATATCCCGGAAATTTTAACAATATCAATTTAATAATCTGTTAAATAATTAAATTGATATTGATGATCTTTGATAATAAGATTTGAATTTAATTTAATAATCTGATTAAATTAGTATTAATTGGTGATTTTATCTTTTAAAAGTTAATAAGATATTTTCTATTTGAATATATATATTTATTTATATATATTGTAAATAGAAGCTTTGGGTAAATTGGGAATTTAAATTTAATTTAATATGACTTTTCAAAGTTATATAAATTAGAAAATTTATAGTTTTAAAATACTTTAATTGCTTAAGATATTTTTACTTAAGTTTAAAATTATATAAGAGTTAAGAAAAAGGCTTGTTTTGTTTCTTTTTAAAATATTACTTGATAATATAATCTCTTATATAAATTATTTAAATATCAAATATGTTAATTTCAAATAATAAGTATAATGTATTATTTTGAATATTGTATGAATAAATTTTAAAGAATATGGAATTGCTATTTTTAAAATTTGATAAGTAGTTTTATATATGTATAACTTAACTCTTCAAATTGAATCTAGGATTTAATTTAATTGAATTTGAATTTAAGCTTTGAAATTCAAGAGAATAAATATTTAAATTGTTTGGATATTATAATATTTGTATAAACTTATATTTATAAATAAATTGGTTTTCTTTCTTTAAAAAAAGATATATATATATAGATAAGCATTTAAATAAATAAGAAAAGGCTTTTGATTTACTTTTAAAACAAAAAAAAAAAGTTAGCAAAAATACAAATGTCATCATTTTAGGATTCATGTTAACATGTGTAATTTAAGTAACAATTGTGTATGACAAGTGTCTTAATTAATTTCATTTCTTTTATTTTATAAAAAAATTATAATTTACATACATATATACATTTGCATATCTCCACTTCATTTTCTTTTAAAAATCTTCATTTCAAAACCAAGAAAACCCAAAACAATTCTCTAATACAAAATCTGAAATCAGTATTCGAAATACCTCAAAACAAAACCAAATTCAAACAATCTATAATTCATTTTCCAAATCATCTCAAAAAGCTGTCTGCATATTCAAAACCAAAGACCTCTGTAATTCATCTTCCAAATCAAACAGATCAGCCAACATTTCTTCTTCAAAAACAAATCTGTATCATTCCTCAAACTAAATTGCAAATCAACTTGTTGTAACATTCTTCTTCAAATCAAAAACAAAGGCCAGTATGCATTTTTCAATCTGGAATCAACTTAAGAAAACTGTCTGCATTCATTTTGCAATCTGGAACCACCTCAAGTCTATCTGCCTTCATTTCTTCAACCTGGAGCAAGCATGCATGTAGATTTAAAGCAAATATAAAGTCCAGCAATTCAAGTTTTAAAGCAAAAAGAAAAAGCATTCAAACTCTCAGTTTCAAGTTTTCAGTTCAAAAGCTTTTCAAAAATTTAAACTACCTCTGTTCATCAAAACAAGTGAGTAACATTTTATTCTTAGGATTTAAGTTATGAAAGATGGTTGCATGTGAATATTTATAAATGGTTCTGCATATCTATGTATTGATATATGATTTTATATCTGAGTTTCTATGTATACATGGATGAGTAGTTATGTGTGCATGTCTGTTATATTTGAATTCTGTTCTGTTTGTTGCCAGACTCGAGAATTTCTTTTTAAATCTCTTACCATTGGATCTAGTTTTTGTAATAACTTAATTTACAAACAAGATTGGTTTGATTTATCACATATAAATGTTAAAAAGTTTAATTTAAGACAAACCTTTGGGTCTGAGTGATGAGTGTCTCTGTAACCATAATATCAGTAAGGTGATTTAAAAGTGGAAATTTAAACTTTGTAATTTGTAATTCCAGGTTTATAAATGGAAAACTTAGACTATAATATGATTTTTAGCATTGAAATTAAAATTTTTAGTTTAGTAAAATGAGTGCAGTTCTGTATTGAACTAAATAGGGGATTTTGGGAAATTCTGGTGATCTTTTGATTTGTGGTAGTCGGGGTTTTGGGTAATGGCAGAGGAATGATCAGGGATGATGTAAAAATTGTCAGGAGAATTTTTAATGCCGTGGGAAAGAATTGATTTGGGATTAAAGTTTTAAACCCTAGTTTTACTTAGTCTTGATAAAATGATCACCCCGATCTCTTTGGTCGATCGAGTGTAAAGGGGTTTTAAGAGAGGGAGGCTTGGTCGATGACGAGTGCATGGTCGGAATTCCAGAAGTTCTGGTGGTCGGAAATGCGAAGACGAGGGATTTGCCAGGTTTTGGTGATGGTTGGTCCTTTTGTTCCAGGTTTTTGAAATTGAACTCAATTTCGATTTCGCGAAATGATTAAAGATTCGATGATCGTAGCTGGGTTGGTGGTTGATCGTCGAAGTGGTGGAGATGTCATCGATGATCGAAGCTCTGGCAGTGGGGTGTGCACGTGCACGCGATCGAAATGTCTGGTGAAGTCTGTTAGCAGAGAAAGGTTCCAGTGTTGCTCGAGTTTTCTTGAGTGCGACTCGAAGTTTTTAAGTTTTGACTCGAAGTGATTTAAGGGAGTCTCGAGTATTTTTGTGTGTTACCAGGTTTTTCAAACAGGCTGTCTGTTTAAATTTAAATCTAAATTTAAAGACTGTAAAGAAACATTTAAAAACAGGAAGTTGAATTTTTAAAAGATATAAGATTTCTTTAACATGTAAAAGTTTTTGAATTAGATTTAAACTTTGATAAAGACAAATTGTTATTCATTTTAAGTCTCAAATTTAAAATGAAATTTAGGTGTAAATTTGAAATGGATATTTTCAAATGTAGGTAAGAATGATAATTTATCTATGGATAAGAAAAATGTTTTATCTTAAAGTTGAAATCATTAAACTTAAAGGTAATTAAAAATGGTTTAATAAATTTAATAAACTAATGTTTTGAATTAATTAATTTATTATTAAAGATTTAGAATACTTTGTAAATGAATAACTTGATTATTAATAAAACAAAGTTTTATCTTAAGAAAATTAGAAGTTTATATTCATTAAATTTATAAGGAATTTAATGGATAATTTATTTATTTGATTAATTAATCATTTGGATTAATTAATAGATACTTAAAGGTTTAAACAAATTAATTAATAATTAAGATTAATTAATTAGGAATAATTAATTTATAATTAAGGATTATAAATTAGAGTATTAATAAATGGTTAAGAATTAATTAGATGAATAATTAAATATTAATTAAGTTATGGTTAACACTTAATTAATTAAATAATTTAAAGATTAATTAATTGGTTATAAAGATTTATTAATTTAAAATTAATAAATACTTAATCTAAGTTAATTACTTAAGAAAAGTAATTATAGAGTTGTTAATAGTTAATGAAGGTCATTAACTATGGATTATTTAATAATTAATTAATGTAATTAATTTTAATAGTTAATTAGATTAATTAATTTAAAGATAATCATTATAGAATTTGATTTAAATAAATTACTTAATGGAAGTAATTAAGAATTAATTATTATTGTAATTAATTGAAGTTAATTTGATTAGTTAAGTTAATTAATTAGGTTTAATTAATTTAGAATAATCAAGAGATGATTTGATAATAATTACTAAATTGTAATTATTAAGGTATATTATTTAGGGAAGTTAGTAATAAATAATTACTGGAAGTAATTAAGTGAATAATGATTTTATTAATGGAAGTAATTTAAGTTTAATTACTTTGAATAATTAATCAAGGGATTAATTAAGAAATTAATTAAGGAGAATTAATTTAGTAAATGGAAGTAATTAAGGGTAGTTAATTACTGATTGAAGATTAATCAAGGTGATTAATAAATGTTGTTTAATTTAAAGTTAATTACTTAATTAATTTAATTAAAGTAATTAATAATTAATTTGTAATTAAGGATCATTAATTAATATAATTAATGATATAATTAAGATTGATTAATTAAGTATAATTAATAAATGAAGTGATTAATTAATGTAATTAATTAAGGTTTAATATAATTAATTATAGTTGATTAATTTAATTAATTTTAGTTAATTAATTAATGAAGTAATTAAAGGTTAATTACTATAAGTGGTTAAGAATAATTAATTTAAGTAATTAATTAAGGATAAATTACTTGAAGGTAATTAAAAGATAATTAATCAAAGATGATTAATTGAAAAGGTAATTAGAGGATAATTAATTAATTTATAATTAATTAATGTTTAAGTAAGCAGGATTTATAAAATAAAGTAATTAATTTAATTCACTTTAAATTAATTAGAGAAAATATAAATCATTACTTATGAATGGGTGATAATATTGAATACTTGGCATTGATTGATATCTCTGATGAGATATATGCTGTGTGATATGGATGTTAGTTGAATTGTGATGATAATATGGATTATCTGATGATATTGATAATGTTGATTATCTATTGTGAATTATCTTTCTATGTGTATAAAGATAATTGAATTAAATTGTTTTAACCTTTAAAAACAACTTGGCCTTAAAAGATACGTTTTGGATTTCGATGAGACCGGGATCAGGTTTCCGTATACCGGATTTCCAGGTCTGGAGACCCGAATACCACATCGATCCAAATTTACGTTAGGTCGTGAAATCCAAATGGAGCAAGTGAAGACTCGAGGTGTAAGAACGATTCTTTGTCAGTATAACTCTGTGGGTGATTCCGTAATGAGTTGACGGAGATAGTACTTTCAGATTCGAGATAAAGATTCAAAGTGCAAGGGTTATTGTCGTTAACTCTGAGGGTGATTCCAAAACGAGTGTAACGAGATAATGCCTTCGGTTTCGTTCGAACCCGGAACGAACTTGTATGGATTGAATGCTTTCAGCACATCGTCAGGTGGACGATGAGCATTCTAAGATAGATGTATTCTGTTTTAAGGTAATCGTGACCTCAAGCCTCACAAACCGGGAATGGCTAAAACAGGGGAGGTGCAGCAAGGTTAGTGGGTAGCACCCAAGTAGGACAAGATGACCTCTGTCTAGATGTCCCTTTCTATTTTCGACTTAGTGTGTGCGGTTGAATCATGACAACCGTGGGGTATCTTGTGCGGGAATTATCCAGTAAGGGATGTTCCGACCTTGTGTTGCAGGGGATTGGGAGTGATCCTCGGTACGGTGATCTAGGCCACGTACTGTGACGGGCGGTACCCCGGTAGCCCTGCCATTGAATGGAATCCAAAATCCAATAAGTGATAACGGACTTGATTGTATACCTATGTATGCTGGAATTTAATGAATGTAACAATTTCGGCTATTTCATATTTATTTGAAAACCCTAGACCTATTATAATACAATCGAATTTCCTATCAAATGATTTGGTTAGCGTAAGGTAAAAACTTACCCATATTTATTGGTGGGGAGTCTTACGTGATACCTTTTCTTTCAAAAGGTTTTGAAGTTAAACAAGTTTAACCTGTTACTCACACCAGACCCATGTCTGACCCAAGTTGTTTATTTCTGTTTTATAAACTCTTGGGTACTCAAATTTTTACGAGTAGCCAAGGGATTCAGGTTTAGCTTTGACGAGTAATCTGGAGGAGCAATGGAGCAGGAGGCTTCGGCGTTGTAGATATAGATAGTAGTTTTCCGCTGTGTTGATCTTTGTATTGATCTGTATTGTGTTGAGATGTAATAACTAAACAGATGTTTATAACTGTCTAGTATGAGATGTGTAATCTGTGTAACTCTGATAGATGATGTATATGATACTATGTAATATTTATGTGATATATTATATTTCGTTTCGTTTCCGCTGTGAGTATCTGTTGTTGTTTTCTTTTCTTTTCTTCTCTTTTCTATTTCTCACCCCTTTCTTTCTTACTGTCGATGCGATTTTCCGGGAGTGGAAAGCCGGGTCGTCACACGTGGTATCAGAGCTTAGGTTGAGCGAATGCCTAAGCTTTTGGTTAAGTGAATATCAGAGCTATTGGTTGAGTGAATACCTAGCTCTGGAGTGGTATCTATCGTGAGAGAGCGTATTTGTAATTTTTATATAACTATATATATATTCTACCTATATTGTTGGGTTACCCGTACAGGTTCTCCAATATAAGATATAAAGGTAGATAGGGTAGTAGTGTATGAAACACGACTACCAATGGTTGGAATTAAGGTTGGAAGTGTATCTGTCGAGACTGTAGACCTAATACTGTCTCGAGTAAGTTTTGCTGTGATGAAGGATTTCATCGAATCTCTGAAGGAAACCTGTTAAGGTTCGGAGTTTATCTGTAAAATTGGATGAGTAGAGTTTGGATCTATCGGTTGAACAGAAGCAAGTGATGGTATCTTGATACCTCAGGTAATAGTAGCTGTGTGATGAGATGCAGTGACGATGGATGTTCCCGAAGATGTTTTCTTTGGAACGAGTTTAAGGAAGTATGTCTGTTTCAGTGTTATGGCTGAATTCAGCATGGTGTTTCTGTTGGTTTGGGGTTCGAGTTTCTCGAAGATCTTTGGATAGAAGTCCTTGGCATCAGTATCAGCAGTGCAGCTCGGAGTGTTCTGTGATGGCAGAAAGTTGTCAGGCTGAGCAGTTTTTCTGGAGGTGAAATTCAGAAACAGCAGAGTGGATCCATTTCTTCGATGGATTGGATAGTTAAGTGTGGGCTGTTCTGATTTGTTAAGAGGAACAGTTTTCTTTGGAAATAGGCTGGGTTGATCGCAAAAGTGACTTGCGATAGTTTGAGGGTTCTCTTGGGTTATCAGAGTTTTTCTGAGTATCTTCAGAGAAGTCAGGAGTTGTCCGCATCTGAAGGTTGAGTTTTCTTATCGACTGGATTCCATGAGTGATACCAGTGGTTCAGTCTAGTTGAAGGATGTTTTCCTAGAGATAGAGTTTGGTGCAGCAACTCAAGTTTTGATGAAGTATCCGAGTTTTATTTATGGATCAGTGAACCTTATTTCTGGAATGAGTTGTCCAGTCTGTGCTTGTGTTCTACCTCAGATCAGAATTGAGCAGCGAAAGCAGTTTGGAGTATATCTCTGGATAAGAGAAGTAAGTTTGGAAAATACTGATGTTGTGAAGTAAAGTTATGTTTGGATCTCTTCAATGTTCTGATTTGGATAAGTATTTGGTCTTCAGAATTGAATGGTCAGTTTGGATGACTGGGATTCATTGAGTTTTATGTATCTCTGAGAAGTACGTGTAAGATCTATCTCTGGTTTTAGAATCAGCAGTTCTGGAAGGTTTAGTTGTTGAGTCAGACTCGTCTGTAGTCTGATATTCTGTTTAGTTCTGTAGATCTAGATGAGTAGGAGATCTATAGCTTAGTAGTTTAGATTGTTGTAGAGCGAGTATCCCGGTATATATATACTTGGGGAAACTCGAGGAATTCTATCTAGAATTTTGTCTGGATAATTAGATTTGATTGATTGGATGAATTGGTTGCTATGGTTGTTAGCATATGGATGATAGTATATGCTTGTGTTTTAAAATTTAAAATCTTTAATAAGATTATTAAATTACCTTTGTTTAAATTTCGGGGACGAAATTATTTTTAAGGGGGAAGGAATGTAATATCCCGGAAATTTTAACAATATCAATTTAATAATCTGTTAAATAATTAAATTGATATTGATGATCTTTGATAATAAGATTTGAATTTAATTTAATAATCTGATTAAATTAGTATTAATTGGTGATTTTATCTTTTAAAAGTTAATAAGATATTTTCTATTTGAATATATATATTTATTTATATATATTGTAAATAGAAGCTTTGGGTAAATTGGGAATTTAAATTTAATTTAATATGACTTTTCAAAGTTATATAAATTAGAAAATTTATAGTTTTAAAATACTTTAATTGCTTAAGATATTTTTACTTAAGTTTAAAATTATATAAGAGTTAAGAAAAAGGCTTGTTTTGTTTCTTTTTAAAATATTACTTGATAATATAATCTCTTATATAAATTATTTAAATATCAAATATGTTAATTTCAAATAATAAGTATAATGTATTATTTTGAATATTGTATGAATAAATTTTAAAGAATATGGAATTGCTATTTTTAAAATTTGATAAGTAGTTTTATATATGTATAACTTAACTCTTCAAATTGAATCTAGGATTTAATTTAATTGAATTTGAATTTAAGCTTTGAAATTCAAGAGAATAAATATTTAAATTGTTTGGATATTATAATATTTGTATAAACTTATATTTATAAATAAATTGGTTTTCTTTCTTTAAAAAAAGATATATATATATAGATAAGCATTTAAATAAATAAGAAAAGGCTTTTGATTTACTTTTAAAATAAAAAAAAAAAGTTAGCAAAAATACAAATGTCATCATTTTAGGATTCATGTTAACATGTGTAATTTAAGTAACAATTGTGTATGACAAGTGTCTTAATTAATTTCATTTCTTTTATTTTATAAAAAAATTATAATTTACATACATATATACATTTGCATATCTCCACTTCATTTTCTTTTAAAAATCTTCATTTCAAAACCAAGAAAACCCAAAACAATTCTCTAATACAAAATCTGAAATCAGTATTCGAAATACCTCAAAACAAAACCAAATTCAAACAATCTATAATTCATTTTCCAAATCATCTCAAAAAGCTGTCTGCATATTCAAAACCAAAGACCTCTGTAATTCATCTTCCAAATCAAACAGATCAGCC
Source organism: Allium fistulosum (assembly GCA_030737815.1). NCBI lineage: Eukaryota > Viridiplantae > Streptophyta > Magnoliopsida > Asparagales > Amaryllidaceae > Allium > Allium fistulosum. The sequence continues at coordinate 910,728,804 of CM060908.1, forward strand.
AACATTTCTTCTTCAAAAACAAATCTGTATCATTCCTCAAACTAAATTGCAAATCAACTTGTTGTAACATTCTTCTTCAAATCAAAAACAAAGGCCAGTATGCATTTTTCAATCTGGAATCAACTTAAGAAAACTGTCTGCATTCATTTTGCAATCTGGAACCACCTCAAGTCTATCTGCCTTCATTTCTTCAACCTGGAGCAAGCATGCATGTAGATTTAAAGCAAATATAAAGTCCAGCAATTCAAGTTTTAAAGCAAAAAGAAAAAGCATTCAAACTCTCAGTTTCAAGTTTTCAGTTCAAAAGCTTTTCAAAAATTTAAACTACCTCTGTTCATCAAAACAAGTGAGTAACATTTTATTCTTAGGATTTAAGTTATGAAAGATGGTTGCATGTGAATATTTATAAATGGTTCTGCATATCTATGTATTGATATATGATTTTATATCTGAGTTTCTATGTATACATGGATGAGTAGTTATGTGTGCATGTCTGTTATATTTGAATTCTGTTCTGTTTGTTGCCAGACTCGAGAATTTCTTTTTAAATCTCTTACCATTGGATCTAGTTTTTGTAATAACTTAATTTACAAACAAGATTGGTTTGATTTATCACATATAAATGTTAAAAAGTTTAATTTAAGACAAACCTTTGGGTCTGAGTGATGAGTGTCTCTGTAACCATAATATCAGTAAGGTGATTTAAAAGTGGAAATTTAAACTTTGTAATTTGTAATTCCAGGTTTATAAATGGAAAACTTAGACTATAATATGATTTTTAGCATTGAAATTAAAATTTTTAGTTTAGTAAAATGAGTGCAGTTCTGTATTGAACTAAATAGGGGATTTTGGGAAATTCTGGTGATCTTTTGATTTGTGGTAGTCGGGGTTTTGGGTAATGGCAGAGGAATGATCAGGGATGATGTAAAAATTGTCAGGAGAATTTTTAATGCCGTGGGAAAGAATTGATTTGGGATTAAAGTTTTAAACCCTAGTTTTACTTAGTCTTGATAAAATGATCACCCCGATCTCTTTGGTCGATCGAGTGTAAAGGGGTTTTAAGAGAGGGAGGCTTGGTCGATGACGAGTGCATGGTCGGAATTCCAGAAGTTCTGGTGGTCGGAAATGCGAAGACGAGGGATTTGCCAGGTTTTGGTGATGGTTGGTCCTTTTGTTCCAGGTTTTTGAAATTGAACTCAATTTCGATTTCGCGAAATGATTAAAGATTCGATGATCGTAGCTGGGTTGGTGGTTGATCGTCGAAGTGGTGGAGATGTCATCGATGATCGAAGCTCTGGCAGTGGGGTGTGCACGTGCACGCGATCGAAATGTCTGGTGAAGTCTGTTAGCAGAGAAAGGTTCCAGTGTTGCTCGAGTTTTCTTGAGTGCGACTCGAAGTTTTTAAGTTTTGACTCGAAGTGATTTAAGGGAGTCTCGAGTATTTTTGTGTGTTACCAGGTTTTTCAAACAGGCTGTCTGTTTAAATTTAAATCTAAATTTAAAGACTGTAAAGAAACATTTAAAAACAGGAAGTTGAATTTTTAAAAGATATAAGATTTCTTTAACATGTAAAAGTTTTTGAATTAGATTTAAACTTTGATAAAGACAAATTGTTATTCATTTTAAGTCTCAAATTTAAAATGAAATTTAGGTGTAAATTTGAAATGGATATTTTCAAATGTAGGTAAGAATGATAATTTATCTATGGATAAGAAAAATGTTTTATCTTAAAGTTGAAATCATTAAACTTAAAGGTAATTAAAAATGGTTTAATAAATTTAATAAACTAATGTTTTGAATTAATTAATTTATTATTAAAGATTTAGAATACTTTGTAAATGAATAACTTGATTATTAATAAAACAAAGTTTTATCTTAAGAAAATTAGAAGTTTATATTCATTAAATTTATAAGGAATTTAATGGATAATTTATTTATTTGATTAATTAATCATTTGGATTAATTAATAGATACTTAAAGGTTTAAACAAATTAATTAATAATTAAGATTAATTAATTAGGAATAATTAATTTATAATTAAGGATTATAAATTAGAGTATTAATAAATGGTTAAGAATTAATTAGATGAATAATTAAATATTAATTAAGTTATGGTTAACACTTAATTAATTAAATAATTTAAAGATTAATTAATTGGTTATAAAGATTTATTAATTTAAAATTAATAAATACTTAATCTAAGTTAATTACTTAAGAAAAGTAATTATAGAGTTGTTAATAGTTAATGAAGGTCATTAACTATGGATTATTTAATAATTAATTAATGTAATTAATTTTAATAGTTAATTAGATTAATTAATTTAAAGATAATCATTATAGAATTTGATTTAAATAAATTACTTAATGGAAGTAATTAAGAATTAATTATTATTGTAATTAATTGAAGTTAATTTGATTAGTTAAGTTAATTAATTAGGTTTAATTAATTTAGAATAATCAAGAGATGATTTGATAATAATTACTAAATTGTAATTATTAAGGTATATTATTTAGGGAAGTTAGTAATAAATAATTACTGGAAGTAATTAAGTGAATAATGATTTTATTAATGGAAGTAATTTAAGTTTAATTACTTTGAATAATTAATCAAGGGATTAATTAAGAAATTAATTAAGGAGAATTAATTTAGTAAATGGAAGTAATTAAGGGTAGTTAATTACTGATTGAAGATTAATCAAGGTGATTAATAAATGTTGTTTAATTTAAAGTTAATTACTTAATTAATTTAATTAAAGTAATTAATAATTAATTTGTAATTAAGGATCATTAATTAATATAATTAATGATATAATTAAGATTGATTAATTAAGTATAATTAATAAATGAAGTGATTAATTAATGTAATTAATTAAGGTTTAATATAATTAATTATAGTTGATTAATTTAATTAATTTTAGTTAATTAATTAATGAAGTAATTAAAGGTTAATTACTATAAGTGGTTAAGAATAATTAATTTAAGTAATTAATTAAGGATAAATTACTTGAAGGTAATTAAAAGATAATTAATCAAAGATGATTAATTGAAAAGGTAATTAGAGGATAATTAATTAATTTATAATTAATTAATGTTTAAGTAAGCAGGATTTATAAAATAAAGTAATTAATTTAATTCACTTTAAATTAATTAGAGAAAATATAAATCATTACTTATGAATGGGTGATAATATTGAATACTTGGCATTGATTGATATCTCTGATGAGATATATGCTGTGTGATATGGATGTTAGTTGAATTGTGATGATAATATGGATTATCTGATGATATTGATAATGTTGATTATCTATTGTGAATTATCTTTCTATGTGTATAAAGATAATTGAATTAAATTGTTTTAACCTTTAAAAACAACTTGGCCTTAAAAGATACGTTTTGGATTTCGATGAGACCGGGATCAGGTTTCCGTATACCGGATTTCCAGGTCTGGAGACCCGAATACCACATCGATCCAAATTTACGTTAGGTCGTGAAATCCAAATGGAGCAAGTGAAGACTCGAGGTGTAAGAACGATTCTTTGTCAGTATAACTCTGTGGGTGATTCCGTAATGAGTTGACGGAGATAGTACTTTCAGATTCGAGATAAAGATTCAAAGTGCAAGGGTTATTGTCGTTAACTCTGAGGGTGATTCCAAAACGAGTGTAACGAGATAATGCCTTCGGTTTCGTTCGAACCCGGAACGAACTTGTATGGATTGAATGCTTTCAGCACATCGTCAGGTGGACGATGAGCATTCTAAGATAGATGTATTCTGTTTTAAGGTAATCGTGACCTCAAGCCTCACAAACCGGGAATGGCTAAAACAGGGGAGGTGCAGCAAGGTTAGTGGGTAGCACCCAAGTAGGACAAGATGACCTCTGTCTAGATGTCCCTTTCTATTTTCGACTTAGTGTGTGCGGTTGAATCATGACAACCGTGGGGTATCTTGTGCGGGAATTATCCAGTAAGGGATGTTCCGACCTTGTGTTGCAGGGGATTGGGAGTGATCCTCGGTACGGTGATCTAGGCCACGTACTGTGACGGGCGGTACCCCGGTAGCCCTGCCATTGAATGGAATCCAAAATCCAATAAGTGATAACGGACTTGATTGTATACCTATGTATGCTGGAATTTAATGAATGTAACAATTTCGGCTATTTCATATTTATTTGAAAACCCTAGACCTATTATAATACAATCGAATTTCCTATCAAATGATTTGGTTAGCGTAAGGTAAAAACTTACCCATATTTATTGGTGGGGAGTCTTACGTGATACCTTTTCTTTCAAAAGGTTTTGAAGTTAAACAAGTTTAACCTGTTACTCACACCAGACCCATGTCTGACCCAAGTTGTTTATTTCTGTTTTATAAACTCTTGGGTACTCAAATTTTTACGAGTAGCCAAGGGATTCAGGTTTAGCTTTGACGAGTAATCTGGAGGAGCAATGGAGCAGGAGGCTTCGGCGTTGTAGATATAGATAGTAGTTTTCCGCTGTGTTGATCTTTGTATTGATCTGTATTGTGTTGAGATGTAATAACTAAACAGATGTTTATAACTGTCTAGTATGAGATGTGTAATCTGTGTAACTCTGATAGATGATGTATATGATACTATGTAATATTTATGTGATATATTATATTTCGTTTCGTTTCCGCTGTGAGTATCTGTTGTTGTTTTCTTTTCTCTTCTTCTCTTTTCTATTTCTCACCCCTTTCTTTCTTACTGTCGATGCGATTTTCCGGGAGTGGAAAGCCGGGTCGTCACATTCTCTATCATAGTTTGTGGCTATGCAAGGAGAATGACGGTTTCTGATCAAGAAACCAGATCTGAGTCCGCACTAGGAAGTCGGGTGGACAATACTAGTTCGGAAGTGGAATTGTGTGATCGATTGAGCGATCGAATGTGATATTGCGTACGGATGATATATGTGCATCGTACGGGCTTAAGTAAAACAAATGTTGAAAATTTGTAAAGGAAAGTATAAAATGACTTTGGAATTGTGATTGAATATTATTGCTTAGTAGGATATACAGGTGTATAAAAGCAATGGATAATTGGGATTTTTGATTTTAGAAGATAAAATTTAATGGCCCGACAAAAAGGTATGTATTTGAATTTCTATATGAAATTTGATTGGGTTTTTGATCCAGCCACTTGGCTTTTTGTTTTCTTTTTGAGATTGGGAGGCCGTAGAGCCATTTTGTAGTAGTACCGAGCTAGCCGCGCAAAGGAGACGCTGGCAAAATTTTTCGGAAATTTAGGGAGTTAGAAAAATTTTGGAAAATTTTGATAATTCAAAATTTGAATTCAAATTTAAATTTGAATGGATAAGTAGGTGGTATGGGTTGAACTTATGAATAAGTTTGGGGAAGTTAAAAAAAAATGATTAGTGTATCATTAATACAAGATTGTTTGGGTATTGTTAAAACTGTTTGAATTTGGGGAATAACTAACGGGATATGGGACATTCTTCCTAAGTAGTAATTTCGGGGACGAAATTCTTTTAAGGGGGGAGGAATGTGACGACCCGGAATTTTTAAGCATTTGAAATTGAATATTTAATTGATTTTAAATATTCAAAAGTTAATTATTAACTAGAATTTCAAATATCACTATTTATTTGATAATTAAATAATTGAATTTAATAATTGGGAATTGGGTAAAATGTTGAATCTGAAATTTTAAGCCTGATAAAATTAATTTGAAGGCTTGGAAATTTCATATTAATGATATTGAAGATAATAGAACTTTTAAAATGTGATTTAAAAGTGTTTTGTTCAGTTTTTAAAATATATCGTTTAAATTGAATTTAAAAATAGCCTTCCGAGGCACAGTCTCGGAATTCGACGAAACCAGTTCTATTGGATCCGTAATAGTTAGTTATTATCGAATTTCAATCCTCATAGCAATCAGAGTTGTCGTTTAACCCTGGCAACTCAAAACGCTTCGAATTGTTTGAATCGATTTAATTCGAAATTGATCGTTTTCTTCAGTAACTCGCGTATACGATCAAATTAGCCTCCGAAACGTGTTCCATCGTGTTCGGAATGCGGGTAAAACCCTGTAAACGTCTGTCGGAATGTCTGGTTTGGGGTTCGGGATTTCGCGTTATGCAACGAGACGGTTTGAAGTGTTATAGTATAATTTTAAATTTATAGTACAATAGTCAGAGATATTTTTCCCAACGCGTACTCGTGAAGCTTCCGCGAACGTCTTTAAAGTAAGAATAATGGCCGAGTTCATAAAGGGGATTCAATTCCTTTCTTTCCCCATTTCCTCGCAGTTAAATCAAATACCAAATTCCTCTTAATTTTTCAAATTAAAACTCACGAATCGTCTCGAAGGAGAAAAAAAAAAATTAAATTGAAGCTTGTCTTCCTCTTCCAGTTTCTTCATTTGAAAACAAATCGCCTCTTCTCCCCTATTTCCATTCAAAGAGAAATCGAACGAAGCCAGATTTTATGGGGCCGCGACCAGAGGGTATGCGATTGAGTGCATCGGCGTTGACGTGAGGAGGGTGCACTCGCAGGGCCGACTCGGTGGAGTTCAGAGATGTCGTCGTGGTGGCGCTTGCCTGGGCTCGTAGAGGAACAGTTCAACGCGCATTGATTCACGATGTCGCCCAGTTCGAATTAGGGCAGGATCGTTGGGAAGCCAGGCGGGTTCGGCGATGATCGAGACCGAGTCAGTTGGGCTTCGGGTCGTCGTAGGTTGCGAGCGCTGCCGAGATGCTCGGCACTGTTGAGGTAAGGCAGTTTTGTTGTTACTCTAACTTATATATTTTGCAGAGAAAAATTTATTAGCCTAGAAATTGTTTTTACCGTAAAGATCTATATATATTTATATATATAGTAAACCGGATGAGATATATATATATATATCTTTATATATACAGTTTTACAGTAACAAAAAAATATATTTGTATAAATGTATTTCAAGGATAAAATAGGGAAATAAAGGATTTATATACACATTCTAAACTTACTAGATTAATTCTAAAATAAGCGGTTATGAAAATATTAATTGTCTAACCACCTATTTAATAATTTATTTGATGGTTGATTTGATTGATGTGATATATATAGTAGTATATACCAATATATATATATTGGCATATGTATATATTGGAGTTGATATTCCCGCATTGTATAGCGGATGAGACCCTATGCGCCGCATAATAGCGGATGATTTTATATAAATCCCATATACCGCGATATTCCACCTTGAAGTGAAATTGGTATTTTATATTGTGCTAACGTCTGTGGATGCAGGGAAACAGGTTGGAGGGATCCACCTGGATTCCTCAAAATTATTAGATTATTTAATATTCTGTGTTCTGAATATTTGATATCATGTGATGATTTTATATTGGATGATGTGGTTGATTTGGATTGTCCAGTATAATAAATTATAAAATCTATGAAATTGAATTTTTGAAAAGAAATAAAGGAATAAAAGTTTAAGTAGAATAATTCGAGGAATTGGGATAAAATTTATAACGAATTGAAATAAAAATAAGGTGATTTGAAATTTTAACAAATATGAAAAAGGGGATTTTGAATTCACAAGGGATAATAAATTTTATACTTAAGTGATATTATTTGAAGAATAAAAAGAAGTTATTTTTGAAATTAAGGATTAAAGTTAATTAAAGAATAAATAAGGAGTTTTGGAAATCTGTAATCGATATTGGTAAAAAGGGGTTTAACTCGTAATAAGGAATAAAAAAATCTAAAGGTTAATGTATTTTGGAATAAATGAAGTAGCAAAGGAAATTTATTTCAAAGTAAGTAGAGTAAATTGGGAAATCAATTGGAAATTGATTTAGTTGTTTAAAATTGGAATTTTTGAAGAGAAATGAGATTTTGGAATTTATAAACTGGGTTTATAAAGTAAAATAAAATATCAGTGGATATTAGAAAATATAAATTCAAGGTGGGAATTTATAAAGGGATATGAATTGGTTTAAAATAAATGTTGATTTATTTTTAAAGGATGGAAATGAGAAGTGTATTTCTCTGGATAGCCAAGTACGTTTTCAAGGTAGTTTTAAATATAAGTTAAAAGTTTTAATATGTTTTAAAAAGCATGTTTTAGAAAATTGATTATTTTTAAATGTTAACTTTTTAAAGTAAGTATTTTCAAAAATCTATTATTATAGTAATTATATAAAAATGATTTGGTATTATGTTTTAAAGGAGAAATTTAGTTTATTTTTGAAAAGTGGTTTTGTTTTTAAATATCCTTAAAGTATATATTTTTGATAAAGTATTAAAGTGATTTTAAATTTCAAAGTTATAAAGTATATTTATAATAAGTGTTTTTAAATTATTTAAAATTAAAAGTATTTTGTACTTGGTGATTCAGTGGAAATAATTATTTGGGAAATGTATTCCGTAAGCGGAAACTGTTGAAATTTGTTTTCAAATGAGCTTTGAAATTTGGAAATATATCTTGGAAAGATATTTGAGGCAAATAAATAATGTGGAAATTATTTATTGTGTGATGGTTGTTTGTGGATGTTAATTGATAGTTAAATAACCGACTATCAATATTGGCCAAATGCGTTGATCGTTTCGAAGAGGCCGGGATCGAGTTTCCGTATACCGGGATTCTAGGTCTGGAGATTCGAATACCACTTCGATCCGGTTTGTACGTTTCGTGAAAACGATTTCAGAGTCGAAGATGGAGCTGTGAAGTGCAAGGGCTAGTCGCTACTAATCCTGAGGATATTTCCAAAATGGATGTAGTAGGAATAGTGCCTTCGGTTCCGTTCGGACCCGGGACGGACTTGTATGGACGAATGCTTTCGTGACATCGTCAGGTGGACGATGGGCATTCTAAGGGATATGTTCTGAAAAAGGTATCGTTTAGCCTCAAGCCTCATCAACCGGGAATGACTGAAAATCAGGGGTTATGCAGCAAGGCTTCGTGGGTAGCCCCCACTTGAGAGTAAGGTCATCCCTGTCTAGATGTCCCTTTTATTTCGGCTTAGTGTTGCGGTTGCTGATCCCAACCGTGGGGTGATTTTATTTGGAATTATCCAGTAAGGGATGATTCCGGTCTTGTGTTGCAAGGGAGCGGGCGTACTCCTCGGTACTGTGATCTAGGCCACGTACTGTGACAGGTGGTACCCCAGTGCCTAGTCATTCATTGGAAATCCATTCTCCCTACGTGCCTGTACGGTTTTGATTGTGCCCAACTATTGTTGAAATGTGAGATGCAAGCATTTCAGCTAGATTCTATTTTACTTTCTGTAGACACTATTATAATATCAGAGGATTTTGATATAAAGTGTTTTAGCTATCGTAAGGTAAAAACCCGACATGTTTTATTTGTGGCGTGGTCTTACGAGATGCTTTTGTTTTCAAAGGATTTTGAAACTTTAATAATCAATTGAGTGTGATTTTCTCACGCTGGTATTCCAGACTGACTCGGGTATTGTTTTATATGATGCTCGGGTCAGACCGAGATAAACAGGTTTAGGATATGATGCTATGGAGCTCAGGAGGCGAGCTAGGTGACGATACGTACTCTCGCACTTGCTATTATTTTTCCGCTGTCTATTCAGTTGTATGTTATGGATGTTGATGTACTCTGATGATGTATTCTGATGTATTGTATAAACAGATATAGTTTTTGATTTGTGTAAAGATCTGTTGATATATTATATTTTATTCCGCTGCGATGGTTAGATTCTGATGTTGTTTTTCTTTTATTTTTTTCTTCTACCTCTTCTTCTTTAACACAAATGGTTCGATTTTCCGGGACGGGAAAGTCGGGTCGTTACAAAGGTGGTCCACAATAACTCAAACACTGTTATGGCCTGATCTCGAACGAGGTAGGCCATCGATGAAATCCATGGAGATCTGATCCCATTTCCAAAATTGAACCTCTAAAGGTTGAAGAAGACCACTGGGTCGTTGATGCTTGGCCTTGATAAGTTGATAAGTCATCCAATTACTCACATAACTTGCCACATCTCGCTTCATGCCAATTCCCCTCTTCATAAGTCATTTCTAGCAGAGTCTTCAGTAAGCTTTGGGAACAAAGCTTAATTTCATCACAGCCTATCACCCACAGTCTGATGGATAGACTGAACGGTTGAATCGTATTCTAGAGGATCTTCTCCGTGCATGTATTCTGGATTTTGGTGGTAGTTAGGAGGACCACCTACTGCTTGTCGAGTTCTCCTACAACAACAGCTTTTAGTCCAGTATCAGTATGGCTCCTTTCGAAGCCTTATACAGAAGGCCATGCCTATCACCTTTTTGTTGGTTAGAATCTGGGGAGAGACTGATTTTAGGCCCCGATTTGATTCGTGACGCTTCAGAGAAGATTATTCTTATCTATCAGAGAATCAAAGAGGCACAGAGCATAAAAATCCTATGTGGACAACCGTAGGAAGCCTCTCGAGTTCTCTATTGGTGATCTCATCTATATCCGTGTATCTCCACTAAAGGGGGTGATGCGTTTCTGTAGGACTGGGAAATTGGCTCCTCTCTTTATAGGACTGTTTCCCATTACTGAACGTATTGGCCCTGTTGCATATAGAGTTTCAGTTCCGACACCTTTATCTGGCATTCATGATGTGTTCCACGTCTCACAGCTTCGGTAGTGCCTTCGAGATTTTGATTCTGTTATTGATTCACCTGATCTGCAAGAGCTTGAGATCTCACTAGACTTATTCATCAAGCAGCATCATATTCGTGTTCTTGCATCGAAGGTGAGACGCCTTCGAAATAAGGACATCCCGCTCGTGAAGGTTCACTAGTCTGCTACTCCCAACGACTGTACTTGGGAAACCAGAGAATATATCGAGCACTCTTATCTTGGATTCCTAGCTTCTTTTATCACTGGTGAGAATTTCTCAACTCAAGCTTATTTAATTTCTTTTTCATGATGAAGTATTTTTTTGGATACAACTCCTCTAGAAATTGCGAGGATGCAATTTTTATAAGAGGGAGGAGTTTGTAACAACCCTGGTTTAGATGATTACTTGTAATATTAAATTATAACGGTGATTATAATTTAATATTGTGAAATAAAAATTAATTGGAGATTTAAAATTGTTTATTTTGAATAAACAATGGATTTAAAATGTGAAAATAAAGTTTTGAAACTTTATTTTTGATTGTTTGCATTAAAATGAGCAAAACATGATTTTAATTTAAAGAAATGCAATAATTTTGATAATTATTGCCAAATGTTTCTTTTATATATTTTAAAAAGAAGCATTTGATTTAATAAGTAATTTATTATAATAAAAATGAGAAATTTGGTTTAAAAATAAGTTTTGGTTGTAAAAATGTTGAAAATATGATTTGTTATATTTAATAACACAGGAAAATAAAATTTATGTGATTTTTAAGTTAAAAATGAAGTTTTAAGTAATAATTGTGCAATTTGTGCATTTTAATTAAAATAAGAGTTTTAATTAATGAAAATAAATTTTTAGAGTTAAATAATCTTTTATTTTGATGTAAACTAAATTTTTGGTAAATAAGAATATGTTGTGTGATTTTATAAAGTGAAAACATTGTATGTATATAGTATAACTTGTGTGCATATTAGTGTAAAGGTGAATTTGTGTGTTAATTTCAATTAAAGGCCAAGTTAATTAATTTTGGGTCTTGGCCCATTTAGAAACTTAACCAGAAATTAGAGAAACGTCTCCTTTACCTTTTTCTTATAAGTACGGTAAAAGCTTCTTCTTCCAGAAACTTTGAGAAAACTAAAAACCCATTTCTCCTTTCTCAAATAAATTGCAAAATCTCCAATTTTATCAAAATCTTTGCTGTAAATTATAAAATTAAGTCGATTTAGATAGGTAATCAACTTCTAAACCTAATTCCAAAATCAAATTTCAGTTTTGAAGATTATTTGATTGTTCGTAGCTTTATTTAAGTTTTGCATGTTGTTAAAGCTTCTTATCTAGGTCATTGAAGCCTCCAAAAGCCATTCCAAAGCCAAAGCTCGCCTTTTTGCACCAAATTCGATCTTGTAGCTCAGGTATTTGAAAGGTGAGTATCAATCTCACAATAGCTAGCTTATGAAATGCCAAAATCCCAAGCTGAAGTGAAATTTTGCTTAAAATCGTTTTTGAATTGTTTTGATTCTATGTAAACTGTTTTGAGTAGCACATTTGTGCAGTTATATCTCTCTATTTCGGCAACGAAATGCTGCCAAATTTTTTCTCGTTTGTAGACCATGTTATTTAGATTAAGCATACCAAATTTCAGGTCATTTCAACCTATGTAGCTTATAGAAATATGCTGCCGAACTTTAATTCGGAGCATGTTTTTGCCTAGATTTTTACCATGAAAACACTGTCTGGGTTCAACTTTGAGACATCATAACTTTCTCATAGCTTGTTCAAATTCCGTGATACTTTTTCCAGTTTCAAGTATGAGTGTTAATCATAATGCATACCAAATTTCAAGTCATTTAGACTTATGTAGCTTATGGAAATATGCTTCAGAACTTTGATTCGGAGCATGTTTTTGCCCAGATTTTTACAGTGAAATCGCTGCCTGGTGTCAACTTTGAGACATCGTAATTTTCTTATACTTTGTCCAAATTGCGTGATTCTTTTTTCAGTTTAAATTATAATTATTGAACTTCATGCATATCAAATTTCAGGTCATTCCGACCTCTTTAGCCAATAGAAACATGCTGTCAAACTTTGAATTGGAGCATGTTTTGCTCCAGCAGTTGAAAGTGAAATCTGGCTATGAGGCCAACTTTGAAAGATTATATCTCTCTCATTTCTTGTCCAACAGTATCCGTTCATTTTTTTTTATTTAAATTAGAGTTGTTGAACTCTATGTCTGCAAAATTTCAAGGCTTTTAAACCTCTGTAACTAGTTGAAAATTTGCTTGGAACTTTGAATCGGAGCATGTTTTGCTCAACCTCTAGTTTAAGCGCAAAGTGCGTCTCTTGTATTGACTTGCAAAGTGCATGTCTATTGCTTTCAGGTATGGTTATGATTTTCTATGCTCTTATTATAGTGGTTGCTTTGACATTAATGAATGTTGTAAATGAGCATAAACATAACTATAAGTCATGAATCATTAAATTATGCATTATTATGTTAGTGAAGTACAATTTATGGATATTCATCCTTGACATTTATGCAAGTTTGTTATTATCAGTATCTCACCATTTGTGATAATTAGAGATAGTCTGACTCGGGTGTTATTATAATTCTTGGGTCAGACCAAGACTTGATAGGTACAGGGACTCAACGACCTTTGATGTGAGCTAGCTTAAGAAGTGTATTTTGATGTTGTTATTATTTTTGATGTACTATTTGAGTCTTATATAGATGCTTGTTCATGTTGTTAACTTTTGTGGTTATGTATATATTTGAGACTTGACAGTGTTTATATATGTACCAGTGTATATATATGAGTCTAGTATTTTCTTTTATAGACTCATATCTTTGAGAGTTAATAATGCTTATTATTTTTGTTGCGACGTTTGATTCTATGTTGTATATTATGTTATTTACTGTTCTGAAATAGATTAAACCATTGTATTATTGTTTTGCGCTAGGATCGGATATGTCGAATTACCACTTGTAAGAAAAGAAAAGATAAATATAGTCACATTATTTGACATATTTAATACTCGTCCAAAGCAATTTTACAAATGGTCGCTTCTAACTAGCTTTATTCTCTACACTAATATACAGTATTACCTAGTAATACCATTTGTTACTGTGGGTCTCGGGGTAAGGCATTACACAACTGAAAGTCAAAGTCTCTGCCATAGAATTTTGGTAAACAATAATTGGTATTATTAAAACAAAGACTTTGTGTTTGGACTATAGAGTTGAATATGGACGATGTTGTAATTTTGACCATTACCAAAATCCAAAAGTCAAAAGAGATATAGTTTTGACAAAGATATTTGGTGTAAATAAATGTCACAACCGGGTAACGCTTATTAAACTAAAATTAGATTTTACCAAAACTGAGTAAGCGGAAAATTTGGTCATAATGTCACACCACCTACTAAATGACGTGTGAACGTTAACAGTCAAATAGTTCAGTGTTAATTGCTAGCGGAATTTACACCCAAGAGTTACACAACCGAAATGATGAATTCTCTTTAGACCAAATGATTTAATTAGTTTATAATTGTTATAAATTTATTAAATTAATTAATATTTATGAAATATTAATTATGAAATTTGAATATGATTTGAGGAATAAATATTGTTGTATATATTTATAATAGTTATATATAAATATATTGATCGATATAAGATATCGATAAGAAATTAAATTGGATTTAGTTAAAAAATATTTAATTGGGCTTAAATGGGCTATTAGCCATGATATTAAGGCCTAATTTCTATTGGAAATAGGGGATATAGGGGGCGGTAAAATATAGGGTAAAGGGGTGTGTGGGTGGTTAAGATCTGGTGAGAAAATGTAAGTGATCTGATCCACTTTTCTCTCTGGTTCAACCACTACGAAAAGGAACCCTAACCCTAACTTAAATTGATCTCTTTTTTTGCCTCCTCTATCATCTCATGGTCGAAATTCATATCTATATATACTATATGAAAACCCAAATCAGTCCAAATCCAAGGCTATTTGATAGCAAAAGGGTCTACGATTCAAGACCAGCAATATAATGAACCGAGGAATTTCCAAAAGGGAGAGGATTCATCTTTTCAACGTGGACTTGAGGGCATCAATTATACGTAATTATTTACATAATACATAGATAATTATGGTATAATAATTCATTGCTCATGTACACCTATGTATATATATGTTATTATTGCTTAGTTAGTTAGGTGAGATTTCTATAGGTAATGTAGTTATCACAATTATGATTGGCTATGTGCATAAATTTAATGTACTCATATATACTCATAATTTGTTAATAATCTAATGATCCTTGCTAAATAAAAGTATTTTGATTTAATATTATATGAACTTATATGCATATATATTAATATGTAAATCAATACATTTACACAATTTATATCAAAGAATATATATACCACTATATAAAATTTATCTAATATTTAATAAAAATTTATATCAATTACGAATTTTAAGAGACAAAGATAATTTTTTGTTATTATTAGATATTATTTATCATTATTTAATCACTATAAGATTTAATAAATTCATATAAAATAAATAACATTTCTAAAATTTAATTTTATATTTTTTCCAATTATTCCATTATCTCAAAAGCTGTCAGAAAAAATTTAAGACTTTTATTATTAGTTTTTATATTTTAAAAATTAGATGCAAAATCGGCTATTTAGTATTTCATTAATTAAAAAAAAATTATACAGAAAAATATGAAAAAATTTCACAACTCTTAAAATATTATTATTGATTTTCAAAAAACTTAAAATTTGAGATTTTATTATATAATTATTTTATATTATTTAAATAATGAAAAAGTGATTAATTAATTCATAATATATATATATATGTATATATTAAAATGATAACAAATTCTGATCTATAATGATTTTGAATTGGAAAATTAAAAAATTAATTTATATATATATATATTTATTTATTTAAATTTTTATATAATTTATTATCATACAAACTTACATTTAGTATTATATTTATATTTATGTATATATGTATTTATATAATTATTTTATATTTAATTCGTATATATATCTAAATTAGTAAAATAATTTAATTTTATAAATATATAATTTTATATGTACATTTATGTGTTTAATTTTTATTTATAATATAATATATATAAATAAATAAATTAGTATATATATAATATATAATATAATATATATATATATATATGCGTATATATATATATATATAATTACTTGGATTTTATAACTAAAAGTGTATGCACATATTTGAACAACGTATAATACATATAGAATGAGCTAATGTGTCTATTGCGATGTAAATCCCAACATCTATATACGGGCATGTTATACCTTGCACGGAATAGCATGTTACATGCATACACATATGTATATGTATATGATACGTATGTATACTTATATATATATATATAAGTGAAAACAAATCAATCAAATTTCAAACAAAATTTTATAAATCTAAATGAAATTTCATATTTTATTTAAATTAAATTTAGAAATGTTCTAAATAAATTAGACTTCATAGGCCCAATAAAAATCCAATAGGGTAAAAAAATTTGAAATTCACCCATAACTTCCGCTACGAGCTGGCCCAGTTCCAACTGAGCACTCTTTTATGATGGAGTGATAATGGTGAGATGAGCGGTTGGCCTCATCGTTCACAAGAACTTAGCAAATAGAAATTGTTAAAAGTGAACTTAGTTGTGCATTGCTTTGATGGTTGGTGATCCTAGTTCGAACTTAAGCACTGAGCAGCTTGAAAGTTTCCCTGGGTGACATGATGTAAGCGGAGGCCGGCTCGACTTACTTTTACGCAGCACACTACGGATGTCGGACTTCAGCGTCACTCGAGGTAACAACGTCGTTTTAGAAAAATTGCCCATTATGTTCGAAGGATGAGCAACATCATGGATAAAAGGTACGGAACGTTATGGCCATGCATCCATTCACCAATGTGCCCCAGTGCACAGGGAGAGATGTCTCACCTTGAGCCCCGAAATAGGGGCAGTCCCCAAACAAAGAAACAAATGCACGGTGATTCAACTTTGCTGGATAGAATGGCAGTCCCCGACAAGGAAACAGATTCTCGATAATTCATCATCGTGGATAGCAAGCTACCAAGAGGGGAACGATGGATTACATGGTCCTGGATGGTGAAAGGTGGTGGTTCCCAAACTAAGTACACATGAAAACTCATTCTTATTGGATAGCTTGGGAATTCCCTGATAAGGAAACAAATTCTCGGTACATCATACTCGTGGATAACTTATCGGTCAGGAGTGGAGTGATGGTTCGTGTGGTTTGGGCAGTCTTGGGCGAAGGTCCCCAACAAGGTAATGAATACATGAAAACTCATCCTCGTTGGATAGCTTGGGAATTCCCTAACAAGAAAATGAATTCTCAGTAATTCATCCTTATGGATAGACTGGCGGCCGAAAGGGGAGCGATAGCTCGCGCGGTCCTAGGCGACAAAGGGCGGTGGTCTCCAACCAAGATAATGAGCACATGAAAACTCATCCTCGTGGGATAGTCTGGACATTCCCTAACAGGGAAATGAATTCTCGGTAATTCATCCTCAGCCTACCGGCCAAGGCTCGTGCGGTCCTAGATGGCGAAGGGTGGTAGATTACCAAGGTAATAATAACATGAAGACTCATCCTCGTTGGATAGCCGACCGGCCAGGTGGGGAGCGACGGCTCATGTGGTTCTTGCCAGCAAAGGGCGGCGATTACCAAACAAGGTAAGAAAAAATGAAAATTCATCCTCGTTGGATAGCCCAGGCTTACCCCCAACAAGAAAATGAATTAGTAAATCATCCTTGTGGATAGCCTATTGTCCCAGAGGGGAGCGACGACTTGTGTTGTCCTGGACGGCAAAGGGAGACGATCCCAAAGCAAGGTAATGAGCACATGAAAACTCATCCTCGTTGGATAGCCTAGGCATTCCTCGATAGGGAAATATATTTTTTGTAGTTCATTTTCGTGGATATCCTACCGGCCAGAAAGTGAGCGACGACTCATGCAGTCTTGGGTGGCAAATTGGGGTGATCCCCCAATAAGGTAATGAGCACATGAAAACTCATCCTTGTTTGATAGCCTAGGCATTCCCTGACAAGGAAATGAATTCTCGGTAATTCATCCTCATAGATAGCTTATCGACCAAGAGGAGCGACGGCTCATGCGGTCCTAGAAGGCTAGGGCGAAGGTCCCCAAATAAGGTAATGAGCATATGAAAACTCATTCTCGTTGGATAGCCTAGGAATTCCCCAATAAGGATGTGAATTATCGGTAATCCATCCTCGTGGATAGCCTGTTGGTTAGGAAGGGAGCGATGACTCGCATGGTTCAAGGCGGCAAAGTGCGACAGTCCTAAACTAGGTAATGGGCACATAAAAACTCATCCTTGTTAGATAGGTATTGCAGTAGTGCTTAACAATGTGGGCTTTGAAGACTTCAATGCTCTCTTTATAGGAGGTTGCAGGCTTGGGAGCAAGCTTGAGTGAGTCATTGGTCGTTTATCTCAGATGTCCCAAGACTTCCAGACAGGCATCCAATTGCTCTTGGGAACCTTTAAGGCAAAGACGGAGGAGGGATTCATTTAATAGCCTGTGGGGGGTTTCCTTAGATATTGACATGAGTGTCGGGCCTTAAGGATTTTCCAAGGAGGTATGAGGAAAAGATCAAGATTATTGATGATTACCATATTGCCCTTGGGTCTTGTCATGAAGCTGGTCGATCAGTGCATCTTGCACATGCATGCTTGGCGAGCGGTAGGAGGGTCGTTCCCCACGTTGGGGGTCCTTCCAGTGATTGGATGAGGTGAGCAAAACCACACTTATAGTTGCCATAGTTCATATTAGATGTGGGATACCAAGTGCGAAAAGAGCTCTCACGGGAGGCTACTAACCACAAGACCGAAGGTTTGGGCCTTCGTTCCAGAGCCAAAATGTTGACTGTATTTTTCATCATCCTTGAAATTGCACCAAGAAAAGCAAATTTCACTTGCTGATCATTTGGTTTAAGAGCTAAAATGAGCATTTAATGGGTAAATGACACAAGATATAGAGTGGTTCGGCATGACTGCCTACATCCACGGTGAATTCCTCTTATTAAATGGCTCTTTCAAAATTACAAGGAATTACAAAAGATACAACAAGATAAAAGGAGTAGTTCAAGACTAATGCTGCTGCTAATATTGGAGGCTTGCTAAGCTTAGAACTACGAACGGTAAGCTGCTATGGGAATTTGCTGCTTGATGCTAACCTGTGGATGCGAGATCATAAGTGGCTGATGGATCCTTTGAATAAATCGAAACCCATGGGTTGTTACGTGTAAATGTTCTATTCTAAGTCACCATTTAGAAATGTTGTTTTTAAGTTAATTTTCCATATTTCATAGTCATAGAACACTATGATAGTGAGCATTATCCGAATGGACTTAAGCGTGGCTACGGGCGAAAATGTTTTGTTATAATCAATGCCTTTAATTTGACGAAACCCTTTCACAACTAGCATTTCTTTATTGGTCCCTACTTTCCCATCTGCATTTAGCTTTCTATTAAAAACCAATTTGCAGTTGATTGGTTTAATCCCTTCGAATATGTTAGCCAAAGTCCAAATTTTATTGTCATACATGGAATCCATCTCGGATTTCATAACTTCAAGCAAAAGTGCAGAGTCTCTATTTTACAGTGCTTGTTGGAATGAGAGTGGAGTGTCATTTTCTAAGACACAATCGTCTTTGTTTCCGTCCATGAAAAATCCATAGCATCGCTTTGGAGCATGAGATTCTTTACTAGACCTTCTAACAGGTGGCATGTTTTTGTATACTAATGAATTCGATTCATTTTTCCGTTCGAACTATGTAATAATTTCTTGGATCTCATTCAAGTCTATGGCCTTACTATTAATTTCTTTCGCAAGAAATTTCATTTCCAAAAAATAGCATGCTGAGAAACTATATCCTTTTGTTCCTTGGTATTGTAGAAAATATATCCCATTGAAGTCTTAGGATATCCTATAAATTTCCACGATGTTTAGCTTGCCTCAAATTTATTGAGCCCAACATTCTTAACATAGGCTAGGCAACCCCACACCTTCATATATTTCAGTGAGGGTTTCTTCCCATGCCACATCCCATATGGGGTTTTAGGCATAGATTTTGTAGGCATCAAATCCAACATATGCATTGCGGTTTCCAGCACATATCCCTAAAAAGAAAGAGGTAACTCAACATTGCTGATCACGGAATGCACCATATCTAGTAGGGTTCGATTCATGCTTACTGAAACACCTTGTGTTGCTAAGTATAGAGTGGAGTAACCTGAGAGATAATCCATTATCTTTTAGGTATTGTTGGAGCTTTTGTCTAACATACTCACCTCCTTGGTTAGATGAAGTATTTTGATCTTATGGTTGGTATGACTTACAAACTAATTTTTACACTCTTTGAATTTCCCATAAACATTGGATTTATTCTTCATAGTGTATATATATAGTCTCGAGAAATCATCAGTAAAATTTACAAAATAAGAAGAATTATCTTTGATAATTATAGGCATTGGGCCACATACATTAGTATGGATGAGACCTAGAGTTCATCAACTATGTCGTTGCTTCCACTCAAGGGACCTTGGTCATTTTTCCTTTTAGACATGATTCATAGGTATCAAATGATTCAAAATCAAATGATGGTAGAAAATCTAAGATTTTCTATTTATGTAATCATTTGTCACTGATACGACCCAACCTACAATGCCATAGAAAATTATTATTTATGTCCACATTAGAATAATTATGAACAACACAAATTCGATTAAGATTAAGTACATATATGCCATTATCCAGAACACCATTACAGATATTATTTCCATCAAACACAATATTCATAATATTGTTGTTATAATGAAAACCATAAGCAAATTCAACAGTCTTGAAATACATATAATACTGCAAATAAAGTTCCTTACATAATAGCAATTATTCGATACTAAATTATAACCATTATAAAATTAAATGATAGTCTCCAACTGCAGTTACATCTATAATAGATCCATCAGCAACTTAAAGCCTCATTTCACATTTTTCCAAATGCTGATTGCTCTTAAATCCCTATAATGAGTTATAGATACGAGTTCAAGATCCAGTGTCTAAAACCCAAGATAATTTATTGATTGCAAAACAAGTTTGAATCGTAAACATACCAATAGGAGTAGTAGAACTTTTATTTTCTTCTCTTTGACATGTTTAGGTAGTCTGGACACTTCTGTTTCCAATTCCCTATCTTGTGACAATGATGACATTCACCTTTGTCAGCGAAGCATCCTTTTTACTCTTCTTATAACCCCAATTATGTTTCTTTGAACGTTTCAAAGATGACGCTTTATCTTTTACAGCCAACATCGTGTTATGACCCCTAAACAAAATCATAGAGGACCTTAACGTATTGAGTAGCTCGATGAGGTTTACACTCAATTGGTTCATATTGTAATTCAATACGAATAGATCAAACTACAAAATCAGCAAGCCAAGGACCAAATCCACTTGTAGTTCATCGCTTAATTAGATACATAGCTCAAAAAGTGTATCAATGTAGGCATTTATCTCTAAGATGAAATCTTAAATGTGACTGCCCTTACTCATCTTCAAATTGAACAATTTCTTAGTACTCTCGTTCACTGCGAAATGATATTACTCCCCAAATAAAGCTATGAGGTTTTCAAAGATTTTTTTGATTATTTGTCCAACAATAATATATGTGTAATAAATTGAAAAGATTACTTTTGCAGGGTTATTTTTCCATGGGTTATCATAGTTGATCCTCGACTCTTCTTTCCCGAGACCTTTCTTTTATCTTAGGAGAGGAATTGCAAATTCTTTCTGAGCTAATTTAGTAGTGGAGACATTGGAGTATTTTATTGTAGGAAATAATGATAGATTGGAGCTATATTTATAAAGAAAATAGAGACATAAATATCTTCCTAAAAAGTGGAAAACACACTTTTACTACTTAATCGCATTAAATCTTTATTTCCATAATATATATTACGCATATATCACCTCATTTTATTATATTAGTATTTAAAATAATGTCAACCAAAAATATAAAATTTATATTATTAAAATAAATATACTATTTATTTAAATTATTTTAGGGCCCAATTATTTTAAATAAATATAAATAATTATATATTTATATAAATATCTATTTGTCCTTAACATATGTATACTATAATATTTATATTAATAAATATTAATTTAAAATAACATTTGTTACTTAAAATTAAATTATTTTAGAACGTATTGAAAATTCTTTTGTGAGATTCTCAGGTGTGAATGCAATCCTTAGTAATATTTAAGCAATTTAAATATTAAATTTTACATGGGCTTTGCTAAAGTATAATATCAGGCACGAGTTTAGATGCTTACAGGTAGTCTAGGTGAAATTATATTTCTAATCTATTTAAAGGGACACCCTTAAACAATGATATTATTTACATTTCGTTTTGTCTTCCCATGCCATTAAGACCTCTTGAGCTAGGTCAAAGTAAAACTTTAATAATGTCCATAGCTAATTACAAAGTACGAACTCTAAAAGTCACATGGTTCAGTTCGATAACATTTATCAATTAATTGAAATCGCTTCGGACAAAGACTTTGACTTTGAGTTGACTACTAATAATGGCGATGTTAAATCATTGTGTCGAAGGAGACGAATCCTCTCTTTAGTAGTGCTCTATGCAGTTAAAGCATTACTAAAACCTTATAAACCCCACTAAAGCAATTAGCAATCTTCGATCGCTAATCTTTTACAATCTAGCACTTTTGAACAATGCATTTGCTTAAAGCCCCTCTATTTACCGCATAGCCCACTAAATCCTAGTATTTAGCATCCGCTTTAGCAATTTTAATGTAAATGTATTTGCTTATCTAGTTCCCTTTTAGACTCCATTAACTAATATTGGGTATATGCTTAGGTTCAAGGCTTAGCACCCAAATAAGATAAATCACTATTTCAAACATGAAGTTTGAATTCTATCGATTAAGTCATCCTCATATATTGTTATACCAGAGTAAAAAATGTTTCATTTACCTACACATACGATGTGAAACTAATTATAAATTGATTTTGGCACATGGATTTCCTCTCGAATATGCTTTTTTGCACCTCTACTATTTTCCTTATATCCCCGCTATAGCCTTTTGCATAATTTCTTCCATATATCCCCGCTGTAGCCTTTTGCATAATTTCTGCCATGAACCGCTAAGCACTTTAACTGCATAGGGCTAGTGTTTCACTACGAACACATAAACATATAGTTTAAAATTAGTTGTGACTTGTATTAATAACGAGTGAGCTTCCAAAATCAAAGTAAGAAATCCGTAACAAGATCCACATTCCTTCGACTCAAAAGGTTACTACACATTATCATATGATATCCTCTATTTTAATGAGAGAACGCTTAGTGAGTCTATTTTAATGATATCCTCTATTTTAATGAGAGAACACTTGGTGCCCTCGATAGTCATGTGGAATTCACGATCCATGCTATGGAAGCAATACATATACTAATCTCAATAGGTACATTGATATCCCTTTTTGATGTACCTTCACTAGGAATGTTTAAGGATAAGTATATTAATATTTTGTTTCATTACTCATGGTTACTAACTATGCTGCAATTGCGATCGACCAAACACTTCCCCAAGGATTGCTATCTGTATGTTTCGATGTGTACATAGCATCACCTATAAATATGTATTATAGAAACACATAATAGAAATTAAATCAAAAGTCACACTTTTATTTCAAGCAATATTCTCTACAAGATTTAAGTGTGTACATATATATAATCGAATTCATACCCCAACGCTACTCATTAACTCTGTCTAGGAGTAGTCGAAATTCTACTAATTAACACGTAGTATAAGTAGCATAATAAGGCTTAACTGTATTACATATAAAAGCATCCCAAAATACCATGATACTTTAGAAAATTAGTTTTATGCATTTCTTGCTAAGTTGGGATAAAAAACATGATCATCTATTATTCTATCGAGATGTTGATGTTATTAACCAATCATGATTTCCATATGGTCCATACAGGTAATTTTAGTTCACTTTCAACATATAAATTTTTGGTCAGATGAAAGCAAAGAATATGCTCGTAAACCCATACATCTACTAATGTAAGAAAATAAAAAACATATCAAATACCAAATCGACTAGCAACACCAACTCTATACAAATAAGATAATCTCGCAGAACCCCATGAATAATTTTAAACTTTACTTAATTTTTAATTGAAGCTTAATACTAAATTTCAATATAATTTTTTCTTTTATCGACAAATAATGTATTTCCTACTAGAAATAATAAGTATGCTTTAGCAACACGTGTGATATGGCTTTTATATCACCTACTATTAGGTCCTACAATTTTTTACCTGAAACTCATTTTAAAACCATATTTGACATTCATTATTTCTGAAGCATCTTTTGGTGAAAGTCCAAAGTGTTCTATCACTAATTCAACAACTTATCAAAAAGTGAAAACGGTAGCACCAACATGTTTTCCTTTTACAGGAATATGTAATAAAGATAACAATCGTCTCACCAAAGGGTAGATGAAATGTGTTTGATTCTGAATGCCACCTATCAACAAAAGAAAAGATTAGGTTTTTGTTAATATTTATAAAGTGAACAAACTTAATGAAGATAATCCGAAAAGCAATGTACGGCCTCGAAAAATAGTGCATTCAACAAAACCTCCCAATCAACTATCTAGGTTCCATGATTAATATAAGCAATAATCTTACGTTCTCATAAACTAGTGTATGTAGGTAAAATAATACTTCATGAAATGCTAATAAAATTTGTTATATCATGTAGTTTATACCTCTCCATTCTAAACACTGTATGCAATAGGAAGCTCGTAGTTTTCAATAACATTATATAAGTTAAGGCCTCTATAGTATAAATCTTTGCTTTGCAAACTAGACACTCCAACATCATACGGTACGACCATGGTAATTGGAAACATATATTGTTCTTCCTCTTCTTCATCTGGTTGTTGTCATGTTTGGTTTTATCTTGTACTCTTCCAGCAAAGGCGGTTATTTAGGTCTACAATTATGTTCAGTACTATCGCCTGCTTCACCACCTCTCACAAGGGTTTTTTCCACTCTTTTCCCTGAATATTTTGCAACCCAAATTAAATTTAAGGTGTTTTAAATAATTATAAAAAGATCTCAACATAAAAACATGGAAACCATTCTTTCCCACAACAAGGTAAGATATAGGAATCAACATAAACCATATTAGTCATAGGTGTGGGTTCAAGGATGACCTTATTCATTGCTAGAGTGGATCCTTTCTTCCCTTGAAATGTACATATCTGAGACACTTGATCAAACTCAACTAGCAGAACTACCATAATACACTATAGTATACTCTACTTCACCGACTATGCTGCCCAAAACTTGCACATGGAACATGGGTGGATATGAAGCTCGGATATCACATTGAATCACACATAAAACAAAATCTTATACCCCAGGATGATAATGCTTCCTCCTCTAATAAATTTTCTAGAGGAACCTAAGAAAAAGAAGGTTGAATCCAAGGGAAATGGAATGATTTTAGGATTTCATGGTTTTGGAATGACAAGGGAATGGTTCGCTATAGTTTTTGATGAATAGAGAAGAAGAGGAAAAAAAATTAGTGATATTGTTAAAATATGCTAAATTAAAATTAGCATTCAAATCTAGAATTACTATGACCTCTTCTCCTCCCTAACTTCATTTTCTTCAATATTATTTCTTGTCTCTGCCCCTTCTCGCCCTCAATGTCAAATCCGACGCCTAAAGTTGTAACAACCCGCATATTTTACGATTGAATATTTAAATATTTTATTTAAATATAGAATCGTTAATCGAATTAATGTCCGAAAAGCTACTTTTTGTAAACAGTCGAATTGGGACTCGAGACCACCTCTATTGAGTCCAAAATAGCATTTACAACCTTTTTGAGTATAAACATCGATATGTTTGGAGTTGAGTAAAATTTTGATCTTTTCATTTAGGGCTTTGGGTTTGGGTTTCAACCCATTAACCCAACATATCAACCCAACTCCACTCCACTCCTCTTCACTCCTTCATAACATTTCCTAACACTTAAGCTTTAGAAAAATGGGGGAAGAGAAAAAGAATTAGAATTCCTAAGCCCTAATTTTCTTTGCAAATTCAAGTTCTAGCTCCAAAATTCTAATGAAGCTTTGGTAAGCATCCTCTTCTTCTTCTCCTTCTCAATCTGTCTTCAATTTTAGAAATTTCCTATAACCTAACTTAGGAAATATTTGCTTATGATCTTAGATTGGATCTTTTAGAGTTGAAGTTGAAGAGTAAATTGATACTCCTTTTGTTTTCAAGCTTCTCCTTTATTGTTTTGAGTAAAAAGGTGAGATTTTTATCTCACATCTAAGCCTATAGCTTTTGTTGTGGTTGGGTATGAATTCCTAACCTTTATTCTTGTTCGTTTGCTTTTGATTTGGATTGATTCGGTGAATTGTCCAATTTTTGGTTTTTGGAATCCAATTTTGTGAAAATCATAGCTTTGATGTTTGAACACGTTAGTGGGGTGTTTCGGAGGGCCATACAAGATTGGGTTGTCGCTTGACATAAATCCTTGGCTATGGTTACTCGCTCGTCGATCCCGTTCCGTGTTATCGAATTTGACCCAAAGGGGGCTAGGCTGATTCTGCTCTGGTAGCAGGTTCAGTCGACCGAACAAGACCCCAGGAATTTGCCTGGGTCTGTATCAGTCGACTGACCTTCTGGGCCAGTCGATTGACCCTGGGGCAGAGAATTGCGTACCCCTATGTCAGTCGACTGACACCCTTGGTCAGTCGACTGACTTGGAAACATAAAGTTTCCAGGCACTGGGCCAGTCGACTGACCCTCTGGTTCAGTCGACTGACCTGCTTGTCTCAGCCCAATTTGTCTACTTTGCTTTGACTTCCAATTTTTATCGATTCATGATTATCCGATTTGTTGTTATCATTTATTATCGACTTTGATGACTTCTTCTTCGGGATTTTTCATAATATCCATTTTGATGGATTCGATATCGATTTCTTTGGATTCGATTCACGTCTTCGAATGTGGATTTTGGTGATTGATTGTTTCTACAATCATTTTTGTGATTTGTCACTTTATAATATAAAGATTTTCTATACTAGTAGCAAATATTCAAACTCTTTTACAAAAATGATTTCAACTCTATTTTTAATACAAAGCTCGTTTATAAAACCGTTTTCCAGTCTATTAGTATATACAAACCTTTACCTCACTTGTATGAGAAATCTAATTAAACGGCTTAGTAAAACAAGTGGTATGAAACGCTTGCGCTCACTTCGTCGGTTAAGTCTTGGACTTGTACGATTGAACTCTTGTGACAATTTTCGAGTGGAAATCTACAATTTGTTCGTAAATATTTAAGTTAAGCTTATGGGCCATGAAGCTAAACTCATATATTTACTAGCTTAGTGTAATTCACACTTTTTTTATTGATCGATGATGATCATTTTGTGATTTAGACTAGCGATGTGCGATGTCTATTTGTCTGTGAGGGAGACTAAACCCCGTTTCTGTGGAACTACGGTTCAATTTGGCGGGGTAGCGACCCGTGGTCTTCGAGCCGTTTGTGGAGCTTCGGCTCAAAATTTATGGTTAGCGACCATGGAATAGCGTTCTGTTTGTGATACACGTGTTGGTGAGTTTTCATGCTCCCGTTTGTGATAGGCCTCCCCCTTTGTGATTTCTGGATTTCTAATTGATGATTTCTGGAATTTGTGTTTCACCTCTTTTTGTGATTGGCAATTATATGTTTGTCAATATTTGTGTTTTGGTGAATTATTTAAAGAATATGACATTCTTTTTGGTGCTTTGAGATTCTTGAGATATTGTATGATTTTGTTGTTGTTTAAAGTATACTTGTCACAGTTTGACAATATTGTTATCATACGTTTTTGTTATATCTCTACTCATATCTCATTTTATATATGATAATTATAGCTAGATTGATCCGTTTATTATTTTCTTATTAAATAATACTCGGGTTAGACCGAGATGATACAGGTGCTTCTACTTGACTTCTTATCAGTGATGGTCGCCTGATTTTTGGCTAACTACTTAGATTAGTAGTTTTTGGTTGTTATACATTTGAGATATAGACTCCATGATGTATACTTATTCTTTTGTCTAGCACTTGTATCTATTCTTTTGTAATATTGTGGATCTTATTTGACCACTACTCTGATGTACACTTCTTTTTGTTATATATTTATATCTGTTTCCGCATTTGTGATATGAACATCTGTGACTAATTTATGTTATGTTTATTTCTATATTTGTTTTCGAAGGCCTCATAGCCACTGTGTGGTAGCTTCGAGTTTGTATTCGATATATCGGATTTCCTCTTGAAATGAAATGTAAGTTATTTTATCTGACATATCGGTACTCGCCCAAAGCAATTACACAGATGGTCGCTCCTCAACAGCCTTATTCTTCGTGCTAGTCGACGGCATTACCTCGTAGTGTCTTTGGCTAGCGTGAGCATAGAGGTAGGGCGTCATAGCTTGGTATCAGAGCCAAACTTCGGAACAATGTAGAATAATCTAGCGAGGATCATTGTCCTAAGTCTTTCTTAGGAATCGTGCCATAGGACTTAATTCGAGTCTTCGTACCATTCTATCCTATTTTCTTTTGTGATGCCTTGCTTTATCAATCAAGTTTGTTTGATATTCATTCTGAGAATAACCTTTTCCCTCTTCTTTCTTTCTTTCTTAGAGAAGAGAAATGGTTAGACCAGGTCGTCCCAGCGCCGGTCAATCCAGTGCTACTCCTCATGAGGGAGTATTTATGACTGCTCAACAACTTTTAGATCTTGTGAACAATGCCCGAGCTGTCGGACCCGATCCAGTGCCTATTCACCCTAAATCTGGGTTTGCATGCTTGTGCATTGATTTTACCGCTTCGGGTGGAAAGCCTTTCAAGGGTTCCGAGAGCGTTATAGAAGTCCAAACTTGGCTTCGGACATGCGACCCCATCTTTTCTCGCATGAATCTTATCGATCTGCATCGAGTCCAAGTGGCTTCTAGCATGCTTCAAGAAAGAGCATTAGACTGGTACGAGCTTCTGATTTCTGAAATTATCGAAGCAAATCTTACTTGGGAGCAATTCCGGGAAAGGTTCGAATTGAAGTTTGTGCCGGAAGCTGAAAAGGTAACTTTAGCTCGGCGCTTTATTGACCTTGTTCAAGGTGAATCTTCCGGTACAGACTATGTCGCTTCTTCCAAATCTCTATCCAAATATGGGGTCGAGTATATTAATACCCTATTGAACAAAAATCAGAGATTTGTTTATGGGTTGAACAAGAACCTCAAGAAAACATTACTTCTGAAATTAGAAGTTTCTTTTGATCAGCTTGTTGATATCGCTCTTCGACTCGAAGAGGCTGATAATGAAAGTGACGTTGAGGTCAAACAAAATATCAACAAGAAGAGACCTTTTAAATTCAAGCCTAATCCCAACAAGAAAAGGAAGCAAGCAACTTCGGTAGCAAATACTCCTACCTCCCGTCATGGAGAATGTTACAATTGTGGTTCTAAGGACCATTATGCTAACAAGTGCCTGATACCTCTTTTCTACCGCTATTGCAAGAGTTCGGGTCATACTATATCTTTGTGTCCCAAACTTCAAAGCAAGAAGGAAGGCAAGCTAAATGTTGTACAAGCCCCTTCTAACACTTCTCGTGGTCAAGGTATTTCTCATTCTATCCTTGATGTCATCATTATATTTCATGATCTTCCTATTCGAGTTCTTTTTGACACGGGTGCATCTCACTCTTTTATATCAAAAAAACTTGTTGATGCTTTGTCTTTGAATGTTATTGGCTTAATGACTTCATTGAGAATTGCGAATCCGGTTGGTGGATCCGCAACACTCAGTTTATTGTGTAAAGATGTCGAAATTATTTTATGTGGTTACTCTTTCCGTGCCGATTTGCATGTTATGCGTTACCTTGGTTTCAGAATGATTTTGGGAATGGATTGGCTTAACCGTTATGAAGCCAATATCCTATGTCCTGAGCGGACTATATATCTTCGGCATTCTCAACCTGTTAAGCAGATTTCTCTTGTTCTAAAAGATTCAGATTCCAATTCGAAAGCATTCTTGTATTCTCTAAATCCTCATGATGACTATAATGATGATGAGGAAGATGTCATTTATCTCATTCACATTGTTCGTGAATTTCCCGACATATTTGAGCCCATTCTAGGATTACCACCTAAGTGAGCAATTGAGTTCAGAATTAATCTAATCCCTGGAGCTCTACCTATTACTCGTCCTCCTTATCGTATGTCCAATAACGAGAATGAGGAGATACGTAAACAATTATCCGAATTGGAAGCGAAACAATTTATTCAATCTAGTTCCTCTCCATAGGGAGCTTCGGCTATTTTTGTGAAGAAATCTGATGGTACACTTAGGCTTTGCGTTGACTAACGCAAGCTTAATGATCTCACCATCAAGAATAAATATCCCTTACCTCGGATTGATGATTTATTCGATCAACTTAGTGGTGCTAAAGTCTATTCACAGTTAGACTTAGCAACCGGTTTTCATCAGCTCCGTATTGTAGAGGATAGCATTCCTTTGACATCATTCCGTACTTGTTATGGATCTTATGAATGGCTTGTTATGCCATTTGGTTTGACAAATGCTCCAGCTTATTTTGTTGACCTTATGAATCGAGTTTTCAAAGACTTCCTCGATCGATTTGTTCTCATCTTTATTGATGATATTCTTATTTATTCTAAAACCGAGGAAGAGCATGAAAAACATCTTCGGATTGTGTTGGAAATTCTTAGGAGCAACCAATTGAAAGCAAAAAAAATTTAAATGCCACTTTTGGCAATCTCGTGTGAAATTTTTGGGGCATATTATTTCTGAATCCGGAATTTCCTTGGATCCTTTAAAGATTGAAGCGATTCAAAATTGGAAGAGACCAGAGAGTGTAACGGAAATTCGTAGCTTCCTTGGATTGGTGGGCTATTACCGTCGGTTCATAAAAGAATTTTCTAAAATTTCTGTACCTCTTAATAATTTGACAAAGAAGGGAGTTAAATACATTTGGTCAGACAAATGTGAAGCTGCTTTTCAGAAACTAAAAGAACTCCTTTCTGATGCTCCTATTCTTGTGATTCCCGATGGGTACCAAGAATTTATTGTTTATACCGATGCTAGTCGTGTTGGTTTGGGTGCCGTTCTCATGCAAAGAGAACGTGTTATTGCTTATGCTTCTAGGCAATTAAAGACTGCCGAGACTAGATATGCCACTCATGATTTAAAGCTTGCGCCTATTGTTTTCGCCCTAAGAATTTGGCGTCATTATCTTTTGGGAGAGAAATTTATTCTCTATACCGATCATAAATCTTTGAAGTATTTATTTTCATAAAAGGAACTTAATTTGCATCAACAACGTTGGCTCGAATTCCTTGCATCATATGATCTTGATATTCTCTATACTCCCGGAAAAGGAAATCGTGTTGTCGATGCCCTTAGCCGAAAGCAACAAGCGGTTGTTTCCATGATGATATCCGAATGGAATGATCTCAAGACTTTGACCACTTGTGAGATTCGAGATCGTGAATCCGATTTATGTTCATCTCTTGTTTTGTGTAGCCTTGAGGCTCATCCTTCTCTTTTAGACCGCATTCTTGAAGCTCAAAATCATGATCCCAAATTGGTTCTTCTTAGCCAAAGTTGTAGGGATAAAATGGATATTGAAGGTTTGATAGACTTTGATATTGATGCTCGTGGCGGTATTCGAAAATTTGGTAGACTCATTGTGCCAAATATTATTGATCTTCGTAAAGATATTTTAGAAGATTCTCATCGTTCTAAATTTACCATTCATCCTGGTAGTAGTAAAATGTACGCGGACATGAAGCGACTTTATTAT
This sequence comes from Allium fistulosum, assembly GCA_030737815.1. Taxonomy (NCBI): domain Eukaryota; kingdom Viridiplantae; phylum Streptophyta; class Magnoliopsida; order Asparagales; family Amaryllidaceae; genus Allium; species Allium fistulosum. The sequence goes on from CM060908.1 coordinate 910,760,449, forward strand.
TGGGATGGAATGAAATCCGATATTGCTAACTTTGTTAAGCGTTGCATGACTTGCCAACTTGTAAAGGCCGAGCATCAAAGGCCTGGTGGGTTATTGCAACCTTTGGAGATTCCAATATGGAAGTGGGATCAAATTTCCATGGATTTTATTGACGGCCTTCCCCGTTCTTGTTCGGGTCATGATGGCCTATGGGTGATAGTAGATAGACTTACAAAATCCGCCCATTTTCTCCCGTTCGGTCCAATCGGACCGTACCTATTTTCGCCAAACTCTATGTCAAGGAAATTGTTAAATTGCATGGAGTTCCTACATCTATTGCTAGTGATCGTGATCCATTATTTACTAGTGGATTTTGGAAAGGTCTTCAAAAAGCTTTGGAAACGAAGCTTAATTTTAGCACCGCTTATCATCCTCGGTCTGATGGACAAACCGAGCGTGTGAATCAAACTCTTGAAGATCTCCTTCGTGCATGTGTTCTTGATTTTGGTGGAAGTTGGGAAGATCATATTCCTCTTGTTGAGTTTTCCTATAATAATAGCTTCTAATCTAGTATTGGTATGGCACCTTTCGAGGCACTTTAAGGAAGGCCATGCCAATCTCCTTCATGTTGGCTTGAAACCGGTGAGAAGCTGGTTTTAGGTCCAGATTTTATTCGTAATTCCACAGAAAAGATTGACCTTATTCGTCATAGGATGAAAGAAGCTCAAAGTAGGCAAAAATCCTATGTCGATAACCGAAGAAGGAAATTAGAATTTTCTGTGGGAGATTTGGGGTTCATTCGTGTTTCACCTATGAAGGGTCTGGTGTGATTCAGTCGATCGGGAAAATTAGCACCTCGATATATTGGGCCATTTACCATCACCGAACGCATTGGTTTCGTGGCTTATCGCCTCTTGTTACTGGCTCAATTTTCTACTATTCATGACGTATTCCACGTCTCTCAACTACGAAAATGCCTTCGAGATTCCGATTCTGTTCTTGAGCCCGGTGTTATTGAAGAAATTGAAGTTTCGCCTAATTTGACTTATGAGCAACATCATATCTGTATCATTGCTTCGGAGGTTAAACGCCTTCGAAATAAAGATGTTCCTCTTGTGAAAGTTCAATGGTCCTCCAATCCTAAGGATTTCTCTTGGGAATCCAGAGAATTCATCGAGCGAACACATCCGGACTTACTCTCTCGTGCTCCTTAAGGTGAACTTTTTGTTTCAAATTTCTTCTTTTTGTGTTGATATACTTTTATTGTTGTTACTTCTTATTTATTTCTTAAAGATTGCAAGGACGTGATTTCTTTAAGGAGGGGAGTCTGTTACAACCCGCATATTTTACGATTGAATATTTAAATATAGAATCGTTAATCGGATTAAAGTTCGAAAAGCTACTTTTTGTAAACAGTCGAATTGGGACTCGAGACCACCTCCATTGAGTCCAAAATGGCATTTACCACCTTTGTGAGTATAAACATCGATATGTTTGGAGTTGAGTAAACTTTTGATGTTTTCATTTAGGGCTTTGGGTTTGAGTTTCAGCCCATTAACCCAACATATCAACCCAACTCCACTCCACTCCTCTTTACCCCTTCATAATATTTCCTAACACTCAAGCTTTAGAAAAATGAGGGAAGAGAAAAGGAATTAGAATTCCTAAGCCCTAATCTTCTTTGCAAATTCAAGTTCTAGCTCCAAAATTCAAATGAAGCTTCGGTAAGCATCCTCTTCTTCTTCTCCTTCTCAATCTCTCTCCATTTTCAGAAATTTCCTATAACCTAACTTTGGAAATATTTGCTTATGATCTTAGATTAGAGCTTTTAGAGTTGAAGTTGAAGAGTAATTTGATCCTCCTTTTGTTTTCAAGCTTCTCCTTTGTTGTTTTGAGTAAAAAGGTGAGATTTTTATCTCACATCTAAGCCTATAGCTTTTGTTGTGGTTGGGTATGAATTCCTAACCTTTATTCTTGTTCATTTGCTTTTGATTTGGATTGATTCGGTGAATTGTCCAATTTTTGGTTTTTGGAATCCAATTTTGTGAAAATCATAGCTTTGATGTTTGAACACGTTAGTGGGGTGTTTCGGAGGGCCATACAAGGCTGGGTTGTCGCTTGACGTAAATCCTTGGCCGTGGTTGCTTGCTTGTCGCTCCCGTTATGTTTTATTGAATTTGCCCCAAAGGGGGCTAGGCTGATTCTGCTCTGGTAGCACGTTCAGTCGACTGAACCAGTAGGTCAGTCGACTGAACCAGACCCCAGGAATTTGCCTTGGTCTGTATCAGTCGACTGACCTTCTAGGCCAGTCGACTGACCCTGGGGAAGATAATTGCGTACCCCTGTGTCAGTCGACTGACACCTTGGGTCAGTTGACTGACCTGGAAACATAAAGTATCCAGGCACTGGGCCAATCGACTGACCCTCTGGTTCAGTCGACTGACCTGCTTGTCTCAGCCCAATTTGTCTACTTTGCTTTGATTTTCAATTTTTAACGATTCATGATTATCCGATTTGTTGTTATCATTTATTATCGACTTTGATGACTTCTTCTTTGGGATTTTTGAGAATATCCATTTTGATGGATTCGGTACCGATTTCTTTAGATTTGATTCACGTCTTGGAATGTGGATTTTGGTGATTGATTGTTTCTACTATCATTTCTGCGATTTGTCACTTTATAATATAAAGGTTTTCTATACTAGTAGTAAATATTCAAAATCTTTTACAAAAAGGATTTCAACTCTATTTTTAATACAAAGCTCGTTTATAAACTCGTTTTCCAATCTATTAGTATATACAAACCTTTACCTCACTCGTATGAGAAATCTAATTAAACGGATTAGTAAAACAAGTGGTATGAAATGCTTGCGTTCACTTTGTCGGTTAATTCTTGGACTTGTACGATTGAACTCTTGTGACAATTTTCGAGTGGAAATCTATAATTTGTTCGTAAATATTTAAGTTAAGCTAGTGGTTATGGGAAATGAAGCTAAACTTATATATTTACTAGCTTAGTGTAATTCACACTTTTTTTATTGATCGATAATGATCATTTTGTGATTTAGACTAGCGATGTGCGATGTCTATTTGTCTGCGAGGGAGACTAAACCCCATTTCTGTGGAACTTCGGTTCAATTTGGCGATGTAGCGACCCGTGGTCTTCGGGCCGTTTGTGGAGCTTCGGCTCAAAATTTATGGTTAGCGACCATGGAATAGCGTTCCTTTTGTGATACACGTGTTGGTGAGTTTTCATGCTCACGTTTGTGATAGGCCTCCCCCTTTGTGATTTTTGGATTTCTAATTGATGATTTCTGGAATTTAAGTTTCACCTCTTTTTGTGATTGGCAATTATATGTCTGTCAATATTTGTGTTTTGGTGAATTATTTAAAGAATATGACATTCTTTTTGGTGCTTTGAGATTCTTGAGATGTTGTATGATTTTGTTGTTGTTTAAAGTATACTTGTCACAATTTGACATTATTGTTTTCATACGTTTTTGTTATATCTCTACTCATATCTCATTTTATATATGATAATTATAGCTAGACTGATCTGTTTATAATTTTCTTATTAAATAATACTCGGGTTAGACCGAGATGATACATGTGCTTCTACTTGACTTCTTATCAGGGACGGTCGCTTGATTTTTGGCTAACTACTTAGACTAGTAGTTTTTGGTTGTTATACATTTGAGATATAGAATCCATGAGGTATACTTATTCTTTTGTCTAGCACTTGTATCTATTCTTTTGTGATATTGTGGATCTTATTTGACCACTACTCTGATGTACACTTCTTTGTGTTATATATTCATATATGTTTCCGCCTTTGTGATATGAACAATTGTGACTTATTTATGTTATGTTTATTTCTGTATTTGTTTCCGAAGGCCTTATAGCCACTGTGTGGTTGCTTCGAGTTTGTATTCGATATGTCGGATTTCCTATTGAAATGAAATGTAAGTTATTTTATCTGACATATCGATACTCGCCCAAAGCTATTACACAGATGGTCGCTCATCAACAGCCTTATTCTTCGCGCTAGTCAACGGTATTACCCCGTAGTGTCCTTGGCTAGCGTGAGCATAGAGGTGTTGGAAACTCTTAGGAGCAACCAATTGAAAGCAAAATTTTCTAAATGCCACTTTTGGCAATCTCGTGTGAAATTTTTGGGGCATATTAATTCTGAATCCAGAATTTTCGTGGATCCTTCAAAGATTGAAGCGATTCAAAATTGGAAGAGACCGGAGAGTGTAACGAAAATTCGTAGCTTCCTTGGATTGGCGGGCTATTACCGTCGGTTCATAAAATACTTTTCTAAAATTTCCGTACCTCTTACTAATTTGACAAAGAAGGGAGTTAAATACATTTGGTCAGACAAATGTGAAGCTGCTTTTCAGAAACTAAAAGAACTCCATTCCGATGCTCCTATTCTTGTGATTCTCGATGGGAACAAAGACTTTATTGTTTATACCGATGCTAGTCGTGTTGGTTTGGGTGCCATTCTCATGCAAAGAGAACATGTTATCGCTTATGCTTCTAGGCAATTAAAGCCTGCCAAGACTAGACATGCCACTCATGATTTAGAGCTCGTGGCTATTGTTTTCGCCCTTAGAATTTGGCGTCATTATCTTTTGGGAGTGAAATTTGTTCTCTATACCGATCATAAATCTTTGAAGTATTTAATTTCTCAAAAGGAACTTAATTTGCATCAACAACGTTGGCTCGAATTCCTTGCATCATATGATCTTGATATTCTCTATACTCCCAGAAAAGGAAATCGTGTTGCCGATGCCCTTAGCCGAAAGCAACAAGCGGTTGTTTCCATGATGATATCCGAATGGAATGATCTCGAGACTTTGACCACTTGTGAGATTCAAGATCGTGAATCCGATTTATGTTCATCTCTTGTTTTGTGTAGCCTTGAGGCTCATCCTACTCTTTTAGACCGCATTCTTAAAGCTCAAAAGCATGATCCCAAATTGGTTCTTCTTAGCCAAAGTTGTAGGGATAAAACAGATATTGAAGGTTTGATAGACTTTGATATTGATGCTCGTGGAGGTATTCGAAAATTTGGTAGACTCATTGTGCCAAATATTATTGATCTTCGTAAAGATATTTTAGAAGATTCTCATCGTTCTAAATTTACCATTCATCCCGGTAGTAGTAAAATGTACGCGGACATGAAGCGACTTTATTATTAGGATGGAATGAAATCCGGTATTGCTAACTTTGTTAAGCGTTGCATGACTTGCCAACTTGTAAAGGCCGAGCATCAAGGCCCAGTGGGTTATTGCAACCTTTGGAAATTCCAATATGGAAGTGGGATCAAATTTCCATTGATTTTATTGACGGCCTTCCCCGTTCTCGTTCGGGTCATGATGGCCTATGGGTGATAGTAGATAGACTTACAAAATCTGCTCATTTCCTTCCCGTTCGGTCCAGTCGAATCATACCTATTTTGGCCAAACTCTATGTCAAGAAAATTGTTAAATTGCATGAAGTTCCTACATCTATTGTTTGTGATCATGATCCATTGTTTACTAGTGGATTTTGGAAAGGTCTTCAAAAAGCTTTGGGAACGAAGCTTAATTTTAGCACCGCTTATCATCTTCAGTCCGATGGACAAACCGAGCGTGTGAATCAAACTTTTGAAAATCTCCTTCGTGCATGTGTTCTTGATTTTGGTGGAAGTTGGGAAGATCATATTCCTTTTGTTGAGTTTTCCTATAATAATAGCTTCCAATCTAGTATTGGTATGGCACCTTTCGAGGCACTTTACCGAAGGCCATGCCGATCTCCTTCATGTTGGCTTGAAACCGGTGAGAAGCTGGTTTTAGGTCCAGATTTTATTCGTAATGCCATAGAAAAGATTGACCTTATTCGTCATAGGATGAAAGAAGCTCAAAGTAGGCAAAAATCCTATGTCGATAACCGAAGAAGGAAATTAGAATTTTCTGTGGGAGATTTGGTGTGCATTCGCGTTTCACCTATGAAGGGTGTGGTGCGATTCAGTCAATCGGGAAAATTAGCACCTCAATATATTAGGTCATTTCCCATCACCGAACACATTGGTTACGTGGCTTATCGCCTCTTGTTACCGGCTCAATTTTCTGCTATTCATGACGTATTCCACGTCTCTCTACTACGAAAATGCCTTCGAGATTCCGATTCTGTTCTTGAGCCTGGTGTTATTGAAGAAATTAAAGTTTCGCCTAATTTGACTTATGAGCAACATCTTATCCGTATCATTGCTTCGGAGGTTAAACGCCTTCGAAATAAAAATGTTCCTCTTGTGAAAGTTCAATGGTCCTCCAATCCTAAGGATTGCTCTTGGGAATCCAGAGAATTCATCGAGCGAACACATCCGGACTTACTCTCTCGTGCTCCTTAAGGTGAACTTTTTATTTCAAATTTCTTCTTTTTGTGTTGATATACTTTTATTGTTGTTACTTCTTATTTATTTCTTAAAGATTGCAAGGACGCAATTTCTTTATGGAGGGGAGTCTGTTACAACCCACATATTTTACGATTGAATATTTAAATATAGAATCGTTAATCGGATTAAAGTCCAAAAAGCTACTTTTTGTAAACAGTCGAATTGGGACTCGAGACCACCTCCATTGCGTCCAAAATGGCGTTTACGACCTTTTTGAGTATAAACATCGATATATTTGAAGTTGAGTAAAATTTTGATGTTTTCATGTAGGGCTTTGGGTTTGGGTTCAGCCCATTAACCCAACATATCAACCCAACTCCACTCCACTCCTCTTCACTCCTTCATAATATTATCTAACACTCAAGCTTTAGAAAAATGGGTGAAGAGAAAAAGAATTAGAATTCCTAAGCCCTAATCTTCTTTGCAAATTCAAGTTCTAGCTCCAAAATTCAAATGAAGCTTTGGTAAGCATCCTCTTCTTCTTCTCCTTCTCAATCTCTCTCCAATTTCAGAAATTTCCTATAACCTAACTTAGGAAATATTTGCTTATGATCTTAGATTGGAGCTTTTAGAGTTGAAGTGGAAGAGTAATTTGATCCTCCTTTTGTTTTTAAGCTTCTCCTTTTTTTGTTTTGAGTAAAAAGGTGAGATTTTTATATCACATCTAAGCCTATAGCTTTTGTTGTGGTTGGGTATGAATTCCTAACCTTTATTCTTATTCATTTGCTTTTGATTTGGATTGATTCGGTGAATTGTCCAATTTTTGGTTTTTGGAATCCAATTTTGTGAAAATCATAGCTTTGATGTTTAAACACGTTAGTGGGGTGTTTCGGAGGGCCATACAAGGTAGGGTTGTCGCTTGACGTAAATCCTTGGCCGTGGTTTCTCGCTCGTCGCTCCTGTTCCGTGTTATCGAATTTGGCCCAAAGGGGGCTAGGCTGATTCTGCTCTGCTAGCAGGTTCAGTCGACTGAACCAGTAGGTCAGTCGACTGAACCAGACCCCAAGAATTTGCCTGAGTCTGTATCAGTCGACTAACCTTCTGGACCAGTCGACTGACCCTGGGGCAGAGAATTGCATACCCCTGTGTCAGTTGACTGACACCCTAGGTCAGTCGACTGACCTGGAAACATAAAGTTTCCAGGCACTGGGCCAGTCGACTGACCCTCTGGTTCAGTCGACTGACCTGCTTGTCTTAGCCCAATTTGTCTACTTTGCTTTGATTTCCAATTTTTATCGATTCGTGATTATCCGATTTGTTGTTATCATTTATTATCGACTTTGATGACTTCTTCTTCGGGATTTTTGAGAATATCCATTTTGATGTATTCGGTATCGATTTCTTTGGATTTGATTCACGTCTTCGAATGTGGATTTTGGTGATTGATTGTTCCTACAATCATTTCTGTGATTTGTCACTTTATAATATAAAGGTTTTCTATACTAGTAGTAAATATTCAAACTCTTTTACAAAAATGATTTCAACTCTATTTTTAATACAAAGCTCGTTTATAAAATCGTTTTCCAATCTATTAGTATATATAAACCTTTACCTCACACGTATGAGAAATCTAATTAAACGGCTTTGTAAAACAAGTGGTATGAAACGCTTGCGTTCACTTCGTCGGTTAATTCTTGGACTTGTACGATTGAACTCTTGTGACAATTTTCGAGTGGAAATCTACAGTTTGTTCGTAAAAATTTAAGTTAAGCTAGTGGTTATGGGACATGAAGCTAAACTCATATATTTACTAGCTTAGTGTAATTCACACTTTTTTTATTGATCGATGATGATCATTTTGTGATTTAGACTAACGATGTGCGATGTCTATTTGTCTGCGAGGGAGGCTAAACCCTGTTTCTGTGGAACTTCGGTTTAATTTGGCGGGGTAGCGGCCCGTGGTCTTCGGGCCGTTTGTGGAGCTTCGGCTCAAAATTTATGGTTAGCGACCATGGAATAGCGTTCCGTTTGTGATATACGTGTTGGTGAGTTTTCATGCTCCCGTTTGTGATAGGCCTCCCCCTTTGTGATTTTTGGATTTCTAATTGATGATTTCTGGAATTTGTGTTTCACCTCTTTTTGTGATTGACAATTATATGTTTGTCAATATTTGTGTTTTGGTGAATTATTTAAAGAATATGACATTCTTTTTGGTGCTTTGAGATTCTTGAGATATTGTATGATTTTGTTGTTGTTTAAAGTATACTTGTCACAATTTGACATTATTGTTATCATACGTTTTTGTTATATCTCTACTCATATCTCATTTTATATATGATAATTATAGCTAGACTGATCCGTTTATTATTTTCTTATTAAATAACACTCGGGTCAGACTGAGATGATACAGGTGCTTCTACTTGACTTCTTATCTGGGACGGTCGCCTGATTTTTGGCTAACTACTTAGACTAGTAGTTTTTGGTTGTTATACATTTGAGATATAGACTCCATGATGTATACTTATTCTTTTGTCTAGCACTTGTATCTATTCTTTTGTGATATTGTGGATCTTATTTGACCACTACTCTGATGTACACTTCTTTGTGTTATATATTCATATATGTTTATGACTTTGTGATATGAACATCTGTGACTGATTTATGTTATGTTTATTTCTATATTTGTTTTCGAAGGCCTCATAGCCACTGTGTGGTAGCTTCGATTTTGTATTCGATATGTCGAATTTCCTTTTGAAATGAAATGTAAGTTATTTTATCTGACATATCGGTACTCGCCCAAAGCAATTACATAGATGGTCGCTCCTCAACAACCTTATTCTTCACGCTAGTCGACGGCATTACCCCGTAGTGTCCTTGGCTAGCGTGAGCATTGAGGTGGGGCGTCACAAAAGTAATGCCCCATTTGATTAGCTAGCGGCTTTGCTAGTCCAACCTTATCGTTCCCTATGCTTTCATGGCCATTCCAGTTGTTATCGAATCCCCTAAGTCTATTATCCTATAACTCCCCACCTCTAGTTCCATACTACAAAAGAGTATTAAAAGTTGATAATGTCTGATAATACGGAGAATGTGGCGATATTGAGCTACCACACATGAATACTTCATTGGGATAACACCGTTAATTATTTTAAAATCTTATATAACTCACTTATAAGTACTTGGTATTGGCATAAAGAAATAAAAACAAGCATATCTAGGATAGAACAATACACAATCTAAATAAATAACAGCGAATATAGAGTCATAATGCAGCGATACAAATATAATACATCACATAAGTCTCAGTGGGTCTATAAAAAGTCGAATGCCCACTATCATTTAAAATATACAATTTATGTATCCAATACATTTATATATCAACATCGTAATATACATAAGGCTACATAAATATAAAATGATACATTATATAACTAATAAACTAGCCTCCAACTATGCTAAACAAACACAAGCTGGTCTCTTCGTCCCTGAACCTGTAAAGTCTTCGGACTGATTTGAGTATTATATAAATTACACATGGGCTAGAATATGTCTAGAATCCATATGTTAATATATAATAACAACTAGAATGGTGTAAGAAAGTGCTTCGTAAAGCAATATATGTGACCTACCGAAATATCAACATCATCCAAACCATGCACGTACGATTTTACCCAAAATAAAGATTAATTAATCATCATATCAAGTAACATAAGAATAAAGTGAGTGGAACATCACCTGAACATCCAAACTACCAAACTATCATACAAATAAAATATTTACCAATGTATATCTTGGCCGAAAGCCCCAATGAGAGACAAGAACTTTTGACTACATGGCCCTAAGATATATATGTGTGTGTATGTATATGTGTATATATATATAAAAAAAATAGGGTATGCAAACTCATAATATAACGCACAATATAACACACAAATAAACCACAATGATCTATCTTGGTCGGTAGTCCAAATGAGAAATGAAAACTCTCGACTAAGTCGTCCTAAGAGATAAATGTAACAAATCACATTAAAACATCTCTCAGCCAAAGGCTCTAAGAGAGACTGACAGACAAGCACACTGCTAGTCTCTAATGCCATATAGAAAGATGAACTTATGGTTATCTTGGGTTAGACTACTCAAATAATAGACAAGCACACAACAAGCCTCTAATGTCATATAATCGTAATCTCTAGTGTGGTGATAACATCAAATATCTCATCGTAAATGAATCTATCTAAGTCATCAAGATAGGTAACTGACCTACCATGGCACTACCCTAGGAATTGCTAATGACCGTAGCCTATTTCCTAAAGTCCCTTAGTTACTCCTAGAATCGTGATTCAATATCTATCTACATGTCATAAGCACATTGTAAGACTATATTGTGTATTGGTCACGACTTCTACTTGCCCTAGGTAACAGATTGTTGGTTCTTAAGTGAAGTCTCGGCAGTAGCCCTAATGAGAGTAGTATCTTTCAGCCTCAAACACATCAACTCATAAAATTGACATTATGATATTCGGGACGTAACCCCGCAATCAGGACCACAAGGATGGATATTAGCCCATATGACGAGTTCGAATCATGTGCTCTCCATAGTGGCGTGAAACCTATGACTTAGATTCCTAACAAATATGAAAGTCTATAGGATGGATCGTGTAGTGTATATGCAAGTATATGTGACAAATTATATGATGTAACTAATATAAAGTTAATCTAGTAAAATATAAACTAAGCACACCAGGATTTTATACTGGTTCGGACCTCCCGTCCTACGTCCAGTCCCAAAGCTCCTCTTCGGAATTCGACTATCAAACACCATCACTTCGCCCGGAGGAATAGGCTTGGTTACAAAAGCTTGTTCATGTCATGTGTGTGTTCTATAACACGAATATTGACTATTAATTACAGTTGCTTCCAATATATATATCTAGAAGATATTGATTGAAGAGTTCTCTATATATGGAAGAGTGGAATACAAATATATGATTGCTAGAGATCAAGAATATATCAGAGTATAAGAGTAAAGAGCACAAGTAAGTAAGGTGATCTATTCTCTGGGATTCTTGATGCTATTTATAGCGGTAGAGAGATTCCTTGAGTAGTTGCATCCATTAACAAGTGTTCTATGGTCGCTTCTGATGGTGATGAAGAGTTGCAGCGAAGAGAAGCGAAGGTGTCTTTTCAATTGCGGCAGTTATAATTTGAATGTCAACAGCCGAGTTCAGTTTCAAACGTCTGGAATATTCTCAGACGTCTGGCTCTCTATATTTTTTTGTATATAGTAGACTTTCAGACGTTTGAGTACATTAACTAGACTCTGATTCTGTCTGGTTTGTAATCCAGAGGATTTATTCAGACGTCTGGCTAGTGCACCCAGACGTTTGATCTTGTGCATGTTGCTTTTCTTGTATCTGTGTTATTGCTCTTCTGATTCTATCGACTTGTAGCCTCTTGATACGTTCTTTGATCCTTGTTCTTGTCTCTCTAGTAATGGTACTTTAGCAATTACCTACAAATAGAAGTATATATGCATATTCGATTTCCATTGTATAGTTGTTGTCATCAAAACCGTAGATTAGATTTCCTAACAATCTCCCCCTTTTTGATGATGACAACTATACAATGTACTTATATATAATTTATAAATCTCCCCCCTGAATATGTGCTTATTTTAATGTTTTATAATTATACTTATATTTCTCCCCCTTTGGCATTATCAAAAAGAATTATAAAATTTAAGCCAATCTTAAAAGATAAAACACAAAAGGAAAATTTCATTAATAATTTGATATTGATTACATTCATATATTTTGTCAATTTTACAAAAGTTGAAATCCTAAAATTCTAAAATCTATGATTTCTTTGGAGAAGCTTTGTCTTGATCATCCCTTTTTTCTTCTTTTTTAGAAGTGCTAGGCTTTGTAGGAGATGTCAAAGCTTGTTTGAGAGGTTCGTCCTCAGAAAGTTTGGAATGTTTCATGGGAGGAGAAGGTACTGGGGTTGGCCAATCTTCAGAAGATGGTGTTGGACCACGGACCCGTTGGAGTACTTCTTTGAGAACCGATAAGACAGTTGAAAGAGATTCTTCAACTATTGCTAGGTGTGTGGCAAACGATGCTTCGAATTGGTCAATCCGCTTAGCCAAAAGTTTTTTATTTTGAGATAATATATGTTGATTTCTAAGGGTAATATCTCGAACACTTTCATTTGGATTTGTATCCGTTCGAGTCTCCATAATCTCATATTGTCCTGGATAATCAAATGGTGCAGGAGGAGGTGGGGTAGCTTTTCGATGATGTTCCTCTTCTTGAGATGGTGCATTGTATGGTTAAGGCGGAAGTTCAACTTGTCTAGTTTGACGATTGTGCGTCCAATCTTTGAAGGATATAAATTCTGGGGGAATCTCGGGTAGGTGCATAAGTGATAAAAATTTGGTGGAAGCATATTTTGGTGAGATTTCTTCGAAAGTTGATTGGTAGGATGGGATGTTATGTGAACGAAGAAGTCTTATAATATATGTCGGGTAAATAATTGATGGCCGTGATTGAGTCCAAAATTGTTTGACCTCGTCAAAGATGAATTTGGCCCAATTCACCCTTGTTCCACTAAATAGAGCATATAAGGCTTTGTGCTCTAACTCGTTTATTTGCTCATGGCTTCCCATACATGGAATGATGGTATTGATTATCATTCGAGTTAGGAGTCACGCTTTTGGACGTAGATATTTAGAGGCAAACTTTGGCATTTCATCTTCCCAAATTTGATGTGTTATACTATTTCTTGGCTTGAAGCGCATATCGGGAATGTTGTATAAATCTTCGCCCGTGCCAGAACATCCTAGGGTTCTACTTATTATGCCAGGAGTTAGTCTAATCGTGTTGCCATACACGCTAGACCATAGCCAGTTATCTTCATCTTAAGTGTTCCATACTGAAGTGCAATCCAAGTTTGCATAGAAAAGAAATATTACCAATTGATCGATTTGGACGTCATTAGGAGTGAAGGAAATTAATGTTTCTAGTCCGGCATTCTCACACATTTCATCCAAATCGTACATTGGAAATTTAAGTAGATTATAGAAAGGACCTGTGTGAAGCTTTTTCTTTTGTATATCTTCATACCTCTTGATTGAATGTGGCGCTCTATTCATCCATTTTTCAATTTGATCATTCGAGCAAACTTGGGGATTTGAAGATGATGTTGGTTGGTCTTATTTTCGTTTTGATATCTTGAGATTTTTAGTTCTATGAGGCATTGTGATTCGAGCTCGCGTAAAAAGGAAGTTTTTGAGAGAAAAATCGTCAATGGTGAAATCGCAAATGGAAAAATTTGAGATGAAAGTAAAAAAAATAACATTATCTGGGTTAATTTAAAGAGTCGATTGAATTTCAGACGTTTGGATGCTAAATCAGACGTCTGGTTTGCCCTAAGTTGAACACAGTAGATAAGTTCAGATGTCTGGTTTATGAGCTAAACGTCTGGTTTGATCGAATGTGTAAAATTTGATAGTCAGAGAGTTTTACAAGACGTTTGGGAACAAATTTCAAACGTCTAAAAGCTTCTGATTTTTAAATTCGAGTAGACGGAGCGAATTTTCAAACGTCTGGGAGTTATAACAGACGTCTGATATATGCACAGTGGAAAAAAATAGACGTATATCAGAGTGTCAGACGTCTGAGGTCCATATCCAGACGTCTGGTTTAGGCATTTTTTCTAAAAATAGCCTAAAATTTGATTCTCGATTTTATTAAAAAACAAAATGTATTTTTATTTGTGTAAAATAACAAACAAACATAGATACATACAATAACCAAAATAATTTATTTAGAAGGCGATGGAGTTTTACGATCTCCTGACTTGTTATCCTTCCATGGTTTAAGTGGAGACCATATATTTCCACGTTCGTGGGTTCTTGGAGACCAGAAAATCGTCTCGGTGAAGGATCCGAAGGGGTACGATATGAAGACGAGGGATCTAAAGAACTACAAGGTTTTGGAAGCGGTTCATGGACATCTTTCTTCCGTGACGTACAAAACTTCATCGCTACTTGCTCCAAAAAGCTTAGCCGACGTGCTGTAAGTTTTTGTTCAAAATATAGTTCTCGTTGAAGATCTATTTGTTGTTTCTGATAGTGATGAATTTAATCAATTTTCTCCTTTGTGTTAAGAGAGACAAATAGAGATCTTTTAGTCTTCTTTCTATCGGGAGTAAATCCCGTGTGATATGAGGACCACCTATCCGTCGGTTCTTGATTTGGTGTGGGTGTAGGAAGCCGTTGTGGTGTATCAGCCGAGCTATCCGGCGTAGGCATCGAGATGGATATATAAGAGTTCTCAGAAGACATGGCTATATTTTGTTTCTTGAAGAAAATATGAATTGTGTGTATATAATTTTTCTTATTGTATAACTGTTTATATATAAGTTAAAAAATTATTTATAGAAAAACTAACTATCTAAAAAAACAAAAGGTGAACAATTTACTAATTATATTTTGTGGATAGAAAAACAAATGACTAAACATAGCGTAGATGAAGCAGTGATTATTAAGTAAGCAGATCATGAAGAGAGAAAATCCCTAAATCATGTCGGAGTTTAATAAAAGTTTGTTCATTTAGTGGTTTTGTAAAGATGTCTGCTATTTGATTTTCGGTATTTACGTATTCTAATGAAATATTTCCTTTTTGAACATTGTCTCGTAGAAAATGATGTCATATATCTATATGCTTAGTTCGTGAGTGATTGACAGAGTTTTTTGATAAATTTATTGCACTCGTGTTATCACAATATATTGGAGATTTAGTGATAATTTTGCCGAAGTCCGTAAGTGTTTGTTGCATGTATATTACTTGTGCACATGCTAGAGCTGCTGAGATATATTTGACTTCGCAAGTAGATAAAGAGACACAATTTTGCTTTTTGCTAAACCATGAAACTAATGATTATCCGATAAAGTGACATGTTCCACTAGTACTCTTACGATCTGTTCAACATCCACCAAAATCCGCATCACTATATGAAACTAGTTCAAACGATGATCCTTTAGTGTAAAACAAACCATAATCTCTAGTACTAGATAGATAACGTAAAATACGCTTTATAGCTCTTAGATGAGATTCTTTTGGTTTTGCTTGAAATCGAGCACAAAGACATACACTCATCATAATATTGGGTTGACTAGCCATCAAATAGAGTAAAGAACCAATCATGTTACGATATAATTTTTCATCAAAATCTTTTCCGTTATCATCCTTTTCTAAGTGAACAGTAGTACTCATCGGTGTTGGTTTGCTTGAAATTTTATCCATCCCAAAGCGTCGTAATAGATCGTTACAATATTTTTCTTGATGAATAAAAATACCATTTTCAAGTTGTTTTATTTGTAAACCCAAGAAGAAATTTAATTCTCCCATGTGAGACATTTCAAATTCATTTTTCATAATATTTGAAAATTGATTACAAAGATTTTCATTAGTTGAACCAAAAATAATATCGTCTACGTAAATTTGCACAACTAAAATATCGTTATTTCCTCGTTTAATAAATAAATTTGTATCGATTTTACCTATTTGAAAACCAGATGTAATTAAGTGATTTTTAAGTCATTCGTACCAAGCTCGGGGAGCTTGTTTTAAACCATATAAAGCTTTTTGTAATTTAAAAACATGATCGGGATATTTTTCGTGAATAAATAATGGAGGTTGTTCAACATATACGTTTTCTTTGATAAAACCATTTAAGAAAGCACATTTGACATCCATTTGAAATAGTTTAAAATTGTTATGATTTGCAAAAGCGAGTAATGTTCGTATGGCCTCGAGTCTTGCTAATGGAGCAAAAATTTCATCGTAGTCGATACCTTCTTCTTGATTATAACCTTGAGCAACTAGGCGTGCTTTATTTCTAACAATATTTCCATTCTCGTCTGCTTTGTTTTTAAATACCCATTTTGTTCCTATAACCGATTGTTCTTCAGGTCTTGGTACTAATTCCCAAACATTATTACGTTCAAATTGATTCAATTCTTCTTGCATAGCCATTATCCAAAAGTTATCATTTGAAGCTTCTTTATAATTTTTTGGTTCAAAATTTGACACAAATGCTACATGGCTTATTTGATTAAGTTGATTTCTAGTTACTCTAGAATTGAGATCTCCAATGAAATTATCTTTTGGATGATTCTTAAGAATTCTAGGGGATGATATTAAAGTGTTATTTTGCACATTTGTTTCATTATTAATAGAATTTGTTGAATTTGTTAGTGGAATAATTTCTTCTTCATCATTAGTATGATGGTTAAAAAGATTTTCGTCAAACGAAACATGTAAACTTTCTTCATAGTATTATTTCGTTTATTAAAAATTCTATATGCTTTGCTACGATCCGAATATCCAACAAAGATACGTTCATCGGCCTTCGGGTCAAATTTTCCTAAGTTATCTTTTGTATTTAATATAAAACATTTTGAACCGAAATTTTTAAAGTATGATACTTTAGGTTTTCGTCCAAAAAATATTTCAAAACAAGTTTGTTTAGTCATAGGACGTATGGTTACTCGATTCAACACATAACAAGCTGTGGCAATAGCTTCTGCCCAAAAGTGTTTTGGTAAACCACTACTATTCAGCAGTGTTCGTGCACATTCTTGTAACGTACGATTTTTTTTTCTACTACACCATTTTATTGAGGTGTGCGAGGAAAAGAAAAATTATGACTTATTCCTTTCTTATTGCAAAAATTAGTAAAAAATCGTTTTCGAATTCTCCTCCGTGATCACTTCGAATATTTTTAATTTTCAAGTCCATTTGTGTTTTAATTCTTTTAGCAAATATTTTAAACATACCAAATGTATCGCTCTTATATTTTAAAAACAAGGTCCATGTATATCTTGAAAAATCATCAACTATTACGAAAACATATTTGTTGTGATTTATAGATCGTATTTGTGTTGGACCAAATAAATCTAAATGTAATAATTCTAATGGTTATTTTGTAGAAATATTATTTTTAGATTTAAAAGAGCTTTTCTTTAGTTTTCCAATTTGACAATCGTCACATAAATTTTCTACTTTGTAATTTATTTTAGGTAAACCTCTAACTAACTCATATTTTGCCAATTTATTAATATTTTTCAAATTGATATGACAAAATCGTTTATGCCATAACCATGGATCATTATGTTTGGCGGTTAAACATAAATTTGAATTTTTATTTATATTCATGTTTAATACATAGATATTTTTGTTTCTAAAACCTTCAAATACAAGTTGTTTGTTATTATCTAAAATATTACATTTATCTTTTTCGAAATTTATTTGAAAACCTTTGTCACATAATTGACTAATACTTAGTAGGTTGTGTTTTAGATTTTCTAGTAATAAAACATTTGTAATAATAGGAGAATTAGAAATACCAGAGTTGATGACTTCTCCAATGCCCACGACATATCCTTTTGAATTATCTCCAAAGGTTACTGTTCCACCATCGATGTATGTTATATTTGATAACATTTTTGAGTTCCCGGTCATATGCTTGGAGCATCCGCTATCTAGTATCCATTTCTCCTTATGTCCTATTTTGGGTACCTACAAAATAAAAGATGTTTTAATTGGTACCCATATACTTTGTTAGGGTCCTAATTGTTAGGAGAAGGTAGCCATACCCAAGATGGTTTGGTACCTTTATAAATATAAATTTTATTATAGACTACATTCTCTAAGAAATTATTAATATGTTTTTGTTTAATCAAATTATTATTTGTCTTAGGAATCCAAATTTTCATAGTTTTGGTATTCATATTAGACGTAGGTAAAATTTTAGTTTTTTATAACTAAAATTTTTAGCATCATTATCTTTTTGTTTAGAAGTATTTTTAAATCCTATTCCATTTCTATTGTCTAATGGTTTTGATAAGATTTTCCAAATCTTGTTTTCCTTTATTAAATTTTGACACATTATTTGTAATTTTATCTGATTTTTCTTTTAATTCTAAATTTTCAATTTTCAATATTTCAATATTGCTTTTCAAGTTGACATTTTCTTTTAGCAAATTATCCTTCACTATTTTAGTGTTTTCAAAATCAATATCAATACCCTTACTTTCTATCAAATTATTTTTAATTTTTTCTTGAGATAATTCTAGTTCTTCTTCTAAGATAATTTTTTTCATCTTTTAACATTCCTACTTCAAGTTCTAATCTATTTATTTTGACTATATATTCTTTGTTCAATTTTTTAATTTGTCTAAATTTATCATCTAATTCCATGCTAAGTTCTAATAATTCATCATAGCTAAGTTCCGGACATACCTCATCAGTTTGTGCCATAATACACACATTAGCTTGTTCTCCGTCACTATCACTATCACTTTCAGATGATGAAGAATCCGAGTCATCCCATGTTACTTTGAAAGCCTTCTTCTTTTTGAGTTTTTCAAATTTGTTCTTCTTTTTATCATTATTGAGTTTAGGGCAATCCTTCTTCATATGTCTGTATTGATCACATTCATAGCACTTGATTTGAGATAGGTTTGTTGTGTTGGACTTCCCTTCTTTTTGGAATTTGGTCATCTTTCTAAATTTCTTGAATCTGTTATAATTCTTGGCAATGAAGACTGTCTATTCTTCATCTAAATCAGTGTCATCATTTTTTGTTGCTGGGAATGCTATGTTCTTCTTCTTTGAATTTAGTTCTTTTCGTGCCTGCAAATTAGCTTCATAGGACATTAAATTTCCTATCAACTCTTCAATTTTGAGAGTAGAGAGATCATTAGCTTCTTCAATAGTAATACCTTCCTTTCCCAATCCAATGTTAAAGAGATGAGTATTCGAGAAACTAAATCAAAATCAGTAAACTTAACTCCTAATGCCATAAGATCTTGTTGGATAGTTTGAAATCTAGAATACATGTCAACAATAGTTTCATTTTGCTTCATTTTAAATGATGATAATTGGTTTTGTAAAATTGAAATCTTAGTTTGTTTGACCTTTGTTGTACCTTCGTGTGTAATTTGTAAGGTACGCCAAATGTCAAATGCAGTTGTGCATAACATGACACGTTAAAATTCAATTGTATCTAGAGAGCAAAATAAAACGTTCATAGCTTTAGCATTGTTTGATGCTAAGGTCTTTTGTGCATCGGTCCATGTGTTCATAGTAGTAGTAGGTGCTTCATATTTATCTTGAGCGGCTGACCAAATTTCTAGACCATTAGCTTCTATAAAAATTCTCATATGTGTCGACCAATATGCATAGTTAGAGCCATTAAAAAGTGAGGGTCGTGTTGTGGATTGTCCTTCTTGAAAAATACTTGCCATATTAAAATGATTCAAAAACGTGTTACTGTACTTTGATCAAATCTTGCTCTGATACCAATTGAAAGTCTATAGGATGGATCGTGTAGTGTATATGCAAGTATATGTGACTAATTATATGATGTAACTAATATAAAGTTAATCTAGTAAAATATAAACTAAGCACACCAGGATTTTATACTGGTTCGGCCCTCCCGTCCTACGTCCAGTCCCGAAGCTCCTCTTCGGAATTCGACTATCAAACACCCTCACTTCGCACGGAGGAATAGGCTTGGTTACAAAAGCTTGTTCTTGTCAAGTGTGTGTTCTATAACACGAATATTGACTATTAATTACAATTGCTTCCAATATATATATCTAAAAGATATTGATTTAAGAGTTCTGTATATATGGAAGAGTGGAATACAAATATATGATTGCTAGAGATCAAGAATATATCAGAGTATAAGAGTAAAGAGCACAAGTAAGTAAGGTGATCTCTTCTTTTGGATTCTTGATGCTATTTATAGGGGTAGAGAGATTCCTTGAGTAGTTGCATCCATTAACAAGTGTTCTATGGTCGCTTCTGATGGTGATGAAGAGTTGCAGCGAAGAGAAGCGAAGGTGTCTTTTCAATTGCGGCAGTTATAATTTGAATGTCAACGGCCGAGTTCAGTTTCAGACGTCTGGAATATGTCTCAGACGTCTGGCTCCCTATATTTTTTGTATATAGTAGACTTTCAGACGTCTGAGTACATTAACCAGACGTCTGATTCTGTCTGGTTTGTAATCCAGAGGATTTATTCAGACGTCTGGCTAGTGCACCCAGACGTCTGATCTTGTGCATGTTGCTTTTCTTGTATCTGTGTTATTGCTCTTCTGATTCTATCGACTTGTAGCCTCTTGATACGTTCTTTGAGCCTTGTTCTTGTCTCTCTAGTGATGTTACTTTAACAATTGCCTATAAATAGAAGTATATATGCATATTCGATTTCCATTGTATAGTTGTTGTCTTCGAAACCATAGATTTGATTTCCTAACAAAATACTCTTGACTCCCTAAGCCCTAATGAGAATGTCACCACATAATAAATCCTCGATTACTAGTCCTAAGAGAAAATAATAATAATCAGCTAGTTAACCCTAAGAGGATAAACCACCAAATTCCAATATGTCTTCAACTTGTAGTCCTTGGAAAGGAATAAACCTCTCGACTACTAAAGTCAAAAGATTCACCACTAGGTGATTACCAAAATTCCTAACCCTCTAATGATATGTGACATTTACTTATAAAAAGTAATCAAATAAATATCAACTCGGGCTTTCCATACCACCTAATGTTACTCGCTCGTTTACTCAATGTCGTAAACTACACTCACTACACAATAATATTCTACACTACGAGTCAATGGAGTAATCAGAAAAATATTGCCGAATGTCCCATACTGCTCGGTATTACTCATTCATTTACTCAGAATTCTTACGATATAGAATTTTTAAGCAATATTATAATTCAACTAGTTATTGATTCAAAAGGTGTTTTATAGTAAAATTTTCGTTTCCAAAATCTTCGATTTAAGTTCAGAAAGATTAATATTAATTTCAATGGGTTTATATAAATAAATTCTTACTCTTTTCTAAAATATTCATTTAATTTTTTTTTATATTTATAGGAAGTCCGTATTTTAAACATTCAATTTCTAATCACTTAAACACCATTCAAAAATAATTCCTATACTTTTAAATTCTTCTTTAATAATTTTAAAATGATAATTACCAAAGATGCCTTATAATTTATAATTTTCTTTAAATAATAAATTTAAATAATTCCAGGTTCTTAATAAAGATTTTCAATTAAAATAATTTATCAAAGCCATAATATGATGTTCCAAAAAACAATGTGTTTAAAACCTGCATTTACATTTCAAATCCTGTTAAAATTATCATTGTTGAAAAGTAACTCATCAAACTAAAATTCTATCTTATATAATACCTTTCCAAAATAAATCGATTCCTTTTATATTAAAATAATCAAACACAAAAATATACAATTTACTTAACAATATACATAATGAATTCCACATAGAATAATTCCCAAATAATAATTAAATTGCACTCAACTTGTTGTTACTTCAAAATATTATTTTATAAACCTCCAATTTATTAAATCAAAATAAAATTAGTTTATTATTCTATAAATATAAATTTTAACTTCCTATTTTACAAAAATCCTTCAAATATTTTATAATCGCTTTTGTAAAATAATTTAATAAACTAATATCTTCTTTTCCTTATTTTTAAACAATACCAAAAAAGGAATTTCCGGACGAAAAATCTTTACTATAACAAAATTCAAACTTTGCATTCCTTTTTAAATGGGTTTATATTAATAAAATTTACCATACAATAAATATATCACATTTAAAACACATTACTTTCCCAAACATATTATTTTACAAAGCTTCGCGTTTATTTAAGTTCAATGAAATAACCTCATTACTTTGACTAAGAAATTAAAATACCTTTATGAAAGGGAAATCCTATTAAATCATTTTATAATGATAAATAAATAAATATTTTCACTTTTAGATTTTTTTCACTTTTCTATAGTTTTATCCAAAACAACTTAACATTTTAAAGATAATAATTTATACAAAATATTACATTTATAATTTTCCTCTTATCTTTATTTTTAAACCGATAATTTTAAAATTATCAACTTAGAATTTTCAAATTAAATTTTGAAATATCCGCTTTCAAAAATAATATATAGATTTCAAACAAATTTACATATATATATATCAAAAATATTTATATCGAAACTAATTAAAAGCGTGCAAGTGAATTTTAGATTAGATCATTTTTGTGAGTAATGAATTTACTCACCTAAATTCCAAGAAAAAAATACTAACCAATGATTCACGTCGCATGCCAACCTCCATCGTTCGTGCATCAGCCCTAGGACTTCACTAAATCCATCGTCAGGTCACGACGCCCCTCCGATGCATCATCAACAGTTGCCTCCGCCTCTTATCTCAACCGTGTATAGCCATAACACCACCAACCTCCGATATCGCGCACCCTAGATCCAACCGCCTACCCCTACGTCTGTCCCTCCTTAATAGAGCTCGGCTTTGATTTTTTTTGAATTGATTCTAGGGCTGAAAATAATGGACTAGGGAACGGGTTTGGTTCTTGATTTTAGTGGATAATGGGCTTAAGTGGATTCTGGAAGGAAAAACCTAGAATGGGGAGTAAAGGAGATGGGTTGGTTAAGTCAACATGGGTTTGGGCTATTAATAAATTATATTTTAAATTCAATTTGATTTTATTAATCCCTTTTTCCATTTAAATTCAAATCTTAATCCCTATTATTTATTTATAATTACATTTTCAATTTCGATTGATCCACCGTATGTTTTAAAATATATATTGAGAAATTATATAAAATATTAAATTCAATAATTATTTTATCTTTGTTGATTTTTTTATTTTTATGAATATCATATAAAATTTCCTTCATCTATTTCAATATTGATCGATCCACCATATATTTTAAACATATATTGATAAATTATACAAAATATTAAATTCAATAATTATTCTACCTTTGTTGATTTGTTTACTTTTATTAATGTCATATAAAATTTCCTTCATCTATTTCAACTAAATAACAATTATTTTGCAATGTAAAAATATTTATATTCATTGTAATTATTTTACTTGAATTTAATATATTATTTTTTTATTTTAAAACGAATTTATTCACTGATTCAATTTGTAAAAGCAAACTTCTTTATCGAATATTTTAAACCAATAAAATATATTTCAAAAGTAAAATTATCCACAAATTAAACTTGAATTTTTTATTTTAATTAGAAATAATTTATTACAAAAGCATAGAAGGTCGGGTTGTAACAACCCTGGTTTAGAGATTACCTATCAATATTGAATTATAACGTAAGTTATAATTTAATATTGTAAATTAAATTAAAATTGGAGAAATTAAATTATTTATTTGGAATAAACAATGAATTTTGAATTTAAAATGAGAAAATGAAATTCCAAGCTTTATTCTATTTTGTATGGAGTGATAATAATAATACGGGCTTTAAATAATGAAAATGATTTCATTTTATCGAAAATGCAATAATTATATTAATTATTGTCCATTTGCTCTTTTTAATAATATTTAAAAGAAGTATGTAATTTTTAAAGGTGGTTTATTGAAGTAAAAGGTGGAAATTGGGTTAAAATTAAGTTTTGGCTATAAATAACGTTTTGAAATGGTTTGAAATATTTTTCTAAGTGAGCAAATAAATTTTGTGGAATTTTAGAAGTTAAAAACAATGGTTTTATCCATTTATTTGTGTAAATGGTGTATTTTTGTTAAATAAAGGATTTTAATAATAAAAATGTTTTAAAAATATAAATTAATCTTTTTACATGATAGAAAATGTTTTATTTTGTTTGTATAAAAGTTTTCATATTTTTCTTGTGTGTAAGTTGAGAGAAATGCATTTTTTATTTATGTGTACATGTCATATGTACACATTTATTTGTTAAGTGTTGATTTAAATCTTAAGCCATTTTATTTCTTTTAATTATCAAACTTAATTAGCCCATTTAGTCTTAGCCTGGTTAAGAAAAGAGGAAGTAGTGTTTAGCTGTACGTTCATTTTCTGTCTCTTCTTCCTCCTCCAACCTGAAAACAAAAGTCAGTAAACAAAATTTCTCAAACTAAAAAATCAAGCTCAATCTTCAATTAAACTCACCAAAATTCAAGTCTTTTTGCAAGATAAAGATAAATCAAAGGTATACAACTCCAAATCATACAGTTTCATCACAAAATCCATTTACAGTAAATAGCTTTCTAAATTTATTTCATATATATTGTTTGCATGTTCTGTATTTGCTTTCTACAGGTTCTAAAGGCTTGTAATCTCAAGCAAAGCTCCACTTTTCATCAAAAATACGAGCTTTAATCATCTATCAGCAAGGTGAGTTATATAAACTCACAAACTAGCCAAATGAAAAGTGCCAAAACTTGAAACTGTGAAAAAAATTAGCTTCTGTTCGTTATTTCGTGTAGTTGAATTTTCCTTGTTTATAATTAGTTTCTGTTGCATCTTTGAGATTTTATAACTTTTGATTCCGGCCATGAAATGCTACCAGATTTCTTGCATTTGATAGTTTGCATATTGAACTCCATCTCTGTAAATTTTGGTTGAAAAACACTGTCGTTTGCATGTCGAAATTTGCTCTAGAAGTTGAACAAAAACCTTGGAAATCGAACTGGAAAAAGTTCATATGCTAAGTCGACTGCCACCCTCCCTGGGTCGACATGTAGGTCGACCCAGTGCCTCCTAGGTCGACTTAGACATCAAGGAGGTCGACCTCATAGTCGACATGGCGAAAGGCAAAATCTTGCCGTGTCTCCTCTTGTGTTTTGATGTTTCCAACTTTCTTTTGCTTCATTTTTCAGCTATATTCATGATGTTTTTGATGATGATTATGGGCCATGATGTCTATCAATAGACTAGCCAAATTTTGGATATTTTAAAATTCAAATTTCGAATTATTTGAATTTAATTTGAATTTAAATTCAAATATCGGTTTCGGTGAATTTCCTTGTTTTTGTTCGTTTTCGAGCACGGTTTTCTCCAAATCTTTTTGAAATGATTTTTAAAATTAATGGGCATTTCAAAATAATTATAATATAATATTTTAAAGTATTTTCAAGTATAAAATCTATTTATTCTCGATAATAAGAGAAATGTTCAAATAGGGTTTTCAAATTGATTTCGAAAATTGGTTTTCAAAGCTTGTTTTCCCAAAATTATTTTATAAATAAATTACATGTTTTTGCACTATTCGAGCAAATGAGAAGAAGAATTAAACGGTTTGGTAAAACACGTGGTATGGGACACGTGCGTTTATCTCATCGGTTAATTCCCAACTTGTCCGTTTGATCGTTTTGACCTTCGGGTCGAGTTTACCGATGAGATGAGGAAAACTTTTTACTGCTTTAAGTGTGAAATTAACTAGTGGTTAGTAAACCGTTTAGTGCGAACGTGTGGTATGGGACACATGTTAACACTGTTCGGGTTCCTATCCGAGAGTTTATGACACATTTGCTGTTGCGGCATGCCAGTACTGGACCTTCAGGTCATTACCATTGCGGCGTATTTGTCTTCGAGATGTTTACCATTGCGGCGTCTGCCATTGCGGCATATTTGCCTTTGCGACGTATTTGTCATTGTGATGTTTTGCCTTCGGGTGAGGTACCCATTTGAGATAACAGTACTATAACAACCCGCATATTTTACGACTGTATATTTAAATATTTTATTTAAATATAGCATCGTTAGTCGGATTAAAGTCCGAAAAGCTACTTTTTGTAAACAGACGAATTAGGACTCAAGACCACTTCCATTGAGTCCAAAATGGAGTTTGCGACCTTTTTAAGTATAAACATCGATATGTTTGCAGTTGAGTAGAATTTTGACATTTTCACTTAGGGCCTTGGGCTTGGGTTTCAGCCCACTAACCCAACTCATCTTATATCCTAACTCCACCCCCTCTCCTCTTCATTTATTCTATTATTTTCCTAACACTTCAAGCTTTAGTAAAAATGGGGGAAGAGGTTGGAAACTAAAATCCTAAGCCCTAGTTTCCTTTGCAAATTCAAGTTCTAGCTCCAAAATCTAAGAGAAGCTTAGGTAAGCATCCTCTTCCTTCATCTCATTTCCTCTTCAATTTCAGAAATTTCCTAAACCCTAACTTAGGAAATGTTTTTCTTTTGAGCTTAGATTGAAGCTTCTTGGGTTAAAATTGAAGAGTGATTGTTCTTGCCTTGCTCTATAGCTTCTCTCTTGTGTTTTTGGGTTTAAAGGTGAGTTTTTGAACTCACATCTACTTCTATAGATATCATTGTTGTTAGGTATGAATTCCTAACACTTATTTATGTTCATTTGCTTTTGATTTGAATTGAATTGGTGAATATTCTAATTTTTGGTGTTTTGAGGTCAAATCTTTAAAAATCCTATCTTTGTTGTTCGTACATGTTGTTGGGGTGTGTCGAAGAGCCTATAAGGCTAGGTTGTCGCTTGGCATAAATCCTTAGTCTCCGTTGCTCGTCCGATCACTCCGGTGTGGATTTTTGCCCTTCATGGGGCTAGGCTGGAAATGCTGCAAAAGACAGTTCAGTCGACTGAACGTATTGGTCAGTCGACTAAACCTGGGAACAAAAATCTTTCTGTTCCAGCGTCAGTCGACTGACCATATATTTCAGTCAACTGAACCTGGAACCCGAGAATTTCTGGGCATGGATCAGTCGACTGACGTATTCAGCCCAGTCGACTGAATCTGGGCAAAGAGCAGTTTGCCTATTTTAGGCAGTTTTGTGTGGGATTTCAGGTTTTTAATCGATTTATTTGATGATCCGAATTGTTGTTATCATTTATCGTCTTTGATGACTTCTTTTTCAGGATTTTTGGAAATATCAATTTTGATGGATTCGGTATCGATTTTTATTGTTTTAATTCACGTCGTCGAATGTGGATTTTGGTGATTGATTGTTTCTACAATCATTTTTGTGATTTGTCACTTTAAAATACAAAGGTTTCTATACTAGTAGTAACTATTCAAACTCTTTCGCATAGATGATTTCAACTCTATTTTAAATACAAAGCTCGTTTTTAAAACCGTTTCCCAATCTATTAGTATATACAAACCTTTACCTCATTCGTATGAGAAATCTAATTAAACGGCTTAGCAAAACAAGTGGTATGAAATGCTTGCGTTTACTTTGTCGGTTAATTCTTTGACTTGTTTGATTGAAATCTTGTGACAATTTTCGAGTGGAAATCTACAATCTTTTCGTAAATATTTAAATTAAGTCAGTGGTTATGGGACATGAAGCTAAACTCATTTATTTACTAGCTTAGTGTAATCGACACCTTTTGATAATCGATGGTGATCATTTTATGGTTTAGACTAGCGATGTGCGATTTCTCTTTGTTCACGTGGGGGGATTGTACCCAGTTCTATTGAGCTTCGTCTCATTTTTATAGGCTAGCGACCTATGGGCTTTATTGAGTTTGGGGTTCATCGGGAGTACCATTATTGCACTATGTCGTTGTCCCGAATTATTTGAGTTTCAGGATCATCGGGCGTACCGTTATTTCACTACGTCGTTGTTCTAAAATATTTGAGTTTCTGGTTCATTGGGCGTACCATTATTACACTACGTCGTTGTTTCGAAATATTTGAGTTTCTGGTTCCTCGGGTGTACCGTTATTGCACTACGCCGTTGCATCGGCTTTATGGTTAGCGACCATGGGATAGCATTCCGTTTATGATACATGTGTTAGTGAGTTTTCATGCTCCCGTTTGTGATAGGCCTTCCCCTTTTTGTGATTTCTGGATTTCTAGTTGATGATTTCTAGAAATTATTTTTCACCAATTTTGATGATAGGCATTGATAGGCTCTATCAATATTTGTGTTTGGTGAATAATTTAAAGAATGTGATTCTTTTTTGTGCTTTGAGATTCTTGAGATATTGTATGATTTTGTTGTTGTTTAATGTATACTTGTCACAGTATGGAATTATTGTTATCATACGTTTTTGTTATATCTCTTCTTATATCTCATTTTTATATATGATAATTATAGCTAGACTGATCTGTTTATTATTTTCTTCTTAAATAATACTCGGGTCAGACCGAGATGTTACAGGTGCTTCCGCTTGACTTCTTATCAGGGATTATCATCAGATTTTTGGCTAACTACTTTAGATTAGTAGTTTTTGTTATTATACATTTGAGATATAGACTCCTTGATGTATAATTATTCTTTTGTCTAGCACATGTATCTATTCGTTTGTGATGTAGTGGATCTTGTTTGACCACTACTTTGATGTACACTTTTATGTGTTATATTCATATCTGATTCCGCCTTTGTGATATGAATATCTGTGACTGATTTGTGTTATGTTTATTTCTATATTTGTTTTCGAAGGCCTCATAGCCACTGTGTGGTAGCTTTGAGTTTGTATTTGATATGTCGGATTTCCTCTTGAAATGAAATGTAAGTTACATTATCTGACATATCGGTACTCGCACAAAGCAATTACACAGATGGTCGCTCCTCAATAGCCTTATTCTTCGTGCTAGTCGACGGCATTACCCAGTAGCATCCTTGGCTAGTGTGAGTATAGAGGTAATGCGTCGCAAGTACTCGGCAAGGCTTCAGCCAAATGCACGTGCTAAACTTTTGTGATGATTTCTTTGACTATTTTCCCTTGTGTATCGCCCCTTTCCGGAATTGGTCCTTTGAACCATTTGATGTATATTTTTGGAGATTACCTTTCAGGAATTTATATTCTTGGGAGCTCTATTTTTGGGATTTGAATCGCTTACACTGGCGTTATTTGAGATTTTCCTTTTGGAGTTTACTTGAGATTTTATTCTCCTCTTTGGAGATATATTTGCCTTATGGCATGTTTGAGATGGGATCTCATTGTGCATGTTTTAGGTTTGCTGATTTGGCGGGTTTAGGTTTTCCCCTAAACCATATTTGATGTTTTATGAAATGCCGATGATACGAGACTCGCTACTTTTAGTGTTTTATGGGTTGTTCTATCTCTTTTGAGACTATATGTTATGTAGTGATACATACCATACTTATGCATATGCTTACTTAGTATTGTTTCTTCTTGCTAAGAAGAACATCACCTCTATCATATGCTCATATTATCGCTTATCCTTGTAAACTGATTTGTTTAGCTAGACTGACCCATGTATTTATAATCGGGTCAGACCGAGGTGTTTCAGGTTAGGTACATTTGGACTTAGCATATTCTGCTTCTGCATGGACTATTCTGCTAGCTCTTTTTGATACAGCTTTTTGTGTAGTCCTTTTTGTTTACTACTCTGATATGTATATTCTTTTGACTCGCTTGTATATTGTGGTTGCTATACCACTTGACATGTATCATTTTGTATACTCTGTGATGTACCTGTTTATGTGTGTATATATATATATATATATATGTATATATATATATATATATATGATGATCTACTATTCTATGACGTGTTTTGCATTTGAGTTGTTGTATTTTGTTCTGATAGATCCTATAGCCACATATGGCTTTGTATTAATTATTTATTGGATATATCGATCCACTTGAGATAGAAAAAATCATTTGTCGATGTATTCAATGGATATTTAAGACAAGGCTATAGATGGTCGCTCCTAACCAGACCTATTCTCCGCATTAGCAGACAGTATTACCCAGTAATACTCTTTGTTAATATAGGTATCAGGGTGGGTCGTCACAGCTTGGTATCAGAGCTGAGTTCAGAGCAAAATATGATAAGCACAGAACAGAAGCACATATTATGGTACTTCTAAGTGTAATACAAGTGTTATGAATCCCTTAATCCTCGTGCCTTTGACCTTTTCTTGTCCTTTGGGGTAGATAGAAGTTTGGCAATACGTCTAGGAATGCATTTTAATTCCGTAGTATTCCTTATTGAATTAATGATATCTACCCTGTGAATAATCTTTATCCTATCTTAACTTTCAGCTAATGGCTGGAAGAGGTAGAGGACGACGCTCGGATGCTGGGCAATCTAGCGGCTCGCATCCGGACGGCATTTATATGTTTGCCGATCAGTTTATGGAGTTATTTTGGAACACTCAGCCTCCAGCTTCTACTCCATCATCTCCTCCGCGCAAGTCTGTCTTTGCATGCATGTGCAGTGATTTTGCTCATCTCAGAGGAAAGGCGTTCAAAGGCTCCGAGTCCGTTCTAGAGGTCCAAGCTTGGATTTGTACGTGCGAGCGCATCTTCTCTCGCATGGATCTTTCTGACCACGACAGAGTTCTTGTAGCATCTAGCATGTTGCAAGAGCATGCCCTTGACTGGTACGAGCTTCTCATAGTCGAGCTCAATGAGTCTACTCTTTCTTGGACTCGGTTTCGGGAATGATTCGAGCTCAAGTTCGTTCCTGAATCTGAGAAAGCTTTATTGGCCCGTTGCTTCCTCGAGTTGAAGCAAGAAAAGTCCTCCATTTCGGATTATGTTTCATCATTTGAGGCCTTATCTAAGTATAGTCTTGAATACATCAGCACTCCATATAAGAAGAATCTGAAGTTTGTCTCTGGTCTTAAGAACTATCTTAAGAAGTCTTTGATGCTCCAGCTCAAGCTTTCTTTTGAGGAGTTGGTTGACTCGACGCTTCATCTCGAAGTCATCGAGAAGGAGTGCGATAGTGGTGATAAGGTTGAGGATTGTAACAACCCCAATAAGAAGAAGTTCCCATTTCATAACCCGAAGTCTTTTTCGCAGAAGAAGAAGAAGTTTGTTGGTCCTAGTTCTCAGCCTAGTGTACCACCTCGTACTTGGAAAGGGTGTTTCAATTTTGGTTCTCCTGACCACATGATTCGTGATTGTCTGAAGCCTCCCTTTTGTCGTTATTGCAAGAAGGAAGGCCACCATCTTGCCACTTGTCCCATTGCTCCTAGTAATACCCAGTCTGGCAAGCTGAATGTAGTGGATGCTTCTGGAGGGTCTTCTCGACGTAGAGGTACATCTCCTTCTATCCTTGAAGGCTCTATTTTATTCCATGACCATTCTATTCGAGTTCTCTTCGATACAGGTGCGTCGCATTCATTCGTATCGAAAGAGCTCGTTGATGCTATTTCTTTGAAGGTTTCTTGCCTTGTAACTTCATTGAGGATTGCGAATCCTATCGGGGGTCCAAAACCCTTAGTAGCATGCTTTGTGATGATGTTGAGATTGTTTTATGTGGATTTTCTTTTCGTGCGAATCTGCACGTTATTTCTTATTTGGGTTTTGATATGATTTTGGGTATGGACTGGCTAGTGCGATACGATGCCAGGATTATTTGTTCTGAGAGGGTTTTATATCTATGACATCTAGATTCATCTGCTCTGTTATCACTTATTCTTCGGAATGTGGAAAATTCCGAAGTGGTTTTATATTCTCTAGACTCACGAGATGATGATGATATATCTCGTATACCTGTTGTTTGTGATTTCTCTGATGTATTTGAGCCTGTTTTGGGTTTGCTATCCAAGCGGGCGATCAAGTTCTGCATTGATCTCATTCCATGCACACAGCCAGTTAGTTGTCCTCCCATGAGGATGTCTACAAAGGAAAATGAGGAACTCAAGAAGCAGCTTTTAGAGCTTGAGTCCAAGCAGTTGATTCAGTCCAGTTTTTTACCGTGGGGTGCCGCGGTCGTCTTCATGAAGAAGTCCGATGAAGCTCTTAGGCTTTGCATCGACTATCGCAAGCTTAACGAGTTGGCCATCAAGAATAGGTATCTGTTGCCTAGGATCGACGATATGTTCGATCAATTGAGTGGCGCTAAGGTCTTGTTTCAGCTCGACCTTGCCACTGGTTTTCATCAGCTATGAGTTGCGGAAGATAGCATACCTCTTACAGCTTTTCGCAGTCGATATGGATCTTATGAGTGGCTCGTTATGCTGTTCGGTTTGATGAACGCTCCTTTTTTCTTTGTTGATCTTATGAGTCGAGTATTCCGAGAATATCTCAATAAGTTCATCCTTGTGTTCATCGACAACATTCTTATTTATTCGAAGTCTGAAGCCGAGCATGCTAATCACTTGAGAATTGTCTTAAGTACTCTTCGTCATCATCGGCTTAAAGCCAAATTCTCCAAGTGCTACTTCTAGGAAAAGAAGGTTAAGTTCTTTGGCCATGTTATTTCCTCGGAAGGCATTTCGGTCGATCCTTCGAAGATCGAAGCCATCCAGAATTGGAAGAGGCCTGAGAATGTTCATGAGATTCGCAGCTTCCTTGGATTAGCGGGTTACTACCGCCGACTCATTAAGGATTTTTCCCACATTGTGCTTCCTCTCACCAGCCTTACTCGGAAAGGCATTCGATTTATTTGGTCCGACAAGTGTGAAGCTTCTTTTCAGCAGTTGAAGGAGATTTTCACTAATGCTCCTATTCTAGTGGTTCCCGAAGGGAATCATGATCTTGTTGTCTACACTGATGCTAGTAGATGTGGCCTCGGTGTCGTGCTTATGCAGAAAGATCGGGTAGTTGCTTATGCTTCTAGGCAACTACGACCGAATGAAGTTCGTTATGCCACACATCACCTCGAGTAAGCCGCCATAGTCTTCGCCCTGAAGATTTGGCGACATTATCCATTAGGCGAGCACTTCATTCTCTATACCGATCACAAGTCCTTGAAATATCTGTTCACTCAGAAGGAGCTCAATATAAGGCAACAGAGTTGGTTCGAGTTCCTTTCCTCCTATGACTTCAATATCCATTTTACCCCTAGTAAGGGTAATCATGTTGCTAATCGCTTAGTCGAAAACATTTGGCTTTTGTTTCTATGATGCTAGCCGAGTGGGATGTTCTAGAGACCTTATCTCTTTGTGATATTCGTGATCGAGCTTCATCTTTTGATTCTCCTATTTTATTATTCAGTTTGGAAGCTCGACCCAGTCTATTGGATCGTATTGTCGATGCTCAACGGTGTGATCCCGATCTTGTGCACCTTATCCAGATTTGTGAGTCTGAGTCCCATGATGGGGAGTTATGGGAATTCAGCATTGATTCTTATAGGTGTCTTCGTAAGAAGAACCATCTTGTTCTGCCTTCCGATTCTGCACTTAGGCGTGACATTCTCGATGACTGTCATCGTTCTAATATACCTTTCACCCCGGCAGTAGTAAGATGTATACCGATATGCATCGCCTTTATTATTGGGAAGGCATGAAATGCGATGTGGCGAGTTATGTGAGTAACTGCATGAATTGTCAACTTATCAAAGCCAAACATCAGCGCCCTTCTGGTCTCCTTCATCCTCTAGAGATTCCATTGTGGAAATGGGATCAGATTTCGATGGATTTCATTGACGGCCTACCTCGTTCGAGATCGGGCCATTCTAGCATTTGGGTTATTGTTGATTGCCTCACCGAATCTACTCATTTCATTCCTATTAAGTTTAATAAGAGTGCTTCTCTTTTGGCCAAGTTATATATCAAGGAAATCGTGAGACTTCACGGTGTTCCTAGTTCGATTGTTTATGACCGTGATCCGCTTTTCACGAGTCATTTCTGGCAGAGTCTTCAGCAAGCTTTGGGAACAAAGCTTAATTTCAGCACATCATATCATTCGCAGTTTGATGGACAGACTGAGTGGGTGAATTGTATTCTTGAGGATCTTCTCTGTGCTTGCATTCTAGATTTCGGTGGTAGCAGGGAGGATCACCTACCTTTTGTGGAATTCTCCTACAACAATTGTTTCCAATCTATTATCGGTATGGCTCCTTTCGAATCCCTATACGAAAGGCCATGTCGATCTCCTTCCTGTTGGTTGGAATCTGGAGAGAAGCTTATTCTTGGCCCAGATTCTATTCGTGATTCATCTGAGAAGATTGTTCTTATTCATCAAAGAATGAAAGAGGTACAGAGCCGCCAGAGATCCTACACGGACAACCGTAGGAAGCCTCTCGAGTTCTCTATTGGTGATCTATTTTCGTTCGTGTTTCTCCTCTTAAAGGGGTTATGCGCTTCGGAAATTGGCTCCTCGCTTTATAGGACCATTTCCTATTACTGAACGCATAGGCCCTGTGGCTTATAGAGTTTCACTTCCAGCTCATCTATCTAGCATTCATGACATGTAACAACCCGTAAATTTAACCGGTTTTAACAAAGTTATTAGTTAAAATTTTGTGAAATTTTAAACGATAAAATTTCTTGAAATAAAAATTTGATATTTGGAATACGTCTAGTTAAACATAGCAACTGGTAAATTTTCGTCCGAAAATGTGAAAGTTTATTTCGCGCGTAAATTCACTTTAAATTTAATCAGTTAAAAAGCGTTGAAAATAAAATGTTTTCAAAACCAAAATATTTTTACATAGAAAAATTCCAAACCATCTTCTGAGCAAGATGTCAGTTTATCGTTTTTCAAAATTCAGACATCTTTGGCTCCGTCGATCTTATTTTTCAGTGTTTTTCTTGCATTTTCCGTAGTAGAAAATTCGAATTTTTATAATTCGATCGTACCACTGATATCCTCATACCATTTTGTTCGCCTCGTTGTGCTGATCTCCGTAGTATATTTATTTCTGTATTTTAAAATCCGGTACGCGTCATAAACGATAATAACGGTCCGTTGTAACGGTACCAAATTTGTGGCTTTTCATTTCCGTTTGCTTTCCAGATCTAAACGTGGAAGCCGAAGCAATATAATAAATTGCTTTAATACCTTTTGCGCAATCGATGGACAGCTGTTACCATCGTTTCAATTCATTACATAGTGGTACATTTCTTTATCTGTTGCCTCTTTCTCTCCCCTATTTTTTCGGTTCATACCTCTGAAAGTAGTGGACATTATTACATATATCATAAAGTAATTCTATAATTTCTTGTACAATCTCCCTGTAGCAAATCCACTTCTCCATATTCCACTTTCATGGCCACACACGCAAGCCACAACTCCACCTCCACCTTCATTTTATTTGTGCCACGCGACTTCACCACTTCCAATCTCCACAACCCAGACCTTCCTCTCTCCACTTCCACCATTCGCTAACCCAACCAACACCATCTCCGGCCAACCAAGCTCCCACTATCACCTCGTCAAAGCCGATCAAATTTTTTTTACCCCATGCCGAATCCAAAGCACCAGCTCCTCCCTTACCTCGTGCTCCACATCGCCACTTACCCACTGTACGACTTCCCCTCCTCTAAGCAACTGCCTCACTCAAGAGCAGCCCAGCCTCACTTCACTCCACCGCATCACCTGTTGTGCCCCGACCTACCCTCTTTTTCCCTTCGGCCACAGTTCCTCCGCCTTTCTTCCAGCCGCGCTCCTCCTTGTGCTGTGATCAGCCACTGCTCCAAATGCCGAAGTCGACATGCCAACTCATCGGCCACATACATCACCGAATACATCTCTGCTATAATTCCATTTTCTGCGGTGAGTAGTTTTTCTTTCTTCTTCTCATGCGTTCGTATATATATAACTATTGATATTAAAATTTACTATGTATGTTATATGTTATTCTTGTATGAGAGTAATAGTTTGGCCAACGGTATATTTATAAGCTCATATTAATAATAAAGCTTATATATGTAGATGTATTATGAATATTCTGTTGCTTTAGAATTCCAGCTACAGTATTTTGTATAATATGGTAAATAGTAATATAGTTATTTTATAAAGCTGTTTTAAACATGCTGTAGTTCATATTCATGGATACCACGCGTATATGTAGTATTATATTCGATAAATTTTAGTATATCCTATTATAAATTTTATATTTACCGTATATATATGTTACAGTTTAAATATAAAGATGATTTAAGGATATAATATCTAAGTTTACAACCTGATACTTTACATTTTATAAGTTATACATTTGGTTAAAATATACTATATGATAGTTTATAATATATATTAGCCTAGTCTATTGTATATATAAATTGTAATGTGCACGTCACTAGATGTATCAGTGCTGAGGTTGATATATAGGTCATCATTAAATATAGTATGGGTACTAGTAAGAAATTTGTTTATAATCTCTGTTAGTTTAAAAATAATAAAAAGGGTTTCATGTCAGTAAGTACATAAATTTATATTTTATATGTATGGGTAAAACTGTAATATAGGGGTTTGTATGTATGTTGTATATATTGACCTTATTCAAGATCGGTCTATTATATAATGTTAGTATATATGATTTAATGTACCATAGATTTACAAACATACCATATGTAGTATTGTTTATATATGTTGTATTGATAGGGTTGTTTGGGAAACCACATATATCGTTCGTATCTATAGATTTTAACAAAGTAAATTTATGGAGATTTGTTTAAAAGGTTATTTATTGGTTTTAATATATATATATATATATATATATATACCGATTTATATTAGACATGTGTTTCAAAAAATTTACATTGATTATAGAGTGATATATAATGTATATATTTGTTAAGTTTACATCAAGCTAATTTGATCTATTCTTATCGATTCGATTTATCAGCTTTGTCCGTCGAATTTGTGCCGATCCTGTTCGCTTTGAAATTCGTGCTTGGATTCGAGATTCAATTTCAGTGTGCGTATCCGTGTCTCCTTCTGTATTCTCTAACCTCGAAAGGTGAGCACTCACTCACGATTAACGTTCTTTTATTTATTAAATCTGATTTCAATTGAAACGACAATTGAAATATGCTGCTGTTAGTTAATTACACTGTTATATATGTTATAGCCTGTATCAGTTCACCTGTGACATCTGACACCATTATCTGTTAATTATTTATGTGATGATAATACAGTTTGGCTGATAATTGATTGATTGTTGATGTTTATATTGGACGTTAAATTGTAAATGTTAAAAATGATAAATAGTATGAAATTGAACTTGATATAGGATAATTAAATGTTAAATTTGATTAACTGACATTTGTATAATATGACCCCTTTGGATTGTTAAATTAATTAACATGTAGAATAGTGATAATTACACTTGAACCATCGACGTATCTTGGATTAATTGTTGTAGTGTAAAAATTTGAAATTGAATGACAAGTGAAAAACCGTAATGTAATTATCTTTAATCTACATGAAATGATAGTGTAGATTCTAGAAATAATTATATTAATTCGTACAAATGACAATACGAATTAATACGGTTATTTTGGGATTATTTGAATTGATTATTGGATTGATATTGATTGTCGTTATTGCTTGTTTATTTACTTTGACACCATCCCAGTTATCACACTGCAAGTTCCCTTTACTATGCTATGATTTTGAATTGAATTGGAATCGGGTTGAAATGATAAATACCCAAATTGAACTTTGACCTTGGATATAGAGAATTAAATAAAATCCGATTGGTCAAATAATTTTATTTAAAAATAAAATGAAGATTTTATTTGAATAAACAATATGGTATTGAAATGAAGTTGAAATTTGAATTTTTATGAAAGGAAAATGTTAATATTTAATAAATCTGAAACAAAATATTAATAATGTAATTGATGAAAGAACGTTGTTTAATTTGAGAAATGATTGAATTAACTTTGAAATGATTTAATAATTGAGTTTGAAATTATGATTAAGTTTGAGATTTTTAAACTTTGAAATAATTTAATGATTAAGTTTGAAATAATAATTAAGTTTCGAATTATTTAATAATTAAATAAGATTGAATTATTTAATGATTAAGTTGAATAGAATTCTTTAATAAGTAAAATTGAACTTTTGAATAAGTGAAATTTTACTTCGTAAATAAATGAAATTGAGTTTCTTTATTAAGTAATTTTTGGAAAATTATTAAGAAAGTAAATAAGTGAAATGGAATTTCTTTAACAAGAAATGAAAATGTGATATTTTTGGAATTAATGTAAGACTTGTAATTGAAAGAATTTGATTTGACGGATTTAATTTAATTCAAAATTGTAAATTTTAATTTAATGAAGTTGAACTTAAGAATTGATTTAATGAATTGGAAATTTAATAGAAATTGTTTTGGATGATAAAGTAACTTAACGAATATTGAATGAAATCGATAAATGAATTTGGAATTGATTTGAAGGTTAAATTAAATTAAATGTAAATGATTTCGAAACGAAACTTATATACGAACTTGAATCAATACTTGAATTGTTTTGAATGAAATTTGAAATTGAATTATAGGATTTTGAAATGAATTTGGAAGTTTTGAAACGTAAATTTTGGAAATTGGTTTTGAAAGACAAATGAAATGTTGATTTATAAATTCTAATTGGAATTGAAATTGATTTGGTTTTGAAATAAATAAACGACCAATCGGTGTAATAATTACGGAAGTTATTAAAGAGACCGGAATTCGGTTATGGATATACTCTCTATCTAAACCGAAAACCACTTTAATAACTATACGCGGAGTGATGATCCAGAATGAAGTGGTTGGAATGATGTACGTGATGACTGAAGAAAGAGAACGATGATGGATAGCCTTGACACTTGTGTCAAATTTGAAATGACTAAAACAGGAGCTGTGCCGGGCCAATGGAGGATTAGCTACCTCAAGTGGACACACTTCTTCGAACTATTTATACTTGTTGTCGATTGGTGCACCCTTGATTTTGGGAGTGTTGTTTCACGGTGTTGCGGGCGCTGCGGCGTTGCGTTCTCACCAGTCCGGATCAGGCGAACGGTAGTATCACTACCTTGGGTATTGCCTCATGTGCCTTGTCATACTTGTATTCCATTTATGCGCGACCACTACGATTTTGATTTGTACCTTTAGTATATGGATTGCCCTCTGGTGACTTCCGGTTTTGGGGAAACTACGGTCTTGTATATGCTTTTGGGAATAAAAATGTGTTAAGGGTGGAATGGGCCATGACTTAACGCTATTTTGATATCTTATTATTACTGATAGACATTATCTACTTAGCGTATATTACTACCTAGTAGATAGTTTAACGGATCCTTAAAGGATGGTTATTCCAAACATCCTTTGAGTTACTTGTATTTCAATTGCTATTTCACTTGAGTTGGATTTATTAATATAAGAATGTTAATCCTGACTCGAGTGTCTTGTGTTTTTGCTTTACGCTCGGGTCAGACTGAGTGTACCAGTATTCGAGACTCACCTTTGGAGTTGGAGCTTTGCTTGAAGATCCAGCCATCTATTCTGCTTTCAGTATTCGATGATTCCAGTGATGTATTCTGATTTGTATCTGATGTATCGTATTATTCTTCCGTTGTAAACTCTGATGTATTTTATATATTCATATAGTAGCTTCATGAACTACTATCTCTTTTAATTCCGCTGCACTTATTACTCTGTGTCTGTGATCTGTGATTATTTATTTACTGTATATGCTCAGTTTTGCCAAATTTAAATTAACAACGTGGTATTTTGAGCAATTCAACTCCGGCATGAGTGTCTTCCTATACACTTATAATGGATGCGAATGGTCCAAAATGGCGGGTCGTTACAGTTGGTATCAGAGCTTTGGTAGTTCTAGGCAAAACTTAACATATAGGGTAAATGTATTTACAGAATCACTCTCATTCGAGTTTCAATCTCTTCCTTTTGACTCGATTTCTTTGAATTTTGGAACGTTCCCTACGGTTCCAAATTTCATTCGTGTCCTTCACTATTCGTCTTCTTTCAATCATGGAGCACCCCATAACTCCATTCTAAATGTTATCTATAATAGATCGGCGATCTCGCCAATCTTAGAATGATTCGTAAAGGAGTAAACTCCTTTATAATAGGCATCGATTTACCGGAGATTTCTGTATCCTCGGTTTACGATGCTATCTATCTCCTGCTATACCTGAATTCTATTTCTTGCGATCGAGTGTTGATTTACCTCGGAATTCAGCATCGATCCTATTCTTGAAGTTACGGACGACCGGTCAAGGTTGCCCGTGAATTTAATAAACTTACCCATCTCCCGATTCTGTTATTGAATCATCTTATCTTTTCTTTCGAATTTGTCTTCGAATCAGAATTCTCTTTGATTTGAGTCCATCAAATTTGAATCTCTATCCTTGTTTTGAATCCATTCTTGCATCGTCGAGCGAGGAAATGTATTTGTAAATTTATAATAAAATGTTTTATGTATTGTGTTGTTTGAGTTGTTGATGTTGATTTGGGTTTTCGATCGATTCGTCTGATCAACGCTATCGATAGGATTTCCAAAACACTTGAGCAGAGCAAACGGACACAATTTCGTTTTCAACTTTGGTAAATGAAATAAAGTTTGTATGATTATATTATGAAATTAAACTGTTAATGAATCTGTTGTCAGAAATGATAATATTTGATTATCATTTATTGTTTTGCAAACCATTGATTTTCCAACTTATAAATAAATGGAAATTATAACTTGGTTTATAAATTGAGTTTGTAAAATTTAAATGAATTTAAAATTTAGAATTTGAGAATTTAATTTCCAGTGATTCCAAGCTTTGGTTTTTAAAATTTTAAAATGTATATTATTGAAGGTATTTTCAAATAGAAACCGTTTTCAAAGAATTTTAAAATGTTGAAATTAGTGCTTTTCTCTTTGTCGCTGGAAAATAATTTCGATGATGGCGGCCGCATCATCGACATTCATTTTCGAGTTTCGAAGTGGAGATACTATTCTGTAGCTTTGCTACGGGTTTGTTTTGAGAAAAGAAAAAATTTTGATTTGAATTTCGTCAGTATATTTTGATTCACATATATATAGGTATCTTATTTTAAATTTAATTTGTTTTGATATAAATATATTATATATATCTCTGAGTTGTTTTAAGTTAACCGGAAATCTAATTCTAAAATTTTGTTAAACGATGATTTTAATTATAAATAAAACCAAAATTTGGAATAAATATTTAAACTTGAATAATTGAATTGGGAAAATTTTATTTGTATATTGTTCAACTGCATTCTAATACAACTTACCTAAATCATTCAGAAGTTGAATATGTAATTGGATAATATATAATATAAATTGAATTTATAAATAAAATTTGAGTGTTTATAATAAATGTTATACACTAAATTTTGATTATAAAGATGTTAATAGAGTTCGATAGGATAATAAGTAAAACTCAGTTAATAATGAAATAAATTTGTTTTGAAAGAATTAATGAATTGAAATTTGATCAACATATGAATATACCTTGAATTTGAAAGCAATTAGTAAATATAAATTAATTTAAATCAAAACTTTTATGGTTTAAATAAATTTATATGGGTTAAATATATGTGATAAGATATATTAAGTGAAATAAAATTTATAATAATTTGGAATTAAAGAATTTAAATTGTTGAAAATAAAATATGATTATAATAAAAAGATTATTCAAATTTATGGTTTTAGAAATTGTAAATTAAGATAATTGGATAATAAGATAATGAATGTAGAAATAGTTAAGATTGATTTTTAGTGAAATCAAATGGATTAAATCAACTATTGAATATCAATTAATTTAAATTTGAATTTATATGGTTTAAATTAATTGTTATTTTGTATTTCAAATCTGTTTTTCTTTCTGGTTGTTTCTATTCTCCTACCTCGTTCCTTTTCGGGGACGAAAAGTTTTGAGTGGGGGAGAGTGTAACAACCCGTAAATTTAACCGGTTTTAACAACGTTATTAGTTAAAATTTTGTAAAATTTTAAACGATAAAATTTCTTGAAATAAAAATTTGATATTTGGAATACGTCTAGTTAAACATAGCAATTGGTAAATTTTCGTCCGAAAATGTGAAAGTTTATTTCACGCGTAAATTCACTTTAAATTTAATCAGTTAAAAAGCGTTGAAAATAAAATGTTTTCAAAACCAAAATATTTTTACATAGAAAAATTCCAAACCATCTTCTGAGCAAGATGTCAGTTTATAGTTTTTCAAAATTCAGACATCTTTGGCTCCGTCGATCTTATTTTTCAGTGTTTTTCTTGCATTTTCCATAGTAGAAAATTCGAATTTTTATAATTCGATCGTACCACTGATATCCGCATACCGTTTTGTTCGCCTCGTTGTGCTGATCTCCGCAGTATATTTATTTCTGTATTTTAAAATCCGGTACGCGTCAGAAACGATAATAACGGTCCGTTGTAACGGTACCAAATTTGTGGCTTTTCATTTCCGTTCGCTTTCCAGATCTAAACGTGGAAGCCGAAGCAATATAATAAATTGCTTTAATACCTTTTGCGCAATCGATGGACAGCTGTTACCATCGTTTCAATTCATTGCATAGTGGTACATTTCTTTATCTGTTGCCTCTTTCTCTCCCCTATTTTTTCGGTTCATACCTCTGAAAGTAGTGGACATTATTACATATATCATAAAGTAATTCTATAATTTCTTGTACAATCTCCCTGTAGCAAATCCACTTCTCCATATTCCACTTTCATGGCCACACACGCAAGCCACAACTCCACCTCCACCTTCATTTTATTTGTGCCACGCGACTTCACCACTTCCAATCTCCGCAACCCAGACCTTCCTCTCTCCACTTCCACCATTCGCTAACCCAACCAACACCATCTCCGGCAAACCAAGCTCCCACTATCACCTCGTCAAAGCCGATTAAATTTTTTTTACCCCATGCCGAATCCAAAGCACCAGCTCCTCCCTTACCTCGTGCTCCACATCGCCACTTACCCACTGTACGACTTCCCCTCCTCTAAGCAACCGCCTCACTCAAGAGCAGCCCAGCCTCACTTCACTCCACCGCATCACCTGCTGTGCCCCGACCTACCCTCTTTTTCCCTTCGGCCACAGTTCCTCCGCCTTTCTTCCAGCCGTGCTCCTCCTTGTGCTGTGATCAGCCACTGCTCCAAATGCCGAAGTCGACATGCCAACTCATCGGCCACATACATCACCGAATACATCTCTGATATAATTCCATTTTCTGCGGTGAGTAGTTTTTCTTTCTTCTTCTCATGCGTTCGTATATATATAACTATTGATATTAAAATTTACTATGTATGTTATATGTTATTCTTGTATGAGAGTAATAGTTTGGCCAACGGTATATTTATAAGCTCATATTAATAATAAAGCTTATATATGTAGATGTATTATGAATATTCTGTTGCTTTAGAATTCCAGCTACAGTATTTTGTATAATATGGTAAATAGTAATATAGTTATTTTATAAAGCTGTTTTAAACATGTTGTAGTTCATATTCATGGATACCACGCGTATATGTAGTATTATATTCGATAAATTTTAGTATATCCTATTATAAATTTTATATTTACCGTATATATATGTTACAGTTTAAATATAAAGATGATTTAAGGATATAATATCTAAGTTTACAACCTGATACTTTACATTTTATAAGTTATACATTTGGTTAAAATATACTATATGATAGTTTATAATATATATTAGCCTAGTCTATTGTATATATAAATTGTAATGTGCACGTCACTAGATGTATCAGTGCTGAGGTTGATATATAGGTCATCATTAAATATAGTATGGGTACTAGTAAGAAATTTGTTTATAATCTCTGTTAGT
This sequence comes from Allium fistulosum, assembly GCA_030737815.1. NCBI lineage: Eukaryota > Viridiplantae > Streptophyta > Magnoliopsida > Asparagales > Amaryllidaceae > Allium > Allium fistulosum. The sequence goes on from CM060908.1 coordinate 910,804,162, forward strand.
TTAAAAATAATAAAAAGGGTTTCATGTCAGTAAGTACATAAATTTATATTTTATATGTATGGGTAAAACTGTAATATAGGGGTTTGTATGTATGTTGTATATATTGACCTTATTCAAGATCGGTCTATTATATAATGTTAGTATATATGATTTAATGTACCATAGATTTACAAACATACCATATGTAGTATTGTTTATATGTGTTGTATTGATAGGGTTGTTTGGGAAACCACATATATCGTTCGTATCTATAGATTTTAACAAAGTAAATTTATAGAGATTTGTTTAAAAGGTTATTTATTGGTTTTAATATATATATATATACGGATTTATATTAGACATGTGTTTCAAAAATTTTACATTGATTTTAGAGTGATATATAATGTATATATTTGTTAAGTTTACATCAAGCTAATTTGATCTATTCTTATCGATTTGATTTATCAGCTTTGTCCGTCGAATTTGTGTCGATCCTGTTCGCTTTGAAATTCGTGCTTGGATTCGAGATTCAATTTCAGTGTGCGTATCCATGTCTCCTTCTGTATTCTCTAACCTCGAAAGGTGAGCACTCACTCACGAATAACGTTCTTTTATTTATTAAATCTGATTTCAATTGAAACGACAATTGAAATATGCTGCTGTTAGTTAATTACACTGTTATATATGCTATAGCCTGTATCAGTTCACCTGTGACATCTGACACCATTATCTGTTAATTATTTATGTGATGATAATACAGTTTGGCTGATAATTGATTGATTGTTGATGTTTATATTGGACGTTAAATTGTAAATGTTAAAAATGATAAATAGTATGAAATTGAACTTGATATAGGATAATTAAATGTTAAATTTGATTAACTGACATTTGTATAATATGACCCTTTTGGATTGTTAAATTAATTGACATGTAGAATAGTGATAATTACACTTGAACCATCGACATATCTTGGATTAATTGTTGTAGTGTAAAAATTTGAAATTGAATGACAAGTGAAAAACCGTAATGTAATAATCTTTAATCTATATGAAATGATAGTGTAGATTCTAGAAATAATTATATTAATTCGTACAAATGACAATACGAATTAATACGGTTATTTTGGGATTATTTGAATTGATTATTGGATTGATATTGATTGTCGTTATTGCTTGTTTATTTACTTTGACACCATCCCAGTTATCACACTACAAGTTCCCTTTACTATGCTATGATTTTGAATTGAATTGGAATCGGGTTGAAATGATAAATACCCAAATTGAACTTTGACCTTGGATATAGAGAATTAAATAAAATTTGATTGGTCAAATAATTTGATTTAAAAATAAAATGAAGATTTTATTTGAATAAACAATATGGTTTTGAAATGAAGTTGAAATTTGAATTTTTATGAAAGGAAAATGTTAATATTTAATAAATCTGAAACAAAATATTAACAATGTAATTGATGAAAGAACGTTGTTTAATTTGAGAAATGATTGAATTAACTTTGAAATGATTTAATAATTGAGTTTGAAATTATGATTAAGTTTGAGATTTTTAAACTTTGAAATAATTTAATGATTAAGTTTGAAATAATAATTAAGTTTCGAATTATTTAATAATTAAATAAGATTGAATTATTTAATGATTAAGTTGAATAGAATTCTTTAATAAGTAAAATTGAACTTTTGAATAAGTGAATTTTTACTTCGTAAATAAATGAAATTGAGTTTCTTTATTAAGTAAGTTTTGGAAAATTATTAAGAAAGTAAATAAGTGAAAGGGAATTTCTTTAACAAGAAATGAAAATGTGATATTTTTGGAATTAATGTAAGACTTGTAATTGAAAGAATTTGATTTGACGGATTTAATTTAATTCAAAATTGTAAATTTTGATTTAATGAAGTTGAACTTAAGAATTGATTTAATGAATTGGAAATTTAATAGAAATTGTTTTGGATGATAAAGTAACTTAACGAATATTGAATGAAATCGATAAATGAATTTGGAATTGATTTGAAGGTTAAATTAAATTAAATGTAAATGATTTCGAAACGAAACTTATATACGAACTTGAATCAATACTTGAATTGTTTTGAATGAAATTTGAAATTGAATTATAGGATTTTGAAATGAATTTGGAAGTTTTGAAACGTAAATTTTGGAAATTGGTTTTGAAAGACAAATGAAATGTTGATTTATAAATTCTAATTGGAATTAAAATTGATTTGGTTTTGAAATAAATAAACGACCAATCGGTGTAATAATTACGGAAGTTATTAAAGAGACCGGAATTCGGTTATGGATATACTCTCTATCTAAACCGAAAACCACTTTAATAACTATACGCGGAGTGATGATCCAGAATGAAGTGGTTGGAATGATGTACGTGATGACTGAAGAAAGAGAACGATGATGGATAACCTTGACACTTGTGTCAAATTTGAAATGACTAAAACAGGAGCTGTGCCGGGCCAATGGAGGATTAGCTACCTCAAGTGGACACACTTCTTCGAACTATTTATACTTGTTGTCGATTGGTGCACCCTTGATTTTGGGAGTGTTGTTTCACGGTGTTGCGGGCGCTGCGGCGTTGCGTTCTCACCAGTCCGGATCAGGCGAACGGTAGTATCACTACCTTGGGTATTGCCTCATGTGCCTTGTCATACTTGTATTCCATTTATGCGCGACCACTACGATTTTGATTTGTACCTTTAGTATATGGATTGCCCTCTGGTGACTTCCGGTTTTGGGGATACTACGGTCTTGTATATGCTTTTGGGAATAAAAATGTGTTAAGGGTGGAATGGGCCATGACTTAACGCTATTTTGATATCTTATTATTACTGATAGACATTATCTACTTAGCGTATATTACTACCTAGTAGATAGTTTAACGGATCCTTAAAGGATGGTTATTCCAAACATCCTTTGAGTTACTTGTATTTCAATTGCTATTTCACTTGAGTTGGATTTATTAATATAAGAATGTTAATCCTGACTCGAGTGTCTTGTGTTTTTGCTTTACGCTCGGGTCAGACTGAGTGTACCAGTATTCGAGACTCACCTTTGGAGTTGGAGCTTTGCTTGAAGATCCAGCCATCTATTCTGCTTTCAGTATTCGATGATTCCAGTGATGTATTCTGATTTGTATCTGATGTATCGTATTATTCTTCTGTTGTAAACTCTGATGTATTTTATATATTCATATAGTAGCTTCATGAACTACTATCTCTTTTAATTCCGCTGCACTTATTACTCTGTGTCTGTGATCTGTGATTATTTATTTACTGTATATGCTCGGTTTTGCCAAATTTAAATTAACAACGTGGTATTTTGAGCAATTCAACTCCGGCATTAGTGTCTTCCTATACACTTATAATGGATGGAATGGTCCAAAATGGCGGGTCGTTACATGACATGTTTCACGTCTCTCAGCTTCAAAAGTGTCTTTGAGAGTTGGATTCTGTTATCGATTCTTCTGATTTGAAAGAGCTTGTGATCTCACCGGACTTATCTATTGTGCAATAGCCTATTCGCGTACTTGCTTTAGAGGTGAGACGCCTTCGAAACAAGGACGTGCCGCTCATTAAAGTTCAATGGTCCGCTAATCCCAATGACTGCACTTGGGAAACCAGAGAGTTTATCGAGCATTCATATCCTGGATTTCTTTCTTCGCATAGCGATGGTGAGAATATCTCTTTATCTCAAGCTTATTTCTTTTCTTTTTGAGTGATGAAATTAAATATTTGAATACAAATTCTTCTCTAGGAATTGCGAGGACGTAAATTTGTTAAGGGGGAGTCTGTAACAACCCTGGTTTGGAGATTACCTATCAATATTGAATTATAATGATAGTTATAATTTAATATTGTAAATTAAATTAAAATTGGAGAAATTAAATTGTTTATTTGGAATAAACAATGAATTTTGGAATTTAAAATGAGAAAATGAAATTCCAAGCTTTATTCTATTTTGTTTGGAGTAATAATAAATGGAATATGGGCTTTAAATAACGAAAATGATTTCATTTTAGAGAAAATGCAATAATTATATTAATTATTGTCCATTTGCTCCTTTTAGTAATTTTTAAAAGAAGTATGTAATTTTTAAAGGTGGTTTATTGAAATAAAATGTGGAAATTGGGTTAAAAATAAGTTTCGGCTATAAATAATGTTTTGAAATTGTTTGTAATTTTTTCTAAGTGAGAAAATAAATTTTGTGGAATTTTAGAAGTTAAAAACAATGGTTTTATCCATTTATTTGTGTAAATGGTGTATTTTTGTTAAATAAAGGATTTTAATAATAAAATTGTTTTTAAAATATAAATTAATCTTTTTATATGGTTTAAATGTTTTATTTTGTTTGTATACAAGTTTTCATATTTTTCTTATGTGTAAGTTGAGAGAAATGCATTTTTTATTTACATGTACATGTGGTATGTACACATTTATTTGTTAAGTGTTGATTTAAACCTTAAGCCATTTTATTTCTTTTAATTATCATAACCAATTAGCCCATTTTCATTTTCATTTTCAGTTTCTTCTTCCTCCTCCAACCTGAAAACAAAAGTCAGTAAACAAAATTTCTCAAATTACAAAATCAAGCTCAATCTTCAATTAAACTCACCAAAATTCAAGTCTTTTTGCAAGATAAAGATAAATCAAAGGTATACAACTCCAAATCATACAGTTTCATCACAAAATTCTGTTACAGTAAATAGCTTTCTAAAATTATTTCATGTATGTTGTTTTCATGTTCTGTGTTTGCTTTCTACAGGTTCTAAAGGCTTGTAATCTCAAGCAAAGCTCCTCTTTTCATCAAAAATCCGAGCTTTTATCATCTATCAGCAAGGCGAGTTGTATAAACTCACAAACTAGCCAAATCAAAAGTGCCAAATCTTGAAACTGTGAAAAAAATTAGATGTTGTTCGTTATTTCCTGTAGTTGAATTTTCCCTGTTTATAATCAGTTTCTGTTGCACCTTTGAGATTTTATAACTTTTGATTTCGGCAACAAAATGCTGCCGGATTTCTTGCATTTGATAATTTGCATGTTGAAATCCATCTCTGTAAATTTTGATTGAAAAATAATCGTTTGCATGTCGAAATTTGCTCTAGAAGTTGAACAAAAACCTTGGAAATCGAACTGGAAAAAGTTCATATGCTAGGTCGACTGCCACCCTCCCTAGGTCGACATGAAGGTCAACCTAGTGCCTCCTAGGTCGACCATACCGTCGACCTGGAGACCAAGGAGGTCGACCTCCATGTTGACCTCACGATCGACCTGGCAAAAGATAAAATCTTGCCTTGTCTCCTCTTGTGTGTTGATGTTTCCGTCTTTATTTTGCTTCATTTTCCAGCTATATTCGTGATGTTTTTGATGATGATTATAGGCCATGATTTCTATCAATAGACTAGCCAAATTTTGGAGATTTTAAAATTCAAATTTTGAATTATTTGAATTTAAATTCGAATATCGGTTTGGGTGAATTTCCTTGTTTTGTTCGTTTTCGAGCACGGTTTTCTCCAAATCTTTTTGAAATGATTTATAAAATTAATGGGCATTTTAAAAATAATTATTATATAATATTTTAAAGTATTTTTGAGTATAAAATCTATTTATTCTCTATAATAAGAGAAATGTCCAAATAGGGTTTTCAAATTGATTTCAAAAATTGGTTTTCAAAGCTTGTTTTCCCAAAGTAAATTATTTTATATATAAATTACACGTTTTTGCACTATTCGAGCGAATGAGAAGGAGAATTAAACGGTTTGGTAAAACACATGGTATGGGACACGTGCGTTTATCTTATCGGTTAATTCCCAACTTATCTGTTTGATCGTTTTGACCTTCGGGTTGAGTTTACCGATGAGATGAGGTAAACTTTTTACCGCTTTGAGTGTGAAATTTACTAGCGGTTAGTAAACCACTTAGTGCGAACGTGTTTTATGGGACACACGTTAACACTGTTCAGGTTCCTATCTGAGATTTTATGGCACATTTGCCATTGCGGCGTACCAGTACTAGACCTTCGGGTCATTGCTATTGCGGCGTATTTGTCTTCGAGATGTTTTCCATTGCAGCGTTTGCCATTGCGGTGTATTTTCCATTGCGGCGTATTTGTCATTGTGACGTTTTTCCTTCAGACGAGGTACCTATTTGAGATAACAGTACCCGGCAAGGCTTCGGCCAAATGCACGTGCTAAACTTTTGAGATGATTTCTTTGACTATTTTCCCTAATGTATCGCCCATTTCCAGAATTGGTCCTTTGAACCATTCGATATATATTTGTGGCGATTACCTTTCGGGAATTTTAACTCTTGGGGGTTCTATTTTTGAGATTTGAATCGCCTACACCGGCGTTATTTGAGATTTTCCTTTTGGCGTTGCATCGATTCGTTGGGGCTAAGCTGACAAGAGACCAATAACTACACATAAGTTCATAAAGCTAATTTTTTATGATCTTTTGGAAAAATGTGCCTTTCTTCTTATACTGGGGCGTAGTTAGGCTGTTAAACAGCTAGTCAAAAGTTTAACAAAATCAATTTTAAACGCACACTATGATGCAGGCGGGCCCACTCATTTTATTCTCCTCTTTGGAGATATATTTGCCTTATGGCGTGTTTGAGATGGGATCTCTTTGTGCATGTTTTAGGTTTGTCGATTTGGCGGGTTTAGGTTTTCCCCTAAACCATATTTGATGTTTTATGAAATGCCGATGATATTAGGCTCGCTACTTTTAGCGTTTTATGGGTTGTTCTCTCTTTTGAGACTATATGTTGTGTAGTGATACATACCATACTTATGCTTATGCTTACTTAGTATTGTTTCTTCTTGCTAAGAAGAACATCACCTCTATCTTATGCTTATATTATCGCTTATCCTTGTAAACTGATTTGTTTAGCTAGACTGACTCGTGTATTTATACTTAGGTCAGACCGAGGTGTTTCAGGTTAGGTACATTTGGACTTAGCCTATTCTGCTTCCGCATGGACTATTCTGCTTGCTCTTTTGGATATAACTTTTTGTGTAGTCCTTTCTGTTTGCTACTCTGATATGTATTTTCTTTTGACTCGCTTGTATATTGTTGTTGCTATACCACTTGACACGTATCATTTTGTATACTCTTTGATGTATCTGTATATGTGTGTGTATATATATGTGATGATCTACTGTTCTGTAATGTGTTTTGCATGTGAGTTGTTGTATTTTGTTCTGATAGATCCTATAGCCACCTATGGCTTTGTATTAAGTATTTATTGGATATGTCGATCCCCTTGAGATAGAAAAAAAAAAAGCATTTGTCGATATATTCAATAGATATTGAAGACAAGGCTATAGATGGTCGCTCCTAACTAACTTGATTCTTCGCATTAGCAGACAGTATTACCCAGTAATACTCTTTGTTAATGTGGGTATCGAGATGGGGTGTCACACGGGTTGTTACATATCTCTTCACTACTCGATGAAGTTTCATTTCTACAATTATCTATAACAATGACCAATAGAGTTAAGGGTACGCCCTAGGGTAATTATGTAATTTGAGTATATAACTTAATACTTATAGAAAATCTTGCTCAAGATAATGTAAGCTTTTGGTTTTATTTTCTATTGTGTATATTGGTATATTATGATATAAATAGTTGAAAGGAACGCGGAAGATGATCTTAAGGCTATTTAACACTAGAGGGGGGGTGAATAGTGTTTTAAGAATTTCTTTAAAACTTCTTTAATTTAAATTGATTTAACTAACTTAATGCAAATACACAATCACAGATCAAATCACAGAATCACAAATAGATGCAAATATAAATAAAAAGCAAGTAAAGGAAAGAACACACCAGGAATTTTATACTGGTTCGGTGTTACCCTACATCCAGTCCCGCACAACTCGTACGGCTTTCTATTCAATAATAATCTAGATTACAATCCCTCGATTCCAAGGCGACGAGGTACACCCTCCAGATTCTCAGGTCTTTGGGTAGAACCACTTGATTCACAGGACACAAGTTCACCCGATCGATTTCCAAGGACACGATCACACCTTTATAACCCTAAACAAGTTTCTTTGAGTACAAATGTATCTATAACTCTGATAAGCACTGAGATTCTTTGAAGAGAGTGGCAGAGAATCAAACTAGAGATATTCTGGTTTGATTCACTTAAGATTTCGGCAGAATATGGATAGGATGATTAGAAAATAAGATAAGAGAGTAAAGAGGAGAGAAAATAAAGAAAGTACTTACTAGAAAACGTCCATAACAGTCTCTATTTATAGAGAATGAATGGATGTGTCCATTCAAAGAGATTTAAACGAATAGACACTTCTTTTGAAAACAACCTTTGCTATAACGGGAAGTATGTCGACATGACAAGTAAAGAGGATGTCGACATGGTCTAGTAAAAATGATGATTTGTTTTTCTTTGAAAATGATGATTTAAAACATATGCAACTTTATTCAAATGGACTCTATGTATTTGTATAAGGTATTTAAAAGTAGAAATACTTATGAATATATATATGTATATATACTAAAATATATTTAAAATCAAGGTAAATAAACTAAAGTAAATATAATATTAAAATAGATTTTGAGGCTAAAATATCAAGGACAATTTTGAAATCAAAATATAACAAAATGATAAATATGATTTTGAGGCTAAAACATTTTTGGAAATACGAACGAAGGTTTTTCTTTTGAAAAGGAATATTTGAAAATCATTTTATGAAACAAGAGATAATTTTGAAAATCATTTGGAATCAAAATTAGTGGATAACAAAATAGGGCTACTATCCGTTCCACTAGATATTTCGTGAGTTCCATCTCACTAGGGTTCCATCCCTTTAACAAGAACGAAGTGGATTCCATTCCACGAGTAAATTGGATAAAAAAGAATGATAGTGCTTTCAAGGAGTTTTAACAAATATCTAACCTAACTATATTATTTGTCTTAAACTCTTGAATATCTTGAATCTCATGAGTTTTCAATCTTGAACTCTTGATCTTTGTCTTCTTTACTGTACAGTCTTCTTTTGTTGATACCTGCATATAGATTTCCTGCACATACATATTTTATAACACTTCTATAGTTGTTGTCATCAAAACCACCATCCTATGGACTAACATTCTCCCCCATTTTGATGATGACAACCTTTGTTTATAAAATATTTATATTCTCCTTATAACTCCCCCTAAATCTAATAACTCCCCCTTAATCTATGCCTAACTAACCTATTTTATACTTCTCCCCCTTTGTCATCAACAAAAAAATGACATTAACTCCCCCTAAATCTATGATATTAATGATAGTGTTATCATTAATAATACTGAAACTAGATATAACAATGCTAAATATTGTATACTCAGAAGTAATATAAGAATGAGAATAATACGTGTAACCACAGATTATTTTATTCATTTCAATATTACTATATACATGACTGTTAAATGAAAAGAAAATGCATACAATAAATAGACAAATCAATCAACCATAAGCACACCTATTTATGTCTTATTACATAATCAATATAGTAAGTTATCATAAATCAACCATGTTTAAAACCAAATCAAGTATTTCAAATCAAATCAATTTTTAAACCAAATCAAACAAGTTAAATGTTACGTGGAACTTCAACCCATCCCTCTTTTCCCAACATGGGATCCGCTTTGATTACTTCCCAATCTTCATCGTCCTGGAGCAATGTCTTCGGTGGATTTACTTGGAGATCCTCTTTGTTGAGAGTGGAGATCATCCATCGTAGTGCATCGAAATGCCTTTCTTGTTCCTTTATCATCTGCATTTGACTTAGTTCTAAGTGCCTCTGATTTCGTAGAATAAAAGTAAGAATGTCTTTGAAGGATTTGAGAGTCTCTTCAAGATTATCACTTAGATTTGAAGAGGATGAAGCCATTTTGACGATAAGTAAGAAGGAAATAAGTAGATAAGAGTAGAGAGAAGTTATGAGAAGTTTTCTGGAAGAAGATAGGACTTAAATAGACAGGAAAGTCGTTTGAAATGAATAGACATAAGAAGTTATTTTGAATTTCAAATTGAAATGTCCATTCAGAATATGACCAGTATATGTCGACATGACCTCTATACAGTATGTCGACATACATAGCAGATTTTGCACATCTTATTTTTGAATTTTTAGTGTATATACATATGATTTATATATATATATTACTTGATATAAATAAGAGTGACAGTAAGTTAAACAGAGAATAAGCTTCATTTCATACTAGAACAGAGAAGTACATGAATCTCATAGAGAAAACATAAAGATACAACTTTCAATATACCAAATTTCATTGATATACAAAAAGTAAACTCTAGAAACTAGTAGATGAGGATGAAGATGATGAGATATTAAGCTTCTTGTTGACTTTGGAGAAGAACTTATTCATAGTATTGGACATTTTGTCCAATTTTTTGTTTACGGAGTGTTTGAGAGCTTTTTGATTTTTTACAATTACTCGTTGATTGTGAAGGAGAATCTTGTTTGATGGTCGTGTGGGAAAATCAATACTCTCTAAGGAAGTTTCTTCACTTTCTTCCTCTTCTTCTTCCTCACCTTCTTCTTCTTCACCTTCTTCTTCCTCCTCTTCCTCTTCTTCGTCTTCCTCCTCATCTTCTTGCATTTCCTCATACCCCAATCGTGCTTCTTTTTCCGTTAGTGTTTCGTATGGTTGAAACACGTGCGGAATTTTCATAAGTGAAATATTGGAATGATTAAAAACCTTTCTTGGAAAGAATTCTTCACCTCTCATATCCACTCCAAAGTAATTAAAAATTCTAGTGAGGTATATTCCATGATATAATGCATTCTCTCCCGAATCCAAGTTTTTGTGACGAAATTCATCCAAGATAACTTGTGCCCAATTAATATCATAATTTCCAAAAATTGCAAAAAGAGCCTTACACACTTTTTGAGTCGGGTTATTGTAATTTCCCGATCTCGGAGTAATAGTGCGTTGAAGGAGAAGATTAACAATACGAGCTTTTGGTCGAAAAAATTTGTTTTTGAAATCCATTTCTTCCTCAAAAATATTGTGAAAAGTTTCACGATCGGTTTCCTCGATTTCAAAAGAAGAAAGATTGGAACCGGTACTTTTACACTCAAGTATGGTTCCTAAAACATCGGTATCCAAAATAATTTGTGTCCCCTTGACACTACTCCACACTTCATCATCCCTTCCATTATAAAAACCACGATTTAAATTTGCATAAAACATTTTGACAAGGTTTGGATAGCAAACAAAATCATTTTGGTTATTGTCAACCAAGCTTAGAATACCATTGTTTTGAAAGAGAGCATCAATTTCATAAGAAGCGAAGTCATTAAAAATAGCAAAACTACCCGAATGAACTTTTCCATAAGTTGCATAATTAATGTATGCAAGTATGGCATCTCTATTATTGTAGAGATGATCTTTGGTGGCTTTTGACAGCCTCATTCCGGCTACGTTGCTAGTGGATGCCATTTTTGAAGAGATAAGAGTGTTTGAAGATAAAAGTTGTTTTGAATTTGAATTGAAGATGGAGATAAGTGTTGATAGAAGATAGATATAAAGAGGTTGAATAGGTGGATTCTCTGGTCAAAGAGTCATAACTATTCAGAATATAGGAGTTAGTGAAAAGGTGGAGGGAAATTTGAATTTTGAATTCAAATTTAGAAATCTGATTTGCTACAGGTATGTCGACATTACCAATAAGTGCCATGTCGACATGCACATCAGATTTTGCAAAAATGACTTCAAACATGTACAAGATTTATATATATATATATATACTTATATATATTATGACTATTGTCTGAATATATTTTGAAAATATATTATACAGAAAATATATAAAAATAATATTTTATAAATTTTTAAAAGATATTTGAAAAATTTTAAGTTAATAAAATTAATTATATACTTAATTAATAAACTATTCTAAGCAACCAATTTTCAACCAATTAAAATGGTAAACGTGTACCTTGTTTGAGTTCCATATCATCCTGATTATCTGAATTCTGAGTTGTCATAAAACACATATTTGCCAATTCTGTTTTCTGTTCATCATCACTTGAGGACGTATCTGAATCATCCAGTGTTGCTGCAAATGCTTTCTTTCTTTTCTTTGAATATTCTTTGTTTGATTGAGGAGTTTGCTTTTCTTGATGTGGACAGTCTCTTTGATAATGACCAAACTCATTGCAATTGAAGCATTTGATGTTGTTGAGTGATTCAGTGTTATTTCCAAGACTTTTTCTCTTGTGATTATTCATTTTTCTATACTTCAAGAATTTTCGAAAGTTTCTTGTCATGAAGGCTATTTCTTCATCATCATCACTAGAGTCTGATTCACCAGTTAGTGCATTAAAGGCAATGGACTTTTTTTCTGATGACTTATTCTCCCTTCTTTCCTGAATTTGAACTTCATATGACATCAGATTTCCAATTAATTCATCAATCTTTAAGGTACTGATGTTATTTGCTTCTTCAATCGCCAGTGTCTTCAGATCCCATTCTAGAGTGAGTGAATTCAGAATTTTCCTGACTTGATCTTCTTCGGAGATTGCTTTTCCTAGAGATACTAGTGAATGAACAATATCCTGAAAACGACTATACATATCTGGAATAGATTCACTAGGCAACATCTTAAATAATTGAAATTGATTAGTAAGAATAGAAATTTTGGTCTGTTTAACTTTGCTTGTTCCTTCATGAGTAACTTGCAGAGTTTTCCAGATTTCATATGCAGTTTTACAAACAGATACCCTATTAAATTCATTTCTATCTAGTGAACAGAATAAAATATTCATGGCTTTTGAATTGTTTTGAGCCACTTCTCTTTGAACGGTCGTCCATTGAGCAAAATCAGTTGTGGGCTCAGTGTATTCAGTTTGTGTCATATTCCATGTTTCTAAACTAATGGATTTTAAATATATCTTCATTCTACATGCCCAATATGCATAGTTACTGCCATTGAAAAGTGGTGGTCTGGTAGTGGACTGACCCTCTACAAATGAACTAGAAATACCAGTGTTGGTAGCCAATGTTACTTTTCAAAAATCAGGTTATGAATACTTTGAAAAACTTGCTCTGATACCAAATGAAAGGAACGCGGAAGATGATCTTAAGGCTATTTAACACTAGAGGGGGGGTGAATAGTGTTTTAAGAATTTCTTTAAAACTTCTTTAATTTAAATTGATTTAACTAACTTAATGCAAATACACAATCACAGATCAAATCACAGAATCACAAACAGATGCAAATATAAATAAAAAGCAAGTAAAGGAAAGAACACACCAGGAATTTTATACTGGTTCGGTGTTACCCTACATCCAGTCCCGCACAACTCGTACGGCTTTCTATTCAATAATAATCTAGATTACAATCCCTCGATTCCAAGGCGACGAGGTACACCCTCCAGATTCTCAGGTCTTTGGGTAGAACCACTTGATTCACAGGACACAAGTTCACCCGATCGATTTCCAAGGACACGATCACACCTTTATAACCCTAAACAAGTTTCTTTGAGTACAAATGTATCTATAACTCTGATAAGCACTGAGATTCTTTGAAGAGAGTGGCAGAGAATCAAACTAGAGATATTCTGGTTTGATTCACTTAAGATTTCGGCAGAATATGGATAGGATGATTAGAAAATAAGATAAGAGAGTAAAGAGGAGAGAAAATAAAGAAAGTAGTTACTAGAAAACGTCCATAACAGTCTCTATTTATAGAGAATGAATGGATGTGTCCATTCAAAGAGATTTAAACGAATAGACACTTCTTTTGAAAACAACCTTTGCTATAACGGGAAGTATGTCGACATGACAAGTAAAGAGGATGTCGACATGGTCTAGTAAAAATGATGATTTGTTTTTCTTTGAAAATGATGATTTAAAACATATGCAACTTTATTCAAATGGACTCTATGTATTTGTATAAGGTATTTAAAAGTAGAAATACTTATGAATATATATATGTATATATACTAAAATATATTTAAAATCAAGGTAAATAAACTAAAGTAAATATAATATTAAAATAGATTTTGAGGCTAAAATATCAAGGACAATTTTGAAATCAAAATATAACAAAATGATAAATATGATTTTGAGGCTAAAACATTTTTGGAAATACGAACGAAGGTTTTTCTTTTGAAAAGGAATATTTGAAAATCATTTTATGAAACAAGAGATAATTTTGAAAATCATTTTGAATCAAAATTAGTGGATAACAAAATAGGGCTACTATCCGTTCCACTAGATATTTCGTGAGTTCCATCTCACTAGGGTTCCATCCCTTTAACAAGAACGAAGTGGATTCCATTCCACGAGTAAATTGGATAAAAAAGAATGATAGTGCTTTCAAGGAGTTTTAACAAATATCTAACCTAACTATATTATTTGTCTTGAACTCTTGAATATCTTGAATCTCATGAGTCTTCAATCTTGAACTCTTGATCTTTGTCTTCTTTACTGTACAGTCTTCTTTTGTTGATACCTGCATATAGATTTCCTGCACATACATATTTTATAACACTTCTATAGTTGTTGTCATCAAAACCACCATCCTATGGACTAACAATAGTGTTATAAATACATTAAATTTATATAGGTAGAAAATCCTTAGAAAAGATATTAATGGATTTCAGTTGCGAATGTGTACGTCATCATGAGGATATAAATGTTCCTACTAAAGATATATAGAGAATGTGATATTTATATATGTCTTGAGACTAGTGCATGTAATGCTCTCCATATGATGGATGGTAAATTAATAATGACTATTGGGGACACCAAGGGGTTACGTACATATTGTTATTTAGAACAATTACATACGACTCACTAAGAGTGTTCTACATGTTAAAATTAAAATAGAAGATCTCATGTGATGATGTATAATAGTCTTTTGACTTGAGAATACTGTGAATTTTAAGTGCCTAAACTATACTTTGACTATGGTCGATCAAATGACAACATCGGTTGTGTTAAGGCCATAGTTGGGTATAAGTTGAACTACTTGAAGTGAAACACTATTGAATAGAAGATTCAATTCCTTCGAATAGATGGTTAGTATTATCATAATTGGTAGTCACCATAAAGTCAAACTCTTTGGCCAAAGAAAATTGGTTAATCGATAATTTTATTGGATTGAATGATGGACTATAATGTTGGACTTTACAATTAATTATGAATACTAACAAAGTTTTGACCACTGATCAAGCTCCATAAATCTAAATGATACAGTAATAACAAAGAGAAAGCAGAATATATCTTTGCTTAAGGGTGTCGATTTAAAAGATAAAAAGTTGGATTTCACCCTGATAATCTATAAGCAACTAAACTCACCACTATTGTGTCTCAGCAAAGTCCTTATGGCTTTAACATTTAGATTGCTCAAATATTATCAAGGGCTAAGTTTATACCTAAGAGTCAGGTAATCGTAACTCTCCAACCGAAAATAATTTACTAAAATAATTATAAAAGTCAAAAATTATTACTATAGAGAAATTAATATAAAGGTTATATTAATTAATATAATATTATTTAATTTATTATTGAATGACCTAAACTTAATTTGTAGAATATGTAATTGTTATATATTTATTTAATTATTTTTTAGGCCAATATAATAATTATAAAATAAATTATATATATATTATTTTCACAGTCGAATTTATTTAGATTATTTTAAAATTAAGCAGGCCAAAATATATGTGGGTATGAATTAATTAAATGGTTTTAATTAACTAATTGATGTAAGATCTCACTTATAATGGGTTATACCGAATGATGGGTTTGGGTATTGGGATGGCAATGGGGTAGGTTTTTTATGACCCGGACCTACCCCGAACCTTGCCCCGGACCCGCCCCAAAGACTCGATGCAGGTCTGAACTTTTACCTCGTACTCGAAACCCATGCAGGTCATGGTAGACCCGCCCCACTCCAAGACCCCATAAGGCTTTACATATTCATTGAAAATTATGTATTATTGTACATATGATTATTTATTTTATTTGCTAGAGGGATTATCACTAGGTGATATAATAAATATAGCTATCAATGTGTTTACAATGATAAGGTAATAAAAATTAGGTGTATGATAATGGTTCAAGAAAAAAATGCATACGTTATTATATAATTATTAGTGATGCAACTTAATATAAAAAATCATATAACTTATTGAATTGAACATTAAAATATCCATGTTATAACTGCTTATGCATAAAATATTAACAAATAATCGTGATAGTAGTAAAGTAATTTTATGAGATCTCAGTAGTGCAGGTCGAGTTAGGGTGGGTCAGCCAAGCCCTGACCTAACCCTAAACACGGAGGTCTTAAGAACAGGTCATGGATCTACCCATCCCGATGACCTAATAGAATGGGTCTTAGCAGGTTAAAACAGGAGTGGATCTACTAGGTTTAGGCTGTAGACCTGCCTCATTGTCATCCCTATTTGGATTAGATATTTTAGATAGGCTAATAGTACTGCTATAAATTTACTTAAATGACTCATTCTCCAAAAATAGAAATTCATTTCCCTCTCCATGCAAACAAATCACATCTTGATGGTAGACTTTGCAACTCCACTATTAAGTTAGGGAACGGTTCTCTCAAAGGTGAAACTAATGTTTCAAGGTGTAATCGTTCGATTAGATTTTTGGGTAAATTTAATTTTCAAAATCAATTTATATTATGCTAAATTTATAATGCATAAAATATTAAATGAAATGAAATCAATTGAATTATAAAAAATTAATTAATAACTAAAAAATATAATACACGCACATCCATTGCGACTTCACCTAAAACCCAGGTCGATCTTCTAGACGACGTCGATCATCTCGACTGGACCACTAGCGGTCATAATAATAGTTCTGGT
The DNA here is from genome assembly GCA_030737815.1 of Allium fistulosum. Lineage (NCBI taxonomy): Eukaryota > Viridiplantae > Streptophyta > Magnoliopsida > Asparagales > Amaryllidaceae > Allium > Allium fistulosum. The sequence continues at coordinate 910,821,038 of CM060908.1, forward strand.
GGTTCTAAAGGTAGTGGCAATCAAATACTCTTGTGACGCCCCACCTCTATACCCACATTAGCAAAGAGTATTATTAGATAATACCGTCTGCTAATACGGAGAATAAGGCTGGATAGGAGCGACCATCTATACCCTAGCTTTAACTATCTATTGAATACATCGATAATTGCCCTACCTAGCAGATCGACATATCCAATGAATACTTAAAACAAAACCATAGGTGGCTAGAGGATCTATCAGGACAGAATATAACAACTCAAATGTAATATACATCACAGAACAGTGGATCATCATAAACACATATACTGATACATAACAGAGTATACAAAATAATACTTGTCAAGTGGTATAGCAAACCACAATATACAGGCGAATCCAAAAGAATACATATCAGAGTCACAACAAAATGGGACTACACAAAAAGCTATGACAAAAAGAAGCTAGCAGAGTAGTCCATGCGGAAGCAAAATAGGCTAAGTCCAAATGCACCTAACCTGAAACATCTCGGTCTGACCCGAGTATAAAACACGGGTCAGTCTAGCTAAACAAATCAGTTAGATAAGCTGAACAACAATAAACCTGCAAGGTTACAAAGTATAACAAATATCTCTAAAAGTGATAACACAATCATCTAATCAAAAGATGAACATAGCAAAACAAGCCTCATATCATCGGCATCTCAAATAAACAAAGGATAAGAATATCCCAAAGCAAGCCAAAAGGCAAATAACAAATACCCATAAGGTATACAAGTTCCACAAGGTAACCGCTATACATCATGCGGCTCAAAAAGACCAACACCGAAGGGTGATACCAAGGGAATATAATATCAATGAAACATAAGATTGCTCGAGCTTAGTACTGTATAAATAAGGATCCATAAGCCCGAAGGCTCCAAACCTAATATCACTCGTGCGGCTCAAAAAGAACAACACCGAAGTGATACTATAGAGCAACAAACCCGAAGGCACAAACCCGAAGGTACAAACCCGAAGGCAACATACCCAAAGGCAACAAACCGTAGTGGTGAAGGTCCAGAGGCTCAGTACTGGACACCACTAACTGGCGGAATGTGTCACAACTCTCGAAAAGGAATCCAAAAAGTGTTAACGTGAGTCCCATAACCACTCGTTCGCACTAAACGGTTTACTATCCGTCAGTCACTTTCACACTCAAAGCAGTACAAAGTTTACCTCTTCTCATCGGTAAACCAGACCAAAGGTCAAAACGTTCAAACGAATAGATTGGGAATTAAATGAAAAGATGAACGCACGTGTTCATTGCACGCGTTTTATCTAATCATTTAATTCTCCTCCCACCTCGCTCGGAGTGCAAAGATGTGTGTGTGTTTTAATTAGAATTTTTAAATTGGAGAAGGGAGCTTTTAATATGATTCGAAAGATTATTTTATAAAAACCCGTGAATGAAGTCAAATATAAGTTATCAAAGCCAAAGAGGCAATAACTACCACTAAGAACCAACATGAATCGATAAAATTCGGAAAACCAATCAAAATGAGCATAAATAGGCAAAACAGGAAATCAGGAGCAGGTCAGTCGACTGAAATCCATGTTCAGTCGACTGAACACTGTCCAGAAAATTTCGGGCTTCAGCTCAGTCGACTGAACAGAGGATTCAGTCGACTGAACCCAATTTCTTGCATTTCCTATCCTATAACAATTGAAGTGCAAACTCTCTCGATTTGCAACCGGACGAGCAACAGCGCTAAGGGTTTATGCCAATCGACTACCCGACCATATAAGCTCTTTGATTTATCACCAAAAACATGATCCAACATCAAAGCTATGATTTTTTAGAGTTTTAGACTCCAAAACACCAAAAATTGCAATGCTCACAAAACCCATCCGAATCAAAAGCAATTGCACGTGGATAATTGTTAGGAAGTCATACCCAACATCAATGATATCAAGAGGAGTAGATGTGAGTTCAAAACTCACCTTTAACCCAAAAACAAAGAAGAAGGAGCTCAATTACAAGGAGAAGACCAACCAATCTCTACTTCAACTCAACAAGCTTTAATCTAAGATCAAAACAAGTATTTCCTAAGTTAGGTTTAGGAAACTTTCTGAAATTGAAGAGGAAAAGAGTTGGAGAAGATGAAGAGGAGGCTTACCAATAGCTTCTCTTTGATTTTGGAGTAAGAATTCAAGTTTGCAAAGTAAACTAGGGCTTGCAATTTCTATTTCCTCTTCCCTTCCACCATTTTCAGTTTTTACTTGAGTTTTAGAAGTGAGAATGATAGAATGGAGAGGAGAGGGCTAAGTTAGGGGGTTTAGTTAGCTAGTGGGCTGAACCCAAACCCAAAACCCAACTAGAAAAAGTAGCAAATTTCAACTTACCCTAAACATATCAATGTTTATACTCAAAAAGATCGCAAACGCCATTTTGGACTCAATGGAAGTGGTTTCAAGCTCCAATTCGGCCGTTTGCAAAAAGTAGCTTTTCGGACCTAAATCCGACTAACGACGCTACATTTAATAAGTCATTTAAATATATAATCGTTAAATATGCGGGTTGTCACAGATCTCCCCTCCTTACAAAATTGCGTCCTCGCAATTCCTAGAGACGATATTTGTAACAACTACATACATACAACAATCAAAAGAAAAGGAAATAAGCTTGAGACGAAAAGACATTCTCACCGTTGCCAAGCAAGGATAGAAAACCCGGATAAGATCGCTCAATAAACTCTCTGGTTTCCCAAGTACAGTCATTGGGGTTAGCGGACCATTGAACTTTAATGAGCGGCACGTCCTTGTTTCGAAGGTGTCTCACCTCCGTAGCAAGTACGCGAATAGGCTGCTGTACAATAGACAAGTCTGGTGAGATCTCAAGCCCTTGCAAATTAGGAGAGTCGATAACAGAATCCGATTCTCGAAGACACTTCCGAAACTGAGAGACATGAAACACGTTGTGAATTCCGGATAGATGAGCTGGAAGTGAAACTCTATAAGCCACAAGGCCAATATGTTCAGTAATAGGAAATGGTCCTACAAAGCGAGGAGCCAATTTCCCCATTACACTGAAGTGCATAACCCCTTTCAAAGGAGAAACACGAATAAAGACGAGATCACCAACCGAGAACTCGAGACGCTTCCTACGATTATCCGCATAGGATTTCTGGCGGCTTTGTGCCTCTTTCATTCTCTGACGAATAAGAACAATCTTCTCAGAAGAATCATGAACAAAATCCGGGCCAAGAATAAGCTTCTCCCCAGATTCCAACCAACAAGAAGGTGATCGACATGGCCTTCCATATAAGGCTTCGAAAGGAGCCATACCGATACTGGACTGAAAACTATTGTTGTAGGAAAATTCTACAAGGGGTAGATGATCCTCCCAACTATCTCCATAATCAAGGATACAACAGCGAAGGAGATCTTCCAATACACGATTCACTCTCTCAGTCTGACCATCAGTCTGAGGATGATAAGCAGTAGAAAATTTTAGCTTTGTGCCCAAAGCTGATTGAAGACACTTCCAAAAGTGACTAGTGAATAACGAGTCACGGTCATAAATGATGGAACTAGGAATACCATGAAGTCGAACGACTTCCTTCACATAAAGCTTAGCCAAAAGAGGAACAGTCCGAGTGGACTTAATCGGAATAAAGTGAGAGGACTTGGTCAATCTATCAACTATGACCCAAATAGAAGTATGGCCCGACCTCGATCGAGGTAGACCATCAATGAAATCCATTGAAATCTGATCCCATTTCCACAACGGAATCTCTAACGGCTGAAGAAGGCCAGAAGGGCGCTGATGCTCGGCTTTAATACGTTGACAAGTCATGCAATTGCTCACATAACTTGCTACATCGCGCTTCATGCCTTCCCAATAATATAAGCGACACATGTCGGCATACATCTTGCTAGAACCAGGATGAATGGTATACTTAGAATGATGACAACCTTCAAGAATGTCACGCCTAAGTGCAGAATCAGAAGGCAAAATAACCCGCTTCTTCTTGCAAAGGCACTGATGAGAATCAATACTGTAATCCAATGACGTCTCATCACTGGATCCAGTCTCAACAAGATGAATAAGATGCACAAGATCAGGATCACACTGCTGAGCTTTGGCAATACGATCCAATAGAGAGGGTCGAGCTTCCAAACTGAATAATGCTATCGAAGAATCAGAGGATGAAGCTCGATCACGAACATCACAAAAAGATAGAGTCTCAAGAATATCCCATTCGGCAAGCATCATAGAAACAACAGCCGAATGTCAACGGCTAAGCGCATCTGCAACACGATTACCCTTACTAGGGGTATATTGGATATCAAAGTCATAGGAGGCAAGAAACTCGAGCCAACGCTGTTGCCTCATATTGAGTTCCTTCTGAGTGAACAAGTACTTCAAGGATTTATGGTCGGTATAAAGAATAAAGCGCTCGCCTAATAAATAGTGTCGCCAAATATTCAAGGCGAAGACAATGGCGGCTAATTCTAGATCATGCGTGGCATAGCGAACTTCATTCGTACGCAGTTGCCTAGAAGCATAAGCAACTACCCGATCCTTCTGCATAAGAACAGCACCAAGACCACTACCACAAGCATCGGTGTAGACAACAAGATCATGATTCCCTTCGGGAACCACAAGAATAGGAGCATTAGTGAGAAGTTCCTTTAATGTCAGAAAGGAAGCTTCACACTTGTCAAACCAAATATAACGAATGCCTTTCCGAGTAAGGCTGGTGAGAGGAAGCACAACATGGGAAAAGTCCTTGATGAACCGACGGTAATAACCCGCCAATCCAAGGAAACTATGGATCTCATGCACATTCTCAGGCCTCTTCCAATTCTGGATGGCTTCGATCTTTGAGGGATCGACTGAAATGCCGTCGGAAGATACAACATGGCCTAAGAACTTAACCTTGTTCTCCCAAAAGTGGCACTTGGAGAATTTGGCTCTAAGCTGATGGTGACAGAGAGTACTCAAGACAATTCTCAAGTGATTAGCATGCTCAGCTTCAAACTTAGAGTAAATAAGGATATCATCAATGAATACTAGGACGAATTTATCGAGATATTCTCGGAATACCCGATTCATTAGATCAACAAAGAAAGCAGGAGCGTTCGTCAAACTGAACGGCATAACGAGCCACTCAAAAGAACCATATCAAGTGCAAAAAGCTGTAAGAGGTATGCTATCCTCCGCGACTCGTAATTGATGAAAACCTGTGGCAAGGTCGAGCTGAGAAAAGACCTTGGCACCACTCAATAGATCGAACATATCATCGATCCTAGGCAATAGATACCTGTTTTTGACGGTTAACTCGTTAAGCTTGCGATAGTCAATGCAAAGCCTAAGAGTTCCACCAGATTTCTTCACGAAGACAACCGCGGATCCCCACGGAGAAAAAATGGACTGAATCAACTGCTTGGACTCAAGCTCTAAAAGCTGCTTCTTGAGTTCCTCATTTTCCTTTGTAGACATCCTCGTGGGAGGGCGACTAACTCGCTGCGCGCCTGGAATGAGATCAATGCGGAACTCAATTGCCCGCTTGGGTGGCAAACCCGAAACAGGTTCAAAAACATCAGAAAAGTCACAAGCAATAGGAATACGAGATATATTATCATCATCCCGCAAATCAAGAGAATATAAAGCCATTTCGGAACTGTCCACATCCGAAGAACAAGAGATAGCTGAGTAGGCGAATCCGGATGTCGAAGATATATAATTCTCTTCGAACAAATAATCCTGGCATCATATCTCACTAGCCTGTCCATACCCAAAATCATATCAAATCCCAAACAAGAGATAACGTGCAGATTCGCATGAAAAGAAAAGCCACATAAAACAATCTCAACATTATCACAAAGCAAGCTAAGGGTCGCGGATCCCCCAATAGGATTCGCAATCCTCAATGAAGTAACCATACAAGAAACATCCAAAGATAAATCATCGACGATCTTCTTCGATACGAAAGAATGTGAAGCACCCATATCGAAAAGAACTCGTATACTATGGTCATGAAACAAAATAGAACCTTCCAAAATAGATGGAGATATACCTTTGGGCTGAGAAAGACCTTCAGAAGCCTTGGCAGCATTAAGCTTGCCTGACTTAGCACCACCAGGAACAGTAGGGAAAGTAGAAACTTGATGACCTTCCTTCTTGCAATAGCAGCAGAAGAGAGGCTTAGGACAAGCTCGAATAATATGATCCGGAGAACCACAATTGAAACACTTCCGAAGGGAAGGTGTTCCAGCAGACTGAGGTTGAGAATTAGCACCACCAGTCTTCTTCTTCTTAGAAGGAAAAGACTTCTTATGAAATGGGAACTACTTCATGTTGGGGTTCTTGGAAACCTCAACATCCTCATTACTATCACACTCTTTCTCGATAGTTTCGAGATGAAGTGCCGAATCAACCAACTCCTTAAAAGAAAGCTTAAGCTGGAGCAACAAAGATTTCTTAAGATACTTCTTAAGACCAGAGACAAACTTCAAATTCTTCTTATAAGAAGTGCTAATGAATTCAAGACCATACTTAGATAAAGCCTCGAAGGATGCAACATACTTAGAAACAGAAGACTTCCCTTGCGTCAACTCAAGGAAGTGACGGGTCAATAAAACTTTTTCAGATTCAGGAACGAACTTGAGTTCGAATTGCTCCCAAAACTGAGTCCAAGAAAGAGTAGACCCATCAATTTCGGCTACAAGAAGCTCATACCAATGAAGGGCACACTCTTGTAATAAGCTAGAAGTTACAAGAAATCTATCATGGTCAGAAAGATCCATGCGAGAGAAGATACGCTCGCACGTGCGAAACCAAGCTTGGACTTCAAGAACGGACTCGGAGCCTTTAAACGGCTTTCCTCCAAGATGAGCGAAATCACTACACTGACGTGCAAAGGAAGACTTGCGAGGTGGAGACACCCGAGCAGGAACTGGAGGCTGAGTGCTCCTAAATAACTCCAAAAACTGATCAGCAAACATATAAACGCCATCCGAATGTGAGCCACTGGATTGCCCCGCATCCGAACGTCGTCCCCTGCCTCTTCCGGCCATACGCTGAAAGTTAAAATAAGAACAAGATTATTCATAAAGTAGATATTACAATACGGAATACTACGGAATAAAATGCATTCCTAGACGTATTCCCAAATTTTATCTACCACTAAAGGCACAAAAGAAATATAGAGGCACGATGGTTCAAAGATTTGTATCACTTATTACACTTTGATGTATCGTAATATGTGCTTCTATTCTGTGTTTACCATATTTTGTTCTGAATGCAGCTCTGATACCAAGCTGTGATTCCCCACCTCTATACCCACATTAGCAAAGAGTATTATTAGATAATACCGTCTGCTAATACAGAGAATAAGGCTGGATAGGAGCAACCATCTATAGCCTTGCTTTAACTATCTATTGAATACATCAATAATTGCCCTACCTAGTAGATTGACATATCCAATGAATACTTAAAACAAAACCATAGGTGGCTAGAGGATCTATAAGAATAGAATATAACAACTCAAATGTAATATACATCACAGAACAGTGGATCATCATAAACACATATAGTGATACATAACAGAGTACACAAAATAATACTTGTCAAGTGGTATAACAAACCACAATATACAGGCGAATCCAAAAGAATACATATCAGAGTCACAACAAAATGGGACTACACAAAAAGCTATGACAAAAAGAAGCTAGCGGAGTAGTCCATGCGGAAGCAAAATAGGCTAAGTCCAAATGCACCTAACCTGAAACATCTCGGTCTGACCCGAGTATATATACACGAGTCAGTCTAGCTAAACAAATCAGTTAGATAAGCTGAACAACAATAAACCTGCAAGGTTACAAAGTATAACAAATATCTCTAAAAGAGATAACACAATCATATAATCAAAAGATGAACATAGCAAAACAAGCCTCATATCATCGGCATCTCAAATAAACAAAGGATAAGAATATCCCAAAGCAAGCCAAAAGGCAAATAACAAATACCCATAAGGTATAAAAGTTCCACAAGGTAACCGCTATACATCATGCGGCTCAAAAAGACCAACACCGAAAGGTGATACCAAGGGAATATAATATCAATGAAACATAAGATTGCTCGAGCTCAGTACTGTATAAACAAGGATCCATAAGCCCGAAGGCTCCAAACCTAATATCACTCGTGCGGCTCAAAAAGACCAACACCGTAGCGATACTATAGGGCAACAAACCCGAAGGCACAAACCCGAAGGCAACATACCCGAAGGCAACAAACCGTAGTGGTGAAGGTCCGGAGGCCCAGTACTGGACACCACTAACTAGCGGAATGTGTCATAACTCTCGAAAAGGAATCCGAAAAGTGTTAACGTGAGTCCCATAACCACTCGTTCGCACTAAACAGTGTACTATCCGTCAGTCACTTTCACACTCAAAGCAGTACAAAGTTTACCTCTTCTCATCGATAAACCAGACCAAAGGTCAAAACGTTCAAACGAATAGATTGGGAATTAACTGAAAAGATGAACGCACGTGTTCATTGCACGCGTTTTATCTAATCATTTAATTCTCCTCCCAACTCGCTCGGAGTGCAAAGATGTGTGTGTGTTTTAATTAGAATTTATAAATTGGAGAAGGGAGCTTTTAATATAATTCGAAAGATTATTTTATAAAAACCTGTGAATGAAGTCAAAAATAAGTTATCAAAGCCAAAGAGGCAATAACAACCACTAAGAACCAACATGAATCGATAAAATTCGGAAAACCAATCAAAATGAGCATAAATAGGCAAAACAGGAAAACAGGAGCAGGTCAGTCGACTGAAATCCCTGTTCAGTCGACTGAACACTGTTCAGAAAATTTCGGGCTTCAGCTCAGTCGACTGAACAGAGGATTCAGTCGACTGAACCCAATTTCCTGCATTTACTATCCTATAACAATTAAAGTGCAAACTCTCTCGATTTGCAACCGAACGAGCAACGACGCTAAGGGTTTACGCCAATCGACTACCCGGCCATATAAGCTCTTCGATTTATCACCAAAAACATGATCCAACATCAAAGCTATGATTTTTTAGAGTTTTAGACTTCCAAAACACCAAAAATTGCAATGCTCACAAAACCCATCCGAATCAAAAGCAATTGCACATGGATAATTGTTAGGAATTCATACCTAACATCAATGATATCAAGAGGAGTAGATGTGAGTTCAAAACTCACCTTTAACCCAAAAACAAAGAAGAAGGAGCTCAATTACAAGGAGAAGACCAACCAATCTCTACTTCAACTCAACAAGCTTCAATCTAAGATCAAAACATGTATTTCCTAAGATAGGTTTAGGAAACTTTTTGAAATTGAAGAGGAAAAGAGTTGGAGAAGATGAAGAGGAGGCATACCAATAGCTTCTCTTTGATTTTGGAGTAAGAATTCAAGTTTGCCAAGTAAACTAGGGCTTGCAATTTCTATTTCCTCTTCCCTTCCACCATTTTCAGTTTTTACTTGAGTTTTAGAAGTGAGAATGAGAGAATGGAGAGGAGAGGGCTGAATTAGGGGGTTTAGTTAGCTAATGGGCTGAACCCAAACCCAAAACCCAACTAGAAAAAGTAGCAAATTTCAACTTACCCCAAACATATCAAAGTTTATACTCAAAAAGATCGCAAACGCCATTTTGGACTCAATGGAAGTGGTTTCGAGCTCCAATTCAGCCGTTTGCAAAAAGTAGCATTTCGGACCTAAATCCGACTAACGACGCTACATTTAATCAGTCATTTAAATATATAATCGTTAAATATACGGGTTGTTACAACTCTATACAACATGTTAAATTAGGGTTTTGAACAATACAGTCGATTTCAACTTCGAGGGGATAGCTGAGTTTGTCGGGGAAAAGGATTATAAGATGGTTATCTCAAAGTTGTCGACTCATTATGATGGCTGTGGTTGATGATGAATCAAATGGTATATTAGCAGCTAGGGTTCTAATGTAGGGCGAGGAAGAACTTTTTTATAATATGAACCCAAGTTTTAATATAATTTAAATTTTGGTCCTTAAATTTTCAAACATGAGTAACTACCACCTATGACTTCGATTTATGCACAACTTGCATTATTGGGTTTGTAATTAATTTTTGTATACATTGATATTAGATAATAAATTATACAATTATTTTTGATACCGTAATTAAACATTAATATTTATATTATCATTGAATATTTATTTATCAACACCATTAATCAAAATAAATGCAATGAAATATTATACCGAGTATCTATTGTTTATTTTGATAATAAATTATCCAGCTAAATATTTAGAGTGAATAATAACATCAAACCAAACTAACATAATTAATATAATTATAAAGATAATATAATATAACTTAAAATGAAAACCAAAACAATCCAACATAATTTTAAATATGATTTATTGTTAACACTATAAAAGATATAGTGCATAATGATTTAAAAGTTAACTTTTTGAAATTTGGCCCTTTTACCAGGTTACTTGATGCATCTAATCCAACAATAACTACTGTTGGGTTTTGAAAAGGTTCTACCTTCTAAGCTTATAACCTTAAAGCTCAGTCTTACAGCAATGGAGCTACCATGAACAATTTTATTCTACTTGATTCTTCACAAAAGATGCCTAAGCCTACTATCGTATCTTCTTCGATATCTTGTCACTCAACTGCTAAAGAAAATCACCCTATAGCCGATGATAATGGTATACAAATTGGAATTGTTGATAATTTAAACGACGGTCTATCTAGTAATAATTATGACGCTAGGAATCAGAGGTTATCAAGTGATAAGCCCCCAAATACATGGACATCACTCTTTAAAGAAACCGGGTAATGCGGGATATTTCACCCCTAACCAATATGTTGTAGACTTTATTGATAAACCATTACGTCCGCTTAATGAGGAAGTTGAAGGGAGTGGAAGGACCACTTAGTTGGTTTCTTCTTAGACGAATCACATCACTACTCGATTGTGAAAAAACATGTGCTTAGTGCTTGGAAATTTAGACAGAAAATTTATGTTCGTTGTGATAAATCCATGTACTTCAAGTTTTCATGCTCCCAACAGAGAATTTGTATTTTAGAATTTGATCCACCGATTGTTAAAGGAAAGTTCTTATTATTAATCAGTGTAGCCAATCCGTTGATATTGCATGAAAGCAGAATTTTTTTATTCCTGTATGTGTCTATCTATCTAACATACCATTGGTCCTTTAGCCATTGGAAGGTATAAATTGGTTAGCGAACCATATAATGTAATTGATTTTCTTTTATATCTACATGCATCATAGGCATCGGCTTAACACCTACTAGAAAGCTACCTACTTGGTTCCCCATTTCTCTTCTGATGATAAGATTGCTTATATTGATGTTGCGTACCAGTGAAAACCAGTTTTCCGTTGTACTTGTCACTCTTTTTTTCATACCTCCGTGGCATGCCCCTTTTTTGGTACATAGCAAGAGGCCTTCCTCGAAAGTTACCTCTTATGAAGCCTTTGTAAGTCAACGCAATAGGGATCTTAAGGATAAATTAACACTAGAGGAGGATGAATAGTGTTTAATGGGTTATATGAATATTATTCAAATTCTTTAAGATTTTACTTAAAATGATGGAATTAACAATAATAGAAACAACCACAGAATCAAAGTACGGATAAAAGTAAATGCAGTATAAGTAAAAAAGGAAAGAACACACCAAGATTTTATACTGGTTCGGAGTTACCCTACATCCAGTCCCACATAATTCCTTGTACGAATTTCTTTTCAACTAGCAAATGCAAACACAATCTCAATTTCAAGGCTACGAAACACACCCTCCAGAATCCCAGCCTTTGGGTAAAGCCACTTGATTTCCGACCCACAAGGACACCCACTAGATTTACGGGCTACTAAGCACACCCAATTGATTTAAACAGGCTATAATCACATCTACTTGGATTTCAAGGATACCAAGCACACCAAAGAATATAAGAGTATGATTTGATAGAGTTTACAAACTCAGATCTTTGATCTTGATTACAATCGATCCTATAACTCTTGAATAGCACTTGATCTTGAGAGAGATGAGAGAAATAAGAGAGTATATGAAAGAGAATCAAACTAGTAAAGATTGAATTTAATTCTGGTTGAATTTCGGCAGAGTTTCGATAGAAATTGTTTTAGAATTCAAGAGAATGAAAAGAGGAGAGAAAAACTTTTTGATGATGACAACTATGTATATATTAGTATCTATATTTTATATAATGTCCTATAATTGTTATCATCAAAACCATAAGGCGCTAACAATCTCCCACTTTTTGATGATGACAACTATGTATATATAAAATATATTATAACTCCCCCCGAGTCAAAAAACTCCTACTTAATCTATGCCTAGATTTTATATATTTCTCCCCCTTTGTAATCAACAAAAATAACTATCTAAAATTATAACTCTAATACTAACTCTTAATTTAATCCTAACTCCAACTTTCCTAAATAAACTACTAATCAATCTGTATAAGAATTATATATAATGATTATGAGAAAGATTATATACAAACAATAAGTGATATGTAAAATGAGATAACCAATCCAAATATTTATCCAATCAAATAAAGTTTATGTCCCATAACATTCAAACAAATCCACACAAATCAAAACCAATCAAATCCAAACCAAACTAAGTATTATTATTTATATACAATCAAACCTATTTAAACTAGACATTTCGAGGAACTTCAACTCATCCATCAGCGTCAAATATTGGATCTGATTTGATAGCATCCTATCTTCATCATCTTTGTTGATGGTACACTTTGGATTAGTAGTTGGCTCTTCTTTGTTCAAGGCAGAAATCATCCACCGAATCATGTCGAAATGCCTTTCTTGCTCCTTGATCATCTGCATTTGACTTAATTCTAAGTCCCTTTGGTTTAGGATGAAAGTAAGAATGTTCTTAAATGATTCAAGAGTGTTTTTGAGGTTTTCGTTTAGTTTTTGGATAGGAGAGGCCATTATTTTAGTTTTAGAGTTTAGGAATGCAAAGTAAGAAGAAAGAGAGTGGATAATAATGATTCTCTGGTCTTAGCAGATATTTAAAGGAGTGGAAATTCGTTGGAAATGAATAGACATTTAAGGTCTATTCAATTTTCAAAATTAATTTTTTTTTGAAAATTTACCATTGTATATCGACATACATACCTAGGGTATGTCGATATATATGCACAAATTTTCAAACAATTTTGTTTTGATATTCTAATGTATTTAGCTTATGCTATTATACTTTTATGTTTTTCAGAGATGATAAAAAATTTATAACAGCAAGGAAATAAATTTTCATTAATACTTAGATAGAGAGTACATAGAACACAAAGAAATGAAAAGATACGTAAGATTCAACAAAAACTAAAACTAGAAAATCCAAATACAAGATAGTTTAAACAACTAGAAAGATACAGATGAAGATGATGAAGAACCACCACGCTTGCAGATGATCTTTCCATATCCATTTTATTGAAAATTGAAGTAAATTTCTTTGAAAATGATTTATTAAGCTTCCTTTAGCTATGGACGGTCTTCTCTTGATCTTTGAGAAGATCTTTGTCATATGGATTTGGTGGCATATTGATACTTTCCAAAGAAGTATTCTCCTCCTCTTCTTATTCTTCCTCAATGACTTCCATTTCATCTCCTTCCTCTTCCTCTTCCTCCTTTTCTCTTATTTCATGTTCTTCTTCCCAAGCCAACCTTTGTTCCTTTTCTGTAAGCGTTTCATAAGGTTCAAAAAAGGGTGAAATATGCATAAGTGAAATGTTGGCCTTGTCGTATATTTTACGACGAATTGTTTCCTCTCCTTTAAGGTCAACACCAAAATAATTGAAAACACAAGTAAGATACACACCATGAAATAGTGTGTTTTCATGTTTAGAAATATTCTTAGGAAAAAGTTCATCCAAAATGACTTGATACCAATTTATGTTGTATCGATCATAAATTGCGAAAAGAGCTTTGAAAACTTTTTGAGTCGGGTTGTTATAATTACCCATTCTAGGAGTGATACTTTGTTGTAAAAGAGGGCTTAAAATTCTTGCTTTGGGACGCAAGTCTTTATTTTTGAATTCAAAATCATCGTCACTTTCGAAAATATCATGAATTACTTCACGATTTTGAAAATCAATTTGAAATGTTGAAAGGTCCATTCCACTAGATTTGCATCCAAGAATGTGACCTAAAAGTTCACAATTTAAAACAATTTATGTCCCTTTGACATTACTCCAAACTTCTTCTTCTCTACCATCATAAAAATTTCCTTTTAAATTTGCATAAAACATCTTCACTAAATTCGAATAACAAACAAAATCATTTTGAGAATCATTGATTAATCGAAGAATTTCATTTTGCAAACACAGATTGAAAAGATCATAAGTAGGAAAATCTTTAAAAATAGCCAATCTTCTTGGAAAGACTTTTCCGAAAGATAAATACTCTATATAGGCTTGAATGCCTTCTTGATCACTGAAAAGATATTCTTTTATATTCTTAGAAAGCCCTATGATTGCCTTAGTATTACTTGAGGATGTCATTGAAGAATAGTTTGAAGAGATAAGAGAGTTTATGATTTTTGAATTTGAAAATTAAAGTGAGAAATGAATGGATGGAGATGGTGTAAGTAAATATAGAATCAGGGACATGTTCTCTGGTCAAAAGGAAACTTTTCAGAACAAAAGAGTAAGTGAAAAGGTGGAGGAAAATTCAAATTTTGAATTGGAAATTCAAATTCAAATTTTGTCTACATATGTCGACATATAATCGTGGGGTATGTCGACATATAGGTCAAAATTTTCAAAAAAGATTTTTGTTTAACTATATCCTATTTTGTTATATAGATCTAGTTATAGTTATTCTATTTTCCAAAAAAAATTTAAAAAAAAAATTAAATATATTTTATATTATTATTTGATTATTTAAAATATAATCGCACAATATTCAACCAATATTATTATTAATCTATAGGATATTCCTAACAACCAATAAAGTAACCAAAAGTAAAGAAAAATTCATTCAGGAAATTAAAAAACTTTTGATATATTAAATATGTACCTTTTTTCTGATCCATTTCACCATTTTGTTCTGAATTATGCATTGCTATAAAGCACATGTTAGCAATTTCTTTATCTGATTCATTATTACTTGAGGATCTATCTAAATTGTCTAACATTGCAGTATAGGCTCTTCTCCGTTTTCTGGACGAATCAGTGTTTGGTGTAGTTTTCAGTTTATCGGGATGTGGACAGTCTTGTTTTAAACGACCAGGGTGATCGTAGTTATAACATTTAATGCCATTTCCGTTCCACTTCCGCTTCCTAGATTTTTGTTGTCATTTCTTTTGAAATTATTTATCTTCCTATATTTTAGAAAATTTATGAAATACCTTGTCATGAAATCAATTTCTTCATCTTCATCGCTGTCTAAATCCAAATTATCCATCATTGCATTAAAAGCTATAGCTTCTTCTCTATTGATTTTTTTTGTCTCCTGCCCTGCATTTGTACTTCAAAAGACATTCAATTGCCAACTAAATCTTCAACTTTTAGAGTGCTAATGTCATTGGCTTCTTCGATTGCAAGAGTCTTTTGATTCCATTCTGGAGTAAGTGAATTGAGGATTTTTCTAACTTGATCCTCTTCAGAAAAACTTTTACCCAGTGCATTAAGTGAGTGTACTATATCTTGGAATCTACTATACATATCGGATATGGACTCATTTGGACTCATTTTGAATAATTGAAACTGTTTTGTTAACATTGAAATTTTGGTCTTTCTAACCTTACTTGTGCCTTCATGTATAAATTGCAAAGTTCTCCAAGTTTCAAATGCAGATTTACATATAGATACTCTATTAAATTCATTTCTATCCATTGAACAAAATAATATATCCACAGCCTTAGAGTTACTTTTTGCAACTGCTTTTAAGTCAACGGTCCACTATGCAAAATTAGTCTCAGGTTTAGTGTACTCGGTTTGTGTGATATTGCAAGTGTCTAAACCAATTGACTTTAAATAAATTTTCATTCTACAGGACTAATATGTGTAATTAATGTCATTAAAAAGTGGAGATCTAGTAGTAGATTGTCCTTCGACAAATGAGTTACTAGTAAGTGTACTAACCTTGTTACTAACAGTACTATTACCAGTGTTGGTAGCCATTTAAACTTTTTCAAAAATAAGATAATGAATACTTTGAAAACCAATGCTCTGATACCAAATATGAGTCAGTAGAATAGGGATCTTAAGACTAAATTAACACTAGAGGGGGTGGATAGTGTTTAATGTATTATATGAATATTATTCAAATTCTTTAAGATTTTAAAATGATGGAATTTACAATCACATAAACAATCACAGAATCAAAGTACATATAAAAGTAAATGCAGTAAAAGTAAAAAAGGAAAGAACACATCAGGATTTTATATTGGTTCGGAGTAGCCCTACATCCAGCATCGCACAATTCCTTGTACAGATTTCTTTTCAACCAGTAAATGCAAATACAATCTCGATTTCAAGGCTACGAGACACACCCTCCAGAATCCCGGCCTCTAGGTAGAGCCGCTTAATTTCCAGACCATAAGCACACCCAGTAGATTTACAGGCTACTAAGTACACCCAACTAATTTAAATAGGCTACAATCACACTTACTTGGGTTTCAGGGATACCAAGCACACCACATAGTATAAGAGTATGATTTGATAGATTTTACAGACTCAGATCTTCGCTTTTGATTACAATCGATGCTATAACTCTTAAATAGCACTTGACCTTGAGAGAGATAATAGAAATTAAAGAGTATATGAAAGAGAATCGAACAAATTGAATTTGATTCTGATTGAATTTCGACATAGTTTCAAAAGAGATTGTTTTAGAATTCAAGAGAATGAAAAGAGGAGAGAAAAATAAGAAAGTAGTTAATGAAAATTCGTTTGGAAGTCTGGTATGAAAACAACGATCATGTCCATTCGTGAAGACAAATGACGAAAAGACACTTCCATTCAAAATTTGAATTTTGAAATTTACGGCTAATATGTCAATATATGGGATTTGGATATGTCGATATATCCTTCGCAAAATTGAAAAATACTTTATAGAAATTATTTTGAAAATCCGTTGCTTTATAAAATAATTTGATACTTTGTAGAATCATTTAAATATAGTTTATAATAATTTTAATCAAAAACATAACTTAATAAAACTTTATAAAATAATTTTGAAATATTTTAATAAGGATATTCAATATAATGTAAATAATATATATAAAATCAATATAGTTATAAATTATTAAAGTATAAACAAAAATTCAATATATATAAACTTAAAAACACTAAAATAATATCTTTATAAGTACAAGAGATTTGAAAATCATTTTGGGAAATATCTTGAAAAGATTATGTTAAAAATAGAATACTTGAAAAACAATTTTAAAACAAAATTAGAGAAGGTAAGAGAGATTAGGAAAGTGCTATCAAGGTTTTAACATAAATTCTATGGCTCTATAGTTTATCTGGAATATCTTGAAATCTTGAACTCTTCAATACTCGTGAGTCTTCATTCTTGAACTCTTGAAACTTTATATCAACATTTTGAATCTACTCTTAATATCAGGATCTTGATATTGTACAGTCTTCTTAATCAATACCTATCTAATATCCTACACTATATATATATATATCTTGATAAAAAATTAGTATCTATATTTTATATAATGTCCTATAGTTGTTATCATAAAAACCAATACCTAAGGTACTAACAGCCTCAATTATATCGATGGCAGGAAAAGCCAACCTTTCAGAAGGGATTCCCTTAAGCTGGTGCTAGAAGGAGAGGGGAGTTGCAACTAAATTTTTTGAAGGGATTACCTTAAGTTGGTGCTAAAAGGTGGGGAGAGTAGAAACTAAATTTTTGAAGGGATTGCCTTAAGCTGGTGCTAGAAGGTAGGAACTTGGAACCACCTCGATAGTGGTGCCATCACTTAAGATGGAACATCAGTTCCAAATGGGTTTCAGATGACAAGAATGGTGAAAGGGAATTTTTTACAGGCTTTTAGACAATGACTTGGTTATATGTTATGATGGTGAGTTAAGGGTCAACAATTAAAAGGTTTTGATTGTTAAGGTTGGGATAGGAAATTCATCTTCTCACCTCATGCCCCTGGGTACTGCCTCAAGCTCATTTGTTTGTTTCGTATGTGCATTGGGTCAGTAGAGGGTGTGGCCCTTATTTTCTGCACCTCTTCCAATATGTTATCTAGGAGATATACAGACTTAATATCATATTTATTGTCCTTATGTTGTGCTAGTTAGTTAGGTATGTCCGCTATTATCGTATATACACTGCCATGTTCTTATGGTCCCCACCATTTATCCTCTATGTTTATTTAATAACTATATTTATATCTATAACTTCAGATGTATAATTCCATAAATTGTACATCCTTTTCCTCAAAAATTTTGTGATTTTGTGAGGTTCTAGGAAGGAAATGGGGTATAAGACAAAAGGTGAATTTCTATGATGTGAAAAAAGAATAACGGGGTGCAGATAGAATTGACCATAAATGTGTTTTTCATTAAACAAATATGTAAATATCTCTTAGATCTCTACCTTGAACATATCAAATTAACTTTTCTTTGTTATTTTAACATTTTTAATTATAAAATTTGGTTTTAAAAATAATATATATTTTCAAAACATGGAATTTTTTTCGAAACAAGGAAAAAACCTTTTTTTCTCAAATGTCCCTTTTCCATTCCATAGATCTTTCATTTTGCAAAATACTTTGCTTTTTAAAATGTTCTAAGCAATTTACATAGTTTCCTTTCTATTGTTTCTAAGCTGTGATGCCCCACCTCTATGCTCACGCTAGCCAAGGACACTACGGAGTAATGCCGTCAACTAGTGCGAAGAATAAGGCTGTTGAGGAGCGACCATCTGTGCAATTGCCTTGTGCGAGTACCGATATGTCAGATAGTATAACATGCATTTCGTTTCAAGAGGAAATCCGAAATACCGATGCAAACTCAAAGCTACCACACAGTGGCTAGGTGGACCTCGGAAACAAGTATAGAAATAAACATAACATAAATCGGTCACAGATGTTCATATCTTAAAGCTAGGATTTTCAAAGTTTTGACTCCAAAATACCAAAAATTGAAATGTTCACCAAATCAATCCAAATCAAAATCAAATGAACATGAACAAGTGTTAGGAATTCATACCTAACTTCAAAGTTTGTTATAGACATAGATGTGAGATAAAAATCTCACCTTTAAATCCAAAAACGATGAAGGAGAAGCTTGAAGGCAAAAGGGAGATCAACTACTCTTCAACTTCAACTCAAGAGGCTTGAATCTAAGCTCAAAAGAAGAACATTTCCTAAGTTAGGTTTAGGAAATTTCTAAAATTAAAGAGAGAATGAGTTGGAGAAGATGAAGAGGAGGCTTACCAAAGCTTTTCCAAGAGTTTGGAGCAAGACTTGAGTTTGCAAATGGAATCTAGGGCTTGGAATTTCTAATTCCTATACTCTTCCCCCATTTTCAGTTTTGCTTGAGTGTTTGTAAAAATGAAATAAGTGAATGGATGAAGGGGGGCTGAGTTAGGGTAATAGAATGAGTTTGGGTGAAACCCAAACCCAAAAGCCCACTTAGAAAATACCAAAATTCAACTTACTCCAAACATATCGATGTTTATACTCAAAAAAGTTGTAAACGCCATTTTGGACTCAATGGAGGTGGTCTCGAGTCCCAATTCGACTGTTTACAAAATATAGGTTTTCGGACTTCAATCCGATTGACGATTCTATATTTAAATAAAACATTTAAATATTTAATCATAAATATACGGGTTGTTACAGACTCCCCTCCTTAAAGAAATTGTGTCCTCGCAATCTTTAAGAATTAACCAAGAAGTAACAACAATAAAAGTATATCAACACAAAAGGAAGAAATTTGAAATAAAAAGTTCACCTTAAGGAGCACAAGAGAGCAAGTCCGGATGTGTCCGCTCGATGAATTCTCTGGATTCCCAAGAGCAATCCTTAGGATTTGAGGACCATTGAACTTTCATAAGAGGAACATCTTTATTTCGAAGGCGTTTAACCTCCGAAGCAATGATTCGAATAGGATGTTGCTCATAAGTCAAATTAGGCGAAACTTCAATTTCTTCTATAACACCGAGCTCAAGAATAGAATCGGAATCTCGAAGGCATTTCCATAGTTGAGAGACGTGGAACACGTCATGAATAGCAGAAAATTGAGTCGGTAATGAAAGGCGATAAGCCACGGAACCAATGCGTTCAGTGATGGGAAATGGGCCAATATATCGAGGTGCTAATTTTCCCGATCGACTGAAACGCACAACACTCGTCATATGTGAAACACGAATAAACACAAAATCTCCCATAGAAAATTCTAATTTCCTTCTTCGATTATCAGCATA
Source organism: Allium fistulosum (assembly GCA_030737815.1). NCBI lineage: Eukaryota > Viridiplantae > Streptophyta > Magnoliopsida > Asparagales > Amaryllidaceae > Allium > Allium fistulosum. The sequence goes on from CM060908.1 coordinate 910,841,501, forward strand.
GGATTTTTGTCTACCTTGAGCTTCTTTCATCCTATGACGAATAAGGTCAATCTTTTCTGTGGCATCCCGAATAAAATCTGGACCTAAAACCAGTTTCTCACCGGCTTCAAGCCAACATGAACGAGATCGGCATGGCCTTCCGTATAGTGCCTCGAAAGGTGCCATACCAATACTAGATTGGAAGCTATTATTATAGGAAAATTCAACAAGAGAAATATGATCTCCCCAACTTCCACCAAAATCAAGACCACATGCACGAAGAAGATCTTAAAGAGTTTGATGCACACACTCGGTTTGTCCATCGGACTGAGGATGATAAGCGGTGCTAAAATTAAGCTTTGTTCCCAAAGCTTTTTGAAGACCCTTCCAGAATCCACTAGTAAACAATGGATCATGATCGCTAACAATAGAAGTAGGAACTCCATGCAACTTAACAATTTCCTTGACGAAAAGTTTAGCCAAAATAGGTATGGTCCGGTTGGACCAAACGAGAAAAAAATGGGCGGATTTTGTAAGTCTATCTACTATCATCCAAAGGCTATCATGGCCCGAACGAGAACGGGGAAGACCATCAATAAAATCCATGGAAATTTGATCCCACTTCCATATTGGAATTTCCAAAGGTTGCAACAACCCACCGGGCCTTTGATGCTCGGCCTTAACAAGTTGGCAAGTCATGCAACGCTTAACAAAGTTAGCAATATCAGATTTCATTCCATCCCAATAATAAAGTGGCTTCATATCCGCGTACATTTTACTGCTACCGGGATGAATGGTAAATTTAGAACGAAGAGAATCTTCGAATATATCTTTACGAAGATCAATAATATTTGGAACAATAAGTCTACCAAATTTTCGAATACCGCCACGAGCATCAATATCAAAGTCTTTCAAACCTTCAATATCAATTTTATCCCTACAGCTTTGGCTAAGAAGAACCAATTCGGGATCATGCTTTTGAGCTTCAAGAATGCGGTCTAAAAGAGAAGGATGAGCCTCAAGGCTACATAAAACAAGAGATGAACATAAATCAGATTCACGATCTTGAATCTCACTAGAGGACAAAGTCTCGAGATCATTCCATTCGGATACCATCATGGAAACATCCGCTTGTTGCTTACGACTAAGGGCATCGGCAGCAAGATTTCCTTTTTTGGGAATATAAAGAATATCAAGATCATAAGATGCAAGAAACTTGAGCCAACGTTGTTGACGCAAGTTAAGTTCCTTTTGAGAAAATAAGTACTTCAAAGATTTGTGATTGGTGTAGAGAACAGATTTCTCTCCCAAAAGATAATGACACCAAATTCTAAGGGCGAAAACAATAGCCGAGAGCTCTAAATCGTGAGTGACATATCTAGTCTCGGCAGTCTTTAATTGCCTAAAAGCATAAGCTTTAATTGCCTATAAGCATAAGCGATAACACGTTCCCACTGCATGAGAACGGCACCCAAACCAACACGACTAGCATCGGTATAAACAATAAAATCTTGGTTCCCATCGGGAATCACAAGAATAGGAGCATCGGAAAGGAGTTCTTTTAGTTTCTGAAAAGCAGCTTCACATTTGTTTGACCAAATGTATTTAACTCCCTTCTTTGTCAAATTAGTAAGAGGTACAGAAATTTTAGAAAAGTCTTTTATGAACCGACGGTAATAGCCCGCCAATCCGAGAAAGCTATGAATTTCTGTCACACTCTCCGGTTTCTTCCAATTTTGAATCGCTTCAACCTTTGAAGGATCCACGGAAATTACGAATTCAGAAATGATATGTCCCAAAAATTTCACACGAGATTGCCAAAAGTGGCATTTAGAAAATTTTGCTTTCAATTGGTTACCACTAAGAGTTTCCAGCACAATCCGAAGATGTTTTTCATGCTCCTCTTCGGTTTTAGAATAAATAAGAATATCATCTATAAAGATGAGAACAAATCGATCGAGGAAGTCTTTGAAAACTCGATTCATAAGGTCAACGAAATAAGCTGGAGCATTAGTCAAACCAAATGGCATAACAAGCCATTCATAAGATCCATAATGAGTACGAAACGATGTCAAAGGAATGCTATCCTCTGCAATACGGACTGATGAAAACCGGTTGCTAAGTCTAACTGTGAAAAGACTTTAGCACCACTAAGCTGATCGAATAAATCATCAATCCGTAGTAAGGGATATTTATTTTTGATGGTGAGATCGTTAAGCTTGCGGTAGTCAACGCAAAGTCTAAGTGTACCATCAGATTTCTTCACAAAAATAGCTGAAGCTCCCCATGGAGAGGAACTAGATTGAATAAATTGCTTCTCTTCCATTTCGGATAATTGTTTGCGCATCTCCTCATTTTCTATATTGGACATACGATAAGGAGGACAAGTAATAGGTTGATCTCCAGGGATTAGATTAATTCTGAACTCAATTGCTCGCTTAGGAGGTAATCCTAAAACGGGCTCAAATATGTCAGAAAATTCACAAACAATGTGAATGAGAGAAATAACTTCTTCCTCATCATCATTATCGTCATCATGAGGATTTAAAGAATACAAGGATGCTTTCGAATTGGAATCTGAATCTTTCATAATAAGAGAAATCTACTTAACAGATTGAGGATGTCGAAGATATATAGTCCGTACAGGACATAGAATGTGGGCTTCATAACGGTAAAGCCAATCCATTCCCAAAATCATTCCGAAACCAAGGTAACGCATAACATGCAAATCGGCACGGAAAGAAAAATCACATAAAATAATTTCGACATCTTTACAAAGTAAACTGAGTGTTGCGGATCCACCAACCGGATTCGCAATCCTTAAAAAAGTCATCAAGCCAATAACATCCAAAGACAAAGCATCAACAAGTTCTTTTGATATAAAAGAGTGAGATGCACCCGTATCAAAAAGAACTCGAATAGGAAGATCACGAAATATAATAATGCCATCAAGGATAGAATGAGGAATACCTTCACCATGAGAAGTGTTAGCAGGGGCTTGCACAACATTTAGCTTTCCCTCCTTCTTGCCTTGAAGTCTGGGACACAAAGATATAGTATGACCCGAACTCTTGCAATAGCGGCAGAAAAGAGGTTTTAGGCACTTGTTCGCATAGTGGTCCTTAGAACCACAATTGTAACATTATCCACGACGAGGGGTAGGAGTATTTGCTACCGTTGTTTCTTGCTTTCCCTTCTTGTTAGGATTATGCTTGAATTTAAAAGGTCTCTTCTAGTTGATATTTGGTTTGACCTCAGCATCACTATCTTTATCAGCCTCTTCGAGTTGAAGAGCGATATCAACAAGTTGGTCAAAAGAAACTTCCAATTTCATAAGTAATGGCTTTTTGAGGCTCTTGTTCAAGCCATACACAAATCTCTGATTTTTCTTCAATGGGGTATTAATGTACTCGACCCCATATTTTGAGAGAGATTCGAAAGATGCGACGTAGTCGGTCATGGAAGATTCACCTTGAACAAGGTCGATAAAGCGTCAGGCTAGAGATACTTTCTCAGCTTTCGGCATGAATTTCAACTCGAACCTTTCCCGTAATTGCTCCTAAGTAAGGTCCGCCTTAATAATTTCAGAGATCAAAAGCTCGTACCAGTCTAATGCTCTTTCTTGGAGCATACTAGAAGCCACTTGGACTCGATGAAGGTCAATAAGATTCATGCGAGAAAAGATGTGGTCGCATGTTCGAATCCAAGCCTGGACTTCTATAATGCTCTCGGAACCTTTGAATGGCTTTCCACCCAAATTGGTGTAATCACTGCACAAGCGTGCAAACCCAGATTTAGGATGTGTGGGCTCAAGAATAGGTCCGGTAGCTTGAGCATTTCTTACAAGATCAAGAAGTTGCTGAGCAGACATAAATACTCCATCTTGGGGAGTAGCACTAGATTGACCGGCGTTGGGACGGCCAGGTCTAACCATTTCTCTTCTCTAAGAAAGAAAGAAAGAAGAGGAAAAATGTTATTCACAAAATGAATAACAATCAAACTTGGTTCATAAAACAAGGCATCACAAAAGAAAATAGGATAGGACGGTACGAAGACTCGAATTAAATCCTATGGCACAATTCCTAAGAAGGGCTTAGGACAATGATCCTTGCTAGATTATTCTACATTGTTCCGAAGTTTGGCTCTGATACCAAGCTGTGACGCCCCACCTCTATGCTCACACTAGCCAAGGACACTACGGAGTAATGCCGTCAACTAGCGCGAAGAATAAGGCTGTTGAGGAGCGACCATTTGTGCAGTTGCCTTATGCGAGTACCGATATGTCACATAGTATAACATGCATTTCATTTCAAGAGGAAATCCGACATACCGATGCAAACTCAAAGCTACCACACAGTGGCTAGGTGGACCTCAGAAACAAGTATAGAAATAAACATAACATAAATCAGTCACAGATGTTCATATCTCAAAGCTAGGATTTTCAAAGTTTTGACTCCAAAACACCAAAAATTGAAATGTTCACCAAATCAATCCAAATCAAAATCAAATGAACATGAACAAGTGTTAGGAATTCATACCTAACATCAAAAATAGTTATAGACATAGATGTGAGATAAAAATCTCACCTTTAAATCCAAAAACGATGAAGGAGAAGCTTGAAGGCAAAAGGGAGATCAACTACTCTTCAACTTCAACTCAAGAGGCTTGAATCTAAGCTCAAAAGAAGAACATTTCCTAAGTTAGGTTTAGGAAATTTATGAAATTAAAGAGAGAATGAGTTGGAGAAGATGAAGAGGAGGCTTACCAAAGCTTTTCCAAGAGTTTGGAGCAAGACTTGAGTTTGCAAATGGAATCTAGGGCTTGGAATTTCTAATTCCTATACTCTTCCCCCATTTTCAGTTTTGCTTGATTGTTTGTAAAAATGAAATAAGTGAATGGATGAAGGGGGGCTGAGTTAGGGTAATAGAATGAGTTTGGGTGAAACCCAAACCCAAAAGCCCACTTAGAAAATAGCAAAATTCAACTTACTCCAAACATATCGATGTTTATACTCAAAAAAGTTGTAAATGCCATTTTGGACTCAATGGAGGTGGTCTCGAGTCCCAATTCGACTGTTTACAAAAAGTAGGTTTTCGGACTTCAATCCGATTGACGATTCTATATTTAAATAAAACATTTAAATATTTAATCGTAAATATACGGGTTGTTACATAAGTAGTTTGTATTTAAATAGTTCTACCATTTCTTATGTTTATGTCCTTGGCCTTGATATTAATTAAACCCGTCCTGCATTTATGAAATATGAAAAAATGTAACTGCTACAGTAATATGCAATTCTTTTTTTTAAGAAAGTTAAACTTTTGTTTATTGGTTTAATAAGTTTAAAGAAACTCGTTTTTTCGTAAGTTCTTATTTCTAAAACACTAACTGAAACTTCTTAAAATATTGTGAACTAAAAACATGAAAATCAAACCATTTAAATAAATTGAAAAGTATTCAATAAAAGTTAAAAACGATTAATAAATAAATCAACAAATTATAAAAAACCAAAAACCATATAAACGGAAATAAACTATTGAAAAATATTCAAAAATATAAATCGAAATCTATGACAAAAATCCTCAGAATTCTATTTCCTATTATTATTTAAAGGAAAGTAGCTAAAGGACAAAGTTATAAAAAAATTAATACTAGACCATAACTTTACTATTTAGGTTGAAGGACCCATGTTTTCAAATATAACACGTGACCTTGTAACACTCTATAGGGTTTTGATAAAATCTTCTTCGTCAACTCCAATACTTACTCTTTGTTGCCTAATTATTTAATCTCCAGCTTCATTGTCTAAATCGATCGTACCCTTATGTAAACTCGTTCAAAATCTCCTCCATACACTTATTCAATCTCCAAACTCATCACCACAAACAGAAATGAAAGTCACTTCTTTAAGTTAATTTTATCAACGGCGAAGATTAAAAAGTTGAGAGATATGGAGAAAAACAAATGAGAACATGTATAATATTGAGCTATTCTATTAATATTATTGATATAGATTTAATTTATAAGAAATGCTAGACTATTTTAGCATTAAATTTTAGTAATACATCATTTAGATGAAATTCTAGTTTTAATTGTCATTATAAATGCATTGACTAAAAATATTTAATTCCTGAAAAATGATAGATTATTGTGGCAACATGGTTTAGTAACTGTACAAATCAAAATCATTTGTAATAATGTTATAGCAGTTAGAATTTCAACTGTATGGCACAATCACGTTTAATCTATAAGAAATGCTAGATTATATTAGCATTAGATTTTAGTAATACATTATTTAATGCAGATGCTAAGTGTAGTTATCATTATAATTACATTGGGTAAACATATTTTACTACTAAAAAATGCTAAATGATTGTAGCATCATAGTTTAATTACTATATGAATAAAATCATTTGTAATAATGCTAAAGAAATTGGCATTTCTACTGTATATTGCAATCATGTTTAATCTATAAGAAATGATATATTATATTAGCATTAAATTTTGCTAATAAATTATTAAGAAGAAATACTAAGTGTAGTTTATCTTTGCAATTCCATTGGGTAAACATATTTCACTTCTAAAAAATGCTAAATGATTGTACCATCATTGTTCAGCTATTGTATGAGTCAAAATCATTGGTAATGTTGCTAAAGAAATTAGCATTTCTACTGTATAGTCAACTCACATTTAATCTGTAAGAAATGCTAGATTATATTAGCATTAGATTTTAATAATACAATGTTTAGTAGAAATACTAACTGTAGTTATAATTGTAATTGAATTGGGAAAACATATTTCACTTTTAAAAATGCTAATGATTGTATAATCATGGTTTATTTATTGTACAAGTCAAAATCATTTTTAATAATGCTAAAGACAGTAGCATTTCTATTGTATAGTGCAATCACATCTAATTTGTAAGATATGATAGATTATATTAGCATTGCATGTTAGTAATACATCATTTAGTACAAATGCTAAGTGTAATTATCATTGTAACTGCATTGGATAAACATATTTCACTTTTTAAAAAGGCTAAATGAGTGTAGTATTGTAGCTTAGTTATCATATGAGGCAAAATCATTTTTAATAAAACTAAAGAAATTAACATTTCTATTGTATAATGCAATCACGTTTAATCTATAAGGAATGCTAGAATATATTAGCATTAGATTTTACTAATAATTTGTAATGACGCTAAAGTCATTAGTATTTTTCTGTACAATGCAATCAATTTTAATTTAGAAGAAATGATAGATAATTCTAGCATTACTGTACATTAGCATAAACTTACTTAACTATAAAATACAATAAATAAATTACACATCAAAGCACATAGATTCATTAGAGTACTTGTTAGCATTAGATTCATATGAGTACATAGATTCATTAGGGTACATCAGATTATATTAGCATTAGATTTTAGTAATACATCATTTAGTCGAAATGCTAAGTGTAGTTATCAATATAGTTATGTTAGATAAACATAATCCACTTCAAAAAAATTCTAAATCATCATGGTTTGGTTACTGTATAAATCAAAATCATTTATAATAATTGTAACGACGTCGTATTTTAAGTATAGGAGGAACGTAACATATTTTTATTTTATTCATATAAGGACTTATGATTCTATAATTTAAGGATATGACTCTTATGGGTATTTTACACACTTGTGATTTTTTTCAAATTTCTATGTGACTATTTTGACCATGAAAACCTTGTTTTGGGCTATAACTTTTGATAGTAGTTGAATTAGAGTCTCAAACTAGTTTCATTGCTTCGGGATGATGGTTTCGCTTTCCGTAGAATAATAGAAACCGGAGTTACAGTTAGAAAGTTATGGTTGTTTTAAGTTTTAAGAACTAATAGTTAGGATTAGTGTGTAATTAGTGAAGCGCATTAATTGGTCCAATAATCTAATTAGAGAATCGCTATAAATAGAGGCTGTAAGAGTCAAATGAAAATTTTCTCTCTTATTGTAAATTAGGCCTAAACCTTAATTAGCCCTAATTCCATCTTAGTTTCATCCAAAATCATCTGTAGTACTCTGTAAATCAAACCTAATTAAAGATTAGTCAATAGATCATTAATAGAAGACAGAGATCATCCATTTGGCCAATTTGCATTGTTTTAGTTTGCTGTCCGGGATAGATGTACACCCATATTGGTTGCGTTTGGTAATTAGTGAGTGGTTTATGCATTCTCATTATACTATGCATGTTTATATGGTAGAATTGTAGGATTAAACATGTTTTAAATTGATTTTTGGCCATAAAACCTTTTCTAACTTTAATTAAATGTTATATTATGAAAGTGATCTATAATGGTTAGAAATTACCATTGTCGATGCTCATATATTCATGTTATATGTAGATCTGTGTGGTAAATTGACATGTTTATCTTGTTTTGATGGATTGTATGTTTACTTGTTATTCTATGTTTGGATGATATGATTTGATGTTGTTTGCTAGTGTTGTGATTACATAGGAGTTAGGTTGGATAATCGAGCATATCGGAGGCATAGACGGTCAGAATTGGACAAAACTTACAGGGGAAGCTTTGGAGGATAGGAAGAGCTTGGGGTCCAAGTCGCAAGCTCTAATTCCTTAAGTACAGAAGTCAGTACTGACATCTGTGGGTTAGTCCATGGTGGCGGCGACTTTGGGTAAGGCAGTGGTATGGCTAGTAGATGTTGCATATGGTGTTGGATCAATAATTGGTCAGGTGCTTGAGGCTATGATGACTTGTTACTAGGATATGAAGTTGGTTGCTTTGAAGAGTGGACTTGCTTTATGATGACATGTTTTGGGTAGAGAGTTTGGGGTTAAATCACCTAGGTATAAAGTACTAGAAGCAAGGAAGGAGCGGAAGGAAACTTAGCCGTGGAGAGGCTAAGTGGAGATGTCAGCACCAAGTTGAAAGGTCGACACCGACTTCACGTGGTGAGCCTAAGGATAGTTGAACTTCTAGGGACAATTATTGAGGTTCTGTAGGTTGTGCTAGAGCTTATGGCTTATTCGTATCGGGTTCGATGGTAATGTAACAACACGATGAAGGATCTGAATCTTTGATTTGTGATTCATGAAGGGAGTAGGTGCCTGTAACGACCGGGTGATTTTCGACCGTTGAAAATCAGCACTAATATGTTCACTGTATAGCGTGCTGAGCAATCGAGTGCCGGAAATATCATATTGTTAGGGTTAAGAAGAAAAGAGATAGAAGAAGAAACAAAAATAACAACAACGCAGAATCTCACAATCGCAGTGGAAAATAATATAATATATTAATAGATTTTATACAAAGAACTGTAACTGTTAATATACATACAAATTATCGAAGTACAATCATCAACATATAAATCTGGACAGTTACAATAATTTGTCCTCGCAAATGCTGAATATGCATCCTACGATACACGATGGAATATAATCAAGTACGTGTAATACGTCTCTGTCATCCAGCTCGTCTCCTGAACTCCAAAGCATCCTAACCTGGATTCTGTAACACTTGGTCTGACCTGAGCATTACAATAAAGTAACACTCGAGTCAGGCTGGAAACCAGCGTGAGTAAAACACACTCAATTTGAAATACTTAAGTTATCAAAATCCTTCAAAAAGCCAAGGAAACTCGAAAGACCACGTCACACATAACATGACGGGTTTTTATCTTACGATAACCAAAACACTTTTACAGAAAATCCAGTGATATTATAGTAGTGTCTAAGTATAAATACTTATTTAAAATAGCCGAATTTTGTTAAATTATAAATTTCCAGTATAATAGACTCTAAAATTATAACCCATAGAGGTTCGTAGTGGTTATTGAATCGAAGTGGTTTCGGATAATGCTAATATCTGATCCTAGTCCTTTCGAATCCAAACGATAAAATTTAAAAGTCCAAGTCGTTTAAAATAACAATTTCACAATTAGAGTGTCAATATTTACATATGGAAGTTCATCCATATGTCTGATTTATCAAGACCAGTCCATCAAAATAATTCATTTGAAATCATTCCACTTTCCAAAATCGGAATAGCAATCAGTTCCAACCGATTTACTTGTCAATAAAACGTGTTAGCATTTTATTCTATTTACTTAAATTTGTTTGGCTTCTTAATAGCATAGAAATAGAAAATTGAAAATAATATCTAAGATCCATATCAGTCAATTATAGACCATCGCCTGAAAACAATCACCTTGTCGAAAGCCATCGCCTGAAAACAATCACCTCGCCGGAATTTCATCAAAACCCAACTTTCGGTCATCTCTCTCTTTCTCACTCAATACACAATTAAAAATCATCAAACCACCACCAAAAATCACAATTTTCAATCACAAACACATTCATATAATAATTGATTAAATTATGATATTCAAATTTTGGTCATTCCTATGTTGTTTACTGTAAAATGAAAATGCACTTTTCTACTCCTATACTTCATGATAACTAACGAAATGATTTTTAGAATAAACTACATTCAGAAACAATCGACTTTACTTTTGGAATCATAACCTAAATTTTAATGGATAGTGAGAAAATGATTTTTTAATTTTGGAAGATATTAACTTTTCATAGAAACAGAGTGATATTCATGTTACTGTGAGTTTTACAGGTATATAACATAACTACACATACATATATAAAGCATATATATTGTGAGAACATGAATACTTGACAAATAAAGGAATTCATTCAAATCTACAAGCATATGGATGCATACATGATTTACATTAAGCAAAAGTTTGAAGTTTTACTCACTGTTTTTATTTGTGAAATGAAACACTGCTTTGGAAAAAAGAAAGAACCTGCAGCCTTCCTCCTTTAGCTTTGAGTACTTAGCTCCATAAGTTTTAAAAATAGCAGACTTCTTTTTTTTATGTGAGAATGTCAAACGTGAATAACATAGGCAGTGGCATATATATATATAGAGGAGAGGGAACAAGGCTGAAGGTTTATTCTCATGTACAGTACTTCTTTTATTTTATTTTATTTTTCTTTAATTTGATTTGAAAATATGTTGACTTAATTTGAAAATTAGATTGACTTGATATCCTAGTTGATATGAAAATTGAGTGAATGATTTGATTTAATTCATGCTTGACTAGATATTTATCATCATGGTGTTCCCTTATGTATAAACATATATACATTCATGTAAATACATATATATAAATTTCCTATAACCCTTTAGACCATATGTAAATGTTTTTTGTCTATACACTATATCTAACATGCTAAAGTTTGTACATAAACACTATATTTAACATGTACACATATATTTAACTACTTACAAGAATCTATCACTTTATTATTAATATTTTACTTTTATTTTATATGATAAGTTTTGCATATACAAACATATATATATATATATATATTATCCTATATTTGAAATGATAAGTTTATTTAATTATTCTCATAAATTATAATTTAGAACTTTGAAATCAAAGGCTCTAGAATATATATATATATATCCAGATATTTCATATATCAGAAATTTATTATTTGATTGATAAATATTAATATTTCAATATTTAAAATCAGTTGATTATCCTAATAACAGGTGTCAAAAATCCGGGTCGTTGCAGTGTCGAAGATTGAGGACTCCGTAACCTTCGGTTGTGACTCATGTAGGGAGTAGTTACCGAAGGTGCTCATATTAGGAGCTGTGGAGTGGAGGAACATGGTAGGTTCCTGGATAATGGAAACTAGATTGGGGAAGAAGGGCTCGCTGTCCAAAAAGGAGCAAAGAAGGGCTCGATTGTAAGTGCCAAGGAATTGCTGAAAACTCAAAGTGTTTTCTATTGTACTTAAAGCAGGGGTATTGTAAGTGGGGACGCACATGTGTCAAACAAGGGACCCGTATACCCTGGACTATTTAGGTCTAGTGTCCAACTTTGGGTTGCGAGACACGTATCCAGCTTTAGGCTACGAGATACGAGAGAGCAACGCAGATTCAGGATTTTCCATTAGTCCTTGGCAGCAAGGAGGTCATGGGAGTTATCATATATTCAGGGCATAAGGGAAGAGTGATAGTAGGGATTGTTTGATGGATGCAATGGTTGCTTAGTTGCTTTCTGGGATATCACTCGAGATATCATTGGAAGTAGGTACATGAGAAAGGAATATTGGGACTTCTACTATTGTATGTTGATTTGTAACTTTAGATATCGTAGAGTAGCATATTATACTGTTATGTGCTAACTCTTTGGTTGCATGGACGGGTCGGGTATGGTTCGTGTACTCTTGTTCCTTACCATACTTGCCTATATAGCATTTTGAGATACATTTAAAGCTCACACCAAACTGTTGTCTAACCCGAGGTTATATGCTTTGCTTCTTATTATCTCAGGTACTCTTAAATGAGTAGAGTAGATAACAGGTCTAGGTGACGCAATATCTGTTCGGTGGATGAGCTGGATGGAGCTATCACGTACTATTTACAAGTATGGAGTCTACGCTTATTCCACTGAGCAACGATGTGGAACCCATGATGTTGCTTGCTTATTTTTGCTTAATATTGTATTCGAGACAGTTGTTGAGTTTAATTCTATTGTATAAACTCTACTATTGATGTATAACTCTATGGATACTATACTTTGATGTTGTTGGTTTGTCTGCATTGTTATTACTGTCTGTTCTATTGTATATGTGATAGATGTGAGAAATACAACATGTTATATGTTTCATTTGTTTATTTCAACTCTGATGATCAATCTATATCGGTAGGGCACTACTGCAGCGTACCATTTTTTTATTTGTGTCGATGGTATAGCGTGATCGTCACATTTGGTATCAGAGCTTTAGTTACATGATTAACTAGAGTTGATACCGTGATCTAGTAGAGATAGGGTAGGTGGTATCTCCTTCGACTAGATCGAGAGTATATATGTATACGAGAGGGTGCTTACTTGTTAAAGGTTTGGTTTCCAAAACTATATAGTCGTATAGTATAAGTCGTATACACATAAGCACTATAGACACGACTTTCTTTATGAGAGGCTGATTATTCTTGTTACAGATAAGAATGAGCTAGCATACAAGAAACGCTGTGAGGAATTCTTCTTTAGGAGTGGAGCAGGAAGCGGGATCAGGAGCTGCTACGCCCAATGTCCAAGCCATGCTCAATGCTATGATGGAAAATATGATGAGGAATGCTCTTGGAGTGGGAATAGGTGGAGGTGCTCTAGTGCAAGCACTACGGCTGATTTTGCCAAGCTGAGCAAGGATTACTTTACTCTTAGAGAGAAGCCATTCCAATGGACTGAATCATCCATAGAAGTCAAAGACTGGATTGATACTTTTGAGGCATCTTCAGGGATATGGAGATGGAAGATGTTATAAAAAGAAAGTTGGCTTCAAGGCAGTTGCAATGCTGAGCCATGAATTGGTGGAATGTGGTTACTATTGCTACTTTGGAGGATCGGTTTAGTTGGGACCAGTTCAAGGCAAAATTTGTGGAGAAGTTTATTCCGGCTGCTCAAAAGTCGGTTTTGTTTAGGAAATTAGCCGATCTCAAACAAGGGGAAATGTCTATTTCTAAGTACGTGGCCGAATTTGATGCTCTGTCTAAGTATGGGATGTAATTCATTGACACTCAATTGAGAAAGAATGAGAAGTTTGTTATTGGATTGGATGACTATCTTGAAGAGAAGTTAGTGGACCACATTGAGGAGCCTTTTGAGAAAATGGTAGAGAAGGCACTTCGCCAAGAGAACCTATACCCTAAGGCTAAGACTGCTACTGCTATTTCTACTGAGAAGGAGGAGCCAAAGCCACAGCAAGGCTGCGAAGGCAAGAAGAAGTGGAATGGGAAGAGGAAGAAGTCCCAAGGAAAAGGTGGTAAAAAGAAGGGTAAATGAGAGCCTGTTTGTTATGGATGTAACAAGAAGGGTCACTTGATCAAGGATTGCAAAGTGAGTGATAAGAAGAAGTGCTATAATTGGGACAAGCTTGGGCGTTTGAAATGGAATTGTCCAGAACCGGTGAAAGATAAACAGGTTGTCAAGGCGTATGCTTTGGATGCAGTCCCAACTTTTTCTATTGCTCCCTCGGTGAATGAGAAGGGGAAAGGGCTCGTCGCTCAAGGTATGCTTTCTATTGGTGATGTTCATGTTCGAGTTTTGTTTGATACCAGTGCTTCGCATTCATTCATATGTAGTGACCTAGTAGACAGATTGTGATTGATACTTAAGATAGTAAACCAGCCCTTAATCGTGACAAACCCTATTGGAGGCTCGACTAGCTTGTGCATGGTTTGTAGCGATTTAGTCTTATCGAGTCGTGGATGCTCTTTTCTTAATAATTGCTTTGTTTTGAATTGTGTAGGGTTCCGGATTATCTTGGGAATGGACTGGTTAAAGAGGTATCCAGCCGTGGTGGATTGCGATAAGCTGTTTATGACAATCAAGGATGTGGATGGGTGAACGGTAGTGATTAGCTGCCTACCAGAGGATAGGATAATGGTCAGCTTTCTATATTCACTGGACGTTCTATAAGAGGGGTTATCATTAGTGCCTATTGCTAGGGAGTATCTAAATATCTTTAAGGAAGTGACTGGATTACCACCGCATAGAGAGATCAAGCTTAGGATTGACTTGGTGAAGAAAGCTAGACTGATAGTTATGCCTTTGAGATGTATGACACCCAAAGAGCAAAAGGAATTGAAGCTGCAAGTGAATGACCTATTGAGGAAGGGGTTCATTTGAAGAAGCATATCTGAGTGGGGCACACCTGTTGTATTCGCAACTAAGATAGATGGCTCTTTGAGGTTGTGCGTTTATTATCATGAGCTGAATAAAGTGACAAAGAAAAATAAGTATTCACCTCCGCGTATAGATGACTTGTTTGATCAGCTGCATAGTGTGAAGGTGTTTTCTCAAATGGATTTGGCAATGGGATTTCACCAACTTAGAGTAGTAAAGGAGAGTGTGCCTATAATTGTGTTTCGTATGCCGTCGGGTTTCTATAAGTGGTTGGTAATGCCATTTGGATTGACCAACACTCCAGCATACTTTATGGATCTCATGAATCGGGTTTTCGTGGATTAGTTGAATAAGTTCGTGCTTGTGTTCGTGGATGATATTCTGATCTACTCCCAACTAAAAAGGAGCACAATACACACTTAAGGATTGTGCTAGAGATATTGAGGAAGCATAAGTCGAGTGAAGTTCTCTAAGTTTCACTTCTGGAGGAAAAAAATAAGATTCTTGGGTCAGGTCATTTCGAGACAAGGTATAGCAGTGGATCCTGTGAAGGTGGCAGCGGTCAAAAATTAGAACCAACCCAAGAATGCTACAGATGTGAGGAGTTTCCAAGAATTGGTAGGATATTATAGGTGCTTCATAAAAGACTTCTCGAAGGTACCGTGACCGTTGACCACTTTAACGAAGAAGAATCAGACTTTTATATGGCATTTGTGACTCTTAAGGAAAGCTTGACGAGTGCGCCAGTGTCGACTATTCCAAGTGGGAATGAAGATTTGACAATATACACATATGCTTGTAGTACTAGATTAGGAATGGTTTTGACGTAGAAAGGAAAAGTTGTTGCTTATGCTAGTCGGCAACTAAAACCACACGGAAGGAATTATCCAACTCATGATTTGGAGTTGGCGGCGATTGTTTTTTCTTTGAGGTTATGGAGGCACTATTTGTTAGGAGAAAGGTTTAGACAGTTTACAGACTACAAATCCTTGAAGTACCTTTTCTCTCAGAACAATCTCAACCTTCGACAACAATGTTGGTTGGAGTTTTTGGCCTCTTATGATTTTATTATTTCCTATACTCTGGAAAAAGGGAATGCAGTTGCAGATGCATTGAGTAGAAGACATGCTAAGCTGGGAGCAATGTTCTTAGAATGGAAGCAAATGGAGTATATTGTTGGCTTCGATTCCAGGCCTCACTGCGAGCTACAACCTGAAATGTTGGAAAGCTTATCTATTATACCTACTCTAACTAAAAGGATCGATACTAGTCAGAAGCGCAATGCTAGGCTAGTGGAGATCATATCAAAGATAGAAGGAGTAGAGTCTGAAGATATTAAGCAGTACGAACTCGAGCGAGAAGGTTGCCTTCGTAAGGTTGGAAGGTTGTTTGATCTCGATGTGGATGAATTGCGAGATGAAGTGCTAATAGAGTGTCATCATTCCAAATTGACTATTCATCCTGGTGGTAAGAAGATGTACTGAGATATGAAGCGAACCTACTATTGGAAAGGCATGAAAAAGGACGTTTAGACATTTATCTCAAGGTGTATGAATTGCCAGGTGGTAAAAGCAAAGCAGAAGAAACCTAGTGGTTGTTTAAATAGCTAGACGTCTCTGAGTGGAAGTGGGAACAAGCATCGATGGATATTATAGATGGATTGCCAAGGAATCGAGCAAGGCACGATGGCATTTGGGTCATAGTAGATCGGTTGACCAAAAGTGCAAGGTTTATACCTGTCAAGTCAAATAGAATGGCATCCAAGCTGGTACAGTTGCATGTGAATTGGATAGTATGATTTCACGGTGTGCCAAAGAGCATTGTGAGCTACTGAGACCCATTGTTCACTGGTGGGTTTTGAAAGAGCATGCAAGAGGCGTTAGGATTGAGCTACATTTAAGGACAGTGTATCACCCATAAACCGATGGGAAAATCGAGAGGGTAAATTGTATACTAGAAGATCTTTTGCGAGCATGCATTATAGACTTTGGTAGATCGTGGGATAACCAATTGCATTTGGTGGAGTTTGCATACAACAAAAGTTATCGGTCGAGTATTGGTATGGTTCCATATGAAGCATTGTATGGAAGACCATGTAACGCTCCTTCATGTTGGTGGGAGGCAGGCGAGAAATCAATACTTGAACTAGATATGATTAGAGAAACATCATAAAAGATTGAGATCATTCGGCAGTGAATGGAAGCTGCTTAGGATCAACAGAAAAGCTATGCTGATAGGACACGAAGGGTTTTATAGTTTTCTGTCGGAAATATGGTGTTTGTGAAGGTTTTTCCTTTGAAGAATATGGTTAGATTTTGGTAGGAAGAAGAATTTGACACCTAGATTTGTAGGACCCTTTCCAATAATAGAAAGGATTGGAAATCTGGCATATAAAGTCGACTTGCCTCAGAAAATGGCGGGCATGCACAATGCCTTTCACGTCTCTTATCTACATAAATTTATACACAACTCAGGGTAGTATCACTGGATCCACTAGAAGATGTTAAGGTGGAACCAGAAGTTATGGGATCTCGTAAGCCGCTTCGTGTTTTTGGATATGACACGAAACAACTTAGGAGAAAGGCGGTAAAGCTAGTGAAGGTGCAGTGGAGTGAGAGTGATGAAGATTGTACATGAGAGATGGAGGAGAGCATGAGGACTGCATGTTCGGAACTCTTTGAATGGTAAGATCCGATGTTTATCGTATCAGCTTTTGCCATTGTATATTTTATTTGATAGGTTAGTATTCCGCATGCTAGGATAGGTCACTTATATTATTGGTTACATAGCTGCATAATTGGTCTAAGTGATGGTTTCTTATGATTGATAGGCATACGGGATAACTATGGTTGCTTACGCTTTGGCTTGTTGGGGATTTCATGGGCGAAATTCCTAAAGGGGGAAGAATGTAACAACCCGTATTTTACATACCGGAGGATCATAAAATGTTTTTATTTTATTCATATGAGGTCGTATGATTCTATAATTTTGGGATATGACTTTTGGGGATATTCTACACACATTTTATTTTTTTCAAATTTCTATGTGACCATTTTGTCCCTGGAAACCTTGTTTGGGCTATAACATTTAATAAGAGTCGAATTAGGGTCTCAACCCAGTTCCATTGTCTCGGAACGATGGTTTCTCTTTCTGTAGAATGGTCATAGTAGAAAAATGGAGTTACGGTTAGAAATTTATGGTTGTTTTAAGTTTTAAGAACTGCTGGCCAGGATTAGTGTGTAATTAGTGAAGCCCATTAGTCTAACTAGAGAATCACTATAAATAGGCACTGTAGGAGTCAAATGAAAACTTTCCCTCTCATTCTAAATTAGTCTAAACCCTAATTAACCCTAATTCCATCTTAATTTCATCCAAAATGAACAAATTTACTCTCTAAATCAAACTGAATTAGAGATTAGCGAATAGATCATCAATTAGAAGATAGATATCATCCATTTAGCTGGTTTGCATTGCTTTAGTTTGTTGTTCGAGATAGATCAACACCCATATTGGTTAAGTTTGGTAATTGGTGAGTGGTTTATGCCTTTTCACTATACTATGCATGTTTATATGGTAGAATTGTAGGATTTAACATGTTTTAAATTGATTTTTGGCCATAAAACCTTTTCTAACTTTAATTACATGTTAAATTATGAAAGTGATCTAGATTAGTTATAAATTACCATTACTTATGCTCATATATTCATGTTATATGTAGATCTATGTTGTAAATTAACCTATTTATCTTGTTTTGATGGATTGCATGTTCGATTGGATGAAATTACTTGTTATTCTATGTTTGGATGATATGATTTGATGTTGTTTGCTAGTGTTGTGATTGCATAGGAAGTTAGGTTGGAGAATTAAGCATATCGAAGGCATAGATGGTGGGAATTGGACAAAAGTTGGAGGGGAAGCTCTAAAGGATAGGAAGAGCTTGGGGTCCAAGTCGCAAGCTCTAATTTCTTAAGTTTAGAAGTCGGCATTGACATGAGAAGTTGGTACCGACATCCATGGGTTAGTCCATAGTGGCAGCAAATTTGGGGAAGGCAGTGGTATAGCTAGTAGAGGTTGCCTATGGTGTTGGATTGATGATAGGTCATGTGTTTGAGTCTATGACGACTTGTTTCTAGGATATGAAGTTCGTTGCTTTGAGGAGTGGACTTGCTCTAGATGACATGTTTTGGGTAGAGAGGTCGGGGTCAAACCACCTAGGTATGTAGTACTAAAAGCAAGGAAGGAGTGGATGGAAACTTAGCCGTGGAGAGGTTAAGTGGAGATGTCGACACCAAGTTGAGAGGTCGACACCGACTTCATGTGCTGGGCCTAAGGACGGTGGAACTTCTAGGGACTGATGTTGAGGTTCTGTAGGTTGTGCTGAAGCTTATGGCTTGTTCATATACAATTGGATGACGATGTAACAGCACGACGAGGGCTATGAATCTTCGATTTGTGACTCATGGTGAGAGTAGGTATCGAAGATCGTGGACTCTGTAACCTTCATTTTTTGACTCATGTAGGGAGTAAGTACCGAAGGGGTTCATTTTGGGAGCTATGGAGTGGAGGAACATGGAGGGTTCCTGGATAATGGAAACTGGATTGAACAAGAAGGGCTCGGTGTCCAAAAAAGCAGCAAAGGAGGGCTCGAATGAAAGTGCCAAGGAATCATTAATAACTTTGAGTGTTTTCTGTTGTACTCGAAGTAGGGATACTGTAGGTGGGGATGCCTATGGGTTCAAAGGAGGGGCATGTATGCCCGGGACCTTTTAGATATAGTGTCCAACTTTAGATTACGAGACACGTATCTAGCTTTGGACTGCGAGATATGAGAGTGCAACGGAGAACTAGGATTTTCCATTAGTCCCTGACAACAAAGAGGTCATAGAGTTATCATATATTCAGGGCAAAGGAGAAGAGTGATAGTATGGATTGTTTGATAGATGTTATGGTTGCTTAGTTGCTTTCTGGGCTATCACTCGGGATATCATAGGAAGTAGGTACAGGAGATAGGGATATTAGGACATCCACTATTGTATGTTGTATTCTACTTTTATGATATCGTAGAGTAGCATATTATACTATTATGTGTTAACTGTTTGGTTGCAGAGACAGGTCAGGTATGGTTCGTGTATACTTGTTCCTTACCATACTTACTTGTATAGCATTTTGAGATACATTTATCGCTCACACCAGACTGTTGTATGACCCGAGGTTTTATACTTTGCTTCTTATTATCTCGGGTACTCTTAAATGAGCAGACTAGATAACAGATCTAAGAGACACAGTATCTGTTTGTAGGATGAGCTGGATGAAGCTATCACGTACTATTTACTTATATAGAGTATACAGTTATTCCGTTGAGCCACGCTGTGGAGCCCGTGACAGTGCTTGCCTATTTAAACTTACTGTTGTATTTGAGACAGTTGTTGAGTTTAATTCTATTGTATAAACTCTACTATTGATGTATAACTTTGTGGATACTATACTCTGATAGTGTTGGTTTGTTCACACTGTTATTATTGTCTCTTATGTTGCATATATGATATTATATTTGGTCCATGCACTGTGAGATGTTGCAATTGTTTATTTCAACTTTTATGATCATCCTGTATCGGCCAGGCACGACTGCATCATACCATTTAGGTATTATTTATGTCGTGGTAAAAGGTGGTCATCATAGTAATACTAAAGAAATTAGCATTTCTATTGTATAGTGAAATCATGTTTGATCTGTAAGAATTGCTAGATTATATTATGGGTTATGATGTGATGGATCTTAAGGGTACTTTAACTAAAGGATGAGTGAATAGTATTTTATAACTTTTATGAATCTTTTTAACTTTGTTTCAAGATTTAAATCAACACAGATTATCAACACAGATCTATGCTAATCAAGCAGTCACATATGCAATCACAGATAAATATGAAAGCAAAAACAAAAGGTAAAGTAAGAGAGATGACACCAGGAATTTTATACTAGTTTGGATTAATCAATCCTATATCCAATCTCGTACAATACTATATAGATTTCTTTTCAATCACCTACTTTAACCAAGTAGCAAGAAAACCAGAATACAGTCTCGATTTCAAGGCTATGAGATGCACCCTTCTATCTCACAAGTCCAGGGAAAACTCTATTGATTTATCGAGTAACAAGATCACCCATTAGATTTAGATTGGCTATTAAGCACACCCACTTTATTTGAATGAGTAACAAGCACACCCAAACAAATAAGAGTAAAGTTGTTGATTTCCAAATACAAACAATTGTACTTAAGATACTAGATATCCTATAGCCCTATTGATAGTGGTTTGATTTTTGAATTGATGAGAGAATATTTCTTAATCAGTATGTAGATAGTAGAGAATGAATATAATAAAGTAGAAATTGAATTTGAATGAATTTGAAGAGTATAGAAAGTGGGTTTTGTGAAATATATGGTAAGAATTTGAAAAGGAAGAAAGTAGAGAAAGTAGTTTTAAAATTTATTTTTCAGTCCTCTTTATATAGTGTATGAAGGGATGTGTCTATTTACGAAGTGATGCGGTTAAAAATCACAAATATTCAAAATCCAAAACACACCTCTTCAACGGTCTATACGTCGTTCTACATAGGAGGCCTATGTCGACATTTCTATGTTAACTTTGAAAAACAATGATTCTTGTAAAATGTTTTCAAACTTCTACATTTTTGTAAAGTAATTTAAACATATTTTTAAATACTTTAAACATATAAAAACTTTTATAAAATATTTGTAAAAATATATTTTGAATTTTAAATAATTTATTTTGATAAAATATCAAAGATCAAAATTTTGTGAAAAAGATTAGAATCTTCTATCGGGGACTAACAATTTATTCTAATGACCCATAACTATACACTAGAGTCTTGAGCTCTTCATATCTTTGTTTTTAAAGTCTTGTGTCTTGAATATCTCTGACATAACTTTACTCTTTATACTGTTCAGTCTTCAAGTTTAATCATTCTGTATCCGTGTAATATTCTACAATATATACTGTATAGTTTGGCAAAACATTAGTATCTATATTTATATGGTTGTTGTCATCAAAATTAATATACGAGGTATTAACAATCTTCGCAATTTTGATGATGAAAACCATTTAAATATTTCTATATATAAAATATAATATAACTCCCCCTGAGTTATATAGCTCCTGTACTTTTTCTCCTCCTTTTGTTAGATTTCAGTGGTACAATATTTCCATATTAAAGAAGATCTAGAAGATATTATTATATTCGGGGATATTATATTTTCATGTAAAGATTGGAAGATATTTGAGATAATGACTCAAATATATTGCTCGTTTTATTGAATTAAAGAGGGCAATGGGTTATCTTCATGAGAAAGAGAGTGGTTTGGAAGATTGAAGTAATCAAACAATTCCCTAATCTGTTGATTAAAATGGAATCTTACCAAGCGCATGCAAATTGGAGGAAACTAAAAAGTCAAATGAATAAACATTTCCAATATGAATAGAAGAATTGATGAGGCATTTTTTATAACGATAGATATATTACTTCAATCCTAAGTAATAATCTCTATATGTGGATAGTCATTCTATAGAGATTAGAATCATCCTCTTAAGTTCTATTTCTTATTCTTCTTCTTAGTTTCCGTTATCAATCTTTTAAAATTCACTTTTCTTAGAAAGTAATAAAATCTTCTCTCTCCAAAGTGAATGTTCACTATCTCGCGATAGTTGACCCACTATAAATCTGTGTGTGAACTCTCTATTTGCTTTCTTCTATGATTTTCCATTTTGTATTCTCCTGTAGCTGTTTGTCTTATCATACTAAAAAATGATCTTATTTCTTCCACGTTTATTAGGGTTGATTTACACTCATTTGTATAAAATTACCCCATAGTTTGGTATTAGATTTTTAAAGATTGTTGTTGAAGCCTTGGGATAGAAGGTGATTGATAAGATGGCAGGATCTGGAGATGGAAGTAAGGTTAGACCTACCCAAGTGTATGCACCCAACACTAAGGGTTCATATGCAGCATCTAGTTCGTAGTTGGCCATAGAGAAGTGGAATGGAGATAATGATTTTGAGAAGTGACAATGGAAGATAAAGGCAGTGTTGAGAAGAAACTATGTTCATCGGGTAGTGTTTGATGCAGAATCGTTGCCAGTGAATATCTCATAATTGGAAAGAAATGGGATTGAAGAATGGGCCTTTACCACCCTCCAATTAACCATGGGTGAGAACATTATCCTAGAGATTAGTAATGAAACTACTGTTAGAGGCTTGTGGAAGAAATTGAAGGATCTCTACATGAAGAAGTCGCTCACGAAAAGACTTATTTTGTTGAAGAATTTCTTTGTTTAAAAGATATGGGAAGGTACGTCGTTGAAAGCACATCTTAACTTCTTCAATGACATGATGATGGAGATGAATTTTTTGATTTGAATGTGGACGAAGAGCAAAAGACTATGGTGGTATTGTGCTCTCTTCCAAAGCGATACACGTTTTCGCTAGCAGCTTGATCTATGATAGAAGCACGCTGATATTAGAAGATGTGAAGATGGGACCCCTGAGTGAGATGAGAGATTAAATGAAGCTTATGAGCGAAAGTGTAGAAGCTAGTAGTAGTCAAGCGCTGTTCATAGAGAGAAGAAGAAAGGAGAAGAAGAATAATAATTTCAGAGGGCGCTCCAAGTCAAGGAAGCCTGGAAGTGGCTGGAGAGGCAAGCCTAAAGACAACAGGTGTCATCATTGTAAGAAGCATGACCACTGGAAGAAATATTTTCCCGATTTGAGGAATAGAAATGAAGTGGATGGTACTTCATCTATTACATTGGAGAAGGTTGTTTCTGATGATGTGTTGACTGCATCTGTTTCTGATGTATCAGACCATTGGGTGTTGGATTCAGGACGTCTTTCCATATGATGCCTAGGAAGGAGTATTTCTATTCTTGTTAAGGTAAGGAGAGAAGTGCCGTATTAATGGGGAACAATGCTACTTACAAGTCACTAGGAGAAGGATCGGTGCGTATTTGCATGCACGATGGCGTGGTGCATACTATCACCGGAATCTGCTATGTTCCAAGTTTAAAGAAATCTCTTCTATCTTAGGGTTAGCTAGCATCTTTGGGTTGTAGTATTATGAAAGAGTCGGATAGCTTGAAGCTGACATGTGGTGCTCTTGTATTGATGAAATAGGTAATGGTCTGGAATCTTTATCCGTCGAAAGGATCTACAGTTCTTGAAGAGTCTTGTATTGGAGTTGATAGTTCACGAGCTTTGGATGCCACTAGACTTTGGCATCTTAGATTAGGTCATGTTTCAGAGAAGAACTTGGAGCTACTTCGTAGAAGGAAGATGTCTTAGAGTGAAAGCTTCAATAGTTTAGAATTCTACAAGAGTGTGTATTGGGAAAGTAGACGAAGGTTTCTTTTGGTATCGGTAGACATGAGTCTAAAGGAGCACTAAAGTATGTCCATATGGATGTTTGGGGACCAATAGCTACAGCTTATATTGGAGGAGCTATGTATTTTATCTCTTTATTAATGACTTGTAACAACCCTGGCTGAGATTACCTAGAATTAAAATTTAAAATTTAAAATATAATTAATTAATTTTAATTAATTAATTAAATATATTTGGGGAATTTATGACTACTATGTTTTCAAATTTAAAAGGGACTTGGAATGAGAATTTATTAAATTTTCTTTTTTGTACTTAATTCTTGTATTTAATAATATAAGAGCAATTTTTGGAGAAAATGAGAAAATAAATTATATGGAAATAATTTCATTGTTTGAAATATGATTTCTCAATTAATGGTTCATTTTATTATAAATATGAAGATTAACTTTATATTTAAAAGTTATATTTAATTTTGATAAAATATTTCAATATTGATAAAAATGAGATTTTGACATATTATTCATTAAAATTGTAGAAATCAATGTTGGTTAAATCATAACATTGCTTAAATCAAATTATCGTTTATAAAGTGTTAAAAAAACAATGCAAATTAGCAACAATTTTGTTTTAAGAAAATTAGTAGCACTTGGCTAATGGATCTACATCTTAACCCATTTAGCCCAAAACAAGAGAAATAGAAACATACCTATATTGTTTCTCATTCTCATATCAACACCGAAAATAGAAAATCAAAATTTCTCTAAGTCCAAAACCCTAATTCCCAAATTTCCAAAGTAAACATTTCAATCATGGGGCTTTTAATCAATCCTAGTGAATATTGATAAGAGGTAATTTCTTTTACCTTTTCATGCATCTAATTAGGGATTTAATTTAGTTTTTATTTCTGATTTTGATTAATACCTATCCAATCTTTGTTCTTAGCCAAGTTTGAGGATAAATTAGAAAGGCATAGGAGATTCTAAGCTCTAATCTTTCATTCCGGGTTTGTTTAGGTGAGTTTATCTCACAATTTCTAGTCTAAGATGAATGATTGCTGCTGTTATATGAGTTTGATTGAATCTCTATTGTATATGATTTCAAAATACTGACAAATCCTATGTCTAATTGAATTAGAATCTCTGTTGCCGAAAAACTACTTATGAAATCATGATTTTCATTCAATTATACAAGTATATATGTTTGCATGATTGCTAATTCGGTACCCCAGGCCTCCAGGGAACCAACAAAGAAGAAATAGGTGGAATCAGATCGTCGGGGAGACGCTTAGGAATCACTCCAGGCAGCGTAACCACGTGGACCGGTCTACATGACCGGTGCACTGGTCGTAGCCTAGGGTTGAGCCGTAGGCTGTGCTGCTTTGGTTCCCGTTCGCTCCCATTTGTTTGGTTGATCTTCTTATGTTGTTTGCTTGATTTTGCCGTTGCATTTCATGTCAAAATTTATTGCCATTTCCGGCTTTTGATTTGTGATTGATGAATTCAATTTAATGTTTTAAACCATAGAGTTGTTCTATGGATCTCGAGGAGAAAAACAAACTTTTGATGCACGTTTTCAAATCGAATTAATAAAAAGCCGATTTCTAAATCAAACCATTTTATAAAAATATTTTTTAAGTACAAATCTAATTTCTACATAAATGGTTTTTAGATATATATATGTATGTATGTATGTATGTATGTATGTATGTAGTATTATTCTCTTTGAAAATGGTTTTAAAAATGATTTGAAAACTATACTTATATATATTTCTGTTATAAAACCATGTTCTACTAAAAATGATTTTATTAAAAAGCAAAGAATTTTATATAAATTTCACGACATCGATCGAATGAGGAATTTATTTAAACGGTTAAATAAAATGAGTGGTATGGAATGCTCATGTTTGTTTTACTGGATAATTCTCGAACTTGCTCGATCGAACCATTGCTACACACAAGTGGAGTTTACTATTGTAGTAAAATTTTGGGTAAACCCATGTGGTATGGGATGCATGGTCATTATCTATTCAGTTACTATATGAAAGTATTAAACACTTTTATCAACAAGTATATGACTTGCCTTCGGAGTTTATAGGTCTCGTACCTATCATGATGTTTATAGGTCTCGTACATATCTTGATGTTTATAGGACTTGTTCCTATCTTGATGTTTATATGTCTCATACCTATTTTAATGCTTATAGGTCTCGCACCTATAATCAGAGACTATAGGACTTGTTCCCATCTAAATGGTTATAGGTCACGTACCTATCTTGATGTTATAGACTTATACGTCTATCTTGGAGTTACATGCATGTAGATGAATTTATTTCACCAATCTTGAAGTTTGACGCCTTTCCCCTGTTTATGAGATTTCTAGATTTCTATTTGTGAGATTTCTAGATTTGATGTTGTTTGAATTATCACCAAATCATTTCGAGGAGTTTTGCTTTTAATAAGCTATCTTGAGTTTTAGTATTTAGTGATTTGAAGTTATTAATGCAAGTTTGATATTTGTCGATATATGAATACATTTGAGATCTAATTCACTTTATCCATCATTCATTTTTGCTAAGTCAATTATATTAGTCTAGAGTGACCTGTTTATTTTTTTTTTATGATACTCGGGTCAAGCCGAGATGTTTCAAGTACGCCAGCTTGATGCTTCAGAGTGGATGTCCTATCTATTAGCTAGCAGTTACTTTTGTCATTTATGTATATATGTGATGATCTGTTGTATCTTATGTCGAGCTAGACTCCTTTTGTATACATATTCATATTTTGAGATGTAGTACATTGTACATGTGTAGTCTACATCATGTATCAATTTTAGGGTGATTCAGACTTGTATCCATTTGTATTTCGTTGTGCTGATCTATGATTATGTGATCTGTATTTATTATATGTTCTTCTGGATTTTATTATAGCCACTGTAGTTTTGTTTTAAGCTAGAATTGTATACGTCGATTCCACTTGATTAAATAAATGTATGACATATTAATCGATCCATCGATGCTTGCTTAAAATAAAATTCACGGATGGTCGCTCCTAACCAGCCTTATTCTCTGCATTAGCCGACAATATTACTTTATAATATTCTTTGTTAGTGTGGGTCTCGAGGTGTGGCGTTACATGACTACTCTTGAAAGGTTTGGGTGTTCGTGATGAAAGCTAAGTCAGAGTCGTTTGAGAAGTTCAAAACTTGAAAGACACTGGTAGAGAATGAAGTTTGAAGGAAGTTGAAGGTGCTAAGATCCGACAATGGCAGTGAGTTTGTTTTTAAGGAGTTCATAGATTTCTATATGCAACTTGGAATTTGAAGACACTTTACTACACACGGAGACCCACAATAAAACAAAGTCGTTGAAAGGATGAATAGGACTCTACTAGAGAAAGCTCATTGTTCAAGATTGACGATGGGTTTATCTAGAGGCTTTTGGGCTGAAGCTTTATCGATTGCAACGTAAATTATCAATCGAATTCCATGCTTAACCATTGATGGGAAGATTCCAGAGGAAAGGTGGAAAGGTACATCTATACATATCAGTTATTTTTCATACATTTGGTAACCCTGTGTATATTCACAACACAAGAAATGACAAGTTGGAGGTTAGAACCTATCAAAGCATATTTCTAGGCTATATAGAAGGCATCAAAGAGTATCGCATTTGGAACCCTGTTGATAGGAAGACAATGCACCCTTGACATGTCACATTTGATGAGTCTGCTGTGTTCAAGGTAAAGGAGAATCCACCTAGTTCAGTAGATTCAAAAGCTGAAAGGCTCAAGGAGATGGAAACTATTTCCAGATATCGGCCTAGTAGTAGAGTCAAAGTTGCAAAAGAAGATAGGGTAATTACAGTCGTTGACACGTCACATGAACATCCACAAAATTCCTCTAGCAGTGATGGTAATGGTCATGAAGCTAGAGATGATTCAGCTTAAGGTGGAGTTGACAGAAGCCTAGGCGAAGTTACACCTATTCGGGCTAGCTCTAAAGTTAGAAGGCTACCACATAGCTATGCAGACTGGAATTATGCAAATCTTAGCCTTGATGATCAGTTTGACTACACACTACATGTAGTGCAAGATGAGCCTTTCAACCTCGAAGAAGCTATGATTTCGAGTGCTGGCTTGAAACGGATGCATGCTATGGAGGTGGAGATGGATTCATTAAAGAAGAATCATATTTAGGAATTGGTACCGCCCCCTTAAGGAAGTCGAGCCGTAGGATTCAAGTGGGTATATAAGGTGAAGGACGATGGGAGATATAAGGCTAGACTTGTTGCAAATGGGTTTTCATAGAGAAATGGGATGAAGTATGATGAGGTGTTTGCTCCAGTTGTTAGACATACTTCTATTCAGATATTGCTAGCTATAGTTGCAACTCATGACATGGAGTTGAAACAATTAGGTAAAAAGACAACCTTTTTGCATGGAGACTTAGAGGGACCATCTATATGAAGCGGCCATATAGGATTTGTAGAGGATGGAAAGAAGGAATGGGTTTGCAAGTTGAAGAGGTCTCTATATGATTTGAAGCAGTCGCCTGGGCAATGGTACAAAAGGTTTGACTCTTTTATACTTACTCTTGGTTTTGATAGAAGCATTAAAGAAGCTTGTGTTTACGTTAAACATATAAATGATGGTAACTGGATATGTTTACTCTTGTATATGGACGATATGCTAATCACTTCCAAGGACAAAGCCGAAATTAACATGTTAAAATTGAAGCTAAAAGCAGAATTTGAGATGAAAGACCTTGGTGAAGCAAAGAAGATTTTAGGGATGGAAATCCAAAGAGAGAGAAAGCTGAAGATGTTGATATTGACACAAAAAGAATATATCCATAAAGTGCTTGCTCGATTTAGCATGGAGAAGGCAAAGCAATCAGTACTCCCATGCCTTTGCACGATCGACTTTCAGAGAAGAGCTCTCTGATCTCAGATGAAGACGAAGCTTATATGGAGAAGGTACCTTATGCTAGTGTGGTTGGAAGCTTCATGTATGCCATGGCTTGTACGAGACCAAATACTGCACAGGCGGTTGGTTTGGTTAGTCGTTATATGGATAATCCATGGAAACCACATTGGGAAGTAGCGAAGTACATTTTGAGGTATCTTAGAGGAAGAACATATTATGGGCTTGCTTTTGACGGTAGGGAGAAATATTTCAGCTTGGTCAGATTTTGTGATTCTAATTATGCGGGAGACAGAGATCGAAGGAAGTCAACCTCAGGTTACGTATTTATACTTAGAAAGACAGCTATTAGTTAGAGACGGAGGTTGCAGACTATAGTTGCCTTGTCTATTACAGAGGCGGAATTGATAGTTGCTGTTGAAGCAACTAAGGAAGCACTTTACTTGAGGTAATAATTGTGTAATTTAGGCTTTGTTCTTGGGAGTATAGTGTTAAAGTGCGATAGTCAAAGCGCAATATATTTGGCTGAAAATCTATCATTTAGTTCAAGGATGAAGCACTTTGAGGTAAGAGAGTCTTTCCTTGTCTCTATGAATGAAGAAAAGCAGGAACATCTTCAGAAGATTCACACTAAAGAGAACGCAGTAGACATGTTCACAAAGTCCTTGCATATTGCAAAGTTCGAGCGTTGCTCGAACTTCATTCGCTTGATGAAGTGTTAGGTGTCACTTGGTGGTACATAGGGAGAGTGAGTTGGTTGATGGAGATGTTAATGGAGATTGATAGGTCCTACATGAAGAGGGTACTTTCAACACTTTGTTAGTTGGTAGTGGCCCTGCCGAAGTTCATTGACAAAGTGCAATGGGTAATGGGCATGCCGAAGCTTAATGGGGAAGTATCCATGGTATATTGTTCGAGTGTTGCTTAGAGTAAAGGGTTGTAGGTGGAGTTAGTAGGAGATTTTTAGATTTTGGTGATACAATATTTATATATTAAAGAAGATTTGAAAGATATTGTTGATTTCGATGGTATTATATTTCCACATGCAGAAGATTTGGAAAATATTTTAGATAATGACTAAAATATATTTCCTCTTTTATTATATTAAAGTGGTAAATGAAATATCTTCATGAGAAGAAGAGTGATTTGGAAGATTGAAGTAATCAAGCAATTCCCTAATTAGTTGATTAAAGAAGGAATCTTATTGGCGCATGCAAATTAGAGGAAACTAAAAAGTCAAATGGATAAACGTTTCCCATATGAATAGGAGAATTGATGAGGCACTTATTTATAATCATAAAGCAATTATTTCAACCATAAGTTATAATCTTTATATAAAGATAGTCATTCTATAGAGATTAGAATCATCCTCTCAAGTTGTATTTCTTATTCTTCTTCTTAGCCTCCATTATCAATCTTGTAAAATTCTCTTTTCTTAGAAAGTAATAAAGTCTTCTCTCCCCAAAGTGGATATACACTATCTCACGATGGTGGAACCACTATAAATTTGTGTGTGAAATTTCTTTTTGCTTTTTTAAGTGATTTGTTGTTTTGTATTCTCCTATTGTTGTTTGTTTTATTGCATTACAACACAATCTTATTGCTTCTGCATTTATTTGGGTTAATTTATAGTCATTGGTGTAAAATTACCCCCCAACACCTTTGTCATCAACAAAAATGGGTGAAAAACAAACCCCCCCCCTTAATGTGATGTACTAATGGATTATGGAGTCAAAATAAATATCTAAATGTGGATGCTTATATATATTGAGTAATGATTAAGTAGTAAACCATATACTAAATATTGAAGACATTAAATAAGACAAGACAAACTTTATTAATAAATCAAACTATTATATAGTCAAAACAATCCTAAACTAACCAAGTCAAACCATATGTACCTATAAAAATCCAAACTTAAATATATACATAAACCAGCAAACCAAATTAAACAAATTACATACAAATCAATGTTTCTTTTTTATTATTGGAGACTTACGGATAGAAAAATTGGGATGGTGGAGGCAAAAATTTCCTCTTTGTTCCACAAGATTTCCATTAGAGTCAAAGAGTACTTCTCCTACACACTTAACCTTGTCTCCATCTATATCATCATCTTCCACCTCTTCCTCATTGTCCGCGGTGTTATGAAAGGCAAGATTGGGAATATCTTCCTCAATCACTATTGGATTAGCCTCATTGTCCAATAGATGCTTTTGAAGGTTTTGGAGAATTTTTCCTTGTTTCTCTTGCTCTCTTAAGAGGAGAATTTGAACAACTTCTATTTCAGAAAGCATGTTAAGAATATGCTTCAGATCATCTTCAATTTTGGTGACTTTGGCTAGGGTAGTGTTTTGAAAAGGTCCTAGACTAGGGACATTGAAATTTATATGGGTAGATTCCTCTCTTGCCTTTTTGGAGTTTGAAGGATCCATGAATTTTTTTTTAGTTAGAGTTCAGGAAGAAGAAGAATGAGAAATGAGTGTAAATTTGAAATTTGGTTGTTATATAAATAGATTTCAAATTTTGAATTAAAAGGGGACAGGCAGTTTTCAGAAAACCATTAGGTATGTCGACATATATAGGAAGCATATGTCGACATATGCACCTAAAATGTATTTTTCATTTTGTTTTTATTTTATTCATAAAAGCTATGATATCTAGATTTCTATGAAAGAACGTATTCCCATCCCTCTTCTTAATTTAATGAAGGCAGTTTGTGCTAAGGTTTTATTAAGATATCGGCTATTTGATTTTCAGTATTTATAAATTCGAGTGAAATAAATTCTTTATTTACATTGTCTCAATGATGTTTTATGTCTATATGTTTGGTCCTAGCATGATATGTTGGGTTTTTAGATAAATTTATTGCACTAATACTATCACAGGATATTGGAGACTATTTTAGGTTTAAACCAAAATCTTTTAAAGTTTGTTGCATATAGATAACTTGTGAACAAGCTAATGTAGTTGAGGTATATTCTTCCTCTATTGCGGATAGAGATACAGAATTTTGCTTTTTGCTAAACCAGAAAACAAGAGAGTGTCCTAAAAAGTACAAGTGGCTAAAAAGTGACAAATTCCACTTGTACTTTTTTGATCTGATTTGCATCCGCACAGTCAGCGTCACTATATGATATTAAGTTAAAGAGTCTTCTTTTGGGTAGAAGATTCCACAGTCTAGTGTGTTCTTTACATATCTTAAAATACATTTTACAGCTTTTAGATGAGTTTCCTTAGGTTGAGATTAATATCTTGCACAGAGACATACATTATGCATTATATTTGGTCTACTAGCTGTTACATAAAGCAAAGATCCTATCACACCTTTATATATTTTTGATTCACGTCTTTTGAATTTTCTTCTTTATTTAGTTTTTAATTAGTTGCCATGGGAATTGGTTTACCGCTATGGACATACCAAATTTCTTTACTAGTTCCTTAGCATACTTTTCTTGACTTATAAACATACCATTATTTTAATTGTCTTATTTGTAATCCTAAAATGAAAGTTAGTTCTTCCGTATGACTCGTTTAAAGTTCCTTAGTCATTATATAAGAAAATTCTTCATTTAACAGTTCATTTGCTGACCAAAAATAATATCATCTACCTATATTTGTATAAGTTGAATACCATTATTATTTCTTTTAATAGTGTACTATCAACTTTTCCTATTTGAAAGTTAGATTGTATTAAATAAGGCTTAATTCTTTCGTACCAGGATCTAGGAGCTTGTTTTAAACCATATAAAGCTTTTCATTAATTTATAAACATGATTTGAAGTTAGCCAATGGAGCTGGCTCAGTTGGTAGTTTAGACTATGCGATAAAAGGCCACGAGTTCAACGTCCTCGAGATCGACACTTGTTGACATTATTGGACCATGTTCAAAAAACAACATGATTTGAAGTTTTTTAACTTCAAAAAATAGGGGTTTTTCTACATAAACATCTTCTTTAATAAAAATGTTATCACCATTTTTAACCTCGAAGATATGCGGCATGTGACATGAATATGACGCCACCTTTCAAGATGGAAGTAATGTCGTGCTTTATCAATATCGATCAGTACCGCATATGAACAATAATGCATGTTGCCGATACTACTTATCCTTGATGTTGCCTCCTATCAATATTACATCTCATTGATGTGGCAACTTATCAATACTGCCTTTCACTTGTGAAAATAAGATGAACGTCACTCATCACTGATACTGCCTGCAACCAAAGCTATAAAGTAATGATCTCACATCTCATTGATGTTGATTCTATTCCAATACCGCTGCCCTCTAACGTTGTCTATCAGATAATACTGAACTATTAATACTGCCCATCATTGATGTCACCAATAATCAATGTCGCATCCCTTCTAGGAGATAACGATGTCGACTGTAATTAATACAGTAAACCATTAATGAATATCGACATAATCTACATCGCATCTCATTGATACCATATTTTACCAATGTCGCCCTCCAAAGTGATGCCACTTTCTATCAATGTCACTTATTGTTATCTCTTTTTGTTATTGAGGCCGATCGTTGCCCATATCACCACTCAAGAATGATGGCGCTTATCAACACCTTCATTTATCAATGCCGCACCGCACTTCATCAACAATTGGAGAACGCTGCCAATTCATACATGCGATGTTAATGATGGATGTCGTCAATATCCATAAATGCTACCAAAGTCGCTCCTTATTGATATGGCATCATACTCATGTCGATTCAACCTGATGTCACCATCTACTAATAAAGGATATTGATCATCATGGTTAGAGCCATCAATGCCGAAAGACATTGATGTCGTACGCCTTTACTTACCAAATGACGGTGAATCCATGCCCTACACCTAAGGACGATAAAGGATATTGTTTAGCAAAGTCAGCATTGTGTAGCATTGAAGCCGTGGAGACCAAGCATGCCGAAGCCATGCTCCATTTTGCATTTTCTCCCTTATAAATATACACCTAGTGGTGCAATGGAGGAGGCGGATTATTCTTATCTCTCTTCTTACATTTTTAACTGTAACCCTAAATTGACTTAGGAATTCAATAGCCAATTGTAGCACTTGAACTATTGGACTATTTGGACCTTTTACTTTCGACATTATATTGAATAAAAACAAGATCTAGAATTATGACTTATTTTCAGATACCTAAGCATATATGATTTACTAATCAAAGATTGCTTCGAATTCCAAATGTACTCATATTCTTTATTTCTTTTTTTTATCGTACGATTGTCTAGTATGGGTTTATTTTAAGCATATATGATTTAACTTGGCCTTGTATATGATTTCCTTGTGAACCTATGCTTACTCGTTCAGTCCTCTTAAGCCTTAACTCAAACAAGTGTCTCCTTGTGCCAACATTCATTGAGGTTAAATTTAGGCTCTCCAATTTCTACCATTTGTCAAGGTTCTCATCTTTGCACTTTTGGATTGACGAAGAAATTCGTTAACATTTTGGTGCTAGGAGGTGGGCTTGAACCTCCATCTCCGTTAAAACCCTAAGTTGAACTACCTTAGCTTACATATTTAGGGCTTAAAGGACTTGCCCCTACCAAATATATCATATTCCAAACTAGCCTGCCTTTGATTCTTAATACCAATTAATTGCATTAACTAAGTTTTTCTTAGTCATGCCAATTAATCGTGTTAAAATCTCTGAACAAAGATCCTTCGAGCCTCAAATGACTAGGCCTACTTACCAAATCACTAATGATCCCTGACTTCATAAAGGACAAGGGCTAAGGCTCGTAGGATTACAAGTTATGAAAGAGAAGAAAAGACAAGTAGCTCCATACAGTCCAAAAAAATGGAGTTTGGATCCCTTTCATGTGGGGTCATTACCGACCTTTTCCTTCGGTAGGCAATACAAAAAGGATAACATCTTCTTGAAAATGAGGAAAGAGATTCAACTCAAAGCCATGGGACCATTTTTGAACGAGAAATAACAAAGGACTTTGATTGATCACTAGAAGGTGGGAAAATACCCTTAACCACCGTCAAGAACCAAATGAAACTTGAAACTCTTTAAAAAGAATACTTATTATGGAAGTTAAAGAGCCCATCATGCATAAGAGAGCCAAAAGGAATTCAGAAGGATCAACTTCCAAAAGATCATGGCTTTCTAAAAATTGCTCCCTTACCACCTCTTACAAGAATATCCACTTTCTGACCAAAGACAAGCTCAAATATTGGCCTTCGCAAAAGAAAAGACCAAAGAATGAAAGGAATCTCGGAGGGTTATATTGTCATTACCATCGCTCTAATGGCCATGAAACTAATCACTTCCGAATCTTAGAGGGAGTAATCAACAATCTCTAAGGGTAAGGAAAGCTTAATGAATCCGTACAAAGATATTGAACAAGTCAATAATAAAGAAAGAGTTTCTTAACAAAATAAGTGTATCTACAGGGTTGAGGAGTGGAACTCTCCTAAAATAATGGAAAGTCTAAACCACTGCCTAAGATGGTAGTAATCGGCTAAAGCCTTTGTCCCCGCCAAGATGGCCTGTCAAAGCACCTCCTAGAGGGAGGTCAGAGTAAGCTTATGGTTCCATCTAAAAAGGCTTAACCAGAGCATCTGCAAGTCTTCAATCCCTGCCTCCCCAGCCTGGTTGAAGCTCCTCCTATAGGAAAGATGGGTAAGCCTTTGCCCTGTCCAAAGTACCGAACCAACCTTTAGTGACATCATCAAAGGCTTTACTAAAGCACCTTCTAGAGGGAAGACGGGTAAGCCTTTGGCCTGTCCAAAGCATCAGACAAGCCTTTATTACCATCTCCATGGCCTTACTAAAGTGCCTCTTTGAGGGAGGTCAGGTAAGTCTATGTTTTAGCTAAAAGAAAGCTAGCCAAATGCATAAGACAACAAAACTAAATCATTACCTAAGACAGTGATAAGGGGTTCGATTAAAGTTGAGATCCTCACCTACAGTGATAGCAAAAATCATTCGAGTTAACTGCACTCTATCCAAAAGAAAGGATCAAAAACAGTATTCTAGAGTAAGATCAATCAAATTTAATTTAATTTGAAAGAAGGATTAAGGCTGTCTTCCAGAGGAAGATCTATCAGAGTAAGCCAATTAGCACCTCGAAACAAAAACAATCTTCTAGAAAAAGATCTACCAAAATATGAGTCGTCAAAAGTCAGAAACTTTTGCTAGAAAGGTATCCATGACTTCCATTACTATTGCCAAACAAGTGTTTTGGTCTTCTATTACTATTGCCAGATAGGTTTTTTGGTCTTCTATTATTAATACCAGATGGGTCTTCTGGTCTTCCTTATTAATTACCAAATGAGTTTTATGGTCTTCTCTTCGCTCTATAACCAGAATGGTTCTCTGGGCTTCTATTCAAATTATTATCAAAAGGATTTTCTGACAACGAAGCTTTGCTAAGTCAGCTCTCAATTCAGATTTGAATTCATTTAACGGGAATCTCCAATACTAAATAAGCTATTGGATATTTATTAATGGAAAGGAAAAAATTTATCAAGTTTCAAAAGCTCAATTAGCAATGTTCTTAATTTTCTTAATGAGAAGAATATCCATTAAAAGCACAAAATACGGGAAATCAAGTTATAGATATTGATCGTCAAGTGATTTCAAATAAGAACCAATATTCGATTCAAGGCTACATTTCTTACATCCGAGGTAAAATTCATACAAATACAAATATATTTACAATCTAATACATTATATACAAAGTTACAGGTACAAAAATCATACGGAAGAAGAATCTATTTAAAGTAAAATTTCATTAAAGCTCGAGGCTTTGTGTTGTCTTATTCAAATCCTTAGCAATTAAAGGATCAGTGATGTGGCGAAGGGTCACATCCAAAAGTTCTTTAAATTTGTTTTCCTTCCTCCGAATAATATCTACATCATCAAATGTATCAATTTGAGTTTTCAAAACATTTTGGACAGTCTTGTTGGCTCCTCTCAAAGTTTGAACCATGCCTTTTAACTCTTTAATCTCTTGTTTAAGAATATATTTCTCGCGCTTAAGTTTTTCAACTTTGCTTTCGTATTCATTGAGACGTTGAGATACTTTTTCATTCCACTTATTACTGAAAAATTGCATGCATTCAAATTTAACTTGTCTACTCCATTTGGAGATCACATCATTACTTAGACCTAGAGGTGGATTCAGTAAAGTAGGAAATTCTCGACTGGCTAAAGATCAAGATGTTGTTGTCCTTCCTGGAGTAGGAGTGGGAAGACTAGAATCACCTTTACTGACGATGAGTTCCAAGGATTGGCAAGATACTTAGCTCTTTATTAAATCCACTTCGAGATCATTGTTTCGTTGATATATTTAACCATTTCGGTGTCAATCTCAACTGAAGTCCTGGATTCTAAGGCTGAGAGTATCCCTCTCTTCAATTCTAGAATTCCTTTATCTTTCTCCTTAATCTCCTTTTCTAAGCTAGAGATTCGCTCATTTAGACCTTTAAAGTTCAGTTTCAGTCAAAATTATTTCCTATGCTATTCTTGTGCATCTGGATTATTTGGAAATCGTGAAGCTGAAGCATCTTGCGAAGACCGCCACTTTTCATTATCAGCCAGTAGTCTATCTTTAATTTCAATCACTCGTGAGAAAACATCTAAAGGGACAGATGCGCACACTAATTGGTTTTTTCCTATTATGAATAAATAAAATAGGAATTAATACATGAAAAACAAGCTCTTTCATTCATAACAACAAAAGTTTACAAACAATAAGGAAACTCGAATTACATCACAGTCTAATTCTTGCTAACTCCTAAAGTTTTGAAAAGCTATTTTATCCTTTTTAAACGACCCAAGTGATAGGATAAAAGTTGGGTCGAAAGAATTGTTGATTCCTTCCGGAGTGTTAACTAGAGGGAATCATGATAATCCCACTTCTCGGTTGAGGGAAAGTATGGCCACACAGCAAGTTGGCATGATAAGTATGTGTTTCGCTAAGAAATTTATCTTTTTCATCGCACAAAAAGTTAAAACAAAGTTGAGGAAATTGCGTATAAACTTCCTGTAAATCTCTAAGAAAGTAATGTTTTGCTAACTAAGAGGGTCTGAGGATTAGAGACTTCTCCTTAAAATTCCTCTTTAGCTTGACAAATTTATTCACAAATTCCATGGGAATAGGACTATTTGGAGATTCCCGAATCTATATATTACATGGAAAATAAACTAAAGCAAGAAAATAAAAATGGTAAAAACTATAAGCTACATAAATCATGCATTACAATCATATAATCATTTGGATTCGTACAATATCAATTCCTTATAAAACTCAGAAATAAATATCTTCCTATTGTATTTGAACTTTTCGGGAGGAAGAGATTGCGAAGAAAGAGGGATAGGAGTAATTTACGGGAGATTGAGTCTCTCTCTATGATGGCGTGCCTTCTTCATTCATGGAGCAACTTGCCTCTCTTTGAAAAATCTTAATTTTGATGCGCTGGTTGTAAGATTCTTGTATTTTTCAAATAACTTATTGTGCTCTTTCAGTTGTCTATCCAACTCTCTGATCAATCGATCTACTTCCATTTGTTTCCTTTCAAGCATAACATTATAATGATATTTTGGTTTTTTCCTTAACTAAAATAATCAACATATTAACTAAGAGTTGTTTGGTAATTTAAGGCATTTAAGCAAAGAGATCCATACTTGAGAGGGTGGAAAGGAAGACGAAGGAGTCTATTCCTTTCCTTAGGATTTGTGGTTCTGAGAAGCATTCTCTTTCTAAGGGGAATTTTTATTGGGAGAATCAGGAATTTTCGTAGCATCCGCACCAGGAGCTGATAAATCCGGATCAGCATTTCCCGACCTATATATCTCACTTAGCAGCCACGCCGGACCTCTTCCATCGCCATATCGTTGTCATCATTATCATCATTGTCATGACCATCATTATCATAACCACCATCGTCCTTGCCTTTGTCATCATCCTCTTCCGTCATCATAATCTATTTCTTTATCCACTGGAGGGTTATCAAATGGCAACAGCTTCTTGGCATCAATCTCTTCCTCCTCCTTGGAAGGTTCCTCTCTAGATGCCTAGGTTTTATTTAGCATAGCTTCAAATTTCTTCGTAAATTTCTCATTCCAAGCTGGAGGAAGAGAAGGAAAGTCCAAGTCTGGGAATTTATGAATATTTTGGCATATGCTATAAAAAGTGCTTTTTTGTAAGAACCCTCAATAATAGTGTCAAGAGTCATGCCAAGGAAATTGGACACCTTCTACTTCGCATCGTTAATTACAGCAGTTGATTTGTTCAAAAGAGTTATTTTCTTTTGCAACTTTTTCTTGAGAAATTCGTTCTCCTCCACAAGTTTGGCCTCCTTTATGCTAGCCTCCTCAAGCCCTATCTCTAGAGCCTTCACTTTATCATCTGAAATTTGTTTGGTGCTTCTTTCTTTATTGAGTGAAGTTTCCGCTTCCCTGAGCAAGGTAGCTAGTTTTTCTCTTTCTGTTATAACTTCGTCTCTCGTTGATGAGATATCAATAATATGATCGTTGAGCAAAGAAACTTACTCCTTAAGTTTAGACACTTCACTAGAAGTACCTACAGCATCCTCTTGTAGAAAAATATATGCTCAGTCACCTGAAATGAATAATAGGTATGTATCAAAATATTACATAAAAGGTTAACAGTTTGAAACAATTAAAACAAGGAAAATACATACCGACAAGAATTGCCTAATGATAGCAAAGTGATGATCTTGAGAATAAGATGAGGGTTGCGATGGCTTAAGAGTGGCAAAGGAAGGAGACTGAATGACCAACTGGAGAAGGTCATCGAAACCACTAATAGGGATTGGAGATTGAGACTTGGAAGGAAGTGGACCTTTTGAAGAATTACACAGTCCAAGCTCCTCACAAAGATAATTTAGTGTCCCAGGAGAACCTAGAAAAGTAATGCACAGAAGTGGATCCTAGGACTGCTCCACTTCATTCAGTTGTTGGGCTTTTTCCCTAAGAATGTTAAGGTTTAAGAACCCAGGGCTTGAGCCGATATCCACAAATGATTGTTCATCTACAATAACTTGGATGTGAGTGCCCTAGACTTTAGGCTTTTTGCTAGGAGTTATGGTAGTAGGGGAGTCATCATTTGATTTTCTTTTTATGGATTTGAATGAGCTAGTGATATGTCCTTGAAAGATTGAGACTCAGGAGCTTGGTTTAAGGAATAAGTACAATCCTTACTCATCTTTTCTTAGGGAGCGTCACTTGTCATCTACTTCTTTTTGGAAGCAGTGACTAGGGCAGATGAGCCTGAATCAGAAAGAAAAGCTTGTAAGAAATGCCACAAGAGGTTCCGTATAAAATTCAATGATATCTTACCAAGCATCTCGGGCTTAACTTGAGAATTAGAAGTAAAGGATTTTGATTTGCCCATGAATAACGATCATTTTCCTCGTGCATTATATATGACCATTAGAGGCTCTCTTAAAATTTTATGATGATCTAAAATAATGGAATATTGGAGGAGTTTTGTTGGAGTTTGCAGCGTACGCCTGTTCCCCATAGTGTCTGATGCTCGAGTCAATGACTGCACAATATCCTGGTCAGAAGTACTTAGCTTATTGGGAACAAAATCTAAAAGAAAGCATTTATTAATAAAGAATAACAAGTAGATAGGGGTAGTAAGAGACAAGAAACTTACTAATTGTAGAGAAAATTCCTCTGATTTTAGAAAAGCACTTAACAAAAAATAATTGTGTCTCCCATCCTCTCGTTTTGTTAACACTCGAGAAAATCATACTTTTTCGGTAGGGACAGATCCGACAGTTGATGATCTTGTTGCTCATCAATTTCGGTAGGACAAGCTATTGAATGAAGAATTTCAGCATTAAGGGAAGGGAGTCCTGCCTCCCGAGCCAAGACTTCCAAGCAAGTCAGATATGTGTAAGAATTTGGTGAGAACTGAATTGGTGCAATATGCAGATGTTCAAGGTATCTTAGAAGAAAGTCGAAAAAAGAAGGTAGCTTGTGTGCCAAATATGTATTGGAGTAAAAGTGAAATATCCTTCCGGTGGATTGTAAATATTGTCCACAAGACCAACATGAATGGATGTAATTCTCGTAATCCTAAATTGTTCTAGAATAGCATCCACCTCATTTTGGGTAGTGATGTATGATGGATTCGAAAGATTATATCCCTTCCTACTAGCGTAGAGTTAAGCCTTAGGTCATGCACTAGTTTTCTAAATGGAGTCTTTCTTGGCTTTGAGCTTTCCATCTATCTGTCAGGTGATATTGTTCCAAAATTTAAGGAATGATAATGTTCGTATTTTAAAAAGAATCACTACATGCTAAAAAACTAATTATTATTTAAATTACTTGACTACTCTCTAAGTAATGGCACCAAGATGCCACATGTCAGACTTAAACTCTAACTTTAATAAAGGAATTCCATAGAAAAACTATATAAATATTAAATAAGAATCGATATGCGACGTCAATAAGTCCATATCAGTAGATATGTCAATGTCAAATGTCGCATAGCTTATATTATAAAGCACTAGAAAACACTGCAACTATAACTGGTGTTGAAGTGATGAGGTTGTCGACATTAGTGAATAATGACGACATAATTGATAATGTGATAATCGGTTAAACAACTTGTAGTATGTTGGACCGGTAACGCCGTAAGCAATGATATCAAATGAAGAATAACTTATAATGTTAAAGGTGGCTTCACGACATCATTTATAATTAACTGATGTTGCATCCAATCGATGTAGGTGCTTTAACAATAGTAACCTCTATAACTCTAAATGGGTTGTTGCAATTCACTTTCATAAAAGTTTGGTACCGAAAATACTAGCTAACACGAAATGGGTCAACAAAAGCTTTATTAATGTCAAATATCATAAAAACATTGGTTACGATGTAACATAGGGAAGATAAGTCGATGCTGAATATCACTACGATGTCATGAAATATCAGGGTCGGCGTAGAGTGAATCCTTATTAGATATCGGGTCTCATAAGCTATCTTTTTCATTGTTAAACAAATAGCACCCAGGTTCTCTTCAACAACAACCCCGAATTTCATATAGACAACTTAAAACTTTGGTGCTAATCTGACCTATAAGAACAAACGACGGTCGACTATATTGATAATCTGAAGATTAACATCAAAACTATCCAATTAAAACCCAAATGTCAATTCAGAGTCAATAAAGGCCTAAAAGTGATTTTGTGAGAATTTCTTAATTCGAATTAAATAGAACAATCAGAATTACATATCATACCTGAATGATGAATCGAACAATTTAGAATTGAATTTTTTCAGTTTCTTTTGAAAATTTGATTTCTCGCTTGAGTTCTCGATTGTAGGTAAAAAAGAAGAGAAGCTCGTCTATTAATAGAAGAGAAAGAAGGTAAATGAACACAATTGATTCAATTTGAATGGATGGCCAAATTTGTGTGGAATACTAATAGGCAATAAACTTGATGTCAACATTATTAACTAAAAAAGTCAATGACCCCTCTACACTAGGGGGCAAATGTTATCACCATTATTAACCTCAAAGATATGTGGCATGAGACATGAATATGACGCTTCCTTTCAAGATGGAAGTAATGTTGTGCTTTATCAATTTCAATCAGTGCTGCATATGATCAATAATGCTTGTTGCCGGTACCATCTCTCCTTGATGTCGCCTCCCATCTATATTACATCTTATTGATATCACAACTTATCAATGCTGCCTTTCACTTGTAAAACTAAGATGAACTGTAACATCCCGCCATTTTGGACCATTCAAATCGATATAATTCCACACATGTGAGACTTGAATAATTCAAAACAATAGATTGTTAATAAAATTTGGGACAAAAAAAATCAATCATAGAATCACAGACACATAATATCAGAATAACTCGCAGCGGAATAAATAAACATAGTAGTTCATGAAGCTACTAGATATAAAGTCTCAAACCAAATACATAATACAGAGTCTGAAAGCAAATAACAGGAAATACAAATATATAAGTCCACTAGTACATAAGCAAAGCTGAACGGAATAACTGAAATAGAAATAAAGATAGATAGCTAAATCTCCAGCAGATCTCTAGCTTCAAATATGAAACCAAAGCTCTGATACTCAGGCTGACCCGAGCATAAAGCAAAACACAAAACACTCAAGTCAAGACATACATACTTATAAAATGTAAATCAACTCAAGTGAACTATAATAGAAATGCATCGGTAACTTGAAGAATGCTTGGGATCGCCCATCCTTTAAGGATCCGTTAAACTATCTACTATGTAGTACAATACGCTATTATAATAATGTCTAAAGTAAGATAAACTATTAAAATAGCTTTAAGGCGTTACCCATATCCCCGTTAACACATTTTATACATTCCCATAGTCTATACAGTACCGTAATCTCCCCCGTACTGGACGTCGTCAGAGGGCACTCCATAGGTATGGTACAAAACAAACTCGTATAGGTCTCGATAAGGTAGGTGACACGGCACACTAGGCAATGCCATGGTAGATATACCAATTACACTTTCGGGATGGTGGTAACGCATAACAGCAACTACCGCCCACCTCGAGCCACACTCCCAAATCAAAGGTGCGCACCAAATCAATCACAAAGTAATAGAATGGCATACGAAGAAGTGTGTCTGATCAGAGGAGCTACCTCACTTGGCCCATCGATTGCTCCTGTTTTAGCCACCTTATGCCAACTCACGGGAGTCGAGTCCACGTATATACCTCATATAGGATCGTCGCCACCATCCTACTTCATTTTGGAATATCCACCGCGTACACAGTTTTTAAAGTGGTTTTCGGTATTGGCAGAGAGTATGACAATATCCGATCCCGGTCTCTTTAATAACCAATCGTTATTATAACCCGTGGTTATTTATTTCAAATGGTTTATATTTCATGCCAAACATATTCATTTCAAAAACCTTTTAAATCCAATACCATTATTTCTTCAAAATAATGTTCAATTTCAAAGTTGTAACACTTCCAAATTTATACACTTTAACCATAACACTTTGAAAATGTGACCTTTAAAATCATAACATTTCTAAAACATTATCTTTACCACTATAACAGTTTATAAATTCATCGTGTTATATATACTTCCAATTCCAACATAGTTATTATACAAAATTTATTTTTTTATAATAAATCATTTATTTGGATATTAGTTAAACCATGAGTTTAATTAAACAAAATTTATTACAAAAATATCCAATTAAAACAGTATTTCTTATATTAAATTAAAATGCACTATTAAATTAACTTTTCATTATTATTAGTGAAGACAATTTGTTATTTTCATTATTAAAAATATATTATTATATTAATAGGTTATATTTAAAAATA
The DNA here is from genome assembly GCA_030737815.1 of Allium fistulosum. Taxonomy (NCBI): domain Eukaryota; kingdom Viridiplantae; phylum Streptophyta; class Magnoliopsida; order Asparagales; family Amaryllidaceae; genus Allium; species Allium fistulosum. The sequence continues at coordinate 910,885,859 of CM060908.1, forward strand.
TTATTATTAATTTAAATGGGATTATTAAATTAGATTAAATTTTATATTATAAATTAAATTCCAAAATTTTACATTTTATACCATTTATTCACTTATAAAAATTTTATCACGTATAAAATAATTACATAAATTTTTATAAAATCATTAAAATAAATTTATGTCAAGATTCATATATTTTTAAAATATTCAAAATACTTAATAATTTTTAGGAAATCATTTAAAACCAACCATGGGCCTGTATAAAATTCTCTAACCTATGGTCAAGTGATACGGATATGTATCATTTCAATCCATAATTTATTAAATTCCCGGGTTTTTATATTATTTCAAACCCGCAATCCCAAGTCAAATAAAAATCGCTCGAGCCTGTCATTTCAGCTCATAACGATTTTTCCCTATACTAAAGTTCGTTCGGGTATGTATCATTTCAACCCATAGTGAGTGAACTTGCAGTGTGAGCACAGGAAATAAAATAAACAGGATAATATAACATGGCATAACATATGATCATAATAGCATAATATCATGTGATAACATATCATAAGCATAGATGAATTACTAACATAACATACATATCTATACCATTCAAATGACTTTAGTTCACAAAAATATAAGTAAGTTGGTCACCATGTCCATCATTGATACTACATGTAACCAAAGCTGTAAAGAATGACGCCGCATCTCTTTGATGGTGCTTCTATTCCTATACTGTTGCCCTCTAATGTTGTCAATAAGATAATATTGAAATAATCAATGCCGTCCATCATTGATGTCGCCAATAATCAATGTTGTGTCCCTTCGAGGAGGTAATGATGTCGACTGTAATCAATACAATAAGCCATTAATGAATGTCAACATAATCTACATCGCATCTCATTGATACAGTATTTTACCAGTGTCTCACTCCAAAGTGATGCCCCTTTCTATCAACGTCGTTTATTGTTACCACTATTTGTAATTGAGGCCGATCATTGCCCATATCTCCAAACAAGAATGCCAGTACTTATCAACGCCTCATTTATCAATGTCGCGCCACACTTTATCAGCACTTGGAGAACGCAGCCCACTCATACATGCAATGTCGATGATGCATGTTGTCAATATCCACAGAATTTACCAAAGCCACTCCTTATTGATATAGTTTCATACTCATGTCGATTCAAGCCGATGTCACCACCCACTAATAAAGGATATTAATCATCATGACTGGAGCTATCAATGTCGAAAGTCATTGATGCCATGCACCTTTACTTACGAGACAACGCTGAAGCCCTGCCCTACACCTAAGGATGACAAAGGATGTTGTCAAGTAAAGTCAGCATTGTGCAGCATTGAAGCCGTTGAGACCAAGCACGCCGAAGCTATGTGTCATGCCGCATTTTTCTATCCTATACATATGGACGAAGGGGTGCAATGGAGGAGGTGGATCATTCTTATCTCTATTCCCATATTTTAAAATTTGTAACCCTAAATTGATTTGGGGATTCATAACCGATTGTAGCACTTGAAATATTGGACTATTTGACTTTGTACTTTCGACATTATGTTGAATAAAAACAAGATATCTCGAATTATGACTTACTTTCGAATTCCGAAGCATATATGATTTACTAATCAAAAATGGTTACGAATTCCAAAAGTACTCATATCCTTGACTTCTTCTTTTTATCATATGATTGTCTAATATGGATTTATTTTAAGCATATATGATTTCACTTAGCCTTCCATATGATTTCCTTATGAACTTAAGCTTGCTCGTTCACTCCTCTTATGCCTTAACTCAACCATGTGTCATCTTGTACCAACGCTCGTTGAGGTTAAATTTAGGCTCTCCAATTTCCATCATTTGCCAAGGTTCTCATCCTTGCACCTTTGGGGTTGATGAAGAAATTCGTTAATAAAAACCATTAAGAAATGCACTTTTTACATCCATTTAAAATAGTTTAAAATTATTATGATTTGCAAAAGAAAATAAAATTGTAATGACCTCTGATCCAGCTACAGAAGCAAATGTGTCATCAAAATCTATTCCATCCTCTTGACTATAATCTTGAGCAACTAAATGTGCTTTATTTCTAATGACTTATCCTTGTTCATTCATTTTATTTGTATAGACCCATTAGTTTCTATTACAGACTTATTTTTAGTTCTTGGAACTAATTCTCAAGTATCATTTTTGGTAAACCAATTCAGTTCTTCTTGCATTGCAAGAATCCATGAATCATCTAATGATGCTTCATTTTGATTTTTAGGTTTATTAGTTGAGATAAAGGATACATTACTCATTTGATTTAATTAATTTCTTGTTTTTAAGACCGACTCTGTATTTCGTAGAATATTTTCTATTGGATGATCTTTCAAATATTTTGTTCTCTCATTTGGGTATGAATTTTTAGAGTTATCATTATTATCATTATTAGTGGTTTCATTATTTGTAATTTCATTATTTTCATTTGGACTAATATTTTCTTCTTCATCAATACTGGTATTATTTACTTAAAGTTTTCATCAAATGAAACATGTAATATATCTTCAATTGTGTTAGTTCTGGTGTTTAAAACTATATAAACTTTCCTTCTAATAGAATAGCCAATAAAAATTCATTTTTCTGATTTACATCAAATTTGTCTATATTATCTTTTGTATTTAGTATAAAACATTTACTACCGAGAAATATAAAATAAAATATCTTAGGCTTTTTATCATAAAATAATTCATGAGGAGTTTCTTAGTAAATGGCCTTATTAAAAATCTATTTAAAATATAGCATATTGTAGCAACTACTTTAGCCTAGAAATTTTTAGGTAAATCACTGTCATTTAGTATAGTCCTAACACAATCTTGTGTGGTTCTATATTTACGTTCTACAAATCCATTTTGTTAAGGAGTTCTAGGAAAAGAAAGTTATTAGTAATTCCTTTCTTTTTACAAATTTTTTCAAAGATTTCATTTTCGAACTCTCATCCATGATCACTCCTGATCATTTTAATTTTAACCGATTTTTTATTTTGAATTTTCTTAGCAAAAATTTTAAACATTTCTAATGCTTCACTTTTATGTTTTTGAAATATTGTCTAAGTATACCTTGAAAAGTAATATACTATTGCAAAAACATATCTATTATGATTTATTGATTGTATTTGCGATGGTCCAAAAAGATCTAAGTGAACAAGTTCCCAGGGTTAAGAAATTGAAATCATATCTTTTGATTTAAAAGAATTTTTATAAAGTTTTCCTTGTTGGTAAGAATCATATAAGTTGTAGACATTAAAACTCATTTTAGGAAGTCCCCTAAAAATTTCATACCTAGCAACTTTAGATAAGTGTTTAAAATTTAAATAACCAAATCTTTTGTGCCAAATCCAAGGCCCACTAGATTCAGCCAAAAGTCAAAGATTGTAATTAGACACTTTCAAACTCAAGATGTAAATATTACGTATCCTAACACCTTCAAAGATAATTTTAGGCTCACTATCCTCAATGTGGCAAATATCTTTTTCAAACTTAATTTCAAAACTGTTATCATACAATTAAATAATACTAAGCAGGTTATGTTTCAAATTCCTAACTAGCAAAACATAAGAAATAATTGGAGTTTTAGAGTTATGGAAATTGCCGATGCCAAGACAACAGTTTGTATTTAGAAATCAATAACCATAATATTATTTCTAATATTTTGCTAGTTAGGAATTTGACATATAACCTACTTAGTATTAATCAATGGATTTTAAGTTTGAAACATAATGACTATTAATTATTATGGATTTTGAGTTTGAAACATAATGATTATTAATTACTAAAAAATATATTAAATGTCCATATTTAATGTGATTAAAAATGGATATTTAATATAGTATTTTATTATTAATAAATGGATTTTATAACCCAAAAATATCCCTTCTAAATAATAACTACTGATGGTGAAATGATTTTTAAAATGTTTTTACAAAAACATTTAGTTCAAAGGAAACTAGAAAACGTGACCAGAAATCATTTTTCGAATTTTCGACTTATCGGTGACAAAATGTTTTCGAAAGTGTTGTGCACATTTGAGTTAACATATACACATTTATAACTAAAATGTAAGTATGGATTAGTAACATAGTAAAAGGTAAAAATTCACTTAAGTAAGAAATAAGATGTGTCACTTTTCAAAGTTCAAAATTTAAATAACAGGTAAAATATAAAATGTCACACTCATCTCTTACATCATGGTACAAGATCATCCTATTGTCCAATATGTTTTAAATCGTGTAGATAATAAGGTGAAAAATATATTTACTTAAGTAAAATGTAAGAGATGTGACAATTTTCAAGGATTTAAATTTAAAATAAATATAAGTTATATCATGTCACCTTATAATTGACATCTTAGTACAAGGTAGAGTATTGTTTAGTGGTAAAAGGAGGTTGCCTTATAGGTGGCTTTTGGAGGAAGCAAGAGGAGGATGAAGATGGAAGGTGATAATGTGTTCAAAAGTTAGTGGAGGGCATTTGTACTTGAGGGTATTTTAGTAATTCTCTTATCTCATTTTATCTAAAAGCTTTTCATTTTATTTTCCATTCTCATTTTCATTTTATTTCTCATTCCAAACTTTTGTAATCCTTTTAACAAAGCTTCACTTCTCTTTATTGGCTTCCACTTTTATTTTCAAGTTTTATAAATCAGTACTTCCCCTTTAAATTCTTTTAAAAACTTATCTAAACCTTTATTTCTTCTTCTACATTCCTTCCTCTTTCAAAATAAAGCTATATCACCTCCACCATCCAAGGCCATGCTTAAGTCCACCCTTCACCTGAGCCTACTTGGCCTTCTCTTAGCTAAAAATCAAGTTTTGGTCTTGAAAATACAAATTCTAGGGCTAAATTCATGTTTTAAAGAGATTTGATTAAAGTCTAGTGAGTAAAACTCACATCCTTTTCGTAAAAATTACATCTTTTGTTTATGTTGATGTTACTATATGATATAGCTTGGTTATTTAAATTCTTTTTATGTAATTATTTATGTGTTGTACTTGAAAATTGCCTTAGGCTTGTTGATTACATCTAATTGTGTTATGGATGTGATAAAGTTTGGATTTTTATGAGTGTTTGTGGTTGTTGTTATGTTGTATGTTTTATGGACAAGTGTATGTAAGAGTTTGCAAAGGAAAATTAGCACCTTTATATGGTTTGACAACTTGGAACCCTTGTATGTAAAACTATGATTATTAGTTTTAAAAATCAATTTTTTTAAAGAGTAAGTTTTAAAAATGTAAGTTTTTCAAAAAGAAAGCTAAGAAAACATTTTCTAGTTATGACATCCATAGTGTAACGACCCACCATTTTGGACGGTTTAAATCAATAATAAACCACACATGTCGACTCATACCATTCAAAAGGGAGGATTGTTAATAGGGAAAATAAGAAAATAATAGAAAAGAAAGAAAAACAAAATACAGAATTTCACAGCGGAATGACAAAATATAATAATCAAATAAACAGTTCATGAAGCTGTTTTACAAATAACATTTGATTACACCTTTATAGTACAAATCAGAGTTACACATACAGCAGGAATAAATAAATAATGCAGCGAAAAAAATAAATAATGCAGTGAAAAATTTCTAATAATATAATTTAGTAAACTTCATGTTCGTCCTCAAGAAATAAGGTCTTCAACACTGAAAAGCTCAGGCTGACCCGAGCGTAATGAAAAGACAAACACTCGAGTCAGAACTAAAAGATCTTATGTAAGTTAGATCAAAATAGGTAAATATGAGTGTAACGGCTTCAGAGATGTTTGCGGGATTTTACATCTTCTATCCAATGTCTAACGTGCGTGCAATAACTTAAGAGATGTTCAGAATTCCATCTCCTAAGGATCCGTTAAACTATCTACATATATAGTACAATACGCTATTATAATATGTCTACAGTAAAGTAAAGTATTAAAATAGCGTTCCCCCTTAACACATTTTTATAAATGTCGTTGTCTATACAGTATCGTAATTCCTCCGTAAACTGAGGGGCTATCAAAGGGCACTCCATAGTGTACGACACAAACCAAACTCGTTGTGGGCTCGATAAGGCATATGACAAGGCACACGAGGCAATGCCCAAGGTAGGACACTACCGTTTTGCAGAACCGGACCGGTGGTAACGCATAGCAGCTACTACCGCCCACCTCAAGACACACTCCCATAATCAAATCAAAGTGTGGCTACCAAATCAAATCACAAAGCAATATATATGGTTTCGAAGAAGCATGCTCGATCGAGAGAGAGACCCCACTTGGCCCAGGTATAGCTCCTGTTTTAGTCATATCAAGTTCACCCGAGGGGGTTAGGGCTGCATTCATACCTCATAAAGTAGCGTTCGCCAAACCATCCTACTTCGTTCTAGATTCTCCACCACGTGCACAGTTGTTAAAGTGGTTTTCGATATTGGCAAAGAGTACGGCAATATCTGATCCCGGTCTCTTTAACAACCAAACGCTTATTTCACACCGGTTGGTTCTTTTACATTTCCAAAACTGATTCATAATTGATATCAAAATATCATATTCACTTCAAAATCGTATCACTTTCGAAATCATATTCACTTTCGAAATCATCATTCACTTTAAATCATTACCACAAAATAGGTTAAATCATCATATCAAAATATTCGCATTTAAATCAATTAAATCTAAATCATAACAGTTCTAACTTTAAACAGTTTGAATATTGAAAGTAGTTTATATATATTGGAATAGTTATACATTAAAAATAGTATAGATATTAAAATATATATATATATAAGTTGTTTATAAATTTAAAATAATATATATATTAAAAACTGTTTATAAATTTAGAATAATATATCTTAACATAGTTTACATATTAAAAATAGGTTATGGATTAAAATATTATATATGTTAAAAATAGTTTACATATTAAAAATAGGTTATGGATTAAAATAGTATATGTGTTAAAAATAGTTTACATATTAAAAATAGGTTATGGATTAAAATAGTATATGTGTTAAAAATAGTTTACATATTAAAAATAGTTATAGATTAAAATAGTATATATATTAAAAGTAGTTTATATATTAAAATAGTTTATATATTAAAATAGGTTATATATTAAAAATAGTTAATGTATTAAAAATTATTAATATTATTAAAATGGTTTATATGAGAAAAATAGTTTATATGTTAAAAGAGTTTGCATATTAAAAGAGTTTATATCGAAAATAGTTTCAAATTAGAATTATTTCTCCCAATTTCACAAATCAATTCAAATCAACCTTAGTTCCAAAAACTCAATTTAAATCAATCTTAGTTCAATAATTTCACTTCAAAAGGCTAAAGGTTACAATTCAAATTCTCATTAAAACCATTTCAATTTATATCGATTTCAAATCCATATTTGAACTACAAATTTAAACCACTTCAAATTCAATAGGTTTCAAAGTTTAAATATTCAAACGTTTACAATAACTCAATTTTTTTGATAAATTTCATTTATATTTCAAAATTCAACTTTAAGTTACAGTTTAAATTCTTTAAACAATTCATTTAACCAATTTCAATTTCAACATTTTAAAAGCTTGGATTTTGAAAATAATTCTTATTTCATATTTTCATTTAACTGGATTCAAAATTTAAGGATTCTAAATCATTTCATTTAACCAATCCGGTGTCCGTATATAATTTTTCTACCCTATGGTCAAGTGATACAAATATATAATATTTTTAAATTTTCGGATATATATCATTTCAATCTGTAACCCGAATCACAATTTGCAAATCCATAAAATCGCTCGGGTTTATCATTTCAACCCATAACAATTTTTCCCTAATCAATAAGGTCGTTCGGGTATGTATCATTTCAACCCATAGTGATTTTCTAATAATAACTAAGGGAACTTGAAGCGTGATACAACATATAAAATAAACATAACATCAAATCATCCAGAATGTCAACACTTAAGCATCTATCACAATCATCATTCAAATCAACCAATAAATCACAACAATTAACTGTTATTGTAACGACCTGCCTTTTTGGACGTTTTAAGCAGACACACATGTCAAACTTAAACCATTCAAAAGGGCAGATCGTTATAGTTGGTATCAGAGCTTTGGTTTAGCAATAACCTTAGCTTTGTGGGGTCTGACTCATATAACATAGGGTAGTCATACCCCAGAATGAGTCGCCGAGTGTATATATATGAGAGAGCATATTTGTTAATGTTATAAAAGATTTTTGTATTGTGGTAATTTTTTCCGTTTTGTATTTATAAATTCTGGTCGGTGCATAGGACGCTATGACATCGATAGGGATTTCTAAACACTTAATATGATAGACCGACACAATATTGTTTTGAAATATAGGTAAATGAAATAATTTTTGCCTATTATATTTTTGCATATAAAATAATATATTTTATAAATGATATATTTGGTTGCGATATATTAGTTTGTTAGGTAGTGAAATTTAAAAATATTGGTTGAAATTAAGATTTGTAAATAAAATAAATATAAATTGGAAATTTGAGAACTTATGTTCCAGGACTTTGAAATTTCTTTCGAATGATTTTGGAATATAATAACAATATTATTTGGAAGTATTTTCTGATATAAATATTTCAATGTGATTTGAAAGAAGTTTTAAAAGCACTTCTAAAGAGAATAAGTTCTGTACTCCCCTCTCTGTCGTTGGAAAATAATTTCGGTGATTAGTGCACGCATCATCGACGTTCATTTTCGAGTTTCAAAGTAGGGAGACTACTGTAGTAGTCTTGCTACACATTTATTTGATAACAAATCTTAATTTTCTAAATATGATTTGGATATAAAAGCTATGAGTATATATATATTGTTTTAAAATGATTTAAATTGAAACCGGCATTGAGTTCTTAAATTTCTATAAATCAGAGATCTCAGTTATTGTAATGAAATGAAAATTTTAATCGTTTAATAATTGGAACTTCTAAAATGAACATAAGAAACTAAATGCTAAGTTATAAATGAATTATATAAGAATTGAAAACTTGTAACTTGGAAATCATAAGAATATGAAAATCTGAAAGATATGATTATTGAACATTTATTTATCAAAATAAATGAGATAAACTTGTGTAACTTTCAATCAGGCTTTTAAATCTCCCCGAGATGGCCGAGATGAAAAATCCGAGATATCAGCCAAAATCCGAGATTTGGCAGCCTATTTAGTTATAAGTGTTTTAAATATCGCCCGAGATAGCCGAGATATTTTCCCGAGATATTGGCCAAAATCCGAGATTTAAAACACTGCTTTCAATTGCATTCTTTAAAACATATATAAATAACTTACCAAATATTAAAAGTTGTAGTGTTTAATAAGAAAATGTAATGGAATGTTATACAAGTAAAACTTAAAGTAATGAAAGTGTTCAATGAAATTCTTTTATAAATAAGAACCGTGATATTATGGTTGTTATAAACTTAAGTTATAATTGAAATGCTATTAATTAAATATAATAGAAAAGTGAGTATTATAAATAAATGATAATAAATTTGAGCAAATGTTTGGAGTTATTTGAAATTAAAATAAGCAGAGAAAAAAAAATGAATACTATAAGTAGATGATTATAAACTCTAGTTAATGATGGAAGCCATTTATGATTAAAATGAATACTATACTGAATTAAATGATTATAACTTCAAAAATTGTTGAAATGATCTAGAAAATGGATTAGATATTCGATGACATTAAATAAGAGAATGAATGTAAATTTAAAAATTAAGAAACTTAAGTATGAACTTATGCAAATGAATATTAATATCTAATGGAAACCAGATATATAAATTAATAAATGTGAACTAAACTGCAATAAAATATATGTAATACTTGGATAATAAATTCATTGATTTTATAATCAATTGAATAGAAATAACTTATGTAAAGAAATGAATATAAAGAAATGAAAAGAATTTTCATTATATGAATAAATAAAGAAAAATGAATTTATAGGTAAATGAATGTAGATAAATGAAATCATGTAATAAATGAATGAATGGAAATTGGATTTTTGTAAGAAATAAATGTAAACTAAAGAAATGATCATTGAGAAGAGAAATTAATAAGAATAAACTTGAACTATATTTGGTATTTGTTCTTTGTTTTGGTTTATGGTTGTTTGGGAAAAGATACTTTTAATTGCTTAGGATGTATGAATAATCTATTGAGTTCTATCTAAGACTGTTGAGTAAATGGTATACATAGTAGTTTATCTGTCATTCTATGCGATTAAAAGTCTGAACCCGAATGAACCAATTGTTTGTTTATATGGATGTATGATTGATTACATGCTTTTGGGTTGCAAGTGCTTGTTGTATGTTGTTTGCAAGTGAATGTTGTTACGATTTGTTTGTTATAAATTTGAGCAATATAAATATTTCTCTTATATAATTATTAACTTCTTTGGATTATATAAGTGAAATACAGGTTATGGAAGCAATTGCTACTGCTTTTGGTTTCATAAAAATAAGCGTTATTTGCCCTACAAATAGGTACGTTCTCGAATTACGGTTTTCTAGCGATATTATATTTTCCCGCTGTTGGGATATATTATTTTTGAAACCTATGATATATATTGTTTTATTGATATTTTTATTTCTCCTAGACATCTCCGTATAAAGGAGACTGCCGAAATTTTTCATAAATTTTGGACTTAGAAAATTTTGAGAAATGCATTCCAAACTTTATTACTTTGAGTATAAAAGGATTTAATGGTTATAAATTGATATATTTTTACTTAGAATAATTTTGTAAATTTATTTGGTTATAAATTTAATATTGTGAATAAGATATATTGAATACTCAATCCCTTCTTTTCCCTCCTTTTTCCTTTTCGGGGACGAAAAGTTTTGAGTGGGGGAGAGTGTAATAACCCGTAAATTTTCGATAATTAAAAATAGTTAATTTGATAAGATTTTGTGATTTAATATTGAAAGAAATAAAAATTTGTGATTTATTTATGGAAATAATAACTAGAATGAATTGTAACAATATTAATGTAAGTTAATTTTTAACAATTCCTATGAAATTCCAATTGATTGAAATAATGTAAATGTTATAACTTGGTTATAAATTTTATATAAGGAAATGAATGTAAATATGAATTAATTAATGAGATAATATACAATTAATGGTAATTGAATAAAATCAGTATATGTAAGGAATTATAATATTTGTTGTATAAATGTGTGCATTTATTTATAATGGGATATAAATGGTAATTGATAATTTAAAATGTTGACTTATTAATAAAACAATGTGTAATGAATGGAAATGGAATAAATTTAGTGTAATAAGAGTTATTATAATAATTGTTTGTAAAGAATGAACTTACAAATATTATAAAAATGTATAATGGTGACAATTGTTGTTGTTACCAATTTAATTAATCGATTACAAATAAATGTCAATAAAATGTTACATTAATGTGAGTTAAGACAAATGCTGTAAATTGTGAGTATAATAAAAGGGATAGAAATGTAATTATTTTCATAAGGTGGTAATCGATTTTATAGAAGGATGAAATCAAGATAAATAAATTAATTTGAGATTTTAAATTATAATTAATGTGTGAAATTGACAAAAAAATTCTATATAACTAATTCACATAAAAGGTGGAAATTGGTGAATATTAGTGTAATGGGATATAAACCATGATAATTATATCTATAAGGTAACAAGTGATTGAATAATAAGATTAAAATCAATTAAATATGATTATTGGAAATAAAAATTTATAACCTTGAATTTATAGGAATTGAAATCAAACACTGTAATTGGTAAAAAAAATTAACTTTAAATTGTTGTGTAAATTTATTTTAAACTATTATAATTATACAGGTAATTGAAAAGATTTATTAAATTTGTTGATTATTAAATTTTAATTGGAAAAGTGATTTAATTAATTTAATATTAATTTATTTAATTAATGTGAAAATATCCATTTTGGCCACTGACTTAAATTTCGACGAAATCAGTTTCATCGGATCCGTAACGGTGAATTATTATAGGATTTCAAGTTTCGTGTCGATCGGGCCTGTCGGTTGATCGCACGGGCTCGAAACGCCTAGAAATCAATTTAATTGAAATCAAATTAAAATAAGATGATTTTAACATAACTTCTTCATACGATGGAATTAGGACTTGAAACCTATTCCATTGAATTTAAAATTATCGAAAACATCCATTTTGATATATGGGATGACCCATTTTCATTCCGATGACCGAACGGGCTTTTAGGTCAATTATCGTTCGATGTGTAAATCAAATCTTGTCCATTCATTCTATTTTCAGCTTTGTCTATAAATTGCCCATTATAAACCCTAGCCACTCCTCATTTTCATTTGTCTATACGTACATTTCAGTCTACTTCTCATTCTCAATGGCAGACAAACAAATTCCCAATTCAGTTGCAAATCAAATTTCAATCGAAAATTAAAACTCCTCAAAGTATATCGAATTATATATCGATTTGAAGCTCTTGACGAGCACAAGTCAAATCTGCTGTCTGTTTTCCGATTTGGATTTCGGTTTGGCCAGAATTTCCCAAAACAGTCACGGCCGTTCATTTCGTCGTGATCGACTTCAACGGATCGTCACGATACCACGGCGTGGAGAGGGTCTTGCGGAGTTCATCGGTGCGCGTAGTTCGTCAATTTAATGGGTGGATCGTGCTGCAAAATTCATTAGGGTTTATTGACTACGGCGGCGGCTGGGCTTTGAAGCCTCGTTCGGCTGCGTCGCGGGAGGCGTGAGGTCGCGGTTGGCCTAGGGTGAGGTCACGGGGAGGTAGGTGGTGGCATCAGGGTAGCCAGCGTGGCAAATACCTAGGGATTGCATGTGTTCAGCGACGGCCGAGTTTGGTAACGCGAGAAGCTCGTACGTGAAAGAGAGGATTCAGGTTGGTGACGTGGCATTATAGTTTATTCCTTTATTTGTTTTATAATTTGATTTTCAAATTGTTCTAATTCACATAACTTTCACATACCAGGTCCAATTCATGTGCGGTTTTCTCCGCTAGGATCGTATTGAAATTCCAGACATTTTGACGTAGGTTTGGATGAATTCTGAGATCATTTGAATTTGGACCCTAAATTGGATTTAAATTCAATTTAAATTCAAAGGTGAGTGTTTTGACCCACTCACAACTTCTAAAATTTCTTATGTTTGTTAAATTAAATTTATGATGTGATTGAAAATTTATTTATGACTGTTTGGTATATTTTAAATCGTCATCTCAGTTAATTTGAATTTATTTGAATTAAATCATTGTTAATTTATTATTGAAATTAAATTGCCACTTAAATACTTGTTATTGTAAATTTTTTAATTGCTGATATTTATTTGGTTGATTTGGATGATGATTGTGATTGATGTTTGATTTTTGATGTTGGATGATTGGATGTTGTATTTTATATCGTTATAAACTGCAAGTTCACTATGGGTTGAAATGATACATACCCGAATGATATATAGATTAGGGAAAAATCGTTATGGGTTGAAATGATAGACTCGAGCGATTTTATGGATTTTTATATTTTCGGGATTGCGGATTGAAATGATATATATCCGTAAATATAAAATAATTACGGATTGAAATGATAAATATTCGTATCACTTGTCCCTAGGGTAGAGAATTATATACGGACACTATTTTGGTTAAATTAAATGATTTTTGAATCCTTAAGTTTTGAATTTAGTTAAATGATCTTCGAAATAAAATTTGACTTATAAAAATTGAATTATTATCAAAATCAAGTTTTACGTTGGAATTTAAATTGGTTAAAGGAATTGTTTAAAGGGATTTTATTTGAAATTTAAATTTGAATTTGAAGAATAAGTGAAGTTTATTGGAATTGAGTTATTTAAGTGGTTGAAATATAATTTTGAAATATATTGGAACTAGAGAATAATTTAAGAATGATATTTTGAACATGGATTGGAGGCGATGTTGAATTAAATAATTTATTGAGAATTGGAATTTTTAAATCTGAAATTTGGTTTTGGAAATTGAAATTAGTCAAAAGGTGTTGAAATAAAATAAATAGTTTAAATTGACATAAATTTTTAATTCATGTTTCCATATAAACTGTTTTAAAAATATATTATTTAAAGACTTTAATTATTAAGATTTCAAACTATTAAACTATTTTAACCTACATTAGCTATATTAAATCATTTAAACCTATTTTAAACCAATTTAATTTATTTTAAACTAATTTAATCATTTAATTTGATTTAAATCTAATTAATCTATTTTAAAGCTATTTAATCTATTTTAATTATATTTAATCTATTTTAAATCAATTTAACTATTTTAAATCTATATTAACTATTTTAAAGTATTTTAACTATTTACAACTATTTAAAACTATTTATAACTATCTAAACTATCTTTCTAAAATTTCAACTACATAAAGTAGATGTATTTTTGTCTTGAATCCTCGATTTTAAGGGAATACGGTTAAATGATGTTATAACCAAATTTGGGATTTAAATGTTATAATTAAATTGAATATGATGATTTGGAAGTAAGGATTAACCTATTTGGAAATATGATTTTTGAAAGAAAATATGATTTCCGAAACGATATGATTTCAAATGTGATAAGAATTTGAAAGTGAATATAATTTTGAAAGTAATATGGTTTGAGAATATGATATTTTAATATCAACTGTAAATTTAATTTTTGAAAATATAAAAGAACCATCCAGTGTGAAATAAGCGTTTGGTTGTTAAAGAGACTGGGATCGGATATTGTCATACTCTCTGCCAGTGTCGAAAACCACTTTAACAACTGTGTACGTGGTGGAGATTCCAGAAATGAAGTAAGATGGTTTGGCGAACGATTTCTGTATAAGGTATGACGTGACCCTGACTCCCGTGAGTCAGCTTAGATGTGACTAAAATCAGGAGCTACGCCGGGCCAAGTGAGGTCATTCCTCCTATCGGACACACTTCTTCGATATTATATTCTGACTTTGTGATTGATTTGGTGGCCACCCTCTGATTTTTGATTTGGGAGTATGTTCCGAGGTGGGTGGTAGTAGCTACTATGCGTTACTACCAGTCCGAATCCACAAATGGTATATCTACCCTGGCATTTCCTCGTGTGCCGTGTTCACATGCCCTAGCACGCCTTCTACGAGTTTGGTTTGTACCATACCTATGGAGTGCCCTCTGATAGCCCTCCAGTTTACAGAGGAATTACGGTACTGTATAGACTATGGGAATATATAAAAATGTGTTAAGGGGGATATGAGTAACGCCTTAACGCTATTTTAATACTTTATTTTATTGTAGACACTATTATAATAGCGTATTGTACTACATAGTAGATAGTTTAACGGATCCTTAGGAGATGTGAATACCGAACATCTCTTAAGTTATTGCACTTACGTTAGACACTGGATAGGAGATGTCAAACCCCGTAAGCATCTCCAACGCCGTTTACACTCATATTTATTTACTATTGATTTAACTTACATAAGATTTTTTAGTTCTGACTCGAGTGTTTTGTCTTTTCAATTCGCTCGGGTCAGCCTGAGAATTTCAGGGATTGAAGACCTTATTTCTGGAGGACGAAGACGAAGAGGTTTATTTTTATTATATTTATTCCACTGCATCATGTTGTTCCGCTGCATTTATTTAGTTATTCATGTTTATGTGACTCTGATGTTTGTGTTGTAAAGAATAATCAAATGTATTTATAAAACAGCTTCATGAACTGTTATTTGATTATTATATTTTATCATTCCGCTGCGAGATTCTGTATTTGTTTTATTTCTTCTCCTTTTCTTATTTACCCCATAACAATCTGCCTTTTTGAATAGTTTGAGTTTGACGTGTGTGTCTGCTGAAAACGTCCAAAAAGGCAGGTTGTTACAGTTATCATTATCAGGTATTTAACTAACAAATCAATTCCAATATTAATTCAAATGGCAATTAAATTCAGTATAAATTCAAATTAAATTTGAATGACAATTTAAATATATCAAACAGTAATCAATAAATTTCAAATCACATCATAAATTTAATTTAACCAACATAAGATGGTTCAGTATTTGTGAGTGGGTTAAAACACTCACCTATGGTTTTTAATCGATTTAAAATCCAAATAAAGCTCAAAATTCTAACAGTCTTAGAATGCAGCTAAACTAATTCCATGTTGTTCGGAATTTCGATACGATCGCAATGCAAAAAACTGCACCAAAATCCGAACTCGTATGAACATGTTATGATAGTTAGAATGATTAAAATTAAAATTAAAAACAAAGGAGGGCAAATTCGTGAATAGAATTACCTCGGCAAAACCCTAGTCGAGCATGTACAGTACGCGACCTAACAGCTACAGGCATTGACTTCGACCATCTACCACCCCAAAATTCACGCCGCTGCTCCTAGATCGAGCGACGCAACGCAAACCCCCATGACCAGGCGCCTCCCCTGAGCTATGCGACCCACCTCCGGACGCCAGAGGCTGCTCCACCGCCTCCACGTTCATGTCCAAAACGCCGTGAATCTCATGCCATCAACCCAAACAAGCCATATGGATCGACTCCTCTCGGCCTCCTCTACACTATAGCATCTTCTAATCGTCAAACGGTCGACGATCCACCGTCGAATAGCAAACCCGAGGTGGATGGCTGAAACTTCATCATTGATTTCTATCAAATGATGCATCAAATCAAAAAGCGAATTGAGGTAGTAGATTGCGCTCGTCAAGAGCTTTCCAATGATATATAATATGACATAGTTTGAGGAGTTTGAATTTTGATTTGATTTTAAAATTTAAATTAGGGTTTGGAATTTGGAAATTCGGTTTTTGCCATTGGAGAGAGGAGATAGGAATAAGCAGATAATAGTACAACATATAAGAAAGAGGCTACTAGGGTTTCAGAAAAGAAATCTATTTATATGGACAAAGATAGATAAGAATGAATGGACAAATCGAATTGGGTCGAAATGATAATGACGACCCGAAAACCCCGTTTCGTTTCCAAAACGAAAATGGGTCATCCAATATATCGAAATATAGGTTTTCGATAATTTTAAACTTAGTGGAACTAGTTTCAACTCCTAATTCCATTGTATAAAGAAGTTAGCTTTAAAAATCAAATTATATTCCTTTAATTTATATTAATCGATTTCTACGCGTTTCGAGCCTGCACGATCAAACGAAAAGTCTGATCGCTACGAAACTTGAAATCCTACAATAATTCACTGTTATGGATCCGATGAGGCTGGCTTCGTCGAAATCAGAGATAGTGGCCAAAATGGCTAATTTTCACGTTAATTAAACAAATTATTATTAAATAAATTTAATCACTTTTATTCTGCATTAAAAGTGAACAGTTTTCATCATTCTTGATTAACCAAGAATTTATAAACTTTTACAATACAGTTTTCCATGTTAAATCCAATAATTAAATATTGCATAAATTTTAACGTTTAATTACAACTATAATATAAACCTAATTAATTATATTTTAATTTCAATCAAATTCTTATATTTTGATTCTCGCTTTTATTATTAAATCATAAATATCATATGAATATAATTAACATTAATTTACACTTTATTACATTCAAATTCTACAGTTATCATCTAAACTCATATTAACTGTAATAATTCAATTTCATTAATTCCATTAATTATCAATTTAATTCCTTATTTACAATTATAACCAAATTAACTTTACAATTATTCAATTGATAGAAATTTCATTAAATCGTTACCAATAACATTCAAACAACATTATTAAATCATATTCGAATTATTTTCTCATTAATAAATCATAAATTTTAATTTCTCATAATATTAAATTTAAAATCTTATTTAATTTAATATTTTTAATTATCAAAAATTACGTGTCATTACACTCTCCCCCACTCAAAACTTTTCGTCCTCGAAAAGGAACAAGAAGGAGTTAAGAAACCAATATATTTTTATTCAAATAATCAATTTATAAACACTTTAAATTTGCATCATTAAATATTTTAAATAAAATATATCAGTTTATAAAAAAATTAAATCTTCCATATCCAAGTTTAATAAAAGTTTGAAAATATTTCCACTTTCATAAAAAATTTCTAAGTCCTAAATTTTTGAAAAATTTCGACGGAGTCTCCTTTGCGCGGCTAGGTCTGAAAAAATAATAATATCAATAATTACAATATATATACTATATTTCAAAATAAAACATCCCAAACCACGGGAAAAACAATAAAATATCGCTATAAACCGTAATCCGAAAACGTACCTATTTGTCGAGCAAACAAACTTTATTTTTGAAACCAAAAGCAGTAGCTATTACTTCCATAAACCTGTATTTCACTTATATAATCCAAAAGAGTGATAATTATGTACAAGAGAAATATTTAGTTGTTTTCAATTAGTAACAAAAGCAAATCAACACAGAACATATGCAAACAAAACAACACGACCATCATATGCAACAAGGAATCAATCATACATCCATAGCAACCAAAAACTAATGGTTTGTTCAGGTTCAAAAACTTCTCATCATTCAAGGGTGATAAATAAATTACCAAGTGTACCTTACGCTCAATAGCCTTAGATAATTACTTAATAGATTATTCATCCAACTTAAACAAATTGGTGTATCATTTTCCAAACATCCCATTAGCCAAACAATACGGAATTTAAATGCTATTTAAGTTTATTCTATTGGTTTCCCTTTTTACTCTTTTATTTATTTTCATTCATTCATACAATGTCATTTTCCATTAATTTACATTCACTTACTTACATATTTTATTTTCCATTCAATTATCTAGAACATCAATAAATCAATTCTTAAAATATTATATAAGTTTCTTTGCAATATAATTCACATTCATTTACTTATATAACTTGATTTCCACTTAATATGAATATTCATGAATAATGATTTCATAATTAAGTGTTTCTACCCTTCAATTCACATTTATCCTTTCTTTTATAGTGTCAATTAATAATAAACTTATTTATGAACCATTTAAGTCCTTTCTTAAGTTTATAAACATTTCTTAGATAATATTCACTTTTTACTATTTAATATAATTATTCGCATTTCAAAACATTAATTTATGTTTATAACATGCGTTGTTCATCTTAGTTTTTCATTTATAACATATGTTCATTTCGAAGCATTTCTATCATTAAGCTTTTACTTGTATAATATTGTATCACATATTCCTATTAACATTTCAACTTTTAAACATTTCTGGTAAGTTATATCCATGTTTTTAAGAATGCAACTTGAGTATTATACAAATTTATCTTATTCATTATAGTTAGCAAAAGTATTCAATGATTTACATCTTCCAATTTCATTACCCTTATATTTACAAGTGACAAATCTCCAATTTCTTTACATTTCATTAGCCACTTAACTCTTAATTTCTATTTTTTCATTTTAAAAGGTTCCAACTTTAAAAATTTCACTTTATTTCTAAACTAAAAATCATTAATTTAACAGAAACTTAAGAACTAAATTACCGGGTTCATTTCAGATCATTTTGAAATAATATAAATATTCATACCTTTTATATATATCAAATCCTACTTAAGAAATTAAAATTCGTTTATCAAAATAATGTGTAGAAAAGTTACTATACTGGTCTTCCCATTTTGAAACTCAAAAATGAAAGTTGATGATGACGCGGTCATTACCGAAATTATTTTCCAGCAACAAGAGAGGGGAGTAGAGAACTTATTTCCTTTCAAAATTACTTTAAAACATTTCTTTCAAATCACATTGAAAATATTTCTATCGGAAAATACTTCCAAATAATACTAATATTATATTCCAAAATCTTTGAAAACCAATTTCAAAATCCCAGAACTTAAGTTCTCGAATTTCCAATTTATATTTACTTTATTTGTAAATCCTATTTTGTAATCAATATTTATAAAATTTCACTTCCTAACAAACAAAAATATTACATACAACTATATCCATTTATAAAAATTATTCTTTTATATACAAAATATAATACTTGGTAAAATTATTACATTTACCTATATTTCAAAAACAATATTGCGTCGGTCTGCCCTATTAAGTGTTAAGAAACCCCTATCGATGCCATAGCGTCCTATGTACCGACCAGAATTTATAAATACTAAACAGAACAAATTAACACAATATAAAACATTTTTATAACACTGAAAATACGCTCTTTCATATATATATACACTCAGACAAACTCATTCTAGGGTATTACTACACTATCTCTAATGAGTCAGACCCCACAAAGCAAAGGTTATCGCTAAACCTGGCTCTGATACCAAATGTAATTACCCACCTTTTTGGACGGTTTAAATCGACAATAAACCACACATGTTGACTCAAACCATTCAAAAGGGAGGATTGTTAATAGGGTAAATAAGAAAATAATAGAAAAGAAGGAAAAAAACACAAAATCTCATAGCGAAATGGCAAAATATAATAATCAAATAAACAGTTCATGAAGCTGTTTTACAAATAACATTTGATTACACCTTTACAATACAAATCAGAGTTACACATATAGCAGGAATAAATAAATAATGCAGCGGAATAAATAAATAATGTAGTGGAAAATTTCTAATAATATACTATAATATACTAAACTCTGTGTTCGCCCTCAAGAAATAAGGTCTTCAACACTGAAAAGCACAGGCTGACCCGAGCGTAATGAAAAGACAAACACTCGAGTCAGAACTAAAAGATCTTATGTAAGTTAAATCAAAATAGGTAAATATGAGTGTAACGGCTTCAGGGATGTTTACAGGATTTTACATCTCCTATCCAATGTCTAACGTGCGTGCAATAACTTAAGAGATGTTTGGGATTCTATCTCCTAAGGATCCATTAAATTATCTACATATACTGTACAATACGTTATTATTGTAACGACCCGGTATTTCGAACCATTCGCATCCACACATGTCGGACTTGTATTGCTTAAAATATCAGATTGTTAATTTATATTTGGCAAAACTCAGCATATACAGTAAATAAATCAATCACAGACACAGAGTAATATAACAATAGGTAGCGGAAATAGATAAATAGTAGTTCATGAAGCTACTATATAAACAACAGAGTTTGAAATAAAATATAATAGAATATCTCAAATACAATGTAGTCTCGAATACAAACAGATGACAAGTTTGAACAAAACCACTGGATAGCTGAAAGCTGAATAGATACAGATGGATCTCCAAGTGAAGCTCCAACTCCAAAGGTGAGTCTCAAATGCTGTGACACTCAGTCTGACCCGAGCGTAAAGCAAAACACAAAACACTCGAGTCAAGATTAACATTCTTATATCAATAAATCCAACTCAAGTGAATATCAACTGAAATACAAGTAACTTAAAGGATGTTTGGGATACCCATCCTGTAAGGATCCGTGGAACTATCTACTATGTAGTAATATACGCTATTATAATATGTCTAAAGTAAAGTAAAAGTATCAAAATAGCGTTATGGCATTACCCATATCCCCCTTAACACGCTTTTATATATTCCCATAGTCTATACAGTACCGTAACTCCCCCCGTAAACTGGAGGGCTATCAGAGGGCACTCCATAGGTATGGTACAAAAAAACTCATAGAAGGCGCGCTAGGGCATGTGAACACGGCACTCGAGGCAATGCCAGGGTAGATATACCAATTGCACTCCCGGACTTTTGGTAATGCATAGCAGCTACTACCACCCACCTCGTGACACACTCCCAAATCAAAGGTGCACCCAATCAAATCACAAAAGCAATAGAATGATATCGATGAAATGTGTCCGATAGGAGGAATGACCTCACTTGGCCCGGTATAGCTCCTGTTTTAGTCACATCTAAGCTGACTCACAGGAGTCAGGGTCACGTCATACCTTATAGAATCGTCGCCAAACCATCCTACTTTATTCTGGATTCTCCACCACGTACACAGTTGTTAAAGTGGTTTTCGATATTGGTAGAGAGTATAACAATATCCGATCCCAGTCTCTTTAACAACCAAACGTTATTATAACACCGTGGTCCTTTCATTTCAAATAGTTTATAATTCATATCAAAATATCATATCATTTCAAAACCATATCGATTCGATATCATTATTCACTTTAAATAATATGCATTTCCAGAATCATAGCACTTGGAAATTATAACATTTTGAAATCATAACACTTGATTATCATAACATTTTGAAATCATAATACTTTCCACTGAAACAATTTAGATATAGAAAATAGTATATGTAATAAAATAGATTATAAAATCAAAATAGATTATAAAATCAAAATAGATTATATAATAAAATAGTTTATATAATAAAATTGTTGTATATTAAAATAGTTATAAATTAAAAATAGTTTATATTAAAATAATTAGTATATTAAAATAGTTTTATATTAAAGATAGTTTATATTAAAATAATTCATAAAGTAAAATATTTTTAAATATTGAAATACTTTATATAAAAAAATAGTTTCCTCAAATTTCACAAATCGATTCAGATCAACTTGAATTCCAAAGTTCAATTAAATTTAATCTCAATTCGCCAATTTCAATTCAGTTCAAAACAATTTTAAAATTTGTATCGATTTCAAATACATATATAAACTACAATTTAAACCATTTCAATTTCAATAGATTTCAAAGCTTAAATTTATTTATATTTCAAACTCAACTTTACCATTATTTAATATTAAAAATTCACTTAGTCAATCCAATATCATTTAAATATTACCTTAAATTACAAGTTATATAAACTAAATATTCCCTTCAACTTATGTACCCTGAAATATTCATTTAATCGCTTTAAATCAAAATCAAGTTATAAATCATATCTTTAAAATCTCAAATTTAATAAGTTTCAAATCGGTTTTATTTTAGTAAAATTCAAATAAATTTCAAATTAATTTCTATTTCTCCTTCCAACTTAATTTATTAAAATTATTATATAAAAAAATATAATATATTAAAATCAATATTTATTAAAACCACATATATTTCTTTTCAAAAACCTTGGAAATCATTTTCAATATATATATATATATATACCAACGGTGTATGTACAAAATTTTATATCCTATGGTCAAGTGATACGGATATTTATCGTTTCAATCCGCAATTTAAATATATATGGGTATATATATTTTCAACCCGCAATCCCAAATTCAATGTCAATGAAAATCGCTTGGGTTTATCATTTCAACCCATAACGATTTTCTCATATTCTACAAGATCGTTTGGGATGTATCATTTCAACCCATAGGGAATTCTATACTAACAGGGAACTTGCAGAGTGAAAACAGTTATGATAATAATATAACATATCAACAAAAGGCATATATCATCAATGACAAATTAAATAAAATATAAACAATAGGATATGGTGTCATATCCCACAGGTGGACAATTTTAAACAATAACATATCATATATAGCAATTATAAAATTTACAGTTCAATTTAGCAGCATATTTCAATTGTCGTTTCAAATGAAATCAAATTTAATAGGTATAAGAACGTTAATCGTGAGTGATTGCTCACTTTTCGAGGCTAGAGGAGTTTGACAACAGAACAAGCTACGAATTCCAAAGTAAAGCAAGATTGGCACGAATTCGACAAGCTGATAGATAAGAATTGATGAAAACGAATGAGAACCATCTTGATATAACTGAAACAAAATATATATTATAAAATTTCTCTAAAACCAATTCTTAAACATATTTTTAAAATAAGATATATATATATATACCAAATCAATAATTTAACTTTAACACCAATAAACCAAAAATCTATATACATAAATTTTAAACCAATATTAAATTCAAACACACATAAAGATTAAACTCTAAATATCTATATAAAATTAAAAATCAATATTTAATTTTGAACACATATAAAAATGAACCCCTTATATCAATAAATTAAAACGCATGTATTCAAACTCAAAGGTATATTTATATATCAAACTATCATAAGGCTATTTTTATAAAACAGTATTTATATAAACGTACATATCATATAATTTTTTTGGGAACTATCCTCATGTATGCCGATCTGGAAACTAATAAGTAAATATATACACTTCTCTACATACTATAATTTAAAATCACTATTTATTATAAGAATAAATATGAATTTACTATATTATAATATATGTAAGCTAACATATTATAAAACTGATGTATTATAAAACTAACATATAATATATAAAGCAAGCTACATGCAGACCTATTAAATATGTGCAGACCTAAATAAAATATATATGCAGGCCGACATATGCATACAAACTGTAACGACCCGATATTTTGGACCATTCGCATCCATTATAAGTGTATAGGTAGACACTCATGCCGGAGTTGAATTTCTCAAAATACCGCGTTGTTAATTTAAATTTAGCAAAACTGAACATATACAATAAATAAATAATCACAGATCACAGTCACAGAGTAATAGTTGCAGCGGAAATAAAAGAGATAGTAGTTCATGAAGCTACTATATGAATATATAAAATACATCAGAGTTTACAACAGAAGAGTAACACGATACATCAGATACAAATCAGAATACATCACTGGAATCATCGAATACTGAAAGCAGAATAGATGGCTGGATCTTCAAGCAAAGCTCCAACTCCAAAGGTGAGCATCGAATACTGGTACACTCAGTCTGACCCGAGCGTAAAGCAAAAACACAAGACACTCGAGTCAGGATTAACATTCTTATATTAATAAATCCAACTCAAGTGAAATAGCAATTGAAATACAAGTAACTCAAAGGATGTTTGGAATAACCATCCTTTAAGGATCCGTTAAACTATCTACTAGGTAGTAGTGTACGATAAGTAGATAATGTCTATCAGTAATATAAAGATATCAAAATAGTGTTAAGTCATGGCCCATTCCACCCTTAACACATTTTTATTCCCAAAAGCATATACAAGACCGTAGTTTCCCCAAAACCGGAAGTCACCAGAGGGCAATCCATATACTAAAGGTACAAATCAAAATCGTAGTGGTCGCGTATAAATGGAATACAAGTATGACAAGGCACATGAGGCAATACCCAAGGTAGTGATACTACCGTTCGCCTGATCCGGACTGGTGAGAACGCAACGCCGCAGCGCCCGCAACACCGTGAAACAACACTCCCAAAATCAAGGGTGCACCAATCGACAACAAGTATAAGTAGTTCGAAGAAGTGTGTCCACTTGAGGTAGCTAATCCTCCATTGGCCCGGCACAGCTCCTGTTTTAGTCATTTCCAATTTGACACAAGTGTCAAGGCTATCCATTATCGTTCTCTTTCTTCAGTCATCACGTATATCATCCAACCACTTCATTCTGGATCATCACTCCGCGTATAGTTATTAAAGTGGTTTCGGTTCAAATAGAGAGTATATCCATTACCGATCCCGGTCTCTTTAATAACTTTCGTAATTATTACACCAAACCAATTTCCAATAATTTACGTTTCAAAACTTCCAAATTATCATTTCACAATCTTATAATTCAATTTCAATTTCTATTTAAAACAATCCAAATATTGATTCAAGTTCGAATACAAGTTTCATTTCGAAAACATTTAAATTAAATCTTATTTAACATTCAAATCAATTTAAAATCATTTATCGATTTCATTTAATATTCGTTAAATTAATTTATCATTCAAAACAATTTCTATTAAACTTCTCATTCATTAAATCAATTACTTAAGTTCAACTCCATTATATCAAAACTTACAAACTTGAATTAAATTAAATTCATCAAATCAAATTCTTTAAATTTCAAGTCTTACATTAATTCCAAAAATATCACATTTTCATTTCTTGTTAAAGAAATTCCATTTCACTTATTTACTTTCTAAAATAATTTCCCAAAACTTACTTAATCAAGAAAACTCAATTTCAATTATTTACGAAGTAAAATTCACTTATTCAAAAGTTCAATACTTATTAAAGAATCCAATTCAATTTAATCATTAAATAATTCAATCTTATTTAATTATTAAAAAAAACTTAATTATTAAATAATTTCAAAGTTTAATAATTTCAAAACTTAATTATAATTTCAAACTTAATTATTAAATCATTTCAAAGTTAATTCAATCATTTCTCAAATTAAACAACATTCTTTCATCAATTACATTGTTAATATTTTGTTTCAGATTATTAAATATTAACATTTTCCTTACATTAAAATTCAAATTTCAACTTCGTTTCAAAACCATATTATTTATTCAAATAAAATCTTTGCTTATTTTTAAATCAAATTATTGACCAATCAGGTTTATATTTAATTCTCTATCCTAGGTCAAAGATCAATTTGGGTATTTATCATTTCAACCCGATTCCAATTCAATTCAAAATCAAAGTATAACAAAGGGAACTTGCAGTGTGATAACTGGGATGGTGTCAAAGTAAATAAACAAGCAATAACAACAAACAATAACAATCCAATAATCAATCTAAATAATCCCGAAATAATCGTATTAATTCGCATTGTTATTTGTACGAATTAATATAATTAATTCTAGAATCTACACTATCATTTCATGTAGATTAAAGATTATTCCACTAATTATTTATACGGTTTTACACTTGTCATTCAATTACAATTTCATACATCATAAATTTAACAACATACATTCAGTGGTTCAAAATGTAATTAAACAAATCCTACGTGTCCATAAATTCAACAGCTAAAGGGGTCATATTATACAAATGTCAGTTAATCAAATTTAACATTTAATTATCCTATATCAAGTTTAATTTTATATTGTTTATCATTTTAACATTAACAATTTAACGTCCAATAGAAACATCAACAATAAATCAATTATCAACCAAACTGTATTATCATCGCATAAATAATTAACAGATAATGGTGTCAGATGTCACAGGTGAACTGATACAGGCAATAGCGTATATAACAGTGTAATTAACTAACAGCAGCATTTCAATTGTCGTTTCAATTGAAATCAAAATTAATAAATAAAAGAACGTTAATCGTGAGTGAGTGCTCACCTTTCGAGGCTAGAGAGGTTTGATAATGGACTGCATTGCAAACTTGAGTAACGAATTCCAAAGCAAGTTAGATTGGCGCGAATTCGACGATCAAAGCTGATAATAGGAATCGATGAAACGAATCAGAATCGGATTGATGAAGATAGATGGTATAAATGACTTTACATGTATAACTATATATATAACTATTTATTAAAATCATAATTTAAATTTCAACAACATATTGAATTAAATATATATAAACTAATATAGTTTACAAGCGTCTTAAAACTATATGTATATATACCTATATATAATCAAACGTTTAAAATCAATATTTGGGAATATATACCACTGTAACAATATATTTATAAACCAAACATCGAGAGATAATTAAAAGTTAAATATATACATATTGACACTAATATTTATAACCTATATACGTGAATGTAACAGATTATATATATCTACACACTACTATAAATAGTCATTATATGAATACTCACAACATAAAAAGACAAAATATAATTTACCTTATGATATAACAATACACGGTCCCTTATAATTGCTCATAACATCAAGCACAGATGCATATCATTTGTTTCCTAAAACCAATACTCAATTTAAAGTACATAAAATGATAAAGTCTCCAAGTTATATATTTCTCTTTTCTTAGAAAACAAGATAATTTACTTTATGCAAACACCAATATATATTGAATCTGGAAACGCATATTAAGAGTAAACTTGTATGCATATCCACACATTAAAATCAATATCAAGTTACTAAATACATATAAAACAAAATCTGTACATCTCGTACTTTATCAAAACATACTTCTTCTTTTTTTTTACAGGACTATACACGTACACACGACCATATATACATACTGTAAGAAAAATATAAACGTTATTCATTCGAGCATATATATCTATTACATTCTATATCTTAGAACCGATACTACATATACTAATGTCTTTATAAAGACAGACTAGAATCTTAGATAAACTAATATGTATAAGATTTACAAAATCTATCATATATACTAGCAATTCATATGGGCATTAACATATGAGTGTAAACATATATGTCTTTAACTTATATAACTAACAGAATAGACATAGCTTAATTAAATATACATGCGAAAAATATATAGACTAATATAATATAACCCACTTACAAACTATTTACACATGCAACCCTTTATATCTAAACTTGTATTTATTTAACTTTTATAAAAAAAATCAACATTTATGTTGCACACGCAGATAGTCGGTTACCTACAAGCATACCTACGAACTAGAAGACCGAGGCCGAGCAATCTGAAATGGGGAGAAGTGGAAGGAGATGCGGCAGAAGAAGATGAAGCAAGTCTCAGCAAAGGGGAAAGTAGAGAAGGCTTCGGTCTGGTTGGTTGTCATCTCGGTGGAGGTGGTGAGGCGTGTGAGGCAGCCGTGTAAGGGGGTCGGCCAGGCGGAGCAGTTGGTGGTCTCGGGTGGCTGGAACGGATAGCCTGCCTCGCATGGGTTTGAGATTTGGTGTGCTCGGCTATGAGGCTAGGCGGTGGTGATAGTAGGCTGTCCGGAAGATATGCTGAGGCCGAGACTTGTCGACCACTGCGGCTGTTACGCGCCAGCTAAGGGGCAGCTCGGATTTAAGGGTGGAGTTAGGCGATAGGGTGGTGGATGGGTGATGTGGGGAAAAAGAACATGTAGGGTAAATGTTTGCAAAGCAGAGGATAGGCTAGGAGGAATAGTGTAAGCAAAAATGAAATTGGAGATTGGGAGAAGAAAGATGAGCTGGCTGATGATGGAATAGCAGAAGCATGCTACGGTGAAAAAAACTTTGCTTAAAATGGCTGTTCACTTCCCTAAGTTTATCAAAAGTAACGCGAATATAAATGAGCAGTCAAAAAAAAATATGAAATGTTAAGATGACCAAACTTCAAAAATCAGGTTCTGGGAATATTAAATGTTGTTTGATTTCAACAGTTAAATGGGTGAGAGACTAGGAGCCGAAAGGTTGAAATTTGGTACCGGTACGACGCATAGTTTGATTGTTTCCGTCGCGTACCGGACCTCAAAACATACAAATGAATATACTGTGTTGATCAGCACGACGAGGCGATAAAACCGATATAAAGATATCAGTGGTCCGATTTAATTATAAAAATTCGAATTTTCTACTAGCGGAAAATGCAAGAAAAACGCTGAAAAATAAGATCGACGGAGCCAAAGATGTCCGAATTTGGAAAAACGACAAACTGGCATCTTGCTCAGAAGATGGTTTAGAATTTTTCTATGTAAAAATATTTAGGTTTCGGAAATATTTTATTTTCATTGCTTTTTAACTGATTAAATTGAAGTGAATTTACGCGCGAAATAAACTTTCATATTTTCGGACGAAAATTTACCAGTTGCTATGTTTAACTAGACGTATTCCAAATATTAAATTTTTATTTCAAAATTTTATCGTTTAAAATTTCACAAAATTTCAACTAATTACGTTATTAAAACCGTTGAAATTTACGGGTCGTTACACTCTCCCCCACTCAAAACTTTTCGTCCCCGAAAAGGAATGAGGTAGGAGAATAGAAACAACCAGAAAGAAAACAGATTTGAAATAAAAAATAACAATTAATTTAAACCATATAAATTCAAATTTAAATTAATTGATATTCAATAATTGATTTAATTCATTTGATTTCCCTTAAGTGAAATCAATCTTAATTATTTCTAAATTCATTATCTTTTTTATCCAATTATGTTTAATTAACAAATTTCCAAAATCATAAATTAGAATAGTCATTTAATAAAATCATATTTACTCATCAAATTTAATTTTCTTTATTCCAAATTATTATTAAGTTTATTTCACTTAATATATCTTATTACATATATTCAAACCATATAAATTATTTAAAACCTATAAATTTCAATTTAAATTACTTTATATTCACTAATTGCTTTTAAATTCAAGGTATTTTCATATGTTGATCAAATTTCGATTTATTAATTCTTTCAAAACAAATTTATTAATTCTTTCAAAACAAATTTATTTCATTATTAACTGAATTTTACTTATTATCCTATCTAACTCTATTAACATCTTTATAATCAAAATCTTAGTGTATAACGTTTATTATAAACACTCAAATTTTATTTACAAATTCAATTTATCTTATATATTATCCAATTACATATTCAACTTCTGAATGATTTAGGTAAGTTGTATTAGAATGCAGTTGAACAATATACAAATAAAATTTTCCCAATTCATTTATTCAAGTTTAAATATTTATTCCAAATTTGGTTTTATTTATAATTAAAATCATCCTTTAACAAAATTTAAGAATTAGATTTCCGATTAACTTTAAACAATTTAGAGATATATATAATATATTTATATCAAATCAAATTAAATTTTAAAATAAAATACCCATATATATATATATAAATCAAATTATACTGAAGAAATTCAAATTAAAATATTTTTCAAAACAAAACCGTAGCAAAGCTACAGAATGGTTTCTCCACTTCGAAACTCGAAAATGAATATCGATGATGCAGCGGCCATCACCGAAATTATTTTCCAGCGACAAAGAGAAGAGTACTGATTTCAACATTTTAAAAATTCTTTGAAAACGATTTCTATTTGAAAATACTTTCTATACTATATACTTTAAAATTTTAAAAACCAAAGTTCGAAATCACCGGAAACTAATAAATTCTCAAATTTCTGAATTAGATTCATTTCAAATTCAAATCAATTTATAACCAAGTTTATAAATTCATTTA
This sequence comes from Allium fistulosum, assembly GCA_030737815.1. Taxonomy (NCBI): domain Eukaryota; kingdom Viridiplantae; phylum Streptophyta; class Magnoliopsida; order Asparagales; family Amaryllidaceae; genus Allium; species Allium fistulosum. The sequence goes on from CM060908.1 coordinate 910,916,684, forward strand.
TTTATATTATACAATAGTCAATGGTTTACAAAATAATAAATGAAAATCAAATATTATTATTTCAAACAATAATTTATTAACAATTTAGTTTCATAATATAATCATACAAAACTTTATCTTATTTACCAAATTTGAAAACGATCTTTTGTCAGTTTGCTCTACTCAAGTGTTTTGGAAATCCTATCGATAGCGTTGATCAGACGAATCGAACGGAAACCCAAATCAACATCAACAACTCAAACAACACAATATATTAAAACATTTTAATATTAATTTACAAATACACTTCCTCGCTCGACTATACAAGAATAGATTTCAAAGCAAAGATAGAAATTCAAATTTGATGGACTCAAATTTAAAGAGAATTTTGATTCGAAGATAAGTTCGAAACAAAGATATGATGATTACATAACAAAATAAGAAGATGGATGAGTTTATATAAATCACGGGCAAGCTTTACCGGGTTGACCGTGACTTCGAGAATAAGATCGATGTAGAATTCCGAGGCAAATCTACATTCGATCTCAAGAGATGGAATTCAGGTATAGCAAGGAATAGGTAGCATCGTAAACTGAGGATACAGAAATCTCCGGTAAATCGATGTCTATTGTAAAGGAGTTTCACTCCTTTATAAATTAATTTGAGATTGGCGAGATCGCCGACTCATTATAAAGATCATTCGAAGTGGAATTATGGCATGCTCCAGAATTGAAAGAAGACGAATAGTGAGGGACACGAATGAATTTCGGAACCGAGGGGAACGTTTCAAAATTCAAAGGAATTGAGTCAAAGGAAGAGATTTGAAACTCAAATGAGAGTGACTCTGTAAATACATTTACCCTATATGTTGAGTTTTTCCTAGAGCTACCAAAGCTCTGATACCAACTGTAACGACCCGATATTTTGGACCATTCGCATCCATTATAAGTGTATAGGTAGACACTCATGCCGGAGTTGAATTGCTCAAAATACCGCGTTGTTAATTTAAATTTAGCAAAACTGAACATATACAATAAATAAATAATCACAGATCACAGTCACAGAGTAATAGTTGCAGCGGAAATAAAAGAGATAGTAGTTCATGAAGCTACTATATGAATATATAAAATACATCAGAGTTTACAACAGAAGAGTAACACGATACATCAGATACAAATCAGAATACATCACTGGAATCATCGAATACTGAAAGCAGAATAGATGGCTGGATCTTCAAGCAAAGCTCCAACTCCAAAGGTGAGCATCGAATACTGGTACACTCAGTCTGACCTGAGCGTAAAGCAAAAACACAAGACACTCGAGTCAGGATTAACATTCTTATATTAATAAATCCAACTCAAGTGAAATAGCAATTGAAATACAAGTAACTCAAAGGATGTTTGGAATAACCATCCTTTAAGGATCCGTTAAACTATCTACTAGGTAGTAGTGTACGAGAAGTAGATAATGTCTATCAGTAATATAAAGATATCAAAATAGTGTTAAGTCATGGCCCATTCCACCCTTAACACATTTTTATTCCCAAAAGCATATACAAGACCGTAGTTTCCCCAAAACCGGAAGTCACCAGAGGGCAATCCATATACTAAAGGTACAAATCAAAATCGTAGTGGTCGCGTATAAATGGAATACAAGTATGACAAGGCACATGAGGCAATACCCAAGGTAGTGATACTACCGTTCGCCTGATCCGGACTGGTGAGAACGCAACGCCGCAGCGCCTGCAACACCGTGAAACAACAATCCCAAAATCAAGGGTGCACCAATCGACAACAAGTATAAGTAGTTCGAAGAAGTGTGTCCACTTGAGGTAGCTAATCCTCCATTGGCCCGGCACAGCTCCTGTTTTAGTCATTTCCAATTTGACACAAGTGTCAAGGCTATCCATTATCGTTCTCTTTCTTCAGTCATCACGTACATCATCCAACCACTTCATTCTGGATCATCACTCCGCGTATAGTTATTAAAGTGGTTTCGGTTCAGATAGAGAGTATATCCATTACCGATCCCGGTCTCTTTAATAACTTTCGTAATTATTACACCGATTGGTCGTTTGTTTATTTCAAAAACAAATCAATTTCAATTTCAAATAGAATTCGTAAATCAACATTTCATTTGTCTTTCAAAACCAATTTCCAATAATTTACGTTTCAAAACTTCCAAATTATCATTTCACAATCTTATAATTCAATTTCAATTTCTATTTAAAACAATCCAAATATTGATTCAAGTTCGAATACAAGTTTCATTTCGAAAACATTTAAATTAAATCTTATTTAACATTCAAATCAATTTAAAATCATTTATCGATTTCATTTAATATTCGTTAAATTAATTTATCATTCAAAACAATTTCTATTAAACTTCTCATTCATTAAATCAATTACTTAAGTTCAACTACATTATATCAAAACTTACAAACTTGAATTAAATTAAATTCATCAAATCAAATTCTTTAAATTTCAAGTCTTACATTAATTCCAAAAATATCACATTTTCATTTCTTGTTAAAGAAATTCCATTTCACTTATTTACTTTCTAAAATAATTTCCCAAAACTTACTTAATCAAGAAAACTCAATTTCAATTATTTACGAAGTCAAATTCACTTATTCAAAAGTTCAATTTTTACTTATTAAAGAATCCAATTCAATTTAATCATTAAATAATTCAATCTTATTTAATTATTAAAAAAAACTTAATTATTAAATAATTTCAAAGTTTAATAATTTCAAAACTTAATTATAATTTCAAACTTAATTATTAAATCATTTCAAAGTTAATTCAATCATTTCTCAAATTAAACAACATTCTTTCATCAATTACATTGTTAATATTTTGTTTCAGATTATTAAATATTAACATTTTCCTTACATTAAAATTCAAATTTCAACTTCGTTTCAAAACCATATTATTTATTCAAATAAAATCTTTGCTTATTTTTAAATCTAATTATTGACCAATCGGGTTTATATTTAATTCTCTATCCTAGGTCAAAGATCAATTTGGGTATTTATCATTTCAACCCGATTCCAATTCAATTCAAAATCAAAGTATAACAAAGGGAACTTGCAGTGTGATAACTGGGATGGTGTCAAAGTAAATAAACAAGCAATAACAACAAACAATAACAATCCAATAATCAATCTAAATAATCCCGAAATAATCGTATTAATTCGCATTGTTATTTGTACGAATTAATATAATTAATTCTAGAATCTACACTATCATTTCATGTAGATTAAAGATTATTCCACTAATTATTTATACGGTTTTACACTTGTCATTCAATTACAATTTCATACATCATAAATTTAACAACATACATTCAGTGGTTCAAAATGTAATTAAACAAATCCTACGTGTCCATAAATTCAACAGCTAAAGGGGTCATATTATACAAATGTCAGTTAATCAAATTTAACATTTAATTATCCTATATCAAGTTTAATTTTATATTGTTTATCATTTTAACATTAACAATTTAACGTCCAATAGAAACATCAACAATAAATCAATTATCAACCAAACTGTATTATCATCGCATAAATAATTAACAGATAATGGTGTCAGATGTCACAGGTGAACTGATACAGGCAATAGCGTATATAACAGTGTAATTAACTAACAGCAGCATTTCAATTGTCGTTTCAATTGAAATCAAAATTAATAAATAAAAGAACGTTAATCGTGAGTGAGTGCTCACCTTTCGAGGCTAGAGAGGTTTGATAATGGACTGCATTGCAAACTTGAGTAACGAATTCCAAAGCAAGTTAGATTGGCGCGAATTCGACGATCAAAGCTGATAATAGGAATCGATGAAACGAATCAGAATCGGATTGATGAAGATAGATGGTATAAATGACTTTACATGTATAACTATATATATAACTATTTATTAAAATCATAATTTAAATTTCAACAACATATTGAATTAAATATATATAAACTAATATAGTTTACAAGCGTCTTAAAACTATATGTATATATACCTATATATAATCAAACGTTTAAAATCAATATTTGGGAATATATACCACTGTAACAATATATTTATAAACCAAACATCGAGAGATAATTAAAAGTTAAATATATACATATTGACACTAATATTTATAACCTATATACGTGAATGTAACAGATTATACATATCTACACACTACTATAAATAGTCATTATATGAATACTCACAACATAAAAAGACAAAATATAATTTACCTTATGATATAACAATACACGGTCCCTTATAATTGCTCATAACATCAAGCACAGATGCATATCATTTGTTTCCTAAAACCAATACTCAATTTAAAGTACATAAAATGATAAAGTCTCCAAGTTATATATTTCTCTTTTCTTAGAAAACAAGATAATTTACTTTATGCAGACACCAATATATATTGAATATGGAAACGCATATTAAGAGTAAACTTGTATGCATATCCACACATTAAAATCAATATCAAGTTACTAAATACATATAAAACAAAATCTGTACATCTCGTACTTTATCAAAACATACTTCTTCTTTTTTTACAGGACTATACACGTACACACGACCATATATACATACTGTAAGAAAAATATAAACGTTATTCATTCGAGCATATATATCTATTACATTCTATATCTTAGAACTGATACTACATATACTAATGTCTTTATAAAGACAGACTAGAATCTTAGATAAACTAATATGTATAAGATTTACAAAATCTATCATATATACTAGCAATTCATATGGGCATTAACATATGACTGAGTGTAAACATATATGTCTTTAACTTATATAACTAACAGAATAGACATAGCTTAATTAAATATACATGCGAAAAATATATAGACTAATATAATATAACCCACTTACAAACTATTTACACATGCAACCCTTTATATCTAGACTTGTATTTATTTAACTTATATATGATAAATCAACATTTATGTTGCACACGCAGATAGTCGGTTACCTACAAGCATACCTACGAACTAGAAGACCGAGGCCGAGCAATCTAAAATGGGGAGAAGTGGAAGGAGATGCGGCAGAAGAAGATGAAGCAAGTCTCAGCAAAGGGGAAAGTAGAGAAGGCTTCGGTCTGGTTGGTTGTCATCTCGGTGGAGGTGGTGAGGCGTGTGAGGCAGCCGTGTAAGGGGGTCGGCCAGGCGGAGCAGTGGGTGGTCTCGGGTGGCTGGAACGGATAGCATGCCTCGCATGGGTTTGAGATTTGGTGTGCTCGGCTATGAGGCTAGGCGGTGGTGATAGTAGGCTATCCAGAAGATATGCTGAGGCCGAGACTTGTCGACCACTGCGGCTGTTACGCGCCAGCTAAGGGGCAGCTCGGATTTAAGGGTGGAGTTAGGCGATAGGGTGGTGGATGGGTGATGTGGGGAAAAACAACAGGTAGGGTAAATGTTTGCAAAGCAGAGGATAGGCTAGGAGGAATAGTGTAAGCAAAAATGAAATTGGAGATTGGGAGAAGAAAGATGAGCTGGCTGATGATGGAATAGCAGAAACATGCTACGGTGAAAAAACTTTGCTTAAAATGGCTGTTCACTTCCCTAAGTTTATCAAAAGTAACGCGAATATAAATGAGCAGTCAAAAAAAATATGAAATGTTAAGATGACCAAACTTCAAAAATCAGGTTCTGGGAATATTAAATGTTGTTTGATTTCAACAGTTAAATGGGTGAGAGACTAGGAGCCGAAAGGTTGAAATTTGGTACCGGTACGACGCACAGTTTGATTGTTTCCGTTGCGTACCGGACCTCAAAACATACAAATGAATATACTGTGTTGATCAGCACGACGAGGCGATAAAACCGGTATAAAGATATCAGTGGTCCGATTTAATTATAAAAATTCGAATTTTCTACTAGCGGAAAATGCAAGAAAAACGCTGAAAAATAAGATCGACGGAGCCAAAGATGTCCGAATTTGGAAAAACGACAAACTGACATCTTGCTCAGAAGATGGTTTAGAATTTTTATATGTAAAAATATTTAGGTTCGGAAATATTTTATTTTCATTGCTTTTTAACTGATTAAATTGAAGTGAATTTACGCGCGAAATAAACTTTCATATTTTCGGACAAAAATTTACCAGTTGCTATGTTTAACTAGACGTATTCCAAATATTAAATTTTTATTTCAAAATTTTATCGTTTAAAATTTCACAAAATTTCAACTAATTACGTTATTAAAACCGTTGAAATTTACGGGTCGTTACACAAACAAACATCAAACTAAATATATTTACTTATATAAACTGTCAATGTTACGAACTTATATAAATGTCGCATATAAATAGGAAACGGTTAATAAGGTTTTTGGAAGAAATATATATTCATAAACTTATATATATTTACGCAACATATTATATAATTTATATAATATAAACAACCAAACTAATATATATAAGCTATATATATATAGCAAATCTTGTAAAACTTATATACATAATGAACAGTTTATATAAATCTTATATAAAATTATATATATTTATCTGAACTTTAAAATAAAATATGCTGTACGCATCAACACAGCACATGAATATAATATTTGCCTACTACTAATATATATTTCAACTAATATAAACAGTTTTACATATATATATATGCTTTACTTTTCATATATAATGGACAGCAAGCATATATATATCTGATGTATAAAGACTTACCCCTATAGTGTATATTTACATAAAAGAGAGAAAAGAGGGTGGCTGCAAAGTTGAACGGCCCTGAAGTAACGGAGGCGGAGGGGAGAAGACCGAGGTGGGTCAGGGTAAGCGCTGAAAAAAAAGATACATAGGAGGGTGGTTCGGCACTTGAGCTGCCGGTGGGGCGAACTGAAGGGAAGGAGGTGGTGAGGCTGGGAAGGGTTGGAGGCTGCGGCCAGGAAGGTGCGACGGGAAGAGGGTGCGACGGAGATGGGGTCGGTGATTGGAAGGCCTGCTCGGGCATGCTTGGTGGTCGAACTGGGGATGTGGGAGGCTATGTGAAACGGGTCAAAAATGAAGGAGGAAGAGGGAGTAGAACGAAGGCCGAAAGGAAAAATGAAGAAAAGCAATAAGAAAATCAAGGTTAACAGAAATGATTTATTTTCTTTTCCTCACGAACCAGAACAAATTGAAACAGTGGGTATGTAGAAAGCCAAAAGACCATTATAGGAATATTAAAAGCTATGACTGTTAGATTTCCCACGGATAATAGAATGGACACATGAACCCAAAGGCCAAAAACGGGTACCGATACGATTAGCCGTTTCGCGGTTTCGTCCCGTACCGGACACCGAAACACATATATGAATAAATTACGGAGATCAGCACAACGTTATGATCAAAATGGTATATAGATATCAGCGATACGACCGAAAAATCAAAAGTCGATATTCGGTACCGAAAATAAGATAAATGGAGCAATATCAGTCCAAATTTGACGAAACGAAATATGACGTCTCACTTAGAAGATGATTTACAGATTTATTGAATAAAAATATTCAGGTTTGGAAAACTTTTTTATCATCAAATATTAACTGATTTAAATTTAAATAAAGTTACACAAGAAAATAAACTTCCATATTCTCTGATGAAAATTTACCAGTTGCTATGTTAAAATTGACGTATTCCAAATATCAAATTTTTATTTACAAATTCAATTATTTAAAATTTCATAAAATTTCAGTTAATTACGTTATTAAAACCATTAAAATTTACGGGTCGTTACAATTATAATATGTCTACAGTAAAGTATTAAAATAGCGTTAAAGCATTACACATATCCTCCTTAACACATTTTTATAAATGTCGTAGTCTATACAGTACCGTAATTCCTCCACAAGCTGGAGGGCTATCAGAGGGCACTCCATAGTGTATGACACAAACCAAACTTGTTGTGGGCTCAATAAGGCATATAACAAGGCACACGAGGCAATGCCCAAGGTAGGATACTACTGTTTTGCAGAACCGGGCGGTGGTAACGCATAGCAGCTACTACCACCCACCTCGAGACACACTCCCATAATCAAATCAAAGGGTGGCCACCAAATCAAATCATAAAGCAATAGATATGGTTTCGAAGAAGCATGCTCGATCGAGGGAGCGACCCCACTTGGCCGAGGTATAGCTCTTGTTTTAGTCATATCAAGCTGACCCGAGGGGGTTAAGGCTATGTTCATACCTCATACAGTAGCGTTCGCCAAACCATCCTACTTCGTTCCGGATTCTCCACCACGTGCACAGTTGTTAAAGTGGTTTTCGGTATTGGTAGAGAGTATGACAATATCTGATTCCGGTCTCTTTAACAACCAAAAGCTTATTTCACACCGGTTGGTTATTTTACATTTCCAAAACTGATTCATAATTGATATCAAAGTACCATATTCACTTCAAAATCATATCACTTTCGAAATCATATTCACTTTCAAAATCATTATTCACTTTAAATCATATTCATTTTCAAAGTAATTACCACAAAATAGGTTAAATCATCATATCAAAATATTCGCATTTAAATCAGTTGAATCTAAATCATAACAGTTCCAACTTTAAATAGTTTGAATATTGAAAGTAGTTTATATATATTGGAATAGTTATACATTAAAAATAGTATAGATATTAAAATATATATAAAAGTTGTTTATAAATTTAAAATAATATATATATTAAAAGTTATTTATAAATTTAAAATAATATATATTAACATAGTTTATATTTTAAAAATAGGTTATAGATTAAAATAGTATATGTGTTAAAAATAGTTTATACATTAAAAATAGGTTATATGTTAAAATAGTATATATATTAAAAATAATTTATATATTAAAATAGGTTATATATTAAAATAGTATATATGTTAAAAATAGTTTATATATTAAAAATAGGTTATAGATTAAAATAGTATATATATTAGAAATAGTTTATATATTAAAATAGTTTATAGATTAAAATAGTTTATATATTAAAATAGTTTATATATTAAAATAGGTTATATATTAAAAATAGTTAATGTATTAAAAATTATTAATATATATATTAAAATGGTTTATATAAGAAAAATAGTTTATATGTTAAAAGAGTTTGCATATTAAAAGAGTTTATGTCGAAAATAGTTTCAAATTAGAATTGTTTCTCCCAATTTCACAAATCAATTCAAATCAACCTTAGTTCCAAAAATCAATTTAAATCAATCTCTGTTCAACAATTTTACTTCAAAAGGCTAAAGGTTTCAATCCAAATTCACATTAAAACCATTTCAATTTATATCGATTTCAAATCATATTTGAACTACAAATTTAAATCACTTCAAATTCAATAGGTTTTAAAGTTTAAATATTCAAATGTTTACAATAACTCAATTTTTTTGATAAATTTCATTTATATTTCAAAATTCAACTTTAAGATTACAATTTAAATTCTTTAAACAATTCATTTAAACCAATTTCGATTTCAACATTTTAAAAGCTTGGATTTTGAAAATAATTCTTATTTCATAATATCATTTAACTGGATTTAAAATTTAAGGATTTTAAATCATTTGATTTAACCAATCCGGTGTTTGTATATAATTTTCTACCCTATGGTCTAGTGATACGGATATATATCATTTCAACCCGCAATAATTTTAAATTTTCGGATATATGTCATTTCAACCTGTATCCCGAATCAGAATTTGAAAATTCATAAAATCGTTTGGGTTTAACATTTCAACCCATAACGATTTTTTCCTAATATATAAGATCATTCAGGTGTGTTTCATTTCAACCCATAGTGATTTCCTAACAATAACTAAGGGAACTTGCAGTGTGATACAACATATAAAATAAACATAACATCAAATCATCCAAAATGTCAACACTTAAGCATTCATCGCAATCATCATTCAAATCAACCAATAAATCATAACAATTAACTGTTATCATTATTAGGTATTTAACTAACAAATCAATTCCAATATAAATTCAAATGGCAATTAAATTCAGTATAAATTCAAATTAAATTTGAATGACAATTTAAATATATCAAACAGCAATCAATAAATTTCTAATCACATCATAAATTTAATTCAACCAACATAAGATGGTTCAGTATTGTGAGTGGGTTAAAACACTCACCTTTGGGTTTTAGTCGATTTAAAATCCAAATAAAGCTCAAAATTCTAATAGTCTTAGAATACAGCAAAACCAGTTCCATGTTGTTTGGAATTTCGATACAATCACAACACAAGAAACCCCGCCCAAATCCAAACTCATATGAACAAGTTATGATAGTTAGAACGAATAAAATTTAAATTTAAATTAAAAACAAAGGAGGTCAAATTCGTAAATAGAATTAAGTCAACCAAAACCCTAGCCGAGCACGTACAGTACGGGACCTAACAGTTACAGGTGTCGACTTCGACCTCTGCCACCGCAAAATTCACGCCGCTGCTCCTAGATCGAGCGACGCCACGCAAACCCCTACGACAAGGCGCCTCCCTTGAGCCATGCAACCCGCCTTCGGCCGCCAGAGGCTGCTCCGCCGCCTCCACATTCATGTCCAAAATGCCACGAATCTCAAGGTAGCAACCCAAATGAGCCATATGGATCGACTCCTCTCAGCCTCCTCTACACTACAAAATCTTCCCGATCGTCAAACGGTCGACGATCCACTGTCGAATAGCAAACCCTAGGATGGACGGTCGAAACTTCATCATTGATTTCTTGTCAAATGATGTATCAAATCGAAAAACGAATTAAAGTAGTAGACTGCGCTCGTCGAGGGCTTTCCAATGATATATAATATGACATAGTTTGAGGAGTTTGAATTTCGATTTGATTTTAAAATTGAAATTAGGGTTTGGAATTTGAAAATTAGGTTTCTGACATTGGAGAGAGGAGATAGGAATAAGCAGATAATAGTACGTACAAATAAGAAAAAGGCTCCTAGTGTTTCTGTAACGCCCTACCTCTATACTCACACTAGCCAAGGACACTACGGGGTAATGCCGTCGACTAGCACGAAGAATAAGGCTGTTGAGGAGCGACCATCTGTGTAATTGCTTTATGCGAGTACCGATATGCCAGATAATATAAGTTACATTTCATTTCAAGAGGAAATCTGACATATCCAATACAAACTCAAAGCTACCACACAGTGGCTAGGTGGACTTTGGAAACAAATATAGAAATAAACATAACCCAAATCAGTCACAGATATTCATATAACAAAGGCGGAAACAGATATGAATATAACACATAAAAGTGTACATCAAAATAGTGGTCAAACTAGATCCACTACATCACAAAATAATAGATACAAGTACTAGAAAAAAGAATAAGTATACAACAAGGAATCTCTATCACAAATGTATGCTAACAAAAACTACTGTACTAAAGTAGTTAGCCAAAAGTCAGGTGACGGACCCTGATAAGAAGTCAAGCAGGAGCACCTGAAATACCTCGGTCTGACCCGAGTATTATTTAAGAAGAAAATAATAAACGGATCAGTCTAGCTATAAATATCATATAAAATGAGATAGGATAAGAGATATGGCCAAAAACGTATGATAATAAAAATGCCATACTGTGACAAGTATACACCAAATAACAACAAAAATCAGACAATATCCCAAATCATCTCAAATATTCTCAAACACCCAAAAGAATCACATTCTTTAAATTATTCACCAAACACAAATATTGATAAAGTTATCAATGCAATCCACGAAAATTGGTGAAACACAAATTCTAGAAATCATCAATTAGAAATCCAGAAATCACAAAGGGGGGAGGTCTATCACAAACGGGAGCATGAAAACTCACCAACACGTGTATCACAAACGGAACGCTATTCCATGGTCGCTAACCATCAAGTTTTGAGCCAAAGCTCCACAAACGGCCCGAAGACCATGCGTCACTACCCCACCAAATTGAACCGAAGTTCACAAACGGGGTTTTTAGTCCCCACACAAACAAATAGACATCGCACATCGCTACTCTAAATCACAAAATGATCATCATCGATCAATAAAAAGTGTGAATCACACTAAGCTAGTAAATAGATGAGTTTAGCTTCATGTCCCATAACCACTGGCTTAACTTAAATATTTACGAAAAATTGTAGACTTCCACTCGAAAATTGTCACAGGAGTTCAATCGAACAAGTCTAAGAATTAACCGTAAGCGTTTCTTACCACTTATTTTGCCAAGTCGTTTAATTGGATTTCTCGCACGAATGAGGTAAAGATTTGTATATACTAATAGATTGGAAAATGGTTTTATAAACGAGATTTGTATTAAAAATAGAGTTGGAATCATCTTTGTGAAAGAGTTGAATATTTACTACTAGTATAGAAAACCTTTATATTTTAAAGTGACAAATCATATAAATGATTGTAGAAACAATCAATCACCAAAATCCACATTCGAAGACGTGAATCAAATCCATAGAAATCGATACCGAATCCATCAAAATGGATATTCTGAAAAATCTCGAAAAAGAAGTCATCAAAGTCGATAATAAATGATAACGACAAATCGGATCAACACGAATCGATTAAAAATGGAAACCCACGAAAAATAGGTAAGTTGGACTGATACAAGAAGGTCAGTCGACTGAACCAGATGGTCAGTCGGTTGACACAATGCCTGGAAACTTTCAGTTTCCAGGTCAGTCGATTGGACCAGGTGGTCAGTCGACTGATACAGTGTAACGACCCGGTATTTTGGACCATTCAAATCGACAATAATCCACACATGTCTGGCTTGAATAATTCAAAATAACAGATTGTAAATAAATTTGGAGCAAATGAAATCAAATACACAGAATCACAAACACAGAACATATCAGAATAACTCGCAGCGGAATATAAAAAACCATAGTAGTTCATGAAGCTACTATAACAAACTCTCAAAACATAATACATAATATCTGCTTGAAAACATATACAATAGACATCTCAAATAAATAGAAGTTTATGAATACCAGAACTGAAATAGAACAACTGAACTGAAAGGAACAGATAACTAGACAAGCAGAATCTCCAGCGATTCCTAGCTCCAGAAAGAAATCCAAAGCTAAGCTGTAAATACTCGGGCTGACCCAAGCGTAAAGTAAAATACAAAACACTCGAGTCAGGACAATATATACTTATATAATGTAAACCAACTCAAGTGAACTGTAGTAGAAATGCATAATAACTCAAAGGATGCTTGGGATCGCCCAACCTTCAAGGATCAGTTAAACTATAAATTAAATACACCCCGTGGTTAAAATTTCAAAATGGTATTTTATACTTCGAAATCAAATATCATTTCAAAATTCAATATCCTTCAAAAATCCATTTCAAAATATCAAAATATCATATTTCAAAATAGTTTATATTTCGAAACAAATTACTTTATTTTAAATCATAATAATAAAGTTATTATTAATAATTAAATTATTAAATTTCCAAAATTTTAATCTTTCATTCGTTCACTTAAACTAATTAAAACAATGAAAATTCAACTTTTGCAGCATTTAGAAAATGCTACGGAAAGTCACATTTAAAACAGTTCAATTTAACAAAAGACAGCATTTAAAATGCTGTAATAGGGTTACATTAGTTTCAAATAAACTTAGTTAAATTCAACCATTATAACATTACAAAAATGCTATAATAGCCTTTAATTAAATTTAGCCATTTGGTTCATTATTATCAACTACAACATTTACAAATGTTGTATTATCATTTACATTAGAATTAATAGCATTTCAGAGATGCAGTTAATTAACTTCAAATATTCAGTAAAATTTCACAAACAATTATATTTTTATATAAATCATTTTTTTTTTTTTGAGATCATGGGGAACCTTAAGATCATGGTATTCATTGATACTCACTTAAGTAAACCCCACGCCGTGTGTCTACCCCGCTTTTATTTAGTCGTCGCACACGGATGCTTAACGTTGAAACTCCCACTGATGGTTTGGCGCTGGGATTCGAACCTGCCCGGACACAGTCCTTTGGTTCCCATCTCCCAGCTCCCAAACTTATAAAATCATATATAATCATTCAAATACCCTTATATTCATGATTTTATAAAGTTAAACCTCCATTCAAAAATCAAAATTTAATAATAATTCACTTATTAAATTCCAATTTTAAATTATAAATTCATTAAATTAAATTAACTTAACACTAAATTTTAAAATTTCAAATATAACTTAATTCCATTTTTATTTACTTAACTTAAAATTCACTCTTAAGCCAAATTCACAAATTTCCAATTTTAGATATATTTCAAAATTTCAACTTAAATATTCATTCATTTCACATTTTAACTTTATTCAAAAAAAACATTAATATATTATAAAATCATTTAAATTCACTTTAATCCAAATTATCATGAATTTATCACATTTCATATTTAATTTAAATTCCAATTATCACCAAATTAAAATTTCCCAAAATAACTTACATTTCAAATTTTCTAGTTTTACCAATAATTTATTTCACTTATAAATTTCAAAAAATCAATAATGCTTACATAAATCATTTTTTTATTTAGTTTAAATCAAATATTATAATATTTACATTTCTAAAATATAAAAAAAAATTATAAAACATATTTTAACAACGGGTCTATATTTCATTTTCTAGCCTAGGTAAAGTGATACGGGTAATTTATCATTTCAACCCGTAATTTACAAAGATACCCGGGTTTGATCATTTCAAACCCGCAATCCCAAGTAAATGAAAATAATTGAAAATCATTCAGGCATATCATTTCAGCCTATAACGATTTTCTCCTATTCTAAAGTCCGTTCGGGTATGTATCATTTCAACCCATAGTGATTCTAATCTAAAGGGAACTTGCAGTGTGATGAACTGATAAAAATAAAAGAACAACATAATATAACAGTAACATATGATATAACAGGTGTTTAAGCATGGGTGAACATCATATAATCATAACATAGCAGTTATAACAGGATGCAATACATTTACAGATTCAAGTGGTGTCGGTTTATCAGTTATATAGGTACAGATTGTCTGGTGAGAATAACTCACCTGTTAAGCTGGAGATTTGCCAACAAGCACACAACACAAAGATTACGAGGGCACGACAACTCTAATACAATTTGAGTGTGGAGAGCAAATCCAATGATATAGATCTTGTGTTATAACCCAAACAAAAATCAAAGCGAACCATAAATTTCAATACACTAGAAATGAAATAACTTTTAAATAAAGAGAGATACGAATGCCAAATCTTTTTCCATGCTTTCTCTATTTGTTTGCATGGCCTAGGGGATCAATTAGGTCAGGTTTGTACTTGGTTTGGGTTAGGTATGGGTCTGGAAAAGGTAAGGCTACAAGCATGAACATGGAGGGGAGTTACAAGGTAGGAATGCAAATGGTCAAGGCAACAAAAGAGTGTTTGGGTGTAACAACAAGGCTTGGCCTTACATGGATTGGGCTCGGCCTTGGCATGAGCAGGTCTGGTGGTGGCTGGAGCAGAGGCCAGAGGTGGTGGAGGAGCAGGTGGTGGCGGCTAAGGGGTGGCCAAGGTGAACTATGGTGGTGGTGAAGGTGCTAAGGTGGCTAGGCATTGGTTTAAGGAGTTTTGCAATGTTTGTGTGGATTTTTTGTGGTGCTACCTTCAAGTGATGGTCACAACCTGGTCAAGACAAATGGAGAGGAGGGTGATGTGGCTGTGGATGGTGGTGGTGCTGGTCGTGGAGGTGGTGGAGAGGCTATGGCCGATCAACACTATGAAGAAGCAAGGCAAATTTTAATAGAAAATTCAATAAAATGAAGGGAAAAAGTGGAAAAAGAAGAAGAAGACATTACTAATTTTTCTCAGATCTGAAGTGCTGTGAAAATGAAGTGAAAAGGATGTGTTTTCACGTGAAAATGAGTTAAGGAACTCACGGCTATCAATTAGAAAGGAACGGCCAATGATTTGAAAAGTCTAGCAACCCAAAAGTCATTGTTTTGAAACCTTTTGTCTCTTCAAATTTCCATTCTTTTTAATTAAATAAAAACCAATGATAATTTAGTAAAATGAGTTTTAATACTGAAACAAAGTAAAATAAAATGAAAATAAATAATTAAATTTAAATAAAATAGAAAAAGAATTAAAGAAAATGCTTAAAAATTCAAAACAGGACTTAAAAATTACAAATAGAATATCACTAGTTTTAGAAAAATTACAACTTTACTTCTAACCAATAAAAGTCAAGAAAAAAAAATTCTGAATAAAATGAAGTGTAAATTAAAATAAAATAAAGTCTTAAGAAATTAGAAAATAAACAAAAAAATTCTTTAATTAAATGAAACTGGAAATTAGAAATTATAAACAGAATACAACTGACTTTGGAAAATGTCAATTACATTTTGAAAAATGTTTTAAAACCAAAATATATACATAACATGTTATTTTACCCATATAAACAAAAATTTGAACATTACATGACCAAATAAAAATATTATTTATATAATTTAAAATAAACAATTTTGTTAAATACAACAAATTACACTCAATATTGAAAAAGGCATAACTTTCACATTATAAATCAGATTTTAACGAAATGAAAAGCATTATTCTTAAAATTTTATTTAATTTCATAATAAAAGAAAAAATTCAAATTTTCAAACTTTCAAATTTCTGAATTAAAAGTCAAAGTTTGACCATATTGATCAAAATTCACTTTTCTGGAAAATATTCTTTTTAGTCATGTTTGGAATTCTAATTCACATCAAAATCAAAATTTATATTTAAAATAACAAAATTTATTCATTTTAATAAATAAAATAAAGTTTTTAAATCAGGAAATCAATTAAAATAACCAAAATATACAATTAAAATAATCACAAAATATAGGGTTGTTACATACAGGGACAGAATGTTTTCTGCCCCTGGTTCAATGTACTGGCCTGCTGGTTTAGTCGACTAAACCTGCTTCCAGAGCAGAATCAGCCTAGCCCCCAAGTGGGGCAAAATTCTACCGAAAACGATCGATCGAGCAACGGCGACTAGGGATTTAGGCCAAGCGACAACCCAGCCTAATAGGCTCTTTGATACACCCCGGTAAACATGTTCAAACATCCATAAAAGGATTTTCACAAAATTGGACTTCAAAAACCAAAAATTGGAAAATTCACCAAATCAATTCAAATCAAAAACAAATGAACATGAATAGATGTTAGGAATTCATACCTAACAACAAAGAAAGCTATAGATGCAGATGTGAGTTCAAAAACTCACCTTTTAAACCCAAACAACAAATGAGAAGCTATAGAACAAAGGAAAGACCAATTCCTCTTCAACTTCAACTCAAAAGGCTCCAATCTAAGCTCATAGGAAAATACTTCCTAAGTTAGGGTTTAGGAATTTCTGAAAATTGAAGAGAGATTGAGATGGAGAAGATGAAGAGGATGCTTACCTAAGCTTCTCTTTGATTTTGGAGCTAGAGCTTGAATTCCTAATAGAAACTAGGGCTTAGAAATTTTGATTTCTTTTCTCTTCCCCCATTATCTCTTTAGCTTGAAAATGTTAGGAAAATAATAGAATGAATGAAGATGGAGTGGAGTGTTAGGGTATTAGATGGGTTGATGGGCTGAAACCCAAACCCAAAGCCCTAATTGAAAACATCAAAATTCTACCCAACTAAAAAAATATTGATGTTTATACTCAAAAAGGTCGCAAACACCATTTTGGACTCAATGAAAGTGGTCTCGAGTCCTAATTCGACTGTTTGCAAAAAATAGCTTTTCGGACTTTAATCCGACTAACGATGCTATATTTAAATAAAATATTTAAATATACAATCGTAAAATATGCGGGTTGTTACAGACTCCCCTCCTTAAATAAATTGCATCCTCGCAATACTTAAGAGGAAAATAAAAAAAGTAACAACCATAAAAGCTTATCAACACAAAAAGAAGAAATTTTGAAATGAGAAGTTCACCATAAAGAGCACAAAAGAGTAAGTCCAGATGTGTTTGCTCGATGAATTCTCTGCATTCCCAAGAGAAATTCTTAGGATTTAAGAACCATTGAACTTTAACAAAAGGAACATCTTCATTTCGAAGGCGCTCAACCTCCGAAGAAATGAAGCGAATAGGATGTTGCTCATAAGTCAAATTTGGTGAAACCTTAATTCCGTCAATAACACCGGGCTCAAGAATAGAATCGGAATCTCGAAGGTATTTCCGTAGTTGAAAGATGTGGAAAACGTCATGAATAGCAAAAAAAACTTGAGCCGGTAACAGAAGGCGGTAAGCCATGGAACCAATACGTTCAGTGATGGGAAATAGACCAACATATCGAGGTGTTAATTTTCCCGATCAACTGAAACGCACACCCCTCATAGGTGAAACACAAATGAATACCAATAAAATCTGGACCTAAAACCAGCTTCTCACCTGCTTCAAGCCAACACGAAGGAGATCGGCACGGCCTTCCGTAGAGTGCCTCGAAAGGTGCCATAACAATACTAGATTGGAAGCTATTATTATAGGAAAACTCAACAAGAGAAATATGATCTTCCAAACTTCCACCAAAATCAAGAACACATGCACGAAGGAGTACTTCAAGAGTTTGATTCACACGCTCTATTTGTCAGTCGGATTGAGGACGATAAGCGGTGCTAGAATTAAGCTTTGTTCCCAAAGCTTTTGAAGACCTTACCAAAATCCAATAGTAAAATAATGGATCACGATCGCTAACAATAGAAGTAGGAACTCCATGCAATTTAACAATTTCTTTGACATAGAGTTTAGGCAAAAGAAGTACGGTCCAAAAGAGAAGGATGAGCCTCAAGGCTACACAAAACAAGAGATGAACATGAATTGGATTCATGATCTCGAATCCCACAAGTGGATAAAGTCTCGAGATCATTCCATTCGGATATCAACAAAGAAACATCCGCTTGTTGCTCTCGGCTAAGGGCATTGACAAACGATTTCCCTTTCCGGGAGTATAAAGAATATCAAGATCATAAGATGCAAGGAACTCGAGCCAATGTTGTTGACGCAAATTAAGTTCCTTTTGAGAATGTAAATACTTCAAAGATTTATAATCGGTGTAGAGAACAAATTTTCTCTTCCAAAAGATAATGGCGCCAAATTCTAAGAGCGAAAACAATAGCCGCGAGCACTAGATCTTGAATGGCATATCTAGTCTCGACAAGCTTCAATTGTCAAGAAGCATATGTGATAACATATTCCCTTTGCAAAAGAATGATACCCAAACCAATACAACTAGCATCGGTACAAACAATAAAGTCTTGGTTCCCTTCGGGAATCGCAAGAATAAAAGTATCGGAAAAGAGTTCTTTTAATTGATCCTCTTTCCCGAAAAGCTAAGAGATTCAAAATTATAGTTAACTTTATGTAATCATCTTTTTAGAAAAATTTTACTTTTTACAAGTCAATTAACTGTGTCTGACTGTCTCATCATAGCGTTTAGGAGATTCCTATCGATAACGTTGATCAAGCGCATCAACCAGAATTCTTAAAGCACTCAATGGTCAAAACAACACAAAATCATCTTCTATGTGATAAACATGTCACTTAAAAATTTTACGAATATTCTTTGCTCGTTTTAAGAACAAAATCCAATCATACTTATAAATATCTTATTAAAAAGATTTGCAAATTTTAAATTGTTGTTTTCATCCAAAATCAATGAATACAAGGATAAACTAATCGAGATATTCGTAGAATACTCGATTCATAAGATGGATGAAATAAGGTAGAAGGTTCGTCAAATCGAATGACATAACGAACCACTCACAAGAACCATAACGAGTGCGGAATGCGGTAAGTGGAATGCTACCTTCCGTAACTCGTAGCTGATAAATCCGATGGCAAGGTCGAGCTGAAAAGACCTTAGCACCACTCAGTAGATTGCTTAGGTGATAATCCTAAGACAAGCTCAAATATACCGGAAAATTCACAAACTACTTGAATGAGAGAAATAACATTCTCCTCATCAAGTGGGTTTAAAGAATAAAATAATGCCATTGAATTTGAAAATCAAAATCATTAAAATCAATAGAAATCTGCTTAACAGATTGAGAATGTCGAAGATGGATAGTCCTCTCAGGACAAAGGATATAAGCTTTATAATGATTAAGCCAATCCTTTCCAAAAAATCAATTTCGAAGCCTAAGTAACGCATAACATGCAAATCGGCTCAAAAAGAATAATCACATAAAATAATCTTGACATCTCCACAAAGTAAACTGAGTGTTGCGGATCTACCAATCGGATTCGCAATTCTCAATGAAATTATCAAGCCCATAATATTTAAAGAAAAAGAATCAACAAGTTCTTTTGATATAAAAGAGTGGGACGCACCCGTATCAAAAGAAATCAAATAGGAAGATCACGAAATAAAATAATGCCATCAAGGACTGAATGAAAAAATACCTTGACCAAGAGAAGTGTTACTAGGGGCTTGCACAACATTTAGCTTATCCTCCTTCTTACTATGAAGTATGGGACACGCAGATATATGATGACTCAAACTTTTGCAATAGCGACAATAAAGGGGTTTCGGACACTCATTTGCATAGTGGTCCATAGAACCACAATTGTAGCATTGTCCACGACTAGAGGTAGGAGTCTTTGCTACCGAAGTTTCTTGCTTCCCTTTCTTGTTGGGATTGGGGCCTTTGAACTTAATAGGCCTCTTCATGTTATTGTTGAAGTTCTATTTGGCACGCACAACTTCAACATCACTTTCTCTATCGGCCTCTTCAAGCCGAAGAGCGATATCTACAAGTTGATTGAAAGAAACTTCTAGTTTCAGAAGTAAAGGCTTTTTTAGGTTCTTATTCAACCCATAAACAAATCTCTGATTTTTCTTCAACGGGGTATTAATATACTCGACCGCATATTTAGAGAGAGATTCAAAAGATGCGATATAATCCGTCATAGAAGATTCACCTTGAACAAGGTCAATAAAGCGCCGAGCAAAACTTACTTTTTCAGCCTCCGCCACAAACTTCAATTCGAACCTTTCCCAGAATTGCTCCCAAGTAAGACTCGCTTCAACAATTTCAGAGATCAGAAGCTCATACCAATCTAATGCTCTTTCTTGGAGCATGCTAGAAGCCACTTGGACTCGATGAAGATCGATAAGATTCATGCGAGAAAAGATGCGGTCGCACGATCTAAGCCAAGCTTGGATTTCTATAACGCTTTCGGATACCTTGAATGGCCTTCCACCCAAAGCGGTATAATCTCTGCACAAGCGTGCAAACCCAGATTTAGGGTGAGTAGGCTCTGGAACGGGTCCGGCAGCTTGGGCACTGTTCTCAAGATCTAAAAGTTGTTGAGCAGACATAAATACTCCATCCTGAGGAGTAGCACTGGATTGACCGGCACTGGGACGGCCTGGTCTAACCATTTCTCTTCTTTAAGAAAGAAAGAAGAGGAAAAAATTTATTTACAGAATGAATATCAAACAAACTTGATTGATAAAACAAGGCATCATAAAAAGAAATAGGATAGAACAGTACGAAGACTCGAATTAAATCCTATGGCACGATTCCTAAGAAAGACTTAGGACAATGATCCTTGCTAGATTATTCTACATTGTTCTGAAGTTTGGCTCCGATACCAAGTAGTGACGCGCCACCTCTATACTCACCGTTGCCAAGGACACTACGAGGTAATGTCGTCGACTAGCACGAAGAATAAGGCTGTTGAGGAGCGACCATCTGTGTAATTGCTTTGTGCGAGTACCGATATGCCAGATAATATAAGTTACATTTCATTTCAAGAGGAAATCCGGCATATCCAATACAAACTCAAAGCTACCACACAGTGGCTAGGTGGACTTTCGAAACAAATATAGAAATAAACATAACCCAAATCAGTCACAGATATTCATATAACAAAGGCAGAAACAGATATGAATATAACACATAAAAGTGTACATCAAAATAGTGGTCAAACTAGATCCACTACATCACAAAAGAATAGATACAAGTACTAGACAAAAGAATAAGTATACAACAAGGAATCTCTATCACAAATGTATGCTAACAAAAACTACTGTACTAAAGTAGTTAGCCAAAAGTCAGGTGACGGACCCTGATAAGAAGTCAAGCAGGAGCACCTGAAATACCTCGGTCTGACCCGAGTATTATTTAAGAAGAAAATAATAAACGGATCAGTCTAGCTATAAATATCATATAAAATGAGATAGGATAAGAGATATGACCAAAAAC
The DNA here is from genome assembly GCA_030737815.1 of Allium fistulosum. NCBI lineage: Eukaryota > Viridiplantae > Streptophyta > Magnoliopsida > Asparagales > Amaryllidaceae > Allium > Allium fistulosum. The sequence continues at coordinate 910,938,887 of CM060908.1, forward strand.
ATATGATAACAAAAATGCCATACTGTGACAAGTATACATCAAATAACAACAAAAATCAGACAATATCCCAAATCATCTCAAATATTCTCAAACACCCAAAAGTATCACATTCTTTAAATTATTCACTAAACACAAATATTGATAAAGTTATCAATGCAATCCACGAAAATTGGTGAAACACAAATTCTAGAAATCATCAATTAGAAATCCAGAAATCACAAAAGGGGGAGGTCTATCACAAACGGGAGCACGAAAACTCACCAACACGTGTATCACAAACGGAACGTTATTCCATGGTCGCTAATCATCAAGTTTTGAGCCAAAGCTCCACAAACGGCCTGAAGACCATGGGTCGCTACCCCACCAAATTGAACTGAAGTTCACAAACGGGGTTTTTAGTCCCCACACAAACAAATAGACATCGCACATCGCTACTCTAAATCACAAAATGATCATCATCGATCAATAAAAAGTGTGAATCACACTAAGCTAGTAAATAGATGAGTTTAGCTTCATGTCCCATAACCACTGGCTTAACTTAAATATTTACCAACAAATTGTAGACTTCTACTCGAAAATTGTCATAGGAGTTCAATCGAACAAGTCTAAGAATTAACCGTAAGTGTTTCTTACCACTTATTTTGCCAAGTCGTTTAATTGGATTTCTCACACGAATGAGGTAAAGATTTGTATATACTAATAGATTGGAAAACGGTTTTATAAACGAGATTTGTATTAAAAATAGAGTTGGAATCATCTTTGTGAAAGAGTTGAATATTTACTACTAGTATAGAAAACCTTTATATTTTAAAGTGACAAATCACAGAAATGATTGTAGAAACAATCAATCACCAAAATCCACATTCGAAGACATGAATCAAATCCATAGAAATCGATACCGAATCCATCAAAATGGATATTCTGAAAAATCTCGAAAAAGAAGTCATCAAAGTCGATAATAAATGATAACGACAAATCGGATCAACACGAATCGATTAAAAATGGAAACCCATGAAAATAGGCAAGTTGGACTGATACAACCAGGTCAGTCGACTAAACCAGATGGTCAGTCGGTTGACACAATGCCTGGAAACTTTCAGTTTCCAAGTCAGTCGACTGGACCAGGTGGTCAGTCGACTGATACAGGGACAGAATGTTTTCTGCCCCTAGTTCAGTCTACTGGCCTACTGGTTTAGTCGACTAAACCTGCTTCTAGAGCAGAATCAGCCTAGCCCCCAAGTGGGGCAAAATTCTACCGAAAACGATCGATCGAGCAACGGCGACTAGGGATTTAGGCCAAGCGACAACCCAGCCTAATAGGCTCTTCGATACACCCTGGTAAACATGTTCAAACATCCATAAAAGGATTTTCACAAAATTGGACTTCAAAAGCCAAAAATTGGAAAATTCACCAAATCAATCCAAATCAAAAACAAATGAACATGAATAGATGTTAGGAATTCATACCTAACAACAAAGAAAGCTATAGATGTAGATGTGAGTTCAAAAACTCACCTTTTAAACCCAAACAACAAATGAGAAGCTATAGAACAAAGGAAAGACCAATTCCTCTTCAACTTCAACTCCAAAGGCTCCAATCTAAGCTCATAGGAAAATACTTCCTAAGTTAGGGTTTAGGAATTTCTGAAAATTGAAGAGAGATTGAGATGGAGAAGATGAAGAGGATGATTACCTAAGCTTCTCTTTGATTTTGGAGCTAGAGCTTGAATTCCTAATAGAAACTAAGGCTTAGGAATTTTGATTTCTTTTCTCTTCCCCTATTATCTCTTTAGCTTGAAAGTGTTAGGAAAAGAATAGAATGAATGAAGAGGGAGTGGAGTGTTAGGGTATTAGATGGGTTGATGGGCTGAAACCCAAACCCAAAGCCCTAATTGAAAACATCAAAATTCTACCCAACTAAAAAAATATTGATGTTTATACTCAAAAAGGTCGCAAACACCATTTTGGACTCAATGAAAGTGGTCTCGAGTCCTAATTCGACTGTTTGCAAAAAATAGCTTTTCGGACTTTAATCCAACTAACGATGCTATATTTAAATAAAATATTTAAATATACAATCGTAAAATATGCGGGTTGTTACAGACTCCCCTCCTTAAATAAATTGCATCCTCGCAATACTTAAGAGGAAAATAAAAAAAGTAACAACCATAAAAGCATATCAACACAAAAAGAAGAAATTTTGAAATGAGAAGTTCACCATAAAGAGCACAAAAGAGTAAGTCCGGATGTGTTTGCTTGATAAATTCTCTGCATTCCCAAGAGAAATTCTTAGGATTTAAGAACCATTTAACTTTAACAAAAGGAACATCTTTATTTCGAAGGCGCTCAACCTCCGAAGCAATGAAGCGAATAGGATGTTGCTCATAAGTCAAATTTGGTGAAACCTTAATTCCGTCAATAACACCGGGCTCAAGAATAGAATCGGAATCTCGAATGCATTTCCGTAGTTGAAGACGTGGAAAACGTCATGAATAGCAAAAAAAACTTGAGCCGGTAACAGAAGGCGATAAGCCACGGAACCAATACGTTCAGTGATGGGAAATAGACCAACATATCGAGGTGTTAATTTTCCCGATCAACTGAAACGCACACCCCTCATAGGTGAAACACAAATGAATACCAATAAAATCTGGACCTAAAACCAGCTTCTCACCGGCTTCAAGCCAACACGAAGGAGATCGGCACGGCCTTCCGTAGAGTGCATCGAAAGGTGCCATACCAATACTAGATTGTAAGGTATTATTATAGGAAAACTCAACAAGAGAAATATGATCTTCCCAACTTCCACCAAAATCAAGAACACATGCACGAAGGAGATCTTCAAGAGTTTGATTCACACGCTCTATTTGTCCATCGGGTTGAGGACGATAAGCGGTGATAAAAGAGAAGGATGGGCCTCAAGGCTACAAAAAACAAGAGATGAACATAAATTGGATTCACGATCTCGAATCTCACAAGTGGATAAAGTCTCGAGATCATTCCATTCGGATATCATCATAGAAACAACTGCCTGTTGCTTACGACTAAGGGCATCGGCAACACGATAACCCTTTCCGGGAGTATAAAGAATATCAAGATCATAAGATGCAAGGAATTCGAGCCAACGTTGTTGACGCAAATTAAGTTCCTTTTGAGAAAATAAGTACTTCAAAGATTTATGATCGGTGTAGAGAACAAATTTCTCTCCCAAAAGATAATGACGCCAAATTATAGGAGCGAAAACAATGGCCGCGAGCTCTAGATCATGAGTGGCATATCTAGTGTCGGCAAGCTTTAATTGTCACGAAGCATATGTGATAACATGTTCCCTTTTTGCATGAGAACGGTATTCAAACCAATACAACTAGTATCGGTATAAACAATCAATTCTTGGTTCCCCTCGGGAATCGCAAGAATAAAAGCATTGGAAAAGAGTTCTTTTAATTGATCCTCTTTCCCGAAAAGCTAAGACATTCAAAATTATAGTTAACTTTGTGTAATCATCTTTTTAGAAAAATTTACTTTTTACAAGTCAATTTACTGTGTCTGACTGTCTCATCATAGCGTTTAGGAGATTCCTATCGATAACGTTGATCAGGCGCATCGACCAGAATTCTTAAAGCACTCAATGGGCAATACAACACAAAATTATCTTCTATATGATAAACATGTCTCTTAAAATTTTGTGAATATTATTTGTTCGTTTTAAGAACAAAATCCAATCATACTTATAAATATCTTATTAAAAAGATTTGCAAATTTTAAATTGTTGTTTTCATCCATAATCAATGAATACAAGGATGGTCTCATCGAGATATTCGCAGAATACTCGATTCATAAGATGGATGAAATAAGCTGAACAAACCGAATGACATCACGAGTCACTCATAAGAATCATAACGAGTGCGAAATGCGGTAAGTGGAATGCTACCCTCCGCAACTCGTAGCTAATAAAAAAACCGGTGGCAAGGTCGAGCTGAAAAGACATTAGCACCGCTCAATAGATCGCTTAGGTGGAAATCCTAAGACAAGCTCAAAAATACCGAAAAATTCACAAACTACTTGAATGGGAGAAATAACTTTTTCCTCATCATGTAGGTTTAAAGAATAAAATGATGCCACCGAATTTGGAAATCAAAATCATTAAGAACAATAGAAATCTGCTTAACAGATTGAGAATGTCAAAGATGGATAGTCTGCCCGGGACACAGGATATGGGCTTCATATGATTAAGCCAATCCTTTCCCAAAAATTAATTCCGAAGCCTAAGTAACACATAACATGCAAATCGGCTCGGAAAGAATAATCACATAAAATAATCTCGACATCTTTACAAAGCAAACTGAGTGTTGTGGATCCACCAACCGTATTCAAAAATTTTCAGTGAAGTCATCAAGTCCATAATATTTAAAGAGAAAGAATCAACAAGTTCTTTTGATATAAAATAATGAGATGAACCCGTATCAAAAAGAACTCGAATAGGATAATCACAAAACAAATTAATGTCATCAAGGATAGAAGGAGAATTACCTTGGCCAAGAGAAGTGTTACTAGGGGCTTGCACAACATTCAACTCTCCCTTTCTCCTACTTTGGAGTATGGGACATGTAGATATAAGATGGCCTGAACTTTTGCAATAACGACAAAAAAAAGGGTTTCAGACACTCATTTGCATAGTGCTCCGTAGAACCACAATTGTAGCATCGTCCACGACTAGAGGTAGGAGTCTTTGCTACCGAAGTTTCTTGCTTCCTTTTCTTGTTAGGATTGGGGCCTTTGAACTTAATAGGCCTCTTCATGTTATTGTTGAAGTTTTGTTTGGCACTCACAACTTCAACATCACTTTCTATATCGGCCTCTTCAAGTCGAAGAGCGATATCTATAAGCTGATCGAAAGAAACTTCTAATTTCAGAAGTAAAGGCTTTTTGAGGTTCTTATTCAACCCATAGACAAACCTCTGATTTTTCTTCAATGGGGTATTAATATACTTGACCCCATATTTAGAGAGAGATTCAAAAGATGCGACATAATCTGCCACAGAAGATTCACCTTGAACAAGGTCAATAAAGCGTCGGGCTAAAGTTACTTTTTTAGCCTCTGGCACAAACTTCAATTCGAATCTTTCCCGAAATTGCTCCCAAGTAAGATCCGCTTCAATAATTTCTGAGATCAGAAGCTCATACCAATCTAATGCTCTCTCCTGGAGCATGCTAGAAGTCACTTGGACTCGATGTAGATCAAGAAGATTCATGTGGGAAAAGATGCGATCGCATGATCTAAGCCAAGCTTGGATTTCTATAACGTTTTCGGAACCCTTGAATGGCCTTCCACCCAAAGTGGTATAATCTTTGCATAAGCGTGCAAACCCAGATTTAGGGTGAGTAGGCTCTAGAACGGGTCCGGCAGCTTGGGCATTGTTCACAAGATCTTAAAGCTGTTGGGCAGACATAACTACTCTAACTTGAGGAATAGCACTGGATTGACCGGCGCTGGGGCGGCCTGGTCTAACCATTTCTCTTCTTTAAGAAAGAAAGAAGAGGAAAAAGGTTATTCACAGAATGAATATCAAACAAACTTGATTGATAAAACAAGGCATCATAAAAAGAAATAGGATAGAACGGTACGAAGACTTGAATTAAATCCTATGGCATGATTCCTAAGAAAAACTTAGGACAATGATCTTTGCTAGATTATTCCACATTGTTCCGAAGTTTGGCTCTGATACCAAGCTGTGACCCCCTACCTCTATACTCACACTAGCTAAGAACACTACGGGGTAATGTCGTCGACTAGCACGAAGAATAAGGCTATTGAGGAGCGACCATCTGTGAAATTGCTTTGTGCGAGTACCGATATGTCAGATAATATAACTTACAATTCATTTCAAGAGGAAATCCGACATATATAATACGAACTCAAAGCTACCACAAAGTGGCTATGTGGACTTCGAAAATAAATATAGAAATAAACATAACACAAATCAGTCACATATATTCATTTCACAAAGGCGGAAACAGCTATAACACATAAAAGTGTACATCAAAATAGTGGTTAAACTAGATCCACTACATCACAAAAGAATAGATACAAGTACTAGACAAAAGAATAAGTATACAACAAGGAATCTCTATCATAAATGTATACTAACAAAAACTATTGTACTAAAGTAGTTAGCCAAAAGTCAGGTGATGGACCCTGATAAGAAGTCAAGTAGGAGCACCTGAAATACCTCGGTCTGACCAGAGTATTATTTAAGAAGAAAATAATAAACGGATCAGTCTAGCTATAAATATCATATAAAATGAGATAGGATAAGAGATATGACCAAAATAGTATGATGACAAAAATGCCATACTGTGACAAGTATACATCAAATTACAAAAAAAAAATCATACAATATTCCAAATCATCTCAAATATTCTCAAACACCCAAAAGAATCACATCCTTTAAACACCAAACACAAATATTGATAAAGCTTATCAATGCAATCCACAAAAATTGGTGAAACACAAATTCTAGAAATCATTAATTAGAAATCCAGAAATCACAAAGAGGGGGAGGCCTATCACAAACGGGAGCATGAAAACTCACCAACACGTGTATCATAAACGGAACGCTATTCCATGGTCGTTAACCATCAAGTTTGGAGCCAAAGCTCCACAAACGGTCCGAAGACCATGTGTCGCTACCCCACCAAATTGAACCGAAGTTCCACAAACGGGATTTTTAGTCCCCACACAAACAAATAGACATCGCACATCGCTACTCTAAATCACAAAATGATCATCATCGATCAATAAAAAGTGTGAATCACACTAAGCTAGTAAATAGATGAGTTTAGCTTCATGTCCCATAACCACTGGCTTAACTTAAATATTTACGAACAAATTGTAGACTTCCACTCGAAAATTGTCACAGGAGTTCAATCGAACAAGTCTAAGAATTAACCGACAAAGTAAACGCAAGCGTTTCATACCACTTGTTTTGCTAAGTCGTTTAATTGGATTTCTCGCACGAATGAGGTAAAGGTTTGTATATATTAATAGATTGGAAAACGGTTTTATAAACGAGATTTGTATTAAAAATAGAGTTAGAATCATCTTTGTGAAAGAGTTGAATATTTACTACTAGTATAGAAAACCTTTATATTTTAAAGTGACAAATCACAGAAATGATTGTAGAAACAATCAATCACCAAAATCCACATTCGAAGACGTGAATCAAATCCATAGAAATCGATACCGAATCCATCAAAATGGATATTCTCAAAAATCCCGAAAAAGATGTCATCAAAGTCGATAATAAATGATAACGACAAATCGGATCAACACGAATCGATTAAAATTGGAAACCCACGAAAAATAAGCAAGTTGGACTGATACAAGCAGTTTAGTCGACTGAACCAGATGGTCAGTCGGCTGACACAATGCTTGGAAACTTTCGATTTCCAAGTCAGTCGACCGATACAGGGACAGAATGTTTTCTGCCCTTGGTTCAGTCGACTGGCCTACTGGTTCAGTCGATTGAACCTGCTTCCAGAGCAGAATCAGCCTAGCCCCCAAGTGGGGCAAAATTCTACTGGGAATGATCAATCGAGCAACGATGACTAGGGATTTAGGCCAAGCGACAACCCAGCCTAATAGGCTCTTCGATACACCCCGGTAAACATGTTCAAACACACATAAAAGGATTTTCACAAAATTGGACTTCAAAAACCAAAAATTGGAAAATTCACCAAATCAATCCAAATCAAAAACAAATAAACATGAATAGATGTTAGGAATTCATACCTAACAACAACGAAAGCTATAGACGTAGATGTGAGTTCAAAAACTCACCTTTTAAACCCAAACAACAAATGAGAAGCTATAGAACAAAGGAAAGACCAATTCCTTTTCAACTTCAACTCAAAAGGCTCCAATCTAAGCTCATAGGAAAATATTTCCTAAGTTAGGGTTTAGAAATTTCTGAAAATTGAAGAGAGATTGAGATGGAGAAGATGAAGAGGATGCTTACCTAAGCTTCTCTTTGATTTTGGACCTAGAGCTTGAATTCCTAATAGAAACTAGGGCTTAGGAATTTTGATTTCTTTTCTCTTCCCCCATTATCTCTTTAGCTTGAAAGTGTTAGGAAAAGAATAGAATGAATGAAGAAGGAATGGAGTGTTAGGGTATTAGATGGGTTGATGGGCTGAAACCCAAACCCCTAATTGAAAACATCAAAATTCTACCCAACTCAAAACATATCGATGTTTATACTCAAAAAGGTCGCAAACACCATTTTGGACTCAATGAAAGTGGTCTCGACTCCTAATTCGACTGTTTTCAAAAAGTAGTTTTTCGGACTTTAATCGGACTAACGATGCTATATTTAAATAAAATATTTAAATATATAGTCGTAAAATATGCGGGTTGTTACAGTTTCAGAAAAGAAATCTATTTATATGGAAAAAGATAGATAAGAATGAATGGACAAATCGAATTGGGTCGAAACGATAATGACGACCCGAAAAGCCTGTTTCATTTCCAAAACGAAAATGGGTCATCCAATATATCAAAATATAGGTTTTCGATATTTTTAAATTCAATGGAACTAGTTTCAAATCCTAATTTCATTGCACATAGAAGTTAGGTTTAAAAATCAAATTATATTCCTTTAATTTCATTTAATCGATTACTACGCGTTTCGAGCCCGCACGATCAAACGATAAGTCCGATCGCTACGAAACTTGAAATCCTACAATAATTCATTATTATGGATCCGATGAGGCTGGCTTCGTCGAAATCAGAGATAGTAGCCAAAATGTCTAATTTTCATGTTAATTAAAAAAATATTATTAATAAATTTAATCACTTTTATTCTGCATTAAAAGTGAACGGTTTTCATCATTCTTGATTAACCAGAAATTTATAAACTTTTACAATATAGTTTTCCATGTTAAATCCAATATTTAAATATTACATAAATTTTAACGTTCAATTACAACTGTAATAAAAACCTAGTTAATTATATTTTAATTTCAATCAAATTTTTATATTTTGATTTTCGCTTTTATTATTAAATCATAAAATATCATATGAATATAATTAACATTAATTTACACTTTATTACATTCAAATTCTACAGTTATACTCTAAACTCATATTAACTGTAATAATTCAATTTCATTAATTCCATCAATTACCAATTTAATTCCTTATTTACAATTATAACCAAATTAACTTTACAATTATTCAATTGATCTGTTATGATGGTATGTCTATAGTAGATTTACATAGATTGGTTGCTAGGAGATGTTACAGATGGTTGCTGTGTTTGCTAATTAGTCCTTACTGAATTTCGAGGACGAAATTCTTTAAGGAGGGGAGCTTGTAACACTCCTAATTTTATTGACAATATTCAGGAGATTTAACTAGAATAAATTAAATGGAATAATGTAGATAAGGAGATTGAGGTTGATTAATAAACTAGGTGGTCGTGCTTATTTAATCTAATGAACTTATATAAATGGTTAGAAAATTAAACATAAGGCCATTAGGGTAAATAACCATACTTCCCACCCTTATACTATTCTCATTAGGTCTTACACGTTCATTTTACTCAAAATAAAAATTATAACCGTAAGAAGTGAAAACAAGGTCGGCCATTAGAAAGAGGAGAAGAGAAAATGAACTAAAAACTAGGATTTAAGATTAAGTTAGAAGGAATCAATCTCAATCATACTTCAATTTCCTTATCCAATCTAAGGTGATTAATAATTTATACATCTCTATTTTGATTTCAACATCATATGGTTTCGGATTTTAGGATAAATCCTTTTTATGATATACTTAATGATGATATGCTTGATTTTGATTTATATATGGATTAAACAAGGTTGTTTAAAAAGTAGATATACACGGTTTTAGGGTAAAACCGAGATGAAATGATTTTTAAATGCCATGGAAAAATTGTATGTTATAGAAAACATGATTTTGGAGATGAGTTTCAATTTTCATAATTATCGGAACAGAGATGGATTATATATTAATTTTCTAGTGAAGAAAATGATTTATTGGGTTATAAATTATTTACGGCTAAAATAATGATTATTTGAGATTGAAATTTTTATATGTTGGAAAACATATTAAAATAGATTTTCTAGAATTTTTCTTAAGTGTTTTGATGAGTATATAAAAATTATTTAAGGTATGGGACTTAAATGTTTTATATATTTAATTAAGGAGAAGGGGCATTTTATAAAATTAAATTATTGTTTAAATTCTAAAATTAATGGCAGCCCTTTTTGAAAAGTATTTGTTAACCAATAGGAATTTGTCAAATAAAGGCAGGGTTGAAAAGTTATCTTTTTAAGTTAAAAACAAAGAAATCATACTTTTAGCAAGTTTCAGCCTTTTACGGTAGTAAACCTTCCGACCCAGACCTTTCGACTAAGTCGAAGGGTTATAGCTTTCGATAAGGTCAAACCAATGCATATGGTATCAAGCATCTTGGTACCATATGAATTGGACAAGGTCGAAGGGTTCTTAGTCGAAAGGTTGATGGCCAAAGAGGTTGGGGTATGTTTGTTTTATAAACCAAAAGCTTTCACCTGCTTTACTTTCGAATTAGAGCTTTCGACTTGGTTGCTTTCAACCAAGTCAAATGTTTAAAAAGAAAGGTTTTAAACCTTTCGACAAAACTGGTTTTGGAACCTCGACACAGTCGAAAGGTTACTGCCAATTATCATTGTTTTGTTTTGAACCTTCCGACACAGTCGAAAGGTTATAGCCGCTTTTTCCAACCTTTCGAAGTCGTTGCTTTTGACAAAGACGAAAGGTTTACTTGTTTTAAAAACCAGTCGCTTCTCTTATTGCTTTCGAAAGGTATCAAAGCCTTCGACTTAGATGATTTTCCTTTGTTTTATAGTTGAAATGTAACCCAAGCTTTCGAAGGAGTTGCTTTAAAAAGGCAGAGGTTTATTGTTTTAAATGAAATGTTTTAAAGCTTTCAAAGCAGACCTTCCGACTAGGTCGAAAGACTGCTTCTATTGTAGTTGAAAGGTTTTAAAAAAGGACCTTTCGCATATTTTAACTTGAACCCAATAAGTCTTTGAAAGGTTTATATTTTAAGAGTCGAATGCTTTTGAAAGGTTTGAATTGCTAAATGGTTTCAATGGTTTCAAGAGGTTTGGATTCGAAAGGTTGTTTTGAAGACCTTTCGACAAGGTCGAAAGGTTTGGTTTTAAGAAAAGATTTGAAAACCCATACTCTAATTTTTAAAGGAAAACCCACGGCTTATATAAAGGAGTTTTGTAAGGGTTTTAAGTATGTAATTTTGAAGAAGTATTGCCTTGATAAAAATATAAGTTAAAGGTGTTAACAATGTTTTATGATATGTATTTTAAGGACCTTAAACCCACAGGAGTGGTATTATTAATTAATGTTTTACTTCTTCAAATATGAGTATATTCACATGATAACCCATAACTGTATTTTGGGGAAAAAAGGGTTGAAGAACCAGTAGGTTAACTCAAATAGTGAATATAAATTACTTAAACTCCTGAATGAGTAGAATTGCATCCATGGAGTCAAGGTGACCAAAAATATAGGATGCCTAAACTTTGTAGTTATTAGAGGTAAACCAAAAGGTTCATAGTAAACCCATGAAAACTATGATAAGATAGTTATTGGTGCATACCAAGAGCTTCATAGTAAACCCATGAAAACTATGATAAGGTAGTTATTGGTGCATACCAAGAGGTTCATAGTTAACCCATGAAAACTATACATAAGAACAGTTGGTAGGGGCTAATTGGTTTGTAGTGAACCTATGAAAACTACATCCGGATTAAGAAATGACATCAGTCAATAGGTTCCTAGTAAACCCATGAAAACTAGGATAAGTAAGTGGCTAATGGAAGTATCAGTAGGTTCCTAGTCAACCCATGAACTAGGATGTGCAATGAGCTACTGGATAAGTCCATAGGTTCCTAGTCAACCCATGAAAACTAGGATAAGGTGATTAGTAATTGAAATGACTAATAGGTTCAGGAGGACCCATGAATTAATTAAGTTAACTGGCAGGAGCCTATAGTTTCTTAGTGATCCTATGAAAACTATGAATAGGACAGGGTGTCTATTAGTTATAACAAGGTTATTAGTAAACCCATGAAAACTAAAAAGGTTAATATTGACCCTAGAAACTATAATAAAGACAGGGTGTCAGATTAAACTAGGAAGGGAAAATATTATTTATTTTCAAGTATGCATATCATCATAATGTTTTGAAATGTATGTTTTAACAATTGTGGATGTAGAAGCCTTGAATTTGGTTTTATAAAGGTTTAAGGATACTAGTGAGGGGAAAACCCATTCCGCTAAGCAGCGTGGTCTCACTAGATATCTAAAAGGATTGAGATTCTTGATTATTATTCATACCAGGCTTTATGTCTGACTCGAAGTTTTTGTTTTCCCCTTAAACTCTCGGGTACTCAATTGATTTTGAGTAGTTTGAGATTTAAGGTTCTCGAGTTTTCTTCTCTGATGAATAAAGCTTCCGGAGGCGTGCATGAGGTAGATAGTTATTTATAGTTCTTCTTTCCGCTGTGTATTTTGTTTGTAAAAGCAGATTTATTAGCCTTACTATATTCTCTGATCAACCAAGGGGGCATCTTCATATGTCGCTCTTGGCGTATTTGTAATAATTATATTTTGCTGAACGTGGTTAACGTAATTTTGGGATTATGTAATGAACAAGAAATGTTTTGATTTGAATATGGAAATGTCTTTTTGAATTGTTAAAAAATTTCCATATTTCTGTGATCTGTGTATCAATGTATCTAGCACCGCTGTATCTGGTCGCCGAAAATTAATAACTATGGACGACTGCAGCATCGTAGCCGTTAGTTTTAGACCTCCAAGTAGGGGGATGTTACAGTTTCTATATTTTGGGAAACAAATATTTAGCAAAGAAAAATAGATGGGATTTCTTTGGTAAAAAGTAATCCTCATTTTGAAATGAAATCTATAGTGTAAGACTATAAAAGAAACTTAATCAAGTGACTTGAATATTGTAGAATGAGTAATATAATTTAAACCTTTCAAAATAAAAGCTAATTAAGAGTTTTATTTGAAATAAAAATAAGAAAACTGCATATTTGAAAGAATATAATTTGTAATTAGGGTTTTTGTGAATTTTAAAATTAAAACTCATGGAAAAGGATTTTGTGGTAAGATAAACTTATGCTATGAATCTAAGTCATATCAAGGAGAAATCCTAGAATTAATCCGCAACTTTTGAATATGATTATTTAAGCAAGTATCTTAGAACATTAAGAATCTTAAGTATTTAAATAGAGAAAATACTTTTAGTGGTTTGAGGTGCGAAAACTAAGTATAAAACTTATTCGGAAATTTTCAACTAAAACCCTCTTTTGGGTTATAACCTTTATTTGATTAAATGAGATTGAAAGTAGAAAATTTTAATCCTTTGAATAAGTTATAGGAGTAATATATAGTGGGATCTAAGAATAGTATAATCAAGAAAGTTCTAGGAGTAAAAGCTTATAGGAATTTTTGGAGAACTAGAAGTAATTATTTGAGTTTAAACTAACTAAGTAATAAACAAAAAACTGAATTTTGACGTTGATAAAGTCTTAGAAATCTATCATATGCTTGTAGTTTGGACTCTGGTAGGAGCTAGGAAGATCATATCTATCTGGATTTAATTTTTCCTAGTGTTAATAGTTTCCAACTCAACATTAGTATGGATCCTTCCCAGACTTTATTGGGAGACCTTTTTGATCACTCTCTTGTTAGTTTGAGTCCAGAAAAGAAGTGGATCTTAAGTCTTGACTCTATTTGTGAATCTTTTAGAAAGACCTTGAAATTTCTATTAGAGATCAAATCTCTATTCATGTTTCTTTCTTGTTGGATAACTAGTATTTCAGTCAATTTGGGATGATAGTTATTTGATGTATGGGACCCTATCCAACTATTGAGTGCAGTAGCCCTGTTGCTTACCGAGTTTCTTTACCAGTCCAACTATTGAGATCTCACAAAAACCTACCTTGAGCTTCTTTCATTCCTTGCCTAACTAGATCAATCTTCTTGGAAGCTTCCCTAACTGAATCCGGTCCTAAAACAAACTTCTCTTCAGTTTCAAACCAATAAGAAGGTAAATGACATAACCTGCCATATAATGCCTCATAGGGAGCCACTCTGATACCTGACCGAAAACTGTTATTGTAGGCAAATTCCATAAGATAAATGTGGCCTTCCCAACTACCACCAAAATCTAAAACACAATAGTGAGGCAACTCTTCTAAAGTCTTGTTCACAAATTCAATCTGCCCATCGGACTGAGGATGATAGGTAGAACTGAGATTAAGCTTTGTACCCAATGTTGATTGAAGACTCAACCAAAGTCCATTGGTTAATAGTGGATCCCAGTCACACACTATCGCACTAGGAACGCCATGCAATCTAGCAATCTCCTTAACATAAATCTTAGCCAAATGAGATGTAGTTCGGTTAGACTTTACAGGAATACAATGAGTTGACTTAGTCAACTGATCCATTATCCCTACAAACTGTCATGTTCATACTCAAAATGAGGCAATTCGTCGATAAAGTCAATGGAGACCTACAAAAGACAAATGATTCGATCGTTATTATATCAATTCAATGCGAAATATAATATGAACTTATTAAAATTTCTATGTCCACATTTACCTGATCCAATTTCCACAACGGAACATCTAAAGGATGAAGAAGTCCACTAGGTCTTTAGTGTTCTATCTTAACAAGCTGACAAGTCACATAGCGACTCATAAATTGAGCAATGTCCTCCTTCATTCCTTCTAAAATACATCTACTTCATATCTTCATACATCTTTCTACTACCGGGATAAATAGTGTATCTGGAACAATGACACTCATCCATAATATCCTTTCGCAGATTATCAATATTGGGTACAATAGCCTACCATATCTTCGAACACAACCATGAGTATCCACTACAGAATCTTTTACTTCTACTTCCCTACTCCTACTAGAAAATAATCTGAATAAGCTCCAGTAGTTTGGGATCTTGGTTCTGAGCTTCTGCAATATGATCCAAAATAGAAGGTTGAGCCTTCAGTTTAATCAATACAATATCTAATCTCAACACTGCATCTCGATCTCTTATCTTACACAAAGAAAGTATCTCAAGATCACTTTATTCTGACAACACCATGAAAACAACTTCTTGGTGCTTGCGACTAAAGGCATCAGCTACACAATTACCCTTTCACGGAGTGTACTGAACCTCAAAATCATATGCCTTTAGAAACTCTAACCACTGTTGTTGACGCATATTAAGATCTTTCTGAGAAAATAGATATTTCAAAGATTTATGATCGGTATATAAAATAAATATCTCTCCTAGAAAATAATGATGCCAAATTTTAAGTGTAAAAACAATAACTGCGAGCTTTAGATCGTGAGTGGCGTAACATACCTCATTTGGTCGAAACTGCCTCAAAGCATATGCGACTACTCTGTCTCTCTGCATAAGCACAACTCCAAAACTAGATCCACATGCATCAGTATAAACAAAAGGATCATGATTTCCTTTTGGAGCAATAAGAATAGGAGCGTGAGTTAAAAAATCTTTCAATGTCTGAAATGCTGACTTATACTTTTTGGACCAAATATACTTCGTTCCTTTTCTGGTCAAACTAATGAGGGCAAGAACGATTCTAGAAAAATCTTAAATGAACCACCGATAATAAGTAGCTAGTTCAAGAAAGCTAGCGGGATCGACCAAGATTCTTGCCTAAGAAATGACATGCCTCAAAAACTTTACTTACTTCTACCAAAATGGCATTTAGAGAATTTAGCTTTAAGCTGAAGAGTACAGAGTGTCTCTAGCATAATACGGAGATGCTTCTCATGCTCTTCCTTCATCTAAGAATAGAGTAAGATATCATCAATAAAAAAACATACAGACTTGTCAAGAAATTCCTAGAATACTCGATTCATTAAGTCAACAAAATATGCAGGCACATTAGTTAACCTAAATGGCATAACTATCCATTCATATGAACCACACCGGGTTCTGAAAGCTATCAAAGGAATGCTTCCTCTGCCATACGAAGCTGATGAAATGATCACCATGTCTAACTGAGAAAAGGCTTTCGCGCCACTAAGATGATCGAACATATCATCGATTCAGGGCATCGAATATCTATTCTTAATAGTGACCTCGTTTAATTTTCTATAATCGATACACAATCCGAGTGTACCATCAGCCTTCTTTACAAACACAACGGTTGTACCCCCAGGGTAAGCTACTAGACTAAATCAGATGCTTCGCCTCGAGCTCAATTAGTTGTCTTTTCAGCTCTTAATTCCCTTTTGCCAAAACCCTCGCGGGAAGACGACTAATCAACTGAGCACCCAAAATCAGATTAGTGTAGAATTCAATTACCCTTCTAGGAGGCAATTCAATAATGGGCTCGAATATGTCAGGGAAATCACACACAATAGGAATATTATCTATCTCCTCATCCTTATGAGACTTAATAGTGAAAAGAGAAATTTTCCGACTTGGATCGATTTCTTCGAGAGCTAAAGAAAGTCGATCACTAGCAGAAGGATGCTTCTAATAGATAATGCATCAAGGACAAAGAATATAAGCTCCATACTTATCGAGCCAATCTAAACCCAGTATCATTCCAAAGTCTAAATGCTTAATAACTTGCAAATCAGTAAAGAAAGAAAATACACAAAGAACAATCTCAACATCTTTATAGAACAAGATGAGGGTTGTAGATCCACCAATAGGATTTGCAATCCTTAATGTAGATACCATACACATGACATCCCAAAAACAAGTTTCAATGAGCTCCTTTGACACGAACGAGTGTGATGCTCCCTTATTGAAAAGAACCCGAATAGAAATACCATGAAATAAGATAGAGCTTTCCAAAATAGAGAAAAATGTACCTCGTTGCAAGCCAGAACCTCCCGATCACTCAACTACATTCAGCCTTCCTCCTTTTCTATTTCTGAGCTAAGAAAGGAAATAAGAAACTTGGTGGACTTCTCTCTAACAATAGCGACATTCTTAAGGTGAGAGTGGGATTGCTGAATGAGGCTTGGTGCACTCCTTTGCTTAATGCCCCTTAACCTTACAATTAAAGCACTCTATCTGATCTTTCTTCTGACTCCTAGAATCTGAATCCTGCTTCTTAAACTTCTTATTCTAGAATCTAGGCTTGAATCTACCAAAAGGCTTCTTCTTCTGGTTAAATTCCTTCTTCTGTGAAGGAGCTTCATCACTATTATACTTCTCTGCTTCTTCTAATCTAAGAGCAGTGTCAGTAAGCTTCTCGAATGTCTTCAAGTTGAGGCAAGAGCGCCCTCTTCAAAGACTTCCTGAACTCATACACTAGTTTCTAATTCTTCTTCAGAGGTGTACAAATAAGCTCCACACCATACTTGGATAACTCCTCAAATGTCACTACATACTCCGAAACCAAAGAATCTCCTTGTTTAAGGTCTATGAATTTCCGATTTAATGTTGCCTTTTCCACCTTAAGCATGAACTTCATTTTGAAATGAGTTCTAAATTACTCCCAAGATAATATGGCTTCATCAACCTCTGCTACAAGCAAATCATACCAATCCAAGGCTCTTTCCTAAAGCTGACTTGAAGCTACTTGTACTCTATGCATACCTGAAAGATCCATGTGAGTGAAAATCCTCTTGCATGTCTTCAACCATGCTTGGACTTCAATGGCACCTTTCGATCCCTTAAACCGCTTTCCTCATAAGTGAACATAGCCGCTACACAAACAAGCAAAATCTCTCCTACGAACATGAGGATTTGTAGGGTTGCACTAGGTGGATAAACATTTCGAATGAACTCCATAATCTGCTGGTGGTCATAAATACCCTTTCCAGACCGGGACCACTAGACGGTATAGACTCTGAACGACCCCTTTCGCCAACCATAACTCACTCCTGCCACACGTGAGATTCTAATTTAGAATCACTTTATGATAATACTCATAGTATGAGAATGAAATCATACAAATATGTCCCCATAATAATTCTACATAATAGTATAAACTAATTCCTAATAGGAATGGGACTAAAATCTACCATGCACACCCCAGGGATGGGACTCTAAGCCTATCCAGGCCAATATTCATATTTCTTACGTGGTATAATATTATGAACCTTGGCTCTGATACTAAGCTGTAACACCCCATCTTTATACCCATATTACCTAAGAATATTACAAGTAATATTGTCGAGTGATATGGAGAATAAGGCTGGATAGGAGCGACCATCCATGTTTATTCTGTTATGCTAACACTGTCACGCTTTTACCTTTAAGTTTGAAGAAATATTGTGACATGAAAAGTCTCAACACAAAGTAATAGGCATGTTGGCTAATACGAAACAGAATAGTATATTACATATTACAGAACACAAAATAATAGATCATGGTGAAAAATATAATAAAGATTTCATCGTATCACTTAAGGTGAGTCAACAAGGAGGGTATTGGACCCACATATACATATGCATGAAACTACACAGGTCTCAAAATAATATATACACACATCAAAATGAGTCACTATCTCATACAAAATATATATCAGCATACATATGAGTCTAACACAAAAATAATGTCACTAGATATATATACACGCATATTAGTCATCTGCCACTACATAAGCTAAGCAAATCCATAGTCAATGAGTCCCTGGACTTGTCAAGTCTCGGTCTGACCCAAGTATTATAAAATAAACGAGTCATACTATCTCTAGTATCCTAAAGGGTGATATTACAATAATGAGCATGCCAATAACATAATGACATAACAAACACTATATAATACATGCAAATATCTCATCGAATAGACATAACATAACTAACCGCCATGTCATAAAATCATCCCATGCCCAACATTGGCAATCATCTCAAATATGGTGAATAAAGATAAAATCAATCAAAGAACTGCATGATAGCAAGTCAAAAGAAATACATGAGACTACATGACTGCTAATCGACATGAAACGAAAAACATAAAGCAAGTCGGTGTAAAACAACTGATCATATAGATATCTTGACTATAAGGGAATTCTTAGTGTGAGTTGCTCTATTCCAAGGGGAGACTGACAAGACATGCTCCAAGATTTTAATAAGGGCTGACATCGATAAACTACTACAACCATTATTTACTCGATCCTTATAACACGAGGTGTGCCCGTGGTACAGACTTCTTGCATTTTTGGTATTGGTCTAATAACTGACAAAGATACAACAGCTCGAGGTGCGATCACCGTAGTCAGTTGCTAGGGTGATTACTAGCCTACAAGGTCAAGCGAAAGAATGCATTAATGAATATGG
This sequence comes from Allium fistulosum, assembly GCA_030737815.1. NCBI lineage: Eukaryota > Viridiplantae > Streptophyta > Magnoliopsida > Asparagales > Amaryllidaceae > Allium > Allium fistulosum. Next base: position 910,958,280 of record CM060908.1, read on the forward strand.
TGAACTATAGAAATAGCATGTTTCCCCAAGATATTATTTAATCAAACAGTGTTGCTTACTCCCAATTAGTAATCACTTAAGTAACTCTCGTGTGTCCCATACCACTCGGCGTTGCTTGAGTATTTACTAAAAGCTAGTAAATTCCACTCACTCAATATTCTACACAACAAGTATTATAATAACCAAGAAAGTGGTACTGAATGTCCAATACCACTCGGTACTACTAAATAATTTAATTATATTTCTTATTCCATAGAAAGAATAAATAGCCCGAAGGAAAAACTCAAATAGATACAAATGGATAAGTTATTGCTTATAAAGAATAAGTTTTGACTTTACAAACATATGGAATAGTTTTGAAAATGTTTTATATACCTTTTAACCTCTTCCCTTATACTGTAAACTTTTTATCACTTAATTGTATATATTTATTTACTGATAATAAGCTATAATCTGAATCGATATTAAATTGTGTATATGTATAATTGTATAAACTCTATAGAATTGATAGGTATAAAAAGATATGATGCTGCTGCTACTACTTCTACTACACACACACACACATATATATATATATATATATATATCTCTTAAAATCTGAAACTCACATATATATGGTTAACTTTACCTTTTAAAATATTATTTTTGTAAATCTCTATATTAATCTTTTTCATCAAATATTTGTAAGTATGTATATATTTTATAACCATATTTCATAATACAAATTTGAAGTTATTAATATATATATATAACTAGTTTCAGGGTAATTCCTTTTTATAAAATATTTTTTTAATTTGTATATCTATATATATTATTTTAAATAAAGTATAAAATTGGAATCCATTAGGAATATGATGTAACCAAATTTCAAAAATCATATAATCGAGGAAAGCAAAAGAAAACAAAGAAAATAAAGAAAATCAATTAAAACACAATCTGCTTGAAGCTGTATAGGCTCCAAGTGTGACGACCGGATTTTCGGACCAGCATCGCCGAAAACCCATCCGTTTTAAAACTACTAATGAAAACTACCAACTTAGTACACAATATTATTTGATAAATATTCAACATTACTAAATGTGTAGGATACAATTTTAATAATACAATTTATCATAGTAATCATTTAATCTATTAGGTGTGTTTTAATATAAAGAAAACTCAATTACTATAAATATACCATTGCACAACTCTGAGGTGAGAGGCAGCAATAGCCATTCCTGCAAACTCAATAAACAAGTCAAATGCGGAATAAAATGATAATCAAAAATGATACAACAACTCATGATAATTAGCAAACAATAATCATGAAAAAGATATATTATTATTGGCGCTGCGCTTTTACCACTTGTGACTACCTACGTACCCATATCTAAGTGGATACCCAATTAGATACAGGATCAAGCCAACATAATTCTCCTACCACAAATAGGACTCTATGAGAGCCTACGATGAACAAACAAATATGCAATTCCCAAACTACATAGCATATATCATGTAAATGTGTGTTCCAAATCTACCCACTTAGCTTAACCCTCACATTTAGATTTTTGAAATCTAATTAACTTTATTATTTTCAAAATATATTCATTTTCGAAAATAATTTCTTTAGACCAAACTCCTGATTTTTATTTCAAAATCTTTGATATAATATATATATCTTTTGTCTTAAATTATAATTTGCTTCGGGATTTTAAAACAAATCACTTTTGAAAACGACATCAAATACCCTATATAAAAGCATATAAAAATGGTTGCTTAATATTTAAATACTTTCAACTTCTCCTTCAATTAAATATAAGGTTTATCATAAAGAAAATCTTTATTTTTTTTATAAAAATTAATTCTATTTAATGATAAAATATTTATTTCAAAACTTAATTTTCCAAATTATCCTTAAAGTTTTAAAATTTTCATTCTAAAAGAATTCATTACCAATTAAAAAGAATGAACTTTAAAATTTCACCTTTTAATATTTTAAAATTCCAAATTCTCAATTAAAATTTTGATTTAACCATTTTGAAATTATAATCAAGGTAATTAACAAATTAAGGTTGTTACATACTCCGCCCTTAAAGAAATTACGTCCCTGTAATTCTACTTTAGAGAAAAATCCATAACGAGTTTAATTGGACATTAAATAAAGATAACTGACTCAAGAAAAATAACTTATTAGATCAATGTGCATCATAAAACAACTCTAGATAAGTTCTCTCAATAGACTCTCTGGTCTCCCAAGAGCAATCTTACGAATTTGCTGACCACTAAACCTTTACAAGCAAAATGTCCTTGTTTCCAAGTCACTTTACTTTCGAAGAAATAATGCAAATCAGCTCATGCACATAGGTCAAATCAAGGGAAATATCAAGCCCTTCCACTTACTTTGGTTCGAGCACTGACTCGGGATCTCTAAAACATTTTCAAAGCTGAGAAACATGGAATATGTAACAACCCTAGTAGTGATTACCTAGAATTAAAACTAAAATATGATATAAATTTATTTTAATTAATTTTAAGATGAATTTGGGAAATTTTATTAGTTATAATTTCCAAATTAAAATGGCTTTCTAAATGGAAATAAATAAATTTAAGACAAATTATTAAATATCAAAATTGTATGATTTTACTTCTTATATTTGATAATATAAGAATGATCTTAGAGAAGATAAGAGTTTAATAAAATATATGGAAATAATTTTGTAATTTATAACGTGAGTTTTTCTAAGGTTTATTCACTTATTCATTTTTAATGGAGATTTATGATAAATATTTTCCATTTCAAATTATTACAACAAATGTTGTAATTTAAATAAATGTTAATATTGAGATTTATTGTTAAAATGAGATTTTTAGAATTAATGGTTTATTTTATTTTATTTAAAAATAATGAGAATAACTTTAAATTTAAAAAGTTATATTTAATTTTATAAAATACCTCAATAATAATCAAAATGAGAATATTATTTGTTTTGGGAAAATTAAAGAAACCAATGGTTGTTAAATAATACATTGTCTAATGTAAATTGGTGTTTATAAAGTGATAAAACAAAACAAAATAGTGACGCTTCACTAAGAATATTAGTAACATCTTGCTATTGGATCCATATCTCAACCCACTTTGCCCAAATAAGAGAAGTATGAGATAAGTAACATACGTACAAGTTTCTCATTTTCATTTCGTAAGCAGATAAATGCAAACTCCTTTTGTATTTCAAAACCCCAATCCCCAAATCAAAGTTAGAAATCATAAGGCTTTTGATAAATTCAAGTGTAGATTTATATAAGGTAATCTCTTCCACCTATCTGTGTATCTATTATTGATTAATTTCAGTTTTAATTTCTGATTGTAATCATTCATCTCTAATCTTTAAATTTAGTCTAGGATGAAGCTATATCATAAAGGGATAGGAGGTTCCAAGCTATAATCTTCCATTTCAGGTTTGTTTAGGTGAGTTTCGCTTACACTTCTAGTCTATAGATGAATGCAAATGGTTGTTTGTTGATTGAATGAATCTATTTTTGAAATGATCTCAATCTCTTATGTTATTTGCATCTTTTGCTATGCAATTCTCTGTTTGCTGAAAACCCACATCATATAATCATGATTTGCATCAAATTGTACAGTTTTCCTACTTGTTTGAATGTTATTTCAGTGTATTTGAGGTCAAGGCAAAAATCAGCGAAGAAATCACCGCCAACGGGTGCATTGGTCATGATGATCGGTGGATTGGTCATGACCTGGTCGTGACCCAGTTCATGCTGTTTCGGGCTCCATTTGCTCCTTCGTTCTCCCGTTTGATTGCTTGAACCCAATTGTTAGATTTTGATGTTATTTTCTATGCCGATTTCAACGTTATTTGTATTTTGATTTATGAATTTGGAAATTCATTTTGAAGTTATTATACTATATAAATGCTCAATGGGTTTAAGGAGATTATACACAAATTTTCTAGCACAATCTAAATCAGAATTTGGAAAAGGCTGATTTCCAAATTAAAGTATTTTATCCAAATCTCTTCTAGTACAACTTATTTTCCATAATAAGTTTATATACATATTTTATTATTTATTATTATAATAATGGATTTATATTGAGATGGGACAATATTCCAAATTACTCCTATTTATGCTTATGTATAAAGAGATTTTGCAAAGGCTTTCCAATATACCTATATTAGCTTACTAAACAATGTCTAAATATATTTATGAATGTAAAAGTTTAACAAACTCCTTTTTATCATATAAATATTAGCTTGTAAACTGATATATAGTTTTAAGAAGGTTTTTCAAAGCTTAATACTTTTATAAAATTCCACGATATTGATCAAATGAGGAATTGATTTAAACGGATCAATAAAAAAAGTGGTATGGAACGCTCGCATTTATTTTTCTGATTAATTCCCGGACTTGTTCGGTTGAGCCATTTATACACACGAATGGAGTTTACAAACCTATATTAAATGTTTAAATAAACTTGTGTGGTATGGGACACACAGGTGTTATTTATTTGGTTGCTATTCGAAGGTATAAGACATTTATAGATGAGTATATGACTTGCCTTCAGAGTTTATAGGACTTGTTCCTATCTTGATGTTTATAGGACTTGTTCACCTATCTTGATGTTTATAGGACATTTCTATATTAATGTTTATAGGTCTCGTACCTATCTTGATTTTTATAGACTTATACATCTATCTTAGAGTTACATGCATGTAGGTGAATTTATTCCACCAATCTTGGAGTTTGGCGCCTTCCCCTTTTTGTAAGATTTTTGGATTTCTAATTGTGAGATTTCTGGATTTGATGTTGTTTGAAGTATCACCAAATCATTTTGGGAATTTTTGCTTTTAGTAAGCTATCTTGAGTTTTAGTATTTGGTGATTTCTGATATTGATGCATGTTTGATATTTATCGATATATGACTATATTTGGGATCTAGTTCACTTTATCTATCATTTATCTTGCAACCACATTCATTATAGTTTAGATTGACCCATTTATTATTTTATAATACTTTGGTCAGACCGAGATATTTCAGGTGCTTCAGTTTGATAGTTCTAGAGAGGATTCACTCCAGTTATTTAGTTATAATTCATCTTACCTTCAACTTGTACATGTATACATATTCATGTAGTGTTGTATCTTATATCGAGTTTATACTCTTTTGTGTACATATTCGTTCATGAGATGTAGTACGGATGTATTATATGGATCGTTTTGACCACCATCTTATTATGTATCTATTCGATTTGATCAACTTGTATCTATTTGTATTCCATGTTATATTCTGTGATCTATGATTATGTGATTTGTATTTATTATATATTGTTCTTAATTATTATTTTAGCAACTGTGGTTTTGTTTTAAGCCTGGATTGCATATGTCGATTCCACTGAGGATGGAAAAAAAATATTGCATATTAATCGACGTATCGATGTTCTCTTAAAGTAAAATTCACAGATGGTTGCTCTTAACTAGCCCTATTCTATACACTAGCAGACGATATTACTCTGTAATATCCTTTGTTAGTGTGGGTCTCGGGTTAGGGCATCACAACTTGTATCAAAGCCAAGTGCAGAACATAATATGATATTACGGACACAAATCTTGACCTAGGTGAGTCTTAGAGACTGTCCATTAGAGGTAATTGGAGTAGATATAGGAATCACTCCCATTTGAAAAAGAAGTGTCTTTTGGAATTCTAGGAACATTTCCCTTCGTTTCCACTCCTCGATGTTCCTATTAACAAATCATGTGATTTGATCCAATCTTATCCATTTTGGAGGTATAGTTGGTTGGTGAGTCACTCATTCTAGTATTTGGAAATCCAGTGAGTCCATTTGAGACGTAGTACTTTGTCCGCCCAACCAATCACGAAGTCTATTGTCAATCCTTTTATGATTAGAGTTACGCAACGGAGGTTGACGGATGGTTCCGTTGGGCATATTATCCTGTAAATTTATGATTGATTTGATTAGTTGATTGGATGTATGTTTGCATAAGAATCTTAGTGATAATTCTAATTCAATTAAAAAAATATTCGTTGATAAGTTAAATCCTAATTGAAGATTAGTAATTAAATCTTACGGTATATTCATATTGGAAATCCCCGCAAGAGATATTGTAACGACCCGTAATTTTCAATAATTAAAAATAGTTAATTTAATAAGGTTTTATGATTTAATGTTGGAAGAAATAAAAAAAATTATGATTAAATAATAAAAATATAATTGAAATGAAATGTAATAGTATTGATTTAAGGTAATTGATATCTGCTTAAATGTAATTCCAATTAATTCAGATGAATAGAAGTTATAATTGGTTATAGATTGTGAATAAATTTTAATAATGTATGTATTAATTGATAATTGGATTAAAAGAGTAATTGATAATTTAAATGTTGTACTAATTGATGAAATAAGGTGTAATTAATTGTAATTGATAAAAGTAGTGTTGTAGTAGTAGTTATAACATTTGTTTGTAAATAATAAACTTATAAATGTGATTAAAAGTTAATGGTGACAATTGTTACTTGTTACAAATTTATTTATTCAATTATAATTAAATGAAATTAAATTAAATGCTACGTAAAATGGTTAAGACGATAACTGCAAATTTTGAATGTAATAAAATGTATGGAAATGTTAATTATATTTACAAGACAATAATTGATGTAATAAAAAGAGTGAAACAAAGATAAATTAATTTATGGAGATTCTAAATTATATTATAATTGACAAAAATTCAATATAATGGAAATATAGTAACTAATACAAATAAAAGGTGGAAATTGGAGAAAATTAATGTAATAAAACATAAAAAATGTTAACTATGTCTATAGAATAATGATTGATTAAATAAAAATATTGAAATCAAATTAAATCAATTTTTTGGAATTAAATTATAATTAATTGGGTTTAATTACAGTTGAAATTGAACACTGTAATTAGTAAAATAATTGACATTGAATTGATATGTAGATTTATTTTAAATTATTATAAATGTCTAAGCAATCAAAAATGATGAAAATTTGTTAGTTTATAAATATTGAATTAAAAAGTGATTAATTAATTTAATATTAATTTATTTAATTAACGTGAAAATAGTCATTTTGCCCACTGTCTTGGATTTCGACAAAACTAGTTTCATCGGATCCGTAACAGTGAATTATTATAAGGTTTCAAGTTTCGTAGCGATCGGACTTGTCGTTTGATCGTACGGACCCGAAACGCGTAGAAATCAATTTAAGTAAATTCAATTGAAATCAATCTGAAATAAGCTGATTTAAGCTAACTTCTTCATACGATGGAATTAGGACTTCAAACCTATTCCATTAAGTTTAAAAATATCGAAAACATCTATTTTGGTATATTGGATGACCCATTTTCGTCTCGGGAACGAAACGGGCTTTTGGGTCGTAGTTGTCGTTTCAATCCAAATCAATATAGTCCATTCATTTCTATTTCTTATCTGCCTATATATAGCTTGTTATAAACCCTAGCTATTCCTTATTTCATTATTCAGTACGTACATTTCCTGTCAAACTCCTTCTTTTCAATGGCAGAACTTATTCAAATTTCCAAACCCTAATTGCAAATCAAAATCAAAATCGAAAAATCAAACTCCCGCCAAACCCTATCATATTATATATCAATTCGAAGCTCTCGACGAGCGTTTTACTGGTCTGATTCGTTTTTGAATTGGGTTCATCGTTTGGCCAGAAATCACCAATTCATTTTCGGCCGTCTATAGGCCATTGTCTCGTTTAAAGGTGGATCTGCGTCCTGGCGACGATCGGGATGCGCCATGGCGTAGAGCTCGAAGAGTAGAGGCCATCCATACGGCTACTTCATGTCAGAGGGCTACGAGTTTGCCATGATCGGCGTCCTATCAAGCGGCAGTCGCGTTCAAGGGGAGGCGGTTCTAGGAGGCGTGGAGGCTGCGTGACCTAGGGGAGGGACGTCTGGTGATGGGGGCCACGGCTATGGTCTCTGATCATGACCAGGTCGTCTCTAGCGGCGGCGGAAATTGATGAGGGAGCAGCTGCAAAACCTAGGATGGCACGATTGTATGTTTAGAGTTTCGTGAGTGAGAGTACAGGGTGGTGACGTGGCCGCTGATGATTGGATAATTCTTTTTTTTTCTTTATTTAAATTTCGATTTCAAAATGTTCTAACTGACATAACTTTTTCATACGAGATTTGATTCATGCGCGGTTTATTTTTCTAGGATTGTAACGACCCGACTTCCTATGCCCAGAAAGTCGCATCATTATGAAGAAAGAAAGGGGTAGAAAATAGAAAAGAAGAGAAGAAAGAAAGAAACAACAACAACGATCTCACAGCGGAACGAATAAATTATATTAATAACATAAACTATTACATAGTATCATATACAACACTTATCAGAGTTACACAGATTACATCACTTACTAGACAGTTATAACCATCTGTCTAGACATTACAACTCAAAAACAAGACAAGACACTATCACAGATATCAACACAGCGGAATACTATATCTACAAATGCCGAAGCCTCCTGCTCCATTGCTCCTCCAGAATATTCGTCAAAGCTAAACCTGAATCCCTTGGCTACTCGTAAAAATTTGAGTACCCAAGAGTTTATAAAACAGAAATAAACACTTGGGTCAGACATGGGTCTGGTGTGAGTAAACGGGTTAAAATTGTTTAACTTCAAAACCTTTTGAAAACAAAAGTATCACGTAAGACTTCCCACACATAAACATGGAAAAGTTTTTACCTTACGCTAACCAAAACATTTGATAGGAAATCCAGTTATATTATAATAGGGTCTAGGGTTTTCAAGTAAAATACAGAAATAGCTGAAATGCTTACATCTCACATTCCAACATAGTTGGGCACAACTAATACGTACGGCACTTATTGGAGTTTGGATTCCATACAATGGCAGGGCTACTGGGGTACCGCCCGTCACAGTACGTGGCCTAGATCACCGTACCGAGGAGTACGCCCGCTCCCCTGCAACACAAAGCCGGAACCATCCCTTACTGGATAATCCCGAACAAGATAACCCCGTAGTTGGCGCGACCAACCACACACTAAGCCGAATGAAAAGAAAAGGGACCTCTAGACAGGGATCTATCTTGCTCTCAGTGGGTGCTACCCACGAAACCTTGCTGCACCTCCCCTGTTTTAGCCATTCCCGGTTGATGAGGCTTGAGGTTACGATTACCTTTAATCAGAACATATCACTTAGAATGCTCATCGTCCGCCTGACGATGTGCTGAAAGCATTCAATCCATACAAGTTCGTTCCGGGTTCGAACGAAACCGAAGGCATTATCTCGTTACACTCGTTTTGGAATCACCCTCAGAGTTAACGACAATAACCCTTGCACTCTGAATCTTCATCTTCACTTGAGATTCACGACCTATCGTTAATTTGGATCGATGTGGTATTCGGGTCTCCAGACCTGGAATTCCGGTATACGGAAACCCGATCCCGGTCTCATCGAAATCCAAAACGTATCTTTTAAGGCCAAGTTGTTTAAAGGTTTAAACAATTTAACTTATCTATATTCATACAGATAGATAATTCATAATTCACAATTGATAATCACATTACCAATTAAAACAGATGATTCATAACCAATATGTAATCCATATCAACATCACAATAGTTAATCTATAATACCATCATAATACAACCAAGCATTCATACCATACAACATTACTTATCTCATTTCTGAGATTACATCCATTCAGGACAATCAATGTCATCCATTCTTATATAAGCAATGATTTACTTAATCACAACATAATTAATTTAAAATGAATTAAATTAACTATCTCTATCTTTAATTAATTTAAAGTGAATTAAATTAATTACTTCATCTCTTAATTAATTTAAAATAAATTAAATTAATTACTTCATTATAAACCTTACTTATATAATCATTAATTAATTATAAATTAATTAATTAATCTTCCTCTAAATTTCCACATTAATTAATCACCCTGATTAATTATACTTTAATTACATTTAAGTAATTATCCTTAATTAATTTTCCAAATTAATTATCCTTAATCCAATACAGTAATTAACTTTTAATTACTTCATTAATTAATTACTCCTTAATTAATTATTTTTAAATAAATCCCTTGATTAATTACAAAGTAATTTAATCCAAATTTCTTTCATCCTTAAATCATCTTTTCATTAATTACATCCAGTAATTACCATTAAGTTAATCTTTAATTAATTAATCTCTAATTTCTTTCATTAATTAATCTCCAATTACTTAATTAATTATTCTCTAATAGTTAATTAATAGACCTTAATTATTAATTAATATCCCTTAATAACAAATTAATCCATCCTTAATTACAAGTTGATTAATCCTTAATTAATCTTTAATTACAAATTAATTATTCCTTAATTATTAATTAATAAAACCTAATTATTAATTAATAAAACTTAATTACAAATTAAGTACTTCTTAATTACCAATTAATTTACCTCTAATTACAAATTAAGTTTTCTTTAATTACTAAATTAATTAGTCCCTAATCACAACTTAATCAATCTCTAACCACTTAATTAATTCATTTCTAATCATTAATTAATCCTTAATCATTAGTTAATTAAATTAATTAATTTCTTAACTAGTCCTTTATCATTAATTAATTACGTTAATTAATCATACTTTAATTTTCTTAATTAACTTAATTAATTTCAAACCATTAAACCTTAATTATCTTAAGATAAAACATCTTCTTATAATGATCTAATTATCATTAACATATTAAAACGTTTTATCTTTAAAATTAGCTTCCTTAATTAAACATTTAATTAAGTTTTGAAATAAAAATAAACCTTTAACTTGATATATTAAAATTACCAAATCATAGCTTCCTTTAAATACTTAAAATATTATCAAGTAGTAGTTTAAAACTAGTTTCTATTTCAAAAACCTTGTTAAAAAAAAACTTTTAAAAACCAGCTTACACTCACGAACATACTCTAAACGAACCCGAGCAAAACTTGCCTTTCCCCGAGTCTACTTCGTGTTTTCCCCGAACACCATCTGCTTCGAGAAAACCACGCATCCTCTCGAGTTCGACCCGAGCACAAAGCTTCTTCCCCAAACTCCCCTAACAACCCCAGATATTACGTACACACGTGCACGTGCACGGTCGAACGCTACACCTCCGACCAACTCTCCGACTCTCGACATGTCGTCTACAACCCCGATGACCCATTCGTCCACTCAGATCAACGATTTCAACAACAAATCAAAATGAAGCCTCTCGTTCAAAAATCTGTAGCCAAACGAGATCGGAAATCACCAATCGCCGATGATCTCGTCCACGATCATCCACGCCATCTTGACCAAAGCTTCACCTCAACCTCCAGCATTGATCCCCCTACCTGCGATGAATTCCGGCGCTTTGAAGAAGACGCAACAACCTCATTACCAACCTCGACCAAACCCAGAGCTAAAACCCTACTTCGACCTAGTGCCGATGCCACGGTGATCAGAGAATTCACCGATCATTTTTCTCGAGATCATTGACCTCCAAGCTTCCTCCAGCAGCGACTTCGACGCTCTTCCTTGCTCCGATTATCAGAAATCGCCAAGAACCCAATTCACGTTCAACCCGAGATTCCTCACTCAAAACTTACATAAAAATCTTGATTCTAGTTTTAAAAATCATAGTTTTTAAAAGCGAATTAGGTGATGTGAGTGAAACAAGAAATTGTGATGTTCGAATTTTAACATGCCTTTGAGTTTTACTGTATTTTTTCAAATTTCCAGAAAATACTCAACTAATTATACTTACAAATATTTTTAAACTCAAAATCTTGATAATTTAATCATATTTTGTTTGAACATCACAGTCTAAAAAGAATTAGAGGAGGAGAGATTGAATTTCTAACTTAGATTTGCCTGTTAATACAAACAGAGACATATATATATATGTATACACAGACATGCACAGACATTTCATTATTTATATACATACAACCACATTAATTCATCCATGCAAACAACATTACTTCAACTACTTATCACTTCATCCAGTCAAAGCAGATTAAACAAATAAAATGATTGTTTACTCACCAGGCATGCAAATAAACAGAGCTTTATTTTTTTGAAATAGCCTTAGCTTCTGGTTTTCGATTTAAAACTTGAGTTGCTTGCTATAGAAACTTGCAGACAACTTCATTGATTTCCAGATTCAACTTGCTTTGAATTTAAAACTTGAATTACAGATTTCCTTTTGATATACCCAGGTTTGAAAGATGAATGCAGGCAGGCTTTTGAATTGATTCCTGATTAAAGAAAAATGTATGCACCCTTTTGATTTTGGAAATGCTTTGCATGTTTTGTTGTTCTCAGGTTTGGAAAAAATGCAGATGCTCAGGTTAATGATTTTGAAAAATGCAGGCTAGTGGTTTGAGGAAGATGTTTTGCATATTTCTTTGATCTTTGAAAACGTACAGGATTGAAACATGCAGGCTTGATTTTGGTTTTAAAAAGAATGATTACAAATTTTGATTTGAACATGATTCTGGTTTTGAGGAGTTTGGTTACTGATTTGTGAATGTTGTTACCAGATTTCATTTTTTGAGAAGCTTGAGTTTTTCTTTGCTTTTAAAAAATGAAGATTAGAAAAGAAATGAGGAGGAGGAAAACATGTTTTTATAAGTATAAATGATTTATTTTAAAAATAAAAGAAAAATTAAAAACAAAAATGACACTTGTCTAATCTATTTACATTTGTCATGAGCATAAATTAACACTTGTTGTATTAGGCTCAATATATTTACACTTGTCCTATAAGTAATTTATATTTATTTTATAATGTTAATAAAGCCCTTTTCTTAATTTATTAAATACTTATCTATATATATATAAATTTCTTTAAAGAAAATAAAATCAATTATACTTATAAATAAAAGTTCATACATATATTTTAAAATCCAAAACTATTAAAATGTATATTAGAAATTTAAAACAAGACTTTATTTATTTATTAAATTTCAAACCAAAGCCTATCTATTTACAATATATATACACATATATATATATACATTATAAATAGAAATCATTTTATTAGTTTTTAAAAGATAAAATTTACCAATTAAATACTTATTTAATCAGATTATTAAATTAAATTCAAATTTTATTGTCAAGATTATCAATATCAATTTAATTATTTAAACAGATTATTAAATTGATATTGCCCCAAATTTCCGGGATATTACAAGGATCGTATCAAAATTCTGGACATTTTGGCGCCGGTTTGGACGAATTCTGAGACTGTTGAATTTTGGGTCCTATTTTGGATTTCAAATCGATTTGAAATCAAAGGTGAGTGTTTTGACCCACTCACAACTTCTAAATCATCTTATGTTAGTTAAATTAAATTTATGATGTGATTTGGAATTGATTGGTTGATGTTTGGTATATTTAAATTGTCATTCTAGTTAAATTTGACTTTTATTGCATTTAATCATCGTTTAATTTAATATTAAATTTAATTGTCAATTAAATACCTGTTATGATAATCAGTTATCTATTGATGCTTATTGATTGATTTGGATGATGATTGTGATGGATGTTTGATTGTTAATATTTGATGATTGGATGTTATATATTTATATTGTTATAACACTGCAAGTTCCCTATGGGTTGAAATGATACATACCCGAACGATCAATAGATTAGGGAAAAATCGTTATGGGTTGAAATGATAGACTCGAGCGATTTTATGGATTTTTATTTAATTCGGGATTGTGGTTTGAAATGAAAATAACCGTAAAACTTTAAATTGCGGATTGAAATGATAAATATCCGTATCACTTGACCCTAGGGTAGAAAATTATATACGGACACGGATTGGTTAAATTAAATGATTTTTAAATCTTTAAATTTTGAAGTCAGTCAATTGGTATTTTGAAATAGATATTGATTTATATAAACTGAATTATTTTCGAAAGTCCAAGCGTAAATGTTGGAATTGAAATTGATTTAATGAATTGTTCAAAGGATTTAAATTGGAAATTCAACATTGAAGTGTCAAATATAAATGAATTTATCGAAATTGAGTTATTGAATAGTTTGGATATAACCTTGAAAACTATTTTAAACTAATTTAAACTATTTAATAAAATTTACTATTTTAATTTATTTTAATTTATTTTAATCTATTATAACCTATTTAATCCAATTTAATCTAATTTACCTATTTTAAACTAATTAAATTTATTTAATCTATTTTAAATCTATTTAATATAAATTAAATCTATTTAACCTATTTTAAACTTATTTAATCTATTTTAAGTCTATTTAATATAAATTAAATCTATTTAATCTATTTTAAATTTATTTAACCTATTTAAATCTATTTAATCTATTTTAGATCTATATAAATCATTTTAAAATCCAATTAAATCAAATTTAAGTCTATTTTAAACTATTTCTACTATTTAAACTATTTTAATCAATTTTAAACTTTTTTTAAACTATTAAAACTATTTTTGACTATCTAAACTATTTTCTAAAATTTTAGACTGTGTAAAGTTGAAATATTTATATTTAAATCCTTGATGATGAGACAACCTAAGTTGAAATTTGGAATTGATACATTTTGTGTAATGACATATCTGAGTAAATATGAATTTTAAAGAGAATATGATTTTGAAGTGAATGAGATTTTGAAAGTGAATATGATTCGAAAGTGATATGGTTTTGAGAATATGATATTTTGATATTAATTATGAAATGGTTTTAGAAATGTAAAAGAACCATCTGGTGTGAAATAAGCATTTGGTTGTTAAAGAGACAGGGATCAGATATTGTCATACTCTCTGCCAATACCGAAAACCACTTTAACAACTATGTAAGTGGTGGAGATTCTAGAAATGAAGTAGGATGGTTTGGCAAACGATTCTGTATGAGGTATTTACGTGACCCTGACTCCCATGAGTCAGCTTAGATGTGACTAAAACAGGAGCCATGCCGGGACAAGTGAGGTCGTTCCTCCTATCAGACACATTATTTCGATACCATATTTATTACTTTGCGATTGATTTGGTGGCCACCCCTTGATTTTGGTTATGGGAGTGTGTTCCGAGGTGGGCGGTAGTAGCTGCTATGCGTTACCACCAGTCCGGATCTGCAATTGGTATATCTACCCTGGCATTGCCTCGAGTGCCGTGTTCACATGGCCTAGCGTGCCTTCTACGAGTTTGGTTTGTACCATACCTATGGAGTTCCCTCTGATAGCCCTCCAATTTACGGAGGAATTACGGTATTGTATAGACTATGGGAATATATAAAAATGTGTTAAGGGTGATATGGGTAACGCTTAACACTATTTTAATACTTTACTTTATTGTAGACATATGATAATAGCGTATTGTACTACATAGTAGATAGTTTAATGGATCCTTAGGAGATGGAGATCTCGAACATCTCTTAAGTTATTGCACTCACGTTAGACACTGGATAGGATATGTCAAACCCTTAAACATCTCTGACGCCGTTACACCCACATTTATTTACTATTGATTTAACTTACATAAGATCATTTAGTTCTGACTCGAGTGTTTTTTCTTTTCAATTTGCTCGGGTCAGTCTGAGCTTTTCAGTTTTATTGAAGACTACTTTTTGGAGGACGAAGACGGAGATTTAATGCTATTATTATTTATTATCTTTATTCTACTGCACCATATTGTTCCGCTGCATTATTTATTTATTCCTGTTGTATGTAACTCTGATATGTATTGTAAAAGTGTAATCAAATGTTATTTGTAACTTCATGAACTATTTATTTGATTAATATATTTTGTCATTCCGCTACGCGATTCTGTATTTGTTTTTATTTTCTTTCTTTCTCTGCTTTTTCTTATTTACCCCTGCCCTTCTGAATGGTTTGAGTCTGACGTGTGTGTCTGCTTAAAACGTCCAAAAAGACAGGTCATTACAGAAATTGAATTTCTTGGGTATACAAATAACAAGGATCAAATCTTGTAGCTATAAATATTAATCAATTGGAAATAGAGATAAGTTTGGTATTTGATTACCAATTAACCAAAAATATTAAATTATTTATTATTTACTCTAAACCAAAGAGTTGATTAAGAATCGTTTTAATGAAATCATCGCCTAATTAGAAAATACCATCCTATAAGTTTTCTATAAGATATTTAATGTTGATGATTATAAGTTTGTTATTATCTGTATTAACTAGAGTATATATATATATAAAGATATAAGTATTCTCCATTTTAAAAGAGGATCTTTGAAATATACATTTGTGAGTGTTAAATTGCCCGTTAGGTGCTTTAAGGATTCTGGTCGGGGACGTCTGGACAACGTACTCGATAGAGATTCTTAAACATTCAAACGAGATAATTGGACATGTACTTTTATTAAAGTAAGTGTTTTGGAAAACCATATTTGTAGAAATATGTTAATTCAAGAAGGAATAAAAATATTTTGAAACTAATATGGTTTAAAATAAAATGATATTGGATATGCATACAAAGGTATATAAGTATAATTATATAATAAGGTTTGGAAATATATGGGTATTTCTATAATATAGAAAGAATATAAATATCAATAAAGGTAAATAATATTTATAAATCATTTTCTATAGGAAAGAGTATATTATTGGATTTCTAAATTATAATCTTACAAGGAAAATGTTTTGAGAGCCTTAGTTCTATAATATGGGGAAGTAATAATAATTGACTTAGTTTTACCAATTGGTTTAAATGCTCTCGAGTAACACTTTATCGAATATAGTGTAATTCATTGAATAGAATGTTTGAGTGGAACTTACTAGCCCATTAGTGAATACTCGAATTTCATCGAGTAGTATGGTATGCATTGGTTAAATTCCTGTAATTGCTATTAGAAAGTATTTAACACTTTAGTATTGTATTCTCTTTCGGTGTTCAATGGGACCGATAGATCCTTAAGGAAATATAGTTCAAGTTTTCTAAAGATAACCGTAAAAAGTGTGATTTGCTAGCTTCTAGTAAATACTTAAATTTCACCAAGTGGTATGGGACGTTTTGGCTAAGTTCTAGTGATTACTAAAAGTGTAGTATTTGGCATTTTAGAGTAAATTTATTTTGGTGTTCGGCTAGGGGGCCAATAGATCCTTAAGAGGTATGCTTTGGATAGGCTTGAAAGACAATTATAATCTAATTATAAACACATAAGTGTAAATCCTTAAATAGTTAAATCAGCAAAACCTAAAGAGAAGCATGATTCTTTTACTTAAAATAAATTGGAAACAAATTCTGAATGCCTAAGCTTAGGTTAAACGATATGTGAGTTAAGATGCCATCTCTAATTGTATTTAAAATAATAATTTGTGGAAATGATTTTATGGATTTGTTTATCTCTTGGGTATTAATTAAAATATTAAGAGGAAATTGAATACACTTCTAAGAAGAGGTTAATGAATTGAGTTCGTAGGATGTATATGTATTGTGTGTGTCTATATATATATATATATATATATATATATATATATATATATATTGATTCAACCCTAAATGAGGTAGTATCTAAAGTTTCAAACTTGCACTAAGGAAATGATTTATTTCAAAATAAAAATAATCTGGGATTTAGAAATATTTTTGGGAAATATTTTTGGGAATTTCAAAAGATGAGAAATTGTAAATGATTTTCGAATGGAAAAATGAATTTTTGGAGACTTGGTTATTATAATAATTTCTTGGGAAGTAAATTCTTTTATTTTATCAATAAAAGAATATGCAAAATTTAATTGGTAGATTCTTGAATAGGACAAAATCTAATTGGAGGACCCTATTGATTTATATACATGCTATGCAATAAAGGTGAAGTGCATAGGTAAAGGTAATGGTTGAATTGTAGAGGCTTTAACTTAACACTAGTTTTGGAAATAACTAAAGAAGTTTCTATATTTTGGGATATAAATATTTAGCAAAGAAAAATAATTGGTATT
The DNA here is from genome assembly GCA_030737815.1 of Allium fistulosum. NCBI lineage: Eukaryota > Viridiplantae > Streptophyta > Magnoliopsida > Asparagales > Amaryllidaceae > Allium > Allium fistulosum. The sequence goes on from CM060908.1 coordinate 910,976,276, forward strand.
TCTTTGGTAAAAAGTAATCCTCATTTTAAAATAAAATTTATAGTGTAAAACTATAAAAGAAACTTAATTAAGTGACGTGAATACTGTAGAATGAGTTATATAATTTAAACCTTTCAAAACAAAAACTAATTAAGAGTTTTATTTGAAATAAAAAGAAGAAAATGGCATATTTGAAAGAATATAATTTGTAATTGGGGATTTTGTGAATTTTAAAATTAAAACTCATGGAAAAGGTTTTGTGGTAAGATAAACTTATGTTATGAATCTAAGACATTTCAAGGAGAAATCCTAGAATTAATCCACAACTTTTGAATATGATTAATTAAGCAAGTATCTTAGAACATTAAGAATGTTAAGTATTTTAAATAGAGAAAATACTTTTAGTAAATTGGGGTGTGGAAACTAAGTTTAAAACTTATTCATAAATTTTCAACTAAAAACCTCTTTTGGGTTATAACCTTTTTTGATTGAATGAGATTGAAAGTCAAAATTTTTAATCCTTTGAATAAGTTATAGGAGTAATCTATAGTGGGATCTAAGAATAATATAATTAAGAAAGTTCTAGAATTAAAAGCTTATAGGAATTTTTCGAGAACTCAAAGCAATTATTTGAGTTTATCCCAAATAAGTAATAAACAAAAAACTGAATTTTGATGTTGATAAAGTCTTAGAAATATACCACATGCTTGTAGTTTTGACTCTGGTAGGAGCTAGGAAGATCATATCTATCTGGATTGAATTTTTCCTAGTGTTAATAGTTTCCAACTTAGCATCAGTATAGCTCCTTCCCAGACTTTATTGGGAGACCTTTTCGATCGCTCTCTTGTTAGTTTGAGTCCGGAAAAGAAGTGGATCTTAAGTCCTTACTCTATTTGTTGATCTTTTAGAAAGACCTAGAAACTTCTATTAGAGATCAAATCTCTATTCAGGTTTCTTTCTTGTTGGATAACTAGTATTTCAATCAATTTGGGATAGTATCTATTTGATGTATGGGACCCTATCCAACTATTGAGTTAGTAGCCCTGTTGCATATCGGGTTTCTTTACCAGTCCAGTTCTCTAGCATTCGTGGTGTCCTTCGTGTGCTTCAACTTTAGAAACATTTTAGAAATTCTAATTCTATTCTTGGGCATAGAATCCTTGTTACACTTGAGATCTCACAAAAACCTAACTTATGAACAGAGCTCAATTCGTGTGTAGTCTTGAAGGTTAAACACCTTCAAAATAAAGACATTTCGCTCATCTAAGTTTAATGGCCGATGATCCTAAGGACTACCCTTGTAGAGCTAGAGAGTTCAACGAGCAAACGCATCATGTGTATTTACCCGAGTTCATTTGTAAGGAGTCTCTTTTTTTGAGTTATCCTTCGTTCACAGCTCAATTTCCTTCAAGAAGATCCGTTCTTTGTAATTTGTTATAAACTTTTTCCTTAAGGAATTGCATGGATGCAATTTTTGTACGGGGGAGTATATAACAACCTTGGTCGAGATTACCTGGAATTAATACTAAAATATGATTTAAAATTATCTTAATTAACTTTAAGACGAATTTGGAAAATTTCATAATTATAATTTCCAAATTAAAATGGCTTTCTAGATGGAAATAAATAAATTTGGGAAAAGTTATTAGATATCAAAATTGTATAATTTTACTTCTTATATTTGACAATATAAGAATGATCTTGGGGAAGATAAGAGTTTAATAAAATATATGGAAATAATTTTGTAATTTATAATGTGAGTTTTTCTAAGGTTTATTCACTTATTTTTAATGGAGATTTATGATAAAAATTTTCCATTTCAAATTACTACAACAAATGTTGTAATTTAAATAAATGTTAATATTGAGATTTATTGTTAAAATGAGATTTTTGCAATGGTTTATTATTTAAAAAGAATGAGAATAAATTTTAATTTTAAAAGTTATATTTAATTTTATAAAATACCCCAATATTTATTAAAATAAGTACTTGACATGTTATTTGTTTTAGGAAAATTAAATAAATCAATGGTTTTAAAATAAAACATTGTTTAATGTAAATTGGTGTTTATAAAATGATAAAACAAAACTAATTAGTAACACTTCTCTTAGAAAATTAGTAACACCTTGCTATTGGATCCATATCTCAACCCACTTAGCCCAAATAAGAGAAGTATGAGATGAGAAGCATACGTACAAGTTTCTCATTCTCATTTTCATTCCGTAAGCAGATAAACGCAAACTCCTCTTGTATTTCAAAACCCTAATCCCTAAATCAAAGCTAGAAATCATAAGGCTTTTGATTAATTCAAGTGTAGATTTATATAAAGTAATCTCTTCTACCTATTTGTGTATATATTTTTGATTAATTTCAGTTTTAATTTCTGATTTTAATCATTCATCTCCAATCTTTAAATCTAGCCTAGATTGAAGCTGTATTAGAAAGGCATAGGTGGTTCCAAGCTATAATCTTCCATTTTGGATTTATTTAGGTGAGTTTCACTCACACGGATGCATGTGGCTGTTTGTTGATTGGATGAATCTACTGTTGAAATGATCTCAATCTCTTGTGTTATTTGCACCTTTTACTATGCAATTCTCTATTTGCTGAAAACCCACATCATATAATCATGATTTACATCAAATTATATATGTTTGCATGCTTGTTTGAATTATATTTCAGTGCATTTGAGGTCAAGGCGAAAATCAACGAAGAAATCATCACCAACGGGCATTCAGAGCACTGCCGGCAATGCTTGGGGCTCAACCTAGGCGTGCTAACTGGTGCACCGGTCATGACCTGGGCTGAGACCCAGGTCGCACTGTTTTAGGCTATGTTTGCTCCTTCGTTCGCCTGTTTGATCGCTTGAACCCAATTGTTTGATTTTAGTGTTGTTTTCTATGCTAATTTCAACATTATTTACAGATTTTGATTTATCAATTTGAGAATTCATTTTGAAGTTATTATAGCATAGAAATGCTTTATGGGTTCATGCAGATTATGCATAAATTTTATCACAATCTCAACCAGAATTTGAAAAGGCTCGTTAGTCCTTGGAAGGATGGTTTTGATGACAACAACCTTAGGACTTGTTATAAAATATAAATATTAACATTATAGTTTAGATATATATGTATATGCAGGATATAAACATGCAGGTACCAAGAATAAAGACTGTACAGTATAGAGATACAAGACGGATGAATTTAAAGATTGAAGATATCAAGATTGAAGACTCATGAGTATCAAGAAATCAAGTTATCAAGAGTTCAAGATTTTAATAGTACACGATAAGTATTGAGTCTAGAATTATGTTAAAACTTCTTGAAAGCACTTACATCTTTATTCGAAATTTATTCGTGGAATGGAATCCACTTCGAGCCTGTTAAAGGGATGGAACCCTAGTGGGATGGAACCCACGACAATATCTAGTAGAACATATAGTGGTCCTATTTTGATATCCACTAATTTTATAAAAATGTTTTTCAAAAATATATCTCTTGTTTTTTAAATGTTTTCAAAACTTTCATTTCAAAAAGACATCTCTCTTGATTGAAATATTTTAGCCTTAAAATTATTTTTATCATTTTTAATATTTTGATTTCAAAATTGTCCTTGTTTTTAAACTATCTTTTGTTTTAAATATTTAGCTTTAAAATATTTATTTACTTAGATTTTAAATCACTTTATAGATTAAGATTATATATATATAATTACTTTCTAAACTCTTTTATATGTTTAAACTATATTCAAATATATTTACAAAGTTTAGAAATCATTTTGAAAAATTATAGAAATCAATTTTAATAAGAAAATCAAAATCATCAATTTTTCCTAGAGCATGTCGACATCCCTCAACCCCTCATGTCGACATGGTGTCCGTTAAATTCAAAATTCAAATTTTCAAAAGAAGTCTCTATTCGTTGTATCCTTTCACGAATAGATATGGCTGTTGATTTCCTATAAATACCATTAGTTCTAAACGAATTTTTAATCAGAATTCACTTGTTTTCTCTTCTCTTCATCTTCCACATTTATTCTAAAGAATCACAAACTATACTCTGCCGAAATACCAAGTGAATCAAGCTTGATTATCTCTTGTTTGATTCTCTGCCACTCTCTCCATAAGATCTCAGTGCTATTCAGAGTTATAGGATTATTTGTAAATCAAACTGTTGAGTAAAAGGTGCGGTTGAGCCTTGAAATAAATTGGGTGTTATTGTTGCCTCGGAAATCGATTAGGTGATCTTGTGGCTTGGTAAATCAAGAGAGTTTGCCCCGGACTCGAATTCAGGAGGGTGTACCTCGTGGCCTTGAAATCGAGGGTGTAATCTGGGAGATTATTTTTGTTAAGAAATCCATACGTTTGTGCGGGACTGGATGTAGGGTAACTCCGAACCGGTATAAAATCCTGGTGTGTTCTTTCCTTTACTGCTTTTATTTATTATTTGCATTTGTGCCTGATTCTGTGATTATATCTGTGTGTGAATTGCATTTGTTGGTGATTAAATTTACATAAGTTTCAAAAGATTTAGAAAATCCACAAAACACTATTCGCCCCCCCCTCCCTCTAGTGTTATTCCAGCCTTAAGATCTGTAATCCACATTTCTCACATTTGGTATCAGAGCCAGGTTTTCAAAGTTTTCATAATCTGAATTTTGAAAAAGTTTTTAAAATGGCTATTTTTGGGGATTTTGTTAACACTAGTTTAAAACTGTTCGAATCATCATTGTCTCATAAGTCTGCATATAATTATTATAGAAAACCAAGTTATCTACCAAGTTTTTATTCTGTGCAGAAAGAAAAATGTTATATGGCCTTTGAAGAATCAACACTCAATGGACAAATTGTGCAAATCAAGAAGAATAAGTGGATACTTGATAGTGGATGTTCAAGACACATGATTGGTAATCCAGATATGCTGAATGATATTATCTATAAAATTGGAGGATTGGTTAATTTTGGAGACAACTCAAAAGGATATGTGATTAGCATCGGCAATGTCGGTAATTCTAAAACTCTTACTATTTCTAATATTTTATTAGTTAAGAATCTAAAACACAATTTGCTTAGCATTAGTCAACTTTGCGATAAAGAATACAAGATTAAATTTGAAAAAGATAAGTGTCACATCAAAGATAATAATTCAAATATTATATTTGAAGGAATTAGGAAGAAAAATATTTACATCCTTAGTACGAAAGTTTCAAATGATAACTTATGTCTTTTGGCTAATACAAGTGACCCTTGGATTTGGCATAAAAGATTTGGTCATTTAAATTTCAAACTGTTATCTAGGTTATCAAAACCTTACTTAGTTAGAGGTCTTCTGACGCAGCGGATATTACAAAACGATGTAGATCGATGAAAGTAGCAGTCGATGGATTGATGGATACTGAAATGCCCGAATTCGTTGATCCGAATATACCGAATTCTAGCTATCCCGAACTCGTTGATCGCGCACGATACCGGGTTCAAAGATCTGCGATTCTTCACGCGTTGATCAAGCGCACTTGATTCCGCGAATCGGCTTCAACAATCGAAGATTCGAGCGCACTCGAATGTCGAAGGTGGAGATAGGAGATACACTCGACTACCAATTGAAATTGAAAGTTCAAAGCTAACAAAAGAGAATTTTATTCAATATTCAACAACCTTTACAAATGAACCACACGACCTATTTATAGGCGTTTTACAACTCACACAAAATTACAACAAATTACACCATCTCCTAAGTCGGTTCCGACTTACGACCTACGAGTCATGACATAACACGGCGACGACTTATCTACAAAAGAGTAGACGACTTAAGAAAACAGTTACAACACTGTGACATAACAACAACAGAAAGTTACACAAGTCTTGAGTCGGTGGCGACTTATCACTTCTCCGACTCATCACATTTATACAACACAACCGACTTACGACTTATAAAACTCGACTCAACAAGATACAAGATAACAACTACAATAAACAACACACGACCCAAATTAAGTCGGAGACGACTTTAACACATCACAGTAGCTTCTTCACATGGCTTAAGAATCAACGGTCAAGATTAAGGCGGTATACGATTCAACGGCATCCAGCTTCCGCGACTTAAAGATAACCAGTTATATTCGACTTAAGAATCAACGGTTCAGATTAAGTCGGCAGGAAAGATCCACGGCCTCTATCTTCAACGACTTATAGCTTGACTCGTTAGGTCGTTCGCGACCTAACACTTCACCAGTTTGCTCTGCTTTCTTTTTGCATAACTCGGTAGATGGTTCAGGCGACTTAACTAAGTCGTAACTCGGTAACAACTTATCACCCACTCCGTTAAGTCGTGCACTAACCAAAACACTTCCTTTAAGTCGTTGCCGACTTAAGCCTTCGCATTTTTCAACTCGTGTTGCTCCAGTAGTTTTAGGTCGTAACCCAGCACTCTTCCTTATCTCGTTAGGTCGTCCCAACGAGTTATCCCTTAACTCCTTAGGTCGTAGACGACCTACAACTTCCTCGTTAGGTCGCAAAATTGCTCCTTTAAGTCGGTTACGACTTATACCTTGGACAAATGAGGGTTGCGCTGCATCATCCTCCCCAGGTTGAGAAAAATTCGACCTCGAATTTGTCAATTCTTCCACATCAGCCCGTTCATCCCCATGATATGGTACGAGATGTTTAACATTGAATACATCAGAAGTGTACACATCTTCTGGCAGCTTCAATTTATAAGCAATTTTATTAATTCGTTTTACGACTTTTACAGGACCAATTTTTCTGGCTTTCAACTTGTTATAAGTGCCCATTGGAAAACGATCCTTTGTTAACGCTGCATAAACTAAATCACCATCGTTAAATTCAACACTCCTTCGTTTCAAATCTGCAGAACGCTTATACTTCTCATTTGCTTTCTCCAATCGTTCCTGAACGATTTTGTGACATTCGGCCAATCCTTCAACAAAATCAGCAGCTTTCTTAATTGTCTTCTTTGATTGTGGCACTACCGTTAAATCCAACGGACCCTTCGGTAAGCTTGAATATACTATCTGAAATGGACTGAACCCTGTGCTACGATTTACCGCATGATTATGAGCAAATTCTGCCTGGCATAACTTCACATCCCAACTCTTCAGATTATCTTGTACAAGACACCTCAACAAATTTCCCAACGATCGATTAACCACCTCCGTTTGTCCATCAGTTTGCGGATGATAAGCACTACTAAATTTCAGCTTCGTTCCCACCATTTTCCACAAACTCAACCAAAAGTGACTCAGAAACCGAGTATCTCTATCCGACACAATAGATTCTGGCAATCCATGAAGTCGATAGATCTCCTTGAAAAACAACTGAGCAACATGGACAGCATCCGCCGTCTTCTTACAAGCAATAAAATGTGCCATCTTCGAAAATCTGTCCACCACAACGAATATAGAATCATTTCCCCTCTGAGTTCTAGGCAATCCCAAAACAAAATCCATACTGATATCCACCCATGGTTTTACAGGCACGGGTAACGGCATATATAAACCAGCATTAGTCGCAGTTCCTTTCGAAACCTGACAAATATGACAACGCTCCACAAACCTCTCCACCTCTTTCCTCATCGATGGCCAAAAGTAAGATTGTGAAATCAATTGTAATGTACGGTCTCTCCCAACATGTCCCTCTTCGTGTAACTCCTTGATAATCTTCATTCTCATACTACCCTCCGGTATGCACAATCGATTTCCTTTAAAAAGAAAACCATCCACCATCACGAACTCATCCGTCTCTCCCTCCTTGACTTTATTAACAAACTTTGCAAAGTAAGGATCATCGGTAAATAATTTTGGTAACATTTCAAACCCCGTCACTTCAACTTTCAGTGTAGTCAACAAATGACTCCTCCTACTCAAAGCATCAGCCACTCGATTCGTCACCCTTGACTTGTGTTTAACGACAAAAGTAAACTGTTGCAGATATGCAATCCACGATGCATGTCTTGCTGAAATCTTATCTTGTCCTTGTAAATGCTTCAACGCCTCATGGTCAGTGTAAAGAACAAACTCTTTCTGAAATAGATAGTGTCTCCAGTGTTTAATAGATTGCACGACAGCATAAAATTCCACATCATATGTACTGTATCTCATCTTCGCTCCTGATAACTTCTCGCTAAAGTATGCAATTGGACGTCCCTTCTGGCTTAACACTCCTCCAATTCCAACCTTGGATGCATCAGTATGTAGTTCAAACACTAACTGAAAATCTGGTAGCACTAGAATTGGTGCAGACGTCAGCAACTCCTTGATCTTCCCAAAAGCATCCCCTGCTTCTTCTGTCCATGCAAACTGTTTACCCTTCATACAATCTGTAACAGGCGCCATCACACTACTAAAGTGTGGAATAAACCTCCGATAAAATGAAGCCAACCCGTGAAAACTACGAACTTCCGTTATCGTCTTGGGTTGCGGCCAATTTCTAACTGCTTCGACTTTACTCTGGTCAACCTGTATTCCCTTTTCCGACACAACATATCCCAGAAATAAAACGCTATGCGTCATGAACACGCATTTCTTCGTTGCAGCATAAAATTGTTCTTGTCGCAATACCATCAGCACTTCTCTCAGATGATTCAAATGTTCCTCTGGACTCCCACTGTAAATCAAAATATCATCGAAATATACCACCACAAACTTCCCAATGAATGGTCGAAAAATCTGATTCATCACCCTCATGAAAGTACTCGGTGCATTGGATAAGCCAAATGGCATAACCAACCATTCATATAGACCCTCCCTGGTTTTAAAAGCAGTCTTCCACTCATCACCTGGTCTGATACGAATTTGATGATATCCGCTCTTCAAATCAATCTTCGAAAATATAGTAGCTCCGCTTATTTGATCTAGTAAATCATCCAACCTTGGCATTGGAAATATATATCTCACAGTAATCTTATTCAATGCTCGACTGTCAGTGCACATCCTCCACGTTCCATCCTTTTTGGGTACCAATAAAGCTGGTACAGCACAAGGACTTAAACTCTCCTGCACATGCCCCTGTTCAAGCAATTCCTCTACCTGCCTCCGCAACTCTTCATGTTCCTTTGGACTCATTCGATAATGTGGTCTGTGTGGCAACACAGCACCTGGAACAAGATCTATCCGATGTTGGATATCCCTCAACGGTGGCAACTCCGTTGGTAACTCCTCTGGAAATACATCGTCAAACTCTTTCAATACCGGTTTTACTTCTTCTGGTATTTCAACCTCTTTACTGCTTTCTCGTCCAATCAACAAAAACACTTCAGGCTCCTCCTCTACTTCCTTCACAAACTCCTTCAAAGATAACAAAGTTTTGAGCTCTTCAATCTCCTCCAACTTGTTTTCCTCCTGTTGTCGCTTCTTTGGAACTAGAGTAATCTTTGTGCCTTCAAACATGAAACTGTAACTGTTGGTTCGCCCATCATGTTGCACCGCCCTATCATACTGCCACGGTCTCCCCAGCAACAAATGACAGACATCCATATCTACCACATCGCACCAGATTGCGTCTTTATATTTCTTCCCAATTGAAAAATTCACACGAGCCCTTCGTCCAACCTTCACCTCCCCGCCTTTCCTCAACCAAGCTAGCTTGTACGGATTTGGATGTTTCTCAGTCTTCAACGCCAACTTCCTCACAGCTTCGGAAGAAATTATATTATCACAGCTTCCAGCATCAATAACAAATTTGCAAACTTTCCCCAGAATGGTACATGTTGATTGAAAAACATTGCTCCTCAACCAACTACAATCCTCCTCTTTCTTTGGTGTTAAACAGGACCTCTTCATCATAAGATTATAACCTTCGTCTCCCGTCACTTCTTCTTCCTCCTCATCAGGTGGTGAATTGGAACATTCAGCTTCTTCATCCTCATCCTCAACTTCCGCTATCATAGCTCTCTTCTTCGGCTTCGGACATTCGCTACTTTTGTGACCCAACTCTTGGCAATTGTAACATTTGAAACCATTATTGACTTTCGCCTTCCCAACCTCATTCACAACTGGTTTCGCAACAGCTTTTGAAACATTAGAACTCCCACTAACTCCCTTCACTGGATTGTTGGAATTTGTAAACACACCTCCTCCTCGTCTTCCCTGTTTCTCCCAAGCCAACGCTTTCTGGTGTGCTTCCGCTACAGATCTGGGATCAAACATGTTAACCATATCCTGAATCTGCATTCGCAATCCTCCAACAAATCTGGCTGTTAACTGTTTTTCTGTCTCCATAATATCGTTTCTTGCAATCAGTTGATAAAATTCATCGGCATAGTCATTCACAGATTTCGTTCCTTGTCTCAAGTTCTGCAAACGTTGATACATCAAAGATTGATAATTGTAAGGTAAGAACGCTGCTTTCATCAATTTCTTCATCTTCTCCCAAGATTCAACTTTTGACTTTCCCATCCGCTCACGTGTAAGTTTGGTTTGCTGCCACCATGCCAAAGCTCTACCCCTCAACCTCGTAGCAACCAACTTCACTCTACGATGCTCTGGAACTTCCTTGAAGTCAAAAATCTCTTCAACATTAGCTACCCAATCTAGAAACTCCTCTGCTTGCATACCACCTTTGAATTCAGGAATTTCATTCTTCATCCCCGACTCCCACTTGTGATCATACTCAGAGTGGTTTCTTCCTTGTCCTCGTCCTTGTCCTCGAACACTACCACCATCATACTCCTCTTCAAAATCAGATGTATATCGTTGTCTATCTCATCCACCCACATCTCTACTACCTTCTCGTCTACCACCATCATCCCTTCTATCTACATTCCTCCGTTCACGATCATTCACGTTCCTCCCACGCCTTTGATCATTTTCAACACTTCTGTCTCGATTGGAATGTGGCGAAACTCTACTACCCCCATGGTTAGATTCAGGTGAAACCCTTCTCCGATTTTGATTCATTTCTGTCATAAGCTTCTCTAACCGACCAATCCCTTCGTTGAGCTTTTCACTAAAGTTTTCATTGATTCTTTGCTCCATCTCATCAGCTTCTTCTCTTCGATACAAAGCTTCTACGTTTTGGTGGCGATTAGCTCTTCTTGGCGGCATACTTGAAATCTTCACAATCTCTTCAACACTTCAAAATTCAAACACTTTTCGGACTTTGATCCAAAATGAAACGGATCAAAAACTTCCACGTTGTTGCAAATCGCGATGAACACGATGGACAAAGTTTCGGCCTCTCACTCAAATCCGATCAAACAACTTCAATACAAAGTCGAACACTTCAACTTGATCACGGCTCAACACCTCAAGCTCTCGGCTATCACTTCAACTTCAAATGAATAGGCTCCAAGTCTCGATCTAGCTATGATTGGCTAGAACAGGCTCTGATACCAAAACTGATGCAGCGGATATTACAAAACGATGTAGATCGATGAAAGTAGCAGTCGATGGATTGATGGATACTGAAATGCCCGAATTCGTTGATCCGAAGATACCGAATTCTAGCTATCCCGAACTCGTTGATCGCGCACGATACCGGGTTCAAAGATCTGCGATTCTTCACGCGTTGATCAAGCGCACTTGATTCCGCGAATCGGCTTCAACAATCGAAGATTCGAGCGCACTCGAATGTCGAAGGTGGAGATATGAGATACACTCGACTACCAATTGAAATTGAAAGCACAAAGCTAACAAAAGAGAATTTTATTCAATATTCAACAACCTTTACAAATGAACCACACGACCTATTTATAGGCGTTTTACAACTCACACAAAATTACAACAAATTACACCATCTCCTAAGTCAGTTCCGACTTACGACCTACGAGTCATGACATAACACGGCGACGACTTATCTACAAAAGAGTAGACGACTTAAGAAAACAGTTACAACACTGTGACATAACAACAACAGAAAGTTACACAAGTCTTGAGTCGGTGGCGACTTATCACTTCTCCGACTCATCACATTTATACAACACAACCGACTTACGACTTATAAAACTCGACTTAACAAGATACAAGATAACAACTACAACAAACAACACACGACCCAAATTAAGTCGGAGACGACTTTAACACATCACAGTAGCTTCTTCACATGGCTTAAGAATCAACGGTCAAGATTAAGGCGGTATACGATTCAACGGCATCCAGCTTCCGCGACTTAAAGATAACCAGTTATATTCGACTTAAGAATCAACGGTTCAGATTAAGTCGGCAGGAAAGATCCATGGCCTCTATCTTCAATGACTTATAGCTTGACTCGTTAGGTCGTTCGTGACCTAACACTTCACCAGTTTGCTCTGCTTTCTTTCTGCATAACTCGGTAGATGGTTCAGGCGACTTAACTAAGTCGTAACTCGGTAACAACTTATCACCCGCTCCGTTAAGTCGTGCACTAACCAAAACACTTCCTTTAAGTCGTTGCCGACTTAAGCCTTCGCATTTTTCAACTCGTGTTGCTCCAGTAGTTTTAGGTCGTAACCCAGCACTCTTCCTTATCTCGTTAGGTCGTCCCAACGAGTTATCCCTTAACTCCTTAGGTCGTAGACGACCTACAACTTCCTCGTTAGGTCGCAAAACTGCTCCTTTAAGTCGGTTACGACTTATACCTTGGACAAATGAGGGTTGCGCTGCATCATCTTCCCAAGTTAAACTTTAAAGTAGATAGTATATGTGATGCTTTCCAATTAGGAAAACTTAGGAAGAGTTCTTTCAAATTAAAAGATATGATTTCAACTTCAAAACCTCTTGAGTAACTTCATCTAGATTTATTTGGTCCATCTCAAATTCAATCAATAAATCACAATAAATATGTCTTTGTAATTATAGATGATTATTCTAGGTTTACATGGACAATTTTTATGAAACATAAAAGTGATACTTTTGATTCATTTAAAATTTTACAAAAAGACTTCAAAACCAACTTTCTTTAAAAATTATAACTATTCGTAGTGATCACGGTGAGGAATTTGAAAATGAAAATTTTGAGAGATTCTGCAATAAAAAGGGAATAACTCATAATTTCTCTTTTCCAAGAACTCCACAACAAAACGGAATGGTAGAACGTAAGAATAGAACGATTCAAGAGTGTGCTAAAACAATGCTTTCTGATAGTAACTTACCTAAAAACTTTTGGGCTGAAGCAGTCGCTACAGCTTGTTATATATTAAATAGGATTTTAATTAGACCATTAACTAATAAAACACCATATGAATTACTTTACAATAAGAAATCCATAGTAGCTTATTTTAAAGTTTTTGGTAGTAAGTGTTTTATTATTAATACAAAAGATAATTTAGATAAATTTGAACCTAAATCCGACAAAGGTATCTTCATCGGATATTCTAATAGAAGTAAAGCATTTAGAGTTTATAATTTAAGAACTAACACTATTGAAGAAACAATGCATGTATCTTTTGATGAAAATTTTAAAGATACTATACAAATAGAAGATGAAGAAGATTTTGTAAATGAACCTAATGAAACTAATTGTGAAATCATTCAACCTAATAAAAGAATTAGTCTATTAAAAGATCATCCTATAGAAAATATACTAGGAAATATTGAATCTGTTGTTAGAACTAGAAATCAACTAAATAACATGAGTAATGTAGCTTTTATATCAACTATTGAACCTAAAAATCCAAAGGAAGCATCATCTGATGATTCATGGATTCTTGTTATGCAAGAAGAATTGAATCAGTTCACCAGAAATGATGTTTGGGAACTTGTTCCTAGACCTGAGGATAAAATTATAATTGGAACAAAATGGGTTTACAAAAATAAAATGAATGAACTTGGTTAGGTCGTGAGAAATAAAGCTCGATTAGTCGCACAAGGTTATTGTCAAGAAGTAGGAATAGATTTTGATGAAACCTTTGCACCCATAGCAAGATTAAAAGCCATTAGAATTCTACTTGCTTTCGCAAATTATAATAGTTTCAAATTATTTCAAATGGATGTTAAAAGTGCTTTTCTAAATGGATTTGTTAAAGAGGAAGTTTATGTTGAACAACCTCCACTCTTTGAGGATGAAAGATTTCCAAACCATGTTTTCAAACTTAAGAAAGCTCTCTATGGTCTGAAACAAGCTCCTAGAGCATGGTATGATAGACTAAGATCTTTTTTATTACAATCAAATTTTGAAATTGGTAAAGTAGATAATACTCTTTTCATTAAAAGAAATAAAAATGATATTCAACTAGTACAAGTTTATGTAGATGATATTATTTTTGGTTCAACTAATCATGAAATGGATAAAGAATTTTCTGAAATAATGACAAAAGAGTTTGAGATGAGTCATATGGGTGAACTTACTTTCTTCTTAGGTTTACAAATAAAACAATTAGATAATGGTATCTTTATTAGTCAAGAAAAATATGCTAGGGATCTAGTGAGTAAATTTGGTATGACTACTACGAGTGGAAAACCCACTCCCATGGCAACCAATGAAGCTTTAAATAAAGAATATCTTTCAAAAGATTTAAATCAAAAACTATATAGGGGAATGATTGGATCACTACTCTATATCACTGCGAGTAGACCTGATATCATGCATAGTGTTTGTCTATGTGCAAGATACCAATCTCAACCCAAAGAAACTCACTTAAAAGCTGTGAAACATATCATAAGATATGTTAAACATACTTTTGACTATGGTTTATTTTACCCTAAAAATGATTCATTTGATTTAATTTCTTATTGTGATGCTGACTATGCTGGTTGCAAATCTGACCGAAAAAGTACAAGTGGAACTTGTCACTTTTTGGAGCATTCTCTAGTTTCATGGTTTAGCAAAAAGAAAAATATTGTTTCTTTATCAGCAACTGAAGCAAAATATATCTCTACTGCTTTGGCTTGCTCCCAATTCATTTATATATGCAACAAACTCTAAAAGATTTTGGATTAAAAATTTCAAAATCACCAATTTATTGTAATAATTATAGTGCAATAAATTTGTCTAAAAATACTACTCATCATGCTAGGACTAAACATATTGATATCAGACATCAGTTTCTCAGAGATAATATAAGTAAAGAGATTATTTCTCTGGAATATATCAACTCTGAAAATCAAATTGTTGATATTTTCACCAAACCCTTAAATCAACCTATATTTACTAAATTAAGAAGAGAACTAGGCATTTGTTCAATAACTGAGATATAGAATATAGATATAGTAACATATATTTTAAAAAACAGAGATATACAAGAAAATCAAATTTTTCAAAAGGATGTCGACATACCCCTACCACCTATGTCGACATACAACGGCAAAATTTTAAAATTTGATTTTCCCACTAAAATCAGTTTAGTAGTTATATAAACCTATGAATTTCGAATTTTTCTATGTTCTCACTTTTCTTTCTCTGAAATAAAACTTCTATAAATTAAAATTAATGGCCTCCTCCACTAAATTGAACCAAATTGACACCATTTCTTTCCCTTCTCCTCATTCTGGTCCATTCCAACGCACTGCACTGGCACGTGTGATAAAGATTGAAGAATCTATGTAGGATGCCATGTAAATGTTGATTGAATTCCAAGTTGTGCAACTAAGGATGGCAAAAGAACAAGAAAAGAAAGGCAAAATTCTTCGAAATTTACAAAATTCCTAATGGATAATCACGCAAATCCTATTGTGATTGAAGAAGATTCTCCCAACATTCAAGTGCATAACTCCTTAGAGCATGGCGAAGAGGAAGAAGAAGAAGAAGAAGCACCTATGGAAGAAGACGACAAAGTGGTCTGCGTAGGCGAAGTCGGTTTTGACAAAGATGGGAATTTGGTCGAACAACGTGGAAACTTTTGTTTTCATTATCCAAATTGTTCGATTCACGAATCTCCAATTGTCAAAAACTCTCGTTAGTAGTGTTATTCTATAATTTATATACTTGAATATATTTGTGTGTTTATGTTCCATATATATATATATATATATATATATGTAAATATAATATCGTATATGATAAGATTTCTTTTGTTTCGC
This sequence comes from Allium fistulosum, assembly GCA_030737815.1. Classification (NCBI taxonomy): domain Eukaryota; kingdom Viridiplantae; phylum Streptophyta; class Magnoliopsida; order Asparagales; family Amaryllidaceae; genus Allium; species Allium fistulosum. Next base: position 910,992,206 of record CM060908.1, read on the forward strand.
TTATTATACTTCCTTATTAGCATTTAGTTTAGATAGTCTTTGATTAAGGGAGAGTTATATTGGTTTAGGATTAGTTTTTATTGATGACAAGGGGGAGAAATATAAAATAGAGTAGTTAGAGTAGTTAGGCTTAGATTAAGGGGGAGTTATTAGATTAAGGGGGAGTTATTAGTTTTAGCGGGAGTTATTAGTTTTAGGGGGAGTTATTGTGAAGGAGAAGTATATTTTATAAACATAGGTTGTCATCATCAAAAAGGGGGAGATTGTTAGTCCTTGAGAAGGATGGTTTTGATGACAACAACCTTAGGACTTGTTATAAAATATAAATACTAACATTATAGTTTAGATATATATATATATGTATGTAGAATATAAACATGCAGGTACCAAGAATGAAGACTGTACAGTATAGAGATACAAGACTGATGAATAAAAAGATTGAAGATACCAAGATTAAAGACTCATGAGTATCAAGAAATCAAGTTATCAAGAGTTCAATATTTTAATAGTACAAGATAAGTATTGAGTCTAGAATTATGTTAAAACTTCTTGAAAGCACTTACATCTTTATTCGAAATTTATTCGTGGAATGGAATCCACTTCGAGCCTGTTAAAGGGATGGAACCCACGACAATATCTAGTGGAACATATAGTGATCCTATTTTGATTCCACTAATTTTATAAAAATGTTTTTCAAAAATATATCTCTGGTTTTTAAATGTTTTCAAAACTTTCTTTTCAAAAGGACATCTCTCTTGATTGAAATATTTTAGACTTAAAACTATTTTTATCATTTTTAATATTTTGATTTCAAAATTGTCCTTGTTTTTAAACTATCTCTTATTTTAAATATTTAGCTTTAAAATATTTATTTACTCAGATTTTAAATCACTTTATAGATTAAGATTATATATATATAATTACTTTCTAAACTCTTTTATATGTTTAAACTATATTCAAATATATTTACAAAGTTTAGAAATCGTTTTGACAAATTATAGAAATCAATTTTAATAAGAAAATCAAAATCATCAATTTTGCCTAGAGCATGTCGACATCCCTCAACCCCCCATGTCGACATGGTGTCCGTTAAATTCAAAATTCAAATTTTCAAAAGAAGTATCTATTCGTCGTATCCTTTCACGAATAGATATGGCTGTTGATTTCCTATAAATACCAGTAGTTCTAAATGAATTTTTAATCAGATTTCACTTGTTTTCTCTTCTCTTCATCTTCCACATTTATTCTAAAGAATCACAAACTATACTCTACCGAAATACCAAGTGAATCAAACTTGATTATCTCTTGTTTGATTCTCTGCCACTCTCTCCATAAGATCTCAATGCTATTCAGAGTTATAGGATTATTTGTAAATCAAACTGTTGAGTAAAAGGTGCGGTTGAGCCTTGAAATCAATTGGGTGTGATTGTTGCCTCGGAAATCGATTTGGTGATCTTGTGGCCTGGTAAATCAAGAGAGTTTGCCCCGGACTCAAATACAAGAGGGTGTACCTCGTGGCCTTGAAATCGAGGGTGTAATCTGGGAGATTATTTTTGATAAGAAATCTGTACGTTTGTGCGGGACTAGATGTAGGGTAACTTCGAACCAGTATAAAATCCTGGTGTGTTCTTTCCTTCACTACTTTTATTTATTATTTGCATCCATGTCTGATTCTGTGATTATATCTGTGTCTGTGAATTGCATTTGTTGGTGATTAAATTTACATAAGTTTCAAAAGATTTAGAAAATCCACAAAACACTATTCACCCCCCTCTAGTGTTATTCTAGCCTTAAGATTCGTAATCTGCATTTCTCACAAGGCTGACTTCCAAATTAAAGTATTTTATCCAAATCTCTACTAGTACACTTATTTTCTATAATAAGTTTATATACATATTTTATTATTTATTATAATAATAATAATGGTTTTATATTAAGATAGGACAATATTCCAAATTACTCCTATTTATACTTATGTATAAAGAGATTTTGCAAAGGATTTCCAATATATATATATATATATATATATTAGCTTACTAAACAATGCTAAATATATTTATGAATGTAAAATTTTAACAAACTCCTTTTCTCATATAAATATTAGCTTATAAACTGATATATAGTTTGAAGAAGGTTTTCCAAAACTTAATACTTTTATACAATTGCAAGACATCGATTGAATGAGGAATTGATTTAAATGGATTATTAAAACGAGTGGTATGAAACGCTCGCGTTTATTTTTCCAATTAATTCCCGGACTAGTTTGATTGAGCCACTTATACACATAAGTGGAGTTTACTAACTTATAGTAAACGTTTAAATAAACATGCGTGGTATAGGACACACGGTTGTTTTTTATTTGGTTGCTATTCGGAGTTATATGACACTTATCGACGAGTTTATGATTCGCCTATGGGGTTTATAGGACTTTTTCCCATCTTGATGTTCATAGGTCTTGTACCTATCTTGATGTTTCTAGGACTTGTTCCTATCTTGATGTTTATAGGTCTTACACCTATCTTGATGTTCATAGACTTATACGTCTATCTTGGAGTTACATGCATATAGGTGAATTTATTTCACCAATCTTGGAGTTTGGCTCCTTCCCCGTTTTTGTGAGATTTCTGGATTTTTAATTGTGAAATTTCTGAATTTGATGTTGTTTGAATTATCATCAAATCATTTCAGGGATTTTTGCTTTTAATAAGCTATCTTGAGTTTTAATATTTGGTGATTTGAAGTTATTGATGCATGTTTGATATTTGTCGATTATGACTATATTTGAGATATAGTTCACTTTATATATCATTTATCTTGCTAACAAATTCATTATAGTCTAGGCTGACCCATTTATTATTTTATAATACTCAGGTCAAATCGAGAAATTTTAAGTGCTCCAGTTTGATAGTTCTAGAGATGATTCAATCCAGTATTTAGTTACCATTCATCTTACCTTCATCTTGTACATGTATACATATTCATGTAGTGTTGTATCTTATATCAAGTTTAGACTCTTTTGTGTACATATTCGTTCATGAGATGTAGTATAGATGTATTATATAGATCGTTTTGACCATAGTCTTGTATTTGATATTATGTATCTATTCGATTTGATTAGCTTGTATCTATTTGTATTCCGCTGTGTATATTCTGTGATCTGTGATTTTGTGATTTGTATTTATTATATACTGTCCTGGATTATTTTTTTGCCATCGTAGTTTTGTTTTAAGCTTGGATTGCATATGTCGATTCCATTGGTGATGGAAAAAATATTGCATATTAATCGACGTATCAATGCTCACTTAAAGTAAAATTCATGGATAGTCGCTCTTAACCAATCCTATTCTCTGCACTGGCAGACGATATTACTCCGTAATATCCTTTGTTAGTGTGGATCTCGGGGTAAGGCATCATAGAATACGTTGGGTATTCCAGAAATATGGGCTGGTAAAGCGATTCGATATGCTACTCTACCGATACATTCTGTGATTGGGTATGGTATAATAAAACGAGGGGCTAACTTTTCAAATCGACTAAAATGCATCACTCTTTTTATCGAAGAAACACAAATGAAAACTAAATCCCCAACTGAGAACTCTAAATCTTTCCTTCTCCAGTCTGCATAGGATTTCTGCCTATCTTGAGCATCTTTCATTCTCCGCCTAACAAGATCAATCTTCTCGGAAGCTTCCCTAACTGAATCCCGTCCTAAAATAAACTTCTCTTCAGTTTCCAACCAATAAGAAGGTGAATGACATAACCTTCCATATAAGGCCTTAAAAGGAGCTATTCCGATACTTGATTGAAAACTATTATTGTAGGCGAATTCCATAAGATAAATGTGGCCTTCCCAACAATCACCAAAATCCGAAACATAACAATGGAGCAACTCTTCTAAAGTCCTGTTCACAAATTCAATCTGCCATCGGACTGAGGATGATAGGTAGAACCAAGATTAAGCTTTGTACCCAATGCTGATTGAAGACTCTTCCAAAGTCCACTGGTGAATAGTGGATCCTAATCACACACTATCGCACTAGGAACGCCATGCAATCTAACAATCTCCTTAACATAAATCTTAGCAAACTGAGATGTGGTTCAGTTAGACTTTGCAGGAATATAATGAGCTGACTTAGTCAACTGATCCACTATCCCAACAAACTGTCAAGTTCATACTCATAACGAGGCAATACGTTGATAAAGTCAATGGAGACCTACAAAAGAAAAATGATTCGATCATTACTAGATCAATTCAATGCGAAATATAATATGAACTTATTAAAATTTCTAATTCCACATTTACTTGATCCCATTTCCATAACGGAACATCTAAAGGATGAAGAAGTCCACTAGGTCTCTGGTGTTCTACCTTAACAAGCTGACAAGTCACAAGGCGACTCATAAACTGAGCAATGTCCACCTTCATTCCTTCAAAAAAATACATTTGCTTCATATCTTCATACATCTTTTTACTACCGGGATAAATAGTGTATTTGGAACAATGACACTCATCCATAATATCCTTTCGCAGGTTATCAATATTGGGTACAATATCCTACCATATCTCCAAACACAACCACGAGTATCCACTACAGACTCCTTTACTTCTACTTCCCTACTCCTACTAGAAAATACTCTGAATAAGCTCCACTAGTTTGGGATCTCGGTTTTGAGCTTCTGCAATACGATCCAAAATAGAAGGTCGAGCCTCCAGACCAATCAATACAATATTTGATCTCAACTCTGCATCTTGATCTCTTATCTCACACAATGGAAGTATCTCAAGATCACTTTATTCTGACAACATTATGAAAACAACTTCTTGGTGCTTGCGACTAAAGGCATCAGCTACACAATTACCCTTTCTCTAAGTGTACTGAATCTCAAAATCATATGCCACCAGAAACTCTAACCACCGCTGTTGACGCATATTAAGCTCTTTCTAAGAAAAGAGATATTTCAAAGATTTGTGATCGGTATATAAAATAAATATCTCTCCTAGAAAATAATGATGCCAAATTTTAAGTGTAAAAACAATAACTGTGAGCTCGAGATCATGAGTGGCGTAACAGACCTCATTTGGTCGAAACTGCCTCAAAGCATATGCGACTACTCTGTCTCTCTACATAAGCACAGCTCCAAAACTAGATCAACATGCATCAGTATAAACAAAAGGATCCTGATTTCCTTTTGGAGCAATAAGAATAGGAGTGTGAGTTAAAAAATCTTTCAATTTTTGAAATGCCGACTTACACTTTTCGGACCAAATATACTTCGTTCCTTTTCTGGTCAAACTAATGAGGGGAAGAACGATTCTACAAATATCTTAAATGAACCGTCGATAATAACCAGCTAGTTTAAGAAAACTATGAACTTCCATCACACTCTTTAGTCTCTTTGAATTTTGAATCGCTTCAATCTTAGCGGGATTGACCAAGATTCTTGCCTCAGAAATGACATGCCTCAAAAACTTTACTTACTTATGCCAAAATGGCATTTAGAGAATTTAGCTCCAAGCTGAAGAGTACAGAGTGTCTCTAGCATAATACAGAGATGCTTCTCATGCTCTTCCTCCGTCTAAGAATAGAGTAAGATTTCACCAATAAAAAAAAGTACAAACTTGTCAAGAAATTCCCATAGTACTCGATTCATTAATTCAACAAAATATGCAGGCGCATCAGTTAACCTAAATGGCATAACTATCCATCCACATGAACCACAGCGAGTTCTGAAAGCTATCAAAGGAATTCTTCCTCTACCATACGAAGCTAATAAAACCTGATCGCCATGTCTAACTGAGAAAAGACTTTCGCACCACTAAGATGATCGAACGTATCATCGATTCAGGGCATCGAATATCTATTCTTAATAGTAAGCTCGTTTAATTTTCTATAATCGATACACAATATGAGTGTACCATCGGCCTTCCTTACAAACACAACGGTTGTACCCCAGGGTAAACTACTAGACTGAATAAGATGCTTCGCTTCGAGCTCAACTAGTTTCCTTTTCAACTTTTAATTCCCTTTTGCTAAAATCCTTGTGGGAGGACGACTAATCGGCTGTACTCCCAGAATCAGATCAATGCAGAATTCAATTTCCCTTCTATGAGGCAATTCAATAATGGGCTCGAATATGTCAGGGAAATCACATACAATAGGAATATTATCTATCTCCTCATCCTCATGAGACTCTATAGTGAAAAGTGAAATTTTCCGACTCGAATCAATTTCTTCGAGAGCTAAAGAAAGTCGATCACTAGCAGAAGGATGCTTCTAATAGATAATGCATTCAGGACAAAGAATATAAGCTCCATACTTATCGAGCCAATCTAAACCCATTATCATTCCAAATCCTAAATGCTGAATAACTTTCAAATCAATAAAGAAAGAAAATACACAAAGAACAATCTCAACTTCTTTATAGAACAAGCTGAGGGTTGTAGATTCACCAATAGGATTTGCAATCCTTAAAGAAGATACCATACACACGACATCCCAAAAACAAGTTTCAATGAGCTCCTTTGACACGAACGAGTGTGATGCTCCCTTATCGAAAGAACCCGAATAGAAATACCATAAAATAAGATAGAGCTTTCCAAAATAGAGGAAGATGCACCTCGCTGCTGGCCAGAACCTCCCGATGACTCACCTACATTCATCCTTCCTACTTTTCTATTTCTGAGCTAAGAAAGGAAATAAGGAACTTGGTGGCCTTCTCTCTTACAATAGCGATATTCTTAAGGTGAGAGTGGGATTGCTAAATGAGGCTTGGTGCACTCCTTTGCTTAATGCACCTTAACCCTACAATTAAAGCACTCTACCTGATCTTTCTTCTGACTCCTAGAATTTGAATCATGTTTCTTCAACTTCTTATTCTAGAATCTAGGCTTGAATCTACCAAAAGGCTTCTTCTTCCTCTGATTAAATTCCTTCTTCTATGAAGGAGCTTCATCACTACAATCCTTCTATGCTTCTTTTAATCTAAGAGCAGTGTCAATTAGCTTCTCGAATGACTTCATGTTGAGGCAAGAGTGCCCTCCTCAAAGACTTCCTCAACTCATACACTAGTTTCCGATTCTTCTTCAGGGGTGTACAAATTAGCTCCATACCGTACTTGGATAACGCCTCAAATGTCACTACATACTCCGAAACCAAAGAATCTCCTTGCTTAAGGTCTGTGAATTTCCGATTTAAAGCTGCCTTTTCCACCTTAAGCATGTACTTCATTTTCAAATGAGTTCAAAACTGCTCCCAAGATAATGTGGCTTCATCAACCTCTGATATAAGCAAATCATACCAATCTAAGGCTCTTTTCTAAAGCCGACTTGAAGCTACTTGTACTCTATTCGTACCAGAAAGATGCATGTGAGTGAAAATCTTCTCGCATGTCTTCAACCATGCTTGGACTTCAATGGCACCTTTCGACCCCTTAAACCGCTTTCCTCATAGGTGAACATAGTCACTACACAAATGAGCAAAATCTCTCCTATGGACATGAGGATTTGTGGGGGCTACACTAGGTGGCTAAACATTTCGAATGAACTCCATAATCTACTGGGTGGTCATAAATACACCCTCCAGACCGGGACCATTGGACGGTCTAGACTCTAAACAAGTACTCCTTTCGCCAGCCATAATCACTCCTGCCACACGTGAGATTCTAATTTAGATTCACTTTATTATTATAATCATAGTATGATAATGAAATCATACAAATACGTCCCCATAATAATTCTACATAATATAATAGGAATGGGACTAAAATCTACCATGCACACCTCAGGGGCGAGACTCTAAGCCTATCCAGACCAATATTCATATTTCTTACGTGGTATAATATTCTGAACCTTGGCTCTGATACTAAGTTATAACGCCCCATCTTTATTGTAACGATCCTGAATTTTAAATTATTTTAAATTAATAATTGAATTAAATTTTGATTTGAAATTGTGAAGTTGTTTGAATTTTTCAAGTTAATATGAGAAATATATTTGAATTGGGATTTATAAATAATGTAAAGGAAATTTGCTTTGAAATTTCAAAAATATAGAATCTTTGGATTTTAAAAAAAACCAAATTTATCTTATTCAATTAAATTAAAGACTCTACATTTTGACATTTGATATGATATGATATGATATAGGCAAATAAATGTAATATAGATAATGATGTTTAAAAAGAAATAAATTTTATCAATACCAAATTAATAATAAAATAATACAAAGCAAAGGGAAGTGAAGATTGCAAAGGAACATAGACAAAGTACAAAGCATAATACATCTCAGCCGAAATTCAAGGCAAGAAACAAGTTGTTTATGTACAAAATAATAGAACAAAAGAGAAGAAAGGACTTAGGCATTTAATGCCACATCCTCTCAGCATGTCTAAGATCCTCTCAGCCGAGATATAGTTTATAAAAAAACATATTTAGTCAAACCAGAGAAAAAAGAAATAATATCTAAGTATTACTGTACAAACAAGTGAACATGTGTATGAAAAAGCAAAACAAGTGCAAACATAATAAATGCAGCCTGTAAGTAGTAATGCAAGGTAAGGTGGAGACATAAAGGACTTAAGCATTGAATGCTTACATTTCAACAAAAATAAACTAAGTCAATTCGAAAGACACTTCAGCCATCAAGCAAAGAGAAATATCTCTGTCCTATGTTGTATAAACAAATAGCACCCTGTACAAAGTATTTTCTCTATATGTACACCTATTCCATTTCATTCAACAATAAAACAAAGCTCGGTTCAGATCTAAAAAAAATGGCGGCCTCGTTATCTTCTTTCGCTCGTCTCCAAATAGCTAGGGCTTCGTGAAATCGAGGACGCCGGCTACGATCGACGCTTCCTTCGTCTTGTGCGTGACTGTTTCAAGCGAAGGTGAGTAATATTATTTACTCACATCTAATTCGAGCTTCTAGTGATTCCTAGCTTGTTCCAATTTGGGATTTTTGTTGCTAGAGTAACTAATTTAAATTTATCTTGGCATTCGACTTTGTTTCGAAGTTGATTTCATTTTGATTTTGGGTATATTTATATATATCTATGGATTTCGAAACCCTTAAATTTTTGTTCGTACAACACATAATTGAATTTATCTCTGCCGATCGTTTATGCTTGGATGCTTGCGATTTTTCCTTGACAAATTCATATGCGAATATTTTTGATATTTCTCGGTCGACTTGGTTTAAAATCGCCGGCTTTGAATTTGTGATGATTTACTAGGGTTCCATGATTTTCTCTGTCTTGATAAATTTTGTATAAATTGATACTCTGCTATTACCTTCACTGTTAGTTTGAAAGATACTTTGATGACCACGGTTTTGAATAGTTATCTGATATTTGCAATTTAATTTTGTGAAAATATTCTAGATGGGGATTTGTTTTGATTTTGAAATTTGCTCAGTGTTGACTTCGATCTTTGTTTTGTTGGTAAAACTGTTGATCCACGGTTTGTTGGAATTTGTTTTTGTATGTTGTACCCATTCGATTGAATTTTTCATCTGAGCAGTCTTGGCCATTTGATTTTGTTGTAATTTAACACTGCTTTGATTTTTGGCTTTGTTGGCCACCACGATATCGACTTATGACTTGTTCAACTTCGACTTCGATTTTGTAATAATATTTTGACTTCGGCCATAGTTGCTGTGAACTGTTGAAAATAGTTCGACATTGATTTCGACTTGGTCTTATGGAGTTTGAGTTGCTTCGCCTGGTTCATTTGAGGTTGTAGCTTGCACTGTGTATTCATTTATTCGTTGTGTTGCCATATTGATTCCTCTGTTTGATTTGGCTTCACTGCATAGCATATTGGTACATATTAAAAATGTTTCATTATTGCATTGCACTGCACTTTTGTTGTTTGCATTGAGCTCGGTTGTTGTCTGGATTTGAGTAGCTTGTAGCCTTGGTCTCGAGCTCCTGTCTAGTTTGAACTTGGTGGATCACTTTGGTTTTCAAACTATTATAGTTTTGTTGCTGTTTCAATTTGTTTAAATGGTGGCCGTGATCTGTCACCTGTTGTTCAAGTCTGCATATATAGGCATACATATATTTGTATGTGTGTATGCATATATTATTGGATTTGTACTGTCTAGAGTCTTGTTTACTTGATGGCATTTGATACTGGTTTGCTCCTGTAGCCTGATTTTCACATGTTCACTGCCTATTACGTGTTCATGTTGTTTGCAACACTGCCCTGTGCATGTTGCAATGATATTCCTTTCATTCTGGTATACTCTATGTTGCCACTACTCTTGTTATTTTTACTAAGATTAGGGTATTTTTCTTTATATTTAAATTGAGTGATACTATGGCCTTTGGTCATGATTCACTAGTGTACTTATGCATGCTGTTGTTCCAGTTTTGCCTGTATATGTTTTGATTTTGGGCTGCTCTCGAGCTCCTGTGCATGAACTGGACTGCACTTGTATGTATATATACACTTGTATATGCCTATTGTCAAACCTGGTGTTCCAGTTTTATCTTGCTACATGTTTGTGATTAGTTTGGGTACTTGGTTTTGTGTACTGTAGCCACACAGAATTGACAGATTTTAAATTGATATTTCTTTTGTTCTTGATTTATTGATCTGTTGCGTATTTCCTATGTCGTATTGGCGAGGCCGTATACGCGTGCGTGTACTGCAGCCAATCAGAATTGATGTTTTTCTATTGCTGGAATTGTTTTATGTTGCAAATTCAATATATTTTGAATCATATTTTGATTTGGTTTAAATTTGATGATTTTTGTTATTAATTGTCGTTCGGCAATTCTGTTCTTTTCTAAATCGTCTTCAATAAAAAAATCTTTTCATTTATCTCTGCTGATATTTTTAAATCTGCTGATTTGTTGTGTAACATTGTTAAGTGTTATATTTACCGTTACCCGATTTCTTTATTAAAAGGATCGGATAGACGGGAATTATTGTGACTATCGTCTATTTGATTGTTTGATTATTATTGCCTCTATGTACTAATAACTGAATTTGAATTAGACTGACCTGTGTATTATTTTCTTTTGAATGTAATACTCGGGTCAGACCGAGTATTTTACAGCTTGAAGATTTTCGGGCAGCGAAGTTAGAGAGAGAGGGTAAACGCTCACTTTAGTTCAGGAACTTTGTACTTAAAGAAATATTCGTTGTATAAATTTAATACATTGTATAAACTCTAATAATTGTAATAAAATTCATTGTTGTGAAATATTATTATTCTGTGTTTCTGTGGCTGATTCTGTTTAAATTACATAAACTAAATAACAATCCGTCATTTTGAACGTTTCAAGTTGGTTTAATTACCGACTAGGGGCGGTCAAAAGGGTGGGATGTTACAAAGTGGTATCAGAGCTTTGGTTTATACAAAGCTTAGTTTATGGCGTTTAATATAAATAGTTACTAGAATCACTTTAAAGAAAACGTTTTTCAAATCTAAAGAAGTATAAAATTGTTTTTGAAAATAAAAAGTATTTTGAAAATTCAAATCCTTTTCGGAAATTCCCCTCTCTAAATTTAGGTTTATGATAGTTTCTCTTCGGTAAGGTCTCCTTAGATTTGAGTTCCGATCATTCGAAAACCATTATCGAATTACTGAGATTTATAAAAAATAGAATATAAGTTAAGAGAATTAATGAATTGGTTTAAATCAAATATTTTTGAATATCTCCAATTGAAGAACAAAAGATAATGACGAAAGAAGATTTGTTAAAAATCTAAAGTAATATGACGGGAATCGCGATTAATGAGACCTATTAGGAACATCAATAAGTATAAAAGAAAAAATGGTTGCTATGGAATTTTTGAAGTGCGAATTCAAACAAATGAAGTAATAATTGGGAAATAAAATGACATGTCAATTTAGTTATAGCCAAGGGGGTCATTGAACTACAAGTTAGGGAATTTGATTCTGGATTCTTTTGAAAATTTGATCTCAAATGTTTTGAAAAACAATACTAGTAGTATATACGGAAGAAGAAAAAATTTCAGGTAATTTTTCAAAATATTTTCGAAACAAAATAATTTTGTTTTTATGTTTCAAGCAAAGTTTGATACGCAAGTATGTATATATATGTATATTTCAAATGTTTGAAATAATAAAAAATCCGGAGTTGAATCTCAAGTTGGTTGAATGATAATCCTATATATCAGGATAATGTAAATTACAAATTGTCTTAGGAAATGATTGAATAATCCAACCTTTTCTAATAAGGGTTGCAAATTTTGATAGGAAACTCGAAAACATCTTGTTAACTATAATGGCGAAAACTGAAGCACAAAAAGCAGCACACCGTGAACAAAGAGCAATTGCCCATAGAGAAGCAGGAGTGGCACGTGCGGAAATTGAGAGAAATATCAATGAAAGGCAAGGACCCGGTCCCTATGATGATGTTATCTGTTATCGATGTCATAAAAAAGGACATTATGTCGTTACGTGTCGAGAGAAGAGGAAGAAAAGGAATGTGGATGACCGGTTCGCTCGTCCCGAGATTGTGTGTTTTAAATGTCAAAGGAAAGGGCATTTCCTTAGTCATTGCCCTGAAGTGAAAAGGAAGAAGTGCGCACTCAATTTACCAGTCGACAGATTAACAATCTGCTACCATTGTCGCCAGACTGGACATATAGCCAGAAATTGCACCAAAAGGCAGCATGGAAAGCAAGCTATAGCCCGATCAGCTAGAGCGAAAAGTGTAAGGACGATAGATAAGGATGGGAACATCACATATTTTTGCGGGAACTGTAGGAATTGGGGACATGTTGACTTTGAATGTGTTAATCCTCCTATTATACAACCTGAAATAGTACAAACCGAAGAGGGAAGTTCAGAAAAGATGCGTACTACCAGACAGGAAGTCGATAGTCCTCAATAATTCTGAATCTTAAAGCGATCAGTATATTTTGTAATACTATCTTTTGTAATCCAAAATCTTCTATGTATGTATTATAAAAGCCTTAAGCTATGTATAGTTTGCACGTAAATGTTTATGGAAAGATTGGGAAGAAATATCTTAATGAAATAGCGTTTTGGGAAGGAAACTTATTTGTTGACTTAATTTTATGAATCAAACCAGTTTTGATGAAAAGCTTATATTTCAAGTTTAGACTAATGCCTAAAATAGTTAATGTGGAGATATAAAGATAATGGAACCCATTCAATGAATATTAATAAGATAAATGAATTTGGAATAGATCTTATATAAGTAAAGTGAATAGTGATTTGGAAATGAAATCTAAGTTAAGTTAAATAAAATAGAATTTCAAATAAATTAGAGACGAACTTAAGCTGTATAGTGAAAATAAATGCAAGTGAAGATAAAATGAAGCATAGCTTAAGTAATGTTGAATGAGGTTGAATTTGATAACAAAATGAATTAATAAAGTGAAGTAATGAATATGAATTTGAGTTATATAAAGGAAATTCAACTTTAATTGTAAAAGTGAATTAGTAAATAAACATGGATTAGAAATGTTGTTGTTAAGAGTTGAATAAAACTTAAGTTAAGAAGTTGTGAGTATAGTGAATATTAGAATTCGGTCTGAATTAGAATATAAACCAATTGAAATTAAATGTGTTAAACCAAATTGAATGTAAGCAAAGTAAATAAATTTGGTTATGTTGAATGTGCACTGGTTGTTAGATGGTTGCTAGTTGATTGTATAGAAATTCATTAAGTGTTAATGAAATTGAATTAATGGAAATTGGAAGCTAAGTAATTGAATTCAAATTGAAAGATAAGTAAATCTAAATAGAATCAAATTTGATTTGAAATGAAAGCAAACTAACTTGAATATAAATTAGTGAAAGTAAACTAATTGAATATGAATGAATGTTAGTAAAAAAATGTAAATGAATCAAATGTGATTAAATTGAAAATCAATTCAATGAATGATTTACTAAAGAACTCGTTGATTATTTTGGAAATAGAAAATTGATAAATTTATATAATAGTTTAAATTGGAATTTTTGAATTATTATAAACGATTATATAGAAGATTTGAAAAAGTTGATATTATATAAATTAAAAATATTGGGATTATAAAATGAGTTTGTATAAGTGTTAAAAAAATGAAGTATAAATGGATTTTATAAGTGAATGAAAAATTACAGAATTAAAATTAAAGTTTTTATAAATAGGAATGGAATTTATAAACGTTGTTTATAAATTCGAAAATGACTTATTTTGGATAAGTAAATCTTTATAGTTTGTTAAATGGAATATATTAACGATTTTTGACAATGAATATATTATTGAATAAAATGGACATGTTTTGGGAAAGTGATATTTTAAAACGAAGTTAATTGTTTTAAAGATGTTTTAAAGGGAATTAAATATCGAAACCATAGATTTCAACATTCATTGTTGAAATGGATGATTTTGAATAAAAGGAAATAGTGGACTATAACACAGTTGTTATAGTAAATGATTTCCGAAAGGAAATGTTTTGTATAGTATTGGGATTTATACATCTATCTAAATTTCGAATCCCTATACTAGTGATTTTGAGTTGTCGTAACGATGTTTTACGTAACATTCATTTTGACTCAAATAAATGTGTGAAAGAGAATGATTTCCTTAAAGAATGAAATATATACTTAATTTTAATTTAAGTATATCGAATATTTGCAAATGTTGAAAATAAATAAGATTTGTGAATTACTTATTTTTAAGTAAATATGGAAATGCTTTTCCAATATGAAATGAAACGTTTTTGAGAATTTATCCTTGTAAAGATAAATTGAAAGTGAATATATCCCGTGAGTGATAAATGATTTGAAATTCATTTTCAAAAGTCGAAGTTGAAACGTTAAATGGGAAATTTGAACAATTAGTTCAACTTGAGATTTTTCAAAAAAAAAAGATTGAATCTTGAGTTAAATTGAGTTTAACTTCGACACCAAAAACAATATAAGTTGAGTTTTGAATTTCAGATGGTTGATTTGGATTGTATGTCTAACATTGTGAATTGATGACATAGCAATTGATCTCTATTAAATATATATCTGTTTGGTGGCGGAGAATTTATTCTCTTAGCTATATACACCCTTCTCTGAGACGTATGAGCTCAGAGGTTATATATCGATAGACATCAGTTATGTGTTAAGAATTGACAATGTAACGTGTAATCCAAATCGAGTGTGAAGTCGATAATAATTTGAATTATGAATATGAATTGGGTTTGAGATAACCTTAAATTTCCAAATCGACTTAGAGGAAAATTTTGAATTGATAACAAGATGGAAAATTCAGGAATCCTCTATTTGTTATGGGTATGGGATATGTGGGTTTTCGGAACTTATATATGAGAATGTAGTAAATTCGAAAACCATCAGTTTGGAAAGTAATTGTTATGGAAATCTTATGTAAGTTTACATAGATATGATATGTACGAAATGTGAAATGAAGTATTGCGTATATATGACATTATGTTTTCTAAATTGAGGATACGGAAAAGTACCTTCCATTAAAAATTTGTGAAGGTATTGGAACTCAGTATGAGTGTCCATTTGAAATTCGTAGCTACGTAGAATTTCTATTAGTCGGAGTGACTATTTGAATTGAAATCCCTCGTAATGGGATAATGTTGATGAGATCATGATTGATTGATCATGATGAAGGTTAGCGTAATTCGAGAGGTGTGATACCTACAGTTACAAGCGATTCCACTGGGATAGTGGCGCAACTGCCGGGTAAACTGCAATCTAGATGCCAAGCGAAATTTGAGGGGCGTGATGCCTACGGTTACAAGCGATTCTACTGGGATAGTAGCGTAACCGCCGTGTGAACTGCGATCTATGGCAACAACCATGGCGAAATTTAAGAGATGAGAAATCTACATATTACAAGCGATTCTACTGGGATAGTAGCGTAACCGCCGGGTAACTGTGATCCATGGGGGAACGTGCTTTCCATATCCATTTTTAAAAGATGTTTAAGTATTTTCACTGGGAGTTGAAGCAAGTATATTTAGTACTTGGAGATTTTTAGTCCTGCACCTGGCCAGCGTATGCCTAATGTCTGTAAGAACGACGATAGACTTGTTAAATTTCGAGTTAGTAAGTATTTTCAAACTGTAAATAGCGAATCAATAGCCTGAAATTAAAATTACATAATTCCTACCTAATAAACTAAGGAAGAAGATCTTTGAAATGTCTTGAAAGTCCACAGCTTTGGAAGAGATATATTATGCAAATCTCTAACATGAAGAATTTCAAGTTTAAATCTAAGTTTTGTAAGTCGAAAATTTTGGTAAAAGACTTTTGCGTTTTGATTGTAGAAATTAATGGACAAAACTAGTGAGATAAAACAAAAGGAATAAATCCTATATTTATTTATTTTTAATAAGTTTTGAGCTTAGTAAAAAACTGTGTAGGGTATAAATATCAGTGAGATTTTAACAATCATTTTTCCTAACTTATAATTTCGGGACGAAATTCTTTTAAGGAGGGAAGATTGTAACGATCCCGAATTTTAAATTATTTTAAATTAATAATTGAATTAAATTTTGATTTGAAATTGTGAAGTTGTTTGAATTTTTCAAGTTAATATGAGAAATATATTTGAATTTAAATTTGAATTGGGATTTATAAATAATGTAAAGGAAATTTGCTTTGAAATTTTAAAAATATAGAATCTTTGGATTTAAAAAAAAAACCAAATTTATCTTATTCAATTAAATTAAAGACTCTACATTTTGACATTTGATATGATATGATATGATATAGGCAAATAAATGTAATATAGATAATGATGTTTAAAAAGAAATAAATTTTATCAATACCAAATTAATAATAAAATAAAACAAAGTAAAGGAAAGTGAAGATTGCAAAGGAACATAGACAAAGTACAAAGCATAATACATCTCAGCCGAAATTCAAGGCAAGAAACAAGTTGTTTATGTACAAAATAATAGAACAAAAGAGAAGAAAGGACTTAGGCATTTAATGCCACATCCTCTCAGCATGTCCAAGATCCTCTCAGCCGAGATATAGTTTATAAAAAAAACATCTTTAGTCAAACCAGAGAAAAAAGAAATAATATCTAAGTATTACTGTACAAACAAGTGAACATGTGTATGAAAAAGCAAAACAAGTGCAAACATAATAAATGCAGCCTGTAAGTAGTAATGCAAGGTAAGGTGGAGACATAAAGGACTTAAGCATTGAATGCTTACATTTCAACAAAAATAAACTAAGTCAATTCGAAAGACACTTCAGCCATCAAGCAAAGAGAAATATCTCTGTCCTATGTTGTATAAACAAATAGCACCCTGTACAAAGTATTTTCTCTATATGTACACCTATTCCATTTCATTCAACAATAAAACAAAGCTCGGTTAAGATCTAAAAAAAAATTGGCGGCCTCGTTATCTTCTTTCGCTCGTCTCCAAATAGTTAGGGCTTCGTGAAATCGAGGACGCCGGCTACGATCGACGCTTCCTTCGTCTTGTGCGCGACTGTTTCAAGCGAAGGTGCGTAATATTATTTACTCACATCTAATTCGAGCTTCTAGTGTTTCCTAGCTTGTTCCAATTTGGAATTTTTGTTACTAGAGTAATTGATTTAAATTTATCTTGGCATTCGACTTTGTTTCGAAGTTGATTTCGTTTTGATTTTGGGTATATTTATATATATCTATGGATTTCGAAACCCTTAAATTTTCGTTCGTACAACACATAATTGAATTTATCTCTGCCGATCGTTTATGCTTGGATGCTTGCGATTTTTCCTTGACAAATTCATATGCGAATATTTTTGATATTTCTCGGTCGACTTGGTTTAAAATCGCCGGCTTTGAATTTGTGATGATTTACTAGGGTTCCATGATTTTCTCTATCTTGATAAATTTTGTATAAATTGATACTCTACTATTACCTTCACTGTTAGTTTGAAAGATACTTTGATGACCACGGTTTTGAATAGTTATCTGATATCTGCAATTTAATTTTGTGAAAATATTCTAGATGGGGATTTGTTTTGATTTTGAAATTTGCTCAGTGTTGACTTCGATCTTTGTTTTGTTGGTAAAACTATTGATCCACGGTTTGTTGGAATTTGTTTTTGTATGTTGTACCCCTTCGATTGAATTTTTCATCTGAGCAGTCTTGGCCATTTGATTTTGTTGTAATTTAACACTGCTTCGATTTTTGGCTTTGCTGGCCACCACGATATCGACTTATGACTTGTTCAACTTCGATTTTGTAATAATATTTTGACTTCGGCCATAGTTGCTGTGAACTGTTGAAAATAGTTCGACATTGATTTCGACTTGGTATTATGGAGTTTGAGTTGCTTCGCCTGGTTCATTTGAGGTTGTAGCTTGCACTGTGTATTCATGTATTCGTTGTGTTGCCATATTGATTCCTCTGTTTGATTTGGCTTCACTGCATAGCATATTAGTACATATTAAAAATGTTGCATTATTGTGTTGCACCGCACTTTTGTTGTTTGCATTGAGCTCGGTTGTTGTCTGGATTTGAGTAGCTTGTAGCCTTGGTCTCGAGCTCCTGTCTAGTTTGAACTTGGTGGATCACTTTGGTTTTCAAACTATTATAGTTTTGTTGCTGTTTCAATTTGTTTAAATGGTGGCCGTGATCTGTCACCTGTTGTTCAAGTCTGCATATATAGGCATACATATATTTGTATGTGTGTATGCGTATATTATTGGATTTGTACTATCTAGAGTCTTGTTTACTTGATGGCATTTGATACTGGTTTGCTCCTGTAGCCTGATTTTCACATGTTCACTGCCTATTACGTGTTCATGTTGTTTGCAACACTGCCATGTGCATGTTGCAATGATATTCCTTTCATTCTGGTATACTCTATGTTGCCACTACTCTTGTTATTTTTACTAAGATTAGGGTATTTTTCTTTATATTTAAATTGAGTGATACTATGGCCTTTGGTCATGATTCACTAGTGTGCTTATGCATGCTGTTGTTCCAGTTTTGCCTGTATATGTTTTGATTTTGGGCTGCTCTCGAGCTCCTATGCATGAACTGGACTGCACTTGTATGTATATATACACTTGTATATGTCTGTTGTCAAACCTGGTGTTCCAGTTTTATCTTGCTACATGTTTGTGATTAGTTTGGGTACTTGGTTTTGTGTACTGCAGCCACACAGAATTGACAGATTTTAAATTGATATTTCTTTTGTTCTTGGTTTATTGATCTGTTGCGTATTTCCTATGTCATATTGGCAAGGTCGTACACGCGTGCGTGTACTGCAGCCAATCAGAATTGATGTTTTTCTATTGCTGGAATTGTTTTATGTTGCAACTTCAATATATTTTGAATCGTATTTTGATTTGGTTTAAATTTGATGATTTTTATTGTTAATTGTCGTTCGGCAATTCTGTTCTTTTCTAAATCGTCTTCATAAAAAAAAATCTTTTCATTTATCTCTGCTGATATTTTTAAATCTGCTGATTTGTTGTGTAACACTGTTAAGTGTTATATTTACCGTTACCCGATTTCTTTATTAAAAGGATCGGATAGACGGGAATTATTGTGACTGTCGTCTATTTGATTGTTTGATTATTATTGCCTCTATGTACTAATAACTGAATTTGAATTAGACTGACCTGTGTATTATTTTCTTTTGAATGTAATACTCGGGTCAGACCGAGTATTTTACAGCTTGAAGATTTTCGGGCAGCGAAGTTAGAGAGAGAGGGTAAACGCTCACTTTAGTTCAGGAACTTTGTACTTAAAGAAATATTCGTTGTATAAATTTAATACATTGTATAAACTCTGATAATTGTAATAAAATTCATTGTTGCGAAATATTATTATTCTGTGTTTCTGTGGCTGATTCTGTTTAAATTACATAAACTAAATAACAATCCGTCATTTTGAACGTTTCAAGTTGGTTTAATTACCGACTAGGGGTGGTCAAAAGGGTGGGATGTTACATTTATATCCATATTACCCAAGAATATTACCAGTAATATTGTCGAGTGATATGGAGAATAAGGCTAGATAGGAGCGATCATCCGTGTTTATTCCATTGTGCTAACACTGTCACGCTTTTACCTTTAAGTTTGAAGAAGTATAGTGACGTGAAAAGTCTCAACACAAAGCAATATACATGTTGGCTAATACGAAACAGAATAGTATATTACATATTACAAAATACAAAATAATAGATCACGGTGAAAAATATAATAAAGATTACATTATATCACTTAAGGTGAGTCAACAAGGAGAGTGTTAAGAACCACATATACATATGCATGAAACTACACATGTCTCAAAATAATATGTACACACATCAAAATGAGTTGTTTTCTCATACAAAATATATATCAGCATACATATAAGTCTAACACAAAAATAATCTGACTAGATATACATATATACACACATATTGGTCATCTGCCACTGCATAACCTAACCAAATCCATAGTTAAGGAGTCCCTGGACCTTTCAAGTCTCGGTCTGACCCAAGTATTATAAAATAAACGGGTCATACTATCTCTAATATCATAAAGGGTGATATTACAATAATGAGCATGCCAATAACATAATGACATAACAAACACTATATAATACATGCAAATATCTCATCGAATAGACATAACATAACTAATCGCCATGTCATAAAATCATCACATGCCTTCCATCGGCAATCATCTCAAATATGGTGAATAAATATAAAATCAATCAAAGAACTACATGATAGCAAGTCAAATTAAATACATGAGACTACATGACTGCTAATCGACCTGAAACGACAAACACAAAGCAAGTCTGTGTAAAACAACCGATCATATAGATATCTTGACTATAAGGGAATTCTTAGTGTGAGTTTCTCTATTCCAAGGGGAGACCGACAAGACATGCTCCAAGATTTTGTAAAATTACTGGTCGTTACACCAAGTTTGTCCACCAATGGGTAATCATCATCGATCGGTGTTGGAAAATCCTAAAGCCTTGAAGCTTCAGGTAAACGACTTTAATGTCATTTTTCTCGATTCCGGCACCTGAGGTTGGACTAAGGGGAACGGGTACATCATATATGAAGGCATGCAATCATCGAAAGCAAGCATATACCTCAATAACTGATCAAAATATACTAATAGCTTGTAACTTCAGCACTTTAAACTTTCAGTTAATATTACTTCAGAAGTACACACACTTCACACATAATTAGCTACTGAAATCATCAACAACAAATTAATACAGTAGCATGAAATCAATCGAAGATAGTGGTGAGGTTTGCTCACCTTAATTTCCTCGAATTCTTAGACAAAACACCCAAATTAGTCTTGCCTTTACAAAATTCTGCCAAGCCCTAGAACAGTAATACACAAGAGAACCAAAGAAAGATTTAAACATGATAAAACAAAAATTACTGAGTCTAAAAGATAGAGTACTGTCTTAATTGCTTACCCTGAATTTATTAGAATTTCAAGGAATTTGTTTGAATTTAAATTGATGATTCTCTAACCTAGGTTTAGAAGAGATAAACACTTAGCTTATTTTTCTCTTTTCTGGTTTCTTTTGTTTTGTATGTATTGTACTTAGAGAATGAGAGAACTTCTCTGTTGTTAGGTTTTAAAGTAGGCTTGGGTTATAACAAGACCCACCAAGAAAAAAAGATGCTCTTGTTTCTTTTATTTCTTTCTATAAAAGCCTTTTCTTCATTTCAAATCCATTTTATTAGAACATGAACAATTTCTAAGCATGTTTCAACCAATAATTCACAATTTTATTTGTTAACCACTTTTAAAGACCAAGTCAATTCTTTGAAATAAAGTTTCAACCTATAATATAAAAATGATTACTTAATATTTAAATACTTTCAACTTCTCCTTCAATTAAATAAAATGGTTTATCATAATGAAAATCTTTATTTTTCTTATAAAAATAATTCTATTTAAAGATCAAAAATATTATTTCAAATCTTAATTTTTCCTAATTATTCTTGAAGTTTTAGAATTTTCATTCGAAAATAATTCTTTATCTTTTAAAAAGAATAAACTTTAAAATTTTCACTACCTTCTAATATTTTAAAATTCCAAATTCTCATTTAAATTTTCAATTTAATCATTTTGGCGTTTTAATCAAGGTAATTTGCAAACTAGGATTATTACATATTTGTATTGAACTTACAACCTTCCTTACACCACGAGCAAATAATAGATATTCTTTCAAGACAATTCTTAGCAAAAATCAAATCATACTCTTCTTTTATTTGATAAACCATTAGAAACTCACTAAAATCTTCAACACCGTTGAAACGATAATCAATAAAATTCACAAGACTTATCTTAGATCCTTTCTTCACAATATCTTTTAAATAAGAACTTGACTCAACATGAGAATTAATACTCAAAGAACCACTACAAATTGAAGTACTTTGATGATCGGAACTAATCGAAAAATTACTATCAACATCGAATTCCAATGCACAAATGTTGGACTTAACATTAAAAACAAAAACAAAAAACTATCCTTGTACATTTGAAAGTACAATATAGGATGCAACAGTTAAAACTTTATTTTCCTAAGTATATGATATATCAATAGAACAAGGAGTAAGGTGTGGTCAATATTCACATGTACTATTTTTAATACCAATTAAAGAACAAGTAATGTCAAGTCGAAGAGCATAGTTATTCTTCTCAAGAAAAAACAATACAATAATATTACCAACATTTCTGCAAAAAATAAAAAAATAAAAAATAAAAAAAATAAAGAAAGAAAGAAGAAGAAAGGGAAAATGTAACTAACATATAAAAGAATGTGTATGTAGCCAAATATAAACACATTTAGAAATAAAATAAAAAGTGTAAGCATTACTAAATATTAACGACAAAAATTAGTAAATATGCATATAAAGTAATGTTATAACAATAAACATACATAAAATGCTATATGTACATAGCATCAAAATATGTACTATGCTATGACACAGCATAATGAAATCATCCCCGCATACACCTTTCATGCTTGAACTCAATTCAGAAATATTGTATTCAAATGACATACAAATTTCAAAACAACAACAATATATTAAGAAATGGAGAGAATTAGGAAAAAGGACAAATTTTGGGAAAAAATTAGGCTAAAGGACAACAAGTTTCATTTTTTGACTGAATGACAAACTTTGAAAATAAATTAGACTGAAGGACAATGCTAGTTTAACTAGCATTATATTCAGTTTTTACACTATACAAAATGCTAGTTATAACTAGCATTATATTCAATTTTACACTGTACAAAATGCTAAGTATAATTAGCATTGTCATTCAACCTAATTTTTTTAAAGTTTGTCCTTCAACCCAAAAATGAAACCTGTTATCCTTCAGTCTAAATTTTTTTCAAAGTTTGTCCTTACGCATATTTTCCACTTAAGAAAAGTAAAGAAATTGATCAATAATTCTAATTTGTTAAATAGCATGTAATACTGTCAATTGAGAACGAATTATTAAAAAAGAAAAATCTGAAAATTCGACGAAATCAAACATCGAATTTAAATTTCGTTACAAATTGAACGCTAAAAAAACCGAGAAAAAAGTTAAAAAGAAGGAAGTTAGGTCGTGCATTGAAGAAAAAAAAGTTTGCTCTTCAGTTTGAATTTTTAACCCCAGGAAATTATTATCACGGACAAAATTTCTCAGGATTTTAGCCTCAAGGACAGAACTTCGGTAATTTAGCCTGAAGGACAACTTTATTTAGGTATTAGTTTTTAAGTTTTTAGGTATCAGTTTGTATTTATCGGTAGCAGTTTTTAGGTATCAGTTTTTAGTTCGGTAGCAGTTTTGGAAAAATGTTTGTCCTTATGAATAATTTTGAAAGAATGTTTGTCCTTATGAATAATTTTTGGGAGAATGTTTGTCCTTGTGGATAAAATATTGAGGTTGTGTCCTTGAGGCTAAAAATATACAAATTTTTGTCTTTTAAATTAATTCCCCTTTAACCCGTATTTTAGTATAGAAGTACATCCTTAGCCTCTTTTTCACTAGTATTTAATTTCTACTGTTAATTTTTTTTTTTTACTGTCAGGTAAGCCATGTCTCAATCAGTGATATCCTGAAATTGTATCTGCCTGTTTCTCAATAAATTTATCCAGTTTTATCCACTAGGCTACCGATTATTTTATTTTTTGTATTTGCACACTACAAGTATTTTATAAACAAGCGACGTAAGATCAAATTTTACCATCAGCGATTTACATAGTTTCCTTTCTATTGTTGCTAAGTAGCCTGTAGTAACACTGTTCTCCTACTTCTTATGTTTATGTCCAGGGCCTTGATATTAACTAGCTCAGTCCTGCATTCAAAAAAAATGTGATTGCTACAGTATACGCAATTTACGCCGTAACCGTAGTTCCGTCCGGTTGTTAACTTGTTATTGGGCTATAATTATAGGAAACAGAAAATACTATTTGTTTTAATTATCCCATAAATCAATCCCAATATAATAGAAAAGAAACCAATGACCCAATCATTATCCCATCCCACCCGCTGGATAATCCAACCTTATCCAATCTCGGCCGTTCAACAAATTACTATCAGAGTCCGCCATTCCAAATTTCAAAAATTTGAATACCTCGATATTTCCATTTTATTTTCATATCAGAATCGTTTATTCATTGCAAAAAAGAGAGATTTTAATGGCAGAAGCTGGGAATACTGGAAACGCAGGAGAGTTTTCAATGAGGAGGGTGGGATCAGCAGAAAGGGTGGTGATCACAACGCGGAGGCTTATACGACTGAAGCAGAACGTCGAGAATACAACACCTTCTGGTCGCGTGGAGCCCACCATGAGGAGGAGGAGGAGGAGGAGTTGGGGGAGGATTTATAGGGTCACGTTGCCTCCATGGTATCGTAGAGTGCCTTTGGGCGACCTTACTGCAATGCACAATGTATGTTCCTTTTATCATTTATTGTTATGAAATATATTTGCTAATTTCGTCATGTTAGTGTAGTGATGTATGCTTATTTTTTTTGGATTTACAATGCTTAATTTGTTACTATTATATGTTTAACATTTTAAATTACTCTTCCATTTTATTTAATTTTCGAGCTGCTGATTTGATTATACGTTGAATTTTTCAATATTATAGAATTAGGCACTATCGCTATATGGTGTCCATCCATGTATGTACTGCAGAATTAACTCAAGACTAATTATAAAACTAGCTTCAAAAAAATTACATGTGAAAATAAAACCCGACCCTTTGATACATGTCTGTGTTTCATCCTTTCCTTCTAGCTACTGTATAATTCGAGGTTGTTTTTTTGGAAGCTAAAATTTATAATTTAAATATAAGTTAAAAATAGAATTTGTTAGACAATCGATATTAAGTTTGAATATATAAATAGATGATAATTTGAATCTTTTTTATTTTTTTTATTTTTTTCTTTTTCTTTTTTCCGGAAAAAAGAAAAGGAAAGGAAATCCAACTTTACTTGTATATTGTTACGATGTATGCACCATACTTCAAAAATCATCGATTTAACATTCGGGTAAATCGCATAAATAATATATCATCTTTGAACCAAACATTAACCTTACGAATTCAGGAAAACCACATACATAACTAAAACTAATCTACCCATAGATCGGATAACTTGCTCTTTGAATAGAAAGAAATAAAAATTTTCATTTTTCCCAATATGTTATAAGTATTTACTAATTTGTTGCTTTTTTGGGTTTAACATTTACAAAGTGAAAGTGTGTATATTAATTAACCAGAGGGAATTAGAATTAGAAATTGAATTGATATATTTCTTGTTAAAGAAACAGAGGAGAAACAAATGTTGTATTATATTTCAATTGATAATACAAACTGTTAAAGGCCGAGATATTTATAATACAAGTAGTGAAAGGTAAAAAGACTAAAGTGCCCCTGTAACCCTACAGCACATTTTTATAAGGTTGGCTGAAGACCGAATCAACTCATTCTCATTTCACTTAATTCCCCTCGACAATGTCGACTAGGGTTTCCATTACTTTCCTCTTCTCCTAAACAGATTCTGAAATCTCTCTATCCAGATCTGATCTTTTTTCTTCAATAAAATTAGTCACATGAATGGCTTGAGAAATTACATGTGAATCTCCAAAACAATCGTATGAATCTTGCTTGAGAGAGCTGGATGCCAGATCTCAGACAAAACTATATGTCTCATGTGGTTTTGTCTGAGTATTCAGGTTGGAGTGAATCTCTGATGGCTGATGAGCGATGTTCTTATCTCTCTGACTTTCAAGAGCTTCCTCGACTCTTAACGCCGACCGCAGCCTTGCAAAATTGCTCTTGGAGAGGGGTTTTGTAAGTATGTCAGCCTTCTGATGAGAAGCAGGAAGATGATTTATGTTAAGCTTTCCATTGATGACTTGCTCACGAACGAAATAGAGATCAATTTCCATGTGCTTAGTTCGTGAGTGAAGGATTGGGTTGGCGAATAGCAGAACAGTACACAGATTGTCGCACCATATTGTGGGTTTTGTAGAACTGGTAATTTCAATTTCTTGGATGAGCGATTCCAGCCACATTATTTCAGCTGTGGTGCTTGCGACACTGCGGTATTTTGCTTCAGTACTTGAGTGAGAAACTATTGGCTGCTTTTTGGAGCACCAGGATATGGGGTTACCACCCAAATAGATACAGTGTCCGGTTGTAGATCTTCGGTCATCTGAATCTGATGTCCAGTCTGCATCTGCGTATCCTTGAATGTTTAGTGAATTGCTTGCTTTTATGTTTATTCCATAGTTTATTGTGCCTTGCAAGTATCTCAGGATCCTCTTCACTGCCTTCCAGTGATGATCTAGAGGTTCCTGCATAAATTGACAGACTTTATTTACACTGAATGATATGTCTGGTCTAGTAATGGTGACATATTGTAAGGCACCTACTATACTTCTGTATTGTTTTATGTTCTCTATATGCTCACCTTTATGTTTAGATAAATGCAAGTTACTAATCATGGGAGTTGGCATAGGCTTAGCATCACTCATCTTAGCCCTAGCAAGAATCTCAGAAATGTATTTACTTTGAGACAGTATTAATTCATTTTGAGATTTTCTGCGAACTTCTATTCCTAGAAAATAACTCAAATTGCCTAGGTCCTTGATAGAAAAAGTTTTATGTAAATAACTGGTAACATTCCTAATCTCATCATTGTTGTTACATGTTATTATAAGATCATCAACATATACAAGAATATAGGTAGTACTAATGTTATTTATTTTGATGTAAAGTGAATTGTCAGACCTGGTTGGCTTGAATTCTAGACTGATCAAAGTAGTTTTAAGTTTTTCATACCACATTCTTGGAGCTTGTTTCAATCCATAGATAGCTTTGTGTAGTTTGCATACCATTTTCTTGTCATTGCCTTTAACATATCCTGGTGGTTGTTGCATGTATACTTCTTGTTGTAGTTCACCATGTAGAAAAGCATTGTTAACATCTAACTGTCTGATGTCCCATTCATTGTATAGAGTAACTGTAAGAATTACTCTATTGTAGTTGGTTTAACTACTGGTGAAAAAGTTTCAGTAAAGTCAAAACCACACTGCTGAGAGTATCCCTTAGCTACTAGCCTTGCCTTATATTTAGCTGCTTTTCCATCTGCTGGCCTTTTGAGTTTGTAAGTCCACCTGCATCCAATGATGTTTTTGTCCTTTGGTGCTTGCACAATGCTCCAAGTTTTGTTTTTAATTAGGGCATTGTATTCATCATCCATAGTTGTCTTCCAGTTACTATCAATGAGTGCTTCTACATAATTGGCTGGTTCATTTTGCTTTAGTACAGTAGTATAGATTTTTGGCTTGAAGATGCCATGCTTTGACCTTGTTATCATATGATGTCCCTCTCTTGCAGGTGAAGGAGATCTATTGATGTTAGGATCATTGATTTGATCTGAACTTGTTAAGGTGTCCATACTTGATGAAGTGTCCATTCTGGAGTCTGATGATTCCTTATCTTGACAGTGGTTGTTTGGATTTTCTGATTCAGGAAGATCAGGCTGATCATCTGATGTGTTATGTGAGTGTTCAGTGTTTATCAGATGATCAGTTTGAGACTTATTTACCTGCTCAATTGAGTAAGTTGGAACAGACTGTATTGATGATTTAGCATCATAAATCTTATGAGTAGTTTTCAACTCACTCATAGAGAAGGGAAAAACATGTTCATTAAAAGCAACATGTCTTGAAATCACTATCTTGCCATTGCTGGTAAGACATTTGTATCCCTTCTGGTTGGTGGGATATCCAATAAAAGTGCATGGTAAAGATCTAAAACTTAACTTGTGAGAATTATAGGGTCTTAAATATGGATAACACATGCAACCAAAAGTTTTAAGTAATGTATAATCTGGAAATATGTTAAGTAATTTCTCAAGTGGTGTTTTATTTTCCAGAACCTTTGTTGGCATTCTGTTTATAAGAAATACAGCAGAATTAAATGACTTTGGCCAGAATTTCAGAGGCATTGAAGCATGTGCTAGAAGTGTAAGGCCAGTATCAACTATGTGCATGTGCTTCCTTTCAGCCAGACCATTCTGTTCTGATGTATATGGACAGGTAATCCTATGTATTATTCCTTTTTTGATGAAATAATCCTTTAAAGGTTTAAACTCTGCTCCTCCATCTGTCTGAATCACCTTTAGTTTATTGCTTGTCTGTCTCTCAACTTGAGTGATGAATTGAATCGCTGTATCTTTAGTTTCTGCCTTTGATTTGAGAAAATATATCCAAGTATATCTAGAAAATGAATCTATAAAAGAAATATAATACTTGAATCCATAATCATAGTCAATTGGGGCTGGACCCCATAAGTCAACTGCTACCATTTCTAATGGTTTTGTATATCTAGTTAATGAATTAGAGAATGGCAACTTATGACTTTTTCCCATTTGACAAGAAGTACACATGTATGGTCTAGATATAATTCCAAGTTTTATATTGCTATTATGTAAAACATGTTTTACAGCATCAACACTGGGATGACCCAATCTATTATGCCACAAATCAAACACCTCTTTAGTATTGACATTTGAATCACACCTAGTATAATTGCACCAATTTGTCTTTTGAGCAAACTTAGATTTCTTCAACAGATTGAAAATGTAAAGACCATTGTGCACATTACCCTGTAACAAAATTTCTTTGTTTAGTAAGTCCCTAACTAGACAGAATTTTGGGTAAAACTCAAAATATACTTGATTGTCATTGGCAAACTGAGATACTCAATAAGTTTTTCTTGATTTGTGGGACTCCATGTAGATTATTGAGATGTAACTCTCTTTTGCCTCTGATTTTGGCATTTCCAGTATGAGTGATTTGAATTGGTTTACCATTGCCCATAAAAATAGATTGCGTACCTTTGTATTCTCTGTTTCCAAGATTGAGATTGTCAAGATTATTGGTAATGTGATTTGTTGCCCTTGAATCTGGATACCATTCTTCATACTGCAAGTTATCTGTCTTTGTCTATTGCTCTGCATCAGACTGACCTCTTGAACTACTACCCTTCTGTCTAGTTTCTGAACATGTATGAGCAATGTTGACATTTGGATTGCTGTTTCTCTGAGTAATATTTTGATGATTTGTAGTGAAGTTTTGGTCAAATCTAAAGTAACACTTGGCTGCAGTATGACCAAACTTTTCACAAATCTGACATCTGAGCCTGTTTGAATTGTTCCACCTTCCACGGCCTCTGCCTCTGTAGTTCTGTCCACTTCTTTGAGTATTTTGTTGAACTCTGTTATTGGATGTCTTTTCTTGACTCTTGTTTTTGTTGTTTGATGCATAGTTTATGGATAAGTCTGAATTCAGTGATTTCTTCTGATCTATTCTTCCTTCTTGTGCAAGAAGAGTGGACTGAACATACTGAATTGATGGTAGAGTTTCTCTCGAAGAGATTATTGCAACAACAGACTCATACTCTTCATCTAGACCACTGAGAATGGTCAAGATCTGTTCTGTGTCAGCCACTTTGTGACCAGCAGTCTCCAGTAAGTCACAGTATGTCTTGACTTTAGTCAGGTACTCCTGCATTGACATGCTATCTTTCTTCATACTCTGAAGTTGTCTTTTGTAGTGTAGAATTCTTGCTGCAGTTTGAGAATTGAAAATTTGGTTGATTGTCGACCATATTTCTTGTGATGTTTTACATCCAACAATTTGAGATAAGAAGTCAACACTGATAGATGACATTAACCAGGAGGCTAGCAAGCTGTCATGTCTTTGATAATTGATAAAATCTTGACTTGTAGTTAACTTTCCACTGCTGTCAGCCATCAACCTTGGTGGTACTGCTATAGTATTATTGACATATTCTTCTAACCCATAACCTCTTATTGCTATTTCAGCTTGATATTTCCATAGTAAGTAGTTGTGCTCATCAAGTTGAACAGAAAGCTGACTCTTTGGTTTTATTATACACAGATTTGCTGTTCCTTGGGAATTTGATGAATTCCTTTCTTTTGGAGATGTAGTCACAGAGTTGCTCTCATCATTATCTGTCATTGTGAATATCTTGATACTTCACTGCAGATAAGAAAAGATGAAAAGCTGGCGAGGCAATCTTGAAGAATGCAGCCAGAAAGGAAGGAACTTTTAAATCAAGAATCTGATTCTTGATTTAGAGTTGTAACAGGATTCTTCTCTAATGAGGAAGAAATCCGAAGAGAAGAGCTGCAGTCTGTCTTGAATGATGGCAAGATTCAGGCGAGGCAGCAGACAAATTAACAGTTTGTTAATTTGCAGATCACAGATTCTGAACAGAATTCTTGATCAGAAAGGTATAACTCTCCAGTGATGAGTATAGAATCTGAGGAGAGAATTTCGTAATCTTCCAAATGATGATCGTTTGATCTGATGGAAGATGATTAGATTTTCAAATCTGCCGTTTGGCAATTAATCAGCTCTGATACCAAATTAGAAATTGAATTGATATATTTCTTGTTAAAGAAACAGAGGAGAAAGAAATGTTGTATTATATTTCAATTGATAATACAAACTGTTACAGGCTGAGATATTTATAATACAAGTAGTGAAAGGTAAAAAGACTAAAGTGCCCCTGTAACCCTACAGCATATTTTTATAAGGTTGGCTGAAGACCGAATCAACTCATTCTCATTTCACTTAATTATTAGGCTGAACGAAAAACCTGAAAACAATTTTAGTCTGAAGGACGATAAAATAATATATTCATATAATATTACACATATATAATGTTATATTCATATAGCATTACACATATTTGAAGAAAAATCACTACTTCATGAAACAAATCGCTGTGTTTTCTGTTCAAAATCACAAATCGTGCCACCTGAAAGAATGCTCCATCTGGAAAAAAAACTCGTGTCATCTAAAGATTGCTCCACCTAAAAACTCGCTGCCTTGATGAGATCTGAAGCTTCAACGCCGTCAATCTAGGCTATAGTTCGCCCGAAACTATTGTTGTCGCGGTTTGGATATGGAAACGCGTTGGAGTTGCTAGCCATAGATGAAGTTTAAGCATCGCTCCAGATGTGGTTTCGAACTGTCTGGAATCGATGAGCGAAATTACAATGATTAGGTTATGGTTGTCTAAAGCTTGATGTTAGATGAGATCTGTACCCTCTGAGTACGCGTTGCCGTTTGTTAATATGAAGTGTTTGTAAGTATCTGATGGCTGCTCCGTGCATTTGTCTCACGTTCTGGAGTTGAAAATTTAGTTGCGGTTGGTATAAAATGAATCTAAAATGGATCTGTAATGGATCTTCTCAAAAGATGAAAGGGTGCATCTTCTCAAAAGCTGCATATTTACGTACAAAAATTAAATAATGAAATTGTGATATTACAACTTAATTCTCAAATTTGTGTCCTTCAGACTAAAATTGTTCTCAGGTTTTTCCATCAACCTAATTCCCTCAATTAACTATATCTTTTAATTAATTCCAAAATTTGTTAATTTTTATCCAGATAAATTTTTAGTCTGATGTTTGAGTTTGATTCATTTGACTAAATTCTATCTTCGATAATTAAAAAACTTCCAAAATAAAATCAAGTCTCCTCCATCCACACAACTCACAGATTAAAATATTATTTTAACCTATCATGTTATAAACACTACCATCAATTAGGAGTACAAAACCTGAATACTTTCGTGAAAAAATTTAATGAAATTATGTTTCCAGCGTTAAACCATAAAATTTATGATTTTTCTAATTAAATCCATGCATGGTATTTGGACAAAGTTTTGTAGATGAATTGCAAATGTTTCGTTTCTCATTTCGAACAAGTATTTGTAGTTTCGGATTGTAATTGCTAATATTTACACTTTTATCTCAAACTGCAAAATATTTGCAAATCATATAACATACGATTATGGCGAAAAAGAATATAATATGTGTGAATTGTTGGTGAAATCAAAATATTTGGTTTAAAATTGAATACGAGAAAAGTGCAAATATTTGCTAAATATGTTTTGCAAAGTAAATTTTTATATAAAATTATTCAAATTGATTGTCACTACAAATGAAGTTGATTGGTCAACAGTGTCAAACTACCTAAATGAGGTGGGGGCAACGTCCTCGTTGATAGCGGTCGATCAGGTCGGTCGGGTCGCGGAGTACAAAGGATAGCGCTCCGTTCGAAAAACAATATAATATGTGTGAATTGATGGTGAAATCAAAATATTTGGTTTAAAATTGAATACGAGAAAAGTGCAAATATTTGCTAACTATGTTTTGCAAAGTAAATTTTTTTATAAAATTATTCAAATTGATTGTCACTACAAATGAAGTTGATTGGTCAACCGTGTCAAACTACCTAAATGAGGTGGGGGGCAACGTCCTCGTTGATAGCGGTCGATCAGGCCAGTCGGGTCGCGGAGTACAAAGGATAGCGCTCCGTTCGAAAAACAATATTTTTCGTTTGCGTTTGAATTTAAATTTAAACAGCAAATGGTTATGATTGTTGGACCAAAAGATGTCTGTTTGTCTCAAAAAGTCACCATCAACCGAGCTTTCTTCCTATATACACACGACAATACTTCGTCATCATCACATGATTTCTTTTCTGCTTTCCTAAATCGGGAAATTATACAAGCATTTTCTGATCAATTTGAGTGTTCTTCTGAATTGTTCAAATGATCACAACTTGCACAAACCCACTCTACTATGTTCTAAGATAAACAATGTTATATGATTTGAGATAGGGGAAAACATTCTTGAAATAGAGCGATTCAACCTTGCCTTGAAGTAGTATATTTATACCCTTTTACAATGTCCATTTCTGCAAATATCTCTTTGAGGTAAATAAATAAAAAGCAAATTTTCACTAAAACTTAGGTAGTGTTTGGTTTATTATTTTTAGTTTTGGGTTTTCGTCCATAAAAAAAATACACATAACACATTTATATTGTCGAAAACGATCAATTTAGAAAACGAAGTTAACATACAAAATAGAAAACAATTTTTTTTTATTTTCCACGTTTTGAGAAATAACACAAGCACGTGAAACAATTCATTCTTCCGTCGTCCCTCTATCCCTCATCCCTTCCATCGTTCCTCCATTCTACTCATATTTGAGATATATATTGAAAACACGAAATTCGTTTTCAAACAAACATTACGTTAGTTTACTGATGAAAACAAAATATTTCAAACGGTTGGTGTTATTTCCGTTTGGTAAGATTAGCTAAGCCTGGTGGTCATATAGTAGGATTGATTTTAAAGACCAAAGTTTAGTTATCTTGGTAGCAGTGAATTAACTTTGAAATGAATTATGGTGAATTAAATTTGAAATGGAAATTTGAAACAAATCATTCATAGGTTGAAATTTTCATGTTCCTGAACGTGCACATCTAAACTAAAAGACTAAATTTTGTGCATTTAAGAATTTCCAGTGAATCTTGATGTATTCGTCTAAAATAGGAAAAATGCTATCATCATATCCGAACAAATATTCAGTTATCGATTATAAAAATAAAATATGAAAATAAAACCTGAGGCGTGAGAAATAATACTGTTACTTCTCTTAATTCTACAAATCGAGTATTAAGATAAATGGTAATTGAAGTTCTTAGCAAGAAAAGAGACAAGTAGAAGTGTTAATCATATAACATATTATTTGCATCCATAAGTAGATCCATGTAAAATCAAAATCCACTGTCAATGGTAATAATTTTGCATCCACAGTCCCTTCAGCGAAGAAGGATCCAGGAGCAATCAGGGCGAGAGGCAGTACTTGGTGCATACAGAAGCAGAGCATCGCCATCTGAGACTGCAACGGATACCGCAGCACTCAATGAATCATCTCAAAGTACTCGATTCAGTGCTCAAGTTAATACTGAATCAGAAACCGAGACAAAACTTACCATACCGATTGATCTGATCGAGAGGTTTGCAAAGATCAAAAATGCTAATATTGAAGCAGGTGTAAAGGAGTGCGATAAGAAGAAAGCTATACAAAGAATAACTATGTCCATGCTCTGAATGAAGTATTTCGTGTTTTTTTTCTTTTTTTTCTTGAGTTCTTGCAACTTATACTTCTTTACCATGGGAATATGATGGCTCTACGGTATGCTCTATATTTAGATAAACTTATTTTACCTTTTTAATCTTAACTCAGTTCAATTGCCGACACTAGGCAGTGTAACAATGCTATTTGCTTATTTATTAATTAAAATTTCCTTTTATTTCCTCTTTTCCCACGTAAGGGTCTTCACCACCATTTTTGCAAATACCATATCATACCACTTTTATCAAAATTAGAACTTTAATAGATATAGACAGTGACATATCCGCACATAGCACATAGGAATGTCAACGGGCCGGGTTCAGTCCGGATATCATAAAACCTAGATCTGAACCCGATTACAATAATTGAAACATGTACCCGACCCGTTGGGGTTTTTAAGCCCACTGCGTAATACCTGTATACCTAAATCATGCACTACTAGAAAAATACTAAATACCGACGGAGGGGGGTCGACGGCTTCCGACGGCTTTCGACAGGCCGTCGGCGGCCGTTGGAAATTTGCAAAATATAGGCCCAGCCGAACCTTCTTCCTCCTCAGTTTTCATACGAAAAGAATTCATCCTAAATCCCTAAATCTCTTCCCCAAGCTTCCAATCATCAATTCGAGTTTTCGGATCCTCCCCGGCTGTATAATCAACGTATACTGCTCTCTTGGTCAGCTATAATCTCTTATTTTCGCCAAAAATCTAATTTTTACCCTAAATCTAGATTTGCATAAGTTGTTAAATTAGGGCTAATTGGTGATTGAAATTGTTTCCAATAGTGTTATAATAATTTCTAGTGTTCCATGGTATTCTTATTTCATCTTTTATCGTGAAATTGTGAAAAACATGTATAATTTGTGGTTGTTCGTGTATATGTAAATCGTTGTGTATGCCTTGATTCTACGATTGTATATGTGTGTAGCGCTGCTATCATTGTATTGTGTTGGCTGGAATAAGATAAAATGAATGCACGAGCTAGGAATATTATATTATGCACGTATTGACTTATGCAACAACAAAAAATGCATCGAACGAGCCTTAAGTTGATGTAATACGTCGAATAAATGTGTTAAATTAAAATATATTTTTGTAAATGTGAACAGTTAGTAAAACTGTATTTTTTCGTAAAATACGCACATTTAATTAACTAATGTCCCTTAGACAGTTTTTGGCCCCGTCTGACGAGTGTTGTACATGATCGTTATATAAATAGTCATTTTTTTCAAAAAACGACCATTTATATTCATCTGGTACAATGTTTGTTGGATCTGTCTCTGTATTGGACAAGTTATGAACACAGTAAGCATTTACATTTTGTATACTACTTCGTCTCAAACGGTTCATAAAATTTCGGCCTAACTTTTCTTTTTTGTTTCCTGCGTACACGCATTTGTGTACAATGCAGGGAACAAAAGGGAAATGCTACCGAAATTTTGTTGAATCGTTTGAGACGAAGTAATATACGAAATGTAAATGCTTACTGTGTTTGTAATGGGAAGTAGGATGCCTGACCATGGAAAAAAAAATTTATACAATTTTTTATATCAATACGTTAAAAAATAAAATGTGCCCTATTTGAAAATATTTTTAAATTTGTGAAGTTGTTCTTTAAATTCAAATATTATACGACCATGAAAATAATCTTTTTCGAATTTGTATTCTTGAAAATAAATATTAAATTTTGAACTTCTAATTTTCTCAAATAGAAAAAATGATTGATTATTTTGTTGATCGGAGGAGATGGATGTACCAAAGAAAAGGACTGAGGAGCTCAATAAAAGAAGATTTTTATAATGGTAAAAACGTGTTTGTTGAATTCGCTTTAAGTAATAACGAAACGATCCAGAAATTCATTGTCCGTGTAGTAGGTGTAGACATTTGAAGTATTTGTTACCAGATATTGTGAAAGTTCATTTGTGCCAAAACGATTTCGTACCCGAATATTATGTTTGGGATGGCATGGAGAAGTTGTAGCAAATACTTCTGTAGAGTCTGAAAGTGTCGTTAACGAAATAGTTAGGACGACCTGTATAGAAAATATGGTCGAAGATGCAGCACGATCAATGTTTCCTATGGTTGAAGTTGACGACGATGATGGAAATGTTGAAGAACCAAATATTGAAGCAAAAATTTTTTATGACTTACTAGATGCTGCTAAGAAACCTATTTGGAATGGTTGTAAAAGCGACACTCAGCTGTCAGTAATCGCAGAATACATTGCGATGAAGTCAAAATACAACATCAGTGAAGCTGGGTTTACGGTTGTTGTACAAGCTACAAAAAGACATATGCCGCCCGATAATCTAATGTGTGAAAATCACTATGAAGTTAAAAAACTTATGTCGGCTTTTGGTTTACCTTATCAGAAAATAGATACATGTTTAAAAGGCTGCATGTTGTTTTGGAAAGAAGACGCAAACCTTAGAAATTGTAAAATTTGTAACCAAGAGAGATACAAACCAAGAAAAAAGAAGGGGAATGAAGTTCCATACAAGCGTATGCATTACTTACCCATAACTCCAAGACTTCAAAGATTATATGCATCTTCTGTAACTGCATCTAATATGAGATGGCATAGTGTGAGAACGGAGGAAGAGGATACGTTGACACATCCGGCCGATGGAGAAGCATGGAAGCATTTCGATAAAACATATCCAAATTTTGCAGCGGAGAGTCGAAATGTTAGATTAGGATTATGTACGGACGGTTTTTCTCTATTTTCTCAATTTGGTTCTAAATATTCATCCTGGCCCATTATCGTCACACCGTATAATTTACCTCCATTGATGTGTATGAAAACGTAATATATGTTTCTTACTGTTGTCGTTCCTGGCCTCGACGATCCGACAAAAGGAATCGATGTATATTTACAACCGTTGATTAAAGAGTTAAAAATACTGTGGAACGAAGGAGTAGAAACATACGATGTGTCCAAGAAGAAAAATTTTCGTATGTTTGCTTCTTTGTTGTGGACTATAAGTGATTTTCCTGCCTATGCAATGCTTTCAGGATGGAGTACCGCCGGTCGTCTAGCATGTCCATATTGCATGGATGAAACACGAGCGTTTTCTTTACCTCATGGTAAGAAAATTTCATGGTTTGACTGTCATCGATATTTTCTCCATGTAAATCATCCCTTCAGAGGAGACAAGAAAAACTTTTTAGCTAATAGAGTAGAAACCAGACAACCACCGACGATATGATCAAGCGAAGACATATATGAACTTGTTAGGGACTATCCAAAGATATATGAAACTGAAGAGCAAACAGAAATTAAAGGCAAATCAGTTGTTCATAACTGGTGCAAACAAACTATTTTTTGGGAGTTGCCGTATTGGAAACATCTTCTGCTTCGTCATAATATAGATGTGATGCACAATGAGAAAATTGTATTTGATAATGTTTTTAACACAATTTTGAATGTGAAAGGGAAGACGAAGGATGATTTGAAATCAAGACGTGATATAGAAGAATTATGCAAACGTCCTGAGCTTCATATGAAACCAAATGACAGTAAAAAACCCAAAGCATGTTACGAATTAGATAATAATCAAGTTAAAGCTGTGTTAAAATGGGTGGAAGGGTTAAGATTTCCTGATGGGATATCATCAAATCTTCGTAGATGTGTTGACTTTAAAAATGGTAGATTGAGCGGAATGAAAAGTCACGACTGTCACATAATGATGAAAAATTTATTTTTCGTTATGTTCAAAGAACTACTGCCGTTAAAAGTTTGGAAGGTAGTAGCGGAGCTTAGTATGTTTTACAAAGAGCTTTGTTCGACTACTTTAAAAGTGCAACGTTTACGTAAACTTGAAGTGGATATTCCTATATTGCTTTGCAAATTAGAGAAAATATTTCCGCCAGGTTTTTTTAATGTAATGGAACATTTACCTGTTCATCTTCCATCTGAAGCACGACTTCGAGGTCCTGTCCAATATGGATGGATGTATCCATTTAAGAGGTATGTAATATGTTATCATATAATTTAATTGCATTTGAAAGATGAAGTTAATATAAATTAATTTTGCATAAATATTTTAATCATCTAAAGAAAAAAGTGAGGCAAAAAGCACGAGTTGAATGTTCGATGTGTAAATCTTACATCGAAGAAGAAGCTTCATTTTTTTTCTCTCACTATTTCAGTGACCATGTGAATATTTCATTTGAAAGTGTTCCTCGTAATGACGAATGCGACGAACAAGAGTCCTCTCAAGCAATGTTATCTATTTTTAGACAACATGGTCGGCCTTTTGGAAAATGTGTAGAAATATGGCTAAACGATAGAGATCTTCATGTAGCACACACTTATATTCTTCTAAATTGTGCCGAGGTTGCACCGTTTGTTAGGTAATCTGAAATAATAATTTGTGTTTTATTCTTTTCTATAATGCATGCGCGTGTATAACCTAATGTAATAATTTGTTTATATAAACAGTGTTTATGAACGTGAACATCCAAACGGAGATCTCGGTAAAGAATTTTCCGGTTGGTTTTCAAATTACGTTTATGAGCCGAGAAATTGTGTTATTGACGAAGGGTTGAAACATCTTGCGATGGGACCAAAAAGAGTGGTCAAGACATATCCAATATATTTCGGCAATGGATATAAATTTAACACCAAATAATACGGTGCAGAAAAATTAACAAATAATACTGGTGTATTTGTTAAAGGTAGCGACGATCCAGAAAATCACTTAAATGATTTTTATGGCGTTCTAACACAAATTTTGCAACTGACATATTTCTCACGACCCGCGGAGGAGGTGTTTCTATTTAGATGCAATTGGTTTAGCAATGTTCCAGGTTCTGGAATTAATATGCACAAGGATTATAATCTTATTGAAATAAAGCATACATCGCACTATCACAAGTATGATCCTTTTATGCTAGCCAAATCTGTACGTTTACCATTGTTTATATGTTTTATGTCATTTCCATTTGTCATTTATTTAGCAATTTTTATTAAAAATGCAATGTAATCTGCTTATCGTCGGAACATGAGACCCATTATGAATCAGGTATAACACACTTCCATTTCTATTTCCATTTCAATCATTAATTTAGCAATTTATACCGTTGATGTCATTTACGTATGAAATATATTTCATTATCATGTTATTATTCTCTTTTGAAATGATGTGTATATACGTCACAGGTTTATCGTAATGTCATCTAGAGGTAGGAGCTCTTCCCGATCTTCAGGAGGCGATGGCAGTGGTCCATCGCAAGCATCACAGCGTCCTGTAGTTTCTTTCGTACCTAGAGCAGAAGGGTAAGAATTAAATTTTATTCAGCATCTTTTTTTTTGATATACGTACGTACTTATCTGTATCATATTTAAAAACAGGAGGTTCGACCTACTGCCCTCGAAGGTTGTGTTGGATGTTTCTAGAGCTTCTTACCGGAGTAGGATGAGTGCTTGCTGGCCGAAGTGGGATAACATCCCTCCT
Organism: Allium fistulosum; assembly: GCA_030737815.1. NCBI lineage: Eukaryota > Viridiplantae > Streptophyta > Magnoliopsida > Asparagales > Amaryllidaceae > Allium > Allium fistulosum. The sequence goes on from CM060908.1 coordinate 911,032,134, forward strand.
CACATCATAGAGTGCATATGGCAGGATGTCCTAGTATGTATATTTTTCTTTTTTCCATTTTTAATTCGTTTTTGTCGTTTTTCTACTGTTTATCGTTTACAGTGTAATCTTTTTTTTACTTTTTATCGTGCAACAAAGGCTGAGATAGACATCCAAACAGACGATATGCTGCTGGCACGAGGATAATGGATGAAGAAGATGCGCAAGAACTATAGGAACACGATATCTGAAATTAAGAAATCTGGTAAGAAACCACGGTGGATGGAGGAGAGCGTATGGCAAGCATGGTTGGGATATTGGAAAACGGACGAGGCGAAGGCAAGTATACTAAATTTTTTTGAATTCTTAATTTGATGTGATCGAAGAATAATGTATCAAATTTTGAATGTACAGGCAGTGTCGGATAGAAACTCTGCAAACAGAAATAAAAATCCTGTCACTCATCGCGGAGGGTCGAAGTCATTTCAGCAGTATCGGTAGGAGTTGGTAAATTTACTGAATGATAATTGTAAATAGTTTATGCTATATAATTTTAAATGTATAATAACTGTATGTTAAAATCAACTTCAGGAAGCTGAGGCGCATGGTCCCGTGAGCTATATGGACGTGTTCACTCGTACGCATGATATCGAGCATGTAAATCCGGACGGAACTGTTTCGTATACATGGCAGGACGATAAATCCAGCAAGATCCATGTAAGCATATTTCATTTTATGCAGTATTAGTAATTGTTCTGCTTGTTAAACTATAATGAAATAAGATATGATGTTATTAATTTGTTAATGCAGGAAAATTTTATGGAGCAGCGCCAGAAACTCCTTGCTGATACGGGTCGAGAACAGCTGACGACTGATGAGGAGGATGCTATTTTTGAGTCTGTTATAGATCCAGCAGAGCATGGCAGACGATACGGATTTGGCAATCAAGTGGTAAATAATTTATTTTACTGCTAATTTGATATTTAAGTCAAAATTCTATGTTGGAATATATAATTTTATCTTGAATACTTCAAATATGCTATTTGGACCTTTTCAAAACAATAAACTTGAATTTTATTCATTTATAGAGATATGCACATACACTTATAGAGATCACACGGCTAAATTTGATATTTATTGCAGGCCAGTAGTCAGAGACGGGGTCGGCGGAATAGAGCTCAGAGCGATCTAGCAGATATAGAAGAATTGCGGACTAGTGTGTCCCAGCTGGAGGAGCAAAACCGCCAACAGGCCATGCAGACCACACGGTTGTTAGAGTACATGCAGCAGTTTGGTGGCCGCTTCTCTTCCTCGGCTGGCTCTGGATCTAGAGGAGATTGATTCATTGCTTTCTTGCTTTTTAGGTATGTTTTTTTAGTTTTGTATGATTATTTTTGATACACTTGGTTGTGAGGTTCTATAATGATGTGGAGATTGATTTTGTGTATGTATGACATGGTATAACGCTTATTGTTGGGGTTGTTGGAATGGTTATGTATATTATGTATTTTATTTTGATGTAATTTGATATATTTGTGTGTTTGATTAATTTTGTGTAGTTTGGGTTTTGATATTTGGTTAGTATATTGTATATTGGATTGTGCAGTATTGGTGTAATAGTTTTTGGAAGAGAAATGTGTATGGAAGGCTACATTTGCAGCAGTAATAAAAAAACAGCAGATTTTCGACGGTTTCCGACGGCTTCCGACAGTTTACAGGTACGCAATTTCCGACGGCTTCCAACAGTCTATAGGACATTTTTTCCGACGGATCCCGACACGTGTCGGAATCCATCGGAAGCCGTTGGTAATAAGTACAGCGCCCTCTATCGGAAGCCATCGAAAATACTGTTCCCCGACGTCGTATATTCCGACGGCTTTTCCCAACAACCGCCGACGGTTTTCAACCGTCGGAAATCACTGTTCTCCTTGTATTGATAATATTTATGTTAAAACCATAATTTAAAATTGAATTTTTCTGTAAAATTTATATACAAACAATATTAATATATAAATTGGATGGTGATATAGCCATTCACAATAAAAATATGCAAAAACATCTACTTGCAAACAAACAAAATGCTAAATAAATAACAAACGCTTATATTTTGATACGACGAAAATTAATTATCGGATCGGACCCTAACCGAACCGGGTTTTGATAAAATCGTACCCGGCCCAAATACTAACCGGGTCGGGCCTAGATTGGGCTTGGATAGTAAAGGCAAAGCTAGTACCTGCATTAATAGGGCGGGTTCGGGTTGAGCTCGGATCGAAACCCGTACCATTGACTTGTGCAGTTAAAGCGCTCGGTAGATTTAATGCGGTGGAGGTGCAAAAATTTATAGCGGGGATGCCGCGAGGATATATCGGGATATAGCGGATGACTCTAAAATAGCATATAAAACTCGAACTTAATGTTTTTTACAAATACATAAATGGTAATTAAATGAAAAATTAACATTCAATTGAATTATAATTAATACATAAATAATTTTAAATAAAAACATGTGCGAATATACTGTACATAAACGTAAAACTATTATATAACATAATTGAATTTATTAGAATATTGGAGTATTTTCATTTCTTAAAATATATTAAAAATTCAATTAAATAAATTAATTTCATAATTTTTATAATGTATAAATGTTATTTTTCAATTCATTTCTTTTAAAGAAAACATAGCGGAAATAGCGGGATATAACGGAAATAACGGAATATAGCGAAAATAGCGGGGCTTAAAGCGGAAAGGCTATATTTGGTGTTATATGGAAAAATCGTAGCGGTAGAAATCCGCTATGAGATATAGCAGGGTTATAGCGAGGTAATAGCGGGGCATTAACTGCACAGCCATTGACAGACTTATCCGCATACACATTCAAAATCATTTTCGAATTTTGAATATCTGTATCATTGGAAATGAAAGAACATCAGATGTTTACCATATCCGCTAATGATCAATAAATAAATAACAAAAAAATCGTATTTAGCAATATTTTTTCCTAGTTTTATTTTATTTTAAATGTTTGAAAAATAAACAAATATGATGATAGTAATAGCTTTGAAAAGTTAGTATGCATTAAATACATATAATATAACGTATTAACTTAATAAACTAATAAATACATATCATTCATTATACTAAAATACACATAATATACATTGTAATTTTGAGAAAACTCGAGCGAATAATTTGTCTACTCATACTGAATACCAAAAATTGACACATCAATGATATACTCATATATTGATATAACAATAAACCATGAATCACTACAGTGATGATAATATACTAATTGTAACGCTACACCTCTATACTCATACTAACAAAGAATATTACATAGTAATATTGTCTGCTAATACGGAGAATAAGGTTTGTTAGAAGCGACCAGACATAAATATTCCTTTGGGCTAACACCGACACGCCATTCCTACCAAGAATTTAAGGATCTGAACTGAATAACCGACATGTACAGTCCCGACATAAAGCAATAAACATATTGGCTAATAAGAGCAGAACAATATATCATAGAGAACACAGAATCGTAGAACACAGCGGAACATATATAATATTGACACAAAGATGCATACATAAGTGAGTCTACAAAACAAAATACTAGACACACATAATAAAGTTTTAAATATCGATTACAACATGTCTTAAAATATACATGACATAAAAATTAGCCACTCATACAAAGTATACACCCGGCATCAAGGTCTAGAATCTAAACATCATACACGCACGCACTCATATATACATACACACACACACACACACATATATATATATATATATGTATGTATGTATGTATGTTAATGTGTATCTCTGTGTGTGTGTCTCCATAAGCTAGCCCAACATCCATAGTCAACGAGCCCCAATACCTGAAATGTCTCAACTTGACCCGATTGTTAATATATAATAACGAATCAAACTATCTCTAATACAACAAAAATGAGATCACAAAGTAATATAAAATACTATGGTAATATAGTCATAATCGTATATAATATGCCAGCCTCTAATTAATTAACGACATAATCACAATAATTCACCATGTCATAAAATCATATCATGCTTATCGTAAGCAATCATCTCAAAATATGGTGAATCGAAATATCTCACAAATCATAATAACAAAATAGAATAAAAGCAAGTCAAAACCAAAAGACAGGCATGAAAGCGACTCAAAACCAAAAGACAGACATGAAAGTGACTCAAACCAAAAGACAAGCATGAAAGCGAGTCAATCAAAAGACGAGCATGAAAGCGAGTCAACCGAAAGACGAGCCGATACTCGCAGATCACGCCTGAATGCAAGCCATAATTAGACAAGCCTATACTTGCCGTACATGCCTACATGCGTGATATCACAAAGATCATTTCTGATCTAAAGTGTTATAAACTTTCTAATGTTAAATACTCGAGTTTCCCTTAGTGTTCCATAACCACTTGGTGATCTCGAGTATTTACTAAGAGATCGTAAATTCCACTCAACTTAAATATTAAGTGTTAAATACTTTCAATTGGTAATCAAATTAGTATCGCCCCAAGTGCCCTATAACCACTAGGCGGTACTCGAATGTTTGCTAAAAGATCGTAAACTCCACTCGGCTAAAATATTAAGTGTTAAATACTTTCAATTAGTAATCAAACTAGTGTCGTCCCAAATGTTCCATAACCACTAGGCGATACTCGAATGTTTGTTAAAAGATCGTAAACTCCACTATATAAAATATTCCATCAAATAACTAACCAATAAAGTGGTACATGGTGTTTCATACCACTAGTACTACTAAATCGTTTAATTAAAATTCTCATCTAATAGAAGTAATATTTTTATAGAAATTACTTCTTTTGAAATTATTTAAATATTGGTCTAACGACTATATTAGATATTTTGAAAAACATTTCTTACTTAAATCTAGCCTTTAAAACAAAATTTACATATATATACTATTTCTTCACTTTTAAAATTATTATCTTAAAATATTTTCTAAGAATAGTACTTTGAGTTTTAAATATTATCATAAGTATAGTTTATATAGTGATTTCAAACTATATATATTATATAATATGATCTGCTAGAATTTATTCTTCAAAATACCCTTATATATATATTATCATTAATAAGTTCCAAATTCATAGAATTGAAATTCTGTAACACCCCACCTTTATACCCATATTACTCAAGAGTATTATTGAATAATACTGTCGAGTAACACGGAGAACGAGGAGGTGTGGGTAAAACACACGTGAATACTTCCTTGTACCAACACTGAATACGTCTCATAATATAAAAATCACCCACCTCAACGTAAACAGTCTCGGTACAAAGCAATAAACACATGTGGTGCGCGAGGATAGAACAATACACTATGAAGTAAACCACAGAGAACACAAAGTCATTCACGCAGCGATAAAATATAATGCATCACATAAGTCTGAGTGGGATACAAAAAGTCAAATTCCCACTAAACCTCAATTATATACAAAATAAATGCAATACATCTTATGCAATATCATATACATACATGAGTCCATGTTATAATACATAATATAACTAATTTCTATCCTTGAACTAAGCCCAATAAGCCAATCTGGTCACATCGTGCTTGAACCTGAAATGTTTCGGACCGACCCGAATATTATATAAATAATAAACGGGTCAGATTATAACTATATTCAATGGTGAGAAAATAAATGATATCTCAAGTAATAACATATACATAGCATAATATAGTGATCAAATCACCAAAGGAATAATCAAACATCTATAACACATCGAACAACATCCATAACACATCAAACAACATCCATCACCCATCAAACATCCAAACATCCATCTAACATTAAAACATCAATCGCACACATCACACACATCACGCATCACGCATCGCATACCTCACACAACGCACACAATATACATCGCAAACAACACACCACAAACATCAATTATTCATATTTATTTAGCAGTATAAAATTTATTCGTTTTGTTCTTCGTTTTTAATTTTATTATTGTTGCTTCTATTTTATGTGCTGTTATTATTGCAACTGCCAGAAGCCGAGTCTACACCTGAGCCTCGATGCTTCACTGGTGCAAAGGGAGACCCAACTCATAATATTTTTGTGAGTGTCCTAACCAATTTTTAGCTGCACAAAACATCGCACATCGCTTCCTCGTTTCCTTGCCTCCTCACTCACATCATCAACCTCCTCGCTCAATCTGAATTCGTCCCGTTCGCCCTACAGTAGATTGTGACCATACGACAAGGGGGCCATACCGTCGCAACCATCGGGGAGCGACCGCATGGTCAGTCAAGCTAGGATGGGGCTAGCAAAACACTTCTAGCCATCACATCCTCGTTGGGACTTCGTACTCCTCATTCCACTTAAAAGCGAAGATAATCATGTTCCCGCTTTAAATTAAAATAAGTAGTAATATAATTTACCTCACACATTAAGTCAGAAATCCAAATAATATCGATCAATATGGGTATATAATATAAAACAATCCATCGACATCCAAATACCAAATACCCGATCCTTAATGAATGATTCGACATTATACTTGTATTGAGTAAATAAATACACCCCACACGGACGTCCCATAGCGCCCGATAAAATATAATTATATACACAACACCCTCAATTAATTAACATTAAACAAATTTCCGCTTCGCTTTTCAAATTACTCTAGCTTAAATCGCTTTTCAATTCATATTTTTTTATTTCATTACTTTACAAATCTCAACACAACAAGTAATTTTACTTCATCTCGTTCACATCAAACAAATCGACAATCATCCACACACATCAACGTATTATTGATTTAATTGGTACTTAACGAGACGAATATTTTTATTTCAAAATATTTCACTTCATTTTTATTTTCCTCTTTTTATAAAAATACTTCATTTAAATTTAATCACAAAACTCTTCTTTATTTATTTCTATCTCTTTTTAAAATAATAATTTTGATTCTCTCATCTGATTTCAAATCCATATTTCAAAATATTCATTTGGTTTCTAAGAAACCTTTATTCAAACTCGTTAATAAATTTTAAAACCTCAAAATTTACTTTCACTTCTAATTTCCACTTTAATAATATTAAAATACTTCAAATCAAAGAGTATTCTCGTTCCTTAAATATTTTTAAACTCAAATTTATAATTTCAAAATCATCATTTAAATTCCTTATTTATTTTCAAACCTCTTTAAACTAATAGTATCGATAATTAATTCATCAAACTCAAGTTCTTATTCATATAATATATTCCCAAAGTTCTTCAATAATTAAACTTATATATATATATATATATATATATATATTTCAAAATTCACTTCTCATTATATAACAAAGGCTAATTTTCATTCAATATATGAAATAAATTGCATTCAAATTGCAAGTACCTCAAAATATCTTTTTATAAACATTTCATCTATTAAATTCAAATTATTTATCATTTTAAAAATATGGATTTCAAATTTCATTTCATAAATAACCTCTAAAAAAATTTATAATCACCCGATAATAAAAATATAAATCTTCAAAATTCTCTTATTTTATCAAAGACTCAAAGTTCATCATTTTTCCAAAATAATTTCTATTTGCAATATCTTCAAAATTATTTAACTTATAGATATTTTTTCAAAATCGTTCCTCTTTCAAATTTTCTATTAATTCGATTCTCTCAAAACCAAAAATAAAACATCTTTCTAGAATTCGTTGTTTATCAACAAAATAATTTATTTGTTCCAAATTTACATTCTTTAATTAATTTAACTCTTTTCAAGACAATTTCAAATTATCATTCCATAAGTTGCAAATATCAAATTACTACTCAAATAAAACATCCGTCTAACTATAATCGTCGCAACAACAAATAACCGTAATTCACAACACTATTCCATCCAATTCAAGTAACATCAAACATCAATTATCAACAAACAATCATCGTTTCAACCAAGCAATCAAGTAATATATGGGGAATTACGCATTAAATAAAAAGAAATAGACATAGTTGTGAGTGAGATAACTCATCGAAAATGTGAACTTCCTTTCTTGGCTAGTAAACCTCATCATATCTTCAATTATTGCATGCTATCCTTCTCCATCACTAACAGCTTATCAATCTGTTCACCCAATTCTGTATACTGCTAAGTCCATGATGACCTACCCTAACTCCTGCCTCCACCTCCAACACTCTCAAACACTAACCTAAGTCGACCTCCCTCTACCTCGCATCACCACCAGAATTCGCAACTCCATCCTTCAACAGTCACCGCCCAATCCTTCGTGCAAACCCACATAGCCTCGCTTTAGGTCACGTCGCGGCCGCTTCTTCCCCAAGCCAGCATCAATCGCCTACTCTGTCCACCTTCCAGTCACCTCTCCTCGAACATCGTGCGCGTCAATAGCCAGGCGAGCTTCCAAGTAGCGAGTCGCCCATCATCAATTATCGAATCGCACGCACCAAGGCTCAGGTCGATCGTCACCTGACTTGACCGCGGCATCCCCTCCATCATTGCGTCAATCGATTTACCGAACGTACGCGTTTATTTATTTATTTTTAAATGAATCCTTTCTCTCATTTGGAAGGTCAGGGCATAAAAATTAAATAAGGTAATACGGGGTTCGGGTTTTGTGAAGAAGCGGGTAGAGGATTCAAAAAACATGGAGATAATACACATGGGTTTGAGCCTAAATTGCTTTCAACCCGGTTTCAATCTTATTTTATTTTAGTCAAGTCCAAAGTATTTAAGTTTGGATTTTTAATCTTCAAATAAATTTCAGTCTAGTTTAAATTGATTTACACCTCATTCTATAGATTGCATTTTCAATAGTTAGACAGTTTTATTCAATTTGATGTCCACTTATTTTTATTTAATAATTCATCTTTCTTTACAAAATAAATTTATTTTCCAACTATTTCCATCATATGAAAATTATTTACACTTCAAAATGTTTTATACTAGTTTAAAGCAAATCAAACAAGAGAATAATTAATAATGCAAAATTGCTTCATAAAATAACATTCAATAGTATGGACTTATCTAGCGATCCGAGTTGCTTTCTGACGACTCCGATCACTCACGCGATGTACATGCATCGATATGTACAAGTATATAATGTGGAATATGCATGTATATGCTTTTTGTTTGATGATAATAAACATATATACATTCATTTAGATGTATTTGATATTGTACTATTTTACTTCACAGATAAAGTAAATATTTGCTGAATAAAATAAATAACACAGAATTGGAATTCAAACGAATATTTTATTCAAACAAATATTTATTACAATTTTGATAGTACAATTTCGAGCTCTCACTATAACTATACAATTTCTGTCACAATACAATTACATCACATTTTTCATAGTTACATCAGTTCCTCACTACATATCACTCACACTCGTATTTATCTTCAACTTCATTCCAGTTTGAATCCAACATCTGAGCAATCTGCAAAAATATTCACTTACGCAGTAAAATTGAAAATGAAATGTTTTTGCAGTATAAAATAAAATGTGATTTTTGAAAATAATATTTGCCTCTGTTATTTGGGTTGTTCGTCGTCATTTATATTTGAATTCATCACACACGAACAATGTGACATGCACAGTGTATCACTGTACATGCCACAAGGCCGTGCACACCGATATACACTTGATAATGCTACAGGGACAGGTGAGCACAAGGTCAAACCCAAATAAAAGACGGGTTCAACTCATGTGCAATATAAATAATGTCACAACAATCAGTACAAGGTCAAACCCGAGTTTAAAACTGGATTCAACTCAAGCGAGACTCAATATGTACAGCATGAATCAAAGGCAAACCAGATCCATAGCTAACATGACTCAAATGAACAAAGCACCAAATCAGACTCGAGGAAAATGTACAAAACCAATGCAAACAAGTTCAAAACAGTTTACAAGATCATACATGAACGAAGACTGGTGAAACTCAATACATCAAAGTCGAGCCAAGAAGGCAACATAAACCAGACTCGATGCTACAAACGAAACAAGACTACTAGTACAAAGCATGCACATCGACACTACACCATACTGTTTATTTTGTCACGCCCCAATGCGGAAATTTTGCCACGGTCTTAAGCCGTGGCAATTTTACCACGGCTTTTAGCCATTCCAAAATGAATCGCACCGGTTAAGGGCCGTGGCAATTTTACCACAGCTCCTTACTGTTCCAATGTTCCCTTAATTTTTTTAAGGTTCGGTGTACGCCATAGTCCACACCCGTTCCCTACATCCATCCCTAATCAAAACTATGTCCTCCTCAAAACAACATCCCTAATCTCAATCCCTCCGCCCCTTTCAATCGCCCTGCCCTAATTCAACCCCTCCTCCCATCTCAATCGCTTCGCCCCCCGTCTCTCCCCCGCCCCTCTCAATCGCTCCGCCCAGATTTGAAACTTACATCTTTGTGTCAACTTTTTAATTTGAAACTTACATGTGCTTTTTTATTTTTAGGTATAATGGTCTTATTGCTTTTGAAGCGTATGATAACCATCATGAATGCAAATATAGGCTAATGACAGCGGGAGTCGGTTAAGTTCACAAGTGTTGTGGACCTTTTAGGAGATTGCAGAAGAGGTTGGAAAAAAAAAGATACGTCTGAGCCCAGATTCAGCTCTTATGCATCGTTATTCTCATGTCACAAGTAGGATGGCCAGTACTAATTCTATTCATCATCATACTAGCGATCTCCATTTGGTATCAGGTAAGCTAACTTACGGTTTTCCTTTTTCCAGTTAGTGCGCAAGTCTGTAGCTATTCGTTATTGCGTGCGTTCCATTGCCAGTTAGTGCGTGTGAGTGAGTTATCCTTCCTGTATGCGTGCTTTTACCGGTTTCCCTTCCTTTCTTCTTACGTGTATCAGTGGCTGAGCATACTTAGGCCTTGTGTGTGTCTCTTTATGTTTATACAATATTTAATTAAAGGGAGTTGTATAGTAGTATACGTGTTTGAATTAGGATATAGTATATACATACTATTTTAAAAGGCTGTGGAGTTTTGTAATTGTTAATTATACTTAAAGTTTTAATCCTGTTTTGATATCTTAATTATATTCTAGTTATAGCCCAACTTATGCATTCTATTCCCTAGCCTGATTTGGATGACACCTCTAGTTTCATTATATAAACAAGTATTTTGCTTTGCAATGTCTCATATTAACTGGTTAAACAAGTTTTTCCATTGTATTTACTCAACTATTCGGAGGTATAAGCTATAGCCATTACATATATAGAATTGTAAATATAAATTTAACAGATTAAGGAAGTGATTTTTAGTATACTAATTAAATTGGCTACTAATGTATACTTTGTCTTTGAACTTGCTGTGTATCTTTTTATATGTCAGTTTTCATATACTTGTGCCTTATTTTTCTTTTGAGCTTCCATTAATAATAATCGCTTTTAAACACTGTATGCGTGCACTTTTGGTTCCCTTTTCTTCTTCTTGCCTGCGTTTTAAAAACTGTTTTTTTTTCTATGTCGTTTTCTAGCTTTATAAGTTTATAATTCGTATATAGGTTGGATGATATTTGTAGCTTTTCTGAAAGATCATTTTTTAGGATTTGAATAGATGTTAACTAATTAAATTAAAAGAAGCTTGTAATTTTGATAACATAATACAAGATGACATTTACTATATACTATAATTCTGATTGGATAACAATGTAGAAGATAATATGTACTATATACAAGATAACATAGTTCAAGTTAGATCTGATGAAAATCGCCACGACTCTGAGTTCAAAAATTCTGTCCCAGGATAAGGAACACTTTGCCGCATTGGCATTTGATGTTGTTATGAGGTTTACGGTAATTAATTGTCTGTTATACTAGTCATGTATTAGCTCATTTATTAAAGGATGGCTTCTAATCACCATATGAGAGAATCATTATTGTTAACATCATGACTGACTATTATTGTTTAATGTATCTCTCATATTTCGGAGACCCAAGGCTGTACTTTTTTACAGGCCTCAAAGAAAATGATGTAAATAAACAAATGTTAGAAAATGATGCAAAAGAAAGAAAGTAAGAAAATGAAGGTTGATGCTATAATATATGAATTGTAGTAGCAAAATTGAACCAATTGCAACAAACTGGAGGTTGAAATAGCATATGATAAGGTACAGAATTCTTCAGTTATTATAAACTCAAAATAGTCCAACACGTTACCACCTTAGTGGTCTGAGGGCAAAGCCAGCCCTATTGTCTACTCACGCTCCTGTACAGCCTTATTAATGGCAACCGTATATTATTAAACAAAGGCTAAAATTAGGATAATGCAATAACAGAAGATCTAAATAAAAATATAGTTGTTTAATTCAAGAGTAGTAGCTTAAAAATTAATCAGTAAATCAGTTCATTTAGGTTTAATACAATTTTATCAATCCAGGTTTTCAAAAAATAAAGTTTGTTTTTCATAATGTGTCTTTCAGTTATACAAAAAAAATCAATGGATCATTAACTAAAACAGCAATAGAATATATTCGCTGACCTTGTTTTTATTTAAATGTCTTTCCAGCATACAACAAAATGCTGCTGTTAACCAAAGAAAGAACTCAATACGCTCAAAATTTTACTCGTACCACAAATCGAACTCTGAGTCCATGCTAGCGGGGTCATTACTGTTAACAGATTAAATTGTTTTGCTGGATATTGACATATTTTTTCTGGATATTGTAATGTTTTCTAGTTTCCATTTTAGCATAAAAGTATTTGGTTGTATCTTCTCCCAGAGTGAACCAGTTGCATTTATATTTCTGTTGCAGTTTAGTGGTGAGCAATTGAATAGCAGATTGAAGTTTTAGTTTGCAAGTATGATAGGCTTCCATCTGCAAAATAGTATAAGGTACATCAATAGACTTTTGTAACTTGGCACATTCATTACGCAAGAGTTCTACATTTTTATGAAGGTTAGGTAATTTGTTGGCCCACTTCTTGAGAACGCATTTGACCTTTTTCTGAATTTGTAAAAGTTTGAATAATTGGCAACCTTCAGCAGTAAACCTAAGACAGTCTGAAATAACAACTTTATAATCTTCAATTTGACTCCAGAAATTACAATACTTGAAAGATTTTTATTTTGAGCTTTTGGAAATTCAGTTAAATGTAGTAGCGGGGGGAGTGATCACTAGTTGTAGAAGACAATGTTGTGGCAAATGATTTAGAAAATTTGTTTAACCAATGCATATTAATAAAAATTATTAATATGAATGAATCAGATTTTAACTTTTGCTGTAAAATATAGTCCTTTAGATTTATTTATTATATTTGATACTAGATTTTTATTACATATTTCAGCATTTGTGATTCTGAACTAACTTCACATTATTTTTTCCTATTATTATCTTATGAGGTTGTAAATGTGATACTTGCTATGATTTGGTGCTTATCATTCAATTTTTAGTGGTTTTGATATTTTTGTTATTGTATGCATTTAATAATTAACTTAAGCCAAGTGCGGTTTTTTGGTTATTTCTCTTTACAGCACTTCATCTATAATCAAACTAATTTTATTTTATGTTTTGGTTACACTAGAATAAAATTGTGAATATCCTCTAAATATCTTACTTTTTATTTACAACTTATTTATTATATCGGCATTCTTTACTTTTTCAAAGGATATGAACATATGATATCATATTTCACTTTAATAAATTTTATGTATTTAGGACAAAATGAGGATTTTGATTTACACCGTTAATAGGATATTATGAATGATATATGTCATATGCTGACTTTAAACATCAGAGTTTATAATGAAGAAAGTGGTATCATCATGTTCTAACTGATATCATATTTTAAAACAATTTTTATACATTGTTCTTGAATCTTGCTTTTCACTTGTAACCTTGTGTATATTATTAGGACAGAAGTCGTCAAAGAGTCTTAGCTTTGTTTTGTTTGCTATTTAAACAAGTTTCAGTTTTCAATTTTCAAAAACAATGACAACTTATTCCTTTTTCCATTTTGTAAAAATAATTTTGTGAAATTCATTTTGATAAATTATCATTTTTGAAAATTGGCTTAATACACAAAATGTGTTAGTGGTTATGGTTATAATCTGCTATTCAAAGTGAACTATAGATTCCTTGTTATTATATAATGATAATATATAATCCTTTGAAACTATAGATTCCTTGTTATTATATAATGATAATATATAAAATTTTCAGTTATTATAATGTGTTAGTGGTTATGGTTATAACCTGCTATTCAAAGTGAACCGCCATGAATTTGTGATATCTTTAAGCCTAAATCATAACTCTTGAATATATACACTTTTTTTTACCTATTTTATAGTGTATTTGGCAATGCTACCATGTCCTAATTTTTGAGCAGTGGTATTATTTATGCTAAATGGACGAGGTCACTCATCAATTGTGATAGTTACAGGTTTGACATTGTTTCTCATTTCCCTTTGTACATTTTGGTGCCACTATTTTGCAGTTCATCGCTTCTAATGTTTTAGTTTCAATTGATTGTTTACTGTCAATGAGTTGATGTCAACTGCACACGATTTCATTTTCATATGCACATCATCAATAGTCCAACTTGCCTCATATAATGCAAACACTAAAAGGGACCAAGTTTCTTGCCAACAGGACCAGAGCTGTGTTGCGTGTCAACTGCATGAGGCTGAGTTGTATTTTATTTATATATAACTCTTAATTGTTAGGTGGAGCTTTCGAACTAGTAAGCGGGAGAGCGGGAGCCCATGACTAGTGTTGGAGTAGTTGTATGTTGTATACTTGCCTGCAACTGTTTTTGGGCGATCGAGAAATGATATGTCATGAGTTTTTAGAAAGAAACGAGCTGCTTCTACTGAGGAACTGACTACTACTGGAAATGAACCAAACTGCAACTGCATTATGTGGCCGTATTTTTGGGATAGATTCCTAATTGATCGATGAGGAAGAGGGCCTATTTGATTGAGATTTCCTATGATCGGGTATGGAAAAGGGCCAGGAGGAAGTCTGTAATGGACTTGTTTTTTTAGTTTTAGGAGGGAAAAAATGGTGATTGCTATAATTGTGGAGTATAGAGTAAAGAGCTGAAAATCCATTTGGAGGTGTTGAGTTTGTGTAATGAGAGGTTAGATTCATGTGCATTTATGGTAGCAGGCTGAGTTTGTTTTTTTACTACTTACTGTAGTTGGTACTTCGAATTTAATATTTTTTTATTGGTTTCTTATGTCTTTCTAAACTGCACTGCAACTTGGTGTTCTATGCAAATATATTTTACTGCAATCGAAAAATTGAAGTCTTTTAATAACAATTTATCATGAAAGTCTTTACTGTGACTTTAATATCAAGTAACTTAAATAAATATCCTAGAATATTGTTTATCATATTTAATGATTATGAAACAAAGCAATTGAAGTTGTAACTAAGTATGTGTCCGATGTTGTTTACTTTTACTGCTAACTGATTTGTAATATCAATTGAAGTTGTATATATACGCTACTCTTTTTCTTTCTTTGATTTGTTTACTTGTTGTATGTTACTGTATTTCTTTCTTGTTGAAGTTATATTATTAATTGAAAGTTGTAAGTTCGTACACTTGCAGTTGTATTATGAACTGATGATAACTATTAGCCATGGCTTTAAGCCGTGGTTAAATAAAAATTTGCCACGGCCTTGAGCCGTGGCTAATTTTAAATTAGCCACGGCTATGGGCCGTGGCAAATTTTCATTTCGCCAAGGCTCTGGACCGTGGCAAAACTTTTGCCACTGCCTATTTTGCCACGGCCCAAAGCCGTGGCAAAATCGTTTAGCCACGGCCCAAAGCCGTGGCGAAATGACTTTTCTGGTGTAGTGCGAACTCACCACAATACAACGCTGTGACTTCAACATCAAACCTGGCCAAGAACTGAAACAAGTGAAGTATGAATGCAAAAAAAAAGAGAAAAAAACAACCTGAACTGTTCAATATGCTATGCACAGGAGACAAGACACAAGACTAAAATACAACACTCAAGTATACATGAAGACATCAAGCAAGTGAAGTACAACCAAACCAGGCTGAGATAGTAATCAGATTATAGAAACATCAGAGACTACATTAGTCTGACTACAATATCAAGTCTACATGAAGCAACTCTATAGTGAAACTGTACAAATGCCAAAGTCCCAAACCAAATCAAGTTCAATCCCAAAGCAACCCAACAGCATTGCAAGTGCAACAGGTAAGAGATGAAGCACACAAAGCTAATGTACCAGTGAAACAAGGATGCACCAGTGAAACTGCACATATATTACTTGACTAGAAATATCAGCTACAACATGAAACAACATATGTGCAGTATGAATAAGAATGCAAAGTCGAGTATAGTATAAATCAAAAATGAATGAAGTCAAGGCCGAACATTTTTATAGTAGCAGTTTCAAAATAGAATCATACTGAGTGTCAAAGAGTCGAAGTCGTGAGCAACAGGAAGCAAGTAAATCACAAAATCAGAAATGAACAAAGTCAAAATATGATCGAAGTCAAAGTCGTGAGTTGATCAAGTCAAAGCAAGAAATTCACGGAGCAATAAAAACAAAGCCGTGGTCATCACGAAATAAATCAAAGCCGTGTCAACCAAGCTACCAGAATATATACGCATTTGAACAAGTCGCGATCATCTAAATCGTTTAAGCATTATCATGCGGCCAGAGCAAATTATCTGACAAATTCAAATTATATTATACGAACGAAAATCGAGGGATGCGAACCCTATAAAAGAATTAACATCATCGGCAAATGAAGTATTCGAGTTCGAGCTAACAGAGAACAATAAACCAATAACTCGAATCACATTAAGTTCAATCAATCCAAAACCAGCAAAGCAAAAGGAATTCACATACCGGTATCGCAGACGAACTCCAGAGAGAGAGCCGAAGCTCTAATTCCAAATTCCAGTCTCGACGCAAGGAACATTGCAAGCCAGAGCTACAGAATATCGACGAAGCCGAAGCTCCAATTCGCCAGTAAAACGAACAAGGGCAAAGCCCTAATTCAGTCGAGCAAGTATTGAAGAAGATCGAGCCAGATTCACCAAATCACCGAAGCCCTAAATCACCACTTTTATTTCTCAAGGGATCGGGCCAGGAACTAAAGAAAAGAAAGGGGATCGAAATAAAAATTGAAGCGGGCCGATAATTTTTAAAAGGGGCCGGCCTGGTTAAAAATTGGGGTTTTATTTTTAAAATTGGTCTAAGGGTTTTAGTTTTAAATTTGGGCCGGGTTTAAAATAATTTAGTATGGGCCTAGTTCATTTGAGGGCAAAATTGTCTTAAATTGTCAATTTATATTTTGCCCTGGTTTTTAAACTGTATTTTGTTTTTCAGTTTAGTACTTTGTCAATTCCAGTCAGGGTAAATCACCACCTAGGGTTTAGGTAGTGTCAGATTGTCTAGTTATGGTTAGTTCAGTGAGCAGGGTGTGCGATTTTACGAAACTCTTTAGGCGGAGTAGGGTGTGCGAGTCTGTAGGAGTGTTTGTAAGTGGGATACTGTTTAATTCTAATAGAAATCTGGAAATGCAGCAGTAGGCAGGGGTTGCCGAAGCTGGGTAAATTCTGTGTGTGATTTACTTTTCTGCATATTTATTTATCTGCAGTTTGATTTTGCGTTTAATTCGAGAAAATTTGCGATAACCCTATTCACCCCCCTCTAGGGTTAATCTAGATCCTACAAGTGGTATCAGAGCCTGGTATTTTTACTTTAACTCTAGAGTCATGAATTCATCAAATAATGCTTTTTCTGAGGGGCAATCTATTGTTAGGCCACCCATGTTTAATGGAATGATTATGCTTATTGGAAAGTTAGGATGGGTATTTATCTTAGTTCTGTTGATTATGATGTTTGGGATATTACTGAATCTGGCTATAAATCTCCCACTATAACTGTTGGTGATACTGAGATTCCTAAACCAAAGGATAGGTGGGATGCTAATGATAGGAAATTAAAAACTACTAATGGTAAAGCTATGAATGCTTTGATCTGTGCTCTTGATAAGACTGAATTTAATAGAATTTCTCATTGTAAAACAGCACAGGAAATTTGGCATACCTTGGAGGTGACACATGAAGGAACTTATCAAGTCAAGGAGTCTCGTCTAGCCCTATTCAGCAATGAATACGAGAACTTTGTGATGGACAAAGGCGAGAGCATAAAGGACATGTTTGGACGCTTTTCAACTTTGGTGTACAATGCTAGAGCGCTTGGAAAGGTATTCACTAAGGTAGAACTTGTAAGGAAGGTGCTACGAGTCTTACCGATGAACTTTGAGGCAAAAGTCACGGCAATACAAGAATCGAAAGATCTGAGTAAACTAAGCATGGAGGAGTTGATTGGCAACTTGATGACTTATGAGCTTGAGCTAAAAACAAAGGAGGAACGCAATAACTCCGAACCAAAGAAGAAGACGATTGCCTTAAAGAGCAAAGAAGAGAGCGATGAAGAAGAAGAAGATCCAATTGAAGAGCTTGCAATGGCCGTCAATAATCTTAGAAAATGGTCAAGATTCGGGCCACGCAAGAAGAAAACAAATAGTAATAGGTCAAAAGATTCTGACAATTCCGATAATGAATTGACCTGCTATAACTGCAATAAGCCTGGCCACTTCAAACCAAACTGCCCACTTCTCAAAAAAAACAAAGGAAAGAAAAAGAAGAAGAAGGCCTTTGCAGCAACTTGGAATGATGAAGAAGGAGAGGAAGTTTCGAATAATAGCTCAGAGGAGGCTAATTTGTGTCTTATGACAAAATCAGATTCAGAAGCAAGCTCGGAGGAATCTAGCGAGGTAAGTAACTATTCTTATAAAGAACTTGTTTTGATGTGTTGTGATTTTACTAAAACAATTGATACTCTTGATTCTAAAATTGAAAAACTGAAATCTGATAGGAGCGTACTTGCCCATGAAAATTTTAGGTTAGAAACTGAACTTGAAAATATTCAAAACCTAGACTGTAAAAACTGTAAAATTTTAGATTCAGAATTATCAAAACTGAAGAATAGCTTGGAGAATCTTGAAAAAGAAAACTTGAATCTTAAGAAAACCATTGACACTAGAAGAAAGGATTTTATTAATAGATGCACCTCACTTGTGACTGAAAACACAACACTAAAAACCAAAGTCGAAAGTCTTGAGAAAACTCTGAATAACTTTTCAAGAGGAGAAAAATCATTCAACATGTTATTGGGAAATCAACTTTTTGCTAACAACAGAAAAGGACTAGGTTTTGGGAAAACACAAGTTGATGATAATGCAAAAGGTAAGAGTGTCTTTGCTAAATGTGAAATAATTGGTCATCGTGTTGAAAATTGTAGTCATAGGAACAAGAACACAAAATTTATACAAGTTTGGGCTCCTAAGAATTCTACAAACCAATTTCATGTCTATTGGAACAAAAGGACAAAACAAGTTTGGGTGCCAAAAGGAACATACATTAATAGTTATGGGTCTACTCAAACATATTCATCAAATTATTCTGCCACTAACAACCATGGACCTATAAATAGGTCACAAAAATCTTTTACCGTATAGGTGTGGTGGCAGGCTAAGGAACAACATTAGTGTTGTCTGGATTCTGGTTGTTCCAGACATACAACGGGCGACAAATCAACGTTCCTTAGCCTAGTATAAAGGTGACAGATTCACTATGGGCAAACAACGAAAGATTATCGTACAGGTAAAACAGGTAATTGTATTTATTTTCAAACGATAGATAAAATGTGAAAAATCTACACCATAATCTGAATTAAATCAGCCAGTTATGTGAAATGATTGATGATGTTAATTCTGATTCTTTTTAACCAATCATTGTTAATTAGAATTACTTGAAGAAATTATGATGGTTGAGAGATTCTAACTTATTTGAGACTGTGATATCTTACATGACTTGCTCTTATCTATGACTTTGATTTGTGCTTAAAAGTTGACCAACCATTTTTTTCATTGAACTTAATTTGTTTGGTCAAAGTATGATGTTGATTACTGATTACTCATGCTATAAAAAGGATTTTTAGAAATTGTTGAAACTGTTGAAACTTTATTGGTGAAACTTCAAGAAATTTTTTTTGGTTTAATGAATGTTGATCTTATGGTTTCTAAATCTGACACTGTGATATTTGTTTGGTGGTTAACACGACTTCAAAGTCAAGAAAATTTCGTTTAAAAATTGTTGAAAATGATTCTGAGATAGTTTGTTGAAATTTCACATTCTGGACTATGACATCCAACGAGTGAATATTGAGTGAAATTTAAAGTCAGATGCAGATTACACTGGTAATGTAGTTGATAGAAAAATTACTAGTGGAACGTGATTATATTTCGAGACATTCATTTGCTGCATCATTTTTCAAAGAAAATATCTGCATATTTTTCACTTGAAATAATTTCTTTTTTAGCAGAAATTTTTCTTAAAAACCCCTTCTAGAAAATAGTTTCTGTTGACCTTGTATCAGATTAGTTATTTAAGAAATTTTGATTTTATAACTATTTCTGAAATTGATTAACTGATCTGACCCCCTAATAATTATCTAAAAAGATAAATAATGATTGAAAATAAGATGAGTGTTGATATTAATCATATATTATGACTTGAAAAAGTATAATTAAAAAATTTCTTTAGAAATTTAAACAAGAGTTATAAAAACTTTTTGTTGATAAATATTTCATGATCATTTCTATTTCTATCATTTTTCTATCGACCGTCACTCATCAAAAATCAATATAGTATGTCAATATGTGGTAGTTTAAACGGGAAATCATTTGTGCTTCAATTTTATTATATTTCTAACAGTAAATAATAAAATCCAAAATATTCACTCTCATTTAAAAGTCCTCACGGTTATGCATGGGTGATGTAACGACTCGACTTTTCGTCGCTCGAAAATCGACATTAATACATTCACTGTACCAACTGCCGAGCAATCGAATGCCGGAAAAACCGAATTGTTATGAAGAAAAAGAAGAGGTAGAAGAAGACAGAAGAAAAGAGAAAGAAGAAATAACAAAAACACAGAAACAGAAACAGAATCTCACATTCGCAGCGGAACAACATATAATAGATAAATGAATAATCTTTAAAACAAAGAACTATATCATTTTATACATCACATCATCATCAGAGTTTACAACAACAATATACAACATAACTGGACAGTTATATGAACTTGTCCATATACAGAATACATAGCGGAATAATACTATCATATACAAGTGGTACGTCTCGCCATCCAGCTCGCCACTAAGCTCCACAGCATCTTCTGAATCCAGAATAACCTGATAACCTAACTCTAGACTGCCCGTGTGGAAAATGATGGGCACCCAGAGTTTAGGAAGGAAACAATAAACTCCAGGTCAGTCATGGTGACTGGTGTAAGAACTAAAACAGTTTATCTTTAAACAAACAACAGGATAATTTTAAAGTCAATTTCGCAATGCTTTTGGAAAATGAGACTACCATAAGGCCTCCCGCGCACACACACAATGCAAACGCAGAATCGGAGGAGATTTCTCCTTATGATAGTCAAAGATGCTTACTACGCAAATCATTGGATTATTATTATTAGTGCATAGTGCAGAAAACATTTCGAAAGTATAATATTAATCTTAGCCAGCATAGGCATTTCGCGTTATGCCTACTATAGCTACTATGTTCAATAGCAGGTTACCGCCACATTCCATAGCAGGTTATACAATTGCAATCGTAAAGGTTCGTATTGTTTCTTTGGATTTTCCAACAAATGGTCAAGCTAAGGAACTTCCTTTCCTCCTGCCGAATGGGATCGCCTCTGGCGGGACGTCCCGAGAGACAAACTGCTCTTTGCCAAACAAGGCCGGGTTATTCCTATAACAAGTAACTCACGAATATGTCATCACCCGGTCCTTTGGGACCTTTATCCGAGCGCTCGATAGCATCATCACACATAATAAATAAGTGTATCCACATGAGTAAGTATCTGAGCTCCATACCATGATACCACCCCTTTCCAGAAGGAAATGACATACCCTAAAGGGCGCGACCCTCATAACCTTGCCGCAACATTCCTGTTTCGACCATTTCCGGGTTGTTGAGGCCCTGACGAAGTCTCGTCCACAATGCTACGCTTTGTCACCAAAGCCATGCCTTGGGTCAACAAATGATCAACCTATGATCACAAAGATAAATGATCAAACAATTGATCATATCATAAATGATCAAACACTGATCATTTCACAGCAACACTCAGCATGCCACATTACCAAATTGGGAATATATCGCTGATAACCTTCAACAACATAACCTCTGAGCTCGTACGTCTCAGAGAAGGGTGTTAAGCTAAGAGAATAAATTCTCCGCCACCAACAGAAATGTATTTGAAAGAAATCATCTTTATATCTCAATTTGTAATGTCAGACATACAATCCATACAAGTCTGTTCCGGGATCGAACAGAACCGAAGGCACTCCTCACGAAGCCCTTGCAAATCCGGATAATTTTCAATCACGTCCGGACTTCCCGTCACTAAGGTGATAAAACCTCTAAATCGAAGATCAGTCGATGTAGAGTAACTCGACGGTAATCCTTCCGTTTTCAAAAATATCCGGTCTTCAACACCGGTCATCAAATGCGATTCATAACGACGTATCACATATTCGGAATGGGTTATACGACCCCATGGTCCTTTCCCGGCTAACCCGAATAGTGAGCGCTTATTCAAAAATAAGTGTGGCATTCAAATTCATTCAATTCACAACAAATACCCATTCAAGGTAATTATTGATAGTCGGTTATTTAACTATCAATAAAGATGCGCAACATCATCAGATTCCAAATAATTTTCCAAATTATTTATCTTTCAAAAATATCTTTACAAGATATATACTTTCCACACTTCAACTATTTGAAAACAATTCCAAATCAATTTCCACATTTCAATTTATCTTTGAAGATAAATCTAAAACATTTCACTTCATATTGGAAAAGCATTTCCATACTTATTTAATAATAAGTAATTCACAAATCCATTTATTTTCAACATTTGAAAATATTCAATATACTTAAATCAAAATTAAGTATATAATTCATTCTTTAAGGAAATCATTCTCTTAAACACATCTTTTATTTGAGTCAAAACGCATGTTGCGTAAAACATCGTTACAACAACTCAAAATCACTAGTATAGGGATTCGAAATTTAGATAGATATATAAATCCTAATACTATATAAAACATTTCCTTTCGAAAACCATTTACTATAACAACAGTGTTATAGTCCACTATTTCCTTATTCCTCGAAACGTTTATTTCAACAATAAATGTTGAAATCTATGTTTCGATACTTAACTCGTTTTAAACATCTTTTAAAACAATTACTTCATTTCATAATATCATTTCTCCAAAACATATCCATTTTATGGAATAATCTATTCACTGTCCAAAATCGTAAATATACTTCGTTAACACATTTAACGTTTCTACACATTTTATTTAAAGAATTATCCACTATCCAAAACCGTAGATAAATTTCCTTATCCAAACTCAACATTTCTACACATTTTATTTAAAGAATTATCCACTATCCAAAATCGTAGATATAATTCCTTTAATTAGCTTCTATAATTCACTTATCAAAATAAGTGATTTCGGATTCATAAACAATGTTTATAAATTCCAATTCTATTTATAAAACTTCGATTTATAAAAATCCTTGAATTAACAAATTCGATTTATAACTCAATTTTATACCAAAAATCTATATTATAAGTTAAATACTTATAATTCATTTATTTGCAAACATCATTCTTTTAAAACTTCACAAGCTATAAATCTTATTACTTATAAGATTTTATTTATAACCTTATTTTCAACATTAACAGAACTTCCTTTTGAATTCCATTATTTCGATTTTAACACTTATAAAAACTCATTTTATAATTCCAGTATTCTTAATTTATAAAATATCAATTTTATAAATCTTTTACATAAATCGTTCATAATAATTCATAAATCCCTATTTAAAATCAAACTCGTTATTTTTAAACTTCAAAAATGAATCCGATGATGCAACAGCACCAAATAGTCAATCATAGCATCCAAACATCATATACCATCATATGATAACAGAATATACAACAATATCTGTAAATAAATCACTACGGTGAGGAATCCAGTTGGATCCCTCCAACCTGTTTCCCTGCATCCAAAGATGTTAGCACAATACCAATTCCGCTCCAGTATGGAATTATCGCGGTATATGGGTTTAATAAATATTATTCGCTATTATACGGCGCAATAGGGTCTCATCCGCTACACAAGGCGGGAAAATCAACAACTCCAATATATACATATGCCAATATGTATATATCGCTATATATATATAAATAATACCAATTCCACTTCAATGTGAAATTATCGTGGTATATGTTTTTAATAATTAACATCCGCTTAATAACGGCGTATAATGTCTATTTCAACAATACAGATAACAATTTATCATCCAATCCCACAATCAAGCAATTTTAAATCTAACTATTTAAAATTTAAATCGAAACAAAACATTCGATTGAGTGAGGAGTTCTCACCTTGAATTTCTGATAGCAATCTATAGCGTTTTATTTCGAATAAAATTAAACAGACGTTTAATTTTACTCAAAATTTTCGCTGATTCCAAACATGCCCAGATCTGCGCTGCAGCGTAGAGCGCGTCGCTGCGATTCCAACGCTTCTGGTTTCGTAATTTTCTGACCTCGTACGAAAGAGTTACGGCATTACAAACTTAATACAATCTAATATTTTCAATTTCAATTTCAATTTTCTTTATTTACAAACCCACTTTTCAATCTGAACCTTCGATTTCCTTTCAACAGATCGTGGCCACCCCCTTTTCCTTCTCCAAAACACGTTCACTCCCAGTTCACAAGAGAACCCACGGCCGCCGCTTAAACCCTAGATTTTCGAGCCACCTACGAGCAACTCCAGGTCGATCAATTTCCACCATCGCGAAGCCCTTCGCGTGAGCCACTCTCGGTTGTGATAGCTCGAAGCTCGGTACCCCAGGCCTCTCGAAAAAAGCGCCTAAAGGTTGCACGAACGGGCGCCATTTGCCGTTGATTGGTTGAGTTATTCGCCACTCCACCGTATGGATTTGTTCGTCTCGTCGTCCTCCACGATTTCCTAGTTGAAGCCTTCGTTTGAAAGTCGACCGATTTGAAGTAATTGAGGGATGAAGGAGAGATAATTTCGGCCATTGGTATAAGGGGTGGCGGCTGAGAGAAAGGATTAGGGTTTAGGTTTTGATTGTAAACGTGTATATATATATACGTATATAAATAATGTTAAATTCATTTTAAAACGACTTTTCCAAACGATCTCCAAATTACACGTGCCGCCTGGTGTTCGTAAGGTTTACCCTGCGTTCCGAACACAATGGAACGTGTTTCGGGAGCTAATTCGAACATCTGTACGAGATATGGCAATAAACGATCAATTTAAATCAAACCGATTTAAACCGATTTCGATACGTTTTGGCTTGCTCCGGACAAACGATACATCCGATTGACACGAAATTTGAAACCTAACAATAATATCACATTACAGATCCGATGAAATTGGTTTCGTCGAAATCCGACACTGTTTGAAAAACGACTAATTTTGACTCGCCAAATTAATATTAAACCATTTCAATGCGTTTCGAGCTGCTACGATCAAACGACAACTCCGATTGCTACGAAAATTGAAATCCAATAATAACAAACTATTACGGATCCAATGGAACTAGTCTCGTCTAATTCTGAGACTGTTCGAAAATTGGCTATTTTTCAGTCGATAATTAAATATTAAAATATTTAATTTTCACAGATTAACTTTTAATTCAATTTTAAAAGTTCTATAACATCTCTATAACTTCAACATGATTTAATATAACTTTATAAATCATTTTCATTCATATTTAATCCAGACTTCCAATTATTTCTGGAATTTCAATTATTAATTTATCGATTTAATTATCCAATTAAATCCAGATATTCGAAAAATAATTTATTCAGCTTATTAATTTCACAAATTAATATTCAAAATTAAATATTCAAATTTCAAATATCAGAAATTTTGGGTCGTTACAAACTTCCCCCCTTAAAAGAATTTCGTCCTCGAAATTACAAAGTAAGAAAGATTCACAAAATCCATTTAACTTTCCAAAACAAACCATTCAAATTAGATTTACAATCTCTTAAGTGTTTAACTTTTCCAAGATTCATAGTTAAACCTCTTACAAAAATTTTACTAAGTTTCCAGATCATACTTAGTTTTCAAAATTTTCAAATTTCTCAAAAATATTCTAACGCCTTAAATTTTCAGAAAAATTCGCCGGAGTCTCCTTTGCGCGGCTCGATCCGAAAAAAAATGACAGTATATATATCACAAATATACATCTCATCAAGTGATGAGGCATCCCGTAGGGAAAAAGTGTAAAAGTACGATATTTAATCCGAGATATGTACCTTATATATTTTTAACGAGCGTATACAACTATTATAGCGCGAAAGCGAGCTCCAAATGCAAAGCAAACGCCATCCGCACCTACTAAACACTCAATCAAACAAATGAGAACATGTATATAGAAAATAATATCGATATACGACATATAGTAACATAATAACTACATGTGCTAACATAGCAATGCAACAAAAGCAATAAATGCAACCATCATCCCATAAACATTCAACTATCATCCAACAAATTCGTAACCAAATCAGTTTACTTTCATTTCTCATTAACTTCAATGAATTGGTTTTCAATTTAATCACATTTGATTGACATTGAATTTTACTAATATTCATTCGTTCAAATTCAATTAGTTTACATTCACTAATTAAATTCACATTAGTTCACTTACAAATCAAATTCAATTTCTATTCAAATTTATTTACTTTCAATTTGAATTCAATTACATAGCTTTTAATTTCGCTAATTTACTTTCATTAATACTTAATGAATTTATACACAATCAACTAACAATCAAATAACAACCAATGTATATTCAACACGACCAAATTATTAAATTTTACATTCAATTTGGTTCAACACTTTAAATTAAATTGACTTCCATTCAATTTATTTAATTAGCTCCAATGAATTTACACTTACATCCATCATTTTATTTCAATTCATTTACATTAGATTGATTCAACATACAATTAGTTCAATAGCTAATTCATTTATCAATCCAATTGCTACTTCATTTTATTAAATAAAGTTGAATTTCATTTATATAACTCAAGTTCATATTCATTTAATTCACTTGATTATTTACTTCGATACCAAAATCAACTTTATTCTACATTACTTAAGTTATTTTCCATTTCAAACATCATTTGTTTAACTTCTTAACATAAGTTTCCACTTATTAATTAAATTTAGATTCCCATTCTAAATAAATTCTATTTAACTTTTACTAAAGTCAAATTTATTATTTCACATTCTTTAATTACAGTTTAGATTTTATTGATTCACTTATACTTACTTTAATTTAACTCCATTCTTTAAGTTAAATTTATTCTATCAAAAATTCAAATAGTATAAGTTATCAACTCATTTATCATTCCCATAAATATTTTAAATAGGATTCCAGAATCTTTTCAACCTTTCAAAACCATTTTGAAATCAATTCAATTTATCTTTTGAATTTCTAAAACCAAATCCAAATTTTCCAAAATTCTTTCATTTAAAATAATCTGGCAGCAATTCCTCTTTTGGAAACCCGAAAATGAACACCAATGATGTCGCGATCATCATCGGAATTATTTTCCAGCGACCTGAAAAGAGTTTAGAGCTTTCATCTCTCGAAAACAATTTTCCAAAATATCAAATCCTTTCAAAACACTTCTCTGGAATTTTATTTTAGATTATAAACCACATTCATAAATCTTTTACTTATAAAATTCCACTTCTTATATATATAAGATTATTTTTACCATTGTATATCGTTTTAATTATAACTTCATACTTATAATTCATTTGCTTATACAATTTATTCTTTTACAATCATTGTTTTCATTTAACTTATTCAAACAACTTTTATTAACTTATATATATTTATATTTTCAACATCCAAACAATCAATTAATTGTATACACTTTAATAATTTCCGAAAATTATTTCTTTATATACAAAATATAATCGAGGTAAAATTATTTCATTTACCAAATTTAAAACAATATCGTGTCGAATTATTCTGAACAAGTGTTTAGAGATCCCTATCGATAGAGTTGTACAGACTATACCGACCAGAATCCATATGCCACTCAACAAACCAATCATCACAATATAAAACAATTTTATATTCACTAACAAATACGCGCTCATATCTATTATTACACTCAACTCATTCTAGAGTACTATTGACTCTATCTCTAATGAGTAACACCCAACAGAGCAGGGTTGTCGCTTAACCATATGCTCTGATACCAAATGTAACGACTCGACTTTTTGTCGCTCGAAAATCGACATTAATACATTCACTGTACCAACTGCCGAGCAATCGAATGCCGGAAAAACCGAATTGTTATGAATAAAAAGAAGAGGTAGAAGAAGACAGAAGAAAAGAGAAAGAAGAAATAACAAAAACATAGAAACAGAAACAGAATCTCACATTCGCAGCGGAACAACATATAATAGATAAATGAATAATCTTTAAAACAAAGAACTATATCATTTTATACATCACATCATCATCAGAGTTTACAACAACAATATACAACACAACTGGACAGTTATACGAACTTGTCCATATACAGAATACACAGCGGAATAATACTATCATATACAAGTGGTACGTCTCGCCATCCAGCTCGCCACTAAGCTCCACAGCATCTTCTGAATCCAGAATAACCTGATAAACTAACTCTAGACTGCCCGTGTGGAAAATGATGGGCACCCAGAGTTTAGGAAGGAAACAATAAACTCCAGGTCAGTCATGGTGACTGGTGTGAGAACTAAAACAGTTTATCTTTAAACAAACAACAGGATAATTTTAAAGTCAATTTCGCAATGCTTTTGGAAAATGAGACTACCATAAGGCCTCCCGCACACACACACAATGCAAACGTAGAATCGGAGGAGATTTCTCCTTATGATAGTCAAAGATGCTTACTACGCAAATCATTGGATTATTATTATTAGTGCATAGTGCAGAAAACATTTCGAAAGTATAATATTAATCTTAGCCAGCATAGGCATTTCGCGTTATGCCTACTATAGCTACTATGTTCAATAGCAGGTTACCGCCACATTCCATAGCAGGTTATACAATTGCAATCGTAAAGGTTCATATTGTTTCTTTGGATTTTCCAACAAATGGTCAGGCTAAGGAACTTCCTTTCCTCCTGCCGAATGGGATCGCCTCTGGCGGGACGTCCCGAGAGACAAACTGCTCTTTGCCAAACAAGGCCGGGTTATTCCTATAACAAGTAACTCACGAATATGTCATCACCCGGTCCTTTGGGACCTTTATCCGAGCGCTCGATAGCATCATCACACATAATAAATAAGTGTATCCACATGAGTAAGTATCTGGGCTCCATACCATGATACCACCCCTTTCCAGAAGGAAATGACATACCCTAAAGGGCGCGACCCTCATAACCTTGCCGCAACATTCCTGTTTCGACCATTTCCGAATTGTTGAGGCCCTGACGAAGTCTCGTCCACAAAGCTACGCTTTGTCACCAAAGCCATGCCTTGGGTCAACAAATGATCAACCTATGATCACAAAGATAAATGATCAAACAATTGATCATATCATAAATGATCAAACACTGATCATTTCACAGCAACACTCAGCATGCCACATTACCAAATTGGGAATATATCGCTGATAACCTTCAACTACATAACCTCTGAGCTCGTACGTCTCAGAGAAGGGTGTTAAGCTAAGAGAATAAATTCTCCGCCACCAACAGAAATGTATTTGAAAGAAATTAGCTTTATATCTCAATTTGTAATGTCAGACATACAATCCATACAAGTCTGTTCCGGGATCGAACAGAACCGAAGGCACTCCTCACGAATCCCTTGCAAATCCGGATAATTTTCAATCACGTCCGGACTTCCCGTCACTAAGGTGATAAAACCACTAAATCGAAGATCAGTCGATGTAGAGTAACTCGACGGTAATCCTTCCGTTTTCAAAAATATCCGGTCTTCAACACCGGTCATCAAATGCGATTCATAACGACGTATCACATATTCGGAATGGGTTATACGACCCCATGGTCCTTTCCCGGCTAACCCGAATAGTGAGCGCTTATTCAAAAATAAGTGTGGCATTCAAATTCATTCAATTCACAACAAATACCCATTCAAGGTAATTATTGATAGTCGGTTATTTAACTATCAATAAAGATGCGCAACATCATCAGATTCCAAATAATTTTCCAAATTATTTATCTTTCAAAAATATCTTTACAAGATATATACTTTCCACACTTCAACTATTTGAAAACAATTCCAAATCAATTTCCACATTTTAATTTATCTTTGAAGATAAATCTAAAACATTTCACTTCATATTGGAAAAGCATTTCCATACTTATTTAATAATAAGTAATTCACAAATCCATTTATTTTCAACATTTGAAAATATTCAATATACTTAAATCAAAATTAAGTATATAATTCATTCTTTAAGGAAATCATTCTCTTAAACACACCTTTTATTTGAGTCAAAACGAATGTTGCGTAAAACATCGTTACAACAACTCAAAATCACTAGTATAGGGATTCAAAATTTAGATAGATATATAAATCCCAATACTATATAAAACATTTCCTTTCGAAAACCATTTACTATAACAACAGTGTTATAGTCCACTATTTCCTTATTCCTCGAAACGTTTATTTCAACAATAAATGTTGAAATCTATGTTTCGATACTTAACTCGTTTTAAACATCTTTTAAAACAATTATTTCATTTCATAATATCATTTCTCCAAAACATATCCATTTTATGGAATAATCTATTCACTGTCCAAAATCGTAAATATACTTCGTTAACACATTTAACGTTTCTACACATTTTATTTAAAGAATTATCCACTATCCAAAACCGTAGATAAATTTCCTTATCCAAACTCAACATTTCTACACATTTTATTTAAAAAATTATCCACTATCCAAAATCGTTGATATAATTCCTTTAATTAGCTTCTATAATTCACTTATCAAAATAAGTGATTTCGGATTCATAAACAATGTTTATAAATTCCAATTCTATTTATAAAACTTCGATTTATAAAAATCCTTGAATTAACAAATTCGATTTATAACTCAATTTTATACCAAAAATCTATATTATAAGTTAAATACTTATAATTCATTTATTTGCAAACATCATTCTTTTAAAACTTCACAAGCTATAAATCTTATTACTTATAAGATTTTATTTATAACCTTATTTTCAACATTAACAGAACTTCCTTTTGAATTCCATTATTTCGATTTTAACACTTATAAAAACTCATTTTATAATTCCAGTATTCTTAATTTATAAAATATCAATTTTATAAATCTTTTACATAAATCGTTCATAATAATTCAAAAATCCCTATTTAAAATCAAACTCGTTATTTTTAAACTTCAAAAATGAATCCGATGATGCAACAGCACCAAATAGTCAATCACAGCATCCAAACATCATATACCATCATATGATAACAGAATATACAACAATATCTGTAAATAAATCACTACGGTGAGGAATCCAGTTGGATCCCTCCAACCTGTTTCCCTGCATCCAAAGATGTTAGCACAATACCAATTCCGCTCCAGTACGGAATTATCGAAGTATATGGGTTTAATAAATATTATTCGCTATTATACGGCGCAATAGGGTCGCATCCGCTACACAAGGCGGGAAAATCAACAACTCCAATATATACATATGCCAATATGTATATATCGCTATATATATATAAATAATACCAATTCCACTTCAATGTGAAATTATCGCGGTATATGTTTTTAATAATTAACATCCGCTTAATAACGGCGTATAATGTCTATTTCAACAATACATATAACAATTTATCATCCAATCCCACAATCAAGCAATTTTAAATCTAACTATTTAAAATTTAAATCGAAACAAAACATTCGATTGAGTGAGGAGTTCTCACCTTGAATTTCCGATAGCAATCTATAGCGTTTTATTTCGAATAAAATTAAACAGACGTTTAATTTTACTCAAAATTTTCGCTGATTCCAAACATGCCCAGATCTGTGCTGCAGCGTAGAGCGCGTCGCTGCGATTCCAACGCTTCTGGTTTCGTAATTTCCTGACCTCGTACGAAAGAGTTACGGCATTACAAACTTAATACAATCTAATATTTTCAATTTCAATTTCAATTTTCTTTATTTACAAACCCACTTTTCAATCTGAACCTTCGATTTCCTTTCAACAGATCGTGGCCACCCCCTTTTCCTTCTCCAAAACACGTTCACTCCCAGTTCACAAGAGAACCCACGGCCGCCGCTTAAACCCTAGATTTTCGAGCCACCTACGAGCAACTCCAGGTCGATCAATTTCCACCATCGCGAAGCCCTTTGCGTGAGCCACTCTCGGCTGTGATAGCTCGAAGCTCGGTACCCCAGGCCTCTCGAAAAACGCACCTAAAGGTTGCACGAACGGGCGCCATTTGCCATTGATTGGTTGAGTTATTCGCCACTCCACCGTATGGATTTGTTCGTCTCGTTATCCTCCACGATTTCCTAGTTGAAGCCTTCGTCTGAAAGTCGACCGATTTGAAGTAATTGAGGGATGAAGGAGTGATAATTTCGACCATTGGTATAAGGGGTGGCGGCTGAGAGAAAGGATTAGGGTTTAGGTTTTGATTGTAAACGTGTATATATATATATACACGTATATAAATAATGTTAAATTCATTTTAAAACGACTTTTCCAAACGATCTCCAAATTACACGTGCCGCCTGGCGTTCGTAAGGTTTACCCCACGTTCCGAACACAATGGAATGTGTTTCGGGAGCTAATTCGAACATCTGTACGAGATATGGCAATAAACGATCAATTTAAATCAAACCGATTTAAACCGATTTCGATACGTTTTGGCTTGCCCCGGACAAACGATACATCCGATTGACACGAAATTTGAAACCTTAGAATAATATCACATTACGGATCCGATGAAACTGGTTTCGTCAAAATCCGACACTGTTTGAAAAACGACTAATTTTAACTCGCCAAATTAATATTAAACCATTTCAATGCGTTTCGAGCTGCTACGGTCAAACGACAACTCCGATTGCTACGAAAATTTAAATCTGATAATAACAAACTATTACGGATCCAATGGAACTGGTCTCGTCAAATTCTGAGATTGTTCGAAAATTGGCTATTTTTCAGTCGATAATTAAATATTAAAATATTTAATTTTCACAGATTAACTTTTAATTCAATTTTAAAAGTTCTATAACATCTCTATAACTTCAACATGATTTAATATAACTTTATAAATCATTTTCATTCATATTTAATCCAGACTTCCAATTATTTATGGAATTTCAATTATTAATTTATCGATTTAATTATCCAATTAAATCCAGATATTCAAAAAATAATTTATTCAGCTTATTAATTTCACAAATTAATATTCAAAATTAAATAAATATTCAAATTTCAAATATCAGAAATTTTGGGTCGTTATAGGTGAATTACTTGGATTTTTGATTATGTGCTTCCATGCTCATTTAAAAGTCCTCACGGTTATGCATGTATGGAACGCATATCAAAATTAATTAATTAAATAGACAAGTTGATTCTAATCCCATTTAAAAGTCCTCACGGTTATGCGTGGTTAGAAGATACTTGAATTCATTTTTTTTTTAAATTTTGGAATACTACTAATCTCATTTAAAAGTCCTAACGGTTATGCATGGTTAGTAAATATTCAAATTCCTGATATAAATATACCACAAATAGACACAACTATATGATTTTATTTGATGAAATCATTCATATCATTCTAAAGTGGAATATGCGTCAATTAAAGTATTTATGATTTTTGTTTGTTTTTCTTATTGAAATTCATATTTACACTCGATTGAGCTTTAATATTGTTTTTATGTCTATCACTATATCTCTATTTTTCTATTATTATTATTCTTTTGCTGATAACAAAAGGGGGAGAGAAAAGTTAAGATTTTGAAAATAAAGGTAAAAGATTTTCTAATTGCATCAAGGCTCGTTTGAATTCTTTATTCTCATGCATATATGTAGGGGGAGTATTGTGTAGAAAGAGAGCATTCAAATAGGGGGAGCAAACCGAATAATCAAATACATTTAAAATAGTCAAAATCTTAAATATATGTTTGTTATCATCAAAAGGGGGAGATTGTGGAATATGCATGTATATGCTTTTTGTTTGATGATAATAAACATATATACATTCATTTAGATGTATTTGATATTATACTATTTTACTTCACAAATAAAGTAAATATTTGCTGAATAAAATAAATAACACAGAATTGGAATTCAAACGAATATTTTATTCAAACAAATATTTATTACAATTTTGATAGTACAATTTCGAGCTCTCACTATAACTATACAATTTCTATCACAATACAATTACATCACATTTTTCATAGTTACATCAGTTCCTCACTACATATCACTCACACTCGTATTTATCTTCAACTTCATTCCAGTTCGAATCCAGCATCTGAGCAATCTGCAAAAATATTCACTGACGCAGTAAAATTGAAAATGAAATGTTTTTGCAGTATAAAATAAAATGTGATTTTTGAAAATAATATTTGCCTCAATTATTTGGGTTGTTCGTCATCATTTATATTTGAATTCATCACACACAAACAATGTGACATGCACAGTGTATCACTGTACATGCCACAAGGCCGTGCACACCGATATACACTTGATAATGCTACAGGGACAGGTGAGCACAAGGTCAAACCCAAATAAAAGACGGGTTCAACTCAGGTGCAATATAAATAATGTCACAACAATCAGTACAAGGTCAAACCCGAGTTTAAAACTGGATTCAACTCAAGCGAGACTCAATATGTACAGCATGAATCAAAGGCAAACCAGATCCACAGCTAACATGACTCAAATGAACAAAGCACCAAATCAGACTCGAGGAAAATGTACAAAACCAATTCAAACAAGTTCAAAACAGTTTACAAGATCATACATGAATGAAGACTGGTGAAACTCAATACATCAAAGTCGAGACAAGAAGGCAACATAAACCAGACTCGATGCTACAAACGAAACAAGACTACTGGTACAAAGCATGCACATCGAACTCACCACAATACATCGTTGTGACTTCAACATCAAACCTGGCCAAGAACTGAAACATGTGAAGTATGAATGCAAAAAAAAGAGAAAAAAACAACCTGAACAGTTCTATATGCTATGCACAGGAGACAAGACACAAGACTAAAATACAACACTCAAGTATACATGAAGACATCAAGCAAGTGAAGTACAACCAAACCAGGCTGAGATAGTAATCAGATTATAGAAACATCAGAGACTACATTAGTCTGGCTACAATATCAAGTCTACATGAAGCAACTCTATAGTGAAACTGTACAAATGCCAAAGTCTCAAACCAAATCAAGTTCAATCCCAAAGCAACCCAACAGCATTGCAAGTGCAACAGGTAAGAGATGAAGCACACAAAGCTAATGTACCAGTGAAACAAGGATG
Source organism: Allium fistulosum (assembly GCA_030737815.1). Taxonomy (NCBI): domain Eukaryota; kingdom Viridiplantae; phylum Streptophyta; class Magnoliopsida; order Asparagales; family Amaryllidaceae; genus Allium; species Allium fistulosum. The sequence goes on from CM060908.1 coordinate 911,067,895, forward strand.
CACCAGTGAAACTGCACATATATTACTTGACTAGAAATATCAGCTACAACATGAAACAACATACGTGCAGTATGAATAAGAATGCAAAGTCGAGTATAGTATAAATCAAAAATGAATGAAGTCAAGGCCGAACATTTTTATAGTAGCAGTTTCAAAATAGAATCATACTGAGTGTCAGAGAGTCGAAGTCGTGAGCAACAGGAAGCAAGTAAATCACAAAATCAGAAATGAACAAAGTCAAAATATGATCGAAGTCAAAGTCGTGAATTGATCAAGTCAAAGCAAGAAATTCACGGAGCAATAAAAACAAAGCTGTGGTCATCACGAAATAAATCAAAGCCGTGTTAACCAAGCTACCAGAATATATACGCATTTGAACAAGTCGCGATCATCTAAATCGTTTAAGCATTATCATGCGGCCAGAGCAAATTATCTGACAAATTCAAATTATATTATACGAACGAAAATCGAGGGATGCGAACCCTATAAAAGAATTAACATCATCGGCAAATGAAGTATTCGAGTTCGAGCTAATAGAGAACAATAAACCAATAACTCGAATCACATTAAGTTCAATCAATCCAAAACCAGCAAAGCAAAAGGAATTCACATACCGGTATCGCAGACGAACTCCAGAGAGAGAGCCGAAGCTCTAATTCCAAATTCCAGTTTCGACGCAAGGAACATTGCAAGCCAGAGCTACAGAATATCGACGAAGCCGAAGCTCCAATTCGCCAGTAAAACGAACAAGGGCAAAGCCCTAATTCAGTCGAGCAAGTATTGAAGAAGATCGAGCCAGATTCGCCAAATCACCGAAGCCCTAAATCGCACTTTTATTTCTCAAGGGTTCGGGCCAGGAACTAAAGAAAAGAAAGGGGATCGAAATAAAAATTGAAGCGGGCCGGTAATTTTTAAAAGGGGCCGGTCTGGTTAAAAATTGGGGTTTTATTTTTTAAATTGGTCTAAGGGTTTTAGTTTTAAATTTGGGCCGGGTTTAAAATAATTTAGTATGGGCCTAGTTCATTTGAGGGCAAAATTGTCTTAAATTGTCAATTTATATTTTGCCCTGGTTTTTAAACTGTATTTTGTTTTTCAGTTTAGTACTTTGTCAAGTCCAGTCAGGGTAAATCACCACCTAGGGTTTAGGTAGTGTCAGATTGTCTAGTTAGGGTTAGTTCAGTGAGCAGGGTGTGCGAGTTTACGAAACTCTATAGGCGGAGCAGGGTGTGCGAGTTTACGAAACTCTATAGGCGGAGCAGGGTGTGCGAGTCTGTAGGAGTGTTTGTAAGCGGGATACTGTTTAATTCTAATAGAAATCTGGGAATGCAGCAGTAGGCAGGGGTTGCCGAAGCTGGGTAAATTCTGTGTGTGATTTACTTTTCTGCATATTTATTTATCTGTAGTTTGATTTCGCGTTTAATTCGAAAAAATTTGCGATAACCCTATTCACCCCCCCCCCCCCCCCACCTCTAGGGTTAATCTAGATCCTACATGTAAGATCCAATTTACAATTGGACAAAGTTCCGTTTGCAAATTGATCTCTTTCAAATCACATAACAATTCAATATATCTTCAAACAATCAAATCTAATCTATATCATTTGAGGGATAAAATAAATCACAACATGCAATCATATTTCAATCAATTCATCCATTCAAAATCAATATGCATCAAAATCCAGAACGACAAAGAGCATGCAATAGGAAAATTATATTATAAAGATAGATGTGTGAATTTAATAACTCACCTAACCATTAGTTTGCACACTATCGATCTAGTTGTCGCCGCTGCTTGAACCCGCACCACCAACATCGTTGTCCCAGCAGCGCTACAATTATTCGCACATGCGCTTCCTCCGATTATTGTTGCGTCGCCTGAAACATTCGCCTCCGCCTCGAAGTCGCGTTCGCCTTCTTCCTCCAAGTCACGACATCTACGCGTCGTTTGCCTTCAATCGTGCGATGCTCCAGGTCGCGGCCTGGTCGCAATCTCCAACGTGCCTCCACCAGCCATGCAAGCGCTCGCCCCCATTGCCATAGGTCACTGACGTCGCTTCCATCTCCACTTACTCGCGCCTACTGTCAACGGCCTTGTTTCATCTCTTGACATTTCGAGTTCGATCGATTTTTTTTCTTCTGTTCGATTTTTGATTTTATGAATTATTTATAAGGCTAGGGCACGCTAAAGGGGACCGAGTTTGGGAATAAAAGGGATTAGAAGAGGCTTGAGCAGAATGGGCTTTGGGCTGTAAATTTAATTAACTAGTTTCCTTTTTCTTTTCTTTTTAATAATTCCTTCATTTATTTATAGAAATTTCCAATTAAATTTAAAACCGATTACACTTCATTCTACGAAAATTAAAATAAATAGTATCTCTATCCAGAATTGAATCTATTTGACATACCCAAATTTAAATACATGTTAAATATAGAATTCGTTAGACACGTGATATTTAGTTTGTAAATATAAATGGATGATAAACAGAATCTCATATTCTTTTCTTTTCTTCTCCTAAAGAAATGAGAAAAAGGAAGAAAGAAGAAAAGTAAACCCAACTTTACTTGTATATTTTGTGAATGTATGCACCGTACCTCCAGCATATTCGATGTAACTTTCAGGTAAATATAACATGAATAATACACCAAATTTGAGCCAAATATTAACTTATGAATTCAGGCAGATCACATAAATAACTACCAACTACACCTACCCATAAAGGGCAACTTGCTGTACAAATAAAAAGAAATAAAAAATTTATTTTTCCTGGTACACTATTAAGTATGTGAAAAATAGGCACAATGACAAATTTTTATAAAATTTTTGGCTGAAGGACAACAAGTTTTATTTTTAGGCTGAAGTACAAACTTTGAAAGATAATTAGGCTGAAGGACAATGCTAATACAACTAGCATTTTGTACAATGTAAAACTGGATATAATGCTAGTTATAATTAGCATTTTGTACAATGTTTGCACTGTACAAAATGCTAACTATATTTAGCATTTTCCTTCAGTCTAATTTTCTTTCAAAGTTTGTCCTTCAGCCTAAAAATGAAACTCTGTGTCCTTTAACCTAATTTTTTTTCAAAGTTTGTCCTTATGTCTAATTCTCTCATTAAGTATTTACTAATTTGTTGCTTCTTTGGTAACATTTAACGAGTGAAAGTGTGTATTAATTAACTATATCTTTTAACTAATTTAAAAACCAAGATTTGTTAAGTCTGGATAAATTTTTAATTTGACTAAATAAACGATCAGGATCTTCCATCTTCAAAAATTAAAAACTTCCAAAATAAAATAAAACCTCTTCTGTCCACGATTCACAAATTAAAATCTTGTGTTTAACTTATCGCGTTATAAACGCCACCGTCATGTTTAGAATACAAAACCCAAATAATTTTCCACAAATTTGAAATGAAATTATGTTTTGCCTATTAAATGGCAAAATTCATATTTTTTTGTAACAAAATTCATATGCGTGTTATTTTTGAACAAAGTTGTGTTTTGCAGATGAATTGCAAATATTTGCAATTCCTATTTTCAAGTCCAAGTATTTGAAGTTCCTGCATCGAAATGCAAATAAAATACAGAAAATTACAGATATTTACAATGTTTATCTAGAACTGATATGTTGTAGCAACAGGATTTCTCAAAAAATCCGACGTACAATTATATTGTAGAAAAGAACATAATATTTGGGAATTAATGGTTAAATCAAAGTTTTCGGTTTAAAAATTGAATTGGAGAAGAGTGCAAAAATTTGATCCTCCATTTAAAATTCAAAAATACGGAAGACAAATTTACTATCGAATATCAATGATTATAATTTTTTGGTTTCAGTCCCTTCAGCATTCAGGTCTGAGACTGCAGCACTCAAAAATCCTCAATCCAGTACTAAAGTTAATACTGAATCAGAAAGCACGAATCTTACAATACCGATTGACCCGATCAAAGATGCAAATGAGAGTGACAAGAAGCAAGCAATGCAAAGAATAACTATGCCCATGCTCTGAGCGAAACATTTCGTTTCTTTGACTTCTTGCAACCAATACTTCTTTTAGCATGGCAATTTGAGGGCTTTAGAAGCTATATATTTAGAGAATATTTACTTAATCTTTTAAATCTTAGCTCAGCTACATTAATGACGCTATGCAGTGTGACACTGCTATGGAAAATTTATATCATTGTATGATCTCACTCTATCGAACGCCAAAGACTGATACAACAATAAGCTAGAAATCATAACAATATAGTACTAATATTTTAACTTCATTAAGATCCTTCCCAAAAAAATGCAACTAACATTGTACTAGCTGAATTCCTAAATACTATATTTGATCATAGCTTTTATATGAATATGTATTACTGTACTGATGAACTACGTCTGTAAACCATCACATAATTTCACTTTTCTTTTCAACTCTTTGTAGACATAAGACAACATCAAGATACAGTTCTCAAAATACATGGAATGAATAAAACATACAATGGAACAAGTATTAAGTAAATATAGCTCTCAAAGTTGATCAAAATACCAAATAAGCATGCTTGTCCACAACCAAAACTAAAGAAGTACATCAAGAATAACTTCAAAACAAAATCCAAGTTCAACAGATTTTACTTCAAAAACAAAACACAACTAGCTAATACAACCAGAATAATCCAGATATAACTTTTATGAAATGGAAGCTTTAAAACTTAAGCTCATGTGGATACATACCATCCCTCAACGAGAATCTTGCCCCCAAATACTCCTTCAGAGACTCAACAGATTCAATTGCCTTCAAAAGTTGTGAGTCAACAAGCTTCTGATCATCCTTCTTTTCTTGAGGGATAACTTTCTCCTGCTTAGCATAAAATCAGTACCATTTAGACACAATATTACAAATGAAACCGTCATTCCCCTAATGCTACATAAGAAACTAGAAATGCAAGGATGCAAACCTCTTTCTTCTCTTCAAAGAATTCTTCCTTGGTCTTCTTGTGCTGCTTCTTTTCTTTCTTAAAGTATGTATCATCAAATTTCTCGACATCCACACCAGAAAGGTCGACCTTGACCGAGGTTGCAATGACATAGGACTGGACTACACGGCGCAGAGGAACTCCATTGACCTTAAATGGACCTGTGAATTTACAGCATGACAGTTAGAAACAAACTAAACTTATGAAGAGAACCTGAAAAAGATGCCAGTTGATGTTTTGATGTCAATACAACTTTCACAGAACCAAATATGCATATCAAGAAAAAGCTTGAAAATTATATAAAACTTGTTGAGAAAGCAAATATAATATTCCTAGTGATGTGCACCAAAAAGGAAAATAATAATATATTTCATTCATTTACATTTTACAAGTTACTAGATGACAAACCAAAAGTGTTCAAAATGAATAAAATCCGTACAACATGCAGGGAATACGGATTTTTAATTCTTATTTTTGCATCAAGACGAAACAAGTTACATTTGTTGTTCATAATTATTTACGGATGTGGATCTTTGTGTTCAGTTCATTCACCAAGATAAGGCAATACTCCACACTTGCATAAAATAAAATGAATGTGAAAAGAAATTGCATTCAGTATGCATTTAGGTGTTAAAAATGAATAGTAAATAACACTGCATGCAAACAATAGTAGGAGATCTCCAACCTTCTTTTCTTAAATGATAACAATCTTATGCAACACTGAAAATGTGTCATAAAACAGCATACTTCAAAAAAATAGAAAATAACTGTATTCGCTGTGCATATAGCAAGGTAAGTTATTTTAATACGTGCCTCGTATATGTCAATGTACTGAATGAGAACACAAATTAAAAGCATGTAGGAAACAAGTTATTGAACACTCTTATTTTTGTGTACTGAAATAGCACAAATACTATTAGCCGTTCATAATAAATAATTAATGTGGCCCATTGCGCTTGGTTCATTCACTAATAGTAGGAAAATGCTCGCACTTGCAATATCAAATAAATAAACCAAAAATAGCGTTCAATGTGTATTTAGGTGTTAAAAATGAAGGGTGCTTTAACAATATGCAAATATTTACAAAAACATTGCCAGACAATAAAAATCCTCTGTAGCACAGAAAATGTGACATAACATAAAACAACATATATCAAACAAATAAAAAATACACACTACAAGGCATCTTTGAAACATTTTAAAAAAACAAACATTGTCAAGTCCTGTGTCTTTACTAGTTTGTGCAATCTTTATTCTATTTTTTTATTTTTTGATAGAATATGCACTTTCAGTTTAAAACTAGTAGATAATCGAGTTCATAACCAGATGTAAAGCATAAAAACTATCTGGAGAATATATAAATTAAGCAGAACATAAAACAATTAAAACAAATGAGAAAATCAGGTATAAAACAATGCTAAAATTATTTAGCCTGAATTAAGGATATTTCAAAGTACTGCACTTAAAAACCTTACCACATACTACGGTTGGACATTAATTATATAGCCATGTGATTTACAGGTATAAAAGTAGACCGCGAGATAACAATCCGCAGACTTGAAGAGTTATCCTAAACTGACTGATGATAGATGCTCCTAAAACATTTTTACACATTACTCGTTGATAATGAAGGCAATAGCATGATCAAGGTCAACAAGGTTTAAACTAATTACAGTGGAAAATGTTACAGTATAAAATGTAAATTGAGCCATGTTATTGACTTATTACAGCTTTATCAAGCAAATGCATGGTATAAGTAAAAAATTACGTTGCACAAAACAATTTTAATGATATCACACTCAATTCAAGTAACATACCAGTAACAAGAAGCAATCCAGATGGCAACTGCTTCAAAAACACGACCTTCTTTCCCATGAACCTTCCAGCAAGCAAAATCAACACTGTTCCAGGTGTAATACTATCCCTGCAATAAATCATTTTACAAAGAAACCATCAATCCGTTACAACCATACAGCAATTGTTGAACTTTATTTTAAAAATGATAATTTAATATCATAATATACCTGAGCTTTGTAGGCTTAGGCTTTCGGCTATTAGCGAGCGGTCTCCTAACTTCCTCCGCCGGATAAAACTTTGGCGGCTTCTCGGCGGGCTTGGCCGGTGCGGGTTTTGGATCGTGTTTGGGGAACTTTCCGCCGTTTTTGGCCTTGATAGCCCACAAACCTCGTTTGTGATACATTTTTGAGCGAGAGAATCTTCTGATACCTGGTATCAGCTCAGGGTTACGGGTGACGCGTGCGGGTTTTCCAGCTGCCATTGGAAGAAGTTTGAGAGTGCTGCTAGGGTTAGGGTTAAGAAAAATGGAGGCGGCAGTAGGAATATTGAAGGACAGTATGTTTTTATATAGGTAGATGATAAGAAACCCTGCTTAATTGATTAATCTGTGCCGTTGGATTCTTATACCGGGCTGAGTTTGTTATGTTGGCCCGAAACTTCAACTGCCGATTTGCTTAACGAGTTGTTGGATTAGGCCTATAAAAACATTTGGTTCTTCTCAATGAACTTGTCTTGTCTTGGAAAGATTAACGTGGGAACGTTAAGGTCCATATTATGAGCATTAAAACTATTTGGTCTAGTGTTATCTATTCTACCTATTCTATTCTATCTAACATTCATTCTCGCGCAATTTTTTCCTCCTCTTTCATTCACTGAAATCTCCTTAGCTCAAGTAATTTTTTACATATGGCATTTTAATACTTTTCCTTCTCCACTTTTCCCATTTCAAAATAAATTCTGTATTTAATGTTCAAATGTTTACATCCTAAATCTCTTTTGCTTCCTCTTAAATTTATTACCAATTACATTTGCCGCTTCATTATTATCGATCTTTCTTCTTCATCTTCTTTATTTCTTAGTCACAAAAATGAACCGTCTATCTCCATTCATTTAATCTATTATTATAATATTATTATAAAAGAGAACATATTTCTGCTTATTTCTAATTCAATCTGAAGTTATATATTTATGCCTTCTTGATTTGAGTAAGCAATTCTATCATATATTATATCTAAAATTCAATCTCTCATAATTTTTTTCTCTTCTATCGTTCAGTCTTAGTCCAAATACTGAATCTTTTTAGTTCAAGTAATTTATTACACATGACACCTTGATACTTTTTCCTTCTTCACTTTTCACAATAAATTCTCTATTTAATGTTCAAATGCTTACATCCTAAATCTCTTCCGCTTCCTTTTAAATTTATTACCAATTACATTTGCTACTTCATTATTATCAATATTTCTTCTTCGTCTTTTCTTTTGAATATAATCAAGAGAACCCGACGGACCGGTAAACTCCTGAGGGAAATTAAGTTGTGCATATCTATTTCAACTCATGGCACTTATAACCCCCGTATACTTTTTTTTTCGAGAAGTGTGTATAAGACAGGGCTGGAATCTGGGTCTGTTACCAGGCTTAGGCAACCATTTTCCATTGCGTCACACCTGCGGACTCGTTATTTTATTTCTTAGTCGCAAAAATTAATTGTCTCTCTCCATTCATTTACTCTATTATTATAAAAGAGAACACGTGTCCGCTTATCTCTCGTTCAATCTGAAATCATATACTCATGTCTTCTTGATTTGAGCAAGCAATTTGCAATTACCCATCTGTTTTTTTGTAATCACGATCCATCTAACCATTTTATTTGATGATTGTTTGTATATTTTTTTCATATTCATTCTAAGTTCATATCCATACTCTTTTCCTTAATTCAAGGCATTCTTCGGTATTTTAATATTTCAATCATTTGTTTAAAATTGTTGGTCATTTATATTTTTATGCCGAGAACACTTTAAAGATCTCTAAAGTCTTTGGACTAGTTCATATAGATTTGTTTGAACTAATGATGTTGCTTTATTGATTGATGATTATTCTAGATGGACGTGGATATATTTGTTTCTGGATTATCACTATGTTCACTATTTGTTTATTTGCACGGTTTCAATTCAAATTCAAAAGAATTTCAGTTAAAAACTGTAAAAATGATTTTTAAGGTAATTGTTGCAACTTCACGGTCTGGTCTATAACATTCAACTAATGATAATCTTGAGTCTAAGAGAAATTTAGATGTAGATTACACTGGTAATCTAGTTGATAGAGAAATTACCGGTGGAATGTGTTTTATGAAGAGACATTCATTAGTTGCATCACATTTTCAGAGAAAATATCTGCAAATTTTTCATTTCAACTGATTTTTAAATTAGCAGACATTTTTCTTATAAAACTCCTTCCAGAAAATAGTTAATAGTTTTTGTTGACCTTGTTTCAGATTAGTCATTTTTGAAAATTTGATTTTATAATTATTTTTGGATTTGATATTAAATGACTACATTAATTAATCTGACTCCCTACTGATTATCAAAAAGAAAAATAGTGATTGAAAAAGTGATGAGTGTTGATATTAATCATATATTATAACTTGAGATAGTATAATTAATAAATTTCTTTAGAATTTTAAACAAGAGTTATAAAAACTTTTTGTTTGAAAAAAATTTCATGACCATCTCTAATTTTATCATATTTCTGTCGACGTCACTGATCAAAATCCAATATAGTATGTCAATATGTGGTATTTTAAATGGGAAATTATTTGTTTTTCATTTTATTATATTTTTTAGCATTAAAAACATCCAAAGTATTCACTCTCATTTAAAAGTCCTCACGGTTATGCATGGGTGAATTACTTGGAATTTTTGATTATGTGCTTTCATGCTCATTTAAACGTCCTCACGGTTATGCATGTATGGAACGCATATCAAAATTGATTGATTAAATAGACAAGTTGATTCTAATCCCATTTAAAAGTCCTCACGGTTATGCGTGGTTAGAAGATACTTGAATCCATTTAAAAAAAATTAAGAATACTACTAATCTCATTTAAAAGTCCTAATGGTTATGCATGGTTAGTAGCTATTCAAATTCCTGATATAAATATACCATAAATAGACACAACTATATGGTTTTGTATACCGACATCATCCCTATCATTCTAAAGTGGAATATGCGTCAATCGGAGTATTTATGATTTTTGTTTGACTTTTTATTGAAATTTAATATTTATACTCGATTGGGTATTAATGTTGTATTAATGTTTATCACTTTATCTCTATTTTTCTAACACTATTACTCTTTTGCTGATAACAAGAGGAGAGAGAAAAGCTAAGATTTTGGCAAATAAAGGTCAAATATTTTATTTTTTATTTGCATCTAGGTACATTTGCATATTTTTATTTATTTTCATGCATATATGAAGGGGGAGCTTTGTTGTAGAGAGGGAGCATTCAAATAGGGGGAGCAAATAGAGTGTATCAATGATCAAATACATTTAATAAATTCAAAATCTTAAATATATGTTTTTTATCATCAAAAGGGGGAGATTGTTGAATATGCAAGTATATGATTTTTGTTTGATGATAATAAACGTATATATATTCATTTAAATGTATTTGTTAATGTACTATTCTATTTTTCACATAATAGGTATTTGTTGAATAAAATAAATAACATAGAATTTAAATTCAAACAGATATTTTATTCAAACAAACATTTATTACAATTTTGAATAGTATAAATTTAAGCTCTCACTATATATATATACAAATTTCAATTTACATTACAATTTCAATAACATCACATTTTTCACTATACAACATTTGCACCTCACTACATTTCACTCATTCACTCGTATTTGATCTTCAACTGTATTCGAGATTGAATCCAACATCTGAGTTATCTGCAAAATACACACTGACGCGGTAAAATTGAAAAAGAAATATTTGTGTAGTATAAAATAAAATGTGTATTTTGAAAAAGATATTTGCCTCAGTTATTTGGGTTGTTCGTCATCATTTAAATTTGATTTCATCATACACGAACAACTTGTGACATGCACGGTGTATCACTGTACATGCCACAAGATCGTGCACACCGATATACACTTGATAAATCTTCAGGGATAGATGAGCACAAGGTCAAACCCAATCAAAATTCGGGTTCAACTCAAGTAAAATACAAATAAAGTCACGATACGAGCACAAGGTCAAACCCGAGCTATAAGCTGGATTCAACTCAATTGCACTACAAAACATCACAAAATTGTCGAGTACAGGATATAAATGCAACATGAAGACTGCGACATATAACATGAATATGTACAAAGGGTAATGCACAATGTGGATTAATGGACATGCTACAATCAAAGACACAATGCTACAGAAACCAGATCCAAATGTACATGAACACAATGCAACAGTCAATGGTGAAGCCTCAGCAGTCAATGGTGAAGGCTCAACGGTCAAAGATTCAAATGTCACACAACAAAGTACAGACCTGGCAACATATGCAAACTAACTCGAAGCAACTACTCGATGCAAACCGAAGCTTCACAAGTACACATACATACATACACTTATATATATATGTATATATATGTGTGTGTGTGTGTGTGTATATATATATGCAGACAGTGTCAAAAAGACCACATCAATGAAGCTTCAAACATATAACAGTTCAAAGTTTCGACTGCAACAAAAATGAAGTACACAGCATACATAGATACATGTACATATATATATATATATATCTGTGTGTGTGTGATGTATGTGTAGTGATAACCAGTATAAATGCTAGAAAATCAAGCCGTGGTAGCCAAGGAATCAAACAAGTCAGAATTGAGCCGTGATAATCAAGTAATCGCAAAATATACAAATTTGAACAAGTCAGTACAAATCTCAAGCATTCAAGCAAAATCAAATGGCAATTCAAATAACATATTCGAACGAAAATTAGGGAAATTGATCCCTATAAAATCCCAAGTCATCATCGGCATGTAAAGCATCCAGTTCAAGCATATCAACAAAATAATACAGAAAATCACATACCAAATTAAAACCGAACTCGACTTGTTGAAGCAGCCGTGTGCAAATCGAAGAAACAATCGATCGACAAGGCAAGGGACGAGAAATCATCTATTCGATCGAACCACTGAAGTCGACGGCTTGAACAAAGAGAAACCCTAATTTCTCAGAGAGGAACGAACGAGCACAAAAGAAAGCAGCCATTTTTTTCTCAAAGGATCGGGCCGATAATATAAAATCAAAAGGAGTTCACTTTTATTTGGGCCGGCTTCTTCAAATAATTACTTTGGGCTTTAATTTTTAAATTAGGGTTTTGATTTTTAATTTGTTTTTAAATTTTGTATTTCTCTTTTAAACATTTGTAAAGTCTAGTCGTGTGACTAGGGGACGAACTACGGTGGTGTAGTTCGAGAATTCGTAACTCAATGATTGAGTTATGGCAGGGTTTTGAGCGTAGAGTTAGGTTAGTCGATAGCGGATGTCGCAAGTTTACGTGTGTAAGCGTCTGACTACTTAATTTCTAATAGAAACCTTGGGGGCAACACATAGGCAGGGTTTTGCCGAAGCTGGGTAAATCTGTGATGTTCTATTTCTGTTTTCATTCTGCTATTATCTGTGCTGCTATTATTTCTGCTATATCTGTGTTGCAATTATTTTATATACTTCCACATTAAATTTTTATAATTAATGATATCACCCTATTCACCCCCCATCTAGGGTGAAATCGATCCTACAATATATATATATATATATATGTATGTATGTATGTAGTGAAACCAGAGGCAACAGCAAAGCACTTCTCAAAGTCAAATGCCAACAAGTCATAAGAGAAACAAATTCAAATCAAAGTTGCCGAAGTCATAGAGAAAAATTAAAATGCCCGAGCATAGAAAATGATTCAAAGCCGTGGTGACCAAGGAATCAAATAAATCAGAAATCAAAGCCGTGGTGACCAAGCAAAAAATACACGAATTGAACTAGTCAGGGTCAATCGCAAGCAACCAAACGAAAATCAACGGCCGAGCTAAAATTCACATGAAGAATTCAAACATTATATACAAACGATATTTTAGGGAATTGAACCCTATAAAACCCATATCATCATTGGCATTTGAAATCATTCGAGTTCAAGCATATCACGGAGCAAAGCATCAATACAGAACTCAAATCAGGTCGAGCATAATCAAAATCGAAAAGGAATATCACGTACCAATTTTAAACCAAGCACACGCGCTCGACAAATTGGAGCAGCCGCAAGCAACGAGCAGCAAGCCAAATCAAAAGAATATTCTTCACTACAATCGAATGATATCAAGCGGCGCCTCGATTTAGCAAAGCCCTAAACTTTTTGAAAGAGGAACGAAGTACAGAACGAAAGCAAGAAGTCAGGCCGAAGAAATAAACGAAGAAAAAAGGGAAAATATTTTTACACTACGGGCCGACTATAATTTGTTAATTGGGCTTTATTTAAAACTAGGGTTTTGTTTTTAATTTTTTTTTAAATTTGTATTTTGTTTTTAATTTTTTGTAAATTCTAGTCGTGTGACTAGGGATCGAACTACGATGGTGTAGTTCGAGAATTCGCAACTCAGTGACTGAGTTGTGGCAGGGTTTTGAGCGTAGAGTTAGGTTAGTCGATAGCGGGTGTCGTGAGTTTACGTGTGTAAGCGTCTGACTACTTAATTTCTAGTAGAAACCTTGGGGGCATCACGTAGGCAGGGTTTTGCCAAAGCTGGGTAAATCTGTGTGTTCTATTTTCTGTTTAATTTTCTGCTATTATTTGTGATGTTGTTATTTTGCTATTATTAGTGCTGCAATTATTTTATATACTTCCGCAATAATTTTTTATAATTAATAGTATCACCCTATTCACCCCCTTCTAGGGTGAAATCGATCCTTGTAACAACCCGAGCCTTTGTGAGAATTTAATATCGTCCTTAAACGATTAGAATGCTAGTTAATTTCTCGATTGAGTTTTTGATCGATTGGAATCCTTTGATAAAACGGTTAATTAAAATTGCAAGTGGAAATTATAGAGTTAAACCTCTTTTATAATTTGTTGATTTTTGATGGGCTTTTAGAAATTTAATTTGGCCCATATCTCTTTATTTTGCCGAGATAGTAATGAGAAACAACCGGTTCCCTTTACCGATGATTCATTTTTCAAAACCCTAACAAAAATATACGAGATAATGGTGGCGGCCTCATTCGTTTTCGTTCGCCTCCAAAAGAATTAGGGCTTCACAAATCAATGGCGGCCACAATATTTTCGTGAGATCGAAGTAGAGCTTCGTGCTAACTAGGTCGCTTTCATCCCGATTGCTTGGATGGTTGAGGCTGCCCCAATCCTCGACCGAGTTCAAACTCTGGCTTCGCTCGATTGCTGGAGTGCTCGGCTTCTTCTAAATTCGTCGACAAGGTGAGTGATGTTATATTCACTCACATCTAATTTAAATTTAGATGGTTTCTGTCTTGTTTTAATTCGTGAGTTTCGTTGGGATGTTTGATATTGATTCTAACTTCTTCAATTCGTATATATTTTGGTTGCTTGACATTCACGGCATTGACTCATTTCGTGATGACCACGGCTTGGATTTGGCTTTAATTTGTGACATTTGACTTTGTCACACTCGTGTATTTTTATGTTACTAGGTTGAATCCTTGGCTATTGGTTTTGACTTTGATCTGTTACTTGACCTTGGCCATGTGTTCATCTGAGTGTTGTTAGCATTGCATCACCACTGTTGACCTTATCTGAGCATTGTTCATTTTTGATTGAGTCTGGATTTACATATTATGTCTCTGGCCATTCTTAGTACAACCTGTCCTGGATTACCGTATTGTTGTGATGATCTCGGGTCGTCTGCACTTGTTTGTGTACTCATGAGTCGCATTGAGTCAGTCTTGTACTGTCCGGATTCATCAATCTTAGTTATATTTGTACATTTTGATTTTTGGTTTCTTGATGGTGCACCATGCCTTGTGCTTGTAGTCTTGGCTCTAGTTAGATGTGCAGTTGCTTTATTACTGCCTGGTTTGTCGTAAAGGTATACTTGTAGTTCCTTTTACTGGTCTGCCTTTGATCTTGGTTACAGTCTTGCATAGTATCCATACGCATTGGGTCCAACCATTTTGTTCTTGTATATCATGTGATGGTTAGTCTACATCAGTTATTTATGCATCCCTTAACTATTGTAGTCCGGTCCATTTGTAGCCTGGTCTGATTACTTGTCTGATGGTTCTGTCCACTGTTCCATTTTGTTATACCTTACTTCTGTTTATTCAAGACTGTGTATGTGCATACATACATATGTATGTGTGTATGCGCATATTCTTGAATTTAGGCTAAGTCCCTGATGTTGATATTCACTCTGGTTTCATTGTAGACTTTTACTCTGACCATCTTTGTTTTAGTCTTGGCTTCGAGCTCTTTGTCATGTGCACACTGTATTTACTTCTGACCTTTGAGCGAGTTCGTTGTTGCATTTATTCACTGAACTTTGATGTTGTAGTCTGCATTCCACTGAAGATTCATTTGAGCCTGCATTGTTGTTTCGAGCAGCTGTTTTAGGAGCAGTTTGGAATTCGGCAAGTATCACTTAATTGCATACCTAAATATGCTTCATTGTTGTTCCATACTGCATGCTTTTATCCATGATTTTGATCCAAGTGTTCCATTCGGCAAGTTCTATTTCCATTGTATAATTGTAGGCATGCCACTGATCACATGCTGATTTGTATCACTTGAGTCATTTCAGTGTTTTGAGCATTCGATATTTGAGTCTGCATTATATTGCTTGACTCGAAGCTGGGTACTTATGTAATGTATCTGCACTTATATACTTCATCATGGTTTGCCATTTTGGCTTCACTGCATCTCCATGTGCCTGTAGTACTTGCAGCGTAGTTGTTGCAGTGTTATCATATTCACTGGTGGCATTTGGCTTGCATTTGAGTTGTCACTGTCGAACTTTGAGGCATATCATATTTTAACTGAGGTTCAGGTCAGTGGTAGGTCCTTCGCATTTTTGCTCTTGGAGTTATTGACTTGGTTATGAGTTTTGTTTGGTTATGAGCTTTGACTTCGGCTCAGTCATTGATATTTTGAAACTGCATTCTGGTTTTGCCTCGACCACTGTCTGCATTCGCTCCAAATATTGTTGACACTGGATTTTGTATTTGGATTCAGTTTGTTTCTTTTTCATTAAGGCATTGGGTCTGGAGTCACTTGTTCTAGTTGGCACTAGTTCATTGTTAAGTTATTTCACTGGTGCATTTCCTTTTTGTGGTGCACATTCCTGTTTCACTGTCCTTATGAGGGTGCTACCTTCTCTTCATAGTAGGTTGAGCTGGTATATTTGTCGCAGTGCATTCGAACTTGGTTGCATTGGATTTAAATCCACTGTCTTAACTTGTACTAGATTTGTTGTTGGTTCTTTTTGAACCTGTCTCTGAGATGTACTGTGACTATCCATTTTATATGTCGCAGTCTTGAGTTTTATGTAATGGTCATGAGTGCATTTCGTTGATTCAGTCTGTTAGTCGAGCTTGCATTTGATCTGGGTATTCATTGTTGCCATATTAGCTTCACTATATCTTCATGTAGCTGCACCTTTGAGTTTGGTCTTGCATTATGCGCCGCCATTGTTTTATATACTTTGGTATCTGATTGCATCCCAATTTCATTTAGTTGTCTCTGATCTAGTTGGCACTGCTTATTCTAGCTGTATTCATGTGTGTCTGCTACACATGTCTCACTTGTGCATGCTGTTACATTGCTCAAGGTCCTAAATTGATTTGGGTTGTTTTGTAGTGGCGAGGCAGCCCCACAGAATTGACAGATTTTAATTGATATTTCTTTTGTTCTGGATTCATGGATTTGTTGCGTATTTAGTATGCTGTATTGGCGAGGTAGTACCCGTTAGCGGGTACTGCAGCCAATCAGAATTAATAATTTTGTTGTTTTTCTAAATTATCTTCATTGATAATTCTTTTTATTTATCTTTGTCGATGATTTGGATTGCTGATTTGTTGTTTAACACTGTTTAGTGTTATATCTGCCGTTATCCGATTCTTTTATCGAGGAGTTGGATATACGAGATTTCTGTGATTGTCGTCTATTTGATTATCTGATTATTATTGCTGCTATGCACTAATAACTGAGTTTGAATTAGACTGACCCGAGTATTATTTTCTTTTGACTATAATACTTGGGTCAGACCCGAGTTATTTCAGGTTGTAGATTTCCTGCTTTGAGTTGCTGTTTGAGCTATGAAGACTTTTCACATCTTTTGGAGTAATCGTGTCATAGTATAGGTTGATATGTATTCATGTATATTAGTTGATAATGTACGTGTATATATATAACTTCCAGAGTCGACAATTGTAGTTGTATCATATGTATTGTATCAACTGTATTGTAACTGACATCAGTTATACATATGAGACTTTTGTTTTTATCTGTGTTCCGCATTCTTTGTGTATCTGTGTTGTTTTTATATATATTGTCCTAAACCATTATGAACCATCGTAGTTCGTTTTATACTGGAATTGGATATGTCGATGGGAGTGAATAAATAAGAGATGAAAATTTTAAAATATATACCACTCCTATCGAGGTAACCAATACTAGTGTAAGGCCAACTACGGATGGCCGCTCCTACCCAGCCTTATTCTTCATAATAACAGATAGTATTTATTTTAATACTCTTTGTTATTGTGAGTATAGAGGTGGGGCGTCACAGTTGGTATCAGAGCTTGGGGTTTATGGACATAATATAAAACATAACTTAGATGGAACATATGTTACAACTATTTGTCGATGTTTTCTTTGTGTTTTGAGTCAAAACTAAAGTTTTGAAATTATGATGAAATTTTTAAATATCTTTATTTAAAAATAAAAGTGAAACTGTCTTCGCTGAGTACAACTGATAATCTTTTTGATTTAAAAAAAAATCAATCAAAATATGAAATTGAAATAAATTTCATTTGTTGTTTACATAGCTGTGTTTATTTTGTTTCTTTGAGAATTTCGAATCCAAATTGAGGATTCGAAACGATTGCAGTTATGTGATTCTTGTTGAGATTTTTGCTGATTTTCTTTTATGCTAATCACAGGATGATCAGATTTTTGCTGTTTTGAATTATCTTCATTGAAGATATATTCGAATGATTTCTTTGTTCATTTTGTAGTACGTGCAAATTTGAGTTGCACGTTAATGCATTAATTTTACGTTGAACCGATGCTTGGTTATGAAACGTATTTTGTTGCCGTTACCTTTATAACGGGATTTTTACATTAGTGCTATATTTTGAAGCACGATGTTTAGATGAAAATTTTTATGAATGAAAATTCACTGGTGTTACATTGTGGTGTAAATTGTTTTGATGAGATTTTGACGTTTAAAAATTACTGTCGCTTTGGCCTCAGTAACCGTCAAATTTTAAAAGTGGACTTTCAAGCGGTTATACCGCAATGCAGAATTGTGACCCGTTTTTACGGTATTTGAGAGGTACAATTTCCTTATCGAAATTGTTACTAATATTGCTGCTTTAATCACATAATTGGGAAATCGTTTTAAATGAAAATTGTTTTATAAAATTTCTAACAGTTTGCACTTTCAAAAGAAGAGGAAAGTAAGTGATAATCACTTATGAGATTTATGGCATTAAGACCCAAGTAAGGGCAGCCAATTATTTTATATGAAAATCATATTATGATTTCTGTTAATCTTTATTTCTCTGAATAAATATATGATGATCATGAATGACATTTTGGTTGAATTTTTGGTTACTGTTTTGATTTTCTTTTGGCATTGACTAATTTTGTTTTAAAAATTGTTTGATCAATCATATAACCCGATTACAGAAATGAGTTTGTAACTCAGTTTTTATAAGAAAATAATTTGATTAATTTACTGAGAAATATGGTATTGAATAATAATAATGGATTAGGCAGTATGAACAAAGAGGTTTATGCTCATGTCTAGTTCATTTAAAAATTGATATGAACAAAGCAATATTGAAAAAAATGTGATCAAGCAGAAATGACTTTGAAATGGGTTGTAAAATTTGGCATGAATGTTGGTATGTTTAGATATGATTTTTAAAGAAATTAAATTCCCTACTTATGAAATGAAGAAAGGACTACAAGAGTATTTCTGGAGTTAAAAAGGAAAAATTCCTTAAATGAATAAATATGTATGGTCTCTAAATTACCAAGTAATTTAGGGGAGTTGCCTTGATCTACTCATCATCAGGTGGATGATGGGTATGTGCATGACTTGTTCAAGTCCTGAAGGCCTCTGTGCAAAGGTTAACAGAATTGAGTCCTTTGCAATGCACACTTTGTGTTCAAAGGCAAGAGTTTGGACCATATAAAAATGTAAAATGGAACTGGAAAATAAGCTAGGCAGTGTGAACAAATGAGGTTCATGCTTATGTCTAGATTGTTTTAAATTGGAGATGAACAATGCAATAAAGTATTTATGTGCTGATTTGTTCAGATCTAAAGCTAAAATGTTTTATAGGTTTTTCTCTAAAACCTTACCCTATGTTCACAATAGGATTGAGTATAAGAATTTTTATAGAATTCTACTGGATTTGTTTAAGAGATCATGACATTCTTGAATATAGGAGATATGCAAGTGATAAAACAAATTTTGATAGAGACAACTGGAGAAATGAAATAAAACATTATTTTCATGAATGAAAGTATGGACAGTTGAGATTTTCTGAAATAAGAAATGAGATTGGTCACTAGATTATAAAACTAATCTAGGAGAGAAGCCTTGATCTATTCATCATAAGGAGTATGATGGGTATGTGCATGACTTGTTTAAGTCCTATAGGCCTTTGTGCAAGGGTTAACAGAATTGAGTCCCTTGCAATGCACACATGGTGTTCAATGGCAAAAGAGATATGACCAAATTAAATTGATAAATTGAGATTTAGAGCTGAGCTATGGAATTAAAATGAGTTAATTCCATAAGAGTATGTGTACATGTATACTGTATTGAACAATTGAATATTTGTTGATTTGAGATTCGATTATCGTTTTTGATAATTGAATATTTGTTGATTTGAGATTCGATTATCGTTTTTGATAATTGAATATTGTTGATTTGAGATTCGATTATCGTTTTTGATAATTGAATGTTTGTTGATTTGAGATTCGATTATCATTTTTGATAGTTGAATAATTGTTGATTTGGTATTTCTGATTATCGTTTTGATAATTAAAGATTATCGTTTTGATACTTAGGCAATTGCTAATTTTGCTGATTGTAAGATTTTCTAGTCTCTAATTGATTCTAGATTATGTTGATTATATTAAACTGCTGTTTTCTATCTATCTCTCTTGATAGTTATAGTTTTCTGATTATGAAGTTCGTGTTTTCTATTTATCTGTTGGATAACTAGATATTTGCAGTTTTGCGATTTGTGAATTTTGTTTTCTAATTATCTTTGTTGATAATTAAATATTGCCGATAATTGCATTTATTCAGTTTTGTTGTTTTCTAATTATCTATTTGATGATTAGATTTTGTGAGAATTTGTGAATTTCTTTTATGGAATTAAAAGTTTTCTTCGGTGTTGATGTTCTCGATCTTTATTTTTCTAGCTTAACCAGTTTATGTTAGAAAAAAAAATGATTGTTATTGACAACCTTAATTATGAAAATTCCGGGGACGCAATTTCTATAAGGAGGGGAGTCTGTAACAACCCGAGCCTTTGTGAGAATTTAATATCGTCCTTAAACGATTAGAATGCTAGTTAATTGCTCGATTGAGTTTTTGATCGATTGGAATCCTTTGATAAAACGGTTAATTAAAATTGCAAGTGGAAATTATAGAGTTAAACCTCTTTTATAATTTGTTGATTTTTGATGGGCTTTTAGAAATTTAATATGGCCCATATCTCTTTATTTTGCCGAGATAGTAATGAGAAACAACCGGTTCCCTTTACCGATATTCATTTTTCAAAACCCTAACAAAAATATATGAGATAATGGTGGTGGCCTCATTCGTTTTCGTTCGCCTCCAAAAGAATTAGGGCTTCACAAATCAATGGCGGCCACAATAATTTCGTAAGATCGAAGTAGAGCTTCGTGCTAACTAGGTCGCTTTCATCCCGATTGCTTGGATGGTTGAGGCTGCCCCAATCCTCGACCGAGTTCAAACTCTGGCTTCGCTCGATTGCTGGAGTGCTCGGCTTCTTCTAAATTCGTCGACAAGGTGAGTGATGTTATATTCACTCACATCTAATTTAAATTTAGATGGTTTCTGTCTTGTTTTAATTCGTGAGTTTCGTTGGGATGTTTGATATTGATTCTAACTTCTTTAATTCGTATATATTTTGGTTGCTTGACATTCACGGCATTGACTCATTTCGTGATGACCACGGCTTGGATTTGGCTTTAATTTGTGACATTTGACTTTGTCACACTCGTGTATTTTTATGTTACTAGGTTGAATCCTTGGCTATTGGTTTTGACTTTGATCTGTTACTTGACCTTGGCCATGTGTTCATCTGAGTGTTGTTAGCATTGCATCACCACTGTTGACCTTATCTGAGCATTGTTCATTTTTGATTGAGTCTGGATTTACATATTATGTCTCTGGCCATTCTTAGTACAACCTGTCCTGGATTACCGTATTGTTGTGATGAGCTCGGGTCGTCTGCACTTGTTTGTGTACTCATGAGTCGCATTGAGTCAGTCTTGTACT
Source organism: Allium fistulosum (assembly GCA_030737815.1). Classification (NCBI taxonomy): domain Eukaryota; kingdom Viridiplantae; phylum Streptophyta; class Magnoliopsida; order Asparagales; family Amaryllidaceae; genus Allium; species Allium fistulosum. The sequence goes on from CM060908.1 coordinate 911,089,461, forward strand.
GTCCGGATTCATCAATCTTAGTTATATTTGTACATTTTGATTTTTGGTTTCTTGATGGTGCACCATGCCTTGTGCTTGTAGTCTTGGCTCTAGTTAGATGTGCAGTTGCTTTATTACTGCCTGGTTTGTCGTAAAGGTATACTTGTAGTTCCTTTTACTGGTCTGCCTTTGATCTTGGTTACAGTCTTGCATAGTATCCATACGCATTGGGTCCAACCATTTTGTTCTTGTATATCATGTGATGGTTAGTCTACATCAGTTATTTATGCATCCCTTAACTATTGTAGTCTGGTCCATTTGTAGCCTGGTCTGATTACTTGTCTGATGGTTCTGTCCACTGTTCCATTTTGTTATACCTTACTTCTGTTTATTCAAGACTGTGTATGTGCATACGTACATATGTATGTGTGTATGCGCATATTCTTGAATTTAGGCTAAGTCCCTGATGTTGATATTCACTCTGGTTTCATTGTAGACTTTTACTCTGACCATCTTTGTTTTAGTCTTGGCTTCGAGCTCTTTGTCATGTGCACACTGTATTTACTTCTGACCTTTGAGCGAGTTCGTTGTTGCATTTATTCACTGAACTTTGATGTTGTAGTCTGCATTCCACTGAAGATTCATTTGAGCCTGCATTGTTGTTTCGAGCAGCTGTTTTAGGAGCAGTTTGGAATTCGGCAAGTATCACTTAATTGCATACCTAAATATGCTTCATTGTTGTTCCATACTGCATGCTTTTATCCATGATTTTGATCCAAGTGTTCCATTCGGCAAGTTCTATTTCCATTGTATAATTGTAGGCATGCCACTGATCACATGCTGATTTGTATCACTTGAGTCATTTCAGTGTTTTGAGCATTCGATATTTGAGTCTGCATTATATTGCTTGACTCGAAGCTGGGTACTTATGTAATGTATCTGCACTTATATACTTCATCATGGTTTGCCATTTTGGCTTCACTGCATCTCCATGTGCCTGTAGTACTTGCAGCGTAGTTGTTGCAGTGTTATCATATTCACTGGTGGCATTTGGCTTGCATTTGAGTTGTCACTGTCGAACTTTGAGGCATATCATATTTTGACTGAGGTTCAGGTCAGTGGTAGGTCCTTCGCATTTTTGCTCTTGGAGTTATTGACTTGGTTATGAGTTTTGTTTGGTTATGAGCTTTGACTTCGGCTCAGTCATTGATATTTTGAAACTGCATTCTGGTTTTGCCTCGACCACTGTCTGCATTCGCTCCAAATATTGTTGACACTGGATTTTGTATTTGGATTCAGTTTGTTTCTTTTTCATTAAGGCATTGGGTCTGGAGTCACTTGTTCTAGTTGGCACTAGTTCATTGCTAAGTTATTTCACTGGTGCATTTCCTTTTTGTGGTGCACATTCCTGTTTCACTGTCCTTATGAGGGTGCTACCTTCTCTTCATAGTAGGTTGAGCTGGTATATTTGTCGCAGTGCATTCGAACTTGGTTGCATTGGATTTAAATCCACTGTCTTAACTTGTACTAGATTTGTTGTTGGTTCTTTTTGAACCTGTCTCTGAGATGTACTGTGACTATCCATTTTATATGTCGCAGTCTTGAGTTTTATGTAATGGTCATGAGTGCATTTCGTTGATTCAGTCTGTTAGTCGAGCTTGCATTTGATCTGGGTATTCATTGTTGCCATATTAGCTTCACTATATCTTCATGTAGCTGCACCTTTGAGTTTGGTCTTGCATTATGCGCCGCCATTGTTTTATATACTTTGGTATCTGATTGCATCCCAATTTCATTTAGTTGTCTCTGATCTAGTTGGCACTGCTTATTCTAGCTGTATTCATGTGTGTCTGCTACACATGTCTCACTTGTGCATGCTGTTACATTGCTTAAGGTCCTAAATTGATTTGGGTTGTTTTGTAGTGGCGAGGCAGTACACGCGTGCGTGTACTGCAGCCCCACAGAATTGACAGATTTTAATTGATATTTCTTTTGTTCTGGATTCATGGATTTGTTGTGTATTTAGTATGCTGTATTGGCGAGGTAGTACCCGTTAGCGGGTACTGCAGCCAATCAGAATTAATAATTTTGTTGTTTTTCTAAATTATCTTCATTGATAATTCTTTTTATTTATCTTTGTCGATGATTTGGATTGCTGATTTGTTGTTTAACACTGTTTAGTGTTATATCTGCCGTTATCCGATTCTTTTATCGAGGAGTTGGATATACGAGATTTCTGTGATTGTCGTCTATTTGATTATCTGATTATTATTGCTGCTATGCACTAATAACTGAGTTTGAATTAGACTGACCCGAGTATTATTTTCTTTTGACTGTAATACTTGGGTCAGACCCGAGTTATTTCAGGTTGTAGATTTCCTACTTTGAGTTGCTGTTTGAGCTATGAAGACTTTTCACATCTTTTGGAGTAATCGTGTCATAGTATAGGTTGATATGTATTCATGTATATTAGTTGATAATGTACGTGTATATATATAACTTCCAGAGTCGACAATTGTAGTTGTATCGTATGTATTGTATCAACTGTATTGTAACTGACATCAGTTATACATATGAGACTTTTGTTTTTATCTGTGTTCTGCATTCTTTGTGTATCTGTGTTGTTTTTATATATATTGTCCTAAACCATTATGAACCATCGTAGTTCGTTTTATACTGGAATTGGATATGTCGATGGGAGTGAATAAATAAGAGATGAAAATTTTAAAATATATACCACTCCTATCGAGGTAACTAATACTAGTGTAAGGCCAACTACGGATGGCCGCTCCTACCCAGCCTTATTCTTCATAATAACAGACAGTATTTATTTTAATACTCTTTGTTATTGTGAGTATAGAGGTGGGGCGTCACAATCCTACAAGTGGTATCAAAGCTAGAAACAGAAGTCAATTTTTGTTTTAAAATTTTGATTTTTCTAAAACCAATTTTTGTTTTAAAAATTTGAATTTTTAAAATGGCTTCTTTTAATAATGCTTTTGCTAAGGGTCGGTCCATAGTTAGACCAACAATGTTCAATGGTGATTATGCTTGCTGGAAAAATAGAATGAAAATTTTTCTTAAAACCATTGATGCTTGGAGTATAGTTGAGACAGGATATAGGACACCAACTATAGTGGTAGATAATCAGGAAATAGATTAACCGATGGATCAATAGACAAATCTAGAAAATAAATTACTGAATGCTAATGCCAAAGCTATGAATTCTATTATTTGTTCATGGACCAAATTGAATTTAATCGTGTCTCACATTGTCTAACTACACAGGAAATCTGGCACACACTAGAAGTGACTCACGAAGGAACATCTCAAGTCAAGGAATCTCGCCTTGCCATGTTGAGTAGCAAATACGAGAATTTCACAATGGCCAAGGAAGAAAATGTCAAAGAGATGTACGAATGACTTTCCAATATTGTATACAAATCAAAAGCTCTCGGAAAATCATACACAGAGTTGGAAATAGTCCGAAAAATCCTTAGAGTCCTTCCACGAAGTCTTGAAGCAAAAGTCACTGCTATTCAAGAATAAAAAGATTTGAAACAGATTAAAGTCGAAGAACTCATCGGAAATCTTACCACTTATGAGCTAGAAATGAAATTCAAGGAAGAATGAGAAGGAGGTGATACTCGAAAGAAATCGATAGCTCTCAAAGGAACAACCGAAAGTGAAGATGACGATGATGATGGTGGTGCAGCAGAACTGGCGCTGATAATAAAGAAATTCAAAAGGTGGAATCGCAGGTACGGAAATCCAGTTCTAAATCAACAACTGAAAAGCAGAATAGTCAAAGTTCTAGACAACCCAGAAGAGCGGGAGATCATCTGTCATAAGTGCAATAAACTTGGCCACATCAAGCCAAATTGTCCTCAGAATCGAATCGGCCAAGAAAAGAAATCGAAAAGGAGAAGTTTTGCAGCCACTTGGAATGAAACTGATGAAGAAAATAAAAGCACTAGCAGTGAGAGTGAAAAAGCAGATTTGTGCCTTCGAGGTGATATAACTTATATTGACGATGATGAGCCAAGCGAGGTATCAAAACTTACTCACTCAGAACTACTTATATATTTTTCACGAAGTAAATGGCTGTTTCGAAAGAGTTAGGGAGAAATATGCTAAAATTGAATCACAAAGAGACACTTTGATAGATTTAAATAAACAACTTGATCAATTGGTTAAAAACTATCAAAGCAAGAGCCCTAAGTGTAATAAGTGTCCATTATTCGAAAAAGAAATTAAAAAATCAGAAATTAAAATTAAATCGCTTGAAAATGAAATTCTGATTTTGAAAGAGAGTGAAAACACGAGAAGAGAAAATTCGATTAAAAGGTGCACTTAATTATTGAACGAAAACGAATCACTCAAAACACAAGTCCAATAACTGTCAACGACTTTAGGAAAATTCTCCAGAGGAGAAAAATCACTGAATATGCTAATAGGTAAACAAACCGTCGATATTGATAGACAAGGACTTGGGTATACTCAATCTATACGTGTTGGTAGCAAAATTAATCAATTCAAATCCGAGTGCACAATTTGTAGAAAAATTGGACACAACTAAATCAATTGTTGGTATAGACTCAAACATGTGAAAACCATTCCAATTTGGGTTCCAAAAGGCACGAATATTAAATCCCTTAAAGTTAAACAAATCTGGATGCTAAAAGGAACAAATATAAATAGTTTTGGGTCTCCACAAACATATTTTTCAAAATATTTTACCACTAACAACCATGGATCTATAAAAACAAATAGGTCACAAAAATATTTTCTCATGTAGGTGTGGTGGCAGGCTAAGAAACAACAACAGTGTTACCTGGATTCTGGCTGTTCCACGCACACGACGGGCAACAAATCAGAGTATTTATGATTTTTGTTTGATTTTTTATTGAAATTTAATATTTATACTCGATTGGGTATTAATGTTGTATTAATGTCTATCACTTTATCTCTATTTTTCTAACACTATTACTCTTTTGCTGATAAAAAAAAGGGGAGAGAAAAGTTAAGATTTTGGCAAATAAAGGTCAAATATTTTATTTTTTATTTGCATCTAGGTACATTTGCATATTTTTATTTATTTTCATGCATATATGAAGGGGGAGCTTTGTTATAGAGAGGGAGCATTCAAATAGGGGAGCAAATAGAGTGTATCCATGATCAAAAACATTTAATAAATTCAAAATCTTAAATATATGTTTGTTATCATCAAAAGGGAGAGATTGTTGAATATGCAAGTATATGATTTTTGTTTGATGATAATAAACATATATATATATATATATATATTCATTTAAATGTATTTGTTAATGTACTATTCTATTTTTCACATAATAGAAATTTGCTGAATAAAATAAATAACATAGAATTTAAATTCAAACAGATATTTTATTCAAACAAATATTTATTATAATTTTGAATAGTACAAATTTAAGCTCTCACTATATATATACAAATTTCAATTTACATTACAATTTCAATAACATCACATATTTCACTATACATACATTTGCACCTCACTACATTTCACTCATTCACTCGTATTTGATCTTTAACTGTATTCCAGATTGAATCCAGCATCTGAGTTATCTGCAAAATACACACTGATGTAGTAAAATTGAAAAAGAAATATTTGTGTAGTATAAAATAAAATGTGTATTTTGGAAAAGTTATTTGCCTCAGTTATTTGGGTTGTTCGTCATTATTTAAATTTGAATTCATCATACACGAACAACTTGTGACATGCAGTGTATCACTGTACATGCCACAAGGTCGTGCACACCGATATACACTTGATAAATCTGCAGGGACAGGTGAGCACAAGGTCAAACCCAATCAAAAGCCGGGTTCACCTCAAGTGAAATACAAATAAAGTCACGATACGAGAACAAGGTCAAACACGAGCTATAAGCTGGATTCAACTCAGGTGCACTACAAAACATCACAAAATTGTCGAGTACAGGATACAAATGCAACATGAAGACTGCGACATATAACATGAATATGTACAGAGGGTAATGCACAGTGAAGACTAATGAACATGCTACAATCAAAGACACAATGCTACAGAGACCAGACCCAAATGTACATGAACACAATGCAACAATCAATTGTGAAGCCTCGGCAGTCAATGGTGAAGCCTCAACAGTCAAAGGTTCAAATGTCACACAACAAAGTACAGACCTGGCAACATATGCAAACTAGCTCAAAGCAACTACTCGATGCAAACCGAAGCTTCATAAGTACACACACATACATACACTTATATATATATATATATATGCAGACAGTGTCAAAAAGACCACATAAATGAAGCTTCAAACATATAACAGTTCAAAGTTTCGACTGCAACAAAAATGAAGTACGCAGCATACATAGATACATGTGTGTATATATATATATATGTGTGTGTGTGTGTGTGTGTGTGATGTATGTGTAGTGATAACTAGTACAATAGCTCGAATGAGCACGATCACTTATATACATATGCAACAGCAGGAATACAACCAGAGAATCACCAGACAAGTGCACCATGTAGTGAACAAGGCAAGAGCAACACAATAAAATGAACTAGAGGTAGACAAGACAACACTGTACCAGATAAGTGAAACGTGGAGATGACATTGATGTACACATATAGAACAGTGGACAATGCAACCCAGACCAATGTCACGATACAACTACAAATGCAAGAAAGTCATAAAATCAAGGCATGTAGCCGTGGTGACCAAGATAATAACAAAGTCAAATTTTCACAGAATCAAAGTGGCCAAAGTCAAATGTAATAGCAGTTTCAAATTGAACAAGTCAGTGCCGAAGTCAAATATTATCACAGTCAACAAGCACAAAGAAAGGAACCAAAGTCAAGTTTAAATGCTAGAAAATCAAGCCGTGGTAGCCAAGGAATCAAACAAGTCAGAATTGAGCCGTGATAATCAAGTAATCGCAAAATATACAAATTTGAACAAGTCAGTACAAATCTCAAGCATTCAAGCAAAATCAAACGGCAATTCAAATAACATATTCGAACGAAAATTAGGGAAATTGATCCCTATAAAATCCTAAGTCATCATCGGCATGTAAAGCATCAAGTTCAAGCATATCAACAAAATAATACAGAAAATCACATACCAAATTAAAACCGAACTCGACTTGTTGAAGCAGCCGTGTGCAAATCGAAGAAACAATCGATCGACAAGGCATGGGACGAGAAATCATCTATTCGATCGAACAACTGAAGTCGACGGCTTCAACAAAGAGAAACCCTAATTTCTCAGAGAGGAGCGAGCGAGCACAAAAGAAAGCAGCCATTTTTTTCTCAAAGGATCGGGCCGATAATATAAAATCAAAAGGAGTTCACTTTTATTTGGGCCGGCTTCTTCAAATAATTACTTTGGATTTTATTTTTAAATTAGGGTTTTGATTTTTAATTTGTTTTTAAATTTGTTTTTAAATTTTGTATTTCTCTTTTAAACATTTGTAAAGTCTAGTCGTGTGACTAGGGGACGAACTACGGTGGTGTAGTTCGAGAATTCGCAACTCAGTGGCTGAGTTGTAGCAGGGTTTTGAGCGTAGAGTTAGGTTAGTCGATAGCGGGTGTCGCAAGTTTACGTGTGTAAGCGTCTGACTACTTAATTTCTAGTAGAAATCTTGGGGGCAGCACGTAGGTAGGGTTTTGCCGAAGCTGGGTAAATCAGTGTTGTTCTATTTCTGTTTTCATTCTGCTATTATCTGTGCTGCTATTATTTCTGCTATATCTATATTGAAATTATTTTATATACTTCCACATTATATTTTTATAATTAATAGTATCACCCTATTCACCCCCCTCTAGGGTGAAATCGATCCTACAATATATATATATATATATATGTGTGTGTGTATGTATGTATGTATGTAATGAAACCAGAGGCAACAACAAAGCACTTCTCAAAGTCAAATGCCAACAAGTCATAAGAGAAACAAATTCAAATCGAAGTTGCCGAAGTCACAGAGAAAAATTAAAATGGCCAAGCATAGAAAATGAAATAATTCAAAGCCGTGGTGACCAAGGAATCGAATAAATCAGAAATCAAAGTTGTGATAACCAAGCAAAAAATATATGAATTGAACTAGTCGGGGTCAATCGCAAGCAACCAAACGAAAATCAACGACCGAGCTAAAATTCACATGAAGAATTAAAACATTATATACGAACGATATTTTAGGGAATTGAACCCTATATAACCTATATCATCATCAGCATTTGAAATCATTCGAGTTCAAGCATATCACAGAGCAAAGCAACAATACAAAACTCGAATCAGGTCGAGCATAATCGAAATCGAAAAGGAATATCACATACCAATTTTAAACCAAGCACACGCGCTCGACAAATTGGAGCAGCCGCAAGCAACGATCAACAGGCCAAATCAAAAGTATATTCTTCACTACAATGGAATGATATCAAGCGGCGCATCGATTTAGTAAAGCCCTAAACTTTTTGAAAGCGGAATGAAGTACAGAACGAAAGCAAGAAGTTAGGCCGAAGAAATAAACGAAGAAAAAAGGGAAAATATTTTTACACTGCGGGCCAGCTATAATTTGTTAATTGGGCTTTATTTAAAACTAGGGTTTTTTTTTTAAAATTGTTTTTAATTTTTTGTAAATTCTAGTCGTGTGACTAGGGAACGAACTACGGTGGTGTAGTTCGAGAATTCGCAACTCAGTGGCTGAGTTGTGGGGGGTTTTGAGCGTAGAGTTAGGTTAGTCGATAGCGGGTGTCGTGAGTTTACGTGTGTAAGCGTCTGACTACTTAATTTCTAATAGAAAGCTTAGGGGGTAGCACGTAGGCAGGATTTTGCCGAAGCTGGGTAAATTTGTGTGTTCTATTTTCTACTTTTAATTTTCTGCTATTATCTGTGCTGCTCTTATTCTGCTATTATCAGTGCTGGAATTATTTTATATACTTCTGCAATAAATTTTTATAATTAATAGTTTCACCCTATTCACCCCCCTCTAGAGTGAAATCGATCCTACAAGTGGTATCAGAGCTAGGAACAGAAGTCAATTTTTGTTTTAAAATTTTGATTTTTCAAAAACCAATTTTTGTTTTAAAAATTTGAATTTTTAAAATGGCTTCTTTTAATAATGCTTTTGCTAAGGGTCGGTCTATAGTTAGACCACCAATGTTCAATGGTGAATATGCTTACTGGAAAAATAGAATGAAAATTTTTCTTAAAACCATTGATGCTTGGAATATAGTTGAGACAGGATATAGGACACCAACTATAGTGATAGGTAATCAGGAAATAGATAAACCGATGGATCAATGGACAAATCTAGAAAATAAATTACAGAATGCTAATGCCAAAGCTATGAATTCTATTATTTGTTTATTAGATCAAATTGAATTTAATCGTGTCTCACATTGTCTAACTGTATAGGAAATCTGGCACACACTAGAAGTGACTCACGAAGGAACATCTCAAGTCAAGGAATCTCGCCTTGCCATGCTAAGTAGCGAACACGAGAATTTCACAATGGCCAAGGAAGAAAATGTCAAAGAGATGTACGGACGACTTTCCAATATTGTATACAAATCAAAAGCTCTCAGAAAATCATACACAGAGTTGGAAATAGTCCGAAAAATCCTTAGAGTCCTTCCACGAAGTTTTGAAGCAAAAGTCACTGCTATTCAAGAATTGAAAGATTTGAAACAAATTAAAGTCGAAGAACTCATCGGAAACCTCACCACTTATGAGCTAGAAATGAAATTCAAGTAAGAACTAGAAGGAGGTGATACTCAAAAGAAATCGATAGCTCTCAAAGGAACAACCGAAAGTGAAGATGACGATGATGGTGCAGCAGAACTGGCGTTGATAATAAAGAAATTCAAAAGGTGGAATCGTAGGTACGAAAATCCAGTTCTAAATCAACAACTAAAAAGCATAATAGTCAAAGTTTTAGACAACCCAGAAGAGCGGGAGATCATCTGTCATAAGTGCAATAAACCTGGTCACATCAAGCCCAATTATCCTTAAAATCGACTCGGCCAAGAAAAGAAATCAAAAAGGAGAATTTTTGCAGCCATGTGGAATAAAAGTGATGATGATTATAAAAGCATTAGCAGTGAGAGTGAAAAAGCAGATATGTGTCTTCGAGGTGATATAACTGATAGCGATGATGACGAGCCAACGAGGTATCAAAACTCACTCACTCGGAATTACTTATATATTTCCGTGAAGTAAATGGTTGTTTTGAACGACTTAGGGAGAAATATGCTAAAATTGAATCACAAAGAGATACTTTGATAGATTTAAATAAATAGCTTGATCAATTGGTTAAAAACTATCAAAGCAAGAGCCATAAGTGTGAAAAGTGTCCAATATTTGAAGAAGAAATTAAAAAATCAGAAACCAAAATTAAATCACTTGAAAATGAAATACTTATTTTGAAAGAAAGTGAAAATACTAGGAGAGAAAATTCAATTAAAAGGTGCACTCAATTATTGAACGAAAACGAATCACTCAAAACACAAGTCCAACAACTGTCAACGACTTTAGGAAAATTCTCCAGAGGAGAAAAATCATTAAATATGCTAATAGGAAAACAAACAGTCAATATTGATAGACAAGGACTTGGGTATACTCACTCTGAACATGTTAGAAACGAAATTAATCAAGTCAATTCAAAGTGCACGATTTGTGGAAAAACTGGACACAATCACTATATTTGCTAGTATAGACCCAAACACGTGAAAACCATTCCAATTTGGGTTCCAAAAGGCACGAATATAAAATCCCTTAAAGTAAAACAAATCTGGGTGCCGAAAGGAACATATATAAATAGTTTTTGGTCTCCACAAACTTATTTTTCAAAATATGTTGCCACTAACAATCATGGACCTATAAAAACAAATAGGTCACAAAAATTGTTTCTCGTGTAGCCGTGGTAGCAGGCTAAAGAACAACAACAGTGTTACCTGGATTCTGGTTGTTCCAGGAACACAAAGGGACAACAAATCAAAGTTCCTTAGCCTAGTACAAAGGTGGCAGAATCACAATGGGTAACAACGAAAAATTACCGTAAAGGTAAAATAGGTGACGACACATCTACCTTGAACGATATATTAAATGTGATAATCTGCACCATAATCTGATTTAATTCAGCCAGTTATGTGATAAAGTGATAAATTTTAATTTTGATTCTGACTTATGAAAATTGTTGGCCAATTATCTTTTTATGCCAAGAACACCACATGTACCTCTAGAGTCTTTGAACTACTTGATATAGATTTGTTTGGATTAATGATGGTGTTTTATTGATTGATGATTATTCATGATACACGTGAATATATTTGCTTATCTTGTTGCTTCTAGATCTGACACTGTGTTCACTATTTATTTATTTGCACGGTTTCAATTCAAATTCAAAAGAGTTTCATTTAAAAGCTGTAAAAATGATTTTAAGATATTTTGTTGCTCACTTCATGGTCTGGTCTATAACATCCAACTAATGATAATCTTGAGTCAAAAGGAAAATTCGGATGCGGATTACACTGGTAATCTAGTTGATAGAAAAATTACTAGTGAACGTAATTTATGTTGAGATATTCAGTAGTTGCATCATTTTCAAAGAAAATATCTGCATATTTTTCATCTCAAATAATTTTCAATTAGCACACATTTCTTTTATAAAACCCCTTCCAGAAAACTGTTTTGTTGACCTTGTTTCAGATTAGGCTTTTTTAGAAAATTTGATAATTATTGGTTTGATCGTAAATGACTACATTAACTAGTCCGACTCCCTACTGATTATCGAAAAGATAAATAGTGGTTGAAAAAGTGATGAGTGTTGATATTAATCATATATTATAATTTGAGATGGTATATTTAGTAAATTTCTTTAGAAATTTAAACAAGATTTATAATAACTTTTGATGGGTAAAAATTCCATGATCATCTCTATTTCTATCATATTTCTAACGACCATTACTCATCAAAATCCAATATAGTATATCAATAAGTGGTATTTTTAAAAGAGAAATTATTCGTTTTTCATTTTATTTATTTTTTAATAAAAACATCCAAAGTATTCACTCTCATTTAAAAGTCTGCACGGTTATGCATGGATGAATTACTTGGAATATTTGTATATGTGCTTTCATGCTCATTTAAAAGTCCTCGCGGTTATGCATGTATGGAACACATATCAAAATTGATTAGTAAATAGACAAGTTGATTCTAATTCCATTTAAAAGTCCTCACGGTTATGCGTGGTTAGAAGATGCTTGAATTCATTTTTTTAATTTGGAATACTACTAATCTCATTTAAAAGTCCTAACAGTTATGCATGGTCAATAGATATTCAAATTCCTGATATAAATATACCAAAAATAGACACAACTATATGGTTTTGTATACCGACATCATCCCTATCACTCTAAAGTGGAATATGCATCAAACAGAGTATTTATGATTTTTGTTTTATTTTTTATTGAAATTTAATATTAATACTCGATGGGGTATTAATGTTGTGTTAATAGCTATCACTTTATCTCTATTTTTCTAACACTATTACTTGTTTGCTGATAACAAAAAAGGGAGAGAAAAGTTAAGGGCTCGTTTGGTTTCGTTTTGAGTTTTGTATTTTGTATTTTCAACCCACACTACAACATAAAAGAAAATGGGAGAAAATTTTAACAATTCTTAGTCATTGCGATGATGGACGGGAAATGGAGGAGATAAATTGTTTTCCGTCCTCTTGTTATGTCTCAAAACACAAAAAATTAAATAAACTTGTTTTTTATTTTCTATGTTAATTTCATTTTTCGAAATTGTGTGTTTTCCAACAATACATAAGAGATGCGCATTTTTGTTTAAACGAAAACGCAAAACTAAAAACAGCAAGCCAACGGGGCCTAAGATTTTGGAAAATAAATGTCAAATATTTTATTTTGTATTTTCTATTTGCATCTAGGTTTATTTGCATATTTTTATTTATTTTCATGCATATATGAAGGGGAAGCTTTGTGTAGAGAGGGAGCATTCAAATAGGGGGAGCAAATTGAATGATCAAATATATTTAATAAATTCAAAATCTTAAATATATGTTTGTTATCATCAAAAGGGGGAGATTGTTGAATATACTAGTATATGATTTTTGTTTGATGATAGTAAACATATATATATATATATATATTCATTTAACTGTATTTGTTAATATACTATTTTTATTTTTCACATAATTAAATAAATATTTGCTGAATAAAATAAATAACACATAATTTAAAATTCAAACAAATATTTTATTTAAACAAATATTTTATTACAATTTGAGTAGTACACATTTGAGCTCTCACTATAAATATACACAATTTCAATAACAATACAATTTTGATTACATCACAATTTATCATTTACATTAGCACCTTACTACATATCACTCATTCACTCGTATTTAATCTTCAACTCTATTCCAGATTGAATCCAGCACCTGAGTTATCTGCAAAATACACACTGACGTAGTAAAATTGAAAAAGAAATATTTTTGCAGTGTGAAATAAAATGTGTTTTGAAAATATTATTTTACCTCAGTTATTTGGGTTGTTCGTCATCATATTTATTTTGAATTCATCATACATGAACAACCTGTGACATGCACAGTGTATCACTGTACATGCCACAAGGCCGTGCACATCGATATACACTTGATAAAATTACAGGGATATGTGAGCACAAGGTCAAACCCGAGCCAAAGCTAGGTTCAACTCAAGTCATGATATGAGCACAAGGTCACACCCGAGCCAAAGCTAGGTTCAACTCAGGTGCAATAACAAACCAATGGGTCAAGACACATAAAACAAGCCTCGACCAAAAATTCAATGATGTACACATGAAGCCAGCAACAACAGAGGCTAGACAGTCCAACCTGACTCAAGATAATGTACTTGTCAATAGTACAAAACAATGGAGCATATACATGAACCAGATCATAAAATCAAAGCAAGCCTGGCAACATGGAAGCAAGTGCACAAAGACATCATGAACTAGATAAGGACTGTACTCAGACTAACAGACACAAATCAACAACAGTTCAACATGCTCATATGTACACAGTGAAGACATGTACAAGACTCGAGAATGCACAATTCAAGTTCAAATGCAACAAGCTCCAAACCTTATCTTAAATATTTACAAGTTGATATGCAAATATCAATGTCATCAGTGAAACAAAATGAACACAGCATCATATATACATATGTACTCGAGGCAACCAGACAATATGCAAACAAAGCATGCAGGTTCAACTCAATCAACATCATCAGGGATGAAACACAACCTATACCGGACTACATTGAAATAAAGACAACGACAATGAACCGAAAATGAGCAATTTCAGACATAACTCAAGTGCATATGAACTCAGCTAATAACACGGTGACAATATGGATGTAGTGAAGTGTCATATGCAAACCAAACCAGATCAAATGAAACTGGTTCGAAGCAATAAAACTCCAACAAGACCACATACAACACAGCAGTATGCAAGTGAGGCTACAAACCAGATTCAGGTAAAACACAGTGACCTCAACCAGTACAGTGAATGAAACAGTAGCTCGAATGAGCAAGTGCAGACCAATAGTGAAACAAGTGAACAGTACAATCAACCGAAGTGCAACAATCTCAAGTCTGCAGCATACAACATGAATATATACATGCGTGAACATATAAATATGCAATGAAACCAGAGGCAACAACAAAGCACTTCTCAAAGTCAAATGCCAACAAGTCATAAGAGAAACAAATTCAAATCAAAGTTGCCGAAGTCACAGAGAAAAATTAAAATGGCAGAGCATAGAAAATGAAATAATTCAAAGCCGTGGTGACCAAGGAATCAAATAAATCAGAAATCAAAGCCGTGATAACCAAGCAAAAAATAAACGAATTGAACTAGTCAGGGTCAATCGCAAGCAACCAAACGAAAATCAACGGTCGAGCTAAAATTCACATGAAGAATTCAAACATTATATACGAACGATATTTTAGGGAATTGAACCCTATAAAACCCATATCATCATTGGCATTTGAAATCATTCGAGTTCAAGCATATCATGGAGCAAAGCATCAATACAGAACTCGAATCAGGTCGAGCATAATCGAAATCGAAAAGGAATATCACGTACCAATTTTAAACCAAGCACATGCGCTCGACAAATTGGAGCAGCCGCAAGCAACGATTAGCAAGCCAAATCAAAAGAATATTCTTCACTACAATCGAATGATATCAAGCAGCGTTAGCAAAGCCCTTAACTTTTTGAAAGAGGAACGAAGTATAGAACGAAAGTAAGAAGTCAGGCCGAAGAAATAAACGAAAAAAAGGGGAAAATATTTTTACACTGCGGGCCGGCTATAATTTGTTAATTGGGCTTTATTTAAAACTAGGGTTTTGCTTTTAAAATTGTTTTTAATTTGTATTTTGTTTTTAAATTTTTGTAAATTCTAGTCGTGTAACTAGGGAACGAACTACGGTGGTGTAGTTCGAGAATTCGCAACTCAGTGGCTGAGTTATGGCAGGGTTTTGAGCGTAGAGTTAGGTTAGTCAATAGCGGGTGTCGCGAGTTTACGTGTGTAAGCGTCTGACTACTTAATTTCTAGTAGAAACCTTGGGGGCAGCACGTAGGCAGGGTTTTGCCGAAGCTGGGTAAATCTGTGTGTTCTATTTTCTGCTTTTAATTTTCTGCTATTATCTGTGCTGCTATTATTCTGCTATTATCAGTGTTGTAATTATTTTATATACTTCCACAATAAATTTTTATAATTAATAGTATCACCCTATTCGCCCCCCTCTAGGGTGAAATCGATCCTACATGGATGACTTTCTAATCTTGTATACAAATCAAAATCTCTAGGAAGACCATACATAGAGCTGGAAATAGTCTGAAAAATCCTCAGAATTCTTCCACAAAATTTTGAAGCAAAAGTAACTTCCATTCAAGAATCAAAGGATCTGAAATCGATTAAAGTCGAAGAACTCATCGGAAATCTCACCACTTATGAGCTAGAAATCAAATTCAAGGAAGAACGTGAAGGCGGAGATACACCAAAGAAATCAATAGCTCTCACAGGAACGAAGGAAAGTGAAGATGATAGTGATGATGAAGAAGCAGCTGAATTGGCACTAATAATAAAGGTATTCAAAATGTGGAACCGCAAATATGGAAATCCAGCTCAAAATCAACAACTGAAAAGCAGGACCGTCAAAGTTCTAGACAACTCAGAAGAGCAGGAGATCATTTGTTACAACTGCAATAAATCTGGTCATATCAAGCCTAATTGTCCTCAAAATCGACTCAGCAAAAGAAAGAAACCGAAAAGGAGAAGTTTCACAGCAACTTTGGATAAAAGTGATGAAAGCACTGGCAGTGAAAGTGAAAGAGCAAATCAATGTCTTTTAGGAGAATCAAGTGACAGCGATGATGATGAGCCAAGTGAGGTATCAAAACTTACTCACTCGCAATTACTTGCATATTTTCATGAAGTAAATGGTTGTTTTAAACGACTTAGGGAGAAGTACGCTAAAATTGAATCACAAAGAGATAGTTTGATCGAACTAAATAAGCAGCTTGATCAATTGGTTAAAACTATCGAAATAAGAGCCCTAAGTGTGATAAGTGTCCATCATTTGAAGAGGAAATAAAAAAATCAGAAATTAAAATTAAATCGCTTGAAAATGAAATTCTGATTTTGAAAGAAAGCGAAAACACTAGGAGAGAAAATTTTATTAAAAAGTGCACTTTATTATTGAATGAAAATGAATCTCTCAAAACACAAGTTCAGCAATTGTCTACAACTTCAGGAAAATTCTCCAAAGGAGAAAGATCACTAAATATGTTATTAGGGAAACAAACTGCTAATCCTATTAGACAAGAACTTGGGTATACTCAATCTGAAAGAGTTAGAAATGAAACTAATCATGTCAATTCCAAGTGCACGATTTGTGGAAAAATTAGACACAATCAAAACAATTGCAGGTTTAGACCCAAACACACGAAAACCATACAAATTTGGGTTCCTAAAGGCACGAATATAAAATCCCTTAAAGTCAAACAAATCTGGGTGCCAAAAGGAATAAACATAAACTGTTTTGGTTCTACGCAAATTTGTTTTTCAAAATCGTCTGTCACTAACAATCATGGACCTATAAAAACAAATAGGTCACAAAAATCTTTCCTCGTGTAGGTGTGTTGGCAGGCTAAGGAACAACAAGAGTGGTACTGGTTTCTGGCTGTTCTAGGCACATGATATACGTCAAATCAAAGTTCCTTAGCCTAGAAAAATACAAAGGTGGCAGAGTCAAAATGGGCAACAAACGATGTATTATATGTTGAAAGTCTGCATCATAATCAGATTTCAATCAGCCAGTGATCAACTGAGAAAATTTGAGCACCACAATTAAATTTGACAAGGGTGAAAAAGGTAAGGTAGTTGATCAAAAGAAATATCGAGGTATGATTGATCACTTCTTCATCTTACTGCTTCTAGACATTATGTTCCATGCTTGCTTGTGTACACAGTTTCAATCAAATCCAAAAGAATCTCATTTTAAAAGTTGTAAAAGGATTATAAGGTATATGTTGCACATACCAGGATTTGGTCTATGGTATCCAACTTATGAAAACTTTGATTTAAAGGGGTATTCAGATGCAGATTATGCTCGTAGTCTAGTTGATAGAAAAATTACTAGTGGAATGTGTTTTATGTAGGAACATTCATTAGTTGCATCACTTTCACAAAGAAAATATCTGCATAAATTTCATTTCAACTAATTTTCAGTTGGCAGACATTTTTACAAAACCCCTTCCAGAAAATAGTTTTTGTCGATTGCATCTCAATTTAGGCATTTTAGAAATTTGATTTTATACTTTTGGATTTGATCTTAAATGTCTATGTTAACTAATCTGACTCCCTATAGATTATTGAAAAGGAAAATAGTGACTGAAAAAATTCGATGAGTGTTGATATTAATCATACATTATGACTTAAGGCAGTATATTTAGTAAATTTCTTTCTAAAAAAATTAAACAAAATTTATAATAACTTTTGTTGGTAAAAATTCCATGACCATCTCTATTTCTATCATATTTCTAACAACCATCACTCATCAAAATCCAATATAGTATGTTAAAATGTGGTATTTAAAGAGAAAATTATTCTTTTTTAATTAATTAGCTATAAAATTATCCAAAAGTATTCACTCTCATTTAAATGTCTTCATAGTTATGCATGGATGAACTACTTAGAATCTTTGATTATATGCTTTCATGCTCATTTAAAAGTCCTCACAGTTATGCATGTATGGAACACATATCAAAATTGATTATTAAATAGACGAGTTGATTCTAACCGCATTTAAAAGTCCTTACGGTTATGCGTGGTTAGAAGATGCTTGAAATTCATTTTTTTAATAAAAATCGGGAATATTACTAATCTCATTTAAAAGTCCTAACGGTTATGTATGGTTAGTAAGCATTTCAAATTCCTGTCATAAATATACCACAAATAGACACAACTATATAGTTTTTCTATACCGACATCACCTCTATCACTCTAAAATGGAATATGCGCCTAACAGAGTATTTATGATTTTTGTTTGATTTTTTTGAAATTTAATATATATACTCGATTAGGTATTAATGTTGTATTAATGTCTATCACTTTACCACTATTTTCTACGCTATTACTCTTTTGTTGATAACAAAAGGGGGAGAGAGAAGTTAAGATTATGGTAAATAAGTCATATTTTTTTATTCTCATCTAGGTTCGTTGCATAATTTTTATTTTTTCTTCATGCATATGTGAAGGGGGAGAATTGTTGTAGGGGGGGTATTCAAATAGGGGGAGTCAATGAAATTCATTAAGACCAAATATATTTAATAGAGTTAAAATCTTAATATATGTTTGTTATCATCAAAAGGGGGAGATTGTAGAATACAATAACCTATGATTTTTGTTTGATGATAATAATCATATATATATATATTCGTTTAAATGTATTTATTGTTGTACTATTTTATTTTTCACATAATTAAATAAATATTTGTTGAATAAAATAAATAACTCAGAATTCATATTTAAACAAATATTTTATTCAGACAAATATTTTATTACAAATTTAAATAGTACAAATTTGAGCTCTCACTACATTTACACATTTTCAATTACAATGCAACTTCGATTATAACATATTTTCACTTTACATTTTTACATACATATTACACCTCACTACATATTCACTCACACTCATATTTTATCTTCAACTTTGTTCCATCCTATATTCAGCATCTGAACTATTTGCAAAACAAACGCTAACACAGTAAAATTAAAAAAGAAATATTTTGTAGTGTACAATGAAGTGTGTGTTTGAAAATATTGTTTGCCTTAGTTGGGTTGTTCATCATCATTTATTTTTTAATTCATCTTACACGAACAACTTGTGACATGCACAGTGTATCACTGTACAGGCCACAAGGTCGTGCACACCGATATACACTTGCTTGTTAAAACTGCAGGGACAGGTGAGCACAAGGTCAAACCCATGCCTAAGATGGATTCAACTTAAGTGCACTTATCAGAAGCAAAAAAAGAAAGCACATTAATATGCATGTATGTATATAGCAACATATTCAAGTGCACACAAATGTCTGGACTCAAGGCAGTGATGTATACAAGCAAAACCTGAAAACAAGACATGCAACCATGTACAAAGCAACTGAAAGCATGACAATACATATGGCACCAGAACAATGTAATGACCAAAGGCAACAACACCCCACAAGACCAAACTCGAGTGAACCAGACCAGAGGCAAACACAAACACTCACAACAACAATGGCACCGGATTCATTGACACATGAAGGCTCATAATTGAACCAGACATGTTCATATGAAGACCACACTCCAACATGCTCTCAAGTTCAATGCAATGGTCAGGAGCAACATAGACAAGACTACAAACACAAAGGCAAGAACCAGACTCCAAGATGATCCAGACCAGCATGCATGTGTGGACATGTACAAATATGCAGTGACAACCAGATAGTGGTGAACACAATACAAGTGAAACAAGACCAAACCCCAAATGACTTCAAGTTCTACATGCATAAACACAAGTTCATATGGAATCAGGTCCAATCAACATGAAGACTTAAATTAACATGTGAAACCAGACACAAATGCAAAGCCTTCAACATGTACAACAAATAGAGCCAGTAGTTCTATACACATGCAACCAGACTCGAAGCAACTAAACACATAACTCGAAGCAACTGGACATTTAACTCGAAGCACAATGGACCAGATCAATAAAACAGCCTCGGCACAAAATGATCACATGAAAACAATGCAACACATACAACAGGGATTCAAACCAGAACCAGAACAAGGCAGTTCAGGCATCAACTTCCACCAGACCAAAACACAATGGCACAAGTACATGAAGTACGCAAGCATTCAAATGGAACTAGTCACAATGCAGACCGCCAAATGCAACCAGGTATATACAGAGGATGATACCAGTCATAATCAACATGAATACATGGCATCATATATATGTACAGACAAACACAGTTAGTTTCAACACATATATGAAATTCAGTTTCAAGTGCAGACTCAAAATGTAAAAAGACCGAAGCACACATATATCAGTTCAAGTAGAAGACATCAAGTGCACCAATTCTACATATGAGACAGAGTATAGGCACATCACATCACACACACACATATATATATACACATATTGTATGTATATACATGGAGATGACACACATCAAATCAGACTCCAATAAGTGATTAAGGCTCATAAATTCAACAGTAGGCAACTCAAGTGAAAATTTCGAATTCCACTTTTCTGAGTTCAAAATTAATGTGATCAGTCAAGTGCAAAATTGTTCAAGCATCAACATAGAAAAGTTGGACAAAACTCGAAATATGCAGCAGCTTTACCAGGGAAATATATTCGAAATATATGTGCAGAACTTTCGAATATATGAATACATTAGAGAGTCGTAGATTTCAAAATGAACAAGTCAAGTTTATCTCAAATTTCAAATGCCGAAGTCAAAGGAGCAAAGAAGGGAACCGACTCAAGCAAGTTCAAATTTATCAGTGATATATGGAGTAACGTGTAAACAAATAGACTAGTCAGAATACATCACAAGCATTCAAGCAAAAATCGAATGGCCGAACGAAATTTTTGAAGAATTCAAACCAAATTAAACGAACGGTAAAATAGGGTTTCATTCCCTATAAATTCCCAAACTCATCATCGGCATACAATGATTCGAGTTCAAACAAAATACCAGAGCAAGCCATTGAAGTAAATCACAAAACAATAACTCGAATCGAAGTCGAGCATAATCGAAATCGAAAAAGGAAAATCACGTACCAATTTAATCCAAGCATTCGAGCTCGACACAATTGAAAATACCGCAAGCTATCAAGGCCAGAGAGTTGATTGACAAAGCAATTCGAAGAAAAATCATCACATCAATCAAACGATTTCAAGCGGCGCTTCAATTTTCACGAAACCCTAAATTGTTGAAGAGAAGCAAAAGGAAAAGGAACGGCTAGAGTTATGAACAAAAAATAAAAGGGAGGCATCTCTATTTTAATCACTTATTGGGCCGGCCTTATATATTTTTTTTTGGGCTTAAAATTTTTAATAGGGTTTTGAGTTTGGTTGTTTATTTTCATTTGTAATTTTCTATTCTAAAATTTGTAAAGTCTAGTTGTGTAACTATGTACAAACTACGGGGCGTAGTTTAAGAATTCGCAACTCAGTGGCTGAGTTATGGCAGAGTTTTGAGCATAGAGTTAGGTTAGTTAAGTTAGAGGGTGTCGCAAGTTTACGTGTGTAAGCGTCTGACTACTTAATTTCTAGTAGAAACCTTGGGAGAAGCACGTAGGCAAGTTATTGCCGAAGCTGGGTAAATTTGTGTGTGATCTCTACTGCATTACTTTCTATTATTATTTTTATTTCCGCATTAATTTTTATTATTATTAGTATCACCTTATTTATCCCCCCTCTAGGGTGAAAACGATCCTTCAATAACTAACATAACATTTATAATAAGAGGTTGGATGTACTGTCATTGCTCACATCACTTTTACCGATGATATATCCTTTGGAGTTATCTCCAAATGTGACAGATCCTCTATTTGAGTACGTAATGTTTGTTAATATTTCTTTATTTTTCGTCATACATTTTGAGCAACCACTATCAAATATCTATTTTCCTCTTTTTTTTATGTGGTGCCTACAAAAAATATAGAAATAATGTTGGTACCCAATTCTTTTATTAGGGTCCTAAGAGTTAGATCTTAGGAAACCAAACCCATGAGGGTTTAGAATTCTCTTTGTAAACAAAATTATTATTCTTATGAACAGAAGTTATAAAAGATTTTATATACTTATTTCTAATCAAATGATTATTAGTTTTTGGAACCAAAATCTTAATAGATTTTGAATGGGTTGCAGTTTTCTTTTGACTAGTAGATTTTAAAACAGGCTTTTTAAGATTATTATTTTACTTCTTGAACTTTGTATATAGAGTGTTATACTGTTTAAGACTAGTTTTTA
Organism: Allium fistulosum; assembly: GCA_030737815.1. Taxonomy (NCBI): domain Eukaryota; kingdom Viridiplantae; phylum Streptophyta; class Magnoliopsida; order Asparagales; family Amaryllidaceae; genus Allium; species Allium fistulosum. The sequence continues at coordinate 911,112,078 of CM060908.1, forward strand.
CTTTTGTAAATTTGTTCTATCCTAATCCCTTTTTATTAGAAGTAGATTGTGAATTTTCTATAATTTTAGAAATATTTTCTCTGCCTCTATTAAAGTTAGAAACATTTTTGGTAATAACTTTGTTTTAAGACTAGTAATATATAATTCTAATATTTTTACAGTTGATTTTAACTCATGATTTTCTGTTGATAATGTGTCATTCTTTTCTTTTTGAGTCTCGATTTCACTACGTAACATAGTAAGTTGAGAAGAAATATTAGAACAAGATTCTTGTGAAATAACAAGTTATTCTTCTAAAATTTTCTTTTCATCTCTTAACATATCAACTTCGATTTCATTTCTATTTAGCCTTTCTAGCGAATCTTTATATTTTCTCTTAAGATTTCTTAGTTTATCTAATAATTCAAAATTTATATCAACTAAATCATCAAAACTAAGATCACTTACATCATCATTTGTGGCCATAAAACATATGTTGGCTTGTTCTGAATCACTGTCACTTTTGTTGTCTGATGAGGAAGAGGAATCCGAGTCATTCCATGTAACTGGAAATGCTTGTTTCTTCGTATATCTATCGCTCTTGTTTTTGTAATTATTTCTATCTCTCTTCCGATCTGGACAGTCTGTCTTCATATGTCCCTTTTTGTGACATTCATAGCATTCAAGAGTTGAGGATGATGGTTTGTTGTTGCTTCTGCTGTTTCCAAACTTTTTATTCTTCTTAAATTTCAGAAACTTTTTGAAGTTCTTAGCTATAAATGCCATATCATCTTCATCTTCATCAGATTCTCCTTGTTTGGCCTGGAATGCTATTGTTTTTGTACCTTGAGCTTGAACTCTTTTTGCCTGCAAATTAACTTCATATGACATGAGATTTCCTATTAACTCTTCTGGTTTTATAGTAGAAACGTCGTTAGCTTCTTCAATTGCTAAGAATTTCTGTTCCCACCCATCCGTTAAAGAGTAGGATTTGAAACGATATCAAAATCAGTATATTTTTCTCCCAATGCCAGAAGTGAGTGATATATATCTTGAAACCTGGAATACATCTCATTTATGGTTTCATCTTGCTTCATTTTAAAATTCTGAAATTGATTCTTAAGCATAGATATCTTGCTTTGTCTAACCTTATTAGTACCTACATGAGTAACTTTGAGAGTACACCAAATTTCATATGCTGAAGAACACATACTAACTCTATTAAACTCATTTTTATCTAAGGAACAAAACAGCATATTCATAGCTTTAGCATTTACAGTAGCATCTAATTTCTGTATATTTGACCATTGTGCATAAGGAGTGGTAGGTACAAAATATTCTTATTGAGTGATATTCCAAGTGTCGTATCCATTTGCTTGCATGTAAATTCTCATCCTAGTTGACCAATAATTATAGTTTAATCCATTAAATAATGGTGGTCGTGCAGTGGATTGACCTTCAACAAAACTTGATACCGTGTTGTTTTCCATATTACTTGAATATCAAGAAACTTTGTTACGATTATATGATGACCTTGCTCTGATACCAAATGAAAGTAACTAAGGATCATGTAATTTGAAATATTAACTAAACTATTTACTTGTGCAAAATATAAATATAAAAGTAAAAGTAATAAAGTAAATGACACCATAGATTTTTATACTGGTTTGAACTTCCCGTTCTACGTCCAGTTCCAGAATCCTTCTGGATTTAATCGATACCTTCACTTAACCCGGAGGAACATGTATTACACGCCTGAGCAACTGAATATGACTTCAACCGCCTAGACAACCGAATAGGATTTCAATCGCCCGAGGATACTACAACAGGGCTTCAGCTATAAACAGTAGAAAAGTATTTGACTAAGTATGCTCTTGAATAGCACTATAAGTCAATAACGTACACCCTTTCTATAATCTTTTCCTTTGTGGTATCGTGTAGTTTGTGAAGAAATGAAGTAATTTTGATCACAAGAAAATTTTCTTGGATGATACGTGTGATCAAAAATGTAAAGTAGTTTGTAATTGAATGCTTGAGAGTTCAATAGTAAAGATAGAAAGAATTAGGAATAGAATTGATTATAAAAACATTGGATTTCTTTGCTTTATATAGTGTTTAAAGGTTGCAATCGTTGATGAAGAGTAGAGGTAAAGAGTTGTAACTCTTATGAAGGAGACACACCATTTTAGAAAACTCATCGTTTTGCAGATTCAGCCAGCTGAATAAAGTTTGGCAGCCGGCTAAATCGATGATTTTTTAAATTAGTAAGAAAATAGTTCAATTTAGACCATATTTAGCCGGCTGAATATTGTTAGTCAGTCGGCTGAATATTTATAAATGAATATGTACATGTGCACAGATTCAGTCGGCTGACTTGGGTATTTCAGCCGGCTGATATTCAAATTTCTTGGGATGTTTTATAAATTTCAATGAAAGATTGTGCGAGTGTGTGTGTATATCACATATGAGAGATTTTAACCACTTTATACTTCTAGATATAGACAGGATGACTGATAGTTCTTTGTAGCATCGATCTTGTCTTAATTTTGATATAGTTATCTCTTTGTAAAGTGGATATGATTTTCTGAAAAAATGGTTAGTATATACATTATATACTTATATAGTTGTCACTATCAAAACATCAAAATATAAGATTCTAACAGAAGTGTCAATCTTGATCAGTAACTATATATTTTATTATACTTTACTATCCCGTTGTGAGTTATATCGATAGTGCTCTGATATGCATTTATTTGTTTATTTGCAAAAACCAAATCAACGAACTGTACTTTGGAGGACTTGAGTTTTCGATTTAACGAAAATTCAAGCCCACTGGTGTGCGGGTTGTTATAACTTTCCTTAATTATTTTATTAATAAAGGGCATTTTCTACCTAACCATTTACTTCATAACAATGCGAAGAATCATGAGGAATCTCCCAAAAATTCAAAAAAATTCAAACTCACCTTCCTTTACCTCGAGTACAAATTCAGATCAAAATATTAAATCTAAATATTTTTAAAATTTCACTTACAGCCAAAACTTCTCATTTTCAACTTAGAAAAATCATAATAAAATATTTTCTCATCCAAAAACTATGAAAATTAAATCCATATCTGTTTTAATATTATGAGCATCATATTAAAATATCTAGGCATTAAGAGATGATTAAATCACATTTTACTCTTAAACATATCAAAAACATTATCACTTTGTCTTCAAACATGTATAGAAATGTTCTATTATTATCAAAACATGATTATCATCGTTTAAAACATCAAACATAAGAGAAATCTGAATCTAAATAGATTTGGATATGTAATATGATAAATATTACTCATCTAAGTTAGAGGTTTTAATGACAATCCTCTTCTTCTCTTTAGGAACAAAAGCTTTGATATTTTGATTTGGTTTTTCTCTTCCTCTTCTTGGTAATGGGCGAGCTTGGTTGTATGTTTCTTTGGTTTTCATGAAAATGAATGTGACGAAGAGAATGATATGTTGCAGGATATAAGAGTTAATAATTTTGGCTTGAGTTAAAATACCTTCTTCTCTAATCTTCTTAATTCCTTTCCTTTAATACAAAATTCCCCTTCACTAACACATTCTATTTTATTCTTTTAACCTTTATGATCGAATTTAATTATAATAATCATTCTTGGTTCACTGAATTAATCTTTTTATGTGTCTCACACTTGATTAATCAAATTCCCCTTACGTAATTCCTTTGATTAATTTTTTGAATTATAATTTATTATTAATTCGATCGCATATTATCACACTTCAAAATATATGGTGTTACACATTAACTCAACTCAATGTAGTCGTTGGCTGCAGTTTTAGTGGGACTTAGCCTCTTATTAACGTCATATATGAATTCAAACTTGATAAACCTGATCTGAATCTAAAGACCAAAAATTATAAGCAAAATAAGAAGAAAAGGTAAGAAAGGTCAGAGAGCTATTTTATGGTGGTTCGATTAGGCCTATATTGACGTTGATATAATTTTCTTACCGTTTATCACACAAATCTTGAGGTTTATACAATTATAATCTTGAAATTACCGCAAGATCCCGGATTAAAAGCATCTTCTCTTAGTGAAAAATAGTTTGACCCTCTCTTAGGTGCATGTACTTCTGCATTTATAGGCGTAATGGGGTGAATTTGGACCTTAGAATCAAGATATTCTTTGTGAAATTAATTGAAAATATTTCGAATCAAGATTCGAATTCGTAAGAGAAATGTTAAGGGAAGATATTAATCAGTCTATTGATCGGTATCAATATATCTAAGATAGTACCAATCAATATTATCAGCAAATCCGAATCTCAAACAATTATTCCACTTCATTAGATCGACCATCTATTTTCTAGTATCTTTATTATATTTACATTTAATTCTAAAAATCTTATCGTTTATATTTATTCGTGAACTTTTTATTGATTTCTATAGTTTTAGTTTTCCCTAATAACTTTAATGGCCTCCTGCTAAATCTCTTCTCTCTGCGATTTCTCTGATTTTTCTTCCTGTTGCTTTACTGTTCCTCTCTTGAGCGCTTCCGCGTTCACTAGCTGGGTGCCTCGCTTGCCCTTTGCAACTTGTTGGTCTCGTGTTGCGGTGGCAACTAGGGTTTCTATGGAATTGGGGCTGTTTTACTTTCGGGGCGATTTCGTGTACTGTTGTCCCTCGTTCGCTAAAATTGCCGCTGCTCTCTTGGAAGTGGTGTCTCCTTCACTCTCAGTATGCTTTATTAACAGTTGCTCGATCGAGATCTGCGTTTTCTCATCGAGAGCTTCTTTGGCTCTTTCTCGTTTCAAGTTTCTAGTTGTGGATGGTTTCTTCTTGGAGATTTCTCCTTGCTTTGCTTACTCTGTGCGTGGCCCGTCTCAGTTTGGCCCGCTTAGTGGCCCGTCCTGCTTTTCTGTGTCTGAGACATGCTCCGCCTCTCCGTGCTTGCCACCGCCGCTTGGTGAACGGGATTTCACCACCTGTTTTGAACCGAGCCTCCACTTTGGAGAGGCAGTGGGTGATGCTGTTCAGGTCCCTTCGGGGTTGAGCTTTGGCTCGCTAGCCGTAGTTGATTCTGGTGTTTCTGGTGGCCTTCAGCCTGGGTGTGAAGGCTCTTCGAGTGATAATCGAGATTTCATCACTCGATTTGCTCCTCGGTTATCCTTTGTTGGGGCAGCAGTTTCTGTTGGTCCGCTTGTGTTGGATTTCGATTTTGGGTCTTTATCCGCTGGTGGCACTGTCGATTACGGGGATATGGATTTGACCACCTTACTCCCCTTTCCGGATCGTCTTTTGGCTGCTGAGGCTGTCGAGGGGGTAGAGGGTATTTCATCTGGGTCTTCTTTAATGGTGCCTGGATGTTGCCCATCGGTTGAGGGGGTTCTTGTCTCTTCTTGCGCAGTTGGTTGTTTGTTTATTGCCGAGGAGCCTTTTGCTAGCTCGTTGTTGTGTTTGGCTTGGTCTTCACTTCGGAAGCTCGGTTCTGCTTTGTGCAGGCAACCGGCTTTCCGAAGCTCCGGAGCTGCCTTCTACAGGCAGGTGAGTACTTCTTGTTTACCTTCCATTTCCGTTGTTTGTGATGGATCTTTTGTTAGTGATTGTTTGTTGGTCGGTGAGGTTGGCTGTGGTTGCTTGAGCTCTAACACATGTTTGTGTGTGCTCCCTGACTCCGTTCCTCTCTCTTTGCCTTTGACGGGTTCGATGTCAGGTCCCTTTCACTTTTCTTGGTTTGCTTTGTCCAGTCGTGATCTTATGTCATGCGGCAGGAACCAGAGACAGCGGTCTCTGGTTGTTGTGTACGCTCTCTTTGGTTTCGTTGGTTGTGCCATAGTTTTTTTTCCGGTTTGGGACGAGCGTCTGGGGTACGCTTGCGGGGTTCTAGTGTGGTGTCACTACGATACCTATTTTTTATCGTCAGTGACCTTCTCCTGGTTTTGTGTTACTTTTTTGCCAGTTCGTAGGGGGGTTGCTACGGGCCTGGAGCGGTTGGTTAGGGCGATCTCTTTGCTCTGGTCGTATAGCGGTCATCTTTGACCGTTATACGGACAGTATGGGGTATTGCCAGCCCTCATTGTTCTGCTCTGCGACTTCCCCTCAGATGCGACTCCTACCTACAGCGCGGGACTGTTTGATTAGTGACAGTCCGACAGTGGTAGGGTTCCCACAGCAACTTGGGAAGCAACTTGTTTGCTCTTCCACATTTTCCTGTTTGTCTTTCTGCTCTTCGTCTGCTGTCCCAGTCATCTCTAGCCCCATTCACCCGTCTCCTTCTTCTTGTCCTGATCTGGTTGTCTCTGTGTTTTCTACCTTTGGTGACTCATCCTTTGTTTCTGCTTCCCCCTCTGGTACTCTTTCCACTTCCTCGCATGACTGTTTCTCTTGGCTGTATGGATTGCGATTGATTCGCATCCCATCCCTCTTGCGGTTTCCCTATGATCACTCGGACTGTAGGGCACCATCTCCCGTGTGTTGCTCTTCGGAGTGCGCGCGCTCCTCCTCTGCTTGTTCTCTATCCATCTCCATTCCGCTGATGAGTAAGGCAGAGATTGCGCTCCTTAATGAGCGACTAGCTTGTTTAGCTAGGAACTCTTCTCCTTCGTCTTCGTCGGTTGATTCCTCCTTATCTCCTTCTGTGTCGCCCGTCCCTCCCACTCGCACGACGAGACGCAGACAGAGGAGAGTTCCTCCTGTCCCTCGTACCATTCGCACACGCTCTATAGCGGCGTCCGAGCAGATCGACCGATCTACTCGGTTTTCGCTGTATCTGGTTTGACTTTGTGCTTTTCTTGTTCTTTTATTCTCGTCCCTATGGCGAACTTTCTTTTCTGGAATGTCCGTGGCATCGGTAATGATGCGTCTTTGGCTAGGCTAAAACGCATTGTCAGGAAACACTCTGTGGGTTTGGTCGCTATCCTGGAACCCTTTATTGCCCCAGCAGGGATTTCCAAGATTGTCTTATCCTTAGGATTTGGCGGTGGCTCTGCTAATGTCTCGGGTAAAATTTGGATTTTATGGTCCAAATCTTATGCGACTCGACCTGTTTTCGATTCCCCTCAGCTCTTTTCGGTGGCGTGCTCGTCCCCGTCATTTGTTGCTCCTTTTCTCTTCTCCGCTGTCTACGCCAAGTGTGATCGTTCAGAGAGACTTGTTCTCTGGTCAGACATTCTTGCTCTTGATTCTCTGGGCATCTCTTCTTCTGTGTTAGGTGGCGATTTCAACATCGTCGCTTGCCAAGCGGAAAAACGGGGAGGAGCGGCCATCAACAGAGGGGCGATGGCGGATTTCAATTCGTTCATTGCCTCCTCTGGTCTTTCCGAGCTCCCCTTCGTCGGCTCTGCTTTCACCTGGTCTAACAACCGAGAGGGTCCGAACCGTATTCTCTCTAGACTTGACCGTGTGTTCGGTTCGGAGGAATGGTTTCGCCTTCCCTTTTCCTTCTCTCTCGCCCATCTCCACCGGTCCTTCTCGGACCATGCCCCAATGATTGTTCGTTGCTCTCCCCTTTCGCTTTCTGGGCCCTCCTCCTTTCGTTTTCAGAGCATGTGGAAATCCCACCACTCCTTCCTTCAAGTGGTCACGGACTCTTGGAGCATTCCTATTTCTGCCCCCCCCTGTGATGCTTTCGGAAGAAAGCTCTCTCGCCTTAAGGCTTGGAACGTTCAGGTTTTCAAGAACATCTTCGATCGCGTTCGTATGGCAGAGGAGGCGCTTATCGTCGCCGAATCCGTTTTAGACGAGGAACCCACCGCTGCCAATAAGGAGGCGTGGGCCATTGCCCAAACTTCCTTCTCTTCGGAACTGCGTGTTGAGAATGACTACCTCCGTCAAAAGGCGAGGGTCAAATGGGTAGTCGCCGGAGATGCTAACTCCAAATTCTTCCACTCCACCATTCGGAAGAAGAATAACCTTCTTGCAATCCGAGAGATTATGAGGCCTGATTTTTCTTCGGCTACGTCGCCAGAAGAAGTCCAAGACATCATCCTCTCCCGTTTCCGATCCTTTCTAGGTTCTCCATCTGTCTCTGTTTCAGACCCGGCCCTTCTAGCTTTCATCCCTCCGGTGGTCCTCCCTTCGGAAGGTACCATGATTGCGGATCTCCTGTCTACGGAGGAGATCCGCGCTTGTGTCTTTGCTCTTAGCAAGGATAGTGCTTGCGGCCCTGATGGCTACAATGGTGTCTTTTATAGGTGTTCTTGGCCTATTATCCAAGCTGATTTCTGTCTTGCCATTCAATCGTTCTTCTCAGGGGGAAATCTTCCAGCTGGATGGACTTCCACCAACCTTATTCTTATCCCTAAGTGCGAAAACCCAAGGACTTGTGCGGATTTCCGGCCTATAAGTCTTTGCAACTTTTCTAATAAGGTTATTTCTAAAATTCTGGCCACTCGTTTGGCTCCTTTCCTTGAGCGCATCATTTCTCCGTCTCAAGCAGGGTTTGTTAAGGGGCGCCTTATCTCTGATAACGTCCTTCTCGCTCAGGAACTGATCTCCCAAATTGATAGGAAAGTTTGGGGATCTAATGTTGTCTTCAAACTAGACATGGCTAAGGCCTACGACCGCATGTCCTGGTTTTTCGTCATCAAGGTTTTAAGAACCTTCGGTTTTCCGGAGGCCCTCATTGATTTAGTGTGGAGGCTCATCTCCAACTGCTGGTTCTCTGTTCTCATTAACGGCTCGGCCCGTGGGTATTTCAAGGCTGGGAGGGGTTTACGTCAAGGCGACCCGCTCTCACCTACTCTTTTTGTGATCGCGGCAGAGGCTTTTATTCGCGGTCTCCAATCCTTAACCATCTATGGTCAAATCCAGCGCTTCGGGATTCCTCGGGGTTGCCCTCTCATATCCTCCTTATCCTTTGCAGATGACATTGTCATTTTCACTAATGGCAGCCGGTCCTTTGTTCGGAGGCTTCTCAGTTTCATCCATCAATACGAGAGGTCTTCAGGCCAACTCGTTAACCCTTCCAAATGTTGCTTTGTCCATTCGAAGGATATGTCTCACTCTTGCGCATCCTGGATCGAGACTGTCTCCAGTTTCAAGGAAACATCTCTTCCCCTTCCCTACTTGGGTATTGTCCTGTATTGGGGCAGGAAACTTAACGCGATTTTCAACCCTTTGACAGACAAAGTTAGGGGGAAGATTTTACGATGGAACTCGGCCTATCTCTCCAAAGCCGGCAGACTTGTGCTTATCAAATCGGTCTTAGACTCGATGGGAACTCACATTTTCACGACTATGTCCCCTACCTCATCTTTTTTCCGTTCTTATCGGTCTCTGGCCTCGTCTTTCTTCTAGGGGAACAAAGACAACGTCCGTCGACACCACTGGGTGTCTTGGGACGCGATTTGTCGCCCAAAAAATGAAGGCGGTTTGGGTCTTCGTAACCCCTCAGACCTTTGTGCGGCCTTCGCTTGTAAGCTGTGGTACAGGTTTGGCGCCAACAACTCTTTATGGGCGTCGTTCCTCCGTGCTAAGTACCACAGGCTTGCCGGTTCGAATTTTTCGGGTACTCCATCCTATGCTAGCGAGACCTGGAAGCACATGCAGTCAGTGAAGCTTTTAGCTGATTCACATGGCGGTTTGTCAGGTTGGGATGGCGCTTCGTTCTCCATTCTGAAAGCCTGGTCCTCTATCAGACCTCACTTCCCCATCCGCCCTGAATTTTCTTTCATTTGGGATTCCCGCATTCCCCCCAAGGTCTCTATTCTAATGTGGCGTTTGCTACATGATGGATTGCCGCTGGACGAGAATCTTCAAAAGATCGGTATTCCATCTGTTTCACGCTGTAGATGCTGCGGAAACGGCGATACGGAATCCTTAAACCACTTGTTCTTCGACGGTTTCTCGGCCAGATCTTGCTGGAATTACTTCGGAAATCTTGTCGGTGTTCGGAGTACTGCCAGATTTCCTCTTCAACTTCTGAATTCGTGGTGGGCAGGGACTTCTGGGAAATCCCTTCGTTCTATCGTGTTCCGTTTGATTCCTTGTCTCATTTGCTGGCACGTATGGTGTGCGAGGAATAAGGCTACTTTCGAGAGCTAATCGATGGATCCTCCGTCTATCATCCATCGGGTCAGGAATGACGTCTTCTTAGCTTTCCGGGGTAGACCTTTCAGGGGTCCACTGAGCCACCGCTCTCGGCGGCTAGTTGGACTTCTGTCAATCTCCTGCTCTCCACCTGCCGCTAGACTGGGTGTTGGCTAGGCCTCTTCCTTTGGGTGGAGGTTTCCTCCCACCCCTGCTCCCCCCTTTTTATTCTCATTTCGTCCTTTTGTTTTCGTTTCAGGTGCTTCTGCTGTGCCCTTGTTTCGAATTTAGCTCTGGATGGTTTCGCAGTTGAGTTCTGATATCTGTTGGTCTACGGTTTTGGGTCTCCTTCGCCTTTTCTTGACGCTGAGGCCTCTTGCTTTCTCTCTGTTGTTCTCCGATTCCTTGCTCTGTCTGCTCCATTGGGCGGTGGCATTGCCGGAGCTCGATGGGGTGGACAGAAGGGCGGCTTCCTTGGATCATTTTCAGTTTGGTTTTGCTGCGTCTGTGGGATTTTTCTTTCGGCTGGTTGATGGTTGATGGTACGTTGGGTGGACTGGCCTTGACCTTTTGGTTGTGGCGGGAGAGAGGGTCTTCGGGTTGATTCTGTTTTTTGGGTTTCGTCTTAGCCATCCTGGCTGCTTGATTCTGTTTTTTGGGTTTCGTCTTAGCCATCCTGGCTGCTTTGTGTCTATGGGTTGTTTTTTTTGTTCGCCTTTTCTTTTGCTGTCTTTATTAGGGAGGTATATGTTCTCCATATGCTTCGCCTTCTTCTGTAAGCCTCTACACTACAAGAAGATTAACGATTTCCGACGGCTGAAAACCGTCGGCGGCCGTCGGAAGCCGTCGGCGGCCGTCGGAAAAAGCCGTCGGAATTTACTGCGTCGGGAAGCAGTATTTCCGACGGCTTCCGACACAGGGTGTCGTGTGATTTTCCGACGGCTTCCGACGGTAGCCGTCGGAAGCCGTCGGAAATCTGCTGTTTTTTTTTTAAATTTTGCTGCAAATGTAGCCTTCCATCCAAATTTCTCTTCCAAACACAATTATATCAATATTGCACAATCCAGTATACAATATTTCAATCAAATATCGAAACTCAAACTACACAATATTTAATAAACACACAATAAATAAAATTAAATCAACATAAAATATACATATATACAAGTTCGCTTTGAAAGTGAGCAAAGCATGAGTTTATAAACATACCGCCTTTAGAAGAGCCTTGAATGGGTTTCAATGCAGACAACATTTCTGATCTGTATCCTGATATAAACAAGTTTGACACAAGATCAATGATAGGTCATCTAGGCTTTAAATTTTATACATGGATTTTAAATTTTTAACAATGTAAAAGGGTAAAATAAACTATGAGTGTGCTCCTAAGTACCACTCTTGCTATAAAAAAAAGTAAAATAAACTAACCATGAAGTGCATTGATTTGGCTTGCTGTACAATTTGCTAGGTTCAATTTGCATCTACTCCATTGTCCACGAGGATCAGCACAAATATGTGACGGAACTGTATAAAATTGTAAACATATAATGTATCTAATATGTGTTTATAGTTATATAAGTTTGTTAGAACAATAACTAGCCAGTGACATACAAAAAAATACCTGAAATACATCATAAGATGAATTCAATATAAAATACGGCGTTTGGATGTATGTTAATACAACTTGGGGAAAGAAACACTGCATGCACATGAAATGAGAAGTTTTTAGATCAGAAATCTGTAACGTTTTTATCTGCTGTGTGTAAAGTTAAATTTGATGCACACCTGAACTGGATTGCTTTGTGAAGAAACACACTTTGCAAGTAAATTTCTTTGTACACCCTGCAAATGCAAATGAGAACAAATTATGAGAAACATACTGATTTTTGCATCCTAATAGATCATGAAACTAACTGAAACAAACCTGAAGTTGAACAACGTTTTTGAAATGCTGACCTATAGTGCTTTTCCCAGACACGTCAATCCTAGAAAAACATAAGAATAAGTAACAGAATTTTACTATCTTCATACAATACACAAATAACAAATATATGTTAAAAGTACAAGTAAATTTACGCATTCAAGAAAAATCCAGCATCACTCATGCATTTAACTTTAGCGTTAGGGAGAAGATTAGCAAGATTATCACAATGAATGAAAGTAGCAAGGCCACCCGCAGAATATCCAGAAAGTAAAACCTAATCATATTTGTAACAATATATATATTAACAAAACTATTATAATCACGTGCCATGTCAGGTAACATGTATAATAAAATTTACCCTCTCAGCATTGAGCATTCCTTTTGATTGTAATTCAACGATTATAGCATCAAATATCTTTTTACCTCTGAATTGCAGTAACGTGCTCTACTTGAAATAGTTAGTTAAGCTTTTGTAAAGATAAAATTTTAATATAATAAAACATATTCCATATAGAATTACTTACACCATTTTTGTATTCAGATACCTCCAACTATGAAAGGCTTAATTCCTAGAATCTTTTTACGCTATCGGAAACAATTGCAATCGGAAACAATCACGATTAAGAATTAGGGTGGTGCTATAAACCGTTATTACGCTATCGGAAACAATTGCAATCACTAATTCGCCCTAAATTATCAATTTATGCAAATCTAGAATTAGGGTAAAAACTGAATTTTTCAAAAAAATAAGAGATTATACCTGAGATTAAGAGCAAGAGGTGTTGAATTCACAGCGGGGGACGAGAAAAAATCACGAAATCAGCGATTGGAGGTGGAAAATGGTGATTTGGGGGGTTTTTTTTAATTTGAGTTGGCTGTAAAATGAGGAAGAAGGGCTCAGCCGAGCTGCAGGTATTCGCGATTTTCCAACGGCTTCCGACGGCCGCCGACGGCCCGTCGGAAGCCGTCGGAAAATAGCCGTCGGAAGCCGTCGCTCCCCCGTCGCTATTCAGCCATTTTCTAGTAGTGCTAGAGGAAGGCTTTCTCCTCCTTTTTTGCTATTTATATATTCTTTTTTTTTAAAAAATAAAAATAAACAATAATCACCCTTGAATTACAAAAAAAAAAAAAGTTTTAGTTTTCGGAATGTTGTCCCATGGATAATTTCTATTCATCGCACTTTCGACCCACTCGCAAAAATGGAGTTGTAAAGTGTTTGATGAGCCATCTTTTGAGGATTTTTGTGTCGCTGCACTTGGCATCGTAATATCGATTTTTTTTCCTTTAATAGGATCGCATGCAGTCGTTTTCTCTTAACTCGGTCTAATGTAGTTTCGTATATTTCCCGGCTAATTAATAATTTTTCTACTTTAATAACAACAAATTAATCATCAATAACAAAACCATTTTCTCCAACTTCTTTCCAACAAGTTGTAGCCTGAAATCTGAATTGAGAATGAGTTTTGAAGACATCATTGCTTTCCTCTATCACCGATATTATGTTTACGGTTACGCACTAAATGGTGACAACTAAATATAAGGGTTAGAGCTATGTTATGCTTCTCCATTTCTTTAGAAACTGATTTGATTATCCCGCTTGCTTAAAGAAACACATCCTAATTATATTAATTAATAATGAAAAATGATACAAATTAACAGGGAATACAGATTATTCTAACCGCAGTGTGATATAATAATAATTATGCGACCTTTTATTTCCTTTTTTATATTTTATTTTTAATTAAAACAGCAAAACATAAGAATTTATTTTGTACATCAGTTAAAAGGAAAAATAAAAGATGTGGTTCAAAGTTCAAACCATTGTACCAGCGATAGTCTTATAATTTAAAATATATTTTTTGTTCCATATTCAACTCAATCAATAAAAAAATTCCCATAAACATCTCATAACACCATCTAATATTACTGCATAGATTCTATATATCATCTAATTAATCCCTTCCCAATTCTTTTGAACACTAACACAAAAAGTATATATGAAACAGCCAAAAAATAAACATTCAGACATGACTAATAAAACTTCAATGGTGGAAAGGATCTCCGTTGTGATGAATAGGATTTGCTCCGGTTGGTACTTGCCTCTTTGTTGCCTCATTTGTTGACGATTCTTCCACTCTCTTTTTAACCTATGATAAATATGAAGGAAAAAAAAAAAATTCAAATAAACTTTGCACTCATTAAAAAAAGCTCAAAAACCAACACTGACAGTAATAAAAATAATGCACACTAATATGTATGTTACCTCATTTTTTGATTTGCTCGACTTGAAATAATATGTTTTACTATTCAGTTCATGCGTCCCTGTAACATATTTTGTTAAATAAACCCATGCTAGAGATACCTTGATATAGCTAAAACACAGGATAAAGATTTAAACTTTTTCGCTTACTTGTAGAAGCAGAAGTATAACAAAGAAGCAGGAAAATGGCAGCGACTATAATATAGCTTCCCGTTCTTGCCATGTAGTAGAAGAAGAATGGAGATTCAAACCAAGATGATAGTATATCGCTTCTGCCTTTTTTAATCTGTCAAAATAATATATTTTAACAAATAGAAAATATGCTCGATTGTTTTATAAGAAAAGAAATGGAAACGGAAATGAAAATTTTCTTTTGTTATTTGTTTGTTGCAAGCAGGCGGGAGAGTGCAGCTGTATTCACACGTGGCAATTTGCTAATGGCTCAAATTTGCAAAAACACCCCTGTAGATTTAGATGTTTTCAGGCGAGGCCCGCTCTTTTTTGGACTATATGAAAAATGTCAGTTTTACCCATCGTTTAATTTGAAATAGTGGGGAAGGTTTTGAGGGTAAATTGGTATAGAAAAAGGCTTGTTAAGGCAAGGGCAGGGAACAGGGATTCAGAGTGATAACAGAACGGTTAGCATGCGAATATGCTGAGGATACATCTGGACCGTTCATCAACAATGTTTCTTATTTGTATTTTTCTCCTTTTGTTTTGTGTTTAAGGAGCTTAAATTGGAAAATTCAGATATCGTATCGCTTTAAAGCTGCTTTTATATGACCCGTTTATATGACCGAACCATGCCGTGCAAAGCTAGCTAGAATTGTGCCAAACAAGTACAAATTTAAATGATCATATATGCCTTCGTTTGATTGTAATTGTACTACTGTGCATATCAGCATTATGCATGAGCAGGTAAAATTTATTTTTCAAAACTGTCAACTTTTGAGAAGATAGTGCTGCTTAAATGCAGGCTCGGCTTAAATACTTGGTTGGCCTAAGCAACTTAAAGTTTAACGGCAAAATAGTGGAAATTTTTTTGACCAGCCCAGGAATCAAACAGTACCTGGCCAACTGACCAAGAAACATTTGTATGATGAGAAAAACAGCGGTTACTTTATTGATGGGAGTATTTGGACAACAGTTTGTGTTATCCGGTATTTGTCACAAACGACAATTGGATGATAGTGAACTACAAAGTACGTACGAAGAGTAACTAGAGGAAAAATGAAAAAGGGCTAAGTCGGTACCAACCCTTCATTTCCTCTGTTATTACCCATTACTCAGTGGATAAAGTAAGTGCTAACGCAAGAAGTAGAATAGAGGAAATTAGCTTACCGAGCCATAAAAGAATCAGTGCCGATCCATCAATTTCTTCTACATGGTCAACATTCCTAGCAAGAACACGTGGAAGCAAACTAATTAGAAGCATCAAAGAAAGGTAAACATAGAAGAAAAACAACTGATCATGAATTTTTTTGGAAGATTTACACAAGGACCATGACCAGTACCGATTCATCAAGTTGATGGTTTTCGGTATAAATTTCTTCTGTTTTCGTGGACCTAAAAATTTAGCGAGTTCTAATGAAATTAATAACTATTTTTTTTTTGTTTTTTTTTAAACCAAGATTATTATAACAAGGAGAAAAAAGCCTTTCTCCAACGGCTCACAGAACACGGCAAGGCATACGAAAATATGCCTTCCACACAACTGAAAATAGATACAGTACAATAAAGAACACAGGAAAAAGAAAAAGCTAAGCTAACAGCAGCACCATAAAACATAACTGAAATAGAAGGAACAAAACCCGCTCAACCATCTTCCCCGCTACACCAAAAATGGTGTAGGCCAGTCCACCAGATAGAAAACCAACCACCGCCAGAGGGAGAGAATACCAATAGTGAACCGCAAACCAAAGCACGCTAATCCAAGAGACCCAGAACATGCGGCCTCAAGCAAACCCTACCGGCCAAACGACAATACCCGATGAGCTCGGAATTCCAACACCTGAAAAGAAGGTCGAAAAACTGATGTGCGAACCAAAGAAAAAAAGAGCCCCAGCCAAAGACAAGGACCATATCTCCCTACAAAGCTTAAACCTGAAAAACTAGCAAACACATCAAAACAAAAAAAGGGGGGGTGAGAGCACCAAGAGCGTCGGATGATGGCCAGCGCCCCGACTGGATCACTCAACCAATGCCAGTTCTAGCGGAACTCAGCACACAAGTAATAGACAGAAGGCCCGCGAGTTGTTGAATACGGGAGCCCATACGTTCCCTGAATGGTCGACCTCGGAAAGCAAGGAATACGTCATTCTTGACGCGTCGAATAATGGCCACGGGGACCATAGAAGAACCGTCGTAGATAGCCTTGTTCCGAGCACACCAAATGTGCCAGCAAATAAGACATGGAATCAAGCAAATTAATAACTAACCACCCTTTCGAACACAACAACTCAATGCCTAAAAACGGCATTTGAACTCGCATCGTGCCAAAAAGAACGGATCATTGGATTGACATAATTTGTATGGTACAGAGACAGACATAATTAATTTTAAATACCTATACTTTCAGATCCCATATCAAAGTAAATAAAAATTATATAACCGAAATAAACCAAATATCCCTGTTTAAACAAACAACGATCAAATATAGAAAACAAATGAGGGAAAATTCCTAATAAACAACTGAAGAGACAACTAAATAATTGTTTAACTACTACATAAAGATATTGTAACACCCCACCTCTACTATCATACTACCAAAAAAGTATTACTAGGTAATACTTATTGGATCTAGGTCAAATCACAGCAAGTTAAATGGGTAAATTTTAAAAAAAATTATTTTGGATCTTATTGGACCAATGAAACCTAAATTTATTTTAGATCTGACCTAAATTAATTTAAAATATAATCATTACTTTATTTTATTTGTAAATGAATTTTTATTTTTGGTATTATATTTATATTATATAATATATATGAACATGCTTATCACATATACATGTGTGTGTATGTGGACGTAAAACATATACAGTGTACATGGTTTAACGTGTTCATATATAAATGTCGCGATTTACACCTCACCGGACATGATAAGCTCTTTGTATACATATGTGTTATCTAATACACACACATACATACATACATATATATGTATAGAGTTTAGGTGATATAAAATACATTTATAATAGAGCGCGTGTATGTGTTTTTGTGTATAATATTGTAAAATAGTTATACTTGTAAATGAAAATATTAATAATTATAAATTTAAGTTCAAATTTCAGATCTAGATCTAGAATTGAGAATATTTTCTAATTTCTAATTTAGATCGACAAATAATATTTTGATAAAATTATATACACGCACACATCGAATTAAAAAAATTTCTTTTTACGGAAATGTGTATATATATAAATCAACATTTTAAATTTGAATATACAAATAACATTATATATTTAATTATAAATGAATAATATACGTGTGTGTGTCTATATATATATACATTCATATATATATATATGTATGTATGTATGTATGTATGTATATTCATACATATTTTCAACCAAAATTAATTTGACAAAATTAATTTTTTTAAAATCCTTACTATTTTGAAATTTTGTTTTCTTTCGAATCATTTCCATACGGAAATGTTTAAAAAAATAAATTTCAAAATCACTAGTATAATAAGTGTATATTAAATATATGTACATATACACACACACATTCATACATATTTTATAATGTACATACATACATACATACATACATACATATATATATATATATAATATCATTTTCAAAAATGAAAAAATATATATAATATTAAAGTAAAATCTTATATTTGAAAATAAATAACGTTTGTGTATATTTATCTACGGTTTATAAATAACATATATAAAAATTATTATTATTTATTTCAAAATAAATTACATTTATATGATTTAACAAAATTCCATATGCATTATGTATGTGTATGAGTGTGGGTACACACACACAATTATACATTAAAAATTCTACAGTGACCCATAAATTTGAACACTTCGTTTGAATATTGGAACATTTCAAATATGATTAAGTGTTATAAATGTGATTTTATAATCTTGTTAAACTCCTTTTAATTGTTAACTAATGAAAGGAAAATTATTTTTGAAATTTGTTTACAAATATAAATACTTTGAAGAAATATCAATAATATGACCGGAAATCGTTTTATTGATAAACAGTTTTTTATTCGATATAAGTTGTTCAAACTTTGTGTACATGTTTAAATAACATATGAAGTCATTAATAGCTAATAAAAATATTTTGACTAAATTTAATTAACTAATTCACCTTTAGAAAGCTTCTTTTTTTTTGAAGAAATATATATATATATATATATATATATATATATATATATATAGCAAAAAGAAGAGAATAGCCTTCCTCCAAAGGCGCACACATAAAAGTAAAGCAAAAGGAGATCATAAGCCTCCCCAGAAATTGACAGAAAAAAAACCAACAAAAAAGAAAAAAAGAGCAGAAAAAACAATCCCACAGACTCAAAACAGCCTGGATGAAACAAACAAAGCGACCAAAGTAGTAGAAACAGCCCACCGATCCTCTCTCCCGCCACAACCAAAAGGTGTAGGCCAGTCCACTCAGAACGCTACCAGCGAACATCCCGCCACTATAAACAGAAAGAAGCAGCAAACCTAAACTGAGCAGCAGAACAACACGGAATGAAACACCACAGCCTCCAAGGATAGAAATAGGCCATCCACGAAGGAATCAATGGAAACACCAATCTGACGACACCAACGAGGGCCGGCCAGGCCTCCGCCCAGTGGTGGTCACAGAATAAAGACAGAAGAAGCCAAAGTCGAAGCACGTGCCCTCAAGCACTAAAGGAGAGGATCGACGGTGGAAAAAGACGAAATAAAGCCCGAGCAAGCAGCCTAGGAAGTCACCAGAAATCACCCGCCTATCCATCCAAAGCGAAATCCATGCCATGGAAAGACCAAAAACACCTGAAGTAAAAGACTAGCAAACACATTAAAAATAAAAAGGGGGGGGGGGGGGGGAGGGGGAGGGAGAGGTGTGTGAAGGACACCACCCCACAACGACGGCTCAACCAACTCCAAGTCTAGGGGCAGTTGGAGAACAGGAAATCGACAGGAGTCCCACTAGCCGCCCAGACCGGTGGCTCATGGGTCCCCTGTAGGGTCTACCACGGAAAGCCAGGAAGACATCATTCCTCACACGCTGGATAATGGACTACGGATCCATAGGAGTGCTGTCGAAAATTGCCTTATTCCGCGCGCACCAGCCTTTAGAAAGTTTCTAGAATGTCATTAGGTGGAGATATTTGTTGTAGATATTTTCTTTGGCTTGTGTGAGGTGGAAAGTTGATCACATGGGAAGGATGGGCTTTGGCCGGCTAGGAGAGGATGGGATGAGGTAAGCTTACCTCTTGTTGCCTATATAAGTCCACTTATATCACATAGAGACCCTTTTACATTTTTAAGCAACTAAAAAAGAAAGCTCTTCATTTCTTATTCTCCTCTTCATAACTTTCTATAATCAATTCAAATCAAACCAAAACTCTTGCTATAAGCCTTAAAAAATATAGCAACACATTTCGTCAACATGGAGCTTGAAGATTTGAAGCACACAAGCCCCCACATATCAAGGTTGTGAGTACTTTTAGGCATTGTAAGCCTAGGCTGTGAGCAAGTGGAAGGGTAGGTGTAACAAACCATAAATTATGAATAATTTAATTAGTTAATTAAAAGGCCAATAGAGCCTAAGTAAGATAGAAAATTAACAAGAATAGAATTAATGAAAACGAGTATGTGAGCCAAAACCCAAATAATTATGGGACAATAAACATGACTCTTTTCCATTCATTCATTCTATTCTACTAATAGAAAAATAAAAGCTCAAAAGATACATTAATGATGGTAGCTTAGAGAAACGGGAATAAAGAGAAAATAAAGCAAATAAAAGCTAAGGAAAAGAGAAGAAGATCTAAACAATATTTCTTAAAGATTTAGATGAGTAACACTTAACCTTTTATTCAGTTCGTTTTGTTTGATTAGATCATGTAATATTGTAATAATTCATATAGATTTATGTCAAAAATGAAAACCAATTATGATGACCTAACCATTGTTCAAAAGACGGGCTAGTAACTTGAGAAGCTTATGACTTCAGAATGAATTGTTATGAATATTTAAAGTAAACAATTACAAAAGATACAAGAAAATAACTTGTAATTCAAATGAAAGATAAGGTAAGGATAAAGTAATTATTCATGAATTTTATGTAATTTTATAAGACTCTCTATCCGTAAAATAAGCTAGAACTAATGTAGAATTGTGCTAGTGGAAGGGGGATCTGCGTTGAGAATTAGTGGAAATGATATATGTATTAGAATATTAATGTAAAGGGACAAGATCCATAAAAATAGCCAAAAGATAAAAAAAAAGGAATCTGTAAATGTCAGAAAATGGTAAGGTAACCGTTGAATATGCAAGTATATGACTTTTGTTTGATGATAATAAACACGAGTGTATATGCACGCCCAAATGGGCCTGCTCTAAACACAATGTCATGCATTAATTCAACAACACATTTGTATGAGGTGTAGAGTATATATGCACATCCATATAGACCTGCATTTAGTCACTTTATATGTCTTAACATTTATTCTGTCATTTTCAAATAACATGTTTTATTCCCTTCATTATAACTTATTTGATGGTTATTATGCTTATTACTATCGGCCCAAATGTCAATTATTTTTTCTTTCTTGCCTCGGTTTTTTTGCTGTAATTAATGTTTCACTCGCTTTTCTTAGTTCTATTCTTTTAAGGGTCCACCTAAATTCTTTCTCAAGCTCCATCATTCATCTTGTTATTTTGGAACTTATTGATCTATATTATCATTTCCATTGAGCAAATTGTTTCCTTCACTTCATTATAACCTACTTAATGATTACTATATATTTGTTGGTATGGACTCGGATGATTGCTACATTTCTGTTTGGTTAAAAATCTCTATCTTAATGGAGCTGGTGTCGGTGGCATATAAACAAACTTTATTGTTTGGTTAAAAGTTATGAAGTTACTATTACGATGTATGTTGATCAATATGAAAATTCATTGTCAAAAAAATGATTATTGAGAAAATGCAACCAAAAAGACGTGACTAAACAGAACATGACTCAAAGGTCTAAGTCATGATGACTAACAAATAATCCTAGCCCGTTAAATTTAAAATGGTATGGCTTGCATATGGATCATTGGGTCCGGAAGGCGACCCAATATTTTATATTTAATTTTTTTAATTTGTCTGATATTCTATTGTAGTGTTGGTTTTGTTGATTTTTTTAGCGAGAGCAAACGTTTCATTTCACAACGATTTTATATTATTAAATTTTGTTTTTTTATTGATGGTGGGGTCCACACGTCCGTTTGTGACTTCGATTGTTCCATTAACCATGTAGCCGTATTCTGTGGGCAGCGTTTTTAGCAGTTTTTTACTTATAGAACTGAAATTTTGTGAAAACTTTTACTGTTGAAGCGTTTTAAAAAAAATGATATTGACGTGTACTAGGTTATAATTTAGTCTGGTTCAAATTATACATAATTGAATGCATTATTTCTGATGAATTTTCAACACATTTAGCACTGATAGAGCATAGCTTTTGATATTCTGGATCTTCAATATTAGAGGTTATTTTTTGCTGAGATGCAACAAATAAACATTTAACATTAAACAGTTTTATAATAAGTGAATGAATTCAAATCGTTAATGAGTTCACATGCAATTCAGAATCTTAATCCTTAAACTGGATATATTAACTTTAATATTACATTCGAATTGCTTTGCCAGAGCTATCAAACTGAATATACAAACTGAATGAAGAACTATTTGGGATGCTCTTAGCTTAAACATCATGCAATGTATATTTTTCCTAGCACCAACACAGTGCTTCATATTTGACAAAATCACAAAAGAAAAATATTATTACAGTCAAAATACATACATTATGTCGGCAGAGTAAAAATGAAGTCACTAAAATTTACATGTATGAATATTTTTTAATACAAATAAGCATCAATAGTACACCAACCACCTGGTTCAGATCTGGAATTTACCTACAATTAACATGAGCACCGATCATTTTTTCAGTACTAACCAAAAACATAAATATAAAAGCTTGCATTGTGCCTTATTCTCCAAAGTTAGAACTGTCTATTCTATCCCAAAAATGTTTATGTTTAGCTGGGTGCGATTGTGAAAAGAGGCTGCAGTAGAAGAACAATATTTGACAGAATAAAAGAGAGAACAATAATAACAGTAATTAGTGTGTATAAGAGACATACAGTGTCAATGCTAACTGGCTTCCCATCCCGAGCAATGATATCAACAATTGTTCCATTCCGATCAGCCTGCAAAGTAGTCCAAAATTTCGTTTATTAATCAAGAATTGACTTACTAACCTATAAAAAACTGACAGCACTAAACAGAAGGTAGTTCGAATCCATATGAGATTTCCATATTCCATGTGCCCTCTGAGTTTTAACCGAGCATTGGCCATGAGTATCAAAATTTGAAAATGGCTCAAAATAATGACACATGTACAAAAAGTTGCTGGCATATGCCGCGATCATATGTTCTACATTTTCCGTACTGTCTAGAGTATTATTTATATTTATGAGAATTTGTAAAAGTTGATACAGATGCTATCCTTTTCCAAAATCACAATGCTCCAGCCCTCAGGTATGTGTTAAAAATGGGTTAATAGGTCACAATCAAGTTTACCATTTGAATCTCCAGCTCAATAATATAATTCCTAGAAGGAAAAAAAAGGGGAAAATGCAGCACTCAAACATTTTTTTCACTCTCATCGCAATTGCTCTCATCTTTCAAACCTTTTCCATTAACACTGTAATAATGCTAAAAGCATGAGTAAGGAGAGTGCGTTTTGCATTTCAGAATAAAGTGACACATTTCACCATTTGATATTTAGTTTTACTTAATACTGAAATCAATGATAAAACGTATGCATATAAGATCAAGTCATTTGAAATGTTTGAGTATTATTTTAATACAATGATTTCAATGATAAATAGTACAAAAATGATTACTATACATGTGTGTCGTAAATTCATACAACTATTTCCTCTGAGCTTTGAAAAAATCATACCAAGACCAATTCCTACTGCATATTTAGTTGTACAGAGCTATGTTCTCTGTGTGTACCAAAAACGATAAAATTGATTAACTTTATTGACCAAATGCTAATCATGATCGATACTTTAAAATTAATTATATCGACGTTTAAGTTTATAACTCATTCTTAAGTTACCAATGATTGAGTTTGAATCGCAAGGATCAAATTGTGCAAAAATGAACAAAAATGTAATTCTATTATTGGGAGTTTTTGTTACCGAAAACATTGCAAATAAGTCAACTTCGTATTTACAAAAATATACAAAAATTTGCGCTAAAATAATCATTGTCGTTGAATTGTTAGCATGCAAAGTAGTCCAATAATATAAAATGTAGACTTACCTTTTCTACACACATATGTTTGCAATAAGAAGGGAATATATAAAACTGTAATAAAACACAATGTTTATTTAGCTGTCAGTTGAAAAAACATAAACATCAAAAGCAATGATAAAATTGGTAAAAGAGACAATACATATATTATGCACAAATTTAGCGTCAGTGATACTAAAATCAAATCAGTATGAATACCTTTATCCAGTTTGGGTTGGAGTATTGTCAAGGCACATGTATAACTTCAGGATCGGTTGTAGAAAAACTGAAACATAACTGGCAGTGAACACAGTAAGAACTAACAGTGAATGTAATAAAATCTTTATCTTAAGTTAACAAATGGTGTAAAAAAACTTAGCTCATTTAGAGAAAAATAAGCTTTTTTATTCTATCATATCTCCCTTTACTCAAAAAGTTTACCTAAATTATAAAACAGGGATGAAAAACTCAAACAGGAAATTATATAATTCTTAAGTACTTATCACATGTTGTTATGAAATAATTACCTTTTCAAAATGATCAACGTATTCCACTGCTTATTTGCTTCAATTCTTAAGAGATTGAAACCTGCCAAACAATCATTTTATGGCATTAGAGAACACATGTATATATCTATAGCTCAAAGTGAACTTTCCTAATCAGAGCTTTATGTGTGTGTATTTATTCCATAGAAAAAAATGTCAGGAAGTAATAAAGTTCAGAAGGAAAAAAACAATTTGAGCTTGAGATAAGAAGTAAAAGTTGCATGAATTGGGTTTTATGGCATTTAATAATAAATTTACTGAAAATCAAGGTCTTGCGTTATATATTCCATTCATCAGGTTTTGATCTACGATGGATGCAGTTACCAACCTAATTCTACATCATCTCCAAATTTATGGTTATCAAATACTTGTTAAACTCGTAAACGTAAGAACAATCTTTTATTACCGATACTGGAATACAATGAAGACGTGGTGACCAACAAACTACTTAACATTGGAACATACATACAACGTCATGTATTCTAACAACACAATACCATTTGCAAAGCAATACTGCCTCTATTCAACATCAACAATATATTGCAGCTAATAAAAATAAAATCACTCAAATTGAATTGACCACATTCAAACTGGAAAATAATTGAATCGTATCACCAAATTTAATTAATAATTTAAAAGAAGCATTCACTAATTTATCAAGATTCTAAATGAGAAAATTCCATGTTTCAAATTAATCGGAACATTTAATAGAATTTTAAGATATTACCATGCTAACATTCAATAAAAAAATATAGGTCCTACAAAGATAAAACTTGTTTAAGTTTTTGCTTACCCATACACAAGGGAAGTTTAATTGTAGTTTATGTAATATATTTCACATGTAAATATCTAATAAAATCTAGGTCTTTATGTGTTCATGGAAAATAATAATTAATTTTACAGTATAATAATAGGCTATACATGAGTTCTAAATACAAAACATTAGATTTAATTTCTATCGCATTAACCTCTTTAATGTCAATGAAATTCTATTTTTGTCATGTATTTATAGAAATGCACCAAGATATGTTTCAGAATTTCAAAGTAAAACTTTATAATCATAAATCTGATGCTCAATGTAACATAAGTACATTACTGAAATCAGTCTATAACCTAAATGTTAGAATTGAATGTACCTCTTTTCCAACGAAGAAAGCGTAAATAATCGTCCTCAGGATATTTGTGTTTTACAGCTTGGTCACTAATTCTTCCTCGAAATTAAAGGCAGTTACTGAAGAAACATACGGTTCTCAATCACCATTCTAGCCTTTCATACCTGCAAAACATATTATACTACGGGATTATCAAATTGTAAAAACAAAGAAAGTTAATATGGTTCCATATGTAGTCAAAAAGTAATTACCGGGGATTATCAAACTGTAAAAACAAAGAAAGTTAATATGGTTCCATATGTAGTCAAAAAGTAATTACCAGAAGGAACTACCAATTATCTGGATTAATATTTGCTACTCTACTCCCTTTTGTTCACTCAAATAATACTTGCCTGCAAAAATCACAAACCATGCCATGGGACTGACAGAAAGATACAAAACTGAAAGCTAAAAGAAAGATTGTAAATATTTAGGCTTTTAGTGCAACATTTCAAATTTGTATAATATGATAAGTTTCTAAGTACGTGGCTGAAATATATTTAGAGAAACATTTAAATAGAATATTTAGATCAAACGTATTTAGAGAAGTATTAGATATTCTATTTGATTTAAAAATTTGGGTGACCAAAGGGAGACTCGAGATTCGACCATTTTGCAAGATATTGATATATCAAAAGAAGCAAATGGAACTGGTAAGAAAGCAATAAAGTCATTCAATATCAGTGTGGATGGAACTTTGGAGATTCACTTGTACTGGGCTGGGAAAGGCACAAACTCCATTCTACAAAGAGGTGTATATGGACCTCTTATTTCTGCCATTACAGTCATAAGTAAGTCGAATTGAAACATCGTTGCTATTTCCATGTTCCACTTTTTGTAAATATTATTTTCCAAATGAAGTTGTAGGACTAAATTTATCAATTCAACTATTGTAGATTACAATCTAGTTTTGGATTTGGATAAGTTATCAGTTTGAGCTATCTCAGGGATTGTTGCTGGTGCTTGTACAACTATATTGCTGATTTCCATCTTAGTTTGGATTTGCTGATTGTAAAATATTATACTATTGGATTATCAAACTGTAAAAACAAAGAAAGTTAATATGGTTCCATATGTAGTCAAAAAGTAATTACCAGAAGGAACTACCAATTATCTGGATTAATATTTGCTACTCTACTCCCTTTTGTTCACTTAAATAATACTTGCCTGCAAAAATCACAAACCATGCTATGGGAATGACAGAAAGATACAAAACTGAAAGCTAAAAGAAGATTGTAAATATTTAGGCTTTCAGTGCAACATTTCAAATTTGTATAATATGATAAGTTTCTAAGTACGTGGCTGAAATATATTTAGAGAAACATTTAAATAGAATATTTAGATCAAACGTATTTAGAGAAGTATTAGATATTCTATTTGATTTAAAAATTTGGATGACCAAAGGGAGACTCGAGATTCGACCATTTTGCAAGATATTGATATATCAAAAGTAGCAAATGGAACTGGTAAGAAAGCAATAAAGTCATTCAATATCAGTGTGGATGGAACTTTGGAGATTCACTTGTACTGGGCTGGGAAAGGCACAAACTCCATTCTACAAAGAGGTGTATATGGACCTCTTATTTCTGCCATTACAGTCATAAGTAAGTCGAATTGAAACATCGTTGCTATTTCCATGTTCCTCTTTTTGTAAATATTATTTTCCAAATGAAGTTGTAGGACTAAATTTATCAATTCAACTATTGTAGATTACAATCTAGTTTTGGATTTGGATAAGTTATCAGTTTGAGCTATCTCAGGGATTGTTGCTGGTGCTTGTACAACTATATTGCTGATTTCCATCTTAGTTTGGATTTGCTGATTGTAAAATATTATACTATTGGATTATCAAATTGTAAAAATAAAGAAAGTTAATATGGTTCCATATGTAGTCAAAAAGTAATTACCAGAAGGAACTACCAATTATCTGGATTAATATTTGCTACTCTACTCCCTTTTGTTCACTCAAATAATACTTGCCTGCAAAAATCACAAACCATGCCATGGGAATGACAGAAAGATACAAAACTGAAAGCTAAAAGAAAGATTGTAAATATTTAGGCTTTCAGTGCAACATTTCAAATTTGTATAATATGATAAGTTTCTAAGTACGTGGTTGAAATATATTTAGAGAAACATTTAAATAGAATATTTAGATCAAACGTATTTAGAGAAGTATTAGATATTCTATTTGATTTAAAAATTTGGATGACCAAAGGGAGACTTGAGATTCGACCTATGAAGAATTGAAGATGAAACGAATTTCTTTGCAATTTATTTGATGCATATAAATCAATGACTACTTGACCGGATCATTTTTCGAGAAATAAAAATAATAGTAATAACTGATAGAAGCATCTTCAACTTGTTGATATTTATTGATGTATAATATCAGTCCTGATAGGGGTTACATCATAATCTCATTTTATTATCCTTCACTTTTTTTCTACTCGTTTTATTATACTTAACCTTCTTCTACTTCAGAAAAATATATCTTATATTTTTAGCCTGATTTTGATAAATTTTGGTATTTAGATATAAAGAATAAACATTGATTGCATAATTTCCAAAACCTATTTTCAACTTTGGGAAATATATCTTATACTTCTCCTCAATATTTACTTCTTTCCGATTGTCACCTCATAAATTCTGTAGAAAATTAAAATTCCAAATCAAATATAAATAGCAATATTTATTATACCTGAAATAAACTTAGAAACAAAATTGGATAACGGTAAACATATTTCAAAGTTTTGAGAAACAAATAAAACAGTACCATATGTATTTATTTTCTTCTCATATTTGAAAGTCACATATAAATCAAATTCCACATGTCAACATAAGTGATAACATATCTTATATTTTTAATCTTCTTCTACTTCAGAAAATATATCTTATATTTCTAACCTGATTTTGATAAATTTTGGTATTTAGATATAACAAATGAACATTGATTGTATAATTCCCTAAACCTATTTCCCACTATAGAAAATATATCTAATAATTCTCCTTAATATTTTCTTTCTTCCATTTGTCACCTCATAAATTCTGGCAGAAAATAAAAATTCCTAATCAAACATAAATAACAATATATATTATGATTGAAATGAACTGTCTGTATATCTTTTTATTATATACAGACAGTTCTTTACCTTTTTAGATATTCATTAAATCTGTTCTACTTTTTTTTCTTCACAGCAATGCAGCTGATTTTTTATTACTATTACTTATTGGGCTTCTCCTTTCTATTTTTTGCGATTCTGGTTGAGCTGGTACTGATACTGATGAAAGTAGAGTGTTAAGAAATAGAAAATTTGAAAATACCGCTGATATTACACTTTTTTTAAATTTCCTAAAATCCATTATTAACCTTAGCTATTGTGTTTTTGATTTTTGAAGCAATCAAACTGAACACGATTAGTCACAGTAACTATCTTCAGTTTCTGTAGTAAAAAGAAAATAGTAAAACAAATCAATAAAGGGCGCACTAATCACCGTTGCAGATACTAACGGTGCTTAATCGTAAATCACTGCTAATCACCGAAAATCAGATCTATGATGGATATGAGCTATTCGTGCTTAATCGTAAATCGCACTACTCGTAAATCGTAAATCATCGTTGCTTAATCGTAAATCGCACTAATCATAATCGTAAGCAGTTATTGTAAATAAGCAAATAATTACTTGAGTCTGAAGTCTGATAGAAATCGATTGGTGATGCTCGAGCTTAACTCTTTACGGTAGTCGATAATCGCCAATAATCACATATGATTGTTAAGGCTTGAGCTTAACTGTTTACGGTGGTCGTAAGCAATTATTGAATACAACGAATAATCACAGGAGGCTGGAATCTTAGGGATTGAGCTTAACTGTTAATCGATAATATCCCTTAGAGAGAGAGAGAGAGTCAATTTGGGTTTTTTTGTAACAAGGAAGAGCAGACAACGCGTGGAAACGGAGCGTAAAAGGAAAGGGTATTTTGGGTATTCTATAAAGACACGGTTGAATGCTTATGGAATGAATTATCATTATTAATAGTAAAGATATATATATCTATTTAAATGTATTTGTTAATGTACTATTTTATTTTTCACATAATTAAATAAATATTTGCTAAATAAAATAAATAACATAGAATTTAAATTCAAACAGATATTTTATTCAAACAAATATTTTATTCAAACAAATATTTTATTACAATTTTGAATAGTACAAATTTGAGCTCTCACTATATATATACACAAATTTCCATTACAATATAATTTCAAATTATAATACAATTTTTCAATATACATTTGTACCTCACTACATATCACTCATTCACTCGTATTTATCTTCAACTCTATTCCAGATTGAATCCAACATTTGAGCAATCTGCAAAATAAACACTAATGTAGTAAAATTGAAAAGAAAATATTTTACAGTGAAAAATAAAGTGTATATTTTGAAAATATTATTTGCCTCAGTTATTTGGGTTGTTCGTCATCATATTCATTTTCGAATTCATCATACACGAATAGCTTGTGACATGCACAGTGTATCACTGTACATGCCACAAGGCCATGCACACCGATATACACTTGACAAAACTGCAGGGACAGGTGAGCATAAGGTCAAACCCAAGCCGAGGCTAGATTCAACTCAAGTGCGATACAAATAAAGTCATGATATGAGCACAAGGTCAAACCCGAGCCAAAGCTAGGTTCAACTCAGGTACATGCAATACAAATCAATGTATCAAGGCTCCAAGCATACCGCACAGTCAAACTGCAACAACACATGGAACTACACAAGACTAAAGACTACGACATATAACATTAATATGTACATGGATTTCAAAATATGTCCAGTGAAAACAATAAACTGGCTCGAAGTGACAAGAAGCTCAACAACTCAATGCAAACAGGTTACATACACACACACACACACATATATGCAGTAATAATATGGGATGCATGTGAATGCATGTATATACACGAGTATGTATGCAACCCGAAGCAAGAAGGTCAAAGGCACAAACACATCAGCTTAAATTGGAAACAGTTCAAGAATGAACCAAATAAAGCAGTGGACACAAAGGCTACAACTTCAATATTTACAAGTTGATATGCAGACAGCAACACAAATGCTTTCAGACTTCATATATACATATGTTTGCACATATATACATGTAGTCAGACATACCAGACAGTTGTCTAAAGCAAACAAGTACAGGTACATCAGTGAATGGCAACATGTAGATATATATACACATTACAACAATGAGCAGTTGAGTACAAGTTCAAACAGTAAAATGCTTCGACCAGACTTATATATGAATGACCAGATATGTATACAATGAAACCAAACTACAAGTAAAACAATGGCCAGAACATGAAGCAATGAACACAACATCAATGAAACCCATGCAAACAGGTGCAGTTACAACCAGTGATTAATGAAGACTTGATTGCAACGACCACAACATAATAATACTTGAAGCAACTCATCACAAATTGCAAACAAGTCAGAGACATGGACTCAAATACCAAAGGCAACAACAACTTAACCAAACTCAAAGAAAAACCAGACCAGATACAACGTGCATCATATACAGATCAAATAAACCAATTTAATGATATGCGAACAGTGTCAAAAAGACCACAACACTGAATTGATCAGAAGCATACATATATACAATGCATGACTCGAAGCATTCAAATGATAGCAGTCTCCAAAATGAACAGTGAACAGTGGACAAAGCTCAAGGCTACAACCCAGTACATATGCATACAATACACAAGTTCAGAGTTCAGGTGAACCAAGACTGCAACGTGCTTAAATATAAAAAGGTCAAAAAGAAAATGGAACAAGTGAAGGCATGGGACCAGTGAGCAGTCATAGTGATCAAACAACAAACAAACAAGTTTGTTTTCAATCAACACAGTGTGGACAGAGCACAATCTACATATATACATGCGTGAACACACACATGTATGCATATATATACAGTGCACATTTGCGAGACACTGTTCAAAGTAAAGCATCAAATTTTGTTTTCACAAATTGATCAAGCCGAAGAGGTCAGAGGCATTTTTACTAAACATCAGTCATCATAAATTCAAAGTACCAAAGAATCGAAACCGTGGTGGCCAAGGATTCGAACAAGTTCAAATTATCACAAATCAAGCCGAAGTCAAACCAGAAATTCATGGAACCAAATCCAGAGAAATTGCAAACCATGATAATCAAGTAAACACAAAATATACGAATTAAAGAAGTCAGAAAACATCACAAGCATCCAAATGAAAATCAGTGGCTAAGGACGAATTCAATAGAATATATACGAACGATAATTAGGGAAATTGATCCCTATAAAATCCCAAGTCATCATCGGCATTCAAATCAGATCGAGTTCAAGCATATAAACGAAAGCAAAATGGAAATCACATACCAATCAAATCGAACTCGACGAATTGAAGCAACTGCAACTGTGCTTAAGAAGACGACCGAGAAAGCAATGCAAGGACAATTATTCAACTCGACCGAACTATTATAGAGAAGCGGCTTCACTTCCAAAGCCCTAATTTCTCAAAGAGGAACGGAGAGAAGTAACGAAAGCAAAATTGACCACAAGTTTTACTTAGAGAAAAAGAAAAAGGGGAAACGTGTTTTAGTGGGCCGGCTCTATTCTCACTTATAATATCTTTATGGGCTAAAATTGAAATTAGGGTTTTATTGTTTTAATTTGTATTTTGTTTTTAAACTTTTGTAAAGTCTAGTCGTGTGACTGGGGGACGAACTACGATGGTGTAGTTCGAGAATTCGCAACTCAGTGGTTGAGTTGTGGCAGAGTTTTGAGCGTAGAGTTAGTTAGTCGATAGCGGGTGTCGCGAGTTTATGTGTGTAAGCATCTGACTACTTAATTTCTAGTAGAAACCTTGAGGGCAGAACGTAGGCAGGGTTTTGCCGAAGCTGGGTAAATCTGTGTTGTTCTATTTTTGTTTTTATTCTGCTATTATCTGTGCTACTATTATTCTACTATATCTGTGTTGAAATTATTTTATATACTTCCGCATTAAATTTTTATAATTAATAGTATCACCCTATTCACCCCCTTCTAGGGTGAAATCGATCCTACAAGTGGTATCAGTGCTGGGAGCAGAAGTCAATTTTTATTTTAAAATTTTGATTTTTCAAAAACTATTTATTTTCAAAAAATTTGATTTTTTAAAATGTCTTCTTTTAATAATGCTTTTGCTGAGGGTTAGTCCATAGTTAGACCACCAATGTTCAATGGTGAATATGCTTACTGGAAAAATAGAATGAAAATTTTTCTGAAAACCATTGATACTTGGAATATAGTTGAGACAGGATATAGGACACCAACTATAGTGGTAAATAATCAGGAAATTGAAAAACCGATGGATTAATGGACTGATCTAGAAAATAAATTACAGAATGCTAATACCAAAGCTATGAATTCTATTATTTGTTCATTGGATCAAATTGAATTTAATCGTGTCTCACATTGTCTAACTGCGCAGGAAATATGGCACAAACTTGAAGTGACTCATGAAGCAACGTCTCAAGTCAAAGAATCTCACCTTGCAATGCTTAGTAGCGAATACGAGAACTTTACAATGGATAAGGATGAGAATGTCAAAGAGATGTTTAGACGACTTTCTAATCTCCTATACAAATCAAACGCTCTTGGAAAACCATACACAGGATTGGAAATAGTCCGAAAAATCCTCAGAGTCCTTCCACAAAATTTTGAAGCAAAAGTGACTGCTATTCCAGAATCCAAAGATTTGAAACAAATCAAAGTTGAAGGACTCATCGGAAATCTCACCACTTATGAGCTAGAAATGAAATTCAAGGAAGAACGCGAAGAAGGTGATACTCGAAAGAAATCAATAGCTCTCAAAGGAACGATCGAAAGTGAAGACGACGACGACGACGATGGTGCAGCAGAACTGGCGCTGATAATAAAGAAATTCAAAAGGTGGAAACACAAATACGGAAATCCAACTCCAAATCAACAATTGAAAAGCAGAATAGTCAAAGTTCTAGATAACCCAGAAGAGCAAGAGATCATTTGTCACAAGTGCAATAAACCTGGTTACATCAAGCCCAATTGTCCCCAGAATCGCCTCAACCAAGGAAAGAAATTGAAAAGGAGAAGTTTTGCAGCCACGTGGAATAAAAGTGATGACGATAATAACAACACTAGCAGTGAGAGTGAAAAAGCACATCTGTGTCTTCGAGGTGATATTACTGATTGCGATGATGACGAGCCAAGCGAGGTATTGAAACTCACTCACTCAAAATTACTTATATATTTTCACGAAGTAAATGGCTGCTTTGAACGACTTAGGGAGAAATATGCTAAAATTGAATCACAAAGAGATACCTTGATAGATTTAAATAAACAGCTTGATCAATTGGTTAAAAACTATCAAATCAAGAGCCCTAAGTGTGATAAGTGTCCAACATTCGAAGAAGAAATTAAAAAATCAGAAATTAAAATTAAATCACTTGAAAATGAAATTCTGATTTTGAAAGAAAGTGAAAACACTAGGAGAGAAAATTCTATTAAAAGGTGCACTCAATTATTGAATGAAAATGAATCTCTCAAAACACAAGTCCAACAATTGTCTACAACTATAGGAAAATTTTCCAAAGGAGAAAAATCACTAAATATGTTATTAGGGAAACAAACTGTCAATCCTGTTAGACAAGGACTTGGGTATAATCACTCTGAACGCATTAGAGGTGAAATTAATCAAGTCAATTCCATGTGCACAATTTGTAGAAAAACTGGACACAATCAAAATATTTGTTGGTATAGACTCAAACATGTGAAAACCATTCCAATTTGGGTTCCAAAAGGCACGAATATAAAATCCCTCAAAGTCAAACAAATCTGGGTGCCGAAAGGAACATATATAAATAGTTTTGGGTCTACACAAACATATTTTTCAAAATCTTTTGCCACTAACAACCATGGACCTATAAAAACAAATAGGTCACAAAAATCTTTTCTCGTGTAGGTGTGGTGGCAGGCTAAGGAACAACAATAGTGTTACCTGGATTCTGGCTGTTCCAGGCACACAACGGGCGACAAATCAAAGTTCCTTAGCCTAGTACAAAGGTGGAAGAATCACAATGGGCAATAACGAAAAATTATCGACAAAGGTAAAATAGGTAACGGTACATTTATCTTAAACGATTTATTAAATGTGATAATCTGCACCATAATTTGATTTAATTCAGCCAGTTATGTGATAATGAATGTTGATTATGATTCTGACTTATGAAAATTCTTGGCCAATTATCTTTTTATGCCGAGAACACTACATGTACCTCTAGAGTCTTTGAACTACTTCATTTTGATTTGTTTGGATTGATGATGGTTTTTTATTGATTGATGATTACTCATGATACATGTGGATATATTTGTTTATTCTGGATTTGTCATTATGTTCACTGTTTGTTTGCACGGTTTCAATTAAAATTCAAAGAAGTTCATTCAAAAGCTGTAAAAATGATTTTAAGGTATTTTGTTGCACACTTCACGATTCGGTCAATAAAATCCAACTAATGATAATCTTGAGTCAAAGGGAAATTCGGATGCAGATAACACTGGTAATCTAGTTGATAGAAAAATTACTAGTGTAACATGATTTATGTTGATACATTCAGTAGTTGCATCGATTTTCAAAGAAAATATCTGCATATTTTTCATTTCAAATGATTTTCCATTAGCAGACATTTTTAAAACCCCTTCCAGAAAATTGTTTTGTTGACCTTGTTTCAGATTAGTCATTTTTAGAAAATTTGATAATTATTTTTTGGATTTGATCTTAAATGACTACATTAACTAATTTGACTCCCTACCGAGTATCAAAAAGATAAATAGTGATTGAAAAAATGATGAGTGTTGATATTAATCATATATTATAACTTAAGACAGTATAATTAGTAAATTTCTTTAGAATTTTAAACAAGAGTTATAAAAAAAATTTGTTGGTAAAAATTCCATGACCATCTCTATTTCTATCATATTTCTAACGACCATCACTCATCAAAATCCAATATAGTATGTCAATATGTGGTATTTTAAACGGAAAATTATTCGTTTTTCATTTTATTATATTTTTTTTGCATTAAAAACATCCAAAGTATTCACTCTCGTTTAAAAGTCCTCGCGGTTATGCATGGGTGAATTACTTGGAATTTTTGATTATGTGCTTTCATGCTCATTTAAAAGTCCTCACGGTTATGCATGTATGGAACACATATCAAAATTGGTTATTAAATAGACTAGTTGATTCTTATCCCATTTAAAAGTCCTTACGGTTATGCGTGGTTAGAAGATACATAAATTCATTTTTTAATAAAAATTTGGAATACTACTAATCTCATTTAAAAGTCCTAACGGTTATGCATGGTTAGTAGATATTTAAATTCCTGATATAAATATACCACAAATAGACACAGCTATATGGTTTTTACATCATCCCTATCATTCTAAAGTGGAATATGCGCCTAACAAAGTATTTATGATTTTTGTTTGATTTTTTTATTGAAATTTCATATTTATTCTCGATTAGGTATTAATGTTGTATTAATATCTATCACTTTATCTCTATTT
Organism: Allium fistulosum; assembly: GCA_030737815.1. NCBI lineage: Eukaryota > Viridiplantae > Streptophyta > Magnoliopsida > Asparagales > Amaryllidaceae > Allium > Allium fistulosum. The sequence continues at coordinate 911,148,144 of CM060908.1, forward strand.
TTCTAACATTATTACTCTTTTGCTGATAACAAAAAGGGAAGAGAAAAGTTAAGATTTTGAAAAATAAAGGTCAAATTTTTTATTTTGTATTTTCTATTTGCATCTAGGTTCATTTGCACATTTTTATTTATTTTCATGCATATATGAAGGGGAACTTTGTTGTAGAGAGGGAGCATTCAAATAGGGGGAGCAAATTGAATGATCAAATACATTTAATAAATTCAAAATCTTTAATATATGTTTGTTATCATCAAAAGGGGGAGATTGTTGAATATGCAAGTATATGATTTTTGTTTGATGATAATAAACATATATATATATATATCCATTTAAATGTATTTGTTAATGTACTATTTTATTTTTCACATAATTAAATAAATATTTGCTAAATAAAATAAATAACACAGAATTTAAATTTAAATAGATATTTTATTCAAACAAATATTTTATTCAAACAAATATTTTATTACAATTTTGAATTGTAAAAATTTGAGCTCTCACTATATATACACATACACAAATTTCCATTACAATACAATTTCAAATTATAATACAATTTTCACTATACATTTACACCTCACTACATATGACTCATTCACTTGTATTTATCTTCAACTCTATTATAGATTAAATCCAGCATCTTAGCAATCTGCAAAATAAACACTAACGTAGTAAAATTGAAAAGAAAATATTTTGCAGTGAAAAATAAATGTATATTTTGAAAATATTATTTGCCTCAGTTATTTGGGTTGTTCATCATCATATTCATTTTTGAATTCATCATACATGAATAGCTTGTGACATGCACAGTGTATCACTGTACATGCCACGAGGCCGTGCACATCGATATACACTTGACAAAATTGCAGGGACAGGTGAGCACAAGTTCAAACCCGAGCCGAGGCTGGATTCAACTCAAGTGCGATACAAATAAAGTCACGATACGAGCACAAGGTCAAAACCAAGCCAAAGCTAGTTTCAACTCAGGTACATGCAATACAAATCAATGTATCAAGACTCCAAGCATACCGCACAGTCAAACTGTAACAACACATGGAACTACACAAGACTCAAGACTGCGACATATAACATGAATATGTACATGAATTTCAAAATATGTCCAGTGAAAACAATAAACTGGCTCGAAGTGACAAGAAGCTCAACAACTCAATGCAAACAGGTTACAAATATATATATATATATATATATGCAGTAATAATATGGGATGCATGTGAATGCATGTATATACATGAGTATGTATGCAACCCGAAGCAAGAAGGTCAAAGGCACAAACACATCAGCTTAAATTGGAAACAGTTCAAGAATGAACCAAATAAAGCAGTGGACACAAAGGCTACAACTTCAATATTTACAAGTTGATATGCAGACAGCAACACAAATGCTTTCAAACTTCATATATACGTATGTTTGCACATATATACATGCAGTTAGACATACCAGATAGTTGTCTAAAGCAAACAAGTACAGGTACATCAGTGAATGGCAACATGTAGATATATATACACATTACAACAATGAGCAGTTGAGTACAAGTTCAAACAGTAAAATGCTTCGACCAGATTTATATATGAATGACCAGATATGTATACAATAAAGCCAAACTACAAGTAAAACAATGGCCATAACATGAAGCAAGAACACAACATCAATGAAACCCATGCAAACAGGTGCAGTTACAACCAGTGATCAATGAAGACTTGATTGCAACGACCATAACATAATTATACTTAAAGAAACTCATCACAAAACTGCAAACAAGTCAGAGACATGGACTCAGATACCAAAGGCAACAACAGCTTAACCAAACTCAAAGAAAAACCAGACCAGATACAACATGCATCATATACGGAGCAAATAAACCAATTCAATGATATATAGACAGTGTCAAAAAGAACACAACAATGAATTGATCAGAAGCATATATATATATATATATATACATGCATGACTCGAAGCATTCAAATGATACCAGTCTCCAAAATGAACAGTGAACAGAGCTCGAGGCTACAACCCAGTACGTATGCATACAACACACAAGTTCAGAGTTCAGGTGAACCAAGACTGCAACGTGCTCAAATATAAAAAGGTCAAAAAGAAAATGGAACAAGTGAAGGCATGGGACCAGTGAGTAGTGACAGTGATCAAACAACAAACGACAAGTTTTTTTTAATCAACATAGTGTGGACAGAGCACAATCCACATATATACATGCGTGAACACACACATGTATGCATATATATATATATACATACAGTGAACATTTGCCAGATACTGTTCAAAGTAAAGCGGCAATTTTTTTTCACAAATTGATCAAGCCAAAGAGGTCAAAGGCATTTTTACTAAACATCATTCGTCATAAATTCAAAGTACCAAAGAATCGAAACCGTGGTGGCCAAGGATTCGAACAAGTTCAAATTATCACAAATCAAGCCGAAGTCAAACTATAAATTCACGGAACCAAATCCATAGAAATCGCAAACCGTGATAATCAAGTAAACACAAAATATAAGAATTGAAGAAGTCAGAAAACATCACAAGCATCCAAACGAAAATCAGTGGACAAGGACAAATTCAATAGAATATATACGAACGATAATTAGGGAAATTGATCCCTATAAAATCCCAAGTCATCATCGGCATTCAAATCAGATCAAGTTCAAGCATACAAACGAAAGCAAAAAGGAAATCACATACCAATCAAATCGAACTCGACGAATTGAAGCAACTGCAACTGTGCTTAAGAAGACGATCGAGAAAGCAATGCAAGGACAATTATTCAACTCGACCGAACTATTATAGAGTAGCGGCTTCACCTCCAAAGCCCTAATTTCTCATAGAGAAACGAAGAGAAGCAACGAAAGAAAAAAGGAATCGGCTATAAGTTTTACTCAGAGAAAAAGAAAAAGGGGAAACGCGTTTTAGTGGGTCGGCTCTATTCTCACTTATAATATCTTTTGGGCTAAAATAGAAATTAGGTTTTTTGTTTTAATTTGTATTTTGTTTTTAAACTTTTGTAAAGTCTAGTCGTGTGACTAGGGGACGAACTACGGTGGTGTAGTTCGAGAATTCGCAACTTAGTGGCGGAGTTGTGGCAGGGTTTTGAGCGTAGAGTTAGGTTAGTCGATAGCGTGTGTCGCGAGTTTACGTGTGTAAGCGTCTGACTACTTAATTTCTAGTAGAAACCTTGGGGGCAGCACGTAGGCAGGGTTTTGCCGAAGCTGGGTAAATCCGTGTTGTCCTATTTATGTTTTTATTCTGCTATTATATGTGCTGCTATTATTCTGCTATATCTGTGTTGCAATTATTTTATATACTTCCACATTAAATTTTTATAATTAATAGTATCACCCTATTCAACCCCCCTCTAGGGTGAAATCGATCCTACAGTAACATATTTAATGGCTATACGTGTAAAGACGATAATGCGCTTTGTCAGAAGTGTCAGATATCGTCAGGTTCCAAGCTAAGGAGGTGGTGGCCAAATGTCTCAAAAGAGAATTGTGCCAAGTAAAACTGCGCTGGGTAGAGGTGTAGTGATTTGCTAAAGGAATCCAGGAACTTTCTGGGGAAAGTAGTTATGCGCCGTCATTTTTATTAAAGGTAAAGACTGTTGCAATTATGAAGAGAAAAAGACAAATTGCGCCGCCATATCGTGCCGCAATTTGAAAAAAAACACACCCAATAAGTAAAGGGTGTACTGCTCACATGGGTCAGTGCAAGGTTTACTGCGTCAAAGTGATGTGAGTAGAAGTGGAAAGTGGAAGGGCTATTGACACTGAGTAAGAATGCTTGCTCGAATGCACTCCTGAAGCAACTTTAGGTGTGTAAAGGCATTAAACTTCCAGAGGTTTGTAGAGGGCAGATTCTATGCAACCTCAAATAAAAATAAAAATTAATATTACAAGGGGCTGATTTTATGCAGTAAGGGACTATATGTGGTTGATTCTTTCTAGTATAAAATTAAATAATAATTAAATAAGACCTACGTGTGGCTGTTTCATAGCATGTCAAAGATAAATGAATAAATTTTATATAAGGGACCATGGGTGGCTGATTCATAGTGGTTCCAGGTCTAATTAAATAATATAAAAGATAAAGAAAGGGAAAATTTACGGGTGGTTATTTCATAGCAGATTTGAACTTAATAAGTTTAAAAGAATGAGGCTGCGGGTGGGGTAGCATAATAGCCCAAAGCTAAATAAACAATACTGTGGGGGAGTGATTCCTTACAGCCTAATATTCAACAAATAAATAGAATAATACCGCGGAGATAGAGGCCAGTGCAGTATGAGTAACACAAATAGAAAATCTGAGGGTGGTTGCGGGAGGGATCGTGTGCAACATCAAATCTGTATATGGTCGGTTTGGAACTAGGTAGGAACTTCATAGGGGCACAGTAGTAAATTGTATTATATAAGTGAAACTTGGCAAGTTTCCAAGGTAAGTAATTATGACCTTTTTGTGTGCAGTATTATGTATGATGTTTATAAGTAGTGAGGGGAAAACCCATTCCACGTTATGCGGAGAAGTCTCACTATGTATTTATGTTGTATTTTCAAGTAAGTATTATTCACATCGGACTTTATGTCTAACCCGTGTTTTTATCATCGTTTTCCCCATAAAATCATGGGTACTCATTTGAGTAGGCTGAGTTTATGGGATAGGCATGTTATTTTGAGTGCAGGCCAAAGATCAAAGATGGCGCTGAAGGCCTAATTATTTATTAATGTATGCTAATTACACTGTTATAAGTGTTTGGATGGCGTCTTTATATGTTAACCCGACACTCTACTATGTATTTCTATGATTATATATTTTGACCCCTATCTAGGTACGCTTTAGGGTTAATATTGAAAATGTATGCAATAAGTATTAGGACGAATTTGATGGACTGAACATTTTGCTGTTCTGTTTACTTAGACTATTTTCAATAATACGAAACTCACTCTTGGTCGCGCAAAAATAATTCTGGTGAAGACTGCAGCATCATCAGCGTTCATTTCAAGTCTCCTTATGAGGAAGGTTATAGTTGGTATCAAAGCATGGGTTTAGGGTAATCTAAGTAAATCAAAATTAGAAGTAGGAGTAAGAACTTAGAATAAGATGAACACCCTAGGGATGGGATGAGCTATTATACATATATATATAACATATTTGCAAATTGATATATAGATATATACATATAGGAAAATATATCTACCCTTCTATTATTATTTCGCTCTTTCCTTTTTGTTTCTTATGAAGACTTGCTTAACAAAAAAAGAGCAAGATGGATTTGAGGAATAAGCAAATTGCATTAGGAGGGGCAAGTGCAAGGAGAGAGCGAAAAGTGCGCAGACCAATGAAGGAAACGGGGGAGAAGTCTCAAGAGCAGTAGGGGTGGATGCTGCACATCCAGTAAATGCGGTAGGTATGGATGTAAATACCTTATTTAGAGATTTTATGGCTGAGATGATGTGGGAAAATGTGCCTGGAGCAGTTGAGCCAAGGCCTATTGTTGTAAGAGAAGATTTTCTAAAGATGTGTAAAGACTACAAGAGTTTAGGAGGAAATGTGTTTATGGGGAGAGAGCCCACGATTGGAAGTATTAAACAAGTAAGAAACTTTGAATGGATATTTGGAGACCAAGGATTGAATGATGTGCAGAAGAGGAGGCTGACGTCAGGACAGTTGCACTCCAATGAAGGGACGTATGGTAGGGAGATCATTAACTCCCTAGTGAAGAAGAATGAGAAGTTTATCATGGGCTTGAAACATGCGTTGGATCATAAGCTGATGGCTCACTTGGCATATCCTTTTGAATTCGTGGTTGTTTTGGCTAGGAGGTATGATAGGATGTATCAAGGGAAGAGGAGAGTAGAGACAAGGCCATAGCTAAGATGAAGAAGAAGTTTGTTCCTTATAATAAAGGCCAATAGGGAGTGCTGAGGGGGAAGAGTGAAGAAGCTACTACTACAAAAGTCATCTATTTCAACTCCGGACAGAAGGGACACTATGCTATCAAGTGTCCAGCGCCAAAGAGTCTTATGAAGGCTATATGCTTCAAGTGTGATTAAGTGAGGGCATTTAAAGAAGGACTACCTAGAGTTCAAGGTAGAGGTTTATGCTTTAGAGGGCCCAAGGGAAGGACCATCTATCGAAGAGAGAAGCAAAGGGAAGGTCTTGGAAGGTATGAATTTAATTTATGGTATTACAAATATGGTAATATATGATACTGGTGCTACACATTCATTTATAGCAAGAGATTTGGTTGTTAGACTTGGGTTAAGAGTTGCCTATTTAGTCACCTTTGTACGTGTAGCTAATCCAAGAGGTGGATATGCCAATCTCGGATTGAGATGCACTGGGCTAGATATTATGTTGTGCAAGTACAAGTTTTCTTGTGATCCCTACATATTTGACTTCATAAATTTGGAAGTTATTTTAGGGATGGATTAGTTGGAGAGGTACTGTGCAAATGTGCACTACACTGAGAAAATTATTACTCTTAGCCATCCAGACTGCAAGAATAGAATGTATGTGTGTTAACCCAAAAAAATGAATCAACACCCTGGTTTGAGTGTGATAGCACCAGCCATGTTTATGAAGACAAATAAAATAGAAAAAACAATAGTAAATAGCAGAAAAGGTAAAGAGACAAGAGATTTTTATAGTGGTTCGACTGTTAATGAAGCCTACATCCACTTTATAGATTCTTTTGTTGATCAACTGCTATCACAAAGGAGTTTAGATTACAATATAATTCTCCTTTCCTAGATTAGATCAAGCCACCATTGTTAGAGAAAAAATGAGGATCTCAATTGTCCCTTAATGATTATTGTATGGGAGAAAAAGAGTGAAAAAATAATGGCAGAGCTTTAGCAGAGATCAGATCCCCTTTACTGTGCAGATAGGATGGTATTTATAGGGGTTAGAGAGCATTTGGGCCAGAGCCACTTTACCAAAAGCATGCAGTCATCATGCAGAGGTCGCTCTAGAAGTTTGGGGGTGTTTGAAACTAACTTTTCAGGTCGGTACCAATTCGAAAAGTTGTGCAATTTTTGAGTCTTATTAATTTGGTTGTCTTTCTACCCCATAATTGAGTGCCTTGTCCGAATATCAAGTCGTTTGGAGTTAATTTGATCATCCATCTTCATGGATCATCCAATCCATCCCTTCATAGAAGATCCATCCATAACTCAATTAGTACTTCACCAAATGACATGAAACTTCATACATGTAATGTAGATGAGTAGGAGAGCCTCCAAACTGGATCTCATGGGGTGAGGCCCATCCTACGTGGGTCGGACCTGATTTGTCAAACTAGATCAATTTGGAGGAGATCCATCCATAACTCGCTCGATAATTATCGGAATCAGACGAAACTTCGTAGGTAGCTTCTAGAGGGTGCATGGGACCTACACATCAGATCTTAGGTGGTGGGGCCCACTTTAGTTGGGTCCGATCTGATCAAAACTTTGGATCGATACTGATCCAAACAAGCTTGGCCAAATGACTTCATTTTTGGTTTGAGCCTTCCTTTTTGTCTTCTAAGTGTCCCCTCCAAATTTCAAGTCAATACGAATCGGTATGAGTTTTGTAGGTCCATTTTAAGTTGCTTCGATCCAAAAGCATGTAGATATTTGAATGGATCAAACGAGTCCTCACTTCTTGAACTCGGTTGCTTGAAATGTTACCAAACTTGATAGGTGAGCTTAGTAGAGGCATAAGAGTGCAATGCAAGTGGTTAGAAGGAACCATGAGCCAACATTTTAGATCAGTACCGATCCAATTGGATCGGATCGGTATCGATCCGAATAGTTAGCGTAATTCTATGCCTAACTTCTTATGTTTCTTTGTCTTGTACTTTTAGACCTTCGGGTCAAGTTTCAAGTCATTCTGACTGAATCTGAATGTGTTAACTCCTTTTGAATTATGTTGGGTTAAAACCCCAATTTACACTTGCCCTGCAAAGTACGCATTTTGAATGAAAGGTGTGCTTTGCTCCAGAACAAGTTCTGGTAATGAGCTTCGATTGTTGAGCTTTCCAGCTGCTTTAGCCTTGATGATCCATCCAGTCCCTTTGGATTCTTTCGTTAATCACAAGTCATTCCATACCTGTTATAGCCTAAGACTCTAGACTCTACCTAACTTTAATCTATACATCACAATCATTTCGGTTTCATTTGGAGTTATTACATCACATGTCTCTAATTACATTACGCATCTCCAATCGTCCAGTGTTCATCTGGGATTTACATCATTACCACTAAGATTTAATTCAGAGTTATAATATCATATATCAATATCACATTATATATTGAAATCACATCATATATCAAAACTATCCTGTGTTCATTCAGGATTTATCCGTTTTATTCTATTTATAAGGCATTCAAATATTTTTTGCAAAATCAAATATGTTTCAAAGTTCGATCTCTCCGGATCATTTAAGTTTAATGCGCAATCTCTCTGGATTATTTATTGTTTAGTTTAGGGGACGATCTCTTTGGATCGTTTGCTTATTAAGTTAAGGAGGATAAAGTAAGCCCATCCACTCACTCTCTGGTGAGGTGACTTACTTCTTGCACTCCGGTCCTGTCTCTCTGGTCGGGACTCTATGGCGTTCGATATCATATAAGTCTATCCACTTGCTCTCCGGTAAGGGGATTTGCATCCTGCACTCTAGTCCCGTCTCTCCGGTTGGGACTTTATGGTGTTCAAAATCAGTCATCACATTAAGTATGGATTTTACAAATTTCAAATCAAAGCAAACAAGCAGAAATTAAATAAGCAGAAATCCTGAATGTTTATCCTAGACATCCTACTCAAATCGTGGCAAGGGACCAATCTAGGTTTTGTGCATATCCAAGTGGTATGAGATTATTATCCTAAGCAGTCATCCCAGATATCCGACTCCGAGCGCGACTAGGAACCAATCTAGGTTTAGCATGCGTCTAAGCGATCTGGGTCATTATTGTTTTTACCGCTAATATACAAAAAGAGAAGTGCAAAAAAGAAACTAAATCAAAGAGTAGCAGCCAGATCTGACTTCCCATCCATCCCGGTTATGGGATTATCTATCTTGGCCTAGATCCCTGGGCATTCCTTGAAGCATCTGCTGTAGGTGGTGGCTGCTCCAACTGTGCTATCGCAGCTCTACTCCTCACATATTGCGGTAGCTGGTTGTTCCGAACAAGTTCTTCTATCAAATCATGAAAGTGTCAGCACTCGTTCGTTTCATGTCCGCTCAACTCATGGAAGATGCAAAAATTTCTAGATCCTTTCTCTTGATCAGTGGGCTCTCTTCTTGGAAGCTTCCGATAAGGAATTTTCACCCAGTGTCTAGGTATATCCTTTATAGAGTTTCAGTTAGCTCAGAGTAGGAAGAGAATTTAGGCTCTCTCCTTTATCGTTTTAGTTCTCTGGAATCATCATCAGCTTCTCTTTTCCCTTTGTCTTTTCCAAATCCTGCTCCAGAGGATCCCTTGCCATCCATAGCATAAATTTCGGCATCTTTAGATTCATCTTCAGCGTCAGCATCCTCCTAACGTAAACATCTCTCAGCTTCATAGTAAAAATCAGCAAGATCCATTGGTGGATCCCTCTTAAGTGCAGCTCTGAAGTCAGTCTTGCTTGCGACTCCTAACACCGCTGCCATCAAAATCACTGGTGGGTCCAACCTATCGACCGCAGCCGCTGCTGCATTGAATCTTGTTAAATAACTTCTTAAGGTCTCCCCAGGCCTTTGTTTCACATTTTCCAATGTCATCACATTCTTCGGTTGTGAGACCTGAACGCGGAATTTTCTTCAAAATCTGCCCACTAACTCGGTCCATGTGCTAATGGATCCATTCTCCAGCTGTCTAAACCATATCGTCGCCAAACTCGTCAACTATGATGGGAAGCACTGCCCCATTACTTCCTCATAAGCATCCAACACCTCCATATGTTGGATATATCTCATCAGATGAATCATTGGATTGGTTTTTTCATCGTACATTTCTTGCGTGAGAAGCTTGAAATCAGAAGGATTTCTTGCGTTTCAGATATTAATAGTAAACGGGTTTCTGTTCACATCTTCCAAACCCTAATCTATGGGCCCTCCTCTAACCAACCTTCTTACCAATTTAGCAATTCGATTTTCACCATCCAACGTAGGTCTTCGTCCGAAAGCGATGTTCTGCCCCCCTCCTTTGGTAAGGGAAATCCAACGCATACTCCGCTAGTTACACATTAGTGTTCTGCCCTACTCTCCTAGTCTCATTCTATCCTCCGCTCCTCCAGGGTAGCCCTAGCACATATTCCTCTATCGGTTGCACTCTAATACTCGAATTAGCTCCCGTACCACCAGTTCCTAGAGTTTCAACAGTCACTCCATTGTTGGACCTTTCGGTGCCAGCTCCAATATCGATCCCATCATCGACGTTGATTCCTAGGTTGACTCCCGTGTTGCCCCTAAGTATCAGTTGCTCTGGGTATGGAGGTAATGTTCCATCTCGTTCTAATCCAACTCTAGAAGCTCTTGTATTATTTCCTAGGGTCTGAATTCCTACAGCTTCTGCAATTCCTTGTCGTCCCATCCTTTGGAAGAATCCCTCCATCATCTCTTGTTGCCTTTCCAAAATTCCATCCTACATCTCCTTCATTAGTCTTTCCATTTCTTCTCTAGCTACATAGGTGGATTGGTGAGAATTTGAGGATACTTTCTGCCTAACCCCAGGCTCTGGTTGACTTGCTCCAATTTTAGATCTAGTGTTAGGCCTCTTAATTTTTCCCAAATCTCAAATTCAAGCTTCAAGTTTCCAGATCTACCTTTGTTCTCAGTGAAAGCACCAAAATGTTAAACCAAAAAATGGATCAACACCTTGGTTTGAGTGTGAAAGCACTAGCCTTGTTTATTAAGGTAAATAAAATAGAAAAGGCAATAGTAAATAGCTGAAAAGGTAAAGAGACAAGATATTTTTATAGTGGTTCGGATGTTAATGAAGCCTACGTCCACTTTATAGATTTTTTTGTTGATCAACTACTATTACAAAGGAGTTAAGATTACAATATAATTCTTCTTTCCTAGATTAGATCAAGCCACCATTGTTAGAGACAAAAGGAGGATCTCAATTGTCCCTTAATGGTTGTTACGTGGGAGAATAAGAGTAAAAATAATAATGGCAAAGCTTTAGCAGAGGTCAAATCCCCTTTACTGTTGCAAATAGGATGGTATTTATAGGGGTCAGAGAGCATTTGGGCCGGAACCACTTTACCAAAAGCCTATAGTCATCATACAGAGGTCGCTCAAGAAGCTTGAGGGTGTTTGGAGCTAACTTTTCGGATCGGTACCGATCTGAAAGTTGTGCAATTTTTGAGTCTTCTCAATTTGATTTTCTTCCTATCCCATAATTTAGTGCCTTGTCCGAATATCAAGTCGTTTGGAGTTAGTTTGATCATCCATCTTCATAGATCATCCAATCCACCCCTTTGTAGAATATCCATCCATAACTCACTTAATACTTCACCAAATGACACGAAACTTCATACAGGTAATGTAGATAAGTAGGAGAGCCTCCAAATCGGATCTCGTAGGGCGAGGCCCATCCTAAGTGGGTCGGACTTGATTTATCAAACTAGCTCAATTTGGAGGAGATCCGTCCATAACTCATCCGATACTTATCAGAATCAGATGAAACTTTACATGTAGCTTCTAGAGGGTGCATGAGACCTACACACCAGATCTTAAGTGGCGGGTCCCAATTTAGTTTGGTACGATCTGATCCAAATTTTGGATCGGTGCCGATCCAAACTAGCTTGGCCAAATGACTTTATTTTTGATAAGAGCCTTCCTTCATGTCTTCTAAGTGTCCCCTCCAAATTTCAAGTCAATTCGAATCGGTATGAGTTCTATAGGTCCATTTTAAGTTGCTCTGATCCAAAAGCGGGTAGATATTTGAATGGATCAAATGAGTTTTCACTCCTTGAACTAGGTTGCTCAAAATGTTACCAAACTTGATAGGTGAGCTTAGTAGAGGCATAGGAGTGCAATGCAAGTGGTTAGAAGGAACCATGAGCCAACATTTTGGATCGGTACCGATCCTATTGGATCAGATCGGTATCGATCCGAATAGTTAACGTAATTCTAGGCCAAACTTTTTATGTTTCTTTGTCTTGTACTTTGGGCCTTCGGGTCAAGTTTCGAGTCATTCTGACTTAATCTAAGTATGTTAACTTCTTTTGAATTCTGTTGGGTTAAAAACCCAATTAATAATATGGTTTTAGAGGAGTGTAGAACTAGGCGTAGGAGCATTTGTTTTGCTTTATCTTTAGAAACAGAAGAAGAGCTGGGAGTAGTGCGGGTAGTGAAGGAGTTCCAAGATGTATTTGAACTAGTTTCGAGGTTGCCACCCCCGAGAGCAGTAGATTTTTGTATAGATTCGCTACTAGGGACTGAACCATTTAGTCAACCTCCTAGTATAATGCCTTCGAAGGAGATGGAGGAGTTGAAGAAGCAGTTGGCTGAGTTAGAGGATAAGAGCTTCGTTAGGCCAAGTTGCTCACCATTGGGAGTGGCAATAGTATATTTATGAAAAAGTCTGAATGGTCATTAAGGTTATGTTAGACTTTTTGAAGTTGAACGAAAGGACGGTGAAGAATAGATATTCTTTGCCATGAATTGATGATCTTTTTGATTAATTGAAGGGAGCTAAGGTATTTTCACAACTAGATTTAGCTATGAGGTTCCATCAACTGAAGGTTTTGGATGACAATGTTCCTTTGACTGCATGCAAATCAAGGTATGGTTCATATGAGTGGCTAGTGATGCCATTTGGTCTGACTAATATACCGGCATTCTTTGTTGATTTGATGAATATAGTTTTCCGAGATTGGCTAGATAAGTTCGCGTTGGTATTCATAGATGACATCTTAGTGTACTTCAAAAATGAGGAGGAGCACACAGTTCACCTAAGGCATGTGCTGGAGAAATTGAGGGAGCATAAGTTAAAGGCGCAATTCTCTAAGTGTCATTTTGGGAGATGGAAAGTGAAGTTCCTAGGCCATGTGATTTCAAAGGAAGGGTTCGCCATAGATCCTTCAAAGGTTGATGTATTAAATGGGTGGAAGAGGCCTGAAATTATTACCGAAGTGCAAAGTTTATTGGGATTGGCTGACTACTATCAGAGATTCATAAAGGACTTCTTTCGTATAGTTGCTTCAATGAAGAGGCTGACGAAGAAGAGTGAGTGGTTTGTCTGGGCGCAGGAGTGTGAAAAAACATTACAGTAATTGAAGCATTGATTGACAGATGCACCTGTGTTAGTGATACCTGAAGGGAATGATGTTATGACTATGTTTATGAATGCTTCAGGAGTAGGTTTTGGTGCAGTATTAATGCAGAAGGGCAAGGTGATTGCCTATGCATCTAGGCAGTTGCAACCGCACGAGGTTCAATATCCAACTCATGATTTAGAGTTAGCAGCAGTTGTCTTTGCATTGAAAGCTTGGAGACATTATCTCTTAGAGGAGAGGTTTGAGTTGTATACTGACCACAATACATTGAGATATTTGTTCTCTCAGAAGGACTTGAACAAAAGGCCGTAGAGGTGGTTAGAGTCTCTAGCATCATATGATTTTGGGATAGAGTATACCCAAGGAAAATGAAAAAAAGTAGCTGATGCATTGACCCGAAAACAAGAAAGTCATGTTTTGGTTATAATAGAGGAATGGGTCGTTTTATAAACTTTGTCTGTGTGTGATGTGCAGTTTTGGTCTAGTGTAGGTTCAAGTAGTATATTCAGAATGTTGGCTTGCTTAGAAGTCAGGCCCATGCTGGTAGAAAGAATAGCCGAACTGCAGAAGAAAGACGAGTTCTGCACAGACATAGTAAGGAGATTGGACTCAGGAGTTGAGGCAGTAGAGCTGAAGGGATTTGGTGCTGACAGAGAGAAAAGACCGTGGAAGAATGGAATGTTGCATGTTTTGAGTACAGAAGGACCGCGAAGAGAAGTATTGGACGAATGTCATTGTTCAGAGTTTACCATATACCCTAGAGGTATGAAGATGTACCAAGATATGAAGAAGAGTTTCTTATGGGAAGGGATGAAGAATGATGCGGGAGAGTATGTGAGAAGATGTCTTACATGCTGTCAAGTGAAGGCAGAATATCAGAAGCCAAGTGGGCTCCTATAGTCTTTGGATGTTCCAGTCTGGAAATGGGATTCAATATCTATGGATTTTGTAGATGGGTTTCCAAGGTCAAGGTAGGGAATGAGAGCATATGGGTCATAGTGGACAAACTAACTAAGTGTGCCCATTTCACTCCGGTAAAGGCCGCAAGAACTACGCCGAAGTTAGTAGAGATATATATGAGGGTAGTAGTTAGATTGCATGGGGGTGCCTAGCACTATTGTCAGGGACCATGATCCATTATTCACTAGTAAGTTTTGGCATAGCTTGGAGTACTAACGGGTCTAAACCGCGGATGAGTACTGCCTACCATCCACAAATAGATGGGCAGACCGAAAGAGTTACCAAGGTCTTGGAAGATTTGCTTAGAGCTTGAATTTTAGATTCGGTGGATCTTGGGAGGATTATTTATACTTGGTGGAGTTTTCATACAACAATAGCTACCAGACAGTATTGGGATGGCTCCATTCAAAACGTTGTGTGGAAAAACATGTAAATTACCTGCATGTGGTTGGAGGTGGGGATAGGATCATATTGGGTATAGAAGTGGTTGAGGTAGCTACAGAGAAGGTAGACCTTATATGAGCTATGATGAGAGTAGTGTGATCAATGAAGGAAAGTTATGCCAACGCTAGGAGAAGAGAACTGGAGTTCGTAGTTGGCGATCAGGTATTCATGAAGTTTCTTCGATGAGAGGCATGATGCACATTAGGAAGGCTGGGAAGCTAGCGCTCAGATATGTAAGGTCGTTTCCGACACTATAAAAAAACTAACCTTTAGTTGAAATTATTGGTAGCGTTTGTAGTGTGAATGCAACTAATATTATTTTTACCATTTCCTTTTACTTAATTTTGTTTTATTCCAATGCTGCTAAATTTTGCCGCCCATGCCCGCTAATACTAAAAACTCATTTCATTTTTTCATCTCCTCCCTCTCATTGTTACGTTTCTACCCTCATTCAACAAAATCAACAGAGTTCCTCTCGCTTCTCTGTCTCATGCCGCATAGCTCCCTCTCGTGCCCCTTATCACCATCAATCTGCTCTCCTCCACTTTGATTATCCACTCTTCCTTCAATCAGTTCTCGTTTGCTTCCTTGAGATTTTTTCAAAAACCCTAAATCAAGATTTGTTCAAAAACCCTAAATCGACAAATCAAGATAATTCTCATCTGTTAAGTGCAGCTCTGGCGAAGAAGGTGTTGTTGAGGTCAGTATTCTACTTTGTAGTTATTGTAAAATGTGTTTATGTTATTTATGTGAATTCATGTGTTCCTTTTTATTTGATATATTAGGTCGCTCGCTACCCAGATGCTGTTTCTTTAGTTTCTAGAATAGTAGGCTGTGCTGGTTTGAAGGTACGAATAATTCTTGTTCTAGATACGAAATTTGATAATAGTATGATTGTTGTTTTACCGATGCATTAACTTGATAATCTACTCTGGGCCATCCAACTCTATGTTTTATCAATTATATAGTATCGGAGAATGGTTCTTCCTCATTAAATAGTTCACATTCAAAAGGATACAAGCAGTTTTTCATTTTTTTAATCCGTAAATGAGTATATATGGCTTATGCTGACATCTGCGTTCAGGAATGTACTGATTTTTTTTACTAACAGAACTTCGTTTGAAACATCAATATGTAGTTAATAACATATTAAAAGTATTTTATGCTGTCATGAATGGCTTATTTAGTTGCTACAACTTATATTAAAAGTATTGTACTGCTACTTTATATTAACTACTGGATAAGCAAGTGATATGTTCGTAATTATGCATGGGTAAAATAACAAATATAAATAATATTTATTTTTAAGGAATATTAATTAGCCAGAAAATATTGGACTGATAATAGAGTACTTGCCTAATTGTGATTTGCAGATTCTTACCAAAGAACTGAAGGAAATCAGGCCAACAATGATCCAACTAATACTACCATGTGTATTTTCCAGTGCATTTGCATTTAATTTAGATTTTGAGTTATAGCCTGTTATTTCACTTGCACAATTATTAAGACTGATATTTGTTGGTGGCTTAGACAAAAGCATTCATAAGGAAGAATTGCATCGGCTTTTTAGCACCTATCGAGAACCGGTTTATGTGAAAATACGCACAGGAAAGCGACGTAGTTTGTCCAATTTGTTAACAAGTTCGTATCTTTCACAATCTTTTAACTTATATCAGTTTTGCAACTTACAAGTATGCACAAACATATAATGGTTTTGAAAATATTAACTTAAGATACCATATTATCTTGTTATGTGAAGAAAAGATTTATACTCTACCTTTTTGAAATTATCTTGTTATGGCACAAGTTGAAATCAAATGCAGAATGCATTACATTATATGCTAATGTGAACTATCAATTTGTCAAAATCTTAATTCACCCTGGAGAGGTGAACTGCTTACAGAGTAACATGATTGCTTCCACTTTTTAGTGGTAGCTTGGCTATAAAATTTGAATTGGAATGGATGTGTATGTGTATCTAGGAGTATATTTGGCAATTAACAACACAAATAATTTTTCCTTTTATAATAAAAGTTTTCTTATTTTGGGAAGTCAGTAAGTCGAACTATCAATTTGTCAAAACATCGATTAGTTTAGTTACCGTCAAATAAAGTACAATAATCATTTTAAAGTTTTGTTTTTTTTCATTGATTTTTTTTCCAAAAAGAAAGAGTTACTTTTTAAAATTTAAATAATGAGGTCTGGACATGGCTCAATATATTGAATGCATTTTTAGGTTTTACATTTTATCTTTTTTTGCAGTCTTGATTTTTTGGGTATGTTTTTGGGTTTTGAGAATTGAGAATTGGTGCATACAAGCCTACTTTGGATTTAGCGCTTTTAGTAAGCTGTTAGAAATTCTATTTGTGACCAAATCATCATAATATATATAATATAATTTTATTATTGACGAGTGTACACTATGTTAATCATTTAAAGATGGACTACACTAATGAATTATGTTTTGCTTAAGGTTGATTATGGTAGTTCCATGATCATTTGGAGTTATTCAAAGGAGTCCCTTTTCCTGCACTTTAGTATCATGTAAATTCAACATAAAGTATAATGTTGGAGTGTTTTGTCACTTTCATCAAGAGTTCCATAAAGAAAGTGGGCAAGTAATAATAATTGTGTGATGTTTTTCTTCATTCATATTCTTCTATTTGATGTTGTGTTAGTGTACAAGTGTATGTATATAGTCAATTGAAGATGTGTCTGGGTGTGTGTGTGTTTTAACCCATGATTAGTGTGTTTACTTTGGTATGTGTATATAGTTAGTTGAAGTTGTGTATGTGTACAGGAGTTTATTTTGTTTGTTAATCACACCGTTTGGTAAGAATGTTAATTATTTTCTCATGATTGTATAAGAGCTGTTTGCGATATGGGCATCTCTGAGTTTATGACTAAAGTTAAAGAACTACAGTATGTTCAGCACATGGATTGCGGCATGTATTCTTTCAATATTAGTGTTTTTTAAACTTATAAATATGTAAATTACATGTCATCTTAATGCATATACTTCTTTGCATTTCCAAGTCAAAAGGAAACAGTATTAAAATGTTTACAAGAAAATTTTAAATGATTCCAGTTGAGTACATCCACTGTATTCAAAATTGATTATATTGTTTTACATTTGAAAGCCATATGAGTGCATTTTTGTTTCTTTTATTTAATTTTGTTAATGTTCTTTTCATGATTGGTAATTGAGAAGGTTAATTACTAATCTATGATGCTAAGTTACTGTTAAAGTTCATCTGTGGTCGTCTTTCATATGCCTATTATCATTTGCACTTGTGAATGAAGTGATATAATTTAAAAGGTGCAACACTGCAACTGCAAATTATTAGTGTCATACTTTCATATCTGATAACTACAAATATAAATGCATGAGTTTGCTCAATTTTAGTTCTTATTCCCTCTCGCGTTCAAGGCGAAAAAGAAATAAATGATCCACTTTGTCCTGTTATTAATTTTCAGTTTCTAAACTCATGGACAACGATTAGATCACTCACATGGTGATCTGGGCATCCAGGTCGAGTTCTGAAACAGTCTCTTCGCAATGCGAGGGAAAGACTGCGTACATTATCGACCTCCCTAGAACCCGCTATCGTGCGGGAGCCTCATGCACTAGGTTGCACCTTTATTTATTATTATTATTATATTTTTTTTACTTTTTGGTATAACTGATGTCAAGGCCTTCAAATTTTCAGGGTTAGTGGCGAGCTCATTGAGATGGAGGACCTTCAACACTTTTAGCTACAATCAATGATTGTTAGTTCAAAAAGAGATGGTAGTGGAGTTTCCATGAACACCTGATTGAAATAAGGGGTAGAAAAAAAGATACATAAGTTAAAGCATGTATTTTTTCATGAATTCTCTTGTTAATTCACTGTTGATTTACTTGCATAAATTAGTGGAATAACTTATTCAAATTATAATATGCATTTCCTTATCAAATTTATGGATAAGGCCATAGGTTAACTTGAAAGGGTTACTCTTGCAAGTGGGTAATAGAGAAACTAGATAGATTGTTTTGGAAAAATCTACCTATATCCTTTTAGCGAGAGCTGTAAAAGCTTATGTTATTAGAAATGTTAGACACGGTGGCAATGAGAAAAAATGGGAGGATCTTAGATAAGGGATTACATCACAACCTTGTAGCAAAATGGCAATGGGGGTTTACCTTACCATTAGCATGTCAAAATCAAGGAAACCAAACTATAAACATGGGCAGGATTAACATGGAAAAGTTCACATGCAACACATCAATTATATTAGGCTAAAGACAAGGTAAAATGTATTGGTTCTACTATACTAGTTTAGGAAAACCTGT
The DNA here is from genome assembly GCA_030737815.1 of Allium fistulosum. Taxonomy (NCBI): domain Eukaryota; kingdom Viridiplantae; phylum Streptophyta; class Magnoliopsida; order Asparagales; family Amaryllidaceae; genus Allium; species Allium fistulosum. The sequence continues at coordinate 911,167,159 of CM060908.1, forward strand.
AGGTGTTTGGCATATGACAGAAAAACAAAATAAACTAACAACAAAAATACTTCTCCTAATTTTATTTTTACTTGAATAAGGGAGAAAATCAAAGAAATTTGAATCCCTGTTTCAAAACATGTTTAAGAGCAGCTTGTTTTTTTATCTTAAAACATATAGTTGAACTGTGATGTCACATACATATCCTGAACATTATATACATTTCCTTTTGCGGTAATACAAAATAGATCAATCTGATTTTGAAGTAAGTTGAATGTAGTTTCTCTTTCAGTCAGACGCATTATGATGGATCCTAACTTTTATGTTGTTATGTTATTATACTTATTGCTTAGATGTCATGTTATTCCAAATTGTATTTGATCACTAATTTTTAAATTTCTTTACTATAGATAATTAAAGACTTTAGTGTAAAAATAATGAACTGCAGGCATTAATATGCAAGTGGCATCAAAATGCATGCTGAAAGAGTTCAATTCAGAGTATAATAAGTTACAACTGAAGCAGAAAATGACTTGAAACACATGTTGAACTTGCGGCAAAGTTGAGATGATAATAGCAGTTTGATGGTATAGATCAAGAGTGTGAGTCACGATAGCCAGGCTTATGGCAGTATATGCGAGAAGTTTGTAGGCTTGCAGTAGTGTAGCATATAGTTGATGATAGACGATGTGAACATGTTGCAGTTGGATGGTGAGGTGAAATCTGCGAAGCACACAAGAGGAATGCAAGATCAGATCAAGGTAATTAATCAAAATGTCCATTTATCATAGGCACTCTTGGTATTTCCACATATGTTGAATAATAGTTATTCAACGATTGTTTCCATGGTTTCCAATATTCATATTTTACTACCAAGATTAGGTGACTTAGTTCTAATTCCTAAACAAAGTTAACTAAGTTTTTTAAAAATCAACAAGTTTATAATAATGACGATGACGATACCAATAAACATAGTTCGATAAAAATTAATTAAATTAATAATAATGACAAGCAACATTGTCCCAGTGGTTAAGTGATTAGGCTTTGGTGTGAGAGGTCACAAACTTGCGTAGTGTGATTCAAATGCTTCTTGACACGTGATATGTTGTCCCAGTGACATGTTGTATATAAAGTACCATTTCAAATAATAATTATTATTATAATATTAATGAATCGAGTTTAAAAAAATAAACAATTTAACTAAGTTATATAAAGATTAACTAAGTTAACTTAGTTTTTTTAAAATTAACAAGTTTACGCCAAAAGGATGAGAAAATTATTTCAAAAGCAATGTTGTGTTCTTGCACTACTGGTACTAAACCGCTGTTACATACTCATGAAAAATCATACAAGTTGCCAATATAGGATCAACACAGTAGTTTATTTATAGTCCGGACTTATATATTATCTTGATACATGGTTCATAAACTCAAGTTACTATCCTAAATAGCGGTGTATCTATATCGTATGTGTGTGTTTTATAACATTGGGTATATAAGATTTTGTATGATTTTATACAATCTGCTTGCCTAAAATGAAATCAAATCATGCTGTAGCAACTTTGCACTTTTCTTTCTTTCAATAATTGTTTGATGAATAAATTGTTTTTGAATAAATTGTTTGCACAAATCTACCACTGGCAGGCTTATGGCTAACTTGGCTGTAGCATGACCTAACAATTTTTTTTACTCAGAGTCTCAGACCCATAATGCCAACTATCTATGATCTGTGTGTGCACTTTTATCAACTATGTTTTTCGTAATGAACATACATGTTATGGTGTTATCCGTTCCACGTATAGAGCCCGGACCTCATACTAGTTCATTGTTATTTCAAGATCCTACCAAGGATTTGCTATGTTAACTTTAAGATTTTGGAAGTTTATTAATTTTCCATTGCAAATTGCATATATATATATATGATTGCAGATAGCAAAGAATTTGCAATGAAGCTATATATGAATAGAATCATTATTCATATTGTCTACATTGATTTTTAGTTGAAGCTCATCTGAGTGCTAGTGTTTTTAGTCTATTAATTTACATGATAAGCCCAATGATTGCGCCAATATTATATTGTAATTTTATTTGGATCATTTTGTAATAAATAGTCTCTTCATATAAACATTGTTATAGCATGTATGACTGCTTATGCTGAACCAAAACGGTCTTTAAATATTTCTCAAGCCTCTTCTACTTTTGTAAGCAGTGATTTTTCCCTCAATTTGTTTTCTTATTACTTGATGGCTTTATTCATATACACAGCCTAAGCACTGACAGCTCATAGCCGATGAATGTGCTTTAATGTGTGTTACCAGGCTTCTCAAAAGGCATAAAACTACTACGAATTCTCGGGCATTTATTGCCTTATTAAGGGAATCTGCTGATGCATTGACCAACCTAGCTTGTGAGAATCATTTGTATTTTTAAATTATTGAGTGTAATGCCCTCTTAACTCTGTTTCTCATGCTAAGGTTGAAGGATCCTTCCATTCATTATGAGGTTGTAAGTTGTACCATTTAATTTTTATGCTCTTTTTTATAGTTCTAATCATAACATTATTGATGGAATGCAGAGTAAAATTAAGCCAACTTTTATCTTCATTATGTTTTTATGTTGAACATTATTGCTTGAAACATTGACTGTGCTGATGTGAACTTAAGATCGTCCCTAAACTCTAGTGGAAGTTTATGCTAATACAATACATTATTAGTTCTGGGTAATTTGGTTAATTGTTAAACTTCATAACTTATAATGATATGACTTCTTGCATTGTAGTGTACTCTGATTGGCTCTAATAGAATGCAATGTGATCAATAGTGTTGGTTCCTTATACCTATCTTAACACGTCTAAAATAATGTGACGACCCGGAATTTTGGGTTAATTGAAATTGGAATATTTAATTGATTTTAAATATTCTAAAGTTAATTTTTAGCTTGAATTTCAAATACCAATATTTATTGGATAATTTAATTATTGAATTAAATAATTCGAAGTTGGGTAAAATGTTGAATCTAGAGTTTTAAGCCTGTTAAAAATAGTTTGAAGGCTTGGAAAATTCATACTAATAATACGGAAGATGATAGAAGTATTTAAAATTGAATTTTAAGGTGATTTAATCAGTTTTACAAATATATAGTTTAAATTGAATTTAAAAATAGCCTTACGAGGCACAGTCTCGGAATTCTACGAAACTAGTTCCATTGGATCCGTAATATTGGATTATTATCGGATTTCAATTTTCGTAGTGAATGGAGTTGTTGGGTGAGCGTATGTTATATACGCGCTAAAATTTACATCGAGATTCAATTTAACATATTTAATTTGGCCAACATTTTTATATTAGCTGATTTGATAGCAACATCAGCCTATTCCTTTCTTTTTTTCCATCGCAGTTTTTCTTTCCCATCAGAACACTGTGATTTGTTTTCTCCCACACGCCAACGTCTCCTCCTGCCTCCCTCTTTTCTTTTTAAATTACGCAAAGCAGATCTAAACAGAAGGAGATAATAATAATGGCCGAAAGCAAATATCTTTTCAAATAAAATCTCGTTCTCCTTCCCACTTCTTCAGTTCATTCGAACGAAACAGTATATAAAAAAAGGGGGCGTAGCACAGACAATTCAATCGAAATTGAATTCAACAAAATGGCGACAGTCTTCCTCTTTCCCTCTTCTTAAAAATCGAGACCCTCTCCGCCCTTCTCTATTCGATTTTCCAAAAGCTACCGAAATATTAAGGGTCGTGAGTGAATCGCGAATGAGCCTCACGCGATGTCAGTTCGCAAGGGTAGGGCGGCGCGCTCAGATGGAGATGGGTATCGCGATTTCTTGAGCTCGACAGGGCTTCGATTTGTCTGAATCAGGCGAAGTCGACCAGCTTGGTTTGCGTTCATGAGAGTGATAGGTGCAGTGAAGATCGCGAAGGGCGGCGAGCAGCGTGCTCGCGAGTGGTGGTGAGGGTCGTCGTCATCGGGATGGTGGCGCACGTGATAGGTGTTGGCGACCGCGTTCGAGTATGGTTGGCTAGGGTTTCGTTCGATTTCGAGTCGGCAGTAAGGTACGATTTTGGTGTTCGAATTTGTGTTAATTTATATATATATATATGCAGTGAAAGAAGGAAAATATATATTACAGTGGAGTATAAAACATTTCTGTGTTTTTATATGTGCAGAGAAAATCACAGTAAGATATTTAAGACAATCCTATTTTTAATTTAATAAATATATATATGTATTTATGAAAACAGAAATTAGTTTATATTGAAAAGTTTGAAAGAAGTAGGAATTTAAGAATTGTTATAGAGTTTATATATATAAAGTTAGATTTTTAAATATATATGGTTATTTATAGTATATGTAGTTTCAGGGGAAATAATTATACACATTTTTAATTTACTAGTTATTTTAAACAATGGATTTGGTAATTAATTTATTTTATTAAACTATTTAATTATTTTAACTATTGAAAATAAATTAGTAAAAGGAAGTTAGTTAAATAAATTTATTAAAAGAAACAGGTTGAAATATAATCATCAGTTTAGAATTAAATCACTAGTAATTAATTAAAAAGAAATTGGTTATTCGATTTGTTTCGGATATTAATTAACGGTATGAATATTTATACAAGGTTTATAATCATGGAAATAAGCCGGTTGGTTTGGATTGCAAATAAAGATCAAAGGTGAGTTAATCTCACTCATCTGGTTTTTAATTTAAATTTTAATGGTTAAATTTAAATAATTGGTTGAATGATTGAATTGGTTTGATGTGCTATGTTATATATAGTAGTATATATAGTATATATTGGAGTTGTTGATATTCCCTCATTATATAGCGGATGAGACCCTATGCGCCGCATAATAGCGGATGATAATATTTAAGCCCATATACCGTGATATTCCACCTCGAAGTGGAATTGGTATTGTGCTAAAATATGTGGATGCAGGGAAAATAGGTTGGAGGGATCCAACTTGATTCCTCAAAATAATTAGATTATTTAATATTCTATGTTCTGAATATTTGATATCCTGTGATAACTTTATTGATAATTGAAATGTTGGATGATAAGGTTGGATTGAATACTTTGGTATATTGAGTTATAAAAATCTATAGAATTGGATTTTTGAAAAGAAATCAAAGAGTAAAATTTTAAGAAAATAACTCTAGTGAATTTGAATAAATTTAATAATGAATTGAAAAATAAAATAAAAATAAAAGTGATTTCAAAATTCTAACAAATATATAAAAAGGGGATTTTGAATTTAACAGGAAATAATTAATATTAAACTAAAGTGATATTATTTAAAGAATTAAAGAAGTTATTTTTAAATTCAAGGATTAAATTTAATTAAAGGATAAATAAGGAATTTTGGAAAATCTGAAATTGGTATTTTAGTTAAAAAGGTTTTAACTCATAATAAAGAAATAAAATTTGAAAGTTAATGGATTTGAAATAAATGAAGTAAGTAAGGAAATTTATTTCAAAGTGAAGTAAAATGGAAACCAATTGGAAATTGATTTAAGTGTTAAAAATTGGGATTTTTTTAAAAGGAAAGTGAGATTTTGGGAATTTGTAAAATGGGTTTATAAATGGATATCAGTGGACATTTGAAAGTATAAATTTCACGGTGGGAATTTATAAAGGAATGAGAATTTGTTTAAAAATAAATAGAGATTTATTTTAAAGGTATGGAAATAGGAAGTGTATTTCACTGGAAAGCCGAGTATATTTTAAAGGAGACTTTTATGTATAAGTTAAAGGCTTAAAAAATTGGTTACAAAGAAACGTTTTAGAAAATTTATTATTTCTAAATGTTTAAATTCTAAAGGAAGTATTTTCCAAATCTATTGTAGTTGTAAATATTAAAAGTGACTTGATATTTGTTTTAAAGGATAAAAAGTTAGTTTATATTTTATTAAGAAGCTTTATTTAAATATTCTTAAAGTATATATTTTTGAATAAGTATTAAAGTATTTTTAAGTAAATGTCTTAAAGATATTTTATAATAAAGAGTTTTAAATTATTTTAAAAATCTAAAGTTTGTACTTGGCGTTTCCAGTGGTAATAAATATTTCGAAATCTATTTCATAAGAGGAATTGGTTGAAACTGTTTCAAAGGGGTTGAAAAATGGAAAAATATCTTGCGAAGATATTCGTGAGGTAAATAAATAATTTGGAAATTATTGTTAGATGGATGTTTGTGAATGTTATTTGATAGTTAAATAACCGACTATCAATATTGGCCAATGCACTGATCGTTTCGAAGAGACCGGGATCGGGATTTATTTCTCGAAAACCACTTCGATTCGGTTTGTACGTTTCGTGTGGAAACGAGTTTGGAATCGAAGATGGAGCAGTGAAGTGCAAGGGCTAGTCGCTACTAATCTTGAGGATATTTCCAAAATGGATGTAGTAGGAATAGTGCCTTCGGTTCCGTTCGAACCTGGGACGGACTTGTATGGACGAATGCTTTCGAAACATCGTCAGGTGGACGATGGGCATTCTAAGGGATATGTTCTAAAGGTAACGCTTAGCCTCGAGCCTCATAAACTGAGAATGACTGAAAATCAGGGGTTATGCAGCAAGGCTTCGTGGGTCGCACCCACTTGAGAGTAAGGTCATCCCTGTCTAGATGTCCCTTTTTATTTCGGCTTAGTGGTGCGGTTGCTGATCACAACCGTGTGGTGATTTTATTTGGAATTATCTAGTAAGGGATGGTTCTGGCCTTGCGTTGCAGGGGACTTAGAGTGGGTCCTCGGTACTGTGATCTAGGCCACGTACTGTGATAGGTGGTACCCCAGTGCCTAGTCATTGATGGAAATCCATTCTCCCTACGTGCCTTGTACGGTATTTGTTTGTATTACCCACTTTGTGGCTAGTATGCTGGAATTAAATCATGTAACAATTTCAGCTATTTGAATAAGTATTTGTATATAGACACTATTATAATATCAAAGGATTTGATAAGAAAGTGTTTTGGGTATCGTAAGGTAAAAACCCGACATGTTTATTTGTGGCGTGGTCTTACGAGATGCTTTTGTTTTCAAAGGATTTTCGAAACTTTAATAATAAATTGAGTGTGATTTTCTCACGCAGGTTTTCCAGACTGACTCGGGTGTTGTTTTATATGATGCTCGGGTCAGACCAAGATAAACAGGTTCAAGTTATGCTGTGGAGCTCAGGAGACGAGCTGGATGGAGATACGTACTCCCGTACTTGTTTATATATATATTCTGTTGTGTTGAACTCTGTACTCTATTGTATTGAGGACAGGATATGATTATTGTCCAGTTGTATGTTATGTGTACTCTGATGTATACTCGGATGATGTATTGTATAAAACAGATATAGTTTTAATTTATGTAAAGATCTGTTAGTATATATTATATTTTATTCCGCTGCAATGGTTAGATTTTGCTGTTGTTTTCTCTTTTCTTCTTCTACCTCTTCTTCTTTTAACCCAAATGGTTCGTATTTCCGTTCACTTTGAATCGATTTGGAGAATAGTGTCGATTTTAGGGGATACATATTTGCGGGCTGTTACAGTGGTATCAGAGCTTAGGCTGGTGATAACCTTGGCTCTGGTGGGAATTACTCATAGAATTGAGTCCATAGTACTCTAGAATGAGTTGAGTGTATTAATAGATATGAGCGCGTGTCACGTACGAGAATTTTCGACTTTCGAAAATTCGACATCGATACTCACTTTATCGACTGCCGAGCAATCGAGTGCCGAAAACTCCAATAGTGAGGGTTTTAAGAAAAAGAAAAAGTAGAAGAAGAAGAAGAAAAAGAGAAGAAAGAAAGAAGAAGAACAGCAGAACAAGAGCAGAAACAGAAAACAATATCAGAATCTTACACATCGCAGCGGAACAATATATAATAAATAAACACTAGTCTTTTAAAACAAAGAATTATATCAGTTTTTATACACACATCAATCAGAGTCAATATACAACAATGGACAGTTATATAAACTTGTCCTCATACAGAATACACAGCGGAATAAATACTATCAGATACAAATACTACGTCTCGTCATCCAGCTTCTCTCCAAAGCTCCAGAATATCCTGATAACCTAACTCTAGACTGCCCGTGTGGAAATTGGTGGGCACCCAGAGTTTAGAAGGGAAACAATAAACTCCGAGTCAGTCATGGTGACTGGTGTGAGATCGTAAAACAGTTATTCTTTAAAATAAACAACAGGAAGATTTTAAGGTAAATTTCGCAATGCCTTTGGAAAATGAAACTATCATAAGACCTCCCACCACACACACAATGCAAACGCAGAATTGGAGGAGATTTCTTCTTATGATAGTCAAAGATTCTTACTACGCAAAAATCAAATTCTTTTTGATATTATTATTAGTGCATAGTGTAGAAAACATTTCGAAAGTATAATATAAATCTTAGCCAGCATAGGCATTCCGCACTTATGCCTACTATAGCTACCATCCAAACAGTGGTGACCACCATAAGTGAATGATACGTTCTACAACTAAAACCGTACAAGGCTCGTATTGTTTCTTTGGATTTCCAACAAATGGTCAGGCTAAGGAACTTCCTATCCACGATGGGTACGTCCCGGGAATAGACGACCCGAGAACCTAACCGGATCTCTGCCAACACAAGGCCGGGTTACCTCTGCAAAAATAGGTAACTACTGACACGCGCATGCCATCCCCCGATCGTAACCGATCTTCCCGAGGATCCCCGATTTCCAACAAACCACATAGATAATAATGCAGCAACCACATAGGTTAAGTATCTGGGCTCCATACCATGATACCACCTCTATACAGAAGGAATGACATACACTAAGGGGCGCTACTCCCTAGAACCTTGCTGCATCCTTCCTGTTTTGACCATTTCCGGGGTGTGAGGCTCGACGAAGTCTCGTCCACAAAGCTACGCTTTCTACAAAGCCCTGCTTCGGGTCAAACAAAATGATCAACCTATGATCACAAAGATATAAGATCAAACAAATGATCATATCACAAATGATCAAACACTGATCATTTCACAGCAACACTCAGTATGCCACGTTACCAAATTGGGAATATATCGCTGATAAATTTCAACTACATAACCTCTGAGCTCGTACGTCTCAGAGAAGGGTGTTAAGCTAAGAGAATAAATTATCCGCCACCAACAGATATGTATTTGAAAGAAATCAGCTTTATATCTCAAATTGTAACGTCAGACATACAATCCATACAAGTCTGTTCCGGGATCGAACAGAACCGAAGGCACTTCTCACGAAGCCCTTGCATATCCGGATAAATTTCTAATCACGTCCGGACTTCCCGTCACTAAGGATGATAAAAACCTCTAAATCGGAGATCAGCCGATGTAGAGTAACTCGACGGTAATCCTTCCGTTTTCAAAAATATCCGGTCTTCAACACCGGTCTTCGAATGCAATTCATAACGACGTATCACATATTCGGAATGGGTTATACGACCCCATGGTCCTTTCCCGGCTAACCCGAATAGTGAGCGATTATTTAAAAATAAGTGTGGCATTCAAATTCATCCAATTCACAACAAATACCTATCTAAAGGTAATTATTGATAGTCGGTTATTTAACTATCAATAAAGATGCGCAACATCACCAGATTCCAAATTTTTTTCATCTTCAAAAATATCTTTTACTAGATATAAAATTTCCACACTTAATCATTTGAAAACAATTTCAAATCAATTTCTACATTTCAATTTATCTTTGAAGATAAAATCTCAAAACAGTTCATTTCATATTTGGAAAAGCATTTCCACACTTATTTAATAATAAGTATTTCACAAAACATTTATTTTCAACACTTAGAAAATATTCGATATACTTAAATCAAATTAAGTATATATTTCATTCTTTTAAGGAAACCGTTTACTATAACAACATTTATTTGAGTCAAAACGAATGTTACGTAAAAAATCGTTACGACAACTCAAAATCACTAGTATAGAGATTCGAATTTTTTTTTGATAGATATGTAAATACCAATACTATATAAAACATTTCCTTTCGGAAATCATTTACTATAACAACGGTGTGTTATAGTCCACCATTTCCTTAAATTTCTCGAAAACGTCTATTTCAACAAGAACTGTTGAAATCTATGATTTCGATAATTCACAAGTTTTAAAACATCTTTTAAAACAATTACTTCATTTATAATATCGCTTTCCCAAACATACTATTTTTTTTCAATAATATATTCACCGTCCAAAATCGTGAATATACTTCGTTATCCAAATTCAACATTTCTACTCATTTTATTTTAAGAATTATCCACTATCCAAAACCGTGGATAAAATTCCCTTAATAATTTCTATATTAAATTCATCAAATTTGATTGATTTCGAATTTATAAAACAACGTTTATAAATTCACCTTTATATTTTCTAACAACTTCGATTTATAAAATTCTCCTTTTATTAACTTCTAAAATTACTTATCAAAATAAGTGATTTCGGATTTATAAACAACGTTTATAAATCACATTTATACTTCATAACAATTTCAACTTATAAAATCATTTTATTAGCAAATTCTGTTCAAATCTCATCTAAGTGCAAAAATCTAATTTATAAGCAAATTCCTTATAAATCTTCTATCCTACAACTTCTATACAATTTATACTTCACAATTTTCAAATCTATAAATCTCGTTCACATATGATTTTTATTATCACTTCATTTTTAACACTTAAAAAAAAAACTCGTTTTAAAATTCCAATGTCTTAATTTATAAAATGTAAACTTTATAAACCTTTTAAGTAAACCGTTTATAATATTTTAAAAATCTCCATTTTATAAATCAATCAACTATTAATTCCAAAAATCACTTTTCGATTATATTTCACAAAGATCTTAACTTTTATACTTTAAGATTTGAACGTTTATTTATTTAAAATAAATCACATCAAAAATTTAATAAAACGTATAATTTCAAAGATCACTTTAAAAATCCTTTTAAATTAAAAATCGTTATTTTTTTTAAAACTTGAATCCGATGATGCAACAGCACCAATTAGTCAATCACAACATCAAACATCATATATCAACATATGATAACAGAATATACATCAATATCTGTAAATAAATAAATACTGGTGAGGAATCCAGTTGGATCCCTCCAACCTGTTTCCCTGCATCCAAAGATGTTAGCACAATACCAATTCCGCTCCAGTACGGAATTATCGCGGTATATGGGTTTTATAAAAATCCGCTTACTAACGGCGCAATAGGGTCTCATCCGCTATACGAGGCGGGAAATCATCAATCCAATATATACATATGCCAATATGTATATATTGCTATATATATATATAGATATATCCTATCATATCTAATATCACATCCAAACAGTCAATCATCCATCACTAACTGCAAATTCCACTTTAAATTTTGAGTGAGAAGATCTCACCTTAGCTTTTTATTTTGCATTCCCATTTTCATTTCAGCTTGTTTCTCCATTTCAGACCTTGTATAAACAATTTATACAGTTTGTTAATATTCGAATAAATCGAACAACAATTTCTTTTCAATGGATTAAATTGTTTAACAATTTTAATTTGAACTAATTTAACAATTAATTCCCATTTAATAGGTTTAAATTCTAACTAATAATTTTACTTTAAATTAATATCTTTAAATCAATTTCTTTTAATAAAATTTGTTAAACTAAAAATTTACTCTAAAACTAAATTTCCTACTTTAAACTTAATCACTTATCAACAATTTAATTATCCTTACTGTTTCAAAATCAAAACTTTTCTCTGTTTTATAAATTTAAAACTTTATGTATATAATTTTTTTTCTTTTACTGTAAACAACTTTTGACATATATATATTTTCCTATTGTAAATACAAAACAGAAATTTCTTTTACTGTTATTATCAATTTCATTCATCATTTTTTTCTTTCAAATCTATATATTTATTTATAAATCAAATTAAGTGAAACTGGAATTACCTTACTGTGAAATCACCAAAATCAAGATGCCAAACCTTCATGCCCCAGCGCCTTGTTCAAATCGCCAGCAACCCCTCGCCCAGGTCGCGACCACGCCGCCACGTCCTGACATCGCCTGACCGTTGCCGAAACCCTAGATCGAGGCCATCATCCCCTATCGAACCCTGTACCTCTCGCATTCGGCCACGCTCGAGCCAACATCGAGGCTCAAATTCGCGACCACCCAGTCGCGTGCACCTACCCACGTCGCGACTCCCACGGCACCACGCCTGATCGATCGCGACATCCAGATCCCCGCCGCCGCATCTCGCCTTTCGTCATCGCGATTTCAGACATCGCGATGTCCTCAATCTCGCGAACGCGAGAACGTCCCACTCCCATTAATTTTCGTTCGACGTAGAGGAGGAATTGACTGAAGAGGGAATTGGATTTGAATTAGTGAATGAAATTGAAGAAAGAGGAGGGGAACTCGTAATTCATTTTTTTTATCTCTGAGGAGGCCGGTTTCGACTTTGAATTCAAGGATGGAACAATTGAAAACAGAAGGGGAGGCTCGCGATTTTTACAAGAGAATGGGATTTGGAAACGCGGCCATTATTGTTTTTCTTCTATGATTTTGAACTGAACGGAGAAAAGTGTTTTCGTTCGTATAATTATTTCTTCTTTTCGATTTTTACCAACACTTGAGTACACACATAGGTCGGCAGAGAAAAGTGATAGGGTGGCTGTTGATTAGAAATTTATTTCCCTATTATATTCAAAAATATCTCATCATATCATTTCAACGCGTTTATATGTCGTGTGCGCGCATAACAACTCCGAAAAATACGAATTTTGAAATACAGTAATAATACAGTATTACGGACCCAATGGAACTGGTTTCGTCAAATTCCGAGACTGTTTGAAAAATGACTATTTTTAAATATCGGTTCAAACAATTAAATTCAAAACTGAGCAAAACAGTTTAAAATTCAATCCTGACAGTTCGATTAGCTTCGGTATTATCAATACGAATTTTAAAAGCTTTTGAAATATTTTTCTCCAGCTTAAAATTGAAGATTCAAATTTTTATCCAACATTCACTAGATTAAATTTTATAATTTAATCGTCAAATTCAAAGTTATATCGGGGATTCAAATTAAATCATCGTTCAAATATAAAAAAATAAATTAAATATTCTCAATTTAATTTGTTCAAAATTCTGGGTCGTTACAGACTTCCCTCCTTAAAAGAATTTCGTCCTCGAAATTACAAGTTAGGAAAAATGGTCCTTAACTCGTCTACTATTTTTCACAATCTAAATAGTTTTATCACTTTTCAAAACAAATATTTCTACTAAAGATTCACTATCATTCAACTAAATTTCTAACTTCAATTATAAGTTTCAACAGCATTGTTTTACTTCAAAACTCAATTTTAAATTCAAATTTTAAATTTAAACTTTCAAAATTTCTCAAAAATTTTCTAACGCCCTAAATTTTCGAAAAATTTCGCCAGCGTCTCCTTTGCACGGCTAATACGGCACGACTACAAAACGTCCCTACGGACCCTCAGATTTCAAAAAGAAAAAGAAAAAGCCAAACGGCTAGACCAGAAATCATCAAAAACTCATATTCAAATTTAAACACATACCTTTTTCGAGCAATTCAAATTCTCTTCAAAATTAAAATCCCAATTCCTTTACAATACCTGTATATCTACTAGCCATTATATCTAGTTACAACATTCAAACCATTTTGCACATTTTATTACAAAATTTTCAATATAAACTGCTTATATCATTTTTACTTCACTGTTGAAGTTACATATTCATTATCATTCAATTTTTACATTTCACATTCATTTGAATTCAATTCACCATTTCAATTCAACTTGAATTCAATTTATCTTCAATTCTGAAATATTGAATTTATCAATTATCTTTCATTCATAACTGCACTATTTTAAATTAGTTCCAATTACTAATTCGTTACAAATTCCAATTTCCAATATTCAGCTTGAATTACATTTGCTAACAAATTCAAAACAAAGTTTAACTTTCATCTTTAATTTATAATTATTCAATTCAATTCATTGCTTACAAATTCGAAATGAATTTCAACATTCAATTTTATTTCCATTAAATTGATTCACTTGTACTTACATTTGCAAATTTATTTATTCATTCACAAATTCTTTCATTTTCAATTTGAATTCTCATTTCTATCAAATTTCAAATATTTTATAAGTATTTGACTTATTTACATCTTGATTTATACAATCATTTATACATTCACATTCACAATTCCATTTCATTAAGGAATTTTATTTTCAATTATCTTCTTGGAATTCTATTTTCATTTATAAATTCATTTACGATTTATATTCACCATTTCATAAATATTTTTATATAGCATTCCAGAGTTTACCAACATTTCAAAAATTACTTTGAAAACAATTCAAATTATCCTTTGAATTTCCAAAACTAAATCCAAATTTTTCAAACAACTTCCATTTAAAACAATTTGGCAGCAATTCCTCTTTTGGAAACCCGAAAATGAATTCAAATGATGTGGCCACCATTATCAGGATTATTTTCCAGCGACCTAAAAGAGTTTAGAGCTTTCATCTCTCTAAAACAATTTTTCAAAACCTTCGAAATTCATTTTCAAATTCAAAAAGATTTAAACTTTCCAAATCTCCAAAATTTTCAAATTCTTTTCAAACATTTCCAAAAACTTCTCTGGAATTCCGTTTCAAATTACAAATCACATTTATAATTTATATTCTTTAAATTTCATTTGTATATGGATTTATTTCTTAACTTTGGAGTTACGATTTCAATTTCTTATTCAATTTCAATGATAATAGATTAATATTATCACCTCTAATAACCATGCAACCATATACTATAGTACTTCATAGAAAAACATTTCTTTTCTATACAAAAATAGTTTTGGGCAAAATTATTTCATTTACCCTATTTAAAACAATACTGTGTCGTCTTGCCTCGTTTAAGTGTTTAGAAATCCCTATCGATAATATGGCGTCCCACATACCGACCAAAACTCATAAACATCTCAACGGATAAGCAAACACAATATAAAACAATTTTTATATTCACTAACAAATACGCACTCGTATCTATTATTACACTCAACTCATTCTAGAGTACTACTGACTCTATCTCTAATGAGTAACACCCAACAGAGCAGGGTTGTTGCTTAACCATATGCTCTGATACCATGCTGTCACGTACGGGAATTTTCGACTTTCGAAAATTCGACATTGATACTCACTTTATCGACTGCCGAGCAATCGAGTGCCGAAAACTCCAATAGTGAGGGTTTTAAGAAAAAGAAAAAGTAGAAGAAGAAGAAGAAAAAGAGAAGAAAGAAAGAAGAAGAACAACAGAACAAGAGCAGAAACAGAAAACAATATCAGAATCTTACACATCGCAGCGGAACAATATATAATAAATAAACACTAGTCTTTTAAAACAAAGAATTATATCAGTTTTTATACACACATCAATCAGAGTCAATATACAACAATGGACAGTTATATAAACTTGTCCTCATACAGAATACACAGCGGAATAAATACTATCAGATACAAATACTACGTCTCGTCATCCAGCTTCTCTCCAAAGCTCCAGAATATCCTGATAACCTAACTCTAGACTGCCCGTGTGGAAATTGGTGGGCACCCAGAGTTTAGAAGGGAAACAATAAACTCCGAGTCAGTCATGGTGACTGGTGTGAGAT
This sequence comes from Allium fistulosum, assembly GCA_030737815.1. Lineage (NCBI taxonomy): Eukaryota > Viridiplantae > Streptophyta > Magnoliopsida > Asparagales > Amaryllidaceae > Allium > Allium fistulosum. Next base: position 911,182,863 of record CM060908.1, read on the forward strand.
CGTAAAACAGTTATTCTTTAAAATAAACAACAGGAAGATTTTAAGGTAAATTTCGCAATGCCTTTGGAAAATGAAACTACCATAAGACCTCCCACCACACACACAATGCAAACGCAGAATTGGAGGAGATTTCTTCTTATGATAGTCAAAGATGCTTACTACGCAAAAATCAAATTCTTTTTGATATTATTATTAGTGCATAGTGTAGAAAACATTTCGAAAGTATAATATAAATCTTAGCCAGCATAGGCATTCCGCACTTATGCCTACTATAGCTACCATCCAAACAGTGGTGACCACCATAAGTGAATGATAGGTTCTACAACTAAAACCGTACAAGGCTCGTATTATTTCTTTGGATTTCCAACAAATGGTCAGGCTAAGGAACTTCCTATCCACGATGGGTACGTCCCGGGAATAGACGACCCGAGAACCTAACCGGATCTCTGCCAACACAAGGCCGGGTTACCTCTGCAAAAATAGGTAACTACTGACACGCGTATGCCATCCCTCGATCGTAACCGATCTTCCCGAGGATCCCCGATTTCCAACAAACCACATAGATAATAATGCAGCAACCACATAGGTTAAGTATCTGGGCTCCATACCATGATACCACCTCTATCCAGAAGGAATGACATACACTAAGGGGCGCTACTCCCTAGAACCTTGCTGCATCCTTCCTGTTTTGACCATTTCCGGGGTGTGAGGCTCGACGAAGTCTCGTCCACAAAGCTACGCTTTCTACAAAGCCCTACTTCGGGTCAAACAAAATGATCAACCTATAATCACAAAGATATAAGATCAAACAAATGATCATATCACAAATGATCAAACACTGATCATTTCACAGCAACACTCGGTATGCCACGTTACCAAATTGGGAATATATCGCTGATAAATTTCAACTACATAACCTCTGAGCTCGTACGTCTCAGAGAAGGGTGTTAAGCTAAGAGAATAAATTCTCCGCCACCAACAGATATGTATTTGAAAGAAATCAGCTTTATATCTCAAATTGTAACGTCAGACATACAATCCATACAAGTCTGTTCCGGGATCGAACAGAACCGAAGGCACTTCTCACGACGCCCTTGCATATCCGGATAAATTTCTAATCACGTCCGGACTTCCCGTCACTAAGGGTGATAAAAACCTCTAAATCGGAGATCAGCCGATGTAGAGTAACTCGACGGTAATCCTTCCGTTTTCAAAAATATCCGGTCTTCAACACCGGTCTTCGAATGCAATTCATAACGACGTATCACATATTCGGAATGGGTTATATGACCCCATGGTCCTTTCCCGGCTAACCCGAATAGTGAGCGATTATTTAAAAATAAGTGTGGCATTCAAATTCATCCAATTCACAACAAATACCTATCTAAAGGTAATTATTGATAGTCGGTTATTTAACTATCAATAAAGATGCGCAACATCACCAGATTCCAAATAATTTTCCAAATTTTTTTCATCTTCAAAAATATCTTTTACTAGATATAAAATTTCCACACTTAATGATTTGAAAACAATTTCAAATCAATTTTTACATTTCAATTTATCTTTGAAGATAAAATCTCAAAACAGTTCATTTCATATTTGGAAAAGCATTTCCACACTTATTTAATAATAAGTATTTCACAAAACATTTATTTTCAACACTTAGAAAATATTCGATATACTTAAATCAAATTAAGTATATATTTCATTCTTTTAAGGAAACCGTTTACTATAACAACATTTATTTGAGTCAAAACGAATGTTACGTAAAACATCGTTACGACGACTCAAAATCACTAGTATAGAGATTCGAATTTTTTTTTGATAGATATGTGAATCCCAATACTATATAAAACATTTCCTTTCGGAAATCATTTACTATAACAACGGTGTGTTATAGTCCACCATTTCCTTAAATTTCTCGAAAACGTCTATTTCAACAAGAACTGTTGAAATCTATGATTTCGATAATTCACAAGTTTTAAAACATCTTTTAAAACAATTACTTCATTTATAATATCGCTTTCCCAAACATACTATTTTTTTTCAATAATATATTCACTGTCCAAAATCGTGAATATACTTCGTTATCCAAATTCAACATTTCTACTCATTTTATTTTAAGAATTATCCACTATCCAAAACCGTGGATAAAATTCCCTTAATAATTTCTATATTAAATTCATCAAATTTGATTGATTTCGAATTTATAAAACAACGTTTATAAATTCACCTTTATATTTTCTAACAACTTCGATTTATAAAATTCTCCTTTTATTAACTTCTAAAATTACTTATCAAAATAAGTGATTTCGGATTTATAAACAACGTTTATAAATCACATTTATACTTCATAACAATTTCAACTTATAAAATCATTTTATTAGCAAATTCTGTTCAAATCTCATCTAAGTGCAAAAATCTAATTTATAAGCAAATTCCTTATAAATCTTCTATCCTACAACTTCTATACAATTTATACTTCACAATTTTCAAATCTATAAATCTCGTTCACATATGATTTTTATTATCACTTCATTTTTAACACATAAAAAAAACTCGTTTTAAAATTCCAATGTCTTAATTTATAAAATGTCAACTTTATAAACCTTTTAAGTAAACCGTTTATAATATTTTAAAAATCTCCATTTTATAAATCAATCAACTATTAATTCCAAAAATCACTTTTCGATTATATTTCACAAAGATCTTAACTTTTATACTTTAAGATTTGAACGTTTATTTATTTAAAATAAATCACTTCAAAAATTTAATAAAACGTATAATTTCAAAGATCACTTTAAAAATCCTTTTAAATTAAAAATCGTTATTTTTTTTAAAACTTGAATCCGATGATGCAACAGCACCAATTAGTCAATCACAACATCAAACATCATATATCAACATATGATAACAGAATATACATCAATATCTGTAAATAAATAAATACTGGTGAGGAATCCAGTTGGATCCCTCCAACCTGTTTCCCTGCATCCAAAGATGTTAGCACAATACCAATTCCGCTCCAGTACGGAATTATCGCGGTATATGGGTTTTATAAAAATCCGCTTACTAACGGCGCAATAGGGTCTCATCCGCTATACGAGGCGGGAAATCATCAATCCAATATATACATATGCCAATATGTATATATTGCTATATATATATAGATATATCCTATCATATCTAATATCACATCCAAACAGTCAATCATCCATCACTAACTGCAAATTCCACTTTAAATTTTGAGTGAGAAGATCTCACCTTAGCTTTTTATTTTGCATTCCCATTTTCATTTCAGCTTGTTTCTCCATTTCAGACCTTGTATAAACAATTTATACAGTTTGTTAATATTCGAATAAATCGAACAACAATTTCTTTTCAATGGATTAAATTGTTTAACAATTTTAATTTGAACTAATTTAACAATTAATTCCCATTTAATAGGTTTAAATTCTAACTAATAATTTTACTTTAAATTAATATCTTTAAATCAATTTCTTTTAATAAAATTTGTTAAACTAAAAATTTACTCTAAAACTAAATTTCCTACTTTAAACTTAATCACTTATCAACAATTTAATTATCCTTACTGTTTCAAAATCAAAACTTTTCTCTGTTTTATAAATTTAAAACTTTATGTATATAATTTTTTTTCTTTTACTGTAAACAACTTTTGACATATATATATTTTCCTATTGTAAATACAAAACAGAAATTCCTTTTACTGTTATTATCAATTTCATTCATCATTTTTTTCTTTCAAATCTATATATTTATTTATAAATCAAATTAAGTGAAACTGGAATTACCTTACTGTGAAATCACCAAAATCAAGATGCCAAACCTTCATGCCCCAGCGCCTTGTTCAAATCGCCAGCAACCCCTCGCCCAGGTCGCGACCACGCCGCCACGTCCTGACATCGCCTGACCGTTGCCGAAACCCTAGATCGAGGCCATCATCCCCTATCGAACCCTGTACCTCTCGCATTCGGCCACGCTCGAGCCAACATCGAGGTTCAAATTCGCGACCACCCAGTCGCGTGCACCTACCCACGTCGCGACTCCCACGGCACCACGCCTGATCGATCGCGACATCCAGATCCCCGCCGCCGCATCTCGCCTTTCGTCGTCGCGATTTCAGACATCGCGATGTCCTCAATCTCGCGAACGCGAGAACGTCCCACTCCCATTAATTTTCGTTCGACGTAGAGGAGGAATTGACTGAAGAGGGAATTGGATTTGAATTAGTGAATGAAATTGAAGAAAGAGGAGGGGAACTCGTAATTCATTTTTTTTATCTCTGAGGAGGCCGGTTTCGACTTTGAATTCAAGGATGGAACAATTGAAAACAGAAGGGGAGGCTCGCGATTTTTACAAGAGAATGGGATTTGGAAACGCGGCCATTATTGTTTTTCTTCTGTGATTTTGAACTGAACGGAGAAAAGTGTTTTCGTTCGTATAATTATTTCTTCTTTTCGATTTTTACCAACACTTGAGTACACACATAGGTCGGCAGAGAAAAGTGATAGGGTGGCTGTTGATTAGAAATTTATTTCCCTATTATATTCAAAAATATCTCATCATATCATTTCAACGCGTTTATACGTCGTGTGCACGCATAACAACTCCGAAAAATACGAATTTTGAAATCCAGTAATAATACAGTATTACGGACCCAATGGAACTGGTTTCGTCAAATTCTGAGACTGTTTGAAAAATGACTATTTTTAAATATCGGTTCAAACAATTAAATTCAAAACTGAGCAAAATAGTTTAAAATTCAATCCTGACAGTTCGATTAGCTTCGGTATTATCAATACGAATTTTAAAAGCTTTTGAAATATTTTTCTCCAGCTTAAAATTGAAGATTCAAATTTTTATCCAACATTCACTAGATTAAATTTTATAATTTAATCGTCAAATTCAAGTTATATCGGGGATTCAAATTAAATCATCGTTCAAATATAAAAAAATAAATTAAATATTCTCAATTTAATTTGTTCAAAATTCTGGGTCGTTACAGCGCGTATTTGTTAGTGAATGTAAAAATTGTTTTTATATTGTGTTGACTTATCGGTTGAGTGTTTATAGATTCTGGTCGATGTGTGGGACGCCACGACATCGATAGGGGTTTCTAAACTCTTAAACAAGATAAGCCGACACAATATTGTTTTAAAATAGGGTAAATGAAATAATTTTACCCAAATAATTTTTGTATATAAAAAGAAATAATTTTTCGTAAGTTATTATAGCTATATATGGTTGATGGTTTGTTAGGAAACGATAATATTAAATTATTATCATTGTTAAGTGAAAGTTGAATGAAGAATTGAAATTTTAACCAAACAAAGGAATAAATTTATATAACAAATGGAATTTGTAAATGTGAATTATAAATGTGATTTATAATTGAAAAATTGAAATAAAATTCCAGAGTAATGTTTGAATCTGAATTGGATGGATTTCGAATTTGGCATTTGGGGAAAGTTTTAAATTCCTTTAGGCGTGAAAATAGTTTTCAAAAGGGTTTGGAGAAATAATGGTGACATTATTTCGGAAATATTTTTGAATTGGATTTGAAATCTCGAGAGATTTGGAATTTAAAAATATTTGGAGGGATTTTAAAGAGATAAAAGCATTTAACTCTCTTTCGGTCGCTGGAAAATAACTTCGGGGATGACTGCAGCATCATCGATGTTCATTTTCGAGTTTCCAAGAGAGAAATTGCTACCCGGATGTTCTGGATTAGTGTTTGTTTGCAAACGAGATTTTTGTTTTGAAATTCAAAGGTATAATTGATTTGCCAAAGGATTTTGGATATAGTTGATTTCAAAGGTGACTTTGAAATTGTTTAAACTATGGAATCTTATTTAAAATATTTATGGAATAATAAAAATATATACCTGACTAAATAAAATGTATAAATCCGAGTTAAAAAGTAAAATGTGAATAGAATTGATTTTAAATAGATGGAAGTATAGATATAAAGAAGTTGTGACTTATAAATTTAGAAATGGAATAAATAAGCCAAATAAAATTGTTTTGTATTTTGGGAAATAGATAAAAATCAAATATTGGGTAAAATTAGAATAAATTACTTGATTAATTAATGGAATATGGAAATGGAACTCGAATTGGTTAATTAAAATTTGAATTGTGAATAAATGATAAAATTTTAAAGTGAGGCTTGAGTTATTGATAGTAATTCAACTTGAAATTGTAAGTGGATTAAATATGAATTGTAGTTGAATGGAATTGAATTAAAATAAGAATGATTTATATTGCAAATAAAATTCAAGTGAGTAGAAATAAAATTGAAGTGGCTTTATTATTGAAATAATAAGTTCGGAAGTAAATAGAAATGTGAAATAAGTTTAAAATGGATTGATGAGTACTAATTGTTAAATTAGTAAAATAAAATGGAATTGATTGATAGAAGTGAAATAAAATTGATTTTGATATAAATGAATATGAATATGAGTTTGTTTGGACCTAAAAATGAATTGGATGAAGGGAAGTGAATTGTAAACCCTTAAGTTGAATGGAATGGCATGCGAATTGATTGTAAACAATTTAAAACTAGTGTTGAAGCCTTGCACATGTGTTTAAGAATATATATTGCATACATTACCTAAGAATCTATGTGTTAGCTATTTGAATATAAGTGAAATGTTAACAAATTTGCATATATATATATATATAGTACTTTCGTGTTTAAATTGAGTAAGTACAGGTTCAGGGAAGCCGTGTGGCTGGATTTGGTAGTGCGAATGCTAAAATAAATAACCGCTTTGCTTAAAAATGCTAAATAAGGTACGCCTACGCAATAAAAATAGGAAATATGAACTGTTTTTGTTTTTCCGACCGTGTGGGTCGATGTATATATATTTATCTCTTTTGTCAAATTGCAAAAGCTCCTCCGTACAAAGGAGACTCTGCCAAAATTTTCTAAAAATTTTGGAAGTTAGAAATTTTTGGAAATTTTCACTAATGACAAGGGATTTAAAATTTGGAATTTGAGATAAGGTAAATAAAATTCAATATTCAGAAGTTGGAGATGAATTGAATTTAGGAAAAATTGGAAATGAAAATCTGAATGAAAATGTGGAATAAGTATTTATATTTGAAATGAAGTAGTAAATTGAAGTAAATTGAATTCAAATGGAAGTGTAAAGGCACAATGAATAGAATTGGATATAAACTTCAGTAGTGAAGTAAAAATAAATATAAGAAATATATATAAAATATAGATATTGAACTTAAGAAATGAATGATGAAATTCTTAAGTAAATCGATATTGAGAAAAAATTTCCTAAGTAAATAATTGAGTGAAGATTAAAAACTGAAGTTGTGAAATGGGATAATGGTGGAAAAGTGAATAGAAATCTAATGAATGTGAATAAAAGAGAATTGATATAGCTGATAATCAATTGAAATTAATACGTAGGATGTACGTATATTATTTTATTCGCATAGTGATTTGATCCGGATTCGAGCACAGAATTTCGAGGTAATTATACCGATCCGAGGTAGGATTTTTCACTCAATTTTCGACGGCGAACCTGGATATGGATTGTTGATTGATTATGGATATTCTCTATCATAGTTTGTGGCTATGCAAGGAGGATGATGGTTTCTGATCAAGAAACCAGATCTGAGTCCACACTAGAAAGTCGGGTGGACGATACTAGTTCGGAAGTGAATTTGTGTGATCGAGTGAGCGATCGGATTGGTATTGCGTACAGATGATATACATACATCGTACGGGCTTAAGTAAGGAAAATATTGAAACTTGTAAAAGAAATGCAAAATGACTTTGAATGTTGTAATTGGACATTCTTGCTAAACAGGATATACAGGTATGTTAAGACAAAGGATAAATGGATGTGTTTGATTTCAGAAGATAAATTTAAATGGCCCAACAAAAAAGGTATGTATTTGAATTTCTGTATGAAATTTGATTGGGTTTTGATTTTGCCACTTGGCATTTTGTTTTCTTTTGGAATCTGGGGGCCCGTAGAGGCATTTTGTAGTTGTACCGAGCTAGCCGCGCAAAGGAGACGCTGGCAAAAATTTTCGAAAATTTAGGGAGTTAGAAAAATTTTGAGAAAATTTTGGTAATTCAAATTTGGTTTAAAATTTAATTTTGAATTGTTAAGTAAGTAATATTGTTTGGGACTTATAAGTAAGTTTGGAAGGTTAGAAAGAGGGATAATGTATCTTTATTTAAAGATTTGTTTTGGGAGGTGGTTAAAACTATTTGGGTTAAGGAAATAGTTAACGGGTTATGGACTGTTCCTCTTAACTAGTAATTTCGAGGACGAAATTCTTTTAAGGGGGAAGGAATGTGACGACCCGTAATTTTGGGTTAATTGAAATCGGAATATTTAATTGATTTTAAATATTCTAAAGTTAATTTTTAGCTTGAATTTCAAATACCAATATTTATTCGATAATTTAATTATTGAATTAAATAATTCGAAGTTGGGTAAAATGTTGAATCTAGAGTTTTAAGCCTGTTAAAAATAGTTTGAAGGCTTGGAAAATTCATACTAATAATACGGGAGATGATAGAAGTATTTAAAATTGAATTTTAAGGTGATTTAATCAGTTTAAAAATATATAGTTTAAATTGAATTTAAAAATAGCCTTACGAGGCACAATTGTTGATACACAAAGATTTTGATCAATGACAATGTGCTTCAACAAAAAGGAAGAGATATATGCAAAATCAGAGGAAGATCGATGAAGACCAAAGTGTAAACATGAGTATGATTTTTATAGGTCTACAGTCTAGATTATTTGTTAAAATCTATCCTCAAGAGATTTGCACAAACACTAAAACACATTCATAAAACTTCATCTTTTACTCACACATTCACTATGCATATTTTTATAGTTCAGTCGACTGAACAAGTATGGACAGTCTACTGAAACTGGCACACATTTACAAATATGCACAGTTTCAGTCGACTGAATTTCCTGCACAGTCGACTGAAAGCATTCCTGAAAATTTCTCTGTATATTTTCAATCGACTGAATTTCCTGCTCAGTCGACTGAATCTGTAACTGCGAATTTTCTCTGAATAGACACCTTCCTCTTCCCAAGAGTTGCAACCATTCTCCAATGGAAATAGAAGCATCTCTTGTCTACAACCTTTGGCAACACATGCACCTCTTCTACAAGAATAAATACATGATTCTAACATCGTTTAAATTCACCAATTCTAATTGCTTTAATCTTCCTATTTACTTGAACATACTTTCAGATTTCTTAAGTTTTCAAAAGCAATCACAAACCAATTGCTTGAATCTCTGTTTTAACTATAACACCTTTTGATTCATAGCAATTCACATTTCCTAAATCTTCACAAACATTTTGTATACTCTCGAGGATAAGATTATAGGAAAGTTGTACTCAATTTGACTCATTAGTGTTATCAAGAACACAACAAGTTAGAAATACCTTTTATATCTAGTTTGAAGTCCTCTTCGGTAGTTGAGGCAAGAAATCCCGTTCGGTTGTTCGGGTAAGTTGTAAACCTATTCCTCCGGGTTAAGTGAGGGTTGTTGGTTAGTTGAATTCCTAAGAGGAGCTTAGGGACTGGACGTAGGACAAGAGGTCCGAACTAGTATAAAGTTTTGGTGTCTACTTTACTTACTGCTTATTACTATCTACCTAAACCATTTTACTATTCCATATTATACGATCCTACCGCATAGACTCTTTCAAGAGTCTCGGAATTCGACGAAACCAGTTCCATTGGATCCGTAATATTGCATTATTATTGGGTTTCAATTTTCATAGTGAACGGAGTTGTTGGGTGAGCGTACGTTATATACGCGCTAAAATTTACATCGAGATTCAATTTAACATATTTAATTTGGCCAACATTTTTATATTAGCTGAGTTGATAGCAACATCAGCCTATTCCTTTCTTTTTTTCCATCCCAGTTTTTCTTTCCCATCAGAACACTGTGATTTGTTTTCTCCCACACGCCAACGTCTCCTCCTACCTCTCTCTTTTCTTTTTAAATTACGCAAAGCAGATCTAAACAGAAGGAGATAATAATAATGGCCGAAAGCAAATATCTTTTCAAATAAAATCTCGTTCTCCTTCCCACTTCTTCAGTTCATTCGAACGAAACAGTATATAAAAAAAGGGGGCGTAGCACAGACAATTCAATCGAAATTGAATTCAACAAAATGGCGACAGTCTTCCTCTTTCCTTCTTCTTAAAAATCGAGACCCTCTCCGCCCTTCTCTATTCGATTTTCCAAAAGCTACCGAAATATTAGGGGTCGCGAGTGAATCGCGAATGAGCCTCACGCGATGTCAGTTCGCAAGGGTAGGGCGGCACGCTCAGATGGAGATGGGTATCGCGATTTCTCGAGCTCGACAAGGGCTTCGATTTGTCTGAATCAGTCGAAGTCGACCAGCTTGGTTTGCGTTCGTGAGAGTGATAGGTGCAGTGAAGATCGCGAAGGGCGGCGAGCAGCGTGCTCGCAAGTGGTGGTGAGGGTCGTCGTCATCGGGATGGTGGCGCACGTGATAGTTGTTGGCGGCCGCGTTCGAGTATGGTTGGCTAGGATTCGTTCGATTTCGAGTCGGCAGTAAGGTACGATTTTGGTGTTCGAATTTGTGTTAATTTATATATATATATGCAGCGAAAGAAGGAAAATATATATTACAGTGGAGTATAAAACATTTCTGTGTTTTTATATGTGCAGAGAAAATCACAGTAAGATATTTAAGACAATCCTGTTTTTAATTTAATAAATATATATATATATATATACGTATTTATGAAAACAGAAATTAGTTTATATTGAAAAGTTTGAAAGAAGTAGGAATTTAAGAATTGTTATAGAGTTTATATATATATAAAGTTAGATTTTTAAATATATATAGTTATTTATAGTATATGTAGTTTCACGGGAAATAATTATACACATTTTTAATTTACTAGTTATTTTAAACAATGGATTTGGTAATTAATTTATTTTATTAAACTATTTAATTATTTTAACTATTGAAAATAAATTAGTAAAAGGAAGTTAGTTAAATAAATTTATTAAAAGAAACAGGTTGAAATATAATCATCAGTTTAGAATTAAATCACCAGTAATTAATTAAAAAGAAATTGGTTATTCGATTTGTTTCGGATATTAATCAACGGTATAAATATTTATACAAGGTTTTTAATCATGGAAATAAGCTGGTTGGTTTGGATTGCAAATAAAGATCAAAGGTGAGTTAATCTCACTCATCTGGTTTTTAATTTAAATTTTAATGGTTAAATTTAAATAATTGGTTGAATGATTGAATTGGTTTGATGTGCTATGTTATATATAGTAGTATATATAGTATATATTGGAGTTGTTAATATTCCCGCATTATACAGCGGATGAGACCCTATGCACCGCATAATAGCGGATGATAATATTTAAACCCATATACCGCGATATTCCACCTCGAAGTGGAATTGGTATTGTGCTAACATATGTGGATGCAGGGAAAACAGGTTGGAGGGATCCAACTGGATTCCTCAAAATTATTTAGATTATTTAATATTCTGTGTTCTGAATATTTGATATCCTGTGATAACTTTATTGATAATTGAAATGTTGGATGATAAGGTTGGATTGAATACTTCGGTATATTGAGTTATAAAAATCTATAGAATTGGATTTTTGAAAAGAAATCAAAGAGTAAAATTTTAAGAAAATAACTCTAATGAATTTGAATAAATTTAATAATGAATTGAAAAATAAAATAAAAATAAAAGTGATTTCAAAATTCTAACAAATATGGAAAAAGGGGATTTTGAATTTAACAGGAAATAATTAATATTAAACTAAAGTGATATTATTTAAATAATTAAAGAAGTCATTTTTAAATTCAAGGATTAAATTTAATTAAAGGATAAATAAGGAATTTTGGAAAATCTGAAATTGGTATTTTAGTTAAAAAGGTTTTAACTCATAATAAAAAAATAAAATTTGAAAGTTAATGGATTTGAAATAAATGAAGTAAGTAAGGAAATTTATTTCAAAGTGAAGGAAAATGGAAACCAATTGGAAAATGATTTAAGTGTTAAAAATTGGGATTTTTTTAAAGGAAAGTGAGATTTTGGGAATTTGTAAACTGGGTTTATAAAGTGAAATGGATATCAGTGGACATTTGAAAGTATAAATTTCACGGTGGGAATTTATAAAGGAATGATAATTTGTTTAAAAATAAATAGAGATTTATTTTAAAGGTATGGAAATAAGAAGTGTATTTCACTGGAAAGCCGAGTATATTTAAAGGAGACTTTTATGTATAAGTTAAAGGCTTAAAAAAATTGGTTACAAAGAAACGTTTTAGAAAATTTATTATTTCTAAATGTTTAAATTCTAAAGGAAGTATTTTCCAAATCTATTGTAGTTGTAAATATTAAAAGTGACTTGATATTTGTTTTAAAGGATAAAAAGTTAGTTTATATTTTATTAAGAAGCTTTATTTAAATATTCTTAAAGTATATATTTTTGAATAAGTATTAAAGTAGTTTTAAGTAAATGTCTTAAAGACATTTTATAATAAAGAGTTTTAAATTATTTTAAAAATCTAAAGTTTGTACTTGGCGTTTCCAGTGGTAATAAATATTTGGAAATCTATTTCATAAGAGGAATTGGTTGAAACTGTTTTCAAAGGGGTTGAAAAATGGAAATATATCTTGCGAAGATATTCGTGAGGTAAATAAATAATTTGGAAATTATTTATTGTTGGATGGATGTTTGTGAATGTTATTTGATAGTTAAATAACCGACTATCAATATTGGCCAATGTGCTGATCGTTTCGAAGAGACCGGGATCGGGATTTATTTCTCGAAAACCACTTCGATTCGGTTTGTACGTTTCGTGTGGAAACGAGTTTGGAATCGAAGATGGAGCAGTGAAGTGCAAGGGCTAGTCGCTACTAATCTTGAGGATATTTCCAAAATGGATGTAGTAGGAATAGTGCCTTCGGTTCCGTTCGAACCCGGGACGGACTTGTATGGACGAATGCTTTCGAAACATCGTCAGGTGGACGATGGGCATTCTAAGGGATATGTTCTAAAGGTAACGCTTAGCCTCGAGCCTTATAAACTGGGAATGACTGAAAATCAGGGGTTATGCAGCAAGGCTTCGTGGGTCGCACCCACTTGAGAGTAAGGTCATCCCTGTCTAGATGTCCCTTTTTATTTCGGCTTAGTGGTGCGGTTGCTGATCACAACGGTGTGGTGATTTTATTTGGAATTATCCAGTAAGGGATGGTTCCGGCCTTGTGTTGCAGGGGACTTAGGGTGGGTCCTCGGTATTGTGATCTAGGCCACGTACTGTGACAGGTGGTACCCCAGTGCCTAGTCTTTGATGGAAATCCATTCTCCCTACATGCCTTGTACGGTATTTGTTTGTATTACCCACTTTGTGGCTAGTATGCTGGAATTTAATCATGTAACAATTTCAGCTATTTGAATATGTATTTGTATATAGACACTATTATAATATAAGAGGATTTGATAAGAAAGTGTTTTGGCTATCGTAAGGTAAAAACCCGACATGTTTATTTGTGGCGTGGTCTTACGAGATGCTTTTGTTTTCAAAGGATTTTCCAAACTTTAATAATAAATTGAGTGTGATTTTCTCACGCTGGTTTTCCAGACTGACTTGGGTGTTGTTTTATATGATGCTCGGGTCAGACCGAGATAAACAGGTTCAGGTTATGCTGTGGAGCTCAGGAGACGAGCTGGATGGAGATACATACTCCCGTACTTGTTTATATATATATTCCGCTGTGTTGAACTCTGTACTCTATTGTATTGAGGACAGGATATGATTATTGTCCAGTTGTATGTTATGTGTACTCTGATGTATACTCGGATGATGTATTGTATAAAACAGATATAGTTTTAATTTGTGTAAAGATCTGTTAGTATATATATTATATTTTATTCCGCTGCGATGGTTAGATTTTGCTATTGTTTTCTCTTTTCTTCTTCTACCTCTTCTTCTTTAAACCCAAATGGTTCGTATTTCCGTTCACTTTGAATCAATTTTGAGAATAGTGTCGATTTTAAGGGATACGAATTTGCGGGCTGTTACAAATAAAGTTTGCACACTAGTAAATAATATATGTATCTTTGAAAAAGGAAGTGCAACATATTTATCGTACCATGTTTCAGTAAAAAAAGCATATTATCATTAGTTATATATACCTTAGATATATCAAGTATTAAAAAACTGAGCATTTAAAGCATTCATAATCATCCATTGATTGTTAAGCTTGTCTACAGGTACTTAGCTTGTTATGAGTAAAGACCAGCTGCAACGAAGAATTATGGGTAATCAAGTAATGAACATGGCTTTAATTATTATATATACTATAACACTTTGTTAGTACTTGCTGTGTAAACTTGTTTATGAATGGTAATGGATTTTATGTGAATTTGCTCAGTTTGTCGAAAAACTATTATCGAAATGGTTATGGATATTATACCTGATTATGCGATTAACGTGTTTTTTTAATTGTTTGAATATGATGATTATGTGATTGATTGATTATTGGTTTGAATACGACGATTATATGATTGATTGCTAGTTGTAATATGACTATTATGTGAGCAATGGCTAGAAATGGTACAAGCCATTAACAGGAAATGGTAGGGTGTATAGTATGCTACAAAATAGTTAATAACTTTTAGTAGTGTTTTGAAAGCGCTACAGAAATAAATGTAAACAGTTACTATACGAATTTCGTAGCCTTGAAAAAACGCTACCAAAATTTTTAGTAGCGTTTAAGGTCTGTAATGTTTTGTAGCGTTTCTATAACCCTACAATAGGTCATGTTTTGGCAGCGTTTCCTACAATGCTACAAAAAGTTTTAGACTTTTAGTTGCATGTCGTATCGTAGCGTTTACCAAAACGCTACTAAAAGTTTTGGCGGTGTTTTTTCAACGCTATGAAAGGCCTTTTCTGGTGTAGTGTGATTATAGAAAGGATTGCGAAGGTGGCGTATAAGGTGGAACTACCAAGTGTTTTTGCAGGAATCCATAATGTGTTTCACATATCACATCTGCGAAAATGCATTAAAGATCTAGGCACTATAGCTAATTCGAGGGTAGTAGAATATCCGGTCATAGAGCCAAATATGACATATGTGCGAAGATCAGTTTGGATAGTAAATCAAGATGGGAAGCGGCTTTGGAACAAAGTGGTAAAGCTAGTCTATGTTCAGTGGAGTGCGGATCGAGAGGATTGCACATGAGAAACATAGTAGAAGGTTAGGAGGACCTATCCAAGGTTGTTTGATTTAGATTAGCATATGAGCTATGTAATTTATTGTGTAGATTATGGACCGTATACATATATATATTATGGTTGATTGTTGTATTAGTAAATAGTACTAGTACATTTTATTTATGTATTGGGAATTTATAGTTATGCTTTGGGTAAGCATGGGATAGTTGGCAAATCATCAGCGAGCCTTAATTAATTTTTAAGGGAGAAATTCCCTTAAGGAGGGGAGACTGTAATAATGCATAAATTACGAACAATTTAATTAATTAAAGGGCCAAGATGGGCTAAGTAAGATAGAAAAGGGATAGTGAATTAATAAACAACGAGTATATGGGCCAAAGCCCAAATAATTATGGGATAATAAATGTGATACCTTTTCATTTATTCATTCTATTTTACTAAAAGAAAAATAAAAGCTCAAAATATACATTAATGGTGGTGGCTTAGAGAAATGATAATAAAGAGAAAATAAAGCAAATACAAGCTAAGGAAAAGAGAAGAAGAACTAAACAAGATTTCCTAAAGATTTAGATGAGTAACACTTAATCTTTTATTCACTTCGTTTTGGTTGATTAGATCATGTTATCTTGTAAGTATTCATACGTCAAAAATGAAAACCTGTTGCGATGTCTTGACCATTGTTCTAAAGAAGGGTTAGTAACTTGAGAAGCTCATGGCTTAGGAATAAATTGTTATAAATTTTTAAAGCAAACACTTAGAAAAGATACAAGGAAAATAATTTGTAATTCAAATAAAAGACAAGGTAGGAATAAAGGAATCATTCACGAATTTTCTGGAATTTTATAAGACTGTCTATATTAAACTAAGATAGTACTAATATAGAACTATGCTGGTGGAAGGGGGATCTGCACTGAGAATTAATGGAAATGATATATGTACTAAAATATTAATGTAAGGGGACAAGATCCATAAATATAGCGAAAAGATAAACAAAAGACTATGTAAATGTCAGAAAACAGTAAGGTAACGTATCTAATAAGGACACGTGTAAAGGTGGTAACATGCTTTGTCAAGTGTCGGATATTGTTAGGTCCTAGGCCAAGGAGGCAGTAGCCAAACATCTCAAAGGAGAATTGCACCAAGTAAAACTTAACTGGGTAGAGGGGTAGTGATTTGCCAAAGGAATCCAGGGTATTTCTGGGGAAAGTAGTTATGTACCGCCATTTTTATAAAAGATAAAGATTGCTGCAATTATGAAGAGAATAAGACAAATTGCATCGCTATACAGCGCCATAATTTGGAAAAGAACACACCCAATAAGTAAAGGGTGTACTACTCACATGGGTCGGGGCAGGGTGTACTACACCAAAGTGATGTGAGCAGAAGTGCAAAGTGGAAGGGCTATTGATGTCGAGTAAGGACGCTTGCATGAATGCACACCTGAAGCAACTTTAGGTGAGGAGAGGCATTCAACTTTCGGAGGTTTGCAAAGGGATGATTCTATGCAGCCTCAAATAAAATAAAAATTAATACTACAGGGGGCTAATCCTATGCAGTAAGGGACAACATGTCGCTGATTCTTTATAGTCCGGAATTAAATAATAATTAAATGAGACCTACGGGTGGCTAATTCATACCAGGTCAGAAATAAATAAATATTAGATAGAGGACTATAGATGGCTTATTCATAGTGATATCCCAGGCTAAATTAAATAATAAAAAGATTAATGAAGGGAAAATTTGCGGGTGGCTGTTTCATAGCAGATTTAAACTTAATAAGTTTAAAAGAATGGGGTTGTGAGTGGTGTAGCATAGTAGTCCAGACTACAGAGGAGTGATTCCAAGCAGTCTAATATTCAACAAATAAATAGAATAATACTACGAAGATGGGGCTTAGTGCAGTATGAGTAAGGCAAAGAGAAAATCTAAGGGTGGTTTCTAGGGGGATTGCATGTAGCATCAAATATGTATATGGTCCGTTTGGAACCAAGTAGGAAATGCATAGAGGTGTAGTAGTAAATTGTATCAAGTGAAACTCTGGAAGTTTCCAGGGTAAGTAATTACGACCTTCGTTATGTGCAGTACTATATATGTTGTTTGTAAGGAGTGAGGGGAAAACCCGTTCCATGTTCTACGGCATGTCTCACTATGTATTTATGTTGTATTTTTAGGTAAGTATTATTCATATCGGACTTTATGTCTGCCCTAAGTTTTAATCATTGTTTTTTACATAAACTCATTGGTACTCATATGAGTAGGCTGAGTTTATAGGATAGGCAGGTTATTTTGAGCGCAGGCCGAAGATCGAAGATGGTGCGAAGGCCTAGTTATTTATTAATATATGCTAATTCCGCTGTTATGAGTGTTTGGGTGGCATCTTCATATGTTGACTCGACACTCTACTATGTATTTCTATGATTATATTTTGACCCCTACATGGGTACACTGTTGGGTTAATATTGAAAATGTATGTAATAAGCATTAGGACGAATCTGATGGAATGAAACATTTTGTCGTTTTGTTTTCTTAGACTGTTTACAATAATACGGATCTCACTCTTGATCTCGTGGAAATAATTCTCGTGATGACCGCAGCATCATCGGCGTTCATTTTCAGTTCTCCTAATAAGGGATACTACAGTTGGTATCAAAGCAAATGTTTAGGGTAATCTAAGTTAATCAGAGTTAGAAGTAGGAGTAAGAACTTAGAATAAAACGAACACCTTGGGGGATGGGATGTGCTATATATATAATGTATTTGCAAATTAATATATATATATATATAGGAAAATATATCTACCCTTCTATTATTATTTTGCGCCTTCGTTTTTGTTTCTTACGAAGACTTGCTTAACAAAAAAAGTGCAGGATGGATTTGAGTAATATTGGATTGCATTAGGAGGGGCAACTCCAAGGACAGATGTGAAAAGTGCACAGACCAATGAAGGAAGTGGATGAGAAGTCCTAGAGAAGAAGGGATGGATGTTATGCAGCTAGTAAATGTGGTGGACATGGATGTGAATACCTTGTTTAGAGAGTTTTTGGCTCAGATGTTGAGGGAAAATGTTCCTGGAGTGGTTGAGCCAAGGCCCATTGTTGTAAGAGAAGATTTTCCAAAGATGTGTAAAGGCTATAAGAGTTTAGGAGAAAAAGTGTTTACGGGGAGAGAACCTTCAGTTGAAGTACTGAACTGGCTAAGAAACTATGAACGGATATTTGGAGACCTAGGATTGAATGATGCGTAGAAGAGGAGGCTTACGTCGGGACAGTTGCATGAAGATGTGCTGGATTGGTGAGAGACTGTTATTGCTGAAACACTAGAGGAAGAGATTACTTGGGTGCAGTTTAGAGAAAGATTTGAGGCTCGGTTTATATCCAAGTCACAGTAGAGCGTGTAACTACATGAGTTCGTAGACTTGAAGAAGGATGACCTTACCGTAGATGGTACATTTAGAAGTTTAATTCTTTGGCCAAGTATGGTGGGAAGGTCATCAACACTACAACGAAGAAGAATGAGAAACTCATCATAAGCTTAAAACAAGGGTTGGATCATAAGGTGATGGCTCACTTGGCATCTTCTTTTGAATTCGTGGTTGTCATGGCCAAAAGGTATGATAGGATGTATCAGGGGCAGAGGAGTGTAGAAACAAAGCCTAAAGTTGAGATGAAGAAGAAGTTTGTTCCTTATACTAAAGGAAAGAAAAGAGTGCCGAGGGGGAAGAATAGAGAAGCTACTACTTCGAAAGTCCTCTGTTTCAACTGCGGACAGAAGCGACACTATTCTACCAATTGTCCAGTGCCAAATAGTCTTTTGAGAGCTAAATGCTTCAAGAGTGATAAAGTGTGCAATTTGAAGGACTGCCCAGAGCTTAAGGTGTAAGTTTATGCTTTAGAGGGACCAGGCGGAGGACCATCTACCGAAGAGAGAGGCAAAGGGAAGGTCTTAAAAGGTATGGCTCTAATTTTTGGTATTTCAGTTAGGGTACTGTATGATACTGATGCTACACATTCATTTATAGCAAGCGATTTGGTTGTTAGACTTAGGTTAGAAGTTGCCTATTTAGTAACCTCCGTACGTGTAGCTAATCCGATAGGGGGATATGCCACTCTCAGATTGAGATGCACTGATCAAGATATTATGCTGGGCGAGTGAAAGTTTTCTTGTGATCCCTACGTATTTGAATTCATAAGTTTTGGTGTTATTTTAGGGATGAATTGGTTAGAGAGGTACTATGCAAATGTGCACCATGCTAAGAGAATTATTACTGTTAGCCATCCAGACTACAAGTATAGGATGTACATAGTCTTAGAGCAGTGCAGAGCTAGGCTAGGAGCATTTTGTTTGCTTTAGCTTCAGAAATGGAAGAAGAGCTGGGAACAGTGCGAGTAATGAAGGAGTTCCATGATGTATTTGAACAAATTTCAGGGTTACCACCCCTAATAGTAGTAGAGTTTCATATAGATTTCCTACCAGGGACTGAACCGTTTAGTCGACTTCCTAGTAGAATGCCTCCGATGGAGAAGTTTAAGAAGCAGTTGGTTGAGTTAGAAGGTAAGAGCTTTGTTAGGCCAAGTAGCTCACCATGGGGAGTAGCAGTAGTATTTGTATAGACTATTGGAAGTTGAAAGAAAGGACAGCGAAGAATAGATATTCTTTGTCAAGAATTGATGACCTTTTTTATCAATTGAAGGGGGCTGAGGTATTTTCACAACTAGATTTAGCTATGGGGTTCCATCAGCTGAGGGTTACAGAGGATAGTGTTCCTTTGACTACGTTCGGATCAAGGTATTGTTCATATGAGTGGCTAGTGATGCCATCTGGGCTGATGAATGAACCAGCATTCTTTATTGATTTGATGAATAGAGTTTTCCAAGATCAGCTAGATAAGTTTGTATTTATATCCATAGATGACATCTTAGTGTACTCCTGAAATGAGGAGGAACACACAATCTACCTAAAGCATGTGGTGGAGACATTGAGAGAGCACAAGTTAAAGGAGAAGTTCTTCAAGTGTCATTTTGGGAAAGGGAAGTGAAGTTCCTAGGCCATGTGATTACAGAGGAAGGGTAAGCCATAGATCCTTCGAAGGTTGACGCAGTGAATGGATAGAAGAGGCCTAAAATTGTTACCATGATGTAAAGTTCCTTGGGATTGGCTGGCTACTATTGGAGATCCATTAAGGACTACTCTCGTATAGATGCGCCAATGACGAGGTCGATCAGGAAGAGTGAGTAGTTTGTCTAGGGCCAGGACCGTGAAAAGGAATTCCAGAAATTAAAGCATCGATTGACAAATGAGCCTGTGTTAGTGGTACCTAAAGGGAATGACGGTATGACTGTGTTTATAGATGCTTCAGGAGTAGGTTTGGGTGTAGTATTGATGCAGAAGGGCAGGGTGATTGCATATGCATTTAAGCAGTTATGACCGCGCGATGTTCGATTTCCAACTCATGATTTAGAATTGGCAACAGTTGTCTTCATATTGAAGATTTGGAGACATTATCTCTTAGGGGAGAGGTTTGAGTTTTATACTGACCACAAGTCTTTGAGATTTTTGTTCCCTCGGAAGGAGTTGGATATGAGGCAGCATATGTGATTAGAGTCTCTAGCATTGTATGATTTTGGGATAGATTATACTCTAGGAAAAGGAAACAAAGTAGCTGATGCCTTGAACCAAAAACTACAAAGTTGTTATTTTGCTATGATAGAGCAATGAGTCATTTTAGAAACTTTGTCTACATGCGATGTGCAATTTCGATCTAATGAAGGTTCGAGTAGTACATTCTGAATGCTGGCATGCTTAGAAGTCAGGTCTACGCTGGTAGAAAGAATTGCTGAACTGCAGAAGGGAGACGAGTTCTGCACAGACATAATAAGGCAATTGGAATTAGGAGTTGAGGCAGTAGCGCTGACGGGATTTGGTGCTGATAGAGAGGGAAGACAGCGGATGTTAGTACCAAAATTGGGCACAACACTTTCCGGAAGTGTTTGAAGAGATAAAATGAAGAAAGTAAATGTAAAAAGAGGATTCTCTAACAAACATTCCAGACAATAATTAGAAAAACTGCAAAGAACACCGAGATTTAAAGTGGTTCGGCGTGTCGCCTGCGTCCACTATGAAATGATTGATCTTTATTGACTTTTTCTTGCTGGTTGCAGCTGATTACAATAGTAAATCTCGAGTACAATAGTGAAATTCGAATGCAATGGTGAATTCGGCAGAGTCTGGACGTCAGAGAGCCAAAAGATCCTTTTTTGTAGGCTCTGGGATGCTATTTATAGGCGTAGGCTGCAAATATCTCGCTCAGATCTCGAGAGACCTCTTCTGGCAGGTGGGTGGGCCCACGCGATCGATCCCATGTGGTTTGCACTCGGTCGGTAATCGATACGAATGAATTTCATATCGATCAGGATTTGGCCCAATCGAGCCGAAATTGAGCATGAACATTGTTGATGATGTACGCAAGCTCTTGTGAAAATTTTGTAGCATTTAGACTTGTAGATTCTGAGTTATGATCGATACAAATTTGTGTTTTTCGGTTGTCATTCTCTTCGCATCGACGCTGTTCGAATCGATCATTTCATATCGATGATCATGCACGTGATTCCGATCGTCGTGGCACTTGCTTTTAGGATCGATCCGAAGTTTATGCCGAATCGATCGAGTCTTCGCAATATTTGCACTTCGTTCGTATCGATTTGACTTGGTCTTGTTCGTATCAATCGAAGTTATTCTGTTCGTATCGATTGCTATGGCTTTGTTTATATCGATACTCATGGGCTATTTTGTACCGATAGTTGAGGGCCATTTTGTTCGTATCGATCATTAATCGATCGATATGAACTGTGCGATTGGGATCGATGCGAATTGACTCCAATTGATCGATACGAAGTTGAACCAATTTGATGGATACGAACGATCGAGGCTTGATGGATACGAACAAGGCCTTTCAGCTGATGGATACGAAGAGCGCAGTTCCCCTGATCGATACGAAGACGAGTGCACTTGATGGATTCAAACAAGAATGATACGAAGAAGGACTTTTGCTGGTTGCTTGATGGATACAAACATGGTGGTTATTGATGGATTCGAACATATCGACTCGAACATGGTTTTTCGATGGATACGAACGGCTTGATCACTTGAGCTGCATCGACCATATCTTGAGCATACGAACTCCGATTGACTTGAAACTTGGAACATTGGCTTTTATAGCTTTGATAGCACTATCAGATCAATTGTAGCTTGATCCGGACTTGGATAAAATTTATCGACATCCATAGTGAACTTGTGTATGACTAATCCTTGGGATAACTGTCCTCAGTTTTCAGTTAAGTCTTTGGTATCACGGCCTTGCCAAAAGGCGGGATAACATTTGCCCCCCCAAAGTACGTATTGTGTGAACATGACGTGCTTTGAAAAGCTGCAATCTTTATTCTGAATAACTTTATCTGATTTGTTGAACGGTTGTTGTCTTCTCGTCAAAAGATATAACTTTTGATTGATTTTTCAGTAATATGAACTGTTGACTGCCAATCGTTGTATCGTGCACTGTTGTAACTGAGTGATGAATGATAGTGAACTGTTGTTTGTTGTAGTTATTATCATCAGGTGAGAATCCAACTCCTGTGAATTTTAAACATTGAATATTAGTTCGATATACATGCACGTATGTTAGCTTGAGTCTTGTTCTCGTTTGCACGTCCGTAGGTCGTTTTCAAGTTTTTATTGAATTTTCGTGTTGATCCTCTCCTGAACCAACGTGAAATTCAAATTGTAACAACGTTGGATGGTTGTTTTGGAATTTCCCTTCATATCGATCCTCTCCTGGATCGATGTGGTCGAAAATTTGTTTTCGTATCGATGCTGATCGACACGAATTTATTTATTGTTTTAATGTAGTTCGCATCGATGGATATGAACTCAGACGGTTTTCAAAATGATGGACGCAAAATCATCCTTTCGTATTGATGATATGATGGATGCGAACAGCTATATTCTTGGCTGATGTGAGTGGATGGATACGAACAATGCCCCCGTATCGATAGCTAGATGGTTGCGAGCAAGTGTTGTCTCAAATAGGAGGTGTATGGATACGAATTAGTTGGCCTTTAGAAGTATCCCATATCGATGGATACGAGTTCCTTTGGGCTTTAGAGTGATGGATGCGAAATCGTCATTTCGTGTCGATGGATTTAAGTTGCTCCAACAGGCCTTTGCTGTGTCTTTCGTATCGATGGTTTGATGGGTATGAATAGCTTGCGGTTGTAGTTCGACGGTGAGTGGATACGAAGTAGGCTCTTTGTATCGCTAGTGCAGAAAACCGTTCTCACCGGTTATTAACACTGGAAGGCGAAGTGTTTCCCTTTGAGCTCGAATCCATATAAATATCATTGGGACTTAGAAAAAAAATCGTTTGCTTTTCATTTCTTCTGCCTTCGCTTCGTTCCAAGTCAAAGAAAATCAAGACTGCCTCTTACCTTTGAATCGAATACAACTTGCTAATCCTCCGAATCAATTCTTTAACTTAGGTAATTGACAAATCTAAACCACCGCAAAAAAGAAAAACGGCAAGATTCGAGTTTAGAACCACGTCATCCAAATTCGTTGGTGATTCCTGTGACATTATTGCCGGAATTGGGTCAGATCGAGGTTAATGGAGTAATAATGGCGTTCAGGCTGGTTGGGGAAGAAGGTATGGTGATGGATACGAAGAACCCATGGAAGAATGGCTGGCCTCGGCTTCGTATTGATGGAAGAAGGAAGGGAGTAACACTTTCGTACCGATCTAGGAAGAATAATTCGTATCGATCTTGGACGTAACGCAATTTCGTACCGATACAAGGTGATCGATACAAAGACGTTGTCGATAATCGAAACGAGGCAGAGGATTTTTTTATCGATACGAAATGGACTCTGCTGATCGATACGAAATGAAGTCCTATGATCGATACGAAGTGACGGTCCTTGAACCGATACGCAGTATAATCCCGATGACCGATCCAATTTTAAACTACGATCGATATGAAACTTCTTGCATACTCTAGCACTTGACTCCGACGAGTTTCATTCTTGCATATTTGGACTTAATCGTTAAACTGCATATTTGACTGCCCTACGAAGCTCGTCGATGGAACTGCAACTTAATAAAATTTTAACAAACTTTAACTCGGATCGGTCTCTAAACTTTGGATGGCACGGTTGTGACGGTTAGCGATGACGGTCACTCCAGTTGAATTTCGAAGTCTTGTCGTTTGAATATTTACTCAAACTCTGTAGAATTTCCCAAGTCATATGTAGCACTGCACTGCACTGCACAACACATTCACGCACTTTACACTGAGGGACATACGGGCTTATTATCATCTAACGATGGTTTTTAATAAGTTAATTAGCTATGGAGTCTGCAAGTTCATAGCAGCAAGAGCTTCGGAGTTCATCCCCTTTAGTCCTAGAGATACCGGCCATCGTGACCGAAGTTATAGATCGAGCTCCGGACGAGCTGCCTGGTGCCAAGTTTATCATGAATCCACAAGACTCTGTATCGTCCAACGTCTCCGAAGATATGCTGGGACGGATATGTCTAAGGCATGGTTTATCGTTGGACGACGTCCTATTACCGGGACAAGATGATAGACCGCATGCTCCCCTGGAAGGGTTTACTACCTTCAATCGCCGTGCATGTACAGCGGGAACACTTCCTCCGTTTAATTAGTACATTAGGGAAGTGTTGCCTTTCTTCGGAATCGCCCCATCACAATTACACCCGAACGGATATGCTCTGCTCAACAGTCTATTCATTGTATTTATGGAGCATCTTTTCCGACCTTCGATCCCGATTGAAATTAGATACTTATTCAACGTTAAGAGTCGGGGAGATAGTCCCTCGTTCACATTCCTAGAGGCAGTCAGCAATTGTCAAGTCGTAACCGGCTCCTGGACCAGACCGAGTTACTTTAAAACTGAGTGGTTCTATGTCCGATGCTCTCCAGGATTTGCTAACCGATGGTTAGTCAGACGTAAGTGCTGCAATCTTTTTCAGTAGTTAACGAGATAATCATAGCTGATATTAAAACTAATGTCTTCTTTCCTTTACAGCTGTAATTCCATGACCTGAAGGCGTGCATTTTAAAGAAATAGTACGGGTCCTCCAAGAAGTTCCAGGCGAGATGAGAGAAATCGAGTCGATGCTCACCGATAGGAACTAAAGAATTCTTGGATTAATCGAACGAAACCAAAGTATCAGACTAGAGGGAATGCTTAGGGCAGTCCCGACGAAGCAGGTAAAGCGCAAAGCGCCCGGGGTCATAATTGTTGAGGAAGGTGATGAAGAACACATGCCTACAAACGACGAACCCATGACCGGGCCTTCTGACAGTCTTCAGGATTCAGAGGGAAATAGAAAAGGCAAGACAGTTGCTCACAAGCGCCCTAAGTTTTTGAGGTGGAAACCAATAGTGGTGTCTTTGCCGGCCTCTGGCGTTGGAATCCCAAAGGCCTCTCCCTCGCCAATTGAGAGTCCTTTTGAAGGGCTTGCCGACATTCTGATTCTGGACGACGTGTCGCTCCAATACAACACCGGATTGGAAGGGCTTCAGAGCACCTTAGATTTAGGTGAGGCACTTCCTGCAAGTATAACCGATATAACCGGTCAGTCGGAGGGTTTACACATACATGCATTCACTTCACGACACTACACGATTTCCAGTCCTGAGCTATTCACTTCCAAAGATCACTAACTCTGTTGTTCTTCCCTTTTACAGATTCAATGAATAGGTGAGAGTCTATGCTCGGCAGTCTCCGCTCAGCACGCCAATGATCGAGCTCGTATTATGAGTCCCGTCGGAGGGAGGATGATAGAAACCGTGATTGCAGTTATTCTAGTCAGGAACGCTACGAGAAGGATAGAGACAGGGATTACAGAGAACAGAGATATCGATCATGATCGCGTTCTCCACCCCCTCGACCCCCCACACAACCTCCAGGCCAGGGAAAACAACTGGTAGAACCCCCTTGTCACAAACCATCTTTGCAAACTTCTAGGCTTGAGTCGCAATGTCACAGAACTGAGGTTGAGCCTCCAGTCGTCGTTGAACAAGCTATCACTGAGCCTACTGGGGAAGGGGCTATTAGAATTGCTCAGTTAAAGAAAGATTTTCCAAATATATGCTTTGACTGCTACATCTTCCCTCCTCACTTAAAGAGAATTCCGTCGGTTGCAGAGAACATGATGCATGATTACATTCATGATATCTATACCCAATACAAAGAGTGGGTGAAAGCTGTAGAAAAAGCATCAAAGGTGGCCTTTGAGTGGGCAAAAACGGTCGAGAAGCTAGAAACTGAACTTGCTCAAAAAGACCGGATCATTCAAATGCTTAACGATGAAGCCAAATCATCCCGGAAATTAGAGATAGAGGCCACCAAAAAGACCAACGAGGCGAACTTGGCTATGGAGAGGATGAGGCAAACACACTTCGCTTTGGTGGAAGAGATGGGCCACCAAACCACCACTGTCACAGCTGAACGAGATGCTGCTTTGAAAGAACTCGCTGAGCTTAAAGCTAATTTTTTTGAAATCATCAAGGAGAAGGACGATGCGAATAGAGCAGCTCAGGAAGCATGTGAACAGGCCGTAGTGCTTGGGGGCAAACGGGATGGGCAACGGCTAAGGTTCGGGAGGTGGAGACTAAGGTCGAGGAGGAAGTCCAAATGGTGAAGTCCAGGCTAGAGGCTGATATCGAAGATCTCCTCGTCACTTACAATGCTAACGACTTGAAGCATAGGAATCTAGCCTGGCTTGAAAATTATCCGACACACCTATACAACGCCTCGGGCCGATTAGTAGAAGATGAAAAAGCTGCGCATCAGGGCGAATCAGTTGATGAATTTGAGCTTGAAAACCGAATGCTGAATGAAGACGAGCGGAAAATCCTCCACGATACAATGATCTCATATGAGAAGGAGAAGCTCGGCGCTCAGCATTTGGAAGTTGGAGAGGGTTCCGGCATCGAACACCATGATACTAGTTCTGAAACTCCCATGCCAACTCAGCCCGAATCCATACCTGTGGTTGATCCTCAATCCATTCATGCTTACAACCCGGATAAGCCGTAGTTATCTCAAGCTAGCGAGCAAATTTCTGAGGCCGTTCAGCGGCCTACAAGTCAAACTGAGGAAGGTACTCTGAACATTTTGTACACTTGTCCCAAAACCGGAAATGCATATGAAGCGATTATTAACAGTTCTTCTTTTGTTTTATCCAGTGATTGACGCTACACCGGTCGCGCCTACTGCCACTCAAGAACCACATCACATGCAGGAGGCCATTATAACTGAAGCGACCACCACAACGACCATGACACCAACTGATGGAGTGTAGGGGAGCACACTTATATTTGATGAGCAGATGATGGAGGAACTCCCCGGTCATCACAGTGACCCCTTTGCAGACTTGTCGTTCGTTATGGGTGGAAGCGTTCCAATGACAAGTTCTTCGGCTCCAACTGCGGGAGTCTCCAACGGTGCGCAAACACTTCACGAGGAGGCAATCCTAGCTGAAATCAACGCTGAGATGTTGGCAGCCGCGCGGGGCAGCGGTTTTGGCGGTGGAATGGCCGGACCTGGTCCGGCTCCTTTGCAGATGATATCTCCGGGAGGAACGGTCATTGAGACAAGCGCGCCTGCCCCACCTCCTTCTGTTGATCCTGTCCCTCTGACTCCGCCTGCAGGAAGCGTTCCAATACATTTGAGTTCGGAGGAGGATGTTGACATAATTCCCCCGACTGGAGATTGGCCCCCGAAAAGCAAGGGATCAAAAAGAAAACCAAGTGAGAGCTTCAGCAGGTCCACACCGAAAAGGAAACCGAAGAAGAAAAGAGAGTAGATACGCCTCTTCGGCTCGTTTTTGAGTTGATAGGAATTTCTTTTGATCTTTTTTGCTAGCCATGTATAGATGCGGGTTCGGCCCCTGCTAGTAGAATTTTTTGGATAAACTTGTACTTAGTTTTCTTCTACAAACAGTTGAAATGAAATTCCATTTTGTCTTTAACTCAATTTTCATTTATTTGCTTAAGTGTTCCAGCATTCGATCTCCAGTCTAGTGTACTTGTTGAGTTTCGACCTTTGGATTGGACCCAAGTTTAGTCGTTAAGTCCTGAAATCATGACTATGAGTGATGAATGAACGTTAAACCGGACTCCGATGTTGTACTGTCTCAATCAGTGATTGACGCTTAAGTTCTGCCCCCAGTTTCAGGGACGAATTGTAAGATCAAGTAGCAATTGCACTCTGCTTTCAACTCATCGAACTTAACGTCATCGAATTGATGCTAAAATAAAGAAATTCGAGTGGTCGAATTGCACTCGTTCATCCATTGACGATTGCATCAATGCTCCGGGGATTTGCATTCGTACGTTGGTGGTCGGGCTCGCCTTTTTGAGTTTCAAGGATACGTCCATGCTCCGAGGACTTAAGTCATTTTCACGGGTGATCAGTTACACTCGCTTAATGTTTATAACGATGTTCACACTCTGGGGACTTTAGATGGATTCGTGGGTGGTCAGTCACACCCGATTTGCATTTACACTCTAACCACGCTCCGAGGACTTAAAGTTGTTTTACGGACGGTCAATCCCAATCCGGTTTGTGTTCAAACTCCAATCCACTCTTTGGGGATTTTAAGTCAACGTTTATACTCCAATTCGCGTTCTGGAAATTTGGAGTTGGTGTTTATGTTAACACTCCGATTCACACTCTGGGAATCCAGAGTTAGTTAATGTTTATACTCCAGTTCGCGCTCCGGGAACTTGGAGTTAGTCAATGTTTATACTCCAGTTCACACTCTGGGAAATTGGAGTTAACCGAAAGATGGTTAGTTACATTTGTTCAGGCTTTAGGATTTCTTTCACACTCCGGGAATAACGAATCTATCGAGATCGTGGATGATTGGTTCATGTCCACCCTAAGTTAACAAGCGAGGTCGTTAGATGGACGGGTACATCGGTCAAGATACGAGCGAAGTCATTAGGTGGACGGATCCACCCTCTTCAAGATCGTATTTGTAAGTTTATACTCCAGTTCACACTTTAGGAACCTAAAGTTGGTTAAAGGATTGTCGTGTATCAATCCTTTTTTGACTTCAGTGTGATGACTTGCCCCCGAGCTCGGGTATCATCTAGCGAGTAACTGGTCGTATCATAGTCACTCCCTATTTGAATAAATTCCACCGTCGGGTGGAATTTAGCTCTCCGTGCATAGTGATAGTTGTATGACGCATTCAATAAATCACAGCTCTGGCTCGAAGAGATTGCATTTTATTGCTGAAATAAGAAAATACGGCAAAATCAGTTGCCTTATTAGAAATTCAAATTTCGAAATGCAGAAACAAATTGCAAATGAGAAATAGACTGAGTTAATAAACAGAGCCTTTCATGTGTAGTAGCGACGAAGACTTTCGCTGTTCCAGGCTCTCGAAGAGTGAGACCGTCAACGGTCGATAATTTAAATGTGCTATCTCCGAGCTTTCGTTCAATAACATACGGCCCTTCCCAAGTTGGCTTCATATGTGAAGGGACCGGATAAATTCTCTTAAGGACAAGATCGCCGAGTTCAAAGGTTCGGGGTCGGACCTTGGCATTGTATAATCGGGTGACTCGACTTCGGTATACGGATGCCCTTAAATCAGCCTCTTCACGCTTCTCATCCAACAAATCCAGAGATTCAGCAAGTAATATAGCATTTGTCTTTAGACCATAGTAAGTCACGAGATGAGAAGACACTTCTAATTCGACTAGAATAACAACTTCTGAACCATAGAAAATAGAAAATAGAGTATGGCCGGTGGTGGACTTGTGGGTTGTTCGGTAAGCCCATAAATCCATAGGATATTCATCGACTCACTTGCCTTCGGCCTTTTCCAGTCGTTTCTTCAGAATATACTTTATAACTTTATTAACGGCTTTGACTTGTCCATTCTCTTGAGGGTGTATGACTGTGGAGAATTTCTTCTGAATATGGACTCGTTGACAGAAGTCTTTAAATTCAACACTGTCGAATTGGGTTCCGTTATCAGTGATGATAGTATTTGGGAGACCAAATCGGTAGATGATGTTGCGCACTACAAAGTTGATCACATTCTTTGTTGTGATTGTAGTAAGGGGTCAGCTTCCGCCTACTTGGTGAAGTAATCAACTGCTACGATGGCGTACTTCACACCACCTTTGGCTAGAGGTAGAGAGCCAATAATGTCAATTCCCCATACTGCAAACGGCCATGGACTGACCATTTGAGTTATTTCATTAGGTGGGGCCCTTGGAATCTAACAAGACAATAAGCCAATTTCTCTAGCTTCGGTCAGCCGTTTGCTAATATAATAGACCGACTTTTGTATTCGGTCTTTCTCCCGAATTAGGGCAGCACTGATTGTTTCTGATACCACCAAATAAATGTATAATTTCTCATGATCGATAGGCTTTGACAGAATTGGCAGTGTGGAGAGATGTTGAATCAGTGCTCGGAATGCACCCTCACATTCCGTAGTTCATTCAAAGTTTCGTTTTCCTTTTCTGATCAGATCGAAGGGAATGCATTTGTCAGTTGACTTTGAAATAAACTTGCTCAGTGCTGCTACTTTTCCGTTGAGGCTCTGGACTTGTTTTATATTTCTCGGAGTTTCAAGATTTTTGATCGCCCAGATCTTTTTGGGATTGGCTTCGATTCCTCGAGCGTTGACGATAAACCCAAAGAAATTTTCCGAATGCGACCCCAAAATGACATTTCAACGGGTTGAGCTTCATTATGTATTCTTGAAGAATATTAAACATTGACTCCAGGTCTTTGATGTGGTCAGTGGAGAATCGTGACTTGACTAGCATGTCGTCCACGTATACCTCCATGGTTTTCCCAATCTGATTAGCGAACATTCGATTAACTAATCGTTGATAAGTTGCGCCATCATTCTTGAGTCCAAAAGGCATAACCTTGTAGCAATAAAGTCCCATATTGGTTACGAAGCTGGTATGCTCCTAGTCGGGTAAGTGCATAGGTATTTGATTGTAACCGGAATACGCATCCATGAAGGATAACAGTTCATGCCCGGCCGTTGAATCCATGAGTTGATCAATTTGAGGAAGTGGAAAACTGTCTTTAGGGCAGGCTTTATTCAGATCAGAGTAATCAATGCACGTTCTCCATTTCCCATTTGGCTTTCAGACAAGTACAAGATCTGACACCCATTCCGGATATAATGCATCTCGAATAAATCCATTCGATTTAAGCTTGTCTACCTCTTCCTTAAGGGCGGCAGATCTCTTTGGATCCATACCACGCCTTTTTTGTTTGACCGGGACATGCCGCGGGTCAATGTTCAATGCGTGGCTCGCGATGTTCGACGAGATTCCACACATGTCAGAATGTGTCCAGGCAAACACGTCAAGGTTTTCCCGGAGAAATTCAAACAATTCCTCTTGCATTTGTTGGCTTAACTGAGATCCAATCTTTATCATTCTAGTATCATCACTACCATCGATTAGGACATTGATCGTCAGTTCGGCCAGAGAAGCTTGACTGTCTTTACTTTCGTCTTCACTTTTGGTGTCTCTCGGGTCAAGATCTCTTTGGAATTGGTTGGGGTGCCCAGGCCTAGGCCCAGGCGTCAATTGTCCATTATCAACAAAACGGACGCAGAGAGATTCCTCTACGCACTTTCCTTTCTCCTTTTGATGTGCCTCGCGCATTTCAGCAACATAACAGGCTCGTCCAGCAGCTTGATCTCCTTGAACGACTCCAACTCCACGATCAGTGGGGAACTTTAGAGTGAAACACCATGGGGCAATAGCAGCCCTGAACTCAGCTAGGGTCGGTCGGCCCAAGAAAGCATTATATAGCGAGTCTATATCCAAAACAACAAACTGCAGTACCGGACTCTCCGGCGTTCTCCAATTCCTAACTCCACTAGCAATTCCACCACTCCAGTGGGTATAGTTGCACTCCCGTTGAAACCATGGATACGGTACTGATAAAGTTTCAAATCTTTAGTCTCCATTTTCATCTGGTCATAGGCTCGCTTGAACAATATATTCACAAAACTTCCACTGTCTACAAGATCCTTTTCATCCAAGCAGGACCTACTTGAGCTGAAATGACAAGTGGATCGATGGTTGGGGCTTCGATCTTATCGGCATCTCTATCTCGGAAGACGATGTCGTCTGTCATCATCTTTTGTTGCTTGGCCGGAGCCCCATTTTCCAAACTACTACAACACTCGAAGCTCGCATGCCTGATAGAATTGGCATACGACTCCATTTCCTTCCAGCTTCGGTCTACTGGATGAGGACCACCACTAATGGTATTTATCACCAACCTCCCGCCGGTACGAGCGGGTTCCTCCTGTCTTGCCTGATTCGGTGTATGGTTCTGATTCGATGGGCCCGCACCTCCAGACTACGGCGCCCGCACAAACTGTTCTAACTTCCTTTCACATATCAACTTTTTAATGAGATCCTGCAAATGACGGCACTCATTTGTGTTATGGCCGTAGCTTTCATGGAATCTACAAAATTTTCCTGTCTGAATCTGTTTCTCCAATGACTGTTTCGGAGTAGGCTTTTTATACTGAATAGTATTGCAGGTGTATAAATACACATTCTCCAGCGACGTATTCAAAGGAGTGTAGTTATCAAACATAAGAGCCCTACGTCATGGACCACGGTTCTGATCCCGTTTTCAATTTTGGTTACCATTGCCTTTCTGCCGATCTTGTTTGTTCCAAATGTTCAATTGCACTTTCCCGGAGCTCTCCTCGGATTGTTTAACAACAATATTACTCTGAATTCCTTCCATACTAGGCCCCGCATCATCCTTCTTCCTAGACTGTTTTTCATCCTCCCTTCTCAAGAATTGGGCTGCCTTGGAATAGAAATGGTCCAATGATGTAGGGGGTTTTCCAACCAACCAGTTGCCGAACTCAGAATCGGGATCAATTCCCTTAGTCAGTGCCATAAGAATAGAGTTATCATTTGGGTTGCTGATCTCAGTGCATGCAACATGAAATCTCTCTAAATAACGCCTGAGTGTCTCTCCAGGAGCTTGAGTGACACTAGATAAAGTATTAACATCCTTCAGTCTTACGACATGCATACGAAATTGCTCAATAAACTTTGTTGCCAACTGATCAAAACATGAGATAGATCGAGGTGGCAGTCGGGTAAACCACATAGCCGCTATGCCCCCTGGAGAGATCGGGAAGCTTCAGCACTTGACTGCATCATCAGCTCGTGCAGCATTCATCAACCATTCATATTTCAAGATATGTTGATTAGGATCTGAGCTCCCTTCATAAACGGGTAAAGTCGGCATCCTGAATCGCTGAGGTGGTTCAGCATAGAGTATCTCATCAGTAAAAGGGGTATGACTCCTGGAGATTCCCCAGTTGTCATTACTGAGGCCTTGACTCTCTCAGATCATCGTCGAGATGTCCGGCATTTACACATTTTGAGCATATTGGGCCAAGGTGTGGTCAGGTTCCACAATGCGAGGAGGGGCCAGTCGCTGTCGATGCTCCATGTCTCGCCTCCTTGGTTCTACGTCCTCGGGGACATAAGGTTCGGGAGTGTGGTTACATTGGCGGTGGGTTGGATCCGTTCGGTTCCGAGCGTCAACTCCTAAATCAGTAGCTGTGGCAATACAGTTATCAGTAATATGGTATGGGGTAGCGCCTCCTCGGGAGGAGGGTCCAGTTTGATGGCTAGTTTACGGGCTAACTCTCGGTTGCCCAAGACTCAATGTATGCTGATGCCCAGTGGCCTGTATGTTACATCCGTCCAGTCGCGGGCGTGTGGATCTATGATGGTAATCAGAAGAGGCTAAACTCTCGGTGGATGAATAGGAAGACTGATCCCTTCTGGATCTCCTTCGTCTTTGACGGTTTTGCTGGTTGGTCAATTTCGTATTAGCATGGATCTGTTGAGTGAGCTCCTGGCGGCTCTGAGTCAGTTCTTGCATTAGTGTCTAGAATTCTTCCCTGGTAACAGGGCCTTGCAGATCTGATGGTCCGGAAGCATTCTGGTCAGCTGGAGGTGGTTGTACGGGGTTCTGTTTGTCTCGTTCTTCCGGATCTGCGGCAGTTGATGTAGTCCTTGTGTTAACCATGGTGGATAGTGAAGCTCTTTCCTAGATTTGATGCAAATTTGAATAGGATGGAAGAACTTTAATCTTTGAGATCTGGATCTTCTTCTTGGATTTGTGTAATCCGATATCGACAGTAGATCCAATGAGCAGGAGAAAAACTGTGTTTTATCAGTGAAAGCACCAAAGTGTTTGTACCAAAATTGGGCACAACACTCTTTGGAAGTGTTTGAAGAGATAAAATGAAGAAAGTAAATGTAAAAAGAGGACTATCTAACAAACACTCCAGACAATAATTAGAAAAACAGCGAAGAACACCGAGATTTAGAGTGGTTCGGCGTGTCGCCTACATCCACTATGAAATGATTGATCTTATTAACTTTTTCTTGCTGGTTGTAGTTGATTACAAACAGTAAACCTCGAGTACAACAGTGAAATTCGAATACAATGGTGAATTCGGCAGAGTCTGGACGTCAAAGAGCCAAAAGATCCTTTTTCTGTAGGCTCTGGGATGCTATTTATAGGCGTAGGCTGCAAATATCTTGCTTAGATCTTGGGAGACCTCTTCAGGCACGTGAATGGGCCCACACGATCGATCCCATGTGGTTTGCACTCGACCGTTGATCGATACGAACGAATTTCATATCGATCAGGATTTGGCCCAATCGAGCCGAAATTGAGCATGAACATTGTTGATGATGTATGCAAGCTCCTATGAAAATTTGGTAGCATTTGGACTTGTAGATTCTGAGTTATGATCGATACAAATTTGTGTTTTTCGGTTGTCGTTCTCATCGCATCGACGCTGTTCGTATTGATCATTTCGTATCGATGATCATGCACGTGATGCCAGTCGTCGTGGCGCTTGCTTTTAGGATCGATCCGAAGTTTATGCCAAATTGATCGAGTCTTCCCAATATTTGCACTTCGTTCGTATCGATTTGACTTGGTCTTGTTCGTATCAATCGAAGTTATTCTGTTCGTATCGATTGCCAAGGCTTTGTTCGTATCGATACTCATGGGCTATTTCGTACCGATAGCTGAGGGCCATTTTGTTCGTATCGATCATTAATCGATCGATACGAACTGTGCGATTGGGATCGATGCGAATTGACTCCAATTGATCGATACGAAGTTGAACCAATTTGATGGATATGAACGATCGAGGCTGATGGATACGAAGAGCGCAGTTCCCCTAATCGATACGAAGACGAATGCACTTGATGGATTCGAACAAGAACGATATGAAGAAGAACTTTCGCCAGTTGCTTGATGGATACGAACAAGGTGGTTATTGATGGATTCGAACAAATCGACTCGAACATGGTTTTTCGATGGATACAAATGACTTGATCACTTGAGCTGCATCGACCATATCTTGAGCATACGAACTCCGATTGACTTGAAACTTGGAACTTTGGCTTTTATAGCTTTGTTGGTCCTACCATATCAATTGTATCTTGATCCGGACTCGGATAAAATTTATCGACATCCATAGTGAACTTGTGTATGACTAATCCTCGGGATAACTGTCCTCGGTTTTCAGTTAAGTCTTTGGAATCACGGCCTTGCCAAAAGGCGGGATAACATCGAAAGAATGGAAGATTGTATGTTCCGAGTGCAGAAGGACCGTGGAGGGAAGTATTGGACGAATGCCATCGTTCTAAGTTTACCATACACTCTAGAGATACGAAGATGTACCAAGATATGAAGAGGAGTTTCTTCTGGAAAGGGATGAAGAAATATGCGGGAGAGTATGTCAGAAGATGTCTTACATGCCATCAAGTGAAGGCAGAACATCAAAAGCCAAGTGGGCTCCTGCAGCCTTTGGATGTTCCAGTCTGGAAATGAGATTCAATATCTATGGATTTCGTAGATTGGTTGCTAAGATCATGGGTTGGAAATAAGTGCATATGGGTCATAGTGGACAGATTAACCAAGTGTGCCCATTTCATTCCAGTAAAGGCAGTGCAATTGGAGCTGATCCAAGCTAGGATGAGAGCAGCGCGGTCAAGACAGCAAAATTATGCCAATGGTAGGAGAAGAGAACTAGAATTCGCAGTTGATGATTGGTTATTCGTGAAGGTTTCTCCGATGAGAGTCATGATGTGCTTTGTGAAGGCTGGTAAGTTAGCGCCTAGATATGTAAGGCCGTTTTGGATTACAGAAATGATTGGGAAGGTGGCGTATAAGGTGGAACTACCTAATGTTTTTGCATGGATCTATAATGTGTTTCACATATCACATCTGCAGAAATGCATTAAAGATCCAAGCGCAGTAGTTAATTCGAGGGCAGTAGGTCTAGTCATAGAGCCAAATATGACCTATATGCGAAGACCGTTTTGGATAGTGAACAAAGATGAGAAGTGGCTTTGGAATAAAGTGGTGAACCAAATCTGTGTTCAGTGGAGCACAGATCGGGAGGACTGCACATGGGAAACAGTGGACAAGGTTAGGAGGACCTATCCAGGGTTGTTTGATTCAGATTAGCATATGAGGTATTTAACGTATTGTGTTAGATTGTGGACCGTGTGTGTGTGTGTATGAATATTATGGTTGATTTTTGTACTTGTGAATAGCACCAATACATTTTATTTATGAATTAGGAATTCATAGTTGGGCTTAGATTAAGCATGGGGTAGTCGGCAAATTATTACTGAGCCTTAATTGAATTTCGGGGGCGAAATTCCCTTAAGGAGGAGAGACTATAACAACACATAAATTACGAATAATTTAATTAACCAATTAAAAGGCCAAGAGGAGGGACAATGAATTAATGAAAATGAGTATGTGGGCCAAAGCCCAAATAATTATGGAACAATAAACATGACTATTTTCCATTTATTTAATCTATTCTACTAAAAGAAAAATACAAGCTCAGAAGATATGTTAATGGTGATGGCTTAGAGAAACTGGAATAAAGAGAAATTAAAGCAAATACAATCTAAGGAAAAGAGAAGAAGATATAAAGAAGATTCCTAAATATTTAGGTTAGTAACACTTAACCTTTTATTCAATTCGTTTTGGTTAATTAGATCATGTTATTTTTTAAGTATTCGTATATATTTATGTCAAAAATGAAAACCTGTTACGATGTCCTAACCAGTTCTAAAGATGGGTTAGTAACTTGAGAAGCTCATGGTGTAGGAATAAATTGTTATGAATTTTTAAAGACAAAAATTAGAAAAGATATAAGGAAAATAACTTGTAAGCCAAATAAAAGACAAGGTAGGTATACAGGAATTATTCACAAATTTTGTGGAATTTATAAGAATTTCTATGCGTAAAATAAGCTAGAACTAATGTAGAACTGTGCTGGTGGAAGGGGGTCTGCACTGAGAATTAATGGAAATGATATATGTATCAAAATATTAATATAAGGGGACATGATCCATAAAAATAGCTGAAAAGATAAACAAAGGACTCTGTAGATGTCAAAAAAAGGTAAGGTAAATATCTAATGGCGACACGTGTAAAGGTGGTAACGTGCTTTGTCAGAAGTGTCAGATATTGTCAGGTTCTGAGCTAAGGAGGTGGTAGCCAAACGTCTTAAAGAAGAATTGCGCCAAGTAAAAATGCGCTAGATAGAGGGGTAGTGATTTTCCAAAGGAATCCAAGGACTTTCTAGGGAAAGTAGTTCCGTGCCACCATTTTTATAAAAGATAAATAGCGCTGCAATTATGTAGAGAATAAGACAAATAGCGCCGCAATTTATCTTCGAACACACCTAATTAGTAAAGGGTGTACTACTCACATAGGGCAGGGCAGGGTGTACTACGCCAAAATGATATGAGCTGAAGTGGAAAGTGGAAAGGATATTGACACCAAGTAGGGATGCTTGGTTGAATGCAAGTCTGCGTGGGTGGCATCAAGTGCGAAGTGGAAAGTGAGGCAGGGTGGCATCTTCATATGTTGATCTAACACTCTATTATATATTTCTGTAATTATATTTTGACCCCTACGTGGGTACACTTTGGGGTTAATATTGGAAATGTGTGTAATAAGTATTAGGACAAATCTGATGAAATGAAACATTTTTTTTGTTCTGTTTATTTAGACCATTTTCAATAATATAGAACTCACTCTTGGTCCCTCAAAAATAATTCTGGTGATGACTGCAACATCATCGACGTTCATTTTTAGATCTTATAGTGAGGGATGTTATAGTAAGAGGAATTTTAGGAGCTTACAAGGTTGAGGTAGGAAGTGGAAGCTAGGTCGAAGCTTGTGCTTGGTTATTTACTTATTGAAGGGTGAGCAAACTCACCATTTGAATTTATATGAAGTGTATAATATGCTTGTTTAAATTATAGCAATGATCTTGACTATTTATTGCTATACTTTTGTGATTCTTGCTTTGAAAAGCAAATGGTAAATGTTACAACCACCTTACACCTCCGGTAATGAGGATACCTAAATGATGCACTATGGAGGTACCTGGCCGATGCATGACGATAGCCAAGAATGAAGAGTAGAGAAAAATCCAAGCACATAACCTGTTGAACATCTCACAACGCACAGACAAAATATTATATAACAATATATAAGTATAACAGGTGAGATAGTATATAATCAAATGAACCATAAATAAGAACATCAGAGCACAACCGGTTCAAGGATTATGCAAAAACTGAAATAAAGAGTTTACATAACCCAAATCTCCAAAATAAACTCTATGACTATCTGTAATAATACAAGTACTGACATAGCTCCATAGTACTACATAATGGAATATAAGCAATAATAAGCTCCTAAGTATAGATATATGAAAGCGTATCCTCCTGCTTGTACTCCGTACAGCTCCATGTGCTATCAAAACCCAATATCCCTAATCTACAAATTTAAGAGTACCCGATATAATAAGAAGCAAAGCATAAAATCTCGGATCAGACAACGGTCTGGTGTGAGCGATACATCATCTCAAAATACTATAAAAATTGTATATAGTAAATATAGACATAGGGTATGAAGAACCATACCTGACCTGTCTCGGCATCCAGCAAGTTAGCACATAACACCGCATATGCTATACTATCATCATCATAGGAATATACTACACTAAGTATAACATATTTGTCGAGGTATCTAACATAGAATATCTACATCACAAGACATCTATAATAGACACAAAATAATCCAACCAACAACAATAGCAATTAGATCAATCCATAGCAAGCATACCCAATAACGACCATCACCAAAGTCTCACTTCGCACCTGCCCTCACCAAGGTCTCGCGTTACCTGACCATCACCAAGGTATCGTATCACCCGACCATTACTAAGGCCTCGCATAATCACCAAGATGCCACTCCATCTTGACCATCACTAAGGCCTCGCATCATCACCAAGATGCCACTCCATCCTAACCATCACCAAGTTCTCACACAATTACCAAGATGGCTTCAGATACCTGACAACTCTTACGACCATCACCAAGGTCAGTGATACACCATGTCACAATTGGATTTGGTGCTAGATCACGTACCATCATCAAGGTACTGCCATCACCAAGGTAGGCTAGTCCGTCACCAAGGTCCAGTGTACACAGGTGAGTGTCCTTACATATCCTTGCCTCACGAAACACTTATCTCATCAAGAGTTACCAACCTTTTCTTCTGCACATGACACGACACTAGGACACACTACATCCCACCGCATCGCTCCACCTTGTCGAACGTGCCCCCTTCGGACATCACCAAGTTCATGTACACTTCTCACCCGAAGTAGTCAAATAAAACGATTCACCCATCGATCCATCAAAGTCCGAAATATCTATCGACAGCTAGCTTCACCCGTAATGTCATATTGTAGAAGTTCCGAAGTCACATTATCAAAGCGTCACCCCACCTCCTATTTCAGAGATCATCTCTTCATCATGCCCTAATGTTACACTCGAACATCGAATGACGAGTGAACCCCTCTATCACGCTTCCTAAGGCACCCACTAGACCTATAACAACCCGGTGTTGAGCAGTAATTAATTAAAGATAATAATAGTGATTAAGTTTAATTAAAATGGATTTTCAAAGGTTAATTAAGAATGATTTGGATTTTTTCGTATATTTATGAGTTTAAAATGATTTTTTATATATGATAAAGGTAATTATATATTTTGTAAATCTAGTGTTATCAGTAAATATGATTAGAAATATATTTTAAAGGAGAAGGATGTTTTATTTTGTTTACATGAATGGTTTAGAAAATTATTTAATAATTGAGTTTGAAATGTAATTAAGAAATGATTTAAAATAAAGTAAGTTAAATTATAAAAATAATATTTTATAAAGTTTATTCAATGAATGATAAATGAATATTTGGGGTAATAATAAATTTTAAGTAATTACTTTTGGTTGATTAAAAGGATTTTTGTTAAATAAGCCTAATATAATTGTTTTGATATAATTAATTAAAATAAAGAAATTTATGGAAGTTGAAGTTTTGATCAAGTTTGAAGTTATGGTGTTTTCTTATTTGAGTTGGAATTGAAAATAAAGCAAACCCTTCTTCTCTTTAATCAAATAAAATCCAATTAATTCCAAATTTAAAGTACATTGATCACAACACCAAGATACACCCATTTTCAAGAATAATTTGAAGTTTTGGTCAAGTTTGAAGTTATGGTGTTTTCTTATTTGAGTTGCAATTGAAGATGATGGCGTATTGACTAGATATGGAGTTTCATTTGGCTAAGGTGAGTGCTTTCCCACTCATATATCTATGTCTTGATGTTTGATCCTACATCTATGAAGTTTTATCTTGTTCATATCATGGATTGAGGTGAATTTTGATGGTTGAATATTGATTTGGTGTTGTAATTGCAAATTATCTCGAATGGTTTCATTACTTAAATATTTTGAATTTGGGTTTGATTATGGAATCTGATTTTTATGAATTGATATGGTGTATAAACAAATTCATATGAACATTTTAGTATATGTTTACAAGCCTTATGATCAAATAAAAATTTGGTTTCTTGACTTAAAATTTTGTTTTGCACTCGAATAGTCTTCAGACATCTGAGTGGATATTCAAACGTCTGAATTGTTTAAAATTTTCTATAAATTATCTATTTTGTACTCAGTAAGATTCAGACGTCTAAGTTGTATATCCAGACGTCTAAATTTACCCAAATATGAACTAATTCTTCTATGTTTGAGTTCAAACGTCTGGCCTGTGGATTCAGATGTCTGAATTGTTTAGAAATCATTTTTCATATATGTATTCTGACGTCTGATTTATGCTTCTAGGCATCTGAGCTGCTGTTAATTTTTTTCCTGATGTTATCTCTTTTGAATTGTTTTAATAATGTTTTGTGTGTTTATATACGTGATATTTTTACATTGTGAACTTACTGGAATATTTTATAAAGGTTGAAAATCTATTTTATCAGATTTACGAAATACTTTAACTTCAAAAGCATGTTTTGTACTCAAGTAACTATTTTACATTTGTTATTTCAGATAGTATTCAATTACTAGAAATTTTGGATTAATTTCCATAAGTTACATTTGGTTTATAAAGTGATATTTATATAAATACAAGTAAAGATTTTACATTTAACTTTCATATTCAAATCTTATGTTACGAATACATATATAAATTAGTTTAACTAATATTTTACTATCTTATTATGATTTCATATTCTTTCACATTAATCTATTTACTACAAATGATTCACAGTTGATATTGATTAAAGTTATATTTTAAGATGATACAGTGATGACATCCCTCTATTTGATTTATGAGATTTCATTTCTTTGTGACAAGAAATTTGAATATACGGATAAGTGATACCGTCTACTATGGAACTTTCGATAACACTTTTTCGGTAATTCATCTGACTTGTCATATAGAGATATCTAGTGTGGATCAAGTTTAGGTTATGAGCCTTGAATAATTATTTGAATAACGTCTGATTGTATGGGATGTCGTTGTGTCATTTATTTGATTATTCTTTCTAAGTAAATATCACTTAAGCGGGGATTATACTCATGTGATATGGGATACTCGATGTGGAGGATTGAATAGTCAATTATTGACTTATAAGAGCCGTTTATTAGCCTACTATTGGAGATATGCATATCTATAAGGTACAAGTACTATATGACCATCCACATTGAGTCCAGCTTCCTTTATTTTTCGACAGTGAAACAGATTGGTCAGTATCCACCCTAGCGCCTGATCATGGGGTCGTGCCACTGATCTAGGACAACATGGTTGTTTATTATATTTGATGCACATCACGGGATTGGTACTTAGTAGCCCCTTGTGTCGCATAGACTAGCAGTCTGTTACCATTAGGGCTAAAGTAGGGTCGTGACCGAGGCTATGCGTAGACGAGTCATTGGTGGATTGGGTCACGATGTCCGTCGAGGAAACTGAAAACTATAGGAATAGACGGTTACTCTACGGTTGGTGAGTAGACCTAGGTTCTTGGAGTAGGCATGTGGTAGGCGGCCATCAGTCTCCTATTTGGTTCAGGGTATGTGTTTGTAGTGGATTGGCATATATATATATATCTCGTTCCTATGATGAGTTGGCTATATTAGGGACTGAATGAGTCTAAAGTGTAGTCAGTCCATGTTATATCCATACTATTTGATGATTTGATAGGTTTGAGATAGCCTTTGTTTATTGATGTCATTTGGATTGTGATAGATTCATATTGGTGATTTTTATGATGTTGGATTTGATGGAATGATTCTATAGGCTATCTCACTTTATATCTTGTTGTGTATGTCATTTTTCATATTATATATGATATTACATGTACCGCTATATTATTTGTTATCATTACAGACATAGTATGACCCATGTGTTATTTATAATACTTGGGTCAGTTTGAGATATTTTAGGTTCAGGGGACGACATGACCAGTTTTATGGACGTTGGGCATAGATGGAGGCTAGGTTATTATTATGTCGAGTCATGTATACCGTTGTGATGTATTATGATTCATGTATTGGATGTTTTGATGTCAGTATATATATTTGATGTATATTTTGGACCTATGTATACATTTTATTATATATTATCGCTGCATTTTGACTCTATGTTCTTTTGGTTATTACTATATATTGTGTATTGTTCTGTCCTTGAGGTACACGTGTTTATTGCTTTGTACAAAGACTGTGTACATCTATGGTGAGTTTTATTTGGTATGAGATATGTACCGGTGTTAGTCCAAGGGAATATTCACATATCTTATAATGTCTCATTCTTTATATTATCCGACAATATTACTCTGTAATGCTCTTGAGTAGTATGGGTATAAAGGAGGGGTGTTACAAGACCCCCAGAACAAGTCTCGAAGAAATCCTGAAGTTTTACCTTACCACGATGAAAATCCCCTACTTTTATTTTATGCTAGGCTATACCCGAGCTAATCCCCAAGCAACCTCTTTCGTGACTCCAAGCAGCTCAAGAAAACCAAAAGAGAATCTTGCTCGGCTCTGGCCCTAAGCAAACAACCCCCGAACAAAAAGTCATCTCCAAGCACCGAACCGACTTTCTTGCTAGGGTCTGGCCTGAGTAAACTCCCCTCGGACATTAAGCAACCACCAAACAGCAGAACTTGTTCGGTCATCAAATAGAGCACCACCGGACAGCAAACCAACCCTAAGTAGATCCACATCGAACACCAAGCACCGAATAGAAAATCTTGTTCGGATCTGGCCCAAGCAAGCACCTCCTCGGACACCAATTCGTCTCCATCAACAAACCGATTTTCTTGCCTAGGTCTAAAACACAAAATACTAGGCACGACTCCAAGCAAACCACCTAATACCAAGCACCACAAATATCCTGTGATTTTTCCAA
Source organism: Allium fistulosum (assembly GCA_030737815.1). Taxonomy (NCBI): domain Eukaryota; kingdom Viridiplantae; phylum Streptophyta; class Magnoliopsida; order Asparagales; family Amaryllidaceae; genus Allium; species Allium fistulosum. The sequence goes on from CM060908.1 coordinate 911,227,094, forward strand.
AGTCTAATTTTCCTTTGATTTCATAGCTACGTTCCGTTCTTTGATCCGTGTGCCTTCTGTATGCATCGATACAACTCTGAACTTTTTCGAGTCTATCCATCAAAGTCGGGTTTCATGGTTCTTACCTCTAAGTCACTCCAATGAGCATTTTCAACCATACAAGCATAAAAGAAAACACCACAGATGCACCAAACAACACTTAAACATGCAAACAGACAACGATTCATGGCAAATCATCCTATAATATGTCTCTAACATAGCCTAACACAGATCAAGGCAATCATACATCGAATTAACATGATCGAAACACTTTAAAATGTTTTAAATCCATTTTTACTTCATGTTCCACTTTGAAACAGTTCAAAAACATGATTTTGACTTTAAAAATGTGTTTAAAACATGTCGAAACCCATAAGTACATATATAATAAGGTGAGAGATGATAAATCACTCACCAAAACCTTCAAAAACCAAGCTTTGCACGCAAAATGATGCAAATCTAAGAATTCCAACCAAGATCCGATTTTTCTTTCCCAAATATGTTGATTTGAAGCCCTATAATGTATCCCCTTGCTTATCTATGGTTTGGACAAGATTTGGATGAGAAATGAGAAGGATTTGGGTGAAGAATGGAATAATGAGGGATGGGAGCTATTTGAGAAATGATAGAAAAGTGATTTAGGGCGAGATGGGTCAGCAATTTATAGGCAAAACCCCAAAGCAACCCCCAAAAGCATCGGACAGACACCCCCCAATAGAGCACCCACCGAACAGAGTACCCCCCGAATAGAGTACCCCCCAAACCAATAAACTACCAGACTTGATTTCCTATCCGGGCCAAACTAAACCCCGTCAAAGGACTACTATTGAACATAATCTCCTGTCCGGTCCTCCATTGCCGAAACAACTACCACCGAACAAAAAATCTCTAGCTCAGATATTTAGATAGCTATATCTCCTAGCCAAAAAGTCCAAATCGCTATTATGACCACTCTACAGAAAGGGAAATCATGATATCTTTCCAGTGGAAGTGGTCTCGGATGCCAATTCGACTTCTATCAAATAGCCGATAAAAGTTTTCTAGGGAAAAATCGTTTGGAAAAATTCTAAAGATAGAATATGTCACTAATAGGCATTTCCCAAAGTTAAAGAGTCATACGACCTTATACAAATTAAATAATAATATTTTACGATCCTCCAATATGTATAACATGGGTCGTTACACTCTCCCCCTTTTAGTAATTCACCCCTAAAATTCAAAAAAAACAAGGCGAAGTCAAACATAGCTACCCCATATGTCTATCATCCACGAGCAAACACTTCAAAATCAAACTTGCACATGAAAGTAATAAATGATATCTACACCTACCCTAGCATGGTTGATACTGAACTACCATACATGATATCGAAAGTGAAAGTAAATGCGATAATAGAAGTCTCCTTGAGTAAAGAGCTCCAAATAAGCGGTCATCATGCTCTCCTCAGGCTCCCAAGTGCAATCACCTTTGCTCTCACTCCACTGAACCTTCACTAGCTCTAGTAGACTCCCTATACTCCACTCCGTCTCCGGAAGTCATCCGCTCACTATACGGATGTTGTAGGCACTCCTCACCCGGATATACTTCTACAAGGGACCTTCTTTCTCCATGGGTCTTCCACTACTTCTCTAGTCCTCCTCGCTCTTCGAGTACTACCCTCCTCAATGATATAATGCTAGTCCTAAGTCGATACAAAATTTAATCCCTTTACACATCAGCAGTCCGACTACCTCTGGATGTTTCCCTCACCATGGGAAATGATGACGAATCCACTTGCAGGTTCCTGAGAGAACACGCCAAGCTAACCATAACTATACCCTCTTAGGCGCACAGTCCAACCCTAACCTTCGCTCTCCTCTTGTCGCGATCGTCGCCTTCAGCTTCTCTTCAGTCACCATATCTCTATATCCTTTTATCCACTCCATCCCAAATAATATCAAACTCAATAAACACAAATGAAGGCATCACAAGCAAACAAACATCCATGACTCAATACTCTAAGTCTCAATGAACCACACCTAAGTCGATCAAACTATCACCAAGTTCAAAACAATTGTTGGTTCGCCTACTGGGTCAGGACACTACCCTAACCTGCTCACTAAGTCACTGGACGAAAGGGCCTCACACATCGATAAAAAATAAAGCACGTATAGGTATAACATAAACATAAAGCATACCTCGGATAATGACGCCCATCCCCTTCTCCATCGTTGATGGAGCACTCGATGAAGCTGGAACATCGTTCAAAGTGTAAGTAGACACAACCTACTTATTCCTTAGCAGTTCTGGACAATCTTTCTTCATGTGTCTAGTCCAATCACAGTTGAAGCACTTCCGCTCCCCACTCTTCGGGGCTCTACTGTGCTTACTAAGGTGACCCCTTTCATTGCAATTAAAGCACACCAGCTCCCACTTAGCCTTCTTTTGGTCCTCTCCTTCCTGAGGTTGCTTCTTTTCCTTGTCGTTGTTATTCCACTTTCTCTTTCCTCCTCTGCTCACCTGCGGCTTTGGCTCTCCCTTAGAAACAACAACCTTGACTTTAGGATTTGGGTATAGGCTGTCATGCCTCAAAGTTTTTTCCATGACCCTCTCAAAGGTCTCATCAATATGGCAAATAAATCTCTCCCTAGATACTCATCCAAGCCAACTATGAACTTCTCATTCTTCCTTAATGGAGTGTCAATAAATGACAACCCATACTTAGATAGCATGTCGAACTTAGCTACATATTCTGAAATAGTCCTCCTTCCCTGTTTCAACTTAGCAAACTTGTTAAACAATACCGAATTTTGAGCGGCCGAATGAACTTCTCCTAGAATCTGGCTTTGAACCGCTCCTAGGTAAGCTGGTCCTCGGGAGTAGCAATCCTCATAGAATTCCACCATGCATTAGCTTGACGCTAAAGTTTCCTAGAGGCCAACTTCCTCTTTATCGCATCCTCCAATACCATATCCTCAAAGATGCAATTGCAGGTATCCAACCAATCCTACGCCTCAAGAGCTAATTATGTTCCAAGTAACGGTTTGCCTCCCAAGGTAGAATAATCCTTGTTCAGCTTAGCGAAATCAGCTCTTGGCACTTGCACGGGAGCACCACCACTAAAAGTCGCAGCTAAAGCAACTTGGGCATTTTGAACCATATTTGGCACCATCTCGGCGAACATATTCTACAAGTCGAGGTTAGCATCCCCCGAACCTTCTCCTCCTTCAACTCTAGAGGTGGAGTTCCTTACAAAATTTCTTGTATGCCAGTTCACTCTTGATCTATAATAAGAATGATCAATCTCTCAAAAAGAAAACTACATCTAGGGTACACTTGTGCATGTGACTTATATACTATATATAATACTATATAGTTTTGCTAATCAAAATATAACAAGTACACTCTCTCATATATCATTTGATCCATTCTAAGGCGATAGCTCCTTCCTTATCTCTAATGGATCCAAGTATTAACTTAGGTCGTCTACGCAACCTAAGCTTTGATACCAAATGTGATAACTACCCTACACCTTCGGTATCCAGTATACATGAATGATGCGCTGTGGAGGTACCAGGTCGATGCATAACGATAGCCAATAATGAAGAGTCGAGAAAAATCCAAGAATAGAACCTGAAGAACATCTCATAGCGCACATATAAAAAATAATATAACAATATAGATGTAAAACAGGCGAGACAGTGATATAATCAAAAGAACCATAAATTAGAACATCAGAGTGCAACATGGTCATAGACAATACAAAAATTGAAATAAAGAGTTTATACGACCCAAATTTCCAAAATAAACTATATGACCATCTCTAATAATACAAGTAAAGGCATAGCTTCACAGTATTGCACAACGGAATATAAGCAATAGTAAGCTCCAAGTATAGATATATGAAAATGCAGCCTTAATTATCGTGCTACGTACAGCTCCATGCTCTATCCAGACCTATTATCCCTAATCTACTCATTTAAGAGTACCCGAGATAATAAGAAGCAAAGAATAAAATCTTAGGTCAGACAACAGTATGGTGCATCCTCTCAAAATACTATAAAAATCGTATATAGTAAATATGGACACAGGGTATGAAGAACCATACCTGTCCTATCCCTACATCCAACAAGTTAGCATATAACACCATATATGCTACACTATCATCATCATCATCATCATCATCATCATCATCATAGGTATATACTACACTAAGTATAACATGGGTGTTGGGGTACCTAAAATAGAATAATTACATCACAAGACATCCATAATAGATGCAAAGCAATCCAACCAACAACAATAACAATCAGAGCAACCCATAACAGGCACACCCAATAATGACTATCACTAAGGTCTCACTTCGCACCTGCCTTCACCAAGGTCTCACATTACCTAACTATCATCAAGGTCTCGTATTATCCGACCGCAACTAAGGCCTAGCATCATCACTAAGATGTCACTTCATCATGACCATCCTTAAGGCCTTGCATCATCACCAAGATGCCACTCCATCCCGACCATCATCAAGGTCTCACATCATCACCAAGATTCTTTCGGATATGTGAGAACTCTTATGACCATTACCAAGGTTGACGACACACCATATCAGAATTGGATTCGGTGTCGATCACGTGCCATCACCAAGGTACTGCCAACACTAAGGCAGGCTAGACCATCGCCAAGGTCCAAGGTACACAATTTAGCATCCTCACATACCCTTTCCCCATGAAACACCTTTCCCACCTAGATTATCAGTTCTTTCTTCTATACACGACACGACACTGGGACACACTACATCCCACCACATCATTCCACCTTGTCGAACGTGCTCCCTTTGGACATCACCAAGTCCATGTACACTTCTCACCCAAAGTAGTCAACTAAAATGATTCACTCATCGATCCATCAAAGTTTGGAATATCTTTAGATAGCTAGCTTCACACTAGTGTCATCTTGTTGAAGTTTTGAAGTCATTTTATCAAAGCGTCACCTGGCCTTTTATTTTGGAGATCATCTCTTGCCATAACATTTCACTCGAACATTGAATGAAAATGAACCCTTTGTCATGCTTCCCAAGGCACCCACTAGACCTTGGAACAAGTCCCAAAGAAATCCAAAGTTTCACCTCACCACGATGAAAATCCCATGCTTTTATTTTCTGTTTGGCTATACCCAAGCCATGCCCAAAGCAACCTTTTCCGTGACTCCAAGCAGCTGAAGAAAACCAAACGGAGATTCTTGCACGGGTTTGGCCCCAAGCAAATACCCTCGGACATCAAGTCGCCTTCAAGTAGTGAATCGATTTTCTTGCCCGGGTCTAGGCCCAAGCAAACACCCCATGGACACCAAGCAACCACCAAACAACAGAACTTGTTCGATCATCGAACAAAGCATTACCGAACACCAAGCCGACCCTAGTAGACCAACACCGGACACTAAGCACTGAACAGAAAATTTTGTCAGGTCTGGCCTCAAGCAAACACCCCCCGAAAACCAAGTCGTCTCCAAGCACCCAAATCCAATGAATTAACATGGTTAGAAGACTTTAAAACATTTTAAATTCGTTTACTTTAGATTTCACTTTAAGATAGTCTGAAAACATGATTTTGACATTAAAAATGAGTTTAAAAACATGTCAAAACCTATAGATACATATATAATATTGTGAGAGATGATAAATTACTCACCAAAACATTCAAAAACCAAGTTTTGCACGCAAAACGATGTGAATCCGAGAATTCAAGCAAGATCATATTTTTCTTTCCTAGAGATGTAGATCTGAAGCTCTCTAATGTATCCTCTTGCTTATCTATGGTTTGGACAATATTTAGATGACAAAGGAGAATGATTTGGGTGAAGAATGGAATAAGTGGGGTTGGGAGCTATTTGAGAAATGATAGAAAAGTGATTTGGGGAGAGATGGCTCACCTATTTGTAGGCAAAACCCTAAGGCATCTTCCAGAAGCACCAGATAAACACCCCTTCCCCTGAACAGAGCACCCCCCAAATAGAGTACCCCTCGAACTAATCAACTACCAAATATGATTTCTAATCCGGTTTTCCTTGCCAAACCAAGCCCCACCAAACTGACTACTATCGAAAAGAATTTCCTATTCAGTCCTCCACTACCGAACCAACTACCACCGAACAGAAAATCATTAACTCAAGTCTTCAAATAGCCATATCTTCTAGCTAGAAAGTGTAAATCACTATTATGACTACTGTACGAAAGGGAAATCATCATATCTTCCCAATGAAAGTGGTCTTGGATGTCAATTTGGCTTTTACCAAAAGCTATAAATGATACAAGTTTTCCAGGGGTAAAATCATCGGGAAAAATTCTAAAGATAGGAAATGTCACTAATAGGCATTTTGCAAAGATATAGAGTCATACGACCTCATATGAATTAAATAATAATATTTTACGATCCTTCGATACGTAAAACACAAGTCGTTACAACATATGTAAAATGATGTATTTGTACTGGTATGACTTTCTATGACTTGTTGCATGATGCACATAGTTTTGGTTGAACAGCGATTGAATTAAAATTGAATTTGGATTGGTTTTTGTAGAGAATAGTCACTATAGAAGCACTTAGAAATGCCTTGTGTTCGATAATTTCTATAATATTTTGTAAAGAGATCCCTAGGGGTTTCTCGCAATGATTGTGATGTATATAGAGTATATATTTTACTGTAAAAAAATTGGATATTAAAAAGGTCATTATCATATCAAAAAGTCGGGTCGTTACATTTGGTATCAAAGCAAAGGTGAAGCGAATACCTTGGCTTTAATTAGGTATAGCTCATTAGAGATAGGGTAAGTGACACCCTAGAACAAGTTGAGTGTATTATACACATACACATACATATGAGAGCGTATTTGTATTTTTCCATAAACCTACCTTTTTATAGTATTTCCTTAGGAATAACTCTATTCTTAAGTATCCTAAAGATATTTTTCTATGTTCAGGTAGTGAAATCGATGAGTACTAGAGCCGCTATTGCTAGAGGTAGTGGCGGATGGAGTAGCACTATTACTAATGGTGGGAATCAGGCACAGAGAAATGCCGTTCCTATCACGGAACCGATGGTGAATGTAGTGGAAGAGGTCATGCAGTTTCGACCATAGATTAACTTTGCTTCGCTATGCCGTGACTTTGAGAGGTTGGGTGGTAAGAGGTTTAATGGCACTAAGGCTATCACAAATGTTCGGACTTGGCTTAGTTTGTGTGATAGGATATTTAGAGATATGGAGTTGGATGATGTGATTATAATAACCCAACTCGAAATGGGCCTAATTTTCGATCCATAAAATGGCCCATCGAACATTAGTCTCATTCCAAAGCTGGCTGGCGGTTGAAAAATACATAGAGCTATCCACTAATGTTATCAGAATCTCACAGCATAAAGGATAAAATATATGTCAGAAACAATACCCATTTTATAAAAGTTCAAACATCATAACAAAACATAACATCTTAATATCTGTGGTACAATATGTCAAAATACAATAACTTCATGTCTAAATGAGTACATAAAAATATAACAAAAACATAAGTAGATAGTTAACTGCCACCAAGACTTCATCTCCTCCTTCATCTTCTAAATTGGCATTGTCCTCTCTAAACTGTGCTGTAATAAGGAAGAAGTCAGAACAACAATGCCTGGTGAATAAAATCTTGAGTCTTTCCATAATAGTATTTAGTAGTATAACTTAGATAAGAATATGTCTTACATATCCTAACTATATTTATTATAAGTACCTTCAACTGTAAGCCCGAAGGCTCTTCGAGTCCAATCCTATAACTTACACTTTTCTAACCCAACTCTATAACTTACCTTTTTAGAAGAGGTGGACCCTACAATAGCAATAGCTAGAGAAAGTACCCCGACCATTTAATACCTTTTTAATAGGAATTAGGCAGACTTTGACCTTCTAATATCTATATCTTAGGCATGTCCCCATCATTTAATACCTAACCCAAGGCAGACCCTTTCTGGTACAATCTAGTTGACATCGCGCGGAATCTCTTCAGGCTACTTAATATTCTTTTTAGAAGAGGTGGACCCTACAATAGCAACTTAATGCCTCAAAGCTGAAGCTGACTCTTTTAGAGATTTCTATCTACCATGCCTAAATGTTATCCTCAACCATTTAATACTTCCTAATTAGGAAGGAGGCGAACCCTACAACAACCACTTTCTACCCCTGATCCTCGAAGCAGATCCTACGTATTATGACCCGTAACCCAAACTGTGATATCTCACATTAGTCCGACTATTCGTAGGCAATGGTAGCCAGGTTAACTGGGTAGACTTACCCTATATAATTGTGACTAACCTTGCGTCCTTAATGGGTACTTATTATAGGCGATGTCTCATACCAGCCCTAAAGTCACACTACTGGTAGCCAGATTAGCTGGGCATACTTCTGTGTGCTTTTGACCGACCTTGCATCTCTATAACTTAGTCATAATTTACACTCCCCTAATCATATTGTCAACTGAGTTTTTGGCCAAGCAAAATTTAACCAAAAGTAGAAGGTCATGGTAAAGACGAAATAACTTGAGAGCTTGGAAGCACGATCAGAAGGACAAGAGAAAGGAGCTCAAGAAAGACCATTAATTTTGGAGCTAAGTAAATCACTCGGTACCTGTGTGACCAATTGGACGTGTGTTGACCAACTGGATTCTAAACGTTGATGGGGACAAGTGAGAAGTGTTAATATATGCAGTGTGAGTCCTATGTCCCATACATGACGAACGAACCATCCTGTGTTGATAGCTTGCTCGTGCTAGAAAAATGAGCCGTGTCATATGATGAAATAATATATCCAAACTTACTTATTATTGATGAATAATATATAATGAAGCCGCTATTTGGAGAGATGTGGAAGATTTTATCTTGAGGAACATTGGAAGTGCAATAACAAGGAAAAGTGATGCAATGGAATCACCCAATACGAACATTCTTGAGATAAACTATCACATTGGAACTCAAATGACGTTGAGGGCTTAACCAAGTTTTGACAAGTGATAGCCGATGTCACAAAGTCAGACTTGTCTCCAGAATGGCATGCACACGACCTAAGAAAAACTCGAGTTCACTGTAAGTCGAGCACAACCCGAAGTTTCAACTATCTCCTCTCAATCACAATCAGCCAAACCCCCACCATCACCATCGTCATGTAAATAACCAATCGCTAACCAAATAATTGGAAGATTGGATTGATGGATGGAAGCTTGAAGTTTCAATGGGGGGCCAAAAGCTTTGGATGGAGACTTGGGCGATTGGGAGCAACAGTCGCTGGATCTGAACGGCGACAATAGGAAGTCGACAGTGCCAAGATCAGCAGTGGCTTGGCTGGTCATGGGAAGGCGAAAGTCTCGGCATTGAAAGGACTCAATGCAAGTAAATCGTCTTTAGGAAAGAAGGTTGAAGCAATGCGAAAGCACGAATGAAAATAAAGTGAAGTACAAAATCTATGTCCCCACTTAAATAAGCATTCAAGGAATACCAAACATCTCGGTACCGAGAGGAATTTCTCGATACCAAAAGATTGATTCTCCCCGAAAACTCCAGAATGCATGGTAGAGGAAAAAGCATGCTTGTTTAGTACGTGAAACGGTCTCCAGAGCATAGGCTACATCCTCAGGTAGAAGAATGGAATTCTAACCGAGCAAAACAGTTGAAGGAATAACTACTAGATGAAAGCAATGTTTCTAAGCAATACTTGAACAATCACCCAAAATTCAAAAGATGGCAATCTAAGACTTGTCTTGATCCAGAGAACACTTTGTTTTCAACGAAAGCATACTTTGGAAGGCAAGTGACTGGGTATTGGACCAAGTAGAATTCAACTAGAAGTAGAAGATCAAGATGAAGATGAAATGACTCGAGAGCTTGGAAACACGGTTAGAAGGACAAGAGTAAGGAGCTCAAGAAAGACTATTGATTTTGGAGCTAAGTAAATCATTCAGTACCGAGAGGCTTATTCACCTAATTTGGCTACACGAACTCCATATACTTCATACTCTACTCCAACCTCTCGTGGTAAAGTGCTTTTCTCAGAATTTGGACTAGTAGTTCTCAAGATTGATGAGAAGAAAGGAAAGAAAGCAGGATAATACAAGTGCCATTGGGCGAATTGTCAGAATCAAATCAAAGTTTATGGAAAAGAGCTTAAAACACATCGAATAGGAGATAAAAGAATAAAAATAGTGATGGAAGTGGATTTATATAAGGCAAAACCACTCGGTACCGAGAGGTTTCTCTCGGTATCGAGTAGTTTTTATGGCCCTTGGGCCCCACGTGTTCAATTGTACGACATTGGGCTTACTTTTGGACTTCACTATAAGCGGGCTCCTGAACTCGTGCACTTGTTTCTCTATAAATATCAACCTTATTACAACTAAAGAAGGATCTTTATTTGGATCTTGGACTCTACTCCTCCTTCATCTCCTATCTCTTCCTCTCAATAGTCACCTAGATAGATACTATTGGCAGTTCCTGGCTTAGGAACCTATTAATCTCTTTTACTAATGACTTTAATTCTCTCTCAAATTCATAACTAATAAAACTATAAAGTGGACGTAGGCCAGAGATTGCCGAACCACTACAAAAATCTTATGTCTCTCTACTTTTTTATGCTTTTCTGTATTTTCCTGTTAATTATACTAAATCCATTCGTATAACATGTCAAAGTTGGGTATTATGCCACTTTTGGCATCAACATTTTGGTGATTTCACTGAGATCTGAACCCAGGTTTAGATCTAACTCTTTACTTTAAGTTGGATAGATCCAAAAGTTAGATCAAGGAAATTTACTTAAAGAACTGAAAGGTTTGTTTGATAGAGAGTAATGGCACCAAGGAGATCTGGAAGGTCGTCATGAGCTATGGCTGTTGGTGATGAAGGGAATCCTCATAAAGCCGAAGTTAGTAATCAATAGTTAATACTAGGATCATCGATTCAACAAGAGGTGGTTAATAGAGGAGAACTTGACAAAACGATACAAGAGCTTAACTAGAAGATGACGGATAGCTAAAAGGATTTGATGGATGCTTTACTAACTTTGCAACCGTTGAGAACTACAAGTGCTAGAATAAGAGAATTCCTCCATTTCTAGCCAAAATAGAAGAGATGGTAAGCAAAAACAGAAGGTAGGAATCGCTGGAGTTGTTGAAGGACTTGTAGGAGAAAGCAGAAGCGCTCCCCCCACAAGAAAACCAACCGATACTGAGAGGATTTCTCTCAGTATCAAGAGGAATTTAGGAAGGGGGTGATGCACAAGAAGTTGATGAAATGGTGGTTTCCGATGATGAAATGGATATGTAGCTTAAAGATGATGGTTTTGAGTTAGATGTCAATGCTAATGGAGACGGAGTTCAAACAACTGCAGTACAACCAACCACACACCCGCGAATACCAAAGGAGTGGTTCTCCCAAAGACATGAGGATCTATACGTCACCCGGCAAACCTAGACTGTTTGCAGAGTCAAACACTCAGTGTAGCCTCCGACAGTCAACCTTCGGATTACCATGCTAACGAGGATTACATAGCCGATATGGTTAAACAGGTTGTGGAGGAAAGAAGAGGCAGGAAGAATGAAGATTAAGGTTCGACACTAAGTAGGACTCCATTCACCATAAACAATCAGATAGAAGAATACCCTAGAAAGTTCATGATGCCAACGATGGCATCATATAATGGAACTACTGACCTAAGACAGCATTTACTCAAATATGAATGGCATATGGATGAAGCTAGAGCTATGGATGTTGTTCGTTGTATACGTTTCCCCATCTTCTTGGAAGGAGTTGCTTTTACGAAGTTCACTATGCTTGCGGCAAGGTCTATCTCTACTTTTGATGAATTACCTAAGAAGTTTTTGGAGAAGTTTAGGATCCATGCTGCCCGACTAATGGACGTGATGTCCCTATCTAGCTTATCTCAAGGACCCAAGGAATCATTGAAGAGTTTCTTAAACCAATTCAACATCACTGCTATGGAAGTTAGCAACTTGAAGGACAATCTTGTATTCATGGCACTGTTCCAGGGCATTCACCCAGACAAGGATTTTGGTAGGTGGCTGAAGATGAAACAACCAACTACTATGGAAGTATTCCATCAAAAGGCGAACCAATTTCTATGGTTAGAGGAAGCAAGTTTGGTTGAAGGGAAGGTTAGTGACGGATAGTCAAATTAGGTTATCTAGAGCAACGTGGCGGTTAAACAGTCTGGAGATAGCACTGGTAATGCGGTGGCAAACACTGAAAACTCTGGTAACCAGAGGAAACACAATCAATGTACACCCTTGATTTGACAGGCTGAGAATATTTATCTCCCTACTCAAGCAACTAAACAACTTAAGAAATCAGCTAAGAGGAAAGCAATAGAGCTATAGAAGCGATTCGGGAAGTACTGCCGCTTCCACGAAACTCATGAAGCAGCAGCAAAACCCTAGCCAAGCAATGGGACCACAATGGCCGCTTGCCAAGGGAACCACCTAGACCCAGCGGAGAGGGGCCTAGGCAGTTGGATATAAGACTGTTTACCAACATGATAATTGGAGGACCTCATCTAGCAGAGAGAAGCCGGGGTGAAATAGAAAGGTATGCGAGCTCACTAAAGCATGCACCACAGGAGAGCTGTTACGTCGTTGAAGATGAAGCTCCAATTAAGCAAAAAAAGATGATAATATATAACATTGTGTTTAGGAATCAAGATTCTGACAGATTTGAGACACCAACCCTTGATCCCATGGTGATAACAGTAGGAATTGGACCGGCAATTATGCATCAAGTTTTGGTAGATAACGGAAGCTCAATCAACATTCTATTCAGGAAGACTTTCGACCAGATGAAAATCAATATGAAGGATGTGACTGCCTACATGACGCAGATTCAGGGATTTACAAGTGAAGCTAAACAGCCGATTGGAACGATCTACTTGCCTATAACACATTGTGAACGAGAACATATGGTGGCCCACATTTAGACGTTTTTTTGTCGATGAGTTCAGCATATAATGCTTTCTTGGGCCAAATGACCCTAGCTGACTTCAGGATTGCTTTGGCTCCATGGTGTTTGATAATGAAGTTACGGGGAATGGATATCAGTGGTGTGTGGAGACCAAAGCATGGCAAGGTAATGCTATGTTGCAGAACTGTGAGAAGCTAAGCACCGAGAGAAGGGAAAGAATATGGGGAAAACTCTCTGCATTCAGGAACCACAAGCATAGTAATTACATAACATCCCATGACTCCGGAACCGTAGCCGATTCGTTAACTCTATGGATCCTAGGAAGGGGAAATATGGGCAGCACCCATGGATCTTACAATCAGTGTCCTTATTGATATGGATGACCCGACTAAAGTATTGAAGATTGGTTCTCAACTTGGAATTGGATTACGAAGGGAACCGATTAATTTCCTTCGAGGGAATTTGAACATGTTTACTTGGATGCATTTCGATATGTGCGGTATATCAACAGAGATAGCGTGTCACACACTTAACATTAATCCTAAGTTTACACCGGTAAAGCAAAAGAGACGCAGCCTGGGTCTGGAGCGATCCACTGCATTGAAGGAAGAACTGGATAAGCGGTTAGCTAATGGCTTTATCCACGACTCTTTATACCCTACATAGGTATCTGACCCCCATATTGGTCAAGAAGTCGTATGGAATGTGGCGAACGTGAGTCGACACAAATATCTAAACAAAGCTTGCCCAAAGGATAGTTTTCCTTTACCTAGGATCAACCAGCTTGTTGATGGAACAACAGGACATGAATTTCTCTCATTTATGGATGATTATTCTGGATACAATCAGATCATGATGCAATTGAGCCGAATTAGGAGAATACTAGCTTTATCACATATTTGGGATTGTACTGCTACTGGTAATGCTATTCAGTTTGAAGAGTGCTGGAGCTACATACCAATGATTAGTAAATACAATGTTCAACAATCAAATCGGACGGATGATGGAGGTGTACGTGGATGATATGCTTGTGAAGTCACGATAGTCTTGAAATCATTTGGATGATCTATCAGAGATGTTTGAGATTCTACGGAAATACAAAATGAAGCTAAATCTGTTAAAATGCTCTTTTGAAGTAGCTTTTGGAAAGTTTTTGGGATTTAATGTGAATGCATGGGGCATCGAGGCCAATCTATATCAGATCAACCTTTTAAGAAATGTAACTACCCTAACCATGAAGAAACAACTTCATTGTTTGAATGGAAATTTCGCTGCTTTGAGTCGATTCATCTCAAGGGAGACAGATAAATGTATACCTTTCTTTGATGCTCTGAAGAAAGGTAAAAAGAACTTCGAATGGAATCGAGATTGCTAAAAAGCTTTCGAAGAGTTATTAAGGCACATGGAGACACCATTGGTTTTTTCCAAACAGTTGGACAGGGAGGATCTATTTGTTTACTTAGCAGTGTCTGCTCACTCACTGAGCGTAGCATTTGTACATAAGGAGGCAAGGATTCAAAGGCTAGTCTACTACATCAGCAAGCGGTTTATAGGTGCAGAAAACAATTACCCAAAATTGGAGAAACTTGCATATTTCTTGATGATTGTTTCAAGGAAGTTGCTACCGTATTTTCAAGCTGATCCGATCAAAGTACTGACAGATCAACCTCTGAAGCAGGTACTTGAGACTTCGAGAAGGTTGCTGAAATGGAATATCGAGTTGAGTCAGTATGATATTACCTACCATCCAACAAGATTGACAAATAGCCAAACACTGACAGACTTCATCGCCGAGTTTACCATACGTGATGGAGAAGAGGAAAAGGATGCTACAGTTACAGATTGGAAATTGTTTGTGCGCAATGCTTCGAATGAATTTTGCTCGGGGGAAGGGTACTATCTGAAATGCTGGAAGGATGATCAATCTACTACGCGTTGAAGCTGGAATTTCCTACGACTAATAACGAAGCTAAGTACAAGGCATTAATAGCAGGATTGAGGATAGCAAAGGAACTGGCGATAAAGAGACTGCACATATTTAGTGATTCCCAATTGGTGGTTTTCCAAATCAAGAAGGAATACCAGGCTAAGGGCACGAGGCTAGCTCCTTATTTGTCAAAAGAACTGTAACTACTTAAAGATATAGAGTATTATACGATAACGCACATCCCTTGAGAGGGCTATCTCTAGGGAAGCACAGTTAATGGGATTGGTTCCAATAGAGATTTTAACACCTCCAAGCATTGATCAGATAGACGTCGACTAGATTCTAGAGACTACTAGAAGACGAGGAGTCATGGATGACTCTGATCAAAGGCTACATGATCAATGGAACTCTCCTGAAAGACAGGAATGAATGAAAAAAACTCCTTCAAAAAGCGCCACGATTCATGATGCAAGACAGAGTATTATACAGCAGAGGATTCTCAACCTCTTACTTCGGTGTGTAGCCAAGAAGAAGGCCAGGAAGATCCTCATTGAAATCCATGAGGGAAGCTATGGTGATCACACTGGGGCGCTGACTTTGGCAAAGAAGGTACTTAGCTACAGATATTTCTGGACAACAATAAACCGAGATGCAGCTGATTGCTCTAGGAGGTGTGATCGATGCCAAAGATTAGCGAAGATTATGAGAGCCTCATCTTCAGAACTTACGTAGATGGTCAGCCCATGACCATTTGCAATTTGAGGAATCGACCTTATTGGTGTGCTACCGATAGCGAATGGAGGAGCCAAATATGTTATTGTCGCAATGGATTACTTTAGAAAATGGGTTGAATCAGAACCTCTTGCCATGGTTGTAACAAAAAAGGTAATCAATTTATAACAAAGGATATTATTTGCAGGTTTGGGGTGCCCCGAAGAATCATTATAAATAACGAAACTCAGTTCCAAAGTAACAAGTTCAAGGATTTTTGCAAGCGCTATTGAATCGAGAAGAGCTTCTCTATGGTAGAACATCCGCAAGAAAATGGGCAAGTGGAAGCAGTAAATAAGATCATCAAATCCACCTTGAAAAATGGATGACTAGAGCCAAAGGCAATTGGGTTGATGAGCTTCCACCAGTAATATGGGCTTATAAGACAACACATAAGTCTACGATTGGGAACTTGCCCCTCACTTTGGCATATGGATCAGAAGCAATGATCCTGATAGAGCTGGAAGTCCCTTCTCATCGTGAAAGGCATTTTGACCCGAAGGTAAACGAAGAGATCCTGCTTGAGTCTCTCAATCTGGTTGATGAGAAGTGGGAAGAAGCAGAATTAAGGGTCGTGACACACCAAAAAAATAGTAGCACGACACTTCAATGCCAAGGTTTGCAATTGTACTTTTGAGGTAGGAGATCTCATTTTGAATTGAGTTCTCTCGAGTATGGGAGCGCTTGGCCTAAACTGGAAGGTACCCCACACGATCCATCAAAAGCTTGCCTACATGCTTGGAACAACGACTTGCTACGGGACTATTAGACCTAGTTTATTCTTTATTTGTTATCACAAATAAGCTATCCAGCGACATTGGAGGCAGTGTAATAAGGCATGGCATGCCACCTTTTCCATTCGTATATAAAGCTAGCTTCTTGAACTAATAGAACTGTATTCTTGTAAGAAAAACTCCTATGCCACGCGATTAGCGGCACAGTCGAGGAAATGCTCCTCTTTCCTGGGACAATGGAAGGAGAGTGTCAACTCAAACCGCCGGGTCGATGGGGAAAATTGACCCTCAACCCTCTAAGACCAATGTTTCTCGAAGATAGGTGATGCCGGGAAGGTCCAAATTGCCGGATCAATGGGAAAAATCGACCCTCAACCTTCCAAGAACCGACGTTGCTCGAAGAAAGAGGATACCGGGAAGGTCCAACCTATCGGGGTAATAAGGAAAATCGATCCTCAACCTTCTGAGAATTGGCATTGCCTGGAGATAAGTGATGTCGGGAAGGTCCAAACTGCCCGATTGATGGGAAAAAGCAACCCTCAATCTTTTGAAAACCGGTGTTGCTCAGCGATATGCAATGCCGGAAAGGTCCAAACCATCGGGTCGACGGGGAAAATCGACCCTTAGCCATCTAAGAATCGGCATTGCTCGGAGATAGAAACCCTAGGAAGGTTAAAACCATCAAGTCAACGAGGAAAATCAAACCCAATCTTCTAAGAACCGGCGTTGCCCGAAGATAGGCGACATCGAGAAGGTTCAAACCGACGGGTCGACGGGGAAATTGACCCTCAACCTTTTAAGAACAGGGTTTTCCTTAAGATGGACAACACTGGGAAGGTCAAAACCATTGGGTCAATGGGGAAAATCAACCCTTAATATTCTAGGAACCGGCCTTGCCCGAAGATTGACGATGCCGGGAAGGTTCAAACCATCGGGTCAACAGAAAAATCGACCCTCAACTTTCTAAGAACCGACGTTGCCCGAAAATGGGACATGCTGGGAAGGTCAAAACCGTCGAGTCGATGGGGAAAATTGACCCTCAGTCTTCTAGGAAGTGGCGGTGCCCAGCTATAGCGACGTCGAGAAGATTCAAACCGCTGGGTCAATGGAAAAATCAGACGTCGACCTTTTGAAAATTGGCATTGCTCAGAGGTAGATGATGTCAAAAAGGTCCAAACCTTACCCCACCCAAAGAATCTGGCATTTCCAAGAGATAGGCAACGTCAGGAAGAGAATCACAAGTTTTTTAGGAATTTACCGTTGCCTAGAGATAGGCGACGACGTGAAGGCTTGCCAACTCCACCAACCTTTAGGAATTTGTTTTGTCGGAGATAGGTGATGACGAGAAGGTTCGACAACTTAGGGATCGATTGGATAATTCGATCCTAGCATATAGGGATGCACCATCACCCATAGTTAGGCAATGCTAGGAAAGAATCTTCGGGTTTAAACTATCAATGCTTTAGCATCTGGAGATAGAAGCTAGTGCTCGATTAAACTCTCCAATCTTCAAGAGCCTGCCATTGCCCAGAGATAGATGACGATGGGAAGGTGAAATTATTTTTGGGACGATAAGACAAATTAACTCTAGCCTGTAGATACCAATCATTTCCCTAAGATAGGTAACATCAAGGAGACATCCCCGCTATATATAACTATTGTTGAGGTAGTTTTGGAGATAGAAATTAATGCATAATCGGATTCCAAACTTGAACTTAAAAAATTTAGGTGTAGCCCGGAGACTGGCGACATTGAGGGTAAAATGCTTGGAATAAAGCAATCAAATCACAAGTTCCCAAAGATAGGAACTAGAATACAGACATGACTTTTGCAATAACACTAGCAACCAAGTGAAACATGCTTAGTCAAGAATAAGCGAAGATAGTCATAAAGAATCAAAAGCCGGGATTATCAGACGTACTCAATCCTAGAGTGGGATTGAGGACTGGACTGAGGAAAATCGAACAAATTGCCCACAATATGTATTCCTTCATAAATGCCCAGACTTTGGCACTTGGAATAATCAGCCCTATAAACAGGGGCATACATGCCAACACTTGGTTAAAAAGAACATGACCGGACCTATACAGGAAGAACCACAGAAATGGCTAATAACAGTTCCGTTTTGCCAAAGAAGAGTGGTTGTGAACAAGGCTAAGTGACAAAATATAATTAAAGTAATTGCAGGAATATTATTTACTTGCACAAAGTTGCAATAATAAGCATATTGCACAGAAATAGAAGTATATAATAAAGAAAAATCGCAGTACAAGCAGTTATATTTTATACACAGGCAGCTGCACACAAACATGCACAGTAAATAAAAGAATGGAAAGGTAAAATGCAGAGAGAATACAAATGTACAATATGAAGCGGGGGCTGCACCCGCACAATTTCGGTCTATTTAGAATGAAGAAGTAAAAAATACAGACCAGATGACGATACAACAAAATGATGAACTGCCACACCTGCCGCTTTCAAGCACTTTTTGCTTCTTCCCTTTTTATTGCCCTTGCCACTACCTCCTCCCGGACGAGTCTTGTGCCTTTTCTTCTCGTCTTGTGCCTTTTCTTCTCATCTTTAATCACCCTACATGGAATCTTTTCCAGTCGTAGTATGTGGCTCTTTAGATTGGCTGGTTAAGTCCTCGGTGGGCTTTTTCCTAGGTGGCCGGATCTTCAGCGCAGGAAGTTTGGATCTCTGGCTTATCGGCTTAGAGGGAGAAAGTTAGGTGACTCCAAGCTCCTTTTTGACTTTGATTTTCTCAAGATTCTCCTTCAACCTTGCAGCTATGGTCTCATAATTGGCCAAGTCTGAAGCACTGATACTAGCTATATCTTTTTCCTAGGACATAGAAACATCCTCCAAGTTCTCCGGGGCAGCTATCTTCTCAGATTCTGGCTTGGGCTCAAACTGGAGGCATGAGTAGAAACGGTAAGTCCTGTTGTGAGGGATGTAGAAGCAGTGATGGTAGTTGCGGTTCCTGAGCCCTGTGTAGTTGGAGGCGGAAGAGGAAGGTACGTTTGACTTACAAGTTGACAGATAGAATAGTAAAGTTTAGAAATGAACTCTGGAGAGAACTGAAGCTTATCAAACACCGAAGAGACAAGAGGTATACCTGAGATTGGACTATGATCCCTACAGGAGATCATGAACTCCCTCTCTTCAATTTTGTGTTCTTGAGGTGGTGGGATGTAAGGCTCAACGGATGCATCTACTGCAGAAGTAGGAATCACCTGGGTGTTTTCAAAAATGACCCCCAAGGACACAGGAATAATCATCGCCTGCTCTCTAGACTTTGAAGTGGACGCTTCAAGCGGACCCGATGAGCTTAGGCCAGTGAGAGCTTTGACGGCGGCAGCAATAGCAACATTGGCCTCTTCTTCAGCCATGATCTCCTTTACCGCTGCAAGCATGCCAATGTCCTCTGCATCGAGGTACTGTGTCATTATCTCTTCTTCAAAGTGGTTATCTCTAGCACACGCAGCCTGGCATAACACCTCTTCCCAAGCATTGACGAGAGTTGCAGGATAATCGTTTCCCAACCACTTCAAGTCCTCATACATGATGATGCTAGCATAGATGCATTAGAGATTATCGTTAAGCTCGTCTCTCTCCCTAGCCTTCGCCTCCTCAAGATCTTTAAGCACTTCTTGGGAAATCACAAGCTCGATGAAACCACATGCTCGATATCATTAGCAAGTTTTTCTTCGATAGGCACTCCACATCATCGGTTAGCTTCTTTTCTCTGCATGGAGCTTTTGGTTCTTCCCTCGAAGCATCTTGAGCTCAATTGCCTGTTCTGAGATAGTTTGATCTATGGCCTTTACAATTTTGTCTTTTTGAGTGAGAGCGTGGGCCTTCTCATCTATTTACTTCTTAAACTTAGCGCTCTCAGTAAGGGAAGCTTTTAACTCATTCCTCATCATGACCTCAACATTTATTTGCTCTTGCCTCGTTGCTTCAATCAAGTTATCAGACTTAGCCTTCGCCTCAAGAGCTGCATCCCTCTCTCTGGTAACCTTTATGAGGTCCTCTTCCCTTTCAAAATCCCTTCATAAGTTGCCTTCTCATAATCGAAAGATTAGATCGGTATAATTTATTTTATTCATGTCCAAGAGGGTCTTGCATAGCCATTTCCACTTGTACCCTTTGTCAACATGCTTCTAGACACTTCGAACATTACGATCTACCACTTCTTTTGGTATGTCCTCAATGTCTTGGTGAAAATTAACAGTGTATAAGAAGAGGTTAGGAAATGTAGCATTTAGGCATGGAGGACTACCTGGAAGAGAAAACAAGGGGCCACATGTTCCCTTGGAAGAAGGTGGAACTATTGTAATAAGAGCACGAGAAGCGGGAACTTGTTGTTGAGAAGTGTTATGAGCTTCGGAGCACGTGTGCCAGCTCATCTCTAGCCTCTCTTTTCCTTCTCTCCTGCTCTCTTTCCTTCTCCTTCTTTCTTCCATGCTCCCTGTTAGCTCGACGGTCTTCTTTGGCCTTCCGATCTTTTCTCCTCCGGCACTCCTCACTGGTTTTATGACGACTCTGATAACTGAAGCAAGACGGACAAGGATCGGGTATCTTCCCTTTATAATCATTTGCACTATGTGAAAGAGCTACGTACCTATCACAATCCATGGAACTTGAAATAAGAAAAAAATAGTATAAGAGTTGGAACTTAAAAAAACGAGGGAATGCAAAATGCGTGTGCATGACCCTAGTAAAGTGTATGATAGTGCCACTGACCCCCTAAGTGCTCTACAAATTATGTTGACTAGGAAATAAAGATAGAGTCTCGCCACCTTCGCTTATCAACCCTCCAAGTGAGAATGTGAAGCTAGAGCCTACTTTGTTTATAACATCATGAATTGAGATGTTGATCTCACCGATATCACTCAAACCAACAAAAAAGTTGCCAAAGGAGCAGGATCGAGGAAAAATCTCTCCTAAGGCAATACCGTTTGATCTCCAACTACTTTAGAATCCTCTATGGCAATGTGCTTTGAATGGGGCAAGCTGGGGAGAGTAGGACTCATATAGGACGTCTCTTCGAACGGTTTGCCCTCCCCTTCACTAGCGTGATAGTCGCTATCACCTGCGGCCTCTCCATCCTCTTCAACCATAGGCTCCTTTCCCTCACTCCTTCCATCATCATCATTTTCTTCTAGAATTGGAGACATTCTGACATTTTCGTTCCTGTCTCTCAGAATATCAACACCAACAGGCTCTTTATTCTCTCTCAGTGGGTTCCTCTGTATAAGCTATGCCAGACAGACCCTTAACTTCCCCTGGAAGATTCTCGCCAGAGCTGCGAGTTAGGATGGAAGAATAGGTATGAGATCTAAAGATACTAGGTACAGTTGACTTCGAGATGGTGAATCTATTGGGACGCAACAAGCCACACCGCCGTAGGTTTTTGTTTGTCAAAAGGAATGCGACGATGCGATGTTGGAATCTAACTTCTCTCAGGCCATTAAGTGTAGCCTCGTGCTCCTCGCGATCATCTCAAGCTGGAATGCCTATGAGGAAATGAATGTTAAGTTGATAATTTGAGTCAAAGAGTTCAATTATGGAAGGGGTAGAGAAAGAAAACCTACTTCTAGATAGATAGAATCGGGTTAAAACAGCGCATCATACGAAGAAGTACTCGATTTTGAAGTATGAGCATTTGTTGTGGAGCTTTTCGATGACCTTGCACTTGCGCCATGCTTTAAATATCATATATGATAGGGACTCCCGTCTTTTCTTGAAGTGAAGTAAATAAGTGAGTTCATGAAAAGTTAGAGATTGGCTGAACCGATTCATGAGGAGGATGTAGAGAGAACTCAGAAGAGCGTATCCGTTCGGATGTATCTAAGACAGAGCCAGTCCAAGTTCCTGAAGAACCATCGGAAGAAAAGGATTGAAGGTAGGATGGAAGTGTCCAAGCACATGTATCGGTTACACGTTGAGCATCCTTTCGTGGGGTTGTGTGCAAACTCAGCCCTCGTTGGGAGACAAACATCATCTTTGAGGATCTCGTGCTGACAAATGTTTTAAAGCATTCTAGCCATCAGTATCCTGGGAATTTTCTCTGGCGGATCGTCCAACCTTCTCAAACCTACAAACTCATTCAAAGGAGGTGGTTGATCTGCTATCGGCTCTGCTGGAATTATTGAGCCTTGTAATTCCGATGTAACAGGATGGCTTGGCCCAATAGGAATGGTTGGCGAAGCCTGAGTTGTAGAAGATCCAACTTCTGAAGGAATGGACTTGCCCTCAATGGACTTGAATCGAAGCGATCAATGAGTCATTCTAGACGACAAAACTTGGCATTCAACATGGTCAGGTATGTTTTATTTTGAATAATAAGCCCGTGTGGCCACCGCCTGGAATCCAAAGGACATTAACGGTGTTGACCAATTGGATTTTGAACGTTGACTGGGACAAGTGAGAAAAGTTGATCTATGCAGTGTGAATTCCATGTCCCGTACATGACAAATGAACCATCCTGTGTAGATAGCTCGCTCATGCTAGAAAAATGAGCCACATCGTACGATGAAACAATTTATTGGAACTTACCCGTTATCGATGAATAATCGATAACGGAGCCGCTATCTAGAGAGACGCGGAAGCTTTATTTTTAGGAACATGGAAGGTGCAATAACAAGAAAAAGTGATGTGATGGAATCATCCAGTACGACCATTCTTGAGATAAACCGTCCCATGGGACTTCAAACGACAATGAGGGCTTAGCCGAGTTTTGATAATGGATAGCCAAAGTCAAAAGTCAAACTTGTCTTCAGAATGGCGTGCGCACGACCTAGGTAAACCTAAGTTCACCGTAGGCCAAGCACAACCTAAAGTTTCAACCATCTCCTCTTAAACTCATTCGGCCATACCCCCACCATCTCTATTGCCATTTCAATCACAATCACAAACCTTGAATAATTGGAAGATTAGATCGGTGGAAGGAATCTTGAAGCTTCAATGTAAGGGCTGAAAGCTTGGGATGGAGACCTAGGCAATTAGAAGCGATGGCGGTTGGATCTAAATGGCTGGTGATGTAGCGCAATCTGGTGATAGGATAGGTCGCGAGCGACCTAACGAACCGATAAGTCGCTCAAGCGACCTTTCGTGTTATGAAGCGAGCTATGCCAGGCAAACAAGCCACGACCTAAAAGAGCTCCGACCCAGTCGCACTCACATGCTGTTTTATTTAGGTCGTGAACGACCTAACTTAAGTCGCTGAGTCCTTAGGTCGCTCAACGATAGGTCGCTCAACTTAGGTCGCTCGAAGACTTCCGAAAGCCGCTTCTTTATGTCGCTCAACTTTAGGCCGCCTTCATTTTTAGGTCGCTCGACCTAAAGCTGCTGAGAAGATAGCTACCGAGTATTTTTAGGTCGCTCGACCTTATGTAATGTTGTACATGTTGATGTATTGTACTTAGGTCATATATTTGTAACTTGTGCATGTTGTATATGTCGTTTGTGTTGTATTTTCTTATGTCGCTTGTTGTAACCTGTATTGTTTTAGGTCGTGTAACGTGATGTGATAAGTCGCGTGTGTTGTAATGTGTTAGGTCGTTAACGACCTAGGGTAAGTCGTAGGTCGCTGAAACCGTGTGTGTGTTGAGTTGTAAGCCTATAAATAGGCGGGAGGTATCATTTGTAATTTTTAGTTGATTTTGAATAAAATTGGTTTGAGTGCTTTGTGCCTCTTTTGAAATTGGTAGTTGAGTGTGATCTCCTATCTCCACCTTCGGTATTCGAGTGCGCTCGAATCAACGATTGTTGGAGCCGATTCATGGAATCAAGTGCGCTTGATCAACGTCGAAGAATCGTAGATCTTTAAACACGGTATCGTGCGTGATCAACGTGTTTGGGATAGCTAGAATCCGGTATCTTTGGATCAATGGATTTGGGCCTTTGGTATTCTTCAATCCACCGATTGCTACTTTCATCGTCACATTTATTTTGATTATTCCGCTGCTGCATCATTAGGTATCAGAGCTAGACTTAGCCAATCATAGCTAAGCCGAGTCTTGGAGCCAATTCTTATTGAAGAGTTCAAGTCGTGTATCACTTTGTGATTCAAGGCCGAGAGTTTGAAGTTAGAGCCGAGAACTAGTTTGAAGTTTTGCATCATATTTGAAGATCAAGGCCGAGAGTTAAGTGTTAAAGTTTGACTGTTCGATTCAACAATGCCGCCGAGGAGAGCTAACCGTCATCAAAATGTTGAAGATTTGTACAAAAGAGAAGATGCCGAACAAATGGAACAAAGAATTAGCAACAAATTCAATGAGAAGTTGGATGAAGGTATTGGGAGATTAGAGAAATTAATGATGGACATGAATCAAGATCAAAGGAGAAGGTCGCCAGTCTCGAACCATGGAGGAAACAGAGTTTCACCATCGGTTACGGAAGCGAGGAGGGTGTCGCCACAATCTGATCGAGGTAGAAGAGAATCATCAGTTTCTATGAGAAGAGATCACCATGAGTAGAAGAACTCAACGTGAGTTTGAGTATGAGCCATATCGTGATGATGAAAGACATAGTCGTAGAGACAGGCGTGATCATAGAGATGTTGATGGTCGAGATCGATATCGAAGTACACGTGATTATGATGAAGAAAGTGATAGAAGTAATATTCATTATCGAGATCGAGACCAAGTATGAAATGCATATCGGGATGTTGAAGATGATCGTCGATGGGAATCGGGGATGAAAACTGAAATTCCAGAATTCAAGGGTGGTATGCAAGCTGAAGAATTCCTCGATTGGTTATCTAATGTTGAAGAAATTTTTGACTTTAAGGAAGTTCCCGAGCATCGAAGAGTTAAGTTGGTTGCTACACGTTTGAGAGGAAGAGCTATGGCATGGTGGCAGCAAACTAAGCTTACACGGGATAGAATAGGGAAGTCAAAGATTGTTACATGGGATAAGATGAAGTAGTTAATGAAGGCTACATTCTTACCGTATAATTATCAATCTCTTATGTATCAACGATTGCAGAACTTGAGGGGGATAAAGTCAGTGAATGATTTTGCGGATGAATTTTATCAATTGATTGCGAGGAATGACATCATGGAAACAGAGGAGCAGCTGACAGCTAGATTTGTTGGAGGGTTGAGAATGCAGATTCAAGATATGGTGAATATGTTTGATCCCAGATCTGTTGCTGAAGCACATAAAAAAGCTCTAGCTTGGGAGAAGCAAGACAGGAGAGGTGGTGGTGTGTTTACAAATTCCAACAATCAAGTGAAAGGGGCTAGTAGCAATGCGAATGTTTCTAAGGCTGTTGCGAAACCGGTTGTTAGCGAAGTTGCCATGACCAAGGTCAATAGTGGAATCAAATGTTTTAATTGTCAGGTGTTTGGTCACAAAAGCAATGAATGTCCGAAGCCAAAGAAGCGAGCAATGATTGCTGAAGTTGAGGATGATGATGTAGAGGCAGAATGTTATAATTCACTACCGGATGAGGAGGAAGAGTTATTGTCGGGAGATGATGGATATACATTGATGATGAGGAGAAATTGCTTGACACCAAAGTAGGAGGAGGAGACTAGCTGGTTGAGGAGTAACATTTTTCAGTCAACGTGCACTATCTTGGGAAGGGTTTGCAAGTTTGTCATTGATGTAGGAAGTTGTGATAATATCATCTCTACAGAGGCTGTGAAGAAGTTGGCATTAAAGACTGAGAAGCATCCGAAACCTTACAAGTTAGCTTGGTTGTGGAAAGGTGGGGAGGTGAAAGTTGGACGAAGAGCTTGTGTTAATTTTTCGATTGGGAAGAAATACAAAGATGAAATTTGGTGTGATGTTGTGGATATGGATGTATGCCATTTGTTGTTGGGGAGACCATGGCAGTATGATAGAGCTGTGCAACATGATGGACGTACCAACAGTTATAGTTTCATGTTTGAAGGCACCAAGATTACTTTAGTTCCCAAGAAGCGACAACAAGAAGAAAGCAAGTTGGAGGAGATTGAAGAGCTTAAAACTTTACTAACTTTGAAGGAGTTTGTTAAAGAAGTCGAAGAGGAGCCTGAAGTATTTTTGTTGATTGGACGTGAGAGTAATGAAGTGGTTGAGATTCCTGAAGAAGTAAAGCCAATGCTGGAAGAATTTGAAGATGTATTTTCTGAAAAGTTGCCAACGGAGTTACCACCGTTGAGGGACATTCAACATCAGATAGATCTTGTTCCAGGAGCTGTGTTACCACATAGACCACATTACAGAATGAGTCCAAAGGAACACGAGGAGTTGAGTAGGCAAGTGGAAGAATTGCTTGAACAAGGGCGTGTATAGGAAAGTTTAAGTCCTTGTGCAGTTCCAGCATTGTTAGTGCTGAAGAAGGATGGAACGTGGAGGATGTGCACTGATAGTCGAGCACTAAATATGATTACAGTGAGATACAGATTTCCTATGCCTAGATTAGATGACTTGTTGGATTAACTTAGTGGAGCTACTATCTTTTCGAAGATCGATTTAAAGAGTGGTTACCATCAAATTCGAATCAGACCAGGGGACGAATGGAAGACATCGTTCAAGACGAGAGAAGGATTATATGAATGGCTGGTTATGCGTTTGGTCTTTCGAATGCACCTAGTACATTTATGCGGGTGATGAATCAGATCTTTAGACCATTTATTGGGAAGTTTGTGGTGGTGTATTTTGATGATATACTGATATACAGTGGAAGCCCAGAAGAACACTTGCATCATCTGAGAGAAGTGTTGATGATATTGCGACAGGAACAATTTTATGCTGCAACGAAGAAATGCGTGTTCATGACGCATAGTGTTTTATTTTTGGGGTATGTTATATCGGAAGGAGGTATACAGGTGGATTAGAATAAAGTGGAAGCAATCAGAAATTGGCTACAACCCAGGACGATAACAGAAGTTAGAAGTTTTCATGGTTTAGCATCATTCTACCGAAGATTTATTCCACACTTCAGTAGCGTGATGGCACCAGTTACTGATTGTATGAAGGGGAAGCAATTTTTATGGTCAGAGGAAGCAGGGGTTGCTTTTGAGCAGATCAAAGAACTTTTAACGACAGCACCAATTCTAGTATTACCAGATTTTCAGTTGTTGTTTGAGTTACATACTGATGCATCTAAAGTTGGGATTGGAGGAGTGTTGAGTCAGAAAGGACGACCAATTGCATATTTCAGTGAGAAGCTATCGGGAGCCAAGATGAGATATAATACATACGATGTGGAATTTTATGCTATCGTGCAAGCTGTGAAACATTGGAGACATTATTTGTTTCATAAAGAATTTGTTTTATATACTGATCATGAAGCGTTGAAGCAATTGCAGGGACAGGATAAGATTGCAGCCAGGCATGCTTCGTGGATCGCATATTTGCAACAATTTACATTTGTGGTGAAGCATAAGTCGGGAATTATGAATCGAGTGGCAGATGCATTAAGTCGAAGGAATCATTTGTTGACCACACTGAAGGTTGAAGTGACGGGTTTTGATGTGTTGCCAGAATTATTTGTTGATGATCCTTACTTTGCGAAGTTTGTAGATGAAGTCAAGGAGGGAAAGACGGATGAGTTTGTGTTGGTGGATGGTTTTCTTTTCAAAGGAAATCAATTGTGTATACCAGAGAGCAGTTTACGAATGAAGATTGTGAAGGAGTTACATGAGGAAGGCCATGTGGGTAGAGATCGTACATTACAGTTAATTTCGCAATCCTATTTTTGGCCATCTATGAGAAGAGAAGTTGAAAGATTTGTGTAGAGATGTCATATTTGTCAAGTTTCCAAAGGGACAGCGATGAATGCGGGATTATATATGCCATTACCCATGCCTACTAGACCATGGGTTGATATCAGCATGGACTTTGTTTTGGGTTTACCGAGAACTCAGCGTGGGAATGATTCCATATATGTGGTGGTGGATAGATTTTCCAAGATGGCACATTTTATTGCTTGTAAAAAGACCGCGGATGCAGTCCATGTTGCTCAGTTATTCTTTATAGAGGTGTATCGATTACATGGGCTACCTGAATCTATTGTTTCAGATCGGGATACTAGATTTCTAAGCCATTTTTGGTTAAGTTTGTGGAAGATGGTTGAAACGAAGTTGAATTTTAGTAGCGCTTATCATCCGCAAACAGATGGGCAAACGGAAGTTGTGAATAGATCATTGGGAAATTTATTGAGATGTCTTGTGAAAGATAATTTGAAAAGCTGGGATATGAAATTATGTCAGGCGGAGTTTGCACATAATCACGCTGTTAACCGTAGTACGGATTTCAGTCCATTTCAGGTTGTATATTCAGCGATTCCGAAAGGACCGTTAGATTTGACGACCGTGCCATGTCGGAAGGGAGTTGTTAAGCGAGCTGGTGATTTTGTGACTAAGTTGCAGGAGTGCCACAGAACTGTGCATGAGAGATTGCTTGCATCAAATGAGAAGTATAAACAACTGGCAGATAAAAGGCGAAGGAGTGTGAACTTCGGAGAAGGTGATTGGGTTTACGCCGTGTTGACCAAAGATCGTTTTCCAGTGGGAACTTACAATAAGTTGAAAGCTCGAAAAATCGGTCCAGTGAAAATTTTGAAGAAGATCAATGATAATGCGTATCAGTTGAAATTGCCGGATCATATTCACACTGCAGACGTTTTCAACGTCAAATACCTGATTCCGTATCATGGGGATGATCTTATGGTAGAAGAGGAAGGTGTAAATTCGAGGTCGAATTTTTGTCAACCGGGGGAGGATGATGCAGCGCAATCTGGTGATAGGATAGGTCGCGAGCGACCTAACGAACCGATAAGTCGCTCAAGCGACCTTGCGTGTTATGAAGCGAGCTATGCCAGGCAAACGAGCCACGCCCTATAAGAGCTCCGACCCAGTCGCACTCACATGCCGTTTTATTTAGGTCACGAACGACCTAACTTAAGTCGCTGAGTCCTTAGGTCACTCAACCTTAGGTCGCTCAACGATAGGTCGCTCAACTTAGGTCGCTCGAAGACTTCCGAAGCCGTTTCTTTATGTCGCTCAACTTTAGGCCGCCTTCATTTTTAGGTCGCTCGACCTAAAGCTGCTGAGAAGATAGGTCGCTACCGAGTATTTTTAGGTTGCTCGACCTTATGTGATGTTGTACATGTTGATGTATTGTACTTAGGTCGTATATTTGTAACTCGTGCATGTTGTATATGTCGTTTGTGTTGTATTTTCTTATGTCGCTTGTTGTAGCCTGTATTGTTTTAGGTCGTGTAACGTGATGTGATAAGTCGCGTGTGTTGTAATGTGTTAGGTCGTTAACGACCTAGGGTAAGTCGTAGGTCGCTGGAACCGTGTGTGTGTTGAGTTGTAAGCCTATAAATAGGCGGGAGGTATCATTTGTAATTTTTAGTTGATTTTGAATAAAATTGGTTTGAGTGCTTTGTGTCTCTTTTGAAATTGGTAGTTGAGTGTGATCTCCTATCTCCACCTTCGGTATTCGAGTGCGCTCGAATCAACGATTGTTGAAGCCGATTCACGGAATCAAGTGCGCTTGATCAACGTTAAAGAATCGTAGATCTTTAAACACGGTATCGTGCGCGATCAACGTGTTTGGGATAGATAGAATCCGATATCTTTGGATCAACGGATTTGGGCCTTTGGTATTCTTCAATCCACCGATTGCTACTTTCATCGTCACATTTATTTTGATTATTCCGCTGCTGCATCAGCTGGTCATAGGAAGGCGAAAGTCTTGGCACTGAAAGGATTCGGGGCAAGCAAATCATCTTGGGGCAAGAAGGTTGAAGTAAGGTGAAAGCATGAATGAAAATAAAGTGAAATAAAAATCTAAGTCCCCACTTAAATAAGCATTAGGAAAAGACCAAATGTCTCGATAACGAGAGGAATCTCTTGGTACCGAAAGGTTTTTACCCCTTGAAAACTCCAGAATGCATGGCAGAGGAAAAAACATACTTGTCAAGGGCGAGAAGTGATCTCCAAAGTGTAGGCTATGTCCTTAGTGCAGAAGAATGGAATTCCAATAATGCAAAACAGTTGAAGGAATAGCTACCAAATGAAAGCAACGTTTCGAAACAATACTTGAACAATCACCTGGAATTCAAAGATGGCAATCCAAGACTTGTCTTGATCCAGAGCACACTTTGTTTTCAACAAAAGCATAATCTGGGGGCCAAGTGTTACAATGTGTTTGACCAAACAGAAGTAAAAGGTCAAGGTGAAGATGAAATGACTCGAGAGCTTTGAAACACGATCAGAAGGACAAGAGAAAGGAGCTCAAGAAAGACCATTGCTTTTGGAGCTAAGTAAATAACTCGGTACCGAGAGGTTTCTCTTAGTACCGAGAGGTTTATTCACCAAATTAGGCCACACAAACTCCTTATACTTCATATTCTACTCCAACCACTCATGGTAAAGTGCTTTTCTTAGTGTTTGTACGAGCAGTTCTCAAGATTGATAAGAAGAAAGCAGGATAATACAAGTGTCATCAGGATAACCGTCAGAATCAACTCAATGTCTATGGAAAAGAGCTTGAAACACATAGAATAGGAGATAAATAATGAAACAAGTGAAGGAAGTGGATTTGCATAAAGTAACACCACTCGGTACTGAGAGGTTTTTATGGCCCCGAGCCCCATGTGTTCACTTGTACGACATTGGGCTTGCTTTTAGACTTCACTGCAAGCAGGCTCCTGAACTTGTTCACCCATTTCTCTATAAATATCAACCTTACTGCAACTAAAGAAGGATCTTCACTCGTATCTTGGACTCTACTCCTCCTTCATCTCTTATCTCTCCCTCACAATAGTCACCTAGGCATATACTATTGGCAGTTCCAGGCTTAGAAACCTATCAATCTCTTGTGCTAGTGACATTAATTCTTCCTCAAATCCATAAATAAAACTATAAAGTGGACGTAGGCTAGAGATTGCCGAACCACTATAAAAATCTTGTGTCTCTCTACTTTTCTACGCTTCTCTACATTTTCCTGTTAATTCTACTAGATCTAATCCTAGAATAGGTCAAATTCGGGTGTTGTGTCACTTTTGGCATCAATACATAGTATCCACACCTCACTACATTCAATTAAGGCTATAAAGAAAGATTCTTTTTTCCTCCACTAATCATATTCATCATTAACTTCCATCCTTTGGGGTTTTAATGCTAATTATCAACCTATTTATTACATGATTAATTCGTTATTTATTATACGTTGTTTATACGCTAATGCTTATATAAATACATAACTAAAATATTCCTAAGCGTGCGAAGATTGTGCCCTATACTAATCGTTAAATGTCAAAACTTCCTATTTATACAAGTATAATTCCATACCATAACATACAAATTAGCTAATATCAATGGACCAACAATAGACTTGTATAAGAAAATAGAATCAATTACCAAACTTATTTTATATTAAAATAGTAGAATCATCAGTAGAATTTATAATTTAAATCCTTTTAAACTCTATTCAACTTTTGCATATAAAATGGAAAGGGATTCATATTTAATTTCTAATATTAATCACAACAAAAAAGAAAAGTGAGAAGTGGAATAGAATGTAAAATATTAAAATTGCAATAACTACCCAATTCTGCTATTTTAATGTAGAATAATTGAGATTCCAAAACATAAGAATTGACATTTCACTTTGGTGGAATTTTGGGTGTTTTAGTTTGATGTTTTCGTGAACAACCCATGGCATATGTCAAATCCAACCTATACTATGCAATTACTAAAATGAGAAAAACTTTGATTTCAATTCATAGATGATTCCTAGCTTTCTCCTTTGGATTTGATTACGCCTACATTTTAATATCTTTTCATACCTCTTCCTTTTTAAATATACACTAACTGGATTGTATATGAATTAGATTTAGATTTTAGGGATTAGAAGAGAGTAGAATTAGAAATTGAATATTAATATATAAAATCCCTTACCTAAAGACCTTAAGAAATTCTAGTCAAGTGGAAGAAAGAAACTAATAGAGCTTCGCTTACGTTCCCAAATAATTTGTGAATAAAAGTAAGGGGGTTAGGCTCTTATTTATAGTGGTTGGAAGTCACCAGAACCGTCAAATTTTAAGTCGGTAAAATCCGAATTGTTCCTGGCTTAAATAACCCAAGCTGCTATAACACTCACTGGCTGATTGCCTTCCCTCAAGCAGTCGATCGACCCAAGGAAGGCGGTCGACCGGTAGCTTGTATTTAGGAACGTTTTTCTACTGTTTTAATTGTTTATTTAATCCCTTAATCGATTTCGACGTTAACATTTCTTTTAACATTTACTTAAACCCTAATCCTAATCACCGTTAACTTTTGAAATTTCAAATTTTAATATTCGTTACAATTTTGAATTTGAATTCTATTTGAGTTATTTTAAATTCAAAAACTTCAAACATCAATAACTTTTCCGTTTGAGCTCCGATTTCAAAACTTTATATATAGAAATTAATCAAAAAATCGTCATGAAATCAACGACACAACTTTCATGGCTAAATTCCAAAATTTACAAAATTTCCATTTTGTTGCATTATTATTAATTAATTAATTCTTATTAATTTTTATGGGGTGATACATTCAACCCCCTTAAAAGGATTCGTCCCCGAGATCCCTAAGGGACAATAGTGTAGCGTGCATTAAGCGTCCATGTTATACAACCAACTTATCTACACAACCATCTACTTAATCAAAAGTGCAATGTGATTATGTATGCAGACATACTATAGGTGAGCTCAATCCCAGCATATGTGCAAGGTTGTGACATATAAGCATGCATGCAAGCATCCTAAGCATTCAAAAAGTTCTACATAAATGTAAAAATGATAGTAAAAAGTGTGGCAACCATTCTCTAACATCCAATCTAGCAACCATGATGCAACCAAAATCTAATATGGAGAGAAAAAGTCTACCAGAGAAAAGCTCAAGATGAGAGGTCCTCATCTTTTCTTCAGTTTCCTATGTGCTTTCCGTCGGATTATCTCCCCATTGTACTCGAACCAACCTAATTTTTTTTATTGCGGAGCTTTCTTGCTTTGTGTTTCATTATGCGTGTAGTGGCATGGGGTGATATCGGCTCCATCTTATTGTCTACCAACTGATCTGGGTCTACTATGGTGGTTGTGTTTTAAAGGCATTTCATCAAGTGCAAAATATGAAATACATCATCGACTCCCACCAACTTATCTAGTGGCTCTACTCGATATGCAAGTTTCCCTATTCTTTCCATGATTGGGAAAGTCCCAACAAACTTTGGTGCTAACTTCCTCGAATTACCAAATCTCTTAACCTTCCTAAGAGGGTTAAACTTTAACAAACACTATGTCTCCTACCTCAAACTCTATTTCGTTCCTTTGCTTATCCGCATAGAACTTCTAGTGATCCTGTGTGGCCTTCATTCATTGCCTAATAAACTCTATATTTTCTTAGGTCTCGCGAATCAAATCCGGTCCGAGTAGAATTTTGTCGGTAGTTTCCCACCAAAAATTTGGCGATTTGCATGGCCTCCCGTATAATGCTTCAATGGGTTCCATGCCAATCGTCACTTGGTGACTATTATTGTATGCGAATTCTACTAAAGGTAAGTGTTGCTCCCAATGTCCTTCAAAGTCCACGATACAAGCTCTCAACAATTTCTCCAAAATCCTATTTACCTTTCAGTCTAACCATCGGTCTGTGGATGGTAAGCAATGCTAAGATTCAATGAAGTTCCTAAAGCTAACTGCAAACTCCTTCAAAATTCACCAGCGAATAAGGGGTCTCTATCACTAACAATGCTAACTAAGATTCCATGAGGTCGACCACCTCCTTAATATAAATTTGTGCTAAAGATGTTGCGGTCCTATTACTTATAATGGGAATACAATGAGTGCTTTTAGTGAGCCTATCTACTATAACCCAAATAGCTTCATTTCCCTTTGGACTGCTATGCAACCCACCAATAAAGTCCATTGATATATGCTCCTATTTCCAAGTCGGAACCCCCAATGACAATAACAATCCCCGTGCTTTCCTTGTTCTGCCTTTATCCTTTGGCACATCAAACACCTAGAGATAAATTCAGATACCTTCTTCTTCATCCATGGCAAGTAGAAAATTCACTTCATATCCCTATATATCTTTTCTCCTCCAGGGTGAATGGTCATCCTTGAATGGTGACATTCTGCTAACACTTCTTCTAAAACATCCTCAACCATAGGGACATAAAGATGTCCATCTTCCCTCAAACATCCTTTTTCATCAATTTCATATCTATTAACATGGGGAAATACTCTCCTCTACTTAGCTTGCCCAAAATGTCTAGTACGTCGCATCCTTCTTCTGCTCTACCCAATGCAGTCCATCAATGCTAGCCTAACATCCATTGATGCCAAATAACCTTGAGTGGGTTTTATTAGTGATTGAAAATTGAAATTGGAGAGGAACTCTAACTACTTCTACTCATATATAGCACCTAAAGTGGCATGCCTCTGGCTAAGGGCATAGGCAACATTATTCCCTTTTTCGGGGTATTTGTATTCCAAAGCTATATGATGCTATAAAATCCATCCACGTCTACTGCCTAAGATTTAATTTATTTTGGGAAAATAGGCATTTGAGTGATTTTTGGTCAGTGAACAACTCAAACCTTTCCCCCAAAAGATATTGCCTCCATGTCTTTAAGGCAAAAATGATGCCTGCTAACTCCAAGTCATGAGTTGGGTATCTCTTCTCATGGTCCTTCAAATGTCTACTAGCATAAGTTATCACCCTTCCTTCTTGCATTAGAACAACTCCTAATCCCATACCACATGCATCGGTATAAACTACGAAAGGCTTCGTCCCAACGGGAATAGTTAATACTGGCATGCTCGTTAGCTCCTTCAGCCTTTCAAATGCTTCCGTGCATTTCTCATCCCATGCAAAAACCAGATTTTTCTTGGTTAGCGAGTTAGTGGGACTACTACCATCGCAAAGTCCTTGATGAATTTCCTATAATAACCCACCGACCCAAGAAAACTCCTAACCTCTGTACCATTCTTCGGAATTTTATTGAATAGCTTACAACTTTGCAGGGTCTATAGACAATCCATTCTCGGAAACAATGTGTCTAAGAAATCTCACCTACATCTTCCAAAAGTGACATATCGAGAATTTGGCTTTAAGTTGGTACCTTCTCAATGTCCCTAGTACCTCCCTTAAGTGATTTTCATGCCTACCTTCACTCTTGGAGAATACTCAGATATCATCCATAAGACTACGATAAATTTATTCAGCTATCCTCTAAAATAATCTACTTATCAAATCTACAAAGTATGCGGGGGGCATTCGTCAATCCAAAAGGCATCACTTCCCATTCATACAATCCATCTGGAGTGCGAAATGTTGTCTTATATTTGTTATCCTCGGCTATCCTCAATTGATAAAATCCAGTGGCCAAGTTCAATTAGGAAAAGATTTTGGCTCAAGAAGCTTATTAAACAAATTATCTATTCTAGGTAATAGATACCTATTTTTCTTAGTAAACCTATTGAGTTCTCTATAGCGATGCATAGCCTTAATAAGTCGTCTGCCTTAGTAGCAAAGATAACAGGTGCTCCCTGTTTGCGCCAAAAATGGTCACAAACCCCAAGTGTTGTGAAAGCACCAGTGTATGAATACAAATCAGCAATATTCAAACACAAATATCAGATCTAAACAAGCAACAAACAACAATACAGAAATAATGAATAGAAACACGAGATTTATAGTGGTTCGGCTATCTCCGGCCTACGTCCACTCCAAAGTTTTATCTTTTATTGATTCTCCTTGCTGATTACAGTTGTTTTATAGTAGTACAACTGAGTTTATATGCTAAGTCTCGATCTAAAGCAGCGGTGGTGATCTGGAGTAAATCTAGCAGAATCTGGGCGCTCTTAAGTACTTAGAATTGTCCGACCCCTTTTCTGAATGACCAGGGGGTCTATTTATAGGTGTAGGAGGCTAATATTTTGCCTACATTGAAGGGAGACCAGTTCTGGCACGTGAGGGGGCCCACATGCCCGCTTTTTGGAAATCCGGGCCCACTTTGGGATCGATTCGAAGCTACGTTCGAATCGATCAAGAAATTGTCCAATTGAGGTGAAATTTGGTGAGAACATTCCTCAACATGTATGCAAGCTCCTCTGAAAATTTCATACCATTTGGACTTGTAGATCTCAAGATATGATCGATTCAAGTTGTGGTTTTTCGTTGGCTGTCGTCTTAGATTCCATCCGTTCGAATCCATTGCTTCGTATCCATCTCCTTCAACTCGATCGGTCACGTGCGCATCGATGACGTGTCGCAAAATCCCTGGGCTGATCCACCTTTTTTGCCGTGTTGAATGCTTCTTTCCTGGATACGCGCTTCGCATCCATACTTCGTGCCCAGTTCACATCCGTGATTCGAATCCATTACTTCCTGTTCATCTGCTTCGTTCGTATCCTTCCCAAGCGCATCGCCTTGACTGTTTCCTTCGTATCGATCGATACGAACCCGATCGATACGAATAGCACATCCATACCTTATGCTTTGATCGATACGAACCTGCCATCCCTAAGCGAACGACTGAATCCATTCTCATTGATACGAACTGTATCGACACGAAGCGCGGCAAACATCGATCGATTCGAACCATCATCAATTCGAACCAGTATCCATCGCTGCGAACCATCATCGATTCGAACCAGTATCCATCGATTCGAACCACCATCGATTCGAACCACCATCGATTCGAACCAGTATCCATCGATTCGAACCACCATCGATTCGAACCTTCTCATACATTTTTTAAACCGTGCATATCTTGTGCATACGAGCTCCGGTTGATCTGAAATTTGAAATGTAGCCTTCTCTAGCATTAATCATCATCTCCAATTGATTCCGTCTTAATCGGAGCCCGGTCAAATTTTGACGACATCCATTGCGGCCTTGTTTCCAATTGAACTCCAATCCTGATACCCATCATCCCATGCCAATTCGTTGATATTCCAGCTTTGACCAAAAGGTGGGATAACACTCCCTATTCAGAAGTACTTTGATGAATGAATCCTTTCTGCAATAGCTTCAACTCTTGCCTTTATTTGGGGGCCATGTGCCTTAATGGCCGAGCGATAGGTCTAACATCCTTCTCCAAATCAATCCTAAACTCGACCTCCCTTTGGGGTGGGAGACCTGAGACTATTTTTTCTGGGTGTACAATGAACATCTATATTTCAACCCTTATAACTCCTTAACCATACAATTCTCCTACTGCAATCTAAAATAGCCCCATAGTAAGATAATCAATCCATCTCTAGGATAAGTCCATACCCCTCAAAATTAAGAACATACACGTTACATGTTAAATTGACATTACATATGTCCACAACTAGGTCTTTGCAAATTAAGGAAAGATGTGTCGACTTCCCAAAAGGATTTGATACTACTATTGGGTTGGTGACAACGAGGATTTTTAGATTTGAAAAGTTGACTATATTTTTAGCTATGAATGATTTTAATGCTCCCGAGTCAAATAGGGTATGAATAGTACACCTAGAAATAATAGTTGTACCTTCTACCACTGCCTTTCCTTGATCTCTAAAGGGAGGTCTACTCGAGATAGGAATAGACTCAATGGCATAGGCTTGCCTACTTTTCCCTTCCTTTGCAAGCTTCAGACATTGGTTCTTGAAGTGCCCCTCCTTGTGGTAGTGATAACACTTCCCTTTGAACTCTTCCCTCATCAAACTCACTTTACAATCCCTAGCAATGTGTCCTTTCTTTTAGCGTCTTCGACATGTTATACCATTCTTCTTAAAATTTATTTTGATCTTCTTATTCACCCAAAATCCCTTCTTAGCTTTACCTTGGTTGTGTGTCAGTCCTACATTCCCCTTCTCCTTCTCGTCCTAGCCAACCGTCTACAGCAAAGCCATCTTAACTAATGTAACATAAGTAGCGCCCGTGGGTACTTGTGTCAAAAGTAACTCTCTAAGTAGGGAATTGAGGCCTTTTACAAACTTTATGGCCTTCTTCATAGGGGTATCAATCAAACTCATTTCGAACTTAGCTAGTTCTATGAATCTACTCATATATTCCTTCAAAGTGGATTCTCTTTACCTAAGTTGTATAAACCTCTCCAATTACAAGTTCACCTCAGCCCTAAACATAGATCATGACTCAAAGCAGTTTCTGAATTCAGACCAAGTGATAACTCCCTTAGTATTCTCCTCAGCCATAATAGTCCACCAATCTAAGGCCTATCCTTTAAGATGCGATGCTGCCATTCTCCTCTTAATCCGATCCTCCCATCCAAGCTCCTGAAAGATACGATCACAATCGTTAATCCAAGTCTTTGTCTCTACAAAACATTCTACTCCTATGTACATATTTCCACCTATATTCTTGAAGTCCTTTCACATCTTAGGAAAGTCTATAGGGCGGGATGATGCTTCAGCAGGCGGGGCAGTTGGTGTAACTTGTTAAGGAATGGGAACGTGCCCTACATGCCTTAGGTATTGGTTGAACCATTCATGCATCCCTCAGATAGTGGGTATCTCCTGGGTAGAGGGGTTCCCAGTCTACGAAGAACGATTTTAAGCCATTATCAACTATCTGTAGGTATAAACTTTTAGTTACAATTTCCTAAGATAGTATTATATTTTGAAATAAAAGATTTGCCTAGTGTGTTTGCATATGTCAAAAATAGTGCATGTAAATATAATAGGGTTTTTGAAAAAGAATTCAAAAATAACAAGTAGGCGCTCATATGTATATCTATACCCATTGGTCGGGCACCCCAAGCTCTGATACGAAGGGTAAAAACCCACCTCGAAATGGGCCTAATTTTTTATCCAGAAATGGCCCATCGAACAGTAGACCCATTCCAAAGCTGGTTGTTGGTTGAATAATACATAGAGCTATCCACTAATGCTATCAGAATCTCATAGCGAAAAGAATAAAATATATTATTAGAAACAGGACCCATTTATAAAAATTCAAACATCATAACAAAACACAACATCTTAATATCCATTGTACAATATCCCAAAATATAATAACATCATGTCCGAATGGGTACATCAAAATATAACAAAAACATATGTGGATAGATAACTACCACCAAGACTCTATCTCCGCCTTCATCTTCTAAATCCGCATCGTCTTCACTAGCCTGTGTTATATTGAGGAGGGAGTCAGAACAACAATGTCTGGTAAATAAAATCTTGAGTCTTTCCATAATAGTATTTAGCAGTGTGCCACAGATAAGAATATGTCTTACATATCCTAACTGTATTTCTTATAAATACCTTCAACTATAAGCCCGAAGGCTCTCCTAGTACAATCCTATAACTTACACTTTTCTAACCCAACTCTATAAATTACCTTCAACTGTAGCCCTAAGGCCATTCCTAGTCCAACGCATCTACCATCCATCATGTCCTAATAATGTGAGGGAAAGTACCCATGCCACTTAATACTTTTTAATGGGAATTAGGTAGACTCTGAGCATTTAATACCTATATCTTAGGTAGGTCTCCATCATTTAATACCTAACCCAAGAGGGACCCCTCTCTAGTAAAATTTAGAGACATCACATGGAATCTCATCAAGGCCACTTAATACTTCTTTTTGAAAGAGGCAGACCCTACAATAGCCACTTAATACCTCAAATCCAAAGCGGACCCTTCTCGGGATTTCCATCTACCATGTCTAAATGTTATCCCCGACCATTTAATACTTCCTAATTATGGAGGAGTAGGACCCTACAATAACCACTTACTACCCCCAATCCTTAAAGCATGTCCTATGTATTATAACCCGTAACCTAAACTGTGACTTCTCATATTAGTCCGACTATTCATAGGTACTAGTAGCCAGGATAACTAGACAGACTTACCCTATAAAATTAGGACTATCTTACTTCCTCAGTGGGTACCTATTGTAGATGATGTCTCACATTAGCCCCAAAGTCACACTGCTGATAGCCAGATTAGTTGGGAAAACTTCCACGTGATTTAACTGACCTCGCTCCTCTATAACTTAGTTATAATTTACACTGATAATCATATTATCACACATCTCACCATATTCTACTAAGGCTATAATGAAAGATCCTTTATTCTGCCACTAATCATATTCATCATTAACTTCCATCCTATAGGGGTTTAATGCTAACCTATTTATTACGTGATTAATATGTTATTTACGCTAATATATATATACACATATATGTAACTAAAATATTCCTAAGCATGTGAGGATTGCGCCTTATGCTAATCGTTAAATGTCAAAACTTATAATTATACAAGTCTAATTCTATACCATAACAAAAAAATTAGCTAATATCCTTAGCCCAACAATAGACTTGAATAAGAATTCTATAATCAATTACCAAACTTATTTTATATTAAAAAGTAGAATCGATATCAATAAAATTTATAATTTAAATCCTATTACACTCGATTCGATTTTTGCATATAAAATGGAAAAGGATTCATATTTAATTTTTAACCCTTAATTACATCAAAGGAGAAAAGTGAGCATGGAATAGAACGTAAAATATTAAATTAGTTAAAATTGCAATAACTACCCAAATTCTACTATTTTCATATATGATAATTAAGATTCCAAAACATAAGAATTGACATTTCGCTTTGGGAAAATTTTGGGGGTTTTAGTTTGATATTTTCATGAAAAAAAATTTCTAAGGCATATGTCAGAGCCAACCTATACTGTACAATTACTATCATAAGAAAAATTAAGATTTCCACTTACAGATGATTCCCAGCTTTCTCCTTTGGATTTGAATACGCTTGCTTTTTAATCTCTTTTCGGACCTCTTCCTTTTTAAATATACAACAATTGGATTGTATATGAATTAGATTTAGAATTTTAGTGATTAGAGGATAATAGAACTATAAATTGAATATTAATATCTAAAATCTCTTACTTGAATACCTTAAGTAATTTTTGAATCATGTGGAAGAAAGAAACTGATAGAGCTTCGCTTACTTTCCCAAATAATTTATAAATGTAAGCGAGCGGGCTAGGCTTTTATTTATAGTGGTTGGAAGTCACCACAACTGTTGGATTTTAAGTTAGTAAAATCCGGGCCATTTATGGCCTAAATTACCCTAGCTACCACAACACTCACCGACCAACCACCCTTCCTCAACCGGTCGACCGGTAGCAATCCACTGGCCCAAGGAAGGCGAACGATCAGTAGTTATATTTGGAATGGGCTTTCTATCATTTTAATTGTTTATTTAATTCCTTAATTGATTTTAACGTTAATGTTTCTTTTGACGTTTACTTAACCCTAATCCTAATTACTGTTAACTTTGAAATTTCAAATTTTAATATTAATTACATTTTTTAATATGAATTCTAATTGAATTGTTTTAAAACTGAAAACTTCAAACGTCAACAACTTTTCCATTTGAGCTCCGATTTCATAACTTTATATATGGAAACTGATCAGAAAATCGCCATGGATGCAACGACACGACTTTCATGGCCAAATTTTGTCATCTACAAATTTTCCATTTTTTAGACTTATTATTAATTTATTATTTCTTGTTAATTTTTATAGGCTGTTACAACGAAGAAGCATCGTTTAGCATCACGACATCCGATTAATGCTGCTATGGATTAGTAGGGTTCGATTAGTGCAAATGTACAAGAGAACGACTTCTCTTAGGCCTAATTCAAAGAAGTGTTTGGGATGAAGTTTGTTTTGGAGGACGAAAAGACTACGTTGTCTAGGAGCTTCCTAGATATGAAGCAGGGGGCTATGTCAGTTGCTGAGTATGAGAACAGGTTCAATGCATTATCTCAGTTTAGGGTTGGGTTGGTAGATACACTGCTAAAGAAGAACGAGATGTTCATTGCAGGTATGCATCCAAAGTTTCAAATGGACGTGACAAATCATATCCAAGGATTGTTTGTGAATCTGATAGGAATAGGTTTGAGGTTCGAGATTTTGGCTCTAAAGCCATCTTTATCTACAATAATTGGAAACAACAAGCATAAGTTTTAACCTTCGAAGGATGTTTCCAATTTATCTTGCTATAAGTGTGGACAAAAGGGAAATTTTGCTTGGAATTATAGGTTAGGTGGGGATGGACAAGTGGTTAAAGCATCAATTGCAATGGTAACGAAGTTGGAGCCACAGGCAGCCAAAGCACAATTTGCACCGAAGAGTTGTTACTACTGCCACCAGCTTGGTCATTTTGTTAAGGATTGTCCAATGCTTCAAAAAGGACATCAGCCTAGGGTTTGCACACTTGCTACAACACCTTTCGCTTCTGCAGCTGCAAAGAGGAAGCAGGTTCTTAAAGGTATATTATCTATTTATGGCATTCATGTTCGTATTTTGTTTGATACGGGTGCTTCTTTTAGTTTCATATCCCGTAATCTTGTCGATAGACTGAAACTGGAGCCAGTTATGTATTTTGAATCTATTTGCATGTCGAACCCTATGGGTAGGGGTGTTAATCCACTGGACCGAATCAGACATAGTGGCGTTCATGTCCTGTCCTATAAGAGTTTCGAATGGACGCAGTTCAGATGAGACTTTGGCTCCAACACTCTTCGAACAAGCCAGACAACGGACAGATGATGTACGAACAATAGAAAATTCTTCAAATAGTTTATATAGACAAAGTATCGTACAAATTTTCTTGTCCTAATTCGTGTCCTAAATGAGAAATGGACAAGCATGGATGGACATTTTTCAACTTCAAACTGAATCGAACAATAAACACTCATACAAAATTAACACCCCTACCTGTGGACGGCTCGGCCAATCTTAGTTTGATATGTTTAGGAGTTCCAATTACTTTTTATAACCAACTCATCCCTTGCGATATGTATGTTCTTGGTTTTATGGGGTTTGATGTATTACTTGGGATAGATTGGTTGTCTCGGAATCATGCAGTCTTAGATAGTGTTATGTGAACTATAGTATTGAAGAAAGAAAGGGAGTTATGGTGGTGTCTTATGATGAACCTACCTCATTTATGAGTAGTTTCCTTTATTCCCTTGATGTGGCTGAAGAGGAGTTGTGGTCGATTTTCGTTGTTCAGGAGTTTGTAGATGTGCTTGAAGAGGTGTCTAGTTTACTACCTCATCGTGTGGTTGAATTGCATATTGATTTGGTTCGAGATGCTAAACCTATTGCGTTTCCTGTTTATAGGCTATCATCGAAGGAGAAGTAAGAGTTAGCTAATCAGGTCGGTGATTTGTGGCATAAAGGTTTGATCCAACATAGTTGATTGAATTAGGGAGCGCCTGCCATCTTTACGATGAAGGTAGACGGTTCCTTAAGACTTTATGTGGATTATCGTGAGCTCAATAAGCGTATTATTAGGAAAAAGTATCCTTTACCTAGGTTATATGACTTGTTCAATTAGCTTCATGACGCTCATGTATTTTGTCAACTAGATCTTGCCATAGGGTTTCATCAGTTAAGAGTAATAGAAGAGAGTGTACCTTTAACAGCTTTCAAGTCTGATAAGTTTTATGAGTGGTTAGTTATGTTGTTTGGTCTAACTTTCCAGCATATTTTGTGGACTTGATGAATTGGGTTTTCTAAGATATGTTGAATAAGTTTGTTCTTGTGTTTATTGATGATATTCTGGTCTACTCCAAGACCGAGGAGGAGCATACTTGCCATCTGAGGATTGTACTTGAAACATTGAGAGAGCATGTATTGAAAGCTAAATTCTATAAGTGTCACTTTTGGTGGTCTGAAGTTAGGTTCTTAGGACTGTTGTCTCAGCGGAGGGTATTTCTATTGATCCAACAAAGGTTATGGCTGTTCAGGATTGGAAGAGGCCGGAAAGCACAATCAAGATTAGGATCTTCTTGGGGTTAGCCTGTTTTTAAAGGTGGTCCATTTAGGTTTTCTCAAAGATTGCTTCGCACTTGACGAATTTGACAGAGAAAGATGTCAAATTTGTTGAGACTAATAAATGTGAGCAAGCATTCAAAGAGTTGAAAGCAAGCTTGACTAGCGGTCCTGTTTTGACTTTTCCAAACGGAGGTGAGAGTTTAACAGTACATACAGATGCTTGTGGGATGGGTTTAGGTGCAGTATTGATGCAATATCGAAGGGTTATTGCTTATGCCAGCCAGCAACTCAGCCGCATGAATCGAGGTATTCGACCCATAAATTGGAGTTGTTAGCAGTTTTGTTTGCATTGAG
Source organism: Allium fistulosum (assembly GCA_030737815.1). NCBI lineage: Eukaryota > Viridiplantae > Streptophyta > Magnoliopsida > Asparagales > Amaryllidaceae > Allium > Allium fistulosum. The sequence goes on from CM060908.1 coordinate 911,271,702, forward strand.
GATGTCGAGGCATCACTTAATTGGCAAGAATTTCGAGTTATACACAACCCACAAATCCTTGAAGTATCTTTTCACCTAGAAGGACTTAAATAAGAGGCAGCAACAATGGCTAGAGTTTCTCGTAGCTTATGATCTTGATATTTTGTATACGTTTGGGAAAGTGAATGTTGTAGCAGATGCACTTAGTAAGAGGTATGCAGTTATGGCAAATGTAGAAGTGCGTCCAACCTTTATTAGTCATATTGAAAGCAATTAGTTGAGAGATCCCTGTACTATAAGGATAATTAAGTTGGTAAGTGAGAATAAGGCACTAGAGAGGTGGTCAGGGTTCGAACTTGATAGCCATGATATAGTGACGATGAATAGGAGATTATGCATTCCAGATATTGACGGGATTAAGTAAGAGGTAATGACAGAGAGTCATCATTCACAACTTATAATACACCCAAGAGTTACCAAGATGTACCAAGGTATGAAGTGGACTTTCTAGTGGGAAGGTATGAAGAGGGATGTTTCCATATTTGTGAGTACGTGTTCTAACTGCCAATAAGTCAAAGGCAGCCATCAGAAGATAGTTGGACTACTTCAACCACTTGGGATTCCAAAGTTGAAGTGGGAGCAGATATCTATGGACTTTATAGACGAGCTACCTAGGTTGAGGAAGGTTAATGAAGCCATTTTGATTATACTGGACCGACTAACCAAGAGTGCACACTTCTTACCAGTGAAGATAATGAGGATGACTTCTAGTTTAGCTAGTTGTATCCAAGGAGATTGTCAGGCTTTGGAAAGTTCCTTGTGATATCATAAGCGATAGAGATCTGATATTCACAAGTTAGTTCTGGAAAGGCTTACATGATGCCTTAGGAATAGAGCTGAGTTTGAGTACAACTTATCATCCTCGAACTGATGGGCGGACGGAGAGAGTTAACTGTGTCTTAGAGAACTTGCTTTAGGCTTGTATATTAGGTTTTGGGGGTTCATGGGAAGAACATTTACCTCTTTTGGAGTTTTTTTTCTAACAACAGTTACCAAGCCAACATTGGGATGACATCTTTCAATGCACTATATGTAGGCCTTGCAAATATCCATCGTGTTGTGTGGAACTTGGAGATCGTTTAGTACTTGGACCGAATATGATTCGAGAGGCATCGGATAATGTAGCGGAGATTTAGAAACGTATAAAGGAAGCGTAGAATCGGCAAAAGAGTTATGCAGATCAGAGGTGTAGGGATTTGGAGTTCTCAGTTGGGGACTTTGTGTTCATAAAGGTTTCTCCAATGAGAAGTGTTATTCGGTTAGGAAAGATGGGGAAATTGGTTCCTCATTTTATATGACCATTTCTTCTACTAGAGAGGTTGGTACACTTGCTTATAGAGTTGAGTTACCGACTAGGCTATTGGGTGTGCATAATGTGTTTCATGTATCGCATTTGCATAAGTATGTGCACGATCCTTCCTTGATAGTAGAAGCATTACAGTAAGAAGACTTAGAGGTCGAGTCTAACTTAACTAGACTAAGGCAACCTGTTCGCATTGTTGATCGAGATGTAAAGTGATTGTAGACTAAGGTGTAAAGTTAGTCAAAGTGCGATAGAGCGAGGATGCTAAGGATAATACTTGGGAGACTGAGGATAGTGTGAGGGAGTCCTATTCGGAGTTGTTTTTAGATTAGTGGTTTCTTCTTATGTTAGTGCAAAATTTCGTCTACCCCAACACCCGAGGTCCGAAGGTATAGATTCAAAAGCTGGTTGGGTTATTGAACCTGACGAAGAGATTACTGAGATGTGATGCAATCAAGCTTAGATTATGAGATGTTGAATAGTAGAGTCGCATTAGCCAATGCAGAGAAGGTAAAGTACAAAAAGTAAATAACATCGAGACTTTTATAGTTGTTCGGGCTGAGAGTCCGTACCTCCACTATCATTTCCTTATTTAGTAACTTTTACTTGGCCGAGAGGCTTATTACATTGAGTCTATACATTTTTGCTATTAATGACTTTGTAAAGAGAGCTCTAATATAGGAAAGTACAATATGATTTTATAATTCAATTCTTTTATAAGTGCCAGCCCTTTTACCGTAGCAGGTGGTCATCTATTTATAGCAAATTTAAGGTTCTTTCATTGGTACAGGTGCTTTCTCTTGGATTGATGACCTGGCTTGCTATGTGTCGCTTAGATTTAGACACTTATCATCATTTGTTTGAGTGCATTTTGACGTGGATTGTTGATGTAATGCTTTTATATATAGCTTCTTGGATATCTTCTGTTTATCCTGACCGTTGGTCTCGGTTTGGGCTATCTGAGCCATTGATTGTTGATACTTGCTGAAATGCTTTTGGTTCAGGCAATTGCTACCCTCGGCTAAGCTTCTTTTCTTAGCTGGACAATGACCTTAATCTTGGTTGATGCTTTGGCTCATGCTCTCGGACTACATGCTCTCGAATACTAAGTCCAGTGCTTAAGCTCCTATTGGAAACTAAATAATGGGTAGCGGAATCACAACCCAAGGAACTTTCCTGTCGAATATTCATAATTTGTGCTTTGTAGAAATTATAGTGTAACACATGCCCCCAAAGTTCACCTCATATGGTTGATATGAGGTGGACTTTGGAAAGATAGCGTCATATCATGCTTAATACTTGGCTTGTTTGTTCCGTTCCCATCATAAAGTTGATCCCGAGCTTTCGAGCAAAGTAGTATTCTAAGAACTTTCAGAAGCATTACTTCACTAAGACAATTTATAAAGATTTAACCTCGTTTAGAAGGTTTTTAAAATAATTTGAAATTTGATCTCGTCTAGAGAGTTTTGGAAATTGAAATTAGTGCCTAGAGGCGAAAATACTTTGATACCATGCTTCAGTCATCAAGATCTGGTCTTACATAGGTATTGCATTTGAAAACTATTAGTGGCAGTATAATGCCTATATTTGCACATTATTATAAGAAGGTGGCTCACCATACAACACCGTGCATGATTCTATTCGAACATGGCTCACTCTTTGCATGATACGATTCGGCCATGGCTCACTATTTTGCACAACACTCTAGATGTGGCTCACTAGGTGCATTCGGCATGGTCGTCTTTTCCATGACTCACTCTTTGCATAAAACTATTGGTCATGGCTCACTATATAGCATCGTGCATGGTACTATTCGACCATGACTCACTCTATGCACGACCCGATTCGGCAATGGCTCAATCTTTGCATAACACTTTTGGAGGTGACTCACTAGGTGCATTTAGCACAGCCTTCTTTTCCATAACTCACTCTTTGCATGACACTATTAACCGTGGCTCACTATCATTGAGAATTTACCCAATATTCTAACTTCATTGAGAATCTACCCAATATTCTAATCTCATTAGGAATCTACCCAATATTCTAATCTTATTGGGAATCTACCTAATGTTTCAATCTTATTGGGAATCCACCCAATATTCTATTCTTGTGTATGGTACTACTTGACCATAGCTAACAACTATGATTCTTAGCTTAAAATAAAAAGATTAGTACGGGTTTATTTCTTGTGTGACATTACATGGTCACAGCTAAAAGTTATAAATTCTTACCTCCGGTACTTTGCTCGGAAGCGGAACTATTTTTATGGCCTTGAGGAGAAACTAAGTAATTATCGAGAGATGAAATCATTTACTTTTCCAAAGGTGAAAGCAGGCTTTGAAATTCGCATGATGCTACTTGATCGGAGAAGTATCATGGGTAAAACATTTTGATGCACTTTTTAAAAGTTGCGTGATATTACTTGATCACTACAATAATCACAACTAAAACGTTTGACGAAATGTTTGAAATGCTTAAAATTTAAGAAGACCGGAGTCTCGCGTGACATACCCGAGTCAGATAAGTGATTAATTATTGTCTCGAACTTCTAATAAAGCTTTTATTCAGGTAGCAGCCCCATGCTGTGATAATGTTTCAGATACTCGACACTCCAAGTCTGAGGAATTACATTGCCATCTCGTTTCTTTAATCTATATGTTCCCGAAGGGATGACGTCATGAATTATCCTTTTTATTCAGGCCGAAAGGTCCATCTACCAGATCCTTTGTGTTTGTCACTATCTTTCGAAGAACAAGGTCTCCATTTTCAAACTTTCTAGTCCAAACTCTTTGGTTGTAGTATCGGGTCATCTTCCGAATATACTCTGCTATCCTCAAAGCGGCTTGGTCCCGGAGCTCGGGCAACAAACCTAATGACTTCTCTCGGAGTTCAACATTCTGCTGTGTATTATAATAATACCTTCGGTGAGAGTAAATTTCTAACTCAACCAGGAGCATAGCTTCAAAGCCATAAGCTAGAGAGAAAGGAGTGTGTCCTGTCGAGGTCATGGAGCTTGTTTTATAAGCCCACAAAATGAAAAGCAATTCATCTACCCAGTTGCCTTTGCCTTGCTCAATCTTTTCTTCAAACAAGCCTTGATAGTTTTATTGGCTACCTCTATGGCCTCATTTGCTTGTGGATGGGCTATTGAAGAAAAACTATTGATGATAACGTGATCTCGGCAATACTATAAACCCTTAGCTCTCGAACTGAGTGCCATTATCTATAATGATCTTATGCGAAAGATCGAATCTAGACACAACATTCTTCATCACAAACTTTATTGATTGATTGGAGGTTATGGTAGCTAAGGGTTCGACCTCGATCCATTTTGTAAAGTAATCAATTGCTAGTATGGCATATCTAGCTCCTCCTTTAGTAGTCGGATGGGGCCTAGTAAGATCGATGCCCTAAATATCAAAGGGCTATGGACTCATCATTGGAGTGAGCTCACTGGAAGGAGCTCTCAACATTTTTGCATAAAACTGGCACTATTACATTTTCTTGCATAGTGTAATGCGCCTTGATTTAGTGTCGGCCAATAGAAGCATTACCTGAGTATTTTCTTTGCCAACTTTTGGCCTCCACTATGGTCTCCAAAAATTCCATTGTAGGCTTCTTTCAATAATTGATGACCTTCCAAGGCCGTTTTACAATGAGTGTATGGAGTTGAGAATCCCATCCTATAGAGTACTACATCTATAATGCTGAACTTTGGAGCATTATATTTAATTCGCTGCGCTTCGGCAGCTTTTGAATGTAGAATATCCTTAGTTGGATATCGAATATATAGCGACATCCAATTCTCTTCAATTATTACTAGTGTTGTAGATTCATCTTAGGTAGCTTGAGCCCATGTTATAACTAACACTTTCTCCGGTACCTTTATGCTAGGTTTCTCTAGGATCTCGACCGGGATGAAATTAAACTCTCTTACATCCCTTGAGCTTGAATATTTTACTAAGGCATCGACCCTAGCATTTCGATCTCTATGGATGCTTTCTATTTGATAACCCTTGAAAGCTCCAAGTAGCTGCTTTACCTTCTTAGCATAGAGAGCTAACCATGGGTCTCAAGTTTGATAGTGATTGAGAACTTGATTGATGACTATCTGGAAATCGCTATATATTCGAATCTTCGTGATCTTGAAAGAAATTGCCATTCTTAATCCAATGATCAAGGATTCATACTCAGATGCATTATTGGTTGCTGAGAAGGCGAGCTTGATTGTGTAGTAAATTTAATGGTTGTCTGGAGTTACCAAGATGTAGCTGGCACCTGCCCCTTGCTCATTTGTGGCTCCATTAACATAAAGTTGCCAAAAGAGTTGCTTATTCTTGCTGTCTACTTTTTCAGCTTCGGCTTTGAACTAGTGCATTCGGTGATGAAGTTAGCTAGTGCTTGACCTTTGATGGTTGTTCTTGGATCATACAATATCCCATATCGGCTAAGCTCTATAGCCCACTTGATTAACCTCCCCGTAATCACAAGTTTGCTAAAAAATTGTCGAAATGGTTGATCCGTAAGGACTTTTATAAGATGGGCCTGGAAATACGGTCGAAGCTTTCTTGTTGTGAACATCAAGCTGCAGGAGAGCTTTTCAATAACAGGGTAGTGCTTCTCGGCTAGACCTAGCCTTTTACTTACATAATATACGGGTCTCTGGATCCCAGTATCATCTCTCACTAAGGCCGAACTTATGGCCTGATCCGAGACAGCCAAATAAAGGAATAGGGTTTCCCCATCTATCGGTTTATACAACACCGAAGGAGAACTTAGATGCTTTTGCAGATCTTCAAATGTTTTCTGGCATTTGTCTGTCCACTTTAAAGCAACATGCTTCATTAAGAGTTTGAAGAAGGGAACACACTTGTCAGTCGATGGACTTATGAACCTATTAAGAGCAACGATCTTTCCATTCAAGCTCATTAACTCCTCAGTTATAACTTTTATCTGATATGAGTTTATATCTATCCCTCTAGCACTAACTATTAAACCAAGGAATTTCGATTGTATACCGAAGGAACACTTCTAAGGGTTTAGCTTCATATGATACTTCCGAAGAACATCAAACGTCTCGGCTAGATCCGAAACATGACTTCTTGATTGTTTAGATTTGACCAACATGTCATTGATATACACCTTCATGTTTCGACCTATTTAGTTCGTAAACATTCAGTTGACTAACTTATGATATGTTGTCCCAGCATTCTTAAAACCGAAGGGCCTTACCTTGTAGCAGAACAAACCCATGTTGGTGACAAAACTTGTATGCTCCTTATCAGGCTTAAATATTGGGATCTGATTGTACTTGGAATAGGCATCCATAAACGAAAGCAATTGATTCCTACTGGCAGAATCTACTAATTGATCGATTCTCGGTAAAGGGAAGCAATCCTTTAGGCAAGCTTTGTTTAAATTGTAAAGTCAATTCAAGTCCTCCATTTCCCGTTTGACTTCTTTACTAATACCAGATCATCGATTTACTTCGGATAGTGGACATCTCAAATGAAATTATTCTTCAGTAACCTTTCACTATCTTTTTGTAGAGCCACATATCGAACCTTGTCTAAAGGCCTCCTTTTTTCCCTTATAGGAGTAAACTTCGGATCTATATTTAAATAATGACAAATGACTGAGGGGTCGATTCCTATCATATCATCATGAGTCCAAGCGAATAAATCTTAGTTATGCTTGGGGAAGGAAATTAGCTCTACTCGAACAGAAGGTTGGAAATAGGTCTTTATCTTAATTATCTTAGACTTGTCATTTTCATCGAGGCATACTTCTTCTAGAGTCTTGGCTGTTGAAGCCGTCTCGGGCTTTTGTCTCGGATCAAGTTCGAGCTCAATTTGTTCTTCCCTCGGAACTTCTTATACAACATGAACAAACATTCTCTTTCTCCCAGAAGACTTACTACTTTGCCCTCATTCTATCATATTATATTCTCTTTGATATCTTGATATGTAAACTAATTCTTCGACAACAGAATCTTCTTGCCTTGGGAGAATCTTTAAGAGTTTCTTACGGCTTCTCGTAGATTTAGTATTCATGGTATTAACTGTTTCCTTAATTTCGAGAGGAGTGGGTTGGTTAACTTTGACCTTGTTCTCATATGATGAAGTTTTCCCTTTTGTTGATCATGTTCAAGCTTGCATAATACAGCTGTCTCAAGATCCACTGATCTCCTCTTACAAGCCCTTCACCTTCTTGGTGGGAAATTTCAAAAGTAAATGCTTAGTAGATATGTGCCCATCCATGGCGTCAAGAGCTGGCCTACCGAAGAAGGCGTTGTACACCGAAGGAACGTCCATAATGGCAAAAGTGGTTTCGAAGATCTTATAGCAAGGGTCACTTCCAACTTTGACCATCAGATTGCATTCCTTAGAGGAATGGCTCCATCATCATTGAAGCCATATATGGGAGCATGCTTGAACTTGAGTGTGCTTTCAGGTAAACCCACCTTCTTGAAAGTGTTCTTGAAGATTATGTCAACATCGGCTCCAATATCTACCATTATCTTTGCAACCTCCGAAATTCCAATTTGAGCCATAATTACAAGTGAGTCATTGTAGGGGTGACAGACACTCCGCTTATCAAGGTTGCTAAATGTAATATTCGGCCAAACCTTCTGCTTCTTTTCAATCATCTCATACACCGAGCTGTTTCCATCTTTGGCTTCATTAATGTATCTCTTAGAACTACCATTATTTACCCCAGCAATGTGGTGTCCTCCTAAGATGATGCCAACAAAATTTCGAGGGGCTGGTAAAGACCTCGGAGCCGGTGCCTGAGGCTGTGCATTTTCGGTTCCCGTTGGAGTGGCGGCTCCCTGAGTATTATCACTTTTTAGGAACTCGTTTAGCTTTCCTTCTCCGCCCAGCCTATTAATGAAAGACTTCAAAAACTGACACTCTTATGTGTTATGACAATTATGCTGATGGTAGCTGCAACACTTTCCTCCTCATTTAACTTCTGGCTCTTTCCCTCTTCTCAGAGGGTACGGGATTCGGTCTTAAGTCATGGCATAGACTTAAGCATAAGATGAGTTAAGGGATAGGCTTCCACCACCTGAAATTCCCTCTTAAGTCTTTTGGCCGGGGTGAACTTCTTATTATCGCCATTCCATTCTGGGTTCTTTCTGACAAATCCCTTAGATACTTCAATTCGGATTTCCTCTCGAGCTCGGAAAAAGAATTCATTCAGCGACTGCATTTCTACCTTAGTAGATCATCCAAGAACGGGGTATTCTTCCATAACCTAAAGGTGATAGCAACCAGCTTGGTCTCATCCGTCGTGCCCTTGCATCAGGTAGCTACGTCACTAAACCTTTTACAATAATCCTTTAAAGACTCTCCTCTCCCTTATTTAGAGTCGGCGAGCAGACTCAATCCTGTTCTTGTGTCTTTTGAGGTGAAGAATTGTGTCAATAACTCCATAGTCAGCTGTTCCCAGGAGCTGATAGAATTCGATGGATAGTTTTGGAACCATTTCAAGGTTGGCCCGCTAAAAGTCACAGGCAAGAATCTGCATTTAATCTCGTCTAAAGCCTGGATAGCTTAGATCTAGATCTCGTATAAAGCAACGTGATCTTCGGGGTTGGATGATCCATCATAAGAAAGTTTCGAAATCCTGAATCTTAGAGGCATAGAAGCTCTCATAATTTCTCGAGAAAAAGGCCGAACCTTTCGGAGCTACACCAAGGCTTGATCGATCCTCTTGCAGCTTCTGTACTTTCTTTGATTATTTTATTAATAAAGCTTCCATTCCTTGATCCGCATCGAGTCTTAGGGTTACAACTTTAACATTTTGAGTTTTTGGCTTACTCTGCTACCTTCCTCCGAAGCTCACCCTTTCGGGACTTAGATTAAGGGCCTCTTAAAAGGACCTGCACTTGCTACTCTTGCAGTCTCGGCTTTATTAAATGCTTTCCTTGTTATCATGAACTCAGCTTCTAAGGTTTCATTAGCCATTGGCAATTTCTTTTGGGGTTTCGTCTGAAGGTAAAAGGATTCTCGTCTTCTTCAAGTATAGCCAAAACCTTCTTCTCTAACTCAGCAAAAGCGCTTTTAACTTTGATTTGATAACTATCTAACCACTGTGCCATATCGGAAATGAATTTCAGCATCATTTGTCGACACCTTCGGTAAGGATTGAAGCAGTAGCTTCTTCAATAACAGCTTGATTTACTTGGTTTGTCTAATTTCCATCAATCACAGGTAATTCTCTAGTTCCTTCATCTTAGGTAGGAGAGTGAGGGGTCCTTCGAGAGGATGCATTTTACTTCGTGATTCATTGAGAATTTTTAATTGCTGAATTTGTTGGATTGGAAGAGAGTGGAGGTTCGAACCCTCCTTCTAGCGCCAAAAATGCTAGTGCAAAATTTCTTCTACACCAACCCTCTAAGGTCCGAAGGTATAGCTCTAGAAGTTGGTTGGATTATTGAACCTAGTGAAGATATTACCGAGATGTGATGCAATCAAGCTTAGGTTACGAGATGTTGAATCGTAGAGTCGCAATAGCTAATGCAAGGAAGTAAAGTACATAAAGTAAATTACACCGAGACTTTTATAATGGTTCGGGCTGAAAGTCCTTATGTCCACTACCTTTCCTTATTTAGTCACTCTTACCAAGCCAAGAGGCTTATTACATTGGGTCTATACATTTCCGCCATTAATGAATTTGTAAAGAGAGCTCTAATATAGGAAAGTATAATATGATTTTATATTTCAATCCTTTGTTTTAGTGCCATCCCTTTACGATAGCAGGAAGTCCTCTACTTATAGCAAATTTAAGGTTCTTCCATTGGTGCTGGTGCTTTCTCTTGGATTGATGACCTAGCTTGCTATTTGCGGCTTAGATTTCGATGCTTGTCATCATCAGGTTGAGTTCATTTTGATGCGAATCGTTTACATGATGCTTTTATATATAGCTCCTTGGATATCTTCCCTTTATCCTGACCGTTGATCTCGGCCTGGGCTATTTGAGCCATTGATTATTGATAATCGTTGAAATGCTTTTGGTTCGGGCAATTGCTGCCCTCGGTAAAGTTTCTTTTTTTAGTTGGACAATGACCTTGATCTTGGTCGATGCTTTGACTCATGCTCTTAGACTACACGCTCTCGAGTACTGAGTCTGGTGCTTAAGCTTTCGTTGAAACAAAACAATGGGTCTCAAAATTTCACAACCCAAGGAACTTTCCTCTCGAATATTCATAATTTGTACTTTGTAGAAATTGTGGTGTAACATCTTATTTTAGCTTTTGTACTGTACTCACCGCCCGAGGTCGAGTCACCAAGTATGCATTTTGGTTTGTATATAGTTTCGACAGTACTTTATATATGTACTTGTGCTTCTGTTCTTCTTTGTGTATCATTCTTGTTCGAATATCGAGGATGAAATGTCTTAAGTGTGGGAGAATGTAGCAACCTGTAAATTTGAACACTTCATCTTTTAATATCGGAACATTTGAAATTTAGTTAGGTGTTATAAATGTGATTTTGTTAAACTCCTTTTATTTAATGGCTAATGATATGGAATTTGTTTTTGAAAATTTGTTTATAAAAATAAATACTTTGAAGAAATATCAATAATGCGATTGGAAATCATTTTATCGATAAACGACTTTTTATTCAATATAAGTTGTTCAAACTTTGTATACATGTCCAAATAACATATAAAGTCATTAACAACTAATAAAAATATTTTGACTAAATATGGTTAACTAATTCACTTTTAAAAAGCTTTTAGAAGGTCATTCGGTGGAGATATTTGTTGTAGGTATTTTCTTTGGCTTGTGTGAGGTGGAAATTTAACCACATGGGGAAGGGACGGGCTTTGGCCGGCTGGGAGAGGATGTGGGGAGGTGAGCTTACGTCCTATTTCCTATATAAGTCCAATTATATCGCATAGAAACCCTTTTACATTTTTAAGCAACTAAAAAGAAAGCTATTCATTTCTTATTCTCTTCTTCATAACTTTCTACAAGTCAATTCAATTCAAACTTACCTCTCTCCAAACTCTTGTTATAAGCCTTAACAATATAGCAACACTTTTCACCAATTGGAGCTTGAAGATTTGAAGCACACAAGCCCCTACACATCAAGGCAGTGAGTACTTATAGGCGTTTTAAGCCTAGGTCGTGAGCGAGTGGAATGGTAGAAGGAATTTTGGGAGCTTGCAAAGTTGAGGTAGAAAATGGAAGCAAAGTCAAGGCTTGTGCTTTGTTGTTTACTTGTTGAAGGGTAAGCAAACTCACCATTTGAATGTATATGAAGTGTATAATATGCTTGTTTAAATTATAGTAATGAGCTTGACTATTTATTGCCATACTTTTGTGATCTTTGCTTTGGAAAGAAAATGACATATGTAAAATGATGTATTTGTACTTGTATGACCTTCTATGACTTGTTGCATAGCCTTGAGATGATGCACATAGATTTGGTTGAATGATGATTGAATTGGATTTGAATTTTGAATGGTTTCTATAGCAAATAATCGCTATAGAAGCATTTAGAAATGCCTTGTGTTCGACAATTTCTATAATATATTGTAGAGAGATCCCTAGTGGTTTCTCGCCATGGTTTTGATAGATGTTGAATATATTGTTTATTGTAAAAAAATTGGATGTTAAAAGGGTTGTTATCATATCGAAAAGTCGGGTAGTTACAAATCCAATTTTGTTTTAAAATCCATTTAAAACTATTATTTAGTTTGATTTTTATTTTTATTTTTCTTTTACTGGCCGAGAACTACATACATAAATAAATAAATATTTATATATTGATAACAATTTAGATATACATATTCACAACCAATGTTGACAACACACACATATATGAATTTGTGATATCTTGATCTAATTTAAGCACATATGATTCCAAATAATTATCAAATAAATATATAAAATTGTAAGTAGATAAGCAACCTTGATTATAACCTAATTAGTACATGTTGAATGCTAAATCAATCGACTTCGCTTAAATATGAATTCAAATCCTTCCAAAGAGTGATACCAGATCGAAAGCACTATGCACCATGGTCCTATTTTTATCTAAATTTGTGTTTTTAATGGTTGAAATGATAGAGGAAGAGGGGAGCTAGGTTTGGTCAGAGGTGAATGAAGGAGAAGAAAAAAAGAGAAAGAAAGAAATGACGGGTTAAATGTGTTTAAATTGTCAATGAGAGGAGCTAAAAGTGGACTTGGATCCATAAATATCTCTACCAATTCAAACTCCTTTTGAATCAAATTTAACCCCATATTCACCCACTTATGGCCGACCATCCTTGCCCCATATATGGCCATCCAAATCACTTCAATCCTAATATAAAAAATACATTAAAATATAATTTAAATGTATATCAATATCGTATATCGATACGTATGAATACAACTTTTATATATGCACTATTTTCAACGCAAATCAAATAAAATTTGCTAATTAATATTTCACAAATATTAATTAATTTATAATGATTATAGTCGAAGTATTCAACATTTCGATTATGTGACTCTTAGGTGTAAATTTGGTCAGCGATTAATATCGAACAATTTGAATATTAATGCACACACGTCACCTTAGCTAGTGTTATGATATTATGGCAAAATTTATCGCTTATGTAGCTTCGGTAAAATCGAATTTTACTTATTTTAGGCAGTGCCCGGTAGTGATAATTATTTTCACCAATTCTCTTCGTCAAAACTATATCCCATTAGGACTTATGGAATTTGGTAATGGTCAAAATTCCAATATCGTCCATACTCAACTTTACATTCTAAACACAAAGTCCTTGGATCAATAATGATAATTATTATTACCCAAACTACTTTGGCCAGAGGCTTTGACTTTGAGTTGACTTCAGTTGACTATGATATTAACCATATATAACTGAGCAGAGAATTCTCTATTGAAAAGTGCTTTACTTCCAATGCTTTCACGCGACCTAACTATAGCCGTTCGATAGACACCGTTCCATGATTTAAATATAATTAAAGGGAATTTCCACATTGAAGCTCGACAGTATTCTTAAGTCGAGAGAATTATGTAATATTGTCACATCAACATTGTTTATTTGACCTTTGTTATACTAACCAACACAAAGCTATTGAATGAGTCATTCCATAGTTGTCCAATAACTATTCGTACATAAACCGTTGGTGCCCAGTAGCCATGGATAATACATTGCCCAACATTAGAGAGTGTTACATACTCTAGTCTCAATGGATTCACCGATATCTGGTCTTAATACATTTTGACTAGGAATATTTATAACAATATGTTTATTTTACTATGATATATAGCTCATGATTACAACACCTTATAATTACTATAATAAAACACACCATTTATGAATTTTGTATTAAATATACTTAAATTAAATAATCAATAATAATAGAAAGAAAAACATCTTTTACTTTGAATAAGATTTTTTTCCAGAGTTAATAATTTACAGTAAATAACAGAATTGCCCCTAGGGCACACCCCTAACTCTATCAATCTCCCACTTACATCTGGCTCAATTATGGAATTTCAATCCTATCCCTTTGATTAGCTTGATGAGAACCGACCAAGCTAGTTCCTTCATGAATGGATCTGCTATGTTCTCCATGGTATCTACCCTTTGTATCACGACCTCTTTCTTCTTAATAATCCTCTGATTAGGTGGAACTTTCAAAGAATGTGTCATGATTTTAATGTGCTCTAGGCTCTTTTGGAATCTGCATCGTCGCATTTTTGTGACAAAACAATTCCATTGGATTCTTCATGTCGAGAATCACTCTTAGCTCACTTAAAAACTTGCGCATCCAGACTGCTTCTTTAGTTGTTTCTTTGAGGGCAATGTACTCGACCTCTATTGTGGAATCAACTACCATTTTCTGTTTGGATCTTTTCCAACTAACAGCCCCACCGTTAGTCGTAAAGATGTAATCCGACACTGAATTGCTATCGTCAATATTACTCTGTAAGCTAAAGTCAATATACCCCTTCATTTCTCCATTCCCATATATCAGGAATAAGTCCCTAGTATTTCTTAAATACTTAAATATACATTTTATAGTTGTCCAATTCTTTTCTCCAGGATTAGAAAAGTATCGGCTTATGCATCCTAATGCATATGTCGCATCCGGTCTAGTACATAACATAGCGTACATTATGGAAACAATTGCCGAAGCATACGGTATCATATTTATATGCTCTTTCTCCTCATTAGTTTGAGGTGCATCCTTCTTAGAAAGGACAATTCCAAATTGGATTGGAACATTTCCACATTTGGAATTCTCCATATTGAATCTTTCTAGCATTATATCTATGTATAGGGATTAGGATAATCCCAACAACCTATTAGATCTATCTTTATAGATCTTAATACCTAGTATATAGGTTGCTTCTCCTAAATCTTTCATGAATAAATTCTTGAAAAACAAAGCTTTCACTGATTGCAACAACGAAACATCATTGCTAATCAACAGAAGATTATTGACAATAATACTAAGAACATGAAAGTGACTGTGCTATAGGATCGTGTAATATGGATGAATTTATAAACTGCTTGTGCGGAATAAAAACTAAGTAAGTAAATAAATAATGCAGTAAAGTAAATGACACCAAAGATTTTTATACCGATTCGAACACCCGTTCTACGTCCAGTACAAGACTCCTTTTGGAATTAAACTAGCAACCCTCACTTAACCCGGAGGAATAGGTTTACACTGCCTGAGCAACCGAACATGACTTATGTCGCCTAAGCAACCGAATAGGACTTCTACCGCCCGAGCAACCAAACAGGACTTCTTTACAAATAAACAAAAGTATCTGACTGTAGTATGCTCTTTAAATAGCACTGATAAGTCAATGAAGTACAATCTTCCTACAATCTTCTCCTTTATGATATATAGTGTAATGTGCTTGAAGAATGTGGAAGATAGAGTGATCAATGATCAGAGATTGTATGCAGATTAGTGAAAATTGAAAATAGAGAATAAGAGATAAGAATTCAAGAATACTAAAATCAGTTTAGTTAATTGTTAGTTGAATTCTAGACTCTATTTGTAGAGTTTTAAGAGTTGCATTGTTTGATGAAAAGGAACGATGAAAAGAACAGATGCAAATATTAGATTAGAAGATGTTTCTCTTCGCTGAAGAGAAGCATCTTTTCAAAAAACTAGCCGTTATAGATAATCAGCCATCTGAATTTTTCAATTCAGACTTCTGATTTATTTGAAATTCGATACAGCAAGCAAATAGTCTATTTTTGGCCTTATTCAGCCGTCTGAATGTAACCAATTAGCCAGCTGAAACTGCATAATAAATTATGCTTTGTTTCAGCATTCATACGACTGAATGGTTACATTCAGCCGGCTGAATGTAGCCTGTTTTGTGCATGTGTACAGTTGTGTTAGTGTGTATATACTATATTGGAGAGATTTCAACATATTTCTAATAATATATACAGACTCTAAACAACATATATATGAACCATACTTCATATCATTGAGTCCGGTCTTCGTAGTTCTTTGTCGTAGATTCATGAATCTTCATGTCGGTTGAATTTCTTGTCATTAATCAAAACATATGATCCAACAGAACATAATAGCATTTCCCTATTCCTTTCGGTATATGCACACTTCCTTTGTGTTCTGATTAAAAATAAGCTGTTTGATTACCTTATCAAAACACTTATTCCAACTTCGAGAAGCTTGTTTAAGTCCATAAATTGACTTTAACAACTTGTAAGCCTTGCCCTCACACCCTCTGACTCAAAACCCTCGGGTTGCGACATATAGATGGTCACATCTAAATCACTATTTAGAAATGTCTTCTTTACATTCCTTTTCCATATTTTGTATTCATAAAATGCAGGAATAACAAGCATTATTTGAATCGACTTAAGCATTGCTACGGGCGAAAACATCTCATCATAATCAACACCTTGGATTCAATGAAATCCTTTTGCAACTAGTCTTACTTTATAAGTCTCCACTTATCCATCTGCTTTTAGCTTTTTCTTACAAATCCATTTGCAGCTGATGGGTTTTATCCCTTTGGGTATGTCTACCGAAGTTTGCACTTTATTTTCATACATGGAATCATCTCGGATTTCATTACTTCAAGCCAAAGTGCAGATTCTTTACTTGCGGTGCTTGTTGGAATGACAGAGGAGTGTCATCGTCTAAGACATAGTCTTCCTTCTCGCCATCCATGAGAAAACCATAGTATCTCTCTAGTGCATGAGATTCCCTACTAGACCTTCTAATATGTTGCATGTTTTCATATACGGATGAACTTTGTTCTGCCATTAGTTCAACCTCTGTGTTAATTTCTTGGATCTCATCTAAGTCTGGAATTTCACTGTTAATTTCTTTTGACAGAAATTCCATTTCTAAATAGACAGTGTGTTTGGAAACAATAACTTTTTATTACTTTGTGTGAAATAAAATATATCGCCTAGAGTTCTTAGGATATCCCTTGAACTTACACAAGGCTGATCTTACCTTAAATTTGCTTGGACTGACATTTTTAACATAGGCCGGACAACTCCACACCTATAAATAATTAAGATGGGGTTTCTTCTTGTTCGTCATCTCATATAGCATCTTAGGCATAGATTTAGTGGATAGCAAATTCAACATATGCATTGTGGTTTCTAGCGCATATCCCTAATAGGACAGAGGTAACTCAGACTTACCCATCATGGAATCAATCATGTCTAATAAGGTTTGGCTCCTTCGCTCTGAAACATCACTGTGTTGTGGAGTATATGATGGAGTAATTTGAGAGTTAATCCTATTATTTTTAAGTACTATTGGAATTCTTTTCCAATGTACTCACCTCCTCAATCAGATCAAAGTATTTTATTCTTTTGGTTCGTCGGGTTTTCAACCTCGTTTCTATATTCAATAAATTTCTCACAAACATCAGATTTGTTCTTCATAAGATACACATATCGTAGTCTTCATAAATCATCCGTGAAGGTTAAAAAATAATAACAATTATCTTAAATAACAATAGGCATCGGGCCACACACATTACCATGTACGAGACCCAAGAGTTCGTTAACTCTTTCATTGCTCCCACTAAAGGAGTTCTTAGTCATTTTACGTTTGAGACACGACTCATATGTATCAAATGATTCGAAATCAAATGATGGTAGAAAACTCTTGGTTTTAAATTTGTCTAGTCGCTTCTCACTTATGATCTAGCTAACAATGCCAAAGATAATTTTTATTTATATCATCATTCAAAGAATCACTCACAGCACATACATAATTAGTGTTGATCACATAAGTGCCATTATCTACAAAACCATCACAGACTTTATTACCATCTAATATAATGTTCATAATATTACTAGCATAGTGAAAAATATAACCAGTCTCAAACAAATAGACCCATAAATAATCCCACAAATAAATTCTTTTGCATCATAGCAATTATAATATCAAAACTAATATACTAGGTAAACTTAAATGAAAATATCTTACTGCTGTTGCATCAACTAGAGATCCTTCAGCAACTTGAATCCACGTCTTTCCCTTGCCAGATGATGCATGTTCCTATGCCCATGTAACAAATTACAAATATGGGTTCCAAATCCAGATCTAAAACCCAAGATAATTTATTAATTGTAAACAATTTTGAATCATAAATATACCTTCTTGTGACAGTGATGATACTTTCCATTGTAAGTATGAGTAGTCTTCTTGTTCTTCTTATTAACCCTTTTCTGATTCTTTGAACCTTTTGAAGATGACGTCCTCCCCTTAACTAATAGAACTGTATTCTAATCTTTAGACAAAGGGGCTGACATCAACATATTAAGGAGCTCCACGAGGCATACTGAAACACCCCACCTCTATATACATACTATCCAAGAGCAGTATTGAGTAATACTATCAGATAATACGGAGAATAAGGTTATATGGGGTACAGACATGAATATTTCCTTGGGCTAACGCTGGTACATATTTAAACATTGAATAAATAACTCACCTAGACATACACAATATCGGTACAAAGCAACAAACACGTATGCCTCCAGGATAGAACAAATACACAATATATTATAAATCGTAGAGAACACAAAGTCAATCGCGACGATAATATATAATATTGATTATGCAAAATATATCATATCTAATATACATTATATACATCACATGAATATACATACAAGAAGCAATATAATACAAGACAATAACCACAATACTATATATTAGCCTCCTCTAAGCCCAAAACACAAGCTGGTCATACCGTCCATGTGCTTGAGATGTCTAATAATAAACGAGTCAGACTATATCTAAATCCAATGTCAAATACACATATAGATCATAGTGTATGTTGGGTATACATATTTATAATGTTATCTCAAACAATCCCAAATATCATATAACATAGAACACCACAAAACCCAACATAAAGATGTCATCACCCATATAAAATTTCATCAAACCAGAAATCGTGAAACAACATAAAATGGGTGAATCATCCATATCCAGAAATTATCTAAATGAAGAAATCATCGATAAAGAGATATCACTATGTATAATCAGGTTATATTAACTTAGCCTAAATATATCACTCGATCTCTATAAATAAAATATCATCTACATCACTACAAATAATCATCCATAACAAATCATAGAAATTGCGACACATGCCAGTGAAGGATATAATTAGTGACACACCCCTATAAAGAATACTCGACGACACACGCCTGAGAAAGATAAATAGAGAACACAAAAGATAAATAGGTAATACATATCAATGAATAGTAATTAGCGAGACATACCGAAGAAGGATATGAGGATTGATTACACAAAAGATAAATAGGTAATACATATCACTCAATTCAACTAAGAATTCCATACATAATCGGGATAATAATTTATATGTAAGATGCAAGTGGAAATAAATATAGTTTTGAGGGATAAAACTCATCGAAATATTGCTAAAATTCACAAAATAGCACTACCATCATTAGCAGATTATGTCGCAGTCACATTACCAATTGCGACCTTCACTCAGTTTTATCTGCAACCCTACTCCTCATCATCAATGATTGCATCACATGCCACAACTACACACTAGCCATCAATACCCAAAGCACCAACATTTGCATCTCGCACTAGGTCGCCGTCCATCCCTCAACCACACACGACCCATCACCATCCACACACGAATGCCAATCACCATCATCTGTCGGGCACTATCACAGGCCTCACGCCTCCTCCATGATGCAACATCGGCATCAACATTGCTCACTCGTGCCTCGCGTCAACTTGTTAGCACCATCACACGCACACGAGCTGACGTGCTCGCCTTCCTCCTTTGAATCAATCACCTAAGGCATGCTCATCCATTGCGTTTCTTATTTTGTTTTCCTCTTCTCTTTGAATTAATTTCCCCAGAATTCATGATTTCAGGGCTAAGGCAAGAAGGCGGGTTCGGCTATGAATTGGTACATGGGAGAACGAGTATTCTAGAGAAATAGGGAGAAGGGTTTGGGCTTGGGCTAAAATGAGCTTTAGTTTAATTCATTTAACTCTTCTTTCTTTTCTTTTTAAAAACTCCTTTTTGATTTTAGATAAGTTCTAATATGATTTAAATTAATTTATACTTTGTTATACCAAATATATTTTAATAACCGCCCCTCATTCAATTTGATGCCCGCTTATTAATTTTCCATTATTTGAATCATAAATAATTATTTACACTTTTAAAAATATTTTTATATAATTAAACCAATTTATTCAATTTCAATATATTTTCAGAATTTATTAATTTAATTTACTTTAATTCAATTAATTTAAAAATAAAATCTTTTATTAATAGCTTTCAATTAAATAAATATTCGCTTTCAAAAATAATAATTATCAAATATCGAATTCAAAATTTTTTATTTTAATTAAATTTATGTATAATTATGCCGCATAAAGCAGGATTATACACATAAGTTCAAATTGTTCAAATTATAGTTTAATATGGATGACTCAAACTGAGAAGTAAGAGACCTTAAGATCAGATCTATTTGCAGCTCATTGCCCATCGTAATGTCCAATTGAGCAAGTCTATCAATATAGCTTTTAATCAATAGAACATAGTCATCCAAATTTTGTCCCTTCGTCATTCTCGTATTGAATAGTTTCTTTGTAAGTTCGTACCTTGTGGGATTGTTCCCAAACAAAGATTTGAGGATATCAAAAATTTAACGAACGGTTATGTTATCAATCTATCTCTACAAAGGTTTGTCTAAGCATGTAAACTTGAATGATCTTGAGGTCAGAGACCCAGTTTCTATAAGTTAATCTTAGTTTGGGGTTTGCATCATCGTCGAGTCTAACCTTAGGAGGTTTAATTATCGATTACCAAGACGTTCATAAGTTAATGCTATCTTTATTGCTCTTAGCCAGTCTATGTAATTAGGTCTGGTGAGTTAATCTTTTCTAAAAATGAACTTGGGTGTAGACATTTTTCTGCAAATTTTAACTTAGTAGATTAGGACATTTTAATAGTACAAGTTCTTAGAATATTACTAAGGTTAAACATTAAATTTTATTTTACTAATAAGCTCGTACTAATCTTTTAAGTTTTTCAAAACCCTATGGCGAAACATAGAGGTCTAACATCTTCATTAGTGCTGTTAGGACTTGTATGCCTGGGGATTCTAACCTTAAGGAAAGCTCAACAAATCATACTCTTATATACAATGGATAACTCCTTTATCTATTGTATCATATACAACTCCTAACCTTATGGCCTTTGTCTAAATCTCATCTTTACCTTGAGGAAAGCTCAACAAATAAAGAGAGATTATTCACTTATACCTACCATTTCGCAACGGCCTAAGTATATTACACACATCTTGAGGAAAACTCAACAAATACTTGTAGTTATCTTACCTCGTCTTTTCTATCAATAGCACTATGCAAAACATCCCTAGTTTGAGGAATGCTCAACAATTAAGAAGTATGCAAGTAATTTATTAACATATATATGGTATAGGAAAATTTTATATTAAAGATTCATAATCTTAAATATACTGAATTGAGCGATATCGACTTACGGAATATTGTATTTCTTATAAAATACCCTCGTGTTCAAGTGTTGGACACATCAGATATTACGTTATATGTACTATACGTATGTATTTATCCCTAAAGTCTATTTAGGGTTTCTTATTGTTCCACTTTTAATTATACATTCATATTATATAAGTTTAGTTATTATATAACTTTATAATTTAATTGACTCATATAATAGTCTTACATATAACATTATATTAATTAAATCTTATTTAATTAGTTACATTTTAGTTAATTTTATATTATTCAATTAAACATTTTATATTGGATATGTATACTACAACGCTTATAGTTATACACATATATCTTTATATATATATATATAATGTATTAATTAACTTTTAATTAATATATTTAATTAAGAAAAATTAATGTGTTATTGATTTCGAAAATTTCTTATATATACATATATACCTACATCATCTTAAACAATTCAAGATAATGTAACATATACCATTATCTATTATATATATACTTTAATTAATTAACTATTTAATTTATCAATCTAAGTAATATTTTAAAAATTTTGAAATTTAATTATTATATTTTCAAAACACTTTAGAAAGTTATATTATAACATTTATAATATACTTATTATTTTATATTTAACTTTTAAATTTAAAATTTTATTATAGTTACAAAACAATTTTGAAAATTAGCCCCTGGCCTAAATTCAAATTGGGTCTTTTCTATTAGGGACAACCTTTTGGGCTCACTCCAATTTTCGAGCCAGGCCAGTAGCCAAGTAGGGTAGGGTACTTGATTGCCTAACACAAGCTAGATGCTACTATTCTAGACACCCTACTAAATGGTTAAGCTTAATTAGTTAGCCCTAACATGACTACTTTAGACTGCATATGTTATTGTGCTATGATACTCTTGTTGGATCAAGGCTAGCACATAGCGGGTTAAGTGGGTAAATTTCAAAAAAAATGCCAAATTGGATCTTGTTGGGCCTTGGAACTCTAAATTTCTTTTAAATCCAATCTAAATTAATTTTAAATAAAATTATTATTTTATTTAATTTGCAAATAAATTTTTATTTTGATATTATATATATTATATAATATGAACATGTCTGTCATATACACATATGAGCGTACGTGCACGTGCAACATACATAGTATATATGGTTTAACATGCCCGTATATAAGTGCTGAGATTTACGCCGCAATGGACTGCTAACCCCCGTATATATATGTTGTCTAATATATATATATATATATATATATATAGTTTGACATGGTATAAAATATATTTATAATGGTGTGTGTGCGTGTATGTTTGTAAAATAGTTATATCTGTAAATGTAAATATTTATAAATTTAAATTCAAATTTCAGATATAGTCAAAATTTCAAAATATTTTTCTAATTTCTAATTCAACAAATAATATTTTGATAAAATAAAACAAATATGTATAAATATACGAAATTAATTTATTTTTATGGAAATGTGTATATATATATAAATTAATATTTAAAATTTGAATATAAAAATAATATTATATATTTAATTGTAAATGAATAATATATATATATATATTGCCAAAAATATATCGAAAAAGTCTAACTTTTTTAAATCCTTACTTTTTTAATTTTTTTTGTTTAAATCGTTTCCATATGGAAATGTTTAAAAATCATTTTGTTTAAATAAATTTCATAATCATTAGTACAATTAGTGTATATTAAAATATATATACATACATATTTTATAATATATATTTGTTTGCGCCAAAATTGGCCACAAACCCTGAATATCATGAAAGCACTAGTGTATGAACACAGATCAGCAATATTATAACACAAATCTCAGATCCAGGCAGAGTAGAGAACAACAATTGAAAAATAACAAACAGAAAAACAAGATTTATAGTGGTTCGGCTATCTTCGGCCTACGTCCACTCCAAAAGATTATCTTTTATTGATGTTCTTCGCTGATTACAGTGGATTACAGCAGTAATTTTCGAGTACAAACAGTAAAGTTGAGTTCAATCTTGATTATGGCAAGGTCTGGACGTCGTTGGATCCCAAAAAAGTCCCTTCTCTATAGGCTCTAGGGTGCTATTTATAGGCGCTCCATGCAAATATCTGGCTCAAACTTCGGGAGACCTCTTTTGGCACGTGAGTGGGCCCACGCGACCGAGCCCATAAGGTTTCGGCTCGATCCGTAATCGATACGAACGAATTTTGTATCGATTAGGATTTCGTCCAATGGAGTCGAAACTTGGTGTGAACATTCTTTAGCATGCACGTAAGCTCCTGCGAAAATTTCATAGCATTTTGACTTGTGGATTAGGAGATATGATCAATACAGTTTGGAGTTACTCGGCAGGCTGTTCTGTTCGAATCGATCATTTCGACTCGGTCATTTCGAATCGATGGCAGCATGCGCTAGTAGGTTGACGTTGCTCGCGTCCTTCGTATCGATCCACATTTTTTGCCGAGTTGATCGAGACGTTTCAGAGTTTTCGCCGTGTTCGTATCGAAGATCATTACGTCAACCGAGGTTGCGTTGACCCGATGGATACGAATGAACCATTGCTCATGGGTTCGAACAGAGGCTCATGATGGATACGAAGTAATCATCATCCGATGGATACGAACTAAGGTCATCTGATGGATTCGAATGACGACGAGTCGATCGATGCTAATAGCGATTGCATGATGGATACGAATTAGCGAAACCTGATGGATTCGAACAAGCGCTCGCCGATGGTTACGAACCAGATGGGTTCGAACAACTGTTCGCCAATGGATATGAACTGGATGGATTCGAATAAAGGCTGTAAGGTGGAGGCGAAGTCGCTGCCGTTCTGAGCGATATGAAGATGATCGATACGAATAAGGGTTTAGTTATGGATACGAAATATGGGTTATTTCCTTCAACTTGCATCGATCATAACTCGAGCATATGAACTCGGATTGACTTGAAATTTGGAAAGTTGGCTTCCATGAGTTCGCTCGACGTGTCTTATCAATTGTAGCCTGATTCAGACTCGGACAAAATTCGTCGACATCCATAGTGAACCTATGATGTATAATCGATATTTTTGATGAGTAATCATTGATTTTCAGTTAATTTCTTTATATCTCGACTTTGCTAAAAAGTGGGATAACACTTTACCCCCCAAAATATACCTTTTGGTAAAAGACATGTTTTGAATAGCTTCAACTCGAATGCTGTGAGCTCATGTTTTATTCACAATTATAGTATTGTCGATCAAGTTTATGGCTGTTTGAAGCCGAATGAGTTTTCACTTCCACTTTCGGAAGTCAGTAATTGAATTCTAAAACCTCTCCGGACTATCGGTGGTCACTCCGGACCCTTGCCAAGTCCATTCCTGACTTGACGATCAAATAGAAGGATCCTATTACGCTCCGACGTTGCTTTCTATCCTTTGCACTTTGGCCCTAGCAAGGGCATATAACGATGTCTTGGTCTTTCCGGACCGATCACAGCCTCTCCGGGCTCTTGCTGGATCCCGTCCTGTCACTCTCCGGTGAAGGGGAAACAGCATCGAGTGAGCCGATCCTGTCGCTCTCCAGCGAAGCGGCAACACCCCCTGCACTCCGGTTCAGTGTTTTTGAACATTAAGCGATGTCATGGCATAAATCCTAGACCGATCACTGCCACTCCGGGCTCTTATCGAACCCCGATCCAATCACTCTCCGGTGAATGGGGAACGACGTGAAGTAAGTCGATCCTATCGCTCTACGGCGAAGCAACTCACTTCTTGCATTCCGGACCCCGCCTCTCCGGGTATGGTCATAAAGCGATAATTTTCAAGCTGGTTTTCAATATTCATCCTTTAACTCTCCGGTCAAAGGTTTGTCTTATAAAATTCAAGTTCATTTGTTAAGTTCAAGTTCCAGATGTTCAATCTCAAACAACAGGAAAAACTAGGCATTGCCTCTCCGAGCAGAGCGGTATATTACCATCTCAGAGCATGCCTGGGGATCTCTCCGGTTCCCGTACATGTGTAAGTGGAATAGCCGTTTTATTTTGAAATCAAATCTAAGGAATCTAATCGACCAAACTCCAAATCTTGAACTTGGCCCGTGCCATCATAATCAATTGATGACGAGTCGTGATCCTGATCTAGGATTAGTCCTGTTAGGTGGAGGCGGTAGTTGCCCAGGTCCTACGGCCGTTGTCCAATCTCTGGTGTATTGTGGTAATCTACCACTTCTAGCATGCTCCTCCACCTCATCTTTCAGATGGCGGCATTCTTCGGTTGTATGCCCTTCCAGCTCATGGAATAGGCAGTACTTCCCACTCCTGCATTCCCGTTCTGTGGGATCTCTCCTGGGTGGTTTTCGATAGGGGAGCTGCCCCCTAGTCTCCGTGTAAATTCGTTCCAGGCCTGCCATCAAGTCAGTGTATTGTCTTAACCTGGGTTCTCGAAATTTCTTCCGTCTGTTAGGACCATCGCATCTGTCGTCCTGCTTTCGCTTCCCTTTGTCTGTTCCTGACTGTTCTTTGAAAGTTCCTTCGCCTTGTGCAGCGTTCGCTTCTCGCCTTTCGGCGCGTGAATCTTCTAGCCGAATGAATCTTTCAGCTTCATGGTAAAATTCTCCAATGTCTTGTGGTGGGTCCCTTGCTAATGAATCCTTAAACTCTGTGCCTTCCGCAACTCTGGCCACTGCCGCCATCAAAATCATCGATGGATCCGGGCGATCTACTAAAGCCACAGTTGCATTGAATCGCAATAGAAAATCTTTTATGGACTCTCTGGTCCTCTGCTTTATCAACGCTAAGGTCATCACACTTTTGGGTCGCGTCACGTGGACCCTAAACTGCCTCATGAAGCATTCCACTAGCTCACCCCATGTTCTGATCGATCCATTCTCTAGCTGTCTAAACCAAAGCACAGCTAAATCCGATAAGAATAAAGGGAAGCATCGTGCCATCACTTCCTCGGATGCCCCCAGCACTTCCATATGCCTGATGTATCTGGTAATATGCATGGTCGGGTCCGACTATCCATCATAAGGTTCCAACATGGGTAGCTTGAATTTTGGAGGATTTCTCGCATTTCTGATATTCGGAGTGAACGGACTCCGACTAAATTCCTCTAAGCCTCCGCTTGACAATCCTCCTCTCATGATCCGTCGTACTAGTCCATCCACTCTTTCGTCTCCATCCAGGGGTTGTCCCCTTAGCATGCTTCTACCTTGGCCTCCAGGTCTTGAAGGGTATTCTGGGTAATATTCTTCATGTGGCTCATTCATGTTAGCGTTGGCTCTAGCCTGCTGAGCTCCATCTATGGGCCTTCCACTGTCGGATCTGAGGGTTTGCCCCCAGGTCCTTGTTGATTGCCTTCACGTTCTTCATTCTGATCTTGAATTTGACCTCTATTGGTCTCTGTGACTCTAGCTCCTTGTTCCGTATTTGCAGCCACTGTAGTCGGTCCAAGGTTCTGTGCTCCAGCTATTCTCATCTGATCAAAGAAGTTTTGCATCATTTCTTGTTGACTCTTCATCAATCTTTCGTGAATTGAATCCGCAATAGCTTCCATCTCATCCCTGGTGATGTAGATCGAAGCCGGTACTTCTCCAGCTCCAGAGGATGCCTCTTGGCTTCCCCTTGTTGGCTTCTCTCGGCTCTTTGTCTTCTACTTGTTTGTCGCATCATTGTCTCCCAAATCTGAATTTTTTAAGCTTTCAAATCTGAATTCCAAATCCGGTATAGCAGGTGCTAGTTCCTCTTGTGTGAGGGCACCAAAGTGTTTGCGCCAAAATTGGCCACAAACCTCGAATGTCGTGAAAGCACCAGTGTATGAACACAAATCAGCAATATTATAACACAAATCTCAGATCCAGGCAGAGTAGAGAACAACAATTGAAAAATAACAAATAGAAAAACAGGATTTATAGTGGTTCGGCTATCTCCGGCCTACGTCCACTCCAAAAGATTATCTTTTATTGATGTTCTTCGCTAATTACAGTGGATTATAGCAGTAATTTTTGAGTACAAATAGTAAAGTTGAGTTCAATCTTGATTATGGCAGGGTCTGGACGTCGTTGGATCCCAAAAAAGTCCCTTCTCTATAGGCTCTAGGGTGCTATTTATAGGGTCTCCATGCAAATATCTGGCTTAAACTTCGGGAGACCTCTTCTGGCACGTGAGTGGGCCCATGCGACAGAGCCCATAAGGTTTCGGCTCGATCCGTGATCGATACGAACGAATTTCGTATCGATCAGGATTTCGTCCAATGGAGTCGAAACTTGGTGTGAACATTCTTTAGCATGCACGTAAGCTCCTGCGAAAATTTCAGAGCATTTGGACTTGTGGATTAGTAGATATGATCGATACGAATTGGAGTTACTCGGTAGGCTGTTCCGTTCGAATCGATCATTTCGACTCGATCATTTCGAATCGATGGCGGCATGCGCTAGCAGGTTGACGTGGCACACGTCCTTCGTATCGATCCACATTTTTCGCCGAGTTGATCGAGTCGTTTCGGAGTTTTTGCCGTGTTCGTATCGAAGATCATTGCGTCGACCTAGGTTGTGTTGACTCGATGGATACAAACGAACCATTGCTCATGGGTTCGAACAGAGGCTCATGATGGATATGAAGTAATCATCATCCGATGGATACGAACTAAGGTCATCTGATGGATTCGAACGACGATGAGTCGATCGATGCGAATAGTGATTGCATGATGGATACGAATTAGCGGAACCTGATGGATTCGAACAAGCGCTCGCCGATGGTTACGAACCAGATGGGTTCGAACAACTGTTCGCCGATGGATATGAACTGGATGGATTCGAATAAAGGCTGTAAGGTGGAGGCAAAGTCGCTGCCGCTCTGATCGATACGAAGATGATCGATACGAACAAGGGTTTAGTTATGGATACGAAATGTGGGTTATTTCCTTCAACTTGCATCGATCATAACTCGAGCATATGAACTCGGATTGACCTGAAATTTGGAACGTTGGCTTCCATAAGTTCGCTCGACGTGTCTTATCAATTGTAGCCTGATCCGGACTCGGACAAAATTCGTCGACATCCATAGTAAACCTGTGATGTATAATCGATATTTTTGATGAGTAATCATTGATTTTCAGTTAATTTCTTGATATCTCGACTTTGCTAAAAAGTGGGATAACAATATTATATTAAAATAACATCTTATATTATAAAATAAATAATATGTATATATTTATTTATGATTTTTAAATAATGTATGATTTTTTATTTCGAAAAACATTACATGTATATGATCTAACAAAATTTTATGTGTAATACACATACACACACATTAAAAATCTAATTTTGGATTAAAATCCTTTTAAATTAATATTTAATATGAATTTTTTTATTTTTTTATTTACTGGCCTAGATCAACTTATGCGTATATGTCTATATATAAAAATTTATTTTAATCACAGTACATATGTATACATATTCACATCCAACATTGACAGCACACGTATATAGGGTTTCATGATATCATGATTTAATCTAAGAACATATGACTCAAAATAATTATCAGATAAATATATATAATTATAAGTTGATAAGTCGCCTTAACCATGGTCAAATTAGTACACATTGAATGCTAAATCGATCGACTGGGCATGAATCTGAATTCAAATCCTTCCAGAGAGAGCTACCAAGCTAAAAGCAATACACATTATTATCAAGTTTTATTTAAATTTGTGTTTTTAATACTTGAAATGATGGAGGAGGAAGGGAACTAGGTTCTTCCAGAGGTGAATGAAGGAGAAGCAAAATAAGAGAGAAAAATTGAGGGGTTAAAGGTGTTTGAATAGTAGAGAAAGAGGAGCTAAAAGTAGATCTGGATCCATAAATATCTCTACCAATTCAAACTCCTTTTGAGTCACATTCAACCCAATATTCACCC
Organism: Allium fistulosum; assembly: GCA_030737815.1. Lineage (NCBI taxonomy): Eukaryota > Viridiplantae > Streptophyta > Magnoliopsida > Asparagales > Amaryllidaceae > Allium > Allium fistulosum. The sequence continues at coordinate 911,301,007 of CM060908.1, forward strand.
ACCTATGGTCAACCATCCTTGCCCAAATATGAGCCTCCAAAGCACTTCAAGTCCGATCAAATAAAATACATCTAAATTCAACATAAATGTACATCGATATCGTATATTATTACATGTGTATACAACTTTTATATATGCATTATTTTTAGCACAAATCAAATAAACTTTCTTAATTAATATTTCAGAAATATTAATTAATTTATAAAAATTAAAATTTAATTAAACCATGTGGTAGTCGGTATATTCAAAATTCGGTTGTGTGACTCTTATGTGTAAATTCGATTAGCGATTAATATCGAAGAATTCGAATATTAACGTTCACACATCATCTTAGCTAGTGGTGTGATATTATGACCAAATTTATCACTTATATAGCTTTGATAAAATCTAATTTTACTTATTTTAAATGGTACCTGATAGTTATAATTTTTTACACCAATTCCCTTTGTCAAAACTATATCACATTGGGCTTACAGAATTTGGTTATGGTAAAAATTCCAATATCATCCATATTCAACTTTATTGTCCAAACAAAAAGTTCTTGGTTCAGTAATAAAAATTATTATTAACCAAACTGCTCTGGCCAAAGATATTGATTTTGACTTTTGTTCAATAATAACAATTATTATTAACCTCATATAACTGAAGAGGTGAATTTCCTATTGAATAATGTTTCACTTCCAATGCTTCCACTTAACCCAACATTAGTCGTTCGATGGACGTCATGCCGTGATTTAACTATAATCAGAGTGAAGTTTCCACATTGAAGTTCGATCTTATTCTCAAGTTGGGAGAATTATGTAATATTGTTACATCGATATGTTATGTTTGACCTCAGTTAGTCATTCCAAAGTTATCAGCAATTATCAGTACATTACCACTTGGTGCCCCCGATGGCCATGAGTAGTGTTTGTACCAAAAATGGGAACAACACTCTTCGGAAGTCTTTGAAGAGATAAAAGTGAAGAATGAAAATGAAAACTGTGGATTATCTAACAAAAACTCCAAATAACAGAAAATAAATTGCAAAGACAAGCGATTTAGAGTGGTTCGGCGTTTTGCCTACGTCCACTGTGAAATTGGATGATTTTATTGCTCGATTACTTGAAGATTACAGTAGTTAATAAGGCAATACAACTGAATCTAAATGCTAAGTGTCAATCTAAAGCAGCGGCGGTGTTCTGGAGTAAATCTGGCAGAATCTGGGCGCTCTTCAGTACTTAGAATTATCCGACCCCTTTTCTGAATGACCAGGGCCTCTATTTATAGGTGTAGGAGGCTGATATTTCGCCTAAAATGAGGGGAGACCAGTTCTGGCACGTCAGGGGGCCCACATGGTCGAAATCTGGAGATCCGGGCCCACTTTGGGATCGATTCGACCCTTGGTTCGAATCGATCAAGAAATCATCCAATCGAGCTGAAATTTGGTGTGTACATTCTTCATCATGTGTTTGAGCTTCTGTGAAAATTTCATGGCATTTGGACTTGTAGAACTCGAGATATGATCGATTCAAGTTGGTGTTTTTCGTATTCTGGAGTCGTTCGAATCGATATGCTCGAATCGATTCGTTCGAATCGATCCTCCTGCTCGTGAAGATGGTGATGTGGTGCGCTTTCTTCGCATCGGTCCGCTTTGCATTCCGCATTGACTGGGTCGAATCCACGACTTGGATTCGAAGATGGTGGAGTCGAGGGCAAGCTATGTCTTCTGGATTCGAAGTGAAGCTATGTCTCCTGGATTCGAAGCTCCCTCTCTTGATGGATTCGAATTGTAGAAAGCTCCAATCGATTCGAACTTAAGGTATCGTTCGAATCGATTCGAAGTACAGCTAACTACTTGGTCCGGCTGGATTCGAACGAGAGCCCCTATGCTGATGGAGTCGAAGCAAGGGAGAGCTGATGGAGTCGAGGCAATGGAAGTTCGATGGATTCGAACTGGTTCCTGGCCAATCGATTCGAACTAAGGGTGGCCTACTCCATCTTTTGTCGACGATATCTTGAGCATACGAACTCGGATTGACTTGAAACTTGGATCGTGGGTTCCCACGGCTTCGCTTGACGTGCCTTATCAATTGTAGCCCGATCCGGACTTGAACAAATTTCATCGATATCCGTAGCGATCCTTACGCGTAACCGACTTCCGAGACGATCTGTCACCGGTATCTAGCCAAGTCCTTGGTGTCACGGCCTTGCCAAAAGGCGGGATAACATTTGCCCCCCAAAGTACGTCTTGTGTAAACATGACGTGCTTTGAAAAGCTACAGTCCCTTGTTGAACAATGATCACATGCTTTGTCGAAAAATTGTCTTCTTTGCTGTCGTAATCAATCGTTGTATGATCATGATTGACTGTTAGGCTTTTGAGTCATGACGAAATGAACATTTGACTCCTGTTGATGATAAAGACCAAAACACTAGTCAAAAATTACGCGCATACGTGTATTTTCTTGACCTTGGTTAACGTTGCGTGATCGCAAGTTGTTGTCCGTTCGGTTCACTATCGAAATCTGCATCGGTCCTCTCCTGGACCGATTTGAGATTTGAGTTAAAACACTGCTTTTATGATCGTCTATGATCATCCTCTCGTACTGATCCTCTCCTGAATCGGTACAAGAGTGGACAAGCAATTTTTCATATGGGAACGATTTGCCCATTTGACCGGCGGTATTTAATGGATGCGAAGCAATGTTTCTGGATCCGCCTCGAGTTGATGGTTTCGAAGTAGACACTTCGAATCGATGGGGCGTAGTGACCCAGGTTCATCTTCTGTCGACAGCTTCGAATCGATGGTTCTTTGAATCGACACTGCGTGGATTCGATGCTTGGATGGATTCGTAATTGAGGGATTCGAACTTGACTTGTTCGAATCGATGGAGTCGAACGTTCCCCCTGACTCTTCTGACGCCGTGCTTCGAATCGATGCTGCGGATTCGAAGGAAAAGTTTCGAAGTTGTCTGGTGCAGCTTCGAATCGATCGATGCCTTGCAGTGATCGATTCGAAGATACTGCTTCGAATCGATGAGCTAGACCTGTTATTTCCGGTTGCGCTTGACCGGGAGACGAATGGTCTCGTTTCCCCTATATATACCGGGGTCCTGTTCACTTTTAACTTTTTACTTTTACTGTTACGAGAGCTCCTTCTTCGAATCGATTTTTCCAAGGCCAGGACAAACGTGCTCTCCTCAAAGCGATCGATCCCTTCCACGCTTTCACTCGAAATCAAAACAGGTATTCAATGGATCGATTCGAGATGAGAAAAATAAACTGTTCTCGCCTTAGAAAAACTCTAAGGAGTGACAAGATCTGAATGAAGTGGGTCGACTCGATGGAGTCGAGGAGTGATGTCTTTTGGGTTCCAGCGATTAGAGTGTCGTTTCCCGTTGCCTTGCATTGATCCAGGAACAGACGATCTTCGAATCGATTCCATGGGCAAGGCTCCGAATCGATGACTTGGAGGGAAAGGGCATCGATTCGATCGATTCGAAGTAATGCTATCCAGATCGATTCGAAGGAACCGAATATTGATCGATTCGAAGTAACGCTATCCAGATCGATTCGAAGGAACTGAATATTGATCGATTCGAAGTAACTTGGAGCTCACGGATTCGAAGGGCTCCTCCATCATAAGGTTACATCGAGTCGAACCATATGGATTCGAAGCGCCTGGAATCAAACTTCATCGATTCGACCCTCATCGATTCGTGTCGATGGATTCGAACGCCTTCATCCCCTGAGACCATTGTTCTTATGATTTGCTCCCTCATCCGAACTACGACCAACTTCAGGTTGTACTCCGACGAACATAATGAACTTTAGCATACTTGACTCCGACGAGCTTCGGCCTTGCATAATCGAACTTGACCAACAGACTTGAACCTGAATTTCCTTTGAAGCTCGTCGATGGAACTATGACTTAATCAATAATACAACTGATTTATACTTGAAGTTGGTCCGTAGCGTTTGGATGGTGCGGAAATGACGGTCAGCGATGACGGTCATTTTCTTTCTCAAATTCCCAAGTTATGTTGTACGAACATCCTGCTTCATTCTGTTAAATTTGCTCGAGTGATGTACAATACTTGCACTGCACGACACGTCCATACACATTACACAGGGGTATGCACGGGCTTGTTCATGAACTTAACGTTGCTTTCTAATGAGTTAGCTAATTATGGAATCTTCGAGCTCCCAACAACAAGAGGTACAGAGCTCGACTCCTCCGGTGCTTGAGATTCCCGATATCCCTGCTGATATAATCGATCCAGCCCCAGATGAATTGCCGGAGGCGATATTTATGGAGGACCCTGTTGATTCGGTTCAGTCCAACATCTCTGAATCCTTATTGGGACGAATATGCTTAAAGCATAACATATCACTTGGTGACGTATTATTACCCAGCGCCACTGATAGACCGCATAATCCGCCTGAAGGATATACAGCATTCTATCGTCATGCTTGCGCGGCTGGAACTCTTCCTCCTTTCAATCAATATATCAGAGGGATGCTATCATATTTAGGAATCGCTCCTTCACAACTTCATCCCAACGGGCACGCGCTGCTGAATAGTGCCTTTGTAATATTTATGGACTGTCTTTTTCGCCCGCCGAGGCCCTCCGAGATCAGACACATATTTAACTTCAAGAGCAGGGGTGATAGCCCGTCGTTTACATTTTTGGAGGCAGTCAGAAATTGCCAAGTTGTAGTTGGAGCTTGGACGCGACTGAGCTATTTCAAGAACGAATGGTTCTACGTCCGGTGCCCTCCGGGTTTCGCTAGGCGATGGTTGTCTAGACGTAAGTGCCTTAACCTGTTTTCTCGACCAATAGCCCTTCGGTGTTAAAATTGACATTTCATTCCTTTTACAGCTATTATCTCTAGGCCTGATGGAGGGCGTTTCAAGGGTACCGTCCGGAGTCTTCAAGAAGTCCCAAGCGAGCTGAGGCATATTGACTCGGTGCTGAACGACTACAACTTAAGAGTTCCGGGTTTGATCGACATTAATCAAAGCATAGTTGTTGAGGGATTTTCAAAGTCCGTCTCCAAGAAGGAAAATAAGAAGAAACCCAAGAAGAGAAAAGCAAAGAAGTCACTCGGAATCAGAATAATCGAGGCGAGTGACGAAGAAAGAACCCATACGGATTCAGAGCCAATGGCTGACCTTTCGGGAAACTTGGAGGAATCGGGAGAAAAACGGAAAGGCAAGGCCGCCGTTTCCAAAAAACTTAAGTCAAAGGGGGGAAAATCTGTAGATGTGTTTCTTCCCGCTTCCGGAGTTATGATTTCTGAGGCCGCCCCTTCTCATTCGAGAGATTCTCTCAAAGGGCTTGACGACATTCCTATCCCAGATTATATATCGATTTCTCATAATCCTGGGTTGGAGGAATTGCAAGATGTCCTAAACATGAACGAGCCCTTTCCTTTAAGTGCGGTCAACACTTCCGGTCGGTTTGGGGGTTTACACATTTACACACACTTCCACGGCACTCCATGACTTCTGCATAGTAAACATTGCTTTATGGGATTTTAATCCGTAATTCTTTCTTATCGCAGGTGAGATGTCAGGGCGTGGCTCCACTCTAGACAGGCTTCGGAATGTGCGCCAATCTTCTCCATTTTATGATTCCCGTAGGAGAGAGACAGATAGGGACCACGGGCGAGGCTACTCGAGTCAAGAACGTTATGATAGGGACAGAGATTATTCGCGTAACCGTTCTGGCTATGATTATTCTGACAGAGACCGGGGATACCAGCACCGACCCCGATCTCGTTCTCCTCCGCCTCCCAGGGCTCCAGTAGACCTCCCAGGGCCATCTCATCAGCAACAGTTGCCTTCTCAATCTTCTCAGCCCGATGCTCAACGGCCAAGAGTGGAACCAACGGCAGCCGCTATAATTGAACAAGCTCCGGCTGAGTTGACAAGCGAGGGAGCTGCTAAACTCGCCCAAATGAAAAACGACTACCGGGAAATTTGCATGGATGGCTATATCTTCCCTCCTAACTTTAAAAGAATCCCTCCGGAAGCTGAGACCACTGCTCATAACTACATCCAAGACTTCTATGCTCAATACAAGGAGTGGTATAAGGCAGCCGTGAAGGCTTCTAGAGTAGCTTTCGACAGGGCGAAGGTCATTGCTGAACGTGATGTTGACATTGCGAAGCAGAAACACATCATTCAAGTTCTTCAATCCGAAGTGGAAACGTCCCGAAAGTCAGAGCTTGAAACACTTAAGAAACACGAGGGTGTCGTGGCCAAACTAGCGAGGATGCAGCAAGAACATTGCGCCACAGTGGAAGAGATGGGCCATCGCAATACCACCGTTGCAGCTGAGCGAGACTTAGCCGTTAAAGAGCTGAACGAGCTCAAGGCCAAATTCGCTGAAATGGTGAAGGAGAAGGACGACGCGAACGCTACTGCTCAAGAGGCTTGCGACCAAGCAGTATCCCTCAGGGTCGAACTTGCTGCGGCGGCGGTCAAGGCTAAGTCTGTGGAAGCAGAGATTCAGGAAAAGATCTTGGAGGAGAGGTCTAGGCTAGATGCTGAGTTTGACGATCTCTTAGTCACGTATAACGCTAATGTGCTGGAACACAGAAATTTAGCGTGGCTGGGAGATGACTCCATGATCTTGTACAATGCCTGGACCCGGCTGATGAATGAGAAGAGAGCAGCGCATCCAGATGGAGCACTTGACGACTTTGAACTGGAGATGCGTATGCTTACCGAGGATGAGAGGAAGACCCTTCATGAAGTGGTAATCTCTATGGCGAAAGAAAAGCTCGGCGTCCAATCTCTAGAGGCAGGCGAAGGCTCGGGGGTCGTGCATCACGGGACAGGTGTTGGAACTGCAATTCCAACATTGCCCGAAACCACTGGTGCGGTAGATCCCCAATCTGTTCCTGCCTATAATCCTGACCAACCATTATTATCTTCTACCGAGGATTCTGCCCACGTTTCGGTTCAGACTAAGGAAGGTATTTGAACGTTTCTCGTAGTTCAGTTGTGAAGAACCTTTAGCAACACACTTGGCTAACAATCTTCGTTTTGTCGTATTTCAGTGACCGAAGTTATTGTTTCCGCGCCCCTTGCTTTATCAGCTCCTCATCAAACACAAGGGGTTGTTTTTTCTGAAGCCATCGCGACTTATACTTTGATTGGCGAGGAGGGAGATGCAAATATGTTTTCTTTCAGCGCTCAAATGATTGAGGAGCTTCTCAATGAACCCATCGATCCCTCTGCCAACCCGTCCGATGTTGTGAATGAGGCTGCTCCGGCCGCTAGTTTATCTATGCCAGCTATTGGCACATCCGATGCGGCCCAAGTATCTCATGAGGACGACGTTATTGCTGAGATCGCTGCCGAGATGGCAGCAGGGAATGTTAGTGCTAGTCCGCCCGGGCCTGCCCCGTTAATGGTGATTTCACCGGGCGGTACTGTATTGATCGAGACGGCTCCTGTCCTTCCTCCTGTTACTACTCCTATGCCTCCAGCTCGTCCTCCTAGAAGAACTTCCATCGCCTCCAGCTCTGAGGAAGATGTCGACATTATATCGCTGCCGGAGGGCAAGCCTGAAAAGAGCAAGCGATTGAGGAAGAAGTCGGGCAGCGGATCGGGTGGAGCTACCCCGAAGAAGAAGATAAGGAAGAAGAAAGATTGAACTCTTTCCCTAAATCTTTGTTGTGTAGGGTAGCATTTTGTTGATTTTTCTATAGCCGTGTATAGATGTGGATTCGGCTCCCACTAGCAGAATTTTTCATAAACACTTTGTAATCAGATTCTTTTTGTTGATAATGGAAATGAAAATCTATTCCCTTTCTGTCTTCAACTTGTTATGTGTTATGGTTCTGCCCCCTGTATTGGGGAGAAGTGTGGAGTTGACGTATGTTTATACCCCGTCTCGCGCTCTGGGAGTACGGAGTTGAGCAATGTTTATACTCCAGCTCGCGCTCTCGGAGTCTGGAGTTTGTTGATGTTTATACCCAGCTCGCGCTCTCGGAGTACTCTGGGGTTTTGTGAATGTTTATACTCCGTCTCGCGCTCTGGGAGTACGGAGTTGAATGAATGTTTATACTCCGCCTCGCACTCTGGGAGGACGGAGTTAGGGAATATTTATACTCCGCCTCGCACTCTGGGAGTACGGAGTTAAGTAAAAAGTTTGTTCCCAGCTCGCGCTCTCGGAGTACTCTGGGGTTTAGGAAAAATGTTTATACTCCGCCTCGCACTCTGGGAGTACGGAGTTGAATGAGAATTTATACTCCGCCTCGTGCTCTGGGAGCACGGAGTTTAGTAAAATGTTTATACTCCGCCTCGCACTCTAGGAGTACGGAGTTGAATGAAGGGTTGTCGTGTATCAACCCATTTTGTGGCCTGATGTGATGGCTTGCCCCCGAGCTCGGGTTTCATTTAGTGAGTGGTTGATTGCTTCACAGCCACTCCCTACTTGAATAAATTCCACTGTGTGATGGAACTTAGCTCTTCGTGCATCGTGATGTTGTACATTGTATTTAATGAATCACAGCTCTGGCTCGAAGAGACGGCATTTTATTGCTGAAATAAGAAAATATGGCAAATCAGTTGCCTTATTACAAATTCTAATTTCGAAATGCAAAAGTAAATTGCTGAATAAAAAACATAATGAAATAAATGAAGCCTGTCATATGTAATAGCGACGGAGACTCTCGCTGTTCCAGGCTCTCGGTAAAACTAGACCGTCCACGGTTGATAGTTTGAATGTGCCATCTCCAAGTCGTTGCACAATCACGTACGGTCCTTCCCAATTTGGTTTCATGTGTGAAGGAACCGGGTATATTCTCTTGAGGACCAGATCACCGAGATCAAAGGCTCGGGAGCGAACTTTGGTGTTATATAATCGGGCGACCCGACTTCGGTAAGCGGCCGCTCTCAAATCAGCTTCTTCTCGTTTTTCGTCCAACAGATCCAAAGACTCAGCGAGTAATATAGCGTTTGTTTTCGGATCGTAATAAGTTACGCGGTGAGAAAATACTTCTGTCTCAACTGGAATGACGGCCTCCGAGCCATAGGATAAGGAAAATGGGGTGTGTCCAGTCGCGGTCTTGTGAGTTGTTCGATAAGCCCATAATGCCATAGGAAGTTCATCGACCCATTTGCCTCCAGCCTTTTCCAGTCGTTTCTTTAAGATGGATTTGATAACTTTGTTAACAGCTTCGACCTGACCGTTTGCTTGTGGATGTGCGACTGCAGAGAACTTTTTATGAATATGAAATCGTTGGCAGAAATTCTTGAACTCCGAACTTTCGAATTGGGTCCCATTATCGGTGATGATGGTATGCGGGAGTCCAAATCGGCAAATGATATTGCGGACCATAAAATTTATCACTTTCTTTGACGTAATCGTTGCAAGAGCTTCGGCCTCGGCCCATTTTGTGAAGTAGTCAACTGCGACGATGGCATACTTCGCACCACCTTTTGCCAGAGGCAAAGCGCCAATGATATCGATACCCCACATAGCGAACGGCCAGGGACTGACCATTTGAGTTAACTCGGTAGGCGGGGCTCTTGGAATTCGAGCGTGTTTTTGGCACTTGTCGCACTTTCTGGCGTAATTAGCTGCATCTCGATTCACTGTCGGCCAGTAATATCCATATCGGAGTATTTTCTTAGCAAGCGCTTGCCCACCGGTGTGATCGCCGCATTCTCCCTCGTGTACATCATGTAACACTCGTTTGACTTCGTCGTGAGCGATACACCGGAGAAGTGGAACAGAATAACCTTTTCTATACATGATCCCGTCCTGAATGATGAACCGCGAAGCTTTTCGTAGAATTTTCCTTTTCTCATTTCGGTGTTCAGGCAATATCCCATTCTCAATATAATTTCGATACGGAGTCATCCATGATTCTCTGCTGGGAAAGGTTTCCAACACATCACTCGTTTTGATTTGATCGATGCTTGGGAAAGGCAACGTTTCGACCGGGACGAGTCCCATTTGCTGTGCTTCACCTGTGCTGGCCAACTTTGCCAATGAATCGGCCTTTTGATTGCGATCTCGTGGTATGTAGTAAATAGCATAATAATCAAACTGATCCAGCGCTTCCTGAACTCTGGCTAGATAAGCAGCTAACCTTCGATCTCTTGCTTGATACTCTCCCCGTACCTGACACACAACCAACCGTGAATCACAATAAACTTCTATAGCGATAATTCTCAGATCTTTGGCAAGCTTTAACCCAGTCAACAGGGCTTCATACTCGGCTTCATTGTTGGTTGCGTGAAAGTCAAACTTCAAAGCATAGCATATGGATCGACCTTCGGGGGTTTCTAGTACAACTCCAGCGCCCGAACACCGATCGTTTGATGCACCATCTGTATAAAATTTCCAGACATATTTAGGAGACTCGCTGGCTTCAGGTAAGTCGTCGGGAACAGTAAATTCAGCTATGAAGTCAGCTAGGACTTTCCCTTGAATGGCCCTCCGCGGAGCATAAGTAATGTCAAATTGGCTCAGTTCAATATTCCACTTGAGTAACCTTCCAAACGTCTCAGGCCGCGTGAGGACCTGTCGTAACGGCTGATCGGTATACACAGTAAGCGGATGTGCTTGGAAATAAGGACGGAGCTTTCTCGAGGCAATGACCAAGCAGTAAGCCAGTTTCTCCAACCTGGGGTAATTTCTTTCAGCTCCGGTCAATCGTTTACTGACATAATAGACCGGTTTTTGCACTCGATCTTCTTCCCGGACCAAAGCAGCACTGATCGCATGCTCCGATACCGCCAGATACAGGTATAATTGTTCGTGATCAATCAGTTTCGACAAAATCGGTGGCGTAGAGAGATGCTGAACCAGCGATCGAAATGCGCCTTCACATTCCGTGGTCCATTCAAAGTTTCGTTTCCCTTTCCGGATTAGATCAAAGAAAGGAATGCATTTATCAGTGGATTTCGAGATGAACCTGCTTAGCGCTGCTACCTTCCCGTTGAGACTCTGGACTTGCTTTATGGTCTTCGGGGTTTGCAAATTCTTTATTGCCCAGATCTTTTCGGGGTTTGCCTCTATCCCACGAGCGTTAACGATGAACCCTAGAAACTTTCCGGATGCGACGCCGAAGTGGCATTTTAGCGGGTTAAGCTTCATTCCATACTCACGTAAGATGCAGAACATTGAATTTAAATCCTTGACGTGATCTGTGGAAAATCGGGACTTCACTAACATGTCATCCACATAGACTTCCATGGTCTTCCCGATCTGATCAGCGAACATTCGATTAACCAAGCGTTGGTAAGTTGCTCCGGCATTCTTTAAACCAAAGGGCATGACTCTGTAACAGTAGAGTCCCAGATCAGTTACGAAACTAGTATGTTCTTGATCGGGTAGATGCATGGGTATTTGATTATAACCGGAATAAGCGTCCATAAAGGATAACAATTCATGGCCTGCAGTTGAGTCTACGAGTTGGTCAATTCGAGGAAGTGGAAAACTATCTTTTGGACAGGCTTTGTTTAAATCAGAGTAGTCGACACAAGTTCTCCATTTCCCGTTCGGTTTCCGAACCATTACCGGATTTGATACCCACTCTGGGTACAGAGCATCTCGGATGAAACCATTTGAATGCAACTTATCAATTTCTTCTTTAAGGGCGGCAAATCTCTCTGGAGACCGGAACATGTTGCGGATCAATATTCAAAGAGTGACTTGCAATGTTCGGTGAGATTCCGCACATGTCAGAGTGCGTCCAGGCAAAGACATCAAGATTCGCTTGAAGAAATTCAACCAATTCCTGTTGTATCTGTTTTCCCAGTTGAGATCCAACTTTTAGTACTTTCGAGTCGTCATCCTCACTGACCGGGACGTCCACAGTCAGTTCGGCTGGAGACGCTTGATTCTCTTCTACTTCATCTTTATCTTCGCTATCTCTAGGGTCAAGATCTCTAAGGAATTGGTAGTGGTGCCCGGGCCGGGGCCCAGGCGTTGGCTGTCAATTATCAGTAAAATGGACACAGAGAGATTCCTCTACGCCTTTTCCTTTCTCCTTCTTCTGTGCTTCTCGCAATTCAGCAACATAACAGGCTCTTCCTGCTGCCTGATCTCCTTGAACGATTCCTATACCATGATCGGTTGGGGATTTTAAAGTCAAACACCACGGGGCAATTGCTGCTCTGAATTCAGCAAGAGCTGGTCGACCCAGGAATGCGTTGTACGGTGAAGCAATGTCAAGAACAACGAATTGCAGTAGTCGGACTCTCCTGCGCTCTCCGATCCCCAGTTCCACTGGTAGCTCCACTATTCCAGTAGGTATTGTTGCACTGCCATTGAAGCCATGAACCCGGGATTGGCAGGGTTTCAGGTCTTTTGCTTCCATCTTCATTAAATCGTAAGCTCGCTTGAATAGAATGTTTACAGAACTCCCACTGTCAACCAAGATCCTCTTCATCCAAGCAGGACCAACCTGGGCAGATATGACCAGTGGATCAATCGTTGGAGCTTCGATTTTGTCAGCATCTCTGCTTCTGAATATGATATCGTCAGACATCGTTTTTTGTTGCTTAGCCGGGGTTCCATCCTCACAATTACTGCAGCATTCGAAGCTCGCATGCCTAATAGAGCTAGCATACGACTCCATTTCCCTCCAGCTCCTTTCTGCTGGATGAGGACCACCACTTATGGTATTGATAACTAGCCTCCCGCCTGTACGAGCGGGTTCCTCTTGTCTTTCCTGATCTTGCGCACGGTTTGGATTCGATGGGCCCGCACCACCAGACTGCGGCGCCCGCACGAATTGATCTAACTTCCTCTCCCTGATCAACTTTTCTATGAGATCTTGCAAATGGCGACAGTCATTCGTATTGTGGCCATAACTCTCATGAAACCTACAAAACTTTCCCATCTGAATCTGCCTTTCTGATGACCGCTTCGGAGCGGGTTTCTTATACTGTTCTGTGTTACAAGTCTGCAGGTACACATTTTCCAGCGAAGTGTTTAACGGTGTATAACTTTCGAACATTGGAGCCCTACGCCGTGGGCCTGGATTCGGGTCTCTCTTCTTATTCTGACCATTGCCACCTCTCGGCTGAGCTTGTTTGTTCTGTATGTTTAACTGGACTTTTCCGGAATTGTCACCGGACTGTTTAACTGCTACATTGCTCTGTATTCCCTCACTTCCGGGTTTTGCATCGTCCTGCTTCCTAGACTGTTTCGCGTCCTCTTGCCGTAAGAATTGAGCGGCTTTGGAGTAGAAACGGTCCAACGATGCGGGGGGTTTTCCGGCTAACCAGTTTCCAAATTCAGAATCGGGATCAATTCCCTTTGTCAATGCCATTAAAATTGAGTTGTCGTTGGGATTACTAATTTCCACGCATGCCGCATGGAATCTCTCCAAGTAACGCCTTAATGTTTCCCCACGAGCTTGGGTAACATTGGACAGGGTGTTAACATCTTTGGGTCTGGCAACATGCATACGGAATTGTTCAACAAATTTCTTAGCCAATTGGTCAAACGACGAGATAGATCTTGGAGGTAATCTTGTAAACCACATTGTTGCAATTCCTCCCAGTGAAATGGGGAAGCTGCGGCATTTTACTGCATCGTCGGCCCTTGCGGCGCTCATTGACCATTCGTATTTCAGTATGTGCTGATTGGGATCAGAACTTCCTTCGTACATAGGGAGAGTTGGCATTCTGAATCGCCGAGGAGGTTCAGCGTATAGTATCTCGTCCGTGAAAGGGGTATGGCTTCGAGAAATTCCCCAATCGTCATTGGTAAGTCCTTGGCTTTCACGGATCATCTGACGTATCATAGTCGAGATGTCTGGCATTGCTACATTTTGAGCATGCTGAGCTAAGGTGTGGTCGGGTTCCACAATGCGAGTTTGGACCGGGCGCTGTCGATGGTCCAAGTTTCGCCTCCTTGGCTCAGCGTCTTCCGGGACGTATGGTTCAGAAGTACGTCCTTGCTGTTGATTACTCGAATCTGGAAGATATCGGGTATCGGCCCTTGTTTCTACTGTGGCAGCTGTGACATGATTGTCCGTAGTATATTGTGGAGTGCGGCCACCTCGTGCTGATGGCCCAGCCTGAAAGCTGGTCGATGGTCCTACCCTCAATTGCCCGACAGTCAGGGCGGGCTGATATCCCGTAGTCTGAGCATAATCTCCGTCTAATCGGGGACGGGTAGATCTACGATGATAGTCAGATGAGGCAGAACTTTCAGTGGATGAGCGGGAAACATCATCCCTTCTGGACCTCCTACGGCCCTGGCGGTTTAGTTGATTTGTCAATTCAATATTGGCTCGCAACTGTTCGGCTAACTGTTGCCGACTCTGAGTCAACTCTTGAAGTAACACCTGAAATTCTTGTCTAGTGACTGCCCCAGACGGATCCGAGTGGGCAGTGTTGTCTTGGTTGGATGGCTGCTGTTGAGAAGGATTTTGTCCATCCCTACCTTCTTGTCCTGGAGCTGCAGAAGTGGTTCTCGTGCTAACCATTTTGAATGATGAATCCTTTTCCTAGATTTTATGCAAATCTGAGTAGAATGGAAGGACTGTGAATCGAAGATCTGGATCTTCCTCTTGGATTTGTGCAATCCGGTATCGATGGTAGATCCAAGGAGCAGGAGAAAAAAGCTGGTTTTTTCTCAGTGAAAGCACCAAAGTGTTTGTACCAAAAATGGGCACAACACTCTTCGGAAGTCTTTGAAGAGATAAAAGTGAAGAATGAAAATGAAAACTGTGGATTATCTAACAAAAACTCCAAATAACAGAAAATAAATTGCAAAGACAAGCGATTTAGAGTGGTTCGGCGTTTTGCCTACGTCCACTATGAAATTGGATGATTTTATTGCTCGATTACTTGAAGATTACAGTAGTTAATAAGGCAATACAACTGAATCTAAATGCTAAGTGTCAATCTAAAGCAGCGGCGGTGTTCTGGAGTAAATCTGGCAGAATCTGGGCGCTCTTCAGTACTTAGAATTATCCGACCCCTTTTCTGAATGACCAGGGCCTCTATTTATAGGTGTAGGAGGCTGATATTTCGCCTAAAATGAGGGGAGACCAGTTCTGGCACGTCAGGGGGCCCACATGGTCGAAATCTGGAGATCCGGGCCCACTTTGGGATCGATTCGACCCTTGGTTCGAATCGATCAAGAAATCATCCAATCGAGCTGAAATTTGGTGTGTACATTCTTCATCATGTGTTTGAGCTTCTGTGAAAATTTCATGGCATTTGGACTTGTAGAACTCGAGATATGATCGATTCAAGTTGGTGTTTTTCGTATTCTGGAGTCGTTCGAATCGATATGCTCGAATCGATTCGTTCGAATCGATCCTCCTGCTCGTGAAGATGGTGATGTGGTGCGCTTTCTTCGCATCGGTCCGCTTTGCATTCCGCATTGACTGGGTCGAATCCACGACTTGGATTCGAAGATGGTGGAGTCGAGGGCAAGCTATGTCTTCTGGATTCGAAGTGAAGCTATGTCTCCTGGATTCGAAGCTCCCTCTCTTGATGGATTCGAATTGTAGAAAGCTCCAATCGATTCGAACTTAAGGTATCGTTCGAATCGATTCGAAGTACAACTAACTACTTGGTCCGGCTGGATTCGAACGAGAGCCCCTATGCTGATGGAGTCGAAGCAAGGGAGGGCTGATGGAGTCGAGGCAATGGAAGTTCGATGGATTCGAACTGGTTCCTGGCCAATCGATTCGAACTAAGGGTGGCCTACTCCATCTTTTGTCGACGATATCTTGAGCATACGAACTCGGATTGACTTGAAACTTGGATCGTGGGTTCCCACGGCTTCGCTTGACGTGCCTTATCAATTGTAGCCCGATCCGGACTTGAACAAATTTCATCGATATCCGTAGCGATCCTTACGCGTAACCGACTTCCGAGACGATCTGTCACCGGTATCTAGCCAAGTCCTTGGTGTCACGGCCTTGCCAAAAGGCGGGATAACAAGTAATACACTGCCTAACGTTTAGAGAGGGTTACATACTTAGTCTCAATGGATGCATCAATATCCGATCTCAATACATCTTGACTAGGAATATTTAAAACAATGTGTTTATTATATTGTGATATATGCACCAAAAGTTAGCTCAAACACCTAATAGAGATTTTGTAGAGGAATAAATAAAGAATATTAAATGTAAACGAGAGAATATGGCAATAAAGCAATAAGAAATAAGCAAGTAACAGAGACACAACAATTTATAGTGGTTCAACATTGTTTGCCTACGTCCACTTTGAAGTGATAACTTTATTAAGCACTTTGTAAACTAAGTACAATAGGGATCAGATAAAAATCCTTAGTTACAATAGAATACAGAGCAATGACCAGCATAAAAGTCCCGAAAATGAACAATCAAGCATGTATTTATAGAGGAAGACAACGAGATATCTCCCTAAAAATTCGGTAGAATGATCTCCAAAACCATATGGGCCTACACAAGGGAGCGCATGGCCCAAATCCTAAGAAATAGGGATTGAGACCGATCCTTATTTTAAAGGAGTTTAGGGATGTGATCCCTATGGGAGCTTCTCCATGTTGTATTATGCTAATATCCAAGCTTCATCCCAATTGGATTAGTAGATGTTAAGTTATTGCTCGATAATTATTGCAAAGTGTGTTGTTACCTGATTTTGGCTGATCCCTATGGAGGGAAGATGGATGATCCCTCTTGCTTGCTTCTTTTGGGGTAAAATCCCTAGGGTGGACTCCCTAGGGTCCCTACATGTTGTTCTCAAGGTTTCATATGCATTAGACTTCTGGATCTTGAGATATCGATTATTTTCCATTAAGTTGCACTTGTTTGGCTGAAGTAAACCGATCCCTTTGGTTGAGTGGGATTATAGCCGATCCCTTTTCTATATGAAGTTATATTCCATACTTTGAACATTCTGTATAGCATATCTCTCAATTCCATTTGATCATGGCTTCGTATTATCATTTGTACTTGATTTCTGGACTCCACAATCATTGCTCTGGGCTTACCGTCCTTGATGACAGTCGAGTCTGACTTGCCCAATCAATTCGGATATAGCCGGGTTAAAATGTCGAATAACACTTACCCTCCAAAGTACATCTTGTGTTGAACGTGACGTGCTTTGAATGGAAGCAAGCTAGAATTGCCAAAAAGAAATCCATTCAGTTTTCTGAGTAGTCGCTATCCTTTCGTTGAATTATTTTCCTAACGTGTCGTATCTCACTTTGATCATCATGACGCTTGGTTGATTTCTAATAGTATAAATTCAGGATTATATTCTGTAAGTTGCTATCTATGTCCGGCTCTACAGGGCTAGTAAGTTATGGCTATCCGAGTCAGTCTCGACCCTGAAAGCTTCAGGTGATAATTTAATTTCTATCGATTTCAAAAATTGAATTTTTAGAATATACTCGTGCACGTTCAAGTACACGTTCTTGTCGTTGATTGCCGGATGCATTTGCACGCTCATGGGTCGTCGCCAATTTTCGTTGAATTGGATTCAATTCCATTGCAATTTATATTTACCTACTTTATATATTTTTTATGTACATGTTTGCATGCATATGGGGATCGTACCCGATCCCTTTGCTATCTTTTTTATGTTTATAGGGATCGAAATTTCTCTAGCCGATCCCTTTCTCTCCCATCTCATTTTTAGATTGATAGGGATTAGATGGATCCCCCTTGGGTAGGGATTTTACTCGATCCCTTTTAACATTGGGGACTTCATGTTTTCAGCTTCGTGGAGAAGCTAAGGCAGGCCGATCTCTCAAACCTCGTATATAAACCAACATCTCCCCTCCATCCTTCACTTTAGTTCATTTCTACATCCGAACCCTGCATCAGAAATTAGTGAAGCCAAACCCTTCCCCCTCTCTTCCTTCTTCAATTTCGAACTAAAATCCATCGCAACCCTTTATTTTTTATAAATCCGATCCCTCTTCCCCTTAAATTTCGATCATCTCTAAACCATTCACCATCGCCGTTGTCTTCTCTATATATCACCCCCAATTCATATGTATAGATAGATTTTTAGTTTGTGTATGATTTCGATTCGTGATGCGATAATGGGTTCGATCGTGCCATGGTTCGAATTAAGTGAAGAGGAGAATAATGGTGGCAACGTTGGGCTCGATGAGGTGGTCGAAGAGGAGAAGGAAAGGAGTGCAGCTTGAAGCAAGTAGAGGGATAGATCGCGTGTTATGTGTGGAGCATGGAGGGACCGGTCGTGATGGAGCATGGAGGGGCCGGTTGCAATGGAGTATAGAGGAGAGGGATCAGTATATTGCGTAGCCTAAGGGATCAGAGTAAAGATTCGAGGGAAACGTGAAAACAACTAAATAAAGGGATCGGTGCAGAGGCATGTCGTAGGGATCGGTGATTTAAGGAGGGATTGGTTATGGAGTGCTCGACCAAGGGATCAGTTGTGTTGGTTTTGGCATTGGGATCAGCTAAAAATAAGGATCGGTTATTTGCTTCATGAGAGGGATCGACTATAGGGACTTAGCTGATTTCAGACCCTTAAACTAAGCTTGAAACCTTAAACAAACCACTCCATGTAGACTTGTACGAACAATTAGCAACCTTATCTTAATAAACTTGAACGTATGAAGTTTAATAAACAACATGACTTGCTTATCCAACTTTGAATTTGAAATTGATATGAATTAAAATTTAACATACGGACTTCAATAATGAATTTCACACTTCAATATGTCGATGGTCGATCCCAAATCTTACACAACCGATCAATGCAAACTCCAGTTGAGACGGTCAGCGATGACGGTCACACTGTTCAGAGTCCAAAGTCTTGTCACTAATTTTGCTTCTAATTTGGAACTGTTTATCTCTCCACTACACAACATTTCACCATACTAGTTTACACTTAGCACGGTAGGATAGGTAAATTTTTCTAATTTTGATTATCTACTGAGTTTAGTTGATTTGGGCTCTAGATGCTTGGGGTGCTTAGTCGCAATGTCTTCTAGACAACCTTCACAGCACAGCAACCCAGGCGACGAGTCAAGTTCCACGACTGTATCCAATAGACTTTTTCTTGAACGTCAAACTAAGCAACCGGAAATTTTTGGCCCGTGGGTTGACCTTTTATCTAATGTTCTCATCCTTTCGGTGGAAGAGATAAATCCTGCTCCTGACACCTAGAGTATGCTATATTTCTAGATAACCTGATGGATTCCCAGGCCTCCAAAATTGGTGAGGCTGCTCTTTGTAGGTTGTGCTCTAAACATGGGATACCATATAGAAATGTTCTAGTCCCTTCAGTAAATGACAAGGCTCATTTGCTTCAGGAGGGGTATAAGACATGCAATAAGTTTATGTGCTGGGCCGGATGTGTGCCACCTTTTAATTCTTTTATCCAAGAGATGCTAAATTATCTGGGAATAGCTCCTACTCAGCTGCATCCTGACAGTTACGCTTTTCTTCATGGCACTTTCTTGATATTTATGGATGTTCTATTCTGCCTGCCATCTCCTGAAGACATCATGTTTATTTAAAATTTCAAGCAATGGACGAGAAGCCTTTCTTATACTTTCCTTGAGCCTTCGACCAACTGTCAAGTTCTGACTGGCGCTTAAAACAAGCTCAATGTCTTTAAACACAAATGGTTCTACATTCGTTGTCCGCCTGGCTCCGCAAGGCGATGGTTGGAAGGACGTAAGTATTGCCTTCACTTTATTCTCAAATTCTTTAGCCCGAGTCGTATCCTGAACTAATAAATACTTTTGAAATCTACAGGTGTCCATCCTCGACCCGAAGGTTATAATTATTCAAGGGCGGTTTTTGAAATTCGCACTACCCCGTTGAGGACAGGGACATCAGATCCCTTGTAACCGATGAGTGGTTATCTCATTTTGGGTTATTGGAAGAAGGTCGCAACATCGGTCTTCTAGGTAGCGTTGCATCACCAAGGAATGTTGTGTAACAAGAAGGCGACACTGGTAGCTATATTGTGCTCCTAGTCGAGGAGGCTCGAGACGATGCCGAAAAAGGTGAAAATAAAGGTGACAAAGCCAACAAGCCCGGCGATGATGCAGGACCCGGTAGCACGTCTGTAGTTGAATCATCATAAGGCATGAAATCTTATGTGGCAACAAGAAAAGGAAAAAAGCTAGTGTACAAACTCCATAGGAAAAAAATGCTAGAAAGCCCGAATTCATCATCGCCTCTATTGAAGAAAAGTCTTCCTCGCAGCCTTTAGAAAGTTCGATGGAAGGATTCTCGAGTCTCCCGATCCCTCACGATATCATGACCTTTGACTTTCACAACATTAGCATTGGAGGGCTTAATTCTCCCACCAGGACTAGTGATGACATTACTTCCATTAGCAAAGGGGAAAACATTCCTATGAGTAAGGCTACACTAACTAGTCCATCAGGGGGACACTAGGACACTCACAATCATGCGCACTTCACTTCTCAATTTTTGTCTATCTTTTTTTAATGGTTACTTACACGCTCTTGTTTGGTTTTGCAGGTGCTATGTCTCATTCCTATGCCTTTGATTTCTTGAGGGACTCCTTGACACAATATGGATCTAATTGCGGTCCAGGCTCAGGCAGGCACCGAGAAAGGGACGATAGTTAGGAAAGAGGTCATCGTTCAAGGGAGTCTTCATCCTCTAAGCACAAGTCCAAATCTCAATCATCTCATCAGGAAGTTCATCCCAATTCTCCTGTACATAGCGATGATCAGACCTTTTCTCACGTTCCCCAAATTGTTGTGCCACCCGAACATCATTTGGGTTCATCTAGTTCTTGACAGCCTCGCGATCGTTGGTAGAGTACTACTGATCCAGCTTTTACTACCACAGCTCCTAAGGCCTCTATGGTAGAAAGATTTTCCGAACATAAGGTTAATTTTCCAAAAATTAGCTTTGATGGGCTAAATTTTCTTCCTTCCATCCATACAATTCCAAGAAGTGCTAAAGCGAGTTCACTTGCATATATGAATGATATTTTTGTGCAGCATGAAGCATTCCGGCATTTAGCCGAGAAAATCTCTAAGGTGTCTACTAAGAGGCAAAATGAAATCGATTGACTTAAGTTAAAGGCAATCCATGATAAAGACATAATCAAACACTAAGATGAGGAGATCACAAAGCTGACAACGAAGCTAGCCGCGGTAGAAAAAGTGCTAAAGAAACATCCGAAATGGTTAGTCGTCTGAAAATGGCTCACAAAAAGGACCTGCACGCTGCCCTTGACTGCAGCAGTGTGCTTTCTTTGGAGAAGGACACATTGCAAAAGGAGAAAGATACTCTAGGCCACCGCATTGAGGAACTTGAAGAACTTCTTAAGAAAGAGAAGGAAGAAAAACTTGAGGCTCGGGAAGAGTCTTAAAGGTATTGTGAAGAGGCCATCGAGGCTCGAGAACTAAAAATTAAGCTTGACGAGCAACTTGCTCAAATTGAAGTCCTCAAGGTAGAGGCATGGGAAGCTGGCCGTAATGGAGTTAGAGAACAAATTAAGGCCGATTTGGAGGATGCTAAAGAGGCTGGTCGGAATGAGATTAAGGACATGTTTGATCCTTTGATTGTTGAATACAATGCTAAGGTTCTAATCCATCGTGACTTGTGTTTTCTTGGAGAGGGATTCCTCGAATCCCTTGGAGAGGGCTACCTCGAATCGCTTGTTGAGGCCTGGGAATATATCTTTGAAATAAGTAAGAAATCCCCTAGCGAAGCTGATTTGGATGAGGAGAAATTGGAATGAGAGATCCTTCGTAGGAATGAACCTTTAGATCTTTCCGTTGCATGGCCCCGATACTTTGATATTTTAGCACCCTATGGTAATGGGAAAAACTTTGCTGAAGCTTCGAAGTCTGATCCTAAAGGTCCCCCTTCACTTCAAACAGCTGGAGCATCAGTTTCACTTGGCCTGGGATAGGATTCGAGCTATGATCCGACAGATCTGGTTATAAATCAAAGGTGTCGACTCCTATTCAAGAAGGGAGAACTTCAATGACAACTGAAAGTCAGCCGAAAATAGGTATCCTACTCTATTCTCTATTATTCGAGAGGTTTCGTTCTTCATCACAATAATTATGGGCTTATTTTCTTATTTCCGCGAATCTACAAGTCTTCCGGCTCCCAGTCAAACTCCAGGAAGCGGTGCCGCTATGGAGCAACTACTGACATTTACTGAAATTCCAGCAGCTACCGACATTCCAGGGTCTGATGGTCAAGTCATTGGAGCTCTTGCAGACGAAAAGGCCAATGATTAGCCGCTACTAGATAAATCTGATGATGTTGTGACCACGGGTGCCTCCGAACACACTAATGAGCTAGCTTGAAGGAGCGCATCGAGAGAGAGAGAGGAGTCTTTGAAGAAAAAAACCAAAGGTGAACCCATTGATGTGGACATCGATAATTCAAATCTCATACCACTCCAAGTCATTCCACCAGGCGGGTCAGTTCCCGAAGAACTCCGTCCAACCTCTGAAAGCTCTCTTGCCAAGGGTGGTAAAGGATCAAAGAGAAGGATAGGTGGAGGCTCGGGTGGGTCCACTCCTAAGAAATCCAAAAGGGAGAAGAGGCAAAAGAAGTTGCCATCACTTCGGCTTAATTTTTATATAGCATGTGTAGTTGTTTTTCTTTTATTGGTCATGTTTTTGCAGGTACAGCCCCTGCTTTTTTGATAAACTTGCACTACGATTTCCAAGTTTAATGCGTAAATAAAAGTTCTTTATTTTCTGTTGAACTCTTACGCGAACTTTCTTAAGTAGTCAAGCTATTACTTTTTCATTCAATTTACTTGTAATTCGTTGCTCGTTAATTCAGGTAATCGTCCGTTAATTTTTACTCAAGGCCTCCATGTGGTCGTGGCCTCAAGTTATATTAAACACTGGGCTCGAACCCTAGTGTTACGCTGTCGGATTCCGCGGTTTAAGTGGTTATACTCCTGCCCCCAGCCTCGGGTTAGCAGAGTTAGATAGTGGATGGTCGAACTTCATCCTTAGCGAGTTTATACTCCTCCTGTCAGTTTTAGGTCGGAGTTTATGGAATAGTGAATGGTCGAACCGCACTCATCTATTTGTTTTTACTGATTATCAAACTCTGGGGATAAGAGTTAGTTGGCGAGCGATCGAATCACGCCCAATTTTTGTTTATACTCCAGTCCACACTCTGGGACTTAGAGTCATTTTATAAAATAGTCGGACTGTACTTTCCTTAATTGATTGATTTACCCCCAAGGCCGGGGTCTGACTTAGTGAGCGATCAGTCATGTCATATCGCTTTTGATTCATGTCTGTCTCATCGCTCGGTGGGATTAATTTGGTTATCGGATAGTCAAGTCACATCCATTTCTCATTAGGTACTCCGTCCATCAGGTTGTGAGCGAGAATCATCGAATGAAAAGTCGGACCACATTTATTTTGTTTACTTCAATCGTGAACTTATGTAATCGACTAGCTTCAAACTCCAGGAACCTTCTTGGACATGTCAATATTAGTTAGTCGGGTATCGTAACTAATATGTAATGCTATAGAAATCACAGATATGAAGGAAATTTCAAAATTTAATTTCCAAATTGAAAGAAATGACATAATTTGTCTTATTACATATCTGGAAAATCAAATGTTAAAGAAAATTCGAAACTTAAACACAAATGAATGAAAAAGAATAAACTAAGTGAAATAGCATCGTAAATGCTTACTATTCCACGCCCTTGGGAATGTGATGCCATCAACAGTCGCTAGCTTGAAAGTTCCCTCTCCAAGCCTCTGTTCAATGACATACAGTCCTTCCCAAGTAGGATTCATGTGTGATTGGGTAGGAAAACCCCGTTTCAAGACAAGACCGCATATTTCAAAGGTTCTAGGTCGGACTTTAGTGTTGTAGTATCGATGCGACTCAATGTCGAAGTGCAGCTGCCCTCAAATCAACTTCTTCGCACTTCTCATCTATAAAGTCTAGAGATTCTAAGAGGAGATATCTATTCATTCTGGAATCATAGTAGGTCACTCGATGAGAAGGGACTTCGAGTTCAACAGGAATGACGGCTTCAGAGCCGTAGGCAAGGGTGAATGAGGTATGGCCAGTCGCGAACTTGTGGGTGGTTCTGTAGGCCCATAATGCTGTTGGGAGTTCATCCACCCACCTGCATCTAGCATTTTCCAAACGCTTCTTCGGAATGGAATTTATGATTTTGTTCATGGCTTCCACTTGTCCATTTGCATGAGGGTGAGAAACTGCCGCAAATCTCTTTTTAATATGATGCCAAGGGCAGAAGTCTTTGAATTCAGCGTTGTTGAATTGGGTTTCATTGTCAGTATAATGGTTCATGGAAGGCCAAAATGACAAATGACGTTCCAAACAATGAAGTTGATTACTTTCTTTGTTGTGATCATGGCTAAAGGTTCCGCTTTGGCCCATTTGGTAAAGTAATCAACTGCTATGATGGCATACTTCGCACCGCCTTTAGAGATTCGTAAGGAACTGATAATATCTATACCTCATATGGAAAACGGCCATGGACTGACCATTTGTGTTATTTCCGTCGGTGGAGCTCTCGAAACTTTTGCATACATCTGGCACCTGTTGCATCGCTTAGCATAATCAGCATCATCTCGGTTGACAGTTAGCCAGTAATACCCATAACAGAGTATTTTCTTGGCTAGGGTATGCCCCCTAGTGTGATCACCACATTCCCCTTCATGAACTTCCTTTAAGACTCGTTTTATTTCATCACAAGCGATACACTAGAGTAGGGAAATGAAAAAACCCTTTCTATACATGACTCCTCCCTGAATGATATATCGCAAAGCTTTGAGGAGGATTTGTCGTCTTTCATTCCTTCTTTCAAGAATGACTCCCCATAGCAAATAATCTTTAATCAAGGTCACCCACGACTCCTTCTCAGGCTCAGTCTCTAGTACCTAGTCGATTTCCATTTTGTTTATGCTCGGAGCTTCTAGTATTTCAACTGGAACCAAGACCATTGGTTATGCATCCCCGGTGCTAGCAAACTTTGCTAATGAGTCGGCCTCTTAGTTTTGATCCCTAGGAATGTGTGCGATGCTATAATACTCAAAGTCAGTCAATAGCTCTTGAACTCGGATAAGTAACGGAGTGATTCGTTTGACCTTAGGGAGAGTCTCTCTTGGGGACCTATGGAGACTTGTCTTTAGCCTGGTAATCTCCCCTAACTTAGTATACCACCAACTAGGAATCGCAAAAGATTTCAAGAGATTTTATTCTCAGTTCTATGGCAAGTTTGAGTCTAGCAATCAGAGCTTCATACTCAGCTTCATTATTCGATGCAAGGAAGTCAAGCTTCAAAGCATAGCAAATTGATCGATCCTTCGGAGTTACTAGCACAATTCTGGCTCTAGAACAACGATCATTGGACGCTCCATCCATATACATTTTCCACCGAATGGTAGCGGCTTCACCGCTCACTGGGAGATTTCCATGTGTAGTGAATTCTGCTATAAAGTCTGCCAGTGTTTGTCCCTGGATGGCTCTCTGAGGGAGATAAGTGATGCCGAATTGGCTCGGTTTGATGTTCTACTTGAGTAACCTTCCAGATGTCTCAGGTAACTATAGTTATTGTCGTAACAGCTAATCAGTGTAAACATTTATGGGATGAGCATGGAAATAAGGGCGGTGCTTTCGTGAAGCAATCAACAAGCAGTATGCCAATTTCTCTATCTTCGGATAGTTCCTTTCAGCTCCTGTTAATCGCTTGCTAATATAATTGATCGGTCTCTGGATTTGATTCTCCTCGCGAAGCAGTGCGACACTTATAGCGTGTACTGGCACAACCAAGTAGATATACAAGTCTTCATGATCCACCGGCTTTGAAAAATGGGAGGCCTCTCTATGTAGTTCACCAAAGCTTGGAATGCATCTTTACAATCATGTGTCCATTCAAAGTTACCTTTCCCTCTTCTAATCAAGTCAAAGAAAGGAATGCATTTATCGGTGGCTTTGGAAATAAATCGACATAGGTCTACAACCTTCTTATTTTGGCACTGTACTTGTTTGATGGTCTTTGGCACCTGGATGTTGCGAATTGCTTGCATCTTCTTGGGATTAGCTTTGATTCCGTGAGCATTGACGATGAAACCCAAGAACTTTCTTGATGGAACGCCAAAAAACATTTCAGAAGATTGATCTTCATTTCGTAATACCGGAGGATATCGAACATTTATGCTAAGTCTCTAATGTGGTCCCTTGATCATCGTGACTTTACGAGCATATCATCCAAATATACCTCCATCGTCTTTCCAATCCGATCTTTAAACATTTGGTTGACTAGGCATTAATAGGTTGCTTTAGTATTCTTCAATCCAAATGGCATTACCACATAGCAATATAATCCAACATCGGTAATAAAACTGGTGTGCTCCTGGTTGGGGATGTGTAGATTTGGTTATATCTAGAGTATGCATTCATGAACGATAGCATCTCATGTCCTACGGTTGAGTCTACCAGTTGTCGATCCTTGGAAGGGGAAACTGTCTTTTGGACATGCCTTGTTTAAGTTCGAATAGTCAACGCATGTCCACCACTTTCCATTCGCCTTTCTCACAAGTATAGGATTAGATATCCATCCAGGGTAGAGGGCATCACGAATAAACCCATTGCTTTTAAGCCTATTCACCTCCTCTTTAAGGATGACGGATCTCTCCGGATCCATTCCATGCCTTTTCTATTTCACTAGGACATGCCTCGAGTCGATATTTAATACATGGCTCGCAATGGAAGGCAAGATTCCACACATTTCAGAGTGAGTCCAAGCAAATATGTCAAGATTCACTCGAAGAAAACCATCAAGTTCTTTCATCATCATGGGGCTAAGCTGTGATCCGATCTTTTGGACCCGTGATAGGTCGTCGTGGTTAACCGTGATGTCGATTATCAGCTCAGTAGTGCAGCCTTGGTCTCTTTGGGCTCCTCCTCATCATCCCTTGGATCTATGTTTTTATAGAACCGACTGTGGTGCTCAAGCCAAGGCTCAGGCGCTGGTTGTCAATCTTCGGTGGCTTGGATGCGGAGAGACTTGTCCACACCCTTACCTTTCTTCTTTCTTTGAGCATCGCTAAATTCAGCCGCATAGTAGATACGTCCGATCACCTGATCACCATGCACAACTCCAATACAATTATCAGTTGGGAACTTCAAATTCAAACACCATGGGGCAAGAGCTGCCTAAAATTCAGCTAGGGCTGGTCGGGCCAGAAAGGCATTGTATGGAGAGTCAACATCCAAAACAAAAAATGGCAACATCTGCACTCTCCTGCGGCCACCTTCTCCCAATTCCACAGGTAATTCGACATAAACGACAGCTTCAGTCGCAGTACCGTTAAAGCCATGAATGCGGGCTTTAGACGGTTTCAAATCCTTGGTTTCCATCTCATCTGATCGTAAGCCTTTTGAAAATTATATTTTAGAACTTCCACAGTCAACCAAGATCCTCCTAACTACGGCGGGGCCGATCATGGCCTAAATGACATTGGGTCGATCATTAGTGCCTTCACCTTATCTGCATCTCTGCTTCTGAATACGATGCCGTCTACCATTGTACGCTGCTGTTTTGCCTGAGCCCCAACTTCTATAATTGAACAACGCTCAAAATGCATATGCTTGATTGCGCTAGCATAGCGCTCTATCTCGTGCCAGCTCTTATCAGCTGGATGTGTTCCTTCGACTATTGTTTTGATCACTAATCTTCCACCAGTTCGTGCAGGCTCCTCGGCCCTATGCTCGGTTGGGGTCGGATATCTCCTGCCCGCTATCCTACAGGGCTTTAACAAACTGCTGTAGTTTTCTTTCCCGAATCAGTTTCTTGATGACATCATGGAGATGCCTACATTCATTTGTGTTATGACCATAACATTCGTGGAACCGACAGTATTTTCCAGTCTGCTTTTGCTTCGTCGTCGATTCTTTCGGAGGTGGCTTCCTATATTGCATAGTATTGCATGTAGACAAGTAGATGTTCTCTAGGGATGTATTTAGTGGTATGTAGGAATCATATATTGGAATCCTTGACTTTCCTCTTCCAGAGTCCCTCTTTTTCTCACTGTTTCGATCATCGCCTTTCTTTTGCTGATTCGGTTTATTTTGGACATTTACTTGAACTTTTCCGGAACTTTCCCCGGATTGTTTCACCACAATGTTACTCTGCACTCCCTCTCCATTTGGTCCCACAACATTCTTCTTTCCAAAGATCTAGCTTCCTCTTTCCTCGAATATTAAGCTGCTTTTGCATAGAAACGCTCCAATGTTGCGGGTGGTTTGCAAGCTAACCAATCGCCAAAGTCAGATTCTGGGTCAATCCCTTTTGTTATTGCCATCAATATCGAATGATCATTCATATTACTGACTTTTGTGACAACTATATGAAATCTCCAAATAATCTTTCACCGATTCTCCCGGAGCTTGGATCATGCTTGATAGGGACATTACATCTTTGGAGTGAGTTGCATGCATACGGAACTGCTCCACAAACTTTATCATCAAATCATCAAATCTAGAGATTGACCACAGAGGTAATCTCGTAAACCACATCAGTGCTATGCCAAAGAGAGTAAAAGGAAAATATCTGCATTTTGCGGTATCATCAGCTCGTGCGGAATCCATCCGCCATTCATTTCTCATAAGGTGTTTACTAGGTTCAGTTTTTCCCTTCTAGGTAGGCATCGATGACATGTTGAACCTTCTTGGATACTTCGCGTGTAGGATATTGTCGGTGAACAGGGTATGGCTTCTCGAGATCCCCTAATTGTCATTGGTCAAGCCTTGACTCTCATTTACTAGCTATCAAACCATAGCTGACAAGTCCGGCATTTGGATAGCTGGAGCCAAGTGGTAGTTGTGCTCCACCTCACATGAATGGTTCGGTCGGTGTCTACGGCCTGTTCCATGCCTTCTTGGCTCAATATCCTCTCGATGTATATCATGTGCGTTCACTTCATCGTCATTCCAGTGAGGTAACTAGTTTGCATCCACCTGAACTCCAACATCTGAATCAATCGCAGCGGCTCCAGCTTGTGCTCCAACATGAAAAGGCAAACTTCCTCCTTTGGAGGGGGTATCGGCCCCGATCCCTCTAGTGGGATCGAGCCCGATCGGTCCTGGCAACCCAGGTTGGTTTTCCTGTTGATGTCCAGAAGCGTCTGCGTGATATCCATCAGTTCTGCGACATCTGCACCTGTGGTAATCATATGATGAACTAGAACTCTCCGGTGTAGAATAAAGGGTTGGCTCCCTCCTAGTTTTCCCGCGTTATTGGTCTCTAAGTTGTTACATTAAATCAATATTGCCTTTAATCTGCTGGTTCAACTGTCGAGGGTTATCCATGAGCTCTCTCATTAGATTTTGGAAATCAGCTCTTGTAATGGAATCAACTAGATTCTGGACATCAACTGGATTGGTAGCACTAACACAACTGGTAGATTGCTTTGGCCTCCTTGTTGGATGCCAGTGTTCTCATTTCCTTCTACGTTTTGAGACGTTTTGAGAGGTAGATCTGGTGTTCCTAACCTTTGTTGATAGTTTTCCTTATACTTTTGCAAATATGAATAGAATGGATAAACTAATTGAAGATAATTCTGGATCTCTTTTTGGGATTTATGCAATCCAATAGCAGCAAAGTGATCCAAATAGAGTTGAGAATCTCCTTCTCAGTGAAAGCACCAAAATGTTTGCACCAAAAGTTGGCACAAACACCCAATAGAGATTTTGTAGAGGAATAGATGAAGAATATTAAATGTAAATAGAGAAAATATGGCAATAAAGCAATAAGAAATAAGCAAATAACAGAGACACAAAAATTTACAATGGCTTGATCTTGGCTATTCCATGACTAGTTCTCAATTAATCGCATATTAGATAAATCGGGATGAGGTCAAATTCCTCAATATGACTTGCTCGTAGCAATGTTAAAAATTATCTCAAAGATAGTTATATAATACACATGTATGGGATTGACTACCTCTTGGCCTCTCGATCTCACAAATAGCCACATTGGCACATAGTAGCATACTCAATGACCTCATAAAGGTGAACAAGTGTGTGTCAATATTATCTATCAGTAACCAGATGGGAGACTGATGACTCTCATCCTTTTCTAGCGGCCTTTCTCACACATTCTCAGTGCTACTCCTATAGTCTAAAATTACCTCGACAGCCATCGTGACCTAGTATCCATCTTGCACCAATTTTCTTGCAAGACTATGAAATGCCATAGTCATGACCCTATAAGTGCCCTTAAATAGTAATCAACTATTGGCCTAAGTGACATAGGGCATTGGCTCTCTGCCATAAACATTGAAATTTGTCACGGATCCGGGCGTAAATCCACGATCAGGCTGCTAGGATGGATGCTAGCCTAATATGATTTACTCCTCACCAAAATATAGGTGTACACTCATAAAAGATAGACACATTTATAGCTCATAGCCTATGACTTGAAGCTTGCAACACCTTACACACACACACACACACAAACATATACCCCGTAACTCATCCCCGTATGAGTGACATCTACTCACAATAAGTAACTGAACAATTATTAGCTCATGTGTCCCATACCACCTGGTATTACTCACTCCTTTAGTCAATGCTCATAAACTACACTTGCTCCACACAATAATAATCCTTGCAAAAAGTCCAAAAATAACTAGAGAAATATTACCGAACGTCCCATACCAAACGGTATCATAACTCCATTTATTCAATATTCTCATCATATAGAAAAGGTAATCAATCAAAGATTGCAATTTATTAAAAGAGATGATATATATAACTATATTAAAAGTTTCAAAAGTCTAATATTCTTGATAAGTTGAAAACACCATTTTATACATTTATTTAAACCCAAAATAAGAATTTTAAACTTTATAATATATTTGCAAATCTCTCTCATATTTAAATTCATAGAAAAGTCATTTAAAATCAACTACTATTTATAAAATCATCCCATAGTTTTTTGTAATTAAATACGATTTATAAATGAATTTATAAACCTTGGAATCAATTTATATTTATTTTAATCCATATAATATATTTTTAAATCTCTATTCTTTTCTTTCCCATATAATTGCAACCAATAACAAATTTCTACCCCTATTTCAGCAGTCGCTTTGATTCACCCATCTAATGTATATGCCTTACCTAGGATCTCTTATAAAAATGACTCAGATGTAGCAATAGATGAATCTATCTCTCTTAGTAAATCATGCGATATTTCTCCTATGCATGTGCACATAGATACATGCACAACTATACCTGATACTTTACTTTCTATTGGAAATTCATCTATTTTTGACTCTATAATAATTACATCAACACTCACTTCCTTCTCCTTTATCCCTGCTTCAGGTCACATCTCCCTTACCTCAGTCACCTCTCATGTTGTCACATCAACATATAATTTGATCTCCTCTTCAAAAAATGATGCAAGCAAACTACATAGAAAGAAGAATAAAAATAAACTCAAGCCTACAACTAAATCCTACTCCACTCTTGTTTTTGGAATAAGATTAAAGAACACCTCCCCTCTCTCTGCTTTTAACTCTGATGATGAATCAACTCCCCTGCTTAAAAACATCTTTCTTGATGATACCTCAACAACTTCTTCTAAAAGGTACCAGAATTCCTCTAAAAAAATCAACTATTAATCCAATTATGCACAACATAGGTGCATGTAACATCAGGGGTGCCCACATGGATATAAAATTGGACCAGAGTAAATTATTAATTCATGAATTCAAATTATCTCTTATCTCAATCTCTGAAACAAAATTGAACTCTTGTCTTACCAAGAGAGCTTCCATATACATCAATCCTTCTTGGTCATCCATTAACAACTTAGAATCAGCCCTTTATGGTAGGTTATTGATTCTATATGACCTTGCTATTTTTCAAATCACTCCAATCCTCTACAATAAGAAATTCATTCACTATTATGCTACTCGCTTTCCTTCATCTACTTCAATGTATTTCACATTTATTAAAGCTAAAAACTCTCTTACCCAAAAGCAAACTTGCTCAACTATCTCTCCTATCTTAGTCTCGTTAGAAATTTCAACTGCTCTTTTCTTTCTACTCACAAATCTGGAGGTCTCCCTCTTTCAGTTACACTTCTCTTAATGAAGCTATGCTCAATGCCTCCTTCATTGATAATCCTTCTAATGGATCCCCTTTTATATAGACAAATAAAAGCAGACATGGTATTAGAACTCTTTCAGAATTGATCATGCTTCCATAAACTTTAACACAATCATAAAATGCCCTTTCATTTAAATTCATATTCCCATACCTAATCTTTCAAACCATGGCCCTCTCATCCTCTCCTTTGGGTGTCATTAAAACAAAAGCTAATTTTAAATTTTTTGATGTTTGGACTAATGAAACTAATTTCTTACAGATTGTTTAGAATGCTTGGAATATCAGAATCTTTGGAAACCCTATACACAACCTACAATAGAAGCTAAAGGATACTAAACATGCTGTTGAGTCCCGGGCTAGAAGTAAATATGGTAAAAGTTATCCTCCAACATCAGGGAGAAACTTGAGCATATACAACATCAAATCTTGCACAACTCTAGTGACCCTAATCTAAGTCTTCTGGAATGTGAACATTCCTACTTGCTTGCCGGAGCCCTTAACACTGAAGCATATATGCTAAAACAAAAGAATAAAGAATAGTGGACTACAAATAGAGATAGGAATACCAAGTATTTTCATGCTTCTCTTAAACTAAATCAAACTAAGAACATATTTCACAAATTGCCGATCTTCATGGTGGAATGCACTCCTCTCCTGAAGGAGTTGAAAAATCATTTCTCACCAATTACACATCTCTCCTTAATAATCAAGATGATATTCAAACTGATGACTCCTTCCTCTCATCCCTATCATTACCTCAACTCAATCCTTCCCAACAGGCAATTCTCACCACTACTATTTCATATGAGGAAATTAAAAGCTCAATTTTCAACATAAGGAAATCAGCTTGTTGTGACCCTAATGGACTTAATGCCCACTTATTTACTCATTGTTGGATTATATTGAGAAGGATGTTCTAAAAGTAATATATAACTTCTTCAACAAGTGTAAACCGCTTAAACTATTAACTCCACAAACCTTGCCTTAATTTATAAAATCACTAAATCCTCTTATGTAAGTCAGTTCAAACCTATAGCTTGCTGCAACATCATATACAAAAGCATTTCCAAAATTCTTGCCTCTAGAATGAAGCTTATTTAAGCTCTATCATTTCTCCAAATCATGCCGCATTCCTTCCATAAAGAAATATTCTAGACAATGTTTTGCTAACACATAAAGTGCTTAATGGCTACACTTCTGCTTATATTTCACCTAGAGCAATGCTAAAAATTGACATAAGAAAGGCTTTTGACTCTGTCAAGTGGCCTGCCCTCATTAGCATCATGAAAAGAATGAATTTCTTTCTTATCTTTATAGTCTAGATCTATGAATGTATCTCTTGATACTCTCTCATTATCAATGCTCCATAAGTTGGCTATTTTAGGGGCTTAAAGGGTCTTAGACAGGGTGATCCTATCTTTGCCTACCTCTTTGTAATCATCATGGATAAACTTACTCAAGCATTATTGCAACAAGTTAATGAGAAGAATTTCTCTCTTCGCCCTAAATGTAAAAACCCACTTACCACTTCTCTAGCCTTTGCTGATGATCTCATAATTTTTACTAAATCCTCTACCTCCGCACTGACCTATATCATGAATAACTTAAAGTGCTTCTCTACTTTCACTAGCCTGCACATCAATTCCTCCAAATCTCCCATTCTCATGGCTGGGTTGTCTAGTCTACAAATTGACTACTGCTTCTTTATCACCAAAAGGCAGCTTCTCCAAAATGACATGAGTCATCTTGGAATTCCACAAGCTACTAAGAGAATCACAATAGTCCAATGTATTCCTTTGTATGAGAAAATCACTTCAACTATAAATAGATGGAAAAATAGATTTTTAAGTCAAGCTGGAAGACTTACCATTCTTAACTCCATTATTTTCTCCATGAATGTATATTGGGGTTGAACCTTCCTTCTACCAAATAAGCTTATTTCAATGATAAGAAGTGCAATGATCAAATTCATATATTCGGGTTCGATTTACTCAGGGAAACTTGCTCCAATTGCATTCAAGAAGATAAAAATTTTCTAAAAGGATTGGAGGTCTTCAGATGAAGAATCTTAAAACTTGGCTTCTACCTTCTCCAAACACTTTGATAACTTCATTAGTAACACCAACTCTATCTAGGTTGCCTGGAATAAAAACCATTATCTCAAATCTGATGACTTCTAGCTTTTGAACCACAAACCTTCCTCTAGTTGGATCAGGAAAGAAATCCTTAACCTAAGAAACACTCCTTTATCCCATATCACTTTGAAATTAGCTTATAATAGTGATGCAAAATTCTAGAAAGTCCCTTAGATTGCAAAAGGACTAATCCTAAAACTCTATCTGACACATGAAGAGATAATGCAAACTGGTATTCCAATGCAAGCTAAAGCTATATAATACTTTAGGAGTGGAACCATCAAACTACCTAGTACTAGCTACACAAATGTCTCTTCTCTTTGGAATTCTTTCTCTAACTCACCTTTTGTCCATGCTGACAGTGATGAATATGTTTGGACTTCTTCCATGACCTGCTACTCTTCTAACATTATTTGCATAGCTCTATCTAATGACTAGTGTGGACTTAAATTTCCTTGGTTCAGAAGAACTTGGAATAACTCTACTTCAGAGAAGCACAATCTTTTCCTATGGAAGGTCATGAAAAATGCATTTCATACCCTCTGCAACCTTGCTCATAGAGGCATTCCCATCACAACAAATTATTTCTTCTACAAATGTTGTCCCGAGGATAATCATCATCTTTATTCTCATGTACCTTCTCTTTTTTCCATTGGAAAAAGATTAAAGTGAAAGGTGGCTATGTCGCTCCCTTTCGAGATAGCAAGAGGGAATGGGAAAGCATTTACAAGGTAACTAGTTGGAAGGACTCAACCTCCTATGACCTCTTGCTGATTCTGAAATTGCTACTATTATTTAGAAGGAGAGAAATGCCTAAGTTTTAAATGGGAAAGAAAAATACATACTGGAGATATACTATGAAATCTCTAAGGGGATACACAATGCAATGATGTATTCTCCTTATATCTTTCCAACATATATTTTAGAAAATTAGTGTTCTACATAGGATGCCTTCTTTGTTTTATTTGTTTTTTCCTTCTAGTTATTCTATGTACTGTTCTTTTATCACTTGCTTGTAATAGTTATTTCAAGTATTTGATAAAATGGTAGGGGCCCATTCAACCCTGTTGGCCTTGCCAAATAAATAAATAAATTTAAGGCATGTGGCACATCTATGATCGTCCATGCATGTAAAGAAGGGAGAGGATTTTATTAATATTTAATAAAAAAAAATAAAGGGGAAGGTTTTAAGGAACGAATAGTAAAGGTTCTATCATTCCTTTAAAATAATTCTCCCATCATTTCTTTTACTCATTCATTTTTTTCTTGACAAAATTATTCATCTTCCTCTCCTATCATCTATAGCCAAAATTTTCATGGCCTCTAAGGCTTGGAGTTCGAAAATAAAATATCAAATAAAATTAATAATAAAATATGGTTCTTATCTCTTAATTCTTGTAAAATTCGAAGATTGATTCACAGAATCTAGGAGCTTTTGATTTACCGTTCAATGTGTGATTTGTTGGCAACATCTCAGGGTAAATTTCTTACATGTTTTCAATATTCATATGGTTGAATTTGTATGATTCTTTACATGTTTAATTTTACTACCCTGTAACATATAAATGAATAATTCCTTTCTCAATTAAGTGTATGTTTATTATGTTGAATTCATTCAGACCTACATATGCTATCTATTCTAATGTTTGTTTATATCAATTGACATGTTTTAGATTCCTTGTCGCCCTGTTTATTCATTGTTGTTTATGCATCTCTTAGATCTAACTGTCATCATAACAAATTTGCATATGTCTTACCTGTCTAATTCTTCCTTTTGTTTTGGAAATATTATAAAAACAAATATATATATATTATTGAAAGCTAATTTGATTAAGATATAATTTAGATTTATAATACTTACGTACACAATCACAAATTAATTGTACTTTAATTCTTAAATTGAAAATAAATTTATAGCGTTGTATGGTTAATGATAGGGTATAATTATTTTGCATATTGCTTATGCAAGAATGAAAGGTTTTGATCTAAAATTTATGGATAAAAATTTATGTAAATTTTAAATCATATATATATCTTTTCTAAATTTATAGTTTTGTAAAATTCCCAAATTCTAGTTTTATTTCTACACTAAAAGTTTAATCTAAATTGTAGATTCAGAATACAACTTATTTACATATATACATACATACACACAACATATATACATACACATACATACATACGTACATACATACATATAGTATGCATATATCATAAATTTCAAGGTTCATAAATATATGTTGCTGTAAATCTAAAATGTTAATTTGTAGTATTTATATATACATGGAAATATAAATGTGTTGTTCAATTCAAATTTGTAAATGGATCTTGTGTAGTAATGTAAAATTTATTTTTTTCCTTCGACAACAAAAGCGTCTGTGAATTTAGTCATAAATGTCATTTAATAAGTCAACTAATATAATTATAGAGAGAGAAAGCGAAAAGAAAGATTTTTTCCTGTATTTGTAAAGCCATATCTTCCCTTAATCAATTGTATATGTTAAGAGAGAGAAACGAAAGATTTCTTTCTCTATATTATTTTTGCTAGGTATATCTACACACATACACACCGCTTATATGTTGCACTAAAATTTTACACACTAATGTATTAAACACATTCATTATAATGCAAGTAAATTTTAATTAAATTTAAACTTCCTTTTAACTAATTTTAAATAAAATAAGATTTTATTTAAAACTATATTAGATTGGATCTAATAAACCTTTAGACGTAGGCCCAATAGACCCAAAGTAGGAAAATTCAAAAATCCACCAGTTTTAACACTTCAGGCTGACCCGGTTCCTTTAAGAGTCTCCCATACGGGGGTCGAGTGGATCATCACTATCCCACACTCTCTCTTCTAGATCATGCTAGTCCAACACATATGTTATGCACTCAACGACATCCTTAGTTGGGATAGGAGTCTTTACTTAAGCCGGCAGGTTAAGGCTGCCCTCTTCTTTCATAGATATGTCCTCCAACACTAAGAGAGAAAGACTGGTAGTATCTTCTGCACCTACATACTAGCGGAGGTGGAATTGCTCAATCTATGTAACAATTAGTTCTCTTATCTTAATCAGGTAGGTCTAGCAAAGATTACTCCCATCGTCCATACCGCCTATACTAGGGGTAGTGATCAATGTGATTGCTTCGTCATAAAGACTTCGGTGACCATGGCGTAAACGAGAGTGATTGGGAGCTCATGCGTTCTCTCGAACATTTCATCGTTGAGCTTTGTTGGTTCTTGTTGCAGCATAAGTACTCCCTTCTTTGCTTGCAACAAGGAGGTGTTGTAATAATCTATGGAAGCTTGTTGATTATCACTAATATGTCATATTCCTCCCGTGGCTGGGAGTTTTAACGTCAGCCACTGATAGGTCACCATTGCATCCATGTCCCTCAAAGCTGGTCTGCCAATCAAGTTGTTATAAGTGGACAGACAGTCCACCACAATAAACTATACTAGAATCTTGTCCACCAAAGGTTCATGGCTGAAAGTGACTATGTGAGAGGTAATTCCAAGGGGTACTATACCAACGCCCCCAAACCCATAGATGAGTAATGCACAGGGAGTGAGGCTCAAGGTGGGAAGCTTCATCTTATCAAAATCTTCTTTAAACATCACATTTATGGAGTTGCCCCCATGGATGAAGATGCAGTGGATCCTGGGGCTGACCATACCGAATGAGATGAACAAGGAGTTGTGATAGGGGAAATCAATTACTCCCTTGTCTTCCATAGTGAATGTAATGTATGTTGCATGTTCCTTAAACTGAAGGATCTTTGGGTCCCAATGATCTACCAAATATATCTAATTGCTAGAGGCGAGCTCTCTCTTGTAGCAAGCTTGAGCCGATTGACTACGTATGGACATGTAGGGGCCACCGAAACTTGTCATAATCTCGGTATTCACTATAAGCATGTTGTTGTCGTTGGCCCATTAGGGTGTGACATGTGGTTTTTTCGAGCGTTGTAGTACACTACTTGTTGTCTCATATACTGAGCCAGTGCTCCCTCGTAGATTAGCCACTATATTCCATCTATGAGGTGCCAACATTCTTTGGTTTAGTGGCCATTAAATTGGTGAAATTCATGGTATTGTCCATTGCTCTAAGGCTTCCCCTCTGCCATGATCGGGAGGGAGTGGGCTATTGGAAGGGTACACGATCATTCCTGGGTTTGAAAATGCACCGTCCTATGCATGCTTTTTGCTACTTTCCTGCCAACCATTCTTTTGGGGATTGTATTCTACTTGGTTGGCCTTGTTTCTCTAGTCGTTCTGCTCATCACTGTTAGAGAGGTCAGCTTCTTCCACCCTTATTGTGTCATTCGCCCTTTGGAGAAGTAAGTTGAGGATGAAGCGGGTTGGTTTTGTAGCTCTTTCCACGTTTGGGACCAGTACCTCACTCTTGAATAAAGGGAAACTACTGAGCTATTATTGTATACTCCTCTTGCATGGTTGATTCCTTGTTGAAGCGATTGCCATACGAATGAAGGGACTTGGCCAGACCTTGTCTTATGTTGCCCAGCTTGCTGGCCACCATGATCCTTGTCTTTGATGCGAAGAAGCGGGCCTTAGAAGTCGGAACACAATTAGGCCCAAGAGTTAATACTATCATCTTGCAAATGAAGGAACTAATAGTATGCTAGTCCATGTAGGGTGGAGGGAAAAAAGAGGCACTTTGCATAACTGGAAATCCGGTAGGCTCGAGTCATTGAGTTTAAGGTGTTGATATAATCGAACGGGTTACTACTCCCATCATATTCACCCATAGAAGGAAGAACATATCTCCAGTGGATGTAAGTGCTTAGTATTTCTTCAAAGAAAGGGTTTTCGTTCTTATCATCTAATATACCCTCCTCACCTGTGTTTTCAGTTTGGATTCTACGCATTTGCTAGCATAGGGCAGCCTTCTCTTCACGAAGGCCAAATTCTGCATGTCACGGATGACGTTGGACCCTTGCTAGAGAAAGGCTTCTCTGATGTCCATTTGGTTTAAGGGACCTATGATGGAGATACGGTGAGGGAGAAAGATGATATCTGGCTGGGGTAGGAGATCTGTTTTAGAGGACTAAAAGCGATCTGGGCAGATAGTGGCGCCTCTCAGGGACCTGGGCCAGGGCACTTGCCGTTGGGGCCGAGAATGGACTGATGGTTCCCTGGGTTATTGATTTCTGCCTTGTCCACTACTATTGACGCGTTCAAAGCATAGGTTACATCCCTTGTCTGCTGTCTAAAAGTAGTAAAAGGCGGACACTCTCCCGACTGAAGGGGAACAATGGTACGCTATTAACTTAAGTTCTGGGACATCATGGACGTCTTCCTATTCGTGGACAATATGTTTGTTTATATGGTGTACCTGGGCAACTCCCATGGGAGTTTCCAACATGACTCTCTCACAAGTGTCATGCATTATTTTATAAGTGATGGGTATAGCAATCTAGACATAGGTCCAGTCAACCACTAAGGGTATGGTCAAAATTTTTACAGTTGCTTGAGTGTCCATTTTGGCCCTAAGGTCATTCACATCACATCATGAGCTTCCATATGCTAGTCAAGCCGTTCATTATGCTAAGTCACGTGTTGTTGCTTAACCTAGGGATAGGGTAGATGACACTCGCTCCAGTAGACCTGTTTAGTAAAGTGAAAGTGAAGAAAAATAAGAGATTTCAAAGGAGGTTCAAGCCTGCTTGTAAGCGCCAAAATGTTAACTAGAGATTTAGCCAACCTAGAAGATTTGGTTAAGAGGTGATATTAGCAAAGGTTAATTACCAATACCTTGATTTAAAATGTAAAATAAGGAAGTAAAATTCATGAAGAATAAGGAGACACAAGATGTGAAGTGGTTCGATCATATTAATCTACGTCCACTGTGAGAAATTTCTTACTACTTTGCTTCTCTTACTATATATATTACAAGAGACAATAATAAGAAAATAAAATGTTTGAGAGTTAATGTTATTCATCCCTTGTAATAATGCATGCCTTGGCCTATTTATAGCTATTGAGATTGATACTCGGACGGTTGAAATTATGTTGATCGGTTTTGGAATTCTATCTAGGCCGTAGATGGATGTATGCGGTTGATGCGCATGCTAGCTAGGACGCCATATGTCCTATATGGTGTAGATGATGATAATTGGTGAGTCGTACTATATGCATGCTAAGAGTAAGGTAAATGGTGTGGGATCAGGGAATTGTTGTACTAGAGGTGCTTTGGTAGCAGCAAAGGGTATGGAATTGTTACTGCACAATGATGCCTTTGTAAGGTGAACAGTGTTGTTCAAGCTAGTCTTTTCCAAGGAACAGTGCATACGACACTCCTCTAGGCAATGGTGGTTTGGTGCTTGAAGCTATTTTAGTTTTGTTAAGGGAGCTAGTGTACATAGGCGAATGGTGTTGTAAACGGGCGAGGGGCCTGTCCGATAGTTGAGTGAATGGATAGGTCGGACGACGATTGAGGAAATATTCATAGTCCATGCTACTCATGTATCATCATCACCCGCTGGTGCCTACAGGGGCAAGGCATGTCTGATGTTGAGGATGGTAGCGAGCAGGATGTTCTTTGAGAGATCCTTATTTGTTTGGATCGGCCGAGGGGCCATACCATGCAGTAAAACCAAGAGTTGGGCTCTTAGGGTGCAAGGGCAGGCTAATGCTATAGGAGCCAAGGCTGACCAACATTGAAACATCCCCCACTTGGAGGCCCAAAACTAACGGCTACGGATGCTGCAGTCATCCATAGTTATTTATCCTCGGTGACCATATACGGTAATGTAAGATAAATTGATATACTAGAAACACATGGATATGGAAAAAGTTTAAAATTTCAAAACAATTTCACATTCCATTCCAAAAACATTTCAACATTCTTTACATAATCCCATAACGTCAACCTCAATCAGAAAAATATAATTATTACAATATACTCCAAGAGGGACATATGAAGATGCTCCCATGGTGATCAGAGTGTATAATAGGCAATAAACAACTTTGCCTTAACAAACAACACAGCGAAATCACATGAGAAAGAACTTAAATAACTACATGCCTTCTGCATGACTCTAGAAGCTTTTTCGTCTTAAGAGGTACCTGAATACCTCAAATCTCAAACTACTCAAAATCAATTGAGTACCCGAGAGTTTAAGGAGAAAACATAAACTTGATCGCAGTTGTGGCACTTAATATGCTTCTTATCCACAGCCTTCTTCTGCCCCTTGCCTGACCGACACTCATTTTCAAAATGACCCTTCTTGTCACATTTGTAGCATACTAAATCAGCTTTTGACTTCTTGGCTAAATCTCCCTTGTGGGCTCCTTTTTTTTGAAGAACTATCTCTTCTTTTCCTGAGAACTTTGGGATTCAATTGGCTTCTCTCTAGCACAAATAGCAAGCATCTCTTCATGGAGAATGGCCATCTCCACCACCACATTACTGGGATCACGGATATGAGTCAGGGTCGCCCTAGCAAGCTCGGGTCTCAGTCCTCGAATGAACCTTTCATTCCTTCTGATGGCGGTGTCTATAATAGCGTATCCATATCAAGATAGCTCATCCGATCTATTTTCATACTCGAGAACTGACATGTCTCCCCAAACTAAATCCATAAATTTTTCTCATCAATGCTGACTTGGCCACTTCAGAAATAAACCTCTGTTCGAATCTCATTCGAAAATCAGCCTAAGTTAACTCTTCCTTCGGAACTCCGGCAGTCACACCATTCCACCAATGAAGTGCTGACCCTTGCAACTGTCTAGAGGCCAACCTTCTCTTCTGCGCATCTTCTAAACCAAAATCAGAGAAAATCCTTTCATAATGTAACAGCCAATTCTCCACTTCTATAGCATCTTCTATTTCCATAAATGGCATTCCACCCAAACTGGTTTAGTCTCTGTTTAGCTTGGCATAATTATTCCCAACAGGAATCACGGGAATTGCGCCTCCAATATTTCCAGCCACTCCAGCAGTTCCTGCTTGCATCAAATTAGCAAGGAACTGATACATCATCCCCGCATCTACTGGAGGATTCCCAACACTCACATTGGCTTCCGCATTTTGATTAGCGTTAGCCTGTCGACCTTGGTTCCTCCGAGTGTTAGGTCGAGCATTTCCATCAATTGTGGTGCTTCCTCCACCTAGATTCCCTCTTCCATTTCCTGCTTCCATATCTTTTTTCTCGTAAATCTATATACGAGCCTTAGTAAGATACAAAAGAACTGTCTAAGAGAAAGGGGAATTACGTACTTATATATATATATATCAAAATAAGTACGTTACAATCACATTAACGCAAAGCCCGATCAAATTTTTGACTCATTGCATTATGTTTTGAAAATCTTTTAAGTTTGAATTGCTTAAATTTTCATAAACCTATGTCTAATACAAACTTGTAACATCCCCCACATGGAGGTCCAAAACTAACGGCTATGGATGCTGTAGTCATCCATAGTTATTAATCCTCGACGACTAAATACGGTAATGTCAGATAAATTGATATACCAGAAACACATGGATATGGAAAATGTTTAAAATTTCAAAACAACTTTCATATTCCATTCCAAACTCATTTCAACATTCTTTACATAATCCTACAACATAATTACGTTCAAAAAAATATAATTATTACAATATACTCCAAGAGCGACATAAGAAGATGTCCCCTTGGTGAT
This sequence comes from Allium fistulosum, assembly GCA_030737815.1. NCBI lineage: Eukaryota > Viridiplantae > Streptophyta > Magnoliopsida > Asparagales > Amaryllidaceae > Allium > Allium fistulosum. The sequence goes on from CM060908.1 coordinate 911,343,907, forward strand.
CAGAGTGTATAATAGGAAATAAACAACATTGCCTTAACAAAACAACACAGCGGAATCACATATGAAAGAACTTAAATAACTACATGCCATCTACACGACTCGAAAGCTTCTTAAGAGGTACCTAAAAACCTCAAACCTCAAACTACTCAAATTCAATTGAGTACCCGAGAGTTTAAGGGAAAACATAAACTTCGAGTCAGACATAAAGCCTAGTATGAATAATAATATACCAACTCAAATCATTTAGATATCTAGTGAGACCACACCGCTTAGCGAAATGGGTTTCCCCTTACTAGTATCTTAAAACCTTTATAAACCATTTTTTATGCCTCTGCATCCACAATGGTTAATTCAATTCAAAACATTATTATGTGATGATATGCAAAACAATTGAATCAATTCTAGATTACCCATCCCCAATTCATTTTGACTATCTGTCATAATTATAATTTCTAGGATTACAATTAACCTAATAGTTTTCATGGGCCAACTAATAACTGGTTAAACTTTTAAGTACTCATTGTCCAATTATATAGTTTTCATAGGATTACTATTAACCTATTGGTAACTCTAATACCATTTCTTTTATCTTAGTTTTCATGGGCTGACTAGGAACCTATTGACTAACAGTCAATATCTTTCTTTTACCTAGTTTTTATGGGCTAACTAGGAACCTATTCACTATCTGTCATAATTTCATTTTCTTATTCGGATATAGTTTTCATGGGTCAACTATAAACCTGTCTAATTGACATCTTTAATCATATATAGTTTTCATGGGTTAACTATGAACCTATTGGCCCCTGCCAATATCTTTTCCCTTACACAGTTTTCATGGGCTTACTGTGAACCTATTAGCCCCTACCAATATATTTAATTTATATTCACTACTGGGTCAACCTAACTGGTTATTCGACCCTTCCCCACGTTACCATTTTGGGTTCATTGCAATGTGAATATATACATATATGAAGAAGCAAACAATATAACTTGGTTAATTCTTTTAACCCATTTAGACTTCTTCATAAGTTCTATTTCAAAATACTTTGTTTATTAATATGCCATGCTTTTGCTTTTACATATGATTGGGATATTTATTTTGAAAAGTATACTTTCGAAACCTTCGAAACCTTGCTTTCGACCTCACTGGATAGCCTCCATTGAAAGCATATATCTCTTTTTAAAACATTAGGCTTCAACCTTTAAAAACACTTTAAAATCCTTCTTTCGAAACCTTTCAAATATAACAAAGTGTTAATTATTAACTATTAGAAGCTTAGCTTCAAAACCATTGGAAGTATCTCTTCCTAAAGCATTGAAATTCTCCCCTTCGACATCATTGGGTTTACTTTTAAAAATATCATTTGGGTCCAAGAAAATATATAAATGAAAGTATCTCTTTCGAAACCATTCTTTATCATATTAAAATATTGGGAAGTTTATGATGGCGTCGAAACCATTACTTTCGACAGAGTCGAAAGCTTACCTTTAAAATATTTAGGCATAGCTTCGAAACACCTTTCGAAACCATTGCCTTCAAAACCCATAACCCTTTCGAAAGCATTTAGAAAGTGGCTTAATATAGCTTTAAAACAAACAATACCTTTCGACAGTATTGATGACTTCAATACACTCGAAAGGCAAAAGAATCAGCGGTAGGGCTTCGACTAAGTCGGAACCCCTTCTTTCGAAAGCATTGATTTATATTTAAAGGAACTCCTTCGAAACCATTTATCTTTACTTCTAATAAGAATAATTCAATGAATAGAAATTGACCGTGCCTTTTTGGAATTCCTATAATGCCCTTTTTGCATTTTTATTCTTCTACATCTCGCTTCTTCACGTCTTTCCAAGGTTGATCAAACCCTAACTCTCCCACCAGCCTAACTGTAAAAGGACATAAATCAATTTCTTTGCCTTTGCAGTTCCACGGACAAACTAGGGTTAGTTTAGTGCAATTCCAGATCTAATGTCTCCTCCAACTTCTGTCACTGTCGATTATCGATCGAATATTAATTGGTCAACTATCAACTAAGGTTAGTCCATTACGATTCTTGATTTAACATCTTCTCAATGTTCGATTATCGACTAATCTCGGTCATCTTCATATGACATCCATTAACCTTCAATCCCATGTAAGTATTCACTGATTTTGATTAGTCCTTCGAATTTTGAGTATATATGGGTTCATTAACGAATTTTTGTAATAATATTTAAGGTTATTTTTTAGTTGCTAATCCGCTTGATTGGTAACTTTGGCCCTTTTGGTTGGATTTATCCTGATGGATAATTTCTATAGTTGTATTTTGTACGAAATGTGCATTAACTTTACAACATATAGATTTAAAAGAAGATGACCAAGAATTTATAAATATAGCCGAGGAAGTTTTTCAAGATTGCGAAAAGGGTTATACTTTATAGAAACATAGTGAATGAAAAGCTAGATATAGCTCTTCAAGGAATAAAAGACCAGAAAGATCAATTAGAAGAATCTAGCCTGAAGAATTCACAAGAAGAAGAAGCCCTGGAGAAATTACAGAAGGATGATATACCAAAAAGATTTAAAGAAGATGCTACAGTGACAAAGAAGAACTTACAAGAAGAGAAGACGCGGAAGAATTCACAAGAAGTAGCAGCAGCCTTGGAGAACTTACAAGAAGATGATATACTAAGGATGTTTCATGAAGAAATTACAGTGATGCTGAAGAACTTATAACTAAAGGAGATAGGCTAAAAAAATACAAGAGGAGAATAACTAGAAGGAGAAAAACTTATAAGAAGGAGAAATCAAAAAGAAATTAAAAGAAGCAGAACCCCACAAGAAATTACATGACGATTAAAAGTTGAAGAATTTAAAGGAGAAAATTTTAGCGGTAGAGGATAAGATCAAGGATGAAAAATGTTGTTTTAGATTTGAGTGAACATACATGATAGTTTTCTTCCCGAAAAGATTTATGAAAAATCAAGGTAGATTTTCTATATTGTAGTATTTCTATATTCTTGATTTACACATGAACTATAACGATCCTGACTCGGCCTTCGAAAATCGGCACCCGTACTTCACTTGTACTCGAATGCCGTAGATTCAAACGTCGAATTTGGCTCGCCGGAGCTTATAACACAGTAAGTATAACAACACAGCGAAATAAAGAAATCAATGATATCATATAAAACTCCAATGAATACAATATCTAGAATGATATACAACAATGATATCAATATTATACAAGAATATCAGAGATATGATACAATGCTACAGCGGAAATAACAACAATGGAAGAGATCACTCCAAATGATAAACAAAAGAGAATGACTCCAACAACTCCAACATCAAGCTTGAAACACCAACACGATGCACCAAGATAAGCAGGTGCAGTCATCAACTTTGATGAAGTGAACTAGCTCCAGATAATCTACTAAACCTGACTATCTGAAAAACCCAACTCTAGACTGCCCGTGTGGAAAATTATGGGCACCCAGAGTTTAGGAAGGGAACAATAAACTCCAAGTCAGTCATGGGACTGGTGTGAGTAACAAAAACAGTTTATCTTTAAACAAACAACAAAGGAATTTTAAACATTGAAATCCGCAATGCTTTTTTGAAAATGAAACTACCATAAGACCTCCCACCACACACACAATGCAATCGCAGACTTGGAGGAGATTTCTTCTTATGATAGTCAAACATGCTTACTACGTAAAATCCTTTTGATATTATTAATAGTGCATAGTGGAAAACATTTCGAAAGTATAATATTAATCTTAGCCAGCATAGGTACCATTATATTATGCCTGCTATAGCTGCCGCCTGAGGAGACAGGTTATACAACTGCAATCGTAAAGGACTCGTATTGTTTCTTTGGATTTTCCAAAAAATGGTCAGGCTAAGGAACTTCCTATGCCACATGGGAACACCTCTGGAGGGACGCCCCGAGAACCACCTGGCTCTCTGCTAACACAAGGCCGGTTACCCCCTTCCCGGGTAGTAAACCTGAGATATGCCACCCCCGGTCGTTTGCGACCTTTATCCGGGATCCCAATCACAAAGCAACAATCACACAGGTAAATATCTGGGCTCCATACCATGATACCACCTTTTTCCAGAAGGAATGGTCATACCCTAGGGGAGCTACCCCTGAAACCTTGTCGCATCTTTCCTATTTCGACCATTTTCGGTTTGTGAGGCTCGATGAGGTCTCGTCCACAAAGCTACGCTTTTTCACAAAGCCATGCTTTGATCAACAAATGATCAGCAACACATAGCAACACTTAGCATGCCACACTACCAAATTGGGAGTATATCACTGATAACCTTCAACTACATAACCTCTGAGCTCGTACGTCTCAGAGAAGGGTGTTAAGCTAAGAAAATAAATCTCCGCCACTAAACAGAAATGTATTTGAAAGGAATCAGCTTTATATCTCAAAGTGTAGTGTCAGACATACAACCATACAAGTCTGTTCCGGGTTCGAACAGAACCGAAGGCACTTCCAAAGAAGCCCTTGCAATCCAAATAATCCTTAATCACGTTCGGACTTCCCATTACTTAGGAAATCTCTATACCGGGCGCTACTCGGTGCAGAGACAATCGACGAGTTATCCTTTCGTTTTTTAAAATAACTGGTCTTCACCACCGGTCTTCAAATGCAATCCATATACGACGTATCACTTATTCGGAATGGGTTATATGACACAAAGTCCTCTCCCGGCTAAACCGAATAGTGAGCGCAATATTTTAAATATATGGATATTGGGATTTCAATTAAGTCACAACCTATTATCCGAATTTCTCTTTCAAATGGTTTAAACAAATCACCATTTTGATCTTTTTAAACAAAAAGATTCATTTTACAATGTTCACCCAGTTTCACAAAGATCTACTCATAGATTTTCCAAATTGATTTCCATTTCAATTGGATTTAACTCGTCCAATCTTTAAAACAAAGATTTAATTGATAGCTTTCAAAACAATTCCATTTCGATTTCAATCTTGAAATTCTTTTAACACAAATTGGAAATTCATTTCTTATATGAAAGCTTCTATTATTTGAAAACAAATAATTTTCATTACGGAAAATCTGATTCATTTATATAAGTTAAAGTCCTTGGGTTAAATTCAAATTTTCAAAACCATACTTTTAAAATGGTTTAAATTCATATAAACACATTTATAACATCTTGACCATAATTTCCAATCATGGAATTCGATTCAAATTAAATTATTTAAATTGGAAACTTTACCAAGTTATTCAAAATAACTTTTATCTTAAAAACTCCTTTTTCAAAAGCTTTAACATTTAATCCAAATCCATTTCCAAAATCAATTGAATTTAAAATTTCAATTTCAAAAACATTAAATTTAAATCATCTGTGACTTAACTGATTTCCTCGTGAAATCCATATTTGTGTGTCTATGGTGTAGTCCAGGGGTTTAACACAGTAGTGCAACATCATCATCAATTAGCATAGATTCAAATACAATAATATATTTGATAAGCGGTATAAACTATAACGCTTATCTTTCATATACAGATCACAGATATATATATATATATGTATGTATGTATCACAAATAAATGAATAAATTATACACAGCTCAATCCACAGAACAAAGTATCACAGATCAGATAGGATAATCAATTCAAGACATCCCATACAATACAATCATTCATAAGTAAGGTCAAGCATTCAAAAATTACTCGTAGATAGGATTAATTAATTGTTTAATCCTAATTAATTTAATTTATTTCCAATTAAATTAATTGCTTATGAATTAGTTATCCAATCCTGATTAATTGATGACAAATCATCTGATATAGATTAATTAATCAATTACCTTAATTGATTAAATTATTTTTTATTTAACCTTATTAATTAAATTAACCTTTCAGCCAATTACATAATTAATTAACCCCTTAATTAATTATTTTGAGAAATTTAACCTTTAATCATTTTCATTAGTTAATTTACCTTTAACTTAAATCGACTAACCTCAAATTAATCACCTTAATTAATTTATCACATTACTCTTGAATTAATCATTGCTTAATCACTTGATTAATCAATTTTAATCATTAATTAATATTAAATTAATAATCCTTAATTAACAATTAATCAATCTTTAAATCTTCATTAATTACTTTAACCCTTTAATTACTTATTTAATTAATCCAAATCAATAATTAAATTAAATGAATAAATTATCCATTTTAATTAATTTAATGATAAATGAATTATAAATCATTATTATATTTTCATTGCTTAAAATAAAATTCATTCATACTCATGATTTAATCATTATCCCCAATATGTTTGAAATCATTAATTTCAAATTTTCTTTTAAATTTCAAATTAAATTTCAAGCTTTAAAGTAATTACCAATTTATTTTTAATAAGGTTAAAAATCCAAATATTTTCTAACTTTTAATTTCTCATGTTAAAGTAATTTTTTTTTTGTTATGAAGAAATTTTGAGAGTTGTAATCAAATTCCTTTTTAAATTCACATATTAAAAAGTAACATTTAAATTCATTTTAAACATTAAACTTTTTTTTTTATATAAAACTTTAATTTCTCAAAATCTGGAATTTCAGGTTAAGCTCAAGGTCTGGGTTTACAAATTTTGATTTAACTTTGTTTTAATTCTTTCCCTTTACAATTTAAATTTCATTTTTAAATTCAAATTCCTTTTCACTACTTAAACATTTTAAGTTATTTAAAACAATCTAAATTTAAAAAACTTGATTTGTTCCCAAACTAAACTTGAACTTATATTTAAACTTAAATTTAAAACTCAGTTCAAACTTAAATTTATGAAATTTAAATACAGTTTTAACCCCAGAAACAAAATCAGGTTTGAAACCTAAAAACAAATTCTTCCCGAGTCACCACCATTTTACTTCGAGTCAAACCGCAAATCCCCCGAGTAAAATACTCGAGTTACCCGAGACAAACCCGAGTATACTTGCTTCAATCCAAACTTCCAGGTTCCCAGACTCCAGACAAGTGCACGGTGCACGTGCACGTTGTCGCCGACTAACTCCAGTCAACTTCAGATCATTGAGCAAGTCGACTATCATCTCTACACCAGAATCCAACCACTCGAACATCGTAACCAACTCGTAATCCAAATCGAGCATTAAAGCCCAAAACTGGAACAACATCACAATTTGGAAATGCCTCATCCCCGATCCTCCGACCACCGTAGTGCCTATACTTCCGGCCACTACTTCGACAACCACCACGCTTCCATATCCCAAAACCCCAAGCAACTCGATTCAACATAGAAGCCGTGACGATCAAACATACCCAATCTTTCCAAACTAGGGCTACAGACTTCAATCCTCCACCGCAGCTACCACGATGATAAATTCGCCTTTCTGAGAATTTTGCCTGACTCTCCTATCACTCCTCCACTTCCAGGAAGAACCATGACCATTCCGTCCCCTTAGATCATCAGAAATTTCCAAAATCTCAAATTCAGTTCAACCTAGAAATGCTTCTTCGAACCCAAACTAAAAATCTTGATTTTAGTTTTAAAAATCTAGTTTTTGATTAAGTAGTCATTTTGTAATCCTGAATCAATGATTTAAAAAGTTTGAATTTTGACTTAGATTAAATTTGCTATGTTGTTCTTAATTTCCAGAGACAATTCCAATTTATTTTAACTTAAATAAGTTTTTAAACTTTACTTTATCATATAACATACAAACTTTATATAAATCCTAAGTCTTAACAACCATTAGATCAAGAGACAATGTATTTTGATCAAAACTTGGGTTTGAACTGGAAACAAATGTCTCAGGTAAAAACAGACATGCAACTCATCCATACATTCATATATATACACAGGAACTTATTTCTATATTCACAACATACACATTTTCTAGATATAAACATACAACTAATCCAGATACTTAAGTTTTAAGGGTGATGTTACTCACAGTGATTTCCAGAAATGAGCAGAGTTTATGATGAAACAGGCTTAAGATTGCTAGCTGAAACCCTTTTCTTTGATGATATGTGTTGTTGTTTAAGTTGTATTTGGTTTAAGTTTGAATGATATTTGCTCCAGATTTTTTTCTCAGCTTTGAATAATCGAAACTGAGATGAGGAAGTGATACATAAGGAAGTATACAGGGTAAATATATTTGTACAGGTGATAATTTATTTTGTTGTACAAGAGAGGTCAGAGATTATTTTAGTTGCTTGGAGGCTGAAATGATCCATATTGTACTAGCATTAATTAACATTGTCATACTTATCCATTTTTTTATTTCGTATGTACTTATGTGATTTTTCCCCTTGTCTTGCAAGCCAATACATGTATATCTTTTGTTTTCCTTTTCCAAGTGTTTCATACTTATACAATATATACTTGAATGTATTTTTGTTTCTTTGTTTTACAAGTGTATAGATATATATTTATTTGTTTGTGCTTGAATGTATTTTATTTCTTGATTCATATTGGAGTATTTTGTTTTCTTTCATTTGATTGTGTATTTTCTTCTCTCCTTTTTTTTGTTTGTTTTATCACTTTTTAATATAAGTGAACTTCTATTTTATTTTAATTTTCTTTTATTATTTTTGTTTGTATTTGAATGTATATTATTTTTCTCTTCTTTTGTTTTCTTTTCAACTTGTCTTTATAATATTACTTTATAAATAAATAAATTTCTATTTTAAATTTGTTTTATTTGTGTTTTGTATATTTACTTCTATTTTTTTAACTTAAATATTTATTTCTAGAAGATATTTTATATAACTATAAATCTATTTGAAATATTTTATTTAACATCATATCAAAAATCCAAATACAAATTTATTTTCTAAGATATTTAAATTTAAATCCCAATTTCAAATTCTATTTTCAATCTATTTTATACACATATTTATTTTCCTTAAACCATTTATTTGAGATTTTAAACTCAAATTCAATATATATATATATATATAATTTCAAATTTACTCATATATTACATATACATACATATATTCACATATATATACAATATTTAAATTCATATGATTTAATATATATATTCTATTTGAAATTGGGGAAACTTGCTTCAATTTACAATTAATTATACAATTTTAATTCAAAAATTCAATTAATTATCAATTTAAACTTATTAAAAATCCGGGATCGTTACATGAACTTACAGAATTTTCTTTTTACATGTAATCTTAGCTTCTCATATTTTGTACACGTCAGTTTTCATTAAAAGTTTTGATAAGTTGATTTTGTTATTGTTTTTGATGTCAGATGGATCGACTTGAAGCTAAATTAGGATATGAAGGTATTATTCAATTGTGTTTTTCTCTAATAGAAATTATTCAATTGTTGACATTTGACATTTTTTAGCCTTCGATCACATTTCTCACATTTATTAGCACTTATTGTATGAATATATCCATGTCTTCTACTGTAGGTTCATTATGTGAATTTTGTGCATTGGGTGTGTGATCAAGATGTATATGCATGTAGCTATGAGCCTTTTGTAAGAAATGTTCGTTAACTAGTAAAGACCCGTAATATTGTTCACATACATTTCTTTTAGTGTAAGTCATAAGAAATGTGATGTTACAACTAATTACAACCTACATGTACTTTGTACGACATTTGATGGAATTGCCATCTACGTGACAACAACCATCCATATTTTCTCTACACTTCATACAAAAGCACGTTGTTGACATTGTGATTAGATGAAGGCCCGCCTGGACGTGCATGTAAACTCGTACTTTTAAAACAAACATGGCAACCCCTTCGAAAGCCATTATAAACTTCTTTCAAAAACATTCGTATCGACTAAGTCGAAAGCTTAGTAAAACAAAGGCAGGCACTTATCTTTTTAAAACAAACTGAGGTAACGACCCCTTCGGAAGCTATGCTTTCGACACCATACCTTTCGCCTTTCTACGATCCCCTACGTGTCACTTAGATGATACCCTTTGTATTGAATTTAGCTTAATAGGGTTTCGACATAGTCGAAGGCGAAAGGTAAGGGGCGAAAGGGTACTCTGAATAGAGCGAAACCTGTTTTTCTGGGTTAAATGCTAAATTAAGCAACTTATATAAACTAACCTGCCTACATGTAAATTTCTTATTGGTTGCCTTAACTTTTCCTATGCTTTTCAAAGCTAACCGCCTTTTTATTTTGGATAAGTATCAAACTTAAACTTTTGCAAATAAAACCTTCCTCTTTATTTACACGTAAATAATTTTGATCCTCTTCTAAAAATAATTTATTTTGTATATCAAATCACTTAAGAAAAATCTCCAAAACTCACAGAAATTTACTTTGATCATGTTATCTACCATATCTAAATTTCAAATCCAAATTCTCAATATATTTTCAGAAATAAATCATTAAACCCAACGTGCTATACTTTCATTCAAAAATTAATAATAATCTTTCCAAAGCTTGAGAAATTATCAAACTTAAAACCCAATCTCTATAATCATGTTTTGCATAATATATAATTTTTCCATGGCATTTAAACATCAATATCACATGGTATTGATCTAAAACCGTATGAACCATTACTTAAACAATCTTGTGTAAATTTAAACAAACTATAATTCAAGCATATCATCATCAAATATCATATATACGAATTTAAACTTAAATTCGAAACATATATTCTACAAATAGAGATGGAAATTATCATTCACCTTAATCTTTGATAAGGAAATGGATAGAGATGAGTTTGATTCCCCTTTTTATTTTTCTCTTCTTTTTCTTTGAATTTCCTCTTCTTCTTTTCTTTTTAGTGGTCGACCTTAACTTCTCTTCTTACATTGTTATTTGTGAGAAAATGAACATGAGTGTTAATGGCTTAAGGGTAATCATATATATATATATATATATATATATATATATAAATGTGAGGTTAGGTGTAGTTAAATCCCATTATACCCTTACATAATTTAATTCGTCTATAAGCCAGTCTTTAGCCCAATTAAAGTAATAAGCACGGCCACTTAAATTTATTCAAATCTCAATCCCATTATCAGTTAACATTTACATTATTCTATTTAATTTGTCTAATTAAATATCCTGAATAATGTTATTTAAAATTAGGGGTGTTACAGGCTCCCCTCCTTAAAGAATTTCATCCTCGAAATTCAATAAGGACTTAATACTAATCATAGCAATCATCTGTAACCAATCCTAACAACAATACTAGTTTATCTGACTAGCGATCATCTATATTAATCTAATATAGACATACCATTTAAAATAGACCAGGATACGTAACTCGAATCCTATCTTCTGTCTCCCAAGTACTTCTTATTGTCGCTCTACTGAACTTTCACCAACTTGACTGTCTTGGACCTTAATCATTTCTCATCTCTTGCTACAACCTGAACTGGTTGTCTAACAAATGTCAAATTAGGCTCTACTACCAACTCATCCAATCCTGTTGGAGGAATAGTAGTCTCTGGATCATGCATATACTTGCGAAGATGAGATACATGAAATACATTATGGACACCTGCCATATTGCTCGGCAATTCTACTCTATATGCGAGCTTTCCAATCCTTTCTATAATCTGGAATGGACCAACATATTTCGGTGCCAGCTTCCCTGACTTTCTGAATCGTATCACTCCCTTCATCGGTGACACCTTAATAAAAACTATTGTCTCCAACTGAGAACTGTAGGTCTTTACGCCTTTTATCTGCTTAACTTTTCCGTCTGGACTGAGCTTCCTTCATCCGATCTCGGATCACCTCAATCTTCTTTGACGCCTCTCTAACCATATCTGGACCTAAGACTAATCTATCTCCAGTCTCTAACCAACATGCGGGTGATTTTCATAGCCTTCCATACAAAGCTTCAAAAGGCACCATTCCTATACTAGTCTGAAAACTATTATTATAGGAAAACTCAATTAAATGCAGGTGATCTTCCTAAGATCCACCAAAGTCTAGTATACAAGCTCTCCATAAATCTTCGAGTATCTTATTGATTCTCCTAGTCTGCCCATCCGTCCGTAGGTGATATGTTGTATTCATCTTGAGCTTGGTACCGAATACTCTCTATAGACTTCTACAAAACTCGCTAGTGAATAGTGCATCTTTATCGCTGACTATGCCACTAGGAATTCCATGAAGTTTAACTATGTTGTTTACGAACAATTTCGCTAAAACAGGTGTCGTCCTAGTTGACTTGACTAGAATGAAATGGACGCTCTTTGTCGATCTGTCCACTATGACCCATATGCTTTCATTTTCCTTGTTTGACTTTGGCAACCTATCTATAAAATCCATGGATATAGAATCCTACTTCTAAACTAGAATCTCTAAAGGTTGAAGCAACCCGCTCGGCTTCTGATGTTCGGCTTTCACTTGTTGACAGTTAGCACATTGTCTAACCCACAAGCCAACATCTCTCTTCATGCCTTCCCAATAGAAGCTTCTCTTTATATCTTGATACATCTTGGTTCCCCCAGGATGAATCGTAAACTTGGATCGATGACACTCATCTAGAATTTCTCTTCTCAAGTTCTCTACATTCGGAACATATAATCATCCCTTCTTCCTCCACCATCCTTTTTGGTCAATGCCAAAATCTTTAAGATCATCGATCTCGGATCCCACCTCGAGTTCTCTAATTTCTCGGCTATCTCTGGATCCTCTTTCTATTTAGAAGCTATCCTCTCGATCAGCACTGGTCGATCTCTAAACAGGCCAACATAGCAGTACCTTGACTAGAATCAATAGTCGATCTCGACTTTATACTACACATAGCCAAAACTTCTAAATCGTTCCATTCTGCCAACATAGCTAACACCACATTCTAATGTTTCCTGCTAAGGGCAACCGCTACCTTATTTCCTTTTCCAGGAGTATATTCTATACCAAAATCATAAGCAGCCATAAACTCTAGCCACCTATGTTGTCGCATATTGAACTCTTTCTGAGAGAATAAATATCTCAAGTACTTATGATTAGTGTATAACTCAAATCTCTCCCCTAAGAGATAATGTCTCCAAATCTTTAATGCGAAGATCACCGCAGCCAACTCCAAATCATGAGTAGGATATCTAACTTTGTGCGATCTAAGCTCTCGAGAACCGTAGGCAATGACTTTACCATTCTGCATCAATATAGCTCCCAATCCTGTTCCACATGCATCAATGTACACCATCAACCTTTGGTTTCCATCTGTAACAACTAACATTGGCGCGTTGGTCAACAAATGTTTTAACTTAAGGAACCCTTTCTCATATTTTTTGGACCAAATGAACTTCACATCCTTCATGGTCAACTTAGTCAAAGGTGCTGCTATCCGAGAAAAATCTTTGAAGAATCTTCGGTAATAGCCAGCAAGTCCGAGAAAACTTCTGATCTCGGTTACCATCTCCGATCTCCTCCAATTATTGACAGCTTCGTTGAAACTACATGACCAAGAAACTTGACCTCCTTCTTCCAAAAATGACATTTAGAAAACTTCGCCTTTAGCTGATGCTGCCTTAGCGTTTTAAGCACTACTCTCAAATGATTCTCATGCTCTCTCTCGTCTTTCGAGTATACCAAAATGTCATCTATGAATACTAACACGAACCTATCCCAGTGTTCTCAAAAAACCGGGTTCATCAAGTCCACGAAGAAAGCAGGTGCATTCGTCAACCCAAATGGCATCACTAACCATTCATACAAACCATACCAAGTTCGAAATGCTGTCAAAGGAGTACTGTCCTTTTCCACTCTCAACTGATAAAAACCGGTCGCCAAATCTAATTAGGAAAACACTTTGGCTCCACTCAATTGATCAAACAGATCGCCAATTCATGGCAAAGGATATCTGTCCTTGACCGTCCTTTCGTTCAGCTTACGGTAGTCGATGCACATCGACAATGACCATCTGACTTCTTCACGAAAATCGCACCTGCTCCCCAAGGCGAACTACTTGGTCTAATAAAATTCCTTCCTTCTAGATCCACAAGCCGCATCTTTAATTCTTTCATCTCCGTCGGTGTCATTCTACTAGGTGGTCTACTGACAGGTTCAGCACTTGGTACAAGATCTATCTGAAACTCGATAACTTGTTTCAGTGGTAGTCCTGTAATCGGCTAAAATATATCTGCAAATTCTTTTGCAGCTCGAACCTGACTTAACTCCTCCGCTGCTTCCAAGGTACTTAACACAGCACAAACACTTCGGTCGCAATTCTCTACTGACAAAATGATCCGGTTATGACTATTTGGGTGCATTATTGATATTTCCCTATCCTAGCAAAATATCCTAGCCTCATATCTACCCAACCAATCCAAACCCAAAATGATTCCGAAATCTACGAAATCATAAACATACAAACTGCATGTAAACATATGACCTAACAAATCCAGTTTTAACTGGTCACATCTCATTCCTAGAGTTGCATATCCTCCTATTGGATTTGCAACCCTTAAGGAAGAAACAAGGTAAGTGGGTTCTAAGCATAACTTATTAACCAAATTATAGGATATAAATGAATGTGATGCACCAGTATCAAATAGTACCCTAACTGGAATACTTTGTGTCAAAAATGTACCTTCCATCACAGTCTTTCCCTTATCTGCTGCAGTTGATTTGGAAGAAGACGGGGGTCCAATAGCAAAAACCTTTCCTTTTCTGCCCTAACTGGCTCTGGACACTGGTTCTTGTAACACCCAACTTTATCGCAATTGTAGCATTTAATATGCTTCTTATCCACAGCCTTCTTCTACCCCTTGCCTGACCGGCACTCGTTTGCAAAATGACCATTCTTGTCACATTTGTAGCAGACTAAATCAACTTTTGACTTCTTGGCTAAATCTCCCTTTTGGGCTCCTTTCTTTTTGAAGAACTTTCTCTTCTTTCCTTGAGAACCCTGGGATTCAATTGGCTTCTCTCTAGCACAAATAGCAAGTATCTCTTCATGGAGAATGGCCATCTCCACCACCACATTATAGGGATCACGGATATAAGTCAAGGTTGCCCTAGCAATCTCAGGTCTCATTCCTCGAATGAACCTTTCATTCCTTCTGATGTCGGTGTCTATAATAGCGTATCCATATCGAGATTGCTCATCAAATCTATTTGCATACTCGATAACTGACATGTCTCCCTAAACTAAATCCATAAATTTTCTCATCAATGCCGACTTGGACACTTCAAAAATAAACCTCTATTCGAATCTCCTTCGAAAATCAGCCTAAGTTCGCTCTTCCTCTGAAACTCCGACAGTCACACCATTCCACCAATGAAGTGATGACCCTTGCAACTGTCTAGAGACCAACCTTCTCTTCTGCGCATCTTCTAAACCAAAATCAAAGAAAATCCTTTCAAAATGCAACAACCAATTCTCCACTTTTATAGCATCTTCCGTTCCCATAAACGACTTTCCACCCAAGCTGGTGTAGTCTCGGTTTAGCTTGGCATAATTATTCCCAACAGGAATCATGGGATTTGCTCCTCCAATATTTCCAACCACTTCAGCAGTTCCTACTTGCATCAAATTAGCAAGGAACTGATACATCATCCCTGCATCTACTAGCGGATTCCCAACACTCACATTGGCTTTCGCATTTTGATTAGCGTTAGCTTGTCGACCTTGGTTCCTCCGAGTGTTAGGTTGAGCATTTCCATCAGTTGTGGTGCTTCCTCCACCTAGATTTCCTCTTCCGTTTCCTGCTTCCATATCTTTTTTCTCGTAAATCTATACACGAGCCTTAGTAAGGTACAGAAGGATGGCCTAAGAGAAAGGGGAATTACATACTTATATATATACCTATATATATATATCAAATACAAGTACGTTACAATCGCGTTAACCCAAACCCCGATCAAATTTTTGACTCATTGGATTATGTTTTGAAAATCTTTTAAGTTTGAATTGCTTAAGTTTTCATAAACCTATGCTCTACTACCAACTTGTAACATCCCCCACTTAGAGGTCCAAAACTAACAGCTATGGATGCTGCAGTCATCCATAGTTATTAATCCTCGACGACTAAATACGGTAATGTTAGATAAATTGATATACCAGAAACACATGGATATGTAAAAAGTTTAAAACTTCAAAACAACTTTCACATTCCATTCCAAACTCATTTCAACATTCTTTACATAATCCCACAATGTTAAACACGTTCAGAAAAATATAATTATTACAATATACTCCAAGAGGACATATGAAGATGCCCCCTTGGTGATCAGAGTGTATAATAGGAAATAAACAACTTTGCCTTAACAAAACAACACAGCGGAATCACATGAGAAAGAACTTAAATAACTACATGCCTTCTGCACGACTCCGGAAGCTTTTTCATCTTAAGAGGTACCTAAAAACCTCAAATCTCAAACTACTCAAAATCAATTGAGTACCCGAGAGTTTAAGGGAAAAACATAAATTTCGAGTCAGATATAAAGCCTGGTATGAATAATAATATACCATCTCAAATCATTTAGATATCTAGTGAGACCACGCCGCTTAACGAAATGGGTTTCCCCTTACTAGTATCATAAAACCTTTAGAAACCATTTTTGTGCCCCTGCATCTACAATGGTTAATTCAATTCAAAACATTATTATGTGATGATATGCAAAACAATTAAATCAATTCTGGATTACCCATCCCTAATTATCTAGGATTACTGTTAACCTAATAGTTTTCATGGGCTAACTAATAACCGGTTAAACTTTTAAGGACTCCTTGTCCAATTATATAGTTTTCATGGGATTACTATTAACCTATTGGTAACTCCAATATAATTTCTTTTATCCCAGTTTTCATGGGCTGACTAGGAATCTATTGATTAAATGTCAATATCTTTCTTTTACCCTAGTTTTCATGGGCTAACTAGGAACCTATTGACTATCTGTTAATATTTCATTTCCTTACTCAGATTTAGTTTTCATGGGCTATATATAAACCTATCTAACTAACATCTTTAATCATACATAGTTTTCATGGGCTAACTATGAACTTATTGGCCCCTGGCAATATCATTTCCCTTACATAGTTTTCATGGGCTTACCATGGACCTATTGGCTCCTGCCAATATCTTTAATTTATATTCACTACTGGGTCAACCTAACTGGTTATTCGACCCTTCCCCACGGTACCATTCAGGGTTCATTACAATGTGAATATATATATATATATATATATATATTAAAGCAAACAATATAACTTGGTTAATTCCTTTAATACATTTAGACTTCTTCATAAGTTCCATTTCAAAATACTTTGTTTATTAATATGCCATGGTTTTGCTTTTAAATAAGATTGGGTATTTTATTTTGAAAAGTATACTTTCGAAGCCTTCAAAACCTTGCTTTCAACCTCACTGGATAGCCTCCTTTGAAAGCATATATCTCTTTTCAAAACATTAGGCTTCAGCCTATCAAAACACCTTAAAATCCTTCTTTTGACACCTTTCAAATATAATAAAGTGTTACTTATTAATTATTAGAAGCATAGCTTCGAAACCATTGAAAGTATCTCTTTCTAAAGCATTGAAAGTCCCCCTTTCGACATTCGTGGGTTTACCTTTAAAAATATCATTTGGGTCCAAGAAAATATATAAACGAAAGTATCTCTTTCGAAACCATTCTTTATCATATAAAAATATTAGGAAGTTTATGATGGCGTCGAAACCATTTCTTTCGGTAGAATCGAAAGCTTACCTTTAATATATTTAAGGATAGCTTCGAACCCCTTTCGAAACCATTGCCTTCGAAACTCATAACTCTTTCGAAAGCATTTAGAAAGTGGTTTAATATAGCTTTAAAAAAATAATACCTTTCGACAGTATTGATGACTTCAATACACTCGAAAGGCCAAAGAATCGTTGGTAGGACTTCGACTAGGTCGGAACTCCTTCTTTCGAAAGCATTGATTTATAATTAAAGGAACTCCTTCGAAACCCCTTTTTCTTTCAAAACAAACAAGGCAACCCCTTCGAAAGCCATTATAAACTTCTTTCAAAAACATTCATATCGACTAAGTCGAAAGCTTAGTAAAACAAAGGCAAGCACTTATCTTTTTAAAACAAACTGAGGTAACGACCCCATCGGAAGTTATGCTTTCGACACCATACCTTTCGCCTTTCTCCAATACACTACATATCACCTAGATGATACCCTTTGTATTGAATTTAGGTTAATAGGGTTTTGACATAGTCGAAGGTGAAAGGTAAGGGGCGAAAGGTACTCTGAATAGTGGCGAAACCTGTTTTTCCGGGTTAAATGCTAAATTAAGCAACTTATATAAACTATCCTGCCTACGTGTAAATTTCTTATTGGTTGCCTTAACTTTTCCCATGCTTTTCAAAGCTAACGTTTATTTTGGATAAGTATCAAACTTAAACTTTTGCAAATAAAACCTTCCTTTTTATTTACACGTAAATAATTTTGATCCTCTTGTCAAAATAATTTATTTTGTATATCAAATCACTTAAGAAAAATTCCCAAAATTCACAGAAATTTACTTTGATCATGTTATCTAACATATCTAAATTTCTAATCCAAATTCTTAGTATATTTTATGAAATAAATCATTAAAACCAACGTGCTATACTTTCATTCAAAAATTAATAATAATCTTTCCAAAGCTTGGAAAATTATCAAACTTAAAACCCAATCTCTAAAATCATGTTTTGCATAACATATAATTTTTCCATGGCATTTAAACATCAATATCCCACGGTATTGATCTAAAACCATATGAAAAACAATCTTATTTAAATTTAAACAAACCATAATTCAAGCATATCATCATCAAATATCATATATACGAATTTAAACTTAAATTTGAAACGTATATTCTACAAATAGAGATGGAAATTATCATTCACCTTAATCTTTCATAAGGAAATGGATTGAGATGAGTTTGATTCCCCTTTTTATTTTTCTCTTCATTTTCTTTGAATTTCCTCTTCTTCTTTTCTTTTTAGTGGTCGACCTTAACTTCTCTTCTTACATTTTAATTTTGTGAGAAAATGAACATGAGTGTGAATGGCTTAAGGGTAATCATATATATATATATATATACATATATATATATATAAAGGTGAGGTTGGGTGTAGTTAAATCCCATTATACCCTTGCATAATTTAGTTCGTCTATAAACCATTCTTTAGTCCAATTAAAGTAATAAGCACGGCCACTTAAATTTATTCAAATCTCAATCCCCTTATCACTTAACATTTACATTACTCTATTTAATTTATCTAATTAAATACCCTGAATAATGTTATTTAAAATTAGGGGTCTTACAAACGTGCTAAGCCATGGGGGTATAAAGACCAAAAGATAGGCCATAGGGGTATACGGGTTGAAAGACTAGCCATGTTGTGCAGTGCAAATTTGAACGAGGCAGGCTGGGCCACTCTATATTAAGAGAGATTCGGGTAACAATTTACCATTTGTATATATTAGTTGTCTCAAAGCATTATCTAATATATATATATATATATATATATATATGTATGTATGTATAATTATTTATATATATTAATAGAATAAAATTTGAAATATAAATTTCAAATTCAAATTTTATACTTGAAAATATCCAAATATGACTTGGTAAAACATTTTCAAATTAAAATCCAAATCTGGATGTAATTAATTAAAATATCCTTAATTAACTAAATATTAAGATTATAATATATAAATTCATATAAAATAATTTATAGTCGAATATATATATTTTTAAAAATACATAAAACACTTTTAATACATATATATATATATATATGAATATATTTATGTGTGTATATATTATAAAATAAACATATAAAAGAATACGTATATATTACTTTCGGCCGAAAATATATTTATTTATTAAATTTGAAAGTTAATTTTAATAATTAAATGTATGTATAATAATAGTAAATACAAGTTAATAAAAATTATAAATATATTATAATTATAAATAAAGTATATTTCGGTCAAAATTTATTTCTTAACTTGTCGAAACCAATTTATAATATAATATATATTTTTATATTATTTTAAAATCGAATTAATGAATTTCAACATTTTAAAATTGATAAACAATCATTTCAAACTATTATAAGTATTTGTATAGTGTTTGAAATTTATAATATACAATTTAGATTACTTATATGGCCGAATTAAAAATGTATATGCATTCATTACTAATTTTAAACCATTGAAAATTAGATTGAATCTTATAAATTAATCGTTTGAAGTGTTCAAAATAATAATAATTATAGTGAGACAACAATATATACATGTTATTGTTTTAATAATGATTAACTAACAGATGTATAAATTAAATTAAATTTTTACCATAGAAAATGTAGCATTTGAACACACCTTTATCAATGAACCTCTTAAATCAGCCACCCAATTATGCAACAATCGAATGTACCAATGCCTTTAATTTAATTTGATGTATCTTGGTGCTAGAAATGGGATCGGTCAAGATAGGAGGGAGAGGGTGAAGTCAACCAAGAAAGAGAGCAAGAGAGTGGCCAAATGAATTAGCATGTTTTGATTTATATAGAGGATAAAAGAGAAAAAACATCTCCATCTTTTACTCTTCCTTCTACCAAAAATCTTAGATCCATATCTAAATTCAAATCCCATTTTCATCCTTTGTGGTCAGCCATGTATTAGACCCTTTATGGGCTAATAAACCTCAAAACCCATTCTAAATTAATTGTATTGAATCATATTTATATATATATGGATATCACATATCAATACGCACATATATAACTTTATATACAACCAATTAGTTACTAATAGCACCCAAAATTACTAGCAGCACCCCGAACATCAAATAAGTAATTAATATTTCATAAATATTAATTAATTTAATATACTTATAACATTTATGAATTTATTAAATAATGTGGTATTTTGGAGAGTTCACTAATACGGTTGTGCAACTCGTAAGTGTAAATTAAGTCAACAATTAATATTGAATATTATCGTTCATACAACACCTTAGTTGGTGATGTAACTGTTCGACCAAATTTATCATATACCGATCTTCATCAGTAAAATCCAATTTTACATTTTAAGTGGTACATTTTAGCAGCGTTAATTTACACATGTTCTCTTCATCAAAATACATCACTTTAGGATATATAGGATTTGGTATTGGTCAAAATTTTAAAATTATTCACATTCAACTTGATTAATCTGTACACAAAGTCCTTGGTTCAATAACATTTATTATTGACCATTCTACTCTAGCTAGAGATTTTGACATTGAGTTGATTAAAGTTGACCAAGATGCTAACCTCATACAACCGATGAGAACAATTCTATATATGGAATAGTGTTTCACTTTTTATGCTTCTACTGATACCTAACTATAGTTACTCAATGGCCGTTATGCCATGATTTAACTATAATCAAAGTGGAGTATCCACGTAGAAGTTTTACCATATTCTTAACTCAAGAAACCGTGTAACAACGTCGCACTGTTCCTGTTTGACCCAGTTGTTATTAAACAACTGGAAATTCTTTGGTGAGTCATTTCATAGTTATCCAATAACTACGAGCATTAACCCCTTGGTGCCCTAGCAACTATGGGTAAAACATTGCCCAACATTTGGAGAGAGTTATGTACTCTGATCTCAACGGATGTATCGATATACTTTATCAAAACGTCTCGACCAGGAAAACAATATGTTGTTCTGTATTGTGATAAATTTCTCATGATTATAATTATTTGTAACTATTATCACGTAATATATTATTTAAAGATTTTCTAATTAATATACTTTAAATTAATTACTTAATTAATTATATCATTATATAACAAAGTATATAATAGAGATCAAATAACTTAATTGTAAACAAGATTGAATACAGAGTAGGATATATGTAGCAAATTGTATAATTTCCCCTAAGGCATACCCATAATTCTATCACATTGGTTATGGATAATTATTTAAAACTAGGATGGATTCAGTAGGTCATTTGGAAAGATATAAGACTCATCTTATAGCAATATGTATACACAAAAGATATCCAACAATTTTAAAGAGACTTTCTTATCAGTCTCACTTAAAGACTTTAAATTTTTTTTATGGCTTGTTGTATATTTTGACCTGAAGAAACGGTAAGTGGAAGTTAAAGCAGAGTTTTTTTAATGGAGACATTAATAAAACAACCGAAGTAATCCACTTATTGCTCAAAATAATTTTCTCTTTTACAACATCAAAAATTTCATTGTGAAAACTTCATTTGACTTTGAGATAAAACATTATGGATAGTTGTGCGTATGACAAGTTCAATGGAAGTAACCTTTTATTTCTTTTTTTGTTTAAAGTTGATATATTGCTTTAACACCCCTAATTTTTGTTGCACATTATTCTGGATATTTAATTAAAAGATAATTAAATAAATAATGTGGATAAGTTAAGAAATGAAGATTATCCATAACATAAATAATTCAACTATTTAATTAATGAACTATTGTTTCATTAAGGGAAAGAGAATTTAATTACATCAATTAGTGAAAGGGGAAAAGATGGAATGAAAACTCTACATATCATCCCCTTCCCTACATTCATAACATTCTTTCATAACAATAAAAGAAAAGGAAAAGCTAGGTCGAATTCTGCCATTAACCAAAGAAGAAGAAAAGGCTAAGGAAAAGAAGAAGAAAGGAATCAAAGTGCAAATCTCCTCCTTTCAATAAATCTAAGGTGATTAATATTGGGCTAGAGGAAAAATCCGAATTTGTGTAGTGTAAAATCTTGCATTTGGCTTGGATAAACATTTATATGAGATATGGTTATCATTTGATTATTTTATGTAATTATCTACTGGGATTTGAGTATAAAACGTGGATTTTGATCTCCCAATGCTTTGAATTTTTGATATGATGTTTGGAATATTATTTTGAAGGTGGGTTTTAAATTTCATAATTTTTGGATGAAGTACGAATTTACTATGGATTTTCTAGGTTGAGAAAATAGGTAATTTCGGGTTTGGATTACTTTAAATATGAAAATTAATTATTTTTCTCCAAAACTATAATATGTTGTACAAGAGGTAAATTATGATTTTTGGGAATTTATGAAGATTTTTCCCATACATTTTTTATTTACATTAAATTATTTAGCAAATGAAGGATTTAATTATTAAGGATAATAGTTAATTAATTATGGTATATAATTGAGGGTCTCTAAATAAAGGGGAAATTTTCTCTTTGATTTTGCTGCAAGGTTTCTAAAAGGAATTTTATTAACCAATAAGAGTTCGATAACATATTGGTTTGTTAAAAAGTTATTACTTTTAAAGGTAATAAATCAGTTTTGCATATATTTTTCAAAAATGTAATTATTAACTTGTGATAGCTATTGGTTTTATCAACTTGCGATAGCTATATCTTTTCAACTTGTGATAGCTATATGTTTATCAACTTGCGGTAGCTATATGTTTTCAACTTGTGATAGCTACATGCTTTCAACTTGCGATAGCTTTGCGTTTTCAACATATGATTGCTTTATTCTTGTTGATATTTGATAACATTATTTGTCAATATGCGATAGCATCATGTAGTGTAAACATGTGATGGCCACGATTTACTTGACATGCGATAGGCTATGCTATTGATGTGATAGCATGAGATTTTTGAAGTACAATAGCACAAGCTTTTGTGTAACGACCCGTAATTTCATCACTTTGAATTGAAATATTTAATTACTTTTAAGTATTCTAATATAGGTTTATTAAACATAAATAATAATGGTGATCTCGTTTTGGAAAAATATTTACAAAAATATATTTTTTGGAAAAATATCAATAAAATGAATGAGAATCGTTTTATCGATAAACAGCTTTTTATCCATCAAAAGTCACGCACGATATTTCTCCGTTTAATCAAGAGTACAAAAAAAAATTATTTATTTTATTTTTGAAAATAAAATATATTTATGACATCATCAGGGATATCATCACTTTTATATATTTTCTGGAATTTTCAATTAATTTTAAATAATCAAATAATTGTTTTAAAATGATAATAATTTATTTTAATAAGTTATATAGTGATGATAAATCATTTATAATAGTTTTATAAAGATATATACTTGTTTTAAAAATATAAGAAAATTCATAATGTTTTGTCGATACGAAAGCACTTTTCGTAAACACTTATTTAATATTGATTTATATGGTTTAATAATTCAAATGAGCTTGTTTTAATTATTATAAGGTGATAAGAAATTTAATTTCAAGTTTTGTTTATGTAAATAAATAGTATGATTAAAAACAGAAAATGTGACCGGTATTCGGCTTTCGGGTTTTCGACCTTTCGTCGAACGAAAGTTATTTAAAGTCATTGTAATGTTGTTTATATGTCTTATGCATATATATATACATACACATACATGCACTAACATACACATATAGACATATATAACATACACATACATACACGCATATATACACACATATGTGCACTTAATAAAGAAAATATCTAAGATATTTCCATTTTCTTCATCCTTAAGTCTAATAAAGCAACCATCTCTTCACTCACATCACCTTACAAGCACATGGAGGTTCACATGGAGGGGTGGGGGTGTGATGTGTGCATGATGGGAGAGGGGGAGGTCATGGACGAGCTCATGGATGATGTAGGAGGGGAGAGATATTATGCTAAGTTTCTTAAGGGTTAAGGCCCTTCTTCCTATAAATACACACCCACCCCTTCACATTTCTATCATTCAAAGCTCAAGCTTCTTCTTCTTATTTAGCTCCTCTTTAATGGCTTCTTCCTTAGAAAAATAATGAAGAAAAATATAGCCAAAGAGAAGTAAAATAATATATAAATATATCCACACACTTAGGGTAGTGATCTACTTCAAAACTAGTCTAAAATCCCCTCTACCTCCACATAAATACACGGCCACCACCTCTTCCCTCAAATAGACTAGGCACCACCTTTAGCAAGGGAGGCCGAGCACACTAGGAGGCAAGAAGCAAGTTGGAGGAGCTCCGGGGCAAAGAAAAGAGAAGGAAGTGATGTCGGATTTCCACCAGAATCAATTTAAAGAGTTTCGAGAAAAGTTTGGTAGAGTGGAAACCGATAGTGAGTACCCGCATTTGTAATTATTATAGAACATCTATAATTATTTCTAGTATGACAACATGACCATTGAATATCTTAGATTTTTTATATGGATGTTTGAAAATTGATTGATTATATGGGTGATAACGTGGTTGTGATAAATATAACCAATAATGGGAAAATCATAATTATCCAAAATAGAAATGGCTAATTAATTAATCATAGTTAATTCGTGAAAAAATAAATCCCCATTAATATGCATATGTGAGTTAGTAAGCCTCTTTATGGATTTGAATATAAAAAGATTGAAAAATGAATATATATATATATATATAATATTATAGTAGAGAATAAAGTGGATAAGGAGTTTTTCATGTAGTAAAAATAGTTTGACATGATTTAAAATGGTGTATTATGGTATTTTAAATATTTTAACAAGTTTTGGTAAAGTTTAATGAAGTTTGAAAAATTGAGACAAATTGAGCTCGTCGCATAGCGGTAGTTCGTAATTTTCTGACCTGAAAGTTAAATCAATGTGTAGGATTCAATATAGGTCGGAATTCTTTGAAATATGAATTTTTCAGACCCATGTAGGTATAGTTTTCAAGAAAAAGAAAAAAGATCAAGATTTCACCTAGTAGAGTTTCAAATATGTCCAAATCAAGTTTTCAAAAACATCGCATTTTGGCAGTTCGGAAAACAAAGTGGTAAATTCTTTAAAAATAGATATTTTTAATCGTTAAAAATAGATATTATTAATCGCTAAAAATATGAAATAAATTCCATAAATATGTTTAAATGTTTTAAAGGGGATTTGATTTATAAAAATAGACTTATATGTAATGGAATTAGTATTTTGATCAAAGAAGCTTTAACACGCCATTCACAGCGGTTTTTACAACGGTTTTCGATAACTTTTGTAAATCGTAATTTTAACTTAATTATTCTTCCCTAATCTTTTTAGTAATCTTTTCAAATGAATAATTGAGTATTTTAAAGATGATTTGGAAGTTCTATTATTATTTTAAAGGAGTTTAAAATGGTTAAATTAAAATTGTTTTAAACAATATTTGGAATAGTGTTAAGTAAATGAAAATCATCTCTAAAAGATCATATAAAGCATTTAGAGTTGATAAAATAATTTGACCGACTTATGGGGGACAGAGAGATAGTCTTTAGACCTGAGCTTGGATAACCAGTGTTTGGGTTACGCTCAAGCTATCCGAACTGGCCCGACTAAGGGGATAGTTAATTC
Organism: Allium fistulosum; assembly: GCA_030737815.1. Classification (NCBI taxonomy): domain Eukaryota; kingdom Viridiplantae; phylum Streptophyta; class Magnoliopsida; order Asparagales; family Amaryllidaceae; genus Allium; species Allium fistulosum. The sequence continues at coordinate 911,370,203 of CM060908.1, forward strand.
GATCTACTAGGACCACATTTTCTTAAGTTAAAAGAAAAGAGATTTGGAAATTTTCAAAAGCTAAATAAGATTTTGGTGGTATAGAGAATTACCTAGTTAAACTTTATATTAAATTTCGAGGAGGGAACTCGTACTATCTGCGTGAATTTAAAAGGCGATTTCTCCGTCATTCGACGAATAGTACAGGTTGAGTATAGAAATTGGTATTGAGAGTAATTAGTCTAATCTCTGGTTGCCACTAATCTTTGGGTTAATCCCAATATCATATACATATAGTGGCAGTAGTACCTTCATTATGAAAATCCTCGATTTGCAAGAAATACTCGCTACTAATCCTAGTTGATTCCTAAATAAGAAGTAGTAGGAGGAGTGCCTTTGTTTTTTCCTTCACCTGGAAAACTTGCATGGATGAGTGTTTGGCATTGCATTTCTAAAAACCATGTACATTGATCCCTGCAAACATACATCTATTTGGTGGTGTAGGAGGTAACCCCTCATATACATAACACCCTTCTCTGCGACGTACGAACTCAGATGTAGTACTTTTGTGGAAATCAATAGTGTGTTGTTAGAAATGGCAATATGGCATTCTAAGTGGAATTTGCTTTTTGAAAAGTGAAGCGTGGCTTTGTGGAAAGAAGAGCGTAGCTTCATGAGCCATACTTCCCAGGAATGATGCGGGATACTATATGGTCTGCAGGATATATATTTCAGGCTATCAGTTTTATTTATGATGGAGGAGTCCAATAGTGTCTGGACCCTCAATAGTTTAAATGGACAGGTATTGGAGGCTCGACTGAGAAAGAGAAAAGCCACCGAAATATGTTGTTCCATAGTGGTGTAACAATGTAGTATGGAGGCTTGCTTAAGAAAAGTGAATAGTTACCGTGGACTAGGATTGTTATGCATGGATCTCACATTGGAGGAAATGGCCACTAGTTCCCTATCATATTGGAAATCCAATTCCAATATGAGCATTACGATTTTGGTTGTATTTCCAAAATAGCTGTAATGCTTTGCAAATATTTCAACTACCCCTCGTATCTTATACACCGTTTGACATTATCCTGGTATCGTTACCTTCTTTATATATTTATTTGAAAAGTGTTTTCAAACCAATGTCATTAATGATAAAATTAAATTATTTCGGTATAAAGTATTTTGGTCATCGTTTGGTAAAAACCCGTACGTATTTATGTGCAGCGTGGTCTTACAAAATACCTTTTTATTTCAAATTCTTTTAAAAAGATATAACAAATCCAATCTAAAACTCCGTCGTATGATTATGGTTCAAGTTTTCTCATGCTAGTTTATCAAGCCTGATCTGGGTATTTTAAATACTCAGGTCATATCCGAGTAGTTTCAGGTTTAGCTAAAGATGCTTGGAGTTTCTAGAGGAGAGCTGGAGATCTTCATCAATGTATAGACATATTCTATTTTTCCGCTACATTTGTTTTGTTATTTTTCAACATCTGTAAGGATACATTATTTATAACTGTCCAGGTTGAATCTAGGTTAGACTCTGATGTTGTATTCAAAATTTTCCACCTTAAAATATTTTGTGGTTATTAATATATGATTATTACATTCGTATGAGATTCTGTTTTCTTCTCTGTTCTGTATTATTTTCTTTTAACCATTAACAATCGGTTCTTCTAGCACTTGAATACTCGATATGTAATACAGTAGATGTATTAGTATTGATTTTCGATGGTCGAAAATCCCATTCATTACATTTGATATTAGAGCTTAAGTTGAGCGAACACCTGATCCTATTAGGGGTAAGACTCATCAGAGATGGGGTTAGTAATGCCCTAGGATGAGTAACCCATTTGAGATAGGGTAAGAGCCACCCTAGAATGAGTTTGAGAGTACTATACATATGAGCACGTATTTGTTATTGTATATAAATTTTTTTTTGTTTTGATTAATCTGTTGAGTGGTTTATAAATTCTAGTCAGTGCATGAAGAGCTCCAAGTAATTGATAGGGATTCTAAATACTTAAACAAGGTGGATTGACACACTGTTTTCAAAAGGATTATATTTTATATATAAAAAGAATATACATATTTGTGTGATTTGGGAAATTTATAATATTTACTCCCTTTGGAAAGTTCAATGAATAAGGACTTGATCTATTTGGTGATGAATGGAATAATCTTCTAAGTATCGATCAGATGTCGGCTTGGGCGAAGGTATCATACACTTAGTAAATTATTCTCCTTATCATTGGAGGATCAAGGCAAGTTCAAATCTGAACAAGTCTGAATCAAGTTATTTGGATAAAAAAGTTTCTAAGTCAAGAAATAAATGGTATGAAACTTCTGATGATATTCTAATATATCACTTAGGGGCAGATTGGCTTTTTATATACTGGGTGATGAATTATGGCTTAATCTAAAACAAGCATGAAGAGTACGTGCAGAAAGAGAAGAAGAAGAAAAATTAAGACTAGGATTTTATGCTGTCATCTACTATTACAGATGCGGTAAAGAAGGGCATTATGCAGTTCATGTAAGGATAGAAAAATAAAGGAAAGAAGAATAGGAAAATAAAGGAAAAGAAGAAAGAAAAATCTTTTAGGGATGATAAATTCTGTTTCAAGTGTAAAAGGCAAGGTCATTTTCTACGTGACTGCCCTAAAACAAAGAAGAAACCCAGAATTCAGTCAGGAAGGGCAAAGAGTTGCTACCATTGCAAAGGATTAGGACATATAGCCAAATAGTGCCTCAAAAGGACTTGCAGTTGTGCTATGAAGGAAGACATTTAATGAAGGACTGTCCAAAGAAAAGGTGGGTTGACTTAGGTACGAAGTATAAAGCACCATCTACCTCGGGAGGGGTCCAAGAAAAGTGTTTATAGCAGTTCGAGTATCCATATATATGATGGTGGTGTATGGTAGACTATACTCCCTAGGAGTTATCCCTAAATACTTGTAATATAGGCTAGGGTTAGGAGTGGGTGTATAAATATGATGTTACTTAATATACCTTTTTTAGGATTATTCTCTCTGTGCGTTTCTTCTATCTTATATCAGATCAATTTAATAAGATATTTAAAAAATAAAAAGTTTAAAGGGATGTTAAAAAGAAATGGCTTGATAAAATGTGTTGAAGTCAAGAAAATTATTTAAGAATATATTTTGTAAAAGCATAATTTATAAATAAAGTGTAATTTACAAAAATAAAATGATTTTGTAAAAGATGAGTATGAAATATATGTTTAATAAACAAAAGGGGATTTTGGGAACTCATATCCTAATGTTTTGAAAAAGTTTAAAAGTGTAAAGGGAAAGTTATTTACTATAAAATAATTTTGGAATTAAATTTATAAGGGAAGTTATTAAGAAAGAAATTTCAAAAGGATTTTGGAATAAAACTATAATAGTATTATTTCAAGTAAAGGATAATTGATTTCTTCTGAAAAAGAGATAGAAATGTTTTGGGTGAATATTTTGAAACGATTTTCAAAGAGTTAGAATAAAAGTTAAAATTTGATGAAATGTTTTCATAAAATTTTTAGGAATGTTAATAAGTATGTATGTTATACGTAGATTATTTCGTCACACGATTCTAATCTAAGATTCAAGTACAGAACTTTGAGCTGTTTACACCATTCTGAAAAAGGATTTACCACTCGATTCTTGATGATGAACATTGATGAGGGATTGTGGTTAGTTTATTACGTTTTCTATCATAGTTGAGAGCTACGCAAGGAAAACTAAAGTTCTAACCGGAAAGCCTGATCAGAATCCGCACTAGAGAATCGATGTACCGATACTAGTTTGGAAGTAAATTTGTGCATTCGAATAGAAGATCGAATCAAATATTCCATAAGAATGATCTGTGTATATCATACAGAATTAAGTTTAAAATACATGTTTTGGGTTTTAGGTTGTAATTTCGAGGACAAAATCCTTTTAAGTGGGGAAGAATGTAACGACCTGTAATTTTATCACTTTGAATTGGAATATTTAATTGATTTTAATATTCAAATATAGGATTATTAAACATAAATAATCATGTTTTATGTGATAAATAATAATGGTGATCTTGTTTTGAAAAAATGTTTACAAAAATATATTCTTTGGAAAAATATTGATAAAATGACCGAGAATCGTTTTATCAATAAACAGCTTTTTAACCATCAAAAGTCGCACATGATATTTTTTAAAATACACTTATTTCTCCATTAAGGAAGAATATGAAATAAGAATTATTTATTTTATTTTTGGAAATAAAATATATTTATGACATCATCAGGGATACCATCACTTTTATATATTTTCTAGAATTTTAAATTAAGTTTAAATAATCAAATAATTGTTTTAAAATGATTATAATTCATTTTAATAAGTTATATAGTGATGATAAATTAATTATAATAGTTTTATAAGGATATATATTTGTTTTAAAAATATAAGAAAATTCATAACGTGTTGTCAATACTACAACACTTTTTGTAAACACTTATTTAATATTGATTTATATGGTTTAATAACCCAAATGAGCATGTTTTAATTATTTTAGGATGATACGAAATTTCTTTTCAAGTTCTGTCTATGTAAATAAATAGTTTGATTAAAAATGAAAATGTGCCTAGTATCCAGCTTTTGGATTTTCGACCTTCCGTCGAACGAAAGTTCTTTAAAGTCGTTGCAACGTTGTTTATATGTCTTGCGCACATATTAACATACGCATACATGCACTAACATATATAGACACACATACATCACAAACACACACACATATATACAAACACACACAAATATCCACTTAATAAAGAAAATATCCAAGATATTTCCATTTTCTTCATCCTTAAGTCTAATAAAGCAACCATCTCTTCACTCACATCACCTTACAAGGACATTAAGGAACGCATGGAGGGTGGGGGTGTGATGCATGCATGATGGGAGAGGGGTAGGTCATGGTCGAGCTCATAGATGATGTAGAGGGGGGGGAGATATTTTGCTAAGTTGCTTAAGGGTTAAGGCCTCTCTTTCTATAAATACACACCCACCCCATCACATTTCTATCATTCAAAACTCAAGCTTCTTCTTCTTCTTTAGCTCCTCTTTCATGACTTCTTCCTTAAAATAATAATGAAGAAAAATATAGGCAAAGAGAAGTAAAAAATATACAAATATATCCATACACTTAGGATAGTGACCTACTTTCAAAACTAGTCTAAAATCCCCTCTACCTCCACATAAATACATGGCCACTACCTCCTCCCTCAAATAGACCGAGCACCACCTTAGCAAGGGGAAGCCGAGCATGCTAGGAGGCAAGGAGCAAGTTGGAGGAGATTCGGGGCAAAGAAAAGAGAAGAAAGTGCTTTCGGATTTCCGTCGGAATCAATTCAAGGAGTTTCGGGAAAAGTTTGGTGGAGTGGAAACTGATAGTGAGTACTCGATATTTGTAATTATTAAACAACATCTATAATTATTTCTAGTATGAGAACATGACCATTAAATACCATGGATGATTTATATGGTTGTTTGAAAATTGGTTGATTATATGGTTGATAACTTGGTTGTGATAAATATAACCAATAACGGGAAAATCATAATCATCCAAAATAGAAATGGTTAATTAATTAACCATAGTTAACTCATGGAAAAATAAATCCCTGTTAATATGTGTATGTGAGTTAGTAAGCCTCTTTATGGTTTTGAATATAAAAAGGTTAAAAAATGAATATATAATATTATAATATGGAATAAAGTGGAAAAGGAGTTTTTAATATAGTAAAATTAGTTTGAAATGATTTAAAATGGTTTATTATGGTATTTTAAACATTTTAACAAGTGTCGGCAAAGTTTAATGAATTTGAAAAATTAAGTCAAATCGAGCTAGTCGCGTAGCGGTTTGTAATTTTCTGACCTGAAAGTTAAATCAATGTGTAAGATTCAATATGAGTCAGAATTCTTTGAAATAAGAATTTTCCGAACCCATATGGGTATAGTTTTCAAAAAAAAAGAAGAAAAATTAAGATTTCATTTAGTAGAGTTTGAAATATGTCCAAATTAAGTTTTCAAAAACATCGCGTTTTGGCAGTTCGAAAACTAAAGTGGTAATTCTTTAAAAATAGATATTTTTAAATCATTAAAAATATGAAATAAATTCCACAAATATGTTAAAATGTTTTAAAGGGCATTTGAGTTATAAAAATAGACTTATATGAAATGGAATTAGTATTTTGATCAAAGAAGCTTTAAAACCCTATTCACAGCGGTTTTTGCAATGGTTTTCAGTAACTTTTACAAATCATGGTTTGAACTTAATTATTCTTCCTCGATCATTTTAGTAATCTTTTCAAATGAATAATTAAGTATTTTGAAGATGATTTGGAAGTTTTATAATTATTTTAAAGGAGTTTAAAATAAATGGTTAAAGGAAAAAAAATTAAACAATATTTGAATAGTGTTAAGTAAATGAAAATCATCTCTAAAAGATCATATAAAGGATTTAGAGTTGATCAAATAAATTGACCGCCTTATGAGTGGCAGAGAGATAGTCTCTAGACCCAAGATTTGACAACCAGTGTCCAGGTTCCGCTCTAGCTATCCGGACTGACCCGACGGAGGGGATAGTTAATTTGATCCACTCGAACCACATTTTCTTAAGTTAAAAGAAAAGAGATTTGGAGTTTTTTAAAAGTTAAACAAGAATTTAAAATATGATTTTGGTGGTATAGAGAATACCCTAGTTAAACTCTGTATAAAATTTTAAGGAAGGAACTCGTACTATCTGTGTGAATTTAAAAGGTGATTCCACCATTATTCAACAAATAGTATAGGTTGAATATGGAAATTGGTTTTGAGTATAATTAGTATGATCTCTATGGATCTTTTTCTACTTAATACTAATTAATTTGGGTTTCCAGTAAATGATGTCTTAAATAACATTGTTTTTGAGCTATTTAAAAGTTATGATTTGAAAATAAGAAATCTTTGTTAAGATTTTAATAAATGATTTGGAAATTTTTTCCTAAGTAAAGGTGAATGATTTGGAATTATTCCAAGATTAAGGAGGTTTAATCAATCAGAGAAGTTGATAAATAAGGCTTAATGATTCCATATACTCTTAAAAGTTAAAGGAATTGATAGGAGAATATATCTTCAAAAGATATATGATTTGATAAAAAGATAAATTGGTTGGTTGTTGTTTGATAATCATCTATATACTTTACATTTTTTATCGATGATTGGTTCAGAGAAACCATGGTCGGATTTGGATAAATTCTATCGAAAACCACTTCGAACCAATATACATGTTCAAAAGTGAAGACATGTTGAAGACAATGATTTGAAGACGGAGATCTTCATGATGTAGGGCTACTTGCCACTAACCTTTGGGTTAATGACCCATATCATATATATATGGTGGCAGTAGTGCCTTCGTTCTAAAGATCTTTGATTTGCAAGGAATACTCGCTATTAATCTGTAACGACCACGACTTTCTCTCCACAGAAAGTCGCATCGTTAATAAGAAAGAAAGGGGTAGAAAATAGAAAAGAAGAGAAGAAAGAAAGAAACAACAACAACGATCTCACAGCGGAACGAATAAATTATATTAATAACATAAACTATTACATAGTATACAACAATTTACAGAGTTACACAGCATATACATCACTTACTAGACAGTTATAAACATCTGTCTAGACATTACAACTCAAATACAAGACAAGACACTATCACAGATATCAACACAGCGGAATACTATATCTACGAACGCCGAAGCCTCCTGCTCCATTGCTCCTCCAGAATATTCGTCAAAGCTAAACCTGAATCCCTTGGCTACTCGTAAAAATTTGAGTACCCAAGAGTTTATAAAACAGAAATAAACACTTGGGTCAAACATGGGTCTGGTGTGAGTAACAGGTTAAACTTGCTTAACTTCAAAACCTTTAGAAAGAAAAAGTATCACGTAAGACTCCCCACAAATAAACATGGGTAAGTTTTTACCTTACGCTAACCAAAACATTTGATAGGAAATCTGATTTTATTATAATAGGGTCTAGGGTTTTCAAGTAAAATATAGAAATAGCTGAAATGCTTACATCTCACATTCCAACATAGTTGGGCACAACTAATACGTACGGCACTTATTGGAGTTTGGATTCCATACAATGGCAGGGCTACTGGGGTACCGCCCGTCACAGTACGTGGCCTAGATCACCGTACCGAGGAGTACGCCCGCTCCCCTGCAACACAAAGCCGGAACCATCCCTTACTGGATAATCCCGAACAAGATAATCCCGTAGTTGGCGCGACCAACCACACACTAAGCCGAATAAAAGAAAAGGGACCTCTAGACAGGGATCTATCTTGCTCTCAGTGGGTGCTACCCACGAAGCCTTGCTGCACCTCCCCTGTTTTAGCCATTCCCGGTTGATGAGGCTTGAGGTTACGATTACCTTTAATCAGAACATATCACTTAGAATGCTCATCGTCCGCCTGACGATGTGCTGAAAGCATTCAATCCATACAAGTTCGTTCCGGGTTCGAACGAAACCGAAGGCATTATCTCGTTACACTCGTTTTGGAATCACCCTCAGAGTTAACGACAATAACCCTTGCACTCTGAATCTTCATCTTCACTTGAGATTCACGACCTATCGTAAATTTGGATCGATGTGGTATTCGGGTCTCCAGACCTGGAATTCCGATATACGGAAACCCGATCCCGGTCTCATCGAAATCCAAAACGTATCTTTTAAGGGCCAAGTTGTTTTAAGGTTAAAACAATTCAATATATTATCTTTATTCACATAGAAAGATAATTCACAACATCACAATAGATAATCAACATTATCAATATAAACAGATAATCCATATTATCATCACAATTCAACTAAACATCCATATCACGGATCAGCATATATCTCATTAGAGATATCAAACAATGCAAAGCATTCAATACTATTTATTCATCCATAAGTAATGATTTATATCATCTCTAATTAATTTAAAGTGAATTAAACTAATTACTACATTTTATAAATCCTGCTTACTTAATCATTAATTAATTTCAAATCAATTAATCATTCTCTAATTACCCTTTAATTGCATTCAGGTAATTTATCCTTTAATTAATTACTCCAATTAATTATCCTTAACCATTTATGGTAATTAACCTTTAATTACTTTATTAATTAATTAACTATAATTAATTAAATTAATCAACTATAATTAATTACATTAATCCTTAATTAATTACATTAATTAATCACTTCTTAATTACATCATTAATTATATTAATTAATGATCCTTAATTACAAATTAATTAATTACTTAATATACATTAATTACATTAAGTAATTAAACTTTAATTAAACAACATTTATTAATCACTCTTGATTAATCTCATTCAGTAATTAACTACCCTTAATTACTTTATTAACTAAATTAATTATTCCTTAATTAATTTCTTAATTAATCCCTTGATTAATTATTCAAAGTAATTAAACTCAAATTACTTTCCTTCAATTAATTACTTCCAGTAATTATCTATTATTTACTTCCCTAAATAATATACCTTATTAATTACATTGAGTAATTATTTAACAAATCAATCCATTTATTAGTCTAAATTAATTAAACTTAATTAATTAACTTAAACTAATCAAATTAACTTAATTAATTACAATGAGTAATTAATTTCTTAATTACTTTCATTAAGTAATTATATTTAAACCATTTCACAAATGATTATCTTTAAATTAATTAATAAAATTAATCACATTAATTATTTATTAAATAATCTCAAGTTAATGACCTTCATTAACAATTATTTAATTACTTTTCTTAAGTAATTAACTTAGATTAACCATTATTAATTTCAAATTAATAAATCTTAAAAATCAATTAATTAATCTCTAATTATTTAATTAATTAAGTGTTAACCATAACTTAATTAATATTTAATTACTTTATTAATTAATCATTAATTAATACTCAAATTTATAATCCTTAATTACAAATTAATTATTCTATTTAATTAATCTAAACCTTAATTAAATTAATTTAAATCCTTAAGTACTTAATTAATTAATCCAAATCATTAATTAATTAGATTATTTAAACCATTTTAATTACCCTAAAGTTTTAATGATTTTAACTTTAAGATAAAACATTTTCTTATCCATGGTTAAATTATCATTCTCAAATACGTTTGAAAACATCCATTTTCAAATTTACTTTTTAAATTTCATTTTAAATTCTAGATTTAAAATGAATATAAATTTTGTCTTTAACAAAGTTTAGAACCAATTTAAAAACCTTTACCTGTTAAAGAAATCTTATATCTTCTAAAGAATTTTTAAAAGAACTTCAAACAAATTTCTTTTTAAATTTAAAACATTTAAATATAACTAACATTTAAACCTATTTAAAACATTTAAATTTATAAAACTTATTTATATCCAAATCTAAAATTCAACTAAACTTGACTCCCTATAATAAAACTTGATTTCAATTCCTGTCTTTATAATTCTTCATAATTTAAATTCAGTTTAAATTTTAAACTGACAGGTATAAAAACCTGGCAACACAATTTCACTCGAACTCGCCATAAATTACTTTGAGTCGCAGCTCTAATTACTTCGAGTCTCACCCGCAGAAAAACTCGAGAAACTCGAGTAGCCTCCCCTGTCACTTGAGTCCAACACACCCGAGCTCTCTTTACAAATACTTCGAGTCGCCTATCTAAAAACTTCGAGCCTCTCACGCAAACACTAGAAAATCTCAAGACCTTCCTCTGTTAAAACCCAGGCTTCACCAGATATCCCAATCGTGTGCACGTGCACGATCATCAGCGTCAACTCCGGTCATCTACGACGACTCCACCATCTCGACGTTCATCCCTACACCATATCACGATCGCGATTTCTTCGATCACTGCTCGAATTCGAAATTCGATCACCTCCCAGGCCTGGAACTCATCAGTTCGAATTCGCCAAAGCCTGTCATTACGCAAAGCTCGCCGTTCCGATCATCTGCAGGTTAACCCTTTCGGCCGCGACACCGTCTACGTGACTACTACTCATTCCCAAAAACTCGACGAACTCGATCCACTACAGGAATCACGACGATCGATTCTTCCAAGCTTCATTTTCTAGGGTTAAAAAATTCAAATTCTAAATCATTTCTTCCTAAATGTTTTAATTCGATTTCAAGTAATTTTCCTTATATCCTCGATCATTCCTCCATCACTACCGAAGATTACAACATCCCAATTTCACTGAGATCATCAAAATTACCAAAAATTCATTTCTAACTTAAACCAGAACTGCTCCTTTAATACTAAACTAAAAATTATGATATTAATGCTAAAAATCATGTTGTAGTTTATGTATTCCATATATAATCCTGAATTCATAAATTACCCAGTTTGGAATTTCACTTTTTTTATAATATTGCTCTGTTATTTTTGGTTACAGAGACACTCAGGTTTGAATTTGACTTAATTTAAATTTTAAACTTTAGTTTATGGTAAAACAAACATATTCTGTTTTAATATTAAATCCAAATTAACACTAGATCATGGGATAATGATTTTATATCAAACTGGAGCCTGGAATTTCAAAATAACAGAGACACACTGATACAAACAACATACACACCTATATACATTCATGTACATGCAGAATCATCTATAAACATTCACATCAAAACAATATTTATCACAGAATTAAGCATGCAACACAATTATACTTAAGTTATTTTAACAAAAATTGTTACTCACCTTTATAAAGATGACAGAGCCTATTTTTGAAAACTTGAGACTGGTTTGAACTTTAAACTGGAATGCCCCTTTTTGATTTGAGAAGTTGAGTTGTTGAAGCTTAAATTGTTTTAATCTACATGCATGCTTGTTTCCATGTTGAAGAATGAATGCAGACAGTTTGAACTGATTCCAGATTGAAAAAAATGAAGGCAGACAGGTTGCTTTGAATTGATTCCAGAGATGAAAGAAATTGCAGGCTAAAAGACTTGGTTTGGAAATGTATTTCTGGTTTGAAGAATAGTTACAGGCTTTGTTTTGATTTTTGCTTTGAGGGGTTTGATTACAGATTTAAGAAATGAGGATTTGCTACAGATTTTGTTATGAGAAAATAGGCTGAAGTTTCTTTCTTTGAATTAAGAGGATAGAAAAAGAAATGAGATGATAGGTATATGTTTTTATAAGTTAATATGAAGTTTATTAAAATAAAAGAAAACCAAAAATTTAAAAACTTGACATTTGTCACATAGAGTTGTTAATAAATTAACACTTGTTACTATATAGTCTTTAGAGAATTACATATGTCTTTTAAGTAACACTTATTTATTTTAAATGTAAATAAATCCTTTTTCTTAATTTATAAATTTACAATTTCTTATATATATATATAGATAATTTTTAAAGAAATAAACCAATCATACTTATAAATAAGAGCTTATCCAAATATCTATAAAAATCCAAATATTTATAACAACACATTCAATTTCTTTAAAATCTATTTATCTATATATAAAACAATACATTATTAATATTGTTTGAAAATAGCAATTTGTCAAATTTAAATAATTTATAAAGAGATTATAAATTTCTACTATTACTAAATGAATTCATATATCATTTGTTTATTAAATACAAACCAAAGCTTTTCTATTTACAATATATACAAATATATATACATTATAAATAGAAATCAATTTATTAGGTTTTAAAGAATAAATTCACTAATTAAATATTCATTTAATTAGATTATTAAACCAATTCAAATTTATTTATCAAAGATCATCAATCAATTTAATTATTTAAACAGATTATTAAATTGACATTGCCCCAAATTTCCGGGATATTACATAATCCTAGGGTGATTCCTAAATAGGAAGTAGTAGGAGGAGTGCCTTTGGTTTGTCCTTTACCTAGACAACTTGTATGGATGAGTGTCTGACATGCATTTCTAAAAACCACATACATTGATCCCTACAAACATACATTTGTTTCGTGGTGTAGGAGGTAACCCCTTCTATACTTAACACCTTTCTTTGAGAAGTATGAGCTCAGAGGTTGTACTTTTGTGGAAATTAATAGTATGTTGTTAAAAGTGGCAATGTGGCACTCTAAGTTGAATTTGCTTTGTGAAAAGCAAAGCGTGGCTATATGAAAAGCAAAGCATGGCTTTGTGGAAAGAAGAGCGTAGCTTCACGAGCCTCACATCCCAGGAATGATATGGGATACTATGTTGTGTGCAGGGCATTCAGGTTATCGATTTTATTGATGATGGAGGTGTCTAGTAGTGTCTGGACCCTCAATAGTTTAAATGGGAAGGTATTGGAGGCTCGACTGTGAAAGAGCAAAGCCAATGAAATACGATGTTCCATAGCAGTGTAACAATGTAGTACGGAGGCTTGCTTGAGAAAAGTGAATAATAACCGAGGACTAGGATTGTTATGCATGGATTTCACATTGGAGGAAATGGCCACTAGTTCCCTATCATATTGGAAATCCAATTCTAATATGGGCTTTACTGTTTTGGTTGTATTCCCAAAATAGCTGTAATGCTTTGCAAACATTTCAGCTACCCTTTGGTATCTTATACACGGTTTGACATTCTCCGGGTATTGGTACCTTCTTTATATATTTATTGAGAAGTGTTTTCAAACCAATATCATTAATGATAATATCAAATTGTTCTGGTATAAAGTATTTTGGTCATCGTAAGGTAAAAATCCATATGTATTTATGTGTGGAGTGGTCTTATGAGATACCTTTTTATTCAAAAAGGTTTTGAAAGATATAAAAAATTCAATCTATGACTCAGTCATATGATTATGGTTCAAGTTTTCTCACGCTAGTTTATCAAGCGATTCAAGCCTAATCCGGGTATTTTTAATACTCGGGTTAGATCCGAATAGTTTCAGGTTTAGCTAAAAACTGCTTGGAGTTTCTAAAGGAGAGCCGAAGATCTTCATCAGCGTATGGACGTATTTTACTTTTCCACTACATTTGTTTTGTTGTTTTTCAGCATTTGTAAGGACACAGGATTTAAAACTGTCTAGGCTGAATCTAGGTTAGACTCTGATGTTATATTCAAAATTTTCCACTGTAAACAGATTTTGTGTTTAATAACGTATGATTATTCCATTCATGTGAGATTATGTTTTCTTCTCCATTCTATGTTATTTTCTTTTTACCCTTAACAATCGGGGTTTTCAGCACTTGAATACTCGGCACGCAATATAGTGGACTTATTAGTATCGATTTTCGAGGTTCGCAAATCTCGTTCATTACACTTTGGGCATGTGATAGTTATTGTTTTGATATGCGATGATACAAGTTTCCAATGTGTGATAGCATAAGTTTCTGAAAAGAAAGATATCTTATTTTATAACACTTGGTAACTTTTAACTCTATATTGGGTTATCTTTCCCTTAAACAAAACTATAGTTTGTGTCAGGTATTTTGACAAGGTTTTCAAAGAGATGGAAACATAGTTTAGCCCAATTTTAAAGTGTTTTGTGGAGGAAATTATTACTTAATTACAAATATTTTTTGTGTATAAAATGGCTATTATATTGTAACAACCCTCAACTTATCTAAGCCACCTCATATACTGCCCTGTCCTCGTGTAATAGTTATAAAGAGGGAGAAATTGAGGAGATCGGACAAAGGTCTGGTGAATGAATTATGAGAGTAGTGGTGTGGTATTGATATGTAATTAAAGTTTAGTTATAACCTAGGGGTGTTCTTTTGTGTGCATGCACTATGTATAAGTAATTAGTTACTTTCCACACTATAGGTTGACAATCCTTAATGCGCCTAAATCCAGTAGTGATCTATGGAAGTTTCTACTTGAAGGTTGGGCATCTCAAAACTAAATAAACCAAGAAATATCTCTAACATACGGTCTCAACATTAGATCGCCTAATTATGCATTGAGTTAATATCCTTAATGGTAACCGCTTGACTATACATTGGTTAACATTCTCAATGATAACTGCCTAAACTGCACAAACACATTGAACATACATCGCAATGCCTGAGCACTCACTAAGTATACAAACCTGACATTTATGGCCTACTAAAGCATTCGGGTAACACTTCCAGTGGTAAACGTGTCCTACAATCTACGTCATTCAACCTAATAGCTAAAAGGTCGATCGATAATTTGACTCTTCTGTAGGTTCACCACCTGACCGGTCATCATCCCTACTATTGCGAAAATCTCCATTACTACTTCCCCACTATTAGCACGTCAAACATTCTATCGAGTGCGTTATGGTAATGATAAGAGCATCTGGTTGTGATACAATCACATGCCTCATTGAGTGTCACGTTATACATGTCATAAAGTGCGAACCTAGGTACGTCACCAAGTGTGGAAATGATCCCGCTTGTTGCACAGTTCCATATAGTTACATGAACTTCCAAAAAGCTCGAGGTAGTATGAACAAGTTTCCTCGTTCATATTACTTGGCCTGCACCAGCTCAAGGTTCAACCTAGGCATGCTACAGCCATTCAGTGGATTAAATGGTATATTCAGACGTCTAACCCTTGTTCCGACGTCTAGACATTGGTCCAAATGTCTGATTACTTGTACAAAACCAACTATAGGTATTCAGACGTCTGACCTTCCATTCAGACATCTGAGTTTGATTCCAGAGGTCTGGATATTGGTTTAGACGTCTAAATTGTGTTAGAGTTAAACTATTACCTTTATGTTTCATAGTGTAAAGAAATTTAGACATCTCATTTTTAATCCAGACGTTTGACCTGAGTATATTTCATCATTTTTGATATTTTAGTTTCATCTCTTCTTTCCAGACTTTATTATAAACTTTGATTTTATTTTTATCTAAGTTTTGGATAGGTAATTATATACAAATCATGTTTCTAACTACACATAGTTTATCCATTTGATTGTTTACAAATATTTATCAATTTAGCTATGCATGCTTCCAAGTTTATAGAGCCAAATCAAGGTAAATTAATAAAATGCATATTCATTTACTTTTTACCCGTCTAAATCAACCCAACTTATAATATATAATTAGATCAATAGACTTAGAGGTGGTTCAATATAATTTACCTTTCCCTTCCAAATTACAATGATTATCTTATCAACCTATTACCTAGGGTTTTCCTATTATTTCAATTCACATGTAATTTCAATTAAAAATTATTGATTCAGAGTAAAGGTTATATTTTTAATTCTAAAAAGGTATATAAATGAATTTTAAATACTTATCTACATCCTAATCTAATTGCAAATAAATCCACACACTTGGGAATGCTTTTTGAAGAGAGTTACCCTTTTAATCTGATTTGAAATAGCATTTCTCTTCCTCTGCCTAGCTTGCTGCTGTTTGGATTTTATTTCTATCTACTTCCAATTTGAATTCTCTATTGTTATTAAGGTGTGGGTTTTAGTTTGTTTGAGAGAATAGATTTTAAGGTTTGAGGAAGAAGACAAAGAGAATATGAAGGATTAGAGAAGTGGCGACTATAGTTTTGAATGAAAAGATATAAAGGTTTGACTTATATTTATATCTGAAATTAGGGTTATTAAGGTCTAATACCGAAATTCCCCTCAGCCCCCTAATTGGACCCAAATGCGTTTCGCTCCATAACACGTGCCATAATAAATAACTCATATCTCTTTCATACGTTATCCGTTTTCGACATTTTATATACAAATTTGGGCAAGAAAAATCTACTTAACATATTGAAAAAGTTAGGCCCCGTTTGGTTTCGTTTTGAGTTTTGTGTTTTCAACATACACTACAAAATACAAGAAAATGCGAGAAATTTTTTACAATTCTTAGCCATCGCGACGATGGACGGGAAACGGAGGAGATGAATTGTTTTCCATCCTTTTGTTATGTCTCAAAACATGAAAAATCAAATAAACTTGTTTTCTATTTTCTATGTTAGTTTCATTTTTTAAAATTGTTTGTTTTTCAACAATACATAATAAATGCGAATTTTTCTTTAGGCGAAAACACAAAACTAAAAACAGCAAACCAAACTGGGCCTTAGATTTCCAAAATTCCATTTTTAAAATTTTAGTTTTTCAGCTTATATTAAATTACCAAAATACCCTTATAAAGTCATCATTTATTTTAAGTAAAAGTAAGGAGTATTACAAGCCCTACCTCTTAAAAGAATTTTGTCTCCGAACTTCCGAGAAATGGCAAAATACAACTCGGGGACTCAGTTATACTCTAATGGCTATGTGTATGTGTAGTACATGCACTTGGACCACACCACATAAAGCATCTAAACAATATTTACTAAGCATATCTGTTCTTAACATTTTTAGCAAACAAGATATAATATAACACTAAAGTATGATTACCAACATTAACACATAAAAATGGTAAAAATAAGGTAAACATAATACATAGTAATGGTATAATAAATGCAAATAGATCGGATTATTTTCAATTTGGATTACCTTGTAGATGGATGTCATTGATCCGACGTTTAGGGTAATGTTCCGCCATACATGTTGCTTTTTTTCTTGGGAAGTTATAGGTAACCAGGTAAGCATATTTTAGTCTTATTGTATATATATTCTACGGTGATATTTATAAAGTATTAATACTTGAGTTGTTGTCACAACTACAAGTACATTATTGAAGCTGAGGTGACATGAGCTCCATATCATGTTCACTAGGCTAGGATATCGTTCATTTTAGATATTCCTAGATGAATTTTGGGTATGACGCTATTTAAGTATTGAATATTATGCATGCTGTGCGTTGTCTCGACCACAAAATGGTTGAAGTAAAATGGTAAAGTTGAAAGTTCGAATTACAAAAGATATCCTAGATAAAGTTGGAATTCATATTTTATGAGAAATGGTTAACTAAGGAATTTGGATTTTTATTAAGTAAAAGATAACATAGTTTGCAAGCATTAAGATTACAGTGCCGGTTTTCGTGGAAAATGAGATTTGGAGACTTTTGGTAAGATTTTAAGAAGAGGATAATTAGATTCTTCCCAATCATCCATTGGGTTGAAAGGGCCATATATCCAATAAAGCTATTATGAATTATCAACTTAAGGATGCATAGTTGTGTGTTGCATGTGAACGACGAATCACCTAAACGCTTACTCTTACAATTTTAGCTAGGATTTTACATAAATTTAGGATTACACCTAAATTTAGGATTTTGATTGCTATGCTTGAATATATTAATTGAATAGGATTAGTTTACTTCAATGCTTGAACGTTTACTTGCTTGTATGCTTTAGAACTTAGGATAAAATTTCTCCCAGACTAGAAAGGTGGTACCTTAGCATCATGATTGTTAGAGGATTGATATCATAAGTGAAATAATATAGCTTAAATTGAACCTAAATTAGAAGAGAATTTATGCTATTTTCACTAGATTAATGGATTGCTAGATTTTGATATCCTTAGGTGAAAATGGGTATAGTAGGTGAATCAAGTTATTTGATGCTAGGCGAGTCACCGCCCACTTTCGAGTTGTCTTACTATAGTATCCTGGAGATGAAGTAATCGGCATACTACTGGGATGATTTGTGGCATCATTTATGTGCATCGGGAGTTGCATGAGGCTACATTTTCCATTGGGATGCTTTTGTGCATAAGTTACCAGTTGTGATGCATGTCGACATCAGTTTATCTTGGAATGTACATAGATTGTAGACGTTTACCTATTCAAGTACATTTGTAGTAATTTGGATCGATTTTATATGCCAGTTGTAAAGTCAATAAGTTAAGGTTGGAAGAACGATCTGGTTGAGGTACTTGGAATTGAAGGAGAGAATCTGATCTTTTCATGTCAACTCTTTCCTAAAATATTTTTTCCATTTGCTTATTCGTTAAAGTGATTAGTTGACTTAAATATGGACGAATGTTGCTATAGATTATTACCGTTAAATTAGGAAATTGGATGGAGTGGTATGTTTTATTGCGTGGCTTATGTTTTGATATGTGACTTGACATATCATATTTCATGTTGTATACAGATAGAAATTATCAGGTTATTTTAGGATGTTTTGCATTTATATCTATATGCCATGATCTTGTATTGACATAGAGTTGCATTAGCACTATGTATTATTCGCATGTCATATTCATGAAATATATCGATTGATGGAAGCACGTTATTATTTGCATTTATTTTACCACTACTATGTATTGTTTATTTACACCTATTTTTCCATTGCTGTATATTGTACTTGGATTCAATTACAGTTGGTGTTTGTATGGATATCTTATCTTATATTGCTAGAAATGTTAGGAAACAAACATGTTTGATACAAGTTAATTGGATGCCTTGTGTGCGGTGTGGGTTGTGTATGTATTGCACATACAAATTGCTGCTATTGTATGGTTAAATTTACAAGCTATATTTTTCATCTTTTTGAATTTCAGGACGAAAACACCCTATATTTTTAGTAAAAATACAAAATTAATTAAAAAGGGCACTTTGGTAATTTTACATAAAGCTAAAAAATTGAATTTTTGCAAACCAAGAAGTTTGGGAAGTCAGATTTTTCTATTGGGTTAATTAGATTATTCTACCCCAAATTCATACATAAAATGTTAGAAAAGGACAACGGGTGAAGGAGATATGGAAAGTTTACCATAGCATGCATTTCGGGTTTTACGACTATTTTGAAATTTAATTCTAAGAATTAATGAACGCATAAAAAAATTATTTGGTAAGTAATTAATTGTATATCTTTGAATTACTCTAAAAAGAGTACAATGGTTTGATGTGCATTAAAAGAAAAGATGATAGATATTTACATGCATAAACTTTAAACCCCTTGAGATGGAAAACAATTAATTACCATAATAATAATATTAATTGTCATAATTAATGAAAGAAATATTTCATAGTTTAAAAAGAGAAGATAACAATATATTCATGGAAGGAGAGCATTTCTTAAAGAAAAGGTGCGCTATCTCTTTATTTCTAAAGAATAAAGGTAAATCCGATTTTTGAATCGAGAAAGGTTAATTCCAATCAACTATAAATTGATTGAGCGATTACTAATAAAGAGTACGGTTCCTATTTAATGTCAACACATACAGATATATGTGTGTGTATATATATGTATGTATGTATGTATGTGTGTGTGTGTATTTGTGTGTGTTTACATTTGAATATTAATCATTGATTCCTTACAATAATTAGTAATACACACATACATCTATGTGTGTAGAATACCAATAAATGGTATTAACTGATTTGAACGACAATAAATGGTATTGATTTAAATTATAATAAATGGCATTGATTGGAATTACAATAAATGGTATTGATTTGAATCATAATAAATGGTATTTATTTGAATTATAATTAATACTATTAATTGGGAAATGATAAATGTTATTTTCTTTAAGAAAAGAAAAGGAAAGGGATTTTGCGTATAAGTAAGGGGAAATGATAAAGAAATAATCTTCCTACACCTAAACTTCACCTAATTTCCACCTATAAATACATGTTTAACCTTCACCTCTCACATTTGGTGACATACCTAGGTTCATACTTCATGAAGTTATCAAACGTGACACTCAACACGACATGCGATATATTGCAATTAGATGCTCTTGTTGTTGCTATAGCTGATTCCAGTCACATACTTGGTGAAAATGGAAAAGATTCGATGGAGACATTCATCAACCTACAGTGGAGTTGAATCAGTAAATTAACTCTTATGCTACAGGTTGAATGATAAGGGCATAGGTTTTGAGCACTAACGGGGAGTTTGCCCAATATAGATAGCAAGTATTATCAGACTGTGTATTCGAAATAGATGGCAAGTACTATTGGACCATATACTCGATATAGATGGCAAGTATTATCAGATCGTGTATTCGATGGATGGGTTGGGCACTACTACACACTCGTTCTGGTGCTGCTTAAGTGATTCACTATTGAGTATGTTAACTCAATGTACAATTAAATGATTTACTCTTAAGTATGTTAACTCAATGAATAGTCATATAGTCCATTATCGAGGTCGTACAATAGGGATGTCCCTACGTCTACTTAGTTTTTGGATGTCCAAACTTCAGGTGGAAACCTTCGTAGGTGATTATTGGATATAGGCATATTAAGAATTATAACCCTATAATATATAAAGTGACCAATCCTTTAAATGTGGTGCATGTGCACAAATGAACACCCCTGGGTTGAGTAGATTTTAACTAAAATTTAATTATTTGTCAACACCATACCATTAGCAATATAATTCACTCACTAAACCTTGTTCGATCCGCTCTATTTATCCCTCGTTATATCTATTACAGGAGGACAAGGCAGTAGGTAAGGTGACTTGGAAAAGGTGCATGGAGAAGGTGACTTGACATTTGAAGATACATTTATTTATTGTAATTTTCCCTATGTACCTTATTATATTTATTAGTCGGACTTTATCGTATTTTTATTTGGGGATATATTTAGACTTTTCTAGTATAAGCTAATGTTGCTTTTGAAATAGTAATGAAATTGGAATATTTTTAGTATTTATATTTTATTCCTTCCACCGTAAGAGCTAAAAGTATAGAATGTCTGAAGTTATATTTATCTATGTATCATATAAACCATCAATACCCAATGATTTGTACTTCTTGGCATAGTGTAAGTTCGAACGCCGATTTTGGGCTTTGAATCTGTGTCCCAGAGGTGTAGGTTGTTACATATATGAACATATATCATAATGGATGTTGGTGTGTTATATATTCAATTTTGTAGCTTGACTTGTTATTGCATATGTTGATTATTGACATGCTCATTTATATGTTATATTTTATCACCCAACATTTATGACCTAGGGATTGGGAACTGATGACCAATTAGGGTTGATCCAGTAATGGGTATGGTCAGACTTCAATCCTAAGTGAGTAGAATTGCATTCAGGACATTGTGAAGATCAAATTATGTTAGGATGCTCGAACTGATCAAAATACATTACTCATGGACATTTTAAAACCAGATCTAAGGATAGAACTAGTATAGGGTCACGCCAGCACTACACCCATTAAGCCCCCGACTAGTCGGGTCCGTGATTCCAATGCGTAGGGCTTTATTAAGGCTAAAATTCGTGTTACGAATGGGAAGGAACTCGTAGCAGAGAGGCTTGCTTATATTTTCTCCTATCGATTTTTGGAGATCGTTGATATTTTCTCCTACCATATTTAGGAGGCCATGGATAATTTCTCTTACTAATTTTCTCCTACTCATTTATCTGGTATATTTTTGCCCGAGGCAACCTGATAGATTTTTAGTTGGCCTATGAAAACTAATAAGTTCATAGTGACCTTGGAAAAACTATGTTGTTAAATGTACTCTTTTATAGAATTACATGATTATAGGATTGTGTAACCCTTTGACTCTGGTGAATGACGGACTATTCATTTTAACCTATTATGCATAGTATTGATGTTATGATTTTTTTTCTAATCGTATTGTTTCCAAGATATGTTATGGTTGACATATTGTTTAATAAGATATTAGTGAAGAAAACCTGTTCTATGCTTCAGTACTGTGGTCTCATTGGTTGTCTTTTTGGTCTGAGATGTTATAATATTATTCACACTAGATTTTTTGTCATACTCAAAGTTTTTGATTTCCCCTAAACTCTTAGGTACTCAATTGAAATTGGTTAAGCTGACAGTAGGGTTTATAAGTATAGATGAATAAAGTTTACAGAGATATGTAAGAGGCAAGCTAATTTTAGAAGTATTTTTGTAACAACTCATGCTTCTAGAGACATCAATCCAAAGCCCAAAAATGACGTTTAAAATCGTGTTATGCCAAGAAGTACGAATCGTTAGGTTTCTGCGGTTTACATGATATAGAGATAAATATAATTTTAATCATCCTACACTTTCAGATCTCACAACAGAAAGAATAAAATATAAACACTAAAAATATTCCAAATTCATATTGTTTCAAAATAACAATAGTTCATACAAGAAATATCCAAATAGTGTCTCCGAATAAAAATATACATAAGTCTGATGTGAATTAAGATACATAGAGAATGACAATAATAATTTTAGCTCCAAGGCACACGGTCACCTCTTCCATGCATCTTATTCACCCCGTCATCCCGTAATAGGTATAAAGAGAGAAAAATAGAAGGGATCAGACAAATTCTGGTGAGTGAATTATATCACTAGTTGTATGGTGTAAACATGTAGTTAAATTATCATTTATATTCTACATTTCCTAAGGGTGTTCATTTGTATGCATGTATTACTTATAAGGGATTGGTTAATTTACATGCTATAGGTAACAATCCTTAACACGCCAAAATCCTATAGTAGTCCACAAAAGTTTCCACCCAAACGTTGGAACATCCAGAAACTGTGTAAGCTGCCTAACTATACATTGAGCAAACAATTTCAATGATAGACTGATTGAGTTTTACTGCACTGAGTATACATCACAATGCCTAGGCACATACATCGAGCACATAGTCTCAATGATAATCTACCACCAAAGAAAAGAGTTACCTCCTCGTTGGGGCCCATATCCTATGTGCCACCTTATTGAACTAACAAGATAGAAGGGTCGATAATTCGACTTCTCCCATAGGTACATCCATCGAAGGAAGTAAACCCCACTAACATGGATACCTTCGTTCCCCGCATGCAGTCGCCAACATGGGACCGTGACTACTATAGTAACGATGGAAGCCCTAGTTGCGATATAATGGCGCGTTGCATTGAGTGTCACGTTATACTAGGGTATTTAATTAGATAAATAAAATAAAATAATGTATGGTGATAAGGAGAATGTGGTATGATAATTAAAATGAGTCGTGCCTTAATTAATGAATTAATAAGAATGGTTATAACATAAATAAGAAGGAGGATTCATGTGAAGGGCAATATAGGAAAAGATCACATTTCCTTAACATACACCCTACCATTCTCATTTCCTCATTCACTTATATTCAACCAAACACTAACAAACTCAATGTCGGCCATCACTAAGGAATTCAAGAGAAGGAAACGCTAGAAAACAAGAGGAAAGCTTAGGGGAAATCAAATCTAATTTCTCTTCATCAAATCAAGGTGAATAAAGATTACCCATCTTAAGTATGCTTGTTTATTTTCGGTTTTATAATTAAACCTAAATCTTATGATTGTTATTATGCTATATTGTAAATGAATGATGATTATATGCTTATTGATAATTTATTGGATTTGTTTATGAAATTAGTTAATAGGTTTGAGTGTGAAAACCTATCATATGACACCTAAATGACTTGAAATTGGATATGGCATTGGTGGCATTATTTTAGAAGTGGATTTTTAATTTCATAATTTTCCAAGCAAGTATGAATATTTTTGAATTTCCTAAGTGAGGAAAATGATTTATTTTGGGTTTTAATTATTAAAAATAATTAAATAATGTTTTGGTCTCGAAAGTTTTATATGTTAAAGAATATATTAATTTTGATTTATTATGATTTTTAAGGACTTTGCCCCAAGTGTTTATGATTTTATATGAATTTATTAGGGTAGAAAGGCATATAATTATATTAAAATAATTATATAAGTTTAATGGTTTTTGAGAATGATAATTCTGATCTATAGTAATTTTCTGAAAAGGGTTTGATAAAGAAGTTTATTATCCAATAATAATTTTATAAAGGATTGGAGTTGGTGAAAAGAAATTGCTTTTTAAAGAAATAAAATAGTTTTTTTGTTAATTACGGATTGCCATGTCTTTGTTAATCAATGCCAATGTCCATCTATGCCACAGCTATCAATGTCACGTATTTTGTATCGGCTATAGTAAAGTCGCTAGTATTTCTTTAAAGATAAAGGTATTATGGCAGTAAGGTCGCATATTTTATATCGGTTATAGTAATGCCACAAGTTTTCACTATGGTTTTAAACAATGTCGCACGCTTCATATTTCATGCCATAGCTTAAGGAAGCAATGCCGCAAGTAGTAGTTCCGACATTAATTATTTTAGGCAGCAATCCCACATATAAACCTTACTTTCGACATCGATTTAAATGTCAATGATGCCGCCTATTTTCTATATCGACATAAACGATATTAATGACTCTATGATATTGATGCTCAAGGTCATCAATGTCGGCATTCACATATTTCAAAGGTTTAAAGCTTTATACTATGCAAACCAAAGATTATGCCTCTTATATTTGGCAACCTATATATTTATGTTATGCGATATAATTGATTCTAGCCTTATGGCCTTATGCTTTATTGAATTAGATGCTTTAACATAATAGCGACATAAGGGGGTGCGGCAACCCATAGCGGCTATATCATTGTTGCACTGTATCAACTCAAATGGTTTTATTATATATATGGCTTCATAACCTAAGGTTTTGAGGTGCGACATCCTCTAAATGGTTTCAAAATTCATCAAAGCTATATTATAAAAGCATACACATCTTGGCATAATATTTTAGATAAAGTAAAGGGCAATATTTTCCTTGTTTTTTAGTATGATTTCAAGGGTTCAATCAATTATAAAGATCTAAATTTCAAGGAAATAAAAAAAGTAATTAGCCTAGGAGATTATTATTCTTATTACCCTTAAATAAATTATGATAGCATAAATGGACTTAAGGATTAGAGAATAGAAAACCAAATATTAGGACTGGTGTAGGGTAGCGCCCTATACTTCAACTGTTAGCCCCTAGTTGATATTATTCCATAATTCTAGCGCTTAGGGCTTTATTAAGGGTAAAACTAAAAGTAGGTTTACGAATAGAAAGTAATATAACTTAGGTAGGTTATTGATTGGTCTTTAAAACCATTAGGTTCATAGTGAGCCTAGCAAAACTATGAGATTGACAGACAGTCAGGTAAACACTCAGATGATTGTGTTTGGATGAACAATCCAGTATACTCCTAACGGTAAGTTGGAGAGTTTTGATATATCTGGTAGGCCGGAGTCAGCCATAGGTTTGTAACAACCTTGAAAACTATGAAGTAGAGACAGATAGTCAATTAATTGGGACAGATTTGTCAGGTTATCCATGTAGCAAGCATGCATATGATTGTTTATGTTTATGTTTATTTAACCATTGTGAATGCAGGAGCATGATTATGATTGGCATATTTCCAGATAATGCCAGTGAGGGGTAAACCCGTTTCGCTCAACGGCGTGGTCTCATTAGATATCTATTATCGAGATGGCATAATATTATTCATACCAGACTTTTTGTCTAACCCGAAGTTTTTGTTTTTCCCCTTTAACTCTCAGGTACTCATTTGAGTAGTTTGAGAGTAAGGTTTCTAGGTTTAGGTTTAACGAATAAAGGTTTCGAAGACGTGAAGGAGGCAGAGGTAGCTATATAGGAGTCTGTTTATGTCTGATGTGTTGTTATCATTTTGTTTGAATGTATGTAATGACAGAAGTTTTATCTATCTAATAGTAAACTCTGATCAACCAAAGGGGCATCTTCATATGTAGCTCTTGGAGTATTTTGTAATAATTATATTTTATCTAAACCCAGACAACGTTTTGGGATTATGAAATGAATATGGAAATTAATTAATGAAATCCGTGTTTAGGAAATTTTTCATATTCATGTTCTTTCGATGTTAATGATACTATTATATGATCTCATTTTGTCACCGGAGAATAATACTATTGATGACTACAACATCGGTAGCGCTTATTTTTAGGTCTCAGAATGAGGAATGTTACAACTTGGTATCAGAGCATAGGTTTATGTAAAGCTAAAAAAAATTGTACTTAAAAGAATATTGAAAGCATAATCCAAATGAATCTGAGAATGAGATTGGGGTATGGGATAATGCTATTATAACGTATTTGTAATTGCCATAAATATATGTATATATCCTATCTTTATTCTTCCCTCTCTCTTAGACATTTCTTCCATATTTAACTAAGGTTCGAATGCAGATCTAAGGAAAGTAATGGTGTGTTTGGGACGAACGGAAACAAAGAATCTGAGCGGGGCATTTGAGAGGGGCATTTAAGGGGGGAAGTTGAGTGAACGAGAAAGGTGTTTAGGGTACGAAGGGGGTATTTGAGCGGGGGCATTTAAGTTGTGATTTTTAATTTATTTGATTTATAGTTTATTAATTGATTGTTTGTTTTTTTATAAATAATATGTATCAATAATTTGGAAAAATAAATAAATAAATAGAAAAATTATATATTGCTCGGATTCAGTTCAAACCAACTTCATAATATAGAGCACTTTGATACGATCATAATGTGAAAAGCTGCGTTCCAAACGGACCTCATTTACACAAGTTATTATTTATAAAAATTTAAATTTAACTAATTAATACTAATTAATGTCAAAAGGGCTGGCAAACGTATCAAATTTTTCCATTCGACCAACGGGCCATTTTATGTTGGGGCGTCCGACGTGTCCAAAACTGAAATGGGGGTGTTTTCTATAAACGAAGGCTTGCCAACGACACCTAAGATATGGAGGTAGGAAATAGAAGAGTGAATCTCGATGGAGGAAGCACCACAACCAATGGAAATGTCAGACCCAGCACTAGGAGGAATCTGGGTCGACAAACAGCTGTTAATGTGGGTGTTGAAATACCGTTGGTAGACATGAGAGCTATGTACCAGTTCTTTGTCAACATGATGCAAGCTGGACTTACAGCTAGATTAGTTGGTGGTAATGCTAGAGGAGCAAATCCTGAAGTTTCGATTGTCAATAACTATGTTGTGCCGAGTCAGGATTATGCAAAACTCGAAGGGAAGCCATTTATTGGAACAGAGGATGCTAACGAAGTGGAGAATTGGTTGCTTCATTGTGAAAGGATTTTGCTTATTTAGGTTTGAATGACGAGCAGAAGTGGAGATTAGCTTTCAGGAAATTGCAAGAAGCTGCATTGTACTGGTGGAACAGTGTAACTGTAGGAGTACCGAAAGAAAACTTGACTTCGATGGAGTTCAGAAGAAGATTTGAGGAGTGATTCATGTCTATGATAGCCAAGTCGACTTTGCTTAGAAAGTTCGCTGAGTTGGAACAAGGAGATAAATTTGTGCTCGAATATGCGACTAGGTTTGAGGAGCTGTCCAAATATGGATATGCAACTATGGATAAGGTAATGAAGAGGAATGAAAAGTTCGTCAGAAGATTGAAACTAGAGCTTGCCAAAGCAACATTGCCGCATCCTAGAGACCCTTATGATGTAGTAGTGGAGATGGCATTGAGGAATGAAGAGATGCTTGCGTTGTTTAGTAATAACAAGTCAATGGAGTCTCAGGGTGGTACGAGTCATAAAAGGAAGTTCTTTTAGAAAAAAGGAGCTCGAAAGGAAGGAGTTTCCAAGAAAGGAAAAGCTGATATTGTCTACTACAAGTGTGACAAGAAAGTAAAATTTGCTTATGAGTGTCGAACCAGTCAGGGAAAGAAGGTCAATGGAAAGAAGAACATCAAGTGCTTCAACTTTGACCAGATAGGGCATTACAAGAATCAGTGCAAAGAATTAACTAAGGTTAAGAAAGGAAAAGTGTTTGCTTTGGAACCGTCTACCTCGAGACCAACAAGGGAGGAGAAAGGAAAGTCCATGATGGGAGATACGCTTTTGATTCATTGCATACCTGTTAGAGTATTACTTGATATTGA
This sequence comes from Allium fistulosum, assembly GCA_030737815.1. Taxonomy (NCBI): domain Eukaryota; kingdom Viridiplantae; phylum Streptophyta; class Magnoliopsida; order Asparagales; family Amaryllidaceae; genus Allium; species Allium fistulosum. Next base: position 911,398,817 of record CM060908.1, read on the forward strand.
TGCATCACACTCTTTTATCTCTCGTTGTTTGGTAGATAAGCTTTGTTTAGAACCATCGTACCTTGTTACTTCCTTAAGGGTTGCGAATCCGATAGGAAGGTATGCAACTCTTGGGATGAGATGTGACCATTTAGAGTTTGAGATGTTAGGTCATATATTTGCCTGTAGTTTTCATGTGTTTGATTTCATGGGCTTTGGAATTATATTCGGTATGGATTAGTTAAGCAAATATGATGCTAGGACATTTTGCTAAGATAGGAAAATATCACTGACACCCTAATAGTAGCGATCGAATTATATACTCAGTATCAGTAGAGAACTCGAATTTTAATGTTCTGCTTTATTGGGTGCAATGGAGGACAAAGTCGAGTTGAATCGAGTTTTTGTCGTTAGAGAATATGCAGCTGTTCTTGATCCTATTACAGGGCTACCACCAAATGAGCTATTGAGTTTCGAATAGATCTTGTACCTAGAGCTGAACTTGTAAGTAGACCACCTAGAAGAATGACACCTATTGAGATAAAGGAGTTAAAGGTGCAACTAGAGGACTTAGAAGGAAAGAATTTCATTAGACCAAGCAGTTGGCCTTGGGAAGCGACCGTGGTGTTCGTGAAGAAACTGGACGGGTCATTGAGAATGTGCATCGATTATCATAAACTAAATGAAAAGACGATAAGGAATAGTTATCCCTTGCTAAGAGTAGATGATTTATTTGATCAGTTGAGTGGAGCCAAAGTATTTTCCCAGTTGGATCTGGCAACAGGGTTCCATCAACTAAGGGTAGAAGAGGACAGTATTCTTTTGACGACATTTCGAACAAGATATGGTTCGTACGAGTGGTTAGTAATGTCATTCGGATTGACAAATGCGCATACATCTTTGTGGATTTGATGAACCGAATATTCCGAGAGTATTAGGATAGATTCGTGTTAGTATTTATAGATGACATCCATGAGCAAGATCATGAGAATCACCTTAGAATAGTGCTTGAGATGTTGAGGCAACATCAATTAAAAGAAAAAAATTTGAAATGTCATTTTTGGAAGAAAGAAGTGAAGTTCCTTGGTCATGTAGTTTCATAAAAGGGGTTATCATTAGATCCAGCTAAGGTTGAGGCTGTTAATAATTAGAAGAGATCCGAGACGGTGACTGAGATAAAAAAAATTCTTGGATTAGTTGGCTATTATCGAAGATTCATCGGGGATTTCTCTCGTATAGCAGCATCAATGACTAAACTAACAATGAAGGACATGAAGTATGTTTGGACCGATAAATGTGAGGAGGCACTCCTAAAGCTAAAACATTTAGTCACCAATGTGCTTGTGTTAGTTGTTTTGGATGGGAATCGAGATTTTGTGGTGTATACTGATGCATGCAGAACATGAGCTATGTTGACGCAAAAAGGTAAATTAATTGCTTACACTTCTCAGCAACTCAGACCACGTGAAGTTAGGTATACGACTCACGATTTGGAATTGGCAGTGGTAATCTTTGCTTTGAGAGTGTGGAGACATTATCTCTTGCGAGAAAGATTCATGTTGTTTACAGATCATAAATCATTGAGATATTTATTCTCTTGGAAGGAGTTAAATATGAGACAGCAGAGGTGGTTAATGTTCATAGCAACTTATGATTTTGATATTTAGTATATGCCAGAGAAAGGAAATAAGGTAGCTGCTGCACTTAGTAAAAAATATCAGAATGCGGTATTAGCAATGTTAGCGAAGTGGAAAGATTTAGAAGCATTGATTACTTGTAGTATGCAGTTAAGTTCGACGGCTAGTTCTAGTTAAAATATTGCAAAGTTATGTTGTTTAGAAGCTTGAAAAATATTGATCGAGAGGATTGCTTCTAAGTAGAAAGATGATCCACTAATAGCTGAACGAATTGGAAGACTCAAAGGTGGAGTTGAGTTTGATGATTTGAAAGATTTTTATCTTGGCCAAAATGGATGGTTGAGAAAGAAGGGACGGTTGTGTGTTCCAGATGTGCGAAACCTTAGAAAGGAAGTTCTTAGGGAGTGTCATTGATTGAAGTTTACCATTCATCCTGGAGGAACTAAGATGTACAAAGACATGAAGAGAAGTTTCTTCTGGGAAGGTATGAAAAGTGATGTAGGCTTATGGGTAAAGTAATGCATGAATTTCCAGCAAGTGAAAGCAGAACATCGGAAGCCAAGTGGTTTGCTTCAGCCTTTACAAGTTTGGAAATGGGACTTGATATCTATGGATTTCATAGATGGGTTGCCAAGGTCGAGTAAGAGAAATGAAAGTATTTGGGTTATAGTGGATAGACTGAAAAAGAGTGCACACTATTTCATTCCCGTTAAGTTGACAAGGCGCCGGTTTTAGCCAAGTTATTTATGAAGAATATTGTTAGACTGCATGGGATTCCTAACAGTATAGTCAGTGATAGAGATTCTATATTCACTAGTGAATTCTAGATGGGTCTGCAAGAGATTTTAGGCACCAAGCTCAAGATGAGACTACTTACCATCTACCGACAGATGGGCAAATGGAAAGAGTTGACAAAATCTTAGAAGATTTGTTAAGAGCTTATGAGTTAGATTTTGGAAGATCATGGCAAGACCATCTACACTTAGTCAAAATTTCCTATAACAACAGTTATCAGACTAGTATTGGGATGACACCTTTTGAAGCTCTGCATGGAAGGCCATGCAAATCACCCGTATGTTGGTTAGAGACCAGAGATAGATTATTTCTTGGTCTCTATATGGTAAGAGAAGCCATAGAAAAGATTGTGTTGATCCAAGTAAGAATGAAGGAAGTTCGGTCTAGGCCGAAAAGTTACGCAGATAAGAGGCATAAGGATTTGGAGTTCTCAGTTGGAGATCATATTTTTGTTAAAGTATCACCAATGAAGGGTGTAATACGGTTTGGGAAGTCAGGAAAATTAACACCTAGATTTGTTGGACCATTTCCTATCATAGAAAGGATCGTAAAACTCATTTATAGGATAGAGTTACCAAGCAGGTTGGTAGGAGTCCACAATGTTTTCCATAATCTCATATTAGGAAGTGTGTTCGAGATCCAATGACTACTATCACTCCAAATGCATTGGAAGATTTAGTGGTGGAATGGGACATGACTATTATTAGACAATCATTCTGTATTGTGGATATAGATGAGAAGAAGATAAGGAACAAGATAGTCAGATTAGTAAAGGTCTAGTGGAGTGACAACGAGAAAGACTGTGCTTGGGAGATAGAGGATGGGATTAGAGACACTTATCCTGATTTGTTTTGATGGTATGTTATATATATATGATTATATTTGATATTATCTACCTTACCATAATTTCGAGGATGAAATTCTTTAAGGACTGAAGTCTGTAACACCTCTAATTTTTTTTAACTTATTTAGGACATTTAATTAGATAAAGAAAATAAAAAAATGTATGGTGACAAGGAGAATGAGATTTGATAATTAAAATGGATCATGCCTTCATTAATGGATTAATTAGAATGGTTATAACATAAACAAGAAGGAGGATTCATATGAAGGGAAAAATAGGAAAAGGCCACGTTTCCTTAAGATACACCCTACCATTCTCATTTCCTCATTCACGTACATTCACCCAAACACTATCAAACTTAAGGTCAGCCATTACTAAGGAATTCAAGAGAAGAAAAAGCTAGAAAACAAGAGGAAAGCTTAGAGGAAATACTATTGTTATCCCGCCTTTTGGCAAGGCCGTGACATCAAGGAATTGACTAGCAACCAATGACGGTCCATCCCGGAGATCAGTTATACACGGGCTCATTGTGGACATCGACGAATTTTGTCCAAGTCCGGATCGAGCAAAAATTGGATGACAAGCTAAGCTATCAGAGTCAACGCTCCAAATCTCAAGTCGATCCGAGTTCGTATGCTCAAGTTATAAACGATACAAAATAGGATGAAAACCAATCACCGGTCGACTCGCTCCTTCGACTCGCTTCGCAACACCCAGAAGTGACTACTTCGACTCGCTCCCTTCGACTCGCGTCGCAACTGTCAAAAGCCAACTTGAGGCCAACTTCGAATCGCTCAGATTCGACTCGCTTCGTATCCCTCAGAAGTGACTCCTTCGACTCACTTCGTAGTGACTCCTTCGACTCGCTTCGTAGTGACTCCTTCGACTCGCTTCGCATCCCTCAGAAGTGACTCCTTCGACTCGCTTCGCATCCCTTAAAAGTGCGTGCTTCGACTCGCTCAATCTGGGCATACTTAGACTCGCTCGAGACAGCAGTCAATGCAAGTTAGCGCCACGTCACCGAGTCAAACAGAACCGAGTCGAATGAAAAGCGAGTTGAAACAGAAGCGAGTCGAACCAAACAGCCTACCGAGAATCCCAATTTGCATCGATCATATCTCCCAATCTACAAGTCCAAATGCTATGAAATTTTCACAGAAGACTACATGCATGCTAAAGAATGTCCACGCCAAATTTCGACTCCATTGGATGAAATCTTGATCGATACGAAATCTGCTCGTATCGATCACGGATCGGACCGAAACTTCACGGGCTTGGGCGTGCGGGCCTGGTCACGTGCCAGAGAGGGTCTCCCGAGATCTGAGCGAAATACCATCCTCCTACACCTATAAATAGACCCCCAATGCCAACAAAAAAGGGGTTCTTCTTCTTCTTTGAGATCTCCAACGCCTAGACTCCGCCAAACACGGATCTGAACTCCATGGCTGCTACGACCAACGAATTTCATTACTGCAAATCATTGTTATTCATTGTAATTTGCTGAAATCAATTGTAAACACCAAAGAAAGAGCAATAAAGCAAACTACTTCATAGTGGACGTAGGCAATACGCCGAACCACTCTAAATTCTTGTGTCTTCTTGCACTTTAATTATTCTCATTTCTGATATATGGAGTTTTTGTTAGATAAATCCTCTTTTTACATTTAATTTCTTCACTTTATCTCTTCAAAGACTTCCGAAGAGTGTTGTGCCCAATTTTGGTACAAACACTTTGGTGCTTTCACTGAGAAAAACCCAAATTTTCTCCTGCTCTTTGGATCTCCTATCTATATTGGATTGCATAAATCTAATAAGAAGATCCAGATCTAGAACTTTGAAGCCCTTCCATTCTATTCAGATTTCCAATCAGATCTAGGAAAGTACTTCACCAATTCATTATGGTGAGCACACGTACCACTGCTACAACTGCTGATCAAGGAGCACGGGACCGATAGAATCCCGTGCAATCACCTCCCTCCAACCAAAATGCTGTAGGACCTTCAGATCCATCTGATCCAATCACTAGACAAGAATTCCAGACATTGCTTTAAGAGTTGACCCAAAATCGACAGTAGTTAACTGAACAACTGCACGCCAACACCGAATTGTCCAACCGGCTGAATCGCCAATGGCGCAGAAGATCTAGGAGAGACCAAGGTTCCTATTCTTCCACAGAAAGTTCAGCCTCCTCCGATGGCCAAACCAGATCCACACGTCCACTGCTAGGTGTAAGCTACGCCCAAGCCACGGCACACCAACCTGCTTTGAACCTTGGGCAACCTAGAGCTGGACCATCCGCTATTCTCCATACAGAGCCTTTAACTCGAGGAGGAGCTGCTCCTTACCGTGTTACCGGCAACATTGCTACTACCACCACTGCCGAACGGGGAGGTGATGCTAGAAACCAAGCTGATCCTTAATGTAGCCAACGAGAGCAGACTCCCGAGCCTTATGTCCCTGAGGATGTTGAACCAAGGAGGCGAGGCACGGACCGTGGACCGCGTCCGGTCCAGACTCGCGCTGTGGAGCCCGACCACACCTTGGCACAACATGCTCCAAGTATCTGAACACCGGATATACCAGCAATGATCCGCCAAATGATCCGTGAAAGTCAAGGTCTCTCTAATGACGACTGGGGAATCTCCCGAAGTCATACCCCTTTCACCGATGACGTTTTATATGCTGAACCACCTCGGCACTTTAGGATGCCAGCTTTGCCAGTTTATGTAGGAAGTTCTGATCCCAATCAACACGTCCTGAAATACGAATGGCTGATGAATGATGCTAGAGCTGATGATGTAGTAAAGTGACGTAGTTTCCCCATTTCCCTAGGGGGCATCGCTACCATGTGGTTCACTCGTTTGCCACCGCGATCCATCTCTAACTTTGACCAGATGGCCACCAAGTTTGTCGACAGTTCTGCATGCATGTAGCGAGGCCTAAAGACGTTAACACTTTGTCTAGCGTTACACAAGCTCCCGGAGAAACACTTAGACGTTACTTGGAGTGATTCCATGCTGCGTGTGTAGAAATAAGCAATCCCAATGATAATTCTATCCTGATGGCATTAACTAAGGGGATTGATGCTGATTCCGAGTTCGGAAATTGGTTAGCCGGAAAACCACCTGCATCATTGGACCGTTTCTATTCCAAGGCAGCCCAATTCTTGAGAAGGGAGGATGCGAAACAGTCTAGGAAACAAGATGATGCAGGGCCCAACATCGAAGGAATCCAAAGTAACATCGCTATTAAACAGTCCGGAGACAGTTCTGGAAAAGTTCAGTTGAACGTAAAAAATAAACAAAATCAACAGAGGGACAACGGGAATCAAAACAAGAAACGCGATCAGAATCGCGATCCACGGCGTAGAGCTTCCATGTATGATAACTACACTCTGTTGAACACGTCATTGGAAAATGTGTATTTGCAGACCTGCAATACAAGAAACCTACCCCTAAACGACCAACCGAAAGACAAATCCAAACAGGGAAATTTTGTAGATTCCATGAGAGTTATGGCCACAACATCAATGAGTGCCGTCACTTGCAAGACCTCATTGAAAAACTAATACGTGAACGGAAGTTGGATCAGTATGTGCGGGCGCCGCAATCTGGTGGTGCGGGACTATCAAATCAGAATCGTGCGTCGAATCAGGAAAGATAGGAGGAACCCGCTCGTACAGGCGGGAGGTTGGTCATCAATACAATAAGTGGTGGTCCTCACCCAGCAGATCGAAGCTGGAAGGAAATGGAGTCGTATGCTAGTTCTATCAGGCATGCAGACTTCGAATGTTATAGTAACTCTGATGAAGGGACTCCGACCAAGCAACAGAAGACAATGACAAATGATATCGTGTTCAGGAACAGAGACGCTGATAAAGTTGAAGCCCCCACTATCGATCCATTGGTCATCTCAGCACAGGTAGGACCCGCCTGGATGAAAAGGATCTTAGTTGACAGCGGAAGCTCTGTGAACATTTTGTTCAAGCGAGCTTATGATCAAATGAAAATGGAAGCCACGGACTTGAAGCCTTGTCAATCCCGAGTCCATGGTTTCAACGGAAGTGTTACTATACCCACTGGAATGGTGGAACTGGGAGTTGGAGAACGACGGAGAGTACGGATGCTACAGTTCATCGTTTTGGACATAGATTCTCCTTACAATGCTTTCTTGGGTCGACCGGCCCTCACTGAATTCAGGGCAGCCATCGCCCTGTGGTGTTTGACTTTAAAGTTTCCCACTGATCATGGAATAGGAATCATCCAGGGAGATTAGGCTACTGCCAGAGCCTGTTATGTTGCTGAGCTGTGGGAGGCACAACGAAAGGAGAAAGGAAAGGGCGTAGAGGAATCTATCTGCGTCTGCTTCGCCGATAATTGACAATTAACGACCGGGCCCGGGCACCCCAGCCAATTCCTCAAGGGTCTTGACCCAAGAGAGACTGAAGACGAAGGAGAATCTAAAGAAAGTCAAGCATCCCCGGCTGAACTGACGATTGATGTCCCAGTTGACGATGACGATGATTCGAAAATGATAAAGATTGGGTCTCAGCTAAGCCAGCAAACTCAAGAGGAATTGGTTGAATTTCTGCGGGCAAATGTTGACGTATTTGCTTGGACACATTCTGATATGTGTGGGATCTCACCGGACATCGCGAGCCACACTCTGAACATTGACCCGTGGCATGTCTCGGTCAAACAAAAAAGGCACGGTATGGATCTAGAGAGATCTGCCGCCCTTAAAAAGAAGTAGAAAAGCTTGATGAAACGGATTCATTCGAGATGCGCTATATCCGGAATGGGTGTCGAATCCCGTGCTCGTCCGAAAGCCGAATGGAAAGTGGAGAACATGTGTCGATTATTCCGATCTGAATTAGCATGTCCCAAAGATAGTTTCCCACTTCCCAGAATTGATCAGCTAGTAGATTCGACAGCCGGGCATGAACTCTTATCCTTCATGGATGCGTACTCTGGCTACAATCAGATATCGATGCATTTACCCGATCAAGAACATACCAGCTTCGTAACCAATCTGGGACTTTACTGCTATAAGGTTATGCCATTCGGACTTAAGAATGCCGGGGCTACTTATCAACGATTGGTCAATCGGATGTTTGCCAATCAAATCGGGAAAACCATGGAAGTATATGTAGACGACATGCTTGTGAAGTCACGACTCTCCGCTGACCATGTTAAAGACCTGGAAACTATGTTCAACATACTTCGAGAATACAAAATGAAGTTAAATCCACTGAAGTGTCACTTTGGGGTTGCATCCAGAAAGTTCCTTGGGTTCATGGTTAACGCTCGGGGAATCGAAGCTAATCCTGAAAAGATTTGAGCAATCAGAAATCTTGAAACTCCCAAGACCATAAAGCAAGTCCAAAGTCTCAATGGGAAAGTAGCGACATTGAGCAGGTTCATTTCAAAGTCCACTGACAAATGCATTCCCTTCTTCGATCTGATCCGAAAAGGAAAACGCAACTTTGAATGGACCACGGAGTGCGAGGGCGCTTTCCAGGCGCTAGTTCAACATCTATCCACACCACCTATCCTATCAAAGCCCATCGACCATGAGAAGTTGTTCGTATATTTGGCGATATCAGAGAATGCTATCAGCACAGCATTGATCCGAGAAGAGGACAAGATACAGAAGCTGGTATACTACGTCAGCAAACGGTTGACTGGGTCTGAAAGGAACTATCCAAAGCTAGAAAAGTTGGCCTACTGCCTTGTAATTGCATTAAGAAAACTTCGACCGTATTTCCAGGCACATCCCATTGTTGTTTACACCGACCAGCCGTTGCGACATGTCCTTTCGCGGCCTGAGACGTCTGGTAGGTTACTCAAGTGGAACATCGAACTGAGTCAGTTTGATATTACTTACACTCCAAGATGAGCAATCCAAGGACAAGTCCTCGCTGATTTCATAGTTGAATTTACCATTCCAGAGGACTTGTCCGAAACCAGTAAATCCCCTGAATCCGTTTGGAAGTTGTATACTGATGGTGCATCGAACGACCGGTGTTCGGGCACTGGTGTTGTACTCGAGACCCCCGAAGGCCGATCTATATGCTACGCTTTGAAGTTTGACTTTCATGCAACCAATAATGAAGCTGAATATGAAGCCCTCTTAGCTGGCTTGAAACTTGCTAGAGATTTGAGAATAATCGTAGTGGAAATTTATTGTGACTCACAATTGGTTGTGTGTCAAGTACGGGGAGAGTATCAGGCAAGAGATCGAAGGTTGGCTTCTTACTTAGCTCGAGTTCAGGAAGTACTAAATTAGTTCGATTACTACACCATCTATTGTATACCTCGGGAGCGCAACCAAAAGGCCGATTCATTGGCAAAACTAGCCAGCACCGGTGAAGCTCAGCAAATGGGACTCATTCCCGTAGAAGCGTTATCCTCCATAAGCATTGATCGAGCAGAAATAGACAGGGTATGCGAAACCATCTTCGAAAAGGATTCATGGATGACTCCACTCAGAAACTACATCGAACACGGAATCCTGCCAGAACGCAAGAGTGAAAAGAGACAAGTTCTCCGAAAGGCCTCGCGATTCGTCATTCAGGAAGGGGTCATGTATAGAAGAGGGTACTATGTTCCTCTACTCCGGTGTATCGCTCACGATGAAGTTAAACGAATATTGCACGAAGTGCACGAGGGAGAATGTGGCGATCACACCGGGGGGCAAGCACTTGCCAAGAAAATACTTCGATACGGATATTACTGGTCGACCGTGAACCGCAATGCGTCGGATTATGCAAAGAAATGTGATAGGTGTTAGAAATATACCCGAATTCCTAGAGCTCCTCCTACCGAGATAACACAAATGGTCAGCCCATGGCCATTTGCAATGTGGGGCATCGACATCATTGGTGCTTTACCTCTGGCAAAAGGCGGTGCGAAATACGCCATCGTCGCAGTTGCTTACTTTACTAAGTGGGCTGAAGCCGAAGCTCTCGCTACCATTACAACAAAGAAAGTAATCAACTTTGTGGTTCGTAACATCATCTATCGATTCGGTCTCCCACACACCATTATTACGGACAACGGAACCCAATTTGACAATGTTGAATTTAATGATTTCTGCAAGCGATTTCACATCCAAAAGAAATTCTCTGCAGTTGCACACCCTCAGGAAAACGGACAGGTCGAAGCTGTTAATAAAGTCATAAAATCCATTCTGGAAAAAAGACTGGAAAAGGTCGGTGGCAAGTGGGTTGATGAACTTTCTATGGCTTTATGGGCTTACCGAACAACCCACAAGACTGCGACTGGTCACACTCCATTCTCTCTTTCTTACGGTTCAGAAGCCGTTATTCCAGTCGAGCTAGAAGTACCTTCTCATCGTGTGACATACTATGATCCAAAGACGAATGCTATATTACTTGCAGAATCTCTTGATCTACTAGATGAGAAGCGTGAAGAAGCTGATTTGAGGGCAGCTGCGCATCGAGGTCAAGTCGCCCGATTATACAACGCCAAGGTCCGCCCGCGAACCTTTGAACTACGATCTCGTCCTCAAAAGAATCTATCTGGTTCCTTCGCATATGAAACCGACATGGGAAGGACCGTATGTTATTGAACGAAGGCTCGGAGATGGCACATTCAAATTATTGACTGTCGACGGTCTAACTCTGCCAAGAGCCTGGAATAGCGAGAGCCTTCGCCGCTATTACACATGACATGCTATCTTTATCCATTTTAATTACTTTCCTTTGTTGCAATTTGTTTCTGCATTTCGAAATTAGAACTTGTAATAAGGCAACTGACTTTGCCATACTTTCTTGTTTCAGCAATAAAATACAATCTCTTCGAGCCAGAGCTGTGATTTACTTGAAATGCTTCATATGACCATCACTATGCACGGAGAGCTAAGTTTCACCATACGGTGGAATTTATTCAAATAGAGAGTGACTGCGATGCAACCGATCACTCGCTAAGTGAAACCCGAGCTCTAGGACAAGCCATCACATCAGAATCAAAAGAGGATTGATACACAACAATCCATCACTCAACTCCGTATTTCCAGAGTGCGAAGCAGAGTATAAACAACAACTCCGAACTCCAAGAGCGCGAGTCGGAGTATAAGCATCAACTTCGTATTCCCAGAGTGCGAAGTGGAGTATAAACATCAACTTCGTATTCCCAGAGTGCGAAGCGGAGTATAAACATCAACTCTGTATTCCAAAAGTGTGAAGCGGAGTATAAACATCAACTCCAAGTTCCCAGAGTGCGAAGCGGAGTATAAACATCAACTCCGTATTCCCAGAGTGCGAAGCGGAGTATAAACATCAACTCCGTATTCCCAGAGTGCGAAGCGGAGTATAAACATCAACTCTGTATTCCCAAAGTGCGAAGCGGAGTATAAACATCAACTCTGTATTCCCAGAGTGCGAAGCGGAGTATAAACATCAACTTCGTATTCCCAGAGTGTAAAGCGTAGTACAAACATTAAACTCCGTATTCCCAGAGTGCGAAGCGGAGTATAAACATCAACTCCGTATTCCCAGAGTGCGAAGCGGAGTATAAACATCAACTCCGTATTCCCAGAGTGCGAAGCGGAGTATAAACATTAACTCCATGTTCCTAGAGTGCGAACCGGAGTATAAACATCAACTCCGAGCTCCCCGAGTGCGAACCGGAGTATAAACATCAACTCCGTATTCCCATAGTGCGAAGCGGAGTATAAACATCAACTCCAGATTCCCAGAGTGCAAAACGGAGCGTAAACACCAACTTCAAGTTCCCAAAGCGTGAATCAAAGTATAAATGTCAACTCCAAACTCCCGAAGCGCGAGTCGGAGTACAAAATGCCAATTCCAAGTCCCCGGATCGCAGACATATGATTGAAACTTAAGCCGGCGTGACCAACCGCCGATAAACGAATAGGAATCCCCAGAATGCGGATACGATCATTGACAATCAAATGAGCATGGATGAATTACTCAATCTCCGCTTGCCTCAGACACCCATTCAGTGGCACTAGACTCAACGTGCTATAAGGGAAGAGCGATCGCTGACTAATGTTTCTCAACACACCACCAAGACTGGGGGGCAAGACTTAAGCATCAACCATTAACTGAAGCAATATGACGTCAGAATTCAACTCGCTTCCCGGTCGCAGACCATGTCCACAGCTTTCGAACTTGACAAACAAAAACAAACTTGATTCAAAGCTAGAACTTCACAAGTACATTTCAGATGTTGAAACACTTGGACAAATACACAATGACAGAAAAGAAGCCAAAAAAGAGAAGTTTCATTTCTATTGTTTATAAAAGAAGTTTGTATACAAGTTTCAAAAATTCCTACTAGCAGGGGCCGAACCCGCACCTATACACGGCAAACAAAATGCAAGTCAAAATATGCCGGATGAGCATGCCTAATCTTTCTTCTTCCTTGGCTTCCTCCTCGGTGTGGACCCGCTGGAGCCATCGCCAATCTTCCTCTTCGAGCCTTTGCTTTTCGGCAATTGGTCTTCGGGCGAGGGCATTATGTCAACATCCTCCTCCGAACTCAAGTGGATAGAAACGCTCCCTGCGGGCGGGGTCGGAGGAATAGGATCGAATACAGAAGGGGGAATGGGCACGCTGGTGAGAAAAACAGCACCACCAGGAGATATCATTCTGAGCGGAGCAGACCCGAGTGCTGCCATCCCACCTCCAAAGCTTCCACCATGAGCCGCTGCTGCCATTTCAGCATCAATTTGAGCGAACATCTCCTCTTCGGTTATTGCTCGAGCCCCGCTGGGGGCATCAGCAGTCGGCATTGAAGAACTTGTAGCAAGATCAGTTCCACTCATGACAGGTGGCAAGTCAACAAGAGGATCGCCGTGACGGCGAAAGAGTTCATCGATCAGTTGCTCATCAAACGCCATTGTACTCCCCTGCATATCATCAAGCGGGGCAGCTGTACTCACGGTGATTGCTTCGGTCGCGGTAGCCTCCTACGTTTGATATGTTTCTTGAGTAGCAGGAGGCATGGCCGGTGCAACATCGATCACTGGACAAAGAATAAGAGAACTGTTAGAACTTGACTCAATCGAAGTTTTCGACTTAAGAAAGTTATGTGGAATGTCCAGAATACCTTCCTCATTTTGACTCGAAGATGGCAGGGCGACATCAGTGACTTGCGCTGCAGCCGAAGACATCTGCGGTTGATCCGGATTATAAGCAGGAACGGTCTGGGGATCGACTGTGGATGAGGATTCGGGCTGGGTTGACGCGGGAACTTCGAGACTTGCTTTATGATGGTCGACTCCAGAACCCCCTCCCACTTCAAAGTGCTGGGCGCCAAGTCTTTCCTTCTCACGTAGAATCATTGACTCATGGAGAACCTTCTTTTCATCTTCGGTCAGAATGCGGTTCTCGAGTTCAAATTCATCCACGGACTCGCCCTGATGCGCCTCCTTCTCTTCCTCAACTAGTCGGCTCCAAGCATTATAGAGATGCGTCGAAAAATCATCTAGCCAGGCTAGACCCCTGTGCCTCAGCACATTAGCGTTGTAAACAACGAGGAGGTCTTCAATATCAGCCTCTAGCCTAGACTCGACCAACTTCACCCTCTCCTCGACCTCAGTCTCCACCTTCTGGACTTTAGCCATAGCCGCATCCCGTTCACCCCTGAGTAGAACAGCTTGTTCGCATGCCTCCTGGGCTGCGTTGTTCGCATCATCTTTCTCCTTGGCCATATCAGCAAATTTGGCCTTGAGTTCATTAAGCTCCTTGACCACCGCATCCCGCTCGGCGGTGACTTTAGTATTCCGGTGACCCATCTCCTCCACTAGGGCAACGTGAGTCTGTCCCAACCTCTTCATTGCCACTTTCGCTTCGTCAGCCTTTTTAATGGCTTTAATCTCAGACTTCCGAGAAGACTCGGACTCAGCGGTAAGCACCTGGATGATCCGGTCCCTTTGAGCGAGCTCGGTCTCCATCTTCTCGAGCGCTTTGGCTCGCTCAAAGGCCACTTTAGAAGCTTTTTCGGCAGCCTTTGCCCACTCTCGGTACTGGGTGTATATGTCGTGAACGTAATCGTGCACCGTGTTTTCCACCCCTGATGGAATTCTTTTTAAGTGTGGTGGGAAGACATAACCGTCGAAGCAGATGTTCGGAAAATCCTTCCTCATCTGAGCCAACTTAAGAGCCCCTTCTCCTGTGGGTTCAGTTGAGACCTGCTCTGTAATCATGGAGGCTGTAGTCTCGACTCTCTGGATATGAGTCTCAGGTCTAGAAGAATGAGAAGACGACTTGTGATGAGGAGGTTCAGGCGAATGTGAAACAGAAGCAGGGGGTGGATACGGAAGTCTAGGAGGAGGAGAGCGTGATCTGGATCGATGTCTATACTCTCTGTCACGCCCATACCTGTCCTGGTTAGAGTATTCGCGATCACAATCTCTATCTGAATACCTCCTACAGGAATCATAGTAACCAGAAGCTTTTCGGGATGAGCGAAGATCCCCGAGCATAGATCCCCTTTTAGACATAGTACCTGAAATTGAGAAGCGAAGAAAGAGTTAGTGACTTCCTAAGTTGAGCGATTTACAGTTGTGAATCATGCAGTGTAGTGAAGTGTATGCATGTGCAATCCCCCGACCAACCGGGAATGTCGGCCGCACTCGTAGCAAGCGACCCGCTCAGTTCAAGAGCACTGTCAAGCTCCTCCATACCAGCGTCGTGTTGAGATGACACAAAGTCCGGAATCGGAACATTGGCAAGCCCGTCAAAAAGATTCTCTACTGGCGGGGAAGAAGCCTCTGAAATTCTAATCCCCTGAGCAGGCAGGGACATAACAACAGATTTAAACCTCTCGGATTTAGAGCGTTTGTGAGCAGCAGCCTTGCCTTTTCTTCTTCCACCCGAATCCTGGACATCGGCAGAAGGCCCAGCTGGGAGCTCGGTATCGATAGGCATTCTTTCTGAATCAACTTCTTCGGCGATCACGACTGCGGGCGCTTTGCGCTTCACCCGTTTCTTCGAGACCACTCTATGTGTCCCTTCCAGCTGTATGCTCTGCCTCCGCTCTATCAGCCCGATGGTCCTCAAATTTCTATTAGTCAGGACCAGGTCGATATGCCTCTCTTCGCCCGGATACGCTTGAAGAATCCGAACAAGCTCTCTGAAGTATGCGCCGTCAGGATGAGAGATTGCAGCTATAGAAAAGGAAAAGCATGTCAGTTTTGAAGTCAGTCACTAACATCTCAATGGTTCGAGAGAGAAATGGCAACACTTACGTCTATCCAACCACCGCCTAGCAAATCCAGGGGGCACCGAACGTAGAACCATTCAGTTTTATAATAACTTAGCCTTCCCCAGGAACCCAGTACAATGTGGCAGTTTCTGACCGCTTCCAGGAAGGTGAAAGAAGGGATGTCTCCGCAGCTCTTGACATTGAATAAATATCTAATTTCGATCGGCTTCGGCGGTCGAAAGAGGATCTCCATAAACAAGACGAAGGTGCTGTTCAGCAAGGCATAGCCATTGGGATGTAGCTGAGATGGGGCTATGCCTAGAAACGATAACGTCTCCCTTATATATTGGTTGAAGGGAGGGAGTGTCCCCGCTGTGCAAGCGTGACGGTTGAAAGCAGTAAACCCTTCCGGGGGATAATGTGGCCTGTCCTTTGGCCCAGCAAGTAGCACGTCGTCAAGCGACAAACCGTGCCTTAAACAAATCCACCCTAACATATCTTCGGAGATACCCGACGGCACCGAATCTGGTGGACTACAAATAAACCGAGCCCCTAGACGCTCGTTTGGAGCTGGCTCTATAACTTCAGCTTCTATAACCGGTATCTCTATGGTTGGAGGAATAGAACTCGGGAGTTCCTACTTTTGAGAACTTGAGGGTTCCATGAATAGGTAGCTTATGAAAAATCATTGTTAAACAAACAATAACGCTCGTACATCCCCCAGTGTAAAGTGGTGAGTGTGTGTTGTGCGGTGCAGTACTGTATATCATTTGGAGAGGATCTACAGGATTAAGGAAAGCATGTAAACGACGAGACTTCGGAATTCAGTCGGAAGGACCGTCATCGCTGATCGTCACAACCGTGCCATCCAGTTATTAGCTATCAGTCTGAGTGAAAATGTGTTATTATTTAAGTTGGTTCCAGTTTCATCGACGAACTTCGATAGGCAATCAGGTGTGCGGTGAAACAATTAAGTCCAGTTAAGCAAGTCTGAAGCTCGTCGGAGTTAAGTGGTCAAAGGCACTAGAATTTTCGGTATCGTCGAAATTAAATCAATGGTCAACATCAAAAGTTCAAGTTCAAGACAATCACTCAGGTTCATGTTCGAATCGCTCGCCAAGGCTCGAATTCGAATCGATCGTTTCGGGTTGTGCAGTTCGACTCGATCCAAGACCACGTGCTTCGACTCGGTCCAAAGCCACGTGCTTCGACTCGCTTCAAAGCCTCTACTTCGACTCGATCCCAGACCGCGCGCTTCGACTCGATCCAAAGCCTCTGCTTCGACTCGATCGAAAACTACGCAGTTCGACTCGGTCCCAAACTTTCAGTTCGACTCGATCCCAAGGCACTCCACTTCGAACTGTTCCAAGGCCACTATTTCGACTCGACCAAAAGACATACTTTTCGACTCGATCCAGGGCCATCGTTTTGAGTCCATCAGACACAGCCCCTTCGTATCGATCCACAAGTTCAAAGCATTCGACTCGATGCGAAGCTCCACCATCGATCGATACGAAGGCCTCCGCCTCATCATCTCGAAACCCCTACTCCAGATCAACACGAAGCTGGGGCCAAGGAACTTTCGATCGATCACGACTCTGTTTGATTTGGTGTTAAGAAACGAGTCTCCTCATTTATGTGATGGGTTCGCTCAATGGATTACCTAAAATTTGTCAATTGGTTCAGATAATCGAAGGTATGAATCGGTTCAAAGGCAAGGATGTTTGTTCTTTCTTCTTGAGTCTCATAGCGATACGAAGGCAAGGCCGGAAAACGAAAAGTAAAAAGTGAAAAAACGGCTAAGTATGAGTATTTATATGGACTCGAAAGCAAAGGGAATAAACGTTTCGTATCCCGGTGGATTCGAACACGCGTTTCGACTCCATTTCCTATACATCGATGCAAGGCTCCCCTTCGTATCGCTTGACTTCGACACCGTCTCCGGTGTAGTCAAATAAACAATTCAAATCCATCAGGGAAGTGTACTTCGACTCGCTTCGTTTCGAATCGCTCAGTTCACAGCCATCAGGGGAGTTTACTTCGACTTGCTCCACTTCGACTCGTTCAGTTCGCGTCCATCATTGAGTCGAAACAAGCATTTCGTATCCATCGAACCCTGCGTCCATCGATGCAAAACTCTTGTTCGTGTCCATAGTTTCCAACTCCTGCCTTAGAGCATCGATACGAACAGTTAGTTCGAATCCATCGAATCATGGCTTCCAAAGGCCAACTCCATCGAATCGAAATACTCACTTCGCATCCACAAAATTCAATGAAAGATGTCCTCAATGCTTCAACCCTTCACGACGATTCAGGAAAGGATCGTTACAAAGGAACATTCGAAAACAACCATCGAGCATTGTTATAGCGAATTTCATGTCGGTTCAGGAGAGGACCGATACGGAGTTCCGTATAAAATAAACTGACAACGACTCATGAACGTACAAACATCAACGAGGGTCAGATTAACATATGTGCATATATGTCGGACAAATATTCAATATTCCAGATTTCCAGGAATTGGAAACTCAGTTGACAACGATTATAACAGCAGACAGTTAACCACTAGCATACAACAATCAGTCGCAACAATATAGGGTACATCAGCTGACCGTCAACAGCTTACATTTTTAAGAAAAACAGTCAAAGATTACAGCTTTCATCGATAAGATGACAATTATTCAGAATGAAGATTGCAGCACTTCAAAGCACATCATGTCTTCACAAGACATACTTTGCGGGGGCAAATGTTATCCCACCTTTTGGCAAGGCCATGACATCAAGGAATTGACTAGCAACCAATGACGGTCCATCCCGGAGATCAGTTATACACAGGCTCATTGTGGACATCGATGAATTTTGTCCGAGTCCGGATCGAGCCAAAATTGGTAGGACATGACAAGCTAAGCTATCAGAGTCAATGCTCTAAATCTCAAGTCGATCCGAGTTCGTATGCTCAAGTTATGAACGATACAAAATTGGATGAAAACCAATCACCGGTCGACTCGCTCCTTCGACTCGCTTCGCAACACCCAGAAGTGATTACTTCGACTCGCTCCCTTCGACTCGCTTCGCAACTGTCAAAAGCCAACTTGATGCCAACTTCGAATCGCTCAGATTCGACTCGCTTCGTATCCCTCAGAAGTGACTCCTTCGACTCGCTTCGTAGTGACTCCTTCGACTCGCTTCGCATCCCTCAGAAGTGCATGCTTCGACTCGCTCAATCTGGGCATACTTCGACTCACTCAGTCGATGAACATTTCGACTCGTTCGAGACAGCAGTCAATGCAAGTTAGCACCACGTCACCGAGTCAAACAGAACCGAGTCGAATGAAAAGCGAGTCGAAACAGAAGCGAGTCGAACCAAACAGCCTACCGAGAATCCCAATTTGCATCGATCATATGTCCCAATCTACAAGTCCAAATGCTATGAAATTTTCACGAAGACTACGTGCATGCTAAAGAATGTCCACGCCAAATTTCGACTCCATTGGATGAAATCTTGATCGATACGAAATCTGCTCGTATCGATCACAGATCGGACCGAAACTTCACGGGCTTGGGCGTGCAGGCCTGGTCACGTGCCAGAGAGGGTCTCCCGAGATCTGAGCGAAATACCAGCCTCCTACACCTATAAATAGATCCCCAATGCCAACAAAAAAGGGGTTCTTCTTCTTCTTTGAGATCTCCAACGCCTAGACTCTGCCAAACACGGATCTGAACTCCATGGCTGCTGCGACCAATGAATTTCATTGCTGCAAATCATTGTTATTCATTGTAATTTGCTGAAATCAATTGTAAACACCAAAAAAAGAGCAATAAAGCAAACTACTTCATAGTGGACGTAGGCAATACGCCGAACCACTCTAAATTCTTGTGTCTTCTTGCACTTTAATTATTCTCATTTATGATATTTGGAGTTTTTGTTAGATAAATCCTCTTTTGACATTTAATTTCTTCACTTTATCTCTTCAAAGACTTCCGAAGAGTGTTGTGCCCAATTTTGGTACAAACAACTATATATACTCAATTCTCATTTCACTTCATCAAATCAAGTTGAATAATGATTACCCATCTCAATTATACTTGTTTATTTTTGGTTTTATGATTAAACCTGAATCTTATGATTATTATTATGTCATGTTGTGAAAGAATGATGATTATATGCATATTGATAATTTATTGGATTTGTTTATGAAATTAGTTAATAGGTTTGAGTATGAAAACCTATCGTATGACACTTAAATGACTTGAAATTTTGATATGACATTGGTGACATTATTTTGGAAGTGCGCTTTTAATTTCACAAATTTCCAAGCAAGTATGAATATTTTATGAATTTCCTAAGTGAGGAAAATGATGTATTTTTGGTATTAATTGTTGAAAATAAGCATATAATGTTTTTGGTTCTGAAATTTTTATATGTTAAAGAATATGTTAATTCTGATTTATTATGATTTTTGAGGATTTTTCCCAAGTGTTTATGATTTTATATGAACTTATTAGGCAAGAAAGACTTAATAATTATATTAGAAGAATTATATAAGTTTAATGGTTTGCCAATTATTTTGGGAATGATAATTCAGATATATAGCATTTTTCTTAAATGGATTTGATAAAAAAAGCTTATTATCCAATAGCAATTTGACAATGGATTGAGTTGATGAAAAGAATTTGTTTTTTAAAGAAATAAAACAGTTTTTATGTTAATTATGAGATTGTCACATCGTTATTAATCAAATTCGACATCTATTTATGCCGCAGCTATCAATGTCGCGTATTTTATATCGGCTATAGTATTATCGCTAGTATTGCTTTAAAGATAAAGGTATTATGGCAACAATGCCGCATATTTTATATCGGCTGTAGTAATGCCGCAAGTTTTCACTATGGTTTTAAACAATGCTGCATGCTTCCTATTTGATGCCATATTTAAGACGGTAATGCCTCAAATAGTAGTTCCGACATTATTTACTTTAGGCAGCAATGATGCATATAAACCTTACTTTCAACATCGATATAAATGACAATGATACCGCTTATTTTCTGTATCGACATAAACAATATTAATGACTCTATGATATTGATGTCGAAGGTCATCAATGTCGACATTTCTATATTTCCAAGTTTTAAAGCTTTATATTATGCAAACCAAAGACTATGCCATTTATATTCGGCAACCTAATACTTATGTTATGCAACATAAATGATTTTGGCCTTATGGCCTTATTATTGAATTAAATGCTTTAACATAATGGCAACATAGAGGGGTGCGACAACCCATAGTGGCTATATCAATGCCGCACTTTTCAATTCAAATGGTTTTATTATATATGGCTTCATAGCCTAAGGTTTTGTGGTGCGACAACCTCTGAAATGTTTCGAAGTTCACCAAAGCTATTTTATAAAAGCATATACATCTTGGCATAATATTTTGGATAAAGTAAAGGGCTATATTTTTCTTGTTTTTGAGTATGATTTCAAGGGTTAAATCAATTATGAAGATCTATTTTTTAAGAAAATAAAAAGGGTAATTAGCCTAGGATTTTATTAGAGAGATTATTATTCTTATCACCTTTAGATAAATTGTGATAGGATAAATTGACTCAAGGATTAGAGAATAGAAAACCAGATAATGGGACTGGTGTAGGATAGCGCTCTCTACTTCAATTATCAGACCATAGTTAATATTATTCCACAATTCCAGTGCATAGGGCTTTGTTAAAAGTAAAACTAAAAGTATGTCTACATACAGAAACGAATATAACTTAGATAGGTTATTGGTTGGCCTGTAAAACCATTAGGTTCATAGTGTGCCAAGCAAAAATATGAGATTGAGATAGTCAGATAAACACTCATGATTGTGTTTGGATGGACAATCCAGTTTACTCCTAATGGTAAGTTGGAGAATTTTGGTATATCTGGTAGGCCCAAGTCAACTATATGTTTGTAGTAACCCTAGAAAAACTATGAAGTAAAGACAGAGAGTCAATTAATTTTGAAAATATCGGACTATATGTCGACATATAGATTCTATGTATGTTAACATATCATTTGTAATTTTGAAAAACACGTTATAAAAATTGTTTTGAAAATATTAAGCTTTGTAAGATATTTTGATACTTTGTAAAACCATTTTAAGCATAATTTACATATATTTTAATCATAATAAATCTTTAAAAAACTTTATAGAATTATTTTGAAATATTTTGATATATAAAGGATTTTAAGATGAATTTCTTCTGAAAAATAAAATAATACATAAAGTATAAGTGAATATATATATATATATATCAAAGTATTAATGAATGTTAAAATATACTTTTAAATACCTTAAATATTTAGAAAACATAAAACCAAAACCTATATCTAAATACAATAAATTAAAATGACAAATTAAAATACTTAAAACTTAATATAATAATTTCATAAATAATTAAAAGGTTAGGAATCATTTGAATGCTATTTTGAAAAGATGTTTGAAAAATCATTTTGAAAACAAGCATTCTTAAAATCATTAAAATCGGAGAATAGATTATTAAAAACCTTTTTAAAAAAAATGAAGAGAGATCAAAGAAGTACTACTACGACTTTAACAAAATAATCTAAGACTCTATAACTTATTTTGATACCTTGAACCTTCAAACTCATGAGTCTTCAATCTCTAACTCTTGAATCTCTACATTAGCCTCTTTATCGGTCTTTTGAGACCGCTCTTGATACTGTACAGTCTTTTTAATCAACACTGTCTAATATCCCGCACTATATACTATATATAACTTGATAAAACTTTATTATCTATATTTTATATGATCTTATATGGTTGTTGCCATCAAAATCAATACCTAAGGTACTAGCAATCTCCCTTTTTTTATGATGACAATCATGTATGTAAAGTATGATATAACTCCCCCTGAGTTACAAAACTCCCTCTTAATTTATGCCTGGATATTTTATATATTTCTCCCCCTTTGCCATCAACAAAATATAACCAAAACTCCCCCTAACTAAAGTACTTCATTATATATAAAAGTGATATATAAGAGTGATATGTTGATAAATTATAAGTGACAACACAAACCAATTTTATTGATCAATCCAATCCAATACATACATATTGTTAAACCAAACCAAAGTTAGATCTAATCAATCCTAACATTAGTCTATATACACCAATCCAAGCCAATATCAATCCAAACCAATACAATCAATCATACATTTCAAACAATCCAATTCAAACAAGTCAAACAACCCTAGATATATACACTAAACCCGTCAACCTAAACTAATGTGATTTCCTAATAATTGGAGAATTATGAATAAGACAGAAGGGGTAATGAAGATAGAAATTCCCTTTTTGTTCAATACTAAATTTCCATACTTGTCAAAACATACTTCTCCAACACATTTGACCTTATCGACTTCCTCTTCTTCCTCCTTCTCGTCTTCTTCCTCTTTCTCTTCATTGTTATTCACAGGATCTTGAATGACCATATTTGGATCATCATCCTCAATTACTATTGGATTTGTGGGTAATCCAATAGATATGTTTGCAGATTCTTGAGAATACCCCCTTGTTTCTCATGTTCCTTCATCATTCTCATTTGAATTGCTTCCATTTCAGAAAGCATATTGAGAGTATGTTTCAAATCACTCTCAATCTTAGTTACTTTGGCCATTGTAGAGGTTTAGAGAGGGCCTGGTGTGGGAGAATCGAAGGAAAATGAAGTAGATTCATGTCTTGGATGTTTGGAATTAGTAGGATCCATTAATTTATTTTTATTGAAGATTTCCAAAAAGAAGAAGACAATGAAATAGGTTTATTTTTGAAATATAGTGGTTATACATAGCCATTTCAAATTTTGAGTTAAGGAGGGAAATCCGATTTCTGAAAATAACTACATAAGTCGACATCCAGGGTGTAGATATGTCGACAAATCTAGTGTATTTTGATTTTGTTTTTCTTTTTATTTTTAATTTGTTATGTTATTATTTTTATATTTTTGAGAAAGAACATACTCCTAGCTCTCTTCTTAGTTTAATAAATGATGTTTGAGTTAATGATTTCTTTAATATATCTACTATTTGATTTTCAGTATTTATAAATTCCAATGAGATTATTCCTTTATTTACATTGTCTTCTAGAAAGTGATGTCGTATATCTATATGTTTAGTTCTTGCATGATGAGTTGGATTTTTAGATAAATTAATTGCACTAGTATTGCCGTAGTATATTGCTGATTTACTAAAAAATTATTCCAAAACCTTTTAATGTATGTTGTATATAAATAACTTGAGAACAGGCTAATGCTACTGGAATATATTCTGCTTCTGTTGTAGATAGAGATACACAATTTTTCTTTTTGCTAAACTAGAAAACTAGAAAGTGTCCTAAAAGTGTCAACTCCACTTGTACTTTTTCGATCTGATTTGCAACCAGCATAATCAGCATCACTATATGAAATTAAATCAAAGGAATCTTCTTTTGGGTATAAAAGTCCATAGTCTAGTGTGTTATTTACATATCTTGATATTCATTTTATGGATTTAAGATGAGTTTCCTTAGGTTTAGATTGATATCTTGCATAGAGATAAACACTACGCTTTATATCATACTTGCAGTGATATAGAGTAAAGGTCCTATCATACCTCTATAAAGTTTTTGATTTACATCTTTTGATTTATCTTCTTTATTTTATTTTTAATTGGTTTCCATAGGAGTTGGTTTGCCTTTACTTAATTGTCTTATTTGCAATCCTAAAAATAATGTTAGTTCTCCCATACAACTCATTTCAAATTCTTTTGTCATGATATCAGAGAATTCGTTATTCAGTTATTCAGTTGTTGTTTAAAAATAATATCATCTACATATATTTGTATTAGTTGAATATCATTGTTATTTCTTTTATTAAATAGTGTACTATCTACTTTCCCAATTTCAAAATTAGACTATACAAATATCATTTAAGTCTATCATACCATACTCTAGGAGCTTGTTTTAAACCATATAGAGCTTTCTTTAATTTATAAACAAGATTTGGAAAAAATTTAGCTTCAAATGGAGGGGTTTGTTCTACATAGACACCTTATTTAATAAAACCATTTCAAAAAACTTTTAACATCCATTTGAAATTATTTAAAATTATTATGATTTGCAAGGCAAGTAAGATTCTTATTGCTTCTAATCTGGCTACAGGTGCAAAAGTTTCATCGAAATATATGTGTTCTTCTTGACTATATCCTTGAGCTACTGAGCGGACTTTATTTATAATGACCTCTCCTTGTTCATTTAATTTATTTCTATATACCTATTTTGTTCCAATTACAGATTTATTTTCTGGTCTAGGAACAAGTTCCCAAACATCATTTCTAGTGAATTGATTTATTTTTTCTTGCATAGTAAAAATCCATAAATCATCTAATGATGCTTCTTTTAGATTCTTAGGTTCATTAGTTGAGATCAATGCTACGTTACTACTTCTATTTAATTGATTTCTTGTTTTTACTACTGATTCTATATTTCCTAGGATATTTTCTATAGGATGATCTTTTAATATTTTGGCTTTCTTATTTGGATATATATTTTCAGTATTATTATTATTATCATTATTATTTCTTTCGTTAATTGCGACTTCATTATCTTCTTCATCACAATTATTGTTATTGATTTTAACATTTTCATCGAATTAGACATGTAATGTCTCTTCAGTTGTGTTAGTTCTAGTATTGAAAACTCTATAAGCTTTACTTCTGTTTGAATATCCAATAAAAATACCTTTATCTGCTTTAGCATCAAATTTATCTAAGTTTTCTTTAGTATTCAATATAAAGCATTACTGCCAAAAACTTGAAAATATGATACTTTGGCCTTTATATTATAAAATAATTCGTACGGAGTTTTCTTAGTTAAATGTCTTATTAAAATTCTATTTAATATATAACATGCTGTAGCAACTGCTTCAGCCCAACAGTTTTTAGGTAAATTACTACCATTTAACATAGTTCTAGCACACTCTTGAATCGTTCTATTGTTACGTTCTACTACCCCATTTTTGTTGAGGTGTACTTGGAAAGAAAATTTATGTGTAATACCTTTCTTATTATAAAAAATTTCAGAATTTTCATTTTCGAGTTCTCCACTGTGATCACTTCAAATTGTTTTGATTTTATTAGACATTTGATTTTGAATTCTTTTAACAAAGATTTAAACATTTCAAAAGCATCACTTTTAAGTTTTAGAAAAATCATCCACGTAAACTAAATAAAATCATCTACGATTAAAGGACATATCCATTAGGATTTATAGATTGTATTTGCGAAGGACCAAAAAGATCTTAATGAAGAAGTTCAAGTGCTTGAGAGATAGAAATTATATCTTTTGACTTACAGGAACTTTTTCTAAGTTTTGCTAATTGACATGCATCACATAGGTTGTTAACATCAAAACTCATTTTAGGAAGACCCCTAACTAGATCATATTTAGAAATTTTAGGAAGGTGTTTGAAATTCAAATGACCAAATCTTTTGTGCCAAATTCAAGGATCACTTGATTCAACCAAAAGACATCAATTATCATTTGACACTTTCATACTTAATATATAGATATTTCTTTTTATAATACCTTCAAAGATAATGTTTGATTCATTATCTTCGGTACGACACTTAACTTTTTCAAATTTAATTTTAAAGCCTTTATCACATAATTGACTAATACTTAGCAGGTTATGTTTTAAATTCCTAACTAACAGAACATTAGAAATAGTAGGAGTTTTAGAATTACCGACATTGCCGATGCCAATCATATAACCTTTAGAGTTTTTTTCCAAAATTGACTAATCCACCATCTTTGTAAACAATATCCTTTAAGATCTCTATATTTCTGGTCATGTGCCTTTAGCATCCACTATCCAATATCCACTTCTCCTTTTTTATTTGAAAAGTTTGATCATCGGGTATCTATTCATCAAAAGCCATGCAACACATCTATTCCTACAAATTATACCTTTTCAAATGATAAAGTGACTCTTCATAATGAATATATGCAAATTTACAAAAGGATGTCATGTTGATTTTTCAAAATTTCTTTTCAATAATAGTATTCAAAATATTATCAATAATTTTTGCCATTCAAACTTTTCAAAAATCAAATTATGAAAATTTTGAAAACCAATGCTCTGATACCAAATATTAGTTTGCGGAAGTAAGGATCTTAAGGCTAATTTAACACTAGAGAGGGGTGAATGGAGTTTACTAACTTTTATGGATCCTTTTGAATTATTATAAGATTATAGTTTAAGCAATGCAAATTAGCAATCACGGATGCAAAGACAGATAGATATAAATGCAGTAAAAGTAAAAAGTAAAGAGTTGCAGAGATCACACTAGGATTTTTATATTGGTTCGGATTTACCCTACATTCAATGCTATATAATTTCTTGTACATATTTAAATATCAAATTTTATACAATTTTGATTTTAAGGCTATGAAACACACCCTCTAGGGTACACTCTATGGATTCGGACGGGATACCAACACACCCTCTTGGAATCAAATGGGACAACAAGCACACCCACTTGATTCAAATAGGATATAAGCACACCAACTTGGATTTATGGGACAACAAGCACACCCAAGAGTATTAGAGTATGATTTGATAGAGTTTACAAAATCAATTTGTAATGACCCTAATTTTGACTAACATTATTTAGGACATTTTATTAGATAAATTAAATGAAATAATGTAAATGGTTAAGGGATTGAGATTTGTATAATCATAAGGTAGCCATGCCTTAAATAATATAAGCAAAGAAGAATTAAAATAAAGTAAGTAAGAGCAATAAGATAAGAGAAAAATATGAATAGGCTATGTTCTTACACCCTAAACCATCCTTACCTTCATTCCTTATTCATTATCAACATTTGCAAACAAAACTAAAATACCTAATGAGTTCGGTCGGCCACCATTAAAGGATTCAAGAAGAAGAAAACTAAGATTCAAGTAGGAAGCTTAAGCAAATCAATCCAAAGGACAAATCTCAACCTTAACCCCAAGCTAAGGTGAATAATGATTCTTACATCTCATTTTTATCGCTTTCGGTTTCTAGTTAAGATCCTAATAGATTTTGCAAATAATATGCCGTGATTTTATTGTTTAAATGGATATATATATGCGCTTGTTGATGAATTATATTGTTTCATATGGATTTTATGATAAGTTTAGATTTGCAAAGCCTACTAAATGACATCCAAATGGCTTGCATTTTTGATATATGGTCAAAAAAATTATTTTAAAAGTGGGTTTCAAGTTTCATAATTTTATAAGTTATTGTGAATTTATTATGAATTTTCTATGAAAGAAAATGGCTAAAACTGGTTTAAATTATTTTCGGCGGTTATATGTTAGCCTCGGGTCTGAAATTTAAATATGTTAGAAAACATATTAAAATTGATTATGGGAATTGTTGGAGAATTTTCCTAAGTATTTTTTATGGATATAAAATTATTTAAGGTATGGGAATTAAATGTTTTATATGTTTAGAAAAGGTGAAGGCTAATTTTTTAAATGTTTTAATTTTTAATTACTATGCTGCACTTTTAGAAAAAAGATTTTGAAAAATAATTAGCAACTAATTGTATATTGACAAATAAGGCAAGTTAGTTGGAAAGAAATTACTTTAAAAGGCTAATAATCAGTTTTGCAAAAATTTACTACTTCGCCACTTCCTTGAGCTACCTATCGACTTCATACTTCCACTCCTAACCAAGTCGAAACCAATACACATGGTATCAAATCTTTGGTACATAGTGGATTGGCGAAAGACGGAAGGTATAGGTTCGAAACTATGCTTTCAAAGGGCTAGATGTCACTTTTATTAACTTTGAACTATTTTGTTTACAACCGATACTTTCGAATGGGTTGGAGTTAGCTTTCGACTTAGCCAACTTGCTTTTGTTTATATAAAAAGGGCTTTCGAAAGGGTTGCCGCCTTTTTGTTTTAAAATGAAACTTTCAAAAGGGGTCGAACCCATGCTGTCACATTCAACCCTTCGAACCAATGCATTCGAAAGGGTGCTTTTGCCTTTAAACTTTGAAGCCGCTTCCCAACTTTTTGAAAGGGTTAGTTTCGAAACCACCCTCTTTATTTTACTTAGGAAAAATGCTTTCGCCTCAGTTCTTTACGACATTTGTTTATATTAAAAGTTAAATCCAAAGGTTTCGAAAGAGATGATTGTAAATGGTTTCGAAGCTATGTTCCACAAACTTTTACTTGAACCAAATACCTTCGAAAGGTATGTTTTAAGTGAGGAATTTTAATGCTTTCGAAAGGTTTATAATGTGAGTTTCGAAGGGGAGATACCCCAATGTTTTCGAAAGGTTTACTTTGAGTATTTGAGTAAAAAGTTTCCAATGCTTTCGAAATGCAAGTTTAAAGGGTTTTGAAAAGAGGATGTCAATGGTTTTCTTAAAGCTTTTGAAGATTTATTCTCAATTATTTCGAAAGGTCTATTTTCAAAGGTTTCGAAAGGTATGTTTTGGCCTTTTGGCCTAGTGTTTTAAGGTATGGTAGTTAATTTATTTTGAAAGGGGTACTTTCAATGGATTCAAAAGGGACTATTTAAAGTTTTTAAACAAAGGTTTCGAAGGGTTTACCTTGGCTTCATAGCCTAAACTCTTTTAAGTTAAAAAGGGTTTTAACTTACTTTGGAGGGATAGATAATCCCATTGAATAGATTTCATCAACATGGTTTTGTGTAAAGTATATATATCATGGCATAAGTGTTTCAAGTAAAGCAAAGTATATGATTTCCTTGTTTTATAAAGGTATGATTTCAGGGGTAAATCATTTGTAAAGATTATTTACAAGGAAATAAAGTTTTAATGGGGTAGTTAACCCTAAGTTTATGACTCAGATATTAGAAGACCAGATGGGACTGATGTAGGGTCACGCCCTATTCTTTAGCTATTAGCCTCTAGCTAAAATAAGTCCAAAATTCCAGTGTATAGGGCTTGTCATAGGTGGGACTAAATTGAGGTTACACATAGAAGGGAATATACATAGTAAAGACAAGTTATTGGTGAGTCCATAAAACCATTAGGTTCAGTCGACCCTAGAAAAGAAAGTTAAGGGCAGTCGGCCCACTATTTTGTCTAACAGAAGTTAGATTATTGAGTATATCTGGTAGGCCCAAGTCAACCAATGGTTAATAGTTAGCCAAGTAAAACTATAGTCTGGACAGATAATCCATTGATTCCCTGAATTTATGCATATATGTACTTGCTATTATTGTTATAATCAATTTGATTGCAAGATTCTGATTTGCAAAGGATATGTTTTTAGGATATTAGTGAGCGGAAATCCATTCTACTAAGCGGCGTGGTCTCACTTAATATCAGTAAACCAAGATGTAATAATATTATTCACATCTGGCTTTTTGTCTGCCTAGAAGTTTGTGTTTTTTCCTTAAACTCTCGGGTGCTCAAAATTTAATTTGAGTAGATTGAGAGTTAAGGTTTTCAGGTTTAGTAGGTTGGACGATTAAGCTTCGGAAGACGTGCAAGAGGCAAAGTTAGCTATGTAGGAGCTACTTAGTTTTGTTTCCGCTGTGATGTATTTATGACGGACATGTTCATTTAGTACTTTGATCATCCAAGGGGGCATCTTCATATGTCACTCTTGGCGTAATTTGTAATAATTATATTTGATCAAAACCTGGGAATCATTTATGATTATGTAACAGAATATGAAATATTGATTTGAAATGTAATCAGAAAAGCTGTTTTGAAATCTATGTCAATTTTATTTCATATTCATGTGCTTCTAATATTATGAATACCATTAACATTACCACATTTTGTCACCGGAAGTTAATACTATGGATGACTACAGCATTTGTAGCGCTTAGCTTCGGGCCCCAAGATAGGGGATGTTACAACTTGGTATCAGAGCATAAGTTTAAGAAAATTTTAAAGGAAATTTCAAACTTAAAAATGATTTTGAAACACAATCCTAAGGAATTAGATAAAAGACTAGGGTATGGGATAACGCTATAGTAACGTACTTGTATTTTCCATATATAAGTATATGCTCTATCTCTATTCTCCATCTTTCTTAAGCTGTTCTTCTGTATCTTACAAAGGCTCGAATGCAGATTTTAAGGACGTAAGATATGGATGCTAGGAGTGTAAGTGTTAACATTGGTGGAGGAAGCACCACAACCAACGGAAATGCTCGACCCAACAAGAGAAATCCGGGTCGACCGACAAATGCTAATCCAAATGCAAATGCCAATGTAGGTGCTGGAGTGCCACAAGCTGATATGGGAGTTATGTATCAGTTCTTCGTTAATATGATGTAGGCTGGAGTTGCTGCAGGATTAGTCGGAGGAAATGTTGAAGGAGCAAATCAGGGAGCTCCGGTGGTCAACAACTACGCAACCTTGAGCAGAGACTATACCAAGCTTGGAGGAAAACCGTTTATCGTGACAGAAGACGCAATTGAAGTGGAGAATTGGTTGCTTCATTTCGAGAGAATCTTTTCTGATTTAGGGCTTAATGATGAGCAGAAAAGGAACTTGCTTCTAGACAGTTGCAAGGAGCAGCACTATACTGGTGGAACATTGTTACTATAGGAGTTAATGAGGAGACCATGACATGGGCTGAATTTAGAAGAAGGTTTGAGGAGAGGTTCATGTCAAAAATTTCTAAGTCAACTCTGCTCAGGAAGTTTATGGAACTTGAGCAGGGATATATGTCAATGCTTGAGTATGCTACCAGATTTGAAGAATTATTAAGGTATGGGTATTCTACGGTTGATTCGGTTCTTAAAAGAAATGAGAAGTTCATCCACGGACTAAAACCTGAGCTAGCTAAAGCGACTTTGGCACATATAAGGAATCTGTGTGATGTAGTTGTTGATATGGCTTTGAGGTAGGAGGAGATGCTTGCTTATCATGGTGGTAACGAAGTAGGGGAGGCTCAAAGTGGGCGGAACTAGAAAAGGAAGTTTTTCCATAAGAAGGGCGCTCAAAAAGGAGAAGCTGCCAAGAAGGCAAAGGCTAATTTAGTTTGCTTTAAATGTGATAAGAAGGGACACTATGCTCACGAATGCCGGACAGGCAAAGGGAAGAAAGCTGAAGATAAGAAAGAGGTGAGGTGTTTTAACCGTGATCAGATTGGGCATTATAAGAACCAGTGCAAGGAGCCAGCCAATGATGAAAAAGGCAAGATGTTTGCATTGGAACCAGCTACCTCAAGACCAATAGTTGGGGAGAAAGGAAAAGCTATGTTAGGAGGTATGCTTTTGATACATGGTGTATCAGTTAGAGTTCTATTTGATACTGGCGCATCGCATTCTTTTATATCTCATTGCTTGGTTGATAAGCTTAACCTAAAACCATTATACCTAGTTACTTCCCTAAGAGTTGCAAATCTTATAGGAGGGTATGCGACTCTTGGGGTGAGAAGTTTGAATTATTAGGTCATATATTTTCTTGCAGTTTTCATGTATTTGATTTTGTAAGGTTCAAAATTATTTTGGGTATGGATTAGTTAAGTAAATATGATGTTAGGATATTTTTCCATGATAGGAAAGTATCACTTAGACACCCTAGTTGTAATGATCGAATTATATACTCCGTAGAAAACCCTAGTTTTGGAGTAAATGCTTTGTTGTGTGTTATGGAGGAAGAAGACGAGTTAAACCGAGTTTTCGTTGTTAGAGAATTCGCAGACGTCTTTGAGCATGTAGTAGGACTACCGCCGAAATGAGCTATTAGTTTCGAATAGATTTAGTACTAGGAGAAGAACCGGTGAGTAGACTGCCAACTAGAATGACACCTGCCGAGATGAAGGAGTTAAAGGTGCAGTTGGTGGATATGGAAAGTAAGAACTTTATCAAACCAAGTAGTTCCCCCAAGGAGAAGCCGTAGTATTTGTAAAGAAGCCGGATGGATCGTTACGGTTGTGTATCGATTATCATAAGTTGAATGAGAAGACGATAAAGAATCGATATCCATTACCTAGGATTGACGATTTGTTCGACCAGTTAAGTGGAGCCAAAGTATTTTCCCATTTGGATTTGGCAATAGGGTTCCATCAACTTAGAGTGGTTGAAGATAGTATTCCTTTGACGGCATTTAAAATAAGATACGGATCGTATGAATGATTAGTAATGTCGTTCAGACTAAACTAATGAGCCGACATTTTTTATGGACTTGATGAACAGGATCTTCCAGGAGCATTTGGACAGATTCATGTTAGTGTTCATAGATGATATTTTGATATACTCTAAAGATGAAAGGGAGCATGAAGTTCATCTTAGGGTGGTGCTTAAGACGTTGAGGTAGCATCAACTTAAATAAAAATTTTCGAAATGTCATTTCTGGAAAAAGGAAGTGAAGTTTCTTGGTCATGTAGTCTCAGAGAAAGGGTTGTCCGTAGATCCGGCTAAGATTGAGGGGGTGAATAATTGGAAGAGACCCGAGACAGTGACTGAGATAAAGAGTTTTCTTGGATTAGCTGATTATTATTGGAGATTCATTAAGGATTTTTCACGAATAGCGACACTGATGACTAAGTTAACGCGGAAAGATGTGAAGTTTGTCTATACAGATAAGTGTGAGGAGGCATTCCAGAAATTGAAACACTTATTGACGAATGCACCTGTGTTAGTTGTTCCAGAGGGGAATCAAGACATAATGGTGTACACGGATACATGTGGAACAGGGTTAGAAGTTGTGTTAATGCAAAGAGGTAAAGTGTTTGCCTATGCTTCATGACAGCTTAGACCACATGAAGCCAGATATCCAGTTCATGAATTGAAATTAGCTGCAGTAATTTTCGCATTGAAGGTGTGGAGACATTACCTTTTGGGAGAAAGAATCGAGTTGTATATGGATCATAAGTCACTGTCGTATTTATTCTCTCAGAAGGAGTTGAATATGAAACAACAAAGGTGGTTAGAGTTTTTAGCTGGTTATGACTTTGAAATTTAGTACATACCAGGGAAAGTTAATAAGGTTACAGATGCACTTAGTAGCAAACATCAGAATGCAGTATTAGCAATGATAGCTAAGTGGAAAGATTTAGAAGCATTGACTACATGCAGAATACAATGGTGATCTAAAGCCAGTTCTAGCCAGGAAACTGCTATGTTGTCATGTTTAGAAGTTCGACCAATGATGATCGAAAGGATTGCTTCTAAGGAAGGGGAGGATCCATTATTGGCTGAACAAATCAGAAAGTTAAGGAATGGAACGGAGGGCGATGACTTGAAAGATTTCAGTCTTGATCAGAATGGATGGTTAAGGAAGAAAGGAAGACTGTGTGTTCTAAATGTAGGAAACATTAGGAAGGATGTTCTTGGAGAATGCCATCGTTCAAAGTTCACCATTCATCCGGGAGGAACTAAGATGTATCAGGATATGAAAAGAAGTTTCTTCTAGGAAGGTATGAAGAGAGATGTTGGCTTGTGGGTAAAGCAGTGGTTGAACTGCCAACAGGTAAAAGCTGAGCATCAGAAACCAAGTGGGTTACTTCAACCTTTAGATGTCTCAGTTTGAAAATGGAATTCTATCTCAATCGATTTTATAGAAGGTTTGCCAAGGTCAATTTGATGAAATGAAAGTATATGGGTCATAGTGGACAAGTTGACCAAGAGTGCCCATTTCATTCCAGTTAAGTCAACCAGGACGACACCTGTTTTTGCTAAATTATTCATGAAAAATATAGTTAGACTACATGGAATTCCTAGTAGTATAGTAAGTGACAGAGATTACTTATTCACTAGCGAGTTCTGGAAAAGTCTACAGGAGACTTTGGGTATCAAGCTCAAGATGAGTACCACTTACCATCCGCGGACAGATGGACAAACGGAAAGAGTTAACAAAATCTTAGAGGATTTGTTAAGAGCTTGTGTACTAGACTTCGGAGGATCATGTGAAGACCACCTACACTTAGTAAAGTTTTCATATAACAACAGTTATCAGACTAGCATAGGGATGACACTTTTTAAAGCTATGTATGAAAGGCCATGCAAATCTCTCGATTGTTGGTTAGAAACCGGGGATATGTTAATTCTTAGTCCAGATTTGGTTAGAGAAGCTGCAGAAATAATTTGTTAGAAACCGAATAGTTTGGCAGGAGTCCACAACGTCTTTCATGTTTCTCATCTAAGGAAGTGTATTCGAGATCTAGAAACTACTATTGCACCGACTATGTTAGATGATTTATTAGTGGAACTGGATATGACTATAGTTAGAAAACTAGTTCACATAGTCACGAGGGATGATAAGAGACTAAGGAACAAGACAGTAAGATTAGTCAAAGTCTAGTGGGTGACAACGAGAGAGACTATACTTGGGAAACTTAGAGCAGGATTAAACATACTTATACTAACTTGTTTCATGGTATGTTTTACCTTTATGTTTGATTATTATGGGTACCTTATCATAATTTCGAGGACGAAATTCTTTAAGGAGGGGAGTTTGTAATGACCCTGATTTTGACTAACAATATTTAGGACATTTAATTAGATAAACTAAATGAAATAATGTAAATGGTTAAGGGATTGAGATTTGTATAATCATAAGGTAGCCATGCCTTAAATAATATAAGCAGAGAATTAAAACGAAGTAAGTGAGAGGAATAAGATAAGGACAAAATAGGAATAGGCTATGTTCTTACACCCTAAACCCTCATTACCTTCATTCCTTATTCATTATCAACATTTGCAAACAAAACTAAAATACCTAAGGAGTACGGTCGGCCACCATTAAAGGATTCAAGAAGAATAAAACTAAGACTCAAGTAGGAAGCTTAAGCAAATCAATTCGAAGGACAAATCTCAACCTTCTTAACCCCAAGCAAAGGTGAATAATGATTCTTACATCTCATTTTTATTACTTTCAGTTTCTAGTTAAGATTAGAATAGATTTTGCAAATAATATGCCATGATTTGATTGTTTAAATGGATATATATATATATATGCTTGTTAATGAATTATGTTGTTTCATATGGATTTTATAATAAGTTTAGATTTGAAAAGCCTATTAAATGACATCCAAATGGCTTGCATTTTTGATATATGGTCAAAAATATTATTTTAGAAGTGGGTTTCAAGTTTCATAATTTTTTAAGTTATTGTGGATTTATTATGAACTTTCTATGAAAGAAAATGGCTAAAATTGGTTTAAATTATTTTCAGTAGTTATATGTTAGCCCCGGGTCTGAAATTTAAATATGTTAGAAAACGTATTAAAAGTGATTTATGAGAATTTTTGGAGAATTTTCCTAAGTATTTTATTATGGATATAAAATTATTTAAGGTATGGGACTTAAATGTTTTATATGTTTCGAAAAGGTGAAGGGCTAATTTGTTAAATGTTTTAATTGTTAATTACTGAATTCGGCAGCACTTTTAGAAAAATATTTGAAAAAGAATCAGCAACTGTAATGCCCCAGAAATTCATGGAATCTTATTTTAGTTGGATTTTGA
Organism: Allium fistulosum; assembly: GCA_030737815.1. NCBI lineage: Eukaryota > Viridiplantae > Streptophyta > Magnoliopsida > Asparagales > Amaryllidaceae > Allium > Allium fistulosum. The sequence continues at coordinate 911,434,766 of CM060908.1, forward strand.
AATATATGAATTTATTTGTATAGGAATATATGGAATTAATTATGTGCAAGTGTGTGTGCATGTGTGCACGTGCACACTGGTATGGCACAAGGAAGAACTCCAGATTTCTTGAATTTAAAACAAGAATTAAAAAGCATTACAAACATGATTTTGTAACATGGATATTTGATTTCTGGAATTATATGGATCATCCTAGAAAATAAGAAAAGTAAGTTTTATTTTAAATCAGTAAACAGATTTTATTTAAAACCCAGGAAATATATATATATATATATATATATATATATATATATATGTTATAAGGATTTGAAAACCTGTATACATATAGGTGCATATGTTTCTGAAATTAAAGAGGAATTAAATAAGCCTAGATAAGATATGTATACAAATATACATTTTTGTAAGTACTGGAAAAAAAAAATATAAGCAAGTGAAACTATAACACTAAAATGGCAAAAGACAAATTGCAAGCAAAATAATTGCTTTAGGCAGAAAGTAGAAAGGAGGATTTTTAGAAAATAAACAAGTAACAATGTCACACAATTATCATGACTTGGTAAGAATATGATATATTCTGGAAAAGAAAAAGGGGAGGCAGGTCTCACATATGGCCGAGATATTAAAGGTGAAAATAAACAAATCTGAAATGCAAAATACATGAGTCTTGGCCAGGGTAGGAATGGGATTTTACAATGATAAAACCCTAGAAAACCTCTCTTATAAATCCAAGTATAAACAAGAAAAATCATTTACTACCCAAAAACATTTAAGAAAACAAAGAAGAAAATATTTGCAAGCAGAAAAGCAAGTTTTGAAAAGGTTTCTTTTCTGGGTTTAGCAAGAGAAGCATTTTCTGTGAGTAATCTCACTAAACCCATGGCATTAAGTCCTGTTATGAGGCAGCCAAGCTTATGTTATTTTTCTACATATTTTTGATTTCATTACTATGGTTTTAATGGATGTTTTAATGGGTGTTTCAAAATGTTTTGATTGCTTTGATGTTTGAGTATTTTGCTCTGTTTGGTTACACCTAGAAATGTAAAAGTATGAAATCATGAAAGTAAATAGAGAATACTTGTAACTGGTTTAGATATGGCATGGAAAATATAGAAATCAAAATGTATATGAGTTGCATTACACTTGTGTAAGTGTTGAGGCTCAAATGAAAGATTCAAGGTTGCAATGGAAATAGCCAAAAGTGCTGAACCCTTGATCAAATAGAAAACCCATGAGCCAGAAATCTTGTTTAAGCTAGATCTTGAATTTAGTTCAAACATGGTTGCTTATGAAACAATAATAACCCACATGCCTAGTCTATATTCCCAGTTGTAAATATTCTTGTATTTTCTTTGAGTTGGAATATTTGAAAATATGATTTCCTGGACATGAATGTTAGCTTGTTCTTGGATTATGCTTGTAAACTCTATATAATGTTTCATGTATACTGGGATTTAGTCACCTAGCTATCTCATGATAGGATTAGACATGAACACTTAGTAAATAAACTAAGGATTGTGAGCCAAGAAGACTGCTGGAATGCTTGTTGTATTTAAAGTATGCAAGTTGGCACATGGCTTGTTTAAGCCCTGAGATCTTTGTGCAATATTGTGAATTATTTTATTGCAATGTGTCCCCGTGATTCCTTTATTGCAGATGAGGCTAGGAATTAATTTGGTAAATGCAACCTTAAATTGATGAAGTAGGAACTTGAGTTATTCCTAGGATGGTTGGTCTCGAGCTAAGATAGTTCCTGAGTATTTCTATTGGAAAAGTATGTTTGCATGGTTGAATGTGTGTACATAATTAGTCCTAAATACTGGTCATATATGCACAAGTATATCATAAACAAGTCAGGCAAATTGATCAAAGAAGCTATGCCCACTTGTACAAAATATTTATGTCTCACTCAGTTACTTAATATCATGGAATTTTTGATATTGCTCACACCAGATCTTGTATCTGACCCTTGTTTGCTTATGGCATCTGGGGTGTCTCATTTAAAATGGGGCAGCCTCTAATGCTCTTTCAGGGAATGCTGATTCTAAATAGGAAGCTGCTATGGCTAATGAGAATGATTGGATAAGCATGCTAAATTAGAATTAGATAAGAACTTAGCAGGAATTATCTGCATGTAATCTGAGAAGTTTTTTTTATAGTTATGCTTTGGTTGTTATGTAATGATCGTGAATGCTTGAATTTATTTAGTTGATTTAACTGAATCTAGTAATGTACTAAGTTTGGGATTAACCAAAGACTTAGTTGAATATATGCAAGAAAATATATGTTTGAGTATTATGGAAAATCTGTAAATGGTATATGCCTATATTAGTTAATTTCAAGTTACTTAAAACTATAAGTTTGAAGGTTAAAAATCTGAGTTTGGCTAGAAGTAATATTTCAAGAATTTTGTGACTATATGCAAAAGTGTTTTGATAAAAGAAACAATATATATATTTGTGCACTGTATAAAGATATGTACATGTTTTAAGGGATATTGCAAGTGTCTGGTATCTGAATTTACATTGCAAAAGCCAAGCACTAATGTTTTGATGATCTAGTCATAAGGCTAACCCACTTCAAAAATAATGAGGTCTGGATTGATTAAGATGACCAGAGTTTTGGGTATAAAGGAAGAAAATACACTTTGTAAAATCTGAAGCTTTCTTTGCAAATGCATGCACAAAGACATTCTCAAATACTTGAGCAACTCACATTTTATTTTGAATAGGTTTATTAGTCCAGAGATTACACTACATCTGATATGCACATATATTATCTAAAATTCTACTTTTGTCAAATGACCATAAAAACCTGGATTCTCTAAATCCAGTAAAGCAACCTGTAAATTAGATGCAAGTTGAGGTAACTCAGGGATTAGAGAATAAATTTGGTTAAGAAAAATACAACTATATAAATTATGAAAGAATTACTCAGCTGACTTGGCCATAAGTAAAGCAATTTTGTGATGAAATCACTTGTGTTGAAAATGATATATGAGTATATCATTTCCCTTTTCTGGCTTTCAGTAAACACCAAATAATTGAATTAAAATTTTGGTGGCTTGCTATATAATCTGAGATCACTTTGTTATCTCAAACCAACAGACAATCACTATAGGGATGGTCAAAAAAAATTACTAAGAAGCAACTACATATGATTATGGGATTAATTACCCTGACTTAAATATCAAAAGGCATGAAAAAAATGAGCTATGTGCTGGTTGATTAGCAATTCAAAATTCAATCAGGATACACTCTTGCTAAACAACACTCTGATCCAAGCAAGAGGGTCACAAACATCTTCATATGTATGTGAATATATTTATTGATGAACTAATATAAATATATTAGTAGTAAAAGGAGGATCTTGGATTATTTAGTAAGAAGGCTAAATGACTCTAAGAGATTTATTGATGTAAAAAAATCCTAGTAAAAATTAGGTGAAATAGCTAGGGTCATTTCATTTGGTATCAGAGCTATGTTATAATTATACATAGCTAAGAATGATTGTATTGATTGATTGAAGTACTACAACCAAGTATATGTACTGATTGTTTGTTTGAGTAAAATAATAATACAGATAGAAAGTTAAAAAAATAATATAATAATAATATATACTCATGATAAACTAACCCTATCTACCCATACTCTAGTTATCCAATCATGGTAGGAAGAGGACCTCATCACCATGCAGGATCAAGTACACCACAAATGCTTGATATGCAAGACTTTATGAGGGCTTTAAGGGATGGAGTAGGGCAGAGACTTGAGAACCCACATGAGGAACTTTCCAAACTATTAAAGACTTATACCAATTTAGGAGGTAAGAGCTTTGAAGGGACTGAAAATGTGATGGAAATTCAAGCATGGTTGAGAACACTGGACAGAGTATTCAATGACATGCAATTGGATGATCAAAGGAAGAGGCAAGTGGCCTCAAGGCAACTGAAAGGTGTGTCTTTAAGCTGGTGGGAGGTAGTCATAGCTGGGAGGATTGAGAATGAAATCACTTGGAATCAATTCAAGGAGATGTTAGAAGCTAGATTTGTTCCAGCATCAGCCAAAACTCTATTGCTTGAAGAATTCATCAGACTTAGGCAGGGAACTTTTAATGTGACTGAATATACTTATAGGTTTGAGAGCTTGTCTAAGTATAGAGCTATGCTTGTGGCTGATGAGGCATCAAAGAATGATAGGTATATTAAGGTCTTGAACCCAGGGCTCAGTAGGGCTATGTTGCCATATGCAGATAAAACTTTTGATCAAGTCATTGATCTGGCCTTAAAATTTGAGCAACATGACAAGGAAAGGGAGAAGTATAAGAGTTTTAAGAATAACAACAATAAGAAAAATAAGGGAAGATATCACCCCTATGACAAAAAGAAGGAGGAGACAGAAAGCAAGAAAACCAATGATACTAAGACCACTGATACAAAGAGAAAAAATAACATGCCATCATTGTGGAAAGGAAGGACATATCAAACCAAGGTGCCCAGAATTGAAGGGAGGAGCTTTCAAATGCTACCTATGTGGTATGGAGGGACACATCAAGAGAAATTGCCCTGAGTATAAACAGCAAGGGAAGCTAGCAAGTTTGGAAAGCAGAAGCAAATCCACAGTAGAAGCTATTGCAGAAAATCATGGTCAAGTGGAAGGTACCTTATTTATATGTACCCTACCTATATCAGTAGTGTATGACACAGGGGCAACACATTCTCTGATTTCCCATGAATTAGTTGCATTGCTTAAATTAAATTGCATACTGGTTGAAACTCCTTTGTTAGTGCAAAGCCCATTGGGGAGTTCTAGTGTTTTAAACATGATTTGTGTGGATGTGGAATTAAACATAGGAGGAAATATTTTTATTTCCAATTTATATGTTTTAAATTACCCAAATATAGGTATTATATTGGGTGTAGACTGGTTAAGGCAATACAAAGCCATAATTAATTTAGACTCATCCACCATATCATTACAAAATTCTAGAGGTCAAAGAATCACAATTTTGTGTGAAATAGCCAAAGAAAGAAAATTATATCACTTGATTGACTTAAATGAGGATTCCAGTGAGCCTTCTATTGAAGAAATCCCCATAATTAACAAATACTTAGATGTGTTTGGAGAAGTTAAGGGTGTTCCACACCACAGACCAGTGGAATTTCAGATTAATCTGATACCAGGAGCAAGCCCAATTATTAAGAAACCCACTAGGATGGGGCCAAGTGAGTTGAAGGAATTGAAGAAACAGTTAGAAGAATTGGAAAACAAAGGATTTATAAGACCAAGTAATTCATGCTGGGGTGCTCCAGTAGTGTTTGTAAGGAAACATGATGGTACTTTAAGAATGTGCATAGATTACAGGGAGCTAAACAAAGTCACTATCAAAAACAAGTACCCCTTACCTAGAATTGATGATCTTTTTGATCAACTTAGTGGAGCAAAAATATTTTCTAGATTAGACCTGGCATCTAGATTCCATCAGATGAAGGTTGAGGACTCAAGTGTTAAGTATACAGCCTTTAACACTAGGTATGGTTTATATGAGTTTCTTGTCATGCCATTTGGGTTGACAAATGCCCCATCATATTTTGTAGACTTGATGAATAGGATATTCAGGGATTATTTAGACAAGTTTGTATTGATTTTTATTGATGATATTTTGGTTTATTCTAAAACAGTAGAGGAACATGAAAATCACTTACACCTTGTTTTGTCTAGATTAAGAGAAAAAGATTTAAAAGCAACATTTTCTAAGTGTGCATTTTGGAAAGAAGAAGTGCATTTCCTTGGGCATGTTATATCTGCCAAGGGTATTTCTATAAACCCCAATAAAATTGTGGCAATCCAAGCATGGAAAAGGCCAAGCACAGTGGGAGAAGTTAGGTCATTTATGGGAATGGCAGGGTATTATAGGAGATTTATAAAAGATTTTTCTAAGATGTCATCACCTTTTACCAACCTAACTAGAAAGAATCAACCCTTTATATGGACTGAGAAATGTGAACGAGCCTTTAGTAAAATCAAGGAGGCCTTGGTCAATGCACCAGTGTTGAGAGTACCAGAAGGAAATGAGGATTTGATTGTTTATACTGATGTAAGTGGTTCTGGGCTAGGAGCTGTATTGATGCAGCAAGATCAAGTCATAGCCTATGCATCAAGACAACTGAAGCCACATGAATCAAAGTATGCAACCCATGATCTTGAGTTGGCAGCAGTGGTATATGCACTAAAGCTCTGGAGACATTATCTTCTAGGTGCTAAGTTTATTTTGTACACAGACCATAAGGCATTGAAATATCTCTTTTCACAAAAAGATTTGAATATGAGGCAGCATAGATGGGTTGAGTTTCTTGCAGCATATGATTTGGACATACTTTATACTCCAGGAAAGGCTAATAAGGTTGCAGATGCTTTGAGCAGGCATCATGCAAAAGTAGCCATGTTAATGATGGAAGAGTTTAAAAATTTATCTCTACTTACTGATTTGGAAATTGAGGAAAACAGTGAGGTAAACATGGAGATGATTGAAGAAGGGAGTAAAGGAAAATTAAGTTTGATAACTTTGCAATTAGATTTAATTTTGAAAGTGGGAAAAATGCAAGAGAAAGATCCAAATTTATTAGAAAAGAAAACTTTAATAGAAAAAGGAGAAGAAGTAGCAAACTACCACCTTGATAAGGATGGTTACTTAAGGAATAAAGGTAGGATATGTGTTCCAAAGGATATAGGATTGAAGGAAGAAATACTTAATGAATATCGTAGGAGCAAATATTCTATACATCCAGGCACCACCAAGATGTACCAAAACTTGAAGAGGGATTATTGGTGGAGAGGGATGAAAACTGATGTGGCCAAACATGTTGCAAAGTGTATGACTTGCCAACAAGTCAAAGCAGAAACCCAAAGACCCTCAGGCCTATTACAACCTCTAAGTATACCACAGTGGAAGTGGGAAGATATATCTATGGATTTCATAGATGTTCTGCCTAGGTCAAAGAGAGGAAACACAAGCATTTGGGTAGTAGTTGATAGATTGACTAAAGTGGCACACTTTATACCAGTGAAGGCAGAAAGAAATGCACCTAAACTAGCTCAAATGTTCATGAAAGAAGTAGTAAGGTTGCATGGAATTCCTAAGACTATAGTGAGTGATAGGGACACAATCTTTACATCCAGATTTTGGAAGAGCTTTCAAGAAGCCATGGTGAGTGAATTATGCTTGAGTACTGCATACCACCCCCAATCAGATGGTCAAACCGAAGTAATAAATAAAGTTTTGGAGGATTTGTTGAGGGCATGTGCATTGGATTTTAGAGGCAATTGGGAAGATCACCTCCATTTGGCTGAATTTACATATAACAATAGTTATCAAAGCACCATAGGCATGGCACCATTTGAAGCCTTATATGGCAAACCATGTTTGTCACCAATATGTTGGGTTGAAGCAGGAGAAAAGGCTGTCTTAGGGCCTGAGTATGTTAAAGAAACTACAGAGAAAATTGAACTTGTAAGGAGAAGGATGGCAGCAGCGCAAGATAGGCAAAAGAAGTTTGCAGATGCAAGGAGGAAGCAGGTAGAATATGAAGTTGGTGATTATGTTTTCATTAAAGTTTCACCTATGAAGAAGGTGTTGAGGTTTGGCAAGCAGGGAAAACTTACCCCAAGATATGTTGGACCTTACAAGATTTTGGAAAGAATAGGTTCATTAGCATATAAGTTGGAGCTACCAGAAGAGATGAGTGCAATGCACAATGTATTTCATGTATCACAACTTAGGAGATGGGTGCATGATAAAGAGGAAATTCTAGAAAAACCAACTCAAGTTCAAATAAATCCTGATTTGGTCTATGAGAAAGAACCAGTGGGGATTTTAGCTAAAGAGGAAAAGAAGTTAAGGAGCAAAACTCTGAAATTGGTAAAGGTTCAATGGAGCCTAGACCCTAATGATTGTACATGGGAGTTAGAGGATAAGATAAAGATGGATTACCCTAAGCTTTTTGCAGTGGAAGGTAAAAATCTAAATCCCTAAAAAGTTTAATATGTATGGTTGCTTTGACTGAATTGTTTGCTTATGCTATGTTTGATAGATTTTATAAAAATCTGGAAATGTTTAAAGTCAAAATGAGAAAAATTGTGAGGACACAATTCCTAAAAAGGTGGGGTGATTGTAATGCCCCAGAAATTCATGGAATCTTATTTTAGTTGGATTTTGAAATATATGAATTTATTTGTATAGGAATATATGGAATTAATTGTGTGCAAGTGTGTGTGCATGTGTGCACGTGCACACTGGTATGGCACAAGGAAGAACTCCAGATTTCTTGAATTTAAAACAAGAATTAAAAATCATTACAAACATGATTTTGTAACATTGATATTTGATTTTTGGAATTATATGGATCATCCTAGAAAATAAGAAAAGTAAGTTTTATTTTAAATCAGTAAACAGATTTTATTTAAAACCCAGGAAAAAAAATATATATATGTTATAAGGATTTGAAAACCTGTATACATATAGGTGCATATGTTTCTGAAATTAAAGAGGAATTAAATAAGCCTAGATAAGATATGTATACAAATATACATTTTTGTAAGTACTGGAAAAAATATATATAAGCAAGTGAAACTATAACACTAAATGGCAAAAGACAAATTGCAAGCAAAATAATTGCTTTAGGCAGAAAATAGAAAGGAGGATTTTTAGAAAATAAACAAGTAACAATGTCACACGATTATCATGACTTGGTAAGAATATGATATATTCTGGAAAAGAAAAAGGGGAGGCAGGTCTCACATATGGCCGAGATATTAAAGGTGAAAATAAACAAATCTGAAATGCAAAATACATGAGTCTTGGCCAGGGTAGGAATGGGATTTTACAATGATAAAACCCTAGAAAACCTCTCTTATAAATCCAAGTATAAACCAGAAAAATCATTTACAACCCAAAAACATTTAAGAAAACAAAGAAGAAAATATTTGCAAGCAGAAAAGCAAGTTTTGAAAAGGTTTCTTTTCTGGGTTTAGCAAGAGAAGCATTTTCTGTGAGTAATCTCACTAAACCCATGGCATTAAGTCCTGTTATGAGGCAGCCAAGCTTATGTTATTTTTCTACATATTTTTGATTTCATTACTATGGTTTTAATGGATGTTTTAATGGGTGTTTCTAAATGTTTTGATTGCTTTGATGTTTGAGTATTTTGCTCTGTTTGGTTACACCCAGAAATGTAAAAGTATGAAATCATGAAAGTAAATAGAGAATACTTGTAACTGGTTTAGATATGGCATGGAAAATATAGAAATCAAAATGTATATGAGTTCCATTACACTTGTGTAAGTGTTGAGGCTCAAATGAAAGATTCAAGGTTGCAATGGAAATAGCCAAAAGTGCTGAACCCTTGATCAAATAGAAAACCCATGAGCCAGAAATCTTGTTTAAGCTAGATCTTGAATTTAGTTCAAACATGGTTGCTTATGAAACAATAATAACCCACATGCCTAGTCTTTATTCCTAGTTGTAAATATTCTTGTATTTTCTTTGAGCTGGAATATTTGAAAATATGATTTCCTGGACATGAATGTTAGCTTGTTCTTGGATTATGCTTGTAAACTCTATATAATGTTTCATGTATACTGGGATTTAGTCACCTAGCTATCTCATGATAGGATTAGACATGAACACTTAGTAAATAAACTAAGGATTGTGAGCCAAGAAGACTACTGGAATGCTTGTTGTATTTAAAGTATGCAAGTTGGCACATGGCTTGTTTAAGCCCTGAGATCTTTGTGCAATATTGTGAATTATTTTATTGCAATGTGTCCCCGTGATTCCTTTATTGCAGATGAGGCTAGGAATTAATTTGGTAAATGCAACCTTAAATTGATGAAGTAGGAACTTGAGTTATTCCTAGGATGGTTGGTCTGGAGCTAAGATAGTTCCTGAGTATTTCTATTGGAAAAGTATGTTTGCATGGTTGAATGTGTGTACATAATTAGTCTTAAATACTGATCATATATGCACAAGTATATCATAAACAAGTCAGGCAAATTGATCAAAGAAGCTATGCCCACTTGTACAAAATATTTATGTCTCACTCATTTACTTAATATCATGGAATTTTTGATATTGCTCACACCAGATCTTGTATCTGACCCTTGTTTGCTTATGGCATCTGGGGTGTCTCATTTAAAATGGGACAGCCTCTAATGCTCTTTCAGGGAATGCTGGTTCTAAATAGGAAGCTGCTATGGCTAATGAGAATGATTGGATAAGCATGCTAAATTAGAATTAGATAAGAACTTAGAAGGAATTATCTGCATGTAATCTGAGAAGTTTTTTTTATAGTTATGCTTTGGTTGTTATGTAATGATCGTGAATGCTTTAATTTATTTAGTTGATTTAACTGAATCTAGTAATGTGCTAAGTTTGGGATTAACCAAAGACTTAGTTGAATATATGCAAGAAAATATATGTTTGAGTATTATGGTGAAAATCTGTAAATGGTATATGCCACATTCTTCAGCTACCTTTCGACCCCATACTTCCACTCCTAACCAAGTCGAAACCAATACACATGGTATCAACCCTTTGGTACGTACTGGATTGGAGAAAGGTGGAAGTTATAGGGTCGAAACCATGCTTTTGAAGGGGTAGAAGTCACTTTTATTAACTTTGAACTATTTTGTTTACAACCGATACTTTCGAAAGGGTTGGAGTTAGCTTTTGACTTAGCCAACTTGCTTTTGTTTATATGAAAAGGGCTTTTGAAAAGGTTGCCGCCTTTTTGTTTTAAAATGAAGCTTTTGAAAGGGGTCGAAACCCATGCTGTCGCATTCAACCCTTCGAACCAGTGCTTTCGAAAGGGTGCTTTTGCCTTTAAACTTTGAAGTCGCTTCCCAACCTTTCAAAAGGGTTAGTTTTGAAACTTCCCTCTTTCTTTTACTTAGGAATAATGCTTTCAAAAGCAATGCTTTCGCCCCAGTTCTTTACGACCCTTGTTTATATGAAAAGTTAAATCCAAAGGTTTCGAAAGAGATGATTGTAAATGGTTTCGAAGCTATGTTCCACAAACTTTTACTTGAACCCAATACCTTCGAAAGGTATGTTTTAAGTGAGGAATTTTATTGCTTTCGAAAGGTTTATAATGTGAGTTTCGAAGAGGAGATACCCCAATGTTTTCGAAAGGTTTACTTTGAGTATTTGAGTGGAAGATTTCTAATGCTTTCGAAAGGCATTTAAAGGGTTTTGAAAAGAGGATGTTTAAGGTTTTCATAAAGCTATCGAAGAGTTATTCTCAATGATTTCGAAAGGTCTATTTTCAAAGGTTTCGAAAGGTATGTTTTGGCCTTTCGGCCTAGTGTTTCAAGGTATAGTAGTTAATTTATTTTGAAAGGGGTACTTTCAATGGATTCGATGGGGACCGTTTAAAGTTTTTAGACAAAGGTTTCAAAGGGTTTACCTTGGCTTCATAGCCTAAAATCTTTTATGTTAAAAAGGGTTTTTAACTTACTTTGGAGGCATAGATAATCCCATTGATTAGATTTCATTAACATGGTTTTGTGTAAAGTATATATATCATGGCATAAGTGTTTCAGGTAAAGCAAAGTATATGATTTCCTTGTTTTATAAAGGTATGATTTCAAGGGTAAATAATTTGTAAATATTATTTACAAGGAAATAAAGTTTTAATGGATTAGTTAACCCTCAGTTTATGACTCAGATATTAGAAGACCGAGATGGGACTGGTGTAGGGTCGCGTCCTATACTTTAGCTATTAGCCCCTAGCTAAAATAAGTCCCTAATTCCAATGTGTATGGCTTGTCGCAGGTGGAACTAAATTGAGGTTACACTCAGAAGGGATATACAGAGTAAAGATAGGTTATTGGTGAGCCCGTAAGACCATTAGGTTCAGTTGACCCTAAAAAAGAAAGTTAAGGGCAGTCAGCCCAGTATATTGTCTAACAGAAGTTAGATTATTGAGTGTTTGGCAGGCCCGAGTCAGCCAATGGTTAATACTTAGCCATGTAAATCTATAGTGTTGACAGATAGTCCATTGATTTCCTGATTTTATGCATATATGTACTTGCTATTATTGTTATAATCAGTTTGATTGTAGGATTCTGATTTGGAAAGGATATGTTTTTAGGATATTAGTGAGGGGAAATTCATTCCGCTATGCGGCGTGGTCTCACTTAATATCAGTAAACCGAGATGTAATAATATTATTCACACTAGGCCTTATATCTGCCTAGAAGTTTGTGTTTTCCCCTTAAACTCTTGGGTGCTCGAAATTTAATTTAAGTAGATTGAGAGTTATGGTTTTCAGGTAGGTTGGACGAATAAGCTTCCGAAGACATGCAGGAGGCAAAGTTAGCTATGTTGGAGTTACTTAGTTTTATTTCCGTTGTGATGTATATATGACAGACATGTTAATTTAATACTCTAATCATCCAAGGGGGCATCTTCATATGTCACTCTTAGCATAATTTGTAATAATTATATTTGATCAAAACCTGGGAATCGTTTAGGATTATGTATCAGAATATGAAATATTGATTTGAAATGCAATCAGAAAAACTGTTTTGAAACATGTGTCAATTTTATTTCATATTCATGTGCTTCTGATATTATGAATACCATTAACATTACCGTATTTTGTCACCGAAAGTTAACACTATGGATGACTGCAACATCTGTAGCGCTTAGCTTCAGTCCTCAAGATTGGGGATGTTACACAATTTATTGATCTTGAATACAAATATTCTCATAGCCTCTTGATAGCACTTTGATCTTGATTTAAGTGAGAGAGATGAGAGAGATGAGAGAGATTCGAGAGTAAATAGTAGAGAATCAAATCAATAGAGTTTGGATTTGATTCTGATTGAATTTGAGAAGATTTTGAGTGAAATTTCTTTTAGATGTCAAGAGTGAAAGAGGTGAGAAAATATAAGAAACTAGTTGAACAAAACTCATTGAGAAAAGCCCTTTTTATAGAGAAACAACAGTCATGTCCATTCGCGAAGAGATACGACGAAAAGACACTTCTTTTCTAAATTAGAATTTTGAAAATATCGGACTGTATGTCAGCATATCCTTTTTAATTTTGAAAAACATTTTATAAAAATTGTTTTGAAAATATTAAGCTTTGTAAAATATTTTGATACTTTGAAAATCATTAAGTATAGTTTATACATATTTTAGTCATAATAAAACTTAAGAAAACTTTATAGAATTATTTTGAAATATTTCAGTATATATAGGATTTAAATATGAATTTTTTTTTGAAAAATAAAATAATATATAAAGTATAAGTGAATAATGTATCAAAGTATTAATGAATGTCAAAATATATTTTCAAATATTTAGAAAACACAAAACCAAAATCTATATCTAAATACAATAAATTAAAATTACATATTAAATTGCTTAAAAACTTAATATAATAATTTTGTAAATAATTAAAAGGTTAGGAATCATTTTAAAGCTATTTGGAAAAGATGTTTGAAAAATCATTTTGAAAACAAGGATTCTTAAAATCATTAAAATCAGAGAATAGATTTTTAAAAACCTTTTTAAAAAAATAAAGAGAGATCAAAGAGTGCTATTAGGGCTTTAACAAAATAATCAAAGACTCTATAACTTATCTTGATATCTTGAACCTTCAAACTTATGAATCTTTAATCCATAACTCTTGACTCTTTATCAGTCTTTTGAATCTGCTCTTGATATTGTACAGTCTTCTTAATCAACACATGTCTAATATCCTACACTATACATTATATATAACTTGATAAAACATTAGTATCAATATTTTGTATGATCTCATATGGTTGTTGTCATTAAAGCCAATACCTTAGGCACTAATAGATTAGTCAGATTACCCATGTAGCATGCATGCATATGATTGTTTATGTTTATTTAACTATTGTGAATGCAGGAGCATAATTATGATTGGCATATTTCCAAAAAATAATAGTTAGGGGAAAACCCATTCCGCTCAACGACATGGTCTCACTAGATATCTATTATTGAGATGATATAATATTATTCACACCAAACTTTTTGTCTGACCCGAAGTTTTTGTTTTTTCCCTTTAACTCTCGGGTACTCATTTGAGTAGTTCGAGACTAAGGTTTCTAGGTTTAGGTTTGACGAATAAAGATTCCGAAGACGTGTAGGTGGCAAAGCTAGCTATATATGAGTATGTTATGTCCTCTGTGTTGTTATCATTTTATTTGAATGTACGTAATGGCAGAAGTTGTATCCGTCTAATAGTAAACTCTGATCAACCAAGGGGCATCTTCATATGTCGCTCTTGGAGTATTTTGTAACTATTATATTTTATCTGAACCTAGGCGATGTTTTGGGATTATGTAATGAACATGGTAATGAAATCTGTGTTTTGGAAAATTTTCGTATTCCTGTGTTGATGATTTTAATGATACTATGAAATGATCTCATTTTGTCACCGAAGAATAATACTATTAATAACTGCAACATTAGTAGTGCTTGTTTTTGGGCCTCAAAATGAGGTATGTTACATTCATGAAGTGTGAAACTGATCCATCATGTCGCACAACTCCATGCAACTACGTGAACTCACTGGAGTAAAAAAGTGGGAACATGTTTCCGGATCCATCCTACTTGGACCGCACTAGGTCCATGTTTAATGTGGGCTTGCTTCAACAATTCATACATATGAACTTCCAGTTCAGACATCTTATTTCTTGTAAAAAGTCAACTACGGGCGTTCAGATAGTTGACTTCAATTTTAGAACACAATTTTTTGTTTCGGGTTTATTTCTTTTAGTTCTAACATATTTAAATTATCGTTTTGGTCCAGTTTTAATTATTCAACTTTTAATTGTTTTATTCAATTTTACGTAAGAACTTTGAAATCATGCAATCTTAATTTTTAATAATTATCTATGTATAATTCCAAACCTTTATCATTCCCAACCTTTATACACTTTATCCCATAACCATATAAAGCTATTTAATGGTTCATCTACATATTTAGTTCCATTCAAAATTGATAGAATTCAATTTAGGTGATTTATAAGGGATGTATACATAAATTTATTTTTATCAATTCAAATTTATTACATAAGTCACATATATATGTCGTAGAGGTGAATTCTAACCAACTTACCCTCCCTATAAATTTTAATAATTATATTATTTAATAATTGCGTAAGGTTTTCCAATCATCTCCATTTATATAGATTTCCAATTAAAATTATTGATTCAATTTTAAAAATCATATATTTAAACCAAAATAGAGGTATAAAGGAAATATAATTACTTATCTACATCATAGTCATGTCGTAGATAAACTTACTCACTTTATTAGTTATTTGAAGAAACATCTCCCTTAATCCGACTTGATTTGTTGTTTTCCTCCTTCTCTTCTTAGCTTGCAATTGTTGATTTGATTATTCTTTTCTTTAATTTGATTTTCTATTCTTATTTGAAGTTTAGATTTTAATTTATTTGAAGAGATTGTTTTAGGGTTTGAGATGATATTGAGTTGCCATACATGAATAATGCCTTAGGCTAACACTGGCACGTATTTAAAATTATAAACAACTCGGCTATACATACGTGTATGGCACAAAGCAATAAATACATGTGTTTCTAGGATAGAACAATACATAATACAAAACATATAACAAAGATCGTAGAGTCAACAATGCAGCGAAAATGTACAATATGTGAAATACACAAGTCTAAGTGGGTTTATAAAATGGTCTATGCCCACTATCTCTCAAAATACATACAACATATGTGCATCACATAACTCAACATAATATCAACATATACATATGAGGCTATACAATATACATTTACAATACATGGTCCTACTAATATCCTAACATCCAAACTATATTCAATGACCACAAGCTAGTCATTTTGTCCTTGAACCTAAAATACCTCGGACTGACCTGAGTATTATATATATAACACACGGGTCAGACTATGTCTAGAATGTAGATGTTAAAATAAACAAAAAATTACATGGTAAACAAGTCTAACTCATATGGGCATATAAATATCTTAAGTGTGATAACATATCTCAAACCATGTACAAATATCATCACCTATAGTGATATACAAGTATATTGAATATTAAGCAAAGCATGAGTATAACAGGGTGATATATCAAACAAACATACCCCACCTAAATGTATCATAAAACTAGACAAAACTAGCAGATAACACAATGTAACACCCTGTAAATTGAATGATAATTAATTAATTATCAAAGCCCAAAAATGGAATTTTTACAAACATCATAATTTGGCTATGAAACCTACACCATTGGGTTCGTGGTTTTCTGATCAATTTTCATATATAAAATTTCACGATCGGAGTTCAAACAAAAAAGTTATTAATGTTTTGAGGATTTTCGATCGTAATTAATTATATATGTATTAAGGAAATAAATATTACTAATTAACATTAAACAAATACTTAACAACTAAGCAACATCAACGTTAATCAAGATTGTGATATCCCGGAATTTCAAGGAATTTAAAATGTGATAATCTTTTAAATTAATTAATGAATATTGGTAAAGTTTGTTATTTTCAAACAATAATAAATAATAATAAAGAAATGTTTATAAATATAGATATAAGTGGGTTTTAAAATAGAATTATTATTTTCAAGGTAATAATGTGTTTATTTAATTTTATATATATGTTGAGTTGATTTTAAATTTGGATTTTTAAAGTTGCATTTGAATTTGGATTTAAGAATTGAATTTAAAGAAAAATATATATATCTTAAAATGAAAATAATAATATAGTTTGAATTTAAAATATATGAATAAAGTTTTTATTTAGAAATAAGATTTGTTTTATATTTTTCTTTTTATAGAAATTTATTTATAGAAATTTGAAAGAGTATTTATTTAATAGGAATAAATACAAAAGCTTTTGAATATTCAATTAAAAATGGATTAAATATAATATATATGATTTTATTAGAATATAATTGGTTTATATTCTATTTCCTTTTAAAGATTGTATTTACATAAGGTTTAGAAAAGCATTTTTAGATATGTATTTATTAATTAGGAAATAAATATAAAAAGCATTTAAAATCTTTTAAAAATAATGTAAAATTTAATAATGACAAGTGTTAACATATTAAACCTCTTAAATAACATGTGTTAGCATATTAGATAAGGTATGAGACAAGTGTCTCTTTTATTTTATTTTTCTTTAAATTTTAATAAAATCAAAATTTACTTATATAAACTTCTACCTTTCCCCTTCATTCTTTTTCTCTAATTTCAGTTCAAAGACCAAAAACCCAAAACCAGAAAAGTTATCAATCCCGAAATGATCTCCACAACCCAAAAACTAAAATTTATTTCCAAACTCAAGAATCAAATCTGAAATCCTCTTCCCAAATCAAAAACAGAAATATATTTCCAAACCAAGAAATTACAACCTGAAACCAAGTAAACCAATCTGAATATTTTCTCTGTAATCTCCTCAAAACCAAATGCAAACCAGAGAATTATAAAAGCCTGTAATCACTTCCACAAATACAAGCCTGAAATTTATTTCCAAAACTCAAAATCGAAACCTGTAAAGCAATCACCAGATCAACTCAAAACATTTTTCTCAAGCCTGTAACCATCCTTCAAGTATGCATGCAAGTATATCTGAAGCCAAAGCAAAAGTTTCCAAAGCTTTGCAGTTTTAAGGAAATCAAGCAAATTCTTTCCAGTTCAAATCAAAGCATTCAAGTTTTCAAATTGTCAAGAGATTCAGTTTTCAAATCTCAGTTTTCAAGTCTCTGCAATTCATTAAAAAGGTGAGTAAACCTTTATTTTTAAAACAGTTTTAAAATTTGAGAATAAACTTAAATGTTGTGATTGAATGTTTATAGTAATATGGTTTGCATATGATTTTATCTGAGAATGTATGCTTGAATAAATAAAATGTATATACTAACTTAGTAGGTATAAACATATGTTCTCTGTTATTCAATATGAGCAAACTCACTCACTACTTATGTGCCTTTGATATTGTGGTTGATTTTGAAGTATGATTGTTTGAAAATGTGTATGTATGAGTGTTTTAAAATCTTAAATACATGTTTATACAAATGAAGTACTGTGAGTATGTCTGGACATAAGTGATCATCTCTGTTCTCAGTTTTTAAAGTTTAAAGCTTAGATTAGAAATTCCAATTCCTCTCACTCTAATCTCTGTTAGGTTTAGAAATTTAAACAAATTAAGTTTGTTTAGTCATAAGCTATGGTTAAAAATTATTTTCAAGAAAAGTTAACTTGTATTCTTCTAGAAATAAAGAAAAGACAGTAAAAATCTATAATCAGGTAAAAAACTCAAGTATGATAATTTTTTGGATTCACCTATATAGTCGTAATCTCCATTAGAAACCGTGAATTTTAAAAGTTAAATCAAAATTTTTAACTTAGATTTGAAAGAGAAATTCGAGGATGAACGGAAACCACGTTTTGGGGAAATTCTGATGGTCGGTGACATTGTTGGCCTCGTGATTGAAGTCGAAGCTTTCTGGTGGGTCGGGGGTTCTAGGAAAAATGATCGCGTGATTTTACGATCATCAGGGTGGCTTGACGACGATGGTGTAGGGTTTAAGGTCAGGATTTGGATGGATGGGTTATCGTGGTTGCTGCATCACCGTGGGAGGACTAGAGACGACCGGTATGGGGGGTATCGGAGCATTTACGTGTGACGTAGCTTTGGTCAAGATGGCATGGATGATCGTGGACGAGATCATCGGCGATGGGTGAATTTTTGATTGTTTGGCTACAGTTTTTCTATCGATCTGCTCAATTTCGATTCTCTGTCGAAATCGATAAACTGGGAGGTCGAGGAGGATGGAGAGGTTGTGGGCGATTCGTCGAGGACCGGAGGGATGATCGGAGTCGCGTAAGTTCGCCGTGCACGTGCACCTGTACACGTTTGCGTGTATCTGGATGTTGGTTTGGGCATGTTGTTTGGGAAGAAGAGTTGTACCGGGTTTGGTCTCGAGAATAATGGAGAGCGACTCGAAGTAGAAATCAACGCGAAGGGAAACTCGAGGAAATTGGGGTTGTGCTCGGGATTGTCTTCGGGATTTTAAGAGTGTACTGTTTTCAGATTTAACTCTAATTAAATCTAAGTTTTTTTGAATTTAAATCAAATTAAGTTTTAAAGTAAAAATAAAATCTAGTTTAAAACTATTTCTTAAATCTATTCTTTATAAAATAAATGTTTTTTAAGTAATCAATTTAAGGGAAGTTATGTTTTATTAACTTTAAATTATCAAGTTAAATGTTTATTTATTTTTAACCTTAATTAATGATTTAATTAAGAAAAGTTAGTTATTGAGATAAGGTATTTTAATGATAATTAAGGCATTAATAAGATAGTGTTTTATCTTAAGATAATTAAGTTTTAATGTCTTGATATTAATTAAGTTAATTAAGAAATTAGGTATAATTAAATTAATTAATAATGATTAAGGATTAGTTAAGAAATTAATTAAGAGCAATTAATTTATTTAATTAACTCAATGATTAAGATTGATTTGATTAATAACTAAAGATTAATTAATTTGTAATTAATTAATTAAGTAATTAGAGGTTGATTAATTTGTAATTAAGAAGTACTTAATTAAGTTTATTAATTAATAATTAGGTTTTATTAATTAATAAATAAGAAATAATTAATCTATAAAGATTAATTAAAGGTTAATTAACTATTATTAAGAATTGATTAACTAATAATTAAGGATTAATTAATTTGTTATTAAGATATATTAATTGATAATTAAGGTTTATTAATTAATAATTAAACGAATAATTAAATCTGAAATTAGAGATTAATTAATTGGTTTAAAGAGTAATTAAAGGATAAATTACTCATCTATGATTTATAAATTATGAATGTGATTAATTTAAGTTAATTAATTTGTTAAATAATTAAAGATAGTCACTTGGTAATTGATTAAGTATAAATTACTTAATGAGATTGGATAAGTGTAATTACTTAGTATAAGTAATTAATAAATAAATTACTGGATGTAATTGATATAAGGGAATTACTTAATGGGTAGTAATTGAAGTATAATTACTTTGCAAATGTAATAAAGGATTAATTATTTGATAAATTAATTAAAGGATTAAAGTAATTAATTAAGAAATTAATTAATTAAGGTAAGTAATTATAGGATGATAATTACTGTATATGATTAATTAAGGTGGATTAATAGAAATGATTAATTAAAGTTTAATTAATTAATGTAATTAATTAAGGATCAATGTAATTAATTATAGTTAGTTAATTAATGGAAGTAATTAATTAAGAATCATTAATTTATGTAATTAATTAATAATTAATTAATGAAGGTTAATTACTGTTAATGGTTAAGAATAATTAATTTGTAAAATTAATTAAAGGATAATTACTTTATGTAATTAATGAATAATTAATCAAGGATGATTAATATTTAATGAGTAATTAATTAATTAAAGGTTTGTAATTAATTAATGAGTGATTAAGCAAGGTTAGATAATTAATTCTTAAGTAATTAATTTAATTTAAGTTAATTAAATTAATTATAACATAGGGTTAATAATTGTTGCTTATGGATGATGGTTGTGTAGAATATCTGAATTGGATGATATCTATTGGATGATATGCTGTGATATTCTGTGATATGATATTGGATATATCTGTGATAAATGTGTGATATTTATCTATGTTAATGCTATGTGAATTCAAGTATTAAATTAAATTAAATTGTTTAAACCTTTAAACAACTTGGCCTTAAAAGATACGTTTTGGATTTCGATGAGACCGGGATCGGGTTTCCGTATACCGGATTTCCAGGTCTGGAGACCGAATACCACATCGATCCAAATTAACGATAGGTCGTGAATCTCAAGTGAAGATGAAGATTCAGAGTGCAAGGGTTATTGTCGTTAACTCTGAGGGTGATTCCAAAACGAGTGTAACGAGATAATGCCTTCGGTTTCGTTCGAACCCGGAACGAACTTGTATGGATTGAATGCTTTCAGCACATCGTCAGGTGGACGATGAGCATTCTAAGTGATGTGTTCTGATTAAAGGTAATCGTAGCCTCAAGCCTCATCAACCAGGAATGGCTAAAACAGGGGAGGTGCAGCAAGGTTAGTGGGTAGCACCCAAGTAGTATGAGATTCTCCTGTCTAGAGGTCCCTTCTTTTATTCGGCTGAGTGGGCGGTTGAATAGCTACAACCGCTGGGGTTTCTTATGCGGGAATTATCCAATAAGGGATGTTCCGACCTTGTGTTGCAGGGGAGCGGGCGTACTCCTCGGTACGGTGATCTAGGCCACGTACTGTGACGGGCGGTACCCCAGTAGCCCTGCCATTGTATGGAATCCAAAATCCAATAAGTGCCGTACGTTTTAGTTGTGCCCAACTATGTTGGAACGTGAGATGTAAGCATTCCAGCTATTTCTGTATTTTACTTGAAAACCCTAGACCCTATTATAATACAACTGGATTTCCTATCAAATGTTTTGGTTAGCGTAAGGTAAAAGCTTACCCATGTTTATGTGTGGGGAGTCTTACGTGATACCTTTGTTTTCAAAAGGTTTTGAAGTTAAGCAATTTTAACCGTTTACTCACACCAGACCCATGTCTGACCCAAGTGTTTATTTCTGTTTTATAAACTCTTGGGTACTCAAATTTTTACGAGTAGCCAAGGGATTCAGGTTAGCTTTGACGAGTTATCTGGAGGAGCAATGGAGCAGGAGGCTTCAGCGTTCGTAGATATAGTGTTCCGCTGTGTTAGTTTCTCTGAGTCATTTGTTGAGTTGTATTTGAGTTGTAATAACTAGACAGGTGTTTATAACTGTCTAGTATGTGTTGTATAAGCTGTGTATCTCTGATGTATATGATACAATGTAATATCTTATTTGATTAATGTAATTTATTCGTTCCGCTGTTTAGATTCTGATGTGTTTCTTTCTTTCTTCTCTATCTTTTCTCTTTTCTATCTCTTTCTTTCTTCAAGATGATACGACTTTTTGTGGAGAAAAAGTCGTGGTCGTCACAAAGATCAAACTAAATCGGTCTAATTAGGTACAAAGCGAATGAAAATCAATACTTAACATAAACAATGACCGGTCGACACCTTTATTGGGCCCGGTTGACCTTTGGACATAATGCGGTCGACCGATTATTGACTGGGGGCTGATACTGAACCAAGGACAAATGGCCCAGATTTAATATAATCTAATCTAAATACAGGCCTAGCCCCTCACTTCTCTTTTCATATTTTCTGAATCAACAGTGAGACTCTACCATTTTCTTTTCTCCATAAATTCTAGAAATTGTATAAACTATAATCTATATATATAAGTGGAGAATATGGAAAATAATAGAGAAGAAGAATAGGGTCGAATCGAATTACCAAAGCTAAGGTAAATTGTATATCTAAATCCAAATATACTTTCAATTCAAATCACTTCTTGGATCTATAATTCTAATAAATATGTATGTGCTTTTGATACATATTTTGGTAGAAAGAAAGGGAGTCGATCAGGAATAACAGATTTAAATCTGGAGATATGAAAGCTTAGAGGTGAGTGAGAAATTATATATTTTTATATAATATTGAATTTATATCATCATGAATATGTTCCTTGTATGCTTGATTCGTAAATTTTGGAGTTGTAGGTTTAAATGTGTGTGTGTGTGTGTGTAAAATAGATTTGTGAACCTTGCCTACATATTATGTGAATTGTTAACTTTGATTAAATATCATATATACCTAAATCTAGAAAGTAAGGGTGAAAATCGTCCCTAAAGGTAATGGATAATTCATTAATAAGATTTTATGTAAATGCTAGGTTTGTTATTTAAATGTTATATGTTATTAGACATGAATTGAAGATGGTTATGAATAGGATTGGGTTTAAGTAATATTTAAATTCATTCGAATGAAATATGTTGTAACATAAATTTCTATAAATTATCCAACTTTATAATTACGTATGAAGGTGTATTGTTTGAAAGGACAAGGAATATGACTAAAAGAAAGAGATGTACAAAAAGTGGTGATTACCATATTTTGTACTGTCTATTTCAATAATAACAGAAAAGATAATCCCTTTTAATTCCAAACATAACGCAAATCCTCATTTAGGTAATTTATGGGAAATTACAATGTTAACATTACGTTTTGAAAAGATGTAGTTCTAATGTAAAATATAGAAATCCCTAAATGTGGGTATTATAATAGAAGTAATAACAATAATTCTATTGTTCATTTAATATGCATATTTTAAGATAAGATAGAAAATAAACAATAAGCGATGAAAGTATTAACAAGATAATGGAAAAGGAACTAGGAAAGTTATAGTAATCAAAGAAAAGTAGCTATTAGTTAAAAAGGAAAAGTGAGATATATCTAATTTTATTAATTGGAAATCAAGTAGTAAAAGATATTTAATCTATTAATAAGAAGTAAATGACATTTAACAATATTTAAGAAGTAAAAGGCAAGTTCAAGTAAAGGTGTCTAAATACTAATAATTAAACTTATGAGGCATGGTAATTTTATAGTTAAATTTATATAGCCTTAAGTATACATCATGGCAGATGTGAATTGTTAGATCTAGAAAAATATTTATATTAACAATGAATGATGTAGTCATTAGTAAGGGTTTGAATAAGAGGTTAGTAATGTTGCACAACAGAAGTCTGCCCTTTGAAAGGGGGTACCAAAAGTTGTGTATACATTGTACTGATATGACATCTCTAACTGTAGGACCCGTGGGAATATATACGTTCACGTATAGGTAAGGGAAATATACCAAAGTGGATTCACCTCAGGCTGAAGTCTTAAATGGACAAGTAGAGTCTACTTCAATCCTTATATGGGGGTACTAAATAGCCAGGTAGGAATTTCCTTGCTTGCATTAGGCAATCTAAATAAAACGATGAGCATAGGCTTGGTTCTATGTCAGTAAGGTTGGTACCATATATGCGAGGAGTAGAGCTATACACATAGGTTGAGAGAGACATTGGTTCTTTAACAGTCACTAGAAAGACTTGTGTTATGTCTAAATGGACTGCACCTCTTACAAGTGTAGGTTCTATACGGGACATGCACCACCTCAAAGTTGTTTGTTTTTCATTAGGAGGAAATGCAAGATAACACCTAGAGAGTCTTTAAGATGAATTAGAATATGGGTAAATAGTTGTAATGTCGTTATTAGGCACTAATGGGAGGTTCTCAGTGTATGTTGGCGATTCGGCCTAGACACTGATAAAGGATGCCTGGCACGGTGCAGAGTTACAGATACTAGCGGAGAATGTATCCTGGTCCATGGGAGACTATGATACTTATATACTTATATATATATACCTTGAGTATGTTGGGTGTATCGTATGCGTACATGGAGCCAAAATACTAAGCTTTAAATAATAGACATAACACATAATGGAAAACAATTGATATGAACTAGTGTTATGGATAATACCAATCACCAAAACGTTGTTCTGAACCTCTCCTCATTACAACCACATGATAGATTTAGAGGAAAATGTACTAGCATAAGGTGGGAACGATGGAAGGATGGATTATCTTAAGCATGTTCGGCACCGACAAGGGTACTAGAAGCTAAAAGTATTAGCCTTGGTCAATGTATGTATATGTTTTTTATATTTCTTTATTCCACTATGAGTTTTTATTGATAATCTTTGATATGCTTTTGTTTATTATAGGATACCAACAACAACGATCCATACTCTAGTGGATTTGGGTTTTTGATTTAGTGAAAATTCGAGCCCACTAAGGTGCAGGTTGATACACTTAGTATCAAAGCTTAGTTTGATCGATCGTAGGAATTAAAATACGTTGAGCGAACGTATTTGTATTTTTACCTATACACACACACACACACTATATGTTAGACTCATCAAATTCTGACTATAGAAGTAGTTGCAACTATATTCTTAAAAGACGGATAAGTTGACTGAATTGGAACAATAGATAGAGTTAAAAAATATATGCCTATCCCATCACCCTTTGGGAAATAGGTCATACTGGAATACATTAACTTAAGAAGAGCATGAATGCGACATATAGAAGGGTCTCTGAAGCTGGATGGTACTTGACACCCTTGTTGGGCCTTGATTGCCCTATGGTAGTGGACTCCCCGTAGGATTGCTGAATGATGATGTACATTAGATCCAGATAAATGAGAAGTAAAGAATTTATATGTTGTAGATATCCTGAAGTAAGAGTAAATAGGTTCCAAAAGGAAGGTGTGTAGAAATCACTCCAAGATGATTGTCGGGTTTTCAATACATTCTAAAAGGAGATAAATTAGAAAGTAATTAAAAAAGAAGAAAATTCCAAAAGAAGGGCAGATAAAACCCACTCTGAGTCCAACCCTATATGAAAATATTTTAAGAAAAGGTTTTAATTTTTTCGAAAAATATTTGGGACAATTTTCAAAAAGATTTAACAAAAACTAATAGAACCTTATTTTTGAGAAGTAAGTAGATATTAAAATTTTCTACAAAATAAGATATCTTTTTATATTTTGTTTAAACAAAATTTATAGTAGAAATTAAATTTTTTGCTGAAAAGGGTTTTGATAAAGAGATATTTCTTTTGATATAAAAAGAAAATAGAGCGTGTGTATAGCTCGTCGATTTTTCCGATTAAGTTTTAGAATTTTTTTAAAAAGGGTGGACAATAGGAAGTGGTACTAGTTTAAATAGGGTAAAAAGCATGGAAAAGAAGATAAGAACCCAAAAAAAAGCAGTAGGTGAGTGCATCACTATGGGTAGATAGGAATTTTTTAGAATAGTCAGAACGAAGATGAAGAAGGTGGAAGCGAAACTAAATAACATTTAGTAATAATAAATAGTTTATATTTAATTCGGCCCAAATAGGGTCCAGATTCAATTTGGGCCAAATAGGCTATGACGCTTGGATACCAAAGGTCGACCGATAGCGGTCGACTGCCCAAAATCTAACGGTCGATCGGTTAGTAGGTTTCGGGCATGATTTGAATATCGAATGTGACATACAGTCATGTCCAGGTCTAACCGCCCCATTATTTCCCCTCGTTCCTCTTCTCTTTCACCTCCTCCCTCCTCCTCCTCAAATCGACTGACACCACCACTACCCCATGCCATGCAGGCACGGATGACTCCTACACCCTCCAGCAACCCGAAGATGGTCAGCACTCCACCAAAAATCCCCTAGATCCAGATCTGAACCTTCTCCCCCCTCCCCAAATGAAAACATGGCACTTCCCCGAAGCAACATCTCCTCTTACCATCCAAATTGCACCCGCAAGAAATCTCTTTGCTCCAAAACAGTGAAAAAAAGATAAAAGGCTATGAAGCAGCGACGAACTTCGCATTTCTACAAGGGTGAGCAGTGAAGTTTGGGGACTTCGCCGTTTATGATTTGGAGAATTTTTTCATGGCTATAGGATTGTTGCCGATCCTTAGCCATGAGACATTTGAGTGGGAACGTTACCCATAATTTATGTGTCTATTCGACGCTATTCTAGAGTATGTATTTGACGAGGACGACAATAGATTTACATCTGAGGTGAAGGGGTGGAGATTTGGATGACTGATGAGCAGTTAGGAGGCATTCTGCACATCCCCGCAACAGGAGAGGATTTATAGGATATCGAGGCCTCTGATCCAACGATTCTATAGTAGATCTTCCACCAGGGAGTAGGTGTCTGTCCATCAGACAACATGCGGGACCAAGCCCATCTGGTCACCTGCATCATTCCACATAACTTCATCCCCAAGATAGGGAGTTTTGACCAGCTCTACCCTCTAGTACAAAAGGCCACCTATGCTATTATAGGTGGTATTGAAGTGAATTGTGCTAAGGCAATTATGTGCCTTCATGTAAGCCATGGAGTAGGGACTCCAAAGAGCTATATTCTGTATTGGCATCTTTTCACTAGCGTCTTCAAGTAGTACATACTTAGTCTTCGAGGAGAGCATGTGTAGACGAAGGCACTTGCTCCATTGGATTGGTCCCCCTTAGAAGGATGGGGATTAGAAAGGCGCCTGTAGAGGTTGGAGCACAGGAGGGAGCAGGGTTGGCACAGGCGTAGTGGGCTCCATGGCCAAACCAGAAGGTTGCAGAGCCATGGTCACCGGTTCCTGAGTATGCGGGGATCGAAGATTCACAGATCCGGATCAAGACCGAGCTGCAGGAGATACGAGCTAAGTAGCAATGCCAAGGTCGTGAGCTCGGATGCATAGCTGCCATGCTTCGATCATTCAGGGGTCGCGGTAGTGGTTTAGGCTCTCGTGGAGGATCAGTGTCATCCCGTAGCCCGTAGGTGGTAGTAGGATTAGTAATAGCTGTTCTTATTTTTCTTCCACCATTTGTTTATTTTCTTTTAGGCTTTGCATTTTAAGCATTAGTTGTCTCTGTTTGTATAAAATCCGTACAATATTATAAGTAATGTTCCTTTTTGTTTTTTTTCTGGATTGACCACTATACTTATTAGAAAACAGTTAGGTAAGGAAATCTCAAAAAAGACACTTAACTAATGTAAAAGAAAAAAAAGACTGGAAGTTTATAAAATAAATTAGAAAATGTATTAAATTAGCTACTAAAAATACTATAAAGTTAAGTCCAAAAAACCATTAAAATTTTAGAGATAAATTTTAGCGAGTGAAGGATCGGGAAAGGTTGCTGTGAAACCACGGGCCACTATCCCTATGCCTCAAAAACTGAAATTTATAATTATACATGTGTGCTGATTATTGTTCTAAAATAAAAAAAGGTTTTCGAATTTGAAAATTTACTGTGTAATAGGATAGAGTCAATCATAGATGTTAACCTATTAGCTAAATCTTGATTGCGTGGGATGTGGTTTAATTTGTTTTCAAAAGTTAAAATGAATACTTTTGAAAATTTTGTTCAAAAATCTTTGATTTTTAAAATATAAAATATATTTGTGAAAGTTTTGAAAAATGAGCTTTTATTTTAAAAATTTCCAACTATTTCAAAATTTAATTGAAAAAGATTTTGAGTGGAGAAGGTAAAATTTCTGATTTTTGAAATACTATATGCTTAGCATAGGAAAAGTCGAAGGGTTAGCGCATGTGAATTTTACTGTTCAGCAGAAATGATAGTATGTAAAAATAGTTAAAGATGAGGAAAAAAAATCTATTTTAGCTCTGGAATTTTTTTTCCACCTCTTGTTGATAGGGAAACAAAAACTTGTTTTGAAATAACTCCGTTTTAAAATTTAAAAATAAATTTCATTATGCGGACCGTACTTGAAAAAGTTGGAAAAGAATCTAGAGCAAAAGAGAAGATTCATATATACGGTGGAATGGGCACACAAGAAAGGGATGGAATTATGGAGTTCTCCGTCTAAACTCCTTTTCTAGCATAAGAATCTAGGTTTAGAAAACTGGTTTTTTAAAATTTTGGATGTCAAAATGGTGTGCTAGGTATTGGATGGTAGGCATTGGATGCAAAATTGGTTGAACCAAACCCCTATTAGTAGGAGTGTGGGAAATTGTTGTGTGAAAATTTTGATTTTTGAAAAACTTACATTCATATTGAACTATTAGTATATATAGATTGTTTGCATCATATTTTCAAATTTTTTTTAAAGAATGCATTTAAATAGGAGATGCCGATTTAATATTATTCTACATACATATCATATGTGTTGTGATACACCGTGCACTTGTACATGATTGATGGTAAAAAAATTGATTGTACACTAATTGGTTGGTTAGGTTAGAATGGTTGCACGTTATGTTACATGATTTAGTCCTTGAGGAATTTCGTGGACAATTTTTTTTAAGGTGGAATGAATGTAACACCCCATAAATTGAACGATAATTAATTAATTAGAATTAATAAATTAATTATTAAAATCAAAAAGTGGAATTTTTAAAAACGTCAGAATTAGGCTATGAAACTTGCATTGTTGGGTTCGCGGTGATTTTCTGATCAATTTTCATATATAAAGTTATACGACTAGAGTTCAAACGAAAATGTTATTAACATCTAAAGATTTTGGATCGAAAATAATTATATATATATATTAAGGAAATAAATATTATTAATTAACGTTAATTAATGTTAAACAAATATTTAATGACTAAGTAACTTTAACGTTAATCAAGATCAAATTAAATCGATTTAATTAGGGAACAAAGCGAATGAAAATAAATAGTTAACATAAAAAGTGATCAGTTGACACCTTTATTGGGCCCGATCGACCGCTAATAGTCAACATGTGTGTGTAAAGCAGTCGACCGATTATCTGGCAGTTGATATTAAACCTAAGCCAAACGACTCAGATTTAATTTAATTTGATCTAATGACTAAGTTTGATTCGGACCCCTATAAATACAGATCTAGCCCCTCACTTTTCTTCTCATATTTTCTGAATCAATAGTGAAGCTCTTTCATTTTATTTTCTCCACAAGTTCTAAAAATTGTATAAACTATAATATACATGTATAAGTGGAGAATAGCAGAAAATAATGGAGAAGAAGAATAGGGTCAAATCGAATCGCCAAAGCCAAGGTAAATTGTGAATCCAAATCCAAATACACGTTTAATTCAATTCTCATCTCGGATCTATAATTCTAATAAATATGTAAATACTTTTGAAATATATTTTGGTAGAAAAAAGGGAGTCAATCGGGAATAACGGATTTAGATTTGAAAGCTTAGAGATGAGTGGAAAATTATATATTTTTATATAATATTGGATTTATATTGTTGTGAATATGGTCCTTGTATGCCTAATTTGTAAATTTTGGAGTTGTAGAATTAAATATATGTATGTATGTAATAAATTTGAGAAACTTGCCTACATATTCCATGAGTTGTTAAATTTGATTAAATACCATATATACCTAAATCTGGAAAGTAAGGGTGAAAGTAGTCTCTAAAGGTTATGAATAATTCATTAATAAGATTTTATGTAAATTCCAGGTTTGTTATTTGAATGTTGTATGTTATTAAATACGAATTGAAGGTGGTTACGAATTGGATTAGGGTTTAAGTAATACTCAAATTTATTGGAATGAAGTATGTTGCGATGTAAATTTCTATAAATTATCCAACTTTATCATTATGTGTTAAGATGTATTGTTTGAAATAATAAGGAATATGACTAAAAGAAAGAGATGAAAAAAATAGGGGTGCTTACTATATTTTGTACCGTCTATTTCAATTATAACAGAAAAGGTAATCCCTTCTAATTCCAAATATAACACAAATCCTCTTTAAGGTTATTTTGTGGGAAATTACAGTGTTAACATTACCTTTTTAAAAGATGTAGTTCTAATGTGTTAAAATATAGAAATCCGTAAATGTAAAAAGCATAGTATTATAAATAGAAGTAACAACAATAATTCTATTGTTAATTTAATATACGTGTTTTAAGATAAGTTAGGAAATAAACAATAAGCGATGAAAGAAGTAATAAGACAAAATAATAAGAAATTAGGAAAGTTATAGTAATCAAAGTGTAACATCCCATATTTAGAGGCCCAAAGCTAAGCGCTAGAGATGTTGCAGTCATCCATAGTATTAACTTCCGACGACTAAATAAGGCTATGTTAATGGTATTCATAATATCAGAAGCGCATGTATATGAAACAAAATCACAAATTCCAAATACAATATTTTTGATTACATTTCCAAAACTTGTTTCCTATTCAAATTACATAATCCCATCGCATTCCCAGGTTCAGATAAAATATAGTTATTACAATATTACGCCAAGAGCGACATATGACGATGCCCCCTTGATTGACCAGAGTACTATATATACACAATACAGCGGAATCAATCCAAATTATAACGGCAACTCCTAATTAGCTACCCGTCAGCCACCTGCTTGTCAATGGAAGCTTTATTCGCCAACCTACTAAAACCTGTAAACCTCAACCCTCAGCCTACTCAAATCAATTTTGAGCACCCGAGAATTTAAGGAAAATAAACTTCGAGTCAGACATAAAGCCTGGTGTGAATAATACTATACATCTCGGTTATCTGATATTAAGTGAGACCATGCCGCTTAGCGGAATGGGTTTCCCCCCACTAATATCCTTTTTAAAACATATCTTTTGCAAATTATAATCCTGCAACCAAAACTGGTTAAATCTGTAAAGCAATATCATGTATATGTACAAATCAGTTACCATATGAACTATCTGTCCATACACTATAGTTTTGTTTGGCTAACTACTAACCCTTGGCTGACTCGGGCCTACTAGAAAACATAAAAATCTAACATCTATTAGATACTCCTCTTCTGGACAGTTTGTCCTTACTTACTTTTCTAAGTCTAACTGATCCTAATGGTTTTTCGGGCTTACCAATAACTTGTCTTTCCTTTTTAGGTTCCTTTCTGTGTGTTACAAAATTTTAGTCTCACCTGTGACAAAGCCCTACACACTTGAATATTGGACTAAATTAGCTAGGGCTAATAGCTAATGAGTATAGGGCGCGACCCTACACCAGTCCCATCTGGTCTTCTAATCGAATCATTTTCTTAGGGTTAACTACCCTTTAAATTTTTCCTTGAAAACATTTTCTTTCAAATTGATTTAAACCTTTAAATCATTCTTTAAACAAAGAAATTATTTATATATATACTCTTTGCTTTACTCAAATCACCTTGCCATGTTACATATTCTTTACACAAAACCTTGTTGATTAAAACATTTAAACTTTCGAAAGTACCCCTTTCGAAACCTTTAAAAGTATCCCTTTCAATACGAGTAAAACCTTAGGCTGAAGGTCAAATCATACCTTTCGAAATCATACCTTCTGAAACCATTCATATTTATCCTTTCGAAGTCATTAAAAACATCTCCTTCGAGAGCTTTAAAACCTTAGACATCCTTCTTAAAACACTTACACATTGCCTTTCGAAACTATTGGACCATTCCTTTTAGGCCTTTCGAAACCATTGGAAAATCTTTCCTTTTAGACCTTTCGGAACCATTGGGGAACCACCCCTTAGATACCTTTCTTTAAAACCTTTCGAAAGCATCAAAACATCAAGCCTTTCAAAAGCATTTGGGTTCAATTTATAATATGTGGAAACACCTTTCGAAACCATTAAACTATCTCTTTCGAAACCATTTGGGTTCTACCTTTTATAGAGCAAAAGGGTAATTAAAATATTTAAGTCGAAAGCATCTCTTTTGAAAGCATTTCCTAATTAAAGTAGTGCTGGTATCGAAACCATCCCTTCGAAAGCATTGGAGAAGCGGCTTGGTTTTAAAAACAAGGTAACCCTTTCGAAACCAATCAGGGTCGAAAGGTAAAAAGCGGCAGCCAGGGTCATCGACCTAGTCGAAAGCAGTTACTTAAAAACAAAGGCGCAACCTCATGAAACCATTCTTTTAAAGTCATTGACCCAGTCGAAAGCAGACCAAGTCAAAAGTTATTCAGTCGAAAGCAAAGCATGCGCATTTTCATTTAAAAGCAAAATAGCGCTTCGACCCCTTTGGAACCCTTGGTTTCGACCCAATACCTTCCGCCTATATCCAATTCACTACATACCAAGTATCTGATACTATGTGCACTGGTTTCGATGGAGTCGGTGGTGGAGGTAAGGAGTCGGAAGCCTGGTGCCGAAAGCATTGAAACCGGAAAACGCATGTAGATTTGACTTTTTAAACTATTTCTTTGTACCAATCTACCTTGTCTGTCGAATTATGATTGGATGCAAATTTTTCTTTTCTAAAAGTACTGTTGATTTTCAGAAATAAGAATTTGTATTATTTACAAAATACCCCTTCTCCTTTTTATAAATATATAAAACATTTAAGTCCCACACCTTAAATAATTTTATATATCCATTAAAATACTTAGGAAAATTCTACAAAAATTCTAGAAAATCTTTTTTAATATGTTTTCTAACATATATAAATTTCAGACCCTAAGCCAATATAATTTGGCCGTATTTAATTTTTAACCCAAATTAGCATTTTCTTCACTAGAAAATTCATATAAAATCCACATTAATTCAGAAAATTATGAAAATTGAAACCCATTTCTAAATTATTGTTTCTAATCTAAATTTAAATTCGCAAGGCAATTGGATGTTATATAATAGGGTTTTTATATCAAAACATATCACAAAATCTATGTGAATCTGCAAAAATCAACAACAATATATAGGTATACTTTTTATCATTCAAAACATGGAAAAAAACATTTGCAAATAATTCAGATTTCATACTAAAACCGAAAACCATTAAAAATTGAGATATAATCATTATTCACCTTAGCTTTTTGATTAAGGTATGTGAGATTTGTTCTTGATTAAGTGATTTTATTCTTCCTCTTGAATTCTTCTTCTTTGCTCTTCCTAATGGTGGCCGGCCCTAGCTCTATTTTTGTTTGTGAAAATAGAATGAACGTGTAGAATGAATTCCTAAGGGGGGTTTAGGGTATATGGATATGCCTTGTTCCTATTTTGCCCTTACATATTTCATAACCTTTTGTTCCTTTTTTATTCTTTAGTTTACTTGTTTAACATGGCTTGGCTACCCCTTATTTAATCACAACTCTCAATCCATTAATCAACTTACATTATTTTATTTTATTTATCTAATTAAATATCCTAAATAATGTTACTAAAAATATGGGGTGTTATAGACTCCCCTCCTTAAAGAATTTCATCTCGAAATTACGATAAGGTACACATCAAAACAACCAAAGATAAAACATACCATCAAACAAATTAGGATAAGCATCTCTCATCCTATTCTCAGTCTCCCAAGTACATCCTCTATCATCGTCGATCCACTAGACTTTAACTAATCTGACTGTCTAGTTCCTCAACTTCTTCTCATCTCTCACGACGATGCGAACTGGCTTTCTAACTATAATCAAATCCGGCTCTACGACTAAGTCATCTAACACAGTCGATGATATAGTAGTATCTGAATCTCAAATACACTTCCTTAGATGAGAAACATGGAAAATATAATGGACTCCTGCCAAACTGCTCGGTAACTCTACTCTATATGTGAGTTTCCTGATCCTCTCAATAATAGGAAATGGTCCAACGAACCTCGGTGCCAACTTCCCTGATTTTCCAAACCGAATCACACCCTTCATCGGTGACACCTTGATGAAAACATGCTCTCCAATAGAAAACTCTAATTCCTTCCATCTTTTATCCGCATAAATTTTCTTCCTAGATTGAGCTTCCTTCATTCTAGCCCGAATTAACTCAACCTTTTCTACAGCTTCTCTAACCAAATCTCGACCAATAACCAACCTATCCCCGGTCTCTAACCAACAAACTGGAGATTTTCATGGCCTTCCATACAAAGCTTAAAATGGTGCCATTCCTATACTAGCCTGATAATTGTTGTTATACGAAAACTCGACTAGATGTAGATGGTCTTCCCATGATCCCCCAAAATCTAGCACACAAGCTCGTAACAAATCCTCCAAGACTTTGTTAACTCTCTCTGTTTTCCCATCAGTATGTGGATAGTAAGCGGTGCTCATCTTGAGCTTGGTACCTAAGGTATCCTATAGTTCTAGAACTCGCTAGTGACTAAAGAATCTCTATCACTCACTATACTACTAGGAATTCTATGCAGTCTAACTACACTCTTCATAAACTACTTCACTAACACAGGTGCCATTCTGGTTGACTTAATTGGAATGAAATGGGCACTTTTGGTCAACCTATCCACAATGGCCCATATGCTTTCATTTCCTTTATTAGAGTTTGACAACTCGTCAATGAAATCCATAGAAATAGAATCCCACTTCCATACTGGAATGTCCAAAGGCTGAAGCAACCCACTTGGCTTCTGATGTTCTACTTTTACCCGTTAGTAGTTCAGACACTGCTTCACTCATAAGCCTACTTCCCTCTTCATACCTTCCTAGAAGAAACTTCTCTTCATATCCTGATTAGGACTGTTATGGTAACGGTAAATTTACCATTACCATACCATTACCAACCAATTGGTTACCATTTTCGAGTGAAATCAGTATACCAGTTTAATCGGTATGGTAACGGTAAATTTACCAATTTCTACGGTAAATCATCGGTAACATTTCTTCAATACCAGCGGTAACGGTAATTTTACCAGTCAATTTATAATACATGTATATTCATGTAACATGTTTTATTATAGAAATTTAGAGCCAAGCAAATGATTAAATTTAGTTTATTAACCAGGTGAAATAATGTTAAATACACTTCACTTCTTTCTCAATTATGTATTTTTATTAAGTAACACTATAAATTATATAATGAAGCACCATTATGGTGTGAATACGTGTTATGTTACTAACCTTTTTTAGACAAACGGTAATTTACCATTACCAGTGTAACGGTTACCAGATTATCGTTATACCAGTCTTCGGTATACCAGCCTATCGGTAACGGTAACGGTAAGCAATTTTCGCTTACCAATAAAAATGGTATGGTAACGGTATTTGTGAAATGGTAACGGTAACCATTACCATAACAGCCCTAATCCTGATACATCTTCGTTCCTCCCGAATGAAAAGTGAACTTCAAGCGATGGCATTCCTCCAAAACTTCCTTCCTAATGTCTCCTACATTCGGAACACACAATCTTCCTTTCTTTCTCAACCACCCATTCCGGTCAAGACTAAAATATTGTAAGTCATCGCTCTCCATTCCATCCCTCAACTTTCTGATCCGTTCAGGCAATACTGGATCCTCTAACTGTTTAGAAGCAACCTTTTCGATCATAACTGGTCGAACTTCCAAACATGATAACAAAGCAGTTTCTGTTCTTGAACTACTCTTAGTTCTCCACTGTACCCTGCAAGTTGCTAACGCTTCCAAATATTTCCACTCAACTAACACCACATTCTGATGTTTTCTGCTAAGAGCATTTGCAACCTTGTTGCCTTTCCCCGGTGTATACTCAATACCGAAATCATAAGCAGCTAAGAACTCTAACCACCTCTGCTGTCTCATGTTCAACTCAATCTGAGAGAACAAATACTTCAACGACTTATGATCCTTATACAACTCAAATCTTTCTCCTAAAAGATAATGCCTCCACGCCTTTAGCGCAAAAATCACCATAGCTAACTCCAAGTCATGGGTTTGGTATCTGACTTCATGACTTCATGCGGTCTAAGCTATCGAGAAGCATATGCAATTACTCTACCCCTCTACATTAACACAGCTCCTAACCCAGTCCCACATGCATCCGTGCACACCACCAAATCCTGATTCCCATCTGGAACAACCAACACAGGTGCATTAGTCAATAAGTGTTTCAGCTTCTGGAATGCCTCCTCACACTTATCGGTCCAAATGAACTTCACATCCTTTCGAGTTAGCTTGGTCATTGGTGCCGCTATCCATGAAAAATCCTTAATAAATCTCCGATAGTAACCAGCCAATCCCAGAAAGCTTCTTATCTCAGTCACCATTTCTGGTCTCTTCCAACTCTTCATGGCCTCCATCTTAGTTGGATCTACTAATAACACATTCTCTAAAACTACATGGCCAAGAAACTTCACTTCCTTCTTCCAGAAATGACATTTCGAGAACTTCGCCTTTAGCTGATGTTGCCTCAGCATTTCAAGCACTACTCTAAGATGAACTTCATGCTCTCTTTCATCCTTCGAGTTCACCAACATATCATCTATGAAAACCAATACTAACCTATCTAGGTGTTCTCGGAAAATCCAGTTCATCAAATCTACAAAGAAAGCTGGCGCATTAGTCAGTCCGAACGACACACTAACCATTTGTATGATCCATATTTGGTTCCAAACGCCGTCAAAGGAATACTATTCTCTGCCACTCTAAGCTGATGGAAACCTATCACTAAATCCATCAGCGAAAACATCTTGGCTCCACTAAACTGATCGAACAAATCGTCAATCCTAGGCAATGGATATCGATTCTTTATCATTTTCTCATTCAACTTACAGTAATCGATAAATAACCTTAACGATCCGTCTGGCTTCTTAGCAAACACTATGGTTGCTCCCCAAGGTGAACTACTAGGTCTGATGAAATTCTTTCCTTCCAAACCCACTAACTGCGGTAGGTGTCATCCTGCTTGGAGGTCTACTAACTGGTTCTGCTCAAGGCACTAAATCTATTCAAAACTCAATGGCTCGTTTCGGTGGCAATCCTACTACGGGTTCAAAAATATCCGTGATTCTCTAACCAGAAAAACTCAATTCAGCTCGTCTTCTATCTCCACAATATCCAACAAAGTATTCACCTCACAGCTAGGGTTTTCTACGGTATACAATCCGCTCCCTACAGTTTGGGTGTCTAAGCGATATTTTCCCATCATGGCATAATATCCTAGCATCGTACTTACTTAACCAATCCATGTCCAAAATAATTTTGAATCCTACAAAATCAAACACATGCAAATTGCAAACAAAAGTATGACCTAACAAGTCAAACTCTAGGTGATCACATCTCATCCTAGTTGTTGCATACCCTCCTATCGAATTTGCAACCCTTAAGGAAGTAACTAGGTATGAGGGTTCTAGGTTAGGCTTATCTCCCAAACAACGAGATATAAAAGAATGTGATGCACCAGTATTAAACAGAACACTAACTACCATACCAAGAATCATAAGCGTACCTCCCAACACTGCTTTCTCTTTCTCCCCTGCCGTGGGTCTCGAGGTAGCTGACTCCAATGCATATACTTTGCCCTTTCCATCCTTAGTAGGCTCCTTGAATTGGCTCTTGTAGTGACCCATATGATCGTAGTTGAAGCATTTGATATTCTTCTTCGCGGTCACCTTTTTTGCCTCTCCAGAACGACATTCATTCGCAAAATGTCCTTTCTTGTTGCACTTAAAATTGACAATTTCTGACTTTCCCTTCTTCGCGGCTCCACCCTTTTAGGCTCCCTTCATAGGAAAGAACTTCCTTTTTTGACTCTGCCCTACCTGGTCCTCCTTCGCCTTATTCTTCTCCACAGAAGCAATAATTCCTCGTGTCTTAGAGTCATCTCTACTACAACATTACAAGGATCCCACATATGAGGTAATGTAGCCCTGGCCAATTCAGGTTTCAACCCAATAACGAACTTCTCGTTTCCCTTAATCATGGTATCCTTAGTGGCATGACCATATCTTGCCAACTCCTTAAACCTTGTAGCATACTCTAACACATTCATCTCTCCATGCTCTAATTCAGCAAACTTTCTAAGCAAGATAGACTTTGCCATCACAGACATAAATCTCTCCACAAACCTCCTTTTAAACTCAGCCCATGTCATCGTTCCTTCATCCACTCTAGCTGTCACACTATTCCACCAGAATAAAGTTGCTCCTTGAAGCTGCCTCGAATCGAGCCTTCTTTTCGACTCATTATTGAGCCATAAATCTATGAAAATCCTCTCATAGTGCGGCAACCAGTTCCCCACTTTATGGCGTCTTCAGTCCCAATAAATGGTTTTCCTCCCAACCTAGCATAGTCCCTACTCAAAGAAGCATAATTATTGACTACTAAAGCTTCTTGGGCTCCTCCCCTAACTACTCCAAAAGCAACCTCTACTTGCATAATATTCACGAAAAACTGATACATGGCTCCCATATCAACTTGTGGTACTTTAGAACCAATATCTCTAGCTCGTGCCTGACCTGGGTTCCTTCTAGTATTAGGTCTAGCATTTCCATCTACAACGGTGCTTCCTCCTCCAACATTATCTCTTCGAGAGTCCATATCTGCATTCGAACCTTCGTGAGATACAAAAAATAACCTAATAGAGATAGGAGACTAGAGATAAAGCGCATACTTATATATGGCAAATACAAGTATGTTACTATAGCGTTATCCCTTACCCTAATCTTATCGCCAATTCCTTAGGATTATGTCTTCAAAAATCATTTTTAGTTAAAGTTTTTCATAAACCAATGCTCTGATACCAAGTTGTAACATCCCCTATCTAGAGGCCCAAAGCTAAGCGCCACAGACGCTACAGTCATCCATAGTATTAACTTCCGACGACTAAATACGGCTATGTTGATGGTATTCATAATATCAAAATCGCATGAATATTAAACAAAATCACAGATTCCAAATACAATATTTTTTATTACATTTCCAAAACATGTTCCCTATTCCAATTACATAATCCCATCGCTTTCCTAGGTTCAGATAAAATATAGTTATTACAATATTACGCCAAGAGCGACATATGACGATGCCCCCTTGATTGACCAGAGTACTATATATACACAATACAGCGGAATCAATCCAAATTATAACGGCGACTCCTAATTAGCTACCCGTCAGCCACCTGCTTGTCATCGGAAGCTTTATTCGCCAACCTACTAAAACCTGTAAACCTCAACCCTCAGCCTACTCAAATCAATTTTGAGCACCCGAGAGTCTAAGGAAAATAAACTTCGAGTCAGACATAAAGCCTGGTGTGAATAATACTATACATCTCGGTTATCTGATATTAAGTGAGACCACGCCGCTTAGCGGAATGGGTTTTCCCTCACTAATATCCTTTTTAAAACATATCTTTAGCAAATTATAATCCTGCAACCAAAACTGGTTAAATCTGTAAAGCAATATCATGTATATGTACAAATCAGTTACCATATGGACTATCTGTCCATACACTATAGTTTTGTTTGGCTAACTACTAACCCTTGGCTAACTACTAACCCTTGGCTGACTCAAGCCTACCAAAGAACATAAAAATCTAACATTTGTTAGATACTCCTCTTTTAGATGGTCTATCCTTACTTACTTTTCCAGGTCTAACTAATCCTAATGGTTTTGCGGGCTTACCAATAACCTGTCTTTCCTTTTTAGCTTCCTTTCTGTGTATAACAAAATTTTAGTCTCGCATGTGACAAAGCCCTACACACTGGAATATTTGACTAAATTAGCTAGGGGCTAATAGCTAATGAGTATAGGGCGTGACCCTACACCAGTCCCATCTGGTCTTTTAATTCGAGTCATTTTATTAGGGTTAACTATCCTTTAAATTTTTCCTTGAAAACCTTTTCTTTCAAATTGATTTAAACCTTTAAATCATTCTTTAAACAAGGATATTATTTATATATATACTCTTTGCTTTACTCAAATCACCTTGCCATGTTACATA
The DNA here is from genome assembly GCA_030737815.1 of Allium fistulosum. NCBI lineage: Eukaryota > Viridiplantae > Streptophyta > Magnoliopsida > Asparagales > Amaryllidaceae > Allium > Allium fistulosum. The sequence goes on from CM060908.1 coordinate 911,474,913, forward strand.
TTCTTTACACAAAACCTTGTTGATGAAAACATTTAAACTTTCGAAAATACCTTTTTCGAAACCTTTGAAAGTATCCCTTTCAATACGAGTAAAACCTTAGGCCAAAGGCCAAATCATATCTTTCGAAATCATACCTTTCGAAACCATTCATATTTATCCTTTCGAAAGCATTAAAAACATCTCCTTCGAAAGCTTTAAAACCTTAGACATCCTCTTTAAAACACTTACACATTGCCTTTCAAAACCATTGGAAAACCTTTCCTTTTACACCTCTCGAAACCATTGGAGAACCACCCCTTAGAGACCTTACTTTAAAACCTTTAAAAAGCATCAAAACATCAAGCCTTTCGAAAGCATTTGGGTTCAATTTATAACATGTGGAAACACCTTTTGAAACCATTAAAAATATCTCTTTCGAAACCATTTGGGTTCTGCCTTTTATAGAGCAAAAGGGTCATTAAAATATTTAAGTCGAAAGCATCTCTTTGGAAAGCATTTCCTAAGTAAAGAAGTGATGGTGTCAAAACCACCCCTTCGAAAGCATTGGAGAATATGCTTGGTTTTAAAAACACGGTAACTCTTTCGGAACCAATCTGGGTCGAAAGGTAAAAAGCGGCAATCAGGGGCTTCGACCTAGTCGAAAGCAGTTACTTAAAAACAAAGGCGCAACCTCTTGAAACTATTCTTTTAAAGTCATTGATCCGGTCGAAAGCAGACCAAGTCAAAAGTTATTCAGTCGAAAGCAAAGCAGGTGCATTTTCATTTAAAAGAAAAATAGTGCTTCGACCCCTTCAGAACCCCTGGTTTTGACCCAATACCTTTCGACTATATCCAATTCACTACGTACCAGGCATCTGATACCATGTGCATTGGTTTCAATGGAGTCGGAGGTGGAGGTAAGGAGTCGGAAGCCTGGTGTCGAAAGCATTTAAACGGGAAAAAGCATGTAGATTTGACTTTTTAAACTATTTCTTTGTACCTAACCTGCCTTGTTTGTCGAATTATGATTGGTTGCAATTTCGCTTTTCTAAAAGTACTGCTGATTTTCAAAAATTAGAATTTGGATTATTTATAAAATACCCCTTCTTCTTTTGATAATATATAAAACATTTAAGTCTCATACCTTAAATAATTTTATATATCCATTAAAACACTTAGAAAAATTCTACAAAAATTCCAAAAAATCATTTTTAATATGTTTTCTAATATATATAAATTTTAGACCCTAAGCCAATATAATTTGGCCATACTTAATTTTACCGAAATTAGCATTTTCTTCACTAGAAAATTCATATAGCATCCACATTAATTCAGAAAATTATGAAAATTGAAACCCATTTCTCAATTATTGTTTCTAATCTAAATTTAAATTCGCAAGGCAATTGAATGTCATATAATAGGGTTTTCATATCAAAACATATCACAAAATCCATGTGAATTAGCATAAATCATTGACAACATATAGATATACATTTTATAATCCAAAACATGGCAAAAACTTTTGCAAATAATTCGGATTTCATAGTAAAACCGAAAACCATTAAAAATGAGATGTAGCCATTATTCACCTTAGCATTTTGATTAAGGATGTGAGATTTGTTCTTGATTAAGTGATTTGATTCTTCCTCTTGAATTCTTCTTCTTTGCTCTTCCTAATGGTGGCCGGTCTTAGCTCTATTTTTGTTTGTGAAAATAAAATGAACGTATAGAATGAATTCCTAGTGGGGTTTAGGGTATAAGGATATGCCTTTTTCCTATTTTGCCCTTGCATATTTCCTAACCTTTTATTCTCTTTTTATTCTTTAGTTTACTTGTTTAACATGGCACAGCTACCCCTTATTTAATCACAAATCTCAATCCATTAATCAACTTACATTATTTTATTTTATTTTATTTATCTAATTAAATATCATAAATAATGTTACTAAAAATATGGTGTGTTACATAAAGAAAGGTGGTTATTAGTTATAAAGGAACAGTAAGATATATCTAATTTTATTAATTTGAAATAAGGAAGTACATGGTATTTAATTTATTAATAAGTACTAAATAACATTTAATGGTACTAAAGAAGTAAAAGTAAGTTCAGGTAAAAGTGTCTGAATAACAATTGAACTTAGGAGGCACGGTAATTTTACAGTTAAATTTATATAGCCTCAAGTATACATTATGAAGGGTGTGAATTATTAGATCTAGACAAATATTTAAATTAACTATGAATGTTGTAGTCATTAGTAAGGTTAGGAATGTGAGGTCGGTACTGTGGCACAATAAAAGTCTGCGCTCCGAAAAGGGCTACCAACGGTTGTGTATCCATTGAGCTGATGTGAGACATCTCCAACTATTGGACCAGTTGGAATATACATTCACGTATAGGTGAAGGGAATATACCAAAGTGGGTTCACCTCGGGTTGAAGTCTTAAACGGCCAAGTAGGGTCTACTTCAATCCTTATAGGGGGTACTAAGTAACCAGCTGGACATTTCCTTGATTGCATTGAGAAATTTAAATAGGACGGTGGGCGAAGGCTCGGCATTATGTCAGCAAGGTTGATGCCATATATGCGAGCAGTAGGGTTGTACATATAGGTCAAGAGATTCATCGGTCCTAAAGCGGTTATTAGAAAGACTTGGGTAATGCCTAGACGGACTACACATCGTACTAGTGTAGGTTCTGTATAAGACATGCTCCACCTCAAAGTTGTCTGTTAGTTTGTTTATCATTAGGAGACAAGGCTAGATAGCCCTTAAATGAGTTTTAAAGACGAATTAGAATAAGGCTAAATAGTCATAATGTTGTTATTAGGCACAAAAGGGAGGTTTCTCGGTGTACGTTGGCAATTCGGCCTAGACACTAATGGAGGGTACCCAACGTGGTGCAAACTTACAAATACTAGCAAGAAATGTATCCTGGTCTATGGGGACTGTAATAGTCATATATATATATATGTGTGTGTGTGTGTGTGCGTGTATATGTATATACACACATATGCGGGTATATAGTTATTATATACCTTGAGTAAGTTAGGCGTATCATACGCATGCATGAAGTCAAAAGGACTAAGCTTTAAATAACAGACATAATATGTGATGGAAAGCAATCGGCATAAAGTAGTGTTTGGATAAAGTATGTAATTTATCGGTCTCCAGAACATTGTTATGACCCCTCCTTATTATAACTCATAGGATAGATTTAGAAGGATAGGTACTGGAACAATGCAAGAACGATGGAAGGATGGATTTCTTTATGCATGATCGACACTAATAAGGGTACTAGATACCAGAATCATTAGCCTTTGTCGGTATGTGTAAATGTTCTATTATATTTATTTATTCACTGCGAGTTTATATGGATAGTTTCTAATATGCTTTTGTTAATTATAGGATATCAACACTAACGATATGTACTCTAGTGGACTTGGGTTTTTGATTTAGTGAACATTCGAGCCCACTAAGGTGCAGGTTGTTACACACAAATCACCTAAATATAGCATTTTAAATACTAGTATCAACTGAATAAGTGTCAAAGTTGGGTAAGATAATTAAATATAATATAATGTAGACGAGCACACAACAAATCATACCTATAGGTGAGCATAAGCATGTCTTATCCAACAAACACATATAAATCACAATACTGCTAGAACAAGAAACTAGGTACTAATATAGATCAGTACACATCAGGTTTGGACATAGGTGAGCTTATGACTAGCCATAACCAATGAATAATCATACAATAGTAACATACAATGGACGGGCATACAATAAGTTCCAATAATACGTAGGCACATGGCAAATCATAGGGATGGACAAGCACACAGCAGATCCTGTGGGTTAAGTGGCACAAGCCACAAAATAGATGTCGAGATGAGGTATATAAATAATGTAATGTGCCCACATAATTATACACAAGCCAGATAGGAGACTGACAACACATGACACTGCTCTAGGAGTCAACATCATAGCACACGATACATTCCTCTAGTCTTAACCTACTCTCGGCCATCGTGGCACTATGTCCATTTACACACCATAGCATGTTGCAATCCTATGCTTTCATGGTAATAAGACTACTATCCAATGGTAACAGACCGCATGGCCTTGTGACATTTGGGTAGACTAGCACATAGCACATACAAGCACACAACACATTTAATAAAATGTTGATATCATGGATTCAGGGCACGACCCTGCAATCAGTTGCTAGGATGGACTCTAGCCTATTTGGTAATAGCACACAACACACAACAAATATGGCACACAATCAATAGACACAATCATACTATAAATAAGGCACACAGTCAATAGTCATATATAAATCGGTTAAAAGGTACATAGCCAACTACTAGTACATAATAACACATGAAAGAACACAACATGTCCAGTAAGAACCAAGCAAACATACCTCTAGACATTAACCCACATAAATAAAGATAAATGAACCTCACTTATAGAAACTAACTGATTGAATATAAACATAGGTATCCAATACCACTTAGTATTATTGTTCACTCATTTACTTAATGTTCATTAATGACACTCGAATTGCATATTTTATTTTATATAACAAGTCCAGAGAATAACCAAAGGAATATTATCGAAAGTTCAATATAAGATGGTATTATAACTTCATTTATTCAAATTCTTTCGCTACAAAGAAAATATAATTAAACAAGGCACATGGTTCAATTAGAAAAGAGATTTTATTTATAAAATATATTAAAAGTTTCCAAAAGCTTTTATATTTATCCAAAACACCATTTTACCCATTTATTTAAAACCAAAAATAAGGATTTTAAACCTTATCATACATTTCCAAATCTCTTTTCTATATCTAGACATCAAAGAAAACTCTTTTATAATCAAGTATTATTTATAAAAAATCAACCCATAATTTTATGTAATTTAATATGATTTTTAGATGCATTTATAAACCTCCAAATCCATTTCTATTTATTTTAAACCATAGAACAAAGTATAAAATCTTTTCCGCATATTCAAAACCCTTAGAAAACAACTTTTAATCAAATAATACTTATTACAAATCATTCCATAAATTTTCCAGAATTTAATAGGATTTTTAACTAAATATTTAAAGCCCACAATCAGTTTCTTTTTAATTTCAGATTGCAAGTCTTTAATTAACTAATATTTAAATATAATAATTCTTATTTTCAAAATTATTTCATATTTGGAATACTTTTATTTTATACTCTAAAACACATACTTCCTTTCTTAAATTAATATATAGCGTATGTGCCTAGAGCTTCACGCTCCAGGACATAACAAGTCGACCATCGTGGTTACTAGCGGTCGACCGCTGGTGACATAGAGTCGACAGTTTAGGTCGATTTCTATAGCGTCGAAGCTCCAACAACCCCATGTATTCCTTGAATATTTTCTATATCAATGCAACCTATACAGACTTTAATTTCCAGCACATAAGCATCACAAATACATATGGCAAGCATCAAGGATCGTGAATCAAAGTAATAATATTACAGTAGTAGTATATATGTTCATCATACACAAAGAAACACAGATATTTCAAACGAAGTAACGGACAATGCAATCAACATTCTAACATAGATTTGAGAGTAAGGACCACCCATCCGAACATTAGCACCCAAAAGTTTTCTCGTACACTTTATACCTACTTCAAAGTACACACTTTTCCATTTACTATGAATCGCAACAAGACTTCAAAATTGACCAAAACTCCATTTTGATTGCTCTATGGGTGTAGCATGTTGTTGAGAAGCTCATTTTTAAATTTTCTAATTTTTGGAATTTTATTTGAATTGTTATAAAGGTTTGAAAGGAGGAGCTAGGTTGAAATTTTGTTGCAAAAATGGAAAAGTAAGCAAAATGAGCAACAGGGGGTATTTTTGAAGTGATGAAAGAAGAGTCTAGAATTATCTAGAGAAGTGGAGACAAATGAAACAAGATTTTTTGTTTTTTGGGCCTCGTAATAACTCACTTTTCGTTTTATCATCTTCATTCCTTTTCACAAACAATTTTTCTACCTAACCAAAATAACACCAAATCCTATATAAAAATCATATTCACTTCTTATTAGTGTTTATCCAACCTTGTGTATTTTTATAAAAAATATATTCACAATTTACTAACTTTAAAAATAATTATCTTTAAAATGCAACATTTGGCGCATTTGATAATAATCATCTATTTACCTCATTAATTAAATAAAAATTTATTCTCCACTTACTAATTTCCAAAACTCTATTATTTACTATTAGTCAATTTTCTAAAAATTATTTATGCATTCTTAATTTATTTTAAAAATCATTTCAAGTTAAAAATATAGATTTCAATTCACAGATGGCAAAAATCACCATTATAGATAATTTATCACTTCAAAAATAACTAACATCAAAATATTTCATTTAATAATCTCTTTAAAAATCATTTCGGGCTTAAAGTAAAAATATCAACTCAAAAATGCTCAGCACCATTATTAAATACTCATTGCTTAAAAAATACTAAATATAAAAATAATTATTTAATAACCAATTCCATCAAATAATTTCTTCCAATAAATTTTAATTCCAACAATCATTTTATCTTTTCGTCAAATCTCTTTTTTTTATGAAAGAGTGATCCTCTAAAAAAGGAGAGCACTTGGGTCTTTTCCTCATCTCAACAATGATTATTTTATTAGTAAAATCTCCAACTTCACTAAAAATACTTCATCATTTAAACCTCAATCAAACTTCTATATTTCCAAATCGCCTTAGATTTCCCATATACTATATAATTTAAACTCATTTAATTATTTAAACTTTATTATTAATTTTTAACTAATTGCTTCTCAACATGGAGTTGTTATAGACTGCCCTCCCCCCACCTCATTAAGAAAATTGCATTGTCGCGGTTAATCCTTAAGGAAAATCTATAACGAGCTAATAACTTATAGCTTTCTACAACCATCTACAACTAAAAACATGCACTTAATATTCAATCATCAACATAAATCACAAACACACCATACAAAGCTCTTTATTTACTTTCTTGCGTTTGCACGAAGAATGTTCTGCATCAACCCATTAAGTGTTAAATAGAGCGACACAACCAACTACCCAAAATATTTGATAATTGGGTTCTAGCCTCTACTTAGGCATACTACCCATCATATCGAATAAAAAACCATCCAAGGCTCCTTCGACTATTAGACCCTTTTGGTGGCTTACCTTCAAACAAAGGACTGCCATCCTGGCCCAAATATCTATGGTCATGGGATATAAGTTTAACAAACTCATTTAGGAAAATTCCAAACTCTTATACAACTTGAGGACACTTCAGATGTCGAATATTTTGAAAAAAATCAGTGCATTCCTTGTAATACAAAGTGTGTTTTGAAAATTCACAATGCACGAAACACATAACAAGAAATATAGCCTTTTGCCTAAAACATAACTTATTTTATATTTTAAAACTAGTTCATGGCATACTATACATAGGCACACTACATCATTTACAAAAAAAACACCTTAATATTCATAAATATAAAACACTTTAAGGTATCAAAATTTATAACACTAGTTACTGAACTTTGTTGAAATCCCTGGCTCTTTTCCCTATTAATGGCTCTTAGGCAAAGAACCAATTGTCCCTATCAAGGAATCCGGGCTATCTGCTGAATCACTCGAACCTATTATGCGTTAGAACACTCATTTCATATCTTTCAAAAATAAGGATGGAATATAATCCATAGATTTTCTTCTTTTCCAAAAACTCTCCTTATATATTCTAAAATATAGATGACCTAAAATATTTCCACATCACTCAACTTTTCAGATTCTGAAAACTATTATTTTTATAAAACATGTCCTCTTATTTAAACTTAGGTTTCAATATAATAAATCTCAAAATTTTGTTAAACGCTTAAAACAAAGTTCTTCCTTATAATCATAGCTTTCCAGAAGCACAAAATCATTGAAAACAAATTAACGTTTCAAAAGTTATGATCAAAACACTTCAAGGCTTCAACTTAGAAATTTTAACAACGATATACTTCTACATAAAACATGTTTTACCACTTGCAATCTTCAAAATCTAAAAAGTGATTAACAAAAAAGTTGTTCTTCATAAAAATACCGTACATAACAAAGAATGATTACTGAAATTCGATCAGGGGATCAAAAGTTGCGGCTATTTTAGTACATCACTTGAAAATTTAAGGCTCCGTTTAGCTTGTCGTTTTTAGTTTTGTGTTTTCGTCTATACAAAAGCACGTCCGTTGTATGTATTGTTGAAAAACAAACAATTTTGAAAAATGAAATTAACATGTAAAATAGAAAACAAGTTTATTTTGTTTTTTGTGTTTCGAGAGATAAGAAAAGCACGGGGAACAATTCAATTCTTTCGTTGTCCGTTGGTCGTCGCAACGGCTAAGAATTATAAAACTTCTTCTCTTATTTCTTCATGTTTCTTAGTGCAAGTTGAAAATACAAAACTCAAAATACAAAATAAAACCAAACGGGCCCTAAAATTTCCGAAATTCTGTCCAAAATTTTTGGTTTCATTCAAGCCAAATTTTCACTTAAAAACCATGAAATTAAACAAAACACGCTGTATCAAAAAAATTTACTTTCAAACAATCTTTTCGAAAAAAAAACTTTACAAAATCTAACCTTTAAGTAGAAAGGTTGTGCAAAGTAAACAAAAGTGTTTTCTTACCCTCATTCTAAAACTCAAATAAACTTATTTCAGAAATAAAATTTCAAAACACTCGCTTCAAACTTATTTAATGCATAACTCGTTTTGTCACAAATCAAATTTATACACATCTTTAATGAAATTTTTTTTATCGATGTATGCCATAAGTAATATAAATACTTTCTTCCTTGAAAAATTCTTTTCAATCTCTCAACATAAATTTTCACAAAATTACTTTTGCTTACTTTATTAAAACGCTTCAATGTCATAATCATCATTAATATATTTATCGTATCATTATTTTCTTTGAAAATTTTCCTTCACAAAATATATATTGTTCACATAAATAATTATTCAAAATTTACACTTTACTCAAGGTATACGAATTTCATATTCATTTCAAAATTTTATTTTAAATAGAAAATTTATATATACATTTTTTCAATGCATTTTATTACAAATATGTTACAACATCCATTCAAGTCACAACAAAATCATATAACATGCCATACACACAATTCATACTATCACATACCATGTATTTTCAAATTCACAAATATTTTAAAAATATAAGCCATGAATTTTATCGACTCATTTCACCGATTAGCTGTAGTGCTTATCGTGCAATCAACATTATCTCAACATCGATCCCTCTATCAACTAATACTCGATGGCTGCAAACATCATCAAAAACATCCAACTTACAAAATATCCTTATTATTTTACAAATAATTCTTTGCTTTACCAAAATAATATATATATATATATATTCTTATGTCAAAACATTTCATAAAACATCATTTATAGCATTCCTCAAAATATTATATTCTTCTTAGAAATAGTATTTTTAATACTCCCAAAATATAACTTAACCAATTCTGAACTTTTTCTTCTTTTTAAAATAGTGTTTATAACACTTCATAAAACATTATTCTCATTAGAAAATATTACTTCAAACATTTCTCTTTTCAAAATTTTATTTATAATATCCCTCAAAATAATTATTTTCAAAACATTATAGCCATTTCAAAACATTGCATTCTTTTCAAAATGTTGAGTTGAAATGTCACATCCTAGTGTTTAAGAATCCCTTTCAATTCGTTGGTTAGGAGCATCGACAAGAATCCTTAAAGCACTCAACTCCTTAAAGCACTCAACTGACAAATTAACACGAAATCAACTTCAAAAATTCCTTTAAGTACTTATATATACACACTTCGGTAAATTTGCTTTGATAAAATATATGCTTACTTGTATAGAAATATTTTTGAATACATTATTTATGTATATTCAATAAACAATCATCAACATCAGTCAAATCAACACTCATCAACCATCTATGCACACAACCAAGCCAAATTTTAACTCAATACCATTTCAACACACTTTAGTTATATATAAATATATGATATGGATGCAGAATTTTCTTATTTCCTTGTGGAAACTTCCTAACTGAAGGATACTGCAAATTCCTAATATTTAGTTACATCAACACTCGAGTGGGTTTCTAACCTTAAGTGATAACTCTTGCTCAATACCACATTCAAGACTGATACCAGCAATTCTTTCTAACTATCAATACAAATAATACCAATCAATCAAGAAAATCACATAAAGAAATCCAAACATCAATCAACCAATCAAAACAACCAAAATAACAAATGCACTTGGTCGAAAACAATCCATTTTCTTCTGCTACCCAACTCTGATCACTACTAGATCAAGCTACTCCATTCAAAGCAACACAGAGTATAATATTCACCATTAAGACTGGCACTACTAGTTGGACTAACTACTTTTACCTTTACTACTCCTATTAATTTCTCTATATCACATATAGAGACTGTGATATCCCTGAATTTTAGGCAATATCAATTTAATAATCTGTATTAAAAAAATTAAATTGATTTGATAATTTTGTAATTTAATTTGAATTGATTTAATAATATTCTTTAATAAATATTTAAAATAGTGAATTTATCTTTTAAAAGCTAAATAAAATGTTTTCTATTTATAATGAATATATATATATATTTGTATATATATTGTGATTAGAAATCTTTGGTTTGAATTTTTTTTAAATAAATAAATAATGTTTTTAAAATTCTAATATCTTTGGTAAACTGGGAAATTATGATTTATTTAAAGTTAAAACTTTTCAAAAATATTTTATAAGTAAATATATGGTTTTAAAATACTTAAGGTAAATATTACTAGTTTAAATATCTTTAATTTAGATTTTAAATAAGATTAGCAAAATGATTTGTTTAACATTATTATTTTTATATGATTTGTAAATTTGCTATGAAGGTTTAAAATTAAAATATGAAACATTAATCCATTTAAATAATAAGTAATTTATAATCTCTTGTATCAATTATATAAAATTGTCAAGTGAGTTATTTTCAAATAATAAATATATGTATTGTTTTTATCTATAAATATAATTGGTTTTACTCTTTAAAGTTATCTATATATATATCTAAGTATAAAAAACTAATTAATTTAATTAAAATCTTTTTAGTAACACTTAATTTTAAATATAAATTACTTATAGGACAAGTGTAAACATTCTAGAGCTAAATTAACATGTGTTAAGTAATAAACCACTTTAATGTGACAAATGTAAATTGTTTTAACAAGTGGCATTTTAAAGTTTGGTTTTCTTTTTATTTTTATTTAATAAAATTTCAGCCATGCAATATATTTTTCTTCCTTTCATTTCTTTTGCCATTCTCTTTCAAAAAGCTAAGAAGAAACTCAAAATCAAAACCATCTTCCTAAAACAAAATCTGAAACTTTCCTCAAACAATAGAAGAAAAATCAAAAAAAGAAAATTTTAAACACCTCTTCAAAATCAGTAACACCCAGTTCAAAAACAGAACCTGAAACCATCCCTCGAAACTCAGTTCAAAACATAATTCCTGTAATTCATTTTCCAAATCAGAAGCCTGAAATTCATTTCTCAAACCAATGTGCAAACCTGTAATGATTTATCTTCAACCTGGAAAACATTTTCAAGCATGTCAGCATAATAAAGTTTTCCAGTATGATTAATCAAGGCAACAATGCAAAATTTTCAAGTATCAAAGTCTCTAAAGCATTTCAGTTTCAAAAGCCTTCCAGTTTTTATATTTCTTTAAGATCAAAGCCTTTCAAGTTTCAAGCATTCAAGTTTCTGGAATCAACAAGACAATGCAAATTTTCAAATTCAGTTTCATAAAGCTCTCTGCATTTTTAAATGGTGAGTAAACATTTATCTTAAAAACAGTTTTCTTGAAATATCTGTTATTATGATGAATGTGATGAATGATTGTAATGGATGGTGTTGCATGAATATATGGGTGTGAATGCATGTATTTATATGTATATGAAATGTCTGTATGGTATGCCTATTATTGACAGTGAATACATATATTATAGAAACTCTGTTTCTAAATTCTCAGACTCAAATTCTAGTGAAAATTCTCTAATATTTGATTCAAGCTTTGTTAGGATTTAATTACTGAATGTATTATGCTTATAGTATAATAGATTTTAGTTTAAATTTGTTTAGATTAAGATAACATAGTAGTGTTTTCTGGAAATCTAAAACAGTCAATGCATGTTTAATCAAAGTGAAAACTCAAACATCATTATATATATATTCAGGATAGTAAATCAAATACCCAAACTAAAACATGATATTTTAAAACTCAAATCATAGATTTTAATGGTGGGATGTATGAGCAGTTCTGGTTTGAGCAAAAAAGGGGAATTGGGTGATTTCTGAGGAACTCGATGGTTTGAGAGTTCGTATATCTTTCTGGAGGAAGATGAGTGATCGGAGTCTTGGAGAAAAATAGTAGATGTGCTGGTAGATCATCGTGGAGGTGGCGATAGGAAATTTAGGTCTGTAGCCCTAGTTTGTCTGGAAGAACATTTTTGATTGGTTCGACGTATATAGTGGATCGAGTGTGATGATATTTTGGGTAATGGTGGATGATGGGTGGACGAGAACTTGGCCGGAGTTTCAGAAGTAATGGCGGTCGGAGCTTCGAGAAGTAGGCATTGACAGGTTTTCGTGGAGACTACTGGTTGTGGTTTCCAGGTTCGATTTGAAGTCTAGATTTGGTTTTCAAGCTTTTGTATGACCAACTAATGATCGTGGTGAGTCGAGGAGCTGTTATCTGGTGTGGGATGATCGGAGAAGATGGCCAGAGGCGATCAGAGTTACGGTGCATGTGCACGGTGCACCATTTTGTTCCTGTCGATTTTGGTTTGAGGGAATTTGGTCTCGAGAAACTCTCGGGTAGATAGGTGTTTTACTCGGGGTTTTTGTTATTTGACTCGAAGTTAAGTGTGTAAGGCTCGGGTAATGTCTGGGTTAAGGGAAATCTGCTCTGTTTTGAAAATTTGAAACTGGGTTTTTAAATTTGTAAAGAAGATTTAAATCTAAGTTTAAATCTAAATTTTAAAATAGATTCAAGTTTAATTTGAATCTTAGTTTGAAAATAAATTAAGCTTTTAAATTCAAATTTTTTAAATAACTTAAAAGGTGTTAAGGAAATTAGTGTATTTAAAAGAAATTGAATTTAAATGAAGATTGAAAATGTAAAGAAAAGATTTAAATAAAGTTTTTAAAGTTTAAATGTTTTAATGAATTTAAATGTTAGGTTATGGTTTAAATGTTTAAATTTAAAAAGAACTAGGTTTTAAACTCTTATAAAATTCTTTTATAAGAAAGGTATTCTTTAGCATGAAAACTTAATAGGTTTTAAATTGATTTAAATTTTGTTAAAGATAAATTGAGTTCATTTTAAAAACTTGAATTTAAATGAAATTTAAAATTAGATTTGTAAATGAATATTTTAAATAAACTTGTTAATGATAATTTAACTGTAGGTAAGAAAAGTTTTATCTTAAAATTAAATTAGAATTTAATATTTTGTTATTCATTTAAGTATTAGGATAATTAAATGGATAATTAACTTATTTTATAAATTAATGAAATGGATAATTACTTAAAGTAATTAAGGAGTTAAACTTAAGGTTTAAGATTAATTATTCTTAGAATAATTAACTTATAATTTAAGAATCATTAATTAAATAAGGTTAAATTTTAATTAATGATTAAAAAAAAAAAAAATTATCTAGTAATTAAGATTGTTTAAGTTATAGTTAAGCACTTAAATAAATAATTAATGTGATTAATTTTTATAATTAATTAGATTAATTAAGGATAATCAATTTTAGAAATGGTTAAGTATATTTATGGAAGTAATTTGGATTAATTACTTTTTGGAATTAATCAAGGGATTAATTAAAATTAACTAATGAGTAATTAACTTATTTAATAAAGTAATTAAAGATAGTTAATTACTGAATGTAGTTAATCAATAGTGATTAATAAATATGGTTTGATTAAAGGTTAATTACTTAATATAATTAATTTAAATATAATTTATAATTAAGTAATAATTAAGGATCATTAATTAATATAATTAATGATGTAATTAAGGTTTAATTAATTAAGATTAATTAATCAATAATAAGTGATTATAGAGTAATTAATTAATGTAATTAATTTAAAGATTTATGTAATTAATTATAGTTAATTTATTTATAAAGTAATTAAAGGTTAATCACTGTATTTGATTAAGAATAATTAATTTATAAAATTAATTAAGGATAATTACTTGAATGTAATTAAGGGGTATTAATCAAGGGTGATTAATTAAGATAATTAATGTGAGGATAATGAACTAATTGATTTGTAATAAGTTGATGGTTAAGTAAGCAAGGTTTAAAATGATGAAGTAATTAATTTAATTCATTTTAAATTAATTAAAGATAAGTAATTAATTTAATTCACTTTAAATTAATTAGAGATGGAAGTAATTAATTTAATTCATTTTAAATTAATTATAAATGGTGTTATTATAGATCATTGCTTATAAATGGATGATAGTAATTACCTTGAATGGTTTGAATCTCAAATATGAGATTAGTATTGTGTGATATGGATGTATTGGTTGCATAGTGATAATGAGATGGATTATTTGTTGGTGATAATAATGTTGATTATCTTTTGAGATATTGTGAATTATCTATCTATGTGTAGTATATAGATAAGAATTGAATTGTTTTAACCTTAAACAACTTGGCCTTAAAAGATACGTTTTGGATTTCGATGAGACCGGGATCGGGTTTCCGTATACCGGTATTCCAGGTCTGGAGACCCGAATACCACATCGATCCAAATTAAACGTTAGGTCGTTAATCCAAGAGGAGCAAGTGAAGACTCGAGGTGTAAGAACTATTCTTTGTCAATATAACTCTGTGGGTGATTCCGTAATGAGTTGGACGGAGATGGTACTTATAGGTTCGAGATGAAGATTCAGAGTGCAAGGGCTATGGTCGTTAACTCTGAGGGTGATTCCAAAACGAGTGTAACGAGATAGTGTCTTCGGTTTCGTTCGAACCCGGAACGAACTTGTATGGATTGAATGCTTTCAGAACATCGTCAGGAGGGCGATGAGCATTCTAAGATAGATGTGTTCTTTTAAAGGTAATCGTAGCCTCAAGCCTCATCAACCGGGAATGGCTAAAACAGGGGAGGTGCAGCAAGGCTTCGTGGGTAGCGCCCACTGAGAGCAAGATATATCCCTGTCTAGAGGTCCCTTCTTTTATTTCGGCTTAGTGGGTAGTTGATTCGCGACAACTACTGGGGTTGTCTTGTTCGGGACTATCCAGTAAGGGATGGTTCCGGCTTTGTGTTGCAGGGGAGCGGGCGTACTCCTCGGTACGGTGATCTAGGCCACGTACTGTGACGGGCGGTACCCCAGTAGCCCTGCCATTGATGGAAATCCATTCTTCCTACGAGACCCTACGGACTTGATTGTATACCTATGTATGCTGGAATTTAATGAATGTAACAATTTCGGCTATTTCATATTTATTTGAAAACCCTAGACCCTATTATAATAAAACTGAATTTCCTATCAATGTTTTGGTTAGCGTAAGGTAAAAACTTTTCCGTGTTTATGTGCGGGAAGTCTTACGTGATACCTTTTGTTTTTCAAAAGGGTTTTGAAGTTAAACAACTTTAACCCGTTTACTCACACCAGACCCATGTCTGACCCAAGTGTTTATTTTCTGTTTTATTAAACTCTTGGGTACTCAATATTGTATTGAGTAGTCGAGGGATTCAGGTTAGTCTTGACGAATACTGGAGGAGCTGTGGAGCAGGAGGCTTCAGCGTGTAGATATATAGAGTTCCGCTGTGTATGATGTATTGTATTGATATAGTTGTGTTGTATAATAGACAGAAGTTTATAACTGTCTATATCGTGATGTATAAGTTATGTACTCTGATGTATATGATACTATGTAATATCTTATGTGATATAATATATTTCTCGTTCCGCTGTGAGATTTCTGATGTGGTGTTGTTCTTTCTTTCTCTTCTTTCTTCTTCTATCCCTTTCTTTCTTTATGATGATACGACTTTCTGTGGAGAGAAAGCCGGGTCGTCACAGTTGGTATCAGAGCAGTAGGTTGAGTGAATACCTAGGCTCTGGAGCGGTGTCTATCTTGAGAGAGCGTATTTGTAATTTTTATATATATTTCTACCTATATTGTTGGGTTACCTGTTCGGGTTTTCCTAATTAAGTTATAAAGGTAGATGAGGTAGTGTTGTGTGTAACACAACTACAATTAGGTTGGAGTCCGAGTGTTGAGGTTGGAAGTATATTTATCGAGACTGTAGACCCAAATACTGTCTCGAGTAAGCTTTGCTATGGTGAAGGATTTCATCGATATTCGAAGGAAACCTGTTAAGGTTCGGAGTTTATCTTTAAAATATGAATGAGTAGAGTTGGATCTGCCGATGAGGCAGAAGCGAGTGATGGTATCTTGATACCTCAAGTAATAGTAGCTGCGTGATGAGACGCAGTGATTATGGATGTTTCCAAAGATGTTTTCTCTGGAACGAGTTTAAGGAAGTGTGTATGCTTCGGTGTTGTGGCTGAGTTCAGCATGGTGTGTTTCTGCTTTGGTTTGGAGTCCGAGTTTCTCGAAGAGCTTTGGATAGGAGCATCCGTGGCAGCAGTGCAGCTCGGAGTATTCTGTGTGTTGGTAGGAAGTTTTTCTGGCTGAGTAGTTTTTCTGAAAGTGAAGTTCAGAAGCAGCTGAGTGGATCCATTTCTTCGATGGATTGGATAGTTAAGTATAAGCTGTTCTAATTGGTAAAGAGAGGACAGTTTTCTTTGGAATTAGGCTGGATTGATCGCAAAAGTGACTTGCGATTGCTAAGTGTTCTCTTAGATTATCAGAGTTTTTCTGGATGTCTTCAGGGAAGTCAGAGATTTGTCGGCATTGGAGATTGAGTTTTCTTATCGACTTGAATACAAGGAGTGATACCAGTAGTTCAGCTAGTTGAAGGATGGTTCCTTGAGATAGAGTTCGGTGAAGCAACTCAAGTTTTGATGAAGTATCTGAGTTTTCTTTATGGATTTGTGGAATCATTTTCTGGAATGTGTTATTCAGTTTGTGCTCATGTTCTTCATCAGCATCCTCTTCTGCTCCAGATCAGAGTTGTGCGGCGGAAGCAGTTTGGAAGTGCATCTGTTTATTTTTCTGGATTGAAGGAGTAAGTTTAGTCTTCTATTGTTTGAGGAGTAGAGTTTGTCTTTGATCTTGAGAAGATCATTGTGATGGGTTGTTTTTGATCTAGTTGTTTCTAGAGGCATCAGCGAAGGGTGAGCTGATCAGTAAAGATGTAGACAGCCCAGGATCATCCGAAGAAATTTTTTGATAAGAGATAAGGGAATTTGGATTTCAAAGACGGAGATTGATTTTGGATAAGTTTTCTCCGATCGAAGGAGCTATAAGATTTGCTAAGACTGGGAAGTCAGCTCTGTGATATTTTGGATCTCTTGTGTGTTCTGATTTGGATAAGTTATGATCTATCTCTGGTTTTTGAACCAGCAGTTCAGGAAGATGTGGTTGTTGAGTCAGACTTGTCTATAGTCTGATATCTTGTTTGGTTCTGTAGATCTAGATGAGTAGAAGCTCTGTAGCTTAGTAGTTTAGATTGTTTGTAGAACGAGTATCCCGGTATATATATATATACACTTGAGGAAACTCGAGGAATTCTATCTAGAATTTTGTCTGAATAGTTAGAATTTGTTTGTTTGGATGTTTGTTTGCTATGGTTGTTAGCATATGGATGATAATATATGCTTGTAATTTAAAATAAATCTTTAATAAGATTATTAAATTACCTTTGCTTTTAATTTCGGGGACGAAATTATTTTAAGGGGGAAGGAATGTGATATCCCTGAATTTTAGGCAATATCAATTTAATAATCTGTATTAAAAAAATTAAATTGATTTGATAATTTTGTAATTTAATTTGAATTGATTTAATAATATTCTTTAATAAATATTTAAAATAGTGAATTTATCTTTTAAAAGCTAAATAAAATGTTTTCTATTTATAATGAATATATATATATATTTGTATATATATTGTGATTAGAAATCTTTGGTTTGAATTTTTTTTAAATAAATAAATAATGTTTTTAAAATTCTAATATCTTTGGTAAACTGGGAAATTATGATTTATTTAAAGTTAAAACTTTTCAAAAATATTTTATAAGTAAATATATGGTTTTAAAATACTTAAGGTAAATATTACTAGTTTAAATATCTTTAATTTAGATTTTAAATAAGATTAGCAAAATGATTTGTTTAACATTATTATTTTTATATGATTTGTAAATTTGCTATGAAGGTTTAAAATTAAAATATGAAACATTAATCCATTTAAATAATAAGTAATTTATAATCTCTTGTATCAATTATATAAAATTGTCAAGTGAGTTATTTTCAAATAATAAATATATGTATTGTTTTTATCTATAAATATAATTGGTTTTACTCTTTAAAGTTATCTATATATATATCTAAGTATAAAAAACTAATTAATTTAATTAAAATCTTTTTAGTAACACTTAATTTTAAATATAAATTACTTATAGGACAAGTGTAAACATTCTAGAGCTAAATTAACATGTGTTAAGTAATAAACCACTTTAATGTGACAAATGTAAATTGTTTTAACAAGTGGCATTTTAAAGTTTGGTTTTCTTTTTATTTTTATTTAATAAAATTTCAGCCATGCAATATATTTTTCTTCCTTTCATTTCTTTTGCCATTCTCTTTCAAAAAGCTAAGAAGAAACTCAAAATCAAAACCATCTTCCTAAAACAAAATCTGAAACTTTCCTCAAACAATAGAAGAAAAATCAAAAAAAGAAAATTTTAAACACCTCTTCAAAATCAGTAACACCCAGTTCAAAAACAGAACCTGAAACCATCCCTCGAAACTCAGTTCAAAACATAATTCCTGTAATTCATTTTCCAAATCAGAAGCCTGAAATTCATTTCTCAAACCAATGTGCAAACCTGTAATGATTTATCTTCAACCTGGAAAACATTTTCAAGCATGTCAGCATAATAAAGTTTTCCAGTATGATTAATCAAGGCAACAATGCAAAATTTTCAAGTATCAAAGTCTCTAAAGCATTTCAGTTTCAAAAGCCTTCCAGTTTTTATATTTCTTTAAGATCAAAGCCTTTCAAGTTTCAAGCATTCAAGTTTCTGGAATCAACAAGACAATGCAAATTTTCAAATTCAGTTTCATAAAGCTCTCTGCATTTTTAAATGGTGAGTAAACATTTATCTTAAAAACAGTTTTCTTGAAATATCTGTTATTATGATGAATGTGATGAATGATTGTAATGGATGGTGTTGCATGAATATATGGGTGTGAATGCATGTATTTATATGTATATGAAATGTCTGTATGGTATGCCTATTATTGACAGTGAATACATATATTATAGAAACTCTGTTTCTAAATTCTCAGACTCAAATTCTAGTGAAAATTCTCTAATATTTGATTCAAGCTTTGTTAGGATTTAATTACTGAATGTATTATGCTTATAGTATAATAGATTTTAGTTTAAATTTGTTTAGATTAAGATAACATAGTAGTGTTTTCTGGAAATCTAAAACAGTCAATGCATGTTTAATCAAAGTGAAAACTCAAACATCATTATATATATATTCAGGATAGTAAATCAAATACCCAAACTAAAACATGATATTTTAAAACTCAAATCATAGATTTTAATGGTGGGATGTATGAGCAGTTCTGGTTTGAGCAAAAAAGGGGAATTGGGTGATTTCTGAGGAACTCGATGGTTTGAGAGTTCGTATATCTTTCTGGAGGAAGATGAGTGATCGGAGTCTTGGAGAAAAATAGTAGATGTGCTGGTAGATCATCGTGGAGGTGGCGATAGGAAATTTAGGTCTGTAGCCCTAGTTTGTCTGGAAGAACATTTTTGATTGGTTCGACGTATATAGTGGATCGAGTGTGATGATATTTTGGGTAATGGTGGATGATGGGTGGACGAGAACTTGGCCGGAGTTTCAGAAGTAATGGCGGTCGGAGCTTCGAGAAGTAGGCATTGACAGGTTTTCGTGGAGACTACTGGTTGTGGTTTCCAGGTTCGATTTGAAGTCTAGATTTGGTTTTCAAGCTTTTGTATGACCAACTAATGATCGTGGTGAGTCGAGGAGCTGTTATCTGGTGTGGGATGATCGGAGAAGATGGCCAGAGGCGATCAGAGTTACGGTGCATGTGCACGGTGCACCATTTTGTTCCTGTCGATTTTGGTTTGAGGGAATTTGGTCTCGAGAAACTCTCGGGTAGATAGGTGTTTTACTCGGGGTTTTTGTTATTTGACTCGAAGTTAAGTGTGTAAGGCTCGGGTAATGTCTGGGTTAAGGGAAATCTGCTCTGTTTTGAAAATTTGAAACTGGGTTTTTAAATTTGTAAAGAAGATTTAAATCTAAGTTTAAATCTAAATTTTAAAATAGATTCAAGTTTAATTTGAATCTTAGTTTGAAAATAAATTAAGCTTTTAAATTCAAATTTTTTAAATAACTTAAAAGGTGTTAAGGAAATTAGTGTATTTAAAAGAAATTGAATTTAAATGAAGATTGAAAATGTAAAGAAAAGATTTAAATAAAGTTTTTAAAGTTTAAATGTTTTAATGAATTTAAATGTTAGGTTATGGTTTAAATGTTTAAATTTAAAAAGAACTAGGTTTTAAACTCTTATAAAATTCTTTTATAAGAAAGGTATTCTTTAGCATGAAAACTTAATAGGTTTTAAATTGATTTAAATTTTGTTAAAGATAAATTGAGTTCATTTTAAAAACTTGAATTTAAATGAAATTTAAAATTAGATTTGTAAATGAATATTTTAAATAAACTTGTTAATGATAATTTAACTGTAGGTAAGAAAAGTTTTATCTTAAAATTAAATTAGAATTTAATATTTTGTTATTCATTTAAGTATTAGGATAATTAAATGGATAATTAACTTATTTTATAAATTAATGAAATGGATAATTACTTAAAGTAATTAAGGAGTTAAACTTAAGGTTTAAGATTAATTATTCTTAGAATAATTAACTTATAATTTAAGAATCATTAATTAAATAAGGTTAAATTTTAATTAATGATTAAAAAAAAAAAAATTTATCTAGTAATTAAGATTGTTTAAGTTATAGTTAAGCACTTAAATAAATAATTAATGTGATTAATTTTTATAATTAATTAGATTAATTAAGGATAATCAATTTTAGAAATGGTTAAGTATATTTATGGAAGTAATTTGGATTAATTACTTTTTGGAATTAATCAAGGGATTAATTAAAATTAACTAATGAGTAATTAACTTATTTAATAAAGTAATTAAAGATAGTTAATTACTGAATGTAGTTAATCAATAGTGATTAATAAATATGGTTTGATTAAAGGTTAATTACTTAATATAATTAATTTAAATATAATTTATAATTAAGTAATAATTAAGGATCATTAATTAATATAATTAATGATGTAATTAAGGTTTAATTAATTAAGATTAATTAATCAATAATAAGTGATTATAGAGTAATTAATTAATGTAATTAATTTAAAGATTTATGTAATTAATTATAGTTAATTTATTTATAAAGTAATTAAAGGTTAATCACTGTATTTGATTAAGAATAATTAATTTATAAAATTAATTAAGGATAATTACTTGAATGTAATTAAGGGGTATTAATCAAGGGTGATTAATTAAGATAATTAATGTGAGGATAATGAACTAATTGATTTGTAATAAGTTGATGGTTAAGTAAGCAAGGTTTAAAATGATGAAGTAATTAATTTAATTCATTTTAAATTAATTAAAGATAAGTAATTAATTTAATTCACTTTAAATTAATTAGAGATGGAAGTAATTAATTTAATTCATTTTAAATTAATTATAAATGGTGTTATTATAGATCATTGCTTATAAATGGATGATAGTAATTACCTTGAATGGTTTGAATCTCAAATATGAGATTAGTATTGTGTGATATGGATGTATTGGTTGCATAGTGATAATGAGATGGATTATTTGTTGGTGATAATAATGTTGATTATCTTTTGAGATATTGTGAATTATCTATCTATGTGTAGTATATAGATAAGAATTGAATTGTTTTAACCTTAAACAACTTGGCCTTAAAAGATACGTTTTGGATTTCGATGAGACCGGGATCGGGTTTCCGTATACCGGTATTCCAGGTCTGGAGACCCGAATACCACATCGATCCAAATTAAACGTTAGGTCGTTAATCCAAGAGGAGCAAGTGAAGACTCGAGGTGTAAGAACTATTCTTTGTCAATATAACTCTGTGGGTGATTCCGTAATGAGTTGGACGAAGATGGTACTTATAGGTTCGAGATGAAGATTCAGAGTGCAAGGGCTATGGTCGTTAACTCTGAGGGTGATTCCAAAACGAGTGTAACGAGATAGTGTCTTCGGTTTCGTTCGAACCCGGAACGAACTTGTATGGATTGAATGCTTTCAGAACATCGTCAGGAGGGCGATGAGCATTCTAAGATAGATGTGTTCTTTTAAAGGTAATCGTAGCCTCAAGCCTCATCAACCGGGAATGGCTAAAACAGGGGAGGTGCAGCAAGGCTTCGTGGGTAGCGCCCACTGAGAGCAAGATATATCCCTGTCTAGAGGTCCCTTCTTTTATTTCGGCTTAGTGGGTAGTTGATTCGCGACAACTACTGGGGTTGTCTTGTTCGGGACTATCCAGTAAGGGATGGTTCCGGCTTTGTGTTGCAGGGGAGCGGGCGTACTCCTCGGTACGGTGATCTAGGCCACGTACTGTGACGGGCGGTACCCCAGTAGCCCTGCCATTGATGGAAATCCATTCTTCCTACGAGACCCTACGGACTTGATTGTATACCTATGTATGCTGGAATTTAATGAATGTAACAATTTCGGCTATTTCATATTTATTTGAAAACCCTAGACCCTATTATAATAAAACTGAATTTCCTATCAATGTTTTGGTTAGCGTAAGGTAAAAACTTTTCCGTGTTTATGTGCGGGAAGTCTTACGTGATACCTTTTGTTTTTCAAAAGGGTTTTGAAGTTAAACAACTTTAACCCGTTTACTCACACCAGACCCATGTCTGACCCAAGTGTTTATTTTCTGTTTTATTAAACTCTTGGGTACTCAATATTGTATTGAGTAGTCGAGGGATTCAGGTTAGTCTTGACGAATACTGGAGGAGCTGTGGAGCAGGAGGCTTCAGCGTGTAGATATATAGAGTTCCGCTGTGTATGATGTATTGTATTGATATAGTTGTGTTGTATAATAGACAGAAGTTTATAACTGTCTATATCGTGATGTATAAGTTATGTACTCTGATGTATATGATACTATGTAATATCTTATGTGATATAATATATTTCTCGTTCCGCTGTGAGATTTCTGATGTGTTGTTGTTCTTTCTTTCTCTTCTTTCTTCTTCTATCCCTTTCTTTCTTTATGATGATACGACTTTCTGTGGAGAGAAAGCCGGGTCGTCACAGAGACCAACACCAAGAAGATGGAAGAGATAAACAAATACTATAATAAGAAAATACAAATATGCCCCTAGATGATTATCCTAGTGATCGTGTATACTCCTACCAACCACTGTTATAGGGTAACTACCCAATACACCAAAGGGGACAGGGACTCTAGGTCTCATCCAAGGGCAAGACTTGTATCTCTTATATTCTGTATTGTTCTGAACATACTTGGTTACCAACTGTTACACCCCACATCTGTACCCGTACAACCAAATAGTATTATTAGGTAATATTTTCTGATAGTACGGAGAATGAAGCGATATTGAGCTATCACATTTGAATATTCCCTTAGCTAACATTGGTATGTGTTACAAAAATCATAAACTACTCACTTATACGCACTCAGTATCGGCACAAAGCAATAAACACGTGTGTTTCCATGGTATAACCATACACAATATAAAACGGAAAATAGAGAACATAGAGTCATCGACATAGTGATACATATAATAAATAACATTTACAAGTCCCAGTGGGTCGACATAGAATAGTCAATAACCACTATCTCTCAAGAATATGTACAACATAAGCCCAATACATACATCTCAACAACATTAACATACATAAAAACATAATGATACACAAATATACTAATAACTAGCCTCTATATCTAAGCCCAACAACCATAAGCCGGTCTTATCGTACATGATTTGAAATATCTCAGATTGACATGAGTATTATATAAATAACATGTGGGTCAGACTATGTCTAGAATGTAGATGTTAATATATGCGACAACAACAGACATGGTAGACATGGTATAGCATATATCTCACAAGGTAACATATGATCCTCACAGGTGTGAGTGTATGTCTCAAACACACATCAATAAAACCATAGCATAACACAACCAAATATCCAATCATCAACCAAAATGCTAATATCCCGAAAGAGAATCAACTTTAAAGCAAGCACACAATCAAGTGAGGTACTACAGGTATAGTATTGTATGTCTATGTTTCTTAATCACATATGCCATGTGGGAGCCTAATAGCACATAACATCGCTCCAGGGGACAACACAACACTCATGGCACACAACACAACCCTAATCTTAAGTTACTCTCGGTCATTGTGACTATGTCCACCTACATGCTATAATCACGAGCCTACCGCCCAATGGTAATAGACTGTTTGGCTAGTGTGGGATTTGGGCATATTTTCACATAATCTAAATATCAGTACATAACATGTATAATGGTGATGCCATAAAGCTGGGGTGCGACCCTACGATTAGCCAACTAGGATGGACACTAGTCTATCGGGATAAGCAGCACACAACACCAATAGGAACACAACCAATAGACATACTTATCCATTTTGCACACAACAACGATAGCACGCGGCTAACCACACCTCATTAATGAGTGTCAATGACATTCCAAAGGTAACCAATCACACTCATCTCCACATTGCATTCTATATAACAAGTCCAAAGAATAATCAAAGAAATATTTCTGAAATTCTCATACAGTATGGTATTATAACTTCATTATTCAAATCCCTCGTTACACAAAAATTTAATCATATAAAGCACACAATTTACTTAGAAAAGAGAACTAATTTATAGAAAAATGCATTAAAAGTTCTAAAAGCCCATATATACACTTTTAAAAGTTAAGATATACTATTTTATTGATTTATTTAAAATCAAAAATAAGGATTTTAATCTTATACATTTGCAAATCTCTTTTCCATATAAAGATCATAGGAAGTTCTTCTAAAATCAACGAAAAAAATAATCCCATAATGTCAAGACCCAAAAATCGACCTTCGAAAATCGGCACCCGTACTTCACTTGTACTCAAAATGCCGTAGATTCAAATGCCGAATCTGGTTCTCGGGAGCTTATAACAACATTAAGTAAACAACACAGCGGAAAAGAAAAAGAATATAGACATCCAACATCAAATACAATATCCAGATACAATGATGATACAATGAATATCAATATACATCAGAGATATGATACAACAAATAGCAGCGGAAAAGAAAACGATAACATCAGCAGCGGAATAGAATGTCTCCAAAGCACGATCCAGAAATAGCTCTAACTCCCAATAACGAGGCACAAAGATAAGCAAGTGCAGTCTGATCCAAAGACTGAACCAACTCCAGAAAATCTACTAAACCTGAATATCTGAAAAGAAACCCAACTCTAGACTGCTCGTGTGGAAAATTATGAGCACCCAGAGTTTAGGAAAGGAACAATAAACTCCGGATCAGTCATGGGACTGGTGTGAGCAACAAAAACAGTTTATCTTTAAAACAACAGCAAAAGAATTTGAAGTAAATTCGCAATGCTTTTGGAAAATGAAACTACCATAAGACCTCCCACCACACACACAATGCAAACGCAGAATTGGAGGAGATTTCTTCTTATGATAGTCAAAGATGCTTACTACGCAAAATCAAATCATTTTGATATTATTATTAGTGCATAGTGTAGAAAGTAATTTCGAAAGTAGAATATTAATCTTAGCCAACATAGGCATTCCGCACTTATGCCTACTATAGCTACTATGTTCAGTAGCAGGTTACCGCCACATTCCATAGCAGGTAATACAACTAAAACCGTACAAGTCACGTATTGTTTCTTTGGATTTCCAACAAATGGTCAGGCTAAGGAACTTCCTTTTCCACGATGGGTACGTCCCTGGAATAGACGACCCGAGAACCTAACCGGATCTCTGCCAACACAAGGACGGGTTACCTCTGCAAAAATAGGTAACTACTGACACGCATATGCCATCCCCCGATCGTCACCGATCTTCCCGAGGATCCCCGATTTCCAACAAACCACAAAGTAATAAATTTGCAGCAACCATAGAGGTTAAGTATCTGGGCTCCATACCATGATACCACCTTTATCCAGAAGAAATGACATACACTAAGGGGCGCTACTCCCTAGAACCTTGCTGCATCCTTCCTGTTTTGACCATTTCCGGGGTGTGAGGTCCGACGAAGTCTCGTCCACAAAGCTACGCTTTGTCACAAAGCCATGCTTCGGGTCAAACAGATGATCAACCTATGATCACAAAGATATAAGATCAAACAAATGATCATATCGCAAATGATCAAACACTGATCATCACACAGCAACACTCAGCATGCCACATTACCAAATTGGGATATATCGCTGATAAATTTCAACTACATAACCTCTGAGCTCGTACGTCTCAGAGAAGGGTGTTAAGCTAAGAGAATAAATTCTCCGCCACCAACAGATATGTATTTGAAAGAAATCGGCTTTATATCTCAAAGTGTAATGTCAGACATGTATCCATACAAGTCTGTTCCGGGTTCGAACAGAACCGAAGGCACTTCTCACGAAGCCCTTGCAATTCCGGATAACTTTCAATCACGTCCGGACTTCCCGTCACAAAAGAGTGATATAAATCTCTATACCGGCGCGACTCAGTGCAGAGACATTCGACAGGTTGTCCTTTCATTTTCGAAAAATATCCGGTCTTCAACACCGGTCTTCAAATGCTATCCATATACGACGTATCACTATTCGGAATGAGTTATACGACCCAAAGGTCCTTTCCCGGCTAACCCGAATAGTGAGCGAAATATTTAAAAACATATGGATATTGGGATTTCAATTAAGTCACAACTTATTACCCAAACTTTCTTTACAAATGGTTTATCAAATTACCATTTTAATCTTTTAAACAAAAAGATTCAATTCCCAAAGTTCACTTAATTTCACAAAGATTCATTCTCAGATTTTCCAAATCGATTTCCATTTCAGTTTAATTAACTCGTTAAATCTTTAAATCAAAGATTTAACTCATAGCTTTCAAAACAATTTCATTTCGAATGGGTTAAATAAATCATCATTTTAAATCTGTTAAAAACAAACAGATTTAATTCATAGCTTTCAAAAAGAATTCATTCATAACTTGGAAAATCCATTTTTCAATTCACTTGAAATTCCTTTAATTTAACTGGAATCCCATTTCTTATCTGAAAGTGTTTATCATTTGAAAACAAACAGTTTTCATTTCGGAAAATCTGATTCATTCATACGAGTGGAAATCCTTGGGTTAAATTCAAATTCCCAAATTAATACTTTAAAATTGTTTAATTCATACAAACACATTTATATCATCTTTTATCCCTAGTTTCCAAATCATAGATTTAATTTCAAACTTGAATTTAAATTTAAATCAAATTATTTAAATTTTCAAAACTCGATTAAGTTATTCAAAATAACTTTTATCTTTGAAAATCCATTTCAAAAGCTTTTTACTTTAACCCCGAATTTCAAATTCAAAATCAATTGAAATTAAAATTTCAAAAACATTAAATTTAGATTATCTGTGACTTAACCGATTTCCTCGTGAAATCCATATTTGTGTGTGTCACAGTGTGGTCTAGGGGTTTTACACAGTAGTGCAACATCATCAATCATCACAGATATATCAATATCGATAAGCGGTATAATCCACAACGCTTATCTTCATTCACAGATTTATAGATAAAATAAATTTATCAGTCACAAAGATTCATCATTACAATTCGATGTGGGTTTCGGATAACCAACTGGAATCCGACTCCCTGTCGCATCGAAATTCAAATGCTGTTTTACGAGCAAAGGGTTTCATATTCACATAGTAATATATCACAGAAAAATCATACACAATCATCATCGATATATCAAAGCATATCACAGAAAATCATAGAATATCATCAAATAAATATCACAAATCAGATATCCTACACAACAATCCATAAGTAAGATCAATAAATTATCTGATTAAAATTAATTTATACTAGATTAATTACTTATGAATAAACTACAAATCTTGGTTAATTAATCATTAATTAATGATAAACCATTTTTATTAATTAACCTTTAATCATTTAATAATTATCCTCAAATTAATTACCTTAATTTATACTTAATTAATTAACCCCTTAATTTCTTTCATTAAGTAATTAACAATTTACAATTGATTATCTTAATTAATAAATCTTATTAATTCAAATCAAATTTAATCACCCTATCCATTAAACAATATTTATTTACCTTAGAATTTAAATGAATTACAAATCATTAATCCTTAATTAACTTTAAATAAAAACATTATTTTGATTTATGATTTAATTATCATTTTCAAACCATATTTGAAAACATTTTAACTTTCAAATTCAATTTCAAATACCATTTCAAACTGAAGATTTGAAATAACTATAAATCTAAATTTTAGTAATTTTAACCAAGTAAGAACCCCTTTTTTTTTATTAAATCAAATGTTAGTAAAACATTTACCTTATAAAAGAAATTTATACAAGAGATTAAATTAATCATTTAAATTCAAAACACTTCTAAATGGTATTTTAACCCTTTATAGTTGTTTTAAATAATTTAAACTTTATAAAATTTTCTTTAATTTCAAAACTATGATACAAAAGTAAATTTGGATCCTCGAATTATGATTTTTAACTTTATTTAAAAAAAATCAGTTTTAAATTTTCAAAATCTGTTTTAAATTCAACAGACAGGTTTTACTTAAACCTGTAACCATCTCAACAACTCGAGACAAACTAAATTTTTCTTCGAGTCCAGACTTGATTTACTTCGGGTAAATCACGAAATCACTCAGGTGAAACTCGAGCAACCATCCACTGTCTTCCCCTTTTATCCCTGATGCACGCGATGCCACCGTGCACATGTACGGCGCCGCCGTGACCTCTGGTCGACTCCAGATCATCGAGCCTAGTCGACGATCGACCACAAGCTACTCCCTGATCATCTAAACTCCTCCATCTTCTCGAATTCAAAATCGAGACGTAAGTCGAAACCTGGAAACGTAACCGCTCCTCCCCTCTCGAACCTGGAACGCCGCCGCTCCTCAAACTCCGACCACCAGATCGACCAAGACTTCATCCACGTCTTCGACTACTCTCCATCTTCCATTTCCCAGAGTTCAAGCGAACTCGATGCACCCTAGGCCTCTCGACGACCCAACATTTCCGCACTGCCCAGAACTAGGTTTACAGGGGATAATTCGCCACCGTGGCCTCCTCGACGAAGTTCAACACTCCTCACCATTTTTTCCTTCCACACTGATCACTCCTCCACCTTCACTAAAAATCCCAGACCTCCCAGCCTACGCGATCATCAGAAAATCGCGAGAAACCATTTTCCGTTCATCTGACAAGTGCTCCCTCAACTCATCATTTAAAATCTTGATTTTTATCTTAAAAATCCTATTTTTGATTTAGAAATCTGTTTGTAAACCTGAATTGACAATTTGAGATGTTCGAAAATGTCACTTATATTAAGTATTACTGTTCTTATGTTCTTCCTAGAGCAGATCAACTTTATTTAGCATGAATTAAATTTTAAAATCTATTTTATACTCAACCAATCATATTTTGTTTGAAGTTCAAGGATTTATATCGAACATAAAAAAAATGTTTTGGAATTTGATCAAAACTTTTTAAGTTTTGAACAAGAACAGAGATATTCAATATACTACAGATATACCTATCAATTATGCATACTTACCTATATGTATAAACATAGAGTTATCACCTATGTATGCATAAACAAAGCATTATCCAAAATGTTACTCACAGATTCTCAACATTGGATTCAAAGAATGGTTAAAAAAAATTAAAGTTGCTCACCTTTGTTTTTGAGAAGGAAGGACAGAGCCTTCATTTTGTTTGAAACAGGTTTTGAAACTTGCTAACTGAAGCTTTGCACTGCACATTGTTTCCAGGTTCTTGATCTTTCTAGATTTGATTTTTTTTTTGAGTTTGTAGATAATGATGTTTATTATCTTTTTCCTGGAATGCTAAGTTTTGTTTTAAACAAAACTGAAATGAAGATGATATACAAAAGAGAAAGTGTGGACTGGTTTGTATATTAGAATCAGAGATTTGTTTTAAGTTTTGAAGAAAAAATATTGCTTTAGATTTTATTTTATTTTTCAGTTTCGAATGAAACAATTTGAGAGGAGGTTGATATATAGGAAAAGTTGACAGGGAAATGCAATTTATAAAATAAGCATGCTGAAGTATGTTGCATTAAATGTTGAGGTGTATTGCATTAAATGTAATGGTACCCTATGCTTCATCCTATTCTTACTTTATGTTTATTTGTACAAAGATATTCTATTATCTTAGCTTTCGGCTGGGAAGGTGATTCTTGAGTGCTAACATTTATTTATCTTGACTTGTTCACATGGGAATGTATTTTTATTTTATTATTTTTGTTTGTTTTATTTATTTTTAAAACCATTTATCATAAGATTATATTTCAAATCCAACATATACACGCATATATTCAAATTTACTCATATATGCTAAAATACATATATATTCACATATATGTACAATATTTACAAAAATATTAAATCCAAATGATTTAACAGTTTAAATTACGATCCGGGGAAACTCGCTCCAATTTTCCTAATTAAATTTACAAATTTTTATCCAAAAATTTATTTAATTACTCAATTTAATTCAAAAATTCAATAAATTATTAATTTAAATAAATTTAAATTTCGGGGTCGTTACACATAAACTTCTGTAATTAAATACATTTTTTAAATGAATTTATAAGCTTTAAAAATAGTAACTATTTACTTTAAACTATAGAATATATTATAAAATCCCATTCATATAATCATAAATAATATACAACCCTTTTAAATCAAATAATATTTAATATAAATCATTCCATAATTTTCTTTAAAGGAATATGATTTTTAAATAAATTTATAAATCTCAAAAATCAATATCTATTAACTTTAAACCATAGAATATATAAATTTAAAATCTCTTTATCATAACCAAAAACATAAAAACTCTTCAAGGATCAAATAATATCAATTAGATATCCTTTCAAAATTTCTAGAACTAAATAGGATTTTTAAAGCCCAAAAATCAATTTCTATTTTATTAAATTATCAATTCTTCCATTAATTTAATTTTAATGAAAATAAATTATTTTTCAGAAAATAACATTACATTTGAAAAGTGTCTTTTCTTTACTTTCAAAATATCATTTCTAATTTTTTTTCAATTTTGCACGAAAACAAGAAGCTTATGCTCCAGGGCATAGACGGTCGACTGCACATGGAGAGAGGGGTCAACCTCTGGTGTCGCACTTGGGTGTATAGCTTTACGTTGTCCTCCCCTATCTCTTCATCGTTTTATGCAACTTCTTCCTCCATTTGAACCTAATCTTTAGCCCATTTTCAAGCACCTAAATATACTCATTAATCAACACAAGATCAAAGCACAATGAGGTAGAAATTTGGCAATGAATTGGTTCAGTGTTTGTATAGTGAACAAACATTATCGGAGATGATTTATAAACTACTGCTCTAGCATAAACAAGCATTCACATATTCAAACATTCAACATGTTAAACATAAATTTATGAGTGATAACACTCACCTTAGCAATAGCATGTACAAAACACTTCACTACTTCATCTACCTCCTCATTCTTGGCTTACTGAAAATTTCAACTTGACTCCAAACTCGATCAAAATCCAACCTTAATTGCTTCTAGAGGTATAGATATTTGTTGAGAAGCACAATTTATGGAATTTTATGTTATTTTATTTGTTATAAATTTTAAAAGGAGGTGGAGATAACTTTTGTTGCGGTAAGAAGAAAAAGGATGCAAAAGTGAGCTAAAGGATAAAATTTGAAGTGGTGCAAGAACACTATGGAATTATCAAGAAACGAGGAGAGAAGTAACTCTACCTTCTATTTTTATTTGGGCTAAATGGGCTTCAAATCTTATTTCATTTTATTTTCTTCATTATATTTCACAAAACAATTATTCTATCTTATCAAAGCAACTATAAATCTCAAGTAAAAATCATATTTACTATATTTTCGTTACGTTATGTAACTTATAAATATTATACTTCATAATTTTTTTTAAGTTTACAAGTTAATTATCCTAAAATTGCAATACTATGCTCATTTTAATAAAAATTATTCTTTAACCTGAATAATTGAATAATAATTTATTCTTCTCCATAATAAATTATAAAACTCCTTTATTTCCTATTATTTAACTTTATAAATTATTGAACCACTTTTACTTTACTTAAAGAAAATCATTTCAAGCTTAAACATCAATATTACTTCAAAACTAACCAAATCTCCTTTATTAATAATTCACTGCTTCAAAGATATTTAATACCAAAACGGTTCATTCAAATAACTTCCTCCAATATAAATAAATATCACCAATTAAATAATCTTGTTACCTAATCTCACCAATAAATACTTTATCATTTAAATCCCAAATAAATTTTTATATTCTCAAATCATCTCAAATTCCTCATCTTATAATTTAATCCCAAATTATTCATATTTTATTATTAAAATCCATTTATTATTTAATTCTGTGACGACCCGGAATTTTTAAATATTTGAAATTGGAATATTTAATTGATTTTAAATATTTAAAAGTTAGTTTCTAACTTGAATTTCAAATATCGCTATTTTTTTGGATAATTTAAATACTGAATTTAATAAGTGGAAATTGGGTAAAGTATGAAATTTGGAATTTCAAGCTTGTTAAAAATAATTTAAAGGCTTGTAAAATTTATATTGATAATACTAAAGATAGTAAAAGTGTTAAACTTGAATTTGGAAGTGTTTTGTTAAGTTTTAAAATATATTGTTTAAATTGAATTTAAAATAGCCTTCCGAGGCACAGTCTCGGAATTAGACGAAACCAGTTCCATTAGATCCGTAATAGTGTAATATTATCAGATTTCAATTTTCGTCATGATTGGAGTTGTTGTGTGAGCGTACGAGATATAAACGCGCTGAAATTTGAATCGAAAATTTAATATAATAACTGAGTTTAAAAAGCTATCTTCTCCATATGATCGAATTAGGACTCGAAAACTTTTCCATTGCATTCGGAATAGGGGTATAACATTATAAACGCCTAGCGGCACGCCTCGATAGGAGTTTGAAATTTTAAGTTGCATTTGAATTTAAATTTGAACTTTATAAATATATATATATTAATGGTTGATTGACATATATATACTCATATCAGCTGCTTGCTTTACCATCAACTTACTGTAGCTAGATTTTTCAACACGCTTCCTTTGCCTTCTCGAACACACGATCCCTTTTCTTTTTAATAAAGCACGCATCTTTTCTTCATAGTTATAAACGAAAATAAAATTAAGTAATGGCCGAACGAAAAATCTCTCCTTCAAATTCAATCGTTCAAAATCAAAATTTAGAACAGAAATATAATGGCGAGCCTCCGTTCCTTCTTTCAGAATTAAACGAGTTCCTCTCCCTCCTTCTTATCAGATTCATTCTCGAATTGAAACCGAAAATATATATATAAACAAAACAATGGCCGCGTTCACAATCGAAATTGAGATCCACCGAATTTATACCGAGCCTCGTTCGATTCACAATCGCAATCGGGAGTCGCAAGCTAGGGTTGGTCAAGGCACGATTTTTAGGACTTCGTGCTCGTAATGGGCGATGGCGGCCTGGAGATCGTCGCCATAGGTGCAGCGGTGATCGACGGCAATGGCCAGGGAGGATGCGGTGGCCCAGTCGATCGAATCTGGAGGCAAAGTCGCGATGTGTGGAAAGCGAAAGGGCAGTCTCGTTCGTAGGGGGCTGGTGGCTGCGTTAAGTTTTTGATCAAACTGAGGTATTCGATTTCCTTATTTTTTTCAAATAAAAAAATTTAATTATATATAAGTATATATACAACAGGAGAAAATATATATATGCGTATATAACTCTGTAGGTGATTTTACAGTAAGGTTTATATTCAATTTAAATTTTATTTAATACATACATATGTTAAGAGGAAGGTTTACTGTTAGAAATAATAATATTTTACAATTAGAAATATATATGAAACAATTGTGTTTAACTTAATATATATATATATAGGTTTGAAGGATTTTTATATTATTAGAATTTAAATGTATATAGATAAGTTTTTTTTTAAAATAAAAAAATAAATATACCTTTTAAATTTACCAATTTATCAATATAAATGGAAAAAATTGTTTAACTGGTTAATCAATTATTTTGGTTACTAAAGATAATTTATTAAAGGAAACCAGTTTAAACCAAATCATTAGTTAATTAAATTTTAAAACGGCAATTAATTGTTCGATTTTTTTTCGAATATTGATAAACTGTGTAAATATTTATACAAGGTCTAAAATCGCGAAGAAAACAAGCCAGTTTGGAATGGATTGCAAACAACAAAATAAACGGTGAGTAAATCTCACTCATTTGGGTTTTATTTAAATTTAAATGGTTAAATTTAAATATTTGGATGAATGATTGAATTGATTAGATGGGATATATTATATAGTAGAATATATATATATATTGGAGTGATTGATTCCCGCATTATATAGTGGATGAGACCATATGCGCCGCATAATAGCGGATGATATTATATAAACCCATATACCGCGATATTCCACCTCGAAGTGGAATTGGTATTGTGCTAACATCTGTGGATGCAGGGAAACAGGTTGGAGAGATCCAACTAAATTCCTCAAAATATTTAGTTTTGTTTAAATATTATGTGATATGATTATTTGATATCTTATGATGAATTATATTGATAATTGGAGTATTAGGTGTTATGGTTTGATTGAATTTAATTGGGTATAATGAGTTACAAAAATATATAAATTGGATCTTTGGGAAAGGAAATAAAAGAAGAGAATTTGTAAGTGAAATAATTAGAGAGAATTTGAATAAATTTAAGAATGAATTGGGAAAGGTTAAAAGTGATTTTTAAATTCTGTTAAATAAATTCCGAGTATGGGAAAAGAGATTTTGAATAAAAAGGGAAATATTAAATTTTAAACCTAAGTGATATTATTTAAGGGAATAAAAGAATTTATTTTAAAAATTCAAGGTTTGAATTTATATAAAGGGATAAAGAAGGATTTTGAAAAAAAAACTAGAAATTGATACTTTCAGTTAAAGATTTTAAATCATAATAAAGAAATAAAATCTGAAAGTTAATGGATTTTGAAATAAATGGAGTAAGTAAGGAATTTATTTCAAAGTGAAGTAAATTGGAAATCAATTGTAAATTGATTTAAGTGTTTGGAATTGGAATTTAAAAGAGAAATGAGATTTTGGAATTTATAAACTGTGTTTATAAAGTGAAGTAATATATCAGTGGATATTTGGAAGAATAAATTCACGATGGGAATTTATTAAAAGAATGGGTAAATTTGTTTATAAACAAATAGTGATTTATTTTTTTTAAAAAAAGGTGTGAAAGAGAAGTGTATTTCCCTGGATAACCAAGTACGTTTTCAAAGCAAATTTTAAAATATAAGTTAAAAGTTTTAATGTTGTTTTAAAAAGCATGTTTTAGAAAAATTAGTATTAAATATTTAGATTTTAAAGTAAGTATTTCTCAAATTTTATTATAGTAGTAATTATTTAAAGGTGCCTTGAAATTTTGTTTAAAGGGATAAAAATTTAGTTTTATATTTCATAAAGTAGCTTCATTTTAAATATTCTTAAAGTATATATATTTGAATATTATTAAAGTAGTTTTGAACCTAAATTTCTTAAGGGATATTTTATAATAAAGAGTTTAAATTATTTTAAAATCTAAAGTTTTTGTGCTTGGTGTTCTAGTGGAAATAAATATTTGGTAATTTATTCCATAAGAGGAGTGTGGTTATGAAACTATTTTCAAAAGGGTTGAAAATGGAAATATATCTTGCGAAGATATTTGTGAGGTAAATAAATAATTTGGAAAATTATTTATTGTTTGATGGATGTTTGTGAATGTTAATTGATAGTTAAATAACCGACTATCAATATTGGCCAATGCGCTGATCGTTTCGAAGAGACCGGGATCGGGATTTATTTTCCGAAAACCACTTCGATCCGGTTTGTACGTTTCGTGGGGAATCGAGTTTGGAGTCGAAGATGGTACAGTGAAGTGCAAGGGCTAGTCTCTACTAATCCTGAGGATGATTCCAAAATGGATGTAGTAGGAGTAGTGCCTTCGGTTCCGTTCGAACATGGGACGGACTTGTATGGATGAATGCTTTCGGAACATCGTCAGGTGGACGGTGGGCATTCTAAGTGAAATGTTCTAAAAAAGTAACGCTTAGCCTCGAGCCTCATCAACCAGGAATGACTGAAAATCAGGGGTTATGCAGCAAGGCTATGTGGGTCGCGCCCATTAGGGTGAGGTCATCCCTGTCTAGATGTCCCTTTTTATTCCGGCTTAGTGGTGCGGTTGCTGATCCCAACCGTGGGGTGATCTTACTCGGAATTATCCAGTTAGGGGTAGTTCCGGTCTTGTGTTGCATGGGATCGGGCGTGGTCCTTGGTACGCTGATCTAGACCAGGTACTGTGACAGGTGGTACCCCAGTGCCTAGTCATTAGTTGGAAATCCATTCTCCCTACGTGCCTTTACGGTTTTGTTTGTATACCTATTAGCTGGAATTTAATAGATGTAACAATTTCGGCTATTTGAATAAGTATTTGTATATAGACACTATTATAATATCAGTGGATTTGATAAAAAGTGTTTTGGCTATCGTAAGGTAAAAACCCGACATGTTTATTTGTGGCGTGGTCTTACGAGATGCTTTTGATTTCAAAGGATTTTGAAAACTTTAATAATCCAATTGAGTGTGTTTTCTCACGCTGGTTTTCCAAACTGACTCGGGTGTTATTTTATTATAATGCTTGGGTCAGACCGAGTATTATAGGATACAAGATATGATGCTGTGGAGCTCAGGAGACGAGCTGGATGGCGAAACGTATCACACGTATATGATGTATATTCCGCTGTGTTGTGTATGTTGTATAGTCAGCTTTGTGAGGACAAGTTATTATAACTGTCCTGAATTGTGATGTTGATTGTATTGTACTCTGATGTTGTATTCGGATGATGTATGTATAAACAAATATAGTTTCTTTTCTGTAAAGATCAGTTATTATCTATTATATTTTATTCCGCTGCGATGTGAGATTCTGATGTTGTTTTACTTTCTTCTTCTACCTCTTTCTTCTTTAACCCTAATGGTTCGTATTTCCATTCTTCTTGAGTTGATTTGATGGAGATTAATGTCAATTCAAGAGGTACGGGTTTGCGGGCTATTACAGTGGTATCAGAGCTGAAGGTTAAGCGAGAACCTTGGCTCTGGTGGGATTACTCATTGAAATAGAGTCTGTAGTACTCTAGAAATGAGTTGAGTCTATCAATAGATATGAGCGTGTATTTGTTAGTGAATATAAAATGGTTTTATATTGTGTTGGTTGATTTATTGAGTGGCATATGAACCTTCGTCGGCACAGTCTGGACAACTGTATTGAAGGGGTTTCTAAACACTTGAATAGAACAATTCGACACAATATTGTTTTAAAGGTGGGTGAATGAAATAATTTTACCCAAAAAAAATATTTTGATATAAAAGAAATATTTCCTTAAATTGTTATATAACTTGGATGTTTGGATGATAATATTCTAAACAAATAAGATTATAAAAAAAATTGGCAAGACTTGTAAAATCAAATAAAAATTTGTATAAGCATAAATTATACAAATGAATTATAGTTAAAATTTGATTTAATCAAATTGGTAAATTTAAAATCCTGGAGATTTTGGAAGTGTTTTTCGAAGTGTTTTGAAGATAAGTAATAGCATTATTATTTTGGGAGGTATTTCTGAAAGAAAATTGTTTCAAATAAATTTTGGGAAGGGATATAGCATTGAGCTCACTTCAGTCGCTGGAAAATAACTTCGGTGATGACTGCAGCATCATCGATGTTCATTTTCGAGTTTCTAAGTGACGGATTGCTGCCAAATTGATTTGTTCAGAAAAATTAGTTTTGTTTTCGAAATTTCAAAGGAAATTTGTCGGGAATAAAGCCAGGATTGGTTTAAAAATCTGAGAAGTGTGATTTTGAGATGTTGATGATTTTGAAATGATTTGAAACAATAGTCGGGTGTTTAAAAATCCTGAAATCCTTATATAAATAATTTAAAGATCATCAGGAGATAAGTTATAAACTTATAAATGGTGAATGATTTTGATGAGGAATATGGGGATTGGATTTTGGAATTGAAATTAAAGGTGAAAGTTAAAAATGAGAATTTAACTTGGATTAAGATTAAATTTTGAAATTAATTGATGGTTGGAAGAAATAAATCGGTAAATTTTGAATGTGATTGGAATGGGAAATAGAAATTAAATTTGGATTGAGATTAATTGAATTAAACTGGAAACAAAATCTGGTTGTATTTGAATTAAGTTGAAAGCGAATTGAAATGAAATAAATTGAACGTAGATGACATTAAGTGAAAGTAAGCCCTTACTTAATTAAAAATCAAGTGATTGGGTGGATTAAAGAGAATATTATGATACTAGATTAAACTAAAGTTAAGTTAAATAAAATTGAATTGAATTAAAATTCAGTGAGTTATAGAGAATATTAAATAGAATTGAATTCTTATTCAAATGAACTTAAAAGAATGATAAGAAGTTAGATTTAACTGGAAACGAGTTAAATAAAATTTGAACTGGAATGAATAAATTCTGATGGCTTATAAAAGTTGGAATTTATGAAAAGAATATAAGTGTGTCTTATAAAGATTGGAAAGTGAATATATTTGAGCTAAAATGAAAGGAAGTATGGGAATATAAGTGTATGACTTATAAGTGAGAAAAAGAGAGAAATAAAGGCCAAAATAGAATTGTTTGACATTTTGGTGAATAAAATAAAAATCCAATCTTGAGTCATAAAATAGAATTGAATTCAAGTAAAGTAAAAAAGTGATTTTTGAAGATAAAAAAATCAAATATTGAATTAAAAGTGGGAAATAAACTAAATTTGGAATAAATTAGTTAATGAAATATGGAAATGGAACTCGAAATTGTTAATTTAAAGTTGAATTGTGAATAAATAATAGAGTTTGGAAATGAAGCTTGAGTTATAAATAGAAATTCAACTTGGAATTGTAAGTGAAGTAAATATGAATTGAAGTTGTATGGAATTGGATTAATATAAAATGATTTGAGATGAAAATAAATCCAGTTCGAGTATGAATAAATTAAATATGGCTTTGGATATTATTTTAGTGAATGTGAATTAAAATTTAAAATGGACTAAATGAGTGGCTAATTGAATTAAATGAGATTTGATTAAATGACAATCAAATTAAAATGAGAATGAACTTAAGTTATGAAATGGGAGTGAATTGAAGTAAATTAACTTAAGTTTAAAGTTAAAAGAAGCATGGGCTTATATAAATTTGGAAATGGTTATTAATATATATAAGCATGGGATGATGTCGGGCATAATAAAATGTTTTTTGAACAAAACCAATGTGGAACGGAATGGAATGCAATTATATGGGTTGTAAATAAGTTAGATTGGAATGGAATTTATATACATTGAGTTGGAATCAATTTAAACTGGTTATGAACAAAAGCAATGGTTTATTTGAATGAATAGTGTCAAACTTTGTAAGAAAATTGGTCGTTCGACTTAAACGGAAGTAAATAAAATTATATGAATCAATAGAAGTTTAATAAATTGATTTTGGAATCAATTGAAATGAATATGAGTTCGTTTCGTTTAAAAATGAATTGAATGTGAGAATTTAAGTTAGAAACTATTCGGATTGAATGGAATGGTATGTGATGTGGTTGCAAACAATTTAAAACTAGTGTCGAAACCTTGCATATATGCTTATGAATATATACCACATGCATTAATTATGAAATCTATGTGTTAGCTATTTGAATATAAGTGAAATGCTAGTAAATTGCATATAATTGTCACTTACATATTTAAATTGAGTAAGTACGGGTTCAAGGAAGCCGTGTGACTAGATTTGGTTGCGCTAAATGCTAAAATAATAAGCCGCTTGCTTAAAAATGCTAAATAAAAGGTACGCCTACGCAATAAAAGTTAGGAAATATAAATTATTGTTTTGTTTTTGTTTTTTCGACCGTGTGGGTCGATGTATATATATTTATATCTCTTGTCAAATTGCAAAAGCTCCTCCGTACAAAGGAGACTCTGCCAAAATTTTCCGAAATTTTGGGGGTTAGAAAATAATTTGGAATTTTTGAAAATTTTCAGTACGACAAATGATTTCAAATTTGAAATTGAGATAAGGTAAATAGAATTAAATATCTAAAATGAAGCAAATTGAATTCATATGAAATTGGAAATCTAGTTTTAAAATAAGTGGATATAAAGACTTAAATGGTAGAGTAATAATATGAGTATATGAAATGCTTATATTAAATTAAGAAATGAATGGTGGAACTCTTAAGTAAATTTGGTATTGGGAATACACTAAGTAAATTTGGACATTGTTGTTAAGTAAAGTATACAGGGATTATGAAGGCTATAGGAAAATGGAATTGGATTTTGATTTCGAAGATAAATTTGAATTTGATAGACAATAAGGTATGTATTTAAAAATTCTGTATGAAATTTGATTGGGTTTTTGATCTAGCCACTTGGCCTTTTGTTTTCTTTTGAAATTTGGAGGGCCGTAGAGGCGTTTTGTAGTTGTACCACGCTAGCCGTGCAAAGGAGACGCTGGCAAAAATTTTTGAAAATTTGAGAGTTAGAAAAAAAATTGAGAAAATTTTGATAATTCAAAATTTGGTTTCAAATTTAAATTTGAATTGATAAGTAGGTAATATTGTTTGGAACTAATGGATAAGCTGGAAAGTTAGAAAGAGGGTTAGTGTGTCTTAATAAAAGATTATTTTTGGAAAGTTGTTTGAAACTATTTGGATTTGAGGAAATAGTTAATGGGGATTGAATCATTCTTCCTAACTAGTAATTTCGGGGACGAAATTCTTTTAAGGGGGGAGGAATGTGACGACCCGGAATTTTTGAATATTTGAAATTGGAATATTTAATTGATTTTAAATATTTAAAAGTTAGTTTCTAACTTGAATTTCAAATATCGCTGTTTTTTTTTGGATAATTTAAATACTGAACTTAATAAGTGGAAATTGGGTAAAGTATGAAATCTGGAATTTCAAGCTTGTTAAAAATAATTTAAAGGCTTGTAAATTTATATTGATAGTACTGAAGATAGTAAAAGTGTTAAACTTGAATTTGGAAGTGTTTTGTTAAGTTTTAAAATATATTATTGAAATTGAATTTAAAATAGCCTTCCGAGGCACAGTCTCGGAATAAGACGAAACTAGTTCCATTGGATCCGTAATAGTGTAATATTATCGGATTTCAATTTTCGTCATGATTGGAGTTGTTGTGTGAGCGTACGAGATATAAACGCGCTGAAATTTGAATCGAAAGTTTAATATAATAACTGAGTTTAAAAAGCTATCTTCTCCATACGATCGAATTAGGACTCGAAACCTTTTCCATTGCATTCGGAATAGGGGTATAACATTATAAACGCCTAGCGGCACGCCTCGATAGGAGTTTGAAATTTTAAGTTGCATTTGAATTTAAATTTGAACTTTATAAATATTTATATTAATGGTTGATTGACATATATATACTCATATCAGCTGCTTGCTTTACCATCAACTTACTGTAGCTAGATTTTTCAACACGCTTCCTTTGCCTTCTCGAACACACGATCCCTTTTCTTTTTAATAAAGCACGCATCTTTTCTTCACAGTTATAAACGAAAATAAAATTAAGTAATGGCCGAACGAAAAATCTCTCCTTCAAATTCAATCGTTCAAAATCAAAATTTAGAACAGAAATATAATGGCGAGCCTCCGTTCCTTCTTTCAGAATTAAACGAGTTCCTCTCCCTCCCTCTTATCAGATTCATTCTCGAATTGAAACCAAAAATATATATATAAACAAAACAACGGCCGCATTCTCAATCGAAATCGAGATCCACCGAATTTATACCGAGCCTCGTTCGATTC
The DNA here is from genome assembly GCA_030737815.1 of Allium fistulosum. Taxonomy (NCBI): domain Eukaryota; kingdom Viridiplantae; phylum Streptophyta; class Magnoliopsida; order Asparagales; family Amaryllidaceae; genus Allium; species Allium fistulosum. The sequence continues at coordinate 911,517,542 of CM060908.1, forward strand.
ACAATCGCAATCGGGAGCGCAAGCTAGGGTTGGTCGAGGCACGATTTTTGGGACTTCGTGCTCGTGACGGGCGATGGCGGCCTGGAGATCATCGCCATAGGTGCAGCGGTGATCGACGGCAATGGCCAGGGAGGATGCGGTGGCCCAGTCGATCGAATCTGGAGGCGAAGTTGCGATGTGTGGAAAGCGAAAGGGCAGTCTCGTTCGTAGGGGGCTGGTGGCTGCGTTAAGTTTTTGATCAGGCTGAGGTATTCGACTTCCTTCTTTTTTTCAAATAAAAAAAAATAATTATATATATGTATATATGCAGCAGGAGAAAATATATATATGCGAATATAACTCTGTAGGTGATTTTACTGTAAGGTTTATATTCAATTTAAATTTTATTTAATACATACATATGTTAAGAGGAAGGTTTACTGTTAGAAATAATAATATTTTACAGTTAGAAATATATATGAAACAATTGTGTTTACCTTAATATATATGAAGGTTTGAAGGATTTTTATATTATTTGAATTTAAATGTATATATATAAGTTTTTTAAAAAAATAAAAAAATAAATATACATTTTAAATTTACCAATGTATCAATATAAAGGGAAAATTTTGTTTAACTGGTTAATCAATTATTTTGGTTACTAAAGATAATTTATTAAAGGAAACTAGTTTAAACCAAATCATTAGTTAATTAAATTTTAAAACGGTAATTAAATGTTCGAATTTTTTTTTCGAATATTGATAAACTGTGTAAATATTTATACAAGGTCTAAAATCGTGAAGAAAACAAGCCAGTTTGGAATGGATTGCAAACAACAAAAATAAAAGGTGAGTTAATCTCACTCATCTGGGTTTTATTTAAATTTAAATGGTTAAATTTAAATATTTGGATGAATGATTGAATTGATGGGATGGGATATATTATATAGTAGAATATATATATTGGAGTGATTGATTCCCGCATTATATAGCGGATGAGACCATATGCGCCGCATAATAGCGGATGATATTATATAAACCCATATACCACGATATTCCACCTCGAAGTGGAATTGGTATTGTGCTAACATCTGTGGATGCAGGGAAACAGTTTGGAGGGATCCAACTGGATTCCTCAAAATATTTAGTTTTGTTTAAATATTATGTGATATGATTATTTGATATCCTGTGATGAATTATATTGATAATTGGAGTATTAGGTGTTATGGTTTGATTGAATTTAATTGGGTATAATGAGTTACAAAAATATATAAATTGGATCTTTGGGAAAGGAAATAAAAGAAGAGAATTTGTAAGTGAAATAATTAGAGAGAATTTGAATAAATTTAAGAATGAATTGGGAAAGGTTAAAAGTGATTTTTAAATTCTGTTAAATAAATTCCGAGTATGGGAAAGGAGATTTTGAATAAAAAGGGAAATATTAAATTTTAAACCTAAGTGATATTATTTAAGGGAATAAAAGAATTTATTTTAAAAATTCAAGGTTTGAATTTATTTAAAGGGATAAAGGAGGATTTTGAAAAAAAACCAGAAATTGATACGTTCAGTTAAAGATTTTAAATCATAATTAAGAAATAAAATTTGAAAGTTAATGGATTTTGAAATAAATGGATTAAGTAAGGAAATTTATTTCAAAGTGAAGTAAATTGGAAATCAATTGTAAATTGATTTAATTGTTTGGAATTGGAATTTAAAAGAGAAATGAGATTTTGGAATTTATAAACTGTGTTTATAAAGTGAAGTAATATATCAATGGATATTTGGAAGAATAAATTCATGGTGGGAATTTATTAAAAGAATGGGTAAATTTGTTTAAAAATAAATAGTGATTTTTTTTAAAAGGTGTGAAAGAGAAGTGTATTTCCCTGGATAGCCAAGTACGTTTTCAAAGTAAATTTTAAAATATAAGTTAAAAGTTTTAATGTTGTTTTAAAAAGCATGTTTTAGACAAATTATTATTAAATGTTTAGATTTTAAAGTAAGTATTTCTCAAATTTTATTATAGTAGTAATTATTTAAAGGTGCCTTGAAATTTTGTTTAAAGGGATAAAAATTTAGTTTTATATTTCATAAAGTAGCTTCATTTTAAATATTCTTAAAGTATATATATTTGAATAAGTATTAAAGTAGTTTTTAACTTAAATGTCTTAAGGGATATTTTATAATAAAGAGTTTAAATTATTTTAAAATCTAAAGTTTTTGTGCTTGGTGTTCCAGTGGAAATAAATATTTGGGAATTTATTCCGTAAGAGGAGTGTGGTTATGAAACTATTTTCAAAAGGGTTGAAAATGAAAATATATCTTGCGAAGATATTTGTGAGGTAAATAAATAATTTGGAAAATTATTTATTGTTTGATGGGTGTTTGTGAATGTTAATTGATAGTTAAATAACCGACTATCAATATTGGCCAATGCGCTGATCGTTTCGAAGAGACCGGGATCGGGATTTATTTTCCAAAAACCACTTCGATCCGGTTTGTACGTTTCATGGTGAATCGAGTTTGGAGTCGAAGATGGTACAGTGAAGTGCAAGGGCTAGTCGCTACTAATCCTGAGGATGATTCTAAAATGGATGTAGTAGGAGTAGTGCCTTCGGTTCCGTTCGAACCCGGGACGGACTTGTATGGATGAATGTTTTCGGAACATCGTCAGGTGGACGGTGGGCATTCTAAGTGAAATGTTCTAAAAAGGTAACGCTTAGCCTCGAGCCTCATCAACCAGGAATGACTGAAAATCAAGGGTTATGCAGCAAGGCTATGTGGGTCGCGCCCATTAGGGTGAGGTCATCCCTGTCTAGATGTCCCTTTTAATTTCGGCTTAGTGGTGCAGTTGCTGATCCTAACCGTGGGGTGATCTTACTCAGAATTATCCAGTAAGGGGTAGTTCCGGTCTTGTGGTTCAGGGGATCGGGCGTGGTCCTCGGTACGCTGATCTAGACCAGGTACTGTGACAGGTGGTACCCCAGTGCCTAGTCATTAGTTGGAAATTCATTCTCCCTATGTGCCTTAATGGTTTTGTTTGTATGCCTATTAGCTGGAATTTAATAGATGTAACAATTTCGGCTATTTGAATAAGTATTTGTATATAGACACTATTATAATATTAGAGGATTTGATAAAAAGTGTTTTGGCTATCGTAAGGTAAAACCCGACATGTTTATTTGTGGCGTGGTCTTACGAGATGCTTTTGATTTCAAAGGATTTTGAAAACTTTAATAATCCAATTGAGTGTGTTTTCTCACGCTGATTTTCCAGACTGACTCGGGTGTTATTTTATTATAATGTTCGGGTCAGACCGAGTATTATAGGATACAGGATATGATGCTGTGGAGCTCAGGAGACGAGCTGGATGGCGAAACATATCACACGTATATGATGTATATTCCGCCGTGTTGTGTATGTTGTATAGTCAGCTTTCTGAGGACAAGTTATTATAACTGTCCTGAATTGTGATGTTGATTGTATTGTACTCTGATGTTGTATTCGGATGATGTATGTATAAACAGATACAGTTTATTTTCTGTAAAGATCAGTTATTATCTATTATATTTTATTCCACTGCGATGTGAGATTCTGATGTTGTTTTACTTTCTTCTTCTACCTCTTTCTTCTTTAACCCTAATGGTTCGTATTTCCGTTCTTCTTGAGTTGATTTGATGGAGATTAATGTCAATTCAAGGGGTACGGTTTTGCGGGCTGTTACAAATTCACTCTCGTTATTTTAATTAATTTCTCCTCAACATTGGGTTGTAACAGACTCTCCCCTTAAAAAATTATGTCGTCGCAATTTCTCCTTAGGGAAATCAATAACGAGGTAATAAACTTCTAACTTTACTACACCAATCTATAACTAAACACAAGCATACAACATACAACCATCAAAACAAATCACAAACAAAGCTCTTTATTTACTTTTTTGGGTTAGCACGTTAAGTGTTCTGCATCAATCCGTTAATTATTAAATAGAGTGACTCAGCAACGTCCCAACAGTTATTAGACCCTCTCGGTGACATCTCACAAACAAAGGATTATAATCCTTGCCCAATCATTTATGGTCTTAGATATGAGTTTGAACAAGCTCATTTAGGAAGATACCCAACTCTTATACAACCATAATTATAAATGTTACCTTTTTACTTTTCAATCATAACTTGTTTTATATTCTGAAAACTATTTGATGTCAATTCATATATAGGCACATTATACTATTTACATTTAAACATAAAACAATTTAAGGTGTTAAAACTCATAACTTATTCATTTCCTTTCAAAACAAGGTTGCAAAATAATCTGTTGCTTTTCTTCCTTTCAAAACATTTTTAACAAATACACAAAATATAGAGGACCTCTGATATATACATAAAACTCAATACTTTAAATTTTGAAAACGTATATAATTTCACCAAAACATCCCTCCTTAATAACCATTAGTTTGCAATTGAAATATAATTCATTGCATATGGCATGGTCCATAGTACTTCTTAATATCAAAACATTATAAAATCATGATGAATAAAATGTATCTTCAATCAATAACTAATTTTTAGATTCAGTGTAATGATTGGTTGCTGACATTTTATGTGTGTATAATCAACCATATTTGTCTAGCTATAAGATATAATGGACAATCCTATACTTGGTATCATATTACATATGTGTCTCCTCATGAATCAAAAGCATTCCCAGTGCTGTGCTCTAAAGAGGCACACTTGAATACATAAGCATACATGTATCGTGAGTATCAATATAATTGTGGAGTTTAGACTATGTAAGTAAACATAATAATCGATGTATAAAAACTTAGTTTGTAATCATCTTGTTAACATCATTTCAGAATTTTGAAGATGTGGTACATGGCTATTAGTAATCTGCAACATTAGCCTTTCTTAAACAATTTATTAGCAAAAATATGTATTCGTTGATTGATAAAAGGAAATTTTACCAATATATGCTTGTTTTAGAAAGTAATAACAACATTAGCCCAGTTTTAAAATTAATTACAGAAATAGACCACTTTTTTTTCTGGTCTATATAGTTGGCGATTTTCCAAAATTCGCCAACGGGTGATTTTCAAAAAGTCGCCCAAAGGAAATAACATGTTTTATTTGGCGACTTTTAGAAAATCGCCAACGGATGAAAGTTTTTTGCTTTGGACGATTTTTCAAAAATCGCCCAAAAGCCTGCTATAAATCCAACCAGCAACCTACATTCTTCTTCACTATCAACTTTACCAAACTCATCACCAAATTCTTGAACCTTCACAAACCCTACTTCTTCGTAGAAAACCCAAAAAAAGTACGATTCTCAAAAGATATAATCAAAGCTTCTCAACAACTAGGTGTAAACTTCAGTACAAGGTAATGTTTATCGATTTATAATATGTTTATGCTAACTGAAATCCTAATTCGGAGTTGTTGTGTATTCTAACCAATGTTGACGTACTCGTAGTTGAACTAGACATGGATGATTGGGAGATAGATGACGAGACGATGTCAAAATGTTACGATGATTTTGAAGCTCAAAGGGACATTACGCATCTAAGTGATGTAGAATTTGTTCCAGAAACACAATTTGGGCCGATACATCATAAGTTCCATTCGGGAACATCATCTCTCAATACTCGCTTACGCGAAGTTGTAGCGAACCAAAGACCTGGCAAACAAATTTATATTGACGGTAAAATACTAAGTCCTGGTAATCCTGTAGGTCCTACGCTACCATCCGGTGCATATCCAGTTTGCCGATGTGGCGATGAATGCGTGGTTGGCGTAGCCAAAACTGAAACCAATGCCGGATGAAGATTTTACGGTTGTGCTTTGTACGAAGATCACATGATGAATCCTGGCGAAGTGGGGTGCTGTAATTTTATAAAGTGGATCGATCCTCCATTGTGTGCTCGAGGAGTGGAATACGCCCTCGAAATGCAAGCTGAAGTTAGGCGTTTGAAAAAATTAGTTGAAGAAATGAATAGAAAATGTTGGTAGAGAAGAAAATGTCATCTTTAGCTTATGTTCGCAATGGATACGTGTGACAAACTGTTTCTGATCAACAACCCTGTGTTGGGTAGTTTATTTATTTTCATGTAATTGATGGATATTTTCATCTTTCGTAGAATGTATGTTATTAGTTTTGTGTTATTAGTTCTATATGTTGTTAGTACTCTATAATTGATGGATAATCTCATGTTTCGTAGAATGTATGTATGATTTTCTTTGAAATTGATGGTTATATCCAAGTATTTGTCGTCAAATGAATTTCCATGATCATATAGAGTTGTTTGGAGAATCTATAGAGCATGCACGATAGAGTAGTTCCGGTATTGTTGAAGGATGTGTCGGTGTAGTAAATATGTTTGGATTTTTTAAAGAACTCTATCACTTCTACCTTGTAATTATTTTAATTGCCATTACATAGCCTAGTTGATTGAAATTTTGACTCCGGCGATTTTTGAAAAATCGCACGTGGGCGATTTTTCAAAAATCGCCCACTGTTTTGCCTGTAACAAAACAGACAGCCAAGCCCCCCCTCCCACTCACTCTTAAAACATTCAACCTAACTCAAAAAAACCCATTTCGGGTATCAGCTCTCTCCCTCCCAAAAATTTCAACTTTCATTGCTTTTTAATCAAATTCGAATCTCATTCGGACCATGGCTTCTGCATCCAGAATAGTGGAGGATATTGGTAATGTACTCCTCTCCAATTTCATGATTTAGGGCATTTTTAGGGTTTTCTAGATTTCATTTTTTGCAAGATTTTGTAAAAGCTATATGTTGTAGATTGCATTAGGGGGTTTTTGCAAGTGAATGTTCATTCAATTGTGTATAATTTAGTATAGATTGAAGAAAATTAAATTTATGATAATTAAGGGTTGAATACATTAATCTTTGTGTCATAGATTACATCGAGATGGAGCCCGGTCCAGTAGACCCGAGCATGTTGTACTTACAGCCTAGACACCGCACGTCTAGTGAAGCATATATGATGGTAATTTCCTATGATTTTCGTTTCACAAATTGTGTAAATATTAATATATGTACATGTAATGTTAAACAGAGCGAAGAATCAGATTTCACCATCGATCACTCTATTTCTCTCAAGAAAGTCACTTCACATCATCCTAGAGTATTAGAGGAGATTGATCGAGCGGGCTTTTCGACAGTACTATGGTTAGGCTACCTCCAGTTAGATCATCATCTAGTCACAGCTCTTGTCGATAGATGGAGACCGGAGACATTTACATTCCATCTTCTTGTCAGAGAGATGACGATCACATTAGGAGATGTGGCAGTGCTTTTACGTTTGCCTATAGAAGGCAATCCAGTGACGGGTGAGGACCATCATGATTATATTCAGTTGTGCACGGATTTTCTCGGTATTACTCCTCCTTTGCAACAAATCAAGGGTAACGACATGGTAGAAGTGAAATGGTTTAGACACGCTGTAGCTGATGATATACCCGCCGATGCTATAGAGGTTCAGATCTAGCAGTGGGCTCGATCCATTATTCTACACCTCATTACATCCCGTTTGATGTGCGATCATTCCAAAAATCGTGTGGACTTAAAATGGCTACCATATTTAGCCGATCTCGATCAGTGCGCTCAATACTCATGGGGTAGTGCTGTTTTGGCGTACACCTACATGGAGCTCTCCAATCTCGCTCTTATGGTAACTAAGCGTATAGGTGGGTGTTTGACGCTTGTTCAGGTACACGTATACTTTATCTTGCTACTTCTGTGCTAGACCATTTTTGTAATATGTTTTAAGTTGCTAAATTGTTTTTTTCCTATAGATTTGGTCATGGACATATCTACCTGTCGGACGGATCCAAGTCCGAAATGTTGTCGTCGATCACACACACCCTCTTGGATCTCGATATAACTTCATGTCCTTTGAAAATTAATTTTCTAATTCGAAATTTGTTTACGCTAAAATATTGTTTCTTCGCCTGTTGACAGATGGATTGGTCCAAAAAAGACCTCTCAGACCCCCCGACGGAATGTACGCTTTTACCGCAACGAGCTAGATGTTCTAGACCCAGCTGCGGTGACCTGGACTCCATACATGCAGGATGTATTGGAGGGTCTTCCGGCTATATGTACAGCCGCAAGATATCTGTGGACTGCTAGGCTTCCACTCATTTGCACTACTCGTTCTTCACACCACCTACCCGATCGGGTAATGCGCCAGTTTGCAATGGCGCAGCATATTCCAAAAAACTCTCCAGTTTATACCGATGAGTATAATGTGGGGGAAATTGCAAATGCTATGGAGATATGGAATCAGCGCCATTTGTTTACGCAATTTGAGAGAGAGTCGATCACCCCTCTAGAGACATATATGCGGTGGTATTGGCACATCATGCGTAGATATGTTCTTCAGGCGCCTGTACAGGCTGTTCCCCACCATCCATACACCCCCCGTGCCCCTCTTGAGAGAAACGTTGTAAGTATACTTAACCCCGTTAATTTAAATATATTTTCAAATAAAGATAACTAATTCTCTTTGCGTTCTACAGGCTGATGGCATTTACTAGGCGTTGGAAGCTGCCGAAAGGCTCGAACAACGTCTAGATCACGATGCGCAGTCGAAGGGGATGTGCATGAACATCAAAAACATTCTACGCGCAGTCTTAGGAAGAAACAAATTAGACAGGCCAAGACGTCCTTCCCCCTATACCTCCACCTCCAACAGACATACCTCCACCTCACGGGGGGCCACTGCCTCTCCTACTTACTTACAGTCGGCGACACAAAAGAGGTGAAGGAACTTCGTTCGAAGAAGGCCCTTCGACGTCACAACACCTGTAAGATTTCACCCATGGACCTTCTCAACCGCCATGTACATTTGATCCTTCCACCAAGATCGAGGAAGAAGAGTACATGTCCCAACGGCCGGAACGTCGTCGTCGTCGTACGCCTATGGAACTTCGTCGCTTGCGTAGATGATACGTGTATTATATTGGATATGGCTATGTACTTTTAACTGTGTTGTGTACGGTTTGATTGTGTTATTGTTGTAGATGTGGACATGCATTTGATAGTTTATTATGTACATTGGAATGTGAATTAAAGATGTTATTGTGTGGCTTTCATGAATAAATTGTGTGCGATGCAGTGGAATGTGAATTAAAGATGTTGTTATATGGTATGGACATGCTTTTGATATTTGTGTGCTATGTGGCTTTCATGAACAACTTGTTGTTTTTTGTTGGCAGTAGTTTGGTACTGGCGATTTTTGAAAAATCGCCCTTTTCCTGCTGCTGCTGTCAAACAGCAGCAGGTTTTTTCGTATATAACAAACAAACTGCAGACCTGTAATAAATAGCATTTGACAAATTGTCGAACAGCAGCATATAACATGACTTGTAAATCAGAAAGTAGAGTTCAATTACATAGAAGTTAAATTATACACACACATCTACACAGCAGTAGTGCATCGCTTACGATTATGGCCTAGCACACCGCATTTTCTACACCTGTTTGATTTGGACGACTGGCCTTCATCCATCACACTTTTGATCCTTGTAGACTGTGGCCTTCCCGGTTGCCATCTCACAGTCGAAGGCAATATTTGAGGACCATTATATGAGCCCCAATATCTCCTATCACGCACGGGATGAAACTCGGGCTTATAAGCAGCTTTGCAGCTGTCAACGGAGTACCAGCTTGACGCTAAGTCATGGTGTGCTCTATTAGCCCCACCTGTTTGCACCGAACAAGCTGCCATTACATGAGAGCATGGTATCCTCTGTAGTATCGGAATGTTGCATGTGCATGAGCAGTTGATGCCGTCGATTATAACTTTGTATTTATCACCAAAGTAGTGAATTACCTGCCATTCAGTTTGACTAAATTGTACTAGTCTGCAGCGACGCGCTTCACTGGCTCTTTCTGCTATTTTGGCTTCCCACTTTGGAGTCAACCGTGTCGCTAGTTCATTTGCAATTTGGCGTCGCTTGCAGAAATATTCAACTGAGCGATAGAATGTTCGTGCAACCAAAGCCTTTATAGGTAGCGATCTAGCTCCTTTCAATACACCATTAAAACTTTCAGAAGCATTAGTTGTCATTACATGAAAGCGTCCACCATCGTCTTTGCACAAAGCCCAGTTTTCTTTAAAATTTCCCAGACTCCGCTCAATCCACTCATGCGCACGCCTACTTGTTGCTTTGATCTCTTCTCTAATTTTCATGTACTCAACTAGCTCGGACGCACACGCTGCTGAATAAAATAACCCTGTCAATCGCTTCTCTCTGAATCCCGCCGCTTGAAAGTTGGCTTTTATATGTCTTGCACAATAACGATGTTTGTGCGGTTGTCTCCATTTTCCATGTAAAGCTTTTGGAATTCCTTTCATCCTATCGGATATGAAAGTAATACAACGACCGCGAACACTGTACGAATTCTAGCATGCAAGTAAAAAACCAACCCCAAGAATCACATAACTCTGATTCAACTACTGCGTATGCCAAAGGAAAAAGATAATCATCTGCATCTACTGCGGTTGCAACAAGCAATGTGCCTTTGCATTTACCATACAAGTGTGCCCCGTCAATACATAACAAAGGCCGACAATGCACAAAACCTGCAATGCAAGGCCCAAATGCCCAAAAAGCACGATCGAACACTCCCACTTCATCATGTGTCACATGACCTATAGAGCTAGGGTTCGTTCTTTTTATCTCATCAAAGAACTGTGGTAAAGTCGAGTATGATTCTACCCAATCACCATAAATTCTCTCTATTGCTTTGCTTAATGCTCACCACGCTTTCATGTAACTTATGTTGATGAACAACTGATCGTGCACAAGCACTTGAATTGTACCAGCTGAAATATCCAAATCAGCTTTGACAAAAGACATGATTTTTGTCACAAGAAATTTCGAAGTTGCTTGCTTATGGTTGGAATTAACTATTGGGTTGACACGAGTGTGTCCGCTTGGATACTTCTGAATTTCCCACCATCCCGACTCGGATTTTTTCGAAACTATGGCATGTATTCTCCAAGGACAATTACCTTCAACGGTGCATATAGTAGTATATTGTGTTTTGTTTGACTTTATTGGTTTGTATGAAACAACATGCAGAATTGACCATTCCGTTAGTTGTTGAAGAAACTTCTCTTTTATCTCAAAAACCATTCCAACACTAAAACCACCTTGAACGCAAGCGGTTGAAAATCGTTCGCCGGAAAATTGAAGATTACCAACAACATATCTTCCCAACATTTGAGCGGTGCAAAGATCATCATCCAAAGGCACTTCCATCTCTGGTTCATCACTATCTGCATCATTGTCATCTGCTGTAGGGAAGTCATAATTCAACGGCTTGTTGTTAACTTGAATTCTTTGTATCCAAGAGTCTTCATTAACATTCATAGAAGCAACGACCATGCTATCTATGTGACGTTCTTCACCCACAGCTTCATTCCCACCAACATCCATATCATTGTCAAAATTTGCATACGGGGAATGTGTGGATGGTCCAGCACTCCATTGTGCACCAAAATCAACTGTCATATACCTGATTGAAATATAAAAGTCAACTAACCAACAATACATACCAAATGAGACGAAAAATATAGCCCAATCTGTAAACATACCTTTGACTCATATCATATAGTTCAGATGGATTAGGATACATTGACTGCGATAAATTTGCATTAACATGTTCATCGCTTTCGTCATGCTGAATGTCTTGCTGTTGGAAGCTGTTTAAATTATAGCAAAGCATAAGAAAAATTAACCACATAATAGTACATTTACCAATTCATCAAACAAAATTTACCTCGCACTCGTATTTACATCCCTATGCGGGTTGCAATAAATGTTGCTTTGTTGCGTAAATGGCTGCGAGTTTTTGTACGGCATAAATCCGTACTACATAGATGGAGGACGGTATCTTCCATCGGTTGCAAAAGGATTGCTATAGCTAGGAGATACCTAGCCAGTAGATGGATCCGCAGTCTCCAACATCTGTGTATAGTATCCAATTCCAGTACTCACAACAGGAGATGCCACCTGCTATTCTTATTGTTGCTTTGCAACTTTCCCTACGTATAACTCAATAGATTTTGCAACAGTGGAAAACATTACTTCTACATCGTCATCGTCCTCTAATGCTATTGCTTTAGAACCCGAGTCCGTAGGCCAGTTAACCACTAGTTCAAGTTCAAATTCTTCTTTATTAATGTTCGTCGTTCTGTACACAACTTCTTTTAATTCCGTCAATTTGCAACCTTTTTGCACTCTTCCTGGTTTACAAATACCACCGACATATTTACCATTCCTTTGATCATCAACAATTAGTTCGCCGTTGTAGTAGCAAAGCATAGGAATCATATTTCTCGCCATTCTACAGATTAATATACAAATCGTTCAGTATGTACACATTAAACTAATGTTTTACCTTAATATAACCAATTACTAAGTTCACCAAACTACATAAATTAGACAAAAAAAACTAGGGTTTACTGATTTTACCTTCACCTAGATGAAATTTGCTAAGCAACGTCGACTGGATCTATAGATTTAGCACTAAACCAAGGTTTTAAAGAGTACAAATATTGATTTCAGAATAGAGCTGTCATTAGAGAACTTTGTTTCAGTTTTATGGAAAAGGTGGAAGTGAGAGAGAAAGGTAGGTTGCTGGTTGGGTTATTTCCTTTGGGCGACTTTTCGAAAATCGCCCGTTGGCGAATTTTGGAAAATCGCCAACTATATAGACCAAAAAATAAAAAGTGGTCTATTTCTGTAATTATTTTTAAAACTGGGCTAATGTTGTTATTACTTTCTAAAACAAGCCTATATTGGTAAAATTTTCTTGATAAAATGGTTTCATTACACGGTTGATTTACAACTTGACAATAAAGTTTTTCTTAGATATATAATTTGATTTAAAATATAATTGAATGAAAAATATAGAAAACAACAAACCCTATTCCTAAAATCAACTTATCTTTGTGCATATGCCATTTCATGACTGTAATTGGATCTTCAAGGATCTAGATACTACAAAAGACCGTGAATACACAAAGAAAGTGTAATATCAAGTTATAATTATAAAAGTCAATTCAAATTTTACATTAGAAATCTCATTATTCATTGCTATCCATGAATCTTCCCAAAAAGACTAGATTTTTTGAGTAATTTCTGATATTTGTTGACTATTATTAGTTATTTAGAACACTACAAAATTTAAAGAAATTCAAATATTTGATTATAACTAATATTAATACCTTTGCAAAATTTATTAAACATTAGGGTCTAACTATTAGTAATAGACTTTTAAAGATAATCCAATAGATAAATATTTTATTTATATTTGATTAAAATACCATTTAGGAGAATTTCTAAACTATTTAACATATTATTACTCCCATTTTTTACATATGAATGTAGTTTTCTATGATATTAGGTAAAACAAAATTATATTTTAATATTATTGAAGCTGTCGGAAAAATATTACATGATTTTTTGGAATATGACAAAAGGTGGGAACAAAAATAGAAAGTCATCCATTGTTTTTAGCATTTATATGTATGAAATATATGATGTCCCACTTCTTTAAAGTGGATTGTTTTAATTAAAATTGTTTTAGTTCACACCTTATTATTTTACTTGAACTGTACTATATTTTGTAAAGTTCCAAAGTCCAAAGACTCCAAACTGCCTCTTGTCTCACTCATATATATCACTATGCTCACTAAACAACCATCGAATGTAGAAAAAGTGTAAAACGTTTCGTATTATAACCTATAACGCTAATCATTCAGTATTCAAATACAGCAAAAAAATAACTCATTGTAGGTAAGATTAACCATTGGTTAAGCTGTCAGCTAAGCAAACACTTGTTGTAATACATAATTTTCAACTGGTAATGCTCTCAGCCATCAGGTAATGCAAAAAGGTCATATGTTTTATATGGAAATAGTTGTTTTGTACATTAGCAGTCTATGTGCATTAGTAAGAGCCAATCAACGGCGGATTTATGTGGGGGCAAGGAGGGTCAATTGACTCCCCTGAACTTGCCAAAAATTACAAGTATACCTCAATTCTCAATTCTCAATTAAAACTAAAACTAAAACTGCTACCCCTTATTCTTCAAATCTCATTTTAAATTAAAAATAGGAACTTGCTACTTCGTATGCTTCAATCTCGCAAGCTGATCCAGCAGACATTTCTTCATCCCGAGCTGACATCTCTTCATCTCCATCGCCATTCTCCAAGCCGACATCCTGTAGTAGAACTGTAGAAACTAGAAAGGTATTTTTTTTCTCCATCTTGTATTTTGTTTGGAATTGGGGATAATTGTATTTTGTATGGAATTGAGAATTTGGGAAAAACCGGTAGCAAGTTCATTCAATACTTTGATCCCAAGCCAAGTGTCTTTGCAAATTGCAATGCATATAAAAATACTTGTTATTGCGATACCTGTAATTAAATAGGCAATACTTGTAATCTGTAGACAAGTATTACAAATTTAAAACATTTCTTCATCCAGGCAATACTTGTTATTGGGATGAAGAAAAATGTCTGCTGGATCCAGCATACGAAATGCACCCAGGCAATGCTTGTTATTGGGATTACAATGTACTGCAATGAACTTGCTACAAGTATCAGAGTATCTTTTCTTTGCAATGCATATAAAAATACTTGTTATTACGAATTTGCGATGCATTGAAATCCTTGTAGAATTACAAGTATTGCCCGTTAACTGTTCAAAAAAACAAACATCTTTTTTACTTTAACCCTATAACAAATTTTTCATTGGATTATGCTTTATGAAAAAATAGATTTTGTTTATTTTATTTAATGATCAACTTTTTTACTACAGAATGTTGAGATATTTTCAAAAAAAAATCAAAAATTGGAGAATCTTCTTTGGTGAATCACAATGAACAACACGAAACAATTATTTTAGAAAGATCACTACCTCTTCCAAATAACCAGTCTTCTGAAGAAAATTATGAATTGCCTATACTTATGGGTGACCCAGGATTGCGGACAAGTATTATGAATTTTGAACCCAAAATTCGTGAAAAGGTTCGTAGAGAGTACTACATAAGGCGAGCATGTCAACCTCGTAAACATATATTTAAACAAAGAAACTTTAGTGGCACGATGCGAAGATTTAATCCTTCATGGTTTGATGAATTCGAATGGTTGGAGTATAGTATTGAGAAAGATGCTGCTTACTGTCTATGTTGCTATCTTTTTAAAAATGAACATGGAAAACAAGGAGGAGGTGATGCATTTGTTAGTGAAGGATTCACAAATTGGAAAAAGAAAATAAGTTTCGAGAACATGAAGGAGGTCCTAATAGTGCTCATAATCAAGCTCTAAGCAAATGTCAAGACCTACTTAATCAACAACAACATATTGAAACTAATTTTGCTAGGATGACAGAGGAAGTCAAAATCAATTATAGAATTCGACTTAATGCATCAATTAAATGTTCTAGATTTCTTTTAAATCATGGTCTTCCTTTTCGTGGGCATGATGAATCTGAAGATTCAAGCAACCGAGGGCTTTTTATTGAATTATTACAATTCCTTTCAGACAATAATGAAGAGGTTAGAAATGTTGTGCTAAAAAATGCTCCTGAAAATATGAAGTTAATAGCGCCTTCAATTCAAAAGGATAATATAAGAGCCGTTGCATTTGAAACAACTAATGCTATTATCAAAGAGCTTGGAAATGGGTTTTTTTTCTGTTCTTATTGATGAAACTCGTGATATATCTACAAAAGAGCAAATGGTTGTTGTATTGAGGTTCATAAATAAAAACGGATGTGTTGTTGAACGACTTTTAGGTCTTAAGCATGTAGCTAACACGACCGCAAAATCACTTAAAGAAGCACTTGATGATTTGTTTTTCACACATGGATTGAGCATTTCTATGTTGCGTGGTCAAGGATATGACGGAGCTAGTAATATGCAAGGCGAATATAATGGATTAAAAGCTCTTATTTTGAAAGAAAATGATTGTGCACACTACATTCATTGTTTTGCTCACCAACTACAACTAGCTCTTGTGGCCGTTGCAAAAAAACATGTGCTTGTTGTCGGACTCTTTCACTTGATCTCTAATATTGTTAATGTAGTTGGTAGTTCATGTAAACGACATGATATTATGCGAGAATCACAAGTTGTTAAAATAATTTAAGCATTATCAAATGAAGAAATCACAAGTGGGAGAGGTTTGAATCAAGAGACTACACTTGTTCGACCTTGTGATACACGTTGGGGATCACATTATAGAACACTCATTAGCTTGACTTCATTATTTGGTGTTGTGGTTGATGTTCTTGATGCAGTCGTAGAAGATGGATTGCATGTTGATAAAAAGTTTGAAGCATCTCGTTTACTTGAGGGGATTCAATCTTTTGAATTTATAATTTCTTTACACTTGATGACTTTGATACTTGGGATTACAAATGAGTTGCCACGAGCATTGCAAAGAAAAGATCAAGATATAGAAAATGCTATGAGATTAGTTGATATTTCTAGAAAACGACTTCAAATGTTGAGGGATGATGGGTGGAATGCTTTAGTTGAAGAAGTTTCTGCCTTTTGTGGAAAACATTTTATTTCAATTCCAAATATGAATGATTTGTATGTTATTCGTGGAAGATCACGTCGTAAAGCTGAAGAGACGACAAATTTTCACCATTACCGCGTTGAATTATTCAACACCGTCATAGATATGCAACTACAAGAGTTAAATAATCGGTTTAATGAAGCAAACACTGAATTGTTACTTTGTGTTGCGTGCTTAAATCCTTCGGACTCTTTTCTTGCTTTTGACAACCAAAAATTGATTCGATTAGCTCAATTTTATCCAAAAGATTTTTCAACCATTGACCTTTTAGCACTATCAAACCAACTTGAGACTTTTATTATAGATGTACGAACAAATGTTGATTCCTCATATTTGAAGGGGTTGAGTGATGTTACTCAACTGATGGTCAAAAGTAAAAGAAATCTGACATATCTGTTAGTTTATAAACTTTTTACTTTGGCTTTGATACTACCGGTTGCAACTGCTACGGTAGAGCGGACTTTTTTTGGAATGAAGATAGTGAAGAATCGACTTCGCAATCGAATGTGTGATCAGTGGTTGAATGATAGTTTGGTTGTATACATTGAAAATGATGTATTTAACAATTTATCTAATGATGTTGTCATGAATTATTTTCAAAAAATGAAAAATCGTAGGGGTCAGTTGTAAGTCATAGCATCGGACAAGGCCGAATGTGATTAACCCCATTTCAAATTTTCTATGTCATGAATCAATGCGGTACCAATATTTAAATTTTTGTATTTTTTAATGTTATATTACTATTATGACCCCCGTATCCGCCACTGGAGCCAATCATGTTAAAAAAAAATCTAATGAGAATAGAGCCACCGGTACTAAGTAAACAAATAACTGTTACAACAATCAAATCTAACCTGAAGCAAACATCAGTTACTAATCAGAGAACAAATTTGACAAATTGACTAACTTACGTAATAAGCTCAATCACCCGTAGACAATCAATTCGAATAAGAAGGGATAGAATCCACCGATGAAGGCAAAGTTACGTCGTTGGTACATCAAACTGCATGGGACGCATTAAGGCTTTTTTATTTTGGAATTTCGAAAACAGGTTAGAATTGTTTAAAGGCTAAGGCGTGACGCTGAAATGGAAAGGGTAACTCTAGGGTTTTTGCCTAGGGTTTCAAAAAGACACAGTGGAGATAGAGACTATAGATGGATTCCTTAACATCCATCTACATTTTACCAAAAATGTAGATCATGCCATGATTCATGATCAAGCATCCTTCCCATGATTTCGTTTTTATTTTGCCTCTTTTTTTTGCAAAAATGTTAAGCTGTATAACCAGTGTTAGTGCCAAAAGGAATAATAACAATGATACGTATATGCAAGAACAATAAAGGCTCTTTAAAGACTCGAAGCACATCACTTGCAATTCATCAAATTGAATTTCACTGAAACCTTAATTTACAAGCTAACATTATTCAGCATGGCATATTTCAGTTTCAGTCTAAGTCCTACAATTCAGTATCAATCCAATCCTCATATGAAGAACCATTTCAATAACAAACGCTGCAGATACTCATTCTTATTCAATATCATTCTCAAATATTTCACTTACATGGTCATTTAAATCGGTGAGGGAAATACCATAATACCATTATGTGCAAAGTTATTCTTTGATGAAAATATTGAATAGAAAAACCTTCATTTACAAACTTCACGTTCAGTAGCAGCATGTTACAATTCGATACCCCTCAAGGCCCTACAATTCGATTTCACTCTTATTACACTTCAAGTTCATTGTTTTTAGACATAACAATGTAAGGCATCATGCTCCATATATTTCACTGTCCAACACTTCTAAGCTTTTAATTAGCAGTCCAGTAATCTTGCCGATTCAAAACCTGGTTATCATTTTTATGCTCTAGTATAGCAGCAAGTGGGTGTTTGAAGACTTTGACATAGAATGGTAAACCATCAACTTCCTCAGTAAAAAGCATGCCGTCTCTTTCATTCGCTTATGTTAACAGGACTCTACATTTTATACTTTTTTTTCAAAATCTGTGATATAAAGAAAAATATATACAATATGTACGTGTTAGTTCACCAGCATAGTGTTTACTGAGAAGGTGCAGATGACTACGATTGTATGTATTAGGAAAAATAATGAAAGATTCAGCATTTGAAAAACATGTGAGCATTAGAAAAACAAAAACCAAATTTACGATGCAAAGGTTGGAAGGATTTGAATAAATTAACTGTATAATTATAACACATATCGAACAAATAAATATTTACAGATATAGCTAACAACATCAAATAAAAATATTCTACACCAAATTTTGCAAATAAAATCATGAATGATGTAAGTCTTAAAATAGAAACTATGCTGTATGACAAAACGATCAGGTTGAAAAATAAACACATAAATTTCTTCTTAGGTTAGAAAATTTTATATGCAAAACTAAAGTTCTACTGATCTGTTCTAACTTCTTAGATTAGAAGAATTTTGATTTATTGCAATGTAAAACTTCTAACTTGATCTGTATTCAAATTCGAGTTCTCAATTTTTTGTTCAACAAGAAAATATCAACTAAAATAGGACGATCAAATGTTTTCATATACTCTATAACACCCTGTAATGTCTATTGACAAACAGACCTCCAACCTGTCTGACCTATGTAAAGGTAGTTTCAAGGGAATCATTTTATGTTGTATCGTAACATATCTTACTAATGGTATTAGTCCAAGTTTTAAAATGTTATTGTACACAGGTGCAAGTATAATGATGTCATGTTTTTATGTGTTTACTAGATACCATGATTTAAGGTTACAAGAGGCATAGAAACAATCCCTAAATAATAAAATGATTCAAGTCAATAAAAAGTACTGGTCAAAGCTAAAGTACTAGCATTCCTGAAAAATAGAAGGGAAAAAAATGCTTACCAAGTTTAAAGCGAGGTAGGATTATCACCATATTAATCTCTTCTACATTTGATAGACATTCAGAGAAGCATGTTCTCATATAAAAGCTGCTTTTATTATATTTATACTATGAAAGGTGGAGGCAGAAGCTAACTCGGTAATAATATCCATATAACGTGTAGGGATTGTATAAAGAATCCATAACAAGTATTAATTTGCAAGTAAGTGGGTGCTGAGACCTAGTTTGGGAACTTTATCATCAAATATTTTGGTTTATCTGCCTCTACCGTTGATGTCAGCCTCATTTGTTGGCGTACACATCTGAACAACAGCAAAAGTAAAAAAATGCTTGTTATAAGTGCAGAGGATGTGCAAATCCCACCATCATTACAAGAGCAGAAGAAGAGGATGTTGCATGCTTTATGACCAATTGATGCTGTGATGTTCTTCTCGGTTGCCAAAGCCTTGGTCCCATTACCATTCACTAAATTCTTGAGTTTCTTATCTTGTATGTTGGAAGAATGGATTCTTTCCCTCAAATGGGAGCGATGAGAGAGAGACCATCAAAGAGATGAAGATGACAGAGGGATCTGCTGTGAAGCCAACGTTGTTTAGGATGAGTGCAGTGGAGCTGCTGAAGATAAGAAAATCCCTAGAAATATAAATCGTAACTCTCGTGATAAACATCTGAATGCATCTGACAAGATAGCATATAAGGCGCTCATTATTGCCACAGTTATAGTCGTTCAATTTTCTTCATTGACATTTTAGCTTTTCTCCACTAGGCTGAAATGCACACTGATGAACATTCTTCTATGAGCACACATCCGAATGCACCTGATATAGGTGATTTACATGCACAAGGAGAAAAAGGATCTCAATGTATTGAGGTTCTTGTTTCAAAATTTGATGCTGGCCTTTTGGCAGACCTGGTAATAGAAACTATGAATGAATTACCAAATATTACGACCGTACCTGAGCGGGAATAAAAGCTTGTTGTCGAGTTCTTATACAAATTTGCCAAGTGGTAACTCACAAAATAGGTCTGCGGTCCCCTTAAATTTAGCTTCTGATTTTGCAACAGTAGCGAGTGGTTCTCAATTTAGCATATCAACATCTATTATGCCATTGGTCTATAATACTGCCTCCAATCCAAAGATGGATCCAAGAAGGGTGGTCCATCATACTATCTCCAATTCAACAAGGGAGGGTGGTCCAATATCCTGAAATTTACTGTTTTTGCTCCAAGGAGCGATCAGTCCCTCACAGTTTGAGGATCATGCTGGTCGTAGTCAAAAGCAGAAGCCACATCATCACATACATCCTTTTAGCAGTATTTGCAGTAGCAGATACAACTGAAGCTGTGAGTGTACTGCGTGCATAAATCAAATTCAGAAAGCTGTTATTTTATTTGTTTGGGCGTTTGATGTCTAATTTATACTAATTAGTTGAACGTCTCACTTTATGAACATAAAGCAAAATACATGTTATATCCGATATATTTTGTTTTGAATATGTAAGCCTGTTATGAGCTTTATTCACACATCGGTGGATTCGGTTTATGTGGACGTTTGCTTATTGACCAAGTTTCGGAAAGAGTCTATCCATTAATAGGGTAAGGATGTGTATAACTTGCCCATTTCAGACCCCGCTCAAATGGGAGCTTTGTGCTTTGGGTAGATGATGATAATGATGATTGACACAAGTACACGTGAAAAATAATCAACTTGACTGCTGAATAAATAAAAATAGCAAGAATAAACTATAAAATTAAAGATATGTTAGCAGTGAAAACCATAAAATTTAGTGTAAATTGTTTTAAAAGGATACTGTCTTTACACTCTTTTTTAATCATTATGCATTTGCTTTCATTGTACAAAAAAAAGTGAGAAAAAATGCATTAACTTTTTATATGATCCATTTTGTTTTTAGTGTTATTTTTCATAAATAAAATGCAAAATCAATGGTCTAATAGTCAGAAATCACAATCTCTCTCTCACACACACATACATATACATATGTATGTATGTATATATGTGCGTGTGTGTGTAACGTTTGTATGAAAGTTAATTTTATAATTAAAGTTGAAAAACTAACTGATACTTAATCACATTAAGCAAGAAAATAAACTTATCGTTTCACTATTCATTTCTCTTAAAATGACATAGCAAAGTAGAAATAATTCTAACCTAAGTAGAAGAATACAACAACTAAAATGCAAGTTTAATGGTATATTTAGATAGATAAGATTGCTACCATCCTTGAATTGAAGCAATTTTGGAAAGGTGAAACAAGCAAATCAAAAGCATATTCCCAAAAGATTCAAATTCTAGACTATTAGCATAACTAAACCAAATGCTAAACTAAGAATATGAAATGTTTAAAATTTTAATTGACACTTTACAAAACCGATTTATGGCTCGCGTTATATGGAGAAAATTGCCATGAATTTATAAACACATCATATGCTAAATAACTGTGCTACTGTTAGTTGTCATATTACATATTTCCAGTCATGTGCCATAAATAAACACATCATATGCTAAATAAACGTTATGTAACAATATACTGTTTAACAAGTGTGAGGATAAATGATACTTGGTTGGTTATTCGGGTTGAACATTGAATCTCAACGTCGTTGTCATCTTTGGCATCATCATTGCCATCATCGTCGTCATTGTCATCATCATCAAACGTGCCTATTTTCCAATTTGAACCTATGAAAGGAATCATGAAAACGTGATAGCGAAGTTCCTCTGAAGACTAACTGCACAGAAAGAAAAATATTAAACAAAAATACTAAAAATAGCATGAATACCGTGTGTATTGAGGAGAATGATTTTAGCATTATAAAACCATGTCTAAGATGTCTATTTACAATTTGAAATTTACAAAACCAAATATGCACAAAAGTGGAAAGTAAAACTAAAGAATATAAAAGTATTTGCATGAAAATATGCCTAGTTACAACTTGAAAGTTATAGCACCAACTTTGGCAATTCAAAATAGCCACATAGAAGTTTAAGTCCAATATAAAAAACTACTATATATAGCAAAAATAAAACGAATCGTTATTCCCGTATTATTAGGAAGTGAATGATTTTAGAATTTGGAAACTATGTGTAAGATGCCTACTTACAGCTTGGAATTTACAAAACCTAAAATGCACAAATTTGCCAGAAAAAAACGAACTTTGTCAATTTGAGATAATGATACCAATCATTACACATAAACTTCTAGAGAATAAATAATTAAATAGTACAGATAATTAAATGCAATACTGTGGGTATTCAAATATATTACATAAAAGGGTGTAATATGAAGATATACTAATATAGTAGGTGAAAATAAGAGAAATATATATAGTTAAAAAGCGATGAGGATTATACTATTCAGCTATGTTTGTTAGAATGATTGAATGTGAACTCGTGTTCTGTCTTTCCTAACTCATTATATGGAGAAATTGAGTGTTCTTTAGCCCTCATTTGTCTTTCTTACCTTATCATGTATGTGTGTGTATGTACACACATACATATAGACACACACACGCAAAAACACACACACATACACACACACGCGCACGCGCACACACATACACATACATACATATGTCTATGTATGTATGTATTAGTGACAATGTAATATAGCTTGATTTGCATTCCAATATTACAAAGATAGCATGATAAAATTTCCCTCGGACGTTGCATAATGGACAAAGGAACTACTTCAATTAATATATAAATATTACTCATGAACTATCTTTAATACAAACTTAACAAGATATTCTATGTTGGATATAATTTAATCACCATCAGCTATGACAACTCAAGATTTAGGCTCAATTTGGGAGTTTATTTTTCCACCGACAGCTCCGTTTATGAGGGATTATAAGAACAAATGCTTGCAAGTTTTTTTAAGCATCGGTTTGAGTGTTTTATAAACCAGTCAAAACCAGTGTAGTGTAATTGTAACCGTTTCTTTCAATGCACCAAATCGATGAATTTTGATCGTTTTAATTTCTTTTTACAGGTTTACACTCTTTAAAACTACTGTTTTAAAAACTTAAAATTAAACAAAATAATTTGATTTCATATTTTTTCACTTAAAAAAATCATTACAAATATATTATTATTATTATTATTATAATGATATATGTTAATACAAATTCAAAATGGAAACCTAGAAATTTTGTTAATCTAACATTTTGAACGTTACTTGCCATGCATTCTCAAACTTAATATTTTATCTGCTGATTGAAATGACATTATCTACTTTGACTTATTTTTCTAAGATATGGTTCATTATGGATTTATGATAAAATTTCTAAAACTCATCTTTTTAATCTTGAATGTTCACTTTTTAAATAATTATTTTTAGTGCAACTCACACAGATGCACGCACGTATGCGCGCGAGCACACACATAAAACCCATGAAAACAAGACATACGACACTTTTTCAATTGTAAAAACACTCAAAATCGAATTCTTGTTGATGATCAAAGCCCGTAGGCTCAAAATCTCTATTAAAACAACGCAACAAAACTTTTGAGGGAGTCTTAGATTTCATTTATTTGAAGAAAATGATATTGCAGAAATAAATCGTACTACTAGGATAAAATGAAGATGCCATGTGAAGTATTTATTATAATAACTTTGTAAAATATTGAAATCTTAGAAGAAACAAAACCATGAAATTTTGATTTTGCATATGTTCCAAAAAAGTAAATAAAGGTAAAACGTCCGCGCATGAGTGGGGCATAACAAAATAGTAGAGATTATTCCCTTTAGAAATTGTGGCTAAACCGTTGTTAACATGTACGAGTTGACATGAATTTTGTGTCCATTTACATATGGAGAACTTGTTTATGTAGTACAATAACTTATGCTTCCAATAAATGGTCATTATAAAATATATTTTGAATTATTCTGCAGTTTTTGTTATATGATCCACATGACATTATGGTCCAACAAGGATAGTTGTAGAATTACCAAATTAAAAAAGACATGACAGATAAATAGTATTGCATTACACCAAACAAGCAAGAAAGTTCTATCAAATAAAACCTCATACTATGACTTAGCTACATGATTGATGTGGTGAGAGGTATTTTAGTTTATTTTTCCAACAATATATTTTCAACCATTTTTATGTCCAATTGATTCAATTGACATTTCAATTCGTTTTTCTTTCATTTGTCCTTCGACACTTGAAGAATGTTGGCATACAAGACAGCAATCAGACATGCGATGTTGTATCGTGCAGAATGTTGGCCTACTAAAAAATAATATTTCCAGAAGATAAATGTAACAGAGATGCGTATGCTGCGATGGAGTTGTGGTCATACAAGACAAGATCGAATTAGAAATGATGATATACGTGATAAACTTGGAGTAGCACAAATTGAAGAGAAGCCGGTCCAGCACCACTTAAGATATTGGACATCTCCAACGGAGGCGTCCCGAGGTACCTGTGTGCGTTGGGATTATAGACCGCTTCTGAAGCGCTGGTGTCGACCAAGATTGACATGGAAGAAGTGGTAAAAATAGATTTGAAAGATTGAAATATATCTAAAGCGCTGGTGTCAGACATGAGCATGTGAAAGTTAGCGATCCACGTATCAAAACCATGAGCTAGAAATTTTTTTGCTTAGGGTTGGTTTAGGGAGTAGTGTTATAAGTATTAGATTATAGAACTAGTGAATAGAAGCCTAAGACATAGTATTTGGTCTTCGTTCTCTATTACAATTAGTACCATTATTACTACTATTATTATTATCATGGTTTTTTTTAATTTTTTTATATATTTTTATTTTATTTTTATTTTACTTATTTATTATTATTATTAGTTTAATTATTTCATTTTATTTTATTATTATCATGGTTTTTTTTATTATTGTTGTTATTATTACTTTTAAATTGACTATGTCATTTAGTTTTAGATTCTATCTCTAAACGACCCCAACTTGTTTGGGAATAATAACTTAGTTGTTGTTGTTGTCGTCGTCCTTTGACAATTGGGGTTTACATTTGGGTAGTGTCTTACTTTTTATGAGTTGCATATGATCCACCATCGTAGGCTCTTCTTATTCATCCATATTGAAAAGGGAGGCACATCAAGGTAGAAGTTGAATCAAGCAATGGTCCCGTTATATTAATCGGGCATTAACTAGTAGCTACTTTCCTAGGACTTAACTTGCTTCTT
This sequence comes from Allium fistulosum, assembly GCA_030737815.1. Taxonomy (NCBI): domain Eukaryota; kingdom Viridiplantae; phylum Streptophyta; class Magnoliopsida; order Asparagales; family Amaryllidaceae; genus Allium; species Allium fistulosum. The sequence goes on from CM060908.1 coordinate 911,543,216, forward strand.
TTAGAGAAAGCTTTGCGCATTTATTAAACGAATGAATACAATCGTATTTTGCTACAAAGGACAAATGGAATCTATAATCACGATGAGGCTACATACACCAAACTTTTATATGTAAATACGTTTCTCAAATTATATTGAATTATTTACCTACTTCATATATTCATTCACATGTCTAATATGCAAATATCTGTATATTCATTCAAAATTTCAAATTATAATGCAATAATTTACCTACTCCATATATTTTTCAAATGTTTTAATATACAAAAATCTTATTATGTTTGAAATAAAAATTGACCAAAACAAAACAAGATTATCAAAAAAATTACACTAACCCTCTGGCGAAATTATATCGCGCTTTTTTTGAAACTGGATATTTTGAAGGCAGTACATGATAGTATTACAAGTCTTGGATAATATATAGTATAGTATATGCAAATATATATATATGCAAATATATATATATATATATATATATTTGTATGTGTATGTCTAACCGTTCGCATCACGCTATACAAATTTCAAACATATGACATTTCGATCCAACGTCAACTTGTCTAACAACTGAGATAGTGATGCTGGAACATGAGATATTTTAGTTAAAAAATAAAAATCTTTATCAAGAATATGAATTTAATGTACCATATGGAATATTAAAAACACCACTTTGGTTTTATTTGATTTTGATGTAAAACATGTGCTATAAAATTTTATTATGTTTTATTAGATATAGATTGGCATTTTTGATACTCAAAGCTCATAATGTCTCTTAAAAATTGAGTTTTAAAAACATTGGGTCAATAACTTCTAATTTATAATAGAAATATTTATAAAATCTTAAATTTGTTCATAACAAATGATTCTAAAAAAGGAATTTCAAATTCCTATTAGTTATCACATTTTATGAATATTCATTATGTATCATTGATTTGTAACATTAAAAACAATCAATTCCCACTGCAAATTCAAAATTTTATTATTTTGGTTCAATAATTTTTTATTTATAAACTATTTGAGCACATGCAACAATGTATTAGTACTATTAATTCATTATAATTTCTAAGGAGGATGGATTAATACATTTTGACTTAAGAAAGTAAATGTTAGATCATTTTACAAATAAAAATTAACGATATTCCAAAAGCCAACATTAAAAAAATCGTCGAAATGTACGAGAATGCAACAATTAACAATTACAAACAATATCTGAATTAACAAAAAAGATGCAAATCATCCATGTAAACTAAGATCGTAACCAATGTTTTCAAAACGGGATTTAAATCGTAAATCGTAAAGTTAAAATTTTAAATCGAAACGAGATTCAAATCGTAAATCGTAGATTCAAAAGATTCGTATTTGAAGGTTTGCACACAATTTGAAATTGATTTTGATGTTTGAACTTCTACAATTAAACATAAAACTCAATTTCCACTCTTATTATATTTTTATTTTATTTTGAAAACATTGTATTTTGAATTTTGAATCCAAATAAACATATTAAGTATGTTAGTATATAAATAGAATGTTTTTTTATTTGCGGTTTTGACTAAGTTTGGATCGGAATGTAAATCGAATCGTTAAGGGAGAAATCCGATCCGAATCGGGATTTAAATCGTAGGATTTTAGGATTTTTGACAACAATGATCGTAACATAAACAACCTTAAATACTAACGATGCTGATATATTTACATACATAATGTATCAATTGAAATAGAAATGTACATTTATTAATTCCACTTGTTAAAAATTAATGCAAGATGGTGTATGCTTCCTTCAAAATAAGTTTCAAATGTGACCCACAGACCATAGGTTACATTATCTCACAACAAATGTAAACTTAAATAGAAAAAAAAAATCAAGGGGGCCGTGTTACTTGAAATTTGTATATACACTAAAATTAGTTAACATATGTGTATGGTCACCTCCAAACACATTTATTCTTTTGTCAGACATAGATTAATATTTATTTCCCATACCAATCACTCTTTATATATGATGCTATTGCTATGACTGAAGCAAAACAGTAGGCGCCAAGCACGTCCTTATAGCCTAAATTATGCCTGGACAAAACTCGGTCTGATAAATGGACAAACAATTAATGTATCACACCAAATATAACCAAGACTAGTAAAAGTGAAGTGAGCAATTATATATTATAGTTTTTCAAAGAAAGCAAGAAATACAATGAGCTTCACAAACTTGGATACAGTCAAGCATCTTGTTTGGCAAAACATTTCTACAATAATAACCATCTCCACGGTACCTTGCAACAACATATGGGGACCAACAGGCATTTATGACAAGTAAATATTCATTATCATGGGTCATTTATATGTGAAAACGAGTCATGCAAAAAAAAACAAAAAAAACACCTAAGCCAACAATATATCCAATCAAAAACATTATACGTACCGAGAATCAATGGATAACGACTATGGAAATACTTGAATAATAAGCATCCTTTTGAAATTAGCATAATTGATGTGTTTTACAGTATACGCAGGTTTTTTTATTTTTTTCCAACCAACTAAGTTATAGTGATTATTCTAAAATCCCTTTTCAGAATTATTTATGAACCTATTTTACATCAAGATTATTTTTAAACCCAGTAAAATGTTACAAAGATGTGCAAATAACACCTTCATAAAATTGAAACAAAAATAATAATCAAAACTCTCTGGATTAATCTTACAGATGCAGATCTACATCAACGAATGATGATTTGAATAAACACCAACAATTCATCGGATTAATAGAAAGAAAAATAATACCTTTCCATCTTGTACTACAGATCCAATGGGAAAATAGGCAACTAAATTACCTGTGCAAAAGAGGCAAATCGTCTGAAGCACTGATGCGAACGCAATCGGCAAAGTTGTAAAAAGAAAATTATTATTAGAAAATTTTATTCTTGGGAAATAATATATCAATAGGTGAGCAGTGATTATTTTCTTTTAGGACCTTTGATCTGAATGTTAACGATATTAATAAGGATTTTCAGCCGAACCATAAGATCTTCAGCCAACCCGTTTTGACACTAAACTAGTGTAGCGGTACAAATATAGCGGTTTTGATTGATTTACATGGAGCGTCATTATAATCTATCAATACATGCTTGAGAGTTTAATATGCATCGGTTTTAAGAGTATTCCACTAAAGTAACATTATATATACATTGTAACGATCCACCTTTTTAGATGGTTTAAATCGACAATAAACCACACGTGTCAACTCAAACCATGTAAAAGAGAGGATTGTTAATGGAGTAAATAAGGAAATAAGAGAAGAAGAAAAAAGGACAAACAAAATACAAAATCTTACAGCGGAATGACAAAATATAATAATTAAACCAACAGTTTATGAAGTTGTTTTACAAATAACATTGATTGCACTTTTACAATATATCAGAGTTACACATAGAACAGAAATAAATAAATAATGCAGCATAACAACATGATACGGTGGAATAATAATAATAATAAATAGTATACAAATCTCCGTCTTCGTCCTCCAGAAATAAAGTCTTCAACGCTGAAAAGCTCAGGCTGAACCGAGTGTAATGAAAAGACAAAACACTCGAGTCGGAACTAAAAGATCTTATTCAAGTTAAATCAACAGTAAATAAATATGAGTGTAACGGCTTCAGAGATGTTTATGGGATTTTACATCTCCTATCCAACGTGTGTGTATTAACTTAGGAGATGTTCGGGATTTACATCTCCTAAGGATCCGTTAAACTATTTATTATGTAGTAATATACACTATATATAATAGTATCTATCGGTAAATTAAAGTATTAAAATAGCGTTAAGGCATTACCCATATCCCCTTAACACATTTTATAAATGTCGTGGTATATACAGTACTGTAAACTCCAGCAAACCGGTGGGCTATCAGGGAGCACTCCATAGGTACGACACAAAACAAAATCGTAGTAGGCTCGATAAGACATATGATATGGCACACAAGGCTATACCCACGGTAGGATTCTATCGGATTGCGGCACCAGGCTGGTGGTAATGCATAGCAGCTACTACCGCCCACCTTGAACAACACTCCCATAATCAAATCGTGGATGGCCACCAAATCAATCACAAAGTAACAGATATGGTATCGAAGAAGCATGTCCGATAAGAGGAGCGACCTCACTTGGCCTGATGATGGCTCCTTATTTTAGTCATATCAAGCTGACCCCGGGGGGTCAGGGCTGCGTTCATACCTCATACAATAGCGTTCGTCAAACCATCTTACTTCGTTCTGGATCTCCACCACATGCACAATTGTTAAAATGGTTTCGGAATTGGTAGAGAGTATGACAATATCCGACCTCGATCTCTTTAACAACCAAACGCTTACATTTTTCACACCGTGGTCATTTTATAAAACATTTATAATAAATCCAAAAAACAGTTTATACCTTCATATCAAGACATCCATATACTTATTCCAAAAGTATAAGTATATTCATAAATACCGAGGAAGATTTTCTTCCAATCAATTTCGTAAATAATTTATAAATCTCTTCTAAACCATTTATAAACTACTTATATGCTTTAAAACCATTTATAAAGCAATTTATAAATTCCAAAACAGTTTACAACTCTTCACCTTTAAACCAGTTCCTTTTATAAACCCTTTATAAAAATCTTTTAAAACCATTATAAACTCCTTTATAAAGCTATTATAAAATCTTTTATAAAAATACATTTTACAAAATCCAATATAAATTCTCTACACAGGAAAATAGGCACAAGGACTAACTTAGAAAAAAATTTAGACCGAGGGACAACTAGTTTGTTTTTTAGGCTGAAAGACAATGCTAGTTATAACTAGCATTTGTCCTTCAGCCAAAAAATAAAACTTGGTGTCCTTCAGCCTAAATTTTTTTCAAAGTTTGTCATTTTCCATAATTCCCTCTTCTCTACAACCTTTATAAATTCTTTACAAAACCTCTTACAATTTTTATTTATTAAAGTTATTATAAATATCTATATTTATTATATTAAATTAAAACTATATTTATTATATTAAATTAAATTTAAAATATATATATTAAAATTATATTAAATATTATTAAATTAAATTAAATTTTAAACTATTTAAATTATATATTTTAAAACTAAACAAAATTATAAGTTAAAATCTTAAATTTTCATTTAAACCATATACTAACTTATAATTTGAACTTTAAAAACATATAAATAAATTATTTTCCAAATTTAAATTTTTTAAAATAAAATCATTAAATTAATTTTTAAAAATCAACTTTGTAAATCAAACATACTTTACTATTTAGAAAATAATTTAAAATTGACCAACGGTATCCATATATAGTTTTCTACCCTATGGTCAAGTGATAGGGTATGTATCATTTCAACCCCGAAATAGTTAAATTTTTTGAGTATATATCATTTCAGCCCGTATCCCAAATCAAAAATTTCTAAATTAATAATCGTTTGGGTTTATCATTTTAACCCATAACGATTTTCCCTAATCTACCAGATCATTTGGGTATGTATCATTTCAACCCATAGTGATAACAGGGATAATAAAATCTAATCATCCAAAATGTCAACAAATAAACATCCATCACATCAACATCCAAATCAGCTAATAAATCACAACAATTAACTGGTTATCATTATTAGGTATTTAACTAACAATTTAAATTCAATATTAATTTAAATGGCAGTTTAATTCAATATAAATTCAAATTAAATTAAAATGACAATTTAAAATACCAAACAAAAATCAATAAATTTCTAACCACATCATAAATTTAATTTAACTAACATAAGATAGTTTAGTTTTTGTGAGTGGGTTAAATCACTCACCTTTGATTTATCGTCGATTTAAAATCCAGATAAAGCCCAAAAATCCAATAGTCTCAGAATTCAACAAACTAGTTCCATGTTGTCCGAAATTTCAATACGATCGCAACGAAGGAAACCGCGTCCAAATCCGAGCTCGTATGAAAGATTTACGCGAGTTAGAACATTTGAAAAATTAAATCAAATTTAATATAAAAATAGGGCAAAAACGTAAATATTCTTACCCTCCAACCCACGTGTACGCTCCTGAAACCCTATCCTCATTCGACATCGAGCTTATCATGTCTCAGTCGCCAGTTCACATGCCGAACGCACGCCACCACGTCCATCTTCGCCATGATCCAACATCAACACCGCCTCTAGCATGTTGAGCTGCCCACGACCATGCCTACGCGACCCTCCACCTCGCCAAAACTACTCTACCGCCATGATCAACTTCCAGCCATTTTCCGGCGATCTCAAGCATCTCCGACTCAAACGAGCCGCATGGATGAAGACTGCATCGCCCCCTCTACCAAACGCAACTTCCCGATCGTCAAACGGGTGAAGATCCACCATTAAACGAAACCATGGCCTATGGACGGCCGAAACTTCTTCGACAATTTCAGGCCAATCCAAACCTCTGATCGACAAACAAATTGCAGATGTGGATTAGCTCGTTGAGGGCTTTCCATGATATATAATATGACGTAGTTTGAGGAGTTTAAAATTTTCGATTTAATTTTTTTGAATTTGGGATTTAGGGTTTGGGATTATTCGACATTGGGAAGGAAGGAAGGAGCATATGGAAATAATAGTACGTACAGAAAAAATAAAAGGCTGCTAGGGTTCCAAAAATGAAATCTGTTTATATATACAGAGATAGATAAGAACGAATGGACTTTATATATACAGAGATAGATAAGAACGAATGGACATATTGAATTGGTTCGAAACGATAACAATGACCTGAAAAGTCTGTTCCGTTTTCGAAATGAAAGTAGGTCATTCCTAAAACACCCCACTCCCTTTAGTATACCCAAAAAGGCACACTAAAAGATATGGTGCGTTATAGGTATAGCTAAAGCATCACAGAGACTAAGATTCACAAAACAAATAAATAATAATAATAACAGCGGAAACATTTAAAATACTTATCATTACTTCATAAAATAAGTCACATGTCTCGTGAAAAATACAATCTCAATCACATCATCAGAGTACATAAAAATCATCTCTCTCACAAGGTACCAGTACATCCAAAGTCAAATGAAAAGAAAACCGAAAGAAGAAGAATACATGAAGAATGAGAAAGCTCTGCAAATGGGTCTCCAAGAAATCCAAGTCTACTGTCCTTGCCTCCACTGGCCTATGGGGGGGAAAGGGGGAAATGGAGGAGTGGGTCAGACTATAAGTATGGTGAGTGAAAGTAATTACTAGTATTTTTAAGCAAGATAAAGATAATATACTTAACAACAGTTCCAGTATAAAAGGAAATAAAGGAAAGATAAAACTGGGATAAAATACTGTTTAACTGTTTGCTTTGATTGTGATCGTTTATACTTGTCTTAGATTGTTGTGATTAGGTTGAAATCCTAATCTTATTTTAATTAGGCTGAATCCTAATTCTACCTGTTGATCGACCATCTATCTATGTTGTGCCACTGTCAGCTAGTCTCATCCTGTGGGTCCCACAGCAAAAGACACATATTTAGCGCTTGGAACGCAGTAGCGACTTATCTACCCTAATCAATGTCGCATGCTCGGTCATCGTCGGTACTCGCTAACTGTCGCTTCCTCTTGTGACCTCTTATTTACCATAATCAGCATAAGCATGCCCAACCTCACCTAATCTGCTATGAGACCATCAGTCCTAGTCTGAAAGGGTCCTGCCCAGCCGTACCTAAGTGTTTTGTGAGACCATCGGTCCTAGTCTGAAAGGGAATTCTGCCGGTACTGGTCCTAACAAACAAAATCTAGTTGCGCCCATTGCCCAAATCTCCCGATTTGAGCTTCTATCTATTGGCCATATATTTACCCTAGTTAGCATAAGCGTGTCCCAGCCTCACCTAACTATTGTGAGACCATCAGTCCTAGTCTGAAAGGGTACTGCCCAGCGTCACCTAACTATTGTGAGACCATCAGTCCTAGTCTAAAAGGGAATGCTGTTGGTATGGGCCCTATTTCTGTTCTTGCTTATTAACTTAGTGTAAGGTTTAAAATAAAACTATTATGTTATTTATGCTCTGTTTGCTTATTAACTTAATCTAAGTCTTAAAATAAGCCTTTTTCTATTCTTTCTGCTTAATTATAACCTACGTTATAATTGTTATTCTTCTTTTCTATCTTTTTAGTTATAACCACTAGTTATAAACATGCTTGCAAATGTCTCAAATTTGCCTATTTCAGTCTTTCTTCTTTTTATTTACAGTTTTTCTTATTTTACATCTAATTTATGTAAATTTAATGTTTTCTGCTTTAATCCATATTTGCGAATTATTCTTTTTTTTTAATATTCTTGTATTTTATTCGCGTAAAAAGGAATAAAAAGAAACTAAAATTTACATGCTAAATTCTAACGTAAAACAGATGTAAATAAATGTAAATAACAGTAAATAACTGAATAAAATAGCTGAATAAAAATAACTGAATAAAATATACCGAAAAGAACTTTAAAAACTAGCTGTAAATAACTTATATAGAAATTGTCTCAAAATTGCAGAAAAACTACAAATATTGAGAACCCTATTATTTTAAATTACTTAAAAATCTAAAATAATTACTAAACACTCACCTGTGGTCCTTAGCTCTAGTCCTTAGTCTTCCTTGATTCACTTCTAGAGCGTAGAATATTTTTATTAAAAAGATTTCCTCCTTAGAAAAATTTTCTATTTAGGGTCCAGCCTCAGGCAATGAACCCAGATAGAAGAAAATCTGAATGAGAAAAATAGCTAGGCCTAGGGTTCTATTTATAGTGTGGTTTAGAGATCTCAGACCGTTGGATTTGAAGATTAAATCTAGTGCAACCATGTCATAGGCTCGCTAGGAACCATCGGATGGAAGCACGAACGCGCAGAATTCAAAGAAAAATGGAAAACACGTCATCGTTCGAAGCTAGACGTTTTCACGCCAATATACATAGGCGGGTCGACCTGCATATCGACCTACAGGTCGACCTATGGCCTTGGGGGTCGACCTTTGTATTTTTTTTCGTTTCTGATTCTTGTTTAATTCGTATCTTCTTCGTTTTAGCTCGGATTTTGACAAACTATATATGGAAATTGATCAGAAAATCACCTCGGACACAATGGTGCAACTCCGGTAGCTTGATTCTGATAATTTCACAAACTTATTTTATTATTTAATTAATTCGTTAATTAATTATTATAGCTTAAATTTTGGGTTGTTACATTCTCCCCTCCTTAAGGGATTTCATCTCCGAAATCTCTAAGGACAGAAGAATGAAATAAATATTTTCATCCAAATTCTACAACCATTACTCAACCACTATCCATTACATCCATCGTCCTTAAGTTTTCTAATGCAATTTATGATATATATATATATGCAAATAGTGTAGTGTCAATGTCCCTAACTAATGCAAAAGATTAGGCAGTCTAATGATTCAATCAACCTCCTTTTTATGCAATCATGTACGTGCCATGTATCCAAATGAATGCAAATTCCCTAATGACAACTGATAGTTCTATATGCGTGCTTCACTCATCATACAAATGCAACAATCATACGATAATCATCCATTTATTGCAACCATGGAAAATAAAAATAAAATGCAAATGCGCACACATCCATATGCATATGCTTTATTGACCTAGTGACGCAGCGGATTAATCAAAACAATGTAAATCTATGAAAGTAGCGATCGATGGTGTGAAAGATACCGAATTGCCAAATTCGTTGATCCGAAGATTCCGAATTCGAGCTATCTCAAACACGTTGATAGCGCACTATACCATGTTTAAAGATCTACGATTCTTGCACGTTGATCTAGCGCACTAGATTCCGTGAATCGGCTTCTACGATCGTTGATTCAAGCGCACTTGAATTCCGAAAGAGGAGATAGGAGATTACACTCAACTACCAATTTAAATGAAAGCACAAAGCAATCAAACAAGAATTTTATTCAAAAATCAACAACCTTTACAAATGGCACCACCGGCTATTTATAGAAATTACAAAACAAAACAAAATTCTATACAACTCCTAAGTCGGCTCCGACTCATCACCTTTCTGACTTACGACTCATCACACCTTCCGACTTAGTCACGCACACGACTTATGAGTTACAACACAGAAAGACAACTCTGCGACTTATCCCTTAAGTACAAATGACTCACGACTTATAAAGACTCACGACTTAGTATAAGTTGGTGACGACTTAACACTTATGTACACAACTCACACATGGCGACTTATCAATAGCAGCGACTTAAGACTTCAACGGTTCAGATTAATGCGGCATAAGGATCCTCGGTTCTAGGTTTCAGCGACTTAAACTTCGGGCGACTTAACTAAGTCGTAACTCGGTACCGACTTATCATTTTCCTTAAGTCGTATCCGACTTAACACTTGTGCATTCTTCACTCGAACTGCTCCTCCTATATCCTTCTTGTTGAGTCGTTGATGACTTATCTCCTCGCCTTTGTTAAGTCGTAGACGACTCATGCCTGTTTCCTTAAGTCGGTCACGACTTATGCCTTCTTCCCAGTTAAGTCGGTCACGACTTATGCCTTCTCCCCAGTTAAGTCGTAGACGACTCATGCCTGTTTCTTTAAGTCGGTCACGACTTATATCTCCCTTGTTAGCTTTAGCTCGTGGACGACTCAAAACATTTCCCTTAAGGCGCAGACGACTTATATCTTCCTTGTTAGCTTTAGCTCGTGGACGTCTTAAGCTTTCGTAGGGTCGGCTACGACCTAACACTTTGCCTGCATCATCTTCCGAACGACTTATGCTTTCGTTAGGTCGGCTGCAACCTAAAACTTGAACTTTCCACAATTCTTCACGAAATGTTAACTCGTTAGCTTCCTCTTTAGGTCGGACTCGACCTATCAACATGTTAGGTCGTACACGACCTATGACTTCTTCTTTCTAGGCTGCATCATCCTCCCCAGGTTGAGAAAAATTCGTCCTCGAATTTGCACTTCCTGTATCCACAACAGTCTCATTTCTATGAAATGGTACGAGATGCTTAACATTGAATACGTCAGACGTATACACATCATCTGGCAGCTTCAATTTATAAGCATTTTCATTGATTCGTTTTACGATTTCCACCGGGCCAATTTTCCTGCCTTTCAACTTGTTATAGGCGCCTACTGGAAAACGATCTTTTGTTAACACTGCATAAACCAAATCACCTTCATGAAATTCAACACTCCTTCGTTTCAAATCTGCAGATCGTTTATACTTCTCGTTTGCTTTCTCCAATCGTTCCTGAACGATTTTATGACATTCCGCCAATCCATCAACAAAATCAGCAGCTTTCTTAACTGTCTTCTTTGATTGTGGCACTACCGTTAAATCCAACGGTCCCTTCGGTAAGCTTGAATATACTATCTGAAATGGACTGAACCCTGTGCTACGATTTACCGCATGATTATGAGCAAACTTTGCTTGGCATAACTTCATGTCCCAACTCTTCAGATTATCTTTCACAAGGCACCTCAACAAGTTCCCCAACGATCTATTAACCACCTCCGTTTGTCCATCAGTTTGCGGATGATAAGCGCTGCTAAATTTCAACTTCGTTCCCACCATCTTCCACAAACTTAGTCAAAAATGACTCAGAAAACGAGTATCCCTATCCGACACAATAGATTCTGGCAATCCATGAAGTCGATAGATTTCTTTGAAAAATAATTGAGCAACATGAACAGCATCCGCCGTCTTCTTACAAGCAATAAAATGTGCCATTTTCGAAAATCGATCAACCACCACATAAATGGAATCGTTTCCACGCTGTGTTCTCGGCAATCCCAACACAAAGTCCATACTCACATCAACCCAAGGTTTAGTTGGTACATGTAATGGCATATATAAACCAGCATTAGTCGCAGTTCCTTTCGAAATCTGACAAATATGACAACGCTCCACAAACCTCTCCACCTCTTTCCTCATCGATGGCCAAAAGTAAGACTGTGAAATCAACTGTAATGTATGGTCTCTCCCAACATGCCCTTCTTCATGTAGCTCTTTTACAATCTTCATTCTCAAACTACAATCAGGTATGCACAATCGATTTCCTTTGAACAGAAAACCATCTACCATTGTAAACTCATCCGTCTCCCCATCCTTGACTTTATCAACAAACTTATCAAAGTAAGGATCACCAATAAATAATTCTGGCAACACATCAAACCCCGTTACTTCAACCTTCAATGTTGTTAACAAGTGACTTCTTCTACTCAACGCATCAGCCACACGATTCGTCACTCCTGACTTGTGTTTAACAACAAAAGTAAATTGTTGTAGATATGCAATCCACGATGCATGTCTCGCTGAAATCTTGTCTTGTCCTTGTAAATGCTTCAACGCCTCATGATCAGTGTAAAGAACAAACTCCTTCTGAAATAGATAGTGTCTCCAGTGTTTAATAGCTTGCACAACAGCATAAAATTCTACGTCATATGTACTGTATCTCATCTTCGCTCCTGATAACTTCTCACTGAAATATGCAATAGGACGCCCCCTCTGACTCAAAACTCCTCCAATCCCAACCTTTGACGCATCAGTGTGTAGCTCAAACAACAACTGAAAATCTGGTAAAACTAGAATTGGTGCAGACGTCAGCAACTCCTTGATCCTCCCAAAAGCATCCCTTGCTTCCTCCGACCATGAAAATTGTTTACCCTTCATACAATCAGTCATAGGTGCCATCACACTACTAAAGTGTGGAATAAATCTTCGATAGAATGAAGCCAATCCGTGAAAACTACGAACTTCCGTTATCGTCTTGGGTTGTGGCCAATCTCTGATAGCTTCGACTTTACTTTGGTCAACCTATATTCCTTCTTCTGACACAACATACCCCAGAAATAGAACACTCCTTGCCATAAAAACACACTTCTTTGTAGCAACATAGAATTGTTCTTCACGAAGAATAATTAACACTTTCTTTAAATGCTGAACATGCTCTTCTGTACTAGCACTGTAGATCAGAATATCATCAAAGTAAACCACAACAAATTTCCCAATGTATGGCCTAAAAATCTGGTTCATCACCCTCATGAATGTACTTGGTGCATTCGATAGACCAAACGGCATTACCAACCATTCATACAACCCTTCCCTCGTCTTGAATGCTGTCTTCCATTCGTCCCCTGGTCTAATGTGAATCTGATGATAACCGCTCTTCAAGTCAATCTTAGAAAAGATTACGGACCCACTGATCTGATCCAATAAATCATCAAGTCTCGGCATCGGAAATCTATATCTGACTGTGATCTTATTCAATGCTCTACTATCTGTGCACATCCTCCACGTTCCATCCCTTTTGGGTACCAATAAAGCTGGTACAGCACAAGGACTTAAACTCTCCTGCACACGCCCCTGTTCAAGCAATTCCTCTACCTGCCTCCGCAACTCTTCATGTTCCTTCGGACTCATTCGATAATGTGGTCTATGTGGCAACACTGCTCCCGGAACAAGATCGATTTGATGTTGAATGTCCCTTAGTGGCGGTAACTCCTTCGGTAATTCATCTGGGAATACATCTTCAAATTCCTTCAAAACTGGCTTCGCTTCTTCTGGAATTTCAACCTCTTCACTGCTCTCTCGCCCAATTAACAAGAATACTTCTGGCTCTTCTTCAACTTCTTTAACAAACTCCTTCAGAGATAATAAAGTTTTCAGCTCTTCAATCTCTTCCGATTTACTTTCTCCTTGTTGTCTTTTCTTTGGAACCAAGATAATCTTCGTACCTTCAAACATAAAGTTGTAGCTATTGGTCCGACCATCATGTTGTACTGCTCGATTATACTGCCATGGTCTTCCCAATAGTAAGTGACAAACATCCATCTCTACTACATCACACCAGATCTCGTCTTTGTATTTCTTCCCAATAGAGAATGGAACACGAACTCGTCTATCCACTTTCACTTTTCCTCCTTTTCTCAACCATGCTAGCTTGTATGGATTCGGATGTTTCTCCGTCTTTAACTTCAACTTTGTCACAGCCTCGGTTGAAACGATATTATCACAGCTTCCTGCGTCAATCACAAATTTACACACCTTTCCCAGTATAGTGCATGTCGACTGAAAGATATTACTCCTCAACCAACTAGCTTCTTCCTGCTTCGGTGTCAAACACGATCTCCTCAGCATTAGATTACAACCTTCATCTCCTGACGCAATATCCTGTTCATCCTCCTCAACTGGACTAGAATAATCTTCATCAACATCATCATCTTCAACTTCTGCAATCATGGTTCTCTTCTTTGGCTTTGGACACTCATTACTTTTATGACCCACTTCCTGACAATTGTAACACTTGAAACCATTGTTAATCTTCACCTTCTCAGCCTCCTTCACAACTGGTTTACTGATAGGTTTAGAAACATTAGAACTCCCACTAACACCCTTCCCTTGATTGTTGGAATTAGTAAACACACCATCTCCTCGTCTTCCCTGCTTCTCCCAAGCCAACGCCTTTTGATTTGCTTCTGCCATAGATCTTGGATCGAACATATTAACCATATCCTGGATCTGCATTCTCAATCCCCCAATGAATCTAGATGCCAGCTGCTCTTCCGTTTCCATAATATCATTCCTTGCAATCAGCTGATAAAACTCATCCGCATAGTCATTAACAGTCTTCGTGCCCTGCTTCAAATTCTGCAAACGTTGATACATCAGTGACTGATAATTGTAAGGTAAGAACGTTGCTTTCATCAATTTCTTCATCTTCTCCCAAGATTCAACTTTCGACTTCCCCATTCGTTCACGTGTAAGTTTAGTTTGCTGCCACCATGCTAAAGCTCTACCCCTCAACCTTGTAGCAACCAACTTCACTCGACGATGTTCTGGAACTTCTTTGAAATCAAAAATCTCCTCAACATTAGCTACCCAATCTAGAAACTCCTCCGCTTGCATACCACCCTTGAATTCAGGAATTTCAGTCTTCATCCCCGACTCCCATTTGTGATCATACTCAGAGTAATTTCTTCCTTGACCTCTTCCTTGAATACTACCACCATCATACTCCTCTTCAAAATCAGATGCATATCGATGTCGATTCTGACCACCAACATCTCTACTCCCTTCACGTCTACCACCATCCCTTCGATCTACATTCCTCCGAACACGATCTCGGTCATCAACATTTCTATAACTGTCTCGGCTCACACTTCTATGATCATTCTCATTACTTCTCCCTTGATTGGAATGTGGTGAAACTCTACTTCTCTCGTGATTAGATTCGGGTGAAACCCTTCTCCGGTTTTGATTCATCTGAGTCATAAGCTTCTCTAACCTCCCAATGCCTTCATCCAACTTCTCATTGAATTTGTCACTTATACGTTGCTCCATTTGCTCGGCATCTTCCCGCTTATACAAATCTTCAACATTTTGATGACGGTTAGCTCTCCTTGGCGGCATGATTCAAAATGATACCAAATGATGGATTTACTCCTCACACTTCAAATTCAAACACAATTCAAACTTTGATCCAAAATGAAATGGATCAAAAACTCCCACTTTGTTGCAACTTCGCGATGAACACGATGAACACAACTTCTCCAAATGATAAGATCCGATCTCCAAACTTCAATACAAAGTCGAACACTTCAACTTGATCACGGCTCAACACTTCAAGCTCTCGGCTAATCACTTCAACTTCAAAATGAATAGGCTCCAAGTCTCGATCTAGCTATGATTGGCTAGAACAAGCTCTGATACCAAAAACTGACGCAGCGGATTAATCAAAACAATGTAAATCGATGAAAGTAGCGATCGATGGTGTGAAAGATACCGAATTGCCAAATTCGTTGATCCGAAGATTCCGAATTCGAGCTATCTCAAACACGTTGATAGCGCACTATACCGTGTTTAAAGATCTACGATTCTTGCACGTTGATCTAGCGCACTAGGTTCCGTGAATCGGCTTCTACGATCGTTGATTCAAGCGCACTTGAATTCCAAAAGAGGAGATAGGAGATTACACTCAACTACCAATTTAAATGAAAGCACAAAGCAATCAAACAAGAATTTTATTCAAAAATCAACAACCTTTACAAATGGCACCACCGGCCTATTTATAGAAATTACAAAACAAAACAAAATTTTGTACAACTCCTAAGTCGGCTCCGACTCATCACCTTTCTGACTTACGACTCATCACACCTTCCGACTTAGCCACGCACACGACTTACGAGTTACAACATAGAAAGACAACTCTGCGACTTATCCCTTAAGTACAAACGACTCACGACTTATAAAGACTCACGACTTAGTATAAGTTGGTGACGACTTAACACTTATGTACACAACTCACACATGGAGACTTATCAATAGCAGCGACTTAAGACTTCAACGGTTCAGATTAATGCGGCATAAGGATCCTCGGTTCTAGGTTTCAACGACTTAAAACTTCGGGCGACTTAACTAAGTCGTAACTCGGTACCGACTTATCATTTTCCTTAAATCGTATCCGACTTAACACTTGTGCATTCTTCACTCGAACTGCTCCTCCTGTATCCTTCTTGTTGAGTCGTTGATGACTTATCTCCTCGCCTTTGTTAAGTCGTAGACGACTCATGCCTGTTTCCTTAAGTCGGTCATGACTTATGCCTTCTTCCCAGTTAAGTCGGTCACGACTTATGCCTTCTCCCCAGTTAAGTCGTAGACGACTCATGCCTGTTTCTTTAAGTCGGTCACGACTTATATCTCCATTGTTAGCTTTAGCTCGTGGACGACTCAAAACATTTCCCTTAAGGCGCAGACGACTTATGTCTTCCTTGTTAGCTTTAGCTTGTGGACGACTTAAGCTTTCGTTAGGTCGGCGACGACCTAACACTTTGCCTGCATCATCTTTCGAACGACTTATGCTTTCGTTAGGTCGGCTGCAACCTAAAACTTGAACTTTCCACAATTCTTCACGAAATGTTAACTCGTTAGCTTCCTCTTTAGGTCGAACTCGACCTATCAACATGTTAGGTCGTACATGACCTATGACTTCTTCTTTCTGGGCTGCATCACCTAGTTAGGCCGATTCCTAAGAGATAATAGTGCCTAGTGTATATATATGTGTCCATTAGCATCCACTAGCAAACACTTGCAACCACTAGCGTCCATCATACATAACATGTTATAGTGACATGTTTACATTCAGTCCTACCATCCATTGGTTAAATCCTAAGATCTACCCTCCCAAAGGATACTAAAGGAAAGAACCTATTCAAAACTAAAGATGGAAATAGGAAATTCAAAATGTACCATCGAAAAGATACAGATAAGAGACCCGTATTTTCTCTTCAGCCTTCCACATAGCGTCCTCAATGCTATCTCCCCACTGCACCTTAACCAAAGGGACTTCCTTATTCCTAAGCTTCTTGATATCACGCCCAATGATCTTGGTAGGAATGCGACGAACCGATGCTTCTCTCTCCACTTCAACTACTTCAAGTTGACTAGGTTCCACTACCTCTGCTGAATCATGTAAGCACATTCTCAAGTGCGAAACATGAAAAACATCATGAACTCCCACGAGCCTCTCCGGTAGCTTTATTCGATACGCCATCTTCCCTACCCTTTCTACAATGGGGAACTGTCCTACAAATCTGGGAGCAAGTTTCCCACTTGATCCAAATCTTACTACCTTTCTTAGCGGAGATACCTTAATGAAAACCAAGTCTCCTACCTCAAACTCAATATCCCTTCTCCGCTTATCTGCATAAGATTTCTGCCTATCTTGGGTCGTCTTCATTCTCCTCTTAATCAATTCAATCTTTTCTGAAGTCTCTCTAACCAATCGGGACCAAGTAGCAATTTCTCTGTAGATTCCAACCAACACGAAGGCGACTTGCAAGGTCTTCCATAAAGAGCTTCAAAAGGTGCCATCCCATTGCTAGCTTGAAAACTATTATTATAAGCAAATTCCACTAAAGGAAAATGCTCCTACCAAGTTCCTCCAAAATCAAGAATGCACATCCTCAACAAATCCTCAAGAACTATATTAAATCTCCCTGTTTGGCCGTCCGTCTAGGGGTGATAGGCCGTACTCAATCTAAGCCGCGTCTCTAAAGCCTCTTGCAAGCTCCTCCAAAACTCGCTAGTAAAGATAGGGTCTCTATCGCTCACTATGCTAGAGGGAACTCCATGAAGTCGGACGATCTTACGAACATATAAGGATGCCAAATAAGGTGTTATCCTCTTACTCTTGACCGAAATGAAGTGGGCGCTCTTAATCAAACGATCTACAATCACCCAAATACTGGTATTCCCCTTCCTAGATCGGGGTAAACCATCTATGAAGTCCATCAAAACACTATCTCACTTCCATTCGGGTACACCTAATGGTTGAAGCAATCCACCGGGTTTCTACTGCTCTGCCTTAACTCTTTGGCATACAAAACACTTTGCTACATCATTCTTCATGCCACTCCAATAAAACACTCTCCTCATATCCCTATACATCTTATCACCACCCGGATGAATAGTCATTCGGGAATGGTGTGCTTCTTCTAGAACAACTCTCATCAAATCACTGGTGTAGGGGACACAAAGTCTTCCATCTCTCCTTAGCCACCCTTTACTATCAATGGAATAGCGTTGGAGATGTCTAGAGACCTCTCCTCTGCTAATCATATCCAAAATATCCATAAGCTCTAAATCCTCTCGTTACCTTGAGCCAATCTGATCTATGAGTGTAGGCTTAACCTCAAGTGCAGCTAATAATCCAGGGGTAATGTCCGTAAAGGGCTTAAAATCAAAGGTGGAAGTAAACTCTAGGATTTTCCACTCCACGAACATTAGACTAAGGGTTGCTTTCTTCCTACTTAATGCATCCGCAACCACGTTTCTTTTACCAGGAGTGTAAGCTATCTCAAAGTTATATGATGCTAGAAACTCCATCCAACGTTGCTGCCTCAAGTTTAAATCCTTTTGTGAGAAAAGGTACTTCAATGATTTATGGTTAGTGAAAAGCTCAAACCTGTCTCCTAGCAAGTAATGTCTCCAAGACTTGAGCACGAAAACAATAGCAGCTAACTCCAAATCATGGATGGGGTAGTTCTTCTCATGAGTTCTCAACTGTCTACTTCCATAACATACTACCCTCCCTTCTTGCATCAATACTGCTCCAAGACCCATCCCACATGCATCAGTGTATACTGTAAAAGGCTTAGCTCCATCGGGTAAAACTAACACTGGTGCACTAGTGAGGGTCCTCTTTAGCATCGTGAAGGAATCCTCACAATCTACGTCCCACACGAATGTCACATTCTTCTTAGTGAGGCGAGTAAGCGGTGCTGAAATCTTAGCGAAATCTCTGATAAACTTCCTATAATAGCTAGCCAAACCTAGGAAGCTTCTAACTTCGATAGCGTTCTTGGGGGCCTTCCAATCTTGTACGGCTACTACCTTAGCGGGATCAACAGCTAGACCCTCTCTTGAGACTACATGCCCCAAGAAACGCACCTCCTTACGCCAAAAGTGACACTTTGAGAACTTTGCCTTCAACTGATGAACATGAAGTGTATGAAGAACCTCCTCAAGGTGAATAGCATGCTCTTCCATACTCTTGAAAAACACCAAAATGTCGTCCACGAATACTACAACGAACTTATTTAGGACATCTCGAAAAACACGGCTCATCAAATCTACAAAATAGGCTGGGGAGTTGGTCAGTCCAAACGGCATAACCAACCACTCAAAGAATCCATCGGGTGTATTAAATGATGTCTTATCTATGCTATCGTCAACGACCCTAAGCCGATGAAATCCAGTAGCTAAATCAAGCTAAGAAAATACTGAAGAGCCAACCAACTGATCGAAAAGATCATCTATCCTAGGAAGTGGGTAATGGTTCTTCTTCGTGAGTTTATTCAACTCTCTATAGTCTACGCAAAGTCGAAGGGATCCATCCACCTTTGTAGCAAAGACGATTGGCGCTCCCCACTCAGATATGCTCCGTTTGATGAAGCCTTTCTCCAATAGCTCACTGATCTGCTTGCTTAACTCTTTCCTCTCCCTAGGAGCCATATGTCTCACGGGCAATGCCACTGGCTTAGCATTATCATTTATATAGATCATAAAGTCGATCTCTCTCTTAGGGGGTAGTCCCCTAACTTCCTCAAAGACGTTTGGGAAATTTCTAACAACTAGAACGGAATCTAGCTCTCCTAGTGATGAATCAAGGGAATAAAGGAAGCTCAACATGACTGACCCCTATAGGTCGCAAGATACCTCGAGAGTCCTTCCGCTGCATGTCTCTAGTCTGACGACTCTCCTCTCGCAGTCTAATATCGCTCCATAAGTGGATAGCCAATCCATCCCCAAAATCAGCCCATATCCCGAAAATCCTAGTACATAGGCGTCACAATCAAACTCTACGCCTAGTATAAATTTTTTTAAACCCCTACAAATCATGGATAAATGTGACGATCCTCCTATGGGGTTTGAAACAACTATAGGGTCTACTACTAGAGAAATATCTAAGTGCAAACAATCAACTAAGGAACTAGAAATGAAAGAATGCGATGCTCCAGACTCAAAAAGAGTCTGAATAGAAAAATCCGAAATAGAGATCAAACCTTCTACAAAGATTTTCCTACCTTGACCCGGTCCACTAGAAGGTGCTGCATCCAAAGCCTGTACCTGCACTGTAGGTGCGCCTGCTCTCTGCCCCGCCCTATGAGGACAAGCTCTACTAAGGTGTCCATGCTGCCCACAATTGTAACACCTTCCCTTCATCGAGCCCTTCCTAAAGTCCTTTGTGAAATTCCCAACCAATCCACAACCATGACATTTCCCACCTTTGCTGATCCACTTTTGAGGTCCTTCTTCTTTCCTCTTGTCCTTATCCTTCTTATTCTTCCACCACTGCTTCTTAGAGTTTCCTGATTTAGGGACCTCCTTAACCTCTCCCTTTAGCTGCCCAAATGCAAGCTGAACTCTATGTCGGTCCTCCAATTCCTAACAGCTCAAATATCCGCTCTATATCCCTTAAACAAGCTCGTGCCTCCACGAAATCCTCCATGCCAAAAAACGTTCTACCTCCTAGACTAACGAAGTCCTTGCATAGCTTAGAAAAATTGGCTGCTGCAGGTGGATTAATGGGATCTCCACCTGCCGGTGCTATATTGGACGATTGCCTTTGCACCTCTGGTACCGTAGCTCTACGGAACCAGTCAGCCATACTATGCAAAAAAAAGAAAACTTAGGCTCGAAAGAATCAAAGAAAAGGTTGAACTGGACTTTGAGGAGATTTTTATAAAAACTCTCTTATACTTGAAAACCATTTCTATAATAAGAGTTTTTTTCTAAAAAATACTTTTAAAACATGTTATTTTTGAAAAATACTTTACTCTTTAAAACAAGTTTTTAGGAATCCTGTAACCTTAGGCTCTGATACCAAGTGAAACACCCTACTCCCCTTAGTATACCCAAAAAGGAACACTAAAAGATATGGTGTGTTATAGGTATAGCTAAAACATCACAAAGATTAAGATTCATAAGACAAATAAATAATAATGATAATAATAATAATAGCGGAAACATTTAAAATACTTATCATTACTTCATAAAATAAGTCACATGTCTCGTGAAAAATACAATCTCAATCACATCATTAGAGTACGTAAAAATCATCCCTCTCACAAGGTACCAGTACATCCAAAGTCAAATGAAAAGAAAATTGAAGAAGAAGAGTACATGAAGAATGAGAAAGCTCTGCAAATGGGTCTCCTAGAAATCCAAGTCTACTGTCCTTGCCTCCGCTGGCCTATGGGGGGGAAAGGGGGAAATGGAGGAGTGGGTCAGACTATAAGTATGGTGAGTGAAAGTAATTACTAGTATTTTTAAGCAAGATAAAGATAATATACTTAACAACAGTTCTAGTATAAAAGGAAATAAAGGAAAGATAAAACTGGGATAAAATACTGTTTAACTGTTTGCTTTGATTGTGATCGTTTATACTTGTCTTAGATTGTTGTGATTAGGTTGAAATCCTAATCTTATTTTAATTAGGCTGAATCCTAATTCTACCTATTGATCGACCATCTATCTATGTTGTGCCACTGTCAGCTAGTCCCATCCTGTGGGTCCCACAGCTAAAGACACATATTTAGCACTTGGAACGCAGTAGTGACTTATCTACCCTAATCAATGTCGCATGCTCGGTCATCGTCGGTACTCGCTAACTGTCGCTTCCTCTTGTGACCTCTTATTTACCATAATCAGCATAAGCATGCCCAACCTCACCTAATCTGCTATGAGACCATCAGTCCTAGTCTGAAAGGGTCCTGCCCAGCCTTACCTAAGTGTTTTGTGAGACCATCAGTCCTAGTCTGAAAGGGAATGCTGCCGGTACTGGTCCTAACAAACAAAATCTAGTTGCGCCCATTGTCCAAATCCCCCGATTTGAGCTTCTATCTATTGGCCATATATTTACCCTAGTTAGCATAAGCGTGTCCCAGCCTCACCTAACTATTGTGAGACCATCAGTCCTAGTCTGAAAGGGTACTGCCCAGCGTCACCTAACTATTGTGAGACCATCAGTCCTAGTCTGAAAGGGAATGCTGTTGGTATGGGCCCTATTTCTGTTCTTGCTTATTAACTTAGTGTAAGGTTTAAAATAAAACTATTATGTTATTTATGCTCTGTTTGCTTATTAACTTAATCTAAGTCTTAAAATAAGCCTTTTTCTATTCTTTCTGCTTAATTATAACCTACGTTATAATTGTTATTCTTCTTTTCTATCTTTTTAGTTATAACCACTAGTTATAAACATGCTTGCAAATGTCTCAAATTTGCCTATTTCAGTCTTTCTTCTTTTTATTTACAGTTTTCTTATTTTACATCTAATTTATGTAAATTTAATGTTTTCTGCTTTAATCCATATTTGCGAATTATTCTTTTTTTTTAATATTCTTGTATTTTATTCGCGTAAAAAGGAATAAAAAGAAACTAAAATTTACATGCTAAATTCTAACGTAAAACAGATGTAAATAAATGTAAATAACAGTAAATAACTGAATAAAATAGCTGAATAAAAATAACTGAATAAAATAGACCGAAAAGAACTTTAAAAACTAGCTGTAAATAACTTATATAGAAATTGTCTCAAAATTGCAGAAAAACTACAAATATTGAGAACCCTATTATTTTAAATTACTTAAAAATCTAAAATAATTACTAAACACTCACCTGTGGTCCTTAGCTCTAGTCCTTAGTCTTCCTTGATTCACTTCTAGAGCGTAGAATATTTTTATTAAAAAGATTTCCTCCTTAGAAAAATTTTCTATTTAGGGTCCAGCCTCAGGCAATGAACCCAGATAGAAGAAAATCTGAATGAGAAAAATAGCTAGGCCTAGGGTTCTATTTATAGTGTGGTTTAGAGATCTCAGACCGCTGGATTTGAAGATTAAATCTAGTGCAACCATGTCATAGGCTCGCTGGGAACCGTCGGATGGAAGCACGAACGCGCAGAATTCAAAGAAAAATGGATAACACGTCATCGTTCGAAGCTAGACGTTTTCACGCCCATATACATAGGCGGGTCGACCTACAGGTCGACCTATGGCCTTGGGGGTCGACCCTTGTATTTTTTTTTTCGTTTCCGATTCTTGTTTAATTCGTATCTTCTTCGTTTTAGCTCGAATTTTGACAAACTATATATGGAAATTGATCAGAAAATCACCTCGGACACAATGGTGCAACCCCGTAGCTTGATTCTGATAATTTCACAAACTTATTTTATTATTTAATTAATTCGTTAATTAATTATTATAGCTTAAATTTTGGGTTGTTACATTCTCCCCTCCTTAAGGGATTTCATCTCCGAAATCTCTAAGGACAGAAGAATGAAATAAATATTTTCATCCAAATTCTACAACCATTACTCAACCACTATACATTACATCCATCGTCCTTAAGTTTTCTAATGCAATTTATGATATATATATATATGCAAATAGTGTAGTGTCAATGTCCCTAACTAATGCAAAAGATTAGGCGGTCTACTGATTCAGTCGACCTCCTTTTTATGCAATCATGTACGTGCCATGTATCCAAATGAATGAAAATTCCCTAATGACAACTGATAGTTCTATATGCATGCTTCACTCATCATACAAATGCAACAATCATACGATAATCATCCATTTATTGCAACCATGGAAAATAAAAATAAAATGCAAATACGCACACATCCATATGCATATGCTTTATTGACCTAGTTAGGCCGATTCCTAAGATATAATAGTGCCTAGTGTATATATACGCGTCCATTAGCATCCACTAGCAAACACTTGCAACCACTAGCGTCCATCATACATAACATGTTATAGTGACATGTTTACATTCAGTCCTACCATCCATTGGTTAAATCCTAAGATCTACCCTCCCAAAGGATACTAAAGGAAAGAACCTATTCAAAACTAAAGATGGAAATAGGAAATTCAAAATGTACCATCGAAAAGATACAGACAAGAGACCCGTATTTTCTCTTCAGCCTTCCACGTAGCGTCCTCAATGCTATCTCCCCACTGCACCTTAACCAAAGGGACTTCCTTATTCCTAAGCTTCTTGATATCACGCCCAACGATCTTGGTAGGAATGCGACGAACCGATGCTTCTCTCTCCACTTCAACTTCTTCAAGTTGACTAGGTTCCACTACCTCTGCTGAATCATGTAAGCACATTCTCAAGTGCGAAACATGAAAAACATCATGAACTCCCGTGAGCCTCTCCGGTAGCTTTATTCGATACGCCATCTTCCCTACCCTTTCTACAATAGGGAACGGTCCTACAAATCTGGGAGCAAGTTTCCCACTTGATCCAAATCTTACTACCTTTCTTAGCGGAGATACCTTAATGAAAACCAAGTCTCCTACCTCAAACTCAATATCCCTTCTCCGCTTATCTGCATAAGATTTCTGCCTATCTTGGGTCGTCTTCATTCTCCTCTTAATCAATTCAATCTAATCTGAAGTCTCTCTAACCAGTCGGGACCAAGTAGCAATTTCTCTGTAGATTCCAACCAACACGAAGGCGACTTGCAAGGTCTTCCATAAAGAGCTTCAAAAGGTGCCATCCCATTGCTAGCTTGAAAACTATTATTATAAGCAAATTCCACTAAAGGAAGATGCTCCTACCAAGTTCCTCCAAAATCAAGAATGCACATCCTCAACAAATCCTCAAGAACTATATTAAATCTCCCTGTTTGGCCGTCCGTCTAGGGGTGATAGGCCGTACTCAATCTAAGCCGCGTCTCTAAAGCCTCTTGCAAGCTCCTCCAAAACTTGCTAGTAAAGATAGGGTCTCTATCGCTCACTATGCTAGAGGGAACTCCATGAAGTCGGACGATCTTACGAACATATAAGGATGCCAAATAAGGTGTTATCCTCTTACTCTTGACCGAAATGAAGTGGGCGCTCTTAATCAAACGATCTACAATCACCCAAATACTGGTATTCCCCTTCCTAGATCGGGGTAAACCATCTTTGAAGTCCATCAAAACACTATATCACTTCCATTCGGGTACACCTAATGGTTGAAGCAATCCACCGGGTTTCTGCTGCTTTGCCTTAACTCTTTGGCATACAAAACACTTAGCTACAAACTTTGCTACATCATTCTTTGTACTCGCTAACTGTTGCTTCCTCTTGTGACCTCTTATTTACCCTAATCAGCATAAGCGAGCCCATCCTCACCTAATCTGTTGTGAGACCATCAGTCCTAGTCTGAAAGGATCCTGCCCAGCCTTACCTAAGTGTTTTGTGAGACCATCAGTCCTAGTCTGAAAGGAAATGCTGCTGGTACTATCCTAACAAACAAAATCTAGTTACTCCCCTTGCCCAAATCCCTCGATTTGAGCTTCTATTTATTGGCCCCTTATTTACCCTAGTTAGCATAAGCGCGTCCCAACCTCACCTAACTATTGTGAGACCATCAGTCCTAGTCTGAAAAGGTCCTGCCCACCCTCACCTAACTATTGTGAGATCATCAGTCCTAGTCTGAAAGGGAATACTGTTGGTATGGGCCCTATTTCTGTTCTTGCTTATTAACTCAGTGTAAGTTTTAAAATATGCCTCTTCAGTTATTTCTACTCTGTTTGCTTATTGACTTAATCTAAGTCTTAAAATAAGCCTTTTTCTGTTCTTTCTGCTTAATTATAACCTACGTTATAATTGTTATTCTTCTTTTCTATCTTTTTAGTTATAACCACTAGTTATAAACATGCTTGCAAATGTCTCAAATTTGCCTATTTCAGTCTTTCTTCTTTTTATTTACAGTTTTTATTATTTTACATCTAATTTATGTAAATTTAATGTTTTCTGCTTTAATCCATATTTGCGAATTATTCTTTTTTTTTAATATTCTTGTATTTTATTCGCGTAAAAAGGAATAAAAAGAAACTAAAATTTACAGGCTAAATTCTAACGTAAAACAGATGTAAATAAATGCAAATAACAGTAAATAACTGAATAAAATAGCTGAATAAAATAGCTGAATAAAAATAACTGAATAAAATAGACCGAAAAGAACTTTAAAAACTAGCTGTAAATAACTCATATAGAAATTGTCTCAAAATTGCAGAAAAACTACAAATATTGAGAACCTTATTATTTTAAATTACTTAAAAATCTAAAATAATTACTAAACACTTACATGTGGTCCTTAGCTCTAGTCCTTGGTCTTCCCTGATCCACTTCCAGAGCGTAGAATATTTTTATCAAAAAGATTTCCTCCTTAGAAATTTTTTCTATTTAGGGTCCAGCCTCAGGCAATGAACCCAGATAGGAGAAAATCTGAATGAGAAAAATAGCTAAGCCTAGGGTTCTATTTATAGTGTGGTTTAGGGATGTCAGACCGTTGGATTTGAAGGTTAAATCTAGTGCAACCACGTCATAGGCTCGCCGGGAACCGTCGGATGGAAGCACGAACGCACATGATTTAAAGAAAATTGGAAAACACGTCATCGTTCGAAGCTGGACGTTTTCACGCCCATATACATAGGCGTGTTGACCTGCATATCGACCTAGACCTATGGCCTTGCGGGTCGACCCTATCGTTGACCTGGCCTTGGTCTGGCTCGATCCGACCCTTGTATATATATATATATTTCGTTTTTGATTCTTGTTTAATTCGATCTTCTTCGTTTTAGCTCGGATTTTGACAAACTATATATGGAAATTGATCAGAAAATCGTCATGGACACAATGGTGCAACTCCCGTAGCTCGATTCCGATAATTTCATGAACTTATTTTATTATTTAATTAATTCGTTAATTAATTATTATAGCTTAAATTTTATGTTGTTACAATTCCATATATCAAAATATAGGTTTTCGATATTTTTAAACTCAATGGAACTATTTTTTAACCCTAATTCCATTATTTACAAAAGTTAGCTTTCATAATCAAATTATATTCATTTAAATTCCATAAATCGATTTCTACGCGTTTTAAGCTCGCACGGCCAAACGACACGTCCGATCGCTACGAAACTTGAAATCCTATAATAATTCACTGTTACGGATCCGATGAAATTAGTTTCATCGAAATCCGAGACAGTGGCCAAAATAGCTATTTTTACCCGTTAATTAAATAAATAATTATTAAATTAATTCAATCACCTTTAAATTCAAATTTAAAAGTTAAAAATTTTGTCATTCTTGATTTCATAGAAATTAATAATCTATTAAAATATATTTTCCATGTTAAATCCACTATTTGAATATTACACTAAATTCAGTGTTCAATTGCAATTGTACTAAAATTCCTGTCAATTATAATTTAATTTCAATCAAATTCTTTTATTTCGATTTACATCCTTATTAATTAATCATCTATTACCTTATGAATATAATTAACATTAGTTTACAGTTTATTACATTTATATTATACGGTTATCATCTTAACTCATATTAACTGTAATATTTAATTATATTAATTTCACATTGGTTTCATATTCCATAGTAAACCTATTCCAATTTATAACATATAATTTCAATATTAAATCCTACATTTAATTTATTCCTTATTTTCAAATTTAACCAAATTAACTTTACAATTATTTCCATTGACTGAAATTACATTAAAATAGTTGTCAATAACATTCAAACAATAATATTAAATTATATTCTAATTATTTTTCTCATTAATAAATCATAAATTTTAATTTCTCACAATATTAAATTTCAAAAATCTTATTTAATTTATTATTTTTAATTATCGAAAAATATAGGTCGTTTCACTCTCCCTCACTCAAAACTTTTAATCCTCGAAAAGGAACAAGAAGGAATTAAGAAACTTAATATAATTTTATTCAAATTATTCAATTTATAAAAAAACTTTAAATTTACATTATTTAATTTAATAAGAATTTGAAAATAACTCAACTTTTACAAAATTTTCTAAGTCCTAAAGTCATGAAAAATTTCGGTAGAGTCTCCTTTGTCGGTTAGGTCCAGAAAAATAATAATATCAATACTTTCAATATATATATATATATATATCATATTTCAATAATAAAATATCCCAACCATGGGAAAAACAATTAAAATATCATTGTAAAACTGTAATCCGAAAACATATCTATTTGTCGGGCAAACAACTTTATTTATAAAACCAAATGCAGTAGCTATTGCTTCCATAAACCTATATTTCGCTTATATAATCCAAAGAGTTAAAGTTATGTAAAAGAATAATATTTTAGTTGTTTCAATTAGTAACAAAAGCAAATCAACACAAAACATGTGCAAACAAAACAGCACGACCATCATATGCAACAAAGGAATCAATCATACATCCATAGTAACCAAAACTAATGGTTTGTTCAGGTTCAGAAACTTTTAATCGTAAAGGGTGATAAATAAACTATTAAGTGTATCCTACGCTCAACAGCCTTAGATAATTACTTAATAGATTATTCATACAACCTCAAACAATTAGAAGTATCATTTCCCAAACATCTCATTAGCCAAACAATACAGAATTTAAATATTATTTAAGTTTATTCTATTGGTTTCCTTTTTACTCTTTTATTCATTTTCATTCATACATACAATGTCATTTTTCCATTAATTTACATTCATTTACTTACAAATGTTATTTTCCATTCAATTATTTAGAACATCAATAAATCAATTCTTAAATTATTATATAAGTTTCTTTGCAAATTTAATTCACAATTATTATTTACTTATAAAACTTGATTTCCATTTAATATTAATATTGATTAGTGAATAAACTCATACTTAAGTTTCTTAACTTTTAAATTTACATTCATCCCTTCATATATAGTATTATTTAATATTAAATATATTTATGAATCATTTCATCAATTTCTTAAGTTTATAATCATTTACTTAAATGATATTCACTTTTACTATTCAATTTGATTACTAGCATTTCAAAATATTAACCTATGTTTAAAATATGTCTTGTAACATCTTAAATTTCATTTTGAAGCAATTTGTTACTTAAGCTTTCACTTTTATAATATTCTATTACATATTCATATTAACATTACAACTTTTAAATGTTTTTGGTAAGTTATATATATGTTTTTTAGAATGTAATTGAGTGTTATACAAATTTATCTTATTCATTTTAGTTAACAAAATGTTCGATAGTTTACATCTTCTAAATGTTTTATTATCTTATAATTTACAAGTGACAATCTCCAATTTCTTTACAGTTTCCCTAAATACTTAGCTCCTAATTTCTTATTTTTCATTTTAGAAGTTTCTAACTATTAAAATTTCACTTTATTTCTACAACTGAAAATCATTAATTTAACAGGAACTTAAGAACTAAATACCAGGTTCATTTCAAATCATTTTGAAATAATATATATATTCATATCTTTATATATATCAAATCATACTTAGAAATTTTAAATCAGAATCTGTTTATCGAAACAAATGCATAGCCAAGCTACTAAGTGGCCTCTCCCACTTCAAAACTCAAAAATGAATGTCGATGATGCGGCCGTCATCACCGAAATTATTTTCCAACAGCAGAAGAGGGGAGTACATAACTTATTTCCTTTTAAAACTCCTTTTTAAAACATTTCTTTCAAATCACATTGAAAATATTTATATCCGAAAATACTTCAAATAATACTAATATTATATCCAAAAATCTTTTAAAAACCAATTTCAAAACCCCGGAACTTAAATTCTCAAATTTCCAATTTATTTTCACTTTATTTGTAAATCTTATTTTACAACCAATATTTATAAAATTTCACTTCCTAACAAACATATCACATACAACTATTTCCATTTATAAAATTATTCTTTTATATACAAAATATAATACTAGGTAAAATAATTTCATTTACCTATATTTCAAAAACAATATTATGTCGGTCTGCCCTATTAAGTGTTTAGAAATTCCTATCGATGCCATAGCGTCCTATGTACCGACCAAGATTCATAAATACTCAACATAACAAATTAACACAATATAAAAACATTTTATACCACTAAAAAATATGCTCTCTCATATGTATACACTCAACAAACTCATTATAAGGTATTACTACCCTATCTCTAATGAGTCAAACCCCACAAAGCTAAGGTTATCGCTAAACCAAAGCTCTAATACCAACTGTAACGACCCACCTTTTTTGATGGTTTAAATCGACAATAAACCACACATGTCAACTCAAACCATTCAAAAGAGAGGATTATTAATGGGGTAAATAAGAAAATAATGGAAAAGAAGGAAAAACAAAACACAGAATCTCACAGCAAAATGACAAAATATAATAGTCAAATAAACAGTTCATGAAGCTGTTTTACAAATAATATTGATTACACTTTTACAATATATCAAAGGTATACATACAATAGAAATAAATAAATAATGCAGCGGAACAACATGATACAGTGGAATAATAATAAATAGTATACAAATCTCCGTCTTCGTCCTCCAGAAATAAAGTCTTCAACGCTGAAAAGCTCAGGCTGACCCGAGCATAATGAAAAGACAGAACACTCGAGTCCGAACTAAAAGATCTTATGCAAGTTAAACCAATAATAAATTAATATGAGTGTAACGGCTTCAAAGATGTTTACGGGATTTTACATCTCCTATCCAGTGTATAACGTGCATGCAATAACATAAGAGATGTTCGGGATTTCCATCTCTTAAGGACCCGTTAAATTATTTACTATGTAGTAATATATGCTATATATATAGTGTCTATCAGTAAAGTAAAGTATTAAAACAGCGTTAAGGCATTACCCATATCCCCATTAACACATTTTATAAATGCTGTAGTCTATACCGTACTATAAACTCCACCAAACCGGTGGGCTATCAGGGAGCACTCCATAGGTACGACACAAAACAAATCGTAGTAGTCTCGATAAGGCATATGACAGGGCACACAAGGCTATATCCACGGTAGGATTCTACTAGATTGTGGCACCAGGCTGGTGGTAACGCATAGCAGCTACTACCGCCCACCTCGAACAACACTCCCATAATCAATTTACCGATGGCCACCAAATCAATCACAGAGTAACATATATGGTATCGAAGAAGCGTGTCTAATAGGAGGAGCGACCTCACTTGGCCTGGCGATGGCTCCTAATTTTAGTCATATCAAGCCGACCTTGTGGGGTCAGGGCTACGTTCATACCTCATACAGTAGCATTCGCCAAACCATCCTACTTCGTTTGGGATTCTCCACCATATGCACAGTTGTTAAAGTGGTTTCGGAATTGGCAGAGAGTATGACAATATCCGACCCTGGTCTCTTTAACAACTAAACGCTTACATTTTTCACACCGTGGTCATTTTATAAAACATTTATAATAAATCCAAAAAATAGTTTATACCTTCATATCAAGACATCCATATACTTATTCCAAAAGTATAAATATATTCATAAATACCGAGGAAGATTTTCTTCCAATCAATTTCAAAAATAATTTATAAATCTCTTATAAACCATTTATAAACTATTTATATGCTTTAAAACCATTTATATAGCAATTTATAAATTCCAAAACTGTTTACAACTCTTCACCTTTAAACCAGTTCCTATTATAAACCCTTTATAAAAATCCTTTGAAACCTTTATAAACTCCTTTATAAAGCTATTATTAAATTTTTTATAAAAATCCTTTTTACAAAATCCAATATAAAATCTCTACAACCTTTATAAATTCTTTACAAAACCTCTTACAATTTTTATTTATTAAAGTTATTATAAAAATCTTTATTAATTATATTAAATTAGAACTATATTTATTATATTAAATTAAATTTAAAATATAAGTATTAAAATTATATTAAATATTACTAAATTAAATTTTAAACTATTTAAATTATATATTTTAAAAACTAAACAAAATTATAAGTTAAAATCTTAAATTTTCATTTAAACCATATATTAACTTATAATTTTAACTTTAATAACATATAAATAAATTATTTTCCAAATATAAATTTTTTAAAATAAAATCATTAAATTAAATTTCAAAAATCAACTTCGTAAATCAAACATGCTTTACTATTTAGAAAATAATTTAAAACCGAGCAACGGTGTCCGTATATAGTTTTCTACCCTATGGTCAAACGATAGAGTATGTATCATTTCAACCCCAAAATAGTTCAATTTTCCAGTATATATCATTTCAACCCGTATCCCAAATCAAAAATTTCCAAATCAGTAAAATCGCTTGGGTTTATCATTTCAACCCATAACGATTTTCCCTAATCTACAAGATCGTTCGGGTATGTATCATTTCAACCCATAGTGATAACAGGGATACAAATATCCAATCATCCAAAATGTCAACAAATAAACATCCATCACAATCAACATCCAAATCAGCCAATAAATTACAACAATTAACCGGTTATCATTATTAGGTATTTAACTAACAATTTAAATTCAATATTAATTTAAATGGAAGTTTAATTAAATATAAATTCAAATTAAATGAAAATGACAATTTAAAATACCAAACTGTAATAAATAAATTTTAACCACATCATAAATTTAATTTAACTAACATAAGATAGTTTAGTATTTGTGAGTGAGTTAAATCACTCACCTTCGATTTATCGTCAATTTAAAATCCAAATAAAGCTAAAAAATCCAATAGTCTTAGAATTCAACCAAATTGATTCCATGTTGTTCGAAATTTCGATACGATCGCAACAGAGAAAACCGCATCCAAATCCGAGCTCGTATGAAAGAGTTACGCGAGTTAGAACATTTGAAAAATTAAATCAAATTTAAAATAAAAATAGGGCAAAACGTAAATATTCTTACCCTCCAACCCATGCGTACACTCCTGAAACCCTAGCATCATTCGACATCGAGCTTATCATGCCTCAGTCGCTAGTTCACATGCCGAACTCATGCCACCACATCCATCTTCACCATGATCCAACATCGCCACCGCCTCCAGCATGCTGAGCCGCCCACGGCCATGCCTACACGACCCTCCACCTCGCCAAAACTGCTCCGCCGCCGTGATCAACTTCCAGCCTTTTTTTGGCGATCTCGAGCATCTCTGACCCAAATGAGTCGCATGGATGAAGACTGCATCGCCCCTTCTACCAAACGCAACTTTCCAATCGTCAAACGGGTGAAGATCCACCATTAAACGAAACCATGGCCTATGGACGGTCGAAACTTCTTCGATGATTTCTAGCCAATCTGAACCTCCAATCGACAAACGAATTGCAAATGTGGATTATGCTCGTCGAGAGCTTTCTAATGATATATAATATGACATAGTTTGAGGGGTTTAAAATTTTCAATTTGATTTTTTTGAATTGAGGACTTAGGGTTTGGGATTATCTGACATTGGGAAGGAAGGAAGTAGCAGATGGAAATAATAGTACCTACAAAAATAAGAAAATGCTTCTAGGGTTTCAGAAAAGAAATCTATTTATATATACAGAGATAGATAAGAACAAATGGACATATTAAATTGGTTCGAAACGATAACAATGACCCGAAAAGCCCGTTCCATTTCCGAAACGAAAGTAGGTCGTTCCATATCTCAAAATATAGGTTTTCGATATTTTTAAACTCAATGGAACTAGTTTCAAACCCTAATTCCATTGTATACAGAAGTTAGCTTTCATCAAATTATATTTATTTAAATTCCATTAATCGATTTCTACGCGTTTCAGGCTCGCATGGCCAAATTGACAAATCCAATCATTACGAAACTTGAAATCCTATAATAATTCACTGTTACAGATCCGATGAAACCGGTTTCGTCAAAATCCGAGACAGTAGCCAAAATAGCTATTTTTACACGTTAATTAAATAAATTATTATTAAATTAATTCAATCATCTTTAAATTCAAATTTAAAAGTTAAATTTTTTATCATTCTTGATTTCATAGAAATTAATAATCTATTAAAATAATTTTTTCATGTAAAATCCACTATTTAAATATTACACTAAATTCGGCGTTCTATTGCAATTGTACTAAAATTCCAGTTAGTCATAATTTAATTTCAATCAAATTCTTTTATTTCGATTTACATCCTTATTATTGAATCAACTATTAGCTAATGAATATAATTAACATTAGTTTACAGTTTATTACATTCATATTCTACGGTTATCATCTTAACTCATATTAACCGTAATATTTAATTATATTAATTTCACATTGATTTCATATTCCATAATAAACCTATTCCAATTTATAACATATAATTTCAACATTAAATACTACATTTAATTTATTCCTTATTTACAAATTTAACCAAATTAACTTTACAATTATTTCCATTGACTAAAATTACATTAAAATAGTTGTCAATAACATTCAAACAATAATATTAAATTATATTCTAATTATTTTTCTCATTAATAAATCATAAATTTTAATTTCTCACAATATTAAATTTCAAAAATCTTATTTAATTTAATATTTTTAATAATTGAAAAATACGGGTCGTTACATATATCTTTATATTTATTCTCTAGTTTTGTGAATATTAATTCTGCAATATATTAGTGGAGGTATAATTTTAAAAAAAAGTTATAACCCCTTAAAACACCCTATGATAACACCTAAAATACAGAGCCGTCCAAAACCAATCAAAACCGGTAGAAAACATGCTCCCAAGCGGATCCTAAAGCCCAAAATATTTATTGCACGTTCTTAACATCGCCATTTCTTTTCTGGGCCACCTCTTCTCTCAACCGTCGATACTTTGTAAAATACTATTTGTACCCTTATACATCCACTTGTCATTTTATTTTAATTTTTTAAAAGAAATAAACACTCATTCTTTCATATTCTTAAAAATATAACCGAACAACAATCATAATTCAAATCTCATCATCTCCTATCTTTTTCTAAAAATTTAGATAAATTCGAATTTTGATTAGAATATGATAACTTTTAGATCATAATATACTATGGTGTTAAATGATTTCGTTTGGAGCCTTTTTCCAAATGATTAAAATTGAATATATGGAAACGATGACCGGAAAAGAACAATTGTTCAAATTGATAAATAAATTTGAAGTGAGAATTTTTGTAAAGTTTTTAAAACTTTAAATCTTATAAGTTAACAAGAATGGTGGTTCTTTGAAGTGGTTTTTTCTTGTAGTACCTTATTAAGTGGCATTAGGAAGTATACACTAGAACGTCTTTTTGAATGCCAAAAACCTATAGTTTTGATGTTAAATCAACCCACAACTAACGACTTTTGTTCCTTTTTGAAAGAAAAAAAATCATTATTGTTTTGATCTCTAGGGCATATATAAATTCACTGGAATAAATTAAAATAATATATTTAAATGTTGTTTCCATAAGAATGCAAAATAGTGTTACTTACACAAAAGAATCAGAATATAGTCTCTTTGATTGATCGAATTATTTTCGATCCAACGATCAAAATATAAATTGTACATTAATTAATTCATATAAACAACGCTGAAAAGAATGATTAGTATACTATATTTTCAAATTAAAATTTCATGTTAATAGTCAAATTGAACAAAATAAATCTACGTTTTTAGCTGTTAAATAATCAAAATTATAATTGAATAATATGTATGGTTATAATATATTAACTCAGCATGGCTTATTAACATATGTTTTCAACCTAAACAAATTGAAAATGAATTTTTTTTATTCATATTATTTACTAATGAAGGCATATAATTTGAATAGCAATAATATTAAATCATGTTAAAATGGTCAACAAATATTAGCTTGAAGCAAATTCTCTTCCTCTAACTTTGGGTATTGTGTTTAAAAGCCTTTTAGAAACTTTGGTTGCTTCTCTAGCGTAACAACTTGAATTCACTTAAGGAGGATCGAGGGCAGAGAGGTTCTAAGTTCTAGATATGTTTTCCTTCACTATCGTAAGCTTTCATTAAGGGTTGGTACCCAAACACCAAACACCCCCCCAACCACACACACAATACCCTCGCACCACACAAAAAGAATAAGAAAAAACCCTCTAAAATCTCTTTTTGTTGTTGTATTTCATTCAATTTTTGGATTAGAGTTAATCATGTGTGAGATCACTAATTCTTTGATTGAATCACATACTTCCTTTTACCTACTTTCGATTAGTCAAAGTTTCAGTTGTTTCTATCACTACAAATTGGACAAATTGTTACATCCTTGGACATGATTGTTAGATTTGTGATTCTTGATTTTGTTATGTATTTATCCATTACAGTTTACCCCTATGTGAATTTTTGGACTTGTATTAAAAGGAAAAATGAGATCTTTCATCATTAGTTATACCCATTTCCGTACATAGTTAGAATAAGAGCATTCAGAAACAAACATGTAATCTTTTCGTCTTGATTGTTGCATAGTACACATTTTAGATTATTGTTCCTGCCTTGATATATCAGTTATACTTAGTTGGAAGTGAATTTATCAACACTCTGAACATGCAGATTGGAATTTCGGGCAAGATTTACTTTTGCAACTTGATCGTGTCACTTCTTTTTTGATAGTGTGTTCTAGTGTTGTTTCATACATTTTTGTAAGGAAAACTCTTCATCGTTGGATGCTTAGCAAAACCAAAAGTCATTATCCTTTATTTGATACATTGTAATTAATTTGATTTACGCATGGAACATTATTATATGCATTAGTTTTCCACGTCTTCATTCTATTTTTTCAATGATAGACCTCACTTTCAATCTTTCCTCGCCCAAGCAACCAAATGCACCTAATATGTGTCTTTTAATTAACTTATCGACATTATCCATATATATCAAACCATATATTAGTGTGCTCTATGTTGATAGTTCTTCTACCAAAAAGTTTTAGTGCTTTGTTTTCTAACCATGAGCTTGTTTTTGAAATTCCCAAGAAAAGCATTTTTGATTTTGATTTCTCTAATATTTTCACAATATATAAATCATGAAGCATCTAGCCCATAATTATTTGATGTTAGTCATTTCTTAAGCATTTTCAATTGAAAATTACATTAAAATCTCTTATGTTTATATGCACCATACCTCATTCTACATTTAACATGGTCACTATTTCCTAATATACTTAGTTTCTTTTGCCTCAAGCACATATTTGATTGAACCTTTTAATATTGCATATGGTATTTTGAAACTATACATCTCATATTCAATGGGGGGCGTATTAGCTTGCTTTCTCATCCTTGATCTTATCTAAAATTTTACTAAATGGCAAACTGCAATTTTTTTTTGATGTGAGTGATTGATATAGCATCCCTAAATATTTACTTGGTAGTTTACCTTCATTAATATTAGAAAATCCAACATTAATTACTTATTGTCACTAAACTTTTGAAAAACACCTTTGTCTTTTCCCTATTTAGTTGTAGTCCAATAAATTGATCTAGTTTATTAAAAACTTTCCAAATTGTTTTATCATTCTTAACATTTACTTGTGAAAATCAAAATATCATCAATATACATAAGGTATGTAATGTTAGGAGTTCTATAATGGGTAGTTTAATTTTACAAGAAAAAAGGCTACAGGTCCTTATTTTATATGTTGTTATAAGAATAGTCTTTGTAGAAATGAATATATAAATCAAGTCCTTATTTCTAAAAAATAGTAAACGTAAGGTAACTTGCACTTTTCAGACAAATGTAAGGGAACTTGCAGTTTTTGAAAAAAATATATAAAATTCTATAAAATTCGATAATGGTGAAAATCTGTAGTTATTTACTAAAATTATATTTAAATAACAATTATTTTTATTTGCGAATAAAGAAATTTGACTTATCAATTTTTGAAAAACTTTTTGAAAAGCGCAAGTTAACTTGCACTTTTTATGAGGAAATTGTAAACTAGTTTGCACTTTTTGATTTAGAAAAATGGAAACCTAATTTACATATTCATTACTATGTGGATTTTTCTTATAACACATCAGAAATATGGACCTGCTGAGCAAAGCCACTTTATTTTATTTTTACACTTATTAAGTTCCATGAGTATAGAATGGTATTCCATTAATACGATGAATAAATAAGGTTCAGTGAATCTCCTTATCCAATACCTTTGTTTAAAATATCAACGAGTTACCTTGCATGACCACAGAGAACGCTGAGGTGTCAATCAGGGTTCTAGTAACGTTTAACCATTTATTCGTAGATTTCGTTTCTTTGAGCATATGAATGGCAAAACCTCAATTAACATCATTGTGACAACCCACCTTTCTGAACCCTTGGAACAACACTTAACACATCATCGGTGTTCGTGTGTCATTGCCCAAGCATCAGAAAGATGAATCATCGTGGGGTTAAATAAAGAACAAAATAGAAAACCTCACAATGAAATTGCTAAATAAATCATAACAATCAATAGTACATCAGGTTACTCCTTAACAAGGAGTTATCAAAGTTACACAAAAGTACTACAAATCAGCTTAGGTAGTTATAACATCCTGCCTTTACATATGCTGAAACAAAATACACTTACACAAACAAGATAATACAACGAAAGAGATAACTAAGAAGATAAAAGCCTCCTGCTCGGACGCCGACTTTAAAAGTGCCCTCAAAAGACCTACTACCACGGACTACTCAAATAAAACGAGTACCCGAGAGTTTAGGGAAAACAAACATATGTCTGGTATGAGTAAAACTTTTAAACAATAGGTGCGAAGTTAAACACAAACATGTAAGACCACGCCGCTGAACATGGAAGGGGTTTACTCTCACATAAATCAACATCCAAACATAAAGAATGGATAAATAATTAAACGACATTAAGAGTGGTTGACTCTTCTCGATACAAATATGGAAATAATTTTGAAGGTTCGAATCAAATAAGAAAAGGAAAATCTCTAACAAATGACTAGGAAGGTGCACCACCCTTGAAGTATAGCTCTAGTAATATACTTCTGAGAAGCTCATATAATTCGTAACACTCCTCGAAAATGTACTAGCCGGACCTCGCCAAACCTTACCGAGTATCTGAATATTCCACATCTAAATGCGCAAATGAATACGATCTAAATGAGATGTGAAAATACCCTGATGGAAGCAACCCCACATAGTTGGACGCCCTTTCGCGCTTTGGGTTCAGTCATTTACCGACAAAGGATAACAAAGCTCAATGGAGCAACAAATCATCTTAGAATAACGGTAATAAAGAAGCTGAAGTAACCGATAGTTGAGTAACCGACTGTCGAGGATATAAAACGATCATATATGGAAATTAAGTCTTGTATACTTACCATCATCCATCGAATTCAAACTTGTACTGTTTCTTAGTTAACAATAATACCGGACAAGTTAAGGTAGTGTTACCTCAAAGTCATGTCCCACGATTATTCTTAACTTTCGAAATAGCGACAAGTCTACTTGTTCAATGTTTAGTGCTAATTATACAAATAAATCATTTCCATACAAGTGAATCACTTTACGGAAACTAATTCATTTCCATAAACAATTCAAACTTTTCTTTTAAAAACCAGAATTCATACTTGACGTCACAATGCAAGTATTAGCTTTTAAAACACTTTATTACAAGAGTTTATTAACTTTTAAACAACATTAAAAAAGATTTAACAACTTAAAACATCCTTATTACATTGATAAATTAACTTTAAAACTTTGTTAACTAGTTAATTAATTTACTTCAATAACCTTTAATTAAAAAGGGTAAGTCTCCTTTAAACATCATTAATTCAATTAATTAGTAATATAATTAATTAAATAAATTAAATAATAATTAAATATCATTATTTAAAAGTGATAAATAAATTTAAAACTTTATTTAAGGAAAGACTTATTTAAGGTTAAATAGATTTATTGACTTCTGGAAGTCATTAATTAAAAAGGGTTAATTAATTTTAAAAACATCATTAATTAATAAATGTTAATCCATCATTATCAAAATATTAATTAGCCTTAAACATCATTAAATAAAATGATTAATTAAATTTAAAACATCATTATACAATGACTGGGCTACTAGGGAAAAAAATGGCGTCCACATCAGCTAGCTTTTCCGCCTCTTTCCCAAATTATCATCAATCTTCCTCTTATTGTCGATCGAATATTCAACTCAATCAATAGTATAATTCATTTCATAAATCATCCAATGATTCTTTTCCTCGTGCAAAATTCAACAAGAATTCTTCTAAACAGAATTTCAAGAACTGGATCGATTCCAAGAGATCGAAATTCTTTTGCTATAGGTGTGGGGGTAATTCGCACTTATCCAAAGAATGTAGGAAGCCGTTGCGGTGCTTTAAGTGTGGTCTATTTGGGCATAGAAGAGATCGTTGTTTGAGGGATTTTAAGGAGTTGTTTTTTGGCTTCTTCGAATAGCTAAGTACACCTGAACATGGTTTTCAATTTGTTTAAAGTTTAAGAAATTAAAAAGGATTCTTTTAGATCATCTTTGGGTTCTTATAAATGAAGGT
This sequence comes from Allium fistulosum, assembly GCA_030737815.1. Classification (NCBI taxonomy): domain Eukaryota; kingdom Viridiplantae; phylum Streptophyta; class Magnoliopsida; order Asparagales; family Amaryllidaceae; genus Allium; species Allium fistulosum. The sequence goes on from CM060908.1 coordinate 911,584,104, forward strand.
ATAAATCTCTTGGAAGAAGCGTTTATTCATTTCGATGCCATTAATTCAGTGAACATCGGTTTGAATTATTCGAAGAAATTTGGTGACTCTGAGATTATAAATGATTTAAATGATGATGTATTTGGTTTTTCTGATGTTCAACTTGATGTTTGTATGAAGGTTAATTCATTTCCTAATGGTTTTTCGAATTCTGTTTCTGGTGAATTAGTGACAATTGAGTCTTCAGAGTTATTGTCTTTCGATTGTATGCTTTATGATCCCTCAGTGTTAAATTTAGATGTGAATAATCAAACATCTTGTTCGACTGGTTTTCTTGAATTGAGTAAGAATATGGCCTATGTTGAAGGTAATCTTGAGGCTGTGAGTATTAATGTCAACAACATTTTTTAAATGGTGAAGCAGGGGATAAATTTGTCTATGATTGATGATGATTTTATGGTAAATGATTTAATGAGTTTGGGTAGAGATGAGCATGTGTCAATGAGTTTGGAGGAGTATGTTGATGATTGGGTTATGAGCAGAGACTTCTCTACTATTGACTTGCGTGTAGAGGTTTCAAGGCTTGTGACTTGTTTTTGTAGCAATAAGATTTATGGTAGTTTTTCTTTTAGTAGTGTTGATGTTCAGTTGGGTAGTACTGTATGGGTTTCAGTACGAGCACAAAGTCAGAGCATTGTTGTTCATGTGCCAGTCTTGGAAAGTAGATTTGATATATCAAATGAGTTCTGGAATCACAAGGTTGTAGATATGCATAATAACATGTTCATAGTGATAGACAGTAGTCAAGTGTTGTTGGCTGGAGTTAATAGTGATTTGATAGTAGATGGTGTTTGTTTAGATGGGGATGGAGATGGTATGATTATTGTTAGGTGTGGCTCTGACTTGGTTTCAATCTGGGGTTATATTCACATGGCTGCTGTTAAACACAAAACCATATTCGATAGATGCTAGGTTAGATGTAGATGTTTTTTCTTCAGTTAGGAGAGGTACGATAGTTTGTAATGGTGATACCGTGTTTCGATCAGATAAGGATGATGGCATATCACATGTTGGTTGTGTGTCTGTTAATGATACTCAATGTGCACATAGATATAAATATGCACATGTATCAGACCTATTGCACTGTGCAGTAAAAGAGGGTGACAGTGTGATAGTTGATTTCTCTTAAGAATTTCAAGGCATTGTTTCAACAAATGATGATGATCGTTTTTCTTCAGTTAGGTGTGGCATGGCAGATTGTAAATTTGGTATTGAGTTTCTATCAGAGAAGGGTGTTGGCGTTCCTTTATTTCTTGATTTAAAAGGGGTAGTTCGGTTTGATGTTGATATTTTTGCTGAGGTTGTGAATGAGAAAGTGAGGTTGAACATATCTGATACTTTGATCAGAGAAGTCGATTCTGAGCGGTCTGTGATTATCATACTGGGGCCTTTAGATTTGTAATGTATTGCTGTCATGCATCTATAGGTAGATTTCCACGTTCTCCTATTAGTGTTTGTAATTTGACTCATGCATTCAAATCTGGTAAAAGAAACAGTAAGAGTTATTCATAAGTAAATATTAGGAGAAGTCCTCGTTTAAAATGTAAAGCTTTTAAATAATATGCATGAGGATTGATGATTTTTTGGGGAATTTTATGTTGATTATTATTTTGGAGACTGTACGTGGCTTGAGCATATGCTGTTTGTTATTTTGCGGTTTTTTCGAGTATGGTTGTTGAGGTTGTGGTAGTTGTTATTGATGGCAGCTTTTCTTTTGGAGATGTTTTAGGCTTTAGTTTCTTGATAGAGTTGTTTGTTTAGGGAGAGTCTTCAATTTCTTAGGCTTTTAGAAGGGTTTTACTTTTTTTTCTTTTTGTATTGGGGGGTTTTTTGCTACCTGCCAGGCTTGTTGGCAGCTCCTGTACATTTTGTGATATATAAATATGTACATGTGTGCTCTCCTCTACCGTAGAGGATCACACACTTCTCTCAAAATTTAAAACACCATTAATTAATAAATTAGTTAAATTTAAAACACATCATTAATAAGCTAATTAGTTAACCTTAATCCTTATTAATTAATCATTATTAAAATAATTAATTATTTTTGAAAATGTTATTAATCAAAAACTCGCTTAACTTGTAAAATAATTCCAAGCACGATAATGAAACCAAACGGTTTCGATAAAAGGTGATTTTCCGAAAGTACCGATATAACGACTATCGCTGTACGGCCAGTTTGGAATTCAAGCTTATGTCATTAGCAATATAACCAAACATCACATAGCAAGGGAATGAGCATACATACATGATGATTTACAGTAATACAACATATACCAAGCATTTATCTACAATGGGATTTATTTAACTACTAGATTTTCATATAACTTAAGATTCTCTTACTAACTTTTCGAAGCGACTAACTTTCAAGCAACAAACCAATCCATCAACCAAACCATTATCACAACTATATAATAAGCGTTTAATAGCTACAAATATGAGCATAAACATAGTTTAAACTTTATGGTTCAAAGGTGGAAGCATCACTCACCAAAACGCTTACTAACTTGAAACGAAATCGCACTAACTCTTCGAACAACACTAGAACTAAGCTTTCTTATGCACTTGACTTGATTTTTAGTGGACATTTTGTGGGATTTTGGGCTCAGCCTAGATCATATGGGGCTCGACCATGGTGGAAAAGTAGGGGTATAGGGTCTTGTTTAGTAGAGAATGGTTTTTGGAAGTGAAGTAAGGAGTTTAACTTGATTTTTGGAAGTGTATTCACTAGTTTTTGACTTTGGAAATAATTTTAGAAGCCATGAAAGTGTTCATGTATATGAAGAGATAAGAAATGAAGATGATAATGAATATGTAAAGTGGAAAATGTATGGAGATGGTGGGTATTTATAGGCAAAGAAGTGGAGTATTATTTAAATTAGCTTAAACATTTAAATAATATAAATGTTATCATGTAACATGGAAGCCATGCCTCTCCACCCCTCCTAGTACACACGCACACCCCTAGGTCCCCCCTTCACCATGCCTTAGGTCCTAGTTTAGGGTATGGTTAGGTTATTTAATTAATTTCCTAAGTTTTTTTTTATATATTTTGTGCATTTTATGTCAAATCAAGGTTTATATTTAAACTAAGCCTGATTATTAACTTTAATACATCGATTATCTTATCACATGACATATGTGCATGTGTGTGCATGTGTATATGAGTGATACAAAAATGTGCACAATGTTTTCGACGACTTTCCGATGCCGAAAAGTCAAATTTTCGGAAAATGCTTTTCGACCACATTTTCTATTTTATTTGAACTATTTATTTTGGTAAACAAAATTTGAAAATGATTTTAATATCATTAATTAATATTTATAATATGTTTAATTGGTTACTAAAATCCATTTTTTAAATATTTAAAAATTATTTAGATATTCAAATACAAAGCGATTAATTTACTGATCGTTACAACCATCATATTTTTTTAAGGTATATCTTTATGCACATTTTGTTGTTGCCCATTTTGTTAATGAATTTGATATTTCATAAACTAGCATTATTGCTTCTGACATATTTCTATCAGAAATAAAAAATGTTTGAATTTTATGATAGTGTTAGGAATATGCCCTAGGGGTGATTGTGGAATCTTGTTATATAATCATAATTTTGTAAACGATATTGTTTGGAATAAAATATATTTTGGTTTTGTTTTCCATTTTATACGTTTGTAATATATCATACAAGTAATGAATAAAAAAACATTAAACATATATAAGTAGAAAACCCGTAATAGTGTATCATTGAAATATTCAAAATTACGAGTGATGAATAGAACATACAAGAACACAACTCCTTAAATGTTTCTAGTGAAGAAGTATCGAGAAAAAGGATATCGATACCTTTGTTGAGACTAGTGTACATAACACTTTCTATGCGCTAGATGGTGATTTATTCATGCCCGTTGAGGGCATCAAGAGGTTAGGTGCTTGTGGCTGTTTGGAACAATCATAAAATGACTCAACAAGAGTCTTATATATGTTATATAAATTAGTCAAAATAAAAGATCTCGAAGTAACATCAGCCTTTTGCTAGAGAATACTATTAGAGTTGAATGTGTAAATTGTACTTTGATTATGGACAATGACATGATATAGCGACCATGTTATGACCATAATTGAATACACATTGAAACTGTAATATCCCGCCTTTTTGTACGCTTTAAGCAGACACGCATGTCGACCCAAACCATATAGAAGGGCGAATTGTTATTGGGGTGAATAAGAAAAGGAAGAGAAAGAAAAAAAACAAAACAGAATCTCACAGCGGAATGACAAAATATAATAATCAAATAATAGTTCATGAAGCTGTATACAAAACATTTAATTATACTTATCCAATACAAAAATCAGAGTTACACATATCAAAGATAAATACATAACATTGCAGCGGAACAATATGATGCAGTGGAATAATATAGTAAATAATAGTAGTACAAATCTTCGTCTTCATCCTCCAGAAATAAGGTCTTCAAATCCTGAAATGCTCAGGCTGACCCGAGCGAATTGAAAAGAAAAAATACTCGAGTCAGAACTAAAAGATCTTATGTGAGTTAAATCAACGGTAAATAAATATGAGTGTAAACGATGTCGGAGATGTTTACGGGGTTTGACATCTCTTATCCAATGTCTAACGTGAGTGCGGTAACTTAAGAGATGTTCGGGATTCACACCTCCTAAGGATCCGTTAAACTATCTACTATGTAGTACAATACACTATTATAATATGTCTACAGTAATATAAACTATTAAAATAGCATTAAGGTGTTACCCATATCCGCCTTAACACATTTTATAGGTATGCCAATAGTCTATACAGTACCATAACTCCCCGTAAACTAGAGCCGCCAGAGGATACCACATAGGTACGACATAAAACAAACTCGTAGAAGGCGCGCTAGGGTAGGTGACACGGCACAACTAGGCATTGTTAGGGTAGATATACCAATTACGCATCCAGATTGTTGGTAACGCATAGCCGCAACTACCGCCCAACTCGAAACACACTCCCGAGTAAAAATCGAAGGGTGGCCACTAAATAAATCGCAAGTCAGAATATAGTATCGATGGAATGTGTCCGATCAGAGGAGCTACCTCGTTGGCCCGGAATCGCTCCTGTTTTAGCCACCTTATGCTAACTCACGGGAGTTAGGTCCACGTAAATATACCTTTACGACCGTCGCCACCATTAATTTATTCTGGAATCTCCACCGCGTACACGGTTGTCAAAGTGGTTTTCGGTATCGACAGAGAGTATGACAACATCTGATCCCAGTCTCTTTAACAATGAATCGCTTATTACACATCAGATAGTTCTTTACATTTCCAAAATCGTATCATAATTGATATCAAAATACCATATTCAATTCAAACCATATCACTTTCAAAATCATTACTTACTTTCGAAATCATATTCACCTTTGAAATCATTTCGAATTTGAAATCATAGTTCGATAATTTTATTTCCTTTCAAAGTCAAATTCACAATTTATATCAAAATATGGTATTCTCAAAACCATAATATTTTCGAAGTCATATTCACTTTAAAAATCGAGAATTTGAATATAAACCCATCCATTTTACTTAGTTTGGAATTTGAAAGAAAGTAGTTTAAATAGTTATAAATAGTTAAAATACTCCAAAATAGTTTAATTCTAGGAAAAGTGCCTTTAAATTGATTTAAGATAGTCAAATAGATTTAATTTAGATTAAATATAATTAAAATAGACTAAATATCTTAAAATATATTAATTAGATTTAAAATAAATTATAATGGTTTAATTAGTTTAAAATAAATCAAATTGGTTTAAACAGATTAAAATAATTTATATAGTTAATATTTGTTAAATAGTTTAATAAATTTGAAAACCTTAATAATTATAAATATATTTTTAAAATAGTTTATATTAAAATATGAGTTTGGAATTTATATCAGTTTAAACTATTCATTTCATTTCAACATATTTGGACCATTTCAAATTTCCAAATCGACAACCCAAATTTCAATAAACTATCGAATTTCATATCGTTTAAATCCATGTTCAAAATATCAATACGGATTACTCCAACTTCAAAATATTTCAAAGTTATTTTCAAACAAATTCAATAACTCAATTTCAATAGAATTTCATTTATACATAAAAGTTTAACTTTAAACTTCCGATTTAATTTCTTAAAGAAATTTCTTTTTAACCCAAATTCGCATTTCAACACAAACTTGATTTTTCAATAATACTTCAATTTACATAAATCAAATTTTATTTCAAAACATCAATTGATTACATTCAAAAATTTAAGGATTTTAAAATCATTTAATTTAACCAATCCGGTGTTCGTATATAATTTTCTACCCTAGGGTGAAGTGATACGGATATTTATCATTTCAATCCGCAATTTAAACATTTTACGGTTGTATATCATTTCAAACCGCAATCCCGAAATAAATAAAAATCTATAATGAGCTTGTAGTTTATAACGATATAAAATACAACATCCATTCAACCAACGTCAACAATCAACATCCAATACAATTATCATCCAAATCAAATCAATAAATATCAATATAGAACTGATATTCAATAACAGGTATTTAACTAGCAATATATATTCTATAATAAATTAAATAACGATTTAATTCAAATAAATTCAAATTAACTGAGATGATGATTAAAATATTCCAAACAGTCATAAATAAATTCCTAATCACATCATAAATTTAATTTAACAAACATAAGAAATTTTAGAAGTTGTGAGTGGGTTAAAACACTCACCTTTGAATTTAAATCGAATTTAAATTCAATTTAAGCCCAAAATTCTACCGACCTTAGAATTCGTCAAAACTAGCGCTAAAATGTCTGAAATTCAAATACGATCCCATCGGATCGAACCGCGCGTAAATCGGACCTTGTACGCAAAAATTATTAAGATTAGAACACTATACAAATTTTAAATAAACAAATTAAATAATAACCGAGAGAACTAATGAGTAGCCGCCACGTCACCTTCAATTTACATTCGCAACCCTAGAAACTTCGTGCCGCTCGACCCAACTCCAACAACAGCCACAGCAGTTCATCCCCATCCACGCGCCACCGTAGTTGATGCCATCTAGATCTAAGGTCGATGCTAGGTCCGTCGCTTCTTCCTCCACGCTCGGCTACAAGGCCGAACCTTCCCCCTCGTCCAAAAGCGTAGCGCCGCCGCTAGAGAAAGACGTCGATCGCGGTGAATTTATTCACCTCCGGCACGAACGAACCGTACCGATGTGCTCCGCTCACCCTCCTCTATAAGCCCGCACCTCCTGATCGTCCCAAGGATGACGATCCACAGTCAATCCACATCTCCCCATATGAACGGCCGGAATTAAATAGCCCATTTCAGGTCAAACGACAATCCAAATCGAAAAATACGTCATAGATTTGGGTTGCGTCTGTCGAGAGCTTCAGATCGATATATAATTCGATAGGTTTAGAGGAGTTTGAAATTTTGGATTTGAATTTGATTTGAAATTGCCATTGGAAATTAGGGTTTGTCTGCCATTGGAATGAGGAGTTGAGAAGGAGATGTACGTACAGACAAAATGAAATAAGAAATGACCTAGGGTTTATAACTGGTTATTTATAGGCGAAGCTGAAATAGAAAAGAACGGATCAGATTTGATTATAACGTTGAACGATAAATGACCCGAAAAGCCTGTTTCGACTCCGGAACAAAAATGGGTCATCCCATATATCAAATCAATGTAACTGGTTTCAAGCCTAAATTCCATCTTATGAAGAAGTTATGAGTAAATCAGCTTATTTCAAATTGATTTCAATTGATTTCAAGGTGTTTCGAGTCCGTACGATCAAACGACAAATCTAATCACTACAAAACTTGAAATCCTATAATAATTCACCGTTACGGATCTGATGAAACTAGTTTCGTCGAAATTCGAGTCAGTGGCCAAAATGGCTATATTTTAGTTAATTAAATAAATTAATATTAAATTAATTTAGTCGAATTTCCAATGTAAATTTTATGGTTAACAAATTTTACCATTTTTGATTTCTTTAACATTCACAATAATTTAAACAAGTTAAGATATCAAATTAAAGTTAATTAATTCACCAATTACAGTGTTTAACTTCAATTGTAATTAAATCCAGTTATTTATAATTAATTCCAATACATTGATTTAATTCAATTTCAATCCCTCCATTAAATCCATTATTCCTCTATAAACATAGTTAATATTTGTTTTACATTTCATTACATTAATACTCCCATCCATCTTTTATTTGTATTGACTATCATATTTCCATTTTATTATATTTTGGTCAATATCACACATTAATTATAATTAAAGTCTCAATTAATTTATTAATCTCTTTTTCATTCTTTTATTACATCACTTATTACTTTATGAAATAAACTAACATTTCCATTCATCTTATTACATTCATATTTTGCAATTATTGTCTTAATCTCATTAATGTAACACTAAATTTCATTTTAATTACAATTGATTTCCAATTAAAGTTTAATAGCCAAAATAAATTGGTAACATATAATAATGGTCACTATTGACCATAAATCACATTTATAGGTTTATAGTTTACAAACAAATGTTACAATGACTCATATAATATTGATTTTATTCAATTACCATTAATTTTGTGATATTTCATTGATCAATTCAATACTTACATTTGTTTCGTATATTTCATTTATAACCAAGTATAACATTTACATTATTTCATTTATTGGGATTACATTCAAGTTATTAATAATTAGTTTTAATTACCATTGTTACATTTCATTTTAGTATTCATTTCGTTATTAAGTTACAAAATTTTATTTCTTTCAATATTAATTCACCAAAATATCATTAGATTAACAAATTCAATTATCGAAAATTTATGGGTCGTTACACTCTCCCCCACTCAAAACTTTTCGTCCCCGAAAAGGAAAAGAAGGAAATTAAGTAATCAATATATCTTATTTAAAATATTAAATTTATAACAAATAATTTACAAAATTAAATTTAAATAAATATATCAATTTATAACACTTAAATCCTTTATATACTCAAGTTAACAAAAGTTTGGAAAACTTGAAAAAAAAAATCCTAAGTCCAAAATTCACGAAAATTTTTGGCAGTCTTCTTTGTACGGAGAGGCTCGGAAGAAATAATAATATCAAATATAACAATATATATCACAATATCTCAAAATAATATATCCCAACAACGGGAAAAAATATATAATACCGCTAGAAAACCGTAATCTGAGAACGTACCTATTTGTCGGGCAATTAACGCTTATTTTATGAAACCAAAAGCAGTAGCAATTGCTTCCATAACCTGTATTTCACTTATATAATCCAAAGGAGTTAATAATTATATAAAATGAAATATTTAAAGTTGTTTCAATCAATAACAAACAAATTAATATAATATAACAACAATCACTTGCGACCAAAAGCATACAATTATCATATGAAATCAATACAAATCAATCATCCATCCATAGCAAACAAAACAAGTAGTTTGTTCGGGTTAAGACACCTTTAATCACATAGAATGTCAAATAACTACTAAGTATACCATTTACTCAACAATCTTAGATAAAAATCAATAGATAATTCATACATCCTAAACAATTAGAAGTATCTTTACCCAACAACCCATAAATCAAAATAAACATCAAATTCCAAACATTATTTAAATTTATTCTTGTTAATTTCTTTTCACAAGATTTGTTATTCATTTTTTTCATCCGTTCAATGATTACCTCTTTTAAAATTTACATTTATTTCTTACAAACTCTTATTCCTATTCATCCATTCAGTGGTTATTTCATTTATTACTTACAAAAATTCATTTTCATTTATTCATATCATGTCAATTTCTGTTATTGCATTACATTCATTTAATTATTTACCTTAATTATAAATAGTTTCAATATTAACTTAAGTTCAAAATCCTTTACTTACAGTACTCATTTTCTATTTCATTTAATTAGTAGTGTTACAATTTTAACTCAAGTTTATAACTATTTTCATATCAAATTTCTTATTTATAAAAGTAAATTTCATTGAACACTTCCATTACATAAGTTTTACTTGTAAAATTTTCCATTACATAATCTTTTAACATTTCAACCTTTTATAATTGGTAAGTTATATATATATATATATATATATATATATATATATATCTATGTGTGTGTGTCTTTAAGAATGCAATTGAAAGTTACACAAGTTTGACTTACTTATTTTATTTAACTTAAGGTTTAATAATTATCATTTCTTATTTTCTTATTCTTTTCGTTTACAAGTTACAAATTTCAAATTCCTTGTATATTTCAGTTATAACTTAGCATATAATTTCTTATTGTCATTTAGAAGTTCTAATTATTAAATGGTTACAATTTTTATTTCATTACAATGATTGAAATCTCTAATTTATAGAAACTTAAGAACTAAATGGCAGGTTCAATTTTTAAATCAGTTAAAATAACATTTACATATATATATATATATATATTCATAACTTTTATATACAATCATATTTAATCATTAAATTTTTTATTTGTTTATCAAAATAGATCTGTAGTAAAACTACTACAATGGCCTTCCTACTTCGAAACTCGAAAATGAACGTCGATGATGCGTGCACTCATCATCGAAATTATTTTCCAGCGACAGAGAGGGGAGTACAGAACTTATTTCTTTTCAAAATTTCTTTAAAACAGTTCTTTCAAATTATATTGAAATATTTATATCAGAAAATACTTTTAATAATATTATCATTATATCCCAAAATCATTCGAAAGAAATTTCCAAAAACCTCGGAACTTAAGTTCTAAATTGCCAAATTTCATTTATCTTATTTTCAAATCTTATTTCCAACCTATATTCATAAATTTCACTACATAACAACCAATATATTACAACCAAATATATAATTTATAAATCACTATTTTATATAAAAATATACAATAGGTAAAATTATTTCATTTACCTATATTTCAAAACAATATTGTGTCGATCTGTCCTATTAAGTGTTTAGGAATACTTATCGATGTCAAAGCGTCCTATGCATCATCTAGAATTTATAAATACAAAACGGAACAAATTAACACAATATAAAAACCTTTTATATAACACTAACAAATACGCTCTCTCATATATATACACTCAGCGACTCATCATAGGGTATTACTACCCAATTAATAAAGAGTGAGACCCCACAAAGCTAAGGTTATCGCTAAACCAAAGCTCTGATACCTACTGTAACATCCCGCCTTTTTGTACGCTTTAAACAGACACGCATGTCAACTCAAACCATACAGAAGGACGAATTGTTATTGGGGTGAATAAGAAAAAGAAGAGAAAGATAAAAAAACAAAACAGAATCTCACAGCGGAATGACAAAATATAATAATCAAATAACAATTCATGAAGCTGTATACAAAACATTTGATTATACTTATCCAATACAAAAATCAGAGTTACACATATTAGAGATAAATACATAACATTGCAGTGGAACAGTAAGATGCAGTGGAATAATATAGTAAATAATAGTAGTACAAATCTTCGTCTTCATCCTCCAGAAATAAGGTCTTCAAATCCTGAAATGCTCAGGCTGACCCGAGCGAATTGTAAAGACAAAACACTCGAGTCAGAACTAAAAGATCTTATGTGAGTTAAATCAACGGTAAAAAATATAAGTGTAAACGGCGTCGGAGATGTTTACGGGGTTTGACATCTCTTATCCAGTGTCTAATGTGAGTGCAGTAACTTAAAAGATGTTCGGGATTCACACCTCCTAAGGATCCGTTAAACTATCTACTATGTAGTACAATACGCTATTATAATATGTCTACAGTAATATAAACTATCAAAATAGCATTAAGGCGTTACCCATATCCCCCTTAACACATTTTATAGGTATGCCAATAGTCTATACAGTACCATAACTCCCCGTAAACTGGAGCCGCCAGAGGATACCACATAAGTATGAAATAAAACAAACTCATAGAAGGCGCGCTAGGGTAGGTGACACGGCACAACTAGGCAATGCCAGGGTAGATATACCAATTACGCATCCGGACTGTTGGTAACGCATAGCCGCAACTACCTCCCAACTCGAAACACACTCCCGAGTAAAAATCGAAGGGTGGCCACCAAATAAATCGCAAGTCAGAATATAGTATTGATGGAATGTGTCCGATCAGAGGAGCTACCTCATTGGCCCGGAATCGCTCCTATTTTAGTCACCTTATGCTAACTCATGGGAGTTAGGTCCATGTAAATATACCTTTAGGATCGTCGCCACCATCCTACTTCATTTTGGAATCTCCATCACGTACACGGTTGTTAAAGTGGATTTCAGTATCGACAGAGAGTAAGACAACATCCGATCCCGGTCTCTTTGACAACCAATCGCTTATTACACACCGAATGGTTCTTATACATTTCCAAAATCGTTTCATAATTGATATCAAAATATCATATTCAATTCAAACCATATCACTTTCAAAATCATTACCTACTTTCGAAATCATATTCACCTTTGAAATCATATCGCATTTGAAATCATAGTTCGATAATTTTATTTCCTTTCAAAGTCAAATTCACAATTTATATCAAAATATCGTATTCTCAAAACCATAATATTTTCGAAGTCATATTCACTTTAAAAATCGAGAATTTGAATATAAACCCATCCATTTTACTTAGTTTGGAATTTGAAAGAAAGTAGTTTAAATAGTTATAAATAGTTAAAATACTCCAAAATAGTTTAGTTCTAGGTAAAGTACCTTTAAATTGATTTAAGATAGTCAAATAGATTTAATTTAGTTTAAATATAATTAAAATAGATTAAATAGCTTAAAATAGATTAATTAGATTTAAAATAAATTATAATGGTTTAATTAGTTTAAAATAAATCAAATTGGTTTAAACATATCAAAATAATTTATATAGTTAATATTTGTTAAATAGTTTAACAAATTTGAAAACCTTAATAATTATAAATATATTTTTAAAACAGTTTATATTAAAATATGAGTTTGGAATTTATATCAGTTTAAACTATTCATTTCATTTCAACATATTTGGACCATTTCAAATTTCCAAATGGACAACCCAAATTTCAATAAACTATCGAATTTCATATCGTTTAAATCCATGTTCAAAATATCAATACGGATTACTCCAACCTCAAAATATTTCAAAGTTATTTTCAAACAAATTCAATAACTCAATTTCGATAGAATTTCATTTATACATAAAAGTTTAACTTTAAACTTCCGATTTAATTTCTTAAAGAAATTCCCTTTTAACCCAATTTGCATTTCAACACAAACTTGATTTTTCAATAATACTTCAATTTACATAAATCAAATTTTATTTCAAAACATCAATTGATTACATTAAAAAATTTAAGGATTTTAAAATCATTTAATTTAACCAATCCGGTGTCCGTATATAATTTTCTACCCTAGGGTCAAGTGATACAGATATTTATCATTTCAATCCGCAATTTAAACATTTTACGGTTGTATATCATTTCAAACCGCAATCCCGAAATAAATAAAAATCCATAACGAACTTGCAGTTTATAACGGTATAAAATACAACATCCATTCAACCAACGTCAACAATCAACATCCAGTACAATTATCATCCAAATCAAATCAATAAATATCAATATAGAACTGATATTCAATAACAGGTATTTAACTGGCAATATATATTCTATAATAAATTAAATAACGATTTAATTCAAATAAATTCAAATTAACTGAGATGATGATTAAAATATACCAAACAGTCATAAATAAATTCCTAATCACATCATAAATTTAATTTAACAAACATAAGAAATTTTAGAATTTGTGAGTGGGTTAAAACACTCACCTTTGAATTTAAATCGAATTTAAATTCAATTTAAGCCCAATATTTAAACGGCCTCAGAATTTGTCCAAACCAGCGCTAAAATGTCTAGAATTTAAATACGATCCTAGCGGATCGAACTGCGTGTAAATCGAACCTTGAACGCAAAAGTTATTAAGATTAGAACACTATAAAAATTTTAAATAAACAAATTAAATAATAACCGAGAGAACCATTGAGTAGCCGCCACGTCACCTTCAATTTACGTTCGCAACCCTAGAAACTTCGTGCCGCTCGACCCAACTCCAACAACAGCCGCAGCAGTTCATCCTCATCCACGCGCCACCATAGTCGACGTCATTTAGATCTGAGGTCGACGCTGGGTCCGTCGCTTCTTCCTCCACGCTCGGCCACAGGGCCGAACCTTCCCCTTTGTCCAAAAGCGTAGCGCCGCCGCTAGAGAAAGACGTCGATCGCGGTGAATTTATTCACCTCCGACACGAACGAACCGTACCGATGTGCTCCGCTCACCCTCCTCTACAAGCCAGCACCTCCTGATCGTCGCAAGGATGACGATCCACCGTCAATCCACATCTCCCCATATGATCAGCCGGAATTAAATAGCCCATTTCAGGTCAAACGACGATCCAAATCGAAAAATACATCATAGATTTGGGTTGCATCTATCGAGAACTTCAGATCGATATATAATTCAGTAGGTTTAGAGGAGTTTGAAATTTTGGATTTGAAGTTGCCATTGGAAATTAAGGTTTGTCTGCCAATGGAATGAGGAGTTGAGAAGGAGATGTACTTACAGACAAAATGAAATAAGAAATGACCTAGGGTTTATAACTGGTTATTTATAGGCGAAGCTGAAATAGAAAAGAACGAATTAGATTTGATTATAACGTTGAACGATAAATGACCCGAAAAGCCCGTTTCGACTCCGGAATGAAAATGGATCATCCCATATATCAAAATAGATGCTTCCGATAATTTTAAAATCAATGGAACAGGTTTCAAGCCCTAATTCTATCGTATGAAGAAGTTATGATAAAATCAGCTTATTTCAAATTGATTTCAATTGATTTCAAGGCGTTTCGAGTCCATACGGATCTGATGAAACTGGTTTCGTCGAAATCCAAGTCAGTGGCCAAAATGGCTATATTTCAGTTAATTAAATAAATTAATATTAAATTAATTTTGTCGAATTTCCAATGTAAACTTTATGGTTAACAAATTTTACCATTTTTGATTTCTTTAACATTCACAATAATTTAAACAAGTTAAGATATCAAATTAAAGTTAATTAATTCACCAATTACAGTGTTTAACTCCAATTGTAATTAAATCCAGTTATTTATAATTAATTCCAATACATTGATTTAATTCAATTTCAATCCTTCCATTAAATCCATTATTCCTCTATAAACATAGTTAATATTTGTTTTACATTTCATTACATTAATACTCCCATCCATCTTTTATTTGTATTGACTATCATATTTCCATTTTATTATATATTGGTCAATTTCACACATTAATTATAATTAAAGTCTCAATTAATTTATTTATCTCGATTTCATTCTTTTATTACATCACTTATTACTTTATGAAATAAACTAACATTTCCATTCATCTTATTACATTCATATTTTGCAATTATTGTCTTAATCTCATTAATGTAACACTAAATTTCATTTTAATTACAATCGATTTCCAATTAAAGTTTAATAGCCAAAATAAATTGGTAACATAAAATAATGGTCACTATTGACCGTAAATCACATAGGTTTATAGTTTACAAACAAATGTTACAATGACTCATATAATATTGATTTTATTCAATTACCATTAATTTTATTATATTTCATTGATCAATTCAATGCTTACATTTGTTTCGTATATTTCATATATAACCAAGTATAACATTTACATTATTTCATTTATTGTAATTACATTCAAGTTATTAATAATTAGTTTTAATTACCATTGTTATATTTCATTTTAGTATTCATTTCGTTATTAAGTTACAAAATTTTATTTCTTTCAGTATTAAATCACCAAAATCTCATTAGATTAACAAATTTAATTATCAAAAATTTACAGGTCGTTACAGAAACACTTGAAGTGACACACTACACAAGAGAGGATTTGTCTGCTTTATTATAGAAGGTCGGTATCACAATAATTGGTAAGTTATATTAAAGTCCAAGTCTCTGATAGAGCAAAACGATTAATCGATAAACGTTATAGAATTGAACCAAAAACTTTAGAATCGACCTATGCAATCAACAAGGATATTAATTAAAAAAATCTTAGACCAAACTCTAGATATCTTAATGGTACAATAATGATGATGTAACAACCCGTATTTTTACGGATCGAAAAGTTCGTAAAAATCTGGAATTTTTAGCGTTGTTGAGTTGTTTCAGATTTTGGGCAGAATTTTGTTTAAGTCCTAAGTCGTGTCCGAGTTAAGGAATTCGGCGAGTTAGGAGTTAAGTCGTAGGTCGTGATGTTCTTAGGTCGTAGGAAGGTTTGGAGCGACCTAGGCATTGGGATAAGTCGTGGGGAAAATTAGGTCGTATAGAGTGGCTTAGGTCGAGTGACCGACTTAGGAAGTGTACGACCTAAGAGTAGACGACCTAAGGTTGACCGACTTATAGGATTAGACGACTTAAGGATTTAGACCGACCTGAGTAAGTGACCGACTTAGGAGTTTTGGCGAGTTAACAATCTAAGGGGTAGGTCGGGTAGACGACTTAAGAAGTGGCCGACCTAGTAGAGTTAACGACCTAGGGGATAAGCAGTTTGCGACTTAAGAAGTTAGCGGCAACGACCTAGTGGTTACCGAGTTAGCATAGTTAGGTCGGCAACGACCTAAGGAAGCTGGGGTAGTAGTGAACGACCTAAGGAGTAAGTCGTAGACGACTTAGGAGGTTGGTCGTGGGTTGTTAGGTCGCTAAGGATTAGGTCGTTAGGGGTTAAGTGAGTAGGACGTATGTCTGTTAAGTCGTAAGTCGTATCTCCTGTTAGGTCGCGCATATTAGTTAAGTCGTTTGGATGCGCTGAGGCGCTAAGTCGTGGTATTTCTTCTAATTCGTAGGTCGTCTTGTGTGTTAGGTCGGAGGCTCTGTTAGGTCGTGTAGTAGCTATGTCACGTGCTTATGCTAAGTCGTTGAGTCGGAGGATGTTATGTCACTAAGAGTTAGGTCGTGGCCTCTGCTAAGTCGTACGTCGTTAGGTCGTATGCGCATGTGTTAGGCGGAGCAGCTGTTAAGTCATATAGGTTGTTAGGTCGAAGACTTAGGTCGGTGAGGGTCTTAGGTCGTAAGTCGAAGACGACCTAACTTCGAGGCAACGACTTAAGGAGATTTCAGCTATAAATAGAAGGGTTTTTCTCACTTTTTGGGATCCGGATTTCGAAGCGACGAAGTGCTGCCATTTTGAGAGCTCGACTTCTACACTTCTTCACTTCTTTTCTCCACTCTAATCTAGTGATTCCTTCCATCCATATTGAAGATCAAATCGAAGATCGAAGAGCTTAGATTGAAGATCTACATTCTTCGAAGAGAGATTTCATCGTTTGAAGCGGATTGGTGATAGATCAAGTTAGATCCTTCGCTGTCCAGATCTGAAGTGTGTTGCTTTTGAGTTGTTTTGGTGATTTGGTGAGTGGTGATTATCTCTCACACGGATCCAAAGGAGTATATCGGATCGTTGGCTTGATTTGGTGTTAAAGTAGTGATTTCCATGCATTTTTGTAAACCTAAGTGTAGATCCATGTAGATCCATTGTTCATGATGATTTAACAACCTTTTTTCTACATGATAACCTATGCAAGTTCATTCATCAAAGTTGTAGAGATATTTCTCATGTTTTCATGCTTGTTAGACTTTCTACTCTCTATTTACGAAATTGCCATTATTGTTAATATTGTCTACTTAGATCATATTTGAATGCTTGTTTACTTGGATTAATGTTTGAATTGATTGATTGCTATGAATTAGATGATTGATGATTTGATTTAGACAAGATGGTCGAAGATGATTCAAAAGCTAAGGGAAAGGCTCTTGAATTGGAAAAGCTGCTCGTGGCATATGTAGCATATGATGAAGCTCATATGGAGAGATTCGATGATGATGTTGAGATGTGACTTTGCAATGATGATGATGAGGCGAAGTATGATATGAGATAGTCTTGGTCTAATCCAGACGGGATCACTCCAAGCATGTTGATAACTCGGTGAAATGGTTCGAGTTGAGGATAATGGTTTGCTCGAGAGGCGCTTGAGCTAGTATGGAAATAGTCGTCGAGGAGGATGACTAGGAGGCTGAGATCTCATTGTTGTTGAAGGTTCTAGCATGCTCAAAGCAAGAGTACGTTGGGCAGATTCGATAGTCCCTGAAGGCTAATGATTGATAGTCAAGTACTCTAGGCAGATTCGATAGTCCTAGGCACGGGTCACGATGACGTGCGGAGTTATGTCTAGAACCGGGGTTTTCCATTAGCCCTTGACGGACGGCTAAAAGAATGTGCCAGTCATTCAATTAACGGTGATATTGAGGCAATGATAACAGTGATAGCCAGAGTCATGGATGTTTGGTTGTATCGTCATTCGGTCTCAAGAGCGGTATTTTCTGGGTGCTTATCTGATCTTGGTTTAGGCCTTGGGGGTTTGTACTTGGAAAACATCGCCCTTGACTCGAGTGATTATTGCTTTACTTTAAATTGTATGCTTTGCTATGCTTGCTTCTGCTTAGTGTGTGTCTGGGGGCTATCACTGTAGAAAGAGGTGGAGTGGGAGGGTTGTATTCCTATTCCTTTTCCTTTATGCTCTTTTGGTATGTTGTTAGTTAATTTTTTGCTCACTAAGACTGTTGTCTGACTCAAGGCTTTATGTTTTAACTCTTATTGCCTTGGGCTGTTCGTCCATTTTGGGACGGGCAGACTAGGTAGCAGGTGACAAGTGTTGTTCTTGCTTTCCACGTTGCTGATGACGAAGACGAGCTGGAGTATTGCATATTATCTTCTTACTATATGTACTGGATGTTCCGCTGCTTTATATTCTCTGAGTGATATGTAGTGAGGCTTGATGTATTGATTATTCAGATGTTTGTATCCAACTATTATGAAGTTTTATTGATGAGATTCCATTCTGTGAAGCTTCACTATATATATTCTATTGTATTTTGTCCATGCGCTGTGAGTAATACGATAGATTCTGTTGTTTTATTTTACCCTGGCAATTGTCCATGGTCACCTGGCACACTCTACAGCGCACTATCTCTAGATTCGGTGCAGGGGTCATGGGCGGTCGTCACATTTGGTATCAGAGCTTTGGTTAATCGATTTTACCCAACGCTCGCTGACGTAACTACGTATGAGAGACGTAATTGTATTTTGATGGATGATTACTATATATAATATAGTAGCTTAGTAGAGTTTGAGTCCTTTATGCAGTTGTTTCTCTAGATGTTCTAATCATTCCTTTTTATAGATATTAAGGATGAGTCGAAGAGGGAGACCAGCTGCTAGGGAAGGCCGTGCAACTGAAGGGGCTGCTGATTATGCTGCTATGTTCGAAGCTATGATGACTTCGATCATGAGAAGTATGCCAGCTCCGGGGCCATCGGTGGATGTTGGAGTTCAAGTTCAAACTCCAAAACCGATGGATTTCGCTAAGTTGTGTAAGGACTATACTGCTCTTGGAGGAAAGGTTTTCTTAGGAACAGAATCAACCATTGAAGTCCAGAGGTGGATAGATGCTTGTAGAAGGATCTTTGGTGACTTGGGAATTGAGGATGCAACTAAGAGGAAGTTAGCATCAAGACAGCTTCAAGGAAGAGCTTCGGATTGGTGGAACTCTATCACCATTGATACTCCGGAGGAAGAGATTACTTGGGAGCAATTCCAAGTCAGATTTGAAGCTAAGTTTATCTCTACAGCTCAGAAGTCTGTTATGTTCAAGAAGTTTGTGGAGCTCAAGCAAGGTGGAAGACCAGTTCTTGAGTATGTTTCTGAGTTTGAAGCTTTGTCCAAGTATGCCCGGTCGTATATTGAATCTGCATATCAGAAGAATGAGAAGTTTGTGACAGGCTTGGATAGTTATCTTGGGAGACAGTTGGTGGATCATTTGGACGATTCATTCGAGAAGCTTGTGGAGAAAGCTCTCAGGCATGAGAGTCTGTTTCCTAAGGAAGGATCTGTTGTTGCTGTGACCAGGGGAGAGTCTAAACCACAGCAGGGTGGAAACCAGAAGAGGAAGCAGCAGCAGCAGAAGGGTAAGGATGGCCAGAAGAAGCCGAAGGGCGAAGTGACTTGCTACAATTGTCAGCAGAAGGGCCATTTCTCTAAGGATTGTAAGAATCCGAAGGTACCGATGAAGTGTCACAACTGTGACAAGCCGGGGCATTTCAAGAGGAATTGTCCAGAACCACGGAAGGACAAGCAGATCGTGCAAGCTTATGCTTTGGGAGCTGTTCCATCGTCTTTGAAAGCTCCTACCGCTGAAGAGAAAGGAAAGAGTGTGGTGGTTCAAGGTACTCTCTCCATTTGTGGTGTTCCAGTTAGAGTTCTGTTTGATACTGGGGCATCGCATTCTTTTGTTTATAGTGAACTTGTAGGCCGGTTGGGTTTAGAACCGGATATTGTTGATAGGCCATTGGTTGTGACTAATCCAGTTGGGGGTTCGTCTTGTTTGTGTATGTTATGCCATGGTCTGATTGTATCGAGTCATGATTGCTCTTTTGTTTGTGATTGCTTTGTTCTGAACTTTGCGGGGTTCAGAATTATTTTGGGTATGGACTGGCTTAGGAAGTATGCGGCGAAGGTTGATTGTGAGAGGTTGGAAGTGACAGTCGAGAATGTGGAGGGGCGAAAGATTGTGATACGATGTAAGCATGAAGAAGGCGTCTTCATGAGCTTCATGTATTCGCTGGTTGTTCCACGGGATGGACTGTCATCGTTGCCAATCGTTAATGGATTTGAGGATGTCTTTGACGAAGTCAAAGGGTTACCACCGCATAGAGAGATCGAGTTTCATATAGATCTAGTTGAAGGAACCAGACCTGTTGTGATGCCTCTTAGGCGGATGGCGCCTAGGGAACAGCAAGAGTTGAGGGTGCAGGTTGATGACCTTTTACATAAAGGATTCATTCGGCGTAGTGTGTCCGAATGGGGTGCACCAGTTGTGTTTGTAACCAAAGCAGATGGATCGCTGAGGTTGTGTGTGGATTATCGTGATCTGAATAAGGTGACTAAGAAGAACAAGTATCCATTGCCCAGAATAGATGACTTGTTTGATCAGCTTCACGAAGCTAAGGTGTTTTCTCAGATGGATTTGGCAACGGGATTTCACCAGTTGAGAGTTGCTAAGGATAGTGTGCCGAAGACTGCTTTTAGGACACCATCCGGTTTCTTTGAGTGGCTGGTAATGCCGTTTGGATTGACTAACGCGCCAGCATATTTTGTTGATCTTATGAATAGAGTGTTCAGAGATCAGTTGAATAGGTTCGTACTTGTGTTCGTGGATGATATTCTGATTTATTCCAGAACTGAAGAAGAGCACAAGACACACTTGCAGATTGTTTTGGAAATCTTGCGGAAACATCAGCTGAAGGCTAAGTTTTCGAAGTGTCACTTCTGGAAGAGTGAAGTGAGGTTCTTAGGTCATGTTATCTCTGGAAATGGAATAGCGGTTGACCCCGCCAAGGTGGCAGCAATCTAGGATTGGGTTAGACCTAAGAATGCATCTGATGTGAGAAG
The DNA here is from genome assembly GCA_030737815.1 of Allium fistulosum. Classification (NCBI taxonomy): domain Eukaryota; kingdom Viridiplantae; phylum Streptophyta; class Magnoliopsida; order Asparagales; family Amaryllidaceae; genus Allium; species Allium fistulosum. The sequence goes on from CM060908.1 coordinate 911,605,806, forward strand.
TTTTCTTGGATTAGCAGGATATTATCGACGATTTATCAAAGACTTCTCTAAGGTGGCTGCACCATTGATAGGATTGACGAAAAAGAATCAAGTGTTCAGATGGGAAGATAAGTGTGAGCAAGCTTTCATAATCCTGAAAGAACGATTGACAAGTGCTCCTGTTTTGACTATTCCAAGTGGGAATGATGAGATGGTGGTTTACACCGACGCATGTGGTACTGGACTTGGAGAAGTGCTAATGCAGAGGGATAAAGTTGTTGCGTATGCAAGTCGACAACTGAAGCCGCATGAAAGGAATTACCCGACTCATGATTTGGAGTTAGCGGCGATTGTTTTTGCTCTGAAGATGTGGAGACATTATCTATTGGGAGTTCGGTTCGAGTTGTTTACAGATCATAAGTCGTTGAAGTATCTTTTCTCCCAAAAGGATTTGAATCTTCGGCAGCAACGTTGGCTAGAGTTTTTGGCATCATATGATTTTGGTATAGCTTATACTCCGGGAAAAGGTAACGCGGTGGCAGATGCATTAAGTCGAAGACATGCAGGATTGGGAGCCATGTTTTCAGAATGGAAGAATCTCGAGTATTTAGCTGGATTTGACTTCAGGCCCAGATGTGAATTTGAACCTGAGATGTTGGCAAACTTATCGATAAGACCGACTCTTGTGGAAAGGATTGGCGAGAGTCAAAAGCGAGATGATAAGATTGTCAAGATTATCCGTGATTTGGAATCTGGATTGGAACCGAAAAAGGATAAAGGATTCGAGGTCGATCGAGAGGGTTGGCTTCTGAAGCAAGGACGACTAGTTGTTCCCGATATGGATGAATTGAGAGATGAAGTTTTGAAGGAAAGTCATCACTCGAAGTTGACAATTCATCCAGGTGGAAATAAGATGTATCGGGATATGAAGAGAACCTATCACTGGGAAGATATGAAGAAGGATGTTGGAAATTTCATTTCCAAGTGCATGAACTGCCAGTTGGTGAAAGCTGAGCAGAAGAAGCCCAGTGGATTGCTTCAGCCATTAGAAGTTCCTACCTGGAAGTGGGAACAAGTGTCGATGGATTTTATCGATGGATTACCTAGAACCAGAACGGGAAATGAAGGAATTTGGGTCATCGTAGATCGTCTGACTAAGAGTGCAAGATTCATTCCTGTTCGATCGACTAGGACTGCATCAAAGTTGGCTGAGTTGTATGTTAAGTGGATAGTTCGATTCCATGGTATTCCGAAGAGTATAGTGAGCGATTGAGACCCATTGTTCACTAGTGGATTTTGGAAGAGCTTCCAAGAAGTTTTGGGAACCGAGTTGTGTTTGAGTACAGCTTATCATCCTCAAACAGATGGTCAGACCGAGAGAGTCAACCGAGTTTTGGAAGATCTTCTTAGAGCTTGTGTTTTGGATTTCGGAGGATCATGGGAAGATCATCTTCATTTGGTGGAATTTTCATATAACAACAGTTACCAGTCAAGCATTGGTATGGCACCGTATGAGGCATTGTATGGTAGACCGTGTAACTCTCCAGCATGTTGGTTAGAAACTGGAGAAAAGTTGATACTTGGGCCAGAGATGATTCGACAGACTTCAGATTGTATAGAGATCATTCGGCAGCGAATGAAGGCAGCCCAAGACCGTCAGAAAAGTTATGCCGATAAGCGTCGTAAGGATTTGGAATTCGATGTAGGTGATATGGTTTTTGTGAAGATTTCTCCACTGAAGAATGTTATTCGATTCGGGAAGAAAGGAAAATTGACTCCGAGATTTGTTGGACCATTCCCGATCATCGAGCGAATTGGAAAGCTCGCCTACAGATTGGAGTTACCAGAAAAGATGTCGAGTGTGCACAATGTTTTTCACGTATCATATCTACGGAAGTATGTGTACGACTCGAATACAGTGGTTCCTGCTGATAGCTGTGAAGATTTCGAAGTTGATCCAGTTGATAGAAGACCTCGTAAGCCGCTTCGTGTTATGGAAACCGACACGAAACAGCTTAGGAGGAAGGTAGTTAAGTTGCTCAAGGTACAATGGAGTGATGATGATAACGACTGTACGTGGGAGGTGGAAGAGAGGATGAAAGAAGCTCATCCTGAACTCTTCAAGGTATGGCCCTAAGGTGTCGTGTCATCTCACGATATTGTAACTTGTTCTAGTTTTAGAATTCTGCATGCTAAGCTAGAATTGGATGCATGGTTTGTTGATTGCTATGGATGTTAGGCGTGCAGAATAGTCTTTGATTGCTTTGTTTGTTTGGAATTTCGGGGGTGAAATTCCTAAGGGGGAGAGAATGTAACAACCTGTATTTTTACGGATCGAAAAGTTCGTAAAAATCTGGAATTTTTAGCGTTGTTGAGTCATTTCAGATTTTGGGCAGAATTTTGTTTAAGTCCTAAGTCGTGTCCGAGTTAAGGAATTCGGCGAGTTAGGAGTTAAGTCGTAGGTCGTGATGGTCTTAGGTCGTAGGAAGGTTTGGAGCGACCTAGGCATTGGGATAAGTCATGGGGAAAATTAGGTCGTATGGAGTGGCTTAGGTCGAGTGACCGACTTAGGAAGTGTACGACCTAAGAGTAGACGACCTAAGGTTGACCGACTTATAGGATTAGACGACTTAAGGATTTAGACCGACCTGAGTAAGTGACCTACTTAGGAGTTTTGGCGAGTTAACAATCTAAGGGGTAGGTCGGGTAGACGACTTAAGAAGTGGCTGACCTAGTAGAGTTAACGACCTAGAGGATAAGCAGTTTGCGACTTAAGAAGTTAGCGGCAACGACCTAGTGGTTACCGAGTTAGCATAGTTAGGTTGGCAACGACCTAAGGAAGCTGGGGTAGTAGTGAGCGACCTAAGGAGTAAGTCGTAGATGACTTAGGAGGTTGGTCGTGGGTTGTTAGGTCGCTAAGGATTAGGTCGTTAGGGGTTAAGTGAGTAGGACGTATGTCTGTTAAGTCGTATCCCAGTAAGTCGTAAGTCGTAAGTCGTATCTCCTGTTAGGTCGTGCATATTAGTTAAGTCGTTTGGATGCGCTGAGGCGCTAAGTCGTGGTATTTCTTCTAAGTCGTAGGTCGTCTTGTGTGTTAGGTCGGAGGCTCTGTTAGGTCGTGTAGTAGCTATGTCGCATGCTTATGCTAAGTCGTTGAGTCGGAGGATGTTATGTCACTAAGAGTTAGGTCGTGGCCTCTGCTAAGTCGTACGTCGTTAGGTCGTATGCGCATGTGTTAGGCGGAGCAGCTGTTAAGTCGTATAGGTTGTTAGGTCGAAGACTTAGGTCGGTGAGGGTCTTAGGTCGTAAGTCGGAGACGACCTAACTTCGAGGCAACGACTTAAGGAGATTTCAGCTATAAATAGAAGGGTTTTTCTCACTTTTTGGGATCCGGATTTCGAAGCGACGAAGTGCTGCCATTTTGAGAGCTCGACTTCTACACTTCTTCACTTCTTTTCTCCACTCTAATCTAGTGATTCCTTCCATCCATATTGAAGATCAAATCGAAGATCGAAGAGCTTAGATTGAAGATCTACATTCTTCGAAGAGAGATTTCATCGTTTGAAGCGGATTGGTGATAGATCAAGTTAGATCCTTCGCTATCCAGATCTGAAGTGTGTTGCTTTTGAGTTGTTTTGGTGATTTGGTGAGTGGTGATTATCTCTCACACGGATCCAAAGGAGTATATCGGATCGTTGGCTTGATTTGGTGTTAAAGTAGTGATTTCCATGCATTTTTGTAAACCTAAGTGTAGATCCATGTAGATCCATTGTTCATGATGATTTAACAACCTTTTTTCTACATGATAACCTATGCAAGTTCATTCATCAAAGTTGTAGAGATATTTCTCATGTTTTCATGCTTGTTAGACTTTCTACTCTCTATTTACGAAATTGCCATTATTGTTAATATTGTCTACTTAGATCATATTTGAATGCTTGTTTACTTGGATTAATGTTTGAATTGATTGATTGCTATGAATTAGATGATTAATGATTTGATTTAGACAAGATGGTCGAAGATGATTCAAAAGCTAAGGGAAAGGCTCTTGAATTGGAAAAGCTGCTCGTGGCATATGTAGCGTATGATGAAGCTCATATGGAGAGATTCGATGATGATGTTGAGATGTGACTTTGCTATGATGATGATGAGGCGAAGTATGATATGAGATAGCGTTGGTCTAATCCAGACGGGATCACTCCAAGCATGTTGATAACTTGGTGAAATGGTTCGAGTTGAGGATAATGGTTTGCTCGAGAGGCGCTTGAGCTAGTATGGAAATAGTCGTCAAGGAGGATGACTAGGAGGCTGAGATCTCATCGTTGTTGAAGGTTCTAGCATGCTCAAAGCAAGAGTACGTTGGGCAGATTCGATAGTCCCTGAAGGCTAATGATTGATAGTCAAGTACTCTAGGCAGATTCGATAGTCCTAGGCACGGGTCACGATGACGTGCGGAGTTATGTCTAGAACCGGGGTTTTCCATTAGCCCTTGACGGACGGCTAAAAGAATGTGCCAGTCATTCAATTAACGGTGATATTGAGGCAATGATAACAGTGATAGCCAGAGTCATGAATGTTTGGTTGTATCGTCATTCGGTCTCAAGAGCGGTATTTTTTGGGTGCTTATCTGATCTTAGTTTAGGCCTTGGGGGTTTGTACTTGGAAAACATCGCCCTTGACTCGAGTGATTATTGCTTTACTTTAAATTGTATGATTTGCTATGCTTGCTTCTGCTTAGTGTGTGTCTGGGGGCTATCACTGTTGAAAGAGGTGGAGTGGGAGGGTTGTATTCCTATTCCTTTTCCTTTATGCTCTTTTGGTATGTTGTTAGTTAATTTACTACTCACTAAGACTGTTGTCTGACTCAAGGCTTTATGTTTTAACTCTTATTGCCTTGGGCTGTTCGTCCATTTTGGGACGGGCAGACTAGGTAGCAGGTGACAGGTGCTGTTCTTGCTTTCCACGTTGCTGATGACGAAGACGAGCTGGAGTATTGCATATTATCTTCTTACTATATGTACTGGATGTTCCGCTGCTTTGTATTCTCTGAGTGATATGTAGTGAGGCTTGATGTATTGACTATTCAGATGTTTGTATCCAACTATTATGAAGTTTTATTGATGAGATTCCATTCTGTGAAGCTTCACTATATATATTCTATTGTATTTTGTCCATGCACTGTGAGTAATACGATAGATTCTGTTGTTTTATTTTACCCTGGCAATCGTCCATGGTCACCTGGCATACTCTACAGCGCACTATCTCTAGATTCGGTGCAGGGGTCATGGGCGGTCGTCACAGATGAAAAGAATATGTATAAAAAATTGTAGTTACTAGGTGAACTTCTATTAGGTTAGAAATATGATTTCTCCTAATTGATATGTCATAGTTGAACTTAACCCTATACCGTACTTCAGTTGTGTTCATATAGACATCGATATTTAAATGGTTTAAATATAGAATGTAGATCGAGTTCATACTAGAGAGTCACAATAATAGTGTTATCAGTTACTTCCAAATTAGATCAAAGGTAAAATTGATTAGTAAATGTTATAAATTAATAAAAATTCTAAATTAATTTTTTTAGCTAATTTTAATTATTTATTTGAGGCTTAATATCAGACGGAATGATGTATAAAGGTTATACGATGGTTCGATTGATTTTGAAGTTAGAAACTGATTGATTAAATGTTGATTCAAATTGAAATCGATAAGAGGCATGACCATAATTGGTCATAGCCAAGACCGATCATAAATGGGTGGTTTGAAGGAGACCAAACTGGGTCTTCAGATAAGGGGAGAAATGGGTGCATGTTGATAGCTATAAGCCTAGCCTCCACTAAGTTTCATTTACACTTTTCTACCTCCTCTCTCTATATATATCATAGCCAAACCTCCCACCTTTTGGTGTTACATTCTCCTGAATTTGTAAATCATTGAGGAAGGAGAAGACTTTTGTGCTCTAATAGGAAGAACTGCTCAACCAACGTACTAATTATCGACTTGATACTTTGATGAAAGGTATTTCTCTTAAATCTAATTTTTTTAAATATAATATATGTTAACGTATGCTCATGTTCAACATAATCATAATAGTTGAATATATTTCAGCCATATTTTTAAATAAATAAATTCGAATTAATTTTAATTATTTACACATTTAAAATATACATGTATATATTTTTAAATATATAAACATTTATATATTTAATCTATAATTTTATGCATATATATTTTTTACAGGGAATTAGTCTGAAGGAAAAATCAGAAAATAATTTTGGTCTGGAGGACACAACTTTTAAAATTTAGTCTGAAGGACAGCGAAATGATATATTCATATAGCATTACATATATAAAATGCTATATTCATATAGCATTACACATAGATTTAGTCCAATATAGATTTAATCCGATATGATTCCCAACTGCCTGATTTTTTAACAAAATAAATTATATATCATATATGATTATATTGATGTAGTCAAAAGAATTTGGAACTGCATAACTTATCTTCCTTGTATATTAAAAGCATTTACCGAAGTATGAGTCGCATGCTTTATGAACAGTACACTTTTGGTACCGCTGCTTTTTATGACATTAGTATCAATTGATTTGTACAGTGCAAATAAAGCTCCAAATGATGTAACTTAGGTCAAATTTCCAAATCATTGCATTGATGTGTTTTGAGAACATAACATGGGTTATTGTTTCAATGTACATACATGTTATTGTTGTTGAAGTTATTGTAGTAATACCTGAATAAAAATTGGAAAAGGGGAAATCAGCTTTCTTTTGCAAATTCTTTTTGTAAAAAAAGTATATTATGTAATACGAGCTGCATAAAATTGATCATAGTTTATAGAATATCATTTAGGTAAACATAAATTTAGATAGAAAGCTATAATAGAAGCTGGCATTGTTCTGTTTAGATAGAAAGAGCTTCACTGTGTTCGTAGTAGATTTTACTAATTGAAATATATAGTGTATAATGCGTCATGAATAGTAGTTTGGGTAGCATTCTATATGAAAATAGCATTATATATATAATGCTATATGAATATATCATATTTTATTATATATATAATGCTATATGAATATATCATATTTTATATATACGATGATATATGAATATAGCATTTCATTGTCCTTAGGACTAAATTTTAAAAGTTGTGTCCTCCAGACTAAAATTACTTTCAGCTTTTTCCTTCACATTAATTCCCTCTATTTTTTACTCATAATTATTTTCGACAATAAAAAAACAATATTTTAAATGCACACAAACAATAAAACAAATATATTTATGTTATATGTGTGTGTGTATTATGTATGTAGGCATATTCATTCGAAAAAATTAACTATCATAAATAAATTTATACACACACACACGCATATATAAAGATATTTACGTGTGTATATATATTAAATATTTTGGATATAAGAAAAATAATGTAATTTTGGAACTAACACATATAATTTCGTATGGATATTTTTCAATTATTCTACCAAGTAAATCATTTCAATTTGAAATTTTGAATAATTCAAAATTATATTTTTTAGGCCACAAATTAATTTACAAAAAATTCTTTATGGTTGAATTATTTTATTTAATAAGTAAAAAATTATTTAAATATATCAAAGTTTACTAATTTGAAATTTTATATTAGTTAAAAACTAGCCAAAAATAAATAGTAAGTATATATACTATTTTATATTATTTATTTAATAATACAATAAATGAAATTTTATTTGATTCTTTAAATAATTTTATACATGTATATTTTCTATATGGATATATATATATATATATAATTTTATTATATATTTTAAATTTACTACAACCGTAATAAAAAAATAAAAATAAATATGTGTACGTATATTGTTTTTGTTACTTATATATACACATGACATTTTATATTATATTACATATAATACTAAACATTTTATTGATCGTATGACAAACTGGTCAATGCTCCATTAAACCTTAGTAGGATATATACATTTATATTATTTATGATGTCCATATTGTTAATGTAGATAACTTAAAAAATTAATAAAAAATTAGTTAATTATAAATTAGTTATAAATATATTATTTAAATATTAACATTAAATAGAAAAATTAATTAATAAAATAAAAATAATTTTTTTAAGAAATATCATTTGATAATCAAAATACAAAATTTGATTTAGTATAAAAGGTCTTTTAATAATAAAAATAGTAAAGTAATAAAAGGGATTTTTTAAATCTACATCTTTTATCCCATTGTCATTGTATTTGATCCAATAATGGCATCAAAGCTGTAAATGTACTTGTGTAAATAAATTGATCAATGACAAGGGCAATGCCTTAAGAAAAAGTTAAAGTCGATGGATGTATATGAAAAGTGATTAAACTAAGGTGAATATTACTCTAATTAAGGACCGTTATGTGGATAATCTCCCTAACCTCCCGTCTCTTACTTGGCTTAACGAAATGGTCTAATTCTATGGTATGCCCTTATGGAAGACTTATATGTCATTTAAGTCTTGGGATAATTCAAATAGCGTATTTGAATATTATGTATATTTAAATTAAATAACAAATTAATTACATAATTTTATAAAAGTTATAAAATGCATATTTAAAATTAGTTTAAATTAATCATGTGATTAATCAATTTTATAAAAGATATAAAATATAATTTTAAAATTGTTTAATCTTAAATAAAAAAATACAAATGTTATATTTATATATTAATTAAATTGTTTGATTAATAAAGCAATAAATATGAATATATATATATATATACATAACACCAAATAAATTATAAAAATTATAATTGTATATATGTAACTAATTAATTAAATAAGAGGTAAATTAAATAAAATCCATGAGGCTTAAGGAAATGTACGTTGGATGTATATAAAAGATATTTGATATCATGAGTTATAATTATCATATAGCCATCGTCCTTAAATAACCGATAATACTGGAAAAAATTATATTTAAATTATTATGAATTTAATAATAATAACACTCTCCAACATTTATAATATATATATATATATATATATATATATATTACCTTATATATCTATGCTGGTGGAGCAACCTCAAGGCATAAAATATCTAAGGTGATGCTTAGATTATCTATAAAAACATAAGAATATTTTTATAACTTTATTGAGCAACCTCAATGGTTATCTAAACTCCACTTAGAATTTTGTAAAATGTTTGAGTCCAGAGTGTTTAATGTACTTCATGATTTGTTGGAAAATCTCATGGTCATGAAGATGATTAGGTGCATAGTATAAAGTGGATTAGGATTTATATACGAGATATTATTGGAATTGGGCTAACACGCGGTAGGCTAAATATGTGAATTTAAAAAAAATCCATTTCTAATCTTATTGGGCTTATGAAGTCAAAATTAATTTAGGTCTAATATAAATAAATTTTAAATAAAATTGTTATTTTATCTAATTAATTAGTATAAATATTTTATTTGTTTGAATGGGTGATATATAATGTGTACATGTGTATCAAGTGTATGCAAGTGGAACATATAATGTATACATGGTTTACATACCTATATCTAAGTGTTGACATTTACACCACAACAGACACATTAGTTTCTATATACACATGTTTGATGTCTAATATTATTTTAAAATCAATATAGTTTAAAATATATTTGCATATATACATTTAATATGTACATGCAATTAAACACACACACACACACATACACACTAAAATAATTGTGTGGAAATATATTTTAAATATAATACCAATTCAAAATTCAACATTTAAAATAGCAAAAGAAATATTTAAAATTTAAAATCATTTCTAGATTCAAGAATATCTTATTTGATTTTTAAATTTGATTTTATATATTTATATATTTAAAATACAAATATATTTGTATATATGCAAATTATAAAATATATATTTTTCATTTAAAAAATGCATATATATATATTAAATCTTATAAAATACCAACATATAATCTAAAATTATATGTTTTAAATATAAGACAAAAATCATTTTTCTTAAATTTCACCTTAAACGCTTTTGACAAAATCAAAAAGTCTCTTTAAATTTGGTGCAGTTTTAAAATTTTGTATTTTTTATTATTTCAATTTTCATACGAAAGTTTATTAAAATATTATAAAAAATTACTTTCGAAAATTACTATATCATATATAAACATACATTAATATATATATATAGTACAATTAAATTTTAAGATATATACATATATAATGTTTTGCTTTTAATATACATACATACATACATACATAAATACATACATACATACATACATACATATATATATATATATATATATATATATATATTTGTTTCGAAAACATGTACAAAATAACATAATTAATATTTAATATATTTATGAGTATAAAACTAATTTAAAATTCAAATTATGTTTAAAATTGGTTTAAAAATACTATTACTTTAAAAAAATGTTTTTTTAACACCATGGCCGCAAACAAAAACATGCAAAATTATAAAAAAAATCATACAAAAAAATCATATAGGTTTGACAACAACCATATATATAACTTTATGATAGTTAAATAATCTACCTACATACAATGATATAACTTTACATATAAATGAATAATTAAAATTAGATGTTACCTAGTTGTTTATTGCCTTGATTAAGAACCTTGAATGTTGAATCAAACTCCATGTATAGATTAGATCTAAGTGACTCCAGAATATGCAACAGACTAGAATATTGCACCTCACCTTAAGCTAGAATTATTTGATTTAATTTGTTTGGAAATAAGAAGGATAATTCCTTATATTTTTGATTGGAAATAACACTAATGGAGGCACCAAAAGATTAGTCCAAGTGAGGGGTAAGTAATATTTAAATAGGCAACATAGAGAAGGGAAAAGTGGAAATCTAAATCTCTTAGTTTACCTCTTCCTATTCCTAATTCAAAACCACATTTTGAAGTCAAAAATCACCCCACCCTTACTATCATATAGTTGGCTAAAAGAGAGGGCTAGATGGGCCCTTAAAGTTTCCAAACCCAATTAGTATCAATGTAATTTAAATAAATTTAAACTTTTATCGATATCGTATATCAATACATATATATACTTTTTTATATGCATTTTATCAAATACTAACTCAAATAAATCAAATAAAGTTCTATAACTAATATTTCATAAATATTAATTAATTTAATTAATTTATAACAATTATAATTTAATTAAATCGTGTGGTATTTCAGAGTATGCAACACTCGGTTATGCGGCTCATAGATGTAAATGCAGTCGGCGATTAATATCTAACAATTCAAATGTTAACGTTTACATGTCACCTTGGCTAGTAGTGTAATATTTTGGCCAAATTTATTACTTATACAATTTTACTGTTTTAAGCAGTCCTCTATTGTGATAATTATTTACACCAATTCTCTTCATCAAAACTATATCACATTAGGACTTACGGAATTTGGTATGGTCAAAATTTCAATATCATCCACATTCAACTTGCATAGTCCAAACACAAAGCCCTTGGTTCAATAATAAAAATAATTAACCGAACTGCTCTGGCCAAAGACTTTGACTTTGAGTTGACTATAGTTGACCATAATACCAACCTTATATAACCGAGGAGACGAATTGATTATTGAATAGTGTTTGCCTTCTAATGCTTCAACTCAGACCCAACTATAGTCATTTAATGGACGCCATGCCACAATTTAACTGCAATCAAAGTGGACTATCCACACCGAAGTTCAATAGTATTCTCAAGTTGAGAGAACCTGTAATATTCTCACTTCGATATTCTCTATTTGACCTTAGTTATATTAACCAATAGAAAACTATCCAATAAGCCAATTATCCAATAACTATCCGTACATAACTGCTTGGTGACCCCACCAGCTATGAGTAATATAGTGCCCGACATTTAGAGCGATTTACAAACTCTAGTCTCAATGGATGTATCGATGTATAGTCTCGATACATCTTGACTAAGAATCTTTAAAGTGATATATTTATTTTCATTATGATAAATTTATCAAGATTACAACATATTGTAATTACTTTCATAGAATATATCATTTATGTATTTTATATTAAACATACTTAAATTAAATATATAATTAATATAAATTTTTATATCAAGTATATAATAGAAAGAAAAACACCTTTTATTTTGAATGAATTTCATTACAGAATTAAAAATTTACATTAAATTACAGAATTACTACTAGGGCATACCCCTAAATATACCAGATATAACTAGTAAAGGGTTACTTATTGTTTATGGGAACTGTGATTTGTTGAGCAATCCCAAGGTCATGGTAACGTGATAAATGGATCCTAACACCTTTGAAGGAATTTATGAAATTCTCGTATCACTTTTGGGTTTATGAGAGATGTAAAATTCAGTGGGAGCCTTATTATATAAATATAATAAATCATTCTAATAAGTATAAGAATATATACAGTAATATATTTTTACTGCAATGAATTTCATATATAAATGGCTAGTATCAAGCTATACTTCGAAACCAACACTTTAACAGGAACTAAATACAAAGATTGGCTAAGGAAAATAAAATTTTCACTAACTTATGAAAAGCTATCGTATATCATCTCAAATGAACCTTTAGATAAACCTACTAAGGACTCTCTAACCAATGAGTTTAAGACATACAAAAATTAGGAAATGGGCTACGAACTAGCCCACTATTACATGTTGTTTGCCATTAGAGTCAAGCTTCAACAACAACACGATAAAATGAATGTTTGTGAAATATTCACTCACCCACAAAAGTTGTACGGTGAACAATCTCATTCTGTAAGGTATGAGATCTCATGGAAATTGTTTCGCACAAGAATGCATAAGGCCTTTTCAGTCCAAGACCACATACTCGATATGATTGGGGTACATTGAGCGCTTAACTGAGCTAGTATTACTCTAGATACCGAGCTACAAACCACCTTAATTCTTAGGTCTCTTACTCTACAGTTTGACCAATTCATATTGAATTTGAATTTGAATTTATTGAAGTGTACTATCGTTGAGCTCCCTATTATGTTAAAGACTACCGAGAGCCCTTTCATGAAAGAACCGAGCACGATGCTTGGTGTAAAGGGTAACTCTTCATAGAAAGGTTTGAAGAAGCGAAAGTGTAAGTGTAAGGGAGGTAATAGCAAGGGAAAGATTCAAGAGAAAGATGATTGTTATTAATGGAGCTAACATAGCTACGAAAGCAATGAGAGATACCTTCTTAAGTTAACGAGTAGTTACGGTTTAGTTTTGAGAAACTGTTATTATGTACCATAATTATATTTCTATTACAATATTTATCTCACATTTGAATGAAGACGGATATAGTTTTAATTTTAAAGAAAATATTATGAATATTCATGTTGAGAATAAAATAGTTGGTTTCTGGTGCATTGAATAATGGTATTCATGTTCTTAATTGAAATCATATATTTTCTGCTGAAAATAAAACTGTATCTAAAGTTAATGAAAGTTACATTTGGCATTGTAGACTAAGCCATAAAACTAAGAAATTACTTAACGAGCTAAGAAACCAAGGGTTTCAACTGTCGTTTGATTTTGAATCATTCGATAATTATGAGTCGTGTCTTAAAAGTAAAATGGCCAACCACCCATTCGATGGGAGCAATGAAAGAATTGATAAACTCTTAGGACTCATTCATATTGATGCATATGTTTCGATGTTTACAATAACCCAAGGTAATACTTCTTATTTGGTTACTTTCATTAATGATTTCACTAGATATGGATATATGTATCTTATGAAATGAAAATTAGAGGTCCGTGAGAAATTCGTTGAATATAAATATGAAGTCAAAAATCAAAGAGAAAAGAAAATAAAAATTCTTTGATCGGATTGAGGAGGTGAGTACATTGAATCAGAACTCCAATCATATTTAAAAGAGAATGGGATTTATTTTCAAGTCACTCCTTTGCACAACACAATGATGTTTCAGAGAGGAGAATTAAACCTTGTTGGATATGGTTTGATCTATAATGAGTGTCACCGAGTTAGCTCTTTCATTTTGGGGATATGCATTGGAAACAACATCATATATGCTAATCGAGTATTGTCTAAGTCGTTACTTAAAACTCTATATGGGTTATGGACCGAAAAGAAACCCTACCTTAATTATCTTAAGGTTTAGGATTGCTATCTTATGTTAAGAACGTAACTTACCCTAATAAGTTAGCAGCAATATCGATTCTATGTAAGTTTATATGGAATCAAGAGATTCTCTTGGAAACAGATTCTATTATATAGAGGAACTAAATGTATTTGTTTCGTGAGAAAAGGAATTTCATAGCTATAAGATAGACTTGGACGAGATCCATGAAACTTCTATAGAGACTGAATACATAAATAGTACTTTGACGCCCACATAACATACATGACATATGTAACATCCCCTACTTAGAGGCCCAAAACCAATGGCTACAGATGCTGCAACCATCCATAGTTATTAATTCTTGACGACCAAATATGGTAATGTTAGATACATTGATATATAGAAACACATGAATATGGTAAAATTTCAAAACAGAAAATATACTTATTACAACATATGCCAAGAGCGACATATGAAGATGCCCCCTTGGATGATCAGAGTATGTATAGACAATTTAACAACTTTGCCTTTACAAAAACAACATAGCGGAATCAAAATAAAAGAGAACTCTAGATAGCTATCATGCCTCCTGCATGTCTCTGGAAGCTTATTCGTCTAAGAGGTACCTGAAAACCTAAACTCTCAAACTACTCAAAATAAATTGAGTACCCGAGAGTTTAAGGGGAAAACATAAACTTCAAGTCAGACATAAATCCTAGTATGAATATAATCTACTATCTCAAACCATTTAGATATCTAGCGAGACCATGCCGCTTAGCGGAACGGGTTTTCACCTCACTAGTATCCTAAAACCTTTATAAAATCATATACCGTGTTCCTGCATCCACAATGGTTAAAACAATTCAAAACAATATGATGATATGCAAACAAATAAATCAATTCTGGATTTCCCATCCCCATTCATTCTGACTAGCTGTCTCATTTATAGTTTCTAGGGTCACTATTAACCTATTAGTTTTCATGTGATTACTAATAACCTATTTAATGTTTAAGGACTCCCTGCCCAATTACATAGTTTTCATGGGATCACTAAGAACCTATTGGCCTCTGCCAATATCTTTACTGTTTCATGGGTTCTCCCTGAACCTATTGGTAACTCCAATATCTTTCCTCTTATTCTAGTTTTCATGGGTTGACTAGGAACCTATTGAATTCTGTCAATATCTTAATCCAGATATAGTTTTCACGGGCTAACTACAAACCTACTGGCCTTTGTCAATACCAAATCATAGTTTTCATGGGCTAACTATGAACCTTTCTTCCTGACATCTTCATTTAAAAATAGTTTTCATGGGCTTACTATGAACCTATTGGCCCCTGCCAATATCTTTTCCTATACACAGTTTTAATGGGCTTACTGTGATCCTATTGGCCCCTTCCAATATCTTTAATTAATTTAATTTAAATTCACTACTGGGTCAACCTAGCTGGTTATTCTGCCCTTCCCCAAATTACCGTTATGGGTTCCTTATAATGTGAATACACACACACACATATATGAAGAAGCAAACATAATAACATAACAATACCACTCCTGTGGGTTTAATATCCTTGAAATTATTTTCATATGAAACATGGTTAATCCCTTTAACCTAATATTTTATCAAGGAAAGCTTCTTCTTAAAACCATTTCAAAACTCCTTTACTTAGCCATGGGTTTTTCCTTTAAAATGAGATTGGGTTATTTGTTTTGAATAACTTAGGCTTTCGAAACCTTCAAAACTATGCTTTCGACCTCACTGGATAACCTCCTTCGAAAGCATATAAATCTCTTTTCAAAACATTAGGCCCTTGCCTTTTGGAACACTTTAAAACCTCTCTTTCGAAACCTTTCGAATGTAATAAAGTATTACTTATTAACTCTTAGAAGCATAGCTTCAAAACCTTTGGAAGTACCCCTTCCGAAACCTTTGGGTTTATATTTAAAATATCATTTGGGTCGAAGTGAATATAAACGAAAGTATCTCTTTCGAAACCATTCTTTATCATATAAAAGTATTAGGGGTAAACTTGATGGCGTCGGTACCATCCTTTCGAAAGCTTCAAATCATTTAAGCAAAACACTGAAGGATAGCATCGAAACCCACATTCGAAGCCATTGCCTTCGAAACCCTTGGACCCTTTTGAAAGCATTTAGGAAGTGGCTTAGAATAGGTTTAAAAGAAAGGCACCCTTCGAAAGTATTGATGACTTCAATACCCTTAAAAGGCACACAAACAGCAGCATGGTTTCGACCAGGTCAAAACCATCATTTTCGAAAGCTTTATTATAAAACAAAGGAACACATTCGAAAGCACATACTTTAAAACATAGGTTGGCAAACCCTTTCGAAAGCTATTTAGAAAACTCCTTTCGAAAACATATGTTTCGACTACATCGAAAGCTTTAGTAAAACAACGGTAGGCACTTAACTTTTTAAAACAAACAAAGGTATCGACCTCATCGGAAGCAATGCTTTCGACACCATGCCTTCCACCTTTCTCCAATCCACTTCGTACCAATATCCTTGATATCATGTGTATTGGTTTTGGCCTATGTGGGTTTCGATTTAGTTGAAGTGGAAGCATTGGAGTCGAAAGGTACTTCTAATAGAGGCGAAACCTGCTTTTCTGAGTAAAAGCTGACTAATGCCAATTAAAGAAAATTCTATCTAACTAACCTGCCCACGTGTAAACATGTGATTGGTTGCCTTAACTTTTCAAATTCTTTACCAAAATAACTTCTGCTTAATCAACATTAATTTAACAAATATGCCCTTCCATTAAGTAAAACCAATATTGCAAATAAGTCCTTCTTCTAAAATAATTTAATTTCCATAGCAAATCATTTAGAAAAAATCCCCAAAAATTATAGAAATTCACTTTCATTTTGTTATCTAACATACAATAATTCCATACCCAATTTCTTCCTAAAATAATTGAAATTAAATTTAAAACCCAATTTTATCATAATTTCCTTCGAAAATTCATAATAATCTTTCCATAGCTTAGGAAATTATCAAAATTAAAACCCAACTCCAAAATCATGTGTTACATAACATAAAATTTTCCATGGCATTTGAAGATCATTTACAATCGGTTTTTCCCTAAAACCGTATAAATCCCCATTTAACAATTTTGTTTAAATCAAACAAATTATAAATCAAGCATATCGTCATCCAATTCATCATAAAAACGAATTTAATCTTAAATCCGAAAACATATGATAAAAAAATAGAGATGGCATGAATTATTATTCATCTTAATTAGGATATGGAGATTGGATTGAGATTAAGATTTATTCCCCTTCTTTAATTCCTTAGCTTTACTCTGATTTCTTTTCTCTATTCTTTCTAGCAATGGTCGGCTCCTCTTTTCTTACGTTTGTATTTTTTTTCAAAATGACGTGAATGGGAAATGAAACTATAAGGAACGAGAATATGTAAGGGTAAGGGGTTATGTGTGGCTATTTCCCAATATACCCTTGTGTAGATTAATTAACTTACAAAACCATTCTTAAGCCCATTTAATTAATTAATTAAGCACGACCACTTAGTATTAATTCAAACCTCAATCCCCTTATCACTTAATATTTACATTATTCTATTTAATTTATTTAATTAAATCTCCTGAATAATGTTATTAAAAATTAGGGATGTTACAGGCTCTCCTTCTTAAAGAATTTCATCCTCGAAATTCAGTAAGGACTAAATACTAAACATAGCAATTATCTGTAATGACTCCTAACAACCATACTAGTCTACCTGACTAGCAATTATCTATATAAATATAATATAGACATACCCTCAAAGCAGATCAGGATAAGTATCTCGAATCCTGTCCTTTGTCCTCCAAGTACAGTTCTTCTCATTGTCGCTCCACTGAACTTTCACCAACTTGACTGTTTTGTTCCTTAATTTTTTTATCATCTCTTGCTACAACCCGAACTGGTTGTCTCACAAAAGTCAAATTAGGCTCTACTACCAAATCTTCCAACCCTGTCAGAGGAATAGTAGTCTCTGGATCATGCACATACTTGCGAAGATGAGACACATGAAATACATTATGGACAACTGCCATACTGCTCGGCAACTCTACTCTGTATGCGAGCTTTCCAATCCTCTCTATAATCTAGAATGGACCAACGTATCTCGGTGCCAGTTTCCCCAACTTCCCGAACGGTACCACACCATTCATTGGTGATACTTTAATGAAAACCTTATCTCCAACTGAAAACTCTAGGTCCTTACGCCTCTTATCTACGTAACTCTTCTGTCTGGATTGAGCTTCCTTCATCCTTTCTCGGATCAACACAATCTTCTCTGATGCCTCCCTAACCAAATCTAGACCTAAGACTAATCTGTCTCCAGTCTCTAACCAACATGCTGGTGATTTGCACCGCTTTCCATACAAAGCTTTAAAAGACGCCATTCCTATACCTGTCTGATAACTATTATTATAGGAAAACTCAACCAAATGTAGGAGGTCTTCCCAAGATCCACCAAAGTCCAATACACAGGTCTCAACAAATCCTCGAGTACCTTATTGACTCTCTCTGTCTGCCCATCTGTCTGAGGGTGATATGCAGTACTCATCTTGATCTTAGTGCCTAATACATCTTGTAGACTCCTCCAGAATTCACTAGTAAACAAAGCATCTCTGTCACTGACTATGCTACTAGGAACTCCATGAAGTCTACCATGTTCTTCATGAACAACTTCGCCAAAACATGTGCCATCCTGGTTGACTTGATTGGAATGAAATGGGCACTCTTGATCAATCTGTCCACTATGACTCATATACTTTCATGTCCCCTATTTGACCTTGGCAACCCATCTATAAAATCCATGGATATCGAATCCCATTTCCAAACTAGAATCTCTAGAGGTTGAAGCAATCCACTCGGCTTCTGATGTTCGGCTTTCACTTGTTGACAGTTTGCACACTACCTAACCCACAAGCCAACATCCCTCTTCATGCCTTCCCAATAGAAGCTCCTTTTCAGATCTTGATACATCTTGGTCCCTCCAGGATGAATCATAAACTTGGATCGATGACATTCTCTAAGAACTTCTTTCCTCAAGTCCTTAATATTTGAATCACATAATCGTCCCTTCTTTCTCAACCATTCTCTCTGGTCAAGACTAAAATCCTTTAGATCATAGATCTCAGTTCCATCCTCAAGCCTCCTAATCCTCTCGACTAATATTGGATCCTCCTTCTTCTTAGAAGCTATCCTTTAAATCAACACTGGTTGAACTTCCAAACAGGACAATATGGCAGTACTCTGACTAGAACTAGCAGTCGATCTTAACTGCACACTACAAGCAGTCAAAGCTTCCAAATCCTTCCATTCTGCCAACATAGCTAACACCACGTTCTGATGTCTTCTGCTAAGAGCATCCGCTACTTTATTACCTTTCACTGGTGTATACTCTATACCGAAATCATAAGCAATCAAAAACTCCAACCACCTATGCTATCTCATATTTAGCTCCTTCTGAGAGAATAAGTATCTTAAAGACTCATGATTTGTGTATAGCTCGAATCTCTCCCCTAAGAGAAAATGTCTCCAAATCTTCAATGCGAAGATTACCGCAGCCAACTCCAAATCATGAGTAGGATATCTCACTTCATCCAGTCTAAGCTTTCATGAAGCATAGGCAATCTCTTAACCCTTCTTCATCAACACAACTCCCAATCCAGTTCCACATGCATCGGTATACACCACAAACCTTTGGTTTCCGTCTAGAACTACTAACACATGTGCATTGGTCAATAAATGTTTTAACTTAAGGAATGCTTCCTCATATTTGTCGGACCAAACAAAATTCACCTCCTTTCTGGTTAGATTAGTTAAAGGCGCTGCTATCCACGAGATATCCTTGATGAATCTCTGGTAATAGCCAACAAGTCCAAGAAAACTTCCAATCTCAGTCACCGTCTCTGGTCTCTTCCAATTATTAACAGCTTCGATCTTATCTGGATCGACTGACAAGCACTTCTCTGAAACCACATGGCCAAGAAACTTAACCTCTTTCTTCCAAAAATGACACTTGGAAAACTTCGCCTTTAGCTGATGCTGCCTCAGCATCTCAAGCACAACTCTAAGATGATCTTCATGCTCCTTTTCATCCTTAGAGTATACCAAAATTTCATCTATAAACACCAATATGAATCTATCTAAATACTCTCGGAAAACTCGGTTCATCAGATCTATGAAGAAAGCAGATGCATTCGTTAACCCGAAAGGCATTACTAACCATTCGTACGAACTATACCTAGTCCAAAATGCTGTCAAAGAAATACTGTCCTCTGCCACTCTTAACTGATGGAAACCTGTCACCAAATCCAACTGAGAAAACACTCTGGATCCACACAACTGATCAAACATATCATCAATTCTTGACAAAGGATACTTATTCTTTATCATCCTCTCTTATTCTTTATCATCCTCTCGTGCAACTTATGATAGTCGATGCACATCCTCAACAAGCCATCTGGTTTCTTCACGAATATCATGGCCGCTCCCTAAGGCGAACTGCTTGGTCTAATAAAATTCCTTCCTTCTAGATCCACTAGCTGCACCTTTAATTCCTTCATCTCAGCAGGTGTCATTCTGCTAGGTGGCCTACTCACAGGTTCAACTCTTGGCACAAGATTTATACGAAAATCAACAGCTCGTCTCGGTGGTAGTCCTATGACCGGCTCTAAGACATCTGCAAAATCTCTTGCTACTCGAACCTGATCTAGCTCTTCTCCCACTTCCATTGCACTTAACAAAGCACAACTACTCTGGTCAGAATTCTCCACTAAGAATATGATTCGGTTATGACTATCAGAGTGTCTCAATGATATCTCCCCATCCTGGAAAAATATCCTAGCCTTATACCTTCTTAACCAATCCATACCCAAAATGATTCTGAAATCTACGAAATCGAAAACATACAGACTGCATGAAAACTTACGACCTAACAAATTAAGTTCTAACCGGTCACATCTCATTCCTAGAGTTGAATACCCTCCTATTGGATTCACAACCCTTAAGAAAGTAACAAGATATGTGGGTTCTAAGCATAACTTATAAACCAAACACTGGGATATAAATGAATGTGATGCACCAGTATCAAATAGTATCCTAACTGGTATACTCTGAATCAAAAACGTACCTTCCATCACAGTCTTTCCTTTTTCAGCTGCAGTTGGCCTAGCAGATGATGGTCCAACAGCAAAAACCTTTTCCTTGTCCGTCTTGACTGGCTCTGGACACTGGTTCTTATAATGCCCAACTTGATCACAGTTAAATCACTTCACATTCTTCTTATCTGCAGCCTTCCTCCCCTTGCTTGACCAACACTCATTTGCATAATGACCCTTCTTATCACACTTTTAGCAAACTAAATCAGCCTTTGCCTTCTTGGCAGCATCTCCTTTCTGGGCTCCCTTCTTCTTAAATAATTTTCTTTTCTTTCCTTGAGAACCCTGGGTTTCAACTGGCTTCTCTCTAGCACAAACAACAAGCATCTCCTCATGGCGAATTGCCATATCTACCACTACATTACAAGAATCGCAAATATGTGTCAGGGTCGCCCTAGCAAGCTTGGGCCTCAATCCCCAATGAACCTCTCGTTCCTTCTGATGTCAGTGTCTATAGTAGCATGCCATATAGGGATAGTTCATCAAACTTAGTAGCATACTTGATTAATGACATCTCTCCCTGCACCAAATCCATAAACTTCCTCATCAACGCCGACTTAGCAACTTCAGATAAAAACCTCTGTTCAAATCTCCTTCTGAACTCAACCCACGTCAACTCTTCCTTCGGAACTCCGGCAGTAACACTATTCCACCAATGAAGCGTTGACCCTTGCAACTACCTAGAGACCAACCTTCTCTTCTGCTCATCATCTAAACCCAAATCAGCAAAGCTACGCTCACAATCAACAACAATTCTCAACTTCTATGGCATCCTTCATCCCCATGAATGGCTTCCCACCAAGACTGGTGTAATCTCTGCTCAGCTTAACATAATTATTCCCAGCTGGAGCCATAAGATTAGCTCCTCCAACCTTTCTAGAAACTCCTACTTGCATCATATTTACGAAGAATGATACATCGACCCCATATCTGCTGGTGGATTTCCAGCACCCACATTGGCATCGGCATTTTGGTTAGCAATAGCCTGTCGACCCGGGTTTCTCTTGGTGGGTCGAGCATTTCTATTAGTTGTGGTGCTTCCTCCACTAAGATTTCCTCTTCCGTTTCCTGCTTCCATATCTTCTTTCTTGTAAATCTGCATATGAGCCTTAGTAAGATACAAAAGAATGGTTTAAGAGAGAGGGGATTCCGTACTTATATATATATATATATAATACACGTATGTTACTATAGCATTAACCCAAACCCTGATCTTATTTTTCGATTCATTGGATTATGTTTTGATAATCTTTTAGGCTTAAATTCTTTTAATTTTCATAAAACTATGCTCTAATACCAACTTGTAACATCCCCTACTTGGAGGCCCAAAACTAACGGTTACGGATGCTGTAACCATCCATAGTTACTAATCCCCGGCGACCAAATACAATGATGTTAGATACATTGGTACACAAAACACATGAATATGGAAAAATTTCAAAACATCAAATAAGTTCCACATTTCATTTCAAAACATTTCAAATCCATTACATAATCCCAATACGCGTACCATGTTCAAAGAAAATATACTTATTACAACATACGCCAAGATCGACATATGAAGATGCCTCCTTGGATGATCAGAGTATATATAGGCAATTTAACAACACGGTGGAATCAAAATAAAAGAGAACTCTAGATAGCTATCATGCCTCCTGCATGTCTCTGGAAGCTTATTCATCTAAGAGGTACCTGAAAACCTCAACTCTCAAACTGCTCAAAATCAATTGAGTACCCAAGAGTTCAAGGGGAAAACATAAACTTCGAGTCAGACATAAAGCCTGGTATGAATAATAATCTACCATCTCAAACCATTTAGATATCTAGCAAGACCACACCGCTTAGCGGAACGGGTTTTCCCCTCACTAGTATCCTAAAACCTTTATAAAATCATATACCGTGCTCCTGCATCCACAATGGTTAAAAAAATTCAAAACAATATGATGATATGCAAATAAATAAATCAATTCTGGATTTCCCATCCCCATTCATTCTGACTAGCTGTCTCATTTATAGTTTCTAGGGTCACTATTAACCTATTAGTTTTCATGGGATTACTAATAACCTGTTTAATGTTTAAGGACTCCCTGCCCAATTACATAGTTTTCATGGGATCACTAAGAACCTATTGGCCTTTGCCAATATCTTTACTGTTTCATGGGTTCTCCCTGAACCTATTGGTAACTCCAATGTCTTTCCTCTTATTCTAGTTTTCATGGGTTGACTATGAACCTATTGAATTCTGTCAATATCTTAATCCAGATATAGTTTTCACGGGCTAACTACAAACCTATTGGCCTCTATCAATACCAAATCATAGTTTTCATGGGCTAACTATGAACCTTTCGTCCTGACATCTTCATTTAAACATAGTTTACATGGGCTTACTATGAACCTATTCACTACTGAGTCAACCTAGCTGCTTATTACGCCCTTCCTCAAATTACCGTTATGGGTTCCTTACAATGTGAACACACACACACACACATATTTGAAGAAGCAAACATAATAACATAACAATACCACTCATGTGGGTTTAATATCCTTGAAATTATTTTCATATAAAACAAGGTTAATCCCTTTAACCTAATATTTTATCAAGGAAAGCTTCTTCTTAAAACCATTTCAAAACTCCTTTACTTAGCCATGGGTTTTTCCTTTAAAATGAGATTGGGTTATTTGTTTTGAATAACTTAGGCTTTCGAAACCTTCAAAACTATGCTTTCGACCTCACTGGATAACCTCCTTCGAAAGCATATAAATCTCTTTTCAAAACATTAGGCCCTTGCCTTTTGGAACACTTTAAAACCTCTCTTTCAAAACCTTTCGAATGTAATAAAGTATTACTTATTAACTCTTAGAAGCATAGCTTCAAAACCTTTGGAAGTACCCCTTCCGAAACCTTTGGAAGTATCCCTTCCGAAACCTTTAGAAGTATCCCTTCCGAAACCTTTGGTTTTATATTTAAAATATAATTTTGGTTGAAGTGAATATAAACAAAAGTATCTCTTTTGAAACCATTCTTTATCAAATAAAAGTATTGGGGAAAAAATTGATGGCGTCGGTACCATCCTTTTGAAAGCTTCAAATCATTTAAGCAAAACACTAAAGGATAGCATCGAAACCCCCTTTCAAAGCTATTGCCTTCGAAACAGTTGGACCCTTTTGAAAGCATTTAGGAAGTGTCTTAGCATAAGTTTAAAACAAAGGCACTCTTCTAAAGTATGGATGACTTTAATACCCTCAAAAGACACATAAACGACAGCATGGTTTCGACCAGGTCGAAACCATCATTTTCGAAAGCCTTATTTTGAAACAAAGGATCACATTCGAAAGCTCATACTTTGAAACATAAGTTGGCAATCCTTTTTGAAAGATATTTAGAAAACTCCTTTTGAAAACATATGTTTCGACTACGTCAAAAGCTTTAGTACAACAAAGGCAGGCACTTAACTTTTTAAAACAAACAAAGGTATCGACCTCATCGGAAGCAATGCTTTCGACACCATGCCTTTCGCCTTTCTCCAATCCACTTCGTACCAATATCCTTGATACCATGTGTCTTAGTTTCTGCCTAGGTGGATTTCGACTAAGTTGAAGTGGAAGCATTGGAGTCGAAAGGCACTTCTAATAGTGGTGGAACCTGCTTTTCTGAGTAAAAGCTGATTAATGCCAATAAAGCAAATTCTATCTAACTAACCTGCCCACGTGTAAACATGTGATTGGTTGCTTCAACTTTTAAAATTCTTTACCAAAATAACTGCCGCTTAATTCCAGATCTTAATCAAGATTAATTTAATAAATAAGCCCTTCCATTAAGCAAAACCAATATTGTAAATAAGTTCTTCTTCTAAAATAATCTAATTTCCATAGCAAGTCACTTAGGAAAAATCCTCAAAAATTACAGAAATTCACTTTCGTCATATTATCTAACATACAAAAATTCCAGATTCAATTTCTTTCTAAAATAATCGAAATTAAATTTAAATCTAATTTTATAATATTTTCCTTTGAAAATTCATAATAATATTTCCACAGTTAGAAAATTATCAAAATTAAAACCCAACTCCAAAATCATGTTTTACATAACATAAAAATTTTCCATGGAATTTGAAGATCATTTACAATCGGTTTTGCCCTAAAACCGTATAAATCCCCATTTAACAATTTTGTATAAATCAAATAAATTATAATTCAAGCGTATCATCATCCAATTCATCATAAAAACGAATTTAATCTTAAATCCGAAAACATATGATAAAAAACAAATAGAGATGGCATGAATTATTATTCATCTTAATTAGGATAAGGAGATTGGATTGAGATTAAGATTTATTCCCCTTCTTTAATTCCTTAGCTTTACTCTAATTTCTTTTCTCTATTCTTTCTAGCAATGGTCGACTCCTCTTTTCTTATGGTTGTATTTTTTTCAAAATGACGTGAATGGGAAATGAAACTATAAGGAACGAGAATATGTAAGGGTAAGGGGTTATGTGCGGCTATTTTCCAATATACCCTTGTGTAGATTAATTAACTTACAAAACCATTCTTAAGCCCATTTAATTAATTAATTAAGCACAACCACTTAGTATTAAATTAAATCTCAATCCCCTTATCACTTAACATTTACATTATTCAATTTAATTTACCTAATTAAATCTCCTGAATAATGTTATTAAAAATTAGGGGTGTTACAACATATTAGAAGGTCTAATTAGGAATCTCACGCACCAGAGAGATACTATGATTTCTCATTAATGGTAAGAATG
This sequence comes from Allium fistulosum, assembly GCA_030737815.1. Taxonomy (NCBI): domain Eukaryota; kingdom Viridiplantae; phylum Streptophyta; class Magnoliopsida; order Asparagales; family Amaryllidaceae; genus Allium; species Allium fistulosum. Next base: position 911,631,895 of record CM060908.1, read on the forward strand.
TGGATTGTATCATTCATAACGATGATCCACTCATGTACCGACAAGCAGAAGAATAATGATTCTACCTTATGGCTTGATGCAATAAAATCCGAGATGGAATCCATCTACAAAAACAAAGTTTGGACTTTGAAACATGTACCTTAAGGTATAAAACCCATCAACTGCAAATGGATCTTTAAGAAGAAGATTGATGTAGATGAAAATGTCGAAACCTATAAGCGAGGTTGGTCACAAAAGGGTTTTAATAAATTCAAAGCATTGATTATGATGAAACTTTTTTGCCAATCGTCATGCTTGAATCCATTTGGATTCTACTTGCAATCGCCGCATACTATGACTATGAAATCTAGTAGATGGACGTTAAGATGGCTTTTCTAAATGGTAACTTAGAAAAGACGGTTTATATGTCACCACCAGAGGGTTTCGAGGTCAGTTGGAGTGGTGATAAGGCTTGTAGGCTCTTAAACAAGCGTATCGAAGTTGGAATAAATGTTTTGATTAAACAATCAAATAGTTTGTTTTCTGTTAAAAGACATAGGAACCATGTGTGTATAAGAAAGAGCATAATGGTGTTGTAAGTTCCTACTTCTTTATGTTGATGATTTGCTACTAATTGAAAACGATGTACCAATTTTATGATCAGTGAAAACTAAGAGAGCTAGAAGTATGCCCTAGGTATAACACCCTGCAAATTTAATAAAAATAAATAGCTAATAAAAAGGGGATTTAGTAGTTTTACATCAAGCTAAAAAATGATTTTCCACAAACGATGGAATTTTGAAAATATGACCTTTTCATTATGTCAAGTAGATTTTTCCAGTCCAAATTCATGTATAAAATGTAAGGAATTCTAGTTTTGCACCTATTTTGAAATTTAAGTTTAAGAATTAATTATAGGAATAAATCAAAATTTATTTAGCAATTAATTAATTGAATATGTTTGAATTACTCTAAAAAGAATATAATGGTTTTATGTGCATTAAAAGAAAAGATGAAAGGTATTCACATGCACAAACTTTAAACCCCTTGAGATGTAAAACATTAATTACCATTATAATAAATTTGATTATCTTAATTAATGAAAGAAACGTTACATATTTTAAAAAAGAGAAGATAATAATATTCATGGAAGGAATGAATTTCTTACATAAAAGGTACACTATCTCTTTATTTGTAAAGAATAAAGGCAAATCCATTTTTTGAATCTGGAAAGGTTATACCAATTAATTACAAATTGATTGACCAATTACTAACAAAGGGTAAAGTTCCTAATTAATGTTAATATATACACATATACATACATATATACATATACGTATACGTATACATATACATATATATAATCCATGATTCCTTAGTTAATAATATATATATATATATATAATATAATAATAATAATAATACCAATAAATGAATTAATTTATTTGAAAGATAAGAAATGGTGTTGATTTGAATTATAATTAATGGCATTAATGGGGAAAGGATAAACATTATTTTCTTCAAGAAAATAAAAGGAAAGGGATTTTGCGTGTAACACCTCAGAATAATAATTTCTGTAAACATTGGAATTAGGCCATGAGACATAGGGAACTATGTACGAAACGCTATTTATAGTAAAAAAAACATTTAAGACTTGTCAAATTTGGCAAATGAGGCTAAAATCTATGAAAACTTAAACTAGTGGCACTTTGTTAAATAATTAGCATGGGCCAAACTTAGGAAGACCTAATTTTCCACCTAAAATTAAGTTGTGAAGGACTAAGATTTTCATTAGAAACCCTCGCCACCAAGTACATATTAGAATTCCTACATCTAAACACTCTTCTTCTAATCTCCTCTCGAATTCTAAAAAAATAAAAACAAAACAAAATTAAAAAGAGAAATGGAAGAAGAGCAAACAAATCAAAAGATGGAGATCGAAAGAAGGGCGCTCACAAAGAGGATTCTCAAGGATAAAGGGAAAAGGAAAACTAATCATTAAGTGGGAATTTATCTTCTTTCTACATGAGTCTATATATACGTTCTTATCTCATTTCTATAGCCCATATTAGATTAAATTGAAAAAATATAGGTTGAATTACAATATCAAATTAACAGTTGAATTTGAATTTGTTCATAAACAATGGAGGTTGAAATGATACATCTAATTGTGATTGGGTTAATGATGAAACGTTTAGGGGTGAAACAAAGCTCCACTTTTTAAAAATAAATCACAATTTTATTTAGATACACCTAAAAATCTAGAATTAATTACGTAGATATAAATTGAAATTGATACAAAATGAATAAGTCGTTATTTGGATTGATTGTTGGTTGGTTGGAGTTGAAAATGGCACTTTGATTTAAAAAAAAAATCAATTACGTTATAAAAATACAATTCAGAATTAAAATATACCGCGTACATATCCATATATAGTTAGAACTATATATAATAGGTATGTTACAATTAAGTTAGAAGAGTGATAATGTAAAGAAGACGAATAAGGTTATTGTTAAACTAAATTAATTAATAATAATAACCATGTCAATGAAATGAATAAGGGTGCTTTGAAAATGTGATAGGCATATTAAACAATAAAAATGAGATAACACAAGCTATTGAAGTCCATAACGAACCTAGGGCTAAGAGATAGTGAAAAATCCTTTTAAAGCACTTAAAACATACAAATCAATGATAATATAAAACATACAAATCAACGATAATACAAACATAAGTTGAACCTGGATCCACGAGGGCCAGTACGAATGATTAGAGGAATTCCATACTGTTTGTTTAAGAATGTTATGAAGTAGAATGACATGTATATACTTATATGACAAATGTATTATATTGCACTATTTATTGTTTGGGGATGGTATGTCTCCAACATGTTAAAATGAGACACACAACAGTAATCGTATGTCCGCAACGTTTTAAAACAAGACACACAGCAGGAATGATATGTCGGCAACCCGTTGAAACGAGACACTTAGAATGAACGATATATTTTTTGAAATTGTACACATAGCAGGATTAGGTATGCTAATATTTCATGTACACTAGTTTGTATGAATGTTCAGATAGTAATTTAGTCACTGAAAATGATACTGTTAAAATGCTATGATAAATAGACTACAAAGAATAATAGTAAATTTATCCCTTAAACTGACACCATAGGAGTAGTCTATAAAAATGTTTTATTAGCATGTTAGTATCATGTATTTAGATATATGCTCACTTACTAGGATTATGTCTGATCTCCCTATATTCCTCGATTATTCTATATAATGGATTGACAGTGTTAGCGGAAACTGTACGTGAGGTGGAGGTGACGGAGACCATTTGAGGTAAATAAAACATTTTTCCATGAGTTATCTATTGTTTGGTAGTTATTTTTAACTGAACCATGTAATCTGAAATATTATTTTTAATAAACAATTGTAATAACTTTGGAATTCATGGACCACTTCAGATCTTTTATGTTATATTCTATTATATTTTGTTTCCATCCACTTTGAGTTCGGAAAGTATAGTTGAAAATAGATAACTTTGTATACCATTATGCTTTACTTTACCCTAACAATCTGCCATTTACTAGTCCGGGTTTGAGCATAGATTAGGGTGCAGGATCAAAAGGTCAGTGAAAGGTAGGTTGTTACAGTAAAGGTATTATGTAATTTGCTACATATATCTAACTCTATAACCAATCTAGTTTGTAACAAAGGTATCTGATTCTATTATATACTTTGTTATATAGTGATATAATTAATTAAGTAATTAACCTAAAGTATATAAATAAAAAATCATTAAATAATATGTTATGTGATAATAGTTATAAATTGTTGTAATCAAGAAAATTATCAAAACATTGACTAATATATTATTTTAAATATTTCCGGTTAAAATGTTTCGAAAAAGGATATCAATACATCAATTGAGACCAGAGTACGTAACGCTCTTCAAAAGTGGGCAGTGTGTTACTCATGTTTGTTGGGGGCACCAAAGTGTTACACACTGACAGTTATTGGATAATTATGGAATTGCTCACCAGAGAGTTTCCTGTTAGTTAATAACAAATAGGTTAAATAGGAAATCTCGAAGTGGTGATATTACACAATTCTCTCGACTTGAGAATCTATTGAACTTCAATATGGATATTCCACTTTGATTATAGTTAATCATGGCATGTCAACCACCGAGCGGCTATAGTTAGGTCTAAGTTGAAGCATTTGAAGTGAAACTCTACTCATTAAAGAATTCATTTCCTCATTTGTATGATGTTAGTATCATTGTCAACTATGGTCAACTCAAAGTCAAAATCTCTAAGCAGAGCAGTACGGTTAATAATAAACGTTATTGTTGAACCATGGACTTTGTTTATGGACTAATTGAGTTGTATGTGGATGTTATTGGAATTTTAACCAAAAGCTAATATCATAAATCCTAAAGTGATATAGTGTTATGGAAGAGAATTGGTGTAAATAATCGTTACTAAAAGGTACTGCCTAAATTGTAAAATTGGAATTTATCGGCAAGGATTTATAAGTGATAGATTCAACAAACTGTCACACCATTAGCTAAGTTACATATGAACGTTAATATTCGAAGTGTTCGATATTAATCGCTGGCTGAATTTGTACCTCAGAGTCACACACCGTGTTATTTATTTCTCCTAAATACCACACAATTTAAGATTCATAATTGTTATAAATAAATTAAATTATTATTATATATATTTTTTATAGTAAGAGTGATATTAATTTATGCAGAGCACTCATTATGATGTATAAGTGGCTCGAACCCATGACCTCTCGAACCTCTGTTTGGAGCGTCAAACCTCTAATCACTTGAGCTAGAGGTCCTTAGCAGTATTTATAATATATTATTTATTTATTTATTTTATGTATTAGGTGCTATTAGTATATTATGGGTGCCATCGGTAATTAATTTAATGCATTTTTTAAAAATATATATGTACGAATCTATATGCAATATCGATATGCATTTAAATATGATTTAACTGTCATTAATTATTAAACGGATTGTGGTTGTTTGAAGGCCAATAAAGAAGTTGTATTGGCCAATCATAATAAAAGGAGGGAAGGAGACATTTTTGATTTTGAATTCTTGATCTGATCTTAGAATTAGTAAGAGGAGAAGTAGTAAAAGAAGGAGAATTTGTCTTCTCCTCCTTCTCCTCTATATAAATCAACTTATCTTCTCACTTATGTATCTCACCTCCATTATGGTCGCAAGTATCTAACCCCCGCCTCCATAGCCATGTCTTCTAATAACACAAGTACATCAAAATAAATAAAATTCAAGTGGTACTATAGGTTGTTGGAAAGTCTGGTTGTTTGTTCTTTCAAAATAGGAGATCTCATCAAGTAAGGTGCACTCAAAGGCTGATATTCGGTAAGGTACATTCTTATTTTACACTTATAACTTATATGTCATGTGATTATTTATAGAATGATATACATACATACATACATACATACATACATAAATACATACATATGTATGTATTTATATTATAACGACCCAAAATTTAATCACTATTCAAATGAATATTTAATTATATTTTTAAATAATTAAGAAATGTATTTTTATTAACAAATAAAATTATTTTTAATAATAACTGATGATGATAAAATCATTTTTAAATTATGATTACAAATATATATAGTTTAGAAAAAAATAGAAAATGTGACCGGAAGTTATTTTCCGAAATCTTGATTTTTCATTGTTTAAAAGTTATCTAAAATATTAAAACACTACTGTAAACACATATGTACACATTACAAACTATTTTAGCATGAAGGATACATGTATACATGCATGTATATATTTTCTTATTTAAGTGTGTGTGTGTATATATAAGATAAAAGACAACCTTTTTACAAAAAAATGTATATATTTTATTATATAAAAATGCTTCTTTCAACACATAGTACATAGGATCATGGCTTGAATAGTTGCATGACAAGGGGGAGTACATGAAGGAGGCGGATCATGAGGGAGGAGTATGGTGATGCATACATATGTATATATTTAATTACAACCACTTTATATTTTCAAAATATTTTCCTAAGCTTATAAATACCCCTTCCATTTCATAATTTTCACTTTATAACTTTTCCTTTTCATTTCAAATTTCCTAAAGCTTGAGAAAGTTTTCATGGCTTCCTACATATTTTCTACATTGTAAAAATCTCACATTTTCCACTTTAAATTCCTTCCATAACTTGTTTAAAACCCTCCTTCATCCATTTCTACACTTCATATTCAAATTTCAAGCCCACACTCACCTAACCCTACATGGCCGAGCCCAAATTGTCTAAGGCCAAGCCCATTTGGGTGTGTTGGCATCCAAAGCCTTTAATTTTGCAAGATCCTAGGTTGTTTCAAAGTTTTAGCAAAAGTTGGTTTGAAATTAGTAAGCTTCAGTGAGTAAAACTCTCATTTTTGAAAAAGATATTAACTTGATTTTATTGAACTATATGTTGTAAAAATATAGTGCTTGTTGTGTTGAAATACCATGTTGTTTTGATGGCATATGATTACAAGTTTGTTGTCGAGCTTGGATTTGTAATTTGGATGTTAAATGATATGTTTAGATATAGATATATGAAAGGTTGGTTATGATATGATGGTAGATTGTTTACGAAACAAAACCAAGTGTATGTGATGTAAATGTTGTGAAGTTAGCACCTTGAAAAGTCGCGAAGGACTTGAGATCCGATTTGAAAACAAAAGCTTGTTTCTAGTTTTTGGGTTTAGTAAATGTTTTCCAAGTTTTCACCTTTTATTTAAGTTTTCAAAACTCTTCCATTTGTGTTTTCAAATACGTATTAGCAAAAATAAAAGTGAGATTTTCACCTAGAAAACCAATTCTAGCGAACTGCGTTCATAGCGATAGTCGCTATGGATGTAGTTCAGGATAATTTTACGATTTCAACTTTTAGATTATTTTCTTTGAATTGTTTTTGAAAAATCTTATCAAACTCATCAAGTAAGTAAAAAGGTTAACTTTTGTTATTAAATAGTTTATTTATTTATTTTATTAATTATGGATAATTATCAATTTATTAAGTAATTAGTTTAAGTAATCCGAGTTTAAGAATTTATTGACAAAGTTAACTAATTTTTAATTAAGGAAGTTTTAAGTAAGGATTAATTAAGATAAAAAGGTAATTAAATTTTTTCTTAGTCAAGTTTAATTATTTTAATTAATTATTAAATTAAAAAAATTATTTAATTAAAGTTTAATTATTCACTTAATTATTTAATTAAGGTTTAATTATAAATAAATGTTTATTTAATAAATTTTTTAATTAATGTTTAATTATTAATTAAATTTTAATTTATTAAGGTTTAATTATTGATTAATTAAGACTTAACCAAGCTTAATTGAGATTTAAATTTTTAATAAAGATTTATTAAGGTTTATTTAAGTTTTTACTTATGATTAAATTGAGGTTTACCATTCTAAAAGTTCTTTAAAACTCTATTAGTTTTTTATTTTAAACCAGTTTTCTTATCTAAGTGAATTATTTTTAAACCGAAGGATCTCTTGCCTAAGCCTTAAGTAACCCTTTATAACTAGGAAACCAAATGACATCTTTTGGCAGAACAAAACACCATTCTGCTATTATAAATATTGGAACATTTACCCATATAAATGATTGATTGATTGTGATTGAATGATTCACTTTACTTACTGCTTGCTCATGCAAATATCCAATTTAACTTGTTAAGTATAATCAAATTAAAAAATTCCTTGTGGTATCTATGCCTTCGATGGATTTTGTGAAGTTAAATGTTTTCATTTTCCATTTAGATAATGGTTTCAAAGTTATTTCATTTTGGATAAGACATTTCAAGGATGATTTGGCAATGGTTTTAGTTAAGATATTTAAATAATGGATGGGTTTCATAAGGAAGTTTTAGAAAGGTTTTGGATATTTATAAAAGGATTTTATAAATGAATTTAGAAGTTTGGAAAGTATTTTGAAATGGATTTGGATTTCAAGTAAAAGAGACTTCATGAATGGAAAAGATTTGATTAAAGGAATTTATCGAAAGAAATATAAAAAGAATTTGAGATCAGGGTTTCTCTAAACTGACCTTTTAAAAATGGTGGTATTGAACATCCGTTCCGCACTTAACACCAAGGGAATAGTGTTTAGGATTTTCCTTATCTCCAATTTAAACAACATTTGTTTAACCCTTTTAACATGATTAGGAAGTAAGAAGTTATTCGCAAATGTTTTGTGAATATACTTATGTTGGTGAGATAAGTATATGAATGTTTCGATAAAATGTTTTGGAAAGAGATTTAATAAATGAAAGTTGTGTTTTGAGGCTTAGTGGTTGCTTTGGGTAATTAAATCTCTAGATGTCTGTTGTTTGTATATCTGATAGTTAAATGATCGACTATAAAATCTGGACCTGTTTTGACTCGGGAGGTTTGTCGGGTTTATTCGAGTTCCCCGATGTGGAGTCGATTTCTTAGTGCATACTCCAAAAGAACCGAGATTGAGTTAGTCAAAAATTATTGCTTAGTTTTGGAGACACCGGTCCTCGGATTTATCCGGACCACTCCAAACTAATAAAGAATGATGTTAAATCATATTGAAGTATGTTGTGGAGTTATACTATTCTTCCCGAGGGTGATTCCAAAATGGAAGATAGTAATGTGGAATGTTTGTTCGATCCCTGAAAAGCTTGCATGGATGAATGCTGGCATTGTATCTCTGACTAAAGGGCAGCGTTATCATTCCAAGATGGTCTTCTAGGAAGAAGAAGGTAAAGACGTGACCCTACGAGCCTCATAAACTGGAAAATGGAAAAAACAAGGTATGCAGCAGAACTAGGTGATCATCTACCATTAGGAGCCGCTATCCCATTTTATATTGTCCATATTCGAGTTGTTTTTCACGCAAACACTATGGTAGTATAAGGCCTCGGTGTCAAAAAGGATGAGGTAATCCATTCGCCATGTTAAAGGGGCAGCCGACTCTATGTAGCAGGGGTACAGGAATTTCTTATCAGACTCCGGTGCATTTTCAAGGGGTGTACCATCGGAAGGTAGTCCCTTACCTTATCATATATGGAATCCATCTCCAATACGTGCCTTTACGGTTTTTATTTTAGAGCCTAGTATGCTAGAATTTAATATGGTGACAATTTTAGCTATTTTGATATTTATTTGAATCCTTGGACATTATTATAATACCATTGGACTTTATATATAAACATTCTAGTTATCGTAAGGTAAAAACCCGTCTGTGTTTGTGTGCAGCGTGGTCTTACGAGATACTTTTGATTTTAAAGAGTTTTAAAGTAATAATTAAGTTGTTTGAATTATTCACACTAGACCCATGTCTGACCCAGAGTTTATTTTCTTTTCCCTAAAATTTTGGGTGCTCAAATTTGAATGGGCAGCCAAGTAGTTCAAGTTTTTCCACAGATTTAGTAGGAGGAGCTTGGAGCATGTAGCTTCATCGATAGATAGTTATTTTTCTTATTTTCTACTATATTATATGTATATTGTATTCAGTTAGGTAGGGAAGGACTATTATAACTGTCCTAGGTTAGAATTTGTATTGGTATGACTCTGATGTAACATTTTTGAAATGACTTTGTAATATATTATGTTGAGTAATATATATTGTTCCATTGCATTGTGAGATTCTATGTTGTTTAGTTTCTTCTCTTCTATCTTTTCTTTCTTTCAATCCTAGTAATCGGTTTTCTAGCATATTAATGCTCGGGATGCAATACAGTGGACGTATTAGTGTCGATTTTCAAGGTCGAAAATCCATTTGTTACATTTTGGTATCAGAGCAAAGTTTAAGCGAACACCTTGGCTTTTGTTTGGAAACTCATTAATATATAAGGTAATGGAATGCCTTATTATGAATTTGGGTATATTATATATATGAGTGCATATTTGTTAATGACATAAAAAAAATTATATTGTGTTGATTTATCGGTCGAGTGGCTTAAGAACTCTGGTCGAGACGTAGGATGCCACGGTGTCGATACTGGTTTCCTAAACATTTGAACAAGGCAAACTGATACAATATTGTTTTAAAATGGTGAATGAAATAATTTTACCAAGGATTATATTTTATATGTAAAGAAAAGGTTTTCAAAGTTGGTAGAATAATGGGGTGTAATGGGTGATAAAGAATGATGATATATGTTTATTATCATTTGGAACGATACCTTTCCTAATATGAACATGATTTTAAATTAAAGGAATCTTACTCTAATTGGGTAGTAAGAATTGGCATGCAAGGAAGGAAAGGATAGGGAAAGAGATCAAAGAAGTTAACTAAAAATGATGGAAAGACTGATAGATAAGCCGCCAAAGCAGTTTTGTTTCCTAATAAAGAAGTAGTTGAAGTTCAGAAGAAGCCGACTACTTCAACAAAGAATGGCAGCATCAATAATGGAAAAAGAGGAAATTTATACCGCGTTGAAGAGGTCTTGGGAAGACAACTAAGAAGAGAGTGGCCCACAAAGGAAATTCTTCAAAAGGGAAAGGAAATTAGTTGCTACTTATGCCATAAGATAGGGCATACTATGGACTACTTTATAGAAGGAAAGGAGGGACTAGCAGTTCCTAAAGTTTGGGAAAAACATTGCTTCTTTTGCCAACAACTTAGACACATCAAGAAAAATTGTCCTATGATTCAAAGAGCACTACAGAACGGAGGAATTAGTAAGGAGAACAAAGCCACCTTGAGAGAGATAATTAAGGGGATGTGTATAGGGAAAGAGAAGAATAATAGTAGATGAGGATAAAGTGTCTTTGGTGTAAACTCATAAATATGAGGGTGTTTTGGGAAATTATGTATAATATGTATCCTTGGAGATGTTTTGAATGCCATGCAATTATTGTATAATATATATCCAATCAAAAACATTATATGTACTGAGAATCAATGGATAACGACTATGGAAATACTTGAATAATAAGCATCCTTTTGAAATTAGCATAATTGATGTGTTTTACAGTATACGCAGGTTTTTTTATTTTTTTTCCAACCAACTAAGTTATAGTGATTATTCTAAAATCCCTTTTCAGAATTATTTATGAACATATTTTACATCAAGATTATTTTTAAACCCAGTAAAATGTTACAAAGATGTGCAAATAACACCTTCATAAAATTGAAACAAAAATAATAATCAAAACTCTCTGGATTAATCTTACAGATGCAGATCTACATCAATGAATGAAGATTTGAATAAACACCAACAATTCATCGGATTAATAGAAAGAAAAATAATACCTTTCCATCTTATACTACAGATCCAATGGGAAAATAGGCAACTAAATTACCTGTACAAAAGAGGCAAATCGTCTGAAGCACTGATGCGAACGCAATCGGCAAAGTTGTAAAAAGAAAATTATTATTAGAAACTTTTATTCTTGGGAAATAATATATCAATAGGTGAGCAGTGATTATTTTCTTTGAGGACCTTTGATCTGAATGTTAACGATATTAATAAGGATTTTCAGCCGAACCATAAGATCTTCAGCCAACCCGTTTTGACACTAAACGAATGTAGCGGCACAAATATAGCGGCTTTGATTGGTTTACATGGAGCGTCATTATAATCTATCAATACATGCTTGAGAGTTTAATATTCATCGGTTTTAAGAGTATTCCACTAAAGTAACATTATATATATATATATATATTGTAACGATCCATCTTTTTAGATGGTTTAAATCGACAATAAACCACACGTGTCAACTCAAACCATGTAAAAGGTAGGATTGTTAATGGAGTAAATAAGGAAATAAGAGAAGAAAAAAAGGAAAAACAAAATACAAAATCTTACAGCGGAATGACAAAATATAATAATTAAACCAACAGTTTATGAAGTTGTTTTACAAATAATATTGATTGCACTTTTACAATATATCAGAGTTACACATACAGCAAAAATAAATAAATAATGCAGCATACCAACATGATACGGTGGAATAATAATAATAATAATAATAAATAGTATACAAATCTCCGTCTTCGTCCTCCAGAAATGAAGTCTTCAACGCTGAAAAGCTCAGGCTGAACCGAGTGTAATGAAAAGACAAAACACTCGAGTCGGAACTAAAAGATCTTATTCAAGTTAAATCAACAATAAATAAATATGAGTGTAATGGCTTCAGAGATGTTTATGGGATTTTACATCTTCTATCCAGTGTATAACGTGTGTGTAATAACTTAGGAGATGTTCGGGATTTCCATCTCCTAAGGATCCGTTAAACTATTTACTATGTAGTAATATACACTATATATAATAGTATCTATCAGTATATTAAAGTATTAAAATAGCGTTAAGGCATTACCCATATCCCCTTAACACATTTTATAAATGTCGTGGTCTATACAGTACTGTAAACTCCAGCAAACCGGTGGGCTATCAGGGAGCACTCCATAGGTACGACACAAAACAAAATCGTAGTAGGCTCGATAAGGCATATGATATGGCACACAAGGCTATACCCATGGTAGGATTCTACCGGATTGCGGCACTAGGCTGGTGGTAACGCATAGCAGCTACTACCGCCCACCTTGAACAACACTCCCATAATCAAATCGTGGGTGGCCACCAAATCAATCACAAAGTAACAGATATGGTATCGAAGAAGCATGTCCGATAAGAGGAGCGACCTCACTTGGCCTGATGATGGCTCCTTATTTTAGTCATATCAAGCTAACCCCGGGTGGTCAGGGCTGCGTTCATACCTCATACAGTAGCGTTCGTCAAACCATCTTACTTCGTTCTGGATCTCCACCACATTCACAATTGTTAAAATGGTTTCGGAATTGGTAGAGAGTATGACAATATCCGACCTCGATCTCTTTAACAACCAAACGTTTACATTTTTCACACCGTGGTCATTTTATAAAACATTTATAATAAATCCAAAAAACAGTTTATACCTTCATATCAAGACATCCATATACTTATTCCAAAAGTATAAGTATATTCATAAATACCGAGGAAGATTTTCTTCCAATCAATTTCAAAAATAATTTATAAATCTCTTCTAAACCATTTATAAACTACTTATATGCTTTAAAACCATTTATAAAGCAATTTATAAATTCCAAAATAGTTTACAACTCTTCACCTTTAAACCAGTTCTTTTATAAACCCTTTATAAAAATCTTTTAAAACCTTTATAAACTCCTTTATAAAGCTATTATAAAATCTTTTATAAAAATACTTTTTACAAAATCCAATATAAATTCTCTACATAGGAAAAAAGGCATAAGGACTAACTTAGAAAAAATTTTAGACCAAAGGACAACCAGTTTGTTTTTAGGTTGAAAGACAATGCTAGTTATAACTAGCATTTTGTATAGTTTAAAACTGAATATAATGCTAGATATAACTACATTTTGTACAGTGTAAAAGTTGAATATAATGCTAATTATAACTAGCATTTGTCCTTCAGCCAAAAAATAAAAATTGGTGTCCTTCAGCCTAAATTTTTTTCAAAGTTTGTCATTTTCCCTAATTCCCTCTTCTCTACAACCTTTATAAATTCTTTACAAAACCTCTTACAATTTTTATTTATTAAAGTTATTATAAATATCTATATTTATTATATTAAATTAAAACTATATTTATTATATTAAATTAAATTTAAAATATATATATTAAAATTATATTAAATATTATTAAATTAAATTAAATTTTAAATTATATATTTTAAAAAATAAAAAAAATTATAAGTTAAAATCTTAAATTTTCATTTAAACCATATACTAACTTATAATTTGAACTTTAAAAACATATAAATAAATTATTTTCCAAATTTAAATTTTTTAAAATAAAATCATTAAATTAAATTTTAAAAATCAACTTTGTAAATCAAACATACTTTACTATTTAGAAAATAATTTAAAATCGACCAACGGTATCCGTATATAGTTTTCTACCCTATGGTTAAGTGATAGGGTATGTATCATTTCAACCCCGAAATAGTTAAATTTTTTGGGTATATATCATTTCAACCCGTATCCCAAATCAAAAATTTCTAAATCAATAATCGTTCGGGTTTATCATTTTAACCCATAACGATTTTCCCTAATCTACCAGATCATTTGGGTATGTATCATTTCAACCCATAGTGATAACAGGGATAAAAAAATCTAATCATCCAAAATGTCAACAAATAAACATCCATCACATCAACATCCAAATTAGCCAATAAATCACAACAATTAACTAGTTATCATTATTAGGTATTTAACTAACAATTTAAATTCAATATTAATTTAAATGGCAGTTTAATTCAATATAAATTCAAATTAAATTAAAATGACAATTTAAAATACCAAACAGAAATCAATAAATTTCTAACCACATCATAAATTTAATTTAACTAACATAAGATAGTTTAGTTTTTGTGAGTGGGTTAAATCACTCACCTTTGATTTATCGTCGATTTAAAATCCAGATAAAGCCCAAAAATCCAACAGTCTCGGAATTCGACCAAACTAGTTCCACTTTGTCCGAAATTTTGATACGATCGCAACGGAGAAAACCGCGTCCAAATCCGAGCTCGTATGAAAGATTTACGCGAGTTAGAACATTTGAAAAATTAAATCAAATTTAAAATAAAAATAGGGCAAAAACGTAAATATTCTTACCCTCCAACTCACGCGTACGCTCCTGAAACCCTAGCCACATTCGACATCGAGCTTATCACGTCTCAGCCGCCAGTTCACATGCCGAACGCACGCCACCACATCCATCTTCGCCATAATCCAACATCAACACCGCCTCCAGCATGTTGAGCTGCCCACGACCATGCCTACGCGACCCTCCACCTCGCCAAAACTGCTCTGCCGCCATGATCAACTTCCAGCCATTTTCTGGCGATCTCAAGCATCTCCGACTCAAACGAGGCGCATGGATGAAGACTGCATCGCCCCCTCTACCAAACGCAACTTCCCGATCGTCAAACGGGTGAAGATCCACCGTTAAACGAAACCATGGCCTATGGACGGCCGAAACTTCTTCGACAATTTCAGGCCAATCCAAACCTCTGATCGACAAACGAATTGCAGATGTGGATTAGCTCGTTGAGGGCTATCCATGATATATAATATGACATAGTTTGAGGAGTTTAAAATTTTTGATTTGATTTTTTTGAATTGGGGATTTAGGGTTTGGGATTATCTGACATTGGGAAGGAAGGAAGGAGCATATGGAAATAATAATACGTACAGAAATAAGAAAAGGCTGCTAGGGTTCCAAAAATGAAATCTGTTTATATATACAGAGATAGATAAGAACGAATGGACATATTGAATTGGTTCGAAATGATAACAATGACCTGAAAAGCCTGTTTTGTTTTCAAAATGAAAGTAGGTCATTCCTGAAACACCCCACTCCCTTTAGTATACCCAAAAAGGCACACTAAAAGATATGGTGCGTTATAGGTATAGCTAAAGCATCATAGAGACTAAGATTCACAAGACAAATAAATAATAATAATAACAGCGGAATCATTTAAAATACTTATCATTACTTCATAAAATAAGTCACATGTCTCGTGAAAAATACAATCTCAGTCACATCATCAGAGTACATAAAAATCATCTCTCTCACAAGGTACCAGTACATCCAAAGTCAAATGAAAAGAAAACCTAAAGAAGAAGAATACATGAAGAATGAGAAAGCTCTGCAAATGGGTCTCCAAGAAATCCAAGTCTACTGTCCTTGCCTCCGCTGGCCTATGGGGGGAAAGGGGGAAATGGAGGAGTGGGTCAGACTATAAGTATGGTGAGTGAAAGTAATTACTAGTATTTTTAAGCAAGATAAAGATAATAGACTTAACAACAATTCTAGTATAAAAGGAAACAAAGGAAAGATAAAACTGGGATAAAATACTGTTTAACTGTTTGCTTTGATTGTGATCGTTTACACTTGTCTTAGATTGTTGTGATTAGGTTGAAATCCTTATCTTATTTTAATTAGGCCGAATCCTAATTCTACCTGTTGATCGACCATCTATCTATGTTGTGCCACTGTGAGCTAGTCCCATCCTGTGGGTCCCACAGCAAAAGACACATATTTAGCGCTTGGAACGCAGTAGCGACTTATCTACCCTAATCAATGCCGCACGCTCGGTCATCATCGGTACTCGCTAACTGTCGCTTCCTATTGTGACCTCTTATTTACCATAATCAGCATAAGCGTGCCCAGCCTCACCTAATTTGCTGTGAGACCATCAGTCCTAGTCTGAAAGGGTCCTGCCCAACCTTACCTAAGTGTTTTGTGAGACCATCAGTCCTAGTCTGAAAGGAAATGCTGCCGGTACTGGTCCTAACAAACAAAATCTAGTTGCGCCCATTGCCCAAATCCCCCGATTTGAGCTTCTATCTATTGGCCCTATATTTACCCTAGTTAGCATAAGCGTGTCCCAGCCTCACCTAACTATTGTGAGACCATCAGTCCTAGTCTGAAAGGGTACTGCCTAGCATCACCTAACTATTGTGAGACCATCAGTCCTAGTCTGAAAGGGAATGCTGTTGGTATGGGCCCTATTTCTGTTCTTGCTTATTAACTTAGTGTAAGTTTAAAATAAAACTATTATGTTATTTATGCTCTGTTTGCTTATTAACTTAATCTAAGTCTTAAAATAAGCCTTTTTCTATTCTTTCTGCTTAATTATAACCTACGTTATAATTGTTATTCTTCTTTTCTATCTTTTTAGTTATAACCACTAGTTATAAACATGCTTGCAAATGTCTCAAATTTGCCTATTTCAGTCTTTCTTCTTTTTATTTACATTTTTTCTTATTTTACATCTAATTTATGTAAATTTAATGTTTTCTGCTTTAATCCATATTTGCGAATTATTCTTTTTTTAATATTCTTGTATTTTATTCGCGTAAAAAGGAATAAAAAGAAACTAAAATTTACATGCTAAATTCTAACATAAAACAGATGTAAATAAATGTAAATAACAGTAAATAACTGAATAAAACAGCTGAATAAAAATAACTGAATAAAATAGACCGAAAAGAACTTTAAAAACTAGCTGTAAATAACTTATATAGAAATTGTCTCAAAATTGCAGAAAAACTACAAATATTGAGAACCCTATTATTTTAAATTACTTAAAAATCTAAAATAATTACTAAACACTCACCTGTGGTCCTTAGCTCTAGTCCTTAGTCTTCCTTGATCCACTTCTAGAGCGTAGAATATTTTTATTAAAAAGATTTCCTCCTTAGAAAATTTTTCTATTTAGGATCCAGCCTTAGGCAATGAACCCAGATAGAAGAAAATCTGAATGAGAAAAATAGCTAGGCCTAGGGTTCTATTTATAGTGTGCTTTAGAGATCTCAGAACATTGGATTTGAAGATTAAATCTAGTGCAACCATGTCATAGGCTCGTTGGGAACCGTCGGATGGAAGCACGAACGCGCAGAATTCAAAGAAAAATGGAAAACACGTCATCGTTCGAAGCTAGACGTTTTCACGCCCATATACATAGGCGGGACGACCTGCATATCGACCTCGGACACAATGGTGCAACTCCCATAGCTTGATTCTAATAATTTCACAAACTTATTTTATTATTTAATTAATTCGTTAATCAATTATTATAGCTTAAATTTTGGGTTGTTACATTCTCCCCTCTTTAAGGGATTTCGTCTCCGAAATCTCTAAGGACAGAAGAATGAAATAAATATTTTCATCCAAATTCTACAACCATTACTCAACCACTATCCATTACATCCATCGTCCTTAAGTTTTCTAATGCAATTTATGATATATATATATATATATGCAAATAGTGTAGTGCCAATGTCCCTAACTAATGCAAAAGATTAGGCGGTCTACTAATTCAGTCGACCTCCTTTTTATGCAATCATGTACGTGCCATGTATCCAAATGAATGCAAATTCCCTAATGACAACTGATAGTTCTAAATGCGTGCTTCACTCATCATACAAATGCAACAATCATACGACAATCATCCATTTATTGCAACCATGGAAAATAAAATAAAATGCAAATGCGCACACATCCATATGCATATGCTTTAGTGACCTAGTTAGGCCGATTCCTAAGAGATAATAGTGCCTAGTGTATATATACGCGTCCATTAGCATCCACTAGCAAACACTTGCAACCACTAGCGTCCATCATACATAACATGTTATAGTGACATGTTTACATTTAGTCCTACCATCCATTGGTTAAATCCTAAGATCTACCCTCCCAAAGGATACTAAAGGAAAGAACCTATTCAAAACTAAAGATGGAAATAGGAAATTCAAAATGTACCATCGAAAAGATACAGACAAGAGACACGTATTTTCTCTTCAGCCTTCCACGTAGCGTCCTCAATGCTATCTCCCCACTGCACCTTAACCAAAGGGACTTCCTTATTCCTAAGCTTCTTGATATCACGCCCAACGATCTTGGTAGGAATGCGACGAACCGATGCTTCTCTCTCCACTTCAACTTCTTCAAGTTGACTAGGTTCCACTACCTCTGCTGAATCATGTAAGCACATTCTCAAGTGCGAAACATGAAAAACATCATGAAATCCCACGAGCCTCTCCGGTAGCTTTATTCGATACGCCATCTTCCCTACCCTTTCTACAATGGGGAACGGTCCTACAAATCTAGGAGCAAGTTTCCCACTTGATCCAAATCTTACTACCTTTCTTAGCGAAGATACCTTAATGAAAACCAAGTCTCCTACCTCAAACTCAATATCCCTTCTCCGCTTATCTGCATAAGATTTCTGCCTATCTTGGGTCGTCTTCATTCTCCTCTTAATCAATTCAATGTTTTCTGAAGTCTCTCTAACCAGTCGGGACCAAGTAGCAATTTCTCTGTAGATTCCAACCAACACGAAGGCGACTTGCAAGGTCTTCCATAAAGAGCTTCAAAAGGTGCCATCCCATTGCTAGCTTGAAAACTATTATTATAAGCAAATTCCACTAAAGGAAGATGCTCCTACCAAGTTCCTCCAAAATCAAGAATGCACATCCTCAACAAATCCTCAAGAACTCTATTAAATCTCCCTGTTTGGCCGTCCGTCTGGGGGTGATAGGCCGTACTCAATCTAAGCTGCGTCTCTAAAGCCTCTTGCAAGCTCCTCCAAAACTCGCTAGTAAAGATAGGGTCTCTATCGCTCACTATGCTAGAGGGAACTCCATGAAGTCGGACTATCTTACGAACATATAAGGATGCCAAATAAGGTGTTGTCCTCTTACTCTTGACCGAAATGAAGTGGGCGCTCTTAATCAAACGATCTACAATCACCCAAATACTGGTATTCCCTTCCTAGATCGGGGTAAACCATCTATGAAGTCCATCAAAACACTATCTCACTTCTATTCGGGTACACCTAATGGTTGAAGCAATCCACCGGGTTCTACTGCTCTGCCTTAACTCTTTGGCATACAAAACACTTAGCTACAAACTTTGCTACATCATTCTTCATGCCACTCCAATAAAACACTCTCTTCATATCCCTATACATCTTATCACCACCCGGATGAATAGTCATTCGAGAATGGTGTGCTTCTTCTAGAACAGCTCTCATCAAATCACTGGTGTGGGGGACACAAAGTCTTCCATCTCTCCTTAGCCACCCTTTACTATCAATGGAATAGCGTTGGAGATGTCTAGAGACCTCTCCTCTGCTAATCCTATCCAAAATATCCATAAGCTCTAAATCCTCTCGTTACCTTGAGCCAATCTGATCTATGGGTGTAGGCTTAACCTCAAGTGCAGCTAATAATCCAGGGGTAATGTCCGTAAAGGGCTTAAAATCAAAGGTGGAAGTAAACTCTAGTATTTTCCACTCCACGAACATTGGACTAAGGGTTGCTTTCTTCCTACTTAATGCATCCGCAACCATGTTTCTTTTACTAGGAGTGTAAGCTATCTCAAAGTTATATGATGCTAGAAACTCCATCCAACGTTGTTGCCTTAAGTTTAAATCCTTTTGTGAGAAAAGGTACTTCAATGATTTATGGTTAGTGAAAAGCTCGAACCTGTCTCCTAGCAAGTAATGTCTCCAAGACTTGAGCACGAAAACAATAGCAGCTAACTCCAAATCATGGATGAGGTATTCTTCTCATGAGTTCTCAACTGTCTACTTCCATAACATACTACCCTCCCTTCTTGCATCAATACTGCTCCAAGACCCATCCCACATGCATCAGTGTATAATGTAAAAGGCTTAGCTCCGTCGGGTAAAACTAACACTGGTGCACTAGTGAGGGTCCTCTTTAGCATCGTGAAGGAATCCTCACAATCTACGTCCCACACGAATGTCACATTCTTCTTAGTGAGGCGAGTAAGCGGTGCTGAAATCTTAGCGAAATCTCTGATAAACTTCCTATAATAGCTAGCCAAACCTAGGAAGCTTCTAACTTCGGTAGCATTCTTGGGGGCCTTCCAATCTTGTACGGCTACTACCTTAGCGGGATCAACAGCTAGACTCTCTCTTGAGACTTCATGCCCCAAGAAACGCACCTCCTTACGCCAAAAGTGACACTTTGAGAACTTTGCCTTCAACTGATGAACATGAAGTGTATGAAGAACCTCCTCAAGGTGAATAGCATGCTCTTCCATACTCTTGGAAAACACCAAAATGTCGTCCACGAATACTACAACGAACTTATTTAGGACATCTCGAAAAACATGGCTCATCAAATCTACAAAATAGACTGGGGCGTTGGTCAGTCCAAACGGCATAACCAACCACTCAAAGAATCCATCGGGTGTCTTAAATGCTGTCTTATCTATGCTATCGTCAACGACCCTAAGCTGATGAAATCAGTAGCTAAATCAAGCTAAGAAAATACTGAAGAGCCAACCAACTGATCGAAAAGATCATCTATCCTAGGAAGTGGGTAATGGTTCTTCTTCGTGAGTTTATTCAACTCTCTATAGTCTACGCAAAGTCGAAGGGATCCATCCACCTTTGTAGCAAAGACGATTGGCGCTCCCCACTCAGATATGATCCATCTGATGAAGCCTTTCTCCAATAGCTCACTGATCTTCTTGCTTAACTCTTTCCTCTCCCTAGGAGCCATATGTCTCACGGGCAATGCCACTGGCATAGCATTGTCATTTATATAGATCATAAAGTCGATCTCTCTCTTAGGGGGTAGTCCCCTAACTTCCTCAAAGACGTTTGGGAAATTTCTAACAACTAGAACGGAATCTAGCTCTCCTAGTGATGAATCAAGGGAATAAAGGAAGCTCAACATGACTGACCCCTATAGGTCGCAAGATACCTCGAGAGTCCTTCCGCTGCATGTCTCTAGTCTGACGACTCTCCTCTCGCAGTCTAATATCGCTCCATAAGTGGATAGCCAATCCATCCCCAAAATCAACCCATATCCCGAAAATCCCAGTACATAGGCATCACAATCAAACTCTACGCCTAGTATAAAATTTTTCAAACCCCTACAAATCATGGATAAATGTGACGATCCTCCTATGGGGTTTGAAACAACTATAGGGTCTACTACTAGAGAAATATCTAAGTGCAAACAATCAACTAAGGAACTAGAAATGAAAGAATGCGATGCTCCAGACTCAAAAAGAGTCTGAATAGAAAAATCCGAAATAGAGATCAAACCTTCTACAAAGATTTTCTACCTTGACCCGATCCACTAGAAGGTGCTGCATCCAAAGCCTGTACCTACACTGTAGGTGCGCCTGCTCTCTGCCCCGTCCTATGAGGACAAGCTCTACTAAGGTGTCCATGCTACCCACAATTGTAATACCTTCCCTTCATCGAGCCCTTCCTACAGTCCTTTGCGAAATTCCCAACCAATCCACAACCATGACATTTCCCGCCTTTCCTGATCCACTTTTGAGGTCCTTCTTCTTTCCTCTTGTCCTTATCCTTCTTATTCTTCCACCACTGCTTCTTAGAGTTTCCTGATTTAGGGACCTCCTTAACCTCTCCCTTTAGCTGCTTAAATGCAAGCTGAACTCTCTGTCGGTCCTCCAATTCCTAACAGCCCAAATATCCGCTCTGTATCCCTTAACCAAGCTCGTACCTCCACGAAATCCTCCATGCCGAAAAACATTCTACCTCCTAGACTAACGAAGTCCTTGCATAGCTTAGAAAAATTGGCTGCTACAGGTGGATTAATGGGATCAACACCTGCTGGTGCTATATTGGACGATTGCCTTTGCACCTCTGGTACCGTAGCTCTACGGAACCAGTCAACCATACTATGCAAAAAAATAAAACTTAGGCTTGAAAGAATCAAAGAAAGGTTGAACTGGACTTTGAGGAGATTTTTATAAAAACTCTCTTATACTTGAAAACCTTTTCTATAATAAGAGTTTTTTTCTAAAAAATACTTTTAAAACATGTTATTTTTGAAAAATACTTTACTCTTTAAAACAAGTTTTTAGGAATCTTGTAACCTTAGGCTCTGATACCAAGTGAAACACCCTACTCCCCTTAGTATACCCAAAAAGGAACACTAAAAGATATGGTGTGTTATAGGTATAGCTAAAACATCACAAAGATTAAGATTCATAAGACAAATAAATAATAATGATAATAATAATAATAGCGGAAACATTTAAAATACTTATCAGTACTTCATAAAATAAGTCACATGTCTCGTGAAAAATACAATCTCAGTCACATCATTAGAGTACATAAAAATCATCCCTCTCACAAGGTACCAGTACATCCAAAGTCAAATGAAAAGAAAACTGAAGAAGAAGAGTACATGAAGAATGAGAAAGCTCTGCAAATGGGTCTCCAAGAAATCAAAGTCTATCATCCTTGCCTCTACTGGCCTATGGTGGGAAAAGGCGAAACCGAGGAGTGGGTCAGACTATAAGTCTGGTGAGTAAAAGTAATTACTAGTATTTTTAAGCAAGATAAAGATAATAGACTTAACAACAGTTCTAGTATAAAAGGAAATAAAGGAAAGATAAAACTGGGATAAAATATTGTTTAACTGTTTGCTTTGATTGAGATCGTTTACACTTGTCTTAGATTGGTGTGATTAGGTTGAAATCCTAATCCTATTTTAATTCTGCTGAATCCTAATTCTACCTATTGATCGACCTTCTATCTCTATTGTGCCACTATGAGCTAGTCCCATCCTATGGGCCCCACAGCAAAAGACACATGTTTAGCGCTTGGAACGCAGTAGCGACTTATCTACCCTAATCAATGCCGCACGCTCGGTCATCGCCGGTACTCGCTAACTATTGCTTCCTCTTGTGACCTCTTATTTACCCTAATCAGCATAAGCGAGCCCATCCTCACCTAATCTGTTGTGAGACCATCAGTCCTAGTCTGAAAGGATCCTGCCCAGCCTCACCTAAGTGTTTTGTGAGACCATCAGTCCTAGTCTGAAAGGAAATGCTGCTGGTACTAGTCCTAACAAACAAAATCTAGTTACGCCCCTTGCCCAAATCCCACGATTTGAGCTTCTATTTATTGGCCCCTTATTTACCCTAGTTAGCATAAGCGTGTCCCAGCCTCACCTAACTATTGTGAGACCATCAGTCCTAGTCTGAAAAGGTCCTGCCCAACCTCACCTAACTATTGTGAGATCATCAGTCCTAGTCTGAAAGGGAATACTATTGGTATGGGCCCTATTTCTGTTCTTGCTTATTAACTTAGTGTAAGTTTTAAAATATGCCTCTTCAGTTATTTCTGCTATGTTTGCTTATTGACTTAATCTAAGTCTTAAAATAAGCTTTTTTCTGTTCTTTCTGCTTAATTATAACCTACGTTATAATTGTTATTCTTCTTTTCTATCTTTTTAGTTATAACCACTAGTTATAAACATGCTTGCAAATGTCTCAAATTTGCCTATTTCAGTCTTTCTTCTTTTTATTTATAGGTTTTCTTATTTTACATCTAATTTCTGTAAATTTAATATTTTTTGCTTTAATCCATATTTGTGAATTATTCTCTTTTTTTAATATTCTTATATTTTATTCGCGCAAAAAGGAATAAAAAGAAATTAAAATTTACAGGCTAAATTCTAACGTAAAACAAATGTAAATAAATGCAAATAACAGTAAATAACTGTAAATAACTGAATAAAATAGCTGAATAAAAATAACTGAATAAAATAGACCGAAAAGAACTTTAAAAACTAGATGTAAATAACTCATATAGAAATTGTCTCAAAATTGCAGAAAAACTACAAATATTGAGAACCCTATTATTTTAAATTACTTAAAAATCTAAAATAATTACTAAACACTTACATGTGGTCCTTAGCTCTAGTCCTTGGTCTTCCTTGATCCACTTCTAGAGCGTAGAATAATTTTATCAAAAAGATTTCCTCCTTAGAAATTTTTTCTATTTAGGGTCCAGCCTCAGGCAATGAACCCAGATAGGAAAAAATCTGAATGATAAAAATAGCTAAGCCTAGGGTTCTATTTATAGTGTGGTTTAGGGATGTCAGACCTTTGGATTTGAAGATTAAATCTAGTACAACCACTTCATAGGCTCGCCGGGAACCGTCGGATGGAAGCACGAATGCACATGATTTAAAGAAAATTAGAAAACACGTCATCGTTCGAAGCTGGACGTTTTCACGCCCATATACATAGGCGTGTCGACCTGCATATCGACCTAGACCTATGGCCTTAGGGGTCGACCCTATCATTGACCTGGCCTTGGTCTGGGTCGACCTGACCCTTGTATATATATATATGTATATATATATATATATTTCGTTTTTGATTCTTGTTTAATTCGATCTTCTTCGTTTTAGCTCGGATTTTGACAAATTATATATGGAAATTGATCAGAAAATCGTCATGGACACAATGGTGCAACTCCCGTAGCTCGATTTCGATAATTTCATGAACTTATTTTATTATTTTATTAATTTATTAATTAATTATTATAGCTTAAATTTTATGTTGTTACAATTCCATATATCAAAATATATTTCGATATTTTTAAACTCAATGGAACTAGTTTTAAACCCTAATTCCATTATTTACAAAAGTTAGCTTTCAAAATCAAATTATATTCATTTAAATTCCATAAATTGATTTCTACGCGTTTTAAGCTCGCACGGCCAAATGACATGTCCGATCGCTACGAAACTTGAAATCCTATAATAATTCACTGTTACGGATCCGATGAAATTGGTTTCGTCGAAATCCGAGAGAGTGCCAAAATAGCTATTTTTACCCGTTAATTAAATAAATTATTATTAATTAATTCAATCACCTTTAAATTCAAATTTAAAAGTTAAAAATTTTGTCATTCTTGATTTTATAGAAATTAATAATCTATTAAAATATATTTTCCATGTTAAATCCACTATTTAAATATTACACTAAATTCAGTGTTCAATTGCAATTGTACTAAAATTCCAATCAGTTATAATTTAATTTCAATCAAATTCTTTTATTTCGATTTACATCCTTATTAATTAATCAGCTATTACCTTATGAATATAATTAACATTAGTTTACAGTTTATTACATTTATATTATACGGTTATCATCTTAACTCATATTAACTGTAATATTTAATTATATTAATTTCACATTGATTTCATATTCCATAGTAAACCTATTCCAATTTATAACATATAATTTCAATATTAAATCCTACATTTAATTTATTCCTTATTTTCAAATTTAACCAAATTAACTTTACAATTATTTCCATTGACTGAAATTACATTAAAATAGTTGTCAATAACATTCAAACAATAATATTAAATTATATTCTAATTATTTTTCTCATTAATAAATCATAAATTTTAATTTCTCACAATATTAAATTTCAAAAATCTTATTTAATTTATTATTTTTAATTATCGAAAAATATAGGTCGTTTCACTCTCCCTCACTCAAAACTTTTAATCCTCGAAAAGGAACAAGAAGGAATTAAGAAACTTAATATAATTTTATTCAAATTATTCAATTTATAAACACTTTAAATTTACATCATTTAATTTAATAAGAATTTGAAAATAACTCAACTTTTACAAAATTTTCTAAGTCCTAAAGTCATGGAAAATTTCGGTAGAGTCTCCTTTGTCGGTTAGGTCCAGAAAAATAATAATATCAATACTTTCAATATATATATATATATATCATATTTCAATAATAAAATATCCCAACCATGGGAAAAACAATTAAAATATCATTGTAAAACTGTAATCCGAAAACATATCTATTTGTCGGGCAAACAACTTTATTTATAAAACCAAATGCAGTAGCTATTGCTTCCATAAACGTGTATTTCGCTTATATAATCCAAAGAGTTAAAATTATGTAAAAGAAGAATATTTTAGTCGTTTCAATTAGTAACAAAAGCAAATCAACACAAAACATGTGCAAACAAAACAGCACGACCATCATATGCAACAAAGGAATCAATCATACATCCATAGCAACCAAAACTAATGGTTTGTTCAGGTTCAGAAACTTTTAATCGTAAAGGGTGATAAATAAACTATTAAGTGTATCCTACGCTCAACAGCCTTAGATAATTACTTAATAGATTATTCATACAACCTCAAACAATTAGAAGTATCATTTCCCGAACATCTCATTAGCCAAACAATACAGAATTTAAATATTATTTAAGTTTATTCTATGGGTTTCCTTTTTACTCTTTTATTCATTTTCATTCATACATACAATGTCATTTTTCCATTAATTTACATTCATTTACTTACAAATGTTATTTTCCATTCAATTATTTAGAACATCAATAAATCAATTCTTAAATTATTATATAAGTTTCTTTGTAAATTTAATTCACAATTATTATTTACTTATAAAACTTGATTTCCATTTAATATTAATATTCATTAGTGAATAAACTCATACTTAAGTTTCTTATCTTTTAAATTTACATTCATCCCTTCATATATAGTATTATTTAATATTAAATATATTTATGAATCATTTCATCAATTTCTTAAGTTTATAATCATTTACTTAAAATGTTATTCACTTTTACTATTCAATTTGATTACTAGCATTTCAAAATATTAACCTATGTTTAAAATATGTCTTGTAACATCTTAAATTTCATTTTGAAGCAATTTGTTACTTAAGCTTTCACTTTTATAATATTCTATTACATATTCATATTAACATTGCAACTTTTAAATGTTTCTGGTAAGTTATATATATGTTTTTTAGAATGTAATTGAGTGTTATACAAATTTATCTTATTCATTTTAGTTAACAAAATGTTCGATAGTTTACATCTTCTAAATGTTTTATTATCTTTTAATTTACAAGTGACAATCTTCAATTTCTTTACAGTTTCCCTAAATACTTAGCTCCTAATTTCTTATTTTTCATTTTAGAAGTTTCTAACTATTAAAATTTCACTTTATTTCTACAACTAAAAATCATTAATTTAACAGGAACTTAAGAACTAAATACCAGGTTCATTTCAAATCATTTTGAAATAATATATATATTCGTATCTTTATATATATCAAATCATACTTAGAAATTTTAAATCAGAATCTGTTTATCGAAACAAATGCGTAGCAAAGCTACTAAGTGGCCTCTCCCACTTCGAAACTCAAAAATGAATGTCGATGATGCGGCCGTCATCACCGAAATTATTTTCCAACGGCAGAAGAGGGGAGTACATAACTTATTTCCTTTTAAAATTCCTTTTTAAAACATTTCTTTCAAATCACATTGAAAATATTTATATCCGAAAATACTTCCAAATAATACTAATATTATATCCCAAAATCTTTTAAAAACCAATTTCAAAACCTCGGAACTTAAATTCTCAAATTTCCAATTTATTTTCACTTTATTTGTAAATCTTATTTTGCAACCAATATTTATAAAATTTCCCTTCCTAACAAACATATCACATACAACTATTTCCATTTATAAAATTATTCTTTTATATACAAAATATAATACTAGGTAAAATAATTTCATTTACCTATATTTCAAAAACAATATTATGTCGGTCTGCCTTATTAAGTGTTTAGAAATTCCTATCGATGCCATAGCGTCCTATGTACCAACCAAGATTCATAAATACTCAACAGAACAAATTAACACAATATAAAAACATTTTTATACCACTAAAAAATATGCTCTCTCATATGTATACACTCAACAAACTCATTATAAGGTATTACTACCCTATCTCTAATGAGTCAAACCCCACAAAGCTAAGGTTATCGCTAAACCAAAGCTCTAATACCAACTGTAACGACCCACCTTTTTTGATGGTTTAAATCGACAATAAACCACACATGTCAACTCAAACCATTCAAAAGAGAGGACTGTTAATGGGGTAAATAAGAAAATAATGGAAAAGAAGGAAAAACAAAACACATAATCTCACAATAGAATGACAAAATATAATAGTCAAATAAATAGTTCATGAAGCTGTTTTACAAATAATATTGATTACACTTTTACAATATATCAGAGTTATACATACAATAGAAATAAATAAATAATGCAGCGGAACAACATGATACAGTGGAATAATAATAAATAGTATACAAATCTCCGTCTTCGTCCTCCAAAAATAAAGTCTTCAACGCTGAAAAGCTCAGGCTGACCCGAGCGTAATGAAAAGACAGAACACTCGAGTCCGAACTAAAAGATCTTATGCAAGTTAAACCAACAATAAATAAATATGAGTGTAACGACTTCAAAGATGTTTACGGGATTTTACATCTCCTATCCAGTGTATAACGTGCATGCAATAACATAAGAGATGTTCGGGATTTCCATCTCCTAAGGATCCGTTAAACTATTTACTATGTAGTAATATACGCTATATATATAGTGTCTATCAGTAAAGTAAAGTATTAAAATAGCGTTAAGGCATTACCCATATCCCCCTTAACACATTTTATAAATGCTGTAGTCTATATAGTACTATAAACTCCACCAAACCAGTGGGCTATCAGAGAGCACTCCATAGGTACGACACAAAACAAATCATAGTAGGCTCAATAAGGCATATGACAGGGCACACAAGGCTATATCCACGGTAGGATTCTACTAGATTGTGGCACCAGGCTGGTGGTAACGCATAGCAGCTACTACCGCCCACCTCGAACAACACTCCCATAATCAATTTACCGATGGCCACCAAATCAATCACAGAGTAACATATATGGTATCGAAGAAACTTGTCCGATAGGAGGAGCGACCTCACTTGGCCTGGCGATGGCTCCTAATTTTAGTCATATCAAGCCGACCTTAGGGGGGTCAGGGCTACATTCATACCTCATACAGTAGCATTCGCCAAACCATCCTACTTCGTTTGGGATTCTCTACCATATGCACAGTTGTTAAAGTGGTTCAGAGAGTATGACAATATCCGACCCTGGTCTATTTAACAACTAAACGCTTACATTTTTCACACCGTGGTCATTTTATAAAACATTTATAATAAATCCAAAAAATAGTTTATACCTTCATATCAAGACATCCATATACTTATTCCAAAAGTATAAATATATTCATAAATACCGAGGAAGATTTTCTTCCAATCAATTTCAAAAATAATTTATAAATCTCTTCTAAACCATTTATAAACTATTTATATGCTTTAAAACCATTTATATAGCAATTTATAAATTCTAAAACAGTTTACAACTCTTCACCTTTAAACCAGTTCCTATTATAAACCCTTTATAAAAATCCTTTGAAACCTTTATAAACTCCTTTATAAAGCTATTATTAATTTTTTTATAAAAATCCTTTTTACAAAATCCAATATAAAATCTCTACAATCTTTATAAATTCTTTACAAAACCTCTTACAATTTTTATTTATTAAAGTTATTATAAAAATCTATATTAATTATATTAAATTAGAACTATATTTATTATATTAAATTAAATTTAAAATATAAGTATTAAAATTAAATTAAATATTACTAGATTAAATTTTAAACTATTTAAATTATATATTTTAAAAACTAAACAAAATTATAAGTTAAAATCTTAAATTTTCATTTAAACCATATATTAACTTAATAAATTATTTTCCAAATATAAATTTTTTAAAATAAAATCATTAAATTAAATTTCAAAAATCAACTTCGTAAATCAAACATGCTTTACTATTTAGAAAATAATTTAAAACCGAGCAACGGTGTCCGTATATAGTTTTCTACCCTATGGTCAAGTGATAGGGTATGTATCATTTCAACCCCAAAATAGTTCAATTTTCCAATATATATCATTTCAACCCGTATCCCAAATCAAAAATTTCCAAATTGGTAAAATCGCTCGGGTTTATCATTTCAACTGTAACGACCCTAGATTTTAATTTAATTTAAATTTAATAATTTATTGAATTTTTGAATTGAATTGAGTAATTAAATAAATTTTTGGATAAAAATTTGTAAATTAATTGATAAAGTAAGCGAGTTTCCCCGGGATCCAAATTAAAATTTGTTAAATCATTTAAATTTAAATATTGAATATATAGGTGATAGATGTTTCAAAATATAAATAATAATAATAATAAATAATTTTGAATTTATGGTTTAATAATAATAAATGATAATAATAAATATTAAAGTAAGATAACAATAAATATTTAAACTAGGAATAGAAAATAAATTTGACAAATTCAAATAGATATATATATAATAAGATAACTTCTAAAATATAAAGTAACATATAATTAAATTCAAACAACATAATTAAAATAGGACTTTATATCTATATACATGAAGTATAAAACAAACTAAATAGCAAGTATATAGGTAAGTGAGTAACAAGGCCAAAATAAATAAAACTATAAGTATAAAGAGGAACAAAATGAATAATAGTATGGAACCAAACAAACAAAAGAAATATAAAAATACATGTACAACAAAGCTTATAAAAGAAGCAACAAAATTTCTTCAACTTGTACAGCCGAAGTCAACTGTTATTGCAAATGAAAACATAAAGGACCCTTTCAT
This sequence comes from Allium fistulosum, assembly GCA_030737815.1. Taxonomy (NCBI): domain Eukaryota; kingdom Viridiplantae; phylum Streptophyta; class Magnoliopsida; order Asparagales; family Amaryllidaceae; genus Allium; species Allium fistulosum. Next base: position 911,662,863 of record CM060908.1, read on the forward strand.
TAAATGCCTTCTCCTTAGTACACTACAAAAAATTATAGCAGCCACCAAGCAAAAGAAAGAAAATACATCTCTGATGTGCATTGTACAAAACAATTAAATGCCATATCCTCTAGCATACAAAAAGAAGATTTTCAGCCGAGTCAACAAGCAAGCAATGAAAAAAAATCTCTGACCAATATTTTTGAATTCATGTACAAAAGAAATAAAAATATATACCTGTACACATCTCGTCTATATCAGCCTACAAACCTATTTTAATACCCTGTACAAATGTATATCACCTCATTCTCAGTTGAAGAAATACCACCTCATTTTTAAACAAAGTTAAGAAGAAAGCCTGATTTTCAACCTTTAGTTCAAAAGTTTGCATTCTTCTCCTCAAATTCCTTTATCATCTAAGCTTAAAACAAAAGGGCAGATCCAAAATTCTACCTGAAACAAATAGAGCTTCAGTTCAAGCTATTTTCAAAAACAAAGTTTCTGAAAAAAAAAATCAAACAACTTCAAGTGGATCAAGCAAATCAATCTGAAAGAATCAAATTCCAGATTTGAATCAGTTCCAGGGTTTCAAAACATGAGCCTCTGTTCTTTCTTCTTCTGGAAAACAGGTGAGCAACTTTATTTCTTTTCCTCTGAAAACAGTGAGCAAACCTTCTTTTAAACTGGCCTCCTTTAAATCTTTTATCTGTGAGTAACACCATTTAAAACTTAAGTATATGAATATGGATTTTATGGTTTAAATCTGAAATAAGTAAGCTTTGTTTATATGGATGTTTCTGTATATAGATGAATTGTTTAGTGAAAATTTTATCTACTTGTTCTCCTCTGTTAAGTTGCAGAGTTAAATAGTTGTTCAAAATTTGAAAACTTCTTCATCATACCATTTACAGTCTTACAGTCTAAAACAGAACAAGTTGTTTAATCACAAACTAAGATAAACAAATTTGTTTCAAACAGGTTAGTGGAATATATTTTACTGAAAGCTTTGATTACAGTTAATCAAGCAATACATTGATAAATCCAATTGTTATAGAAAGCTAATTCAAGTTGATAACTCGAATGCCTACAGAAATTTATGATTTTCAAAACTAGAATGAAGATTTTTAGCTCAGTATTTCAAGAGCAATTTGTATTGGAACCAAAACTGCACTTTTACAGATTTCTAGAGATTTAATCAATAATTGATGTTGAAATTTGTTGTGGAGTTAGATTATTGATTTAGGAATATAGGAAAAATGTTGAAAGAATTTTTCTAATGCAAAATTTTTTTAGTCGAATCAAATTTAGGGTTTTAGGTTCATATTTTTGGGGTCTGCTTATTAGATGATATCGTCGCCGTGGTTCAACCGAGCTTCACGAGATTTCGGGGGGAGGTAAAAGGAGATGATGGCGAGGTGAGGCCGAAATCGCTAAGCAAATGGTGGTCGAGGTTGTGTGGATGTGGTGATTTTCTCTGACGCATTCGAGTTGCAGTTCGTTCGATCACGCATATTTTGATTTCGTAAATATTACGTCAAACTGGGGTTGGATTTCGAACGTAGGGTCGTTACGTGGTTTGCTGGGGGCGTCGTGGGTCGCCGAAGTGGTGGCGAACCACCGTGCACGTGCATGGTGGCGCGAGAGGTGTCAGTGCTTCAGGTGGTTGTCGCCTCGAGAAATCACTCGAGAAAATTTGAGGGGTTCTCGCGAGTTGGTCTGGGTGTGTGCGCGAGTGTTTTCGCGAGTGCACCGTGGCTAAAAAAAAATAAGAAGTAAGATTAAGAAGAAGAAGAAGAGAGGTGAGAAGAGAGGGGGACGCGGGAGAAAGTTAGGGGAAACTCGAGTTCTACTCGAGGAAAACATAAGATTCCCTCGGGTTTCATTTTCTAGGGGTTAGTCTGATAAAATCTTAAGTCATTTTGTTAAACAAAGTTTGGTATTGATTAAGTTAATAATGTTGGCAAGTTAAGTAAAAGAAAAAAAAACTTGATTTTAAATTTATTAAGAAGGTTTGCAAATGTAAGATGATAAGTTAATTTAAATTGAAAGTTAATTAAGATTGTAAATTAATTTATACTCGCAATTAAATAAGTAACTTAAGATTAAAGAAATTTGTAATTGAAGATTGATATTCATGACTTTGCGTTTAACGAATTTGAAATTAGGAATTTTAATTAATAATTTAAAGTTAGTTAATAAATAAATAATAGTTAACAAATTGAGAAATTAATTAAGGACTGATGATTTATTTAATTGGTAAATTGATAATTAAGTGTCTAATTTATTTGTAATTAAGAAGTGTTAATGATAGTTAATTACAAAGTTGGTTAATTTAAAGATGTTTAATAAGTTAAGTGAATTAATTAAAGGATAATTGAATAATTAAAGATTGATTTTTCAATAATTTAAAGTTGATTAATTTAATTAATAAATGATTAACGGACAATTGATCAAATGATTTGAAATCAATTAAAGTAAATTAACCATGATTGATGACCCATCTATTTTAAATCAGATGAATAATTAATCCTACTTATGGATGTTTGAATTGTTTGATATCCCTCGTATGTTATGCTTTATGATACATATTGTGATCTGTGATTTCTGTTTCTGTGATATATTGTTATATGAATATGAAAACCTTGGCCCGTAAAACGGCACTTGAATTTCGATGCGACAGGGAGTCGGATTCCAGTTGGTTATCCGAAACTCACATCGAATTATAATTGTGAATCTTTGTGACCGATAAATTTATTTTATCTATGAATCTGTGAATGAAGATAAGCGTTATCGATTATACCGCTTATCGATATATCTGTGATGATTGATGTTGTGCACCATTGTGTAAAACCCCTGGACTACACTTTTACACACACAAATATGGATTTCACGTGGAAATCGGTTAAGTCACAGATAATTAAAATTTGATGTTTTGAAATTGGAATTTTAATTTCAATTGATTTTGGAAATTGGAAATTTCGGTTTAAATGCAAAAAGCTTTTGAAATGGAATTTCAAAGATGAAATTTAATTTTGAATAACTTGATGAAGTTTTGGAAGTTTAAATAATTTGATTTAAAACTTAAAGTCAAGTTTAAAATTGAATTCTAAAATTTGAAACTAGGGATTAAAGATGTTTATATATGGGTTAAACTATTTTAAAAAGTATTGATTTTGGAATGTGAATATAATTCAAGGACTTTAACCCGTGCAAATAAAATTGGATTTTTCTTAGACGAAAACTGTTTGTTTTCAAATGATAAAAGCTTTCGTATATATAACAAATGAAATTCCAATTTAAAGGAATTTCAAGTATAAATTGAAAGATGGTTTTCCAAGTTATGAATGAATTCTTTTTGAAAGCTATGAATTGAATCTGTTTATTTTTAACAGATTTAAAATGATGATTTGTTTAAAACATTCGAAATGAAATTGTTTTGAAAGCTATAAGTTGAATCTTTATTTTAAAGATTCAACGAGTTAATCCAATTGAAACAGAATTTGTTTTGGAAAAACTGTGAATGAATCTTTGTGAAAATTAAGTGAAATCTGTAAATAAATCTTTTTGTTTAAAAGATTTGAAATGGTAATTTGTTAAACCATTTGAAGAAAAGAAGTTGAATTATTAAGTTGTGACTTAATTGAAATCCCATTATCCATTCGTTTTAAAGATTGCGCTCGTTATTCGGGTTAGCCGGGAAAAGATATTTGTGTCATATAACCCATTCCGAATAGTGATACGTCGTAAATGGATAGCATTTGAAGACCGCTGTTGAAGACCGGATATTTACGAAAACGAAAGGACAACTCGTCGAATGTCTCTGCACCGACTGGTCCCCGGTATAGAGATTTTATCACCCTTTGTGATGGGAAGTCCGGACGGGATTGTGAATACCCGGAATTGCAAGGGCTTCGTAAGAAGTGCCTTCGGTTCTGTTCGAACCCGGAACAGACTTGTATGGATACATGTCTGACATTACACTTTGAGATATAAAGCCGATTTCTTTCAAATACATTTCTGTTTGGTGGCGGAGAATTTATTCTCTTAGCTTAACACCCTTCTCTGAGACGTACGAGCTCAGAGGTTATGTAGTTGAAATTTATCAGCGATATATCCCAATTTGGTAATGTGGCATGCTGAGTGTTGCTGTGTGATATGATCAGTGTTTGATCATTTGCGATATGATCATTTGTTTGATCTTATATCTTTGTGATCATAGATTGATCATTTGTTTGACCCGAAGCATGGCTTTGTGACAAAGCGTAGCTTTGTGGACGAGACTTCGTCGAGCCTCACACCCCGGAATGGTCAAAACAGGAAAGATGCGGCAAGGTTCTAGGGAGTAGCGCCCCTTAGTGTATGTCATTCTTTCTGGATAGAGGTGGTATCATGGTATGGAGCCCAGATACTTAACCTATGTGGTTACTGCATTATTATTCTGATGTGGTTGTTGGAAATCGAGGATCCTCGGGAAGATCGGTTACGATCGGGGGATGGCATACGCGTGTCAGTAGTTACCTATTTTTGCAGAGGTAACCCGGCCTTGTGTTGGCAGAGATCCGGTTAGGTTCTCGGGACGTCATTCCAGAGGCGTTTCCATGTGGCAATGGGAAGTTCCTTGGCCTGATCATTTGTTGGAAATCCAAACTCCAATACGAAACCCTGTACGGTATTAGTTGTAGAACCTGCCATTCACTTATGGTGGTCACCACTGTTTGGATGGTAGCTATAGTAGGCATAGTTCGGAATGTCTATGCTGGCTAAGATTTATATTCTACTTTCGAAATGTTTTCTACACTATGCACTAATAATAATATCCAAAGTGATTTGATTTTTGCGTAGTAAGCATCTTTGACTATCATAAGAAGAAATCTCCTCCAATTCTGCGTTTGCATTGTGTGTGTGGTGGGAGGTCTTATGGTAGTTTCATTTTCCAAAAGCATTGCGGTTTTCAATGTTTAAATTCTTTTGTGTTGTTTAAAGATAAACTGTTTTTGTTGCTCACACCAGTCCCATGACTGATCCGGAGTTTATTGTTTCTTTCCTAAACTCTGGATGCTCAAAATTTTTCTACACGAGCAGTCTAGAGTTGAGTTTTTCAGATAGTCAGGTTCAGTCGATTTTCTGGAGCTAGTTCAGTCTTTGGATATGGACTACACTTGCTTATTCTTGGTGTATCGTTATTGGGAGTTCGAGCTACTGCTGGAGTTCTCTCTTGAAGACTATCTTAGAGTTATTTGTTCTGCTGCTGATGTTAGTTATCTATTTTTCTTTCCGTTGCTATTTGTTGTATCATATCTCTGATGTATATAGATATTCATTGTATCATCATTGTATCTGGATATTGTATCAGATGTTGTATATCAATGTATTATTCTTTTTATTCCGCTGTGTTATTTACTTAACTGTGTTGTAAGCTCCGGAGAACCAGATTTGGCATTTGAATCTACGGCATTCGAGTACGATGTAAAGTACGGGTGCCGATTTTCGAAGGCCAACTTTTGGGTCTTTACATCAACCCATAACGATTTTCCCTAATCTACAAGATCGTTCGGGTATGTATCATTTCGACCCATAGTGATAACAGGGATACAAATATCCAATCATCCAAAATGTCAACAAATAAACATCCATCACAATCAACATCCAAATCAGCCAATAAATCACAACAATTAACTGGTTATCATTATTAGGTATTTAACTAACAATTTAAATTCAATATTAATTTAAATGGTAGTTTAATTAAATATAAATTCAAATTAAATGAAAATGACAATTTAAAATACCAAAATGTAATAAATAAATTTTAACCACATCATAAATTTAATTTAACTAACATAAGATAGTTTAGTATTTGTGAGTGAGTTAAATCACTCACCTTCGATTTATCGTCAATTTAAAATCCAAATAAAGCTAAAAAATCCAACAGTCTTAGAATTCAACCAAATTGATTCCATGTTGTTTGAAATTTCGATACGATCGCAATGGAGAAAACCGCGTCCAAATCCGAGCTCGTATGAAAGAGTTATGCGAGTTAGAACATTTGAAAAATTAAATCAAATTTAAAATAAAAATAGGGCAAAAACGTAAATATTCTTACCCTCCAACCCATGCGTACACTCCTGAAACCTTAGCATCATTCGACATCGAGCTTATCATGCCTCAGTCGCCAGTTCACATGCTGAACGCATGCCACCACATCCATCTTCACCATGATCCAACATCGCCACCGCCTCCAGCATGCTGAGCCGCCCACGGCCATGCCTACACGACCCTCCACCTCGCCAAAACTGCTCCGCCGCCGTGATCAACTTCCAGCCATTTTTTGGCGATCTCGAGCATCTCCGACCCAAATGAGTCACATGGATGAAAACTGCATCGCCCCTTCTACCAAACGCAACTTCCCAATCGTCAAACGGGTGAAGATCCACCGTTAAACGAAACCATGGCCTATGGACGGCCGAAACTTCTTCGATGATTTCTGGCCAATCTGAACCTCCAATCGACAAACGAATTGCAAATGTGGATTATGCTCATCGAGAGCTTTCTAATGATATATAATATGACATAGTTTGAGGGGTTTAAAATTTTCAATTTGATTTTTTTGAATTGAGGACTTAGGGTTTGGGATTATCTGACATTAGGAAGGAAGGAAGTAGCAGATGGAAATAATAGTACCTACAAAAATAAGAAAATGCTTCTAGGGTTTCAGAAAAGAAATCTATTTATATATACAGAGATAGATAAGAACAAATGGACATATTAAATTGGTTCGAAACGATAACAATGACCCGAAAAGCCCGTTCCATTTCCGAAACGAAAGTAGGTCATTCCATGTCTCAAAATATAGGTTTTTGATATTTTTAAACTCAATGGAACTAGTTTCAAACCCTAATTCCATTGTATACAGAAGTTAGCTTTCATCAAATTATAATTATTTAAATTCCATTAATCGATTTCTACGCGTTTCAGGCTCGCACGGCCAAATTGACAAATCCGATCACTACAAAACTTGAAATCCTATAATAATTCACTGTTATGGATCCGATGAAACCGGTTTCGTCAAAATCCAAGACAGTCGCCAAAATAGCTATTTTTACACGTTAATTAAATAAATTATTATTAAATTAATTCAATCACCTTTAAATTCAAATTTAAAAGTTAAAATTTTTATCATTCTTGATTTCATAGAAATTAATAATCTATTAAAATAAATTTTTCATGTAAAATCCACTATTTAAATATTACACTAAATTCGGCGTTCTATTGCAATTGTACTAAAATTCCAATTAGTCGTAATTTAATTTCAATCAAATGCTTTTATTTCGATTTACATCCTTATTATTGAATCAACTATTAGCTAATGAATATAATTAACATTAGTTTACAGTTTATTACATTCATATTCTACGGTTATCATCTTAACTCATATTAACCGTAATATTTAATTATATTAATTTCACATTGATTTCATATTCCATAATAAACCTATTCCAATTTATAACATATAATTTCAACATTAAATACTACATTTAATTTGTTCCTTATTTACAATATTAACCAAATTAACTTTACAATTATTTCCATTGACTAAAATTACATTAAAATACTTGTCAATAACATTCAAACAATAATATTAAATTATATTCTAATTATTTTTCTCATTAATAAATCATAAATTTTAATTTCTCACAATATTAAATTTCAAAAATCTTATTTAATTTAATATTTTTAATAATTGAAAAATACGGGTCGTTACATATATCTTTATATTTATTCTCTAGTTTTGTGAATATTAATTCTGCAATATATTAGTGGAGCTATAATTTAAAAAAAAGTTATAACCATTAAAACACCCTATGATAACACCTAAAATACAGAGCCGTCCAAAACCAATCAAAACCGGTAGAAAACATGCTCCCAAGCGGATCCTAAAGCCCAAAATATTTATTGCACGTTCTTAACATCGCCTTTTCTTTTTTGGCCCACCTCTTCTCTCAACCGCCGATACTTTGTAAAATACTATTCGTACCCTTATACATCCACTTGTCATTTTATTTTATTTTTTTAAAAGAAATAAACACCCATTCTTTCATATTCTTAAAAATATAACCGAACAACAATCATAATTCAAATCTCATCATCTCCAATCTTTTTCTAAAAATTTAGATAAATTCGAATTTTGATTAGAATATGATAACTTTTAGATCATAATATACTATGGTGTTAAATGATTTCGTTTGGAGCCTTTTTCCAAATGATTAAAATTGAATATATGGAAACGATGACCGGAAAAGAACAATTGTTCAAATTGATAAATAAATTTGAAGTGAGAATTTCTGTAAAGTTTTTATAACTTTAAATCTTATAAGTTAACAAGAACGGTGGTTCTTTGAAGTGGTTTTTTCTTGTAGTACCTTATTAAGTGGCATTAGGAAGTATACACTAGCACCTCTTTTTGAATGCCAAAAACCTATAGTTTTGATGTTAAATCAACCCACAACTAACGACTTTTGTTCCTTTTTAAAAGAAAAAAATCATTATTGTTTTGATCTCTAGGGCATATATAAATTCACTGGAATAAATTAAAATAATAAATTTAAATGTTGTTTCCATAAGAATGCAAAATAGTGTTACTTACACAAAAGGATCAGAATATAGTCTCTTTGATTGATCGAATTATTTTTGATCCAACGATAAAAATATAAATTATACATTAATTAATTCATATAAATAACGCTAAAAAGAATGATTAGTATATTATATTTTCAAATTAAAACTTCATGTTAATAGTCAAATTGAACAAAATAAATCTACGTTTTTAGCTGTTAAATAGTAAAAATTATAATTGAATAATATGTATGGTTATAATATATTAACTCAGCATGGCTTATTAACATATGTTTTCAACCTAAACAAATTGAAAATGAATTTTTTTATTCATATTATTTACTAATGAAGGCATATAATTTGAATAGCAATAATATTAAATCATGTTAAAATGGTCAACAAATATTAGCTTGAAGCAAATTCTCTTCCTCTAACTTCGGGTATTGTGTTTAAAAGCCTTTTACAAACTTTGGTTGCTTCTCTAGCGTAACAACTTGAATTCACTTAAGGAGGATCGAGGGCAGAGAGGTTCTAAGTTCTAGATATGTTTTCCTTCACTATCGTATGCTGTCATTAAGGGTTGGTACCCAAACACCAAACACCCCCCAACCACACACACAATACCCCCACACCACACAAAAAGAAGAAGAAAAAACCCTCTAAAATCTCTTTTTGTTGTTGTATATCATTCAATTTTGGATTAGAGTTAATCATGTGTGAGATCACTAATTCTTTGATTGAATCACATACTTCCTTTTACCAACTTCCGATTAGTCAAAGTTTCAGTTGTTTCTATCACTGCAAATTGGACAAATTGTTACATCCTTAGACATGATTGTTAGATTTGTGATTCTTGATTTTGTTATGTATTTATCCATTACAGTTTACCCCTATGTGAATTTTTGGACTTGTATTAAAAGGAAAAATGAGATCTTTCATCATTAGTCATACCCATTTCCGTACATAATTAGAATAAGAGCATTCAGAAACAAACATGTAATCTTTTCGTCTTGATTGTTGCATAGTACACATTTTAGATTATTGTTCCTGCCTTGATATATCAGTTATACTTAGTTGGAAGTGAATTTATCAACACTCTGAACATGCAGATTGGAATTTCGGGCAAGATTTACTTTTGCAACTTGATCGTGTCACTTCTTTTTTGATAGTGTGTTCTAGTGTTGTTTCATACATTTTTGTAAGGAAAACTCTTCATCGTTGGATGCTTAGCAAAACCAAAAGTCATTATCCTTTATTTGATACATTGTAATTAATTTGATTTACGCACGGAACATTATTATATGCATTATTTTTCCACGTCTTCATTCTATTTTGTCAATGATAGACCTCACTTTCAATCTTTCCTCTCCCAAGCAACCAAATGCACCTAATATGTGTCTTTTAATTAACTTATCGACATTATCCATATATATCAAACCATATATTAGTGTGCTCTACGTTGATAGTTCTTCTACCAAAAATATTAGTGCTTTGTTTTCTAACCATGAGCATGTTTTTGAAATTCCCAAGAAAAGCATTTTTGATTTTGATTTCTCTAATATTTTCACAATATATAAATCATGAAGCATCTAGCCCATAATTATTTGATGTTAGTAATTTCTTAAGCATTTTCAATTGAAAGTTACATTAAAATCTCTTATGTTTATATGCACCATACCTCATTCTACATTTAACATGGTCACTATTTCCTAATATACTTAGTTTCTTTTTCCTCAAGCACATATTTGATTGAACCTTTTAATATTGCATATGGTATTTTGAAACTATACATCTCATATTCAACGGGGGTGTATTAGCTTGCTTTCTCATCCTTGATCTTATCTAAAATTTTACTAAATGGCAAACTGCAATTGTTTTTTTTGATGTGAGTGATTGACATAGCATCCCTAAATATTTACTTAGTAGTTTACCTTCATTAATATTAGAAAATCCAACATTAATTACTTATTGTCACTAAACTTTTGAAAAACACCTTTGTCTTTTCCCTATTTAGTTGTAGCCCAATAAATTGATCTAGTTTATTAAAAACTTTCCAAATTGTTTTATCATTCTTAACATTTACTTGTGAAAATCAAAATATCATCAATATACATAAGGTATGTAATGTTAGGAGTTCTATAATGGGTAGTTTAATTTTACAAGAAAAAAGCTACAGGTCCTTATTTTATATGTTGTTATAAGAATAGTCTTTGTAGAAATGAATATATAAATCAAGTCCTTATTTCTAAAAATAGTAAACGTAAGGTAACTTGCACTTTTCAGACAGAAAATGTAAGGGAACTTGCAGTTTTTGAAAAAAAATATAAAATTCGATAATGGTGAAAATATGTAGTTATTTACTAAAATTATATTTAAGTAACAATTATTTTTATTTATGAATAAAGAAATTTGACTTATCAATTTTTGAAAAACTTTTTGAAAAGCGCAAGTTAACTTGCACTTTTTATGAGGAAATTGTAAACTAGTTTGCACTTTCTGATTTAGAAAAATGGAAACCTAATTTACATATTCATTACTATGTGGATTTTTCTTATAACACATCAGAAATATGGACCTGCTGAGCAAAGCCACTTTATTTTATTTCTACACTTCTTAAGTTTCATGAGTATAGAATGGTATTCCATTAATAGGATGAATAAATAAGGTTCAGTGAATCTCCTTATCCAATACCTTTGTTTAAAATATCAACGACTTGCCTTGCATGACCACAGAGAACGCTGAGGTGTCAATCAGGGTTCTAGTAACGTTTAACCATTTATTCGTAGATTTCGTTTCTTTGAGCATATGAATGGCAAAACCTCAATTAACATCATTGTGACAACCTACCTTTCTGAACCCTTGGAACAACACTTAACACATCATCGGTGTTCGTGTGTCGTTGCCCAAGCATTAGAAAGATGAATCATCGTGGGGTTAAATAAAGAACAAAATAGAAAACCTCATAATGAAATTGCTAAATAAATCATAACAATCAATAGTACATCAGGTTACTCCTTAACAAGGAGTTATCAAAGTTACACAAAAGTACTACAAATCAGCTTAGGTAGTTATAACATCCTGCCTTTACATATGCTGAAACAAAATACACTTACACAAACAAGATAATACAGCGAAAGAGATAACTAAGAAGATGAAAGCCTCCTGCTCGGACGCCGACTTCAAAAGTGCCCTCAAAAGACCTGCTACCTCGGACTACTCAAATGAAACGAGTACCCGAGAGTTTAGGGAAAACAAACATATGTCTGGTATGAGTAAAACTTTTAAACAATAGGTGCGAAGTTAAACACAAACATGTAAGACCACGCCGCTGAACATGGAAGGGGTTTACTCTCACATAAATCAACATCCAAACATAAAGAATGGATAAATAATTAAACGACATGAAGAGTGGTTGACTCTTCTCGATGCAAATATGGAAATAATTTTGAAGGTTCGAATCAAATAAGAAAAGGAAAATCTCTAACAAATGACTAGGAAGGTGCACCACCCTTGAAGTATACCTCTAATAATATACTTCTGAGAAGCTCATATAATTCGTAACACTCCTCGGAAATGTACCAGCCGGACCTCGCCAAACCTTACCGAGAATCTGAATATTCCACATCTAAATGCGCAAATGAATACGATCTAAATGAGATGTGAAAATACCCTGATGGAAGCAACCCCACATAGTTGGACGTCCTTTCGCGCTTTGGGTTCAGTCATTTACCGACAAAGGATAATAATGCTCAATGGAGCAACAAATCATCTTAGAATAACGGTAATAAAGAAGCTGAAGTAACCGATAGTTGAGCAACCGACTGTCGAGGATATAAAACGATCATATATGGAAATTAAGTCTTGTATACTTACCATCATCCATCGAATTCAAACTTGTACTGTTTCTTAGTTAACAATAATACCGAACAAGTTAAGGTAGTGTTACCTCAAAGTCATGTCCCACGATTATTCTTAACTTTCGAAATAGCGTCAAGTCTACTTGTTCAATGTTTAGTGCTAATTATACAAATAAATCGTTTCCATACAAGTGAATCACTTTACGAAAATTAATTCATTTCCATAAACAATTCAAACTTTTCTTTTAAAAACCAGAATTCATACTTGACGTCACAATGCAAGTATTAGCTTTTAAAACACTTTATTACAAGAGTTTATTAACTTTTAAACAACATTAAAAAATATTTAACAACTTAAAACATCCTTATTACATTGATAAATTAACTTTAAAACTTTGTTAACTAGTTAATTAATTTACTTCAATAACCTTTAATTAAAAAGGGTATGTCTCCTTTAAACATCATTAATTCAATTAATTAGTAATATAATTAATTAAATAAATTAAATAATAATTAAATATCATTATTTAAAAATGATAAATAAATTTAAAACTTTATTTAAGGAAAGACTTATTTAAGGTTAAATAGATTTATTGACTTTTGGAAGTCATTAATTAAAAAGGGTTAATTAATTTTAAAAACATCATTAATTAATAAATGTTAATCCATCATTATCAAAATATTAATTAGCCTTAAACATCATTAAATAAAATGATTAATTAAATTTAAAACATCATTATACAATGACTGGGCTACTAGGGGAAAAAATGGCGTCCACATCAGCTAGCTTTTCCGCCTCTTTCCCAAATTATCATCAATCTTCCTCTTATTGTCGATCGAATACTCAACTCAATCAATAGTATAATTCATTTCGTAAATCATCCAATGATTCTTTTCCTTATGCAAAATTCAACAAGAATTCTTCTAAACAGAATTTCAAGAACTGGATTGATTCCAAGAGATCGAAATTCTTTTGCTATAGGTGTGGGGGTAATTCGCACTTATCCAAAGAATGTAGGAAGCCGTTGCGGTGCTTTAAGTGTGGTCTATTTGGGCATAGAAGAGATCGTTGTTTGAGGGATTTTAAAGAGTTGTTTTTTGGCTTCTTCAAATAGCTAAGTACACCTGAACATGGTTTTCAATTTGTTTTAAAGTTTAAGAAATTAAAAAGGATTCTTTTAGATCATCTTTGGGTTCTTATAAATGAAGGTATAAATCTCTTGGAAGAAGCGTTTATTCATTTCGATGCCATTAATTCAGTGAACATCGGTTTGAATTATTCGAAGAAATTTGGTGACTTTGAGATTATAAGTGATTTAAATGATGATGTATTTGGTTTTTCTGATGTTCAACTTGATGTTTGTATGGAGGTTAATTCATTTCCTAATGGTTTTTCGAATTCTGTTTCTGGTGAATTAGTGACAATTGAGTCTTCCGAGTTATTGTCTTTCAATTGTATGCTTTATGATCCCTCAGTGTTAAATTTAGATGTGAATAATCAAACATCTTGTTCGACTGGTTTTCTTGAATTGAGTAAGAATATGGCTTATGTTGAAGGTAATCTTGAGGCTGTGAGTAATAATGTCAACAACAGTGTTTTAATGGTGAAGCAAGGGATAAATTTGTCTATGATTGATGATGATTTTGTGGTAAATGATTTAATGAGTTTGGGTAGAGATGGGCATGTGTCAATGAGTTTGGAGGAGTATGTTGACTTCTCTATTATTGACTTGCGTGTAGAGGTTTCAAGGCTTGTGACTTGTTTTTGTAGCAATAAGATTTGTGGTAGTTTTTCTTTTAGTAGTGTTGATGTTCAGTTGGGTAGTACTGTATGGGTTTCAGTACGAGCACAAAGTCAGAGCATTGTTGTTCATGTGCCAGTCTTGGAAAGTAGATTTGATATATTAAATGAGTTCTGGAATCACAAGGTTGTAGATATGCATAATAACATGTTCACAGTGATAGACAGTAGTCAAGTGCTGTTGGCTGGAGTTAATAGTGATTTGATAGTAAATGGTGTTTGTTTAGATGGGGCTGGAGATGCTATGATTATTGTTAGGTGTGGCTCTGACTTGGTTTCAATCTGGGATTATATTCACATGGCTGCTGTTAAACACAAAACCATATTCGATAGATGCTAGGTTAGATGTAGATGTTTTTTCTTCAGTTAGGAGAGGTACGATAGTTTGTAATGGTGATACTGTGTTTCGATCAGATAAGGATGATGGCATATCACATGTTGGTTGTGTGTCTGTTAATGATACTCAATGTGCACATAGATATAAATATGCACATGTATCAGACCTATTGCACTGTGCAGTAAAAGAGGGTGACAGTGTGACAGTTGATTTCTCTTAAGAATTTCAAGGCATTGTTTCAACAAATGATGATGATCGTTTTTCTTCAGTTAGGTGTGGCATGGCAGATTGTAAATTTGGTATTGAGTTTCTATAAGAGAAGGGTGTTGGCGTTCCTTTATTTCTTGATTTAAAAGGGGTAGTTCGGTTTGATGTTGATATTTTTGCTGAGGTTGTGAATGAGAAAGTGAGGTTGAACATATCTGATACTTTGATCAGAGAAGTCAATTCTGAGCGGTCTGTGTATTATCATACTGGGGCCTTTAGATTTGTAATGTATTGCTGTCTTGCATCTATAGGTAGATTTCCACGTTCTCCTATTAGTGTTTGTAATTTGACTCATGCATTCAAATCTGGTAAAAGAAACGGTAAGAGTTATTCATAAGTAAATATTAGGAGAAGTCATCGTTTAAAATGTAAAGCTTTTAAATAATATGCATGAGGATTGATGATTTTTTGGGGAATTTTATGTTGATTATTATTTTGGAGACTGTACATGGCTTGAGCAGATGTTGTTTGTTATTTTGCGGTTTTTTCGAGTATGGTTGTTGAGGTTGTGGTAGTTGTTATTGATGGCAGCTTTTCTTTTGGAGATGTTTTAGGCTTTAGTTTCTTGATAGAGTTGTTTGTTTAGGGAGAGTCTTCAGTTTCTTAGGCTTTTGGAAGGGTTTTACTTTTTTTTTTCTTTTTGTATTGGGGGGTTTTTGCTACCTGCCAGGCTTGTTGGCAGCTCCTGTACATTTTGTGATATATAAATATGTACATGTGTGCTCTCCTCTACCGTAGAGGATCATACACTTCTCTTAAAATTTAAAACACCATTAATTAATAAATTAGTTAAATTTAAAACACATCATTAATAAGCTAATTAGTTAACCTTAATCCTTATTAATCAATCAATTAATTAATCATTATTAAAATAATTAATTATTTTTGAAAATGTCATTAATCAAAAACTCGCTTAACTTGTAAAATAATTCCAAGCACGATAATGAAACCAAACGGTTTCGATAAAAGGTGATTTTCCGAAAGTACCGATATAGCGACTATCATTGTAGGGCCAGTTTGGAATTCAAGCTTATGTCATTAGCAATACAACCAAACATCCCATAGCAAGGGAATGAGCATACATACATGATGATTTACAGTAATACAACATATACCAAGCATTTATCTACAATGGGATTGATTTAACTACTAGATTTTCATATAACTTAAGATTCGCTTACTAACTTTCCGAAGCGACTAACTTTCAAGCAACAAACCAATCCATCAACCAAACCATTATCATAACTATATAATAAGCGTTTAATAGCTACAAATATGAGCATAAACATAGTTTAAACTTTATGGTTCAAAGGTGGAAGCATCACTCACCAAAACGCTTACTAACTTGAATCGAAATCACACTAACTCTTCGAACAACACTAGAACTAAGCTTTATTATGCACTTGACTTGATTTTTAGTGGACATTTTATGGGATTTTGGGCTCAGCCTAGATCATATGGGGCTCGGCCATGGTGGAAAAGTAGGGGTATAGGGTCTTGTTTAGTAGAGAATGGTTTTTGGAAGTGAAGTAAGGAGTTTAACTTGATTTTTGGAAGTGTATTCACTAGTTTTTGACTTTGGAAATAATTTTAGAAGCCATGAAAGTGTTCATGTATATGAAGAGATAAGAAATGAAGATGAGAATGAATATGTAAAGTGGAAAATGTATGGAGATGGTGGGTATTTATAGGCAAAGAAGTGGAGTATTATTTAAATTAACTTAAACATTTAAATAATATAAATGTTATCATGTAACATGGAAGCCATGCCTCTCCACCCCTCCTAGTACACACGCACACCCCTAGGTCCCCCCTTCACCATGCCTTAGGTCCTAGTTTAGGGTATGGTTAGGTTATTTAATTAATTTCCTAAGTTTTTTATATATTTTGTGCATTTTATGTCAAATCAAGGTTTATATTTAAACTAAGCCTGATTATTAACTTTAACACATCGATTATCTTATCACATGACATATGTGCATGTGTGTGCATGTGTATATGAGTGATACAAAAATGTGCATAATGTTTTCGACGACTTTCCGATGCCGAAAAGTCAAATTTTCGGAAAATGCTTTTCGACCACATTTTCTATTTTATTTGAACTATTTATTTTGGTAAACAAAATTTGAAAATGATTTTAATATCATTAATTAATATTTATAATATGTTTAATTGGTTACTAAAATCCATTTTTTAAACATTTAAAAATTATTTAGATATTCAAATACAAAGGGATTAATTTACTGATCGTTACAACCATCATATTTTTTTAAGGTATATCTTTGTGCACATTTTGTTGTTGCCCATTTTGTTAATGAATTTGATATTTCATAAACTAGCATTATTGCTTCTGACATATTTCTATCAGAAATAAAAATGTTTGAATTTTATGATAGTGTTAGGAATATGCCCTAGGGGTGATTGTGGAATCTTGTTATATAATCATAATTTTGTAAACGATATTGTTTGGAATAAAATATATTTTGGTTTTGTTTTCCATTTTATACGTTTGTAATATATCATACAAGTAATGAATAAAAAAACATTAAACATATATAAGTAGAAAACCCGTAATAGTGTATCATTGAAATATTCAAAATTACGAGTGATGAATAGAACATACAAGAACACAACTCCTTAAATGTTTCTCGTGAAGAAGTATCGAGAAAAAGGATATCGATACCTTTGTTGAGACTAGTGTACATAACACTTTCTATGGGCTAGATGGTGATTTATTCATGCCCGTTGAGGGCATCAAGAGGTTAGGTGCTTGTGGCTGTTTGGAACAATCATAAAATGACTCAACAAGAGTCTTATATATGTTATATAAATTAGTCAAAATAAAAGATCTCGAAGTAACATCAGCCGTTTGCTAGAGAATACTATTAGAGTTGAGTGTGCATTGTACTTTGATTATGGACAATGACATGATATAGCGACCATGTTATGACCATAATTGAATACACATTGAAACTGTAATATCCCGCCTTTTTGTACGCTTTAGGCAGACACGCATGTCGACCCAAACCATATAGAAGGGCGAATTGTTATTGGGGTGAATAAGAAAAGGAAGAGATAGAAAAAAAACAAAACAGAATCTCACAGCGGAATGATAAAATATAATAATCAAATAACAGTTCATGAAGCTGTATACAAAACATTTAGTTATACTTATCCAATACAAAAATCAGAGTTACACATATCAGAGATAAATACATAACATTGCAGCGGAACAGTATGATGCAGTGGAATAATATAGTAAATAATAGCAGTACAAATCTTCGTCTTCATCCTCCAGAAATAAGGTCTTCAAATCTTGAAATGCTCAGGCTGACCCGAGCGAATTGAAAAGACAAAACACTCGAGTCACTAAAAGATCTTATGTGAGTTAAATCAACGGTAAATAAATATGAGTGTAAACGGTGTCGGAGATGTTTATGGGGTTTGACATCTCTTATCCAATGTCTAACGTGAGTGCGGTAACTTAAGAGATGTTCGGGATTCACACCTCCTAAGGATCCGTTAAACTATCTACTATGTAGTACAATACACTATTATAATATGTCTACAGTAATATAAACTATTAAAATAGCGTTAAGGTGTTACCCATATCCCCCTTAACACATTTTATAGGTATGCCAATAGTCTATATAGTACCATAACTCCCCGTAAACTAGAGCCGCCAGAGGATACCACATAGGTACGACATAAAACAAACTCGTAGAAGGCGCGCTAGGGTAGGTGACATGGCACAACTAGGCAATGTTAGGGTAGATATACCAATTACGCATCCGGACTGTTGGTAACACATAGCCGCAACTACCGCCCAACTCGAAACACACTCCCGAGTAAAAATCGAAGGGTGGCCACTAAATAAATCGCAAGTCAGAATATAGTATCGATGGAATGTGTCCGATCAGAGGAGCTACCTCATTGGCTCGGAATCGCTCCTGTTTTAGCCACCTTATGCTAACTCACGGGAGTTAGGTCCACGTAAATATACCTTTACGATCGTCGCCACCATACTACTTCATTCTGGAATCTCCACCGCGTACATGGTTGTCAAAGTGGTTTTCGGTATCGACGGAGAGTATGACAACATCTGATCCCAGTCTCTTTAACAATGAATCGCTTATTACACAACGGATAGTTCTTTACATTTCCAAAATCGTATCATAATTGATATCAAAATACCATATTCAATTCAAACCATATCACTTTCAAAATCATTACTTACTTTCGAAATCATATTCACCTTTGAAATCATTTCGAATTTGAAATCATAGTTCGATAATTTTATTTCCTTTCAAAGTCAAATTCACAATTTATATCAAATGATCGTATTCTCAAAACCATAATATTTTCGAAGTCATATTCACTTTAAAAATCGAGAATTTGAATATAAACCCATCCATTTTACTTAGTTTGGAATTTGAAAGAAAGTAGTTTAAATAGTTATAAATAGTTAAAATACTCCAAAATAGTTTAATTCTAGGAAAAGTACCTTTAAATTGATTTATGATAGTCAAATAGATTTAATTTAGATTAAATATAATTAAAATAGATTAAATAGCTTAAAATATTTTAATTAGATTTAAAATAAATTATAATGGTTTAATTAGTTTAAAATAAATCAAATTGGTTTAAACAGATAAAAATAATTTATATAGTTAATATTTGTTAAATAGTTTAATAAATTTGAAAACCTTAATAATTATAAATATATTTCTAAAATAGTTTATATTAAAATATGAGTTTGGAATTTATATCAGTTTAAACTATTCATTTCATTTCAACATATTTGGACCATTTCAAATTTCCAAATCGGCAACCCAAATTTCAATAAACTATCGAATTTCATATCGTTTAAATCCATGTTCAAAATATCAATACGGATTACTCCAACCTTAAAATATTTCAAAGTTATTTTCAAACAAATTCAATAACTCAATTTCGATATAATTTCATTTATACATAAAAGTTTAACTTTAAACTTCCGATTTAATTTCTTAAAGAAATTCCTTTTTAACCCAAATTCACATTTCAACACAAACTTGATTTTTCAATAATACTTCAATTTACATAAATCAAATTTTATTTCAAAACATCAATTGATTACATTCAAAAATTTAAGGATTTTAAAATCATTTAATTTAACCAATCCGGTGTCCATATATAATTTTCTACCCTAGGGTCAAGTGATACGGATATTTATCATTTCAATCCGCAATTTAAACATTTTACGGTTGTATATCATTTCAAACCGCAATCCCAAAATAAATAAAAATCCATAAAGGGCTTGCAGTTTATAACGGTATAAAATACAACATCCATTCAACCAACGTCAACAATCAACATCCAATACAATTATCATCCAAATCAAATCAATAAATATCAATATAGAACTGATATTCAATAACAGGTATTTAACTGGCAATATATATTCTATAATAAATTAAATAACGATTTAATTCAAATAAATTCAAATTAACTGAGATGATGATTAAAATATACCAAACAGTCATAAATAAATTCCTAATCACATCATAAATTTAATTTAACAAACATAAGAAATTTTAGAAGTTGTGAGTGGGTTAAAACACTCACCTTTGAATTTAAATCGAATTTAAATTCAATTTAAGCCCAAAATTCTACCGGCCTCAGAATTCGTCCAAACTAGCGCCAAAATGTCTGGTATTTAAATATGATCCCAACAGATCGAACCGTGCGTAAATCGGACCTTGTACGCAAAAATTATTAAGATTAGAACACTATAAAAATTTTAAATAAACAAATTAAATAATAACCGAGAGAACTAATGAGTAGCCGCCACGTCACCTTCAATTTACGTTCGCAACCCTAGAAACTTCGTGCCGCTCGACCCAACTCCAACAACAGCCGCAACAGTTCATCCCCATCCACGCGCCACCGTAGTTGACGCCATCTAGATCTGAGGTCGATGCTGGGTCCGTCGCTTCTTCCTCCACGCTCGGCCACAAGGCCGAACCTTCCCCCTCGTCCAAAAGCGTAGCGCCGCCGCTAGAGAAAGACGTCGATCGCGGTGAATTTATTCACCTCCGGCACGAACGAACCGTACCGATGTGCTCCGCTCACCCTCCTCTATAAGCCAGCACCTCCTGATCATCGCAAGGATGACGATCCACCGTCAATCCACATCTCCCCATAAGAACGGCCGGAATTAAATAGCCCATTTTAGGTCAAACGATGATCCAAATCGAAAAATACATCATAGATTAGGGTTGCGTCTGTCGAGAGCTTCAGATCGATATATAATTCGATAGGTTTAGAGGAGTTTGAAATTTTGGATTTGAATTTGATTTGAAATTGCCATTGGAAATTAGGGTTTGTCTGCCACTGGAATGAGGAGTTGAGAAGGAGATGTACGTACAGACAAAATGAAATAAGAAATGACCTAGGGTTTATAACTGGTTATTTATAGGCGAAGCTGAAATAGAAAAAACGGATCAGATTTGATTATAACGTTGAACGATAAATGACCCGAAAAGCCCGTTTCGACTCCGGAACGAAAATGGGTCATCCCATATATCAAATCAATGGAACTGGTTTCAAGCCTAAATTCCATCTTATGAAGAAGTTTTGAGTAAATCAGCTTATTTCAAATTGATTTCAATTAAATTGATTTCAAGGCATTTCGAGTCCGTACGATCAAACGACAAATCTGATCGCTACAAAACTTGAAATCCTATAATAATTCACCGTTACGGATCTGATGAAACTGGTTTCGTCGAAATCCGAGTCAGTGGCCAAAATGGCTATATTTTAGTTAATTAAATAAATTAATATTAAATTAATTTAGTCGAATGTCCAATGTAAATTTTATGGTTAACAAATTTTACCATTTTTGATTTCTTTAACATTCACAATAATTTAAACAAGTTAAGATATCAAATTAAAGTTAATTAATTCACCAATTACAGTGTTTAACTTCAATTGTAATTAAATCCAGTTATTTATAATTAATTCCAATACATTGATTTAATTCAATTTCAATCCCTCCATTAAATCCATTATTCCTCTATAAACATAGTTAATATTTGTTTTACATTTCATTACATTAATACTCCCATCCATCTTTTATTTGTATTGACTATCATATTTCCATTTTATTATATTTTGGTCAATATCACACATTAATTATAATTAAAGTCTCAATTAATTTATTTATCTCGATTTCATTCTTTTATTACATCACTTATTACTTTATGAAATAAACTAACATTTCCATTCATCTTATTACATTCATATTTTGCAATTATTGTCTTAATCTCATTAATGTAACACTAAATTTCATTTTAATTACAATTGATTTCCAATTAAAGTTTAATAGCCAAAATAAATTGGTAACATATAATAATGGTCACTATTGACCATAAATCACATTTATAGGTTTATAGTTTACAAACAAATGTTACAATGACTCATATAATATTGATTTTATTCAATTACCATTAATTTTGTGATATTTCATTGATCAATTCAATACTTACATTTATTTCGTATATTTCATTTATAACCAAGTATAACATTTACATTATTTCATTTATTGTAATTACATTCAAGTTATTAATAATTAGTTTTAATTACCATTGTTACATTTCATTTTAGTATTCATTTCGTTATTAAGTTACAAAATTTTATTTCTTTCAATATTAAATCACCGAAATATCATTAGATTAACAAATTAAATTATCGAAAATTTATGGGTCGTTACACTCTCCCCCACTCAAAACTTTTCATCCCCAAAAAGGAAAAGAAGGGAATTAAGTAATCAATATATCTTATTCAAAATAATAAATTTATAACAAATAATTTACAAAATTAAATTTAAATAAATATATCAATTTATAACACTTAAATCCTTTATATACTCAAGTTAACAAAAGTTTGGAAAACATTAAAAAAAATTCCTAAGTCCAAAATTCACGAAAAATTTTGGCAGTCTTCTTTGTACGGAGAGGCTCGGAAGAAATAATAATATCAAATATAACAATATATATCACAATATCTCAAAATAATATATCCCAACAACGGGAAAAAATATATAATACCGCTAGAAAACCATAATCTGAGAACGCACCTATTTGTCGGGCAATTAACGCTTATTTTATGAAACCAAAAGCAGTAGCAATTGCTTCCATAACCTGTATTTCACTTATTTAATCCAAAGGAGTTAATAATTATATAAAATGAAATATTTAAAGTTGTTTCAATCAATAACAAACAAATCAATATAATATAACAACAATCACTTGCGACCAAAAGCATACAATTATTATATGAAATCAATACAAATCAATCATCCATCCATAGCAAACAAAACAAGTAGTTTGTTCGGGTTAAGACACCTTTAATCACATAGAATGTCAAATAATACCATTTACTCAACAATCTTAGATAAAACTCAATAGATAATTCATACATCCTAAACAATTAGAAGTATCTTTACCCAACAACCCATAAATAAAAACAAACATCAAATTCCAAACATTATTTAAATTTATTCTTGTTAATTTCTTTTCACAAGATTTGTTGTTCATTTTTTTCATTCGTTCAATGATTACCTCCTTTAAAATTTACATTTATTTCTTACAAACTCTTATTCCTATTCATCCATTCAGTGGTTATTTCATTTATTACTTACAAAAATTCATTTTCATTTATTCATATCATGTCAATTTATGTTATTGCATTACATTTATTTAATTATTTACCTTATAAATAGTTTCAATATTAACTTAAGTTCAAAATCCTTTACTTACAGTACTCATTTTCTATTTCATTTAATTAGTAGTATTACAATTTTAACTCAAGTTTATAACTATTTTCATATCAAATTTCTTATTTATAAAAGTAAATTTCATTGAACACTTCCATTACATAAGTTTTATGTGACGCCCCACCTCTATACCCACGCTAGCCAAGAACACTACGGTGTAGTGCTGTCAACTAGCACGGAGAATAAGGCTGTTGAGGAGCGACCATCTATGTAATTGCTTTGTGCGAGCACCGATATGTCAGATAATAAAACATTGCATTTCATCTTTAGAGGAAATCCGACATACCGATACAAACTCAAAGCTACTACACAGTGGCTATAATAGTTTAGGACAATAGATATAAAAATAACACAGATAACATAAATGCGGAATAAAGATGGAACGAAAAGTCTCATATATACAATAACTGATATCAGTTACAATACATTTGACACAATACAAATGATACAACTACAATTATCGACTCATGAAGTTATATATACAAGTACATTATCGACTAATATACATGAATACATTATCATCTTAAAACAGACACACTGACAACTACAACAAGACGAAGACCACTTCAAATGATATAAAAAGTCTTCATAGCTCTAGCAGCAACCCAAAGCTAAAAATTTACAACCTGTAAATACTCGGTCTGACCCGAGTATTACATTCAAAAGAAAATAATACTCGGATCAGTCTAATTCAAAATCAGTTATTAGAGCATAGAAGCAATGATAATCAAATCTCAATAAAGATGACAGTCACAGAAATCTCGTATATCCAACTCTCGATACGAGAATTGGATAACGGCAGATATAACACTAAACAGTGTTAATCCACAAAACAGAAGTCCAAAGCAGTTTAAGCAACTGAAATGTCAATTTAAAAATATCAATGCTAATTGGCTGCAGTACACGCTAACGTGTACTGCCTCGCCAATACAGCCTACGAATTACGCAACAGGTCGATGAATTAAGAACAAAAGAGATATCGATTAAAAACTGTCAATTCGGTGTGACTGCAGTGCACGCACGCGTGCACTGCCTCGCCACAACGGAATATAAAGTCACCACACGGGACAAGGGTAAAACTGCTACGAAAATGCAGCAGGTCAGCAAGGAATATAAGCAAACAGCCTATAAGATCGTACATGCCACTCAGTAAAGCTACAGCAAGCTATGGTGCATTTACAACTACAATGGAGCCAACAAAGAATGCAGACTTCAAATACACAAGAGTGAAGTGATCAAACAAACTACACAAAGGATTCAACAGCATAAAGACCAGAGTGTGCAGTAATGCGAACATCAAATGCCAACCTGAACCCAAAATAGTAAAACTGCACACATGCTGTGCAGACAAGAAGGAATTCAAACATGAAATGGAGAACCTCATTGCAAGTGCAACAGGTAGAAGGTGATGCAGTGAAGCATGTACAAGGGCAGTACATATATGAAATCCAAACATGTGCAGACTCAACTGGAACAACACACCTACTATGAAGAACAAAGCTACAATGCCTCTGATCAAACTAACCAACACATGTAACAGCACGCAAATGAGCAAAAGGCTACTGCATCAATACAAAAGCTACAGTGCAGACATCAATCTACAATGGAAACAAATACACGTCCAGATGAACGAATGCAACCGTGTCTAACAAAAAATATGGAAGTACACATGCACGTGAACAAGTTGATATGCAGCAGAGAATACAAGCTACAAGATTCAAATACATCAGGTGAAGTACAAGTCTCGAACTCCAACCAGCAGGTCAGAGACCAGAATATAAGGTGGACAAGCATTGTCAAAACAGTGGACTATCTACAAGTCAATAAAGCAGTGCAATTAAAACATGCACACTTATATAAATGTATGCAAGAAACAATACATAAGTACTCAAGTGGGATGCAAATCTAAAGAGGTCGAAACTTTTGCGACTTGATGAAATCAAAGCCATGACACCATCAAATGAATGCAAACTGCCTTACATATGCTCAATACTTCGTAAAACAGGTAGGCAAACTATCTCAAATGGTCAAGACAGCTGCCATAAATGATCAAACGTGTGTGAACTCAAAACTTGGGTGTAATCAATCTGCTATGGTCCCAAAGGCACAAGTGAACAACATGAAGTCTGTGTGCCTCAAAGGTCAGAGGCAATGTAAAATGCAGACGGCACATAAATAAAGTCCACACGAGCTCAATGCATCAGTGAAACAAGTTCAAGAGGGGTGGCAACAAGTTCGAACCAAGCCAAAGTCACCAATAATATGCAGTACTAGTCTCGAGCCCAAGGTAGTGCAAACCAAAAAAATGCAAATGCAAATTACATGGGGAGTATCAAAGAAAAATGAACTAGAGTGCGACTAAGAAATGAATAAGGCAAGCCAACATCAACTAAGTTCAAATGGTTGAGACAGTTACAACTCAAAGTGAAACTGCTCATATATTCGAAGCACAGTGCAAATGCTATTAAACAACAACCGTGATGAAGATGCAGTGATGGAACAAAAAGGCCAAGACCAATATCAAACAAGTCAGTGCCAAAGTGCTAAGATCACATTTTAAAATAATCGATGTAGCAGGTTCAAAACGAGACAGTGCCAAATCAAATGGACCGGGGTCGCACATATATCACGAGTTCGAAAACAATTAAGAAGTTAACCAGAACAAAGACGAACTCGAAGCTATCAGATAAATCTCAAGCAACAACATACATATATTGAAGGTCAAACACCATAAATCGACAACTCAACAATTGAAAACGAACGAGAAAGAATATCACAGAATTCAAGCACTAACCAACTAAAAGTAGGAATTAGATGTGAGTATAATACTCACCTTTATCTCGACCAATTGGAGCAGCCATGCTCAACAGAACGTGCCTTAGCTTCGAAAAGAGGATGGCGAGAATGAGTGCTATAATTTTGAAGCCCTAGCTTCAATTCCAGACTGAACGAAGACGTCATGCCAGAACGACCAGCAAACGATCGAAGCCCCAATTCAAAGCGACAAAGAATCAAAGAGCCAAAGCCCTAATTTTTCAGATCGAACGAGACGAGATCGAAGCCGCCATTTTTATCTCCAGTAAAAAGGAATGGGCTAATTCGAGTATGCCCTAATTTGGAGACGAGCTCGCCATTATTTTGTTTATCTCGAAAAGGGCTTCGAACCAAAAAGAATGAAAGAGGGGATCGGGCTCGAGAATAATAAAAAGGGGATCGATATAAAAATTTAAAGCGGGCCTAAAAATGGAAAATAAAACAAGATAAAAGGGGAATGGGTTTTTATCACGGCCCATTTAACCTTTAAACAAGCTTCGAACGAAATTTAACTGGATTTAAAAAAACTCCACTGTAATAAGCTAAGGAAAAGAAATCGTGCAAAGACGATAATTATTCAGTATGGAATACCGGGTTGTTACAGACTTCCCTCCTTAAAGAAATTGCGTCCTCGCAATCATAAGGAATAAATGGACAAAAGGTAACAACCGTAAGAGCGTGGCAATGTCGAATGCATAAGCAAGGAAAATGTCAGCAGGGAAGCATTAGAATTATGGAAGTATCAGATAAAAAATCAAAAGGTTCGATTGCTTAAAATCAAAAGAATCAACATCGAGGGGATCAAGGAATCAAAATCAGACGACTATCAGAAGCAAGAATCAATCGAGTTCTAGCAATTGAAAGAAAAGGAATCAGAGCAGAAATCACGTACTGCACGAATTGAATGTGAGTAAATCAAATTACTCACCTGAATCGTCAGAGAAAAAGACGAAGCTTGAATCTCAAAATTGCAAATATTCAATCATCTAAAACGATAATCGAATTTTCAAAAATATCTGATTATCAAAAACGATAAGCAGAAATCACAAAGATTCGATTATCAAATCGAAAAATATTTAATTATCTCAAACGATAATCAAATTTCACAAATATCTGATTATCAAAAACGATAATCAGAAATCACAAAGATTCGATTATCAAATCGAAAAATATTTAATTATCTCAAACGATAATCAAATTTCACAAATACCTGATTATCAAAAACGATAATCAGAAATCACAAAGATTCGATTATCAAATCGAAAAATATTTAATTATCTCAAACGATAATCAAATTTCACAAATATCTGATTATCAAAAACGATAATCAGAAATCACAAAGATTCGATTATCAAATCGAAAAATATTTAATTATCTCAAACGATAATCAAATTTCACAAATACCTGATTATCAAAAACGATAATCAGAAATCACAAAGATTCGATTATCAAATCGAAAAATATTTAATTATCTCAAACGATAATCAAATTTCACAAATACCTGATTATCAAAAACGATAATCAGAAATCACAAAGATTCGATTATCAAATCGAAAAATATTTAATTATCTCAAACGATAATCAAATTTCACAAATATCTGATTATCAAAAACGATAATCAGAAATCACAAAGATTCGATTATCAAATCGAAAAATATTTAATTATCTCAAACGATAATCAAATTTCACAAATACCTGATTATCAAAAACGATAATCAGAAATCACAAAGATTCGATTATCAAATCGAAAAATATTTAATTATCTCAAACGATAATCAAATTTCAAAAATATCTGATTATCAAAAACGATAATCAGAAATCACAAATATTCAATTAACGAGTCCGGAATTAACCGAAGTAGTAAAAGTATGGTTTCATACACCGTACTTTTGCTAAATCGTTTAAATCTCTTTATCGTTTCCTTGAAAGTGCAGAATTGTGTGTTTTAAAAATAACATTTCCATTCTCAAACGGACAAGTCCGGAATTAAGCGAATCAGTAAAAGAAAGGGGTCATAGTCCTCGATTTTTCTGAAATGTTTAAATCGCTTCCTCGTTCTTTTGAAAATGTAAGCTGTAAAAAATTTTGAAAACAATTTTAATTTATATTTTTGAAACAACTTTTAAAAATAAAGAATTTTGAAAACACGCGATTAAATTAGCAATATCAGTATTGCGGGAGAACCGCTTGTAAATCCATTTCAAAATTGACGAGTATTGAAGTTAACACGTCAAAATCTCATCAAAATAACTGGCATCAAAATATAATGCCAAATGAATTTTCATTCATCAAAAATGTCACAAGAATCTTCTCAAAGATAGAAAGGGATATCATACCCTAAACTTGTATTCATAACAAGTCAATAACACATGAATTCACCAATACACAAAAATTGACAAAACTTGTCAATAGAAATCACGAAAATTGGTGAAGCACAAATTCTAGAAATCATCACAAGAAATCCAGAGATCATAAAAAGGGGGGAAAAGCCTATCAGAAAACGGGAGTATGAAAACTCCAAAACACCGGTATCACAAGATGAGACGCTATCTCATGGTGGCTAACCATTAAAGTTTTACACAGGAATGGTCCGAAGACCGTGGGTCGCTATCCCACGCGTGTGAGTCGGAATCACACAGATTGAGGTCTAGGCTAACCTCGCAGAGAAAGAGACATCGCACATTTGCTAGTCTAAACCATAAAAAGGAAAAGGGGAATGCCTATCACAAAATGGGAGCATGAAAACTCCAAAACACCGGTATCACAAGATGAGACGCTATCTCATGGAAGCCATCCATTAAAGTTTCACACAGGAATGGTCCGAAGACCGTGGGTCGCTATCCCACACGTGTGAGTCGGAATCACACAGATTGAGGTCTAGGCTAACCTCGCAGAGAAAAAAGATATGTGTGAGTGGAATCACACAAATTAAGGTCTAGACTAACCAAAAAGCAAAAAGGTATGTGTGAATGGAATCACACAAGTGGTGTCTAGTCTAACCTTGCAAACAAAAAGATATGTGTGAGTCGGAATCACACTACTGCGGTCTAGACTAACCTTGCGGACAAAGAGATATGTGTGAGTCGGAATCACACTACTGCGGTCTAGTCTAACCTTGCAAACAAAGAGACATCGCACAATTGCTAGTCTAAATCATAAAATGATCATCATGATCAGCGAGAAGTGTCAATTACACTAAGCTAGTAAATATAAAAGTTTAGCTTCATGTCCCATATCCACTTGCTTAACTTAAATATTTACGAACAAACTGTAAATCTACACTAGAAAATTGTCACAAAAGGTTCAATCGAACAAGTCCAGGAGTTAACCGACGAAGTAAACGCAAGCGTTTCATACCACTTGTTTTACTAGGCCGTTTAATTCAATTTCTCATACGAGTGAAATAAAAGCTTGTATATACTAATAGATTGGAAAACGGTTTAAGAAAAAGAGCTTTGTAGTAAAATAGTTTTGAAATCGTTTGGAGAAAAAGGATTTTAATATTTACTACTAGTATAGAAAACCTTTATATTTTTAAAGTGACAAATCACAAAAATGATTGTAGAAACAATCAATCACAAGAATTCACATACGAAGATGTGAATAGAATCCAAAGAATTCGATTCCAAATTCATCAAAGTAGGAATACCAAAAATTCCAGAAATAGAAGTTATCAAAATCGACAAAGGTGATAACAACTAATTAGAAAAGAAGAATCGATTGTCAATTGAAAAAACAAAGCAAATCGAGTAGAAATGCATAAATGACTTCAACAAAAGTAAGAATCAAGTCAATGTCGAAGTCAACAATTAATAGCCGCAGTCGAGTACAAAATGAATCAATCATCATTATCAAAGAAACCAACGGCAAACAAAATCAGAGTCTTAAAAATCAAGAAATTAGCAATTTCTCAAAAACAAAGTGACCGAAGTCGAATGGAATTCAAGATGAGGAAAACACAAAATATCAAGTTCAAAATCGCTGGGATTCAAACTAGATGTGAATGAGAAATCAAAATTACTCAATTTTGCAAATGGTCCAGCTATTTTTTCATCACAGTGTAACAGGTACACAATGACACTCATAGCATAGAACAAAAGTGGAACAAAGTCCAAAAGTCAAAATGGCTTTAATTTGCCAAATTAAAACAAAATCAACATCGGCTAAATCAATTCAAAGCCGAAAACACATGAATAAGCGTTAGGAATTCATACCTAACAGTCAAAAATAATCATATGTAAAGATGAGAGATAAAACATCGACAAATAGTTGTAACACAAGCTCCATCTAAGTTATGTCTTATAATTGTCCTAAACCCCAGGCTCTGATACCAAGCTATGACGCCCCACCTCTATACCCACGCTAACCAAGAACACTACGGTGTAGTGCTGTCAACTAGCACGGAGAATAAGGCTGTTGAGGAGCGACCATCTATGTAATTGCTTTGTGCGAGCACCGATATGTCAGATAATAAAACATTGCATTTCATCTTTAGAGGAAATCCGACATACCG
The DNA here is from genome assembly GCA_030737815.1 of Allium fistulosum. Classification (NCBI taxonomy): domain Eukaryota; kingdom Viridiplantae; phylum Streptophyta; class Magnoliopsida; order Asparagales; family Amaryllidaceae; genus Allium; species Allium fistulosum. Next base: position 911,693,859 of record CM060908.1, read on the forward strand.
ATACAAACTCAAAGCTACTACACAGTGGCTATAATAGTTTAGGACAATAGATATAAAAATAACACAGATAACATAAATGCGGAATAAAGATGGAACGAAAAGTCTCATATATACAATAACTGATATCAGTTACAATACATTTGACACAATACAAATGATACAACTACAATTGTCGACTCATGAAGTTATATATACAAGTACATTATCGACTAATATACATGAATACATTATCATCTTAAAACAGACACACTGACAACTACAACAAGACGAAGACCACTTCAAATGATATAAAAAGTCTTCATAGCTCTAGTAGCAACCCAAAGCTAAAAATTTACAACCTGTAAATACTCGGTCTGACCCGAGTATTACATTCAAAAGAAAATAATACTCGGATCAGTCTAATTCAAAATCAGTTATTAGAGCATAGAAGCAATGATAATCAAATCTCAATAAAGATGACAGTCACAGAAATCTCGTATATCCAACTCTCGATACGAGAATTGGATAACGGCAGATATAACACTAAACAGTGTTAATCCACAAAACAGAAGTCCAAAGCAGTTTAAGCAACTGAAATGTCAATTTAAAAATATCAATGCTAATTGGCTACAGTACACGCTAACGTGTACTGCCTCGCCAATACAGCCTACGAATTACGCAACAGGTCGATGAATTAAGAACAAAAGAGATATCGATTAAAAACTGTCAATTCGGTGTGACTGCAGTGCACGCACGCGTGCACTGCCTCGCCACAACGAAATATAAAGTCACCACACGGGACAAGTGTAAAACTGCTACGAAAATGCAGCAGGTCAGCAAGGAATATAAGCAAACAGCCTATAAGATCGTACATGCCACTCAGTAAAGCTACAACAAGCTATGGTGCATTTACAACTACAATGGAGCCAACAAAGAATGCAGACTTCAAATACACAAGAGTGAAGTGATCAAACAAACTACACAAAGGATTCAACAGCATAAAGACCAGAGTGTGCAGTAATGCGAACATCAAATGCCAACCTGAACCCAAAATAGTAAAACTGCACACATGCTGTGCAGACAAGAAGGAATTCAAACATGAAATGGAGAACCTCATTGCAAGTGCAACAGGTAGAAGGTGATGCAGTGAAGCATGTACAAGGGCAGTACATATATGAAATCCAAACATGTGCACACTCAACTGGAACAACACACCTACTATGAAGAACAAAGCTACAATGCCTCTGATCAAACTAACCAACACATGTAACAGCACGCAAATGAGCAAAAGGCTACTGCATCAATACAAAAGCTACAGTGCAGACATCAATCTACAATGGAAACAAATACACGTCCAGATGAACGAATGCAACCGTGTCTAACAAAAAATATGGAAGTACACATGCACGTGAACAAGTTGATATGCAGCAGAGAATACAAGCTACAAGATTCAAATACATCAGGTGAAGTACAAGTCTCGAACTCCAACCAGCAGGTCAGAGACCAGAATATAAGGTGGACAAGCATTGTCAAAACAGTGGACTATCTACAAGTCAATAAAGCAGTGCAATTAAAACATGCACACTTATATAAATGTATGCAAGAAACAATACATAAGTACTCAGGTGGGATGCAAATCTAAAGAGGTCGAAACTTTTGCGACTTGATGAAATCAAAGCCATGACACCATCAAATGAATGCAAACTGCCTTACATATGCTCAATACTTCGTAAAACAGGTAGGCAAACTATCTCAAATGGTCAAGACAGCTGCCATAAATGATCAAACGTGTGTGAACTCAAAACTTGGGTGTAATCAATCTGCTATGGTCCCAAAGGCACAAGTGAACAACATGAAGTCTGTGTGCCTCAAAGGTCAGAGGCAATGTAAAATGCAGACGACACATAAATAAAGTCCACACTAGCTCAATGCATCAGTGAAACAAGTTCAAGAGGGGTGGCAACAAGTTCGAACCAAGCCAAAGTCACCAATAATATGCAGTACTAGTCTCGAGCCCAAGGTAGTGCAAACCAAAAAAATGCAAATGCAAATTACATGGGGAGTATCAAAGAAAAATGAACTAGAGTGCGACTAAGAAATGAATAAGGCAAGCCAACATCAACTAAGTTCAAATGGTTGAGACAGTTACAACTCAAAGTGAAACTGCTCATATATTCGAAGCACAGTGCAAATGCTATTAAACAACAACCGTGATGAAGATGCAGTGATGGAACAAAAAGGCCAAGACCAATATCAAACAAGTCAGTGCCAAAGTGCTAAGATCACATTTTAAAATAATCGATGTAGCAGGTTCAAAACGAGACAGTGCCAAATCAAATGGACCGGGGTCGCACGTATATCACGAGTTCGAAAACAATTAAGAAGTTAACCAGAACAAAGACGAACTCGAAGCTATCAGATAAATCTCAAGCAACAACATACATATATTGAAGGTCAAACACCATAAATCGACAACTCAACAATTGAAAACGAACGAGAAAGAATATCACAGAATTCAAGCACTAACCAACTAAAAGTAGGAATTAGATGTGAGTATAATACTCACCTTTATCTCGACCAATTGGAGCAGCCATGCTCAACAGAACGTGCCTTAGCTTCGAAAAGAGGATGGCGAGAATGAGTGCTATAATTTTGAAGCCCTAGCTTCAATTCCAGACTGAACGAAGACGTCATGCCAGAACGACCAGCAAACGATCGAAGCCCCAATTCAAAGCGACAAAGAATCAAAGAGCCAAAGCCCTAATTTTTCAGATCGAACGAGACGAGATCGAAGCCGCCATTTTTATCTCCAGTAAAAAGGAACGGGCTAATTCGAGTATGCCCTAATTTGGAGACGAGCTCGCCATTATTTTGTTTATCTCGAAAAGGGCTTCGAACCAAAAAGAATGAAAGAGGGGATCGGGCTCGAGAATAATAAAAAGGGGATCGATATAAAAATTTAAAGCGGGCCTAAAAATGGAAAATAAAACAAGATAAAAGGGGAATGGGTTTTTATCACGGCCCATTTAACCTTTAAACAAGCTTCGAACGAAATTTAACTGGATTTAAAAAACTCCACTGTAATAAGCTAAGGAAAAGAAATCGTGCAAAGACGATAATTATTCAGTATGCAATACCGGGTTGTTACATTTTACTTGTAAAATTTTCCATTACATAATCTTTTAACAGTTCAACTTTTTATAATTGCTAAGTTATATATATATATATATGTCTTTAAGAATGCAATTGAAAGTTACACAAGTTTGACTTACTTATTTTATTTAACTTAAGGTTTAATAATTATCATTTCTTATTTTCTTATTCTTTTCATTTACAAGTTACAAATTTCAAATTCCTTGTATATTTCAGTTATAACTTAGCATATAATTTCTTATTTTCATTTAGAAGTTCTAATTATTAAATGGTTATAATTTTTATTTCATTACAATGATTGAAATCTCTAATTTATAGAAACTTAAGAACTAAATGTCGGGTTCCATTTTTAAATCAGTTAAAATAACATTTACATATATATATATATATATATATATTCATAACTTTTATATCCAATCATATTTAATCTTTAAATTTTTTATTTGTTTATCAAAATAGATCTGTAGTAAAACTACTACAATGGCCTTCCTACTTCGAAACTCGAAAATGAACGTCGATGATGCGTGCACTCATCATCGAAATTATTTTCCAGCGACATAGAGGGGAGTACATAACTTATTTCTTTCCAAAATTTCTTTAAAATAGTTCTTTCAAATTATATTGAAATATTTATATCAGGAAATACTTTTAATAATATTATCATTATATCCCAAAATCATTCGAAAGAAATTTCCAAAAACCCCGGAACATAAGTTCTAAATTGCCAAATTTCATTTATCTTATTTTCAAATCTTATTTCCAACCTATATTCATAAATTTCACTACATAACAACCAATATATTACAACCAAATATATAATTTATAAATCACTATTTTATATAAAAATATACAATAGGTAAAATTATTTCATTTACCTATATTTCAAAACAATATTGTGTCGATCTGTCCTATTAAGTGTTTAGGAATCCTTATCGATGTCATAGCGTCCTATGCATCAACCAGAATTTATAAATACAAAACGGAACAAATTAACACAATATAAAAACCTTTTATATAACACTAACAAATACGCTCTCTCATATATATCCACTCAACGACTCATCATAGCGTATTACTACCCTATTAATAAAGAGTCAGACCCCACAAAGCTAAGGTTAACTCTAAACCAAAGCTCTGATACCAACTGTAACATCCCGCCTTTTTGTATGCTTTAAACAGACACGCATGTCAACTCAAACCATACAGAAGGACGAATTGTTATTGGGGTGAATAAGAAAAAGAAGAGAAAGATAAAAAACAAAACAGAATCTCACAGCGGAATGACAAAATATAATAATCAAATAACAATTCATGAAGCTGTATACAAAACATTTGATTATACTTATCCAAAACAAAAATCAGAGTTACACATATTAGAGATAAATACATAACATTGCAGCGGAACAGTATGATGCAGTGGAATAATATAGTAAATAATAGTAGTACAAATCTTCGTCTTCATCCTCCAGAAATAAGGTCTTCAAATCCTGAAATGCTCAGGTTGACCCGAGCGAATTGAAAAGACAAAACACTCGAGTCAGAACTAAATGATCTTATGTGAGTTAAATCAACGGTAAAAAAATATAAGTGTAAACGGCGTCGGAGATGTTTACGGGGTTTGACATCTCTTATCCAGTGTCTAACGTGAGTGCAGTAACTTAAAAGATGTTTGGGATTCACACCTCCTAAGGATCCATTAAACTATCTACTATGTAGTACAATACGCTATTATAATATGTCTACAGTAATATAAACTATTAAAATAGCATTAAGGCGTTACCGGTATCCCCCTTCACACATTTTATAGGTATGCCAATAGTCTATACAGTACCATAACTCCCCGTAAACTGGAGCCGCCAGAGGATACCACATAAGTACGAAATAAAACAAACTTGTAGAAGGCGCGCTAGGGTAGGTGACACGGCACAACTAGGCAATGCCAGGGTAGATATACCAATTACGCATTTGGACTGTTGGTAACGCATAGCCGCAACTACCTCCCAAT